>CM077676.1:291873365-294373365 GCA_039707655.1 Elymus sibiricus
GGGGTGCAACGCGAACGGGACTGTACGTGTTCCAGTTTCGCGTTTTGAAGTTGTGAAGTGTAACACTTATTATAAGCCATCATGCAAAAGGTGAGCAAGGGATCACACACGTCTTTATTAGCTGGAATGAGAATGCAATACAGTAAGAATCAAGGCCACGACGACGCGATGCAATGGTGGTTCCCATCGTGTTGGGTTGCTGGCTGCATGCCACTTCTCCCATTTGAATTGAAGGAGGATAAACATCAATGGCCGTTCATCGGGAACCGCTACCCTACTTTATTTGCATTCAAGCCGTATCGGGAACCGTACTCGTTTACTAGTTCCCCTTGTATCCAACAACAACAAAATTGTGACGTGCTACCCAAATACTCCTACGTAATGTCATCGGAGTAGTACGTATGTTTGTCCATCGTTGACCCAAAATAAGATGCGACTAATAATCCAGACGGCGGTAGTTGTACTGGGGAAAATCTTGCAAAGTTTGGAGGCTTCTAGAGGGCAGGGGTGATCCTCCTTCACTAAAAAAAAAGAGTACTACTCCTATAATCTAACCATCTGCCCTTCTCCATTTTCTTGCATGTGCACAAGTGGGACATTTGATTTGTTTATTGGGCGATAAGACGTTAGATTGGAGGTAGCCTCCGTCCCCTAGGACAAGGATTTATTACATGTAGAGCCAAGCTTTTGCACGTAGTACTACTACTTGTGGGACGCAAGACCGATGAATCCTCCCTCCCTCCTGAGTCGTTTATCAGAGTGCGTGGTGCCACGTGGCCAAATATTTTCTAGCGCAATAGATAATTGGCC
The DNA here is from genome assembly GCA_039707655.1 of Elymus sibiricus. Lineage (NCBI taxonomy): Eukaryota > Viridiplantae > Streptophyta > Magnoliopsida > Poales > Poaceae > Elymus > Elymus sibiricus. The sequence continues at coordinate 291,874,176 of CM077676.1, forward strand.
GACCATTGTAACGAGCTATATATATTCTCTAGTACGTATGTCAGCCTATAATTTACACATCAATATTAATATGCATACGGATCCATAAATGACATCCTCTCGCCCTAGTGCGCCGGGCCACCAACCGACGGGTGAGGAGCAGCGGCATTGGCGGCGAGGTCAACGTGCTTCTGAACAATGCCGTCCAAGGTTGCTCTGTGGTCCAAGAAGGCCACTGTCCTATCATCCTATTCTGGCACGTAGTGGTCCTTGTGGACGATTTCCTCGTAGACGTGGGTGATTATGTCGATGGTGTATTGCTGGGCAAAGCGCTGCGCGGCGAGCGCGACCTCAAGGTGGACATTCTCCGGCGTGACGGTGGGCAGTCGCAGGGCCACCGGTGCGTCAAAGAGGTTGTCACCATAGAGGCTGGTGAGGGTGGCGGGCATCGCAGGTCCTGGGTGTGTGGGCTGGAGGCATACGTCAAGGTCGTCCGTGAGCTTCTTGACGATGGTGAACTTGTCGAGGTAGCCGACGAGGGCCTCGTCGAACAAGGGGACAAAGCTGTCGTCCCCTTGTCCTCTCGCCCTGGCGGCCTCAAGCACGACCTGGAGACGTTCCTCGATGCCGGGCCGCGGGCCAGTGTCGTGGACCATCTGGCACATCCGGCTCATGCTCACGCTCATCGCCTCCATGGCTCTAGCTTCTGGTTAATTGATCTTGCGATTGGAGTGATCACTCTTGCCCTTGGTTAGGGTGCGTAGGTGCGTAGGATTTCGTAGATGGATTGGACTAGTGGGGAGCCTTTATATGAGAAGTGCAGACTATGTTTGCATTCACGTGTGCGTTGGCTATCTACTCCTCGGTCCTTACTCCTCCCTCCGGTCCTTCTTTTCTCTATGCCTAAGGTCGAACGCGCATACCAAGGGAAGACTTAGTCTATTTTTTTTGGACAAAATTGCCCTTGCGTTTGAATAGTATCACATGCATGCTGCTGCCTCAAATCCCGCTCCGCGTGCATGCACTGCTCCCTGTCTCGCTGCATGAGCGCATAGTTACGAGGAGATTGAGGTAAATTCTGCGTGCAATTATATGGTCGAAGTTGCCGCAATTAATGCGGAGTGAATGCGGTGCAAGTACTAGTGTGGTTGATGAGATTTCATATTTGAGCCCTCAACCGGAAGGGAGAGTGTATAATATCATTGGAAACTACACTCAAATATGAATAAAAAAATACTTCATGTATTATTTACGGAGGGAGTAGTATATTTTTGGTGACATGCTAGTCAAATACAAAATCCAAACGGAGGTGGTAGTCCTACTAAATCCAGACGGTGGTTGTAGTAGTACTACTGGTCAAATTATTACGTGTTGCTCATCACAGTGAAGTGATAAGACCCTGCGCCGGAGGTGACACCAGAGTGCAGGCGGCATGTTCGGGTTACCAAAGTCAGCCTCACCATGTGCAGTCACTATCATCAAGGCTGTAGAGCTACCCTGCTTACAACTAGCCGTGTTCTAGATATTTTCCCGTGCGCTGCCACGAGTTAGAATAAAATATTGTAATGGGTATATTGGTTACATCGTTGCCGCACCTATGCACGTGAACATTAATCGTAACATAGTACCACGTGCTGGATAGTTGTAATTTTAGAAGGTTCAAGCTGATATTACAAATGCTAGGAGTAATGCTGCACCTATGAATGGAATTATTAGGAAGTTTACGTAAGAAGTTTCATTACTTTAGGTAGATGCAGCTGTTGGAAATACCAACAGCAGCATTATCATACAAACTAAAATCCATCGACCCTGACAAGTCACTAATCCCAACAGCAGCATTATCATACGAACTAAAATCCACCGACCCTGACAAGTCACTAATCGGAAAATAAACTTGCGTGTCTCTCTTTACTTGATCTTTAAAAAACAAATTCAGCTTCTGCAGAGCCTTTCTCATTCAGCTTTAGACGCTTGTGGTGATCAGCACACCATTCATTGTTGCGCCAGAGAATGCCAAACCTCATTACCTCGAGCACACTTGCCTTCAGAAACAAGAACCTGGCCAATTTAATCTCGAATGTGATGCCTCGGTAGTCGATCAAATCAATTTCTGTAAGATGGAGATCAAGGCATTCGATGAGGTTGTTATATTGTAGCACATTTTTCAGTTTCGGGTCTTTTTTTATCTGCAAAAGAAGAGAACATATTAGAGCATGGTTCCATTGCAAATTATGTTCAAATACAAATCCAACGATATAATTTTTAGTGACATGCATTAACATTTTATTAGTTAAATCTATGGTCAAAATTTAATACTCCAAAATACGTAGGGGACTAGTAAACCAGGACGGAGGTAGTACTTGCACTTAGGATAACAAGTTACTTCCCACTATGACTAGCCTTGGCTACAACAATAACAAAAATGATGCAGGTGATCACGTGAGAAAAAATACTAAAAACATTTTTTTCAGTATAGTGCCTAGATGCAGTTTTGAACACTACATTTGTCATTGTAACTTGGGAAAAATTACGAAAAAATTGAGCTCCGTTGTGGTTCACATTTAATAGGAAAGGAGTTTCACCTCGATGAGTAGCTTTTCCGTGCACGGAAAGCATCTAAGGAATTCAACAACTTGATCCAGATTGGGGCCGATAGATTTTATTGCCAAAATCTTCACTGTGCGCACAGACTGGGTCAAGCTTGTGGGAATCATTTTCTGGATGACAGTTGAACATACATCAAGAAAAAAATTAAAATGTGAATTTCAAGAAGAAGAACGAGAAGAAGAAGAGTGTTGTACCTGAATAGTTATGGATCCAATAACAAGTTTGGAGAATTTGGCAGACGAGTAGTCCAACGTTGTCAATTTTGGCGCGTCAATGACCCTGATTTTTGTTGGACCTTCTAGATCAGATACAAGCAATCTCTCAAGGAAAGGCGCATTCTCAATGACCATATCGTGAAATAGCTCAACTGATCTCTTCCCAAGTAATGTCATGTTGCGGGGCCAGCAAGACACATAAATCCATCGAAGATTCGTCGAGGCGATGTGGGGCTAATGAACCCGTGGATCTGTTGAAGACAAAGGTACTCGAGCGTTGTACAGCCGCGGAGCAGCTGCTCCATAGCCTCATTCGAGATACCATTGTCGAAGAGGCTGAGCTGCTTGAGTTGAGGGAGAAGAAGAGCGGGCGCGGCATCAATCTAGGGAAAATAGCAGGAGCTGAACCTGGCGCGGTGCAGCGTTGGCGCGTGGCGGAGCGCGAACAGCGGCAGAGAGCGACATCGTCCACCTTCAAACCTGAGCTCCTCGAGCTGATCTAGGGCGGGGGATAAGAACCACTCGTCGAACTTGGCTTGGACATTGCAGTTGGTACTAAACATGAGGATGTCAAGGCGTCTGGCTGGCCCAGGGTGCGATGCAAGGATCTTGGAGACTGCGGCCATGAGTTTGCAATCCCCATCGCAGAGGCAGCTATCGACGGTGAGGTTGAGGGGGATGCAGCGCCAGAGGGGGCGCCACCGCTGGGAGAGAAGGGTGGTCCGCACACCAGATTTGGTGGGAGGAGGGCGATGATGACGAGAAACATGTCGTCGGGGAGGCTGTTGATGAAGTCCAGGCTCGTCGGATGCGGTCTTGGCTTGAGCCACCTCCGCTTGTTGGCCGCCTAGTCCTCCATCTCAGCCGGCGGTGACGCCGGTGTACACGTGTGCTGGTGTGTATTGTGTGCTGGATGTGCGCGAGTGCGTCCTTGCATGCATGCCGCGCAGTGGTGTATGTGCGTTGTCGTAGTTTGTGTCCGTGGTGGCGTCTAAGAAGGTGTTAATCTAGTACTACTCCCTCCGTTTCTTTTTAGTCCGCATATAAAATTTGGTCAAAGTCTAACTATGCAAAGTTTGACCAACTTTATATCAAAAGATATCAACATTTACAATACTAAAGCTATATGCTATGAAAATTAATTTCAAGATGCATCTAAATATATTGATATCATACTGTGAATGTTGATATTCTCCTACAAAGTTAGTCAAAGTTTACGAAGTATGACTTTGACCAAATTTTATATGCAGACTAAAAAGAAATGGAGGGAGTACTACACTACTGTTTTAACGAGGAAGAAGTGTGCACTCAATTTAGTAGCGTGCGGGGTTCTACCGCAAGTAGTTTCTAGTTTGTTTATTTCACCCCGTGGCAGATGGGCCTCTAGTTTATTTAATTTCACCCACTGCCACATGGGCCTGCGCACCCATAGATAACACGAGCTGACAAGGCACCATGTAGACTGGTTGACCGGTCAACTAGACAATATATGGAGCTATACGCTGCGCCAGTGACCGTATAATCCCTCTGTAAAGAGAGATCGAGTGAGAGGGGAGGCCCGTGAGAGGTAGAGATAGAGAAAGAGATACTCCCTCCGTTCAATAATGTAGTGCCTATAAATTTTTGAAAAGTCATACTTTTGAAAGTTTGACCAAGTTTATAGAGAAATTTACTTATATCTACAATAGCAAAGATATATGATATGAAACTACATCTTGTGATGAATCTAATGATGTAAGTTTGTCCCTCCAGATGTAAATGTTTTTCTCCACATATACCTGGTCAAACTTTGTGAGGTTTGACTTTTCAATAAATGTATATATGCTATGGACCAGAGAGAGTACATGACTAGAGAGAGAGATCAAGTGTGTGTGAAGGAGAAAGAGTGAGTGTGCAAAAAGAGAGAGTGTGTGTGTGAAAGAGAAAGGGACAACACACGATAAAGTAGAGAGAAATTGTGTGTGTCTTATGAAAACATATCATGCATGCAACTCCGAGAGAGAATGTGAGGTGAGGAGATACACGGAGATATATTGTGTGGTTGTTTGCAACGGAGAGAGAGAGAGAGAGAGACCCCTGGCACGTGGCCAAGAGAGGTTTGGCAAACAAGGGAGAGACGAGGTCGAGAGAGACGTATGGAGAAAATGGAGGCATGGGGAGGGAGAGAGGGTGTGTTTGTGATAGAGAGATCCCCTAGAGATCGTGTGGGGACTATGTGGGTGGGAGATCGAGAGACAAGGTGTGTGTGCGATAGAAAGATACCCCGAAAGAGAATGAGATATGCCTAGCTAGGGAGGGAAGGAGATAATGTGTGTGTTTGTGATGGGGGGTGAGAGATGGTCATACCTAGGGGGAAGTGCATGTGTGTGTGATGGAGTGAGAGATAATCGTAATTAGGGGGGGGGCGTGTGCGTGCGTGTGAGATAGAGAGAGAACGAGGGGGAGAGAGTGTTAGATGGGTCTATCTAGTGCGGGCGAGATATGTGTATGTGTGACCTAGGGAGATAGAAAGTTTGAAAAGGAGAGAGAAGAGCCCCGAGACGGCGGAGTGGTGCGTGAGGGAGTTGAGAGAGAGAAAGAGATACTCCCTCCGTTTAATAATGTAGTGCCTATAAATTTTTGCAAAGTCGAACTTTGGAAACTTCGACCAAGTTTATAGAAAAAATCATTTGTAATACAATACCAAAGATGTATATATAATATGAAACTACATCCTGTGATGAATCTAATGATATATGTTTCCCTCTCCAGATCTAAATGGTTTTCTCCACATACCTGGTTAAACTTTGTGAGGTTTGACTTTTCTAAAAATCCATATGCTATGTACCGGAGAAAGTACCTAGGTAGAGAGAGATCAAGTGTGTGTGAAGGAGAAAGAGTGAGTGTGCAAAAAGAGTGTGTGTCTGAAAGAGAAAGGGACAACACACGATAAAATAGAGAGAAAGTGTGTGTGTCTCTTATGCAAACGTATCACGCATGCATCTCTGAGAGAGGAAACGAGGTGAGGATATACACGCAAATAGTGTTTGGTTGTTTGCAACGGAGAGAAAGACCCCCATAGCACGTGTCCAAGAGTGGTCTGGAAAACAAGGGACAGAGGTCGAGAGGGACGTATGGAGAAAATGGAGGCATGGGGAGGGAGATAGGGTGTCTTTATGATAGAGAGATCCCCTCGAGATCGTGAGGGGACTATATGGGTGGGAGATCAAGAGATAAAGGTGTGTGTGCGATAGAAAGTTGCCCCGAGAGAGATCGAGATAGTCCTCGGGAGCGAAAGAGACAATGCATGTGTTTCTGACGGAGAGTGTGAGAGATAGTCATACCTAGGGGGAGTGTGTCGATACTCATACTTAGCTAGGGGGAGATTGTGTGTATGTGTGCGCGTGCGCGCGCGCGTGTGAGACAGAGAGAGAACAAGGAAGAGAGAATGTTAGATGGGTCTATCTAGTGCGAGTGAGATATGTGTATGTGTGACCTAGGGAGATAGAATGTTTGAGAGAGAGAGAGAGAGGAGCCGGGAGACGATGGAGTGGTGCGTGAGGGAGTTATGGACAACGAGCGAGAGAATTTGTGTGTGTACTATGAGTGCACTCGAGCTAGCTATTTAGCCTAGACCAGAGTCATACATTGTGTGCGAGGGAGATCTATACATAGAGTGTGCATGCGAACTAGAAAGACCTAGAGAGCGAGAGAGAGAGAGAAGGGGAGGGAGGGAGAGAGAGACCGATAAGTGAAAGAACATTTGCTCCCTTGGTGGTTTTGGTAATTTATGCCAACATACATGTTGTTGGACTAATGCTTTCATCTAGTGAATTTCAGACAAGTTCAACAATGGCATGGCAGGGACAAGAGGACATGGAACCCCTTCTTAATGCTAAGGACAAGGATTGGCAAAAGATCAAGACTCTACATTTTTGGTTTAGTGATCCAAGATCACATTGAGTCCATAGGAAAGCCAATACTATTAAAAGGGGATGAGGTGTTGCTTAATGGTCTTTTTGCTCAAGTGCTTAGTGACAGTACTCCTAAACCCTCAAACACTCTCTCAATCCCAAATATGTCCAAAATCTACATTTCAACTCGGCCCCACCGAAATTCTCTATCCGGCCCCACCGAGTTCATCCAAGACTTAGCCACTGCCAAAACCCTAACAAATTGGATCCACCGAAATGGATCTCGGTCTCACCGAGATGGCCTTGCCAACTCTCTGTAATCGTTTGCACTTACTTCGATCTCACCAAGTTTTGCAAATCGGTCTCACCGAGATGGCTTGCCAACTCTCTGTTGCCTTATTGCTTCACTTCGGTCCTACCGAGTTGATGCAATCGGTGCCACCGAGATGAGGATTGCCCTAGCCATTGCACTTCGGTCCATCCGAGTTGTTCATATCGGTCCCACCGAGATTCTTAAAGTTCATATCTTTTACACAGTTCGGTGCTACCGAGATTATGGTTTCGGTGCCACCGAGTTGGGTCAAAAGTGTGTAACGGTTGGATTTTGTGTGGAGGCTATATATACCCCTCCACCACTCCCTTCTCAGTAAGGAGAGCCATCAGAACATGCCTACACTTCCACCATACATTTTCTGAGAGAGAACCACCTACTCATGTGTTGAGATCAAGATATTCCATTCCTACCATTTGAATCTTGATTTCTAGCCTATCCCAAGTTTCTTTCCACTCAAATCCCTCTTCCACCATAGCCAAATCTGTGAGGAGTTGTTTGAGTGCTGGGAAGACTATCATTTGAAGCACAAGAGCAAGGAGTTCATCAACAACACACCGTCTATTACCTTTTGGAGAGTGGTGTCTCCTAGATTGGTTAGGTGTCACTTGGGAGCCTCCAACATGATGTGGAGTTGAACCAAGGAGTTTGTAAGGGCAAGGAGATCGCCTACTTCGTGAAGATCTACCCCGAGTGAGGCTAGTCCTTCGTGGACGTAAGCCATGGTGGAATAGACAAGGTTGCTTCTTCGTGGACCCTTCGTGGGTGGAGCCCTCCGTGGACTCGCACAGTCGTTACCCTTCGTGGGTTGAAGTCTCCATCAACGTGGACGTACGATAGCACCACCTATCGGAACCACGCCAAAAACCACCGTGTCTTTATTGCGTTTGATCTTCCATACTCTACCCCTTTTACTTTTCGTACTATTGCATGCTTTACTATTTCCGCTGCTCAATCTCTAGATATGCATGTGTAGAAAGTATTGGAGTGATCTTAACTTGTGCCAAAATCTGCCTAAATTCCAAGAGAAATTAAAATATGCAACTTTGGTTGGTTAAGTGTCTATTCACCCCCCCCCTCTAGACCTATCTCCTCGATCCCGCAATTTGTATCAGAGCTTTGGTCTCCATTGCTTTGGTTTAATCACCATTGGAGGGAGATGGATGTGTCTACTTTGGGGAGTCTTAGACGTAGAGTGCCTATTCTCAATGGGGAATATTATAACTTTTGGAAAGATGAAATTCTTGATATCTTTGATGAATTTAACTTGAGCAAGTATATTCATAATCCTTATGTGCCCCCTATTGATCCCTTGCATCCTACTCATGAAGAGGAAATTGACATGCTTCGTAATCTTAGAACCGTCAATCTTATCATTACAGGATTACCTAAAATTGTGCTTGGTTGTATGCAAAATTTTGAATGTGCTTATACTCTATGGCATGACTTGGAAAAGCGATATCCCGATTACTCTTTAAAGAGTCTTGATAAGATTCTTCATAAGGCTGTTGCTTTTCACAAGATGAGTCCTAATGATCCTAAGTTTGATGATTGCTTGTTTGAGCTTCGTGATCTTATGCGTGCCAAAGGAGATGTTAGAACTATTAGTAACATTATCACGGAAGCCATTAGAAGTCATAAACTTGAACATTGTCATGATCATGAAACTAATGAGTCTATTACCCTAGGTAATGATCACACGCATGATGATGAAGATGTTGAGCATGACTACTATGATGAGGACGAAGAGTTTGATATTGAATTCGAGAAGACCATGAGGAATCTTTGTCTTATGGCAAATCTTCGAGATTACATGGCCGGAGGAAAAGAGTGGATTCTTGATAGTGGATGTACCGATCACATAACCGGAGATAGAGACATGTTTCGTGAGCTTTCTAAAAATGATGGTCCACGCAAGTATGTAACTTTTGGAGACAACTCCAAGGGTAAGGTACTTGGCCTTGGTAAGGTGGCCATATCCAATGATAGCTCCAGACAAAATGTTATGCTTGTTGAATCTCTTGGTTACAATCTTCTTTCCGTATCTAGACTAGCCGATTTTGGTTTTAATGTTCTATTTACCAAAGTAGATTGCCAAGTGTTTCGCCAAGATAATCATAATATGGTCTTTACCGACATTCGTAGAGGTGATCTATACATTGTTGATTTCACTAAGAGAGCTCAACCTCGTACATGCTTAATTGCTAAATCTTCTAAGGGTTGGTTATGGCATAGAAGACTTGGACATGTTGGCATGCATAACCTTGATAAACTTGTTAAAGGAGATCACATTCTTGGAGTAAAAGATGTTATATTTGACAAAGATTGACTTTGTAGTGCTTGCCAAGCAGGAAAACAAGTTGGAGGAAGCCATCCCATGAAGAACATTATGACCACGAGGAGACCACTCGAGCTACTTCATATGGATCTTTTTGGTCCCAACTCCTATAAGAGTCTTGGTGGTAACTCCTTCGGTTTGGTCATTGTTGATGATTTTTTCCAGATTTACGTGGGTGTTCTTTCTTGATGACAAATCGCAGGTACAAAAGATCTTCAAGAACTTTGCAAGAAAAGCTCAAAACCAATTTGAAGTGAAGATCAAGAAGGTTCAAAGTGACAACGGAACGGAGTTCAAGAACACCAATGTGGACACCTTTCTTGATGAGGAGGGTATTTCACATGAGTTCTCGGCTACGTACACACCTCAACAAAATGGAGTTGTTGAGAGGAAGAACCGGACACTTATTGAGATGGCAAGAACAATGCTTGATGAATACAAGATGCCAAGACATTTTTGGGTGGAAGTGGTTGAAACAGCTTGTCATGCAACAAATCGACTTTACCTTCACAAGCTTATTGGTAAAACGGCATATGAACTGCTCACCGGTAACAAACCACAAGTTGGATACTTTCGAGTATTTGGCTCAAAATGTTACATTCTTGATAAGCATCATCGTTCAAAATTTGCTCCTAAATCTCATGAAGGTTTCCTACTCGGTTATGGATCGAACTCTCACACTTACCGTGTCTACAACAACTTCACTCGAAAAGTTGAAGAGACGGTAGATGTGAAGTTCGATGAGACTAACGGCTCGCAAGTCGAGCAATTGCCACTTGATGTAGGAGATCAAGAACCATCGGAAGCAATCCAAAACTTGCCCATTGGCAAGATTCGCCCCGTGGAAGTGAAGGAGAGTACCTCGTCTATTCAAGTGGAAGCCCCAACTTCACATCAAGGTGAACGACAAGTTGATATGGAGGCATCCACAAGTGGAACATGACAAGACGATGGGAATGAGGAAGTGCAACAAGATGATCCACCTCAACCTCCTTCTCCGCCCCCACAAGCGAACAACGACAACATCAACGAAGAAGAAGATGATGATGATGATGAGGAAGCCTCACCACAACCCAAGAAAAAGCTACCTCGAGTTAGAGCAAGAATCGACAAGGATCATCCCGTCAAACAAATACTTGGAGATATCCAATCCGGGAGAATCACTCGCTCTAAATCTCGTTTAGCTAACTTTTGTGAGCATTACTCATTTATCTCTAGTGTTGAACCCTTGAAGGTAGAAGACGCTCTCAAGGACCCCGATTGGGTGAATGCAATGCACGAGGAGCTACACAACTTTGAGAGAAACCAAGTGTGGACATTGGTTGAGAAGCCTAAGGAAGAGAAAAACATCATTGGAGCCAAATGGGTGTTTCAGAATAAGCAAGATGAAGATGGACAAGTTGTACGCAACAAAGCTCGTCTCGTAGCACAAGGTTACACACAAGTCGAAGGTGTGGACTATGGTGAGACCTATGCCCCCATTGCAAGACTTGAGTCCATTTGTATTTTACTTGCCTATGCCAATCACCATGATATCACTCTTTACCAAATGGATATTAAAAGTGCTTTCTTAAATGGTGAAATTGAGGAGGAAGTGTATGTTAAACAACCACCCGGCTTTGAGAATCCCAAGAAACCTAATCATGTGTACAAACTTCGTAAAGCTCTTTCTGGTCTTAAACAAGCCCCTAGAGCTTGGTACAAATGCTTGACAAAGTTTCTTCTTGAAAAAGGTTTTGAGATTGGGAAGATTGATTCAACCTTGTTCACTAAGAGGGTTAATGGAGAATTATTTGTATGCCAAATTTATGTTGATGATATTATTTTTGGATCTACTAACCCCTCTTTCAGTGAAAAGTTTGGAAGGTTGATGTCGGAAAAGTTCGAGATGTCTATGATGTGTGAACTCAAATTCTTTCTTGGCTTGCAAATCAAGCAAACTAAGGAGGGTACCTTTGTTTCTCAAACAAAGTATACCATGGACTTATTCAAGAAGTTCAACATGCAAGAAAGTAAAGGTATGAAAACCCCCATGCCCACAAGTGGACATCTTGACTTGACCAAGGATGGCAAACCGGTTGATCAAAAGGTTTATTGATCTATGATTGGTTCATTGCTATATCTATGTGCCTCCCGTCCCGATATTATGCTAAGTGTGTGCATGTGTGCACGATACCAAGCGGCACCAAAAGAATGTCACCTTAAGGCCGTGAAAAGAATTGTGAGATACTTGTTACATACACCAAACTTTGGCATATGGTATCCCAAAGGATCTTCTTTTAATCTTGTTGGCTATTCCGATTCGGACTATGCCGGAGACAAGGTTGACAGAAAATCCACTTCGGGTACATGTCAATTTCTTGGTAGATCTCTTGTGTCTTGGTCCTCCAAGAAACAAAACTCGGTATCCCTATCTACTGCCGAAGCGGAATACATTGCCGCGGGATCATGTTGTGCTCAATTACTATGGATGTCACAAACTCTTAAAGACTATGGTGTGCATGTGAGACATGTACCATTACTATGTGACAATGAGAGTGCTATTAAGATAGCACACAATCCCATGCAACATTCTCGAACAAAGCATATTGAGGTTCGTCACCACTTCATTCGAGATCATGTTGAGAAAGGTGACATTGACCTTAAACATGTTCGTACCGACAAACAATTGGCGGACATCTTTACCAAACCCCTTGATGAGAAAGTGTTTTGTCACTTAAGAAGTGAATTGAACATCATTGATGCTTCAAACGTGAACTAGAGGTTCATGTGGATGCATACAAGGGCATGAGCATTCTTGACTAATCCATGATATCTTTCATGATCATTTTACATCTTGGACACTTTTGCTCCCTTGTATGGTATCTAACCTTTTGTAGGTACTTGGACAAGCTTCAAGACACAAGATTGCATCTCACTCTTATCTTGAGAAATCTTGTACAACCCAAGTATCAACAATAGATGGTGGATCGAGGAACAAGACAACCTAAACATATCCTTTGACAAATTTTGAGATATGCTTCATTCTTGTCAATTTGGATATACATGTTATTCCTTGCAAATCTAACCCATGTAGGAAGATGAACTACAAATGATAGGATAGCTCCAAACTTCAACTCATGAGCATCCACTTCAAGTTCAACTACATGATGGACATCCCCACCAAAATCCCAATGTAAGTTCTCACATCTTAGAGAAGCTTTACTCAAAGATATGAGCTAAAGCAACTCAACCAGATGTGAATACATTGAAATGCTTAAAGGAAAAAATGGCAACCCCATTTTGAGCTTAAACGATGAGTATGACCTATGATCAAGTGTTCTCACTTGACTCCTAAGTCAATATACTCTAACATAGGTGACTTAGTCGCCGACCCATCTAGATGAAGTTCTCTAGTGTTTCTTTTGTTGTTTCTCTTCTTGCTAGAGTGTTTATTTTCAAAAAAAAACTTCATCTAGACGTTTCTTTGCTTCTTTTCTGAGTTTATTTTCTTTTAGTTAATTTCGCAGTTAATTCATTGCAAATCTTTGTGAGAAATCCTTTGTCTAGTGAGCTGAGTTGACAAAATGTTCCATTGCATCGAACTCGGTTCCACCAAATTGCCTCAACTCGGTGTCACCAATTTAGCTGATCTAAGGGAATTTCTATCAAATATTTCTTGAGTTTTTCTACTCCAGCTCCACTCAATGATTCTTATCCTCTACTTGCATCTAGAGCCACGCAATGGCTAGATGTGTTTCTCAAGGACCAAACCCACTTGATCAATAACCTTGAAGTCCCTTCTTGGAAATTGATGTCAAAGGGGGAGAGAGGAATACATCAAAGCTTATCACTACAAAAAGATGCACCTTACAAGAGGAGAGAATGTTACATGTTTCTAAGAGGGAAGAAACATGATTATCTTGTTCTTTGGTTAGTTCTCTCACCCTACCTGCTCCCAATATCCTATGTCAGATTCAGGGGGAGAGGGAGTTCTTTAAGGGGAGACAACTATTTCTTTCTTTTGGGGACATGTCTGCTTCAAAGAAGTATTCACCTAGTGATACTCTCTTCTACATGTCATCCCAATCTTGGTTTCTTGTTGATCTTGTGTCTTTTCTTGAAGAAATTATCTTGTGTTATCTAACCTTGTTTTCTCAAGTGTATTTCATCAGGTACTTGATCAAGAACTTCAAGGTAAGTATATGCATCACACACATGTACATGATGACCTCTTGCTAGTATATCCTTTTTGCAAGAAGATAATCATGAACATGTGGATACCTAAATGTCATATATATTGCTCTGATGCATATAGCCAAGATACATGTTGCATGTATATCTCCCATGTGATATCATCATTTTATATGCACATCTTCAGGGGGAGTTCAGGGGAGCTCATACATGTTACATGTTTCCAAAGTTTCCATACATACCTCTGCTATATCTGTATTTGAAGCTTTGATGTATGTTGTCATCAATTACCAAAAAGGGGGAGATTGAAAGCATATTTGCTCCCTTGGTGGTTTTGGTAATTTATGCCAACATACATGTTGTTGGACTAATGCTTTCATCTAGTGAATTTCAGACAAGTTCAACAATGGCGTGGCATGGACAAGAGGACGTGGAACCCCTTCTTAATGCTAAGGACAAGGATTGGCAAAATATCAAGACTCTACATTTTTGGTTTAGTGGTCCAAGATCACATTGAGTCCATAGGAAAGCCAATACTATTAAAAGGGGATGAGGTGTTGCTTAATGGTCTTTTTGCTCAAGTGCTTAGTGACAATACTCCTAAACCCTCAAACACTCTCTCAATCCCAAATATGTCCAAAACCTACATTTCAACTCGGCCCCACCGAAATTCTCTATCCAGCCCCACCGAGTTCATCCAAGACTTAACCACTGCCAAAATCCTAACAAATCGGATCCACCGAAATGGATCACGGTCTCACCGAGATGGCCTTGCCAACTCTCTGTAATCGTTTGCACTAACTTCGGTCTCACCGAGTTTTGCAAATCGGTCTCACCGAGATGGCTTGCCAACTCTCTGTTGCCTTATTGCTTCACTTCGGTCCTACCGAGTTGATGCAATCGGTGCCACCGAGATGAGGATTGCCCTAGACATTGCACTTCGGTCCATCCGAGTTGTTCGTATCGGTCCCACCGAGATTCCTAAAGTTCATATCTTTTACACAGTTTGGTGCTACCAAGATTATGGTTTCGGTGCCACCGAGTTGGGTCAAAAGTGTGTAACGGTTGGATTTTGTGTGGAGGCTATATATACCCCCCCACCACTCCCTTCTCAGTAAGGGGAGCCATCAGAACGTGTCTACACTTCCACCATACATTTTCTGAGAGAGAACCACCTACTCATGTGTTGAGATCAAGCTATTCCATTCCTACCATTTGAATCTTGATTTCTAGCCTATCCCAAGTTGCTTTCCACTCAAATCCCTCTTCCACCATAGCCAAATCTATGAGGAGTTGTTTGAGTGCTGGGAAGACTATCATTTGAAGCACAAGAGCAAGGAGTTCATCAACAACACACCGTCTATTACCTTTTGGAGAGTGGTGTCTCCTAGATTTGTTAGGTGTCACTTGGGAGCCTCCAACATGATGTGGAGTTGAACCAAGGAGTTTGTAAGGGCAAGAAGATCGCCTACTTTGTGAAGATCTACCCCGAGTGAGGCTAGTCCTTCGTGGACGTAAGCCATGGTGGAATAGACAAGGTTGCTTCTTCGTGGACCCTTCGTGGGTGGAGCCCTCCTTGGACTCGCGCAGCCATTACCCTTTGTGGGTTGAAGTCTCCATCAACGTGGACGTACGATAGCACCACCTATCGGAACCACGCCAAAAACCACCATGTCTTCATTGCGTTTGATCTTCCATACTCTACCCCTTTTACTTTTCGTACTAGTGCATGCTTTACTATTTCCGCTGCTCAATCTCTAGATATGCATGTGTAGAAAGTATTGGAGTGATCTTAACTTGTGCCAAAATCTGCCTAAATTCCAAGAGAAATTAAAATCTGCAACTTTGGTTGGTTAAGTGTCTATTCACCCCCCCCCCCCCCCTCTAGACCTATCTCGTCGATCCCGCAATAAGGATTTTGTTCATGTGCGCGCGATAGAAAGAAAGAGTGTCGGCTAGAGAGAGAACGGGAGTGCGGGAGAGGGGAGAGGTCGCGTTTTTGCATCGAAGATTGATATAAACCATGATTCAGTATAAAATTGTATTCAAATGTTTGAATGGGAGAACATGGTGTTTGCTATTCACACATGAACGGAGATATGCATATCAAACAGGTTCATTAATTTGACTTTGAGCATGTTCATGGAGTACTATAATACAACATGCTATTCAATTGATGTGTTCAATTTTGGATGTAGTCCACAATTTTGACCAGGTCAAAAAGCTATTTCATTGAATTGGGATATTTCATTTCTGGTTTGATTCCCGTTTTTAAGTGGGTCAACTATATGTCAAATTAATCGGTAGCAACGTGCATGTAAATACACATTAGTCCCGAGTATCAGCTCACCATTTAAAAAAGAAGTGGCAAGACGTGACACTATAGAACTAATATTTCTAAATATGATTCGGATCGACTTGGTACGGTAGACGTGGATGCTTGTTCTCCCAAAATTTGAACAAACTGCTAAAACACCCTCTGCTCGGTGGAATTCGCCCGAGCAAATAAACGGGAGATGTGAAATTACCAGCCTATCTGGGACCCGCATCAATTGGCCCGTTGTATATCGAGGATAGGTTTGTAACTTCATCGAAGCGCGCCCTCTCATCGGCCGAAATGACAGACGCCGAATAATTCATAAACCATGGGCGGCAAAACACCCTCTCCTCGGCCGAAATCGCAGGCGCCGAATAATTCATAAACCATGGGCGGCAAAACACCCTCTCCTCGGCCGAAATCGCTCGCGCCCACTATTTCAAGCACGCCCTCCTCGCTGGCGCCCACTATTTGGGAGAAGCAAAGTTACCCTACTATCCCCGACCCTCAAGACTCAGACCCAAGCCCATAAGCCAATAGACAGGGGTGGAATTGTAACTTCCCCCACATTTCAGACAAATGCGTCTGTAAGACATGGCCCCCACCCAATTCCCCATTCATACACTGCCGGCACCAAATCACCTTCTCCCCTGCCACGAAACCTCAGCCCCTCCTCCATGGCGCCCCCAACCGCACCAGATTCACCGCCGCCCTCCTCCCCAATGCCGGAGGTGCAGTCCGTTTGCCGTCGGGCACTGGGCCGTGTGTCTCTTACTCTGTGCTGCCAGAGCTGACTCGATGACGGCCGCGTGAACCATGCAGGAGCCGATTCAACCGCGTTGTCATGCACGGTGCCAGAGTGGCTCGTACTTCGGACGCGTCCAGCGCACCGGCGCTGGTCCCCCATAGCCGCCGACCGCCGCCACATATCTGCTTTCCCGCCACCGGCAGCCACCGTAACCACGCCGGCCTCACCGACTCGGCAGATGGAGCTGCCTACTTCACTGGGCCGCAAGATAGGTCGTACACTCATCTTATTCACTTTACCTAGGCATCAGTCACCTGGATTTTTATTCTGGGTCAGTCGGTTCCAAATGGAAGGAAGCAGCTCCCCTCGAGGCGGCAGAGCTCCTAGGATGCCGGTTGGCCGGGGAAGGAGTGCCTCGGTGTCTATCGTAGGGGTGCGGGCAGGGGGCACAGGTTCGCCGCCGAAGCAGCGCTTCGATGCCTATCTTAGTGTTGCGTGGGGTCAAGGTACTGCTGGTGCCGGATCTGGATGATGGCGAGTCTTTGAGGTATGGCCAGGGGACGGCGCAACCACGGCAGTGCAGTGGGGCGGGGGGCGGGGTCGAGGTCGGAGCTGCCGTGGCCAGGGGCGGCGGAGGTAGGCTGCTCTGCCGGTGCTCGCTGGCTGTTCGAGGAAGATCCTGAACAGTGACAGCCGGGAGGCACAAGACGGCCATCCAGCCATCCGACATAGATCGGACAGTGTAAAAAAAGCGTGTGACCACAATTTAGTTTTCAGTGAACTGACGTGTGACCTGTCTCGTACTTGAGTGTTGATCGTATTTCTTCAGATCAGAAATATGTGTCATTCTTAACATTCTGTGTTTTCTGCATCTTCAGCCACACCGTCTTCCTTCTCACCGGAGCTGCTCCAACAAGGGATGCATGCACCAGATGGGGGCTATAATCCCCACTCAAGAGTTCCCTGCCTCGTATGTGCCAGCCAGACATGGACAGCCACAACAACCGCGGTGCCATCGACGATTCAGCAGATGATGCTCACTCCTACGGAGGGCGGCAAGATAGGTTGTACCCTCATCTTATATGTGTGCAACATTTATGGCTTCGTTCTTCATCTAAGCATGGAAAATAGATTATCACTTGTCACTGTACATTCATGTTGATCTCTTAGTCTTACTTCAGATAAGAGACTTGTGCAGGAGTTAATGTTGTTCCATATTTATCATCCCTCAGCCAAAGCTATCCCACAGGCTGGTGATTATACCCCTTCTAGTATTGCCTATGACGTTGTTCTGTATTACTTTTGTGTGCCATTTAGTTAATCTCGAGTACAAACAGTATATATTTTGTAGCTATCATGTGTGCTCTCTCTTTAGTCTTTGAGGTATCATCCTGTTGCTGCTATTTAAGTGGACTCCTACTATTTATGTCGTCTCCTACAGGCACTCATTACATAATCTCAGTACTAGTTATTTTCCATGCATGTCAGATATTATTGCACACAGTGATATTGAAAATCAAAACAAACCCACTAAAAACTCGTGGAGCAACGCGACAGCCAACATACTCGACCTCAATGATATTCAATATGATGGAATAGTTAAATGTAGTTCTTCAGAAGAGTTGCAGAGAGATAATGATTCCTATTCACCCCAGAAGGTCTTTGCTCTATCTTGACCCATGATATGGGTAGCATCATGCATATAATGTCTTGCAATGCATCTACTCTGTTGCAATGCCATGTGCTTAGCCCGTTAATCATACATGTGAATATGTCATGCCTTCCAGTTTGTCTGTACCTATTCCATTCATGATAACATCTTTTCAAATTCAAGTACTATCATTCTACTCTGCTGCAATTCCATGTGCTTAGTTTGGACATCATCCTTCTGAATATCTCATACATTGTTGTTCGTCAATATGTACTCCATACGTCTACCATACCATGGTTTTTTACATTGAAGTGCTGTTCTACTACTCTGTTGCAATGTGATCTTAGTTTGCCCATCAGACATGTGAATATGCTGCCTTGCTGTTTTTTTGTACCTATTCCAGCTATCATACAGTTTTACATTCAACAACTGTTTCTTTTACTCTGTTGTCCTGTCGTATCCTTAGCTTATACTCCCTCTGTAAAGAAACAGTGATCTAAACACTATTATATTTCTTTACGGAGGGACTACATCATACTCCCTCCGTCTGTATTACTTGTGGCAGAAATGCATAAAAATGGATGTATCTAGGACTACAATACGTCTAGACACATCCATTTATTTCCGGATGGAGGGAGTACATGTCAATATGTCATGCCTTTCTATTCTTTAGTACCTGTTCCATCTCTCTGCCATAGCATGTTTTATAACTGAAGCACCATTCTTTTGTACAAGGCAAGTAAGTGGAAGAGGGCTATGTTAGAATATGAAGGGGTACAAACAAGTTCTTTGCAAAAGATCCAAACTCCAGGAGATAGTAACCCAACTCAAGTGTTCATCGGAACTGCTCCAGCACAGAGAAACCCAAGTCCTCCAGATAATAACTAGATTCTAGTGGCCAAAGAACCAGTCAGCTCCATTTCAACAAAAACATGTCAACTCCTTGCTAGGAAGAGTGTGCGTATCCTCGCATCATGAAATTTTATAATATTCAGATCACATTTGATCTTATATATTCTACATCTGTCTTACACTTCTCTGTTGTAGAAAATATGCTTAAAGGACAACAAACGTTCTAAACTGGGATCGTGTTCGAGGAAAGTATCTTGCAGCAATGCTCTGCGCTCCAATGCTGGTGTAAGTACCTGTTGTATATCACTATAATTTTACATCAGTATGTAGTTTATTAAGTACCATGGGCGTGAATCCAACCTTCACTACCCTACACCAATTATATGATCTAAATTTACTTGTAGCAAAATGTATAATTAAGGCGCTAATGTAGATTTTTGTAAGGGTAACTGCCTGGTAGTTTTGCATATCGAGCTGCATGATTGTACTATCTCATATATTGCACATTACTAATATCTAGTGGTGTGGTCTTTTTGCCCAATCATTCATCGTGTCAATGTTGCTTTCCTATAAACCTACCCGGCTGATGATAGCAGTGCCATGTTGTGTTAATTCAGTGTAGGCTGGTGTGGTCTGGTTGCCCAAACATTCATTGTGTGAATGTTACTTTCCTATTAATTATTAACTGACCTGGCCGATGATTTGGTGCAGGCTGCTAAAGATAATACGACAAAGTCTCAAGACAGCAAGGCAACCCCATTGTTTCTCTCCAATAAATCTAGCGAAGGTAATATGGCAATAACTCTTGATTAATCTGTTCAGTTTTCCCTCTAATTTAAGTTATGATGCAGTGGTCAAGACACTTTCCACTATCATTGATACAAGCCTGCCAAAATCCCCATATGAATCTGTTCAGTTTCCTCTGTCTCGAGTCCAACGGAAAAGATGTACGTTTGTGAACCAATTACTGCCTGAAGCAATGATGGAAATCGTGGAGGAATCAGAGGTGCACATTCTTGCGCAACAATAACTGATCGATGATTTCAGTGACAGTATATCAAAGAAGAAAGAACTTGCTCACATGCTTATGGGCGTCATCCGCGCTGAGGTTGCAGATTGTGTGGTTGTAGATCATTAAGCTCTGTTCGTTTATTTGCACTGGCATCAATCTTTGATTGCCCAGTGGATGTAATTTCCTGTAATATATGCTTCGATGTGCTACATTTTCCCTTTTATGCGTATATTTGCTTAGCACGGGGTTGCACCCGAGCTTTCTTGGCCGAAACCTCAACTGGCGGCAAACAAGCCAAAATATCCAGTGAAATTAATAACTGGAACAATGCGACGTGGGCCCTTCTTCTAGGAGAATGGCCCATGGCCTGTAATGGCCCGGTAGTTGGCCTGCAGTTACTAGATGGGCTTTGCCACAGTCCATAATTGTTCCTCGTAATGGGCTCAAAGTAGTAGCTGGGCCCAAATCGACGTGGGCCTTCGATGGACTGTATTCGGCCATGTCATTCAATGGGCCTGTAGCCATGCAGGAAATTTAGCAGGCCCAATTAGTTGAGGGGCCGTTAGCAGGCCAAAACCTCGATTGGGCTCCAACAGTGGAAACGGGCCTACGGGCCCTTAGCAAGCCGAAATAGATCAAAATTACTGCTTGGCCCATTCCGACTCGGGCCGTTAACAGGCCGAAAGCCAATCGGGCCATAAGTGGTTCCATATACAAAACGGGCCTTTAACAGACCGAAAGTCATATTAGGCTGGAATTGGTCCATGGAGAACATGGGCCGTTAAGAGGCCGAAAGTCAGTTCAGAATGTAAATGGCCCAACTACGGTGTGGGCCGTTAACAGGCTGAAAGATACACCGGGCTGGAAGTTGGCCCAAACCCCTAATGGACTACTAAAAGGCCGAAATACGTAGCACCAGGAAATTGGCCCATGCCTATATTGGGCCACTAATGGGCCGAAAGTCATACAGTCTGGAAATTGGCCCATCTCCATAATGGGCCTCTAACAGGCCGAAAGAACCTCGGCCGGCAAATGAGCCCAAAGACATAGCGGGTTGTTAATGGGCTGGAACAGAAGATGGGCCGCAATGGTGTCAAATCGTTAATGGGCCATTGACGGGCCGAATTGGCATATCTCGTATGGGCCGTTTTTGTAAATGGGCCAGAGAAAAGTAGGGCATAAATGGGCCGGCCCGCTTATTTCGACTGGGCGGCCTTTTTAGCTAAATGGGATTTTTTTGGGTCGTGCCACATGTCACTTTTCCATAGGCGCGTCTCGTCCATTGGGTGGATGACATCTGTCGCGACGCCGAGCGGACACGTGGATCGGCCGGCGAATGAGAATTTTACACGTCGAAAATCCCCATTGGTCAGGGCTGTTAACGGGTTATCGGATCCATACCGGAACCCGATAGCTTAACGGCGACCCGTTACGGTGGATGCCACGTGTCGGTCACCCTTGACGAAAACACTTCCATGACGCGACATTTATCGTCATGGAAGTGGACACTTCCGTGATGATAATTTCAGTATTGTCATGGAACACTTCTACGACAGCACATGTATGACTATCTTGATTCTGTCATAAAATTGTCATGGATGTACATGCATGACAGAAAACATGACCTACTGTGACAAAGACGTATCATCACGGAAGTGTTTTTTTAGTGCTATGGACTCGTAGGTCTATGGTGAACTACTCACACATCATCGGAAGGGCAGCAAGGTTGATGTAGAATCCCTCCGTAATCGATTCCCCCTCCGGCAGAGTACCGGAAAAGGCCTCCAGATGGGATCGTGGAAGAACAGAGACTTACGGTGGCGAGAAAATTGTTTCTGGTGGCTCCCTGGGGGTTTTGGAATATTTGGGAATTTATAGCGCTGGAATTAGGTCAGACGAAGCCACGAGGGGCCCACAAGGCATCAAGGTGCGCCTACCCCCCAGGGTGCGCCCTGTTGCCTTGCCGTCTCCTCGTAGGTCTTCTGGTCCTCCCCCGAAGCTTCTAGGGCCACTTTTGTCCAGAAAAAAATCGTCAAAAAGTTTCATAGTGTTTGGACTCCATTTGGTACAGATTTTCTGTAAAACCAAAAACAAGCAGAAAACATCAACTGGCACTAGGCACTGAGTTAATAGGTTAGTCCCCAAAAAATGATATTATATTGTATAAAAAGTATCTAAGAATGATAATATAATAGCATGAAACAATCAAAAATTATAGATACGTCGGAGACGTATCAGCATCCCCAAGCTTAATTCATGCTCGTCCTCAAGTAGGTAAATGATAAAAACATAATTTTTGATGTTGAATGCTACCTAGCATGTTTATCATGTAATCTGTCTTACGGTATGAATATTGAGAAATGGTAAAGTAATTAATATCAACATAATAATATCCATGAATACAAGAACATAATCATTAAGTCTTCAAAATATACGATGCTCAACGAATGTTATCCCTACTCATTGAATTATGTAGGCATGGCATGACTCTGCCTTCACCGCATAAATATAAATCATGAGCACCCTGGTGTCAAACTAGGCAATTGGATCATACTTTTTAACGTGCTTCAGCATTTTCAACTCCACTCAATACATGAGCGTGAGACATGGACATTAGCACCTTGGGTGGAATAGAATACGGTGGTAGAGATATATAAGGAGATCAAAAAATGAAGAAAGTCACGCATCAACTCGACAGATCAATAAGCAATGGAGAGGCCCATTAATCGATATCAATGCGAGGAGTAGGGATTGCCATGCAATGGATGCACTAGAGCTATAAGTGTATGAAAGCTCAATGGAAACTAAGTGGGTATGCATCCAACTTGCTTGCTCATGAAGACCTCGGGCATTTCAGGAAGCCCGTCATTGAAATATACAAGCCAAGTTCTATAATGAAAATTTTCCACTAGTATATGAAAGTGATAACTCAGGAGACTCTCTATATGAAGAACATCGTGCTACTCTGAACCGCAAGTGTTTTAAAAGGATAGTAACATTGCCCATTCTCTCTTTTCTCTCTCTCTCTTTTAGCACAATCTCATGGACTGATGACCCACAAGTATAGGGGATCAGTCGTAGTCCTTTCGATAAGTAAGAGTGTCAAACCCAACGAGGAGCAGAAGGAAATGACAACCGGTTTTCAGTAAGGTATTCTCCAGTTTTCAGTAAGGTATACTCTGCAAGCACTGAAAGTAGCGGTAACGAGTAGTTTGATAGCAAGATAATTTGTAACGAGTAACAAGTAACAAGTGTAACAAAAGTGCAGCAAGGTGGCCTAATCCTTTTTATAGCAAAGGACAAGCCAGAACGAACTCGTATAATAAGCAAAGCGTTCTCGAGGACACATGGGAATTTCATCTAGTCACTTTCATCATGTTTGTTTGATTCGTGTTCGCTACTTTGACAATTTGATATGTGGGTGGACCGGTGCTTGGGTGCTGTTCTTACTTGAACAATCCTCCCACTTATGATTACCCCCTCTCGCAAGAATACGCAACTACGAAAGAAGAATTAAGATAATCTAACCATAGCATGAAACAATATGGATCCAAATCAGCCCCTTACGGAATAGCGCATAAACTAGGGTTTAAGCTTCTGTCACTCGAGCAATCCATCATCTAATTACTACTCCACAATGCCTTCCCTTAGGCCCAAATATGGTGAAGTATCATGTAGTTGACGATCACACGACGTCACTAAAGGAAGCAACAACATACATATCATCAAAATATCGAACGAATACCAAATTCACATGATTACTTATGACAAGATTTCTCCCATGTCCTCAAGAACAAAAGTAACTACTCACAAATCATATTCATGTTCAAGATCAGAGGGGTATTCAATATCATTAAGGATCTGAACATATAATCTTCCACCAAATAAACCAACTAGCATCAACTACAAGATGTAATCAACACTACTAGCAACCCACAGGTACCAATCTGAGGTTTTGAGACAAAGATTGAATACAAGAGATGAACTAGGGTTTGAGATGAGATGGTGCTAGTGAAGATGTTGATGAAGATTGGTCCTCCCATGATGAGAGGATCGTTGGTGATGTCGAGGGCTTCGATTTCCCCCTCCCGGAGGGAAGTATCCCCGGCGGAATCACTTCGCCGGAGAGCAAAATTGCTCCTGCCCAGGTTCCGCCTCGAGACGGCGGCGCTTCGTCCCGAAAGTTTTCTCTATATTTTTTTAGGGCAAATGAGCTTATATAGCAGAAGGAGGGGGCCAGAGGCCAGCCAGGGGCCCCATAAGGCATCAGGGCGCGCCCTGTTGCCTTGTGGGCAACTGGTGGGTCCCTTCCAGTATTTCTTTTCTCTAGTATTTTTTATATATTCAATAAAAAATCTCCGTGAAGTTTCAAGTTAATTGGAGCTCTGTAGAATAGGTATCTCTGCTGTAGCTATTTCAGGTCCAGAATTCCAGCTGCCGGTATTCTCCCACTTCATATAAATCTTGCAAATGAAGAGAGAAAAGGTATAAGAATTGCATCATAAAGTGAAATAATGATCAAATACATAATAAATAACAGTAGGAAATCATGATGCAAATTAAATTCTTGTAGCAAAAGAACCCACCTAATAAGTCTAGGCTTAGCATCTTTCTTTTCGATAAGATATTTAATAGCAGCATGA
Organism: Elymus sibiricus; assembly: GCA_039707655.1. Lineage (NCBI taxonomy): Eukaryota > Viridiplantae > Streptophyta > Magnoliopsida > Poales > Poaceae > Elymus > Elymus sibiricus. Next base: position 291,898,935 of record CM077676.1, read on the forward strand.
TCAGTGTGAATAGTAACTTTAGAATCAACAATGTAAGATCTGAATTTGTGACATGCAAACACAACTGCTAAAAATTCTTTCTCAGTAGTAGCATAGTTTCTTTGAGCACTGTTTAGAGTTTTACTAGCATAATGGATAACATTTAATTTCTTATCAACTCTTTGACCTAGAACAGCACCAACAGCATAATCACTAGCATCACACATAATTTCAAAGGGTAGGTTCCAATCAAGTGGTTGAACAATAGGTGCAGAAATTAAGGCTGTCTTAAGAATTTCAAAGGCTTCTACCCAATCATCATCAAAAACAAATGGAACATCTTTTTGCAAGAGATTAGTAAGAGGCCTAGAAATTTTAGAGAAGTCTTTTATAAACCTTCTATAGAAACCAGCATGACCGAGGAAACTTCTTATACCTCTGATATCTTTAGGACATGGCATTTTCTCAATTGCATCAACTTTAGCTTTATCAACTTCAATACCTCTTTCAGAAATTTTAAGCCCAAGGACTATACCTTCATTTACCATAAAGTGGCACTTCTCCCAATTCAAGACAAGATTAGTTTCTTCACATCTCTACAAAACTCGATCAAGGTTGCTTAAGCAATCATCAAAAGAAGTTCCGTAAACGGAAAAATCATCCATGAAAACCTCAACAATCTTTTCACAAAAGTCAGAGAATATAACAATCATACATCTTTGAAAGGTAGCAGGTGCATTACATAAACCAAAAGGCATGCGACGATAAGCATAAGTTCCAAAAGGACAAGTAAATGTGGTTTTCTCTTGATCTTCTGGTGATACAGGTATTTGAGAGAAACCAGAATAACCATCTAGGAAGCAAAAGTGTGTATGCTTAGATAATCTTTCTAGCATTTGATCAATTAAAGGCAAAGGGTAATGATCTTTCCTAGTAGCCTTATTTAATTTCCTGAAATCAATTACCATTCTATAACCAGTTACAATTCTTTGTGGGATAAGCTCATTTTATCATTAGGAACAACAGTAATACCTCCTTTCTTAGGAACACAATGAACAGGACTTGCCCATCTACTATCAGCTATGGGATAAATTATACCTGCCTCCAGAAGCTTTAATATTTCAGTTCTTACCACATCCTTCATTTTAGGATTCAACCTTCTTTGGTGATCAACAACTGGTTTAGCATCTAGCTCCATATGAATTTTATGCTGACATAGAGTGGGACTAATGCCCTTAAGATCATCGAGAGTATATCCAATAGCAGCACGGTGCTTCTTCAGAGTTTTAAGTAATCTCTTTTCTTCATGCTCTGAAAGGTTAGCACTGATAATAACAGGATATATCTTTTTTTCATCAAGATAAGCATATTTAAGCGTATCAGGTAATTGCTTTAATTCAAACACAGGATCACTCTTCGGTGGAAGAGGATCTCCCAAAGTTTCAAGAGGCAAATTATGTTTAAGAATAGGTGCTTGCTTAAAGAACAACTCATCTATTTCATTTCTTTCATGCATATGCATATCATTTTCATGTTCTAGCAAATATTGTTCTAAAGGATCAGTAGGAGGCACAGCAATAGAAGCAAGACCTATAATTTCATATTTATTGGGTAATTCTTTATCATGAGGTTGTCTACAAAACTTAGAGAAATTAAATTCATGAGACACATCACCAAAGTTAACACTAACAGTTTCTTTATTGCAATCAATCTTAGCATTTACTGTATTCAAGAAAGGTCTACCAAATATAATGGGACAAAAATCATCTTGTGGTGATCCAAGAACAAGGAAATCAGTAGGGTATTTGATCTTACCACACAAGACTTCAACATCTCTAACAATCCCAAGTGGAGTAATAGTATCTCTATTTGCAAGCTTAATGGTGACATCAATATCTTCAATCTCAACAGGTGCAATATCACTCATGACTTCTTGATAGAGAGTAAAAGGGATAGCACTAACACTAGCACCAATATCACATAAACCATGATAGCAATGATGTCCAATTTTAACAGAAATAACAAACATGCCAACTACGGGTTTATTTTTATCTTTAGTGTCTGGCTTAGCAATTCTAGTTGCTTCATCACAGAAATATATGACATGTCCATCAATGTTATCAACCAAAAGATCTTTAACCATTGCAATATTAGGTTCAACTTTAATTTGCTCAGAAGGTCTAGGTGCTCTAATATTTCTTTTATTAACCACAATTGAAGCTTTAGCATGTTCCTTAATCCTAACAGGGAAAGGTGGTTTCTCAATATAAGCAGTAGGCACAGCTGGATCAACATTGTAAATAATTGTTTCTTCTTTAACACTAATAGGTTCTTCATTTAATTCAATGGGTGGATGATATTTAAACCATTTCTCCTTAGGGAGATCAACATGAGCAGCAAAGGATTCACAAAAGGTAGCTACTATCTCAGAGTCAAGTCCATATTTAGTACTAAACTTATGAAAAGCATCAGTTTCCATAAAAGATTTAACACAATCAAACTCAAGATTTATACCCGACTCTTTACCTTTGTCGGTTTCCCAATCTTCAGAGTTACATTTAATTCTTTCCAGAGGATCCCATCTGAATTCAATAGTTTTCTTCATAAAGGAACCAACAGAAGAAGTATCGAGCATGGATTGATCATTATGAGAAAGCCGAGCATAAAAGTTTTGAATAATTATTTCTCTTGAGAGCTCATGATTGGGGCATGTGTGCAACATATACTTAAGACTCCCCCAAGCTTGAGCGATACTTTCTCCTTCACGGGGCCAAAAATTATATATATAATTCCGATCACGATGAACCAAACGCATAGGATAAAATTTCTGGTGAAACTCCAGCTTCAACAGGTTCCAATCCCATGTTCCAGTATCATCACATAGCCTATACCATGTCAGTGCCTTTCCCTCCAAAGATAAAGGGAATACTTTCTTCTTAACTCCATCTTCGGATAAACCTGCAAGCTTAAACAATCCACAAATTTCATCCACATATATCAAGTGCATACCAGGATGCACCGTTCCATCTCCTGCATAAGGATTTGCTAGCAGTTTCTCTATCATACCCGAAGGAATTTCATAATAAATATTTTCAGTAGGTTCAGTAGGTTGAGGAGCAACTCTTAATACTTCTGGTCGAGGTGAAGATACACCGAACAAGCCCCTCAAAGGATTACTTTCCATAGTGACAAGTGACAGTAAATTTCAGCACGTAATATAAATGTTTCCTTACCAAATTTCACTCACCAAAGGCGCTTCACTCCCCGGCAACGGCACCAGAAAAGAGTCTTGATGACCCACAAGTATAGGGGATCAATCGTAGTCCTTTCGATAAGTAAGAGTGTCGAACCCAACGAGGAGCAGAAGGAAATGACAAGCGGTTTTCAGTAAGGTATTCTCCGCAAGCACTTAAAGTAGCGGTAACGAGTAGTTTGATAGCAAGATAATTCGTAACGAGTAACAAGTAACAAGTGTAACAAACATGCAGCAAGGTGGCCCAATCCTTTTTATAGCAAAGGACAAGCCAGAACGAACTCATATAATAAGCAAAGTGTTCTCGAGGACACATGGGAATTTCATCTAGTCACTTTCATCATGTTTGTTTGATTCGCGTTTGCTACTTTGATAATTTGATATGTGGGTGGACCGGTGCTTGGGTACTGTTCTTACTTGAACAAGCCTCCCACTTATGATTACCCCCTCTCGCAAGCATCCGCAACTACGAAAGAAGAATTAAGATAAATCTAACCATAGCATGAAACAATATGGATCCAAATCAGCCCCTTACGGAATAGCGCATAAAAGGGTTTAATCTTCTGTCACTCTAGCAACCCATCATCTAATTACTACTCCACAATGCCTTCCCTTAGGCCCAAACATGGTGAAGTGTCATGTAGTCGACGTTCACACGACACCACTAAAGGAAGCAACAACATACATATCATCAAAATATCAAACGAATACCAAATTCACATGATTACTTATGACAAGACTTCTCCCATGTCCTGAAGAACAAAAGTAACTACTCACAAATCATATTCATGTTCAAGATCAGAGGGGTATTCCATATCATTAAGGATCTGAACATATAATCTTCCACCAAATAAACCAACTAGCATCAACTACAAGATGTAATCAACACTACTAGCAACCCACAGGTACCAATCTGAGGTTTTGAGACAAAGATTGAATACAATAGGTGAACTAGGGTTTGAGATGAGATGGTGCTGGTGAAGATGTTGATGAAGATTGGTCCTCCCATGATGAGAGGATCGTTAGTGATGTCGATGGCTTCGATTTCCCCCTCCCGGAGGGAAGTATCCCCGGCGGAATCACTCCGCCGGAGAGCAAAATTGCTCCTGCCCAGGTTCCGCCTCGAGACGGCGGCGCTTCGTCCCGAAAGTCTTCTCTATAATTTTTTAGGGCAAATGAGCTTACATAGCAGAAGGAGGGGGCAGAGGCCAGCCAGGGGGCCCACAAGGCATCAGGGCGCGCCGAGGGGGGCGCCCTGTTGCCTTGTGGGCAACTGGTGGGTCCCCTCCAGTATTTATTTTCTCCAGTATTTTTTATATATTCAATAAAAAATCTCCGTGAAGTTTCAAGTCAATTGGAGCTCTGTAGAATAGGTATCTCTGCTGTAACTATTTTAGGTCCAGAATTCCAGCTGCCGGTATTCTCCCTCTTCATATAAATCTTGCAAATTAAGAGAGAAAAGGCATAAGAATTGCATCATAAAGTGAAATAATGACCAAATACATAATAAATAACAGTAGGAAATCATGATGCAAATTGGACGTATCATGGACCTCATCCCCTCATTTTGGAGGACTCATTAGTCTCCATCATTCTTTTCCTCGGTGGGGCAATGCTCTAATAATGATGATCATCACACTATTATTTACTTACAACTCGATAAACTAATACAAGATGACTCTATATGAATGCCAGTGTACCAGGATGTGCAATGATCTAGCGTAACATGTATTATAATGATGAACGGTGGCTTTGCCACAAATATCATGCCAACTCTATATGATCATGCAAAGCAATATGATGATGAACACACATGTCATAAGACGGAACGGTCGAAGTTGCATGGCAATATATCTCGGAATGGCTATGGAATGCCATGATAGGTAGGTATGGTGGCTGTTTTGAGGAAGATATAAGGAGGCTTATGCGTGATAGAGCGTATCATGTCACGGGGTTTGGATGCACCGGCGAAGTTTGCACCGACTCTCGAGGTGAGAAAGGGCAATGCACGGTACTGAAGAGGCTAGCAAATTGCGGAAAGGTGAGAGTGCGTAATTGTCCATGAACTCACATTAGTCATAAAGAACTCATATACTTAGCCCATGAAGCAAAGTACTACTCGCATGCCCCTAGGGAGGAGGTTGGTAGGAGTTAACCATCGCGCACCCCCGATTATGTCAGCACTCAAGGATTTCAATCAGACATAAAAATGCTCAAACTTCCCCACCATGCCATGACGGACACTTAAATGAGTAGTTAATAACAAGCTTTAATATCGATATTTCTACTAACCAATGATCATGAACCAATACCCTTTCATATTACTACATCAATATAATTAAAACATACGCCTCATATTTAGTGATCTACATGAAAGTTTTTATTATACCACTCTTTTATACCTATCATTTTCAGACTAGTCTTATAACTCGTGTATATTAAACTTCCTATTTAAGACTCTCAAAAAGATTTAAGTGAAGCATGAGAGTGCAATCATTTCTATAAAATATAACCACCGATGTGCTCTAGGAATACAAGTGAAGCACAAGAGCAACTGCATAGCTCAAAAGATATAAGTGAAGCTCATAGAGTATTCTAACAAATTATGATGAATGTGTGTCTCTCTCAAAAGGTGTGTCCAGCAAACAATGATTGTGACAAACTAAAAAGCAAAAAAAAAACTATGGCACGAGACGCTCCAAGTAAAACTCATATCATGTGATGGATAAAAATATAGCTCCAAGTAACATACCGATGAATTGTGGATGAAAGAGGGGGTGCCATCCGGGGCATCCCCAAGCTTAGACGCTTGGGTCTTCTTTGAATATTACCTTGGGGTGCCTTGGGCATCCCCAAGCTTAGGGTATTGCCGCTCCTTATTCCTTTACTCATCATGATCTCACCCAAAACTTGAAAACTTCATCACACAAAACTCAACAGAAACTGCGTGAGATCCGTTAGTATAATAATCAAATCATAAACCTTAGGTACTGTTGTAAACCCATTCATAATTATTCTTGCATAATACCTATTGTATTCTAACTTCTCCATGACCTATAGCCCCCGATATAATCCATAACATCATTAAAATAAGCACACTATGCAATAAAAACAGAATTTGTCTAAAACAGAACAGTCTGTAAAGATCTGAATTAAAATCACACTTCTGTACATCCAAAAAAATTGAAAACTTAGGATAACGTAAACAATTTGTATTCCAATGTTGTGTAAAAAAATCGGAATTTTATCACATTCCGGTACAGAATATAAATTCCAGAACTGCGCGCAAAACTTTCTGTTTTCAAACAATATCAATTATACTATCATCTAAATCATCCCAAAGGCATTACTTGGCACAACCACTAATTAAAAGATAAAAACACAATCATTACAGTAACAATAATCATGTGACTCAAGAAAAATAAAAATTGCAATAAAAGTAAATATTGGGTTGCCTCCCAACAAGCGCTATTGTTTTATGTCCCTAGCTAGGCATAACGCATTGTTTCAAGTATTATCATCTTTCGTTTGTAAATCCTTAATTATACATCCATGCTTCCTAGGAGGTTTGGCATACATATTTTTAATAATAACACTCCTAGGAACAAAGTTGAGGAGTTTGTTTTTAGTAATAATGTTTCTTTATCATATCAATGAAGTTGGGGCGCACGCTAATCATTTTAAGATCCTCTTTCTCTTTACTAGAAGAAGCACCCTTATTTTTAGGAACATACATAAATTAATTATTCTTATTCATAGGAGTCCTTTAAATAGTTTTAATGGAAGAAAAAGGTGAACCCAAATTATTAATGATTTCTTCCAATTTATCAGTTCTAGCGGGACCTTGTTCTACTCTTTCATTAATTATTGGTTCTTTTTTCCTTTAGCATCTTTAATGTGGTTCCTACCTTTGAGCCAAATTGAGTAACTTGATTGTGGACCTTTTTGTCTAGATTCTCAATATGTTCAATAGTAGGCATTTTATTTTCAATAGCTTCTAACCTTCGCATAACATGCTCCAGAGTCAATGTTGTTTCATTAATAGCAATGTTCAGGAAATCGTTAATCGGTAACTGCTCGGTCAGCTAGGGAGTAGGGATTAATCGTGAATTGGCCAATTAATCGGAATTAATCGGTTGAGCATTAATCGCCAGTTTTTTTTATAAATCTCAGAATCCCGGTGTTGAGACAAGATTTTCGCCATGCAAAAATGTAATTTAAATGGCCTCAAATGAATAAGTACCCAATATGAAAAAAATATCAACATGAAAGTTATTCGTACCGGCAAGGCGACAACTTTTATGTTTTGATTATTTTGATCTGGTCATATGTGACATGTGAGTTCAAAAAACCGAACTGTTATATGAGTGTACGTGTGTATGACAACAATGCTCTAAAATATGATATATTCAACAAGTATGGCAACAATCATTATGTGCTCTATCTCTTAGACTTGTAATAACTTAATAACAAATAATCATAGTTCTTGCATTTGCATAACATAATAAGGTCCACAAGTATGTATCACAGTTGACACTTGACATTATGACATAGCAAGGTCCACAAGTATCAAATATGTATGATATGACAATATAACATAACAAGGTCCACAAGTATGTATGATAGTATGACATAGCAAGGTCCACAAGTGACAATTCACAACAGCCATAAAACACAAATAATCATAGTTCTTGACTTCTTGCATAAGTGCATAACATAACAAGGTCCTCAACCATAAAACACAAATAAACATAGTTCATGGCTTCTTGCAATCAGAATCCCACAAGGCCAGAACCAAAATAAATTAGTAGGTAAATACTAAATAGCAAGGCCCAAAGAATTAAGGCCGTGTTGTGTCCTCGTCCTCATCCGCATTTGTTTCAATCATCTCATCATTATCGGACTCTAATTCTATCTCCTCTTCCAAAGAAATCTCATTTTCTGAATCTACATCGGCAACAAATTCTTCTACTTCATGGAGTTCTCTCACTCTTGCACTCCTACGAGGCTCTATAGCCTCGGTGGCTCCCACTTCGTCATCAATGGCGGTGTCGGGATCAACCTCGTCCTCAACATATGCATCTTCACATATCCAATCTTGTGCCATGGAAGCATCTTCACCAAGGAGAACATCACGAGAGGATGAACATTTCTTTCTTTTGTCCATCATTCTTCCATTGAATTGGATATAAACTAGATTGTCCCTACGACTCACATCTAGTTTATTTCTCCTCTTAACATCCACCTAAAAATTGCAAAGTAAAGCCTAGTCAAGTAGTCATTCACATTTGTTCATAAATAAAGTAAGGAACTAAAGATCAAATTTGAATAACTACAAGTTGAGATTCAAGAGTTACTTGTTCAAAAACACTCCAATTCCGTTCACATCCGGAAGAACTTGTGGTCAAGTTGAGTATCCTCAAAGCCATGTGCATCAACGTAGGAGTTTGTAGTCCATAAGTTGCCCACCACTCTCCTACATGAGAAAACAAAATACAAAGTATTATGCATCAATCCATCAACCCATAATTTCAAAAATGCAATATGCAAAAAGCCAAAAAGTATGTAGGAGAACAAGCTTACCGGGATTGAAATTTGCATTCATTATAGCTTTTGAGGCAGCCAACTTCGCAAACATGCCCTCCTTATTTTAAAACCTTGGCAAGTCTACGTTAAGCGCTTTATTTTGCTTCTCATCATCATCATGATAAAAGGTCTCAATAACTTCCATCAATCCACTCATGACCTCTACATCGATAAATATGCTTGGGGTAGCATAACTATACTAGGGATTCAATGCATATGCGGCGATGTGCAATGGAGTATCTAACCTCCCATTCATCTTGCTCTCCATGGCTATTGTGATGATCTTATAGTCCTTCTTTGAATTTTCAACCGCAAGCAATATTGCCTTCTTTGCCTCTATTATTTCTCCATACATAGAGGCCATGGACTGTCCATCACTATCAGCCAATCGAAGCACCTTCACCAATGGCTCAAAAACCTTGCATTGCAACATACGATAAGCACAACATCAGTATTTAACATATTACATATAACACAAGATGACAAGACACAATTAAAGAACATTATTAATTTTCTTACCTTGATGCAAAGAGACACATTCTTCCAAAATGTCCTACTAATTATTGTGGCATGAGCCGACTTTCCTTTCCTTGTACGTGTATGCTTGCATTGTTCCCAAGCATCACTACAACACATCTCCTTTAGTTGTTTCTTCTTTGCAGCAAGACTTTGCAAGGTAAGAAATGCCGAAGCAAATCTTGTCACTCCCGGCTTAACAATGTCTCTCTTTTTTGTATGATACCTCATCAACGCCAATGTTGCATGATGTGCATAAAGGAAAATAGTCATCTCCTTTGCTTTGGTTATTGTAGAACTAAATTGCTTTAATTTACCAACTGCTTCTACCATCAAGTTGAGGGTATGCGTTGCACATGAGGTCCAAAATATCTTGGGCCTTTTTTCTTTCAACATCCCTTTTGCTCCCATATTGTTTGAAGCATTATCTGTGACTACTTGTACAACATTATCAGCACCTACAAACATCATGGTAAAACACAATACTCAATACATGAGGAAAGCTTGAAAAGCAAAGAACGAGAGCAAATAAAAAGTTCAGGATTGATACCAATTTTCTCAATGCATTCATCCACATAATTGAAGATGTAGAGACTTGTGTGTGCATGAGCCGATGCCTCCTTTGATTCAAGAAAAATTGTCCCCAACTTACAATGCACACACAAGTTCATGATGCTCCTTCTTTTCTTGTCTGTCCAAGCATCAGTCATGATAGAGCACCCGGTGATCTCCCTCTCAGCCTCATGTGGCTTCAACAAATCCCTAGTCCTTTCCACCTCTTGCAACAACATCTTTCTCGGATATGATGTTGTGAAGGTTGCCTCCAATCAGGACCATAACGACCAAGGGCTTCACAAAATTGTTTGAAGTCATCATCATTGATAGCATTGAAGGGTATATTTTTCTTGTACATCCATCTAGAAAAATATTGACCCACTTTGTAGCTTCTCTCCTTGTCGATACTATCATTGATGTTGCGTTGGAATTTTTTTCAATGGCACACTAGGATCAACTGGCGCCACAAATTGATCCATTAGCCCAACATTTTTGGGATCACCTTTACCAACTGCACTAAGCTCTTCATCATCCTCAACTTCTATGTTCACCGAGGCCCTTAATTCTTGTGCTTGCTTTTCCTTTTCCACCTTCTTCTTTGCGGCATGAAAAGCCTCCTTGCACCAAGCTTGCTGTTCTGGGGTGGCTACCATACAACTTGTCACCGAGCCTCTGATTTGAGCTATGTGTTGCTTCATCCTATTCACCCCTCCAGACATTTGTTTTCCACATAGCTTGCACTTCACTTTTTGCAAATCATTTGGATCACACAACATGGCAAATTCCCACGCCATGTCATCAGAATTCCTTTTTAGCGATTGAGAACTCGCCACCTCGGAAGCGGCACTAGAAGTAGCCATCTCCTACACACAAAAAATAAAATACAAATCAAGTAGGGCAGCAAGACAGCAATAATTGAAGTTAAAGTGTTAAACAACAAAAGGCAATTACCAATTAGGCAATTGCCTACATACAATTCTACATGCAATTAAGCCGTCAAAAAACATGAAATTAATAAATTACAATTCCACATAGTACTACAATTGTAAAAATTCTACACAACAATCATTTGGATCATCAATTCATCATTCATCAAGCATGAAGTTATACAAAATACAAAATATAAAAGATGAAGAGGCAGCAACCTGTGCTTGCTGCTATGCTGCTGTGCTGCTGCCCCTTCTCCTCCAACCTGGTCGCCGGCGTGAAGAGGCAGGAAGGAGAGGCCAGAGAGGGAGGGGAGGCCACCTGCTTGTTGCTGCCATGGTCGACGGAGTGAGGAGGCAGCAAGGACAGGCCGGAGATGGAGGACGGCCACCTGCTTCCTTGCCACAGCCACGGGTGAGGATGGGGGACGGGGTAGATGCGGGAGGAGGGGAGGCGGCTAGGAGAGGCGGGAGAGGAAAGGCCGCCGTTGGCCAGCGGCGAGGGAATGGTGGGTGGAGGCGGCGACGAGAGGCAACAGAGCCACGGGTGAGGAGGGGGGACGAGGTAGATGCAGGAGGAGGGGGAGCCGGCGAGGAGAGGCGGGAGAGGGAGGGCCGGCCACGCCATTAGCCGGCGGCGGGGGGACGGCGGCGGTGCTGGGTGGTTAGTGCAGGCGGCGGCGCGGGGTGGGAGTTCTGCCAAACCTAACCCACATGGGCCACGGGTGAGGATTGAGGAGAGAGACGAGGGAGGCAAATATTTTTACAGTATGCCCCCTATGAGTCTGGCGATTAATCGGTCTGCGGCGGATTAATCGGTTGTCAGACAATTAATCGGCCGATTAATCCTCAGGCCGAATAACACTGGCGAATACATGTAATTTACAAGGTGGATGGCCGAGTAGCGATTAATCGGCCGATTAATCGGCTACTCGGCCGATTTTTTGAACACTGCATACAATTCTACATGCAATTAAGCCATCAAAAAACATGAAATTAATAAATTACAATTCCACATAGTACTACAATTGTAAAACTTCTACACAGCAATCATTTGGATCATCAATTCATCATTCATCAAGCATGAAGTTATACAAAATATAAAAGATGAAGAGGCAGCAACCTGTGCTTGCTGCTATGCTGCTGTGCTGCTGCCCCTTCTCCTCCAACCTGGTCGCCGGCATGAAGAGGCAGGAAGGAGAGGCCGAAGAGGGAGGGGAGGCCACCTGCTTGCTGATGCCCTGGTCGATGGCATGAGGAGGTAGCAAGGACAGGCCGGAGATGGAGGATGGCCACCTGCTTGCTTGCCACAGCCACGGGTGAGGATGGGGGATGGGGTAGATGCGGGAGGAGGGGGAGGCGGCGAGGAGAGGTGGGAGAGGAAGGGCCGCCATTGGCCGGCGGCGAGGGAACGGCGTGTGGAGGTGGCGATGAGAGGCGACAGAGCTACGGGTGAGGAGGGGGGACGGGGGTAGATGCGGGAGGAGGGGGAGCCGGCTGAAAGGACCATGATGTCGCCTAGAGGGGGGGTGAATAGGCATTTTATAATCTTTTATGGATTTGGCTATATCCTAATGCGTAAATAAACTAAGCGGATACTTTTCAAGCACAAATCCTAAATATACTAAGCTCACTAAGTGCACCAACAACTTAGGATAAACAAGATGAGAACAATGAGGATATGAGTAAGCACAAGTAAGTTACACAAACTTACTCAATGTATATCACAAGATATGGAAATGAATAATACACACAACCACAAGTAAGCAATACAAGCTTACACAAATTGTATCACAATATATGGAATTGAATGATACAAGCAAACTCAAGTAAGCACTACAAGCTTACACAAGTTATGTCACAAGATATGGAAATGAATGTTACAAGCTAGCAATTCACACTAAGCACAAGATATATCAATAGTAGCAAGTATGAATTGCGGAATATAAAGTGAAGGCCTAAATAATCTCTACAAGGGAATAGCCAACACAATACAATGAGGACAACAAGATATAGTGAATGCACGGTCAAGTGACCAAAGTAAACCACAAGTAAGGAGTTAGGGTTAGGGATAACCAAAGTCACGGAGACGAGGATGTTTCCCGATTTTCACTTCCTTGGAGGGAAGCTAGTCACCGTTAGAGAGGTGGATGTTACCACGAAGGCTCACCAACGCCACGAAGGCTCACCCTATTCTCCTTGAGAAATCACCACGAAGGCGATTCCCAACCACTAGTGGTAGACCTTGAGGTGGCCTCCAAACCTTCACAAACTTTCCGGGGGACAAATCACAAGTTGATTCCTCACCGGAGCACTCCTACCGCCTAGGAGTCTCCAACCTCCAAGAGTAACAAGAACAAAGGGGAAATGCTCAAGACTTGCTCAAATCGAAAATTCCTTTGGTCACAAGAGGGAGAGGGAGCGGATCTATCTTTTGATTGGAAAATCTCTCAAGAACTCTCACGAATCTCTCTAGGATCTAAGATTTGGTGTAGGAGAAGTGAGAGGGAGCCACTTGTGTTCTTGGGGCGATTTGGGATGAAGTGGTCAACCCTCTACCGGATTGGTAGAGGGGTATATATAGCAAGCCAAGAAAACTAGCCGTTTTTGAGTAAGTGGCTGAGACGGGCCGGACATCCGGGCAAGGGCCAGACATCCGACAGCTGAAGAAAAACAACACGAAGAACACAGGCGTAGTAGAAAAACAGGGGGCCCGGATATCCGGGGAAGGCCCGGACATCCGGCCAACCTTCAGGCCCCGGACATCCGGCGGGCACAACCACCATATACGCACAGGTTCTGGACTCAGCGAGCCAGATTTCCGGGAGGATCCCGGACATCCGGGCCGTCCCGGGAGCCCGGACATCCGGCCAAGTCCCGGATATCCGGCCAATAAAAAACAGCAGGAACCCCAAAACTGAAACATGCATAACTTTTTCATACGGACTCCGATTTTGATGATCTTGGGCTCGTTTTGAAGCTATGGAAAAACTCCAGGTCCTCACATAGAGAACCACCCAAGATAAACCAAAATGAAAGGTGCAAAGTATGCAAAGGTTAGATCATATACTTTGGAGAACCTAGTTGGCTATGGATTTCTTCGGTATATAGGATATGAGTGGAATTGTGTATAGAAGATGTTGACTTGAGCAAATCCATCACGACCCCTTTGATCCCCTCTTAATAGTGCGGGATCCCTATAACTCAAGAATCATAAAAGAGCTACACTAGATAGCTATCGAGAATCCATTCTTGAGTGTATATGTTTCTTCGGTGGTCATCACTCCACAACACTAACGCCAAAGGAACTAATACCTTTGACTCGAGCCTTTCACTTGAGCTTGATGTTGATGTTTCTTCTTGGCTCAAGTTGAAGGCAAGACATTGGTGAAGTCTTCAAGTAGCTCTCCCATACACAATGTGGGAAGCTTTGATTTGTATTCATCTTCATTTGTCCATCATGTGATCATCCACAAGCTTCAAGCATGTAATCCTTCGGGATGGTTATCTTGAACTTGCCCTTGTCAACCATGATCATGAACACTTGATGCCATCCTCTCATGGACACTTGGAATCTCTCTCTCGATGCGACCCCATGAGAATAACCTAACCCTCATAAACATAGACAACACATAGTATGGGTTAGTACACAAAGTGCAATTGATAATTTCTTATCATACCACAAGATCCTATGTGATGCATTGTTTGCGCTTGTGTGTTGACCATTTAGAGTTCGATTCTTTGATCTTTATCTTGGTCAACATTTATCTTTACTCAATGCTTAATCTTGATGTCTTGAAGGCCATATTGAATTCTTCACTATGCTTCATTTTTTCAAGACATGATTACCAATATCTCAATTATCATATGACCATATAGAGTTTATCCATGAATACCATATTGGTCATCACTTGCTCTTTTTCATGTTCCAACATAATCTCTTGAGAGGCACAATGAATTCTTCACTTGAATTACTTGCTTCAAGACATAATCATCCATGACTCAACATATGAGCTCATCATGATCCTATCTTCAAGCCATATGTAGAATTTTTCTCTTTAATCATTCTCTCAAGATCTTGATCCATCATGGCTCAACCCATAAGCCTAAGCATGACAACCTCTGAGATCCTTCAATGAACTCCATATAGATCACATCTTGTTCATCACATGGAATTCATCTTGATCATATTTGATTCAATCATTGAGCTCAATCTTGATGCACACTATATGTATATGGCATTCATTCCGAATCCATTCAATCTCCTTCTTGCATCGCCCATGGAACAAGCCTTCATATATAACTTGATGCCATTGTTTCTTCATAGGAATTGTCATTCATTATCAAGTCTCAATGCATATATTTGTGTTGATGGATTTCATCCTTCAATTCATCCAGTATTCTTCATGCATTGCAACTGAAAATTTCCTTCACATGTATATCTCAATGCAAACATTAGTCCAGAAGGATTTTCATTAAATACCAAAACCACACATGGGGACTACATGTACTTTCACCGGCGAGGAGAGGGAGGGCCGGCCACGCCGTTGGCCGGTGGCGGGGGGACGGTGGCAGCGTTGGGTGGGTAGTGCAGGCGGCGGCGCGGGGTGGGAGTTCTGCCAAACCTAACCCACCTGGGCCACGGGTGAGGATTGAGGAGAGAGACGAGGGAGGCTAATATTTTATAGTATGCCCCCTATGAGTCTGGCGATTAATCGGTCTGCGACGGATTAATCGGTTGTCAGACGATTAATCGGCCGATTAATCCTCATGCCGAATAACACTGGCGAATACATGTAATTTACAAGGTGGATGGCCGAGTAGCAATTAATCGGCCGATTAATCGGCTACTCGGCTGATAACCCACAAGTATAGGGGATCGCAATAGTTTTCGCGGGTAGTATTTCACCCAGATTTATTGATTCAACACAAGCGGAGCCAAAGAATATTTGCGAGTATTAGCAGTTGAGTTGTCAATTCAACCACACCTGGAGAACTAAATATCTGCAACAAAGTGTTTAGTAGCACAGTAGTATGATAGTTTTGATAGCAGTAGTAACAGTAATAGTAACAGTAGCAGTTTTGTAGTGATTGTAACAGCAGCAGTAGCAAAGTAACTTAGCAAAATCAATATGCGAAAAGCGTAGGCATTGGATTAGTGATGGATAGTTATGTTGGATGACATTCATCATATAACAGTCACAACCTAGGGCGATACACAATAGCTCCAATTCATCAATGTAATGTAGGCATGTATTCCGTATATAGTCATACGTGCTTATAGTAAGAACTTGCATGACATCTTTTGTCCTACCCTCCCGTGGCAGCGGGGTCCATAAGGAAACTAAGGGATATTAAGGCCTCCTTTTAATAGAGAACCAGAACAAAGCATTAACACATGGTGAATACATGAACTCCTCAAACTACAGTAATCACCGGAAAGAATCCCGATTATTATCACCTTGGGGTATGCGGATCATAACATGTAATAGGTGCATACAACTTGCAAGATAGGATCAAGAACACAAGTATATTCATAAAAACATAAAGGGTTCAGATCTGAAATCGTGGCACTCGAGCCCTAGTGACAAGCATTAAGTATAGCAAAGTCATAGCAACATCAATCTCAGAACATAGTGGATACTAGGGATCAAAGCCCTAACAAATTGACTCGATTACATGATAAATCTAGTCCAACCCATCACCGTCCAGCAAGCCTATGGAGAAATTACTCACGCCCGGTAGTGAGCATCATGAAATTGGTGGAGGATGGTTGATGATGACGACGGCGACGAACCCTCCCTCTCCGGAGCACCGAACGGACTCCAGATCAGCCCTCCCGATGAAGAACAGGAGGTGGCGGCCGCACTGTATCGTAAAATGCGATGAAAAATCTTCTCTTATTTTTTTCTTGGGGAAAGTGAATTTATAGCGTTGGAATTAGGTCAGACGGCCACCTGTGGGCCCCACAAGGCATCAGGGCGCGCCCTAGGGGGGTCGTGCCCTGTTGCCTTGTGGGCAACAGGTGGCCCCTCTTCTGTTGATTCTTGCGCCAGTAATTTTTATTTATTCCATAAAAATTCTCCAAAAAGTTTCGTCCAATTCCGAGAACTTTGATTTCTGCACAAAAACAACACCATGGTAGTTCTGCTGAAAACAGCGTCAGTCCGGGATAGTTTCATTCAAATCATGCAAATTAGAGTCCAAAACAAGAGCAAAAGTGTTTGGTAAAGTAAATACGATGGAGACGTATCAACTCCCCCAAGTTTAACTCATTGCTTGTCCTCAAGCAATTCGGTTGACAAACTGAAAGTGATAAAGAAAAACTTTTACGAACTCTTTTTTTCTTGTACCTGTATATAAGCTTAAATAGTACCCAAGTTTTCAGCAAAGATCATGAACTAACCATGCTCAAAATAACACTTAGGAATGATATTTACTCATATCAATGGCATAATCAACTAGCGAGCAATAATAACATATCTCAAGTGCCAACAATTTATCAAAACAATCATGATATAATATGATAACATGGTATCTCGCTAGCCCTTTCTGAGACCGCAAAACATAAATGCAGAGCACCTCCAAAGTTCAAGCAGCGACCAAACATTGTAATTCAGGGTAGAAGAGATCCAGTCATGATTTACCCAACATTAACTATACTCAATGCATAAGGATGACAATAGTGCTCTCAGGATTGGTGCTTATAATGAGAAGGTGAGACTCAACAATAAAAGTAAAATGACCTAAAAGTAAATAGATAGGCCCTTCATAGAGGGAAGCATGGATTTGCAGAGGTGCCAGAGCTTGAAGCTTAAATAAGAGATGAAAAACAATTTTGGGAGGTGTACTTTTCCTGTCAACGTCACGACCGAGGATTTTCAATATCTTCCATGCTAAACACATTATAGGTGGTTTCCAAGTGGAAAGGTAAAGTTCACTCCCCCTCCACTATAACAACACAAGCCATGGCTAGCCGAATCCTCGGGTGCCCTCCATACCAACAACTTTCCAGGGGAGTTTGTTTGCAATATGTATTTTCATTTTGAGCATAGGACTGGGCATCCCAAATACCAGCCTCTCTCGTGCAATGACTGTTGGAAATATGCCCTAGAGGCAATAATAAATTGGTTATTATCATATTTCCTTGTTCATGATAAATGTTTATTATTCATGCTAGAATTGTATTGACCAGAAAGTTAAATACATGTGTGAATACATAAACTACACCATGTCCCTAGTAAGCCTCTACTAGACTAGCTCGTTGATCAAAGATGGTTATTGTTCCCTGACCATAGACATGAGTTGTCATTTGATAACAGGATCACATCATTAGGAGAATGATGTGATGGACAAGACCCAACCATAAGCTTAGCATCAGATCGTTTAGTTATTTGCTACAGCTTTCTTCATGTCAAGTATCTGTTCCTTAGACCATGAGATCATGTCACTCCCGGATACCAGAGGAATGCCTTGTGTGCTATCAAACGTCACTTCATAACAGGGTGATCATAAAGATGCTCTACAGGTATCTTCGAAGGTGTCTGTTGGGTTGCATGGATCAAGACTGGGATTTGTCACTCCGTATGACGGAGAGATATCTCTGGGCCCTCTCGGTAATACAACATCATAAAGAGCTTGCAAGCAATGTGGCTAATGAGTTAGTCACAGGATCTTGTATTACGGAACGAGTAAAGAGACTTGCCGGTAACGAGATTGAACTAGGTATGGAGATTCCGAGGATCGAATCTTGGGCAAGTAACATATCGCCGGACAAAGGGAATTGCATACGGGATTTACTGAATCCTTGACATCGTGGTTCAACCGATAAAGATCTTCGTAGAATATGTAGGAACCAATATGGGCATCTAGGTGCCGCTATTGGTTATTGACCGGAGAGGTGTCTCGGTCATGTCTACATGATTCTCGAACCTGTAGGGTCGCACGCTTAACGTTCGTTGACGCTAGAGTAGTATTGGGATATGTATGTTGGTGACCGAATGTTGTTCGGAGTCCCGGATGAGATCCCGGACGTCATGAGGAGTTCCGGAATGGTTCGGAGGTAAATATTTATATATGGGAAGTCCTGTTTTGGCTACCGGAAAAGTTCGGGGGCATGCCGGCAAGTGTACCGGAGGCACCGAAGGGTTCCGGGGGTCCACCGGGGGGCTCCACCAGCCCCGGGGACCCATGTGGGCTGTAAGGGGGGGTGCCCTGGCCTAGTTGGGCCAAGCGCACCAGCCCCCCACAGGTCCATGCGTCTAGGGTGAGGTAACCCTAAGTGGGGAGGGCGCCCCACTTGCCTTGGGGGCAAGTCTCCCCCCTAGGCCGCCGCCCCCTCCCTTGGAGGAAGGGCTAGGGCCGGCGCCCCCTCCCCCTTGCCCCTATATATAGTGGGGAGGTGGGAGGGCAGCCGTACCTCTCTCCTGGCGCAGCCCCTCCCCCTCTCTACCACCTCCTCGTCTCAGTTACGGCTTGGCGAAGCCCTGCCGGAGTAACTCGACCACCATCTCCACCACGCCGTCGTGCTAGTTGAGATCCCATCTAGTTCTCCCCCTTCGCTTGCTGGATCAAGGAGGAGGAGACGTCACCGAGCTGCACGTGTGCTAAACTCAGAGGTGCCGTCCGTTCGGCGCTAGATCGGTTGGATCATGATTGGATCGCGAAGAGTACGACTACATCAACTGCGTTTTATACACTTCTGCTTTCGGTCTACAAGGGTATGTAGACACACTCCCCTCTCATTACTATGCATCTCCTAGATTAGATCTTGGGTGTTCATAGGAATTTTTTTGATTTTCATGCAACTTTCCCCAACAGTGGTATCAGAACTAGGTCTATGCGTAGATGTATTTGCACGAGTAGAACACAAAAGTTGTGGGCGTTGATGTTCAACTTTCTTATTTCCTTTGTCTTATTTGGATTCGGCGGTATTGTGGGATGAAGCGGCTCAGACCAACCTTACTTGTCCTCGCACAAGAGACTGGTTCCACTGACTGACATGCAACTTGTATCGCATAAAAGTGGATTGCGGGTGTCTGTCTCTCCCACTTTAGTTGAATCTGATTTGACAAGGGCGGTCCTTGTAGAAGGTTAAAAGGCAACTTGTATATCACCGTTGTGGTTTTGCGTAGATAAGAACGGTTCTTATAGTTTGCCCTAGCAGCCACGTAAAAATTGCAACAACAAAGTAGAGGACGTCTAACTTGTTTTTGCAGGGCCTGTTGTGATGTGGTATGGCCAAAACGTGATGTGATATATGTTGATGTATGAGATGATCATGTTTTGTAATAGGTTCACGACTTGCATGTCGATGAGTAGGGAAACCGGCAGGAGCCATAGGGTTGTCTTTAATTTATTGTATGACCTGCGTGTCAACTATTTACCACCATGTAATTGCTTTACTTTATCGCTACGCGTTAGCAATAGTTGTAGAAGCAATAGTTGGCAAGATAACCACGTGATGACATGATGATGGAGATCATGGTGTCATGCCGGTGACGATGGAGGTCATGCCGGTGCTTTGGAGATGGAGATCAAAGGCACAAGATGATAATGGCCATATCATGTCACATATTGATTGCATGTGATGTTTATCTTTTTATGCATCTTATTTTGCTTAGGACGACGGTAGGATTATAAGATGATCCCTTCACTTAATTTCAAGATAAAAGTGTTCTCCCTAAAGTATGCACCGTTGCGAAATTTCGTTGTTTCGAAGCACCTCGTGATGATCGGGTGTGATAGACTCTACGTTCGCATAGAACGGGTGCAAGCCAGTTTTACACATGCAGAATACTTGGGTTAAACTTGACGAGCCTAGCATGTACAGACATGGCCTCGGAACATGGAGGACCGAAAGGTCGAACATGAGTCATATAGTAGATATGATCAACATGGAGATGTTCACCATTGATGACTGCCCCATCTCACGTGATGATCGGACATGGGTCAGTTGATGTGGATCATGTAACACTTAGACAACTTGAGGGATGTTGATTTAAGTGGGAGTTCTTAAGTAATTGGATTAGAAGAACCAATTATCATGAACTTAGTGTAATTGTCTTTGCAAATTAATGTTGTAGATCAATGGCTCGCGTTGTAGCTCCCCTGAATTTTAATGCGTTCCTAGAGAAAGAAAAGTTGAAAGATGATGGTAGCAACTATGCGGACTGGGTCCGTAATCTGAGGATTATCCTCACTGCTGCACAGAAAGTTTATGTCCTTGATGCACCGCTTGGTGATGCACCCCATCAAGATGCGCCTGCAGATGTTATGAACGTCTAGTGGGCACATTCTGATGACTACTCGATAGTTCAGTGCGCCATGCTTTACGGCTTAGAACCAGGGCTCCAAAGACGTTTTGAGCACCACGGAGCATATGAGATGTTCCAGGAGCTGAAATTGGTATTTCAGGCTCATGCCCGGGTCGAGAGGTATGACACCTCCGTCAAGTTCTTTAGCTGCAAGATGGAGGAGAACGGCTCCATTAGTGAGCACGTACTCAAAATGTCTGGGTACTTCAACCGCTTGAATCAGTTGGGAGTTAATCTTCCGGATGAAGTAGCGATTGAAAGAGTTCTCCAGTCACTGCCACTGAGCTACAAAAGCTTTGTGATGAACTATAATATGCAAGGGATGGAGAAGACGATCCCTGAGCTCTTCGCAATGCTTAAGGCCGCGGAGGTAGAAATCAAGAAAGAACATCAAGTGTTGATGGTCAACAAGACCACCAGTTTCAAGAAGAAAGGCAAGGGAAAGAAAGGGAACTTCAAGAAGAACGGCAAGCCAGTTGCCGCTCCCGTGAAGAAGCCCAAGGCTGGACCCAAACCTAAGACTGAGTGCTTCTATTGCAAGGGGAATGGTCACTGGAAGCGAAACTGCCCCAAGTACTTGGCAGATAAGGAGGCTGGCAACGTTAACAAAGGTATATTTGATATACATGTTATTGATGTGTACCTTACTAGTGCTCATTGTAGCGCCTGGGTATTTGATACTGGTTCGGTTGCTAATATTTGTAACTCGAAACAGGAGCTGCAGAATAAACGGAGACCAGCTAAGGACGAGGTGACAATGCGCGTCGGAAATGGTTCCAAGGTTGATGTGATCGCCGTCGGCACGCTCCCTCTGCGTTTACCTTCGGGATTAATTTTGAACCTGAATAATTGTTATTTGGTGCATGCGTTAAGCATGAACATTATATCTGGATCTTGTTTATTGTGAGACGGTTATTCATTTAAGTCAGAAAATAATGGTTGTTCTATTTATATGGATAATATCTTTTATGGTCATGCACCCTTGGTGAATGGTTTATTTCTGTTGAATCTCAATCGTAGTGATACACATATTCATAATATCAATGCCAAAAGATGCAAAGTTAATGATGATAGTACCACATACTTGTGGCACTGCCGCTTAGGTCATATTGGTATAAAGCGCATGAAGAAACTCCATGCTGATGGACTTCTGGAATCTCTTGATTATGAATCATTTGAGACATGTGAACCATGCCTCATGGGCAAGATGACTAAAACCCCGTTTTCCGGAACTATGGAGCGGGCAAGTGACTTGTTGGAAATAATACATACCGATGTATGCGGTCCGATGAGTGTTGAAGCATGCGGTGGATATCATTATTTTCTTACCTTCACAGATGATTTGAGTAGATATGGGTATATTTACTTGATGAAACACAAGTCTGAAACATTTGAAAAGTTCAAGGAGTTTCAGAGTGAAGTAGAGAATCATCGTAATAAGAAAATTAAATTTCTACGATCTGATCGTGGAGGTGAATATTTGAGTTACGAGTTTGGTATGCATTTAATACAATGTGGAATTATTTCACACCTCACGCCACCTGGAACACCACAGCGTAATGGTGTGTCCGAACGTCGTAATCGTACTCTATTGGATATGGTGCGTTCTATGATGTCTCTTACCGATTTGCCACTATCATTTTGGGGTTATGCATTAGAGACAACCGCATTCACTTTAAACAGGGCACCGTCTAAATCCGTTGAGACGACACCGTATGAATTATGGTTTGGCAAGAAACCTAAACTGTCGTTTCTTAAAGGTTGGGGATGCGATGCTTATGTAAAGAGGCTTCACCTTGATAAGCACGAACCCAAAGCGGAGAAGTGTGTATTCATAGGATACCCTAAAGAAACCATTGGGTATACCTTCTACCACAGATCCGAGGGCAAAACCTTTGTTGCCAAGAATGGGTCCTTTCTAGAGAAGGAGTTTCTCTCGAAAGAAGTGAGTGGGGGGAAAGTAGAACTTGATGAGGTAATTGTACCTTCTCCCGAGTTGGAAAGTAGTAGATCACAGAAAGAAGTTCCCGTCATGCCTACACCATCCGGAGAGGAAGCTAATGATGATGATCATGAAACTTCGGATCAAGTTACTACTGAACTTCGTAGGTCGACCAGGGTACGATCCGCACCAGAGTGGTACAGTAATCCCGTCCTGGATGTCATGTTGTTAGACAACGGCGAACCTACGAACTATGAAGAAGCAATGATAAACCCGGATTCCAACAAATGGCTTGAGGCCATGAAATCCGAGATAGGATCCTTGTATGAGAACAAAGTATGGACTTTGGTGGACTTACCCGATGATCGGCAAGCCATTGAAAACAAATGGATCTTTAAGAAGAAGGCAGACGCTGATGGTGATGTCACCATCTATAAAGCTTGACTTGTCGCAAAGGGTTTCCGACAAATTCAAGGGGTTGACTACGATGAGACTTTCTCACCCGTAGCAATGCTTAAGTCTGTTAGAATTATGTTAGCAATTGCCGCATTTTATGATTACGAAATCTGGCAGATGGACGTCAAAACAGCGTTCCTTAACGGGTTTCTTAAGGAAGAGTTGTATATGATGCAACCGGAAGGTTTTCTCGATCCTAAGGATGCTAACAAAGTATGCAAGCTCCAGCGATCCATCTATGGACTGGTGCAAGCACCTCAGAGTTGGAATATACGCTTTGATGAGGTGATCAAAGCTTTTGGTTTTATACAAACTTACGGAGAAGCTTGTATTTACAAGAAAGTGAGTGGGAGCTCTGTAGCATTTCTAATATTATATGTGGATGACATATTGTTGATTGGAAATGATATAGAATTTTTGGAAAGCATAAAAGGTTATTCGAACAAGAGTTTTTCAATGAAAGACCTGGGTGAAGCTGCTTACATATTGGGCATCAAGATCTACAGAGATAGATCAAGACGCCTGATAGGACTTTCACAAAGCACATACCTTGACAAGATTTTGAAGAAGTTCAAAATGGACCAGTCAAAGAAAGGGTTCTTGCCTGTGTTGCAAGGTGTGGAGTTGAGTAAAACTCAAAGCCTGACCATGGCAGAAGAAAGAGAAAGGATGAAAGTCATCCCCTATGCCTCAGCCATAGGCTCTATAATGTATGCCATGTTGTGTACCAGACCTGATGTGTGCCTTGCCATAAGTCTGGCGGGGAGGTACCAAAGTGATCCAGGAGTAGATCACTAGACAGCGGTCAAGAATATCCTTAAGTACATGTAGAGGACTAAGGACATGTTTCTCATTTATAGAGGTGATGAAGAACTCGTCGTAAAGGGTTACGTCGATGCTAGCTTCGACACAGATCCGGATGACTCTAAGTGTCAAACCGGATACGTATTTATATTGAATGGTGGAGCAGTCAGTTGGTGCAGTTCCAAGCAAAGCGTCGTAGCGGGATCTACATGTGAAGCGGAATATATAGCTGCTTCGGAAGCAGCGCAAGAAGGAGTCTGGATGAAGGAGTTCGTATCCAATCCGGGAGTAATACCTAGTGCATCGGATCCAATGACTATCTTTTGTGACAACACTGGAGCTATTGCTATTGCCAAGGAGCCCAGGTTTCACAAGAAGACCAAGCACATCAAGTGCCGCTTCAACTCCATTCGTAATTACATTAAGGATGGAGACATAGAACTTTGCAAAGTACATACAGATCTGAATGTGGCAGACCCATTGACTAAACCTCTTCCACGAGCAAAACATGATCAGCACCAGGACTCCATGGGTGTTAGATTCATTACGATGTAAACTAGATTATTGACTCTAGTGCAAGTGGGAAACTGTTGGAAATATGCCCTAGAGACAATAATAAATTGGTTATTATCATATTTCCTCGTTCATGATAAATGTTTATTATTCATGCTAGTATTGTATTGACCGGAAACTTAAATACATGTGTGAATACATAAACTACACCATGTCCCTAGTAAGCCTCTACTAGACTAGCTAGTTGATCAAAGATGGTTATTGTTTCTTGACCATAAACATGAGTTGTCATTTGATAATGGGATCACATCATTAGGAGAATGATGTGATGGACAAGACCCAACTGTAAGCTTAGCATCAGATCGTTTAGTTATTTGCTACAGCTTTCTTCATGTCAAGTATCTGTTCCTTAGACCATGAGATCATGTCACTCCCAGATACCAGAGGAATGCCTTGTGTGCTATCAAACATCACTTCATAACAGGGTGATCATAAAGATGCTCTACAGGTATCTCCGAAGGTGTCTGTTGGGTTGCATGGATCGAGACTGGGATTTGTCACTCCGTATGACGGAGAGATATCTCTGGGCCCTCTCGGTAATACAACATCGTAAAGAGCTTGCAAGCAATGTGGCAAATGAGTTAGTCACAGGATCTTGTATTACGGAACGAGTAAAGAGACTTGCCGGTAATGAGATTGAACTAGGTATGGAGATACCGATGATCGAATCTCCTGAATGGTCTGGAGGTAAAGATTTATATATGGGAAGTCCTGTTTTGGCTACCGGAAAAGTTCGGGGGCATGCCGGCAAGTGTACCGGAGGCACCGAAGGGTTCCGGGGGTCCACCGGGGGGTCCACCAGCCCCGAGGACCCACGTGGGCTGTAACGGGGCGCCCTGGCCTAGTTGGGCCAGGCGCACCAGCCCCCCACAGGCCCATGTGCCTAGGGTGGGGTAACCCTAAGTGGGGAGGGCGCCCCACTTGCCTTGGGGGGCAAGTCTCCCCCTAGGCCGCCGCCCCCTCCCTTGGAGGAAGGGCTAGGGCCGGCACCCCCTCCCCCTTGCCCCTATATATAGTGGGGAGGTGGGAGGGCGGCCGTACCTCTCTCCTGGCGCAGCCCCTCCCCCTCTCTACCACCTCCTCGTCTCAGTTACGGCTGGTTGAAGCCCTGCCGGAGTAACTCGACCACCATCTCCACCACGCCGTCGTGCTGGTTGAGATCCCAGCTACTTCTCCCCCTTCGCTTGCTGGATCAAGGAGGAGGAGACGTGTAGGATCGAAAGTATGTCTAGAGGGAGGGTGCTACTTGTAGACTGCGTTGGTATTTCCCCGAAGAGGAGAGGATGATGTAGTATAGTAGAGATAAGTATTTCCCTCTGTTAAGAACCAAGGTTATCAATCCAGTAGGAGAACCAAGAAAAATTCCGTTAAGCGCACCTGCACACACAAAAGCAAACACTTGCACCCAACGCAAATAAGAGGGTTGTCAATCCTCTTAGCGGTTATGTGCAAGGATTAAATCTTATAGAGATAAATAGATAAACTAAAATACTAAATAAAATAAAAGTAAATAAATTGCAGCAAGGTATTTTTAGGTTTTTTATATATGATAAAGTAGACTCGGGGGCCATAGTTTTCACTAGAGGCTTCTCTCTCGAACACATAGCATACGGTGGGTAAACAAATTATTGTTGGGCAATTGATAGAAAAGCAAATAATTATGACGGATTCATGGCAATGATCATGTATATAAGCATCACGTCCGAGAAAACTAGACCGACTCTTGCCTGCATCTACTACTATTACTCCACCCATCGACCGCTATCCAACATGCATCTAGGGTATTAAGTGTGAAACAAAGTAACGCCTTAAGCAAGATGACATGATGTAGACAAAGTAAAATCAAACAATATGATTAAACCCCATATTTTTATCCTTAATGGCAACAATACAAATACGTGTCATGTCCCCTTCTGTCACTGGGATTGAGCACCGCAAGATTTAACCCATCACAAAGCACCTCTCCCATTGCAAGATAAATCAATCTAGGAGGCCAAACCAAATCGATAGATCGGAGAGAAATACAAAGCTATAATAATCATGCATAAAAGAGTTCAGAGAAGACTCAAATATTTCTCATGAATAATCTGATCATAAACTCACAATTCATCGGATCCCAACAAACACACCGCAAAAGAAGATTACATCGGATAGAACTCCAAGAACATCGAGGAGAACATGGTATTGAAGATCAAAGAGAGAGAAGAAGCCATCTAGCTACTAGCTATGGACCCGTAGGTCTGTGGTAAACTACTCACACATCATCGGAAGGGCAGCAAGGTTGATGAAGAAGCCCTTCGTGATCGATTCCCCCTTCGGCAGAGTACCGAAAAAGGCCTCCAGATGGGATTGCGGCGGCGGAATGGTTTTCTCTTATGTCTTTTTGGTATATTGGGAATATTTGGGAATTTATAGCGCTGGAATTAGGTCAGGAGGGGCAACGAGGGGCCCACAAGCCTGGGGGCGCGCCCTACCCCCCTGGGCACGCCCTCCAGGCTTGTCGCCTCCTCGTGGCTCTTCTGGTCTTCTCCCGAAGCTTCGTGGGTCTCTTCTGGTCCAAAAAAAAATTAATCCAATTTTTTTTTCTCGTTTGGACACTTTTTGATAATGATTTTCTGAAAAGGCAAAAACAAGCAGAAAATAGCAACTGGCACTGGGCACTGGGTAAATAGGTTAGTCCCAAAAATTATATATAATGACATATAATTGCATATAAAACATCCAAGATTGATACTATAATAGCATGGAACAATAAAAAATTATAGTTACGTTGGAGACGTATCAGGGGGTGATTAGACTACTTGACCAAATAAAAATCTATCATTTTCCCAATTTTAGTTTTGGGCAAATTTTACCAAGTATACCAAGTCAAGTAACACCCTACACATGCAATTCTAAGAGTGTAGTAGCGGAGAGTAAAAAATTGCACGTGTAAGTAAAGGAGGGGATTGGAGATTTCAAACGCAATGAAAACACGATGATTTTTGGCGTGGTTCCGATAGGTGGTGCTATCGTACGTCCATGTTGATGGAGGCTTCAACCCATGGAGGGTAACGGTTGCGCGAGTCCATGGAGGGCTCCACCCACGAAGGGTCCACGAAGAAGCAACCTTGCCTATTCCACCATGGCTTCCGTCCATGAAGGACTAGCCTCACTCAGGGTAGATCTTCGTGAAGTAGGCGATCTCCTTGCCCTTACAAACTCCTTGGTTCAACTCCACATGATCTTGGAGGCTCCCAAGTGACACCTAACCAATCTAGGAGACACCACTCTCCAAAAGGTAATAGATGGTGTGTTGATGATGAACTCCTTGCTCTTGTGCTTCAAATGATAGTCTCCCCAGCACTCAAACAGTTCCTCATAGATTTGGATTTGGCGGAAGAAAGATTTGAGTGGAAAGCAACTTGGGAAAGGCTAGAAATCAAGGTTCAAATGGTTGGATTGGAATATCTTGATCTCAACACATGAGTAGGTGGTTCTCTCTCAGAAATCATATGGTGGAAATGTAGGCATGTTCTGATGGCTCTCTTACTTGGTAAGAGGGTGGTGGAGAGGTATATATAGCCTTCACCTCAAATCCAACCGTTACAAATCTTTGACCCAACTCGGTGACACTGATATGAAGATCTCGGTGAGACCGACTAGTGTAAAAGACATGAACGTTAGGCTTTTTGGTGGGACCGATATAACCTTCTCAGTGAGACCGAAGTGCAATAGCTAGGGCAAGACCAGGTTTCGGTGAGACTGAAAATTTCATCTCCGAAATTCCGAAGTGAAGTAACAACGTTACAGCAAGTTGGTCAAGCCTTCTCGGTGGGACCGAGAACCATTTCGGTGAGACCGATAAGTTAGGGTTTGGGATGTGGCATGGTGTATAGCAGTCTCGGTGGGTCCGGATAGGAATGTTTTGGTGGGACCGAGATCAACTTTTAGGGTTTTGGATAGGATGAAAGTGGAGAAATATTTGGGAGTTTTGGAGCAATATCACTAAGCATTTGAGCAACTGAGTCATAACCAAAACCTCATCCCCTTTTAATAGTATTGGCTTTTCCTATGGACTCAATGTGATCTTGGATCACTTAACCAAAAATGTAGAATCTTGAAGCTTTGCCAATCTTTGTCCTTAGCATTTTGAGGGGTTCACATCCATTAATCCTAGCCATGCCAATCATTGATCTTCTCTGAAATATACTAGCAATAAGAATTAGATCAATGATGTATATGTTGTTATTGATTACCAAAACCACCCGGGGAATAGTTGCACTTTCAATCTCCCCCTTTTTGGTAATTGATGACAACATATAGATCAAAGCTTCGACAAATGATATAATCAATGAAATATATCATCGCTTTGAGAAGAATGTGATAAGTAAGAGCTCCCCCTAAATTTGTGCATTATTTAAAATTTGCATTTGAATGCAAATGCACAATCGATTAGGATAGTGGGTCACTCTTCCATGTCACATACATCTTGGTAGAGCGCTCAAAATGATAAGATTGCATAGCAATTAGCACTCATCACCAACCAAATAAGTGAATGATCATACAAGACCATGCAAATGGATATTCAAGCAAGCATAGCAATAATGTACGGTATGATCAAGCACACAATAATGTAGTATCTCATACAAGCATCAAACAAAGCAATAAACCAAGTAGCAAGAATCTCAAAAAGACAAACGAACAAAAGCAAAGCACTCTCTCTCGAAGCCTGATGATCTATACAAATTCTCCCCCTTTGGCAACACGTACCAAAAAGTTCAAATAAGTATAGAGCTAATCGTCGCTCTAGGCTTGATCTCCGGTAACTCCTGGTGATGAAGTCCTCTGACTTGTAGTGCCGGTGTGCGTAGACGTTGTTGGAGTGGAGAGAAGTGCATCTGCGAAGATCTCTGTGGATGTCTGAGGAGCTGGAGGTGTTGATACTGGAGGTGCTGAAGGTGGAACTGTGGCAGTAGCAGCAGGGGCAGAGACTGTGGCTCTGGAAGTGACTGGCAGAGCAGCAGATCTAGGCATCCTCTAGAACTGAGCTGTCGTAGGAAGACATGTGCCCTGATGCTCTTCATCATCACTGCTGGTGCCCTTCCTAACTTCATCCACTTGAGACTTCAGTGTCTCAACCACTATCTGGATCTCTGTGACCTTAACATCTAGGTCATGAAACTTTGTCTCAACAATCCTCTCAAGGCTCTTCTGATTTGCAGTCATGTCAGCCAAACTCTTCTCAATTCTCTGAGTGGCTTGTCGAAGATGTTGTATCTGATCCTTGGTTTTCAGCACTGGGGCAGGTGGAACACTAGGCCTGGAAGTTCTTGCAGCTTCTGCACTAGCCTGTGCTTCGGCTGAGGTAGGATGTGATGCATCCATAGTGACTGTGTTATCCTCAAATTCTGGGCGAAGTGGCAAATGTTTACGATCCAGCTGAAAAGACTTGTTTGCACCCTTGGAGTTGATGAGCATCTAGATATGAGGGGCAAATCCACAAGACCTTTTCTGATCAGCAGCTGTCTTCTTGATAGTTTCAACAATGAGATCCATCACTTTAATCCTCTCATGTTGGTCTATGTGATGCAGCATGTTGATGGAGTGTCCTCTGATCATCCTTTCATCTCCTGATTTGGGCATCAAGGTATGCCTCATGATTGTGTTGGATGTAGCAAGCCCTGTAAGCAGATAATATATTGAACCAAGCTTGTGATTCTCCTTCTCCTTCTCTGGAATCTCTGTGTACAGGTTTGCCATGGAATTATGATCCATCTTGGACTTAGCATACACATCAATATCATTTTCTTCAGCTTCTGGCACACCAAGCAATGTGTCCCACTCTTGTACACTGGATTGATACCTGACACCCTCTGTCATCCAGACAATCCTCCCATTGGGGTAGAAATGAGCTGTAGAGTAAAACTGCATAATCATCTCATCATTCCAGCTAGTCAGCTTCTTTCCAATGAACTCATCAAGATCAATAGATCTAAAGTCCTCATGAACATGGGGGAAGTGATCTTCATTAGCATCAATATACTTCCAGTCCACCCATTTCATATCACTGACAATTGGCTTCTTGTCAAGCAACACCATTTCATAGAAATCTTGTTGCTCTTTGGTGTGGAATTTATAGTCAACTACAGTCCTCCTCCTGACTGAATAGGGGTCTGATTCCCTCCATTTCCTGAGACCAGCATCTTTTCTCTTCTTCATATTCTCAGCTACTGGATGAGCATCATTGTGTTCTGGCAACTTGGGCCTTAGCTTCATGAGCACTTGGGCTTCTTCCTCTTCCTCTTCTTCTCTCTTAGGCACTGGGGCCTTGTTCTTCTCATTGGCTAGAACATCTCTGGTTGTCCTCTTTGGCTTTGTTGCTGCAGGCTTGGCCTTGGAAGGAGCAGTTGTCTTGATGGCATCTCCCATAAGCTTCTGCTGCTTGGGAGGAGGTGGATTTTCAGCTTCCTCTTCCTCATCTGTTGCATCATCCCTTCTCATGGATGTAGGCCTGAAGATCACATGAGCAGTTTGCTTTCTTTCTCTCTTCTTGCCTGCTGTCTTAGGCTTTGACTGAGTAGGAGCCTGTTTAGATCCTTTTGGATTCTCTGGCATGATGCTTCTCTTGGCAGTTGTGGATGCAGAAACCTTTCTTGTGACACCTCTCTCTTTCCTTGTGCCATACTCCTTGGCTACAACAGTTGGTTTCTTCTTCTTTGAGGTAGCTTCCTCAGCAGCAAAATCCTCATCATCATCATCAGAATTTTTCTTCTTCCTTGTCCTGGTGGCTGCCTTTGGCAATTTTGGTGAGCTCCTTTCTCCCTCATAGTAGCTTCCCTCAGGACTTGACCCTGCACTCATCTTAGCCTCTTGCTCTGACCTGTTCTGACTATCACTAGCATCTGACATCTTGACACCTGCACCTGTGAAGTAGATGGGGTAGAGTGGAGTAGATGAGCATCACAAAAACACAGCATTTTGAAAACAATTTGAGTCCAAACTTCAGTTTTAGGTTTTCACAGAAAGTATTTCAGAGTCACTGATTTGATGGTCTCGGTAGCACCGAAAGCAGCAACAGAGACTTGGCCACACTGTTTCAGTCAGACCGATGTGTGTCCCGGTCTCTTCGAAGCGCTAGGGTTCTACTGAAACTTTAGATTCAGTTTCACCGACCAGTACATCTCGGCAGCACCGATGTGTACTGAGTGCAATGGCCAAAGGCCAAACCGGTGAGCCTGAGTCTTTCAATTCGGTCAATCTGAGATAAAATCTGAGAAACCCTAACCCTAAAGTTCAAAATCAATCTCTACAGAGTTTGTTGGAATAGAAATTTCAATCCTTGTGATAATTGCGGGCGCAACAGCTCTAGTGCATAGAATCGGAAATTTGAAGCACTAGAGGATCAAATCTCACCCTAACTTGGTGGAGATCCTCTACGGCGGCAACGGCGGTGACGAATGCCGTTGACGGCGATGGAATCCGGCGGTGAGGGCACGCTGGAGACAAGGGCGACGATCCGTGGACCAGGGCGACGGCAACAATGGGGTGCGAGAGCGTGACGATTGAAGAAATTTTCAACGTACGAGTCGGGGACATATATATACCCATGTGTTGTTGGTGAGACCGAGTGAAAACAATCGGTGGCACCGAAGTGAATAACTGATGTGAGCGCATCGCTTCGGTGAGACCGAGAATTCTAAATCGGTTTCTCCGAGATTGAAAATTAGATCAGTCCAGGTGTTTTCGGTGAGACCGAATGGTTGTGTTTTGGTCTGTCCGGAAGAGCACTTAGAAGGT
Source organism: Elymus sibiricus (assembly GCA_039707655.1). Taxonomy (NCBI): domain Eukaryota; kingdom Viridiplantae; phylum Streptophyta; class Magnoliopsida; order Poales; family Poaceae; genus Elymus; species Elymus sibiricus. The sequence continues at coordinate 291,931,620 of CM077676.1, forward strand.
TTTGGAGGTCAGCCCTAAGTGGATCGGTGGCTCCGAGTGCTCCCCACCCGGAGGGTCTGATAGAGACTTGTTCAAGTTTTTCTGATATAGCAAGAAAGAATTTAGATGAGTTGAGATAGATAGCTAGAGAGGGTGCTTAGGCATTCTTGTACATCCATTTGGCCAAATAAAACCAAATCAATCAAACTACAAATGGATGTCCTCGAATGAGAAATATGCAAATCATCATGCTCACACAATAAGATAGCAAATAAAATATGTGTCAAACATGCACAACCAATTCTAGCAACTATCAAGCAATGGGCGATGACATTGTCATCTATATATGAGTATATTGACTTAGGAGCCAAATGAGAACATTTGATCATAAGTCATACTCATCGTTTAAGCACAAATGGGGTTACCACTTTTACATAAAGCATTAATGTGTTCACACCATTAAAGTTGCTTTGACTCAAGTCTTAGAGTAAAGCTCCCCCTAGATGTGATATCCCCCCAAGGAGGGATGAACTAACCTTGGGTTTTGTCGATGATGACTTCACGTAGATGTTGTAGATGTGGATGCTCAATGTTGATGTTGACCATCAAGAGTTGGGAGCAATCCTTGGAGTCTTGCACTTTCAATACCTACATGGGTTAGTCCCACACAAGGAACATACAAGGATATCCATAGACATAGAGTGAAGTGCACATACGATGATGTCCATGAATGCATTGAATACCTTGTCCCTTGCCTTACCAACAAGAAGGTTTGTGACTCCATGAACTAGTGCAAGATGTTGAAGTTGGTTGCACAAGTTCTTGCCATAAAATAATGTGAGTGAAGTTTGTTGGCGGAGTCACCCTCAAGAACTCTCTAGTTCTTCTTCTTTGGGACCCATATCAACTTGATGGGAATCCTTGGAGTTGTGGTAGCACTTGATGAAGTAGAACTTGATGAAGTAGAACTTGATGAAGCCTTTGGAACCCCCTTGACCAAAGCTTGAGGTGGTCCTTCAAATGAGTTAATCTCTTCTTGAAGCTTGTCCTTGCCTTTTAGCTTGTGCTCTTGAGATGGAAGATCATCTTGAGCTTGTGTCCCCTTGAAAGAAGTAGGATCATACTTCTCTTGTTAAGGAACAAACTTTGTCTTGGGGTATTGATCTTCCTCCCATTCAACTCCATTGGCATTGAACTTTCATTCAAAACCAATACCTTGGTTCTTCCGGTGCCATCCTTGCTTGCGCACAATTTCCTCAAATTGCTTACTCCCGGCAAGGCTCTTGTAGACACCCTTTTCTATAATTCCTTTCAATAAATCGTTTTCTTTCTCAAGTGTAACTTAGCTAAGAGAATCATTAGTGGAATCAATAGAACTACTAGAAGTAACAACATTGGATTTAGCATTGTTATTGTTACTACTAGAGGTAGAACCCTTTTTACCCTTGTTACTAGTTTGCTTAGATTTAACTTGGGGCATGAAGGTAGACAAGAGTAAACATTTGGCAAGATATGAAGAACTCTTCTTTCGAAGATCATCATTGATAGCTGATAACCGACAAGTATAGGGGATCAGTTGTAGCCTTTCTCGATAAATAAGAGTGTCGAACCCAACGAGGAGCTAAAGGTAGAATCGATATTCCCTTCAAGTTCTATCGACCACCGATACAACTCTATGCACACTTAACGTTTGCTTTACCTAGAACAAGAATGAAACTACTTGTAGGTGTAAGGATAAGTTTGCAAGAATAAAACTAGAAGCACTTTGAGAGAATAAAACTACGAGTAATTTGCAAGATAATAAAAGTTAGTTGTTTAGTAGAAAACTTTTGTAACACAAGAGAAGGATTTGTCCCTAGGCAATCGATAACTAGACCGGTAATCATTATTGCAATTTTATATGAGGGAAAGGCATGAGCTAACATACTTTCCGTACTTGGATCATATGCACTTATGATTGGAACTCTAGCAAGCATTCGCAACTACCAAAGATCATTAAGGTAAAACCCAACCATAGCATTAAGTAACAAGTCCTCTTTACTCCCATACGCAACAACCCCCTTACTCGGGTGTAAGCTTCTGTCACTCTAGCCACCCACTATAAGAGAATTATGAACGTATTGCAAACCCTACAGCGGGAATCCCTCATGCTTACGCGACACGGAGGGCACCATAGGACAGCACCAAAATAAAACATACAACTCAAACCAATCACGATCATCAATCAACCCATAGGACAAAACGAATCTACTCAAACATCATAGGATAGCAACACATCATTGGATAATAATATGTAGCATTAAGCACCATGTTCAAGTAGAGAATTACAGCGGGAATAGAGAGGTTACACCGCTGCATAGAGGGGGAGAGAGTTGGTGTTGATGGCGGCGAAGTTGTTGGTGTAGATCGTCGTCATGATGATTGCCCCGGCGGCATTCTGGCGCCACCGGGAGAGAGGGGAGAGAGCCCCCATCCTTCTTCTTCTTGCTTGGTCTCCCCCCTAGATGGGAGGAGAGTTTCCCCTCTAGTCCATGGCCACCATGGCTCTCGGAGGACAGGAGCCCCTCCGAGATTGGATCTCTCTCTCTCTCTGTTTCTCTTCTGTTTCGCATTCCTGTTTTTTGGCCATTCACCGTTTCTTAAATATCTGGAGATCCGTAACTCCGATCGGGCTGAAATTTTAACACGATTTTTTTCTCCCTATAAGCTTCCTTGCGGCCGAAGAGGACCCCAACCGACTTACAGTGTGCCCACAAGGCAACACCACGCGGCTGGGGGGAGGTCGCGCCCTGATGCCCTGAGGAGGCTGTGGGCCTCCATTTGCATTGATTCCACCTCCCAAAAATCACATATATTCCAAAATAATTCTCCGTAAAATTTTATCGCGTTTGGACTTCGTTTGATATGGATTTTTTTTGAAACAAAAAACAAGCAGAAAACAGGAACTGGCACTGGGCACTGGATCAATATGTTAGCCCCAAAAATAATATAAAATGTTGCCAAAAGTATATGAAAGTTGTAGAATATTGGCATGAAACAATCAAAACTTATAGATATGACGGAGACGTATCAGCATCCCCAAGCTTAATTCATGCTCGTCCTCGAGTAGGTAAATGATAAAAAGATAATTTTTGATGTGGAATGCTACCTAGCATAATCTTGATCATATAGTCTAATGATGGCATGAATATTAAAACACGAGTGATTCAAAGCAATAGTCTACAATTTGATATAAAGACATCAATACGCAGGCATACCAACAAACAATCATGCCTTTCAAAATAAAAATGCTAAAGAACGCTATCCCTAGCCTGTCATGCCCAATCATTGATCCAGTCATGATGTACACAACATAAACTATACTCAACGCATAAAAATGACAATAGTGCTCTCCAACTGGTGCTTGAATGAGAAGGTGATGACTCAACAATAAAAGTAAAATAACATAAAGTAAATAGATAGGCCCTTCGCAGAGGGAAGCATGGATTTGTAGAGGTGCTAGAGCTCAAAGCTTAAATCAGAGATGAATACATTTTGAGAGGTGTACTTTTCCTGTCAATGTCATGACCGAGGGTTCTCAATATCTTCCATGCTAAACACAATATAGGCGGTTCCCAAGCGGAAAGGTAAAGTTTACTCCCCCTCAACCATTCAAACACAAGTCATGGCTAGCCGAATCCTCAGGTGCCCTCCATACAATCAACTTTCTGGGGGAGTTTGTTTCATTATATATTTTTTCACAGGACTGGGCATCCCAATTACCAGCCTCTCTCGTGCAATGACAAGTGAATAAACACTCATCATGAGAATAACCCGCTTAGCATGGAAGATACTGACCACCCACTGCCACTCCATGAGCAGTACGAGCACACAAAACAGATGCTTATTTGAATGATTAGAGGTGGCACATGCAAATTTACTTGGAACGGCAGAGTAATACCGCATATAGGTAGATATGGTGGGCTCATCTGGAACAACTTTGGTTTAAGGGTTTGGATGCACAAGCAGAATTCCCGCTTAGTACAGGTGAAGGCTAGCAAATAGATTGATAAGTGACCAACCAGAGAGCGACAACGGTCATAATCATGCATTGCGAATAATTAACATTGGATACTAACATGAGTAGGATATAACTTCGTCGCATAACTATACATGCATGCTTCGGGAATCACAAACATTAACACCAATATTCTTACTAAACCACAATCATTCACTAGTACACCCACATATTACCATCTTAATATCGCAAAACCATTGCAAGGAATCAAACATATCATATTCAGTGATCTACAAGTTTTATGTAGGATTTTATGACTAACCAAGTGAATGACCAATTCCTGTTGACTCTCTAAATAGATATAAGTGAAGCATGAGAGTTAAATTCTTTCTACAAAATACTTGCCCATGCTCTAATAAATATAAGTGAAGAAAAATAGCATTCTACAAATAACGGTTTTCTATATGTAGAGAAACAGGCATCCAAACTTCAAATGATATAAGTGAAGCACATGAAGTATTCTATAAAGCCATACTCAAAAGATATAAGTGAAGTGCATGAAGCATTCTATAAATCAACCAAGGACTATCTCATACCATAATGGTGAATTATTAAAAGAAAAAGAAAAATCACACGACGCTCGAAGAATTTACGCATATCATGTGAACAAAACAAAAACCGAAACATACCGATAATTGTCGAAGAAAGATGGGATGCCTTCCAGGGCATCCCCAAGCTTAGACGCTTGAGTCTCCTTGAATATTTACTTGGGGTGCCTTGGGCATCCCCAAGCTTGAAATCTTGCATCTCCTTATTCTCCTCATATCGATACCTCCTCGTTCTTCGAACACTTCATCCACACAAAACTTAACCGAACTTTTTATTAGAGGGGTTAGTACATATAACATCAAATCCCATCATGTCCTGCTGTAACATTATTGTATAATTATAATCAAACATTACCCACTATATGCTATCACAATTCTATGGCTCCCAAGTCAATGGGGCACAACAAGATTTCAAACATACGCAAATAAAGAAACTGTAACAGCAATCTGTGAAAACAAGACAGACTGTAAAGATGCAAATGAAACATATACTTATGTAACTCCAAAAATTATGAAAAATTAGGAAAAATAAAAAATTTGCATAGCAGTACTGTGTAAAAATTTCAGAATTTTTGCACATTCCAGTAAAATAACAAAATTCAAGCACTACAGCAAAAGTTTCTGTTTTTTCACAGCACACACCAAACAAGCAATTTAAACATCCTAAAGGTAAATCTTGGCACATTATTTTTATAATACAATGGATTTGTACAAGGGGATAATTATTTTTGTTGAAAATTTTCTGTAATTCAAGATTCACAAAGTTTCCATGGGCATGAACAAAGTTCAAGGATATCCCCCACTTCAACGGTGCTCGTCTTTCTCACTTTCACTTTTCTTTTTGAAAAGTTTTAGGTTCCCCTCTATTTTTTTTTGTTTTTAAACTTTTTAAAAGCACACAACAGAATAAAATACTCTCTAAAACTTCCGTGTTGTCTCCCAAGCAGCGCTTTCTTTAAAGTCATTAAGCTAGGCATATAGTGCTCAAGTAATAGATCCACCCTGATCCCAAGGTATATCAAAGCCAATTTTAATTAACAATGATTTATAATTTAGTAGTGAGCACAAAGAAATATATATCACATAACAACGGAGTCTAACTCTCTTCCTATGCATCGGCATGTCATAAAAGAACAATTCATGCACATCAAGTAAAGGCCAATGCATAGTATAAACAGTTTCTTGCAATTTTATCGTATTGGAAACATAGAGAGGTGGAAATATAGTTCCTCTCTCATAATAATTGCAATTAGAAGCAGCAAGCACATGCATATTATATCCATCAAAATCATCATGTGCAACGGTAAAACGCAACCCATCAATATAATCCTTAATAAGCACAAACTTCTTCAATATAGTGTAGTTTGGAGAATTCAAAAAGATAATAGGACTATCATGTGTAGGTGCAATAGTAGCAATTTCATGTTTAACATAAGGAACTATAGCAAGTTCATCTCCATAAGCATAATTCAAATTGGCATCATGGCCACAAGCATAGCAAGCATCATTTTCATCAAAAGGGGTTATTTCAAACGAATAAAGGGATCATAGCAATTATCATAGCATTCATCCTTTGGTAAGCACGAAGGGAAATTAAACAATGTATGAGTTGAAGAGTTACTCTCATTAGAAGGTGGGCACGGGTAGCTAATGCGCTCTTCCTCCTTTTGTTCTTCGTTCTCCTCGTCATCTTTTTCATCTAATGAGCTCACAGTGTCATCAATTTCTTCTTCCATAGGAGCCTGCAAATATTAGTCTCTTCTTGGACAGCGGAGACTTTCTCAATAAATTCATCAATATAGGCATTATATTCATAATTCTCATGGCAATATTTAAGTATAGCATAATTTTCAGATCTGTAAATAGCATCATCACAATCTTCGTACTTTTCAAACAAAGATTCAATTTCATAAGCACCCTTAAAAGCAACAAATTCTACTATTTGTTCCACATCATAATAATTATATACACAATTAGCATAAGAAGCTAAGGTTTCATTATCATTAAATTCACATTGAAAGGGGAGGTGTGGAGCCTCCATCTTAGAGCACAAAGTATAATCACACCTTAAGCACAAATTCCAAGCATACCAACGCAACATTTTAATTTGATCCCATAAGTGTTTCCCTTTTTGAGACAAGTGATAATCCCTAAAGTATTCCGGTGATCCAAAGTATCTCCCATTATCAAGTTGAATGGAGATTTATCAGGATTATCAAAGTAGTATTTAATGTTTTCCACATAACCAGCGTCGAGGGTTTTAGGAGCTTCCCCATCTCCATGAGTAGCAAGTACAACTAATTTTTTTGGTATTTCGTGTCCCATATCCATAACTAAAGATAGAGAACAACTTAAAACAGAAAATAAAAACTACTTAGTGATAAAGCAAACAAGCACACACGAGAATATCAACCCCACGCTATTGCTCCCCGGCAACGGCGCCAGAAAAAGGTCTTGATAACCCACAAGTATAGGGGATCAGTTGTAGTCTTTCTCGATAAATAAGAGTGTCAAACCCAACGAGGAGCTAAAGGTAGAATCAATATTCCCTTCAAGTTCTATTGACCACCGATACAACTCTATGCACACTTAATGTTCGCTTTACCTAGAACAAGAATGAAACTACTTGTAGGTGTAAGGATAAGTTTGCAAGAATAAAACTAGAAGTACTTTGTGATAATAAAACTATGAGTAATTTGCAAGATAATAAAAGTTAGTTGTTTAGTAGAAAGCTTTTGTAACACAAGAGAATGATTTGTCCCTAGGCAATCGATAACTAGACCGGTAAACATTATTGCAATTTTATATGAGGGAGAGGCATGAGCTAACATACTTTCCATACTTGGATCATATGCACTTATGATTGAAACTCTAGCAAGCATCCACAACTACCAAAGATCATTAAGGTAAAACCCAACCATAGCATTAAGTAACAAGTCCTCTTTACTCCCATACGCAACAACCCCCTTACTCGGGTGTAAGCTTTTGTCACTCTAGCCGCCCACTATAAGAGAATTATGAACGTATTGCAAACCCTACAGTGGGAATCCCTCACGCTTGCGCGACACGGAGGGCAATAGGACAGCACCAAAATAAAACATACAACTCAAACCAATCACGATCATCAATCAACCCATAGGACAAAACAAATCTACTCAAACATCATAGGATAGTAACACATCATTGAATAATAATATGTAGCATTAAGCACCATGTTCAAGTAGAGAATTACAGCGGGAATAGAGAGGTTACACCGCTGCATAGAGGGGGAGAGAGTTGGTGTTGATGACGGCGAAGTTGTTGGTGTAGATCGCCGTCACGATGATTGCCCCGGCGGCGTTCCCGCGCCACTGGGAGAGAGGGGGAGAGAGCCCCCCTCCTTCTTCTTCTTGCTTGGTATCCCCCATAGATGGGAGGAGAGTTTCCCCTCTAGTCCATGGCCACCATGGCTCCTGGAGGGTAGTAGCCCCTCCGAGATTGGATCTCTCTCTCTCTCTGTTTCTCTTCTGTTTCGCGTTCCTGTTTTCTAACCTTTCACCGTTTCTTAAATATCCGGAGATCTGTAACTCCGATCGGGCTGAAATTTTAACACAATTTTTTTCTCCATATAAGCTTCCTTGCAGCCGAAGAAGGACCCCAACCGACTTACGGTGTGCCCACAAGGCAACACCACGCTGCTGGGGGGGAGGTCGCGCCCTGATGCCTTGAGGAAGTTGTGGGCCTCCATTTGCATTGATTCCACCTCCCAAAAATCACATATATTCCAAAATAATTATCCGTATAATTTTATCGCGTTTGGACTTTGTTTCATATGGATTTTCTGTGAAACAAAGAACAAGCAGAAAACAGGAACTGGCACTGGGCACTGGATCAATATGTTAGTCCCAAAAATAATATAAAATGTTGCCAAAAGTATATGAAAGTTGTAGAATATTGGCATGAAACAATCAAAAATTATAGATACGACGGAGACGTATCAATAGCTTTAAGAAACTCATGCTCTTGCTCTAAATTTAGCTTCTCGAAGCGTAGCTTCTCATGAGATCTTAAAAGCTCTCTATGATCCTCTTGAGTTGTTTCATGAGCTAACTTAAGAGGGTTTAGTTCTTTAGTTAGATGCTCAATCTCCTTCATAGCATTGTCATTCATTTCCTCTTGACTATGATTACTAGCATTTTCATTTTACCTCACATTACTAGTCCTATCAACAAGTAAATCATCATCACCAAGCAAATCATCCTCATCACTGTTGAAGTCAAAATATTCGGGGTGTGATAACTTGGGGCCTTTTACCATGAAGAATCTTCCAATTCCTTCATTTGGTGAGTCAAATAGATCATAGGAGTTGGAGGATACGAGAGCAAGTCCGGCAACACCTTCATCTTGACTATAGTCGGAGTCGGAGTGATAACTTCTCTCGGAGTGGTTGTCGGAGTCGGAGCCGGAAATCCATTCACCAACATGAGCTTGATGTCTTCTTCTAGTGTAGCTCTTGGATGACTTGTCCTTCCTTTCCGAATCCTTGCTTCTTCGAGAAGATCTCCGTTCATAACAATCATCCCTACTCCTTCTCTCCTTGTGAGGTCATTCATCTCTTCTATGTCTTCCTCTTGGTGATTCGTCTCTTTTCTTGTGAGGTGTCGTACACTCGTTGGAATAGTGTATGGGTCTTCCACAATTATAGCAATTTCGGTCATGACTTGATGATCTTTTCTCATAGTGTCTTGAGCTTGAGCTTCTTTCTTTTCCTTTGTTCTTGTTTCAACTTGTTGAACCTTTTCACCATTAGGCTTATCTCTTCATTGGATACTAGCTTGTCGCTTGAAGTTGTGGGAGCATCGGTTGAGGCTTTGTAAGCACCACTTGATTGGTTGTGTAGCTCCTCTTTGTCCTTGAGTGACATCTCATGAGCAACAATCCTTCCAATGACTTCCGTGGGCTTGAGATCTTTGTAATTTGGCATCATTTGGATCAATGTGCACACGGTATCGTATTTTCCATCCAAAGCTCTAAGGATCTTCTTGATGATGAATTTGTTGGTCATCTCTTCACTTCCTAAGCCGACAATCTCATTTGTGATGAGAGCAAGCCTAGAGTACATTTCAGTGACTCCTTCACCATCCTTCATCTTGAACTTGTCAAGTAGACTTTGAAGCACATCCAACTTGGATTCCTTGACGGACTCGGTACCCTCGTGCATATCAACCAAAGTATCCCAAATTTCCTTTGCATTCTCGAGGCGGCTGATCTTGTTGAACTCCTCGGGGCACAAACCGTTGAAGAGCATGTCACAAGCTTGAGCATTGTATTGCAACATATTCAATTCTTCCGCGGTTGCTTCATGATCCGGTTCCTTACCATCCTCAAAGAATTCACCTTGCAAGCCAACACAAACAATAGCCCAAACGGTGGGGTTATGACCAAGAATATGCATTTTCATCTTATGCTTCCAACTAGCAAAGTTTGTACCAGCAAAATATGGACCTCTACGGTGATAGTTACCCTCACTAGACGCCATACTCTCCTAGGTTGTGAAACCAATGCAATGGAGACCAATGCTCTGATACCACTTGTAGGATCGAAAGTATGTCTAGAGGGGGTGATTAGACTACTTGACCAAATAAAAATCTATCATTTTCCCAATTTTAGTTGTGGGCAGATTTTAGCAAGTATACCAAGTCAAGTAACACCCTACACATGCAATTCTAAGAGTGTAGTAGCGGAAAGTAAAACATTGCACATGTAAGTAAAGGAGGGGATTGGAGATTTCAAACACAATGAAGACACGATGATTTTTGGCGTGGTTCCGATAGGTGGTGCTATCGTACATCCACGTTGATGGAGGCTTCAACCCATGGAGGGTAACGGTTGCGCGAGTCCACGGAGGGCTCCACCCACAAAGGGTCCACGAAGAAGCAACCTTGCCTATTCCAGCATGGCTTTCGTCCACGAAGGACTAGCCTCACTCAGGGTAGATCTTCACGAAGTAGGCGATCTCCTTGCCCTTACAAACTCCTTGGTTCAACTCCACATGATCTTGGAGGCTCCCAAGTGACACCTAACCAATCTAGGAGACACCACTCTCCAAAAGGTAATAGATGGTGTGTTGATGATGAACTCCTTTCTCTTGTGCTTCAAATGATAGTCTCCCCAACACTCAAACAGTTCCTCGCAGATTTGGATTTGGTGGAAGAAAGATTTGAGTGGAAAACAACTTGGGAAAGGCTAGAAATCAAGGTTCAAATGGTTGGATTGGAATATCTTGATCTCAACACATGAGTAGGTGGTTCTCTCTCAAAAATGGTATGGTGGAAATGTAGGCATGTTCTGATGGCTCTCTTACTTGGTAAGAGGGTTGTGGAGGGTTATATATAGCCTTCACCTCAAATCCAACCGTTACAAGTCATTGACCCAACTCGGTGACACCGATATGAAGATCTCGGTGAGACCGACTAGTGTAAAAGACATGAACATTGGGCTTTTCGGTGGGACCGATATAACCTTCTCGGTGAGACCGAAGTGCAATGGCTAGGGCAAGACCAGGTTTCGGTGAGACCAAAAATTTTATCTCGAAAATTCCGAAGTGAAGTAACAACATTACAGCAAGTTGGTCAAGCCTTCTCAGTGGGATCGAGAACCATTTTGGTGAGACCGGTAAGTTAGGGTTTGGCATGTGGCATGGTGTATAGTGATACGTCTCCAATGTATCTATAATTTATGAAGTATTCATGCCATGTTTATAAGAATTCTATATGGTTTTGGTATGATTTGATTAGAACTAACCCGGACTGACGCTGTTTTCAGCAGAACTACTGTGGTGTTGTTTTTGTGCAGAAATAAAAGTTCTCCAAATGAGCTGAAACTTTTTGACGAATTTTTTTGGAACAAAAGAGACACTAGAAGCTTCGTGGAAGGACCAGAAGAGCCACGAGGTGCCCACGAGGCACCGGGGCACGACAGGGGGGTGGCGTGCCCATGTGCCTCCTGGGCACATCTTAGCCCATCTTGACGTGATTCCAACGCTGAAAAATCCTATAAATACAGAAACCCCCAGAAATAACCCTAGATTTTGGAATCAACCTCCGCAAGCCTTTGTACCTTCGAAATACCATCTACAACCCTTTTCCGGCACCCTGCCGGAGGGGGGAATCATCACCGGAGGCCATCTTCATCATCCCGGCAGTCTCCATGACGAGGAGGGAGTAGTTCACCCTCGGGGCTGAGGGTATGTACTAGTAGCTATGTGTTTGATCTCTCTCTCTCTCTCACGTTCTTGATTTGGCACGATCTTGATGTACCACGAGCTTTGTTAATATAGTTGGATCATATGGTGTTTCTTCCCTCTCTATCCTTGTTGTGATGAATCGAATCTTTTCCCTTTGAGGTTTTGTTATTGTCAGATTGAATATTTCAGATTTGAGAACACTTAATGTATGTCTTGCATATGAATACCCGTGGTGACAATGGGGTATTATATTGATTCACTTGATATATGTTTTGGCACTCAACTCGCGGATTCCCGCGGTGACATTGGGGTAATCTATGCATATGGGTTGATGCACGTTTTCATTATCTTTTCTCTGATAGAAACTTTGGGGTGCTCCTTGGAGTTCTTTGTGTGGATTGAATATTATGATTATGAAGTTGTTTGATGCATATCGTATAATCAACTCACGGATACTTGTGGTGACATTGGAGTATCTAGGTGACATTAGGGTTGGTTGATGTGTTTCATATGGTGTTATTTTAGTACGAACTCTAGGGCTATTCGTGACACTTATAGGGATGGCTCAATAGATTGATAGGAAAGGATAACTTTGAGGTGGTTTCGTACCCTACAAACAATTTCTATCTTATGTTCTCCGCTAATAGGAACTTGGGAGTGATTCTTTATTGCACGTTGAGGGATGGTTATATGATCCAATTATATTAGCATTGTTGAGAGATTGCACTAGTGAAAGTATGAACCCTAGGCCTTGTTTTTAAGCATTGCAATACCGTTTGTGCTCACTTTTGTTACTTGCTACCTTGCTGTTTTTATATTTTCAGATTACAAAAACCTATATCTACTATCCATACTACACTTTTATCACCATCTCTTCGCCGAACTAGTGCACCTATACAATTTACCATTGTATTGGGTGTGTTGGGGACACAGGAGATTTCTTGTATTTGGTTGCAGGGTTGTTTGAGAGATACCATCTTCAACCTACGCCTCCCACGGATTGATAAACCTTAGGTCATCCTCTTGAGGAAAAATTGCTACTGTCCTACAAAACTCTGCGCTTGGAGGCCCAACACGAGTCTACAAGAATAAAAGTTGCATAGTAGACATCAAGCTCTTTTCTGGCGCCGTTTGCCGGGGAGGTGAGTGCTTGAAGGTATATCTTTAGATCTTGCAATCGAATCTTTTAGTTTCTTGTTTTATCACTAGTTTGGTTTATAAAAGAAAACTACAAAAAAATGGAATTGAGGTTGCCTCATATTATTCGTCTTTATCATGTCTTTCTTGAAAATGATGGATCGGAAAATTGTGCTCAATTGATAGAAGAAGAATTCAATAAAATGTTTGGCATAAAATCTTTGAATTATGAGCAAGATTGCAATGTTGTTAGTATGAATTCTTTGAATACCCATGATGCTAATGATATGCAAAGCTATAAGCTTGGGGATGCTATGTTTGATGAAGATGATATTTTTAGTCCCCCAAGTTTTGATGTGCAAATTTATTATGATGATTGCATGCCTCCTATTTATGATGATTACAATGATGAAAATGGATTTGGAGAGGTCGTGACTTTATTTAATGATGAATCCACTATTTTGGAAGAGGTTTCAATTGATTATGACAACAAAGTTGCTGTCTATGATGATTATTGTGATGACATGTATGCTATAAAGAATAATGATAACTATGAAACTTGTCATCATGATTTTTATTTTCAATTGGATTATTCCAATCAAGTATCTCATGATAGTTATTTTGTTGAGTTTGCTCGCACTATTATGAATGAGAAGAAAATTGCTTGTGTGGAGAGTAATAAAAATTCTATGCTTATGTATCATGACAATAATGCTTTGTGTGATAGCTATATTGTCGAATTCATTCATGATGCTACTGAAAATTATTATGATAGAGGATCATATGCTTGTAGGTGTTGCAATAATATCAAGTTTCCTCTCTATGTGTTGAAAGTTTTGAAGTTATGCTTGTTTTGCCTTCCTATGCTAGTTGATTCTTGCTCCCATAAATTTTTTGCTCACAAAATCCCTACGCATAGGAAGTGGGTTAGGATTAAATGTACTTGTCATATGATTCATGATGCTCTCTTTGTGTTTCAATTCTTTACTTTTATATGAGCACCATTGAAATCATCATGCCTAGCTAAAAAGGCATTAAAGAAAAACGCTTGTTGGGAGACAACCCAACATTTACCCCTACTGTTTTTGTGTGTTCACATTATTAATATACTGTAGTAATCATGTTTTATATGTTTTCTTTCAATAATGTGCCAAGTAAAGCCTTTGGGACAGTGTGGATACTTGTTGATTCGATTCTGTGTAAAAACAGAAACTTTTGCGTCTAGTGCTGGAATTTATATTCTGTACTGGAGCGTGATAAAATTCTGAAATTTTTACAGAGCATTGGGTTACAAATATTTTACGTTTTCCTAATTTTTCAGAATTTTTGGAGGTGCATAAGTATGGGTTTTAAATCTCTTACTACACGCTGTTCTGTTTTTGACAGATTCTGTTTTCGATGCGTAGTTTGCTTGTTTTAGTGTTTCCATAGCTTATATTGAGTAATATAAATTGTGGAAATGATAGAATACATTAGGAATTATGTGAGAACAATTATGAATCTTGTCTTGACAGTACCTAAGTGGATGATTTATTTTTATCATATTAACCTATCTCACGAAGTTCCGTTAAGTTTTGTGTGATTGAAGTTTTCAAGTTTTGGGTGAGATATCGATATGAGGAGAATAAGGAGTGGCAAGACCCTAAGCTTGGGGATTCCCAAGGCACCCCAAGGTAATATTCAAGGAAGACCCAAGCATCTAAGCTTGGGGATGCCCCGGAAGGCATCCCCTCTTTTGTCTTCAACACTATCGGTAACCTCACTTGGAGCTATATTTTTATTCGTCACATAATATGAGTTTTGCTTGGAGCGTCATTTTATTCTGTTGACATTTGCTTGGTGTTATCAATAATCATGTTTTGTATCTTTTAGTTCAATAAAATGCCAATTATAGCCTTTACCATGCTCAGTTTGCAAGTTCATGTGTTGCTGTTTGAAAACAGAAAGTTTTCTGTTATCTCCAGAATATTCCTGAATAGTCAGAAAATGGTAAAAATCTGAAATTTTTACACAGTAATCATGCATGAGTTCTCTGTCACTTGGTAATTTTTCAGAATTTTTGGAGTTAGGTAAGTATGGATTCTTATTCCCCTTTTACAGATTGTTCTGTTTTGGCAGATTGCTGTTATAGTTGCATTGTTTGCATATGTTTGCATGTTTAATATTTCTATTTGAGGATAGTAGTATTAAATATGAAGAGGCATTTAGTATGCAATGTTTAATTATAATTTTAGTGATTTGCTACAGTAGAGAATGTTAAGGTTTTGAGTTGATTTATGCTAACTTATCTCACGAGTTCTTGTTGAGTTTTGTGTGGATGAAGTTTTTAAAGATTTAGGAGAAGCCATGATATAAGAGGAATTAAGGAGACACAAAAGCTCAAGCTTGGGGATGCCCAAGGCATCCCAAATTAATATTTCAAGAAGTCTCAAGCATCTAAGCAAGGGGATGCCCCGGTAGGCATCCCACCTTTCTTCATCAACAACTATTGGTCAGTTTTGGTTGAGCCTAAGTTTTTGCTTCTTCACATGATATGTGCTATACTTGGAATGTCATTTTATTTTTGTTTTTCTTGCTGTTTGAGTAAAATAATAAGATCTGAAATTTTTAAATGAGAGAGAGTCCTCACATAGCTACCTATTTACTTAACTACTCATTTCATCTTCACTTATATCTTTTTGGAGTAGTTTGTCATTTACTCTTGTGCTTCACTCATATCCTATGAGTAAATTGTTGAAATGAATTGAATATCATAAACTTGAAATTTATATGCTTCATATGCTTGTCCCATGGGTAGTAGTGACTTCACATACAAGAAGTATAAGTGGTAAAATTTATTGAAAGTTAACAAACATAGCATTGGTCACTTGAACAATTCATGAAAGAATTTTGAAGGAAGAGAAATTTCACTTATAAATATACTATCTTGGACATCTTCTATGATTGTGAGCCCCCATTAATTATTTTCAAGCTTGATCAAGTAGTTGACGTTGGACAAGGAAGACAACGTAATGAGTTATGTTTGTTTATATTCACATATAAGTTATATTGTCATGGATCCTCTAACATGTGGTGCTTGCTTAGGATCTTTTGCTAGCCAAAAATTCGTACTAAGTAGAGATACTACTTGTGCATCCAAAAACCCTTAAACCCAGTTTCTTTCCATGAGAGTCCACTATATCTATCTATGGATTGAATAAGATCCTTCAAGTAAGTTGTCATCGGTGCAAAAATCAATAAAAATTGCTCCTAAAATATGTATAATCTTTTATTGCAAGGGAAAATAAGCGTTGTACGAACTTGTGATGGTAAAGAAATAAAAGCAACGGACTGCATAATAAAGGTTGCTATCACAAGGGGCAATATAACGTGATGTTCCTTTGCATTAAGGGCTTGTGAATCCAACAACAAAAAGCGCATGACAACCTCTGCTTCCCTCTGCGAAGGGCCTATCTTTTACTTTTATGCATTTACTTTTCTGAATTTACTTTTATGCAAGAGTCATTAATGTTCATCCCTATTCCGCTCTATTTATTCTTTAGTTGGCAAGCATTATTTGGTAGGGAAAGATCTAGGCACATATATCTAGTTGAATATAGGTGATCATGAGTTATTATTGTTGACATTATCCCTGAGATAAATAAGTTGGGAGGCAAAACATTAAGCCCCTATCTTCCTATGTGTTTGACTAAAACGGGTTGTTCTAAAAATATGCTTTCAGTGTCAGCAATCATGGAAGACTAAAAGATGGTTGAGTATGTGGAATTTGCTAGATCAAAGCTCTTACATAGACCCTTCCTGAAAATAAGATGAATTGCAATTGTTTGATGACTAAGAACATAGTTTGTTAGTTTTCAACAAAGTTTATGGCCTATACTTTAATCACGTGAATAGCTTGCTACTTGATCATGAGAAGTTTTATGAGATGAGCTACTGATTATGATATGTATTGATGCTAGGAAAAGTGATTGAAATTATCATTGATCAAACTTATGCACTATGCTAGCATTCACACTTCATAAATTATTTCTTTTATTATTTACCTACTCGAGGACGAGCAGGAATTAAGCTTGGGGATGCTGATACGTCTCCAACGTATATATAATTTATGAAGTATTCATGCCATGTTTATAACAATTCTATATGGTTTTGGTATAATTTGATTAGAACTAACCCGGACTGACGCTGTTTTCAGCAGAACTACCGTGGTGTTGTTTTTGTGCAGAAATAAAAGTTCTCCAAATGAGCTGAAACTTTTAGACGATTTTTTTGGAACAAAAGAGACACTAGAAGCTTCGTGGAAGGACCAGAAGAGCCACGAGGCACCGGGGCTTGCCAGGGGGGTGGCGTGCCCATGTGCCTCGTGGGCCCATCTTAGCCCATCTTGACGTGATTCCAACGCTAAAAAATCATATAAATAGAGAAACCCCCAGAAATAACCCTAGATTTTGGACTCCGCCGCCGCAAGCCTCTGTACCTTCGAAATACCATCTACAGCCCTTTTCCGGCACCCTGCCTTAGGGGGGAATCATCACCGGAGGCCATCTTCATCATCCCGGCGGTCTCCATGACGAGGAGGGAGTAGTTCACCCTCGGGGCTGAGGGTATGTACTAGTAGCTATGTGTTTGATCTCTCTCTCTCACACATTCTTGATTTGGCATGATCTTGATGTACCGCGAGCTTTGTTAATATAGTTGGATCATATGGTGTTTCTTCCCTCTCTATCCTTGTTGTGATGAATCGAATCTTTTCCCTTTGAGGTTTCGTTATTGTCGGATTGAATATTTCAGATTTGAGAACACTTGATGTATGTCTTGCATAAGAATACCCGTGGTGACAATGGGGTATTATATTGATTCACTTGATATATGTTTTGGCACTTAACTCGCGGATTCCCGCGGTGACATTGGGGTAATCTATGCATATGGGTTAATGCACGTTTTCATTATCTTTTCTCCGATAGAAACTTTGGGGTGCTCCTTGGAGTTCTTTGTGTGGATTGAATATTATGATTATGAGGTTGTTTGATGCATATCGTATAATCAACTCACGGATACTTGTGGTGACATTGGAGTATCTAGGTGACATTAGGGTTGGTTGATGTGTTTCATATGGTGTTATTTTAGTACGAACTCTAGGGCTATTCGTGACACTTATAGGGATGGCTCAATAGATTGATCGGAAAGGATAACTTTGAGGTGGTTTCGTACCCTACAAACAATTTCTATCTTATGTTCTCCGCTAATAGGAACTTGGGAGTGATTCTTTATTGCACGTTGAGGGATGGTTATATGATCCAATTATATTAGCATTGTTGAGAGATTGCACTAGTGAAAGTATGAACCCTAGGCCTTGTTTTTAAGCATTGCAATACCGTTTGTGCTCACTTTTGTTACTGCTACCTTGCTGTTTTTATATTTTCAGGTTACAAAAACCTATATCTACTATCCATACTACACTTTTATCACCATCTCTTCGCCGAACTAGTGCACCTATACAATTTACCATTGTATTGGGTGTGTTGGGGACACAAGAGATTTCTTGTATTTGGTTGCAGGGTTGTTTGAGAGATACCATCTTCAACCTACGTCTCCCACGGATTGATAAACCTTAGGTCATCCACTTGAGGGAAAATTGCTACTGTCCTACAAAAGTCTGCGCTTGGAGGCCCAACACGAGTCTACAAGAATAAAAGTTGCGTAGTAGACATCATATAGCAGTCTCGGTGGGTCCGGATAGGAATGTTTCGGTGGGACCGAGATCAACTTTTAGGGTTTTGGATAGGATGGAAGTGGAGAAATATTTGGGAGTTTTGGAACAATATCACTAAGCATTTGAGCAACTGAGTCATAACCAAAACCTCATCCCCTTTTAATAGTATTGGCTTTTCCTATGGACTCAATGTGATCTTGGATCACTTAACCAAAAATGTAGAATCTTGAAGCTTTGCCAATCTTTGTCCTTAGCATTTTCAGGGGTCCACATCCATTAATCCTAGCCATGCCAATCATTGATCTACTCTGAAATATACTAGCAATAAGAATTAGATCAATGATGTATATGTTGTTATTGATTACCAAAACCACCCGAGGAATAGTTGCACTGTCAAGACGTCACCGAGCCGCACGTGTGCTAAACTCGGAGGTGTTGTCCGTTCGGCGCTAGATCAGTTGGATCGTGATTGGATCGCGAAGAGTACGACTACATCAACCGTGTTTTATACGCTTCCGCTTTTGGTCTACAAGGGTATGTAGACACACTCCCCTCTCGTTGTTATGCATCTCCTAGATTAGATCTTGGGTGTTCGTAGCAATTTTTTTGATTTTCATGCAACGTTCCCGAACAATGACAAGTGAATAAACACTCATCTCGAGAATAACCCGCTTAGCATGGAAGATACTGACCGCCCCCTATCGCTCCATGAGCAGTACGGGCACACAAAACGGATATTTATTTGAATGATTAGAGGTGGCACATGCAAATTTACTTGGAACGGCAGAGTAATACCGCATATAGGTAGATAATAGTGGACTCATCTGGAACAACTTTGGTTTAAGGATTTTGGATGCACAAGCAGTATTCCCGCTTAGTATAGGTGAAGGCTAGCAATAGATTGAGAAGCGACCAACTAGAGAGCAAAAACGGTCATGATCATGCATTGAGAATAATTAACATTGAATACTAGCATGAGTAGGATATAAACACCCTGAACATAAATATCGTGGAGGCTATGTTGGTTTTGAATCAACTACATGTATGAACATGTGCCAAGTCAAGCCACTTGAAACATTCAGAGGAGGATACCATATTAACATACTACATCATAACCATTTTAATGCATGTTGACATCCAAGATAAATCATTATCCACTCCTAGCTACTTAAGCATGGCATGAGCAACTATAATCTCTAATTGTCATCACAAACATGTTTACTCATAATATGCTGAATCATGGATATTGAGTTAAACATATTTACAAAAACAAAAACAAGAAGAGTTCATACCAGCCTTTCCTTGCCACAGTCACTTCATCAAATCATCGTCATTATTGCCTTTCACTTGCATGACTGAATGATGTGAAAATAATAATAGTTCAAGAGTGCCATGGACTAAGCTGGAATCTGCAAACATTTTATGCAAGGGAGAAGACAGGCTAATATTGGCTCTTCGTTAGATCAACAATAAGGCATACGAGAGCCACTCAACATTTTCATCGTGGTCTTCTCCCTACGACGACTCGGCAAAAAGAAAAGAAATTCAGAGAAACACACGGAAATATTTTTGGAGCTTTTAGTTTTTCTGAAGAAAAGCAAATTAAAGAAAAAACAAAAAGCGAGAAAAACTATTTACACGGGAGAACTCCCAACAAGCAAAATAAGAAACGAGAAATCTTTTTGGGTTTTCTTTTAATACTACGAACTAACTAAATGGAAAGAAAAACCGAAAAGAAGCAAGAAATATTTTTGGATTTTCAAAGTTTTTCAAACACACAAGAAGAAAGCGAAAATAAAACTAACGTGGATAACACAATGAAAAAGGATGAACACCGACAATTGGAATGAATGCATGAACATGAATGTACTGTCGGTGAGAGATACGTACTCCCCCAAGCTTAGGCTTTTGGCCTAGCTTGGTGATCACCATGGCTGTCAAGGATAATAATCGAAATGGTAGCTCATGGAGGCGTTCTGTGCCGCCTCCTCAGCGAGGCGAGCAGCCTCAACTGCCGCATTATACTCGTGCACCTCATTCTCATGAAGAAAATATCTCTGTTTGTTCTTGAAATCAAAGAGGACAGGAGCAGGCAAAACAACAAACACAGAACGATATTTATCGAATATCAAGTTATAGTCATATATATGAGTGTTGCGCTTAATAAACTCATGGTTCTGCATTGCCTCAAAATTCAAATATTTACCAGGTAAAAGAGGATCATTGGGCCTGGGCGAGACCCCTAGCCTTGCAACTACGCGGGAGGCATAAATTCCTCCATACAAATCACTATTACCTGAGTTGCGATGTAACCTACGTGCAACAATAGCTCCAAGATTATAATGTTTGCTACCCGTTAAAGCTGTGTGAATAAGGCTCGGGTAAGGAGCACAAAGTGCACTACAGTCTTGTTTACCAATAATGCATTTGCCATTAAAGAGTGCGAAATACCGAATATAGGGAAAGTGAATGCTTTTTTATCCTAGCTTGCGTAACTCCCCTATTCTCACCATTGCAAAGGCTATTGAGAAACAGTTCATATTCAGATTGCCGCAGTTCGCTAAGTGAACCCCAAAATGGAATTTTGCATGCATCACAAAACTCTTCTAGAGACATACCATAAGATCTATCATAGAGATGAAATGAAACTCTAGAAGTACGAGGGTGATACTCAAAATTTTGAGTGAATGAATGAGTAAGGTTGTAGTGTTGCGGTGGCTTATCTTCTATGAAGGCGGAGAGCTTGGTGTTGTGAATATATTGGTCAAATTCTTCCTTAATGCTTGCACCTAGCATGAACTTGTTGCACGGCCATCGACACGATTTTGATTCGGCACCTCGCACCGAATTTGCCCTTGGTTCAACATACGATTGGCGTGCTGGGCTTTCGCTCGATGATGCTTCAGAGGACCTCCTCCTTGAAGACCTCCTCCTAAAGAGGTTCATTTTCCTATGAGATAATATCTGAAATTTTTGGACCACAAAAAGATGTTAACAAAACTTCACAAGATTGATAGCAACTACTCATACAAGTGCCTAGAGGCTATATCAAGCATTCAAACTACTTAGAACTCAAAGAATTCAACATGCAAGCTCATTTTCAGTAGCACCAATAGTAGTAATTTATGCAAAATATAATGCACTAAAGCAAAAACTAATTGGAGCAATGGGAGAGTCACATACCAAGGAGCAATCCCTCAAAACAGCTTCGGAAACGGAGCTCCGAGCAAAGAGATCGAAAATCTCATATTTGGGAGCAAGAACACGAGAGAGAGAGAGAGCTACCACGATTTTTTCTGGAGGTAGGAGATGAAGTGGGCTAAATGGATAAGTGAGTGGGTCCCTGTGGGACCCACAAGGCATCTTGGCGCGCCCTGGGGGGGTGGCCGTGCCATGTTGCCTTGTGGGCAACAGGTGCACCCCCTGGGTTGTTTTCAGTGCCAAAATTTCTTAAATATTCCAGAAAAAATCATGTTAAAATTTTATTGCATTCTGAGCACTTTTATTTTTGGGCCATTTTTTATTGCACGAATAATTCAGAAAACAGGATAATCTTGGCATTTTATTTTATTAAACTAAAAATAACAGAGAGCAAACTATGATTACAGAAATTTGTGCTTACTAAATTCATCGACCACATGCCCTTCAAAAAGGATCCATTAATAAGGTTGATCAAGTCGTATTAACAAACTATTTCCGAGTGGCATGAAACCAAAGAATTTTTGTATAACACTAAGTTACCTCAACGGGGATATGCATGTCCCCAACAATAAGAATTTCATATTTCTTTTTGACAGTAGGAAGAGGTAATTTGAATCCCCCAATAGTGATTGTCGTAACCTTTTCAATACAATTGATACCATTCACTGAAGTTTGTTTCTTTGGGAAATAAACTGTATGCTCATTACCATTGACATGAAAAGTGACCTTGCTTTTATTACAGTCAATAACAGCCCCTGCAGTATTCAAAAAGGGTCTTCCAAGGATAATCGACATGTTGTCGTCCTCGGGCATATCAATTATAACAAAGTCCGTTAAGATAGTAATATTTGCAACAACAGGCACATCCTCGCAAACTATAGTAGTTGATTTATCAGCCATTTGCAAAGATATTTCAGTGGGTGTGAGCTTATTCAAATCAAGTTTTTTATATAAAGAGAAGGGCATAACACTAACACTGGCTCCCAAATCACATAAAGTAGTTTTAACATAACTTCTTTTAATGGAGCATGGTATAGTAGGTATTCCCGGATCTCCTAGCTTCTTAGGTACTCCACCCTTAAAAGAATAATTTGCAAGCATGGTGGAAATTTCAGCTTCGGGTATCTTCCTTTTATTAGTGACAATGTCTTTCATGTATTTAGCATAGGGAGACATTTTCAACATATCAATCAAGCGAGTGCGCAAAAACATAGGTCTAAGCATTTCAACAAAGTGCTCAAAATCTTCCTCGTCCTTGTTTTTAGATGGTTTAGTAGGGAAAGGCATAGGTTTTGAACCCATGGTTCTCTTTCCTTTCCATGTTTTCTAGCAACAAAGTCTCTTTTATCATATCTTTTATTCTTAGGAGGTGGGTTATCAAGATCAACAACAGGTTCTATTTCTACATCATTATCTGGTTGAGCATCAACATGAACATCTTCATTATCATTATCGTTATCGTTATCATTATCACTATGTGGATGTTCATTACCAGATTGTGTCTCAACATCAGAAATAGAAGCATCATTATGATTCTCAAGAGGTTTTTCTATCTCAAGTTCACTAGAAGCATGCAAAGTCCTATCATTTTTCTTTTTCTTTTTCTTCTTAGATGGACTAGGTGCATCAGTATTAATTCTCTAAGAATCTTATTCAATTCTTTTAGGATGACCTTCAGGATATAGAGGATCCTGAGTTATTCTACCTCCTCTAGTAACAACTCTAACAGCATGATCATTCATTTTATTATTCATCTCATCAAGCAAATCATTTTGTGACTTAGCTATTTGTTATAACTGAGTCTGAACCATAGAAGCATGTTTACTTAAGCATTTAACATTATTAGCAGTTCTAAACATCAAATCACTCAAGCGATCAATCATGATGGCATTTCATTTTAATTGATTGCTAACATACATATTGAAATTCTCTTGCTTAACAATGAAGTTATCAAATTCATCCTAGCATTGACTAGCAGATTTATTATAAGGAATATCACTTTCATTGAATCTACAGAGAGAATTTACCTCTACTACCTGTGTTGGGATATCGAGTCCATGTATTTCTTCAATATGTGGTAGATTCTTAACATCTTCAGCTTTAATACCTTTTTCCTTCATAGATTTCTTAGCTTCTTGCATATCTTCTGGACTGAGGAATAGAATACCCCTTTTCTTCGGAGTTGGCTTAGGTGGAGGTTCAGGAAGTGTCCAATCATCGGCATTTCTCAATATATTATTCAATAGTTCTTCAGCCTATCCAATAGTTCGTTCCCTGAAAACAGAACCAGCACAACTATCTAGGTAGTCCCTAGAAGCATCGGTTAGTCCATTATAAAAGAAATCAAGTATTTCAATTTTTCTTAAGAGGATGATCAGGCAAAGTATTAAGTAATTGGAGTGTAAGTGCATCAAGTGCTCCCTTAGTGGTTTTGGAGTATTGAAGACAAATAAGTTAAGGGACTAATAAGTTTTTGAGTGTACACAGGAGAAAATAGTCCCTGAAGACTTGGTTTAACCACGGAAGTCGACCCCTAAAAATGTATTTCTTCAAGTGAAGAATTTGGTGCGGCCTTTGAGGAAATTGATGTGAAGACTTGGAAGCTTGATGACTTTGTTTTCATAGTTTCTTTTCTTCTTATTTGAGTCATAGGAAAAACCGTACTGTCAAAGGGGGTCAAGGTGATACATATTTCATACTTCAAAGAGATGCTCAAAACTATACAAACCTAAACCGCTTCGAGTGAAGCCTTTGGAAACCTCCAGAACAGCTGACGAATTTGACAGTGACAGTGACGAAGTTCATCTGGTCTCTGATGAATTTGGTCAGGCTGAGGAGTTAGGATTTTGCCAGTGCGATCTGCCTATCGTGAGGAAATAGAGTGCCCCGATGAAATTGAGAGCTTAAT
This sequence comes from Elymus sibiricus, assembly GCA_039707655.1. Taxonomy (NCBI): domain Eukaryota; kingdom Viridiplantae; phylum Streptophyta; class Magnoliopsida; order Poales; family Poaceae; genus Elymus; species Elymus sibiricus. The sequence continues at coordinate 291,956,388 of CM077676.1, forward strand.
TTCCGACCGTTGCTGCGCCATGTGCCAGCTGTCGAGTGGATTCTTATCCTGACAACGGTCATGTCTGAGAAGGGCATTTATGACAATTCATGTTGGGTTGCCCCCTGGCTATAAATAGCCGCCCCCTACAACCACTAGTTGGTCAAGCCCAACTGGTTTCAAATTCCACACCCCTTTACCTTTACGCAATTTCCGCTGCTGAAGAACTTGTGCTCTACCTTTCTGATGAATTTGAACTGAAGACTTTCATCATGTTGTTTATCATTTCTTCAGCTCATCTTCTTCATGCATGTCTGCTTGTATGACTACTTGTTCTTCACTTGTATGTATTTCCTATGCATGCTAGTTACATCTGTGTCGATCTAGTTTCACTTCTGTTTCTATTTTGTCACTCTGATTTTTGTCAAAATCTTTGGAGTTTGACGAATTTCTAAAAATCTCGCATTCACCCCCTGGGAGTTAACCTGCGCTTTCAATTGGTATTAGAGCAAGGTACTCCCTTGTTCTGTGTGATTTTGGTTTAACCGCCTGGAGTTTTAGTTATGTCGACCGCAGGTATGATCAAGGTATCCGCTGTGTGCCCCATCTTCGATGGCACAGACTATCCCTAGTGGAAGAACAAGATGCGAATGCATCTTGAGGCTATTGCCAACGATCTCTGGTTCGTCGTTGAGAATGGAGTCCCTACTGTGGCTCCAAGCATCAACGCCACTGACGTGAAGCAATTCAAGCAACTGGACTCTCAAGCGAAGAATATCATATGTGGTCATCTAAACAAAGGCCAGTATGGTAGAGTGAGTGCTTTGGAAACTTCGAAGCTAATCTGGGACTAGCTCTCCAAAGTCAATGAGGGAGTATCCACTCAACATGACTCCCGAGTTGATGTCCTGCGCAATCTCTTCAATCGATTCAAGAGGCTCGACAATGAAAATGTGCAGCAAACCTTCGACCGCCTCACTGATATCTCCAATGAGCTACAGGCTCTTGGTGCTGCTGACATCACCGATCATGAAGTGGTGAAGAAATTGCTGAGGTCTCTGGACAGTTCCTTCGACACTTTGGCACTGATGATACAAGAGCGCCCTAACTACAAGTCACTAGATCCAGCTGACATTCTTGAGAGGCTCAACACACATGAATTTCAGCAAGCAGAGAAGAGAGATATATATGGACCCAGCTATGGTCATCCTCGTGCTCTGAAGGCAAAAGCTAAAGCCAAGGCTATTTCTTCATCTGAAGAAGAAGAGGAATATGAGAGCAGTTCTGATGGTGCTGAGGAAATTGGCAGAGAACTGGCTATGCTGGTGAAGAAGTTCCAGAAGTTGTCCAAGAAGAACCGCTTTGGAAAATCTTCAAAGTATGACTCGAAGAACACTGGAGAAGCGTCTGCTCGAGACTACAACAAGAGAACCTATCACAAATGCAAGAAGCCAGGCCACTACATCGCCGACTGCCCGCTATGGCTAAAAAAGAAGAAGAAGAAGAAGAGCAGGGATGATGATGAATCTGATGGCAAAAAGAAGAAGTCCTCAAAGTCCTCATCTCACAAGAAAACCAGTTCTAGCAGAGCTTGTGCATTCATTGGGAAGGAAATGGATTCTGAAGAAGAATCTGATGATCAGCAAGCTGAGGAATCTGAGGAGGAGTCAGACACTGGTGTGGCGAGCCTTGCACTCGCTACTGAGTACGTCAGCAAGTCCATCTTCAACCCTGAGGATAATGGTATCTCCACCAACAATGATGACTGTGCTGATGACTACACTCCCACCTATTGCTTCATGGCAAGAGGTGCAAAGGTAACCTCACGAGAAGCTTACTTTGAAACTTCCAGTGATGACGACTCTGAGTGTGAATCTAAACCAAGCTATAAGAAACTTGCTAAAATTGCAACTGAGCAACATCATGCCATGGAAAAGATTCAAAAACTGCTAGACAAAAGCGATGACCTGTTGGACGAGGAAATGGATCGTGGTCAAGCTTTGTCTGAGGATCTCAGAAGGCTTAAGTCTCAATATGACAAACTTGAAAGTCGTCGTGTGTCCCTCTCAGCCAAACATGAGAAGCTGTCCTATGAATTTCTTCAAAGGAAGTAAGATCTCAAGAAGCTGAGAGCGTCTCATGATGATCTTCAAAAATAAAACGATTCACTCCTCGCTCAACAGATCAGTACCGCTCAGGAATAATTTGTTGCACCATGCCTAAAATGCCTTGAATGTGATAATGCAAATTCTTCAGCTGAATGTTCAAATGCTTCTGTACTTTCAATTGCTTCAACTGCTACGGTGGCCACTAACACCTCATCTGAGGAAACCACCTGTGATACTGATGAAAATGCAGGGCTGAAGGAATTGTATGTCACTGGCATGTATAAAAGCCTCAAAGGCATCAAACCCTGTGTGACGTGCTGCAAAGGGACCTCCAATAGATCCATCCACTTTCTCTGGCTATACTTGTGATTCTTCATATTCTTCAGATGAGTCATTTGACTCCAACTATAAACTGTTCAAGAATCAGAATGGTGAAGTCTTTGCCAGATTCATCGGTACTAACTGCAGGAATGGTTCACCTGTGAAGAAAATCTGGGTTCCTAAAAGCCTTCTGGAAAATCTTCAGGTGAATGTCATCATTACGCCACCAATGAAGAAGAAACTTCCCAGGGCAAATTCTTCACAGGGATCAAAGTCGTCAAATGGACGCAGATCCACTTATGGTCATGCTAATGCCTCTGTTTCGCAGGGAAACAAACAACGATTTGATGAATATGAGCATTATTCTTCGAACCACTATGTTCATAAATCATCGAAGAATTTCTCTGCTTATTCATTCAATTACTATAACCCTCCTAAGAAGAGAAATGCATATTCTTCAGTGCCTAAGTTCTCCATTAATGCACTTCGCTACATTGCTTCTCATCCACCCATACAGATGTGGGTGGTTAAGAAGAAGAACTAATCTCTTTTGCAGGGTCAGGTCTTCAGACAACTAAAATGTCTGATGAATTTGCTGAAGACCTGACAAAGTGCCTGTTGGGATGCAGGCTACTCACGATGAAATGAATAACTCATTTCACACATCCCTTTTATGCTGCTAAATACTATTCCTTGATGAAATTGTCTGACGAAATTGATCATCATCATATTCTTCACTTTGAAGTATATGAATTTGTAAGTCAGACTAATGCTTCTATAGGATGATACACCTTTAGCCACTGAATGGGTCTTGGATAGTGGCTGCACGAATCATATGACTGGAGATAGGAATCTCCTCACTGATGCTCCCCTTACTCCGTCTCATCTGAAGCATATCACATACGCCGATAAAGGAAAAAGCAAGGTATTGGGTCTAGGTAAGGTTGCTATCTCAAAGGATCGACACATGGAAAAAGTGATGCTTGTCGAGTCCCTAGGATACAACCTCATGTCTGTCTCAATGCTTTGTGATCTTGATATGATTGTCATCTTTGGCAAATATAGATGCATTGTGCTGTTGGAATCTGACAAATCCAAAGTCTTCGAAGGCTTTAGGAAAGGTGATTTGTATATTGTAGATTTCTCTCAAGGTCCTCAGCCTGCCACATGTCTACTGGTAAAAGCTTCAGAGTGCTGGCTATGGCATCGACGTCTTGGACACGCTGGCATGAGGAATTTGAGCACACTCATCAAGAAGAAGCACATCATTGGCGTCGAAGGCGTCAAATTCGTCAAAGATCACTTGTGTGGTGCTTGTGAGTCTGGAAAGATGACCAGATCCAAGCATACGGCTAAGACAATCATGACCACTACTCGTCCCTTTGAATTACTTCATATGGATTTGTTTGGTCCCACACATTATGCCACACTAACCAATGCAGCATCTCTCTACGGATTCGTCATTGTTGATGACTACTCTCGTTACATCTGGGTGCACATCATTTCCTACAAGACTGAAATTCAGGATGTCTTCAGACGATTCTCCAATTGGGCCATGATGAATTATGGTCTCAAGATCAAGCACATCAGGAGTGGCAATGGCACTGAGTTCAAGAACACAGGCCTCGATGACTATCTTGATGAACTTGGTATCACTCATGAGCTCTCTGCTCCCTACATGCCTCAGCAGAATGGAGTCGTGGAGCGCAAGAACAGAACCCTCATCGAGATGGCGCGTACTATGCTTGATGGATACAAGACACCTCATCATTTCTGGCCTAAAGCAATTGACACTGCATGTCACATCATCAACCGGGTATATCTTCACAAATTCCTCAAGAAGACCTCATATGAGCTCCTCACTAACAAGAAACCCAATGTGAGTTATTTCAAAGTCTTCGGTGCTAAATGTTGGATTTGAGATCCTCATCACAGTTCTAAATTTGCATCGAAAGCACATGAAGGTTTTATGCTTGGTTACGGAAAGGACTCGCACACCTACAGAGTCTTCAACTCCTTCCACCACAAGGTTGTTGAAACTGTAGATGTGCGGTTCGATGAAACTAACAGCTCGCAAAGAGAGCACCTGCCTCCTGTGCTAGATGAAATGCCTCCTGAGGAATCTATCAAGCTGATGGGCACTGGTGAAATTGTGCCTAGTGAAGAAATAGCTGATGAAGATGTACTTATCCCACGTCATGAAGAAACTGCTAATCCTGAGGAAAATGATGCTGAGGATACTGCATGGCAACAACAACAACAACAACAAGGCCCTCGTCCAGCACATCCAGGAGTGGCAAATGAAGTGCAGATTGAAAAGATCCTCGACAACATCAATGCACCCGGTCCCCTCACTCGCTCAAGAGCTTCACATCTAGCTAACTTTTGTGGGCATTATGCGTTTGTCTCTATTTCAGAGCCCACCAAAGTTGATGAAGCATTTCTTGAACTAGAATGGATTCAAGCGATGCAAGAGGAATTGCATCAATTTTAGCTCAACAACGTGTGGGAGCTTGTCAAGCGTCCCGATCCACGCAAGCACAACATCATCGACACCAAATGGATCTACCGCGACAAACAAGACGAAAATGGCCAAGTGGTGAGGAATAAGGCCCGTCTTGTAGCTCAAGGCTACACACAGGTTGAGGGTATTGATTTCGATGAAACATTTGCACCTGTTGCTAGGCTTGAAGCCATTCATATACTGCTTGCCTATGCTAACCATCATGATATCCTCTTATATCAAATGGATGTGAAAAGTGCATTCCTCAATGGTAAGCATGAGGAAGAAGTATATGTTGCTCAACCACCAGGTTTTGAGGACCCAAAGCATCCAGACAAAGTCTTCAGACTCAACAAGGCTCTCTATGGCCTCAAGCAAGCCCCGAGGGCTTGGTATGATACACTGAAGGAGTTTTTGAAGAAAAAGGGTTTCAAACCCGGTTCACTTGATCCTACTCTTTTCACAAAATCTTATGATGGTGAACTATTCATATGCCAAATATATGTTGATGATATTATCTTTGGTTGCACTAACAAGAAATACAGTGATGAATTTGCATATATGATGCAAGAAGAATATCAGATGTCTATGATGGGCGAGTTGAAATTCTTCCTTGGACTTCAAATTTGTCAATAACGAAATGGCATCTTCATATCTCAGGAAAAATATCTCAAGGATTGCCTGAAGAAATTTGGCATGCAAGATTGCAAAGGCCTCAAGATACCAATGCCAACAAATGGTAAACTCTGCATTGACGAAAATGGTAAAGATTTCGATCAGAAGGTATATTGCTCCATCATTGGTTCGCTGCTTTACCTATGTGCATCTAGGCCAGATATTATGCTTAGCGTTTGCATGTGTGCCCGCTTTCAAGTGTCACCGAAGGAGTCACACCATCAGCCTGTGAAACAAATTCTTCGATATTTAGCTCACACACCAACACTTGGATTATGGTATCCCAAGGGCTCATCATTTTATCTTGCTGGATATTCTGATTCTGATTATGCTGGAGATCGAGTAGATCGCAAGTCAACATCAGGCACATGTCATTTCGTCAGACGATCTCTTGTTTGCTGGTCCTTGAAGAAGCAGAACAGCGTCTCACTTTCCACAGCTGAGGCTGAATACATTGCCGCTGGTGCCTGTTGCTCATAGCTTCTATGGATGAAGCAAACCCTCAAGGACTATGGCGTCAACGTGAAGAAAGTGCCGCTCTACTGCGATAATGAAAGTGCCATCAAGATCGCCCACAACCCAGTGCAACACTCTAGGACGAAGCACATTCAGATTCGTCACCATTTTCTTCGTGATCGTGTGCTGAAGGGAGACATCGTCATCAACCACGTGAAGACTGAAGACCAGCTTGCAGATATCTTCACTAAGCCCTCGGATGAGAGAAGGTTTTGCATGTCCTAGAATCTTCGAATGTCCTTTGAAAAGGACACACATCCTAACGCTTATGCATTCTTGATGACTTTGATGCACAACACACGAAGTAACGTTTTTCTTCAATCAATGAAGACTAACCCTCTAAGTGTGAAGAAATTAACGAAGAACTTGATTCTCAGAACCCTACGACAATTGTACGCGGTGTCTGAAATCATCATAGTTCTTATACGGTGGGTAACGCCACCACCCTTTCTTTGACGGACTTCAATTTGAGTTTTCTTCGTAATTTGCAATTTCGTCAAAACTTTTTCAAATTCGTCATTTGTGGTTGTTCTTCATTGCTTGAGACAATTCTTTCTACTTATATATTTGAGTTTGTCATGTCCTCTACAGCATTCACATATTGCTATTTCGTCAAGTTGCTTTTGTTGTCTATGTGAATGTGATCAGACCTGCTCCCCTCTATGCTAAACTCAAACTACTCTGTTCACAATCTCTTCATATGCGTTCTACTTGACACTGTTCAAAGTCTTCACTGTGTCCTTGACAGCCGAAGAAATTGCGAACACATTTTTAAAATCCTCTATTCAAATTTTTGGCGATTGCCACAGTAACTTAATCCCGCACACCACGCGTGGAAAAGCGCACTCAAAATGCATGTGTGACGCGTGTCGCAGAAATGCGAAGAGCCAGGGGCTTATCCGTCCAAAAGTTTCGGACCACTCGGTTTTCATCGCGCCTATATAATGGCTTAACCTCGTCAAACCTAGTTCATTCACTCTCGCGCCCCTGTCGCTCTCAAAACCCTAGTGTCGCTGCTGGATTTCATCGTCGCCGGAGAGGAAGAGCTTCACTGCCTCAACTTCTTCATCGTCGTACTCACGCCGGCCGCGGATTTCTTCACCTCCGCCGTCGCCGTAGCTGTTTCTCGTCACCAAGTTAGGGCATGAGAGATCTGAACTGGCGATTTCCTTCGACTCATCATCCAGTTCATCGAGTTCATCCTTGGGGTAATTAAAGCTTATTTTCACTGCCTAAGTTTGATCTGTTTACTTTCTCAAATTCTTCAAGTGCTGTTTTTACCACTTCTTCCCAAATCTTCAGCACTTCCTTTTGGCCAGTCTTGGTAATTTCATCTAAGTTGCTCTTCATGATTAGATTCCTCAGTTGTGCAATTGCCTCAATCTGTATAGCTCTGAAATCTAAGTCAAAAACACTTAGAAAATTTCTTCAAGACGATAAGGGTCAATTTCCTCAACTGGCTTTATTTTGAAAATCTCTGAGAACGCATGTGACTCTTCAAATTTTCCTCGCAACTATACTCTATTCACAGGTACCCATGTCTGTAGACGAATCTCTTGGTTCTCATCAACTTAATTCATTTGCAGCATTGCTTGAGGAAAATCTACAGACTTCATCAGAAACATCAAAAGTTCAAAACCCTCAGTTGAAGAAAATGACAGATGGCAGGAAGCCTCAGAAGGGAGGCAAGAGGAAGGACGAACAAACTGCTTTTGAGATACCTGGGGATATTTACTCAGGATACTGCACACCCGATGAATAAACTCATGGAAAGGAAACCAAGGAGCAGCGCAAAACGCACATGCAAAAGATCAAGAGGTACTGGACTTATCAGTGGAGGAGCTACAATTTCGTCACCTCCAAATACATGAAGGATTTTGCTGTAAAGCCACCTTGCATCAGACCACAGTTGGCTCCTGGTCAAACGGCTGATCCCACGAGCATCAGAAGGGGTGAAGAATTTCGCAAAGAATGGGCCAAGTGTCAGGCCAAACTGCAAAAACAGGCTCAAAAGCCTGTTGAAGAATTCAACAGGGCCACAAAGGCTTCACAAGAAGCGGGTGCAGGCTCAAGTGGCGGAGTGCCCAAGAAAGCTATGAAAAAGAAGCCGGCTCAAAAGCCTAAACCTTCAACTGAAGAGCCCTCATGGCCAAAATCTTTGTCAAAGCCCTCAGAGCCCAAGCCATCTTCCTCAAAGGCCTCAGTGCCTAAGGCACAGACTGTTCCAACTTCATCTGCACCTCCACCATCCGTAAGTTCTTCGAGGGCTGCAGCTAGAGCATCAACGCCAGTTGTGCTGGCGTCATGCCAGTGCACTGAAGGCTTTCTAACAGCCTCCATTGCTGCATCAAGTGCCTCAGCATCAGGGCATATTTCTTCAAACACGCCAATGCTGAAGAAGAAGGCCACTGCAGGCCGAGGAACTAGGCCCAGCCCCAAGAGCAAGGTTGTGTTGCCTCAAGCTGATGAACGCGACATGGCTGATGAAGATGAACTTGCAGAATTTGTACAGAGAAGAATGGAAGAGGCTGCTCGTGCCAAGAATTCCTCAGTCCCAACATTTCTTAGTCCGAAAAAGATCCTTGACTTCATTGATGTATGGTGTCAAAAACCAGACACACCACTTGACGACTTGGACTTGCCACCTGGACCAAGTCACGTTCTGTCTGTCTTTGTCCTCAATGAAAAACACAAGATAGAGAAGGCAAAGCTTGTTAGAAAAGAGATGAAGAAGAAGCAAAAGGAGTTCAAGGATAGAATGCTTTCTATATCCCCTCAGCAACTTGTTGCTATGCAAACAGAGATTCAGCGCTTGTCTGAGGAATATGAGCGCTAGGCTAAACACTGCTGTGGAGTGAAAGATAGATTCATTAGTGCTTCCAACAAAGTTGTTGATGATTATAATCAAAGGGAGGCTGCGAAATGTGGTCAAGCTCCTCCAACAAGTTCTTCAGCTCCACCGCCAGAACCTACCAGGGCAACTGAGACAGTTGCGCCTGAAGAAAATGCCAGAGCAACTACAACAGTTGCGTTTGAACAAATTACTCCACCAAGCTCCTCAGCGGTAGTCCCTGACCAGTCTTCAATCTTGAAGCTTATCCCAGTACCTTCTGCATCAGAAGTGAAGAAGACTGCTGTCAAGAGAAAAGCATCAGTACCCTCTGCCGCATAATCTATGAAGAAATTGAAGACGGCTCCAATATCTTCAAATGCACCTATCGATGCCATACCAATTTCTTCTGCCCCTCCAACCAGATCAAGTCAAGAGCTTCAAATCATCCCCTTCGGTGTGGACTATGTCATCTCACCTGAAGATGAAGAAGAGAATTCCCACTCTGCTGCTTCCACAGAGCAAGTGGATGAAGAAATTGAGATTGAAGCAGAAGCTTCATTACACCAGGTATCATCGCCTCCAGTCCAAGTGACTGATGAAGAAACTGATGAGGACGTGGATGTGGGTTCTTCAACTCCAGTAATCCATGATGACTTCTGGGATGTCGCACATCCGAACTCACCCCTCACCACGCCGCTCCCGCAAGTACCTCAGTCCCCTGCTGTTACTGAGGAAATACAAACCGGTTCTGAAGGTCATCAGCCATCCCTTCAAACCATCAATGAAGAAATTCCAGCTGCATCAGCTGAAGAAATTATGCAACAAATGAATGATGAAGAAGTTGCGCCCCCTCCAACACAACATGAAGATCCAACACCCTCAGCAGACTCAGACACTGTTCCATTCGCAGCAGCTGAGGAAGTTGCAAAGTCTTTGGCCATCACGAATCCCAATGATTCAACGGGCTCTCCAAGACCCATCTTTGATGTGAGGCCAAAGAAGATAAATCTTCAGCCAGTGCCATAAATTCCCAAGGTTGGCAAAAGCATCAGAAGGCCAAAATTCGACAATGCCGCCTTCTTTCAAGAGAAAAATTTCTTCATAGGCAAGTCCCCGTATGACTCTGCAAAAATCAGGCGTCAGAGATTTTGGACAAATGCTCAGATGAACTTCTATTCCTCACTGCTGTTTGACAAGAACAAAGTGTTCTCGCATCGTCATATTCCTCATGTGGATATGGAATCCTTACCGTGCTTTCGGCCAGTTCTGGCTGTTCTTCACGATGCCGGATTACTCAGCTTCGTCACAGATGTGTGTGATTGGAATGAAGAACTCATTCTTCAGTTTTATGCCACCTTGCATCTATCTGGTGATCTTGATGATATTCACTCATGTGCTCTCAATTGGATGAGTGAGAACATGCACTACAAGGCTCCTGCTGATGAATTGCTTCGAGCTCTTTCGGTTGATTTGCCCTCCGCTGAAGCCAGAAAGATCTATGAAGAACCTGAGTTGCCAAATCATCTGATGCAAGTGCGGATGAAGCCTTTGGCTCAAGGAGAAGCTCAGAGAACCACCTTCTTAGTGAAGGATTTGTTATATGTGCCAAGGACAGTATATCGCATTCTGGCCAAAACCCTCAGTCCTATCAATGGCCACAATTCTGAGACTGAACAAGTTATGGGGATCATGAAGAACTTGCTATTCAATATCATCCATGGTATTCCTATCAATATGCATGATTTCTTCATGAGGACTTTGGCCACTGTCGCATAATCTCTATTTGACTTGAAGCCTTATGCGCCCTGGCTCATAAGATTCATTCGAACTAGATTATCAATCAACTACAAAGCTGGCAGTCAAAATCATCTCAGCTTTCTGCCAGATGTTGAAATTCTTCAAAGCACAATTGCTTCAGTTCCTGGCAAAGGGAAAGCCGTCATTGATGAAGGAGTTCGTTCCCTTGATGGCCAATTTCGTCAGCCTGTCTCACAATCCACGGGATATGATTCTTCAAGCCATGACATTGACGCAAATGCCACTCAGCACACCCCTCACGGTGAAGCTCCTCGAGTGATGACTGATCGTGAGCTGCTCATAAGTCTTCATCAGAAAGTTGACAAAAACCACAACTGGGTTAAGCGTCAACTCCATGCAATTCTAGGCAATATGACTGTGACGCAAAATTTAGTTCGGAAGAATCATTATTATCTGCATGAAATCTTCGACAGAAGTTGGGCCATTCTTTCACATATGAAGACCCCTAACGAACTTGAAGAAATGGAATTCAAAATGAACTTTGATTGGGCCAATCCACCCAAGAAGAAGTTCAAGAAGGTTCAAGTTCCTCCGTTGGTTCCAAGCTCTGTGTCTTCTTCACGTGCTACTGATGAAAATGAAGATGTTGAAGACACTGCAGCAGGCCTTTCTTCAACTCACGACCCCAACAACGACGCTGGCGCTCCCTCGACTGCTTCATGATATGATTTCTTCAGGGGCGTTAGTTCTCAGTTTCGTCTCCTTTTGGTCATCTGATAACAAAGGGGGAGAAATTTGAGTTAGTCTTCAAGTGGGTCTTATATTGGGGGCTGTTTATTTTGTTAAGTTGCAACTCTTGGTTCTTCGTTTGATTCGCTCCTTTGATGAGTTGTAACTTAAATACTGTTGGTGGTCTGACATTATTCTGCGACGGTTTATTTGCATGCGTGATTATGCTCTGATCCTCAAAATATATATATCTGTGCATGCATGTTATAATTCGTCAGACACCAATTTTCATCATGCATTCAAATTCTTCAATATCTTATGATCATGCATGATTGGATTCCAAGATATAGGGGGAGATCTCCACAATTTCAACCTGCCATGTGCATTTGCAATCCAGAGCAAATTCTTCATATGCACATCTTCAGGGGAGTTCCTCAAATATCTTGTAACCAATGTCTTCATCTCATGTACTTACACTTCCACTATTTTATTCCCGTTGAAAACTTAACTGATTTGTCATCAATCACCAAAAAGGGGGAGATTGTAAGTGCATCAAGTGCCCCCTGAGTGGTTTTGGAGTATTGAAGACAAATAAGTTAAGGGACTAATAAGTTTGTGAGTGTACAAAGGAGAAAATAGTCCCTGAAAACTTGGTTTAACCACGGAAGTCGACCCCTAAAAATGTATTTCTTCAAGTGAAGAATTTGGTGCGGCCTTTGAGGAAATTGATGTGAAGACTTGGAAGCTTGAAGACTTTGTTTTCATAGTTTCTTTTCTTCTTATTTGAGTCATAGGAAAAACCGTACTGTCAAAGGGGGTCAAGGTGATACATATTTCATACTTCAAAGAGATGCTCAAAACTATACAAACCTAAACCGCTTCGAGTGAAGCCTTTGGAAACCTCCGGAATAGCTGACGAATTTGACAGTGACAGTGACGAACTTCATCTGGTCTCTGACGAATTTGGTCAGGCTGAGGAGTTAGGATTTCGCCAGTGTGATGTGCCTATCGTGAGGAAATAGAGTGCCCCGACGAAATTGAGAGCTTAATTTCTGACCGTTGTTGTGACGCGTGCCAGCTGTCGAGTGGATTCTTATCCTGACAACGGTCATGTCTGAGAAGGGCATTTATGACAATTCATGTCAGGTTGCCCCTGGCTATAAATAGCCGTCCCCTACAACCACTAGTTGGTTGGCTGCTCTAGAGAGAACTTGACACTTGTCATTTGAGAGCAACCCTTCCTCTGACGACTGTGTGAGAACCCAAGTGAGGAAAAACCCAACCAGTGCCTAAGTGACTGAGCATCACTGAAGAAGTTGATCTGTGTGATCTGACGCTTATTACCTTTGAAGACTGTCATTCTTCCAAACGGTTAGGCGTCATGTTCTGAGCACCCAAGAGTAATTGTGGTGTGCCGGAGAACAAGTCTGTGAAGGTTTTGGAAGTCTATCTTGAAGACTTACCACGAGTGATTGGGCGAGGTCTAAGTGACCTTAGCTCAAGAGGAATACGGTGATGACTAAGTGTCCTCTGAGGTAAGACTCAGACGCCTCAACCAGACGTACAGTTGATACAGCAACTGGAACTGGTCTACCAAATCGCCGTGTCCTCGTCAAGCCCAACCGGTTTCAAATTCCTCACCCCTTTACCTTTACGCAATTTCCGCTGCTGAAGAACTTGTGCTCTACCTTTCTGATGAATTTGAACTGAAGACTTTCATCAAGTTGTTTATCATTTCTTCAGTTCATCTTCTTCATGCATGTCAGCTTGTATGACTACTTGTTCTTCACTTGTATGTATTTCCTATGCATGCTAGTTACATCTGTGTCGATCTAGTTTCACTTCTGTTTCTATTTCGTCACTCTGATTTTCGTCAAAATCTTCGGAGTTTGACGAATTTCTAAAAATCTCCCATTCACCCCCCTGGGACTTAACCTGCGCTTTCATGGAGAAGCCTCCCCCAAGCTTGAGGGAGATTCTCGTCTTCAATTTGCACAAAGTTAAATATGTTGGGGAACGTTGCATGGGAAACAAAAAATTTCCTACGCACACACAAGATCTATCCACGGTGATAAGCATCTACGAGAGGGAGAGTGAATCTACATACCCTTGTAGATCGCTAAGCGGAAGCGTTAAGAAACGCGGTTGATGTAGTCGAACGTCTCCGCGATCCAAATCGCAAGTCGTCCCTCGATCCGATCACGAACTAGTGCCGAACGGACGGCACCTCCGCGTTCAACACACGTACGGCTTGATGACGCCTTCACCTCCTCGATCCAGTGAGCGATGATGAAGTAGTAGATGAGTTCCGGCAGCACGACGGCGTGGTGATAGTGGTGAGGAACAATCTCTGCAGGGCTTCGCCAAGCACTACGGAGATTATGACGGGAGAACTAGAGGGTGAGGGTTGCCGACACACGGCTTGGGAAATCTTGATGTATCCCGTGTGCTAGCCCTACCCCTCTATTTATATGTTGAGCCCTGGGGTCTAAACTTGGAGAGAAAACCTCCACAAGGTCGGTTTTGCCCGCACAAGGTCGGTTTGGCCCGCACGGAAAGAGTCCAACTCGGATTCCAGCAGTATCGCGTACAAGCGGTAGTACCGCTTACGATAAGCGGTAGTACCTCCTGTAGCGGTAGTACCGCTTACGATAAGCGGTATTACCGCCTGTAGCGGTAGTACCGCTTACGATAAGCGGTATTACCGCCTGTAGCGGTAGTACCGCTTACGATAAGCGGTAGTACCGCCTGTAGCGGTAGTACCGCTTACGATAAGCGGTAGTACCGCCTGTAGCGGTAGTACCGCTTACGATAAGCGGTAGTACCACCCCAGACGCCAGAAAAACTTCCTTTTGCACCTTGCCTAAGCCTCGTGGGCTTTACCCCTTGGCCCAAATAAAGTGTTCTCGTACCCGAACATTTCGGGAAACATCCGGAACCCCTTCCGGTGAATTCCGGAACCCTTCCGGAGACCAAACACTATTATCCCATATATCAATCTTTACCTCCGGACTCTTCCGGAGATCCTCGTCATGTCCGGGATCTTATCCGGGACTCCGAACAACCTTCGGTCACCAACAAAATAACTCAACTATACTAATCGTCACCAAACGTTAAGTGTATAGACCCTGCGGGTTCGAGAACTATGTAGACATGACCGAGACACCTCTACGATCAATAACCAATAGCGGGACCTGGATGCCATATTGGCTCCTACATATTCTACGAAGATCTTTATCGGTCGAACCTCTATGTCAAGGATTCAGTTAATCTCGTATGTTGTTCCCTTTGTTCTTCGGTATGTTACTTGCCCGAGATTCGATCGTCGGTATCTCTATACCTAGTTCAATCTCGTTACCGGCAAGTCTCTTTACTCGTTCCGTAATACAAGATCTCGTGGCTAACACTTTAGTCACATTGCTTGCAAGGCTCATTGTGATGTTGTATTACCGAGTGGGCCCTGAGATACCTCTCCGTCACACGGAGTAACAAATCCCAGTCTTGATCCATGCCAACCCAACAGACATCCTCGGAGATACCTGTAGAGCACCTTTATAGTCACCCAGTTACGTTGCGACGTTTGATACACACAAGGTACTCCTCCGATGTCAGGGAGTTGTATGATCTCATGGTCATAGGAACAGATACTTGACATGCAGAAAACAATAGCAATAAACTGACACGATCATATGCTACGTTTATAGTTTGGGTCTTGTCCATCACATCATTCTCCTAATGATGTGATCCCGTTATCAAATGACATCTCATGTCCATGGCTAGGAAACCTTCACCATCTTTTGATCAACGAGCTAGTCAACTAGAGGCTTACTAGGGTCACAGTGTTGTCTATGTACCCACACATGTATTTGAGTTTCCAATCAATACAATTATAGCATGGATAATAAACGATTATCATGAACAAGGAAATATAATAATAACTAATTTATTATTGCCTCTAGGGCATATTTCCAACAAAATATTTCCTCTAAGGCAGCTTGTTTCTTATGAGCAGGAAAATATTTTTCAGAGAAGTAATATATCATATCATGGGGACTACGCACACAACCAGGAGCAAGAGTATTAAACCATTTCTTAGCATCACCCTTTAATGAGAAAGGAAACAACTTAAGGATGTAATAGTAACGAATTTTTTCCTCATGAGCAAATAGGTTGGCTATATCATTCAACTTAGTAAGGTGTGCCACAACAGTTTCAGTTTCATAACCATGAAAAGGATCAGATTCAACCAAAGTAATTAACTCGGGATCGACAGAGAATTCATAATCCTTATCAGTAACAAATATGGGAGAGGTAGCAAACTTAGGATCATATTTCATTCTCTCCCTCATAGATTTTTCTTTCAACTCAGCAAGAAATTTTCTAACATCATCTCTATCATTACAAGCAAGAATTGCCCTAGCTGTCTCTCTATCAAAAACATAACCATCAGGTATCTTAGGCATTTCAACTCTAGTAGGAGGAGTAGGCATAATAGGTGAATCATAATTTTCAAGAGTTTCAACATTTTCAATTTCTTTAGCTTTAGCAATTTGTTCATCAAGAAATTCACCAAGCAGCATAGTATCATCAAGCATAGTACTAGCATCATCAATAGTTTCATTCATAGCAGTAGTAGTATCATCAATTACTTGCGACATATCAGAATGAATAGCAGGTGGTGGTGTCGCAAGCCTACTCAAACCAGAAGGTGAATCAAGTGCAGAGTGTGATGGCAGTTCCTTACCTCCTCTAGTCATAGAGCAGATGATCTTGGTCTTAGCGTCTTTCAGATTCTTCATAGTGATCAACAGATATAAATCCCAAGTGACTCAACAAATAGAGCTATGCTCTCCGGCAACGGCGCTAGAAAAAGGTCTTGATAACCCACAAGTATAGGGGATCGCAACAGTTTTCGCGGGTAGTATTTCACCCAGATTTATTGATTCGACACAAGGGGAGCCAAAGAATATTTGCGAGTATTAGCAGTTGAGTTGTCAATTCAACAACACCTAGAGAACTAAATATCTGCAGCAAAGTGTTTAGTAGCACAGTAGTATGATAGTTTTGATAGCAGTAGTAACAGTAATAGTAACAGTAGCAGTTTTGTAGTGATTGTAACAACAACAGTAGCAAAGTAACTTATCAAAGATCAATATGCGAAAAGCGTAGGCATTGGATCAGTGATGGATAATTATGTTGGATGACATTCATCATATAACAGTCACAACCTAGGGCGATACACAATAGCTCCAATTCATCAATGTAATGTAGGCATGTATTCCGTATATAGTCATACGTGCTTGTAGTAAGAACTTGCATGACATCTTTTGTCCTACCCTCCCGTGGCAGCGGGGTCCATAAGGAAACTAAGGGATATTAAGGCCTCCTTTTAATAGAGAACCGGAACAAAGCATTAACACATGGTGAATACATGAACTCCTCAAACTACGGTAATCACCGGAAAGAATCCCAATTATTGTCACCTTGGGGTATGCGGATCATAACACATAATAGGTGCGTACAACTTGCAAGATAGGATCAAGAACACAAGTATATTCATGAAAACATAAAGGGTTCGGATCTGAAATCATGGCACTCGGGCTCTAGTGACAAGCATTAAGCATAGCAAAGTCATATCAACATCAATCTCAGAACATAGTGGATACCAGGGATCAAAGCCCTAACAAATTGACTTGATTACATGATAAATCTCATCCAACCCATCACCGTCTAGCAAGCCTACGGAGAAATTACTCACGTCCGGTGGTGAGCATCATGAAATTGGTGATGGAGGATGGTTGATGATGACGACGGCGACGACCCCCCCCTCTCCGGAGCCCCGAACGGACTCCAGATCAGCCCTCCCGATGAAGAACAGGAGGTGGCGGCGGCTCCGTATCGTAGAACGCGATGAAACTTCTTCTCTTATTTTTCTCTCGGGGAAAGTGAATTTATAGCGTTGGAATTAGGTCAAACGGCCGCCTGTGGGCCCCACAAGGCATCAGGGCGCGCCCTAGGGGAGGGGGTCACGCCCTGTTGCCTTGTGGGCAACAGGTGGCCCCTCTTATGTTGATTCTTGCGCCAGTAATTTTTATTTATTCCATAAAAAATCTGCAAAAAGTTTCGTCCAATTCCGAGAACTTTGATTTCTGCACAAAAACAACACCATGGTAGTTCTACTGAAAACAACATCAGTCCGGGTTAGTTTCATTCAAATCATGCAAATTAGAGTCCAAAACAAGAGCAAAAGTGTTTGGAAAAGTAGATACGACGGAGACGTATCATCGGCCGATTTTTTGAACACTGATTAATAGTAATAGGTGGTGATCCTACTAGATTCCCCATAGCATTGAAAGCATCCCAAGGGTGACTACTTAGAAAATTCCCTCCAGTAATAAAGTCTAACACAAAGCTATACCACGTAGTAACACCCACATAAAAATTGCGAAGAAGAACGGTAGTGGATTGCTTATGAGTAGATCTATTTTAAACTTTCTCCTCCGCTTTGTTTAAAATTTAGCACTTCATTTTCAGGGGTACAAGTAACAAGTGAAGAACTAGCCATAGTGGCAAAACAAGCAAGGAAGCAAAATAAAAAAAATTGTTTTGATTTTTTTAGCGAGACTAATAAAAGCAACTAAAAAGTAGAACAAGTAGATGATAATTTGTGTGAAGGAACCTGTAGGTATTTGATGATGTTTTCCCGGCAACGGCGCCAGAATTTTTTTCTGCTACTTGTTAGCTGCGTTGGGATTTCCCCGAAGAGGAAGGGTGAAGCAATATAGTAGCGGATAAGTATTTCCCTCAGTAGAGAACCAAGGTTATTGAACCAATAGGAGAACCACGCAAATTCCTAGTAATCAGTACCTGCACACACAAGAGCAAATACTTGCACCCAACGCGGGCAAGAGGGTTATCAATCCCCTTGAACTCATTAATTGCAAGGATCAAATCTAATAGTGGTAGATATGCAAATTGCAAAGTAAAATAAAAGAAGTAAAATTGCAGCAAGGTATTTTTGGTTTTAGTAATATGGTAAAGGTAGACCCGGGGCCATAGCTTTCACTAGAGGCTTCTCTCTCGAAACATAGCATACGGTGGGTAGACAAATTACTGTTGAGCAATTGATAGAAAAGCACATAGTTATGATGTTATTCATGGCAATGATCATGTATATAGGCATCACGTCCGTGACAAGTAGACCGAAATGATTCTGCATCTACTACTATTACTCCACTTCAAGAGCGCTTCTATGCTTGCCTCTCTACGTATTAAGTTCATAACAAACAGAGTAATGCATGAAGTATGATGACATGATGTAGACAGAATACAACCAAGCAATATGATTAAACCCCGTCGTTTTACGCTTAATGGCAACAATACAAATACGTGCCTCGCTACCCCTTTTGTCACAAGGTGAGGACACCGCAAGATTGAACCCATTACAAAGCACCTCTCCCACTGAAGATAAATCAATCTAGTTGGCCAAACCAAACAGATAGATTAGAGAGAAATACAAAGCTATAGTAATCATGCATAATAAAGTTCAGAAAAGACTCAATTACTTTCAATGAATAATCTGATCATAAACCCACAATTCATCGGATCCCAACAAACACACCGCAAAAGAAGATTACATCGAATAGAACTCCATGGAGATCATGGAGAACATTGTATTGAAGATCAAAAAGAGAGAAGAAGCCATCTAGCTACTAGCTATGGACCCATAGGTCTGTGGTGAACTACTCACACATCATCGGAAGGGCAGCAAGGTTGGTGTAGAAGCCCTCCGTAATCGATTCCCCCTCCGGCAGAGTACTGGAAAAGGCCTCTAGATGGGATCGTGGAAGAACAGAGACTTGCGGCAGCGGGAAAATTGTTTCGGCTGGCTCCCTGGGGTTTTTGGAATATTTGGGAATTTACAGCGCCGGAATTAGGTCAGACGGAGACACGAGGGGCCCACAAGGCATCAGGGTGCACCTACCCCCCAGGGCACGCCCTGTTGCCTTGTCGTCTCCTCATAGGTCTTCTGGTCCTCCCCCAAAGCTTCTAGGGTCTCTTTTGTCTAGAAAAAAATTGTCAAAAAGTTTCATAGCGTTTGGACTCCGTTTTGTACAGATTTTCTGTAAAACCAAAAACAAGCAGAAAACAGCAACTGGCACTAGGCACTGAATTAATAGGTTAGTCCCAAAAATGATATAAAATTGCATAAAAAGTATCTAAGAATGATAATATAATAGCATGAAACAATCAAAAATTATAGCTACGTCGGAGACGTATCACTGTTCGGTGCACAAGGTTACCTGTCCGGATGATCCGGATGCCTACCCGGACGATACGGGCAAAGCCCGGATGATCTGCCTTGGGATCCGTATGATCCGGATGGGTCAACCCAGCATAACCGCTCAGAGGCGACCGGACATCCGGGAGGGACTCCGGATGAGTTTAACACAAGCGACAGGCACAGGGGTGCCTAGACGTCTGGGAAGGGATTAGGACAATCCGACCGAAGCCGGATGAACATGCTCTCTATTGAGCAATCCGGGCAGAGTATCTGGGCGACGTCTGGATGATCCAGATGGGTACACGGACGATCCAGGTAATGCCCGGATGATCCGGCTTTGCGGCAAACATACTGGTGGTTTCTGGTCCTCTAGCCGGACTATCTGGCAGAGAGACCATGGGCAAGAGAATTTGAACAAGGGTTTTGGCGAAGTGGATTTTGTGAGTGTAATGAGATAGGGTACTGGTGAGGAAGTATATGGAGATGTGGATGTGTAGGGAGAAGGTGACATGAAGATAACTTGAGCAAATCTTGAACGAACCCCTTCGATCCCCTCTAATTAAATAGTGTGGGATCCCAATAACTCAAGATTAAATGAAAAAGCTTGCGCTTCTTTTCTAGTTATCGTCATGCTTGAGTCATATCTCATTTGATGTGTCCATGATCCTTACACAATGATGCCAAAGAGACTAATATCCTGTGTATACACTTAGCAAACGTAATTAGTCCCCTATATGTATTTTGTCATCAACATCAAAATAAGATTAAGGGCATCATTGCACTTTTCAGTAGGACATTCTTAAGAACCATTAAAGCTACCATTAAAGTTTTTGAAGTTAATGTGAGATTCGATCTCCCGTCAAATGATCCTTTTGTTAAACATTTCCCCAAGAAAAAGAAGATGAAGATGTACACATGAGACGATATCACCCTAAATGCCAGGAACTACGGGCTAGGCATTCTTGCACCAAAAGAGAAGTAATAGTCACTACGGGCGAGCTAACCGATCAAAAACAAAGCGCTATGAGGCAGCCCATGTGAATAAGGTAGAGAGAGTAAGTTCGTTTTGCTTTTGTTTTTTTGTTTTGATAAAGAGTTTTGGAGTTTAGAGGAGGAGAAGAAGATGGTCGTTATAGACACCGTTCAAAGTTGGGAAAACTTTGTTTTTACCACTCTAGCTTTTGACTACTTTGCTAATGCCACTCTAGAATTTGACATTTCACTTTTGTCACTCTTAGCTTTTGACAATACATCACAATTGCCATTCCGTGGCAAAAGCAAAAAAATTGGAATGACAATTGTGATACATTGTCAAAAGCTAAGAGTGGCAAAAGTCAAATGAAAAATTATTGTGTTTTCCACGGAATGGCATTTGTGATGTATTGTCAAAAGATAAGAGTGGCAAAAATGAGATGTCAAATTCTAGAGTGGCATAAGCAAAGTGGGCAAAAGCTAGAGTGGCAAAAACAAAGTTTTCCCCTCAAAGTTTCCCTGAAAATTGAATTTCATTTTTTTATTCAATGGGGGTTAGATGATTGACGGTACCAAAACCGGCAGATCTCGGGTAGGGGATCCGAACTATGGGTCAAGGAGTCGATGGTAACAGGGAGCATAGAGACATCGATTTACCCAGGTTCGAGCCCTCTCAAAGAGGTAATACCCTACGTCCTGCTTGATTGTATTGATGTGATTGTATGAAGATTACAGAGTTGATCTACCTCGAGATCGGTTGGGCTAAACCCTAGGTCATGAATATTATTCTCTACGGACTAAGCCCTCCGGTTTATATAGACACCAGAGGGCCCTAGGGTTACACATGGCGGTTACCATCGGAGGATAAACATGTCGGTTACGCCAATTATTCCTTGGAGGAGACGCCAAGTCTTCAGAGGTTTCCTTCTGACACACGGGGTCGCCCTCAGTCCGGTCTTCCATCAACGTGTAGAGAGCGGCCCACCAGCCCGGCCTATGAGAGATAGGCCGGCAGCCCAAGTACCCCCTAGTCCGGGACACCCTCAGTAGCCCCCGAACTAGCCTTCAATGCCGAGGTTGACAGCCTTCGGCAGCTTCATGCTTCAATGGTCTTCGGCTTGGGTGGCGAGTTCCTCCCTTTACCTGTGTTCGGTTCAACAGTAGTTCGATCACCAATAGCTCGGTTGCCGAAGATTCCTCCAAAGGGCGAGGCCCCACAGGGCCCGCCACACCACTTTTCTCCGCCCAGAATCCAATGACGACCCTCGATTTCTGCGCACCTACGGAATGCGAGTGGTCCGACAGGTTTTTCCAAAAATACCCCTCTCTCGGGGGGGGGGGGCTAACGCCTTTTTCAATAGGCCAAGGGTGCGGAGGTTAACGCGCCCCACCCCTTACCATTCTCCCTCACACCCTCGCGAGGTCGCGACCAGCAAACAATGGCGAGCGTCCCAGGCTCTTCCTCACGCCCTCACGGCCCCCGTCAAGGTGATTGGGCGAGCTGCTCCGTATCCCTCATGCGTTTACGCAAACTCGAGACGCAGGGATACCTTCCCACTTCAGATCTTGCATCCACCCATCCCGGATTAACTTCCGCAGACGGGAAGGCCTTCGCAGAGAACTTTCCTGCCCCTAACGGGGAGGAAAGGGTGTGCTTCGTGCCCTTCCTCTTACGAGGGATAGGTTTCCCCAGTCATCCTTTCTTGAGGGGTTTACTAGAGTTTTACGGGATCCAACTCCACCACCTGACCCCAGGATCAATTCTTCATATATCGGGCTTCGTTGCTCTCTGCGAGATGTTCTTGGGCTGCGAGGCCCACTTTGAGTTGTGGAGGAAATTCTTCTGCCTGGTCCCCCGCACCCGGGGAGGGGTTATCTATGAGGTCGGCGGAGCTGAAGTATGGCGCATCGCTGGAACCGGCTACCCTGTTGGGACTCCGAAGAAGGATGTCGAAGAGTGGACTTCGGAATGGTTTTATATTGAAGACGTCCCTTTATTCGATCCAGTTCGAAGGGGTCTACCGGAATTTTCATCGGCTTCTCCAACGAAGCGATTCAACTGGCGCCCGAAGAGTACTTCCCAAGAGGAAGGTGCCGAGGTAGCTCGGCTGGCTGCTCAAGTGAGGTGGTTAGCCCATAACGGTCTAACCATTGTCGACGTGATGGCAATAGCTATCGCTCGATGTGTCCAGCCTCTCCAACAGAGAACTCATCCGCTATGGAACTATAACGGGGAGGACGACGCAGCCCGGTACACCAGGAAGGGGCCTGACAACCAGGCGGTGATAGCTGTCATACTAGCCGATCTGTTCAAGGGGGAAGAGCAAGAGTTTGCTCGGCTAAAGCTCAAGAAAGGCTTCTCGATGTATGAACCCATCAAAATGGTGAGTTCGACCACTCTTTATAGTTCGAATATCACTCCAGAATTTTCATAATCGGGTCTTCACCTTGTCTGAACAGAGTTGGAGGCGGTGGATCGAGACGGTAAGCTGCCCTGCTCCTCAACCGGAGAATTACTCTCGAGATGACGATCCTGGGTTCCATGACGACCCCGAAACATCAATTAATTTCGAGGAGGGGGTCTTCTACCAGGAGAGCCTTGACGGTTCCAAGGTGGCCCTTTTGGCCAATCATCCTGGGGTGCTTCCCTCCTACACTGTAAGTGGCCAGCGGGCTTCCTCTCGAAAGAAAAACTCAGCCTCTGTTGCCCCGAATACACTGACACCTACTCCCAAGGGTCGCCACTCAACGCACGGAACAACCACGAGGGCGGCACCAGCAGCTCCAGCGACGAGCAGTCGCGGGGTGACCAGACGTGTGGCCGTAACGGGAGCTACCTCGCCTGCGCCCCGCCCGAAGCGGTAACACATCTGTCGTACCACCTTAGCCTCTATCTTCATCATCCACCAATCATGCCAGTGATTTACTCCATGGTGTCCTGTAGACGATGTGTGAAACCACCCGCGGCCGAGGACGTTGAAGAGGTGCCGAGGGGTGACTCAAACCCGAAATCGCCAGCTAGAACCGGAGTTACTCCGGAAGCTCCTGCCGAGGACCAACGTCCCGAAGATTCAGGCGGCGTCTTGGTTACTAACTCGGAGGTTGAAAGTGTGATGAATCATCGGCGGCGTAAGGCATCACTTCGGCATTCCGCGTTTTCCGATCAGGAGTTTAGTGCTCTTAGTTCGGTGGACGCGTACCTCGGCGCTGCCCGAACGGGACTTGAAAGCGCAGTGAAGCTCATGTCAACGAATGTGCAGGTATAGCATTAGTTTTGACAACTAGTATGTAACCCAGTAGCCCCCAAGCCTTAATTTGGGCGGAACGGCCGAGTTAAGGGTCTGATATATCATGATGTCATGCTATGGTGCAGACTATTTGAGAGCAAAACAAGAAGCTGTCCGAGGACCTCAAGCTGGCGCAAACAGAGTTAGAAACTGTGAAAGCCGAGCTAGAGGGGGTGAAGAAATTCACCAGAGAGGCACATGGTAAGTACCGAACATAAAGTTCGTTGAATTTTTTTGATGGAATACCTCCGCTAATGAAAGATGATTCCATAGCAGCCGAGTCAATAAATCAGCTGCAGAAGGACCTAGATATGGCCAGGGAAGCTCAAAGATATGCGGAGTCACAGCAAGAGGCTGGCTACCGAGTGCTATCCCAAAGTCATGAGGAGAGGGATAGGCTGAAGGCGGAAGGCGAACAACAGGTTCAAGAAATTGAAAGCTTAAAAGCTCAACTGGCTATATCCCAAGAGGAGAACCGGAGACTGAAAGCAGGCATGTTCGGTAAGTGCACTCTAATTCGTCAGTTCATAAATTGTACGTATTAGGCAGCAATATGAACAATGCCATGTCTCGTTGTAGTTCTGCTGACCGGGCATCCCGAAGAAGAGGCCGGTTCCTTCGGGCGGGACCTGCTCAAGGAGCTATCCGCTGTACACGAGCGGGCCCGGAAAGCCATGAAGAGCGTGTTCAAAGCACTGTGGCCTGGCGAAGTGGCTCCGGAAGGGATGGCCGAACTCGCGAATCGCTTCAAAGGAGCGCGGCGCCGCTTTGAGTTATGGAAGATGTCAGCTTGTCGTGAGGGAGCACGAGAAGCGTGGGCGATGATCAAGACTCGTTTCACCAAGCTGGAACCGGAGCATTTAGCTAGAGTAGGGCCGGTAGGGCCAGATGGGCATGAAGTGCCCGTTCATCTGGTATATGACCAGGTTATGCCCGCAACTCGGCTGTCTCAAGCAGATTGTACTCTGGAGACCATAATAGACGGTCTTGATCAAGATTAACAGTTTGATTCTATGTACCTATGTACTTTACATCAAGTAGTCTCCAAACCGCGTGTAAAACGTTGTCTTAACCGGCCATCGGCTTCCGCCTCCCCGGCCAGGAGCCGAGGAGTGTTTCCTACTATGTGATCCGAAAACGACGGAAAACACGTCGGAGAACTAGGCAATCCGGCCATGTGGTGCAAACAGACAAAAACGTACTCGGGGAGTTATGTTATATTACTGATTAACGTAAGAAACATCTTCCGACAAAAATAGTTCCTCTAGGGGTCCCTTTCGTCGGGTTGCCACGTTATCCGTGGATGAATAACCGAATACCCAAAGCAGACGGGGATGGTTATTTCAGGGAGATAACCCCAGAATCTTGGCTATTGTGACCAATTATTTCCACTTCCCTCGTGGCCGACCAATTGTGTTCTTAAGAACGCTAGCTTTCGGCTTCACCCGTCTGAGGCACGTACTCGGGAAATCTGGACGTAACAATCACAGAGGTGCTCCCTTTACTCCCTAGCCGAACAATCAGGAACGTAGGGGTAAACACAGGAGCTAGGCAACCCAGCTTGGCCAAATCTTAAGTCAAATTGATGCATATAGTGGCTTTAGAACTATACAAGAAGGCTGCGAACCCGAAAAATGGATGGTTGCATAAATAGAATATGATTGGCTTCGTGAAAGAAGCCCCCAGGTAACAGCGTGTGGTACATTCGAAGATGTTTGCCAAAGAAAAACTTAACGTAATTCGTCGTAACCGAACACAACCCGGGAAAAACTATTAACTAGAAAATGTAAATCCTAGATGGATAGATCAGACCAGGTAAGGTCACGGAATTAACCGTAGAAGCGTCGGAGCCGAGCTGCATTCCATGGGTTTGGTTCGAGGCGGTCGTCCGTCGGGTCGCGGAGGCGATATGCTCCGCCCGCGAGTACTTGATCGATTATGAAGGGCCCCTCCCATTTGGGCGACAGCTTATGCTTCTGCTTCTCCGGTAGACGCAGGACTAGATCGCCAACGTTGTAGGCCTTTGCTCGTACTTCCCTGCTCTGATAACGTCTGGCCTGCTGCCGATAAAAAGCGGAACGGGCGCGAGCTACGTCGCGCTCGCCCTCCAGGGCGTCCAGGTCATCTTGCCGATCCAACTCGGCCTCCCTTTCTTCATACATACGCACCCGAGGGGCGTCGTGAATAAGGTCGCTGGGGAGGATGGCTTATGCCCCATACACCATGAAGAATGGTGTGTAGCCCGTGGATCGATTAGGAGTGGTGCGCAGGCCCCACGGCACGGAGTCGAGCTCCTCGACCCAATGGCAGTCAGATTCTTTTAAAGATCGAACCAACCGGGGCTTGATGCCGCTCAAGATCAGTCCATTAGCTCTCTCGACCTGTCCATTAGACTGTGGGTGATATACCGAGGCATAGTCGAGCTTAATGCCTAAATTAGCGCACCAGTCTTTGACTTCCTGGGCGGTAAAATTGGATCCATTGTCCGTTATTATGCTATGGGGGACACCGTAATGGTGTACGACACCGGATATAAAATCAATGGCCGGTTTAGACTTGGCAGAAGTTACCGGCTTTGCCTCAATCCATTTAGTGAATTTATCTACCATGACGAATAGATATTTCTTTTTCTTGGTCCCCCCTTTAAGTGGTCCGACCATGTCCAGCCCCCAGACCGTGAAAGGCCAGGTAATCGATATCGTCCGAAGGGCTGTGGGAGGCATATGGCTCTGATTTGCAAAGAGCTGGTATCCAACGCAATGTTGGACCAATGTGTGGGCGTCTGTTCGGGCAGTGGGCAAGAAGAACCCTGCTCGGAAAGCCTTGCTGACCAGGGCCCGAGCTGCCGCGTGGTGACCGCCCATGCCAGCGTGAATCTCGGTCAGAAGCTGCCTTCCCTCCTCTTCGGATATACATCTTTGGAGGACGCCAGTAGTGCTTTTCTTATATAGCTCTCCTTCGTGGACTCTATAGGCTTTAGATCGTCGGATGATACGCCTTGCCTCGGTCTGGTCGGCTGGTAATTCTTGGCGGAGGAGGTAAGCGATGAAGGGCTCGGTCCAGGGCGCGATTACTGCCATGACTTCATGGGCTGAAGATGTCATTTCGACGGCCGATCCTCCGATAATTCCTCCGTCTGGTTTGATAGGCGGAGGGACGAATTCTCCTGAAGTAGTGGTTTCCGAGCCCTGGGCATCCTCCTGCCACACCACGGACGGCTTGAAGAGTCGTTCTAAAAAGGTGTTCTCCGGGACACGGTCGCGTTTAGCACCCATGCGAGCAAGAACGTCGGCAGCTTGATTGCTGTCTCTAGGTATATGG
Organism: Elymus sibiricus; assembly: GCA_039707655.1. NCBI lineage: Eukaryota > Viridiplantae > Streptophyta > Magnoliopsida > Poales > Poaceae > Elymus > Elymus sibiricus. The sequence continues at coordinate 291,983,674 of CM077676.1, forward strand.
TGAAACTCCAGTCCCTCAAAATGAGCAGAGATTTTTAGGACGGCATTGCGGTATGCTGTCATCTTCGGGTCTTTGGCGTCGAAGTCGCCGTTGACTTGAGAGATGGTGAGATTAGAATCTCCCCGTACCTCAAGCCGATGTATGCCCATTGACACCGCAATCCGAAGTCCATGCAGCAAGGCTTCGTATTCGGCTGCATTGTTGGAGTCGGTGTACATAATCTGGAGTATGTACCGAATGTTATCGCCAGTAGGGGACGTGAGAACCATGCCAGCCCCCAGTCCGGCGAGCATTTTAGAGCCGTCAAAATACATCGTCCAATGCGAGTATGTACTGTACTCCCGAGGGAGTTCGGCTTCCGTCCATTCCGCGACGAAATCAGCCAAAACCTGAGATTTAATAGCTCGGCGTGGTCGGTATATGATTTCGAAGGGAAGGATTTCGATAGCCCATTTGGCTATACGGTCGGTGGCGTCTCGATTGTTGATTATGTCGTTCAGTGGTACCTCGGAGGCCACTGTGACCGAGCACTCTTGAAAATAGTGACGGAGCTTTCGGGATGCCATGAAAACTGCGTAGGCGATCTTGTGATAGTGCGGGTACCTCGTTTTACACGGAGTGAGCACTTCGGATACGTAGTAGACATGTTTCTGCACCCGGAGCTTGTGACCCTATGTCTCTCGTTCGACGACGAGAACCGCGCTGATGACCTGATTCGTGGCCGAGATATATAGCAGCATTGGCTCGCCCGGACTGGGTGCTGTTAAGATCGGATTGCTAGCGAGTAGAGTTTTGATTTCCTCGAGTGCTGCCGCCGCATCACTGGTCCACTCGAAGTGATTCGTCCGTTTGAGCAATTTGTAGAGCGGTAGGGCTTTTTCTCCGAGGCGTGAGATTAAGCTACTTAGGGCTGCAACGCAGCCGGCCAGTTTCTGGACGTGCGCTAGCTCAGTGGGGATCGCCAGCTCGGACAGTGCCCGTATTTTCGCTGGGTTGGCCTCTATTCCTCTATGGGAAACGATAAATCCAAGCAGTTTACCGGCTGGTACTTCGAAGACGCATTTTTCCAGATTGAGCCATATATCGAAGGTCCGAAGACTATCGAAGGTTTGCCGAAGATCGTTCACCAACTGGCTGACGTGTTTGGTCTTAATGACCACGTCGTCCACATATGCCTCGACCGTTTTGCCGATTTGTTTTTCCAAACATGTTTGAATCATGCGCTGGTATGTAGCCCCTGCATTCTTTAATCCGAAGGGCATTGTGTTGAAACAGAATGGTCCGTAAGGAGTGATGAATGCTGTGGCCGCCTGGTCGGATTCCTTCATCTTGATTTGGTGGTATCCGGAGTAAGCGTCAAGAAAACACAGCGAGTCATGCCCGGCGGTGGCATCTATGATCTGATCTATGCGGGGCAAGGGAAAAGGATCCTTAGGGCAAGCCTTGTTCAAGTCCTTGAAATCGACGCACAACCGCCAGGATTTGTCCTTCTTGGGTACCATGACTAAATTAGCCAACCACTTGGGATGTTTGATGTCGCGGATGAATCCGGCTTCGAGCAACTTTGCCAGTTCAGGCTGTGCTCGAAACCTTTGATTATATTCAGGCTGTGCTCGGCTAATCTGCGTGGGATCCCTGGCATGTCTGATGGGTGCCAGGCGAATATATCCCTGTTCGCACGCAAAAAACTGCGTAATTCCTCATCGACCACAGGGTCCAGCTGTGCTCCAATGGAGGCCGTCTTGTTGGGGTCAGTTGGGTGTACTTGGAATTTGACGATCTCGTCCGCTGGTTTAAAAGACGTGGATTTGGGCCTTTTATCGAGGATTACATCGTCCTTATCCACCGTTGAGCGGAGCACGGTCAGTTCTTCAGCTGCGAGGGCTTCGGACAGTGCTTCGAGGGCGAGCGATGCCGTTTTATTCTCGGCACGAAGGGCTCTGTCCGGATCACTGATGACTGTGATCACGCCGTTTGGCCCTGGCATTTTAAGCTTCATGTACCCGTAGTGTGGGATGGCATGGAATCGTGCGAAGGCATCGCGCCCTAATAAGGCGTGGTAGCCGCTGCGAAAGGGCACGATGTGGAAGAGTAGTTCTTCGGATCGGTAGTTCTCGGGCGTTCCGAAGACCACATCAAGAGCAACTCGGCCACTACAACACGCCTCCTTTCCGGGGATGATCCCTCGAAAGGTGGTGTGACTTTGCTCGATGCGGGATCTGTCAAACTGCATTTTGTCCAAGGTGTCCTCGTAAATGAGGTTGAGCCCGCTACCGCCATCCATTAACACCTTCTGTAGTCGGAATCCGTCCACAATGGGATCCAGGACAAGGGTGGCAGCGGCTCGAGTAGGGCAGGACCTCGGCTGGTCTCGTTCACTGAAAGTGATGGGTGTATCAGTCCATGAGTCTGTCTCTGCCACATGGTGAATTTGGGCGAGCTCTCGAAGGGCTCTCTTCCTCTGATTCTTTGAGGAGTACGTCTCGTAGATTGTGAAAATCTCGACGTCATCATCAAGGGGCATCGCTGGACTTTTATTTGAGTACGGGCCTCCGAGGATGACTTCGCCGCTCTTGGCGACTTGCCGGACCACCCAGCAAGCTCGAAGGCTGTGGGTTGGGTTTGTGGAGTGTATGGGGCATGGTTTATCCAGCATTCCGTCGAGGACCGTTCTGGATCTTGTCAGGGGTTTCATCCTTTTCTCGGATGGCTCGTATTGGGGTGTCCGATAAGGGTGTGCGCGTTTTGCCCGAGCTCGGTTTAGTTCCTCTGTACGGATTGACTCCGTTTGCTCGAGCTGAGCCTGCCAAGCATACTCCATGGCGCAGTATTTGGACACCAGATCCGATAAGTCAGAGAAATTTTGGATGTGACGGCGAGGGAGGGCATTTAAGACGCCCTCGTCTCGGCAGTTCTGTCGGAAGATCTCCAGAATGTCCTTGTGGCAACCGTCCGTCATCTTGTTTTTGACGATAAGGAATCTGGCCCAGAAGTGCCGAACTGACTCTCCGGGCTGCTGCTTTACGTACATTAGGTCCCATATGTCGAGCCGTCCTGATTTATCTGGACAGTACTCAACATGGGGGGTGGGCGGGATGAAAAATTTGATCCCAACGGAGTGTGAGTCCGGAGTTTTGGTGGCCGCGTCCTGGACAGTCATGGAATCCGGTGCGCCGAGCTCTGGATAATTGACCGGGCGCGGGTGCGTGGATCTGGACTTGCTAGTTGAACCAGACTTCGGCTCTAAATCCTCTCCGGAGCTGGAAGGTGAAGCCTGCTGGTCGGAAACTTGCACCTCATGCGCTTTCGGTTCTGAGGGAACGGGTAAGCCCTCTAAGGGGCCTTCGATAGTGGCGACCAAGTGAGTGGTGGCGGGGACGTAAATTTCCCTGGCGTCGGTTTTGAGCCCGATCTGATCGTACACCGAGGACTGGCCATCAGTGATTCCCAGGGCCTGGATCCGATCTAGTATCTCGTTTAATGACGAGAGGTCCGTTGGCTCCAAGTTTTGGCAGTTTGCAGGGTCAACCCGCAGTACGGCCGTGACGGGGGTATCAGAATTCGCCCCGTAGTTGTGTTCGGTCGAGGCTGGTCTTCAGCAGCCGAGCGCGGAGATTAGGTCCGGGCTCGAGGCTGGATCCGCAGCGGCGGCCGTCTCGGCAGTGGGTTTGGCCGTACTCGAAGTCGATGCTTCAGGATTTGTGGGTCCGTCAGGTGAAGCTGAGGACCCTGTGAGGATAAGATCACCCCGGGAGTCGGCGACGAATTCTAAGTTTCCGAACCTGATCTCCTGGTCGGGGGTGAAGCTGTCGACCCGGCCAAGGTGACCGGCCGGATCGGCGTGTAGCACGATGCTTCCGATCGTGAAGAGCTAGCCGGGAACAAAAGTGTCCCTGCGGCTAGCGCTGTTGCTGATGATTAGACGAGCCATTGATCCTTGATGACCCACGGCGGAACTCTCAATGAAAGCACCAATGTCGGTACCAAAACCGGCAGATCTTGGGTAGGGGATCCAAACTATGGGTCAAGGAGTCGATGGTAACAGGGAGCGTAGAGACAGCGATTTACCCAGGTTCGGGCCCTCTCAAAGAGGTAATACCCTACGTCCTGCTTGATTGTATTGATGTGATTGTATGAAGATTACAGAGTTGATCTACCTCGAGATCGGTTGGGCTAAACCCTAGGTCATGAATATTATTCTCTACGGACTAAGCCCTCCGGTTTATATAGACACCAGAGGGCCCTAGGGTTACACATGGCGGTTACCATCGGAGGATAAACATGTCGGTTACGCCAATTATTCCTTGGAGGAGACGCCAAGTCTTCAGAGGTTTCCTTCTGACACACGGGGTCGCCCTCAGTCCGGTCTTCCATCAACGTGTAGAGAACGGCCCACCAGCCCGGCCTATGAGAGATAGGCCGGCAGCCCAAGTACCCCCTAGTCCGGGACACCCTCAATGATCTAGTTCATAATGTTGTTACTTTACTTAGTTGAAAAATTCCACAACAAAATCTCTTGATTTGGAATTAGGGACTCATGTAGGCAAGAACGTAGTTTGAAAGGGAATTCAGGACATAAAAGTACATTCAAAGAAGAATCCAAATTATTAAACAATTGGAATTCTTGTTTGATAAGCCAATTCATATTATTCCAAAACCTTTTTTTTCAATCCTGACAAAGGGAAAGCCAGTATAGGTCCCAAGGGTTCGGTTGTTCGTCGATGAAAGTGGTACGTGAGTTGGGTTTAGAACGTCGTGCAATTCTCATGTAAATGAGTCAGTTAGCAAAATGCTCCAAATGAATCAATGATTTCCCCTTTATTTCCCGATGAAAGTGGTACGTGAGTTGGGTTTAGAACGTCGTGCAACTCTCATGTAAATGAGTCAGTTAGAAAAATGCTCCAAATGAATCAATGATTTCCCCTTTATCTCCCTCGGAGCGCAGGGGAAAACTGGAAACCGACTGACTTGGCTTTGCCTATGGGATCATTTTCTACTTTCTTAGGTGAAAGGACCTTCGGCGTGTTGACTAAGCTTGATTTGATGGTGAACTCTTCCACTTTACCCCAATTGACCCACTTATCTTACAAAAAATCCTAGGACTACAGGGAATATAAATACCTATACTAGTGCCCCTTATTTCTTATTCTTGCCTTGCCTAGCTAGTGGCCAAAAATGGAACTCTTGCATGAAAGGCTGGATTGGATTTGACACAAGACGAATGGCGTTGGGGTTTTTCAAATGAAACCCACGATCAGAAAGTCACCAACAGAGCCATACAATCTATCTAGTAGTGTGCCATGGCATGGTACTCCGCTTCGGCAGTGGAAGGAGCAACTGTCTATTGCTTTTGGTCAATGAAATTGAAAGGCACCTCTCACAGCAGAATCAAGTTTATTGTAGGTAGCATGGCAAACTTTATTTTCCACGCACCATTCAATTTTTGCCATGCTATGTTAAAACATTTTATGAAGCATGGCATTATTTAGACCATGGCAATTTTCAATTTATGTATCATGGCATTTTTATATTTTGACTACATGGCAATTTTTTGTCATGGCAAAATCTTAAAAATATTGCCATGTAACCAAAAAAGATTAGCTCCAAGTCATGGCAATTTTGTAATTGTATCCTCTTTGTCACACGACAATTTGTAGTGTTTTAATAGTGTTTCATATGTCTCATGGCAATTTCACAATTTTTCTCGTTTCCAAAACATGGCATTTTTTGCAACTTACTTGTATTGTTTTTTTTCACATGGTAATTTTAGGGAAGTCTGTTTCATAGATCATGGCAAATGAAAAATCATCGCAATTCTTGCTACGTGTTTCGTGCTCACTTTTTTAATACAATTTTTGCCATGGACCATGGAAATTTTATTGTGTATAACATGTGTATCATCGAATATCCATTTCTGAGGCCAGGCTCAGCTGCACCCAGTGAAGAGAAAATTCACAAAAAATTTAAAAAATCCAATTTTTTTTGCATGAAAGATAATTTGGAGCGTGAGGTGCGCTCCAATTTTCAGATTATTTGGATATATGAGTAGCTCTCAGCAAAAAAGACAAATTGGGTCATAACAATAAACTTTTTCACAGACCCCCAATTTGTCTTTTTTCCGAGAGCTACTCAGATGTCCAAATGATCTGAAATTTGGAGTGCACCTCACGCACCAAATTATCTTCCATGCAAAAAAAAATTCAGAATTTTTGAATTTTTCTAGTATTTTTTTGAATTTTCTCTTCATCACGGGAGCAGCTGAGCCTGTGCACCGAATCGCCTCGTCCGTGTATCATGGAATTTTTTGTTTTTGTTTTTTAAGAAAAAAGTAGGTACATTTTTTGTGTTGTGACACGACAAATTTTACGAATGTTTGTTTTCCATACTATCATGGCAATTACATAATTTTTTGTATGTGTGTTTTTATAGACATTTAGCAATTCATGCTATATTCCATGGCAAATTTATTTTGCATGGCCATGGCTTTCTGATTTTTCTAGAGCATTTTTTCGTGATTTTTAGATGTGTATTTTTGCCATGGACTAACTTTATTTTTTTTATTCATATGGTGATTGGGCCTGGTGGAGGCCTGAAAAAAGGCATGTACAACAAAACATTCGCTGTGAGGTGTTTTATGTAGAGAACAAAACATTTCGCTGAAGGGTGCTTCTCCCAGGAAGAGGATTTGGAGTACTTGGGTGCTCCACCACCCTATGGGTATTAACTAGTACAAATGCACGTGCGTTGCACCGGGCGAAAAAAATTAAAAATTAATAAACCAGCAATCAACCAACCAACACGCCATCAAGTAATACAATCAGATCGACCTGCCACCACCATGTTCTTACATAAGGGGTTTTCAGAGAAAATGCAAAAACGGTTTGGCTATAACTTAAACGTGTATTGCATGTTGATTTATAGAAAACAGAGGGAGTTTTTTTCAAAAATGCGGCGGCGGTGAGCGGGCAGAAGCGATCAGTGCTTTATGATACTCCGCGCGTTGCTGCGGGAACTCTTAGTCATATACACATGGTAATACATGAATGGTACTCCCTCCGTACCAAAATAAGTGTCTCAATCTTAGTACAACTTTGTACTAAAGTTAGTACAAACTTGAGACACTTATTTTGGGATGGAGGGAGTATAACTTTGTTTACGGGGTAGATATATGATCTTAAGATGAAAACATTGCAATTGACACAATAATTGGAATAAGTAACCTCATATGACTTGCATAAGATGAGCACCAAGATCCAAATCCATGTAGCTGAAGACAACAATCACTTGTAAGCAACTAATCAAAAATGTTGGGGAACGTTGCATGGGAAACAAAAATTTTCCTACGCACACATAAGATCTATCCATGGTGATGAGCATCTACGAGAGGGAGAGTGAATCTACATACCCTTGTAGATCGCTAAGCGGAAGCGTTAATAAACGCGGTTGATGTAGTTGAACGTCTTCGCGATCCAAATCGCCGAGCGTCCCGCGATCCAATCACGATCCTTCCGATCTAGTGCCGAACGGACGGCACCTCCGCGTTCAACACACGTACGGCTTGATGACGCCTTCACCTCCTCGATCCAGCGAGCGATGGTGAAGTAGTGGTTGAGTTCCAGCAGCACGACGGCGTGGTGATGGTGGTGAGGAACAATCTCTGCAGGGCTTCGCCAAGCACTACGGAGATTATGACGGAGGAACTAGAGGGCTAGGGTTGCCGGCACACGGCTTGGGAAATCCTGATGTATCCCGTGTGCTAGCCCTGCCCCTCTATTTATATGTTGAGCCTTGGGGTCTAAACTTGGAGTAAAAGCCTCCTCCGGGTCGGTTTTGCCCGCACAAGGTCGGTTTGGCCCGCAGGGAAAGAGTCCAACTCGGATCCCTGCCGAACCGTGCACAGCCGCGCACAAGCGGTAGTACCGCTTCACACAAGCGGTAGTACCGCTTGGGCGGTAGTACCGCTTCACACAAGCGGTAGTACCGCTAGGGCGGTAGTACCGCTTCACCAAGCGGTAGTACCGCTTACGCGGCAGCAAAACTACTTTTGCACTTTCCAATACCTTGTGGGCTTTATCCCTTTGGCTCATATAAAGTGTTGCTGCACCCGAACACTTCGGTAAACATCCGGAACCCATTCCGGTGAACTCCGGAACCCTTCCAGAGATCAAAACACTATTATCACATATATCAATCTTTACCTCCGGACTATTCCGGAGATCCTCGTCATGTCCGGGATCTTATCCGGGACTCCGAACAACTTTCGGTCACCAACATAATAACTCAATTATACTAATCGTCACCAAACGTTAAGTGTGTAGACCCTGCGGGTTCGAGAACTATGTAGACATGACCGAGACACCTCTACGGCCAATAACCAATAGCGGGACCTGGATGCCCATATTGGCTCCTACATATTCTACGAAGATCTTTATCGGTCGAACCTCTATGTCAAGGATTCAGTTAATCCCGTATGCTGTTCCCTTTGTTCTTCGGTATGTTACTTGCCCGAGATTCGATCGTCGGTATCACTATACCTAGTTCAATCTCGTTACCGGCAAGTCTCTTTACTCGTTCCGTAATACAAGATCCTGTGGCTAACTCTTTAGTCACTTTGCTTGCAAGGCTCAATGTGATGTTGTATTACCGAGTGGGCCCTGAGATACCTCTCCGTCATACGGAGTAACAAATCCCAGTCTTGATCCATGCCAACCCAACAGACACCCTCGGAGATACCTGTAGAGCACCTTTATAGTCACCCAGTTACGTTGCGACGTTTGATACACACAAGGTATTCCTCCGGTGTCAGTGAGTTGCATGATCTCATGGTCAAAGGAACAGATACTTGACATGCAGAAAACAATAGCAATAAACTGACACGATCAAATGCTACGTTTACAGTTTGGGTCTTGTCCATCACATCATTCTCCTAATGATGTGATCCCGTTATCAAATGACATCTCATGTCCATGGCTAGGAAACCTTAACCATCTTTGATCAACAAGCTAGTCAACTAGAGGCTTACTAGGGACACAGTGTTGTCTATGTACCCACACATGTATTTGAGTTTCCAATCAATACAATTATAGCATGGATAATAAACGATTATCATGAACAAGGAAATATAATAATAACCAATTTATTATTGCCTCTAGGGCATATTTCCAACAGTCTCCCACTTGCACTAGAGTCAATAATCTAGTTCACATCACTATGTGATTTACATTGTAATGAATCGAACACCCATGCAGTTCTGGTGTTGTTCATGTTTAGCCCTTGGAAGAGGTTTAGTCATCGGATCTGCAACATTTAGATCCGTGTGTACTTTGCAAATATTTATGTCGTCCTCCTTGATGTAATCGCGGATGGAATTGAAACGTCGTTTTATGTGTCTGGTCCTTTTGTGAAATCTTGGTTCCTTGGCTAGAGCAATGGCACCAGTGTTATCACAAAACAGAGTCATTGGGTTAAGCGCACTAGGCACTACTCCAAGATCTGTCATGAACTCCTTCATCCAGACACCTTCCTTCGCCGCCTCCGAGGCAGCGATGTACTCCGCTTCGCATGTAGAATCAGCTACCACGCTTTGCTTGGAACTGCACCAGCTAACCGCACCCCCATTAAGAATAAATACGTATCCGGTTTGCGACTTAGAGTCATCCGGATCAGTGTCAAAGCTTGCATCGACGTAACCCTTTACGACGAGCTCTTGATCACCTCCATAAACGAGAAACATGTCCTTAGTCCTTTTCAGGTACTTCAGGATATTCTTGACCGCCGTCCAGTGTTCCATTCCTGGATCACTTTGAAACCTTCCGACCATACTTATGGCAAGGCTGACATCGGGTCTTGTGCACAGCATTGCATACATGATAGAGCCTATGGCTGAAGCATAGGGGATGACACTCATCTTTTCTCTATCTTCTGCAGTCACTGGGCATTGAGTCTTACTCAACTTCACACCTTGCAATACAGGCAAGAACCCCTTCTTGGACTGATCCATTTTGAACTTCTTCAAAACTTTGTCAAGGTATGTGCTTTGTGAAAGTCCTATTAAGCGTCTCGATCTATCTCTATAGATCTTGATGCCTAATATGAAAGCAGCTTCTCCTAGGTCCTTCATTGAAAAACTCTTGTTCAAATATTCCTTTACGCTTTCCAGCATTTCTATATTGTTTCCAATCAGCAATATGTCATCCACATATAATATTAGAAACGCTATAGAGCTCCCACTCACTTTCTTGTAAATACAAGCTTCTCCGTAAACTTGTATAAACTCGAACGCTTTGATCACATCATCAAAACGAAGATTCCAACTCCGAGATGCTTGCACCAGTCCATAAATGGATCGCTGGAGTTTGCAAACTTTGTCAGCATTCTCTGGATCGACAAAACCTTCTGGTTGCATCATATACAACTCTTCCTTAAGGTAACCGTTAAGGAACGCTGTTTTGACATCCATCTGCCAAATTTCATAATCGAAAAAGGCAGCTATTGCTAACATGATTCTGACGGACTTAAGCATCGCTACGGGTGAGAAGGTCTCATCGTAGTCAACTCCTTGAACTTGTGAAAAACCCTTTGCCACAAGTCGAGCTTTATAGACGGTGACATTACCGTCCGCGTCCGTCTTCCTCTTAAAGATCCATTTGTTCTGAATGGCCTTACGCCCTTCAGGTAATACTTCCAAAGTCCATACTTTGTTTTCATACATGGATCCCATCTCAGATTTCATGGCCTCTAACCATTTCTCGGAATCCGGGCCCATCATCGCTTCTCCATAGCTCGTAGGTTCATCGTTGTTTAACAACATGACCTCTAAGACAGGGTTGCCGTACCACTCAGGAGTAGTACGCGTCCTTGTCGACCTACGAGGTTCGATAGCAACTTGATCCAAAGCTTCATGATCATCATCATTAACTTCCTCTTCAGCTAATGTAGGCTCCACAGAAACAACTTTCTGCGCTGCGCTACTCTCAGGTTGAAGTAAAGGTTCAATAACCTCATCAAGTTCTATCTTCCTCCCACTCAATTCTTTCGAGAGAAACTCTTTCTCAAGAAATGTTCCGTTTTTAGCGACAAACATTTTGCCTTCGGATCTGAGATAGAAGGTATACCCAACTGTCTTTTTTGGGTATCCTATGAAGACGCATTTCTCCGCTTTGGGTTCCAGCTTTTCAGGCTGAAGCTTTTTGACATAAGCATCACATCCCCAAACTTTAAGAAACGACAGCTTTGGCTTCTTGCCAAACCAAAGTTCATATGGCGTCGTCTCAACGGATTTCGATGGTGCCCTATTTAAAGTGAATGCAGCTGTCTCTAATGCATAACCCCAAAACGATAGTGGCAAATCGGCAAGAGACATCATAGATCGCACCATATCCAATAAGGTTCGATTACGACGTTCGGACACAGCATTACGCTGTGGTGTTCCAGGCGGTGTCAATTGTGAAACAATTCCACACTGTCTTAAGTGACTGCCAAACTCATAACTCAGATATTCTCCTCCTCGATCAGATCGTAGGAATTTAATCTTCTTGTTACGATGATTCTCAACTTCACTCTGAAATTGTTTGAACTTTTCAAATGTTTCAGACTTGTGTTTCATTAAGTAAATATACCCATATCTACTTAAGTCATCAGTGAAGGTGAGAAAGTAACGATAACCACCGCGCGCCTCAATGCTCATCGGACCGCACACATCAGTATGTATGATTTCCAATAAGTCACTTGCCCGTTCCATTGTTCCAGAGAACGGCGTTTTAGTCATCTTGCCCATGAGGCATGGCTCACATGTGTCAAGTGATTCAAAATCAAGTGACTCCAAAAGTCCATCAGCATGGAGCTTCTTCATGCGTTTTACGCCAATATGACCTAAACGGCAGTGCCACAAGAAAGTGGTATTATCATTATCAATTCTACATCTTTTGGCATCAATGTTATGAACATGTGTATCATTACTATCGAGATTCAACAAGAATAAACCCTTCACATTGGGTGCATGACCATAAAAGATATTACTCATATAAATAGAACAACCATTATTCTCTGATTTAAATGAGTAACCGTCTCGCAATAAACAAGATCCAGATATAATGTTCACACGGCGATCACATCAACCTTGGAACCATTTCCCACGCGCATCGTCACTTCGTCCTTTGCCAGCCTCCGTCTATTCCGCAGTTCCTGTTTTGAGTTGCAAATATGAGCAACCGCACCGGTATCAAATACCCAGGCACTACAACGAGAGTTGGTAAGGTACACATCAATAACATGTATATCATATATACCTTGTTTGTTGTTGGCCGCCTTCTTGTCAGCCAAATACTTGGGGCAATTCCGCTTCCAGTGTCCAGTTCCCTTGCAATGAAAACACACAGTTTCTGGTTTGGGTCCAGCCTTGGGTTTCTTCACGAGAGGAGCAACTGCTTTGCCACTCTGCTTGGAGTTACCCTTCTTACCCTTGCCATTTTTCTTGAAACTAGTGGTTTTATTGACCATCAACACTTGATGCTCCTTCTGAATTTCAGACTCAGCGGCTTTCAGCATCGCAAACAGCTCGGCGACTGACTTGTTCATCCCGTGCATGTTATAGTTCAACACGAAGCTCTTGTAGCTAGGTGGCAATGATTGAAGAACTCTGTCAGTGATAGCCTCTGGCGGAAGGGGCATCCCTAACTCAGCCAGACGGGTGGAGTACCCAGACATTCTGAGCACGTGATCACTGATAGACCCGTTCTCCTCCATCTTGCAAGCATAGAACTTATCGGAGATCTCATATCTCTCGATCCGGGCATTCTTCTGAAAGATAAACTTCAACTCCTGGAACATCTCATATGCTCCATGACGTTCAAAACGTCTTTGAAGTCCCGGTTCTAAGCCATACAACATTGCACATTGAACTATTGAGTAATCATCAGAACGAGCCTGCCAGGCGTTCACAACGTCTAGAGACTCAACTGGAGCGGGTGGATCACCAAGCGGTGCATCAAGGACATAAGCCTTCTGGGAAGCCGTAAGGATAATCCTTAGATTACGGGCCCAGTCCACAAAGTTACTTCCATCATCTTTCAACTTAGCTTTCTCTAGGAACGCATTAAAATTCAGGGGTGCTACTGCGCGAGCCATGATCTACAACATAAATATAGCAAAGACAACTTAGACTATTGTTCTAGATAATGAGTTTAGTTAATCATATTACTTAAAAAACTCCCACTCAAATTGACATCCCTCCGATCATTCGAGTGTAACATGATCCAAATCCACCAACTCAAGTCCGATCATCACGTGAGTCGAGGTGGTTTCAATGGTGAACATCTTCATATTGATCATATCTACTATATGACTCATGTTCGACCTTTCGGTCTCTTGTGTTCCGAGGCCATGTCTGTACATGCTAGGCTCGTCAAGTTTAACCCGAGTGTTCCGCACGTGCAACATGGCTTGCACCCGTTGTATGCGAACGTAGAGTCTATCACACCCGATCATCACGGCGTGTCTCGAAACGACGAACTTTCGCAACGGTGCACACTTGGGGAGAACACAATTTATCTTGAAATTTAAGTGAGGGATCACCTTATAATGCTACCGTCGTCCTAAGCAAAATAAGATGCATAAAAGGATTAACATCACATGCAAATCATAAGTGACATGATATGGCCATGAACTTGTGCTTTTGATCTCCATCTCCAAAGCACCGGCATGATCTCCATCGTCACCGGCATGACACCATGATCTCCATCATCTTGATCTCCATCAACGTGTCGCCATAAGGTTGTCGCGCCGACTGTTGCTTCCATGACTATTGCTAACGTTTAGCGATAAAGTAAAGCATTACATAGCGCTTAATGATTGACACGCAGGTCATACAATAATTAAAGACAACTCTATGGCTCCTGCCAGTTGCCATATTCATCGACATGCAAGTCGTGATATTCTATACAACACATGATCATCTCATACATCACATATATCTCATCATGTAATTGGCCATATCACATCACAACATACCCTGCAAAAACAAGTTAGACGTCCTCTAATTGTTGTTGCAAATTTTACGTGGCTGCTATGGGTTTGCAAGAACCGTTCTTACCTACGCAAAACCACAACGTGGTGTAGTGATTGCTTTTTGATCTTCTAAAAGAACCCTCTTCATTGAAATCGATTCAACTAAAGTGAGAGAGACAGACACCCGCTAGCCATCTTTATGCAACGAAGTTACATGTTAGTTGAAGGAACCTGTCTCGCGTAAGTGTACGCGTAATGTCGGTCCGGGCCGCTTCATCTCACAGTACCGCCGAATCAAATATCAACTAGTAACGGCAAGCAATATGTATACACCCACGCCCACAACTCGTTTGTGTTCTACTCGAGATCTCATCTACGCATAGACCTAGCTCATGATGCCACTGTTGGGGAACGTTGCATGGGAAACAAAAATTTTCCTACGCACACATAAGATCTATCCATGGTGATGAGCATCTACGAGAGGGAGAGTGAATCTACATACCCTTGTAGATCGCTAAGCGGAAGCGTTAATAAACGCGGTTGATGTAGTTGAACGTCTTCGCGATCCAAATCGCCGAGCGTCCCGCGATCCAATCACGATCCTTCCGATCTAGTGCCGAACGGACGGCACCTCCGCGTTCAACACACGTACGGCTTGATGACGCCTTCACCTCCTCGATCCAGCGAGCGATGGTGAAGTAGTGGTTGAGTTCCAGCAGCACGACGGCGTGGTGATGGTGGTGAGGAACAATCTCTGCAGGGCTTCGCCAAGCACTACGGAGATTATGACGGAGGAACTAGAGGGCTAGGGTTGCCGGCACACGGCTTGGGAAATCCTGATGTATCCCGTGTGCTAGCCCTGCCCCTCTATTTATATGTTGAGCCTTGGGGTCTAAACTTGGAGTAAAAGCCTCCTCCGGGTCGGTTTTGCCCGCACAAGGTCGGTTTGGCCCGCAGGGAAAGAGTCCAACTCGGATCCCTGCCGAACCGTGCACAGCCGCGCACAAGCGGTAGTACCGCTTCACACAAGCGGTAGTACCGCTTGGGCGGTAGTACCGCTTCACACAAGCGGTAGTACCGCTAGGGCGGTAGTACCGCTTCACCAAGCGGTAGTACCGCTTACGCGGCAGCAAAACTACTTTTGCACTTTCCAATACCTTGTGGGCTTTATCCCTTTGGCTCATATAAAGTGTTGCTGCACCCGAACACTTCGGTAAACATCCGGAACCCATTCCGGTGAACTCCGGAACCCTTCCAGAGATCAAAACACTATTATCACATATATCAATCTTTACCTCCGGACTATTCCGGAGATCCTCGTCATGTCCGGGATCTTATCCGGGACTCCGAACAACTTTCGGTCACCAACATAATAACTCAATTATACTAATCGTCACCAAACGTTAAGTGTGTAGACCCTGCGGGTTCGAGAACTATGTAGACATGACCGAGACACCTCTACGGCCAATAACCAATAGCGGGACCTGGATGCCCATATTGGCTCCTACATATTCTACGAAGATCTTTATCGGTCGAACCTCTATGTCAAGGATTCAGTTAATCCCGTATGCTGTTCCCTTTGTTCTTCGGTATGTTACTTGCCAGAGATTCGATCGTCGGTATCACTATACCTAGTTCAATCTCGTTACCGGCAAGTCTCTTTACTCGTTCCGTAATACAAGATCCTGTGGTTAACTCTTTAGTCACTTTGCTTGCAAGGCTCAATGTGATGTTGTATTACCGAGTGGGCCCTGAGATACCTCTCCGTCATACGGAGTAACAAATCCCAGTCTTGATCCATGCCAACCCAACAGACACCCTCGGAGATACCTGTAGAGCACCTTTATAGTCACCCAGTTACGTTGCGACGTTTGATACACACAAGGTATTCCTCCGGTGTCAGTGAGTTGCATGATCTCATGGTCAAAGGAACAGATACTTGACATGCAGAAAACAATAGCAATAAACTGACACGATCAAATGCTACGTTTACAGTTTGGGTCTTGTCCATCACATCATTCTCCTAATGATGTGATCCCGTTATCAAATGACATCTCATGTCCATGGCTAGGAAACCTTAACCATCTTTGATCAACAAGCTAGTCAACTAGAGGCTTACTAGGGACACAGTGTTGTCTATGTACCCACACATGTATTTGAGTTTCCAATCAATACAATTATAGCATGGATAATAAACGATTATCATGAACAAGGAAATATAATAATAACCAATTTATTATTGCCTCTAGGGCATATTTCCAACAGTTCTTACATAAGGGGTTTTCAGAGAAAATGCAAAAACGGTTTGGCTATAACTTAAACGTGTATTGCATGTTGATTTATAGAAAACAGAGGGAGTTTTTTTCAAAAATGCGGCGGCGGTGAGCGGGCAGAAGCGATCAGTGCTTTATGATACTCCGCGCGTTGCTGCGGGAACTCTTAGTCATATACACATGGTAATACATGAATGGTACTCCCTCCGTACCAAAATAAGTGTCTCAATCTTAGTACAACTTTGTACTAAAGTTAGTACAAACTTGAGACACTTATTTTGGGATGGAGGGAGTATAACTTTGTTTACGGGGTAGATATATGATCTTAAGATGAAAACATTGCAATTGACACAATAATTGGAATAAGTAACCTCATATGACTTGCATAAGATGAGCACCAAGATCCAAATCCATGTAGCTGAAGACAACAATCACTTGTAAGCAACTAATCAAAAATGATACTCCCTCGGTTTCTAAATATAAGTCTTTTTAGTGATTTCCCTAGGGACTACATACAGATGTATATATACATATTTTAAAGTGTAGTCCATATTGGAATCTCTAAAAGGACTTATATTTAGGAACGGAGGGAGTAGTACATAACTTCAAGAAGATATTTATGAAGAAATGTCAGTCTATAATCTGTATGTTTACTGCAATCACTCAAGTGACTGTCCCCGACAAAAATCACCAAAACTATAGAAAATGCAAGCAACACCTCTGTACGCACGCATGCATCCCACTTCGAGCTGCTCCTCCGCTCTCTCTACCGCCGGTGCCCCTCCGCGCCCTTCCAGTCCTCCTCCATGCCGGTCTATTTCCTGATTATGGCAAACATCACCTCATGGAGAACACAACATACTTTTCAACAGACCATGACAACAAATAAGACTGTTCTAAAAGTACTGGCATGCTATTCTTGCAACCAAGAAAAGTAGGTTTATCGCTAAGTCGATAAACACATATTCTCAGTACTCATGGGAAGCATGAGAGAAAAAACCCTAAAAATGTGAAGCAGTTGATATAACTCGAGTTGCCACGGAAAAGAGCCTAATTTATGACCATCTCTTCTGTACAGAAAAAATAATATAAGCATCAAAAGGTGGGAGCGGGGAGGGGGATTTTCAATCAGAAGGGGTAAATAATTATCACCATTTATTATATTAATCATAAAACAACGTAGTCAGTTAAAATAACCAGTATTCACCATCACAATGTCTTCAGCAAAGGATGAATGGACATCAATCCTCTTGTCATGTTGCAATGTTAAAAGGTGATTCAGAAGGGTTGTCTGTGAAAGAGAGACTAAGAACAATTAGCTAATCTTAATAAAAAAATCATTGGGATTGTATATACTGTAGCACCATGGAAGTAAGCACATTCATCAGTTCAAATCGACACTGGTTGTAATGATTTTATTGATAGTGCATCATTTTCTCAATTCTGAATTCATACTGCGATCGCCTACGCATTACTGGACAATCGTTTCAGACTTCAGACTTGAGTGGCTTCATGTTCAGTGGTGAAACTAAGGAACCTCAGAGGCTCAGGTGCAACTAAAAGGCTGTAAGATTCTGATAAATTACCTTCTGTACAGTTGACAGGGGACCAAGGAGCAAGGATACACAGTTAAGAACAGAGTAGACAGCTATTAACATAACACAAATAATCAAGAATAATTCGAACAACGTCTACTTCTCTGTTAATATTGATACCACTCTTCTTGCAGAAAGCATAAAATTTATGTCAAGTTGTCAACATCTACATTCTTACCATTGACAAAAGATGTTTGGGAGTTAGGCACCAAACTTCAGTAAAAAAATACGCTAAGTTGCGAATACAATACCTGACTAAGAGCTTGCAGGCTAATAGCTTCGATTCTATCGGATAGGTCTACCGGAAGTTGTCTCCTGATGTTCATAGATCGAAAAGGACTTTCAGTAGAAGATCTGAACTTCAAGGTTATTATTTGATTTGGGGAAAATCCTTAAAAGTTATCTAGCAAACTGCTTAATTAAGAGCAAACCCAGTTCTAATTGTATCTATGGGAGTACTTGTCGATGCGTAATCCAAGTAGCTAGCTGTCTTCAAAAAAAAATCTACAGTTACATGTCTTTTCTATGTATACATTGGCAAAAAATCGATGCATCATCAGTTATCGGCGTGAAGTGCTATGGACACAAAAACTTCAGTGCACAACAAACAATTAACATTTTCGAATTCATAAATGCCTAAAAGTGCTGACCATGTCTTCAGATACATTTCAATCATAGTTTCCCAACTTTCAGAAGCCACAAGCAGGGAGTTGGCCTGCAGCAAATAGATCATGGCCATCAAATGCAGCACCCAGATCACCTCATATCATCCATCCACCATGGCCACTATCTGCACCATAGCTCCAGGATCAATTAATAAAGGGCCATTTGCATTTCTATCCCTAACTTGAACCACCTACTCATATTTGCCCCTAATTTCGAAGCCTGCTCAAATTTGCCCCTCTGCCGTTATGTGCACATATAGAAATGCCCTTCTGTGCCGTTACCGTCCGGTCAAAGGGCTTTGATCGTCCTGAAAAAAATAGCAAAAAAATCTAAAAAATCTAAAATTTTGTGGGATCGAAGATACTCATGTGCGCAAGGTGCGTGCAAATTTTCGTGTTGTTTAGAAATTCCAGGAGCTCGTGGGGAGGAAAAACAGTAAATCTGTACGCTTGTGAACAGTAAATTTGAAATAAAATAGCAAGAAAATTAAAAAAAATATGAAATTTGTTGGCATCAAAGAGGCTTGGGTGCACAAGGTGCTTGCAAGTTTTTGTGATCAAATGACATGCGAGGAGTTCTAGCAAAAAAAAACAAAATAGTCATTTTTTCCAAAGTTTTTTCCCGAGCCAAATTTTGTTTTTTTCTCCACAAGCTCCTACAATGTCCAAACACAACAAAAATTTGCACGCACCTTGCGGACCTGAGCCTCTTTGATGCCAAAAATTTTCATATTTTTTTGAATTTTCTTGCTATTTTTTTGAATTTACTGTTCACGGGCGTACATATTTACTGTTTTTCCTTCGCCACGAGCTCCTGGAATGTCCAAACAGCACGAAAATTTGCACGCACCTTGCGAACCTGAGTATCTTTGATCCCACAAAATTTCAAATTTTTTTAAAAAAAATTGCTATTTTTTTCAGGATGGTCAAAGCCCTTTGACCGGCTTTGACTTGACGGTAACGGCATAGAAGGGCATTTCTATAAGTGCACATAACGGAGGGGCAAATTTGAGCAGACTTCAGAATTAGGGGCAAATATGATTAGTGGGTTCGAGTTAGGGGCACAAATGTATAAAACCCATTAATAAATTAAAGAGGTTAAATGCTTTTTCTACAATGAATACAATCAGCTATTGTAGACCTTCCGCAGGTATTCATTTTTCTAGTTACTACTAATGTATCTGTTTCTAGATGTTTCTAATAGCACCACTTAAAACAGCATGTCCAAATCTCGGGATTCAGTTCAGCAGATGTACATATGTATTCTTACCTGAGCCTCTTGTAGGACTTGGGGCAGCTTGCTGGTGAGCCACTCGTCAAAGTCCTCCTGCAATGACGATGGCTGGGTGGAGAGGATACGAACGATCTCGGCTGGCATGGGGCAGCTGCTATACTCCTTGAATAACTTGGACCTCGCTAGTCTCTTGAGACGCCATCGCGAATGTCCGCTCGTATGATGTTTTGTGCCGTTTGTTTTCCTGTGACATATGATGCCATGGACGCAGTGCCATGTTCTGCACACAACAAAGAAGAACACATTGTCAGAGAGATTATTATGAAGAGCAAAGTGTGGGCTTTGCACTTACTTCCCATCTGAAAAGCAATTTTAAATCCACGAGTATGCTCCTAGAATTTTGCATCTCGTGCAAGCATCAGAGATCAAAATTAAATGTTGAACGATGCTAAAGGACACAAGTGAAAATAGTCATGAAAGCAAGTGTGAATTATTACGGAGAATCGATTGGCTAGGATAGGCTTGTCTTCATATATCCCGCGGAATATTTCAAAATGCTGAAAGTACCCTCTGTAGCCTTTTTTAGATGAAAGAGCTTTCTCATACATTAATAGACACATATACAATCATGCAGATGCATAACAACAGTTTAGTACTAAGCCTGTACCTCTGTAGCGCCGCCCTGGCTGCAGAAAACGAAAATTTTCTTTTAATAAAACGGTCATCTGAAGTTCAGTCAACATCATAGTGCTCTCAGTTTTCCTTCACTCTGTGGTTCTTCCATTTGTCGTCTCCACTCCAACTGATACAAAAACGAATTCCAGATTAACCCATAAGAAAAACCTAGTCCGTGATGAAAAATAGATGAAAAGAAAGGACCTATGTTATGTATGGAAAACATCATCATTGTTGATTAATGCTCAGCTAATTTCTGAAATAGTAATATATAAGCTTCAGTGGCAAGCAGTCAAGTAAAGTGACACATAATGGATTGAAGTAATCAGTGGTGTCTTAATTAGGAAATCATCCAACAAAATCATAGAGGAGAAGAACCTTTTACTCTACTTGAATATATTGTTTCATGATCACTGAATTTCTAGTTCCGAGCTAACTGAAATTGTGACTTCAGATCTCACATAAGAAACAGACTGAACCAAGAGTACCTGTGAGTTCACATCTAACAGGAGTAATTTAGCAAATACTATGCAGATTCAGGAGAGGATGCCTAACAGAAGTTCCCACGGCAATCGGGCGGGTGGCGCGATGGCTGCAAACACAAGCAGGCAGGAGGCACGCGATCAGCGACGACGATCTAGCACAGCAGCTCGACCTGGCGACTGGCGGCACACATGGTACAACTCTGACCACTTCAGGGATAGTTCTTTTCAAACAAAAAATGACATAATCAACATGGTGTCAAATAAAAAACATGGTGCCAAGCACTCCCTCTTCAAGTAGCTCATGGAGCTTGGGGCGGCGATGACGCACGGTCGAACGGACGGTGATGTCGACCGGGGAGACTCGCGGCGGCCGTTGGGACCGTACTATTGGCGGCGGCGGCGCATCCCGTAACTCTATAGAGGGACGGGGGATCGAGTGCGAGAGAGACGGGATTTTGGAATTAGGCATCGACGGGATTAATAGATGGCTTCTAAATATCATGACAGAGATGGAGATAGAGATAATTGAGAGAGAGGCGTCCCCAGCAGCTAGCTCAACCGACGTCGAACCCTGTCGTTGCTTGTCGATGCCTCAAACACGTGCAACATGTAGCAGAAAAATCAGAGAAGGAAGCGCAGCAGCAGCTCCTCCGATGCAAGCGTTGGCTGCCGTCACCGGAGGGGAGGGTGGGATGCAACAGAGCACAGATCAATTAACACATAAACCGTACCAAAAAATTGAGCTCAAACAGTAGCAAGTTGATGAGCAGGGGAGGCACATGGACCTCAAACAGTACCAATTTTTTTTCATCTTTCAGTAGCAGCTCCCTAAATTCAAGATTGA
This sequence comes from Elymus sibiricus, assembly GCA_039707655.1. Taxonomy (NCBI): domain Eukaryota; kingdom Viridiplantae; phylum Streptophyta; class Magnoliopsida; order Poales; family Poaceae; genus Elymus; species Elymus sibiricus. The sequence continues at coordinate 292,005,449 of CM077676.1, forward strand.
ACAATTCAACTAACAACTGCAGTTCAGTCACGCATCAATTCAACTAACAAATTCATGGTTAACCTTGCTATTCAATGCAAGGAACAATCAATACTTAACAGTATCAACAAAATTGACCTCAAACAGTAGCCAATTGAGCCCAAACTGTGGTAAATCCTAACCAAGAGCAAGGCCTCAATGGCCACGAACAAGAGCAGAGAGAGGAGGGGGCGAACTCACCTGAAGACAGAAAGGAGGAAGCTCCATGGGTGGTGCGTCCCGAGCGGCAGCAAGGCAAGGTCGACTCCTCCTTCCTCAAGCATCCAATCCTTGCCCTGCACATCTACCATGGAGGATCAAACCAGATATTAGAGAGAGAAAGGGGGAGAAATAGGGGAGGGGATGAACTCACCCCATGGCCACCGTGCGGAGGAGCAGCATCCTAGAGACGGAGCTGCGTGTGGGGGCGCGGTGGGCGTCGGAGAGGAGCCGCCGGAGGCGCCGGAGCCACGCCAGTGTGGAGGCCCCCGAAACCCTAGCCATGGTGAGGGCTTGAGGTCATCGCTGGTGGCCGGGAGAGGCGAATCCCGCTGGGGGAAAAGACCCAGCGGAGCGAGGTGAGGTCGGGCCGGTGCTGCGCGGTGGCGGAAGTCGCCGGAGAACGCCGGAATCGGCCGGCATCTGTGGCGGCAGAGACGTGTCGTGGGAGAGAGAGAGAGGGGGCCGTGGGGAACAGGAAGGGGATCATGGCGTGATGTGTCTATTTAAAGGATTTCGGGTTGAATATACTAAACTACATGGACGTTTCTGCAAAAATGAAACGTTACTTCAGATTGGCCACTTAAGAAGGGACTGCGGGTATAATTTCCGAAAAATAGGAGGGCCTTTTTGCAAAAAGACCGCGACGGGTGTGAGGGCAGAAGCGATGGCCGCTTTATTATTAAATTAGATAAAGATTGATGAATGCATGGTGCGACGTGACTCGTGCGTAGGGCAGGAAGAAAGGTAGTATAGGTTCATATTCATAGATGGATGGGTACCGTTCCTGTCACGTATGACTTTTGTGATGGACCGTTGTTTAGTGCTAGGGTGGAAGTGAGCTCACAGAGAGGGAGGGGAGGTGATGACCGGAGGGCTCGTCGACAGTTGAATCTGGTCGCTGGGCGAAATAGAGCCATGGAGGGGGGGGGGGGGGACGACTGGAGCAGCTGGGGTGCTCGGCCTCCGCCACGCTACACCGAGGCCCCCGAACACAGTCACGCCGGGATCGAGCAGACCGCAACCACCGCGATGCTCCTGCCCGCTGGAGTGGTGGAGGTCAGATCCCGTCATCGCGAGCTCCTCGCGTCGGCAGCCGACGGATCCGACCCCTCCCCTCGCTGAATCTGGTCCACCACGAGCCCCAAGTCGCCTTGCCACCGCACTCCATCTCCGCCTCGCCGCCGGCAACCCCCACCGCACCGAACAGCCAGCGACGCTCGACCGCATTGCACCCATCCCCCATCCAATTCGTGGTTCAGAGCCACCACCGTCGCCGCACAGCTTGATTTCGATCTGTTTGATAGCGGCAGCCGGGATTGGATCGAAGGCCCGTCTCGATGGATCCCCTTTTCTCTGTTTTTTGTTCTTTGGGCGGAATCCCCTTTTTTCTGGTACAGAGGGAGAGAGACGTGCGTCTTTTAGGGTGGAAGGAAGACGTGCGTGTCCATGCATACATGTGTAGGCAGCCTGGGCCGAGGCCCAATGCAGCGATCTGAATTGTTTTGCACTCCGAAACGTTTTTCCAAGAGACAGGGAGTGCGGGTACAATTTCCGGAAAAGTCAAGGGCCTTTCTGCAAAAGTGCCACGACGGGTATACGGGCAGAAGCACTCCGTGCTTTATTATTAGGTAAAGATTTTTTAAAAAGGAGAAATAAAAAACCCTTAAATTTTGGGATATCAAACCTGAGTGCCCAATCTACTTCCGTGTGAAGTTTCATGAAAAAAATAGCAGGAAACATATTTTTTTTGCGGGTGAAAAAAAATTCTATATATAGAAAAAACTGTTTGGATGGATCGTAGGTCGGACTGTATTTTCTTCGCCACATATACATTTGCTGATATTTTTTCACGAAACTTCACACGGGGTAGATTGCGCACCCAGGATTGATATCCCCAAATTCCATTTTTTTTAAATTTTCCTGGTATTTCTTGAAATTAATATTCGTATATAGGGGGTGGAGCACCCAGGAGTCCCATCGATTGTATCGTTCACGTTGGCCTTCCTCTGTGAGGAGGAACGTCAGCCAGATATTAGGGAATTTAAACCAAATCGTCCCCAAATTCAAGCAAAACACGAGGGAATTGATTTCAAACTACGCGATCTTGGAATCAAAACCGTTCTCTGGTAGTATCACTTTTGGATCCCTCTCGCGCATCTGCGCAAGACTCCGATTCTTCCCCACGCTCTCCCCTGTCTCCGCCCCGAATTCGACACACAGCGCTGTGATCTTCGGGTAGATCTAGTGGGTCCCCGGAGCTGCCCCCGCGGCTCTAGAAGCATAGCGAAGGAGGAGGCGGCGGCGGTGGCGGCGGGAGAGGTAGCTGCGACAGTGGGGTTGGTGTGTTGCTGGGGGGCGCGCGATGGCGTACCGGCCGTACCCGCCGCCTCAGGGGGCCTTCCCGCCGCAGGCCCGGCCTGTCAACCCGTATGGGCAGCCGCCGCCGCCGCAGGCAGGGTACGGCCAGATGCCACCGCCACCGTTTCACGCGCCGCCGCCGCCCCCGCCCGGACCGCCCCCGCCACACCAGCCTCAATACAACTTCGGCCACGTGCCCCCGCAGCAGCAGCAACAGCAGCCCCCGCCGCCGCCCCAGATGTATTACCAGCCCCCACCGCCGCCGTATGGCGGGAACAACAATCAAGCGCCCCCTCCACCACCACCAATGTCTCCTCCCCCTTCGGCACCGCCACCACCTCCTGCCCAGCCACACCCACGGGTGGCTCCGCCGCCACCAAAGGAGCAGCAGGCCAAAGCGGCACTGCCAAGAGTGGAGACGGAGGAGGAGCGGCGAGCAAGGAAGAAGCGCGAGTATGAGAAGCAGAAGGTGGAGGACCGGAAGCAGCAGCAGATGATGCGCCAGTCGCAGGCAACCATTCTGCAGAAGACACAGCAGGTGCGCGCCGCGCAACAGCAGCAGCAGCCACAGCCTCAGAGCCGCCACCTCCAGCCATCAGGCGGGACTCGGGTGGTGACAACTGTGTCTCGCCCAGCCTCCGCACCAAACACTGAGAGGTTCGAGAATCGGCTCAAGAAGCCGACAACGTTCCTCTGCAAGCACAAGTGAGTATAGCAAATTTTGGACTTTTGGTATATGCAAGTGCTGTTGGAGGAAATTGGAGCCCTTTCAGTGTAAAATGTGTGCTTGAGCCGCAAATTATTATGCCTATCATGCACTTGGGTATTTTGGCTAGCAATCTGAGCAGTTGCCAAATGCTGTACTGCTGATTCAGGACAAGCGACAAACGACCTGTTTGAATTTTGGTGCAACTGCAACGTCATTGGTGAAGTCAGTGGCGTTAGGATCAAAGATCGACCTTTCCTTTTTCTAGCTTTTTGGGAATATGTGCTTTGTTATTACATAAACTATATCTTACTAATGATTCTTATGTTTTTGACATATATGCTGTTTTTTTATGTGCTTAGAGAAATGATCACGTCTGTGTGATTCTAGAGTAGCATCAAAGGATTCACGAGCTATGATTTCCTGCACTACCTATTTCTTGTTATGAAACTAGAAAGATGAACCCTTTTGTGCAGTAGGCAGGCACACGGGTAGGCAAAATGGTTCTCAAAGCATAACTCCGTTAATTGGCGGTTTCCTTTTGAAAAGTGTGTCTGCATGAATTTTTTTGTCTCTGTGTCTTTCGGAACTAAACTACTGTATGACCCTGTTTTTTCCTTCTTCTCTTGTTAATGCAGGTTTAGGAATGAACTGCCAGACCCAAGTGCTCAATTGAAATGGTTGCCTCTCAATAAGGACAAGGACCGGTAGTTTTCTACTCGTATTTTGATCAGATTGCTCTGTTCTGTTGTTACTTATGTTTGGTGCAGTGAAAGCCATTTCAGTGTTGCTTATCTAGTTTTACTATATGCATTACATCGTTTGTTTCGAATTTGTGATTTTTCCATTCACCTGCTATTATTTAGGCATTAAATGAATTTCTAGCTCATTATTGTATAATGATCATTCTCTTTATTGAGACAACCTGTTTGAGCATATGGCAGGTCTAAGCTTGTATTTATATCTGCTGTCAGTCCCATAACATGCATTTGCTTTTAGAAACAGTCCCAAATTTTCAGCCATTTGGTCATATTTCAAGCATAAGTCCAAGAGACCCAACATATCATGTGCAGCAATAGAAGGGGTATTCTTCACGTGAACAGTACCGGGAGGCACTGTCTCACGCAAGGAGAGCAACCGGATGCTCAGGTTTAAGTTTGTTCTAGAGATACCCTTGATTGACATCCTTAGTCAAGATATGATATCCTAGTATGATCTCCTTCTCTATGTCAGTTGAATTTGTAGGAAGGAGATCTATTTGTACATGTGCTGCTGCATGCTTCATGGGAATGAAGAAATAAAATATACCAAGCTCCTTGGCCTATCTCCCCTTTGGCCTGCCTCTATGGTGTCGTTGCCCTGCCCGTGTCCAGGATCAACTAGCCACAACACACCATGTAACCTCCAAAAATGCAAATTTTACCATGTTGCTTTGTTTGCCTAATCCAATTATTTGTTGTACTTGTACATGATTAATAGAGGAATTCAGAATTGTTTGACAGAAAATTATCCAAGTTCATTATATCTGGTTACTGAAACATAAAATTAAATACAAACATGATCATTGTTGTTAGTCATATCATCGTGTGTGAGTGAATGGTCTCTCCACTGTTGTTTTTACAAGACAGGTCCTGTGCCATTTCCATGATATTTGCAATACTCTGCTTTCTTATTACACCATTAGTTCTTGGTGTTTCTCTCAGTTGTAATTCATTCTGCATGTTGCAGTTTTTCGGGGTAGCCATACTTACTTATGTTTTTCTGTATATTGCCTTTTCACAGATATACCAAGTACAGGATCTCGTCATTAGAGAAAAATTATCTGCCTAAAATGATTGTCCCTGAGGATCTCGGGATACCTCTTGACCTACTTGATATGACTGTATACAAGTAAGAATTAAGCCAGCCATATATTTCTACCTTTCTGATGATTCTTTCTAGCATCCCTAACTTGAGTGCCAAACATGCATTTAGCCCACCCGCTGCTCAGCTGCCCCTGGCTCCAGAAGATGAAGAGCTGCTGCGTGATGATGAGGTTCTCACCCCTGTTAAACCAGAAGGTATAAGGAAAAAGGAGAGGCCAACCGACAAAGGCATGTCTTGGCTGGTCAAAACACAGTACATTTCTCCACTTAGTACTGATGCAGCCAAAATGGTAATGCCAGCTGATTCTTCCATAAATATAGTTACATACATTGTGCTGGATTACTTCATACTCCCTCCATTCCTTTATATAAGGTGTATTTGTTTTTTCAAAAGTCAAACAAGTGCATGTTTGACCAAGTTTTTAGAAAAATATATCAATATCCACAATACGAAATTTATATCATTTGATCCATCATGAAAAGTAGTTTTATATTTTATATATTAGGTATTGCAGATGTTGTTATTTTTTTTCTATAATCTTGGTCAAATATTCAAATGGTTGACTTGCACGGAAAACAATACACCTTATATTGTGGAACGGAGGGAGTATATACTAAAAATAGTAATTTGGCCATTCCAGTCGATCACTGAAAAGCAAGCAAAAGAAAGGCGAGAATCAAGGGAGGATCGTGATAATGTCCTCGAAAATCTTAATGATAGGTATGAGTTTCCTTTTACTTAGTTTATTCTTTGGTTTCTGAAGGTTTGCCTGTTCTGCAATCCTGGTGCAGCCAATTACATTATTTTAATGTGCGCGTATATATCAGACAGAAGCGGATCAAAGCCATTGCAGAATCCTTCAAAGCCGCTAAATCACGCCCTGTCCACCAGACCAAACGAGGGATGGAACCAGAGTTTGTTCTCCCTTTGGTACCCGATTTTGATAGGTATGACTTTTCAGATGACACTTTATTCTGTGTGTCTGTCATTATATTTTAGAAGACTTAGTTCTTCATTTTTGACATCTGATGTGTGTTGAGCACGGTCAGTTCATTGAAGTACGTTTTGTTGCCACTTCACTTTCCTATCTATGTTCCAAAAAAATTGTTTACTTCCCACCAGCTATAAAATTTCAGGTTAGTGTGTTCCAAAATTTATTGTTGTTGGAAAAGTGATCTTCCCAAAGCCCAACGGGCCCGGTCGTGATCCTGCAGAGGCCCGTGGCCCATCCCTCTCCGTCGAGGCCCACTGAAGACCCGCCAGCACCAACCGCTGAGGCCGTGAATACCCAAAGCCCATGCGGACCCACGCCGAGCCGTTTCGCATCGCCGCCAATCACGTTGCGTCGATCCCGAGGGCGTACCACGCCCCAGTCCTGGACGCTTGGGGAGTTTTTGGCCGCCGCAACGAAGCACCTAAACGCCGCCTTGCCGGCACCAGGGAAGAAGCAACGCCAACCACTCAACTTCGCCCCCTGCCGAGGACGTTCTGCAACCACCGCCTGCCAGCCCGGCGCGCCCCCCACAGCCGAGCGACGTGCCCACGTTCAAATCCTACGCACTCTCGGGATCATTGGAATTGACCAGAAGATCACCGCTGCGGAGATGAAGGCCTACGACGACATGTTCACAACACCCATTCCCCTGACGGTCCTCAAGGCCATCGCCGCACTTGTTGATCGTGAGATCCCAGCCTGCATGGCGTCACCGGCGACCGCCGTGGCACGTGTCGACATCGCGTGCGGAAACTAGCTTAGTCTAGATCTTGCTACCCGTCGATCCCGTTTCCATGGATCACGGCCTAAAGATAGCAATCTGGAACGTGCGTGGCCTTAACGCGCGCGCTCGCCGCCATGCCATCCGGTCGCTGCTGGACACCACCGGGGCCTCCATTGTATGCTTGCAAGAAACGAAAATGGAGTTGATCTACTCATCTGTTGTCCTCGATGCGCTTGGTTCGGAATTCGATGACTACGCGTACCTTCCAGCCGATGGCACGTGGGGCGGCATCTTGCTGGCGTGGAAGAGCAGGGCCGTGACTATCACGGACCCAATGTTCACCACCAATGCGCTCACCGCGAAGGTATCCACGGCCTCCGGAACACCATGGTGGCTAACGGTGGTGTACGGCCCTCGGGACGACGCCGATTAGGTTGCTTTCTTGCAGGAGCTTCGCGAGATCAGAGCTGTCTGTCCGGAGCCGTGGATGGTTTGCGGCGATTTCAACCCCATCCTCCGCGACGAGGACAAGAACACGGGCAACGTCAACCGTCGCATGATGGGAAAATTCCGTCGTCTCACCAACGACCTCGCGCTCAAGGAGATCTACCTCAACGGGCGGCGCTACACATGGTCGAATGAGCAATCCCCGCCGATCCCGGTGCACCTCGATCGAGTGCTCTGCACCTCGGACTGGGAAGACGCGCACGGCGGATGCCACCTCCGGTGCCTCGTGTCCGTCGTGTCGGACCACTCCCCGCTGCTGTTGGATTCGCCCATGCCCAACTCGCACAGACGATTCCACTTTGAGGAATACTGGCTGCGCTTGGATGGCTTACACGACGTGGTGACCACGGCCTGGGGCTCCACGCACCACGCCGACCCCTTCCTCCGCCTCATGCTACGGCTCCAGGCGACGGCGACCAGACTCACAAGTTGGAGTTCCAAATCCATGGGCAACATCAAGGCCAAGCTAGCAATCCCTCGTGAGCTCATCTCACGCTTTGACAAGGCCCAGGAATCACGCAATCTCTCGCCCCCAGAAGATTGGCTACGAAAACAGCTCAAGATATCTTACCTTGGGCTCGCGTCCATGGAGCGCACGATCGCTTGGCAACGCTCCCGCATAGCTAATCTCAAAGACGGCGACGCCAACACGGGCTTCTTCCACCGGCAGTGCTCGTTCCGACAACAGAAGAACCGCATCTTTAGCCTGACCGTGGACGGCAGGGTGCTCATGGACCACACCGAGATGGCGGAGGCGGCCTTCTTCCATTACGACGCCCTGCTTGGCACGGCGGCCGATCGGGAGCACTCTCTGGACTTATCACAACTCATCGAGCCGACCGACCTCGACGAACCGTTCAGCGCTGAGGAGATTTGGGAGGCTGTCAAGCGCCTCCCCGCGCGCAAGGCGCCGGGACCAGACGGGTTCACGGCAGAATTCCTTCGCGCGTGCTGGAGCATCGTCAGGCAGGACTTCCTCGATGTGTTCCAGTAGCTCTATGACTTGCGAGGAAGAGGGTTCTGCAAACTGAACCAAGCATTGCTGGTGCTGCTCCCGAAGAACGCCGCCGCCCATGGGCTGTGCAACTACCGGCCGATCTACCTTATTCATCTTGTGGCCAAAATCTTCGCCAAGGTACTTTCGATCTGCCTCGGCGCCAAGCTGGACTGTCTAGTCAGCCGCAACCAAAATGCGTTCATCTCGGGACGGAGCTTGCACGACAACTACGTCCTTGTCAAGCAGTCGCTCAAGCTGCTGCACCAGCTGGGAGCTCCGAGAGTCATGCTGAAGCTCGACCTCACGCGCGCCTTCGATTCCCTATCATGGCCATTCCTCTTCGAGGTTTTGCGCCAATATGGATTTGGGAACCGTTTCTTGGAATGGACAGCCATCCTCCTGTCGTCTGCCAGCACGCGGATTCTATTGAACGGCGAGCCCGGACCTCCTATTTGGCACCGACAAGGACCCCGACAGGGCGACTCCATGTCTCCGCAGCTCTTCGTGCTCGCCGTCGACACGCTTGGACGGCTTTTGCGACGCGCTCACAGCTTGGGCATCCTACAGCCGCTGCACCCCGGACGACACATTCCGGCGATCTCACTATATGCCGACGACGTCATGGTCTTCTGCCATGCCACGGTGGGCGACGCCGCTGCGATCAGGGAGATCCTCGCCTTGTTCGGCAGGGCCTCCGGCCTCCAGGTGAACTTTGCCAAGAGCTCCGCCACCGTCTTGCACGGTGACCAGGCGGCCATGGAGGTGATCGCGCACCTCGGCTGCCCGGTGGTGACACTCCCTATCACCTACCTCGGCATCCCCCTATCTACGCGCCGTCCATCCGCCGCCCAGCTGCAGCCCATGGTCGATACGGTCGCCGCGCGTCTACCTACCTGGAAGGCTGGAAGGCCTGGCTGATGACCAAAACCGGGCGCCTGGCGCTGGTAGAATCAGTCCTGAGCGCCATCCCGGTGCACCAGCTGCTCGCGTTCGCTCCCCCCAAAAAAACCCTCAAGCAGCTCGAGAAGATTCAGCGCGGATTCCTCTGGACCGGGCGCGCCGCTGCCAATGGAGGACACTGCCACGTGAACTGGAATCGCGTCTGCCGCCCCATCGAGCATGGGGGCCTAGGCGTGCGTGACCTCGAACGCGCCGGCCTTGCACTGCGGCTGCGCTGGTTGTGGTTCACCAGAACGGACCCAGAGCGAGCGTGGCAAGGGCTCGACCTCCAGTTCTCGACCATGGAGCGCGCGCTATTCTGGGCATCCACGTCCATGGTCATCGGGAATGGACTGACCGCCCTGCTCTGGGGGGACCGGTGGATCGATGGCCAGTCCGCACGCGAGCTCCTACCCAACCTATACGGCTGCATCCCCAAGCGACGGTGCACGGCGAGAATCGTGGCGGACGGGCTCAATGGCAACTCCTGGGCACGCGACATCCATGGCAACCTAGGCCTGCACGAGATCGGCCAGTATCTGCAGCTCTGGCAGATCATGCAGCGCACCGAGCTCTCCGCCGCCCCGGACCAGCTGATATGGAAATGGACAGCGAGCGGCACCTACTCCGCGCAGTCCTGCTACTTGGCCACCTTCCATTCCATGGATCGACGGCCTGCTATTCCTGGAAGCTAATCTGGAAATGCTGGGTGCCGCGGAGGGTCAAATTCTTCCACTGGCTGGCCAACCAGGACCGGTGCTGGACTGCAGAGAGGTTGGCTCACCACTGACTACAACACCACCCCCGCTGTCTCCTTTGTGATCAAGAGCCGGAAACGCTGCGACACCTGCTGCTGGAATGCCCCTTTGCCCGCCAGACATGGCACGAGACCCTGGCCTGGCTTCGCATCCCAGCCCCGACCCCCACACGTGAGCCTTCACTCATGGACTGGTGGAAACATGCCAAGGATAACTCGCCGCGGATCCTACACAAAGCCCTGAAATCCGTCGCGCTGCTCGTGCCATGGATGGTCTGGAAGCACAGGAACAGCTGCGTCTTCGACAACGCAACACCATCCATGAATACGCTCCTAGATAGAATCAAGGACGAGGCCTGCTCTTGGGCGGCTGCCGGGGCACCTGGCCTCCGACTTGTGCTGCCACAAACTTGGGACGTGCACTAATCATGCTGTAATCCATGCGTCCTCGGACGTTCGTAACTGAACCTCTTATCTTTTCAATGCAAAGAAACGCAGAGATCCTTTGCATTTTCTCAAAAATAAAGTGATCTTCCCTTATAGTATATGCCATAATTTCTTCTGTTTTGCTATTCAAGGTACCACCTTGATTTTTGTGTTGCCTTGGAGTACTATAAGCTGGTGGATGAATTTAAGTGATCTCAAATTTGCTTTTCTGTTGACCTCTATAGGTATAATGATCCATTTGTTATGGTGAATTTTGATGGAGATCCTACAGCTGATTCAGAGCAGTACAACAAGCTAGAGAGATCTGTACGTGATGAATGTGAATCCCAGGTGAGTCACATTTCTTTTTCTTCTGCCTTGAGCCTTCTGATTTAGTTACTTACGTTAACATGCCCATAAGGATGTATTGTTGAAACAGATATTTTATATTGATTGCATGTTAATGTCAAATGCATATATTTCCAGACGTTATGTTAATACGTCACTGATGCTCTGCGTAGATATACCCTCGCATCAATACCAATACAAAAAGACCCAAAGGAGCAGATCCAAGCCATCTCAGCCATCAAATCATGAGATCTAGCTGTTCAAACCGCTCCAATGTTGAGCACCAAACACGTTTAACACTCTAATTACTCACCACTGCCACTAGTTGTAGATACATTTAGACTCAACGTCATCTTATAAAATCAGCCACGCAATTGATATCCTGCCAATTATCTACGTGCAATTGATATCTTACCTAACATCAATATGCAATTAATATCCTACTAAATATTAACGTGCATTGCACCTACACGATTACTAAGTATATCTCATGATAGGCTCTGATGAAAAGTTTTCAAGTCAGTGGTTCAGACCCTGCAAAACAAGAGAAATTTCTGGCATATATGGCTCCAGCACCCCATGAGGTATCCATCCTTTTCTCGACTCTAGTACATCTTTATTTAAAATGTCACCGGTCATGGTTATATATATTTTTGGTGTTATTATCATAATCTTATCGCGACTATGGTTTTGTCTAGCTTGTCAAGGACTTGGATGATGAAAATGAAGACTTCCAGTACTCCTGGATTCGGGAATATCACTGGGAAGTATGTGGCATTTGCTAACGTGTCTGCGATTGTGTCTAAGTTTTCGTTCTGCTGGTGTAAAACTGCCTACATACCTTTTCTTGTTTCGTGATTCAGGTAAGGGGGGATGACAAACAAGATCCAACGACTTACCTCGTCTCATTTGATGATGATGCAAAATATTTGGTAACTTGCTCTGTGCATACTTTATTTATTCTGATTTTATTCTAATATATGGCAATTATTCATTGCACATTTGGGTGACACTTTATTGTCCATTTGGCAGCCTCTTCCTACCAAGTTAGTATTGCAGAAGAAGAAAGCTAAAGAGGGGAGATCTGGGGATGAAATTGAGCATTTTCCAGTGCCTTCTAGAATTATTGTGAGCAGGACAGCACATGGTGATGAGATGGAGCACGGAGAATCATCCAGCATGCATGTATGACTCATTTTTCCTTTATAACTGCTGGCATGAAAGTTTACTTTGCAGTGAACTATTAGTACTATACCGCAGCTAGGTAGCATTTTTGTTCTTCAGTTTTTTGTCTCTATTTAATACTCCCTCCGGTCCAAAATATAAGGTGTATTATTTTTTCCAAAAGTCAAACATTTCTACGTTTGACCAAGATTACAGAAAAATGTATCAACATCTACGGTACCAAATAAATACAACAACAACAAAGCCTTTCGTCCCAAACAAGTTGGGGTAGGGTAGAGCTGAAACCCATAAGATCTCGCAACCAACTCCACATGGATAGCACGGTACCAAATAAATGGAATATGAAAATATATTTCATGATAGATATTTTTTTCTCAATAAACTTGGTCAAATGTAGATAGTCTTGACTTAAAAAAAAAATCAATACACCTTATATTTTTGACCGGAGGGAGTATATTTGTAGGTGGTTCATCTTCTCACCAAGCCATATATAAAGCTACTGGGTTTCTTGCTATCAGTTCACCTATTCTCGCTCTTAGGATTGTTCACCTTTTTATTATCCCCAACTCTTCCCATGTTGGAGCATAAATTGATCTTTATGCATTACCATTACCTTTAACTAAAGGATTTCTCCTCTGTAGGGGAATTTAAAGCGACAAAGATCTTCTGTTGATGATGATCTTGATGAGCATCCGAGGCATTCTCGTGTAGAAGATATGGGGCAGTATAGTGAAGAAGACTATTCTGATTGATCAATTAGATATGGAAGGATCGTCATTTTCTTGCACCATCGAATTTCATGAGCACATATGAATCTTTGAAGATCTCATATGCATTTGCTTTGGTGCCTCCATAAGTAGTAATAGGGTGCAGGGTTGATGAAAGAACATGCTTGAGTGCATTCGGGCAATAGCAGATTTCGAAGTGCAGAGTGGGCAAAGCAAGGCAGAGTGTAACTGGACCTTAAGACTGGTCTCAGAAGTGATGATAGAGGGTCTCATCATCATGTAAAAAAAAGTCTCTGTAGTCTTGGGAGTGATTCTCCACTGCTGTTTTGATGATATAGACAACTGTTTTTCCCATTTGATTGTGTAAGTACAACAATTTATTTATGTCAGGATACTAGACAGCTGTGCTATCGTAACTGTTTCTTTTCTGGTGGAAATGATAATCAACATAGCGAAGGTCATGTATTTGTGCTACCAGGAATGTTAAGGTGCACTTACTGAAGATCAAGAGTAGCATTGCGAGAGGAGTAAACTGTGTTTTCAGTTTTTTTTTTTTGGCATGTGTAACTGTGGTGTCCGTAGAAAAACTTGTTTTGGGGGTATTTTTCTGCCTTTAAAAAAACATTTTTTATTTTTGCAATAATTCCTTCTCTAACTTGAGAGGAATCGTATTCTAATCTACTATGGAGTGGTATTTTTTGTATTGTTCCATTTATATGCAAAGTAATGAAGAAGTATCGAGGTAGATGGAAGTGCAAATATCAAACAACAGGTATATTATTGAGATAATGTAGACACCACATTTACCTGCTTATTGTGACTATTTTAATTCAAGTGGTATCAGCAGTACCTCTTGAGGTGATCTTCAAGTGTTCTCAACTGTTGCTTGGAATGCTGCCTTTGAGTTGCCATTGGAGATTGGAAAGATCCTTTGATCATCGACTTATGTTGCCAGCTGGCTCAGATTCTTAGTCACTTGATGGCAACCAGGTATGATTATTCATCATGTAGTACTGTCAAATAGCTTTTGCAATTTTCTCTGACTTCAGTTAATCTCTTACTGTTCAGGAATTCAATGGATTTTAAGCCATTGGAGGTCTTCTAAAAACAAAAACAAGGAAGGTATCATTAATTTTCTGGTATTCCCACTCTCCTGATGGTTCTTCCTAACCACCATTCCCGACTCATCTCATACCTGTTGTGTGATGCTGACAATGCAGATATCATAATCCAATCTGAAACTGTTGCCGCAGGTCATATCATGTGTTTGTCGTAGATAATTACCAGATTCTCTGCTCTTCTTTTGATGGAAAATTCCATATGCTCTTTAATATTTCTTAACATTTTTTCTTGCAAGTGTTGCTATACATTCCACTGGAAGATAGCTTTCACCTTGTTATTTTGTTCTATGCTACTTCCTACTCCCTCTATTCCAAATTAATTGAAGTTCTAGTTTTGTCCCAAGTCAAAACTTGTTATTATACAAAACATCAAATATATAGAGTACAGAAATATATTTCATGATGAATCTGCTGAACTAGTTTGGTGTTAGAGATGTTCATATGTTTCTATAGACTTGGCAAACTAAACAAGTTTGTCTTGGTCAACTACCTATAGATGTTCATATGTTTTTCTATAGACTTGGTCTAATGGTTAATAAAATTGTAGGTTCACAATACTGTTGCTTCATTCTGAACCTCATCTTGCAGAGTTTCTGAAATCATGCAAGGATTACCAGCTTAGATAGTTGAAGTGGGTGGTGCAGTTTGTGCCGATAATAGACCTAACAGGCATTTTCTTTTCCTTTTAATGCTAACATGTGAGGTTGATAGATTCCGCACAAAGAGATCTTTCTCCATTGGGGTGCAAATTATTTCAGCATAACGTTGTGATGCTGCACCAAGTTTGTATTTGTATTGAATTAGCAACACAAGTGCATAATTGTTTTCATCCTACTTTCTTTTGCTAAGTAGTAGGTATTACATGTTTCTGAAAGATATCCAATTGCACTTGCACATGTGATGGGATTAAGTAGTGACAGTTCAATGCTATGGTGTCGGACCTTTTTAAGTGACATGTATATTTAATCTCCATGAAGAACCGTAGCGTTGTTACCTGTTTCCCTCAATCCCAGGAACATAGTACGACAAGTGCTGGAACTTTATTCAACCGTATCATACTTCCATGCCTGTTGTTCTTTTTGCTGCTGCAATGTAGTACTGTGTGTAACTGGGCCCATGATGGAGCTCTTTGTAACACACTTGAAGCTGCAGGTAGTGCTGCTCTGATGGTTTTCGAGGGCATGATCATCTGGTTCTTAATCATTCTCGTCAGTCCTGGGAAAAGTTCGGACATTGCAAAGCTTTTTTGGTAACGTTGCTTGTTTGATCCAGTTGTAATGATTATTGGCTCTCATTGGAACATGAAAGCGCGTTTTGCTGCGGCCGTCAGTTTTGAGAAAATGATGATATAAATTAACTGTCTCGAAAATGATGATTGAAATAATTGAGATGCAAAGTAGAATTTGAATGGTTTGAACTATGATGCACTGATGAGATGGTGGGGCACGTTTGTTTGCAAAATCAAACTTCCTGGTTCATCTTTTATCAGCAACTCTAAATAGTGGTAAAAATATGATGCATGAGCATGAAATATACAATAAGTGCACTATGTGTTGCTTGCTTACTTTTGTTTCAGAGCTTGCACTGAAGCTACTTTAGAGCTTGAATGTTTTACTTGGTTCATAACAAAGCTGCATTGATCTGCTTACTACAAGTACAAGGTAACCAACATAAGTTGGATAATTAGGAGTCACAACTGGATAAAGGCTATATTACTTTGTAGAAAGATTGCAACCAAGTAGAGGTAAAGTAACTTATTCAAGTATGCTAATTCTTTTTTTTTTTTGAAGGGAAGTATGCTAATTCTAACAAACACTGAACTGGTATTATTCCACACATACTTTATATACACAAAAAGTTATGAAAACATACAATGTTAATATTGGGCATATCTACATAACTCCTCTGCATAGACAGCATAGCCCTTGCACATTACATGCGTGTCTACCAGCTAAGAAAGGAGAGTGGCATCCTGCACATTCTGAGATCTCCATCCCTTCCAGTCAATATTTCAGCAAGAGTTGGCAGAACTGTGGCGTGTTCCTATACTAGGGGCATGTTTGGTTGTTATCTGTGATTTTGCCTGCATAGCATACACTGGGCAAAAAGCAACATCTGCACCTCGTTTGGTTGCCTGCATCGAGATTGCCTACATTAGGGGATACGTTTGCGCATGGTGTTTGGCGTCCTGCATTGTCTCAACTCACACAACTACACGCTGTTTGGTCATGTCCTACAATCGCAGCACACATTGACAATAAGTATAGCACACACTACCGGACAATCTAGCTCAACAAAGCACGACATGAGCAACATGCATCACAACTAGCTACCAATCCATTGTGTACACTACCCTAGCATGCTACAAATCCACCACCAATAGCTACCACAACATCAGAATCTCACAGATCAACACCCAAATACAACCCTAGCATGCTACAAGATGCTAACCCTACCACAAGCTTGAACATCAAACCCTATCACATGCTCTCAGATCTAGCTACAACGAGTACAGAGAAGGGGGTGATTGAACTCACAAAGGCCATCGCTGCAGCTCGAGGAAGATGCGGAAATGGTCGGAGAAGATGAGGACACGAGTCGCCGCCGCCGTGGTCCGTCGGCCGGGGAAGGAGCGCCGCTTACCTGCTCGTCGGTGCCGATGCGCGTCGGAGGGAAAGCTTGAAAGGGGGGAGAAGGGTGGCGGGAGTTTCGGCGGTGAGGCAAAGTGGGCTATATAGGGCGACCAAATCGACGGGAGGTGAGCCGAAATCCTCCCGCCAATTTTCCGGAGACGAGTGCGAGTTCACGCCATCTCCGTGGTCGCACGAGCTCAGCGCCGCGTCCTCCCTGCTTCGGCCGAGTCTGGCTCGCTAGAAACTGCCGATTCGACCATTCCTAGCGGGTCTGGTTGGGAGGTGCTTTAAAGTTCGTGCTATGCGGACCAAATAGTGTATGCGGGCAGCCAAACATGCCAAATTCTTTCCGCGCGGGCCTGGTTGGGCTCTATGCGACCTACCAAACACGCCCTAGAATCATGACCGGATGGCCACCCAGCGGACGTCTGGAGCTCAATCGTTGATCGGGCAGCTCACGGTTCACGGGATCATTCATGCCATCAAATCAACTATCGGAGAATGGAGGCTTGCGGGTGCAACCTGCCTCAGTAGCCCGCTCGCTGATCATTAGCTCTGTCAGCCTCTCCTTGTTTTCACTTCTCTTTTTTTTAACTCCGCCTGGCTCCGGCCATACATACTTCTACCTGCTAAATAAATGAAATTGCCACCAATTGCTGGTTCTTCTATACCTACTAATAAAGTACGGAGCGTTTCTACCCGTCCGCCGTCATATGTTCTATAAAAAAGCCCCTGATTTTTTCTTTAAGTAACGCACGGTCCAACATTAAGTGTCCTTTCCCTGTTGGACTTCGGCCCAACTGCGGCAGCGCTATCTCGCGTACATGGGCGCCAGTTAGTATTCCACGTTCAGCTGCAGTAGGCCAAGTTCACTTTGTTTTCAACCCGTTAGGTCCCTGACTTTTATTATTTACAGAGAATATGTTAAACATGATTATGCTATAACTTTGCAACCGTAACTCGAATTAAAATAATTTATATATGTAATTTGATTAAAAAAATGCGTAGTTTCCAACCGTGCTATTATTTGTTCCTGTTAACCACTTTAAAATTCTGTTCAGGGCATAAACTTAGTCAACCTAATTAATTGCTATGTTGTATTTTGGGAAATGCTAACAACTGCAGTGGGCTCAACTCGCTCTTTTTTCAGCCCGTTAGGTGCCTGACTTTTATTATTTACAGAGAATATGTTAAACATGATTATGCTATAACTTTGCAACCGTAACTCGGATTAAAATAGTTTGTATATGTAATTTGATCAAAAAATGCATAGTTTCCAACCGTGCTATTATTTGTTCCTGTTAACCACTTTAAAATTCTGTTCAGGGCATAAACTTAATTAACCTAATTAATTGCTATGTTGTATTTTGGGAAATGCTAACACACAATATAACTTTTATATAATCTTTATATATATGAAATATGTTACGAGGGCCTATATGGATCGGAGGGAGTATGAATGATCGATTTTAATGGGCATATAGGAGTAATAAAGAAAGTAGAGAATAAATGGTGTTATCAGTAGGGATAAAAAAGCGGGATATTCAAAAAAATATGAAGGAGAGAATAACACAAAGGAATTGTTATTAATATCAAGGGCGCGGCATGCATGCAATGCAATATACAAAAAATTAATACCGAGGGACGTGGGAGGGGCACGCATATATGCGTTGCTGCGCAGTGTGCGACCGTTATGTGCAACAGAAATAAGAGCGTCGAGTTGTATGCAATGAACTAGGATCGTTTCGCTCAGACGCAGATAAGTTTTTTATTAATCTTCAAGCGTATGCAGAGATGGCCTAAAACACATTTAATAGAATTCTTTTATTGAGATTTTTCTCACAACTTGGTGCAGATTCCAAACATTGCTTCAACTTATAAATAATGCATTGGTATGGAAAATTGAAAATTAGGCTCTTTAAGATCAGAATCGTCGTACAAAAACCGTACCAAAAGTATTGTATGTGCAGCATGCTTCTTAACGTACTACTAATATGAATTTCTGCTAGACCTCAGTGTGCGCGCCTCTCTACCGTGACCGGGCACAATTCGGATGTTGTTGGGCCGTGCTGACGGATATTTCAGTGGACACATCAATTTATCTCTCCCGTTGCAACGCACGGGCATATGTGCTAGTTTTTTTTAAAAAATAGGTAGAGGAGTAGAGGCACATCATCCATGGGGTGGTAAGGAGGTGTTGCACATAGACTCACCAGAAATAGTTCTCGAGCACCATGGCAAGGCGGAGTAGAAGCGGTTGAGGTTGCCAAACACCTGACGAGGCAAAGGTGCTCTACTTGCTCTGCATCTTCAAAAGAATCATCTGATGCAATATCCCAAGAGGTGGCATTAGGTAAAAAGATGATTCATCTGAATATAACATAAAAGCATACAAGATGAGAAGTGAAAAAATCATATGACTAGAGATAACACAACAATCAACATTCTTCGCAACATTTGTGAGTTGAGAGCTAGAACCTACACTTAAGAATTTGCAAAGAAGACTGAACCGAGCTGGATAGATAATAAATTTGCACTTCCTGTAACTCCAATCCCTCGATGAGCTTGAGAAGGGAGATGGTTCTGTAGAAGAAACGGCGTCCACCAGTGGGCCAGGACGTTGAGCTCCTCAACTGTGGCGGCCAACCGCCGCGTCCATAGGTGGGGCCGGCTAGTCCTACACCTCTTTCGGCGACAGCGACAGCTTGGCAACAACTGAAGCGCCGTCGTCATGAATGAATGCAACTCGATGTTGGGACTGGCCATGGATCTGGATGGGTGCCACATCTTCTTATCGCGCTCCATGGTCTTCCTAGAACTCCGCTCTCTTCCTTGATCTGCCGCGCGGGAAGGTCTCGTTTGGCGAGAACCATAGTGCAGCCAGATAAGATTTTTTTACTATTTTTTAAAAATGTATACCCTAATTCAGAAGTTTCAGTTCTATGACCCCATCATCCGCGTGTAGACCGAAGAGGGACTCTTCGTTCTTGCATGGGCCGAAGAGGATCTCTACGTCCAGCATGAGGTGAAGATAACTTTTTGGTTGCCTATGGGCCGAAGAGCTGTCTTCGATGGGCAGTGGGCCGAAGAGATGATCTTTGGCCTCGTCAAGACCGGAGAAGTGATATTTGTTAACCACACGAACGAAGAGTTTGGAATAAGGGCTCGACCGTCTTCTTCCTTCCGATGCCTGCTCATTCCCATGTTTCTCTCTTTCCTTCACAATTATCACTGTATCCGCCTCCATTTCGTCTCATACACACTGCCAACCAACTGATCCACTAGAGGAGAGGCATCCCTGGCGGCCAAGGCTCCGATCCATCCATTAGGTAGAGGTGGGGGCATGGGGGAGGAGCTTGGTTCGAGAGGAGAGGAGGAGCTTGGCTGGGGAGGACAGGAGGAGCTCGGTTGAGGGCGGGGAGTGGAGAGGAGGAGCTTGACTGGGGAGGAGTTTGGGCGGTGGTGGTTGTCGGGGCAAGCTCCATTCGGCGAGCATAGAAGAGATCGGATCGAAGCCGACACCACACACATCAAGGGTATACCATTAACTCTTCCAAAAGCGTCCGTTAATTAGGATTTGGTATATATTGTTAGTAGTTAGGGTTTGATTAGTGTGTGTCATGCGTTAGTAGTTAGGATTTGAGTCATGTATACATCATGTTAGTAGTTAGGGTTGGTTTCGTGTGTGTATATATTGCTAGTATATTGTGTGTCATCGGCTACTAGTTATGGTTTGATTAGTGTACATGTTAGTCACTTGTTAAGTTTAGTGTGCAGTATGTAGTATATGCGATAAAAGAAGTAGTGATAGATAAATTGGAGCGTATAGTACATAGATTATTGGTTCAATGAGATTGATGGCAATATGGAATTGTCTGGCAGGTGAAGTGTCCGAATCGGTGAATTCCACAGTGTACTATGGCCCTGGTAATGTCCGATATAATGAGTTGGGGGTTGATCCGAGTGAGTATAAATGTTGCCAGTTGACACGACCAAATCCAAAAAGAGTGGACATTAGGTAGTTGAAATACTGGTTAACAACAAGTTTGGGGCTGGATCCTAATGAGCGTTATGTCAATATTCATGCATTGTAGACTAAATCTTGTAAAAACGTAGTATGGGAGCTAATCCCGATAGATAGGAGCCAAAAGTGGTTGGTCTGGTTAAGGCGTTGCAGAGAACGGATGATTCACCCCTATGCCTTAGTGATCCCTGTGGCGAAGGAGGAGAATATGACGGGGGTATGAACTGGGCCAGGGCAGTCAACCGGCTAATGAGATTGATCCATCTGGGTAACAACCAGTGAATGTTAGCCATCCCGAGGAAGAGTCGGGTTAAGTGTCACACATTTTACGTGGTCATGAAGCAGGGTAGAGTAGTCAGTCGACAGTATTTGCTGGTAGTGGTTTGGCTGATGGGGATGAGGAGGGGGAGTAAATGTAGAGGGTGATGGAAGAGGAGGACCAATATGGATTGGTGGATGATCTGGATTCTGATAATTTCGAGGAAGATGAAGGTGAATCTGAGGATGATGTGAAGGTGATGATGTTGGGGAACGTTGCATGGAAAACAAAAAAAAATTCTACGCACACGCAAGATCTATCCATGGAGATGCATAGCTACGAGAGGGGGAGTGTGTCTATGTACCCTCGTAGACCGTAAGCGGAAGCGTTAGAACAACGCGGTTGATGTCGTCGAACAACTTCACGATCCAACCGACCGAGTACCGAACGTACGGCACCTCCGCGTTCAGCACACGTTCAGCTCGGTGACGTCCTCGACTTCTTGATCCAGCAAGACGGCGAGGTAGTGGATGAGTTCCGGCAGCACGACGGCGTGGTGACGGTGATGGTGATGCTATCTCTGCAGGGCTTCGCCCAAGCACTGCGAAAATATGACCGAGGGACGGAACTGTGGAGGGGGGCGCCGCACACGGCTAAGACAATGTTGTGTCCCCTTTGGGGCGCCCCCCTCTCCTCTATTTATATATGTGTAGGGGCTTGGAGTAGAAGGAATAGTGCCACATGAACAGTAACCGTGAATAGTACACACGTGGACTTGGACTCCAAAGTCCAATCCTATTCCTACTAGGACTCTCCCTTTTTCCTTCCCTAGCTGCGTGGGCTTTTGAGGACTTGGTGCGCCTGGCCCAATAAGGCCAGGGCACCTCCCCTTAGCCCATGCCAGCCCTTGGGATGTGGTGGACCCACTTGTGGACTTCCGGACCCCTCCGGAATCCTCCGGATCCTTCTGGAAGCTTCCCGGTACAATACCGAAAAAAACTGCACCTTTTTCCGGAACCCAAAATATGACTTCCCATATATAAATCTTTACCTCTCGACCATTCCGAGACTCCTCGTGATGTACGGGATCTCATCCGGGACTCGGAACAATATTCGGTTACCAATTCACATAACTCATATAACACTATATCGTCAACGAACGTTAAGCGTGCGGACCCTACGGGTTCGGGAATGATGTAGACATGACTGAGACGCCTCTCCAGTCAATAACCAATAGCGGAACCTGGATGCTCATATTGGTTCCTACATATTCCACGAAGATCTTATCGGTCGAACTGCAATGACAACATACGTAATTCCCTTTGTCCGTCGGTATGTTACTTGCCCGAGATTCGATCGTCGGTATCTCCATACCTAGTTCAATCTCGTTACCGGCAAGTCTCTTTACTCATTCCGTAATACATCATCCCGTAACTAACTCCTTAGTCACTTTGCTTGCAAGCTTCTTATGATGTGCATTACCGAGAGGGCCCAGAGATACCTCTCCGAAACACGGAGTGACAAATCCCAGTCTCGATCCATGCCAACTCAACGGACACCTTCGGAGATACCTGTAGAGCATCTTTATGATCACCCAGTTACGTTGTGACGTTTGATAGCACACAAGGTATTCCTCCGGTATCCGGGAGTTGCATGATCTCATGGTCTGAGGAACATGTATTTGACATTCAAGAAAGCAGTAGCAATAAACAAAACGATCATATGCTAAGCTAACGGATGGGTCTTGTACATCACATCATTCTCCTAATGATGTGATCCCGTTATCAAATGACAACTCATGTCTATGGTTAGGAAACCTTAACCATCTTTGATCAACGAGCTAGTCTAGTAGAGGCTCACTAGGGACACGGTATTTGTTTATGTATTCACACATGTATTTAAGTTTCCGGTCAATACAATTCTAGCATGAATAATAAACCTTTATCATGAACAAGGAAATATAAAATAATAACAACTTTATTATTGCCTCTAGGGTATATTTCCATCAGATGATTCCTTCTTCATAGAATCATGACATATCTACGTGGCCTTACAGTTAATGATAGACATGAGACTCCATGGCAGTATCATCAGAACTAAGTCCAGATAGGGGCTATGTATACCACAAAGAAACAATTGAAGAATGCGGTGATAAAGTGAGCTATGTCCACGCAGAGTATTTTCCACACACGCATATCAAGTCCAAAAAACTTGACTGTGCAATGCGTTGAAACTAGTTGTCCTGGGAAGGTGCACGTGCACGTGCCCAAGTGGGACGTGAACTGGGTTGTCATTGATGTTGTGCCACATAATTGTGTGAGGAAAAACTTCATGGTGGATCATCCAAACCTGACTTCAACTCTCATTGTGCACCTCATGTATAGTGAGATAGTGAAGAAGAAAGACATGGAAGCAAAGCACATCCATACAACAGTTAAGAGCAGATGGAAGTACAAAATTCCTTATGGAAAGGCTTGGAGGGCTAAGTAGAGGGTGATGGAGGAAAGGTTTGGGATGTTCATAGACTCCTAGGAGAATGGTGTCCGTCTCATTCGCACACTGAAGGAGAGGAATCCCGGCACTTGTGTTGACATACAACACATATTCCTGCCTAATATACCAGGATTCAAGGTGTTGAATCGAGTATTCTTCTCTTTGCTATATTCATCGAAGCTTTCTAGCATTGTCATCCCGCGACGTGTGTGGATGGTACATTCCTGATTGGTCAGTACAAAGGGTAGATCCTTACTCTATTGGTGTGGACGGGAAAGGTCAAATCTTCCCACTTGCTATGGCCTTTGTAGAGGGTGAGAACTTTCAGAGCTAAGTATGGTTTTTAAGGCAACTGAAAATTGCCATCATGAAGGATCGACCAAATGTGTGTGTCGTTCATGAAAGGCATCGCATCAATATTTGCATCATCACGATCTTAGCCCACAAATTTCTTACATGCTGCCACCTCCTTCAAAACCAGGAAGCTCGTCCTGGCAGCACCATAATGCTTCTCAAATGGAGCCTAGTAACACTACTTTGTACTTTGTTATCTGAATTCTCGTTTTACAAATCAATTTTACATGTGTAGCTCTCGTGCAGGAAACAACCCGCGTGCCTCCTCGGCACAGTTCATGCAATCTGTGTAGTCGTCGATGCTCACTTGTGGTGGTTCATTCTTTGAGGGCATTGACGATGCCGAGGAGATAGTGTTGGAAATATGCCCTGGAGGCAATAATAAAGATGTTATTATCATATTTCCCTTTCATGATAAATGTTTATTATCCATGCTAGAATTGTATTGACTGGAAACTTAAATACATGTGTGGATACATAAACAACACTGTGTCCCTAGTGAGCCTCTACTAGACTAGCTCGTTGATCAAAGATGGTTAAGGTTTCCTAACCATAGACATGAGTTGTCATTTGATAACGGGATCACATCATTAGGAGAATGATGTGATGGACAGACCCCAACCGTAAGCTTAGCATCTGATCGTATCACTAAGTCACTTTGCCGTAGCTTTCGTAATGTCAAGTATCTGTTCCTTATACCATGAGATCATGCAACTCCCGGATACCGGAGGAATACTTTGTGAGCTATCAAACATCACTTCCTAACTGGGTGATCATAAAGCTGCTACTCAAGTATCTCCGAAGGTATTTGTTGGGTTGCATGGATCGAGACTGGGATTTGTCACTTCGTGTGACGGAGAGATTTCTCTGGGCCCTCTCGGTAATACAACAGCACAAGAAGCTTGCAAGCATGTGACTAATGAGTTTAGTCACAGGGATCTTGTATTACGGAACGAGTAAAGAGACTTCCCGGTAACAAGATTGAACTAGGTATGGCGATACCGACGATCGAATCCCGGGCAAGTAACATATCGCCGGACAAAGGGAATTGCATACGGGATTAGCTAAATCCTTGACATCGTGGTTCAACTGATAAAGATCTTCGTTGAATATGTGGGAGTCAATATGGGCATCCAAGTCCCGCTATTGGTTATTGACCGGAGAGGAGTCTCGGTCATGTCTGCATGTTCTCGAACCCGTAGGGTCACACACTTAACGTTCGGTAGTGCTAGGGTAGTATTGAGATATTCATATGGTGAAGTCTGAAAGTAGTTCGGAGTCTCGGATGGGATTCGGGACATCACAGGAGCTCTGGAATGATCCAGAGGTAAAGATTTATATATGGAAAGTCGTTTTCAGGGTTTCGGAAAAAGTTTGGTTTTTTCCGGTATTGTACCGGGAAGCTTCCAGAAGGTTCCGGAGGGTTCCGGGGGAGGGGGGGGGGGTCTGAAACTCTACCAGTGGGTTCCACCAGCCCCGAGGGCGTGCATGGGCTATAGGGGGCGCCCTGGCCTATTTGGGCCAGGCGCACTAGCCCCCTAAGGCCCATGCGCCTGGGGGGCAAACCCTAGGAGGTGGGGCACCTCCACTTGCCTTGGGGGGCAAGTCCTCCCCCCGGCCGCCGGCCCCCTCCTTGGAGGAGTGGCTAGGGCTGGGTGCCCCCTCCCTCACCCCTCTATATAGTGGGGAGGCGCAGGAGGGCTGCACCCTTCGACCCTTGGCCTCCGCCTCTCCCGTTACTCCTCCTCCACGTTCCGTCAGCGCTTGGCGAACCCCTGCCAGGATTCCGCTGCCACCACCACCACCACGCCGTTGTGCTGCTTCCGATCTCATCTACCTCCTCTCCCTCGCTTGCTGGATCAAGATGAAGAGGACGCCACCGAGTCGTACGTGTGCTAATCTCGGAGGTGCCGCACATGCGGTGCTTGGATAGGATTGGATCACGATGCAAGTATGACTACGTCAACCACGATCATTAGATCGTTAAAGCTTTTGGTCTACAAGGTTATGTATACACACTTCCCTCTCGTTGCTAGCATCTCCATAGATAGATCTTTGGGTGTTTTGTAGGATTTTTTTGTTTTCCATGCAACGTTCCCCATCAGTGGTATCAGAGCTAGGTCTATGCGTAGATGTTATGCACGAGTAGAACACAAAGAAGTTGTGGGCATTGATGTTCAGATTTCTTACCTCCTTTGTTATTTTCGATTCGGCGGTATTGTGGGATGAAGCGGCCCGGACCAACTTTACTTGTCCTCGCACAAGAGACTGGTTCCACTGACAACTTGTATTGCATAAAAGTGCCTGGTGGGTGTCTGTCTCTCCCACCTTAGTTGAATCTGATTTGACAATGGCGGTCCTTGTAGAAGGTTAAAAGGCAACTTGTATATCACCGTTGTGGCTATGCGTAGGTAAGAACGGTTCTTATATGTTGCCCATAGCAGCCACGTAAAATTTGCAACAACAAAGTAGAGGATGTCTAACTTGGTTTTGCAGGGCATGCTGTGATGTGGTATGGCCAAGATGTGATTTGATATATGTTGATGTATGAGATGATCATGTTTTGTAATAGTTCACGACTTGCATATCGATGAGTACGGCAACCGGCAGGAGCCATAGGGTTGTCTTTAATTTATTGTATGACCTGCGTGTCAATCATTAAACACCATGTAATTGCTTTACTTTATCGCTATGAGTTAGCAATAGTCGTAGAAGCAATAGTTGGTGGAGACAACCACATGACGGCACGATGATGGAGATCATGGTGTCATGCCGGTGATGATGGAGATCGTGCCGGTGCTTTGGAGATGGAGATCAAAAGCACAAGATGATAATGGCCATATCATGTCACATATTGATTGCATGTGATGTTTATCTTTTATGCATCTTATTTTGCTTAGGACGACAGTATCATTATAAGATGATCCCTTCACTTAATTTCAAGATAAAAGGTGTTCTCCCTAAGTATGCACCGTTGCGAAAGTTCGTCGTTTCGAAGCACCACGTGATGATCGGGTGTGATAGACTCTTCGTTCACATACAACGAGTGTAAGCCAATTTTACACATGCAGAATACTTGGGTTAAACTTGACGATCTTAGCATGTACAAACATGGCCTCGGAACACGAAGAACAGAAAGGTCGAACATGAGTCATATAGAAGATATGATCAACATGGAGATGTTCACCATTAAAACTACCCCATCTCATGTGATAATCAGACATGGGTTGGTGAAATTGGATCATGTATCACTTAGACAACTTCAGGGATGTTGATTTAAGTGGGAGCTCATTAGTAATTTGATTAGTTGAACTAATTATCATGAACATTGTCTAAAAATGTGTTTGCAAATTATGTTGTAGATAAATGGCTCGCGCTATAGCTCCCCTGAATTTTAATGCTTCCTAGATAAAGAAAAGTTGAAAGATGATGGAAGCAACTATGCGGACTGGGTCATAATCTGGGATTGTCCTCACTGCTGCATGCTACTTGTGAACTGCGTTGGGATTTCCCCGAAGAGGAGAGGATGATGCAGTACAGTAGGGATAAGTATTTCCCTCAGTTAAGAACCAAGGTTATCAATCCAGTAGGAGAACCACACAGAACCTCGTTAGCAGCACCTACACACATAAAAGCAAACACTTGCACCCAACGCAAATAAGAGGGTTGTCAATCCCCTTAGCGGTTACTTGCAAGGATTAATTCTGATAGTGATAGATAGAAAAGTAAATTGCAAAATAAAATAAAAGTAAATAAATTGCAGCAAGGTAATTTTGGATTTTAATATATGATAAAAGTAGACCCGGGGGCCATAGTTTTCACTAGAGGCTTCTCTCTCAAACACATAGCATACGATGGGTAAACAAATTACTGTTGGGCAATTGATAGAAAAGCGCATAGTTATGACGATATTCAAGGCAATGATCATGTATATAGGCATCACGTCCGAGACAAGTAGACCGACTCCTGCCTGCATCTACTACTATTACTCCACCCATCGACCACTATCCAGCATGCATCTAGGGTATTAAGTATAAAACAGAGTAACACCTTAAGCAAGATGACATGATGTAGACAAAGTAAACTCAAGCAATATGATTAAACCCCATCTTTTTATTCTTAATGGCAACAATACAAATACGTGTCTTGTCCCTTTCTGTCACTGGGATATAGAACACCGCAAGATTGAACCCATCACAAAGCACCTCTCCCATTGCAAGATAAATCAATCTAGTTGGCCAAACCAAACGGATAGATCGGAGAGAAAGCTATAACAATCATGCATAAATAAGTTCAGAAAAGACTCAAATATTTCTCATGAATAATCTGATCATAAACCCACAATTCATCGGATCCCAACAAACACACCGCAAAAGAAGATTACATCGAATAGAACTCCAAGGAGATCGAGGAGAACATTGTATTGAAGATCAAAGAGAGAGAAGAAGCCATCTAGCTACTAGCTATGGACCCGTAGGTCTGTGGTAAACTACTCACACATCATCGGAAGGGCAGCAAGGTTGTTGAAGAAGCCCTCCGTGATCGATTCCCCCTCCGGCAGAGTACCGGAAAAGGCCTCCAGATGGGATCACGGAAGAACAGAGGCTTGCGGCGGCGGAAATGTTTTCTCTTCTGTCCCTCTGGTATATTGGGAATATTTTGGAATTTATAGTGCTGGAATTAGGTCAAGAGGTGCCACGAGGGGCCCACAAGCCTGGGGGCGCACCTACCCCCCTGGACGCGCCTCCCGAGCTTGCCGCCTCCTCATGACTCGTCTGGTCTTCTCCCGAAGCTTCTAGGGTCCCTTCTGGTCCAGAAAAAATTAATCCAAAGTTTTTTCTCCGTTTGGACTCTGTTTGATAATGATTTTCTGAAAAGGCAAAAGCAGGCAAAAAACAACAACTGGCACTGGGCACTAGGTTAATAGGTTAGTCCCAAAAAATGATATATAATTGCATAATAAACATCCAAGATTGATACTATAATAGCATGGAACAATCAAAAATTATAGATACATTGGAGACGTATCAAGCATCCCCAAGCTTAATTCCTGCTTGTCCTCGAGTAGGTAAATGATAAAAACAAATTTTTTGATGTGGAATGCTACCTAACATGTTTCATCATGTAATTCTCTTTTACAGTATGAATATTAAGATCCGAGTGATTCAAGGCAATAGTCTATAATTTGATATAAAGACATCAATACTTAGGCATACTAACAAACAATCATGCCTTTCAAAATAAAAATGCTAAAGAAAGTTATCCCTACAAAATCATATAATCCTGTCATGCTCCATCTTCTTAACATAAAGTATTTATCATGCACAACCCCGGAGACAATCAAGCAATTGGTTCATACTTTTTAACGCGCTTCAGCTTTTTCAACCCCCACACAATACATGAGCGCAAGCCATGGATATAGCACTATGGGTGGAATAGAATGTGGTGGTAGAGATTAATAAGGGGAAGTCAAAAAGAGAAGATAGTCTCACATCGACACGGCTAATCAACAGGCTATGGAGATGCCCATCAATTGATGTCAATGCGAGGAGTAGGGATTGCCATGCAACGGATGCACTAAGAGCTATAAGTGTATGAAAGCTCAAAATAAAAACTAAGTGGGTGTGCATCCAACTTGCTTGCTCATGAAGACCTCGGGCATTTGAGGAAGCCCATCATAGGAATACAAGCCAAGTTCTATAATGAAAAATTCCCACTAGTATATGAAAGTGACACCATAGGAGACTCTCTATATGAAAAACATGGTGCTACTTTGAAGCACAAGTATGGAAAAGGATAGTAACACTGCCCCTTCTCTCTTTTTCTCTCATTTTCCCCCTTTTTTTTTCTTTCTTCCCTTTTTTTTGTGGGCTCTTTTTGTCCTTTTTTATATTTATTTTCTCACTGGGACAATGCTCTAATAATGATGATCATCATACTTCTATTTACTTACAACTCAAAAATTACAACTCGATACTAGAACAAATATGACTCTATATGAATGCCTCTGGCAGTGTACCAGGATGTGCAATGATACTAGCGTAACATGTATGAAAAAAGATGAACGGTGGCTGAGCCACAAATACTATGTCAGCTATATGATCATGCAAAGCAATATGACAATGATGATGTGTGTCATATAAATGGAACGGTGGAAGTTGCATGGCAATATATCTTGGAATGGCTATGGAAATGCCATAATAGGTAGGTATGGTGGCTGTTTTGAGGAAGATATAAGGAGGCTTATGTGTGACAGAGCGTATCATATCACGGGGTTTGGATGCACCGGCGAAGTTTGCACCGACTCTCGAGGTGAGAAAGGGCAATGCACGGTACCGAAGAGGCTAGCAAATTGCGGAAAGGTGAGAGTGCGTATAATCCATGGACTCACATTAGTCATAAAGAACTCACATACTTATTGTGAAAGTTTATTAGCCCTCGAAGCAAAGTACTACTACGCATGCCCCTAGGGGGGAGGTTGGTAGGAGTTAAGCATTGCGCGCCCCCGACCGCCACGCAAAGGAAAACAATGAAGAATAAATCATGCTCCAACTTCTTAGCATAACGACAGACCATACGTGCATGCTTCGGGAATCACAAACCTTAACACCAATATTCTTACTAAACCACAATTATCTACTAGCACCTCCCACATATTACCATCTTAATATCGCAAAACTATTGCAAGGAATCAAACTTATCATATTCAGTGATCTACATGAAAGTTTTTATTATATCCCTCTTGAATACCTATCATATTAGGACCAAATTCACAACCCGTGCATATTACTATTGCTATTTATTAGACTCTCAAAAATATATAGGTGAAGCATGAGAGTGCAACTATTTCTTTAAAATTTAACCACCGCCGTGCTCTAAAAGATATAAGTGAAGCACTAGAGCAACTGCCTAGCTCAAAAGATATAAGTGAAGCACATAGAGTATTCTAACAAATCACGAATAATGTGTGTCCCTCTCAAAAAGGCGTGTTCAGCAAAGATGATTGTGGCAAACTAAAAAGCAAACAAAAGCAAGCAAACTATAGCACAAGACGCTCCAAGTAAAACACATATCATGTGATGAATAAAAATATAGCTCCAAGTGATATACCGATAGATTGTAGACGAAAGAGGGGATGCCATCAGGGGCATCCCCAAGCTTAGACGCTTGAGTCTTCCTTGAATATTACCTTGGGGTGCCTTGGGCATCCCCAATATTAGGCTCTTGCCGCTCCTTATTCCTTTATCCATCGTAGTCTCACCCAAAGCTTGAAAACTTCAGCACACAAAACTCAACAGAAACCTCGTGAGATCCGTTAGCATAACAAATAAATCTTAAACTTTAGGTACTGTTGTAAATTGATTCATATTTAATATTGGCATAATGCTACTGTACTCCAACTTCCCCATGGCTCATACCCCCCGATACGATCCATAGATTCATCAAAATAAGCAAACTATGCAACAAAAACAGAATCTGTCTAAAACAGAACAGTCTGTAAAGATCTATTTAAAAGCCATACTTCTGTAACTCCACACATTCTGAAAAATTAGGACAACGTAAAAAATTCATATACCAATACTGTGTAAAAAATTTAGATTTTTCTGATTCTCCAGTACAGAACCAAAAATCAAACACTGGACGCAAAACTTTGTGTTTTCCAAACAACATCAATTATATTATCATCCAAATCATCCCAAAGGCATTACTTGGCATAAACACTAATTAAAAGATAAAAACACAATCATAAGAGAATCTAAAATTGTGTAAACACACAAAACAGAAAATAAAAGCAAAAATTTAAGATAACTATTGGGTTGCCTCCCAACAAGCTCTTTCTTTATAGCCATTAAGATAGGCTTGAAATTTCAATGATGCTCACATGAAAGATAATACTTGAAGCACAAAGAGAGCATCATGTAGCATGTGAAAAACACATTTAAGTTTAACATACTTCCTATGCATAGGCGTTTTATAGGAAAAAAAATTATCAAGACAAGCAATATCTAGCATATGCAAATAGGAAGAATGGAGCATTAATAATTTTAGCACAGAGAGAGGTAATTTAGTGACATGAAAGTTTCTACAACCATATTTTCCTCTCTCATAATAATTACATGTAGGATCATAATAAAATTCAACAATATAGCTATCATATAAAATTTTATCTTCATGATCCACATGCATAAAAGTTTTATAATCTTCCAAGATAGTGGGATTAACATCAACTAAAGTCATGACCTCTCCAAACCCACTTTTATCAAAAATTTCATAAGA
Source organism: Elymus sibiricus (assembly GCA_039707655.1). NCBI lineage: Eukaryota > Viridiplantae > Streptophyta > Magnoliopsida > Poales > Poaceae > Elymus > Elymus sibiricus. The sequence goes on from CM077676.1 coordinate 292,037,385, forward strand.
TTGATAATTCTCCAAAGTAGTGGGATCATTATTACCTAAAGTTGACACTCTTCCAAACCCACTTTCAATATTATTGCAAACATTATTATCCATAACATATTCATCATGAGGCTTAAATAAATTTTCAAGATCATAAGAAGCATTATCACCCCAATCATGATCATTGCAATAAGTAGTGGACATGACAAAATTATCATCCCCAAGCTTGTAGCTTTGCGTATCATTAACACAATTGACATTAATAGAATTTATAATAAAATCCTTGCAATCATGCTTTTCATTCAAAGAGCTATCATGAATCACTTTATAAATTTCTTCTTTTAACACTTCATCACAATTTCTAGATACATGATTTTCAAGCAAAACTTCATAGAGATAATCAAGTGCACTCAATTCACTAGCAATTTGTTCATCATAATTGGATCTTTTGAAAAGATTAGCTAGTGGATGAGGATCCATATCAATAGATTTTTAGCAAGCGAAGATGCAAGCAAATAGAAGGCACATGGCAACAGAAGCAAAGATAGAAAACAAAATATTTTTGTATTTTTTTGTAAAGTTGTTTTAGAAGTGGGGGAGATAAAAAAGAGAGGCAAATGCAAATAAAAAGGAAAATGAAAATAAGAGCAAGTAGATGATAGTTTATGCGAAGGTACTTGATAGGTTTTGGTGATGTCTCCCCGGCAACAGCGCCAGAAATTCTTCCTGCTACTTGTGAACTGCGTTGGGATTTCCCCGAAGAGGAGAGGATGATGCAGTACAGTAGAGATAAGTATTTCCCTCAGTTAAGAACCAAGGTTATCAATCCAGTAGGAGAACCACACAGAACCTCGTTAGCAGCACCTACACACATAAAAGCAAACACTTGCACCCAACGCAAATAAGAGGGTTGTCAATCCCCTTAGCGGTTACTTGCAAGGATTAATTCTGATAGTGATAGATAGAAAAGTAAATTGCAAAATAAAATAAAAGTAAATAAATTGCAGCAAGGTAATTTTGGATTTTAATATATGATAAAAGTAGACCCGGGGGCCATAGTTTTCACTAGAGGCTTCTCTCTCAAACACATAGCATACGATGGGTAAACAAATTACTGTTGGGCAATTGATAGAAAAGCGCATAGTTATGACGATATTCAAGGCAATGATCATGTATATAGGCATCACGTCCGAGACAAGTAGACCGACTCCTGCCTGCATCTACTACTATTACTCCACCCATCGACCGCTATCCAGCATGCATCTAGGGTATTAAGTATAAAACAGAGTAACGCCTTAAGCAGGATGACATGATGTAGACAAAGTAAACTCAAGCAATATGATTAAACCCCATCTTTTTATCCTTAATGGCAACAATACAAATACGTGTCTTGTCCCTTTCTGTCACTGGGATATAGAACACCGCACGACTGAACCCATCACAAAGAACCTTTCCCATTGCAAGATAAATCAATCTAGTTGGCCAAACCAAACGGATAGATCAGAGAGAAATACAAAGCTATAACAATCATGCATAAATAAGTTCAAAAAAGACTCAAATATTTCTCATGAATAATCTAACCATAAACCCACAATTCATCGGATCCCAACAAACACACCGCAAAAGAAGATTACATCGAATAGAACTCCAAGGAGATCGAGGAGAACATTGTATTGAAGATCAAAGAGAGAGAAGAAGCCATCTAGCTACTAGCTATGGACCCGTAGGTCTATGGTAAACTACTCACACATCATCGGAAGGGCAGCAAGGTTGATGAAGAAGCCCTCCGTGATCGATTCCCCCTCTGGCAGAGTACCGGAAAAGGCCTCCAGATGGGATCGCGGAAGAACAGAGGCTTGCGGCAGCGAAAAGGTTTTCCCTTCTATCCCTCTGGTATATTGGGAATATTTTGGAATTTATAGCGCTGGAATTAGGTCAAGAGGTGCCACGAGGGGCCCACAAGCCTGGGGGGCGCGCCTACCCCCTGGGCGCGCCTCCTGAGCTTGTCGCCTTCTCGTGACTCATCTGGTCTTCTCCCGAAGCTTCTAGGGTCCCTTCTGGTCCAGAAAAAATTAATCCAAAGTTTTTTCTCCGTTTGGACTCCGTTTGATAATGATTTTCTGAAAAGGCAAAAGCAGGCAAAAAACAACAACTGGCACTGGGCACTAGGTTAATAGGTTAGTCCCAAAAAATGATATATAATTGCATAATAAACATCCAAGATTGATACTACAATAGCATGGAACAATCAAAAATTATAGATACGTTGGAGACGTATCACTGCACAGAAGGCTTATGTCCTTGACGCACCGCTCGGTGCGCCACCCCCTCCAGCGTCGTCTGTAGATGTTGTGAACGTCTGGCAGGCACATTCTGATGACTACTTGATAGTTCAGTGGCCATGCTTTACGGCTTAGAACCGGGGATCCAAAGACGTTTTGAGCACCATGGAGCATATGAGATGTTCCAGGAGCTGAAATTGGTGTTTCAGGCTCATGCCTGGGTTGAGAGGTATGACGCCTCCGACAAGTTCTTTAGCTGTAAGATGGAGGAGAACAGCTCCATTAGTGAGCACGTACTCAAAATCTGGGTACTTCAACCGCTTGAATCAGTTGGGAGTTAATCTTCTGGATGAAGTAGCGATTGACAGAGTTCTCCAGTCACAGCCACCAAGCTACAAGGGCTTTGTGATGAACTATAACATGCAAGGGATGGAGAAGACGATCCCTGAGCTTTTGGCGATGCTTAAGGCCACGGAAGTAGAAATCAAGAAGGAGCATCAAGTGTTGATGGTCAAAAAGACCACTAGTTTCAAGAAAGGCAAGGGAAAGAAGGGAAACTTCAAGAAGAATGGCAAAGCCAGTTGCCGCTCCAGTGAAGAAACCCAAGGCTGGACCCAAACCTGAGACTGAGTTCTTCTATTGCAAGGGGAATGGCCACTGGAAGCGGAACTACCCCAAGTACTTGGTAGATAAGAAGGTTGGGAACGTCAACAAAGGTATATTTGATATACATGTTATTGATGTGTACCTTACTAGTGCTCGTAGTAGCGCCTGGGTATTTGATACTGGTTCGTTTGCTAATTTTGTAACTCGAAACAGGAGCTGCGGAATAAACGGAGACTAGCTAAGGACGAGGTGACGATGCGCGTTGGAAATGGCTCCAAGGTTGATGTGATCGCCATCGGTACGCTCCCTCTGTGTCTACCTTCGGGATTAGTTTTAAACCTAAATAATTGTTATTTGGCGCCTACGTTAAGCATGCACATTATATCTGGATCTTGTTTATTGTGAGATGGTTATTCATTTAAGTCAGAGAATAATGGTTGTTCTATTTATATGAATAATATCTTTTATGGTCATGCACCCAATGTGAATGGTTTGTTATTGTTGAATCTCGATGGTAGTGATACACATGTTCATAATATTGATGCCACAATATGCAAAGTTAATGATGATAGTACCAAATACTTGTGGCACTGCCGCTTAGGTTATATTGGTGTAAAGCGCATGAAGAAACTCCATGCTGATGGACTTTTGGAATCACTTGATTATGAATCATTTGAAACATGTGAACCATACCTCATGGGCAAGATGACAAAACCCCCGTTTTCCGGTACAATGGAGCTGGTAAGTGACTTCTTGGAAATAATACATACTGATGTATGCGGTCCAATGAGTGTTGAAGCACACGGTGGATATCGTTATTTTCTTACCTTCATAGATGATTTGAGTAGATATGGGTATATTTACTTAATGAAACACAAGTCGAAAACATTTGAAAAGTTCAAGGAGTTTCAGAGTGAAGTGGAGTATCATCGTAACAAGAAAATAAAATTTCTACGATCTAATCATGGAGGTGAATATTTGAGTTACGAGTTTGGCACGCATTTAAGACAATGTGGAATTGTTTCACAACTCACGCCACCTGGAACACCACAGCGTAATGGTGTGTCCGAACGTCGTAATCGTACTCTATTGGATATGGTGCGTTCTATGATGTCTCTTACCGATTTGCCACTATCGTTTTGGGGTTATATATTAGAGACAGCCGCATTCACTTTAAACAGGGCACCGTCTAAATCCGTTGAGACGACACCGTATGAATTATGGTTTGGCAAGTTACCTAAGCTGTCATTTCTTAAAGTTTGGGGATGCAACGCTTATGTCAAGAGGCTCAACCTGATAAGCTCGAACCCAAAGCGGAGACGCGCGTCTTCATAGGATACCCTAAAGAGACCATTGGGTATACCTTCTATCACAGATCCGAGGGAAGATCTTTTTTTGCCAAGAATGGTCCTTTCTAGAGAAGGAGTTTCTCTCGAAATAAGTGAGTGGGAGGAAGGTAGAGCTTGATGAGGTAATCGTACCTTCTCTCGAATTGGAGAGTAGTGCATCACAGAAAGAAGTTCCCATGATGCCTACACCAGCCGGAGAGGAAGCTATGATGATGATCATGAAACTTCGAATCAAGCTACTACTGAACTTCGTAGGTCGACCACGACATGTACCGCACCAGAGTGGTATGGTAATCCTGTCTTGGAAGTCATGTTGTTAGACAATGGCGAACCTACGAACTATGAAGAAGCAATGATGAGCCCGGATTCCGACAAATGGCTTGAGGCCATGAAATCCGAGATAGGATCCATGTATGAAAACCAAGTATGGACTTTGGTAGACTTACCCGATGACCGGTAGGCCATTGAGAACAAATGGATCTTTAAGAAGAAGATAGACGCAGATGGTAATGTCACCGTCTATAAAGCTCGACTTGTCGCAAAGGGTTTTCGACAAGTTCAAGGGGTTGACTACGATGAGACTTTCTCACCCGTAGCGATGCTGAAGTTTGTTAGGATTATGTTAGCAATTGCTGCATTTTTCTATTATGAAATCTGGCAGATGGACGTCGAAACAGCGTTCCTTAACGGTTTCCTTAAGGAAGAGTTGTATATGATGCAACTGGAAGGTTTTGTCGATCCTAAGGATGCTAATAAGGTATGCAAGCTCTAGCAATCCATCTTAGGACTGGTGCAAGCATCTCATAGTTGGAATATGCGCTTTGATGAGGTGATCAAAGCTTTTGGTTTTATACAAACTTATGGAGAAGCTTGTATTTACAAGTGAGTGGGAGCTCCATAGCATTTCTAATACTGTATGTGGATGACATATTATTGATTGGAAATGATATAGAATTTCTGAAAAGCATAAAGAGTTATTTGAACAAGAGTTTTTCAATGAAAGACCTGGGTGAAGCTGCTTACATATTGGGCATCAAGATCAATAGAGATAGATCAAGACGCCTGATAGGACTTTCACAGAGCACATACCTTGACAAGATTTTGAAGAAGTTCAAAATGGACCAGTCAAAGAAGGGGTTCTTGCCTGTGTTGCAAGGTGTGAAGTTGAGTGGGACTCAAAGCCCGACCACGGCAGAAGAAAGAGAAATGATGAAAGTCGTCCCCTATGCCTCAACAATAGGCTCTATAATGTATGCCATGCTATGTACCAGACCTGATGTGTGCCTCGCCATAAGTCTGGCAGGTAGCTACCAGAGTGATCCAGGAGTAGATCGCTGGACAGCGGTCAAAAATAGGGATAATTGATTTTATGCCCCTAGATGGGTCACACTCGGCACGTTTACCCCTAGTTTTCGAAAACACTCGTTCCCGCCCAAACCACTTTGCTCATCTTATGCTTTTGCCCTTTGACCGTTTGACCGTCATTTCGAAAAATTCATAACAAATTCATACTAACTTAGAAAAATGCGAATAAGATATCAAAATGTTAAGAAAAACATCACCTATATGTGCATGTGATTTGCATTCATGAAAAAAGTGTTGGAAAGTCCCCATCTCAGTGTGAGCTCATATGATCTCAACACGAACAGTAAAATCTGAAAAAATAAAAAAAAATCTTAAATTTTTTGGTGGCAAACATTGGCCAATGTTTTGAGTGCTTGCCAAGTTTCATCAGGGAATTACATTAGTGAAAGTCGTGGCCAAAAAACAAAATTAGCACTCCAAAACGCTTTTGTTTTGGAGCATCGGTTTTGTTTTTTTGCCATGACTTCCATGAATGTCATTCCCTTATGAAACTTGGCAAGAGCTCGTAACATTGGTCAATGTTTGCCACCAAATGTTTTTAGAATTTTTAGAATTTTTATCAATTTTTTTGGATTTTAGTATTCATGCTGAGATCATATGAGCTCAAACTAAGATGGGGACCTTCTAACACCTTTGTCATGAATGCAAATGACATGCATATATATGTGATGTTTTTATGAACATTTTGATATCTTATTCACATTTTTCCGAGTTAGTATGAATTTGTTATGATTTTTTCAAAGTGACGGTCAAATGGTCAAAGGGCAAAAGCATAAGACGAGCAAAGTGGTTTGGGCAGGGACGAGTGTTTTCGAAGACTAGGGGTAAACCTGCCGAGGGGTACACAACTAAGGGCACATAATTAATTATCCCTCAAAAATATCCTTAAGTACCTAAAGAGGACTAAGGAAATGTTTCTCGTTTATGAAGGTGACGAAGAGCTTGTCGTAAAGGGTTACATCGATGCCAGCTTTGACACTGATCCGGATGACTCTAAGTCTCAAACCGGATACGTATTTATTTTGAATGGTGGAGCAGTCCGTTGGAGTAGTACCAAGTAGAGCGTCATAGCGGGATCTACATGTGAAGCAGAATATATAGCTGCTTCGGAAGCAGCGCAGGAAAGAGTCTGGATGAAGGAGTTCATGTCCGATCTAGGAGTGGTACCTAGTGCATCGGATCCTATGACTCTCTATTGTGACAACACTGGTGCCATTGCCATTGCCAAGGAGCCAAGGTTTCACAAGAAGACCAAGCATATCAAACGCCGCTTCAACGCCATTTGTAATTACATTAAGGATGGAGACATAGAGATTTGCAAAGTACATTCGGATCTGAATGTGGCAGACCCGCTGACTAAACCTCTTCCATGAGCAAAACATGATCAGCACCAAAACTCTATGGGTGTTAAATTCATAACTATGTAAACTAGATTATTGACTCTAGTGCAAGTGGGAGACTGTTGGAAATATGCCCTAGAGGCAATAATAAAGATGTTATTATTATATTTCCCATTCATGATAAATGTTTATTATCCATGCTAGAATTGTATTGACTGGAAAGTTAAATATATGTGTGGATACATAAACAACACTGTGACTCTAGTGAGCCTCTACTAGACTAGCTTGTTGATCAAAGATGGTTAAGGTTTCCTAACCATAGACATGAGTTGTCATTTGATAACGGGATCACATCATTGGGAGAATGATGTGATGGACAGACCCAACCGTAAGCTTAGCATCTGATCGTATCACTAAGTTCACTTTGTCGTAGCTTTGGTAATGTAAAGTATTTGTTCCTTAGACCATGAGATCATGCCACTCTCGGATACTAGAGGAATACTTTGTGAGCTATCAAACGTCACTTCATAACTGGGTGATCATAAAGGTGCTATTCAGGTATCTCCGAAGGTATTTGTTGGGTTGCATGGATCGAGACTGGGATTTATCACTTCGTGTGACGGAGAGATATCTCTGGGCCCTCCCGGTAATACAACATCACAACAAGCTTGCAAGCATGTGACTAATGAGTTTAGTCACGGGGATCTTGTTTTACGGAATGAGTAAAGAGACTTGCCGGTAACGAGATTGAACTAGGTATGGTGATACCAACGATCGAATCTCGGGCAAGTAACATATCGCCGGACAAAGGGAATTGCATACGGGATTAATTGAATCCTTGACATCGTGGTTCAACCGATAAAGATATTCATTGAATATGTGGGAGTCAATATGGGCATCCAGGTCCCGCTATAGGTTATTGACCAGAGAGGAGTCTCTCATGTCTGCATGTTCTCGAACCCGTAGGGTCACACACTTAACGTTCGGTAATGCTAGGGTAGTATTGAGATATTCATATGGTGAAGTCCGAAAGTAGTTTGGAGTCCCAGATGGGATTCAGGACATCATGAGGAGCTCCGGAATGATCCGGAGGTAAAGATTTATATAAGGAAAGTCGTTTTCAGGGTTCCGGAAAAATTTCGGTTTTTTCCGGTATTGTACCGGGAAGCTTCCAGAAGGTTCCGGAGGGTTCCAGAACTCTACCAGTGGGTTCCACCAGCCTCAATGGCGTGCATGGGCTGTAGGGGGGGCTCCCTGGCCTATTTGGTCCAGGCGCACCAGCCCCCTAAGGCACATGCGCCTGGGGGGGCAAACCCTAGGAGGTGGGGCGTCTCCACTTGCCTTGGGGGGCAAGTCCTCCCCCCTGGCCGCCGCCCCCCTCCTTGGAGAAGGGGCTAGGGCTGGGCGCCCCCTCCCTCACCCTATATATAGTGGGGAGGCGTAGGGGGGCTGCACCCTTCGACCCTTGGCCTCCGCCTCTCCTGTTACTCCTCCATGTTCCGTCAGCGCTTGGCGAAGCCCTGCCGGGATTCCGCCACCACCACCACCACCGCACCGTTGTACTGGTTCCGTTCTCATCTACCTCCTCTACCTCGCTTGCTGGATCAAGACGGAGAGAACACCACCGAGTCAAACATGTGGTAATCTTGGAGATGCCGCACGTGCAGTGCTTGGACTACTGCAGGCGACCGCTAACGCGACACATGAATCAGAGACCCCGCGACCAAAATGTGTGTGATGCATGAATCGCAAACAGTGTCGTAAAAAAACTGTCCCCGATAAGGCGAACTATTTGCGATGTTGGAGACATAAAAAACGATTCAGATTAGAGATGCGTGTGCGATACGTGGCATACAGTTGATCCATACGAACTGTTTGCGATAAGCCAGAACAACAAACACGGTTAGGCAGTTTGTGGTGTGTGCGATACACGGCATACAGTTCACTAGGATGAACTATTTGTGATTACCCAACACAATAGAAATGGGCAGCCAGTTCGAGGTGTGTGCGATACACGACATACAGTTCACTCGGATGAACTATTTGTGATTACTCAACACAACAGAAACGGTCAGGCAGATCAAGGTGTGTGCGATATACGGCATGCGGTTCACTCGGATGAACTGTTTGCGATTACCCAACACAACAGAAACAATTCAACTTAACAAGATGTGTGTGATACGCGGCAAATAGGTCAGTAAGCCGAAATGTGTGGGAAGACCGATAACAACACAGACGATTCCTGCTAATAACCCGTGTGTGTTGTGGGCAAACGCTTGCTGGTATACAATTGTCAGCGATTGATGAAATAATCACCGACGGGTTCCCTAGTTTAGCCCATGGCCGATGTGATTTGCTCTGTCCGCATAACATCTATGCTCTGTCTACACAACAGCAACATATATACTTATAAGAACATTGTTGCATAACCAAATAAAACATCCAATTACATAAGTGACTACACACACCAAAGTAAACAATTACATGCACACTAAACTAGGAGAAACGATCATCTACTTCTTGTTGTGACGACGCTTGCCATTGCTCTGCTTCCGGCTGGATCCCTGGCCGTTTTGGGGAAGAAGGAGGCACTTCCTCATGTCAACGATCCGCCTGTACATCTCGTAGCTCGTGTACGCCTCCTTGGCCGCGTACACGACGTGAGCTTCGTCGAGTTTCTCCATCCAGGCCGAGTGCCAGGCACGCTTGTCCTTGTTGCAGGAAGCCTTCATGTCTCTGTAGTAGGGGTCGATGATGGCCTCGGCGAGGTGAACCAGTGAGTCCTTCTCATGCTTCTTGCTGCCCCAGATCTTGTATTGGCCCTGGATGTCGATAAGATTCTAGCAGGCGATGCCCGAATTCTTGAGCACCTTTACATCGTTGGTGATGTCCACCGTAGCGAACACGTAGTGGGGGCTGTTGACAAACCTGGCAAAACGCTCGCAAGGCCTTGTGGCCAGGCAGTAGTGGTAGATGAGGACGTGATTGCGCATGCACATCTGGGCGACGGCGACCATGTGATGAGACCCGGCATGAGAGCGGGCGTACTCGAGGTCGAACCCGACCACCTTGTACTTCTCCGCAGCAAGCAACAACTCCATAGTGTGGATGGAGTTCTCCACCCAGATCGAGTTGTTGGTGTACACCACCGAGAGCTCCGTGAACCTTCTGTGGGCGTCCACTACGGCATGCATGGTGAACTGCCGCTCGTCGTCGGCAGCCGCTGGGACCGCCATTGGAGCCGCGCAGGATACCCTCTCTGTATTTGTCATCATGGGTGTGCTTCTTGCAATACTGGGGCGTGATTGAAAGGATGAAGAGACACAAGGGTTAAATGGCCACTGTAATAAATGGGGGCCAGACGGCCTGTAATCGTCACGTCTTGTCACCGCGTTCCTAGCAGAGGATTCCAGTGAACGCTTGAGTTGTTGAGCACCCCACACGCATTTCATTTGACCACGCGTGGGCTCGAAGAGGCGCCAAGTTTACCCGTGGGTGATGAGGTCAAAGTTACACAGACGGGTAATGATGGACACTCGAGTGCGATAATTCTGGGCACACAGTTGAGGAAACCAACTGTGTACAATAATGTCGAAGATCGCTGTCGTGTCCGCAATATAGATCGTTTGCGATTGAGATCGACAGGGGAAACACATTCGAGAATGGTAAATAAAATCAAGTCCATTGAGGTCCAGATATTAATCGTCCATTGCATATGAATGTCAAAATAGTACTACCAATATACGAGTCTCATACGATGCCATTTCAATGATTGTACCACAAAAGCCCGAAATATTACAAGGTTCAAATTCCAGAGTTAGAAGGCTCAAATTCAAAGATTAATTACAAGGTTCAAACTGATATTAGAAATGAAATTCAGCTCATGCAGCTGCAGACACCCGCGCTGATCAGCTGAACTTGGACATATGAGAGGTTCAAACTGATATTACAACTTGTAACACCCGTTTCGAAACCTCAACATTTCTGCAAAGGGATCAGCCATTGACAAGTCATGTATGGGCTTGACATAATGACTTCCGATTACTCTGTCAGCTGATCTTCCAAAATGAAAAGCTTCTGCAGAGCCTTTTCCATTCTGCCGTAGCCGCCGGCGCTGATCAGCAAACCATTCAGTTTTGCGAAACAAATGTAGGGCAATCCTCATTACCTTTAGCACCCTTGCTCTCACAACAAAGAACCTGGCGAATATAATCTCTGGTAAGGTCCCTCGGTAGGAGTTCAAAGTAATTTCTGAGAGATGCAGATCAAGGCATTCGATGTGGTTGTTATATTGTATCACATTATCCACTACCCGGCCTAATCTTATCTGCAAAAGAAGAGAACGTATTAGTGCCTACATGCAGTTTTGAACACTACTACATGCCTCTTTGATTTGCAGGATTTCTAAAATACACGAATAGAGTGACATGCCATCTTCGATCCTACATGATTAATATGGGCATTTGATTACAATCTAGAAAAACGTAAGCTTCTTCCCAAGAGGTTGGAGTGGATGGAAATTTACCTACAAAAACTAGTACAGATGAATCGAAAGGAGAAATGCATATGGATTGTAACCTTATGAATCAAACAACCACTGTAGGGAAAAAACATCAATGTACTGAAATCCTCCAAAATTCCTTCAGAAATCGTAGTACATTCGTCATTGTAAACTTGGGAAAAGGTACCAAAAAATTGAACTCCCTTATGGTTAACATTTAACAGGAAAGGAGCATCACCTCGATATATAGCTTCTCCAGGCACGGAAAGCATCTCAGGAAACTGACAACTTCGTCCAGGTTGGGGCCGATAGATTCTACTGTGAAGACCTTCACTGTGCACAGATACGTTGTCAAGCTTGTCGGGTTCATTTTATGGATGACAGACGAACATACATCTTCAAAATTAGAAAAAATGTTAATTCAAGAAGGAGAAGAAGAAGGCGAATGTTGTACCTGAATGGGTGTGGATCCAATAACAAGTTCGGAGAATTTGACAGACGAGTAGCCCACCACTGTCAATTTCGGCGCAGAAATGACACTGATTCTTGTTGGACCTTGTTGATCAACTACAAGTAATCTCTCAAGTAAAGGTGTGTCCTCAATGACCATACTGTGATACACCTTTTGTGATCTCTTGTTGCTGCACTAGCAACACACATAAATTGTCCGGAGAGTCATGGAGGTGATGTGGAAGCTACTCAACCCATTGATCGCCTGAAGACGAAGGTACTCGAGTGGAGTACAGCCGCGGAGCAGGCGCTCCATGTCATCCTTGGGGATGCAGACGGTGATGAGCTCGAGGTGCTTCATTCGAGGGAGAAAAAGAGCGGGCGCGTCATTAATCGGGGCAAATGGCAGTTCATGAACCTGGCGACCCGCAGCGTTGGCGCGAGGCGGAGCGTGGACGGTGGCAGCAAGCGCATATGTCCATCATTAAAATTGAGCTCCTCGAGGTGATCTAGGGCGGGGGATCAGAACCACTCATCAAGCTTGGCTTGGTCCTTGCCGTTGGAACGGAACTTTCCCATGATAAGGCCTCTGATTGGGCCAAGGTGCCTGCCGAGGATCTGGGACAATGCGTCCAAGCTTTTGCGATAGCCATGGCAGAGCTTGTGGACGTCGATGAGGTCGAGAGGGGTGGAATGTCATAGGGGGCGCCACCGCCAGGAAAGGACGGTTGTCCACGCACCATATTTGAATGGGAGGAGGGAGATGATGACGATCAACATATCACCGGGGAGGCTGCTGATGAAGTCTAGGCCCGCCAGAGTCGCTTGTTGTTCTTGCTCGACCCGCCTCCGCTTGTTGGCAGCCTCGTCCTCCACCTCCGGAGTCTCCTCGGCGGCGACGCTATCTGATAGGACTGGAGGAGTGGGAGGATAGGGAATATTAAGTTAGAACAGGGCAGAAGAAAAGTGTATTGGTAACTAGAAGTTACTAGGTAGGAACAGACTTAACAGAGTCAGAAAATGGAATCCCTATTGGTTGCTTAAATACTACACAATTACTTTGATATTGCTAGGTAAGTCAACATGCAGATACTTGAAAAGAACACTTACTTGGAACAAAGTCCGGATGGATGATATCGTCGGGGAAGTTAGCATATATCATATGATCAGGCTCTTTTAGGTACAGTGCAATTTTAGTGCCAGCTTTTACTACATAAAACTTAGAAATTTCTGTCCAAAGGCCCGCGCCAAAATAGGAGTGACCATGTTCATCAAGTTTTATAGAAGCAACGATCGTAAATCCATGGTTTGTGTTCAATATGACATTCCTGGAGTCTTCAGTTATGTAAAGGCCAAGATTGTGTACTACAGTTGCTGTTGCAAAGCAAGGGATGTACTGCAGGAAATGATAAGATTGTTAAACAATAGGGTAACATGCAAATATGGGAGTAATTGAAAGAACAGTACACAACAGTTGAAATCAAAGGACACAAATTTATAGTTAAACAGATAGTATAACCATGATGCCATGCAAATATGAGAGTAATCGAAAGAACATTATAGCATTAATTTGCCTAATATAGGAAGAAGAAAAATCCCCTTTGACGTATATACTGCATGTGGCACCTTTTATCCAAATGTAGCAATATATACTATATGTTCAGAAAAGTAGGCCATGCCAACCGAGGTAGGGTGAGATTGAACATACCATGCGATTCCTGAAGCCAGCTGGTACGGTGAGATGGAACTTCACGGCTGCCTGGCCGAGGCTGCATAGGCCTGATGTCTCCTTGCACTGTACACTCTATGAATGAAAGAAAACCTTCGAATCAGCCAGAAGAAAAATGAATCCACGGCGATTTCGACCGGGTGATTAAAAGGGGCAGACGGACTGGGATAAGAGATGATTGAATATTTCAGTAAATTAGTTACCTGGTTCTCCATGAGAAAAAGCTCTAATACGCAGATTCCCCAATCGGGCGGAGCTGGGTCGACGGCGAGCCGCGTCGAGAAAATCGGTGGCGATAGGCGGCGGCAAGCGGCAGTGGCGAAATGCGGTGGGGTTTGCCGGCAGCCGGCGTCGGCGACAGGCGTCGAGCTAAGTGGTTGTCGTGGCGATAGGCGGTGACATGCAGAGTCACGGAGGAGTGCAGGTGCGACTGGGGACGGGGAGGGGGGGAGGTGGCGGGCGGGGGTGAGGGTTTTGTGACGTGGGGGGTGGTGAGGGTTTTCTTTTTTCCTTTTTGAATTGGGTGGTGAGGTTTTTCTGTCCCAGAGGCCAGAATGCGTTTCGGAGGCAACGGTTTGGTAGACTCAACCGTGTGCGATTAACATTACTCTGTGTGTGGTGTGGGCAGTGGCGTACCCAGGGGGTGTGCCAGGTGTGCCATGGCACACCCAGATTTTTGGAAAACATTTTTCACCATGTAAAAATTAGCTGATTTTTAAGGCCCATGCAAGCTAATTGAAATAGTCTCAATGTTTTGAAAGTGTGCACACCTTCTATTTTATTTCTAGGTCCGCCACTGGGTGTGGGCAATCATATGTTGGTATAAGAGAAGCATAAAATTCCATCAACCAGACTGATTGCATACTCATCCCACATCTAGACATAAGTAAACATATATATATATATATATATATATATATATATATATATATATATATATATATATATATATATATATAGGACAAACGTTTTCTACTACCGGGTGTAGTTACTCCCACTTTTGTTTTATACATTTTAGGTAGTATCTATCATACTGAAGTGTATGTATGCGTAGTATGTAGTATGTAAGAATGTTTAGGTAGTATATATACTATTTTTTAGATAGTTTGTATTATATTTTTAGCATACTCCTTTTTACGTACAAATATGTACGTATTTCACAAATATGATAAAAACATAGGCTCACATGTAATTTTTTCACATAACTCGCTTTTCAGTATCTTAGATATATTATATGAACATACTAAAAATGATAAAGTAGTATATATACTACCACATGGTAGTATATGAGACATGGGTGTAACTACACCCGGTAGTAGGATGTATTTTTCCTATATATATATATATATATATATATATATATAGGGTGGGTCTATTCTACCAACACCCTTAAGACCTTATTCTACCATTAAAAAGCTTATTCTGCCAACATTACCGACCCGTAATTACAAACTAACCCCGCAAAAGAAATGGACCGGACGGCACCACACCCCACCCCACCTTATCCTCTCACTCTCCCCACAACCTGCATCAACTCCCCGCTCCCCTCCCAGCCAACCACCTACCCGCACTGCGCCTCACCTCCCTCCCAGTGCCGCCCCACCTCTCTCCCCACCTTCTCCGGTGCGGCGCGCCACCACCTCCGACCGCGTCGCGTGGGCACCACCTTCTAAGCCCTTCGCCACCCTCCTCTTTCTCCGGCGCCACCCAGCGGTCATGGCGGGATCCGGCCGATCCCGGCCCCCAGCGCGGCCTCACCCACCGGATCCGGCCGCCACGGCCATCGGTGCGGCCACAAACGACGGATCCGGCCGCCGCCGACCCCCAGTGCGGCAGCCCCCCATTGCCCCTTCCTCCCCGTTATTCCATCCCGAGCACGGATCTGGCCGCCACGAGCTGCAGTCCCAGCCGCTGCGCCTTGCAGGCTACTCCGTTGAGTCGGTGGTGGATCCAAGCTCATCTACGCCCATGCAGTCCACTGCGTGGGTGCACGCAGCACGCCGGTGCCGCTCCCTGCAGCCTGCTCCGTCGAGGGGGGGTGGCGGATACAAGCTCATGCGTGCACGTGCAATTCATCAATGCCCTCCGTGCGGTTCGGCCACCCCGACGAGGCGTGCGGCCTCACCCGCGCGCCACCATCCTTCTCTGTTCTTTTTCTCCAGGAGCACCACCTCAGCCCCCGTGCAGTGCGGACGGTGAGCATGTGTAGTCCGGTGGGCGCGTGCGTGCAGCGCACTGAGTGCGGGCGCCGGATCAGCGCTGCCCCCCTGTGCAGGATCCCACGGACAGTGTCGGATCTCGCGAGATCGAGCTTCTCTGCTCGGACATGGCGGCCTCTCGTCCACCCATGTCGCGTTGAACGAGTTGCTGAGGAGGCTTCACTTGCCTCGCGCGGTTCAGATGCAAAAATGCATCAGTTCTGAACCCCATGTTCCATATTTTCAAAAGCAGAGGCAGCGGAAGTGGAGTTCCTGCGGCCATTTTAGTAGTATTTTTTTTGCTACTTCGGTGCTTTGTCGCAGTTCGGGTGGGTCGACAAAGTAGTTCGGCTAGTTTGCTTGTGCTGATTTTTGTGTGTGTTGTGTGGGTAATTAAATTATATGTGCAGATTTGCTAGGGATTCCTTTGTAAAAAAAATGTCGCTGCAGTTCATTTAGATCCTTCGTATAATGCGGTTCACTTTCGAGGGTGATGCTGTTCACTTGCTGGTATAACGCGGTTCACTTCCAAGAGTGATGTTGTTCACTTGCGCCCAATGTGAAGTGCAAGTTTTTTTACGTCAAACAAAAGAAACCATGTTGTTCGCTTGCCCGTCTGATGCAGTGCGGCTTTCAGACTGATGTAGTGCACTCGCGTTGAGCGTGCAGTTCGGAAGTGTGGGCAGAATAACTATTCTGCCAATATTGGCAGAATAGACCGGCTGTATATATATATATATATCATACTCAGGCATAGATAATAAGCGTACTCAAGCATTGTTCAACCATAGTTCAATCGATATTAAGCATACTCAAGCATATAACTAAGACACTACATAGCCATAGTTCAATCCCACATCTCATCTGGTGGCAGGCCTACACGAAGGTGAAGCTTCTCCAGGTACTCAGCGTACGTGGCGTGCGCCACCCTGCGAGAATACTTCTGCTTGAAGGAGCCAACGGCTCGTCCTCTTGCATGCTCCAGAACACTTTCATATTCGTGATGAAGCTTTTGGTTGCAAAACGGGCATCCAAAGCCCATATTCCAGGTCCTCACACGCCTGTTATGCAGTCCCGCATAAAGCTTCCTGAGCTTTTGCCTCTTGTACCTCCTCTGGGCATCTTCGTGCTCGCCGTCGACATAGTCAGATAGCACCTATACATATAGTAAAAAAATGTGGCGTCAGTATATTTTATAATAATGCGAATTCAGCAGGCAGAGCTTATGAAACATAATATATCCCGTGACAGCGTGAACCCTAAATCATCAAGTGATCTTGATGAAAGAAATGCATAAATAGAGAGCACACAGCTTAGTGCAACAAAATTAAGAGTCTAATTGGTTTGCTACCAACATTTGGCAGAATCAAAAGTTTGGTTTGCTACCGACATTTGGCAAAATCAAAAGTTGCCAACACTTGGCAACCTTTTGTGAGATTGGTAATGAACAATGGAATGCAAACTAATCTCTAGCGAACATTTGGGAGTTGCCAAAATTTGGCATGCCGACGACTTTTGGCATCAAACCAATTTACATGCCATAAAGTAGGATCAAAATTTGGCATGCCAACGACTTTTGGCATCAAAATCAATTGTCAAGATCTGGCTAGGAATTATTAGCAACACTAACCCTAGTCGGATTATTTTTTTAGAAGAATAGGGAGGCTCCTCCCCGGTTCCATTACTCGAATGAAACCTTCATAGTGTCATACATCAGCTCACTAACAGGAAATGTTTGAAAGCAACAGCTAAAGGGAAATACACAATGACCGAAGTATGAGGATTACAAGTTATCCTGCGCCCCAAAGGGGTCCCTAGTCGGATTTTTAGCAGAAATCATTTGTACAGAAGAAACAATTAATCACTTATCATTTGTACCATTCAAACAATCAATACACTACACGGATCTATCGAATCTAACTCAGATTTCATGGATTGAGAGAACATAACCATAGGATTTCTATTCCAAAAACGGGAGGCAGGACTAACCAGAGAAACCCTAGGATATATTTGCCACATAAATGGGTATAGATGACTAACCGGTTCTCCATCGTCGTCGGAGTCATCGCCGGAGTCGCTGTGGACCTCCGGCTCTGACAGTGGAAGCACGACGCCGTCGCCGTCGTGCTTCTGCCCGCGCGAGACCTCGTCGGCGGCGATGGCAACCTCTATCTCCAGCTTCACGCCGTGCTCAGGTGCTTCAGCAGCCCCGGCGTCGCCACTCCCTCTGATGGTGCGCTTCGGTGGCATCCTCATACACTGACGGCGGTGACGACTGAGGATGCAGGCGGAGAGAGAGGATTGTGTGTGTAGCGAGAATGGGGGGTGCGGCCGCCTATTATAACCAACGGCTCGGGCTCGCCATTAATATGGAGTAGTGGGAGCGAGGCGGGCGGCGGTCAAAGGGCTGGCTCGCCTCCCGGTGAGCCTGCGCAGCGGACTGCTCGCATGCCTACCTTCATTTCACACAGCTACTCGCACGCCTCCCGGTGACACTGCGCAGCGAACACGCCTCCTATCAATTCACACACCTGCCCGCATGCCTCCCGGTCTGCCTGCACGGCGGACTGCGCGCATGCGTCCCGTCAACTCACGCATGCTCGCACGACACACGGGACGCATGGCGGCACGTATATTGTTTTTCATTTTTGATGATTAATTCTGCCGCTTTATTACTTAACCGAAGCATGGCACGTACATTGTTGGTCTAACGCCCACGGTACGAATAAATAATCCATTTGTGATATTGGTTGCCAATTATTATTAATCTCCCGTTTGTAAGAATAATATATCAAAACTTGTCTCAAATTTGAAAAAACAATACAATATTTTCCAATCCATTTTGGTGCACTATCACGTGTGCATGTTGCTCAAATTTGATTTTTGCACATTATATCCCTAGGAAATCAGTCTATGTATAAAAATGTCCGAATGACGATCTCTGATTTTTTTCCTTCCAAATTTTAACATGACACTCCTTTGGTCATATGTTCACCGCGGAAAAAGTTTAACATGCCTCGTAGTAGCGGTGGTGGTGCGGTGTGTGTGTATCGGGGGGGGGGGGGGGGTCCGGCAGTACACTGCGAGTCATGAGCCACCGTGTGGGGTTGACCGTTTTGTGAGGCAGGTGCCACATCAAAGTCGTGAATTGGTTATTTAAAACATTACACGGCCATTTCATACATACATGTTTGGGCCACATGCATGCATGGTGGTCCTCGGACACTCCCTCGTGCGGTTATCAGCGATGCGCCCATTCGTTAGCCCGCGAAGGTTATCACTTTTCACCGACATCGAGAGGCATTTGACCAAAGGGGGATTCTTCTTGGGATTAGTTATGGTGTGGATCATGGTGAGATTCCAGATCAAAGTTTGAGGGCGTGTGCGTACACATGAATCCCTCCCACCGGCTCGAAGTGAGGGGGACTACGACACGTCGTGGACCTTTGTGTAGGGCATTTTCGGTTTGTGAAGCATGTGCCACATCAAAGTTGTGCAGTGGGTATTCAAACATCACACAACACCTCTTTGGGTATGCAGGCGGGTGGTTGTCCTAGGACACACTCACTCGCGTGTGACACTTTCTATGGGCCCGCGAGGTTGTCGTCCATCACTTTGACCTATAGCGAGAGAGGTTAATTTGACTAACAAGGATGATTCTTTTTTGTTTGTGTTACGGTAGGAGTATATAGTACGCATCGAAGAGGGGGGAGGGGACCAGCATATACTACGCGTCATGAACCTCGCTCCGTGTGGGGACTTTCCGGTTTCCGAGGCAGGTGCCACATGAAAGTTGTGCATTGGGTATTCAAACATCACACAACACCTCTTTGGGCCACATGCAGGCGGTGGTTGTCCTACAGGACACTCACTCACGTGCGACGCTTTCCATCTGTGAGCCCGCGAGGTCGTCGTCCATCACTTCGACCCAACGATTGAGAGAGGTTAATTTGACCGACAAGGAGGATTCTTTTTGGTTTGTGTTACGGTAGGAGTATATAGTACGCGTCGAAGAGCGGGATGGGACCAGCATATACTATGCGTCATGAACCTCGCTCTGTGTGGGGACTTTACAGTTTCCGAGGCAGGTGCCACATCAAAGTTGTGCATTTTGGGTATTCAAACATCACAACACCACACACACCTCCGTACTTACATATGTTTTGGCCCACATGCAAGCGATGGCGGTTGTCCTCTGGCACTCACTCACGCGGTTATCGGCGATATCGATGCTTTCCATCTGTGGGCCCGCTTGGTCCATCACTTTGACCGACAGCAAGAGAGGTTAATTTGACTTAGGAGGGGATTAATTTTTGGTTTGTCTTACGGTATAGGTCATGCTATGAGATTACATAATATAGTTTGAGCGCATGCATGTGTACTCATGCATGAATCCCTCCCACCGGATCGAAGTGGGGGGGGGGGGCACACACGACACGTCATGAACCGAGCTCGCTCTGTGTGGGGACTGTACGATTTTCGATGCGGGCGCCACATCAATGTTGTGCATGGTATTCAAATTAAACATATGCATGCATGCATCACCTCCATATACATATGCTTGGGACACATGCATGCAGTGGTTGTCCTCGGACAATACTCTCCCTCGCGTGGTTATCGGCGGCAAGCCTATATATTCATGGGCCCGCGTGGACGTCCATCACTTCGACCGGCATCGAGAGAGGTTACGAGGGTGGATTCTTCTTCTTTGGTTCGTGTTACCGTGTAGTAGGTCATGGTGATGAGATTCGAGACCTAAGTTTGAGCGCATGCGTACACATGAATTGCCGTCACCGGCTCGAAGTGGGGTGACATACATAGTACGCGTCGTGGACCCTCGCTCTGTGTGGGGACTTTCCGGTTCCAAAGCACGGTACCGTGCCACATCAAAGTTGTGCATTGGGTATTCAAACACACCACACAACACTTCCATACATATGTTTGGGCCACATGCAGGCAGTGGTTGTCTTCGGGCACTACTCCCTTGCGTGGTTAATTATCGGCGAGCTAGCCCATATCTGTGGGGTCGCATGGATGTCCATCACTTTGACCAACAACAAGAGAGAGGTTATACGACCAAGGTGGATTCTTCTTGGTCCGTGTTACACTACGTCTTGGTGAGATGCCCCCTCCCACCGACTCAAAGTGTGTGTGTGTGGGTGAGGTGTGGGCGGTACTTCGCACTTCCTGAACTTCCGTGGGGTCGGGGATGTCCGGTTAATTTGCGAGGCACATGTGCCACATCAAAGTTGTGAATTGGGTATTAAATATCACACCACCCTTTTCATACATATAGTTGGGCCACTCGCAGGTGGTTTGTATGTGGTCTCACCCATCTCGCGGCACAAGCACACATTTGTGGGCCCGCACACGGTCCACCTTTGACCGGAAGCGAAAGGAGGGTTTGACCATGATGGACTCCTATAGGTTTAGTGTTATGGTAGGGTGTGCTATGTCAGACCTAGCTATTTAGGGGCATGCATTCATAGCTAGGATTCCCCTCCCGCCGACACGAAGTGGGGGGGTGGCGGACTAGCAATAAGGCTTTGTGAGGTAGGTGCCACATCAAAGTTGTGCATTGGGTATTTGAACATAAAACCAACCTTTCATACATATATTTGGTCCACATGCAAGTGTGTTCGTGTTCTGACCCTTTCCCATGTTTTTTGGCCACGCAACACACACGGTTCCCTCAGACTACCCGTGTGCCACGCCCGTGCCCCTGTCACCCACATCAGCACAGTAGATTGGGCTCCACGAGGCTTCCCTCGCAATCTCAAAAATATCTACCCGCCTGGAGGGTTTTTCTGTTTGATAGCACACGATTATTATGTTTCGACCGTGTGCGATGCTGTTTGCCCCCCCCCCCCCCGCTCCCACCTGCATCCCTCAAAAATATCTACCCGCGTGGAGGGTTTTTCTTTTTGATAGCACACATGAAAGATCGTGGATGTCACCTAGAGGGGGGGGTGAATAGGCGCTTTAAAATAATTACGGTTTAGGCTTGAACAAATGCGGAATAAAACTAGCGTTTAATTTGTCAAGCACAAAACCTAAATCGACTAGGCTCACCTATGTGCACCAACAACTTATGCTAAGCAAGATAAACAACTAAGTGATAGCAAGATATATAACAAGAAACAATATGGCTATCACAAAGTAAAGTGCATAAGAAAAGGGCTCGGGTAAGAGATAACCGAGGCACGCGGAGACGACGAGGTATTCCGAAGTTCACACCCTTGCGGATGCTAATCTCCGTTTGGAGCGGTGTGGAGGCACAATGCTCCCCAAGAAGCCACTAGGGCCACCGTAATCTCCTCACGCCCTTGCACAATGCAAGATGCCGTGATTCCACTAAGGGACCCTTGAGGGCGGTCACCGAACCCGTACAAATGGCAACCCTTGGGGGCGGTCACCGAACCCGTACACTTTGGCAACCCTTGGGGGCGGTCACCGATACCCGTCAAATTGCTCGGGGCGATCTCCATAACCTAATTGGAGACCCCGACGCTTGCCCGGAGCTTTACACCACAATGATTGAGCTCCGAGGCACCACCAACCGTCTAGGGCGCCCAAGCACCCAAGAGGAACAAGCTCTAGGGTACCAAGCACCCAAGAGTAAAACGCTTCTCAAACTTCACTTCCACGTATCACCGTGGAGAACTCAAACCGATGCACCAAATGCAATGGCAAGGGCACACGGAGTGCCCAAGTCCCTCACTCTCAAATCCCACCAAAGCAACGAAAGCTATGGAGGAATATGAGAGGAAGAACAAGAATGAGAACACCAAGAACTCCAAGATCTAGATCCAAGGGGTTCCCCTCACATAGAGGAGAAAGTGATTGGTGGAAACGTAGATCTAGATCTCCTCTCTCTTTTCCCTCAAGAACTAGCAAGAATCATTGGAGGGATTGAGAGATAGCAAGCTCGAAGAAGGTCAACAATGGGGGAAGAACACGAGCTAGAAGGGATAAGGTTCAATGGGGAAGAAGACCCCCTTTTATAGGAGGGAAAAAATCCAACCGTTACTTTGCTCTCAGCCCGCACAGAGCGGTACTACCGCTCCACAGAGCGGTACTACCGCTCGGGCGGTAGTAACCCAAAAGCAGTGCAATGGCACGAAGCCACGAGGTGTTAGTGCAGCCGGAGCGGTACTACCGCTGGGGTTGCAGCTCTGGGTTACTCAGAAACAGAGCAGGAACAGGGGAGAAGCAGTAGAACTGCTACAGCGGTACTACCGCCCACCTGAGCGGTACTACCGCTTATAGGCAGTAGTGCTGCTCTCCACTGCCGCTTCACTTCCGCTGAGAGTGCATCGAGACCTGGAGGGAGCGGTAGTGCAGCGGTAGTAGCGGGCGGTACTACCGCTTATAGGCGGTACTACCGCTTCGCACTACCGTTGCACTTCCGCGCAAACCCGACACGAAAGTCGAGTTCCCAGAAGCAGCGGTACTACGCGTGGCACTAGGCCGCGGTACTGCCGCTTACAAGCGGTACTACCGCTCGGGAGAGCGGTACTACCGCTTGGGGCCTTCAGGAACACTGCATAGAAAACAGAGGATACAAGAAAAACAGAACTGCCATAACTTCTGCAAATGAGCTCCGAATTGAGCAAACTCAAGCTTGTTGGATAGAGGACGACGAGTAGTATCCAGCAGTTATAATAAGAAGTGGCAGTAGAGAAATGCCTATGAAATAGAGATGTGAAACCTCTATGAGAGAAGAACCGGCATAAACTCCAACATCGAAAACATCATAGAAGAAGCAAACGAAATCTGTTCTCGATGAACTTGAGCTTGTCATGAAGGTGACCAAAAGCTCAAAGACTCCCAAACAAGAACAAAGAAAGATGATGCAAGAATGCAATGGTTTGAGCTCTCTACGAAGGATACGATTAAGCTACTCATCCGAGAGCCCCCCTTGATAGTACGGCTATCGATCCTATAACCCGGTCTCCCAACTACCACCATGAGACCGGTAAAATAGAAAACCTATCAAGGTCAAACCTTTGCCTTGCGCATAGTCCACTTGAGCTAGATGATGACGATCTTCACCTCCTCAAGTTGGACCACCTTTCTTGATTGCGCCGGCTCGATGAAGACTAGTAGATTGCTCCCCCATACTCCACTATGGGTGAGCCACTCTTCGGCACATCTTCACAAGTCCATTGTCACCACAATGGATGGCAAGCTTCAAGCATGTGATCTCTTCGTGATGCTCCACTTGAACTTGCACATCACAATCTTGATGACGATCACCACTTGATGTCATCCTCCATGGGTTGAATGAGATCTTCCTCTTGACGCAAGCCCATGGAAACATACCTAACCCCACATAGAACTCTCGCATAGAACATGGGTTAGTACACAAAGCGTAATGGACAATGCTTACCATACCATGAGATCACTTGATCCCACTCGGTACATCTTCTACGCTTTGTGTGTTGATCAACTTGAATCACTCTTCATATTTAGTCTTGATCAATCTTGAATCTTTCCAACTCTCTTCATTAGGATGATGTCTTGAAGGTAAACATGAATGTTCACACAATCTTCTTCTTCAAGACATGCTTGCAATAGGCTCAACACTCACATGACCAATCTTTGGATAAATCCTTGAATAGCACCTTGGTCAACACATATTCTTCTTCTAATAACCTTGAAACCAACAAATGGTCTTCAAGCAATTCCTATGGACAAACCCTTCAAATATAACTCAAGGCAACCATTAGTCCATAGAGATTGTCATCAATTACCAAAACCAAACATGGGGGCAGCACATGTTCTTTCAACACGGTTATTATGTTCCGACCGTGTGCGATGTTGTTCGCTCCCGCTCCCGCCTGCATCCCTCAAAAATATCTAGCCGCCTGGAGGGTTTTTCTGTTTGATAGCACACGGTTGTTATGTTTGGAGCGTGTACGATGTTTGTTGCTCAATCCCTTCATCCAAATTTTCAGTAGCCCCGGCATTTTACTCCCACCTAGTAAAATTTTCAGTACCCGCGTCATTTCCTCAAACACCACCTTGGCCCCCCCTCCACACACACACCCCAAAAACTCCGCGCGCTCGCACACACACACACACACACACACACACACACACACACACACACACACACACACACACACCACCCTTCCCTCGCTCGAAACCCTAGCAAGGTCGCCGCCGCCGCTGCCGCCGCGCCGCCTCCATCGTTAACATCTGCCGGCTTGCCCGTGCAGGTTACCCACCGATCTTCATACCCTAGCCGCCCTGAGTTTCTTAGATGACGCCTGCCAAACGCCCCCTTTCCCACAGATCCCCATCCCCATCCCCTCCCCCACTCCAGAGCATCGCAGCCTAAGCCCGGATACGCTTCCCGTGGAGCCCCAGGAGCTAATGGCCCAAAAGAGGTTTATCGCGGCCTCTTCGCCCGACGTCAGCGAGGTGGCCGTCGAGGAAGCTGACGACGATTACTGGTCGTAGGCTCTCAATCAGCGGGCTAGAGTATGCTGGCATGTCGCGGACGCCGGCTACCACATCGAGGTCGTCGACAACGACGGCATGACGTGGGCTATGTCACAGGTTAAGTGACCCATCCCCAACCCCTCGGGTTCAACCGCCGTCGATCTCATCCATGGCCCCGCCGCTGATCTCCTCTGGCTCGCTGTCAAGAATTTGCCATCCTACATCGCCATCGAGCTCCTTTTGTCATTTCTGAAGCACACGTTCTGCGACGCTGGCTTGGGATCCTCAGCTGCCAAGTCAGACCTCATCGACGGCGACCACGAGGAGGGCACCCTCTCCGCCTCTTCCAAGGGGAAAGAGCACATCTGCGACATCAGGGAGGGCACCCTACAGCTGTGCTCTTCCAAGGGAAGGAGCCCATCTGCGACAACATGGAGCGCTTCCAGAGTCCGCGCTCTTCCCATGCGAAGGAGCCCATCTGTGACAAGTGAGGAAACCTATGATTTGTTTTGCCATGCCTCTTCACAGGGGGGAACCCATGATTTGTTTTGTCGAGCCCCTTTTGTAGTGAGAATATGTCCAGTTTTAATTGCTGTGTTTGGTTGTTTGCAGTATGCCTTGTTTATTTCAGTTATTCACAGTGTGATGCTCTATATGTGTAACTATTTACTGTGCAGTACAATTTCATCAATACCAGTTTCAACAATACCAATATGAATGACTATATTTGCTTGCTGTTAAGCCTGTTATAGCTAGCATATGCCTCTTTTAACGTTTTTTGGTTGTTCGGTTATTTGTAGTTAGCATATATCCAGTTTCAATTGCTATCTTTAGTTGTTAGTAGTATGCCTTGTTTATTTCAGCTATTCACAAAGTGATGTTCTGTATGTGCAAGTATGAACTGTGCAGTTCAATTTCATCAATACCAGTTTCAACAATACCAATATGAATGACTATTTGGTTGTTGTTAAGCCTGTTGTCGCGAGCATATGCCTCTTTTAACGGTTTTTGGTTGTTCGGTTGTTTGTAGTTAGCATATATCCAGTTTCAATTGCTATCTTTGGTTGTTTGTAGTATGCCTTGTTTATTTCAGTTATTCACAAAGTGATGTTCTATATGTGCAAGTATGAACTTTGCAGTTCAATTTCATCAATACCAGTTTCAACAATACCAATATGAATGACTATTTGCTTGCTGTTAAGCTTGTTGTAGCGAGCATATGCCTCTTTTAATGGATTTTGGTTGTTCGGTTGTTTGTAGTTAGCATATGTCCAGTTTCAATTGCTATCTTTGGTTGTTTGTAGTATGCCTTGTTTATGTCAGTTATTCACAAAGTGATGTTCTATATGTGCAAGTATGAACTTTGCAGTTAACACACCTTTCCACTTCTTGTTTTGCTTAACTAGCGTGCTTAAACCTGCACACTGAAGCTATCATTTGGAGATTATGTTGTCTACCATGGATATATTTGGTTGATGTTTAGCCTGTTGTGCTTAACATGCCTTTCGATGTACTTACACAGGACAATATTGGGAACGACTGTTGTTTTTCATCGAGGTTAGTTTCATCCCATGGCTTATATATACTCATTGTTCAGGATATCGGTAGCTGGTACCATATAGGCCGGGGACTGATAAGGGATTAATCGGCGAATCGGACATTTAACTGAATATATCTGTAACCCATTTATCGGTAGGTTAACTAGGGCCATATCTAATATATCTGAGGCTACATAGCAACATGCATTGTACTGAATGTCTAAATATGCAATCTTAGGATACATAGCAACAAGGAAGAGTGTTACCTTAATGTTCTGATGATGTCTAGATATACATAGAAGAGCAGCAACAGCAACAACACAGCAGCAGTTAACTGCAGTTAATCGGCCGATATTTGTAACAATGTAATAAACTCCCTCCGCCCCATAATATAAGATGTTAATTCATCCAATATGTGAGTATATTGGATGTAATAAGATCTTATATAATGGGACGGAGGGAGTGTTGTACTACATCATTCTGCAATTGCTGTTTAGCTTCTAATATTAACTTGGTGCTTTTAGGTACATATGTCATTGGTAAAGATTCGCGCTTCGACCCTTTTTGCGTATGGGGCAATGAGATATTCATGAACCAGCATCAAGTGAGGAAACTGATTAAGATTGTTAGTAAAATGGGTCAAAAGATGGTAATTAAACTATTTGTTTACACTTTATCCAAGACAACAGTGAACTGCAGGATGGTAAGTAAGAACTCTGCAGCCTTCTCTTTACTGCCCATAATGAGTTGTGTTAGATGACAATGTCCGAATCTTTTTCCTTTGCAGTGGTTCCCAAAGCAGTTTACTCAAGATTACCTCTCAAACTGCATGATTGGTGGACATGCAAATGTTAAAGTATTTCTACCAGAACACAATGACTATCTAGATGTCGTCATGAAGATAGTGAAGGATGGGCGGTCGGCCATCACAAGGGGTTGGACTAGAGTCGTGCGTGCCTTCTGCATGGAGGAGGGCACAATATGGGCATTCCGCTTCACCTTGTTCAGCAACCAGAATGTCTTTTGCCTCTTTCTTTACCGTCTTTAATAGTACAAGTATACAACCCTGGTTCATCATTCTTTATTTGGTGCATATGTAATTCTTTTTTTTTGATGTAACTCTTGAACAAATGTACCTGTGAATCGAATAATGCATTGGTTGTTGAACCTGATGGATATGAATAAAGTTATAGCCTACTTTCAAATTCAAATTCGGTACAATTTTAAATAGCAGTGATTAAATTAGGGTGAAAATATGCTCTGCAGGTCATTACGGCACACACGGTCTGTAAAGCACATCGTGTGTGATATACATCATAATCCGACACGGTTCACAGAGAGGAAACGTGTGCAACCATGCACACAGTTGCCGTTTGCAAAGTGTGTGTGATGTCAAACTATATCACAAACAGTGCGAGCAAACTAAATGTTTGTGATAGTCGCCTTATCGTACACGCTTTACAATCATGAACTGTTTCTGATGTCGTACGCATCTTAAACGTTTGCACCACAGAATAGCGTGTGCGATAGTTATCCTGTACGACACTGGTACGACAGTCCGACGTTTCGTAATCCTATCCGACACTCGTACGATGATTAACTAATCTTCTTGATTATATATCGCATACGGTTCGGGAGAAGTCAATGCGTGTGATAGTCTCCTTATCATACACGTTTTACAATCGTGAACTGTTTGTGATGGGGCGCGCATCGTAAACGTTGCACCACAGAAACCGAGTGCGATGGTAATGCGAGCACACACGAGTAGCAAGGATGGAGCGTTTGGGATATTCGATAGATCACAAACAGTTGTGTGACGAGTCGCGTTTGGGATAGATCGGGCATCGCATACGCTTAGTTCTGCGAAACGTATGCTTGCGTGCTCCCTATCGCCGACGGTTTCTGGGTCGTGTGGGAAGACCCCCCCCCCCTATCGCACACACATGCAAGGCGACGGTTTAAAACTCCGTCGCGGAAAGGGGGTAAAAACCGTTTGTATAGCAGCTCGCTGTACCAGTGTTGGATCGGATTGGATCGCAACGCAAGTACGACTACGTCAACCACGATCATTAGATCGTTAACGCTTTCGGTCTACAAGGGTACGTAGACACACTCCCCTCTCGTTGCTAGCATCTCCATAGATAGATCTTTGGGTGTTTCGTAGGATTTTTTTTGTTTTCCATGCAACATTCCCCATCAGATAGCTACACACACTTTTGGCACGTATGAATCCCACCCAGTATTTCAGAATCCACCACCGCCACCCATGCAGGAGACAGACCAGGGATGACGAGGGTTTCTACAGTCGTGGTTATTGTCAGCATCTTCCCCCGCGTGAGCGCCTCTCGCCTTCCGGTCCTCTGCAGAGGAGGCCACAGCTTCATCGTTGTCGCCATGAGTGATACGATTATCTATGTGTGACACATACGTCCATCCATGTTAGTTCAGACTTTTCTCCATGTGTGAGCCACTATCTGTATGGGACATACTTCTCTATATGTTACTTTCGCACTTGCTTACATGGGTGAGCCATTATGTATTCATGAGAAATATTTCTATCCATGTTACTTTGACCTTTGCTAAATGGTATGAAAATACTCATGAAGATATAACAAAAAAAATAGAAATTGTGACATGATACAACAAATTAAGATACAACATAGTGCTTCTCAAATTAAGACACAACACAATGCTTCTGCATCGTCGTACAAATACTACAGGAAGTCATCATCACTATTCCCGCTGACATGGTTCTTCCAAAGATCTTCATGATTGTGCCCAAATGTTACATGAACTAGTTTACCTAACATAAACTCATCAGCGGAATCATAATCAGCATTGGCGCCCTTCGATGATGCTACACTCTTACTTGATCTACCGCTCTTCGAGCTTGCGCAACCCTTGGATCTGTTCTGAGCTCGTTTGCTTGGCATAGAGTCATCATCGTCTCTCTTCACTTTCTTAGAGCTACCGCCACCCTGCTCTAATGCAACAGGACCCTTGGATCTATTCTGAGTTTATTTGCTTGGCATAAAGTCATCATCGTCTTCGCTGACATTGTCTGAGCTTGCGCCACCCCTCGCTAATGCAACACTCTCCCCGGTATTCTCCCCTTAGGTATAGGGGCTCCAAATAACTTCATCCACCCAAAGTTGAATATCACCCTGTTCAACAATTTCGCGTCCTCAGGGTACCTCTGGAAATTACAAATAGCAATAAAACAAAATTAGAACGATGAACATATGGTCTAACTGGGTGCATTCTGATATAATAATTACCTTAACGTGGTCCCCATATTACTTATGCGGAAAAGTTATTTTTGGATGGCCGGGAAGAAAAGGTAACCTAGTAATGCGCGCATGCATATATTTGAGTTCGGCAATCCTATCTCACCTTCCATGCAACCACAAAAGTTCTTGTCGAATTTCCTCTAGGTTCATTTCTGGGAGCTTCTCCCGGAGCCCGGGCTTGGAAAACACTTACCCAACTGCGTCAGGTGGCTATCACTACTAACTAATTCTTCAAAATGCACACCTTCCCTACTAGCACTCTGCATTCTTGCGGCACCTGACAACAGAAAATGAGACATCATTGGATTAAAACGGCGGGAGTTGTCACCCGACATGACTGGAGAAATGGCTAAGGAAAGATGCAGAAGACACCATACGATGGGGGGGTTATAGAATGAGGGGAACGTGGTGACGGGAAAATTGAGCGGGAATGATGGCGGGAACGATGGCGGGAAAGGGTTGGCTGGGAAAAAACCGAGCTGTAACGCTCAATTAGTTAAGTGCGGGAAGGGAAACAAGAGAATAGGAAAGTGCAATCAAAGAAAAAAGAAGGAATTTTTCGTCCATGCCATGAACGAAGAGGACTTTTCATCCGTTCCACGAATGAAGAGGACTTTTCGTCCATGCCACGAATGAAGAGGACTTTTTGTCCAGGAGAAGAACAACATGCAACTTCGTTCAACAGCTTATGCGAAGAAGTGGACTCTAGAAGACTCTTTGACCTGGTTAAGAACGAAGATGGTCTCTTCGGCCCAGCGTAACCGAAAATTCCTCTTCATCCCATAAGTGCTTGTTTTCAGCCCAGCGTAGACCTCTTCGACCAACGCGAAGACTCCCTCTTCGTTCCACGCAAGAACGAAGAGTAGCTCTTCGGTCAAGACGAGCACGATGGGGTCATAAAACTACAATTTCTGAATTAGGTTATATATTTTTGGAATTTGTTAAAAAAATCCCGTGTACCCGCACCAGCCACCAGGCATACGCAGTGCCGACGCTACCACTTGAGGACTATAATGTCAAAAGCTCAAATCTCTACATATACATAGTATCTATGAAAACATATACACTTGAAAATAGCTGGGGTTCGTTTGCTAAGCAAATTTCTATGATGTCGCTTGACATCATAGTCTACACGTAGCTTCGCTGTTGATACACACCTCCAGCTAACCCTAAGTGGAGAACATGGGCAGCGATGAGAGACCGACGCTTGAGGAGAGGGAGAAAGGAAAATTAGTATGTACATTTTATATGAGGAACCGGATGAGTATGGACATGCATGAAATGTTCGTCCACAGTCGCAAGAAAAGGGAATGGAGGGTAGCGCAGTTAATCGCACGGCGGTGAACCACCATGTTCTTCCCCTTGCCACCGCTTGACCTTCCCGAACAGTCGCTTACGCAGTTCATTGGGCCGCTTAACTTGTTTTATGGATGGTCAACCTAATTAATATCAGGGTGCCTAGGTCGATCTGCAGAGTAGCGGCCTGCGAGAACTATATCTCGCTTATAGCGACTATAGCTCTCGTCTCGCTTGAAGGTTTCTCTTTCCCTGTCGTTTCTGAGCCGACCTATTTTGGTGTTTTTTTCGTTCAGTGGCTCTCGTTCGCTCGATTGATCGTGTGTTGTTCGTTGTTTCTTCCAGTTTTCTTCTGTTTTCCCTTTTTTCTTTCTGTTTTCTTTGTTTCTTCACGGTTTTCTTCGGTTTTTCGGGTTTCTTTGATTTTTCAGTAGTTTTCTCCTTTTATATCTCGGGTTTCATTATTTTTTTCCTTTTCTTTCATTTTTCTATGATTTCTTCGGTTCCTTTGTTTCTTTCTCAGTTGTCAAAGATTTTTTATTTCTTTTTTTCTTTTTTTCTTTTCTTTTTTTTCCTTTGTTTCCATTCTTTTTCATTGGGTTTCTCTGGTTTTATTTTTAGTTTTTTGGTTTTACTAGCAAAAGAGCCCGTGCGTTGCATCTCCAATGGCTATGACCACATTTTGTTCACATCTCATCGCATGATTTGAAAATTTGTTCACAAATGCAAGAAAATGTTCCCTTTTTTAAATTTATTCACAAATTGAAGCAATGTTCACATTTTCAAAAAAAATATTATGGTTGTCAAAAAACTTGGTAATTCAAAAAATTATTCTGAATTTCAAGAAACGTTCAAAAAAAACATACTATAATATTCTGATCTACCCTGGCACTTAATTCTTCAAAATTCATGCGGGTATATAGTCACAAAGACTTTGAATCATTACTGTTTAACTACATATATTCGATCATTCGTGAACATTTTTAGAAATTTGGGAACATTATTAAAAATCGTGAACATTTTTTACTATTTGTAAACATTTTTTAAAATTGTGAACATTTTTTTATATTGTAAACGTTTTTTAAGCATTTTCTTTTGAATCGGCGAACAATTCTAGAATAGACGAACATTTTTTTTGAAATTGGTGGATTTTTCTTTTAAAGTTCATGAACATTTTTTGAAATACATGAACATTTTTTGTATCAGCAAACATTTTATGAATCAATAAACTCTTTTGTAATTCACGAACTGTTTATATTTTAAGGACATTTTTTAAAATTCATGAAGATGTTTTGAATTACAAACATTTTTTTCAATTTCATTAACAATTTTTCATACACGGACTTGTTTTTCCAAATCATGGACATTTTTTATTTTACGAACATTTTTTTCAAGATTGCGAACATTTTCTGAATATGCGAACATTTTTAGAAAAATCCTGAGCATTTTTTGAATTCACAAACATTTTATGTTTTCTTGAACATTTTATTTCAGAATTCTCAGTTTTTTTAAATGTCAGAAGTTTTGAAGTTCCAAATTATTTAATGTAGAAAAAAACGAAAACGGAAAATAAAAATAAAAATAAAAGGACAAATTGAAAAAATATGCTGCCCGCACATGGGCCGGCCGAAACGGGTGCGCTGCGTCTTCTCCCGCTCATAGAGCGCAGTATAGGAGTTCCCTACTGCATGGGCCGGCCCAGGCGGGGGATTCCCTACAAAATGTTTTTTACCACTTATAGGTGGCATTGGTGGGTAATATTTTGCAACTATGGGGGCAATTTTAATGACGTACCGCAAAAAGCAATAGCCCCTTTATTATTACTAGTACAAATGCCCGTGCGTTGCAACGGGCATAGAAACTCGCAAAACCTTATCCATGTGATATTATGCACCATAGTTTATATTCAATTCTGATAAACATTTGTAATAAAGTTACATTAATTATTGTTTTCAGAGTCTGAAGTTTGGACGTTAAAAATCCCTCTTAGCGTTCTTTATCTGATGGAAGATTAATGTGGAATAGTTTGTGAATCATTTTTATTTTTTACTTTTTTTGAAAAACATGAATATTTATTTGTTTTTAAAAGTGAATGTTTTATTAAAACTCAAATGTTTTTTTAGGGAGAACATTATTTGAACGTTTTTTAGATATTGTGAATACTTTTTATTTATGTAAACATTTGGAAATGCATATTTTTTTTTTCAAAAAATTGGATGTTTAGGAAATTTTGACCAGTTTTTAAAAAGTGTGAATATATATAAAACTATGTACATTTTTTAAACTATTTTTACTATGTTGATTTTTATCGATAGAGTTTGTTGCTTGGTTGGGAAGATTCTTTTTATTTATTTTTTATTATTAAGGCTTAGCCAATAAAAAGCACTTCACGTACACACTTCACTTATAGAGAAAACACACACTCTCTTTTTCTATATATATCAAAAAGACACGCACACGAACTCATCTCCCTTCCCCCGTTTTCCATTCTCAAGTGTCCCCCTGGCAGAGACCAATTCTCTAGATTTCTATTCGCACACCCTATACTAATAAGCATCCCCCACCAATTTACCATGAAGCGATTGTAGGTCCCTTGCAATGTCTGCAGCTTGGAAGATGGAACGAACCGCTGGATCTCTGCTAGAAGCGTCGGAAACATGTCACGAGCCACCGGCGAAGGCTTCTTTAGCGTGGAGGTCGCTCCCGATGATCCTGAAACCCAAAATTTCAACGAATAATAACATGAGATCCAGGCACATCTGGGAACAATTACATCACCAATTCAGACAAAGCACTCACTGACCTTGCATCTGATGAAGGCTGGGGCAATTGAAGCTGACGACGTACTCTGGGAGAATCCTCGTGTTCATGTCCTTGCCCCAAACAACATACCACTGTGGGTTCTGCATGTTGTCGACGGCACTGTCGTAATTGTCACTGCTGGGGTGGAGCTTGGAGGACCCGGCTGGGATGGCCTCTGGCCGGCCCATCAGAACACGGCACAGCATGATATGCGCCTCGCCGTTCTCATCTGCATTTGCTAGCATTGCGGTGCACAAAAATGATTTCATACTCGTTAGTTCCTTTATGCACTGCTTCACAGAACATTCAGAACATATTTCATCACCCGGACTCTAGGTAGCAGGAAACATGATTTAGTTTTGCTCGTATTCCTCCCTTCCACAAACCATTACCCAGTCAAATTACTGCATTCATAGATAAACTAATATTGTCGTTCATGCAAACTTGTTTCCCCCCAATTTTTGAGCTAGGAGTATGAATCAAGATATAGAAACCAAAGGCTAAAATAACATGGAATCAATTATATTATGGGACGGAGGGATAATATGAATGCAATTTGGAACAGATCCTGAATTGGTAACTGTGTCTGATAAATTATCCTACAGCTATATGCCTATATTCATGCTTGCCATCGATCAAAACCACAAATTCAGAACTCTGACCTGACCTGGCGTAAGGAGACTGAGGCGGCGAAAGGTGGACGCCGTCGCCGTGCGCGCGATGCCAAGGACCCGGCTGTTCGTCCTGCCGAACCCGTGCTCCACCGCCGCGGCCACGTCCGCCGACGGAGCGCCATACCACGCGAACTTGGCATTGCCCCCGTCGGCGCCGCACGCGGCGGCTAGGAGCTGGCCCTGCATCTGGAACGCCCTGGACCGGCGCCGCGCGCGGCGGCTAGGAGCTAGCCCTGCATCTGGAACGCCCTGGACCGGGGACCCTGCGCGACCTTTTGCACCGCCGTGATCACCACGCCGCCGCCCACCCAGGGGCTATCCCGCTGAGGAAGAGCTTCTTGACAAGTGACAACCTGGTAGAACTTGTCCGTCTCCTCCAGCCTCACCGCCCTGCCCCAAGCCCCGCGGGCCGCCTTGCTGACCCTGCCGGACTCCACCGTGTCGCTGCTCTCGTCGGACCTCTCCTCCACCCCGGACGACGCCCCGTCCTCCAGCTCAAGCTCGCCCCTCTTCCTCTTCCTCCCGCTCTCTGGCACAGGGAAGACGCAGATTTTAAAAAATGAAATTCTCTATTGTTATAGCCCTCAAAAAGCAAAAATAAGCAAATTAATTTTCTGAGCACAAACATACCGAGATAAGATAAGCTAAATGAGACATCATGCCTTATTTTTCTGAATACAAACACACTGACATAAGAGAATCTAAATGAGGCATCATACCTTAATTTTCTGAATACAAACACACTGACATAAGAGAATCTAAATGAGGCATCATGCCATCATGAGCCGAGCGATGGAAACTTTCAGGCAAGGATTAGAAACATGGTTGATTTTGAGAAAAAAATGTAGGAGATGACACCTCCCTTTCAAGAGAAAAAAATGTGAGAGATGATGATTCCTGATCTCACTGAGTTTGTGCAAGCTGTACAGAAAAAATCCACATAAAACTTGTAGTCAAGTAGTTGCAGTGCAACCTTCATGCCTTATTTTTCTGAATACAAACACACTAACATAAGAGAATCCAAATGAGGCATCATACCTTAATTTTCTGAATACAAACACACTGACATAAGAGAATCTAAATGAGGCATCATGCCATCAAGAGCCGAGCGATGGAAACTTTCAGGCAAGGATTAGAAACATGGTTGATTCTGAGAAAAAAATGTAGGAGATGACACCTCCCTTTCAAGAGAAAAAAATGTGAGAGATGATGATTCCTGATCTCACTGAGTTTGTGCAAGCTGTACAGAAAAAAGACAATGATCTTTTTTGATTATTTGTCACAGTACTGCAGCTAATCACCCTAGAAGGTCTTTCTGTAGTAGGTTAAACAAAATTCAGGTTGACGCTGAAACATCCACAATAAGAACCTCACTTTCGGAATATGCTTTTGGACAAAGAGCACAAGACCAGCTTGCCAATGTTGAATTTGTAGATTTCCTAGCTTATAGCAGCAGGGACGTCATCAGATTCAAGTAAAACAGCTTCGGCTTCTACCTGTTTGATCAAACAGAATAAATCATGTCACTATCAGGATCAGATTTCATGACTTTACGCGAACCGCAAATCACATGGTAGATCAGACAATCACCTAGCATGTTGTAGGCATACATAAGAAAATATGCTCAAGGGATTAAATCAAATGAGAGAGTGGAAGAGACAAATCAGGAGAGAGAGGGAGGACATAGCAGCCTGTACAGAATGCATGGATGTAGCCTTGCCATGGCAGCCTACACATCAGGCCTGCTGCACGGGGAGTGCTTGAGAGATGCAGGAGATTGGGCTGGATTGAGGACTCAACCATGTCGCTGCTCTCGTCGGACCTCTCCTCCACCCCGGACGACGCCCCGTCCTCCAGCTCAGGCTCGCCCCTCTTCCTCTTCCTCCCGCTCTCTGGCACAGGGAAGAAGCAGGCCCCGCGGTAGTCAATCCAGCCCACAGCGACCTCCTCGGCGGTGCCAGCGTCGATGCGCACCATCCGCAGGAAATTGAACAAGAACTCCCTGCCGCCATACGCGGCCTCTGCGACCACCCTCCCGTCCAGGAACGCCCGGCGCAGAGGCACAGCCGCCTCGCCCTCGACATCAGCCCACGCGCCGCCCTCGAAGCAGAGGAACCTGACCAGAGCGCCGCTCCGCCTGAACTCCCGCCAGCCCCGGAGGAGCGGGGACGGACCAGCGCTCCCGACGCCGCCGAAAGCCACGGCGGGCCGCGGGCGCGAGATGCGGCTGATCCTGCCGATCTCGTCCGGATTCGGCGACGGTGGAGAGAGGACGGGCACCGGGGAGAGGGGGATGGAGGCGCGGCGGCGGCGGCAGGCAGCGATGTCAACGACGGGTGAGTCTCGGTTATATATGGATCCGCCTCGCGCCGACCTCCACCGTTTCCCCGTCGTTCCCCGCCTCCCGGAGCCCTGCCGCCGTCGTCCTGCTCCCGATCGGATCGGGAGAGCCGACGCTGCCCAGGGGTTTTTTATAAAAAGACGAAACGTTTTTTTCCACTTAATTAAGGGACTGCGGGTTGAATACCAGAAAACATAAGGTTTTTTTTTGCAAAAACGCCACGACGTACCACCAGAAGTTATATATATATATATATATTATTATTATTATTATTATTATTAGGTAAAGATTAGGTAGGTATATATTTGTTTCTTTTTTGGTTTTCATTGCTTTTCTTTGTTTCTCTTCGTTTCTTTGTCGGTTTTCATCGGTTACTTTTTTGTTCAACACATGTCTACTATTTTCAGTAGATAATATACATTTTTAGTGTACACGTGAAACATTTTGTTGATACACGTTTAATATTTTTAAATACACAATCCACATTTTTTTTATCAAATACATGTTTTGAACACTTCTTTGAATTCATGGTCGATATTTTTTAAAAGACACGATGCCATTTTTTCATGACAATAAACATTTTTTCACACACAATGTACATTTTTTGTATACATCAGAAACATTTTTATATATAAGTTTAATATTATTTTAAAATATTTGTTTTTGATGTCTACTTTAATTTAACGTATGTTTTACATTTTCCTTATACCGCAGGAACATTTTTTATACACGTTTGTCATTTTTAAAATACATGATCAACATTTTTTAAATATAAAATTTTGACGTCTACTTTTATTTAATGTACATTGTACATTTTCCACATACAACAGGTATATTTTTTATACAAGTTTTTATTCTAAAAATACATGAGTAACATTTTAAAAAATATGTTTGGAGGTCTACTTTTTTTGTACAGATTGTACATTTTGTGTAACAGTAGGAACATTTTTTAGACTCGTTAAACATTTTACAAATACATGATGAACATTTTTTCAGATATATGTTTTCATGTCCACTTTTTTCATATAGATTGTACATTTTTTGTATACTATAAGAAACATTTTTCTTATACACATTTAACATTTTTCGAATACATGATTAACAATTTTTTAGATATATATTTTATGTCTACTTTTTTCTTACAAATTGTACATTTTTCGTATATACATAATTTTTTTTTCTTATCCACGTTTAACATTTTTCGATTACATGATTAACATTTTTTTTAAATCTAATTTTTCAAATGTAAATAAAAAGGAAAATAAGAAAATTAAGAAAAATAAATTAGGGTGACTTCATCGTGGCGGGGCAAGCCCATGTCGTGCTCGCGGGCGCGGGCGAGGGCGAAGCGCTGCTGCTGCGCTGGGCCGGCCCACTATGGCTCCTCTTGACGCGAGGCTGCCCTACGTCTCGCTATAACCAACAAATAGGCATACCCGTAGCGGCCCAGATAGATTTAGCTGACTAGTCCGCACAAATTGACACACCAAACAAGTCCCAAGCGTTCCTCAAAAAAAAAAAAAAAACCAAACAAGTCCCAAGCGAAAATCGCTGTGGAAGGGTGTAGGTGATTGAGTTTTACTATTTTGTAATTTGGTGTTAATCAATATTGATGTTGTTGAAGAAGGTTTCACATGTACCTAGAATTTGCGCCATGCTTCCTATAATATGGGGAGTGATTCATGATGCGGTGGTGCATCAAGAACTTTTTTTAGCATTAGCAAGTTGTTTATTTATTTTTTGACCCACAAACCATAGAAAAATTATTCTACGGTAATTTTTATATAATTATGAATAGGATGTTACAAAGTGGGAGGAGTAAAAAGAAGAGAAATAAAAGAATGCAAGCCTAAATAAAGGTTAGCCAATGCCTGTTCTCGAAGGTCAACACGAACAAATAGCACTAATGTATACCTTAAAAAATAAAGTAGCAATAATATATGGCTAAAAAAAATGCGTAGCTCGTATTAAGTAACATGTCTATAATGTATTTTTAGTAACCTCGCATAAATAAGAAATTATAGTTGCCAATGCATCATAATAAAAATATGCTCCGATTACAAAAGTAGTTACCTCTCTATTTTTCTTGACCTCTACGATATTTCATCTTCAAAAAGTAATCTATCACATCATGATCGGGATCATCGATTGTGGGTGGTGGTGATTTTGTTTTCAAATTCAGAAAACGCTCCATTATATTCTTACTACCTGCAATTTAAAATTAGCAAATAACAAAAGATAGTTAGTACTAACATAGAGAAATTACACTATAAAGAAACTACAAAATCCTTCTTGCTAGCTTATCTGACATTGTGGTGGGATGGGAATTGAGACCTAATCTAGACTAGTAGAACGCCCGTGCGTTGCTACGGGCCCCGATAAATATAAATAAATCAAACAAATGATTAAATTCGCTCTCCCTCATACGGTCTGGGTGTGTTCGGACATCAAAGGGTGGCCAGCGGGCTCCCCAAAATTCAACCGTCTGACAGTTTGGTCTCCCCTAAATCCAGACCATATGTGGGGGAGAAATGTGGTTGTCCGGGCTATCTGCCATGTTATCTCCAACACGCAAATCCAACATAAAAACCCCAACCCATGACACACCCTTCCCTTTTCTTGTCGAACCCTTCCCTTCTCCTTTAAAACCGGATGACACCCACCTCACCTTCGCCATGGCCGCATCCTGATCAAAGTTTTTGCCACTGAATCCATGCCTTCCTGCCTAGGTCGCATGCTGATCTGAAGTCTAGCTTAATGCCCTCTTAAAATCATATTTTTCTTGTCAATATAATTAACCTAATAACCCTACATCTAGACACAGAGAGTGTCCCTCGATTTGCAAAATACTCACTCTGCAAAGAAATATAAGACCGTTTCTTTAGAGGGGGTATAAACACGGCATATTCTAATCAGGTATCTATTTAAATGAATCCTTTTACATTGAAAGATCTATTTCAGTAAAAAGAATCTCAAACCTATATTTTCCCAATTATGTAGTTAAATCATCTTAGCATTTCATCCCCTTCCTAAAAGCACGAATGGACCAGAGTATACGAATTAGAATCAGAAGTAGACCTCCAAAAGGAGGTAGGACACAAAAACCGGAACCATCACCGGTAGATGCAAAAATTGGAACGAATAAGCAAACCATTGTATCTTAGGAACAGAGGAATGACCCCTAACTCGTGTGTCGGACTATGCCATCACTTAATTTCCGTTAGATATATTAAAAAATCAGATATTGAAAATAGTATATGTATACTTCACACTTTAAAACAAATAAATCCAAAATATAAATGGCAAATAATTATATGTAGCAAGCTAAGGACATGAGTGCCATCACCATGTTACAGGAGACCTAACTTTCATTTTTGCTTCTGATAAGCTTAAATTCAGAGCAACGATCAGCTGTTTGGAACTGTTACAAAGTAGTAATTGCAATCTTCATCCATAAGCCATAAACTAATGCTTGTTCAAAATTCATGGTTCCTCCTCTCAATCTGCATCTTCACAAACAGAACAAAAACATATGATCTCCATGTTGCTTGTAGTAAGCAAAACAACAGAAATTGCAAAAAAAAAAAAGATATCTAAAAAAAAAAGCTATCTAAAAAAAAAGCTATCTAAAAAATAAATATATATGCAGTGGGATCATCATCCTTTTTTTTGCCCCCCCCCCCCCCCCCCCGCATCGCCCCTCCTCTGGCGACACGGGGGACCCCTCGTTGCACCGCCGCGCTCCACCATCCCACCTCCCTCCCGTCTCGCCGTCACTCGAGGGGGCGCCGGCGAAGGCCACACGCACTCCAGGGAAGGTGGCGGCGGGGCGCATCTGCTGCTCCTCGCGGCCGTCTCGTTGCCAGAGGAGGGCGACGGGCCGTGCTGGATCTGGCCGCTCGG
This sequence comes from Elymus sibiricus, assembly GCA_039707655.1. NCBI lineage: Eukaryota > Viridiplantae > Streptophyta > Magnoliopsida > Poales > Poaceae > Elymus > Elymus sibiricus. The sequence goes on from CM077676.1 coordinate 292,078,478, forward strand.
AGGCGGGCGGCGGCAGCGGCTTCCCCTCAGGCGCGGAGGTGGCGGCTCGGGGCGTCATCCGTGGCGCGAGGTGGAGCTGGGGCTGCGCGGGTGGCCTGCATCTGCGTGGCGACGGTGCAGGCCCGATCTGGGCCGGCGCGTGCGGGTGGCGGCGCGGCTCGTTGGCCGGCGGCCGTGCCTGGGCACGGCACCTTCCGGCTGCTCCCGCATCGCCTCTCCTCGCATGGTGGTCGTGAGTGCTCCTGGCTCTATGTTGGTGGCTGTTCGGGCAACCAGATCTGGACCGTGTGGGTCTCCGGCCGGCGAGGGTGGTGGTGAGGTGTCTGCGGTCGTTCCGGCTAGTGGTGGCGGTGGTGTGGTGTTTTGGCGCTGTGGCGGGGCTGACCTACGGGTGTGCTGGATTCCTCTCGGCCGCTATCTTGGGGAGGGCGTCATGGCAGATCGGGGTGTAAACCCTGCTCCTTACGGAGACGGCGATGGCGACGCCTGTGGGCGCCGCAATCCTTCTTGGAGGCGTCACTATGGGGCTGCTGTCCCTCCCCTTCGACTCCGGGGGAACCCCCCTGGTCCAGGTCCTCCTGGCTCGGATGATGGCGGCGCAACCTGCGTCGTGTCCCTTGTTGAAGGCATCGTCTTGGAGTCGCGCTTGGTCGGTGAGGTTGATAGTTGCTTGATGCAGGGATGCGGGTGGTGGTGGAGTGCAGGAGTGGGGTGGTGGTGCTCTGCCAACGTGTTCTCGGATCAGCCATGCTCTAGAGTGGGTCTGATTTTTCATCCGAAGCCGGGTTAGCGGGGTCGTTATCCTCCTCCTCTTTGGATCACCTCGTTCTCGCACGACGCCTCTTCTCTCTGTGGGGTGTTGTCGGGTGGCGACCAGACGACCAACGTTCAAGGCTCTTCTCCTTGCTTGGTCAGATGAAGATGGAAGTTGAAGTCCCCCTCCTTGCTGGTTGTGCCGATGAGTTTTGCTATGGCGGTTGGTGGTCGTGGTGTGTCCGGCTTCCGCTCGCCGGTGGTTGAGCTTTCAGGTCCTGGCAACGACACCGCTTGGTGTTGTTGGGCGGCCTTTTTCACCCTGAGTACTTTTCTTCGGCGGGTTTCGGCTGTATGTGTGTGTTTTTCGGTTGTGTCTCTTCTCCGTTGTTTCCCCGGTGTACTCTGGTTCGCTTGAACCCATCTTGTATGGAGCCGCGAGGCTTCTAGGCAAATTCAATTGAATATATTCAGGTGGGGATTCACTCCCCCCCGGTGACCATTCAAAATATATATATATATATATATATATATATATATATATATATATATATATATATATATATATATATATATATATATGCAATGCAGAAGCAGAGGAACCAAGATTGCTGACCTGTGGATCTTTACTGGTGGCTTTCATGAGGTCGCCTGCATTTCTTCTTCCTCCTACTTCCTTGCTGTAATTGTCCTAAACAAAGGAATACATACATAACCACTCAGTCTAGTACAATAACAACAGCTTGTAAATCCAGAACTACTACATATATGCAAGGAAAGGGAAAATCACCCAAAGGAAGATGTAAACATGTAGCAGGGTTAACTCAAAAGGAAGATACTCCTGGACGGAAACATCACATGGACTCTGATCCGAGTCCTTCTCTTGAGCGGACACAACACAGGGACAGTGGGAGGACGGAGGTGGAGCAGGTACATAACAGATTTCCAAGTCTTGTGAATATCTCCACAAATATTAGCTGGTAATATTTAAAACTGAAGAAACCAGGATTTCAAATTTCTGAAGCAAAAAGGCGCACACCAATAAATAACTGAAGCTAAATTGTAAAATGTTGGCAGTAAATGTAGAACTATGATATTCTGTGCTTCATACGACAACAAAAAAAATAAGCCAGGATGAATCAACTCAAATAATTGGACAGAATCATCTTCATTATTGTTCAAAGGAGAGAAAGAAAATAAAAAGCCTTTAATCAGAATTTGGTAGTCAACAACCATTGCACAAATTTCAGTTTTATAAAGTACAATAGTTCATTTCGCATAAAGCGAGATGGCAACATTCTAGAAACAGAGATGTGACCGTGTTCGTCTAAAGTCCAGTTGATTGCCCGTGCGTTCCTACAGGGGCATACATCTTCTAGTGGTTTAACACAAATCGCAGAACTGTCTTTGAGATCCTCGTGCACATCAGGTGGCATTATCCTCCCTCTCCTTCTCTCTCTGAGGAGAGTGGCCAACACACTCAAATTAAACAGCATCGCTGACGGACCAGCGGCCGCTGCTGTAACGGGAGAGAAGGGTAGAGGCGAGACGGGAGGGAATTTGCCAGAGGAAGGCATCGCAAAGCAGGTCACCATGAAGTTGTGTGCATCATCACGCCTCCAAAGTTACATTCTATGTGATTGTACTTGCAACTCTATGCCTATGTAAACAACTCGATTATCCCTTCTAGACGTCACGATTATCCCTCCCATACATCACACGTAGATCATTCCTTCTAGACATCTCGACTGCTAGGAAAGACCATATCTATTCTCAGTAAATTGTTGGACAAACTTCATGCCAATTAATCACCCCATTATTTTGTGGCGAATATCTGCATTTTTTATTAGAAATGTTGTGATTAATAGTTAAAAATTCTACATATATTAATTAGTACCTATCATAGGTAATTGCTCTGTATTTGATGATATGTCACAAGTACTCACGTGCTGCAGGATGACCTGGGTTGAATGCAAGGGTGTGTAATTTGAAGTTTCTAGATTTTCTATTGTCAATTTAAAAAAAAAAAGCTCGACAGAACACAGTTCCACTTTTGCCAATAAAAGAACAAATAGGACACAAGAGCCATCATAACCTGCCACCGAAGTATTTGAACGGATATACTTATTAGATGCAATAGGGTACACTTGTCTTACGTACATTGTGACGATGTTGCCGGCCGGATCACCCGAGCGTGATGGTGTATGTTCTGTGCTGCGTGGTTGTCGTGCTTGTGCAAGAGCGTTTAAGAGTCTTGGACTCGTCACACATCAGCACCTAGTACAGGTAAGAAGCATGGCGTCAGCACATTTAACTGACAGTAAATCAAGAAAATGCACTTGTAGTTCTTCATGTAACCAGCAATGAGAATACATCCCAGCAGAATCAGAGGGTGATATACTGAAGTATGTGATTAATTCAATGGAATTGAATGTGTGTATTCCATATAAGCATTCAATCGAACAGGTGATGGTAGGAGAGAAGCAGTAGTACACATCACGTCATTACCTTGGCGTGACGCTCACAGGCTTTGATGGGCATATGCCTGTGCTCGTGGGTGCCAACATGGCGACACCAACCTCACCGGCGCTCACCCCGCTCTCCTGCTGAGAGGGCTGCATCAGGTGCGGAGACCACAAACTTAATGATGTCATCGACCTCTTCCTCAATCGCCAGTTGCAGCACCACATCACCTCCGATGGTGGATCCGAGGACCCTTGGTTGTTCCACTCAAAGTTTTGAAACGCAGCAGGAGGCCAGTCATAAGTACATAGCAAACTGTGAACATTAGTCTATGCATGAGGGAAGGTTAGGGTTTGGAGAGGTACCTGGGGGAGGAGGCCGGAGAGGTGACACTGAGCTTGGAGTACTTCAAAATCATCAATGGTCGTTGCCATAGCATGATTCTCTACTTTGTTGCAGTACATCTGAAAAAATTGCAAACCATGAAACAAAAATAAATATCAATAGGCATAAAATGGAGACTACTGATATGGTTTATCTGAACAAATACATGGATGTTGTGTAAGAACAGATAATTTCAAGAGGTAGATTTATTCCAGGTCTTCATTGTTCAATACACATCTTAAGGCAGTGACTTGTGCTATGTCATGTGCGAGTGGTGGGTGTATGCCTTAATTGCAATCGCAAAATTATAATATAATATTAAGAGTACATCTTCCAATTTTCTTATTTTAACAACGAACTGAACTCATGTTTTCAGAAATTGCTTGTAAGCAGCAATCCCCGACAAAAATCATAGACTGAACCATTTATAGACAATAGAGCGGGTAGGAAATCTTTGAAAAATAAAAAATGTACAAACTTGACCATTGGCTCCTGGAGAGAGAATTGGATTGCATAGTACTATTATTGAAGTAACAATGAGATCATATGCAAAAGGAGAAAAGAAAATAAATATATATGAGCTCCTAGGAATAAATGGCAGAAGTTAAAATGAGCAATGGACAGGCAAAAATTAAAATGTACTGGTTGCGAAGAAGATGGGTTGAACATGATGCATGCAGGTTAACAATCATTATTTCCTTCGTATCTTGAGAGCTTGGTTAAGAAAAATAAGTATTCTCACCAGCACAAGGGGCATCTAATCTACCTAGTTGAGTTCTTCACTTCTCTCCGGTTACTCTGGACCAAGAAAAGTTGGAAAGGTAGAATGCAATAGTATGATGTTCTGAACAGTTTGAACATGAACCTAAACCTAAACCATGGTGGGTTAGTAATTGAGCCATTGCCAAATCTAAGAGCATGTGATGTAGTGTTTATCTAAACCAGAAAACGCGTTGAGTAACAATGGTATAGGAAAACAGAAACCACGCCCTAGGTACTACTGGCACATACCGACAATAACAACACCCAAACCATGGCATGAAAATTATAAAGCACCGGCAGCTATGTCCCCGCCTCTGCCTTCTTAATGGCAGCCAGGTCTTCTTGCAACTATTCAGTGCCACCCGCTTCTGCGTCGACTTTGTACTCAAGCTATACAAAGAATTGCAAACAAACTGTTGTAAGAGGTAAAACATGTCAATCATATCACAGATTCCTAATGTCACAGGGTAGTTACTAAATTCTGTCCTAAACTTGCCTGGTGAAGAGTCGCTTACTCCGAGAGTAGCATTTCTTTGAGCCAATTGTGCAGCTTCAAGAGAAAGCTCATCGACTTATTAAGTAATTTTACACTATAACAGTAAAGAAGTAGATACTACCATGTAGAGGTTCATAAACGTACAGAGGAAGGCATAACAAAAGAGACCACAAATGTTCAGTGTTATGAAGCATGTTGAGTTCTATCTGAATGTTTTGTTGCTTAATCAGAGTCAAAATGGGTTCGCAAAAAAATATTAAATATTCTTGTACACAGAACCATGAGCTACCATTTAACAAGAGGGGTATAGGAACAAACCTGATGGCCTCTAGTAACTGCGGAAATCTCTTGCTCTCCCAAATCAAACAATCAGGAGACTCAAATCACTCTCTAATGACGCAACGGCATCAACAACGAAGCACAGCGTGACCAAGCACACTGGTAGTAGGAAGCGAGGACCGAAACCTTACCGAATCGCTCTCATAGAGCCGGCGCTCTGCAAGCAGGCCACCTCGGGCTCCTGTGCTGTCACCACGGTAGCCGTCAGTCGGCACGGACACCCGGATCATTGTTCTCATGATGCGATCTTTTCATGAAACATTGCAGTGGAAAAACTTGTCGAGTCATAAAGTCCTCCTGCTCATAAAGCATACATCTTTGGTAAAACCAGAACCAATATGATGTCAGACAATTTTATTCCCATAAAGCATTGTAACAAGCAAATGTCAATGAGGTTAAAAAGGTATCTAGCTCTATGAAGCATTTTAGCAAACAGATGGCATGGGTGGGTAAGTTCATGCACTGGTAAAACAAAAAAGTGGGGAAGGGGAAAGGAAGGAGACAACCTGAAAGCTTTGATGGATGTGTGAGCTTCGTCTCTGCACTCATTGCCTGGCAGCGCTGGGGGTGTTGCGGTGGTGAGGAGCAGAGGGGAGGCGACGACGACCATGGCCGGGCAGAGAGCCAACTGCAGGTGCGGTCGACAATGGCGAGCCGCTGATGGGAGCAGAGGACTGTGAGCACGGGACGCAGCGATGGGGACGGCGAGCACGGGATTTGGCACTGCATGCCGCGGGGATCTCCTCTTCCTCCTTCCAATTCCATCCCTCGCCCTCTGTTCTTCACCTCTTGAGATCCTCTCTGCCTCCCCTCTTACCGACTCTCATCAACGGTAGCAGGAGAGAGGGGCAAGGCGGTTGTAGTGATGTACCCCGGCCGGATCCGTGCGTCAGAGCACGGTTGTTGAGTTCGCCGACCACAAGACAGCGACCGGAGGATCCGCGGGGACCGGCAGGGAAGACGGCGACCATCGGGGAAGACGATCCGCGGCGGCGGCTCCTCTCGGACCTCGGTAGTGGCGGTCCTATCGGATCTCGGCGGCGGCAAAGGGGTCTGCTATGGCGGCTTGGGCAGACGATCCACGCAGGAAACAGATCGAGGGGATCGCTGATTTTTTTTTGTTACGTGCGAGGGGGAGACGAAAAAAAACCAGACGAAAGTAAGAGACGAAAAAAAACCGTGGAGGCTAGCCTACCAAGTGAGACATTAGGAGTACAGACAGATTTTGTAATGGGATGGGAATTGAGACCTAATCTAGATTTTGTAATCCAATTGATTAGATTACCCACCAAACCTTCAAGCAATTATAAGAAAAAAAATCAACACGTCAAACTTTCCCTAAAATACTAGGACAATATGAATTTTAGATAATAGAAAATTAGCAATTAGGTGAATAAATCGGCTTTAGCCCACTTACGGATGGAATCTCCAGAACAATCTTGAAAGAGGAGTGAAGATTGGGAGAGGCCAGGTGGCGGCGGTTGAGGCGAACGGAGGAGCCGGGGCGACGCGAAGAAAGAAAGAAGGGGCTACAGGAGGCGCCGCTATCGAAGCCGAACGAGCGATCCTTTCCTGGGATCGATCAATTGTTTTTCTTTAGGCACTCGAGATCGATCCAGTGGCCAGTGAGCCTGCCGCCGGCATGGTGTTTGGGCTGCCTGCTGCCCACCGGCCTGTTTGGACACATGCGGTTCTAGCTCACGTGAGGCTACTGGGGCCTTTTTGGACTGGGGTCATTTTTTTCCACTATGTCATTTTTTTTCATGGGTTGTATGTGTGTAACAGGGTATGGGCCAAGGACATCGGGGTCAATTGACCCCGGTCCGACACTGTAGATCCACCCCTGGAAAACATGCTTAAAATCATAGGTTATTGACTATCCACTGGTGAAAAGAGTATGCATGCTTCTCCTTTATTTTGAATTGAACCAGCTTGAGGTATGCTTTGAGGAAGTATCTCCAAGCCTGAATGGTTGACTGTATGGCTCTAAAGACTTTCCCATTCCTTTGAATCCAAATATTCCAGCATCCTAGTATGAAAATTTCCATGCTGAAAGATTTTTGAAGATGATCAGCAGCCAGCTTGGTTTATTGACTACCACAAGTCTTTGTTTCTTTGTTTCTCTTGCAAACATACAATGGCATGTGCGTTATTCGTGGGCTTTTCTCTTTATTTATGACAGGTACGGTCTAGACAACCGTCGTTGGTAGTACCTTGCTATGTGACATTTGAGCCACATTATTCTATTCCCTTGTTTATAAGCACTACAATTAGATGAAAGCACAACATAAGTATCATCTCACCTAGTTGTAACTTTGTAGTCTAATATGCTGCATGAGACAACAAGGGTAAAAGGAGAGGCGAATTAAAATGGACAATCCTCTTGGTTGTATTTTTGTAGTTTGTGTTATCATTGCGATCAACAATACTTTTTTGAACCTTAATTACCCCTTGTTTATTTAATGATAACAAGAGCTACATCATCTATCAGAAGAGGGATTAAACTAGGGGGAGCATCCTCCATCCAACCATTACAAATAACATGTTTAGCTAACTTTGCTAGTTCATGGGCAACAAGATTTGTTTCTGTGAAACAGTGCTAAAACTTAATAATTGGAAATTGGCAAGCAATCATCAAAGATGGTAGCAGCACCCATTGAAGAAAAAGCCCCAACATTCATTGTGTTGATGACCTCAATGTCATCTCAGTTTACCACAATTTTGTTGCATCCTGCTATTTGACCAAGCGACAGTCCAAACCGAAGGGCAGTAACTCGGCAATTAGAACGTCCGCACTTTAATCAGTCTTCTAGTTGCCCGCCGCAATGAACTTTCCATTAGAATTTCTCAGGACCGCTCCAGCCGCTGCCTGCAGCATGTCATTGTCAAAAGCCGCATCAACATTTAATTTACCGTACCCCGATGGGGATTTCATCCATGCCCAGAGCAACAACTCTAGCATGTTCTTCCAAAGCAAAGCAAGAGCAAAAGCTAGTGGGCATAACGTTTGGGTAATAGGGAAGGATCACATAGTAGAACTCTTTGCGATGGAGTTTACTCTCTCTTATCTCGACATATAGTTTCCATCTTGTTCTAGTTAAATGTTTCCTGACATATAGTTCTCATCTTGATCACACCTGTAGAACTCTTTGTGATGGAGTTGACTCTCTCTTATTCAATTATGGAGTGTCATACATGTAACTAGTATGTGGGTTTGCTTCTCTACTGGGTAACTTGTGATATGTAATAAAAGACATCATTTTATTTTTAACACACCAAAGGAGCGCTTACCAAGAAAACTAAGACTAGATAACCACAAGTACTTACCAAGCAATTAAACAAGAGTAATGAGCAGTGGAATAATAACTTGCAAGTAAGTAGAAGGTAGGGTTGAGAGAATGCAAACACTCGTGACGCGAGGATGTTTTATCCATGGTTCAGATACTTTGGCACTATCCTACGTCCACATCGATGGAGTCTTCGAGCCAACGGCTCTAGGACCACACGGATCTCGATTGTGTCGCCTACGAAGTGGCCCACCGGATACAATGATCGTTCTAAACGCATCCATAATTTTTGTAATGGTTCATGCTATATTCATGTCATATATGCATCGTTTTATCATTTTCCAGATTAACATATTAATGAAGTGCCAGAGTACTAGTCACTGGTTTGGCTTAACAAAAAATTATTTTTACAGAGATATAAAAAAAAGGAAAAAACATGGAGACAATTTTCAGCGAGGAGGCAACTCGGGCGAGAAGACCACCTGGGGGGAGGGGGGAGGCCCCAGGGCCCACATGCCTGGAGTCTAGGGTGCATGTGGGGCCCACCTAGCTCTATTTCGCCGCCTCTTCTTACCGGTAAGTTATATATATATATATATATATATATATATATATATATATATATATATATATATATATATATATATAGAGAGAGAGAGAGAGAGAGAGAGAGACACACACACACACACACACACCCCCAAACCCTCGTCAGATTATATCGCTATTTTTTCGCCGCCGCCTCGACACGTTCCTAGGCGATCTAATTTGACCCTGTTTTACCACTCTGTCGGAGGGGAGAATCGTTATGTTGGACCTCTCGATCGACCCTTTTTGCATGACGATGCGAGTGTATTAGTCAATACTAGGGACTAAGATTTGTAAGTAGTAGCTATGTGTCATCTCTCTTTCTCTTGGTCATATGAGCTGCCGAACACGATTGTGACCTTGGGCATTATTAATGCAGTTAAACTATATGATGTGTCCCTGATGATGAGTTTCTTTATCTTGGATAGAATCTTATTCATATTGTGTATTGAACTTTGAGAATCATGAGATCATATGGCGATTGTTTAGCATATTTTTTTGGGAGACACCTCAGGTGACAGTGTCTGCTCATTAGATTTTGATTAGAAAGACTGTTGGGGAACGAAGCATGAATTTCAAAAATTTCCTACGCTCACGCAAGATCTATCCATGGAGATGCATCGCTATGATAGGGGAGAGTGTGTCTACGTACCCTCGTAGACCGTTAGCGGAAGCGTCTCACAACGCGGTTGATGTAGTCGAACAATCCTTCAAGCTCCACCGATCGAGTACCGAACGTACGGCACCTCCGAGTTCTACACACGTGCAGCTCGGTGACGTTCCTCGCCTTCTTGATCCAGCAAGACGTCGAGGTAGTAGATGAGTTCCGTCAGCACGACGGCGTGGCGACGGTGACGGTGAAGTGATTCCGGTAGGGCTTCGCCTAAGCTCTCCGAAAATATGACCGAGGTGGAAAACGGAGATCGGGGCACCGCACACGGCTATGGGACAATTGTGTGTCTCCAAGGGGTGCCCCTCCTCCGTATATAAAGGAGGGAGAGGGGAGGAGGCTGGCCCTAGGGGCTGCGCCAAGAGTGGGGAGTCCTACTAGGACTCCTTAGTCCTAGTAGGATTCCACCTCCCATACGGAGTAGGAAAGGGGGAAGGGAGAGGGAAAGGAAGAGGGGGCTGCACCCCCTCCCCTAGTCCAATTCGGTTTGGGCAAGGGGGGCGCGTGCCTCCTCACGTGGCATGCCTCTCCTTTTCCCGTATGGCCCAAAAAGGCCCATTACTTCTCCCGGTGAATTCCCGTAACTCCCCGGTACTCCGAAAAATACCCGAATCACTCGGAACCTTTCCGACGTCCGAATATAGCCTTCCAATATATGAATCTTTACCTCTCGACCATTTCGAGACTCCTCGTCATGTCTGTGATCTCATCCGGGACTCCGAACAACATTCGGTCACCAATCACATAACTCATATAATACTATATCGTCATCGAACCTTAAGTGTGCGGACCCTACGGGTTCGGGAATGATGTAGGCATGACCGAGACGACTCTCTGGTCAATAACCAACAGCGGAACCTGGATGCTCATATTGGTTCCTACATATTTCACGAAGATCTTTATCGGTGAACCTCATATGACAACATACATTGTTCCCTTTGTCCGGCGGTATGTTACTGGCCCGAGATTCGATCGTCGGTATCCAATACCTAGTTCAATCTCGTTACCGGCAAGTCTCTTTACTCGTTCCGTAATACATCATCTTGCAACTAACTCTTCAGTCACGGTGCTTGCAAGGCTTCTGTGATGCTGCATTACCGAGAGGGCCCAGAGATACCTCTCCGATAGTCGGAGTGACAAATCCCAATCTTGATCCATGCCAACTCAACAAACACTTTCGGAGATACCTGTAGTGCATCTTTATAATCACCCTGTTACGTTGTGACGTTTGATACACCCAAAGTATTCCTACGGTATCCGGGAGTTGCATGATCTCATGGTCAGAGGAACGTGTATTTGACATAGTGAAAGCAATAGCAATAAACTGAACGATCATTTGCTATGCTAACGGTTGGGTCAAGTCCATCACATCATTCTCCTAATGATGTGATCCCGTTATCAAATGACAACTCATGTCCATGGTCAGGAAATCTTGACCATCTTTTGATCAACGAGCTAGTCTAGTAGAGGCTTACTAGGGACTCAGTATTTGTCTATTATCCACACATGTATTAAGTTTCCGGTCAATACAATTCTAGCATGAATAATAAACCATTATCATGAACGGAGAAATATGATAATAAACACTTTATTAATTGCCTCTAGGGCATATTTCCAACAGTCTCCCACTTGCACTAGAGTCAATAATCTAGTTTACATCTCCATGTAATTAACATCGAATCAGTTCTAGGGCTGATCATGTTTTGCTTGTGAGAGAGGTTTTAGTCAACGGGTCTGCAATATTCAGATCCTTGTGTTCTTGGCAAATCTCTATGTCATATGTAGATGCTGCTACCACACTCTGCTTGGAGCTACTCCTAAAAAACGACTGTCCCACTTTACGTATCCGGTCTGAGACTCATAGTCTTCCGGATCGGTGTTTAAAGCTTGCATCGACGTAACCCTTTACGACGAACTCTTTATCACCTCTATTCCCGAGAAATTCTTCCTTAGTCCTTTTTTAGGTACTTCAGGATATTCTTGACCGCTGTCCAGTGATCTACTCCTGGATCACTTTGGTACCTTCCCACCAAGCTAATAGCGAGGCATACATCAGGTCTAGTACACAGCATGGCATACAAAATAGAGCCTATGGCTGAAGCATAGGGGATGACACTCATCTTCTCTTTATCTTCTGCCGTGGTCGGGCATTGAGTCTTACTCAATTTCATACCTTGCAATACAGGCAAGAACCCTTTCTTTGACCGATCCATTTTGAACTTCTTCAAAATCTTGTCAAGGTATGTGCTTTGTGAAAGTCCAATGAGGCGGCTTGATCTATCCCTATAGATCTTGATGCCTAATATGTAAGCAGCTTCTCCGAGATCCTTCATTGAAAAACTTTTGTTCAAATAACCCTTTATGCTTTCTAGAAATTCTATGTCATTTCCCATCAACAATATGTCATCTACATATAATATGAGAAATGCCACAGAGCTCCCACTCACTTTCTTGTAAATACAAGCTTCTCCATAAGTTTGTATAAACCCAAACGCTTTGATCACTTCATCAAAGCGAGTATTCTAGCTCCGAGATGCTTGCACCAGTCCATAGATGGATCGCTGGAGCTTGCATACTTTGTTAGCGCCTTTAGGATCGACAAAACCTTCCGGCTGCATCATATACAATTCTTCCTTAAGGAATCCATTAAGGAATGCCGTTTTGACGTCCATTTGCCAGATTTCATAATCATAAAACGCGGCAATTGCTAACATAATTCTGACAGACTTTAGCATCGCTACGGGTGAGAAAGTCTCATCGTAGTCAACTCCTTGAACTTGTCGATAACCTTTAGCAACAAGTCGAGCTTTATAGACGGTGATATTACCATCAGCGTTCGTCTTCTTCTTAAAGATCCATTTATTTTCAATAGCTCGCCGTTCATCGGGCAAGTCTACCAAAGTCCACACTTTGTTCTCATACATGGATCCTATCTCGGATTTCATGGCCTCAAGTCATTTCTCGGAATCCGGGCTCGCCATAGCTTCTTCATAATTCGAAGGTTCACCGTTGTCTAACAACATAACCTCCAAGACTGGATTTCCGTACCACTCTGGTGCGGAACGTGTCCTGGTTGACCTTCGAGGTTCAGTAGCAACTTGCTCCGAAGTTTCATGATCATCATCATTATCTTCTTCTCTGGTCTGTGTTGGTGTCACAGAAATTTCTTTCTGTGGCATACTACTATCCAGAGGAGGTACAATTACCTCATCAAGTTCTACTTTCCTCCCACTCACTTCTTTCGAGAGAAACTCCTTCTCTAGAAAGGATCCATTCTTAGCAACGAAAACTTTGCCTTCGGATCTGTGGTAGAAGGTATACCCAACAGTTTCTTTTGGGTATCCTACGAAGACGCACTTATCCGCTTTGGGTTCAAGCTTATCAGGCTGAAGCCTTTAGACATAAGCATCGCAGCCCCAAACTTTCAGAAACGACAGCTTAGGTTTCTTTCCAAACCACAGTTCATACGGTGTCGTCTCAACGGATTTAGACGGTGCCCTTGTTTAAAGTGAATGCAGCTGTCTCTAATGCATAACCCCAAAACGATAGTGGCAAATCGGTAAGAGACATCATAGAACGCACCATATCCAATAGTGTACGCACCATATCCAATAGTGTACGATTACGATGTTCGGACACACCATTACGCTGTGGTGTTCCAGGTGGCGTCAACTGTGAAACAATTCCACATTGTCTTAAGTGAGTGCCAAACTCGTAACTCAAATATTCTCCTCCACGATCAGATCGTAAGAACTTTATTTTCTTGTTACGATGGTTCTCTACTTCACTCTGAAATTCTTTGAACTTTTCAAACGTTTCAGACTTATGTTTCATTAAGTAGACATAACCATATCTACTCAAATCATCTGTGAACGTGAGAACATAACGATATCCACCGCGCGCCTCAATACTCATTGGACCGCATACATCGGTATGTATTATTTCCAACAAGTCTGTTGCTCGCTCCATTGTTCCGGAGAACGGAGTTTTAGTCATCTTGCCCATAAGGCACGGTTCGCACGTCTCAAATGATTCATAGTCAAGTGATTCCAAAAGTCCATCAGCATGGAGTTTTTTCATGCGTTTAACACCGATATGACCTAAGCGGCAGTGCCACAAATATGTGGTACTATCATTATCAATTTTGCGTCTTTTGGCATCAATATTATGGATGTGAGTATCACCACGATCGAGATTCAACAAGAATAAACCATTCACAAGTGGTGCATGACCATAAAAGATATTATTCATCAAAATAGAACAACCTTTATTCTCTGATTTAAATGAATAACCGTCTCGCAATAAACAAGATCCAGATATAATGTTCATGCTCAACGCAGGCACCAAATAACAATTATTTAGGTTCATAACTAATCCCGAAGGTAGATGTAGAGGTAGCGTGCCGACGGCGATAACTTCAACTCTTGAACCGTTCCCGACGCGCATCGTCACCTCATCCTTAGCCAATCTTCGTTTATTCCGTAGCTCCTGTTTCGAGTTACAAATATGAGCAACCGAACCAGTATCAAATACCCAGGTGCTACTACGAGCATTGGTGAGGTACACATCAATAACATGTATATCAAATATACCTTTGTTGACGTTGCCATCCTTCTTATCTGCCAAGTACTTGGGGCAGTTCCGCTTCCAGTGACCAGTCCCCTTGCAGTAGAAACACTCAGTCTCGGGTTTGGGTCCAGACTTGGGTTTCTTCGTGGGAGCAGCAACTGATTTGCCGTTCTTCTTGAAGTTCCCCTTCTTTCCCTTGCCCTTCTTGAAACTAGTGCTCTTCTTTACCATCAACACTTGATGCTCCTTCTTGACTTCTACCTCCACAGCTTTGAGCATAGCGAAGAGCTCGGAAATAGACTTTTCCATTCCTTGCATATTATAGTTCATCACAAAGCCCTTATAGCTTGGTGGCAGTGATTGGAGAATTCTGTCAATAACCGAATCATCTGGAAGATTAACTCCCAACTGAGTCAAGCGGTTATGCAACCCAGACATCTTGAGTATATGCTCACTGACAGAACTATTCTCCTCCATCTTACAGCTAAAGAACTTGTCGGAGACATCATATCTCTCGACCCGGGCATGAGCTTGAAATACAAGTTTCAGCTCTTGGAACATCTCATGTGTTCCGTGTTGCTCAAAACATATTTGGAGCTCCGGTTCTAAGCCGTAAAGTATGGCGCACTGAACTATCGAGTAGTCATCTTTTCTTGTCTGCCAGACGTTCATAACGTCCTTAGACGAAGCCGTAGGGGTATTTCACTGAGCGGTGCATTAAGGACATAAGCCTTCTGTGCAGCAGTGAGGACAATCCTCAGATCACGGACCTAGTCCGCATAGTTGCTTCCATCATCTTTCAACTTAGCTTTCTCTAGGAACGCATTAAAATTCAGTGGAACTACAGCGCGGGCCATTGATCTACAACATACAATTGCAAAGATTATTTAGACTATGTTCATGATAATTGAAGTTCAATTAATCAAATTACTTAAGAACTCCCACTTAGATTAACATCCCTCAAGTTGTCTAAGTGTAACATGATCCACATCAACTAAACCACGTCCGATCATCACGTGAGGTGGATTAGTTATCAATGGTGAACATCTTTCATGTTGATCATATCTACTATATGACTCATGTTCGACCTTTCAGTCTTTTGTGTTCCGAGGCCATATCTGTATATGCTAGGCTCGTCAAGTTTAACCCAAGTATTCTGCGTGTGTAAAACTGGCTTACACCCGTTGTATGCGAACGAAAGAATCCATCACACCCGATCATCACGTGGTGCTTAGAAGCGTCAAACCTTCGCAACGGTGCATACTAGGGGAGAACACTTATCTTGAAATTTAGTGAAGGGATCATCTTATAATGCTACCGTCGTCCTAAGCAAAATAAGATGCATAAAAGGATTAACATCACATGCAATTCAATATATGTGACATGATATGGCCATCAACGTCTTGTGCCTTTGATCTCCATCAACAAAGCACCGTCATGATCTCCATCGTCACCGGGTTGACACCTTGAAATCCATCGTAGCGTCGTGACACCTTGATCTCCATCATAGCGTCGTGGTCGTCTCGCCGGCTATTGCTACTACTACTACTGCTAACTCATAGCGGTAAAGTAAAGCAATTACATAGCGTTGGCATTGCATACAATAAAGAGACAACCATAAGGCTCCTGCCGGTTGCCTGATAACTTTACAAAACATGATCATCTCATACAACAACTTATATCACATCACCAGCATACCCTGCAAAAACAAGTTAGACGTCCTCTACTTTGTTGTTGCAAGTTTTTACGTGGCTGCTACGGGTTTGCAAGAACCGTTCTTACCTACGCAAAACCACAACGTGGTGTAGTGATTGCCTTTTGATCTTCTAAAAGAACCCTCTTCATTGAAACCGATTCAACTAAAGTGAGAGAGACAGACACCCGCCAGTCACCTTTATGCAACGAGTGCACGTAGCGGTGAAACCTGTCTCGCGTAAGCGTACGCGTAATGTCGGTCCGGGCCGCTTCATCTCACAATACCGCCGAATCAAGTAACAACTAGTAACGGCAAGCAATATGTATACACCCACGCCCACAACTCACTTGTGTTCTACTCGTGCAAATCACATCTACGCATAGACCTGGCTCGGATGCCACTGTTGGGGAACGAAGCATGAATTTCAAAAATTTCCTACGCTCACGCAAGATCTATCCATGGAGATGCATCGCTACGAGAGGGGAGAGTGTGTCTACGTACCCTCGTAGACCGTTAGCGGAAGCGTCTCACAACGCGGTTGATGTAGTCGAACAATCCTTCAAGCTCCACCGATCGAGTACCGAACGTACGGCACCTCCGAGTTCTACACACGTGCAGCTCGGTGATGTTCCTCGCCTTCTTGATCCAGCAAGACGTCGAGGTAGTAGATGAGTTCCGTCAGCACGACGGCGTGGTGACGGTGACGGTGAAGTGATTCCGGCAGGGCTTCGCCTAAGCTCTCCGAAAATATGACCGAGGTGGAAAACGGAGACCGGGGCACCGCACACGGCTATGGGACAATTGTGTGTCTCCAAGGGGTGCCCCTCCTCCGTATATAAAGGAGGGAGAGGGGAGGAGGCTGGCCCTAGGGGCTGCGCCAAGAGTGGGGAGTCCTACTAGGACTCCTTAGTCCTAGTAGGATTCCACCTCCCAAACGGAGTAGGAAAGGGGGAAGGGAGAGGGAAAGGAAAGAGGGGGCTGCGCCCCCTCCCCTAGTCCAATTCGGTTTGGGCAAGGGGGGGCGCGTGCCTCCTCACGTGGCCTGCCTCTCCTTTTCCCGTATGGCCCAAAAAGGCCCATTACTTCTCCCGGTGAATTCCCGTAACTCCCCGGTACTCCGAAAAATACCCGAATCACTCGGAACCTTTCCGACGTCCGAATATAGCCTTCCAATATATGAATATTTACCTCTCGACCATTTCGAGACTCCTCGTCATGTCTCTTTACTCGCCCGAGATTCGATCGTCGGTATCCAATACCTAGTTCAATCTCGTTACCGGCAAGTCTCTTTACTCGTTCCGTAATACATCATCTTGCAACTAACTCTTCAGTCACGGTGCTTGCAAGGCTTCTGTGATGCTGCATTACCGAGAGGGCCCAGAGATACCTCTCCGATAGTCGGAGTGACAAATCCCAATCTTGATCCATGCCAACTCAACAAACACTTTCGGAGATACCTGTAGTGCATCTTTATAATCACCCGGTTACGTTGTGACGTTTGATACACCCAAAGTATTCCTACGGTATCCGGGAGTTGCATGATCTCATGGTCAGAGGAACGTGTATTTGACATAGTGAAAGCAATAGCAATAAACTGAACGATCATTTGCTATGCTAACGGTTGGGTCAAGTCCATCACATCATTGCCCTAATGATGTGATCCCGTTATCAAATGACAACTCATGTCCATGGTCAGGAAATCTTGACCATCTTTTGATCAACGAGCTAGTCTAGGCTTACTAGGGACTCAGTATTTATCTATTATCCACACATGTATTAAGTTTCCGGTCAATACAATTCTAGCATGAATAATAAATCATTATCATGAACGGAGAAATATGATAATAAACACTTTATTAATTGCCTCTAGGGCATATTTCCAACAAAGACAACATTGGGTGTGATTCTTATGGGGTCCCATCCTATTTTAATCCAATAAAACAAAAACTTTGGGTGTGATGTTTTACCACATTTTGTGAGGTTATATCATATATGTTAATGAATTATTAATGTTGCGAGTTGCCACTAGTGAACCTATGAACTCTAGGCCTTGTTTCAAACCATTAAAACCTTGTTTTACTCATTTTTGTACACTTTTATTTTGCTACTAGTTTATTTATTCAAAAAATACTAAAACACTTATACCATTCAAATTATGAATCTCTTCGTCAAACTAGTGTAACTATGCAATTGACAACTTTGTTAGGTGTATTGGGGACACAATAGACTACTTGTATATTGATTGCAGGGTTTAGAACACAATCTCTACTCCTAATGGAAGAGTCCGTTGTCGTTTCGTCTCGTCACCCCCCCCCCATCGAATGATACCTCCACCACCGATCGATCCCATCCCCACCGATTTTTTCCTCTCCCCTGCAAAAACCGGTGGACATAAAACCAGGGAGAAAAACACCACAAAAATCATCTCCGCCGCAAAACCGGTGGGTAAATAACCAACGGAAAAAACACCACAAAAAAACCCATCAATCCCTGTCCACTCTTTCCTTCCACATCACGTTTACAATCACAATTTTCCTAATCCATCTAATCAATCTATTCAATTAATCCCTGTCCATGCTTTCCTTCCACATCACGTTAACAATCACAATCACAACTTTCCTAATCTATCTAATCAATCTATTCAATTAAAGTCTTGTATGAATTCCATATACAAAACAGATCTTGTATGATTCGTCAAGTTTTGGATCGGGCCTCCTGGGTTGGGCGGCGAACCCTGCTTCAACGTGGCTCCAATCCCCGGCGAGTATGCACGCCAGAAACTGCGACGGCGAACCCTGCTTCAGCGACGACGAGTATCAATGAAGACGCTGTTGTCCTTCCTGCAACTGCCACACCACAGTAAGTGTGCAACCAACTGAATCTGATGGAACATAAATTGATTTGCTACCTGCCACCTCCCTGAAGACTACTTGTGGCACTTCACCTCCCCTGCCACCTGCAAACCAATGAAGCGTGAGGCAGATGACCAATGGAAAACTTCTACAGATAGGTCAAGTAGGGAAAGGAGATGGCCAATGGAAAACTTGCTATAGACATACTGTTTCCAATTCCCATGTCCATAGAACTTGACAGGAACAAGGTTTTCCTATGCACAAATTCCACTACACCACAACAAGCAAACTTAGCAAGCCATTATCATGCCCTAACGGTGAAAGAGTTGAAAAATGAGCAGTGTGAGCGTCTAATAATTGGTTTCCTCGCTTCAGCTTGATACATTGTTAGTATATATACTCATGTGTGTGTTTTGCTGCAGATTGATACAATAAAATATGTCCAACTGGTGAAAGAAAAGTGCAAAAATGAATTCAGACCTTTGTTGCTATATTCACCCGCTTGCCTTTGAACATACAAATCAGGTCTGCACCACCCTTTCTCTAAGAAGAATTGCTTGTAGCATTTGTCTTTGTTTTATTAGAAGACGAAAGATCTCTACTCCTAATGGAAGAGTCCGTTGTCGTTTCGTCTCGTCACCCCCCCCCCCCCAATCGAACGATACCTCCACCACCGATCAATCCCATCCCCACCGATTTTTTCCTCTCCCCTGCAAAACCGGTGGGCATAAAACCAAGGAGAAAAACACCACAAAAATCATCTCCGCCGCAAAACCGGTGGGTAAATAACCAACGGAAAAAACAACAAAAAAAACCCATCAATCCCTATCCACTCTTTCCTTCCACATCACGTTTACAATCACAATTTTCCTAATCCATCTAATCAATCTATTCAATTAATCCCTGTCCATGCTTTCCTTCCACATCACGTTAACAATCACAATCACAACTTCCCTAATCTATCTAATCAATCTATTCAATTAAAGTCTTGTATGAATTCCATATACAAAACAGATCTTGTATGATTCGTCAAGTTTTGGATTGGGCCTCCTGGGTTGGGCGGCGAACCCTGCTTCAACGTGGCTCCAATCCCCGACGAGTACGCACGCCAGAAACTGCGCTTCAGCGACGACGAGTATCAATGAAGATGCTGTTGTCCTTCCTGAAACTGCCACACCACAGTAAGTGCAACCAACTGAATCTGATGGAACATAAATTGATTTGCTACCTGCCACCTCCCTGAAGACTACTTGTGGCACTTCACCTCCCCTCCACCTGCAAACCAATGAAGCGTGAGGCAGATGACCAATGGAAAACTTCTACAGACAGGTCAAGTAGGGAAAGGAGATGGCCAATGGAAAACTTGCTATAGACATACTGTTTCCAATTCCCATGTCCATAGAACTTGACAGGAACAAGGTTTTCCTATGCACAAATTCCACTACACCACAACAAGCAAACATAGCAAGCCATTATCATGCCCTATTGGTGAAAGAGTTGAAAAGTGAGCAGTGTGAGCGTCTAATAATTGGTTTCCTCGCTTCAGCTTGATACATTGTTAGTATATATACTCATGTGTGTGTTTTGCTGCAGATTGATACAATAAAATATGTCCAACTGGTGAAAGAAAAGTGCAAAAATGAATTCAGACCTTTGTTGCTATATTCACCCGCTTGCCTTTGAACATACAAATCAGGTCTGCACCACCCTTTCTCTAAGAAGAATTGCTTGTAGCATTTGTCTTTGTTTTATTAGAAGACGAAAGATTGGAGTAAAAAGGTGTGAACCGTTCTTGGGCTTGCGTGGTCAAAAAACTGAATATTTTTTTCATATATAAGGGCGGTGGCTTCAGTGGGTTAGGCTGTATAGTTCAATATTAGTAGCAAACCGTACAATATTAAAAAAATCTTGATTTAATTAGACAATGGAAAAGCTTTTTTCCTTCAAAAAAGAGCTTGTCCATTGGTTTCATCAGATCATGGGTTGAATAGGCTTCCATGCAAGAGAACAAAAGTTGCCATGATGGATTTCAATTTTAGTTACAATCAATCAATCTAACATCAGTACAGAGGTTGATTTCCAGTTTAAAGTAGTAGTTGATTGATTTCCAGTTAAACTATACTCCCTGCTTGGCAAACTAAAACTATGATTATCCTAAATCCTACTCCTAGAGTTGCTGCAGATCAACAACTGCTCTGAGTACAAGAACTCTCCTCTTATCTGCAAGATCAGCGGTACAAGCAGTACATTTTCTGAGTATATTTTCAAAGTACTTCAAGCAAGACTACTGAAGTTACTGAAATTTATTTCAAGCAAGATTACTGGAGTAAAACACTCGCACTATGTTTTCTGAAATTTTACTAAAACTGTGCCTACAACTACATCTCCTACTCCTAATCTGTACCCATACTCATACAAATAAACTGTACCCTACTCCTAATCTGTACCCAAGCAGTACTCCAAATCTGAACCAAATCTTGCAACCAGGAGTAAAGGGAGTAGACAGGGGAAGCTCACCACGCGCTGGAGATGCTGGCGAAGAGGAGCATTGTCGAGCAGGATGTCCTCGAGCAGATGTTCGTCGTCGAGCAGGATGTCCACGACGCCATAGGAGACGAAGGGGAGGGTGTACCCCATGCAGCCAGGCCGTCGGCGACTGATCCTCCCGCTACTCCTCACGGCACCATCTTCAAATTCAGAACTGCCGCCTCCACTCCTCCCCATCTTCAGAGGTGCTCTTGCTCCTCCCGCTCATCCTCATGGCGGGGATGTCCAGCCACCGGCACAGCTCTCCAGCTGCTCCTCGCCTCCGCTTTGGTAAAAAAAACAATCTTGTGGCGACCTCGCTGGCGCAGGCGACGTGGGTGAGAGGGAGCGGCGAAGACGTCAGAGGAAGGCGGCGGCGGCGACGCATGCGAGATGGAGGCAAGCGGCGACGTCGACGCGGTCGAGAGGGAGGCGAGACGGCGGCGGCGACGCGGGCAAGAGAGGCGAGCGACGACGACGCAAGCAGCGGAGCGAGGCGAGCTAGGGATTTGGACGACAGAGAGTGGGGAACGAGTGAGTGAAGCGAGTGAGCCAGCGAGGGGCAAAATTGAAAACGGACGAAGTTTCTATATGTAATGAGAAATGAACGTGGATTGTAAGAGCATCTACAGCCGGGCACCCAAACCACCCTCAAACGCCCGGGCGGGCCGCCCGGTCACTGACCGGTCACGAAATTTTGAGCCAGCCGGACGCCTCAAACGGGCTCAAACACCTGGACTGACCGACACTCCTAATATCCAGCCCAAATATGGGGCGAATATGAGGACGCCCGGGCACGCCCGCCACGTCGGACCCGGCCCACGCTGACCCACCTGACCCCACATATATTCCTCCCCATCCGCTCGCCGGATCAAACCCTAGCCACTTCACTCCACTCCCCTCCGCCACCCAAGCTCACCTCCACCGATCTTCGGGCGTCTCCGACATGGCGGGCAGCGGATCCGAGTCCTTCACCTCTAGATCCGTCTACCCCGAGCTCACCCCACGCGGTCCCGAGGAGGAGATGGCCGTCCGGCTTGCGCTCCGCCGCTTCTGGGACGAGGCTCGTGCGAGGTAGCGCACGGATTCCTTCCGTCGGGAATCCATTGCGTCTGCCCAAATGGCGCATGGATTCGGCGCTAGGTGTGCCGTCGCTGCCTCACCAGAGGCGGTGCGGTCCGCCTGGCGTCTGAATGCGGTGGCGGACGCGCAACCCCTCCGTTGGCGCGCGGAGCAGCAGGACGCGCCATGGTTGCTGTCCGACGCAAACATGGCACGGTGTGCCCGCCGCGCGAGGGAGCGGGCGCGGGAAGCGGCGGCAGCCCTCGCGGCGGTGGACGTCGGCGAGGCGGAGTCGCATTCTCCGGCGTCCCATATGGTGCACCAGTCCTGGCGCCGCAACCGCGTCATGGTGGATGTCAGCGGCTCGTCCCAGGACGGATCCATCATTGACCTGACGTCCACCGGCACCGTCTGGGTTCCGGGCTCCAACAAGGAAGAGTAGGACATGGGAGACGGCGGCGCCTTGAGTCCCGTGAGCCGGCTCGTGTCCCATGCCCTACTCTACCTTGGCGGCGACCGGACCAACACTCTGGGGAGTGCAACCGACTGCCGGACATGGGCACGGCGGAGCCGGACTAGCTCCGCTTAAAGATCGGTTTACGTTGCGGGCGTTTGAGGGGACAGATTTGCAAAGTCCAGCTGTAGATGCTCTAAACGTTCTTATAAAACTTTACGGAGGGAGTATATGTTTATATGTAATTAGCAGTATCAAGTTTTTTATTACAAATAAAAAATGTGTTGTCTGACTTTTGTTTAAATATATTATATATGTTTATATAATGCACTATAAAATATTCTTTGCATTTCCATATGTTCCACTTTTGTTCATCAGAGATAAAAAGTGATGGATTCGGATGATGTCTTAGAAATATCATCTCACATAAGCACCGACGTAACGCTGACGGACCTGTGAAATTTAACATGCATTATCTTTATATATATAACTTGAGCAAAATATTTCAAAAGCCCGTGGCAACGCACGAACATTCTACTAGTAATAATAAGTAACAACCGTTGGATGGTGAACAACACTGACGACCGAAGAGTGGCCGGAAACTGTAATACCATAGTCCATAGCTCAGATCTTGTTAAGCATACAACCAAAGGGGGCAGATACAACCTAACATGATACAGATAATGGCCCCACTTTTTTTGGCTAACAAATTATTGATCAAGTGTTCATGTTTCCTAAATTTCCAGGTTTTCGACGTCATGGTGTCATCGACAAGCCGTAGGACAAGATGCTGAGACGTGATCACTGATTACTCTGTACATCGTGCTGTCAGCTCATGTATTTCCCCACGGAGCTGATAGATTTGCCATTTGAAATTGCTTCTTTTTCTACATTGGGAACTTTTCAGTGAATTGGTTCAGGGTTGAACTTGAGAGCCTCCCTCCAAATGAGTTCTTTGATATCTTCCTCAGTAAATGATGGCTGCTCAAAGTCGAAGCTGAAAGGCGCTGGGCAGACTGGTTCATCGTTTATCTCATGAAGGGATGCTAAGTACGGATGGCATAGAGCCTCATCAACTGCAATGCCACCAAGAAAAAGGATAAAGGTTACACTTCCAAGAGAAAGTTCCTCGTAATATCTCTTACATTAACGGTTTAATTATTGTAAGAAGTGTAATTTCAACTTAGTTTTAATAATTCGCAGACGATTCTGAAATGACGGTTCACATTATTAAATTTGTCATTTTGCAATCAAGCAAGATCATGCTATGCTGCAAGATTACCAGTAATCCTCTTGCTCGGATCAAACACGAGCATCCTCTCAAGCAAATCCATGGCGCCAGTGGACATACTGGGGAACCGTGAACCGAAATGTTGTTTTGGGTATTGAGGGAGAGACCTCACGTATCTGCGGGCATTATCGCTTCGAAGAAACCCAAGGCTCGTGTCATCTGGTGAGCCTATCAGCTTTGGATCAAGAATGAATTAGGATTACAAACAGCATTGAGAAGATTTGTTAGACATTTCCATTTAGTAGAACAAGAGAAGATGTTAGTGTATCTAGAATAATCACATGCGTGGACCAAAACATTAGTCTGAATGAAGGCATATGCATGAAGTATCATGCTACACCAGATAGCAGTGTAAGCTTCAACCAATGGGATGTACTTGTGCTAATTGAGTTAATAATCCAAGAGATATAAGCATGGCAAAAGCATAGCAGTTGGAACCTATGCTAAATCCGAAAACAGAGCAGGAGAATATACAAAAAGAAGAAAAAAGAAACAGAGGGGGAAAAACAAATCTTGACTCGTGTAGTAGTGTGCGGGCATACCTCAGTAATTAGCCTCAGCTGATGAACATAATCTTTTCCAGGAAACAGTGGCTCCCTCATAGCAATCTCACCGAGGATGCAACCCACTGACCAGATATCAATTGCTGCAGTGTACTCTGAGCAGTTGAGCAGGAGCTCCGGCGCCCTGTACCACCGAGTAACAACATACTCCATCATGAAGTCAGTCTCAGTGGTGGTCCTTGCCAAGCCAAAATCTCCAATCTTGAGTTCACACTTGGCATTGAGCAGCAGGTTGCTCGGCCTGAGGTCCCGGTGCAAGACCTTTGCTGAATGCACGTACTTCAATCCTCGGAGCACTTGGTAGAGAAAATACTGCATCATGAAAACGTTAAGATAAAAGGAAAGCTGACCAATTGTGGAATGTTTGGACTGATGCTGATGAGATGATGGAAAGAACAATGTATATACCTGACAGTGATCATCTGTGAGTGGCTGGTTTGATCTTAGAAGGTGGTGAAGATCAGTGTCCATCAGTTCGTAGACGATGTAAACATCGTTGAAGTTCTCCCGCCTTGGTGGGCGTATGATGTCCTTTATTGAAATCACCTGCCAAAAGGCAGATTTTGTCATGATCATACCACCAAATTCAGGGTCACACCATATATATTTTCGATATCATAAGTGGAGTTAATGAACATCACACGGACTTATGTTGCAAGATAGTTTGAAGTTTAAACACAGTAGCACAGGTAGGGAACTTCACTTTTGTCACACATATCATCTGTATAGTAACTAAATAATAACAGGCGGTTCTGGCTTTGAAAGAAAATCACCAGAATTTCCGGCAGATCTCCTCAGGACGGCTTACCTTTGCCATAAACTACAGAGTTAACCATGGTCAAATAGAAACCACAAAACATTTCAGATATGAGCATGTGAACCAGAGGTTTATCACAAGAAGGCACATGAGAGAGAAGGAAAGATGTCTCACATTCTCATGATTCATGTGGCGAAGCAACTTTACTTCTCGCAAAGTGCGTTTGGCATCGATCTGGTTGTCAAACGCATTACCAATCTTCTTGATAGCGACCTCCTCACGAGTCTGTGCATTTACAGCAGCACTGAAGAAGAAGAGCACAGAAAAGAATTTGTCACCACAGGCTCAAAGTTAACTATAAACAGCTCTTGTTTCCTTTTAGTATTGAGAAGCTATGTTTGCTGTTGTATATAGCCATGCGCCCATGCCATAACGATTAACTATTACTGGTTCATTAGACAAAGCTTTATGGTTTAATACTATATATACTTTCGGCTATGATAATCTGGCTTTAATCAAGACTCACGTTCAGTCGTATATACTATAGTGAACTTGCAACAGGATCGCAAGTAGCTGATCGAGCAAAGCAATCCATATTCTGAGGTAACTGAGGAATATACGCAAGCAGATGCAGCGCATGCATGACGTACGTACCAGATGATGCCGCAGGCGCCGCGGCCGACAGGTCGGATGGGTGGGACGTACTTAGCAGAGACCTCAAAGAGGTTGCCGTAGACGTTGTACTGCACGTACCTGCCGCCGTGGGTGAGCGTGCCCTTGATCTGCGCCTCGCCGCCGAGGCCATGGCCGCCGCCGTGGCCTCCTCCTCCTGCCCCGGCGCCTCCACCCTCCATGCGCATCGACCCGCACGCCTGCGCACCAACACCTTGATCGAGGAGCTAGCCAAGAAAGAAAGAAACGCACGCCGCGCGGAGGAAGAGAGAGAGAGGGAGAGAGATTGCTAGCTTGGTTGGATGGACGAGGGAGGAGATAAGGCGGGGAGAGCGTTGGGGAAAAGGGAAAAAGGAGGAGGGGAAGCTTTTTGGAGGGAAAATGCCCGTGATCCGGCGAGGAGTTGGTTGGTTGCTGCTCCAGACCATTCCCGCCTCCTTTTTCTAGCCCCCCTCCCCTTGAGCTTTCATTCACTTCTCTTCCCTTCCCTTGTGCATGGCAGCAGGAGACAGCAGCCTCTCCCTGCTTTGCATACTGCTTGGTTTTCTTTCTTCTCGGCTATAGTGGTCGCTGTCCTTGATTTCTTTTGTTGTGTTCCGTAGCTCTTTCCCCCCGGCTGATACGACATTTCTGTGACACCTGGCTGATCTTACCAGGGGAACCTAGTCGATGGAATTCAAAAAAAAAAAGATTTTGAAATTACATTAAGTAGGCAAAGTTGGATTATTTTTGTAAATTTCCACGCCTGGTTGATCTTCGGTTATAGGAAGAAAACCTGCCGGTTTCTTAGATTTGATGACAACATTTCGAATTTGCGGTAAATATATGAAGTTAAGTGAATTCTCAGTTTCTTGCAATTGGTCATTCGTCGGTTATCGCCATGTGAAATTTGAATTTGTGTTGAATACTACTAATGTTTATTTATGTTGAGTAGACATGATAAAGTGAATCCCATGTTGATATGATATTTTAGACACATGGCCATTCACGTTTGAAATCCGACAATGAAATCTGAATATGCGTTCAAGATTTTGAACTTATGTTAAAGAAGGGTGTATTGTCTGCCTTTGCATCCATTGATGTGCACAACCACCTTTATTGTACAGGTTTTTTTTGGCTCATTTAGATGGTGCCATGGCCAGCCACGCCAAATCGAGGCGAGCCAAATAATTGGCGGTCGAAATCGTCGTCGCTGATTCGCCCTGGAGTTGGCGTAAAAAGTGAAGTATGGCCAAAATTTTGGTGTTGGTTAGAAATTTGGCATCTAGCCAAACAGACGCCCCTGATTTGGGCCAACACTCATATTTTGGTAAGGCACGTGTCGGCTACCATCCAAACAGCCCCTTAGTTCATATCATAAGTCATGACTGAATTCCATAGTGATATCTGGTTTCCCGAGTGGTTCAGGTCCACCTAGAGTCCCTCTCAAGGAATACCCTCAAAATTCGTGTCAGGACTAGAACATAGACTATGCCGCTTCGGCCCCTAAGTGGTTCGGTATCCAAGTGGTGCCCCACTGGAGGCGCACCGCAGCTGCCTGTCGTCGCGCGTGTGGAGAACACACGCGAGACACCAAGGACTGGAGACGTCCCTTGCCGATTCGTAGTCGGGGCGCAAGGCGTGGATCTATCTCGACGGGAAAAGCGCAAAGAGGACACTGCAATCTACCCAGGTTTGGGCCGCATGGTTGCGTAACACCCTAGTCCTGCTTTGTGTGTGGTTTATTTGGTGGACAAAGAGCTACAAATCCTTCCGGGAACAGAAAGTGTAGTGTTGCTCCTCTCTAGATTCTAAGTGTCCAACCCTAACCTAAAGTAGATCTAGTCTAGTATCTCTATCTCCTCCCCCCCTCTTACCGTAGCTCAGTTCTCCTTTTATATTACAAGGGACACCATAGTAGCTAAGGTAGAGGGCACCTACCACGTAGAGGTAGGTAAGTTCATTAAATGATTGATGAAGTGTTGCCACCTTCTGGCTAGTGGGAACGTACGCACATCTTGTCACCGCCGCCCAAGGTGTTACCTGGTCAGGGTGCGACACGCACCCTTACAGGTGTACAACATGCGGTGAAATACCGGGGTGATCCACCCCTTACGTCTTGCCATTCCACTGGCACGCCTGCACTCCCGCCATGTGCCGTAGAAGGCCTGCGCGCGTAGAACTGGTACGCCACATGTGGGGTGCGGTGGCTTGCTGTCTACGCTTGCCGTGTGCGGATCAGGTGGAATGGTCGTTATCGGGCGTAGTGGTTCCCGGGGGTTGGCTGCCCCGGCTCGTTGCCGGGTGTCTTGAACTTGTTCCT
Organism: Elymus sibiricus; assembly: GCA_039707655.1. Lineage (NCBI taxonomy): Eukaryota > Viridiplantae > Streptophyta > Magnoliopsida > Poales > Poaceae > Elymus > Elymus sibiricus. The sequence continues at coordinate 292,106,961 of CM077676.1, forward strand.
TCTAGCACTTAGTTTTTCGCTTGGAGAAGAGTGCGGCAGATCTTGACAAAGATCTGCATGCCATCACGGAGCCTGGGCTCCTTCTTGGTGTTATCGTTGATGATTTTGAAGAAGATCTGCATGCCACCACTTAATTATGGTGAAAGGCTTGTTGCCGGGGTGTTTCTTCATCTGTTCTGCCTCGGAGGGGAGGCGGCTGTGCGCAGTTGGTTTCGTGAGGCCAACGGTCACGGTACCGACAGAAGCCCCCGGGCCTGGGTCGGACGCGTGCTTTACACGCTGTCAGGGTCAGGCCCTTTTCAACGCATGGGCCCCACGTGTAGTGAGCCCCCTCGTCTGGTCAAGTCAGTTGCAGAAGATAGTGTGAATGGCAGCGAGTGGAGAAACAGCCCCCAAGCGAGCTATTCACACGCCAGCAGACGATTAGGCTTGATCCTTGTTGTCCATAACTGCTGTGGGATTTGATGGATGTATCTTTGCAACGCGTGGCGCCCTTTTCACATCAGCGGCAGGAATCAAATCTGCCGCTTCAGTTTTTGAGGACGGGTTAGTCTGTGCGCGTGGCCAGTTCAGTCTTCAGCCCCTTCGGTTCTTGCGCCAGCGAGAGTGGTCATGATGCCGCTTTCCATTAATTCCCAAAACAGATGGGACGGGGCGCCGCTTGAGTTCGTCTTGGGAACCCAAAGGTGCATTGGTATGACCAATGATCCTCACAATCGAGTGGATCTACTGTGCCCCTCAGGTTATAAATGTTGGGGGTGGATCTGCCGCACCTTGCTCACCTCCAGTTCTTCCTTCATCCTCTCCTTTCCTCCTGCCCCTTGCGCCAATCCCTTCCCCATCCCCTCATGGCGGCTCAGGAGGTCGCTGAGTTCGAGGGGAAGCGCCTGGCGGAGGAGGTTCGTGTTTAGAGGGCGGAGCTTCTGGCCAAGGATGCGGAGCTCAACAGCCTCAGGGAGAAGATGCGGACTGTCACAACCCTAGAATTAGTTAGTGCTAATAATTATTTGATTGTAATTAGTTTCATTAAAGCATCCATGCATCATGTTTAAATTTCATGAAACTTGAAATGAGGATGATCAAACCCTAGCACCAAATGAATTTCAAATAGGTTCAACTAAAAATATTTTCAATGAACCCAAAATGCCCTTCAAAAATGTTCATGATTTAGGGAAAAGGGTGAAAACCTTAACCATAGATGATGCACATTTTTCCATGGCATTTATGGCCCTTGAATTAATCCATAATATATTGAGTTGGGGTTATAAATTCCTATAAATACTTCTATAACTCCAATAATTCTAAAAAATTGTGAGGGACTGTGGAATAATACCACACAAAATTTATCAGAAGCAAATAAATTGGTTTAGTATTTTTACTAAATAAAAACATACTAAAAAAATTAGAAAATAGAAAGAAATAAAGAAACGGCAGAAAACTTACCTAGCCAGCACGACACTGTGCAGCCCAGCTGCCAGTCATCGTCCTCCTCGCGCCAGAAGGACAGGGGCGTGTGCCCGCGGCGCGCGTGCACGCGCTCGGCCACCTCCTGCTTGCCGCTGCTGCCGGAGGCCGCTAAGAGCGCCACGCGGACCCCAAGATCCGTCCAGTTCGAGCCCGCCCCTCTGCTCTGTTGGAAATATGCCCTAGAGGCAATAATAAATTGGTTATTATTATATTTCCTTGTTCATGATAATCATTTATTATCCATGCTATAATTGTATTGATTGGAAACTCAAATACATGTGTGGGTACATAGACAACACTGTGTCCCTAGTAAGCCTCTAGTTAACTAGCTCGTTGATCAAAAGATGGTGAAAGGTTTCCTAGCCATGGACATGAGATGTCATTTGATAACGGGATCGCATCATTAGGAGAATGATGTGATGGACAAGACCCAAACTACGAATGTAGCATATGATCGTGTCAGTTTATTGCTATTGTTTTCTGCATGTCAAGTATCTGTTCCTATGACCATGAGATCATGCAACTCCCTGACATCGGAGGAGTACCTTGTGTGTATCAAACGTCGCAACGTAACTGGGTGACTATAAAGGTGCTCTACAGGTATCTCCGAGGGTGTCTGTTGGGTTGGCATGGATCAAGACTGGGATTTGTTACTCCGTGTGACGGAGAGGTATCTCAGGGCCCACTCGGTAATACAACATCACAATGAGCCTTGCAAGCAATGTGACTAAAGTGTTAGCCACGAGATCTTGTATTACGGAACGAGTAAAGAGACTTGCCAGTAACGAGATTGAACTAGGTATAGAGATACCGACGATCGAATCTCGGGCAAGTAACATACCGAAGAACAAAGGGAACAGTATACGGGATTAACTGAATCCTTGACATAGAGGTTCGACCGATAAAGATCTTCGTAGAATATGTAGGAACCAATATGGGCATCCAGGTCCCGCTATTGGTTATTGGCCGTAGAGGTGTCTCGGTCATGTCTGCATAGTTCTCGAACCCGCAGGGTCTACACACTTAACGTTTGGTGACGATTAGTATAGTTGAGTTATTGTGTTGGTGACCGAAGGTTGTTCGGAGTCCCGGATAAGATCCCGGACATGACGAGGATCTCCGGAAGAGTCCAGAGGTAAAGATTGATATATGTGATAATAGTGTTTTGATCTCCGGAAGGGTTCCGGAATTCACCGGAAGGGGTTCCGGATGTTTACCGAAGTGTTCGGGTGCAACAACACTTTATATGGGCCAAAGGGGTAAAGCCCACGAGGTTTTGGAAGTGCAAAAGGAAGTTTTGCTACTGCCTTAAGCTGGTAAGGCAGTACTACCGCTACTGTAGCAGCGGTACTACCGCCCAAGCGGTACTACCGCCCAAGCGGTACTACCGCTACCGTAGCAGCGGTACTACCGCCCAAGCGGTACTACCGCTACTGTAGCAGCGGTACTACCGCTTGTGCGCGGTACTGCAGGGATCCGAGTTGGACTCTTTCCCTGCGGGCCAAACCGACCTTGTGCGGGCAAAACCGACCTGGAGGAGGCTTTTACTCCAAGTTTAGACCCCAAGGCTCAACATATAAATAGAGGGGCAGGGCTAGCACACGGGACACATCAAGATTTCCCAAGCCGTGTGTCGGCAACCCTAACCCTCTAGTTCTCCCGTCATAATCTCCGTAGTGCTTGGCGAAGCCCTGCAGAGATTGTTCCTCACCACCATCACCACGCCGTCGTGCTGCTGGAACTCATCCACTACTTCATCATCGCTCGCTAGATCGAGGAGGTGAAGGCGTCATCAAGACGTACGTGTGTTGAACGCGGAGGTGCCGTCCGTTCGGCACTAGTTCGTGATCGGATCGAGGGACGACTTGCGATTTGGATCGCGGAGACGTTCGACTACATCAACCGCGTTTCTTAACGCTTCCGCTTAGCGATCTACAAGGGTATGTAGATTCACTCTCCCTCTCGTAGATGCTCATCACCATGGATAGATCTTGTGTGTGCGTAGGAAATTTTTTGTTTCCCATGCAACGTTCCCCAACAGTGGTATCAGAGCTAGGTCTATGCGTAGATGAGATCTCGAGTAGAACACAAACGAGTTGTGGGCGTGGGTGTATACATATTGCTTGCCGTTACTAGTTGATACTTGATTCGGCGGTATTGTGAGATGAAGCGGCCCGGACCAACATTACTCGTACGCTTACGAGAGACCGGTTCCTTCAACTGACATGTAACTTCGTTGCATAAAGATGGCTAGCGGGTGTCTGTCTCTCTCACTTTAGTTGAATCGATTTCAATGAAGAGGGTTCTTTTAGAAGATCAAAAAGCAATCACTACACCACGTTGTGGTTTTGCGTAGGTAAGAACGGTTCTTGCAAACCCGTAGCAGCCACGTAAAACTTGCAACAACAATTAGAGGACGTCTAACTTGTTTTTGTAGGGTATGTTGTGATGTGATATGGCCAATTACATGATGAGATATAAGTGATGTATGAGATGATCATGTGTTGTATAGAATATCACGACTTGCATGTCAATGAGTACGGCAACTGGCAGGAGCCATAGAGTTGTCTTTAATTATTTTCGCCGTTTTGCTTTACTTTATCGCTATGAGTTAGCAATAGTTGTGGAAGCAATAGTCGGCGCGACAACCTCATGGCGACACATTGATGGAGATCAAGATGATGGAGATCATGGTGTCATGCCGGTGACGATGGAGATCATGCCGGTGCTTTGGAGATGGAGATCAAAAGCACAAGTTCATGGCCATATCATGTCACTTATGATTTGCATGTGATGTTAATCCTTTTATGCATCTTATTTTGCTTAGGACGACGGTAGCATTATAAGGTGATCCCTCACTTAAATTTCAAGATAAAATTGTGTTCTCCCCGAGTGTGCACCGTTGCGAAAGTTCGTCGTTTCGAGACACGCCGTGATGATCGGGTGTGATAGACTCTACGTTCACATACAACGGGTGCATGCCAGTGTTGCACGTGCGGAACACTCGAGTTAAACTTGACGAGCCTAGCATGTACAGACATGGCCTCGGAACACAAGAGACCGAAAGGTCGAACATGAGTCATATAGTAAATATGATCAACATGAAGATGTTCACCATAGAAACCACCTCAACTCACGTGATGATCGGACTTGAGTTGGTGGATTTGGATCATGTTACACTCGAATGACCGGAGGGATGTCAATTTGAGTGAGAGTTTTTAAGTAATATGATTAACTAAACTCATTATCTTGAACAATAGTCTAAGTTGTCTTTGCTATATTTATGTTGTAGATCATGGCTCGCGCAGTAGCACCCCTGAATTTTAATGCGTTCCTAGAGAAAGCTAAGTTGAAAGATGATGGAAGTAACTTTGTGGACTGGGCCCGTAATCTAAGGATTATCCTTACGGCTTCCCAGAAGGCTTATGTCCTTGATGCACCGCTTGGTGATCCACCCGCTCCAGTTGAGTCTCTAGACGTTGTGAACGCCTGGCAGGCTCGTTCTGAAGATTACTCAATAGTTCAATGTGCAATATTGTATGGCTTAGAACCGGGACTTCAAAGATGTTTTGAACGTCATGGAGCATATGAGATGTTCCAGGAGTTGAAGTTTATCTTTCAGAAGAATGCCCGGATCGAGAGATATGAGATCTCCGATAAGTTCTATGCTTGCAAGATGGAGGAGAACGGGTCTATCAGTGATCACGTACTCAGAATGTCTGGGTACTCCACCCGTCTGGCTGAATTGGGGATGCCCCTTCCGCCAGAGGCTATCACTGACAGAGTTCTTCAATCATTGCCACCTAGCTACAAGAGCTTCGTGTTGAACTATAACATGCACGGGATGAACAAGTCAGTCGCCGAGCTGTTTGCGATGCTGAAAGCCGCTGAGTCTGAAATTCAGAAGGAGCATCAAGTGTTGATGGTCAATAAAACCACTAGTTTCAAGAAAAATGGCAAGGGTAAGAAGGGTAACTCCAAGAAGAGTGGCAAAGCAGTTGCTCCTCCCGTGAAGAAACCCAAGGCTGGACCCAAACCAGAAACTGTGTGCTTTCATTGCAAGGGAACTGGACACTGGAAGCGGAATTGCCCCAAGTATTTGGCTGACAAGAAGGCGGCCAACAACAAACAAGGTATATATGATATACATGTTATTGATGTGTACCTTACCAACTCTCGTTGTAGTGCCTGGGTATTTGATACCGGTGCGGTTGCTTACATTTGCAACTCAAAACAGGAACTGCGGAATAGACGGAGGCTGGCAAAGGACGAAGTGACGATGCACGTGGGAAATGGTTCCAAGGTTGATGTGATCGCCGTCGGCACGCTCGCTCTTCGATTACCATCGGGATTAGTGATGAACCTGAATAATTGTTATTTAGTGCCTGCGTTAAGCATGAACATTATATCTGGATCTTGTTTATTGCGAGACGGTTACTCATTTAAATCAGAGAATAATGGTTGTTCTATTTATATGAGTAATATCTTTTATGGTCATGCACCCAATGTGAGGGGTTTATTCTTATTGAACCTCGATAGTAATGATACACATGTTCATAACATTGATGCCAAAAGATGTAGAATTGATAATGATAATACCACTTTCTTGTGGCACTGCCGTTTAGGTCATATTGGCGTAAAACGCATGAGGAAGCTCCATGCTGATGGACTTTTGGAGTCACTTGATTTTGAATCACTTGACACATGTGAGCAATGCCTCATGGGCAAGATGACTAAAACGCCGTTCTCTGGAACAATGGAACGGGCAAGTGACTTGTTGGAAATCATACATACTGATGTGTGTGGTCCGATGAGTATTGAGGCGCGCGGTGGTTATCGTTACTTTCTCACCTTCACTGATGACTTAAGTAGATATGGGTATATTTACTTAATGAAACACAAGTCTGAAACGTTTGAAAAGTTCAAACAATTTCAGAGTGAAGTTGAGAATCATCGTAACAAGAAGATTAAATTCCTACGATCTGATCGAGGAGGAGAATATCTGAGTTATGAGTTTGGCAGTCACTTAAGACAGTGTGGAATTGTTTCACAATTGACACCGCCTGGAACACCACACCGTAATGGTGTGTCCGAACGTCGTAATCGAACCTTATTGGATATGGTGCGATCTATGATGTCTCTTGCCGATTTGCCACTATCGTTTTGGGGTTATGCATTAGAGACAGCTGCATTCACTTTAAATAGGGCACCATCGAAATCCGTTGAGACGACGCCATATGAACTTTGGTTTGGCAAGAAGCCAAAGCTGTCGTTTCTTAAAGTTTGGGGATGTGATGCTTATGTCAAAAAGCTTCAGCCTGAAAAGCTGGAACCCAAAGCGGAGAAATGCGTCTTCATAGGATACCCAAAAGAGACAGTTGGGTATACCTTCTACCTCAGATCCGAAGGCAAAGTGTTTGTCGCTAAAAACGGAACATTTCTTGAGAAAGAGTTTCTCTCGAAAGAATTGAGTGGGAGGAAGATAGAACTTGATGAGGTTGTTGAACCTTTACTTCAACCTGAGAGTAGCGCAGCGCAGAAAGTTGTTTCTGTAGAGCCTACATTAGCTGAAGAGGAAGTTAATGATGATGATCATGAAGCTTTGGATCAAGTTGCTATCGAACCTCGTAGGTCGACAAGGACGCGTACTGCTCCTGAGTGGTACGGCAACCCTGTCTTAGAAGTCATGTTGTTGGACAACGATGAACCTACGAGCTATGGAGAAGCGATGATGGGCCCGGATTCCGAGAAGTGGTTAGAGGCCATGAAATCCGAGATGGGATCCATGTATGAAAACAAAGTGTGGACTTTGGAAGTATTACCTGAAGGGCGTAAGGCCATTCAGAACAAATGGATCTTTAAGAGGAAGACGGACGCGGACGGTAATGTCACCGTCTATAAAGCTCGACTTGTGGCAAAGGGTTTTTCACAAGTTCAAGGAGTTGACTACGATGAGACCTTCTCACCCGTAGCGATGCTTAAGTCCGTCAGAATCATGTTAGCAATAGCTGCCTTTTTTGATTTTGAAATTTGGCAGATGGATGTCAAAACAGCATTCCTTAACGGTTTCCTTAAGGAAGAGTTGTATATGATGCAACCAGAAGGTTTTGTCGATCCAGAGAATGCTGACAAAGTTTGCAAACTCCAGCGATCCATTTATGGACTGGTGCAAGCATCTCGGAGTTGGAATCTTCGCTTTGATGAGGTGATCAAAGCGTTCGAGTTTATACAAGTTTACAGAGAAGATTGTATTTACAAGAAAGTGAGTGGGAGCTCTATAGCGTTTCTAATATTATATGTGGATGACATATTACTGATTGGAAACAATATAGAAATGTTGGAAAGCGTGAAGGAATATTTGAACAAGAGTTTTTTCAATGAAGGACCTAGGAGAAGCTGCTTTCATATTAGGCATCAAGATCTATAGAGATAGATCGAGACGCTTAATAGGACTTTCACAAAGCACATACCTTGACAAAGTTTTGAAGAAGTTCAAAATGGATCAGTCCAAGAAGGGGTTCTTGCCTGTATTGCAAGGTGTGAAGTTGAGTAAGACTCAATGCCTAGTGACTGCAGAAGATAGAGAAAAGATGAGTGTCGTCCCCTATGCCTCAGCCATAGGCTCTATCATGTATGCAATGCTGTGCACAAGACCCGATGTCAGCCTTGCCATAAGTATGGTCGGAAGGTTTCAAAGTGATCCAGGAGTGGAACACTGGACGGCGGTCAAGAATATCCTGAAGTACCTGAAAAGGACTAAGGACATGTTTCTCGTTTATGGAGGTGATCAAGAGCTCGTCGTAAAGGGTTACGTCGATGCAAGCTTTGACACTGATCCGGATGACTCTAAGTCACAAACCGGATACATATTTATTCTTAATGGGGGTGCGGTTAGCTGGTGCAGTTCCAAGCAAAGCGTGGTAGCTGATTCTACATGCGAAGCGGAGTACATCGCTGCCTCGGAGGCGGCAAAGGAAGGTGTCTGGATGAAGGAGTTCATGACAGATCTTGGAGTAGTGCCTAGTGCGCTTAACCCAATGACTCTATTTTGTGATAATACTGGTGCCATTGCTCTAGCCAAGGAACCAAGATTTCACAAGAGGACCAGACACATAAAGCGACGTTTCAATTCCATCCGCGATTACATCAAGGAGGACGACATAAATATTTGCAAAGTACACACAGATCTGAATGTTGCAGATCCGATGACTAAACCTCTTCCAAGGGCTAAACATGAACAACACCAGAACTGCATGGGTGTTCGATTCATTACAATGTAAATCACATAGTAATGTGAACTAGATTATTGACTCTAGTGCAAGTGGGAGACTGTTGGAAATATGCCCTAGAGGCAATAATAAATTGGTTATTATTATATTTCCTTGTTCATGATAATCGTTTATTATCCATGCTATAATTGTATTGATTGGAAACTCAAATACATGTGTGGGTACATAGACAACACTGTGTCCCTAGTAAGCCTCTAGTTAACTAGCTCGTTGATCAAAAGATGGTGAAAGGTTTCCTAGCCATGGACATGAGATGTCATTTGATAACGGGATCACATCATTAGGAGAATGATGTGATGGACAAGACCCAAACTATGAACGTAGCATATGATCGTGTCAGTTTATTGCTATTGTTTTCTGCATGTCAAGTATCTGTTCCTATGACCATGAGATCATGCAACTCCCTGACATCGGAGGAGTACCTTGTGTGTATCAAACGTCGCAACGTAACTGGGTGACTATAAAGGTGCTCTACAGGTATCTCCGAGGGTGTATGTTGGGTTGGCATGGATCAAGACTGGATTTGTTACTCCGTGTGACGGAGAGGTATCTCAGGGCCCACTCGGTAATACAACATCACAATGAGCCTTGCAAGCAATGTGACTAAAGTGTTAGCCACGAGATCTTGTATTACGGAACGAGTAAAGAGACTTGCCAGTAACGAGATTGAACTAGGTATAGAGATACCGACGATCGAATCTCGGGCAAGTAACATACCGAAGAACAAAGGGAACAGTATACGGGATTAACTGAATCCTTGACATAGAGGTTCGACCGATAAAGATCTTCGTAGAATATGTAGGAACCAATATGGGCATCCAGGTCCCGCTATTGGTTATTGGCCGTAGAGGTGTCTCGGTCATGTCTGCATAGTTCTCGAACCCGCAGGGTCTACACACTTAACGTTTGGTGACGATTAGTATAGTTGAGTTATTGTGTTGGTGACCGAAGGTTGTTCGGAGTCCCGGATAAGATCCCGGACATGACGAGGATCTCCGGAAGAGTCCAGAGGTAAAGATTGATATATGTGATAATAGTGTTTTGATCTCCGGAAGGGTTCTGGAATTCACCGGAAGGGGTTCCGGATGTTTACCGAAGTGTTCGGGTGCAACAACACTTTATATGGGCCAAAGGGGTAAAGCCCACGAGGTTTTGGAAGTGCAAAAGGAAGTTTTGCTACTGCCTTAAGCTGGTAAGGCAGTACTACCGCTACTGTAGCAGCGGTACTACCGCCCAAGCGGTACTACCGCCCAAGCGGTACTACCGCTACCGTAGCAGCGGTACTACCGCCCAAGCGGTACTACCGCTACCGTAGCAGCGGTACTACCGCCCAAGCGGTACTACCGCTACCGTAGCAGTGGTACTACCGCTTGTGCGCGGTACTGCAGGGATCCGAGTTGGACTCTTTCCCTGCGGGCCAAATCGACCTTGTGCGGGCAAAACCGACCTGGAGGAGGCTTTTACTCCAAGTGTAGACCCCAAGGCTCAACATATAAATAGAGGGGCAGGGCTAGCACATGGGACACATCAAGATTTCCCAAGCCGTGTGTCGGCAACCCTAACCCTCTAGTTCTCCCGTCATAATCTCCGTAGTGCTTGGCGAAGCCCTGCAGAGATTGTTCCTCACCACCATCACCACGCCGTCGTGCTGCTGGAACTCATCCACTACTTCATCATCGCTCGCTGGATCGAGGAGGTGAAGGCGTCATCAAGCCGTACGTGTGTTGAACGCGGAGGTGCCGTCCGTTCGGCACTAGTTCGTGATCGGATCGAGGGACGACTTGCGATTTGGATCGCGGAGACGTTCGACTACATCAACCACGTTTCTTAACGCTTCCGCTTAGCGATCTACAAGGGTATGTAGATTCACTCTCCCTCTCGTAGATGCTCATCACCATGGATAGATCTTGTGTGTGCGTAGGAAATTTTTTGTTTCCCATGCAACATTCCCCAACATGCTCGTCTTCTCCCTCGCTCCTCTGCTCGCACCAGAGAGCGCCATGGCTCTGCCGTCGCCGCCCACGTAGCCAACGGCCACCCTACAGCTCTCCGTCTTGTCCAAAAGCTCTGCCGCATCATCCTCTTTGTCTTCGTCGAGTCACACAACCGGGGACGCCCTGCCTCGTCCTCACCGCCGTCATCTTCAACCTCAGGCATCCGAGATCACCGTCGCTGCTCTGCCATCTACAGGCCACCCCAATCCCACTGAGCTTCTCTACAGGCTCCCTGTGAGCTCCATCGTCGTTTCCCCCTCCTCCCCGTGCCGATTGCTCGCCATAGCCGTTGATTTCATCGAGGCCGAAGTGCGCCGCCGCACGAGCTCATCGCCGACGTAGCTCCGGTGACCAAATGGTCCCATGCGTGTGTCCATTGGGGTTCGTGAGCACTCTTAGAGACCATAGGTGCAAACCGCTGGTCCTCCCGCGCGCCGTGTCGTCGATTCCGTCGACACCCGAGCTCCGGCCGCCGCCGAAGTCGATGCTGCGCTCGACTCAGGCCATCCTAGGCCCTCCCGTTGCCACCACTGGATGTGCGCAAGCGCGAGCAAGCCGTAGCCGCAAACCGCTCGCCGATCCGTGCCCTGTAGCGCGAACCCGAGCCCCTCCGCCGCGTCTGGACGTCGCCGGCGGCTAAACGCCGGCCAAAGCACTGTTTAGTTAGTGCTAATGACCCCCCTGGGTCACTGACATGTGGGCCCTGCCCGCTGACACTTTTTAGTTAGGGCCGAAATTAACACTAATTGATGACCCACAAGTATAGGGGATCAGTCGTAGTCCTTTCGATAAGTAAGAGTGTCGAACCCAACGAGGAGCAGAAGGAAATGACAAGCGGTTTTCAGCAAGGTATTTTCTACAAGCACTGAAATTATAGGTAACAAGTATTTTGATAGCAAGATAATTTGTAACAAGTAACAAGTAGTAAAGGTAACAAAGAGTGCAGCAAGGTGGCCCAATCCTTTTTGTAGCAAAGGACAAGCCAGAACAAACTCGTATAATAAGCAAAGCATTCTCGAGGACACATGGGAATTTCATCTAGTCACTTTCATCATGTTTGTTTGATTCGCGTTCGCTACTTTGATAATTTGATATGTGGGTGGACCGGTGCTTGGGTGCTATTCTTACTTGAACAAGCCTCCCACTTATGATTAACCCCTCTCGCAAGCATCCGCAACTACGAAAGAAGAATTAAGATAAATCTAACCATAGCATTAAACATATGGATCCAAATCAGCCCCTTACGGAATAGCGCATAAACTAGGGTTTATGCTTTTGTCACTCTAGCAACCCATCATCTAATTACTACTCCACAATGCATTCCCTTAGGCCCAAAGATGGTGAAGTGTCATGTAGTCGATGTTCACATGACACCACTAAGAGAATCAACAACATACATATCATCAAAATATCGAACGAATACCAAATTCACATGATTACTTATGACAAGACTTCTCCCATGTCCTCAAGAACAAAAGTAACTACTCACACATCATATTCATGTCCAAGATCAGAGGGGTATTGAATAGCATAATAGATCTGAACATATAATCTTCCACCAAATAAACCAACTAGCATCAACTACAAGATGTAATCAACACTACTAGCACCCCATAGGTACCAATCTGAGGTTTTGAGACAAAGATTGAATACAAGAGATGAACTAGGGTTTGAGATGAGATGGTGCTGGTGAAGATGTTGATGAAGATTGGTCCTGCCACGATGAGAGGATCGTTGGTGATGTCGATGGCTTCGATTTCCCCCTCCCGGAGGGAAGTATCCCCGGCGGAATCGCTCCGCCGGAGAGCAAAAGTGCTCCTGCCCAAGTTCCGCCTCGAGACGGCGGCGCTTCGTCCTGAAAGTCTTCTCCTTATTTTTTCTAGGGCAAATGGGCTTATATACCAAAAAATGGGCACCGGAGGCTGGCCAGGGGCCCCACAAGCCACCAGGGCGCGCCAGGGGGGGTGGCGCGCCCTGGTGCCTCGTGGGCACCTGGGTGGCCCCCTCTGGTACTTCTTTTCTCCAATATTTTTCATTTATTCCAAAATAAATCTCCGTGAAATTTCAGCTTATTTGGAGATGTGCAGAATAGGTATCTCTGACATAGCTTTTTTAGGTCCAGAATTCCAGCTCCCAGTAATCTCCCTTCTTATGTAAATCTTGCATATTATGAGAGAAAAGGCATTAGAATTGTTCCACAAAGTGTTATATTGATTAAAAACACTATAAATAACAGTAGGAAAACATGAATGTCGGGCCCATGGAACCCAGGGTATCCAGTCCCGTCTGCCTTTGGCCCAGGGTGCAGCGCCTGGCATGGGCCCAGCAGGCCGTCTTCATCAAGCATCTCACCAAGACCCCTCATGAGGCCTTGGCCTCCTGAGGACCCCTCCTCAGGGAGCGGCGGACAAGACTCAGCACCTTCACCAGCAGCCTCGCATGTCCCTCTCGCGAGGCGGCCTCCCGAGGCCTCCTCCCGAAGGTGCCCAAGACGAAGGCTGTCCGGCTCGGCTGCGCGGTATCGTGCCCATCACGTGGGTGACGCGCGCGGCGATGAGTGGCGACAGAGGCCGTGCCAGCAGGCGCGGATGAAGATGGTTTCCTCTTTTGTGTTAAGGGAGCAAGGCCAGCCGTCCACTTCCCAAAGCAACCCCAAAGGTTGCCCGATCGGCGAAGGAAGACCAAGACGGCGGGTGCGCAGGGCGGAGGTCACCACCGAGCCCACCGGCGCATCATGGATCATGCTTTTGCAGGCGAAGACCACCTTTAGTCAGGATAGCTTGAGCGACTGTCCCCTTTCAAAACCCGCCAAGTGTGGCAACCCTTCCCGCCTAAGTTTTGAGGGGGAAGAGGACCAAGGCAGGTATAAAGGGACAGTGCTGCCACCATAGAGGGGGATCGATTCCACGGTCTTCAACCTTGTACGCGAGAACACCTTCTTGCTCACCACAATCGAAACCAAGCAGGAGTAGGGTTTTACACCGCAAGGTGGCCCGAACCTGGGTAAACCGCTGAGTCCACGGTTCGCTCCTTGCTAGCGCGCTCCCGCCGTAGCTTCGCCGTGGTAGGGGACGAAGAGGTAGGAACAAGCTCACCCCAGTGTTCGAACCTTTGGGTCCTCGGAGCCCGACTTCCGACATTTGGCGCGCCAGGTAGGGGTGCGCTACTGTTCTCCCGCTCCGCCCTCCGTTCCACCAGCCTCATGGCCGACACACATCGCGAGCGCGCCAAGCGCAGGGCTGGCCGCGTGGCTCAGACGGAGCCGGTGGCCTGCGGCAACCGTCGCCGCCCTGTCGAGGCTGCCGCCGCCACCGACCCCGCTGCCCGCGAGCAGCAGGACTCCTCCCTGCACCCCTCCGTGCAGGCGAACGGCCACACCGCCACAGCCTCTTACTCCCTCGCTCCTCGTGGGCTGCCGAACGCGTAGGCCGCGCTACTCATGGCACGCGAGCTACTCTGCTACCGTCCAGCTGACGCCGGCTACGACGCGTGGCTTGGCCGCATCATCGAGCTCGTCAACGCCGCCGGGGACGCTCCAGCGCCTTCCCACTCGCTCCGCCCTCTGCTGTCTCACGCTGGGGACCTGGCGCACGGCACTCCCCCGCCGCCTCCTCTGCGCGACGAACTCGGCGGGCCCCAGCGCAATGCGCGGGCGCGCGAGCCGTCCCGTGGCGTGTCCCCGCCAGCCCGTGACAAGGCCAGCTGCCAGATCATCCAACGCGCACCCCCCGACACGTGAGTGCTGCTCGAGCGGCAGCGCCAGCGCCAGGACCAGGCCATCCAGGAGGTTGCAGCGGCAGGACGCCAGAACCGCGCCGCCCTCGCCGGCGGCGTCCCCTCGAGCGGTGTGGGCTGTCGCGCCTTCACCCGCGAACTGCGTCGGGTGGTGTGGCCCGCGAAGTTCAAGCCTGAGTTGCCTCCGTGCTACGACGGCACCCTCAACCCTGCGGAGTTCCTTCAGCTCTACGCGCTGAGCGTCGAGGCGGCGAACGGCGACGACAAGGTCATGGCGAACTAGTTCCCCATGGCCCTCAAGGATGGCCCGCGCTCCTGGCTCATGAACCTCCCCGAGGCGTCCATCTCATCGTGGGCCGAGCTCTGCAGCCAGTTCGTCGCCAACTTCAAGGGCACACAAGACCGCTCCCTCACCATCAATGACTTGCGGCACGTGCGGTAGCGCCTAGACGAGACCCTCCGCAAGTACATCCAGCGTTTCGGCCAAGTGCGCAACAAGATACCGTGCGTCTCCGACGCGGCCGTCATCTCTGCGTTCTCCACCGGAGTCACGGACGTCAAGATGCGCGAGAAGCTCGCCATCAACGACGAGTTGGACTCGGTGCTTGAACTGTTCGACCTCGCCGACAAGTGCGCCAAGGCTGAAGAGGGCCGCCTCTTCGTCCACAACGACCCTGACGCGGCGCCTGAGGCCGCCAAGACCAAGAACAAGGACGTCAAGCGTAAGGGCCCTGTCGTGCTTGCGGCGGAGCCTGAGCAAAAGCGCGGCCGTGACCATGACGAGGCCAGGAAAGACGGCCGGCCGCTCTGCGCCTACCACAACGTGCGCTCCCACAGCACTGAAGACTGCCAGGAGCTCAAGCTGCTCCACGACGAGCGCCAGGGGCTGCGGTGCCGGTCGCGGAGGTGGCCGCGGCGGCAACCGCTGGGACGGCTGCAACGGCAACGACAACTTCCGCCAGGGCTGGCGCGACCAGCCTCGTGAGGCCGCCTGGCGCGACCAGCCTCACGAGGTGAACCCTCAGGCCAATGCCGCTCTCCCGCCGCTGCCGCCGCCACCCCGGAGGAACGACATCAACCAGTCTGATGAGGGCGCTGGGGGCTACCAGGAGCCTCGCGCGGTCGCCTGCATCCTTGGCGGGGCTCATGCCCCCGAGTCCAACCGCCACTTCAAGCTGCTCTCTCGCGAAGTGAATGCGGCCCTCCCGAGGCTTGAGGCCGTGCGGCCCCTCAAGTGGTCACAGTACGCCATCACCTTTGACTCCACGGACCACCCCAAGTCCACGGCCTCCGTAGGCGCACTCCCCATGTTGTGTACTCCCACCATCAGCAACGTTGCGGTCACCAAGACCCTCATCGACGGACGCGCCGGCCTCAACGTGATCTCCATCGAAACCTTCGAGACGCTCCAGGTGCCCTACGACCAGCTGATGCTGACCAGGCCCTTCTCCGGAGTGACCGATGGCTCCACCATCCCTCTGGGGCAAGTGCGCCTTCCCGTCACCTTCGACACCTGCAAGAACTACCATACCGAACTCATCGACTTTGACGTGGCACACATCGGCCTGCCTTACAACGCCATCTTGGGCTACCCAGCTCTCACCAAGTTCATGGCGGCGACCCATCACGCCTGCAACGTCCTCAAGATGCCTGGCTACAGCGGCATCATCACTGTCGCCTGCGACAAGAAGGACGCGGTCTGCTCCCTCGAGCGCGCCTACAAAGCCACCGCTGTCGCGCATCCGGCTGACGAGGACGCGGCCGAGCCTCCTGAAGCCGCGCCCGCAAAGAAGAAGCAGCTGTTCTCTCAGGACCGCGCCGAGACGAAGAAGGTGTCGGTGGACGGCAGCGGCTCCGGCCCTGCCTTCACCATCGGCGCAGGCCTTCCTCCCGCATAGGAAAGCGCGCTCGTCACCTTCCTTCGGGCAAACTCGGATGTTTTCGCCTGGAAAGCATCTGACTTGTCCGGTGTGCCGAGGGAGGTGATCGAGCACCACTTAGCGGTGTGCCCCAATGCACGCCCCGTCAAGCAAAAAGCACGGCGCCAGGCGCCAGAGAAGCAAGATTTCATCGTCAAGGAAGTTCAGAAGCTCCAGGAAGCTGAGGTCATCCGCGAGGTGCGCCATCCCGAATGGCTCGCCAACCCAGTTGTCGTCCCCAAGGCGACAAGGAGCGCATGTGCGTCGACTTCACCAGCCTCAACAAGTTCTGCCCTCAGGATCCGTTTCCGCTGCCCCGCATCGACCAGATCATGGACTCCACCACTGGGTGCGATTTGCTATGCTTCCTAGATGCCTTCTCAGGCTATCACTAGATCAAGATGGCGGCCGAAGACGTGGAGAGGACGGCCTTCATCAGCCCTTGTGGCATATACTGCTAAGTCTGCATGCCCTTCGGCTTGAGGAGCGCGGGCGCCACCTTCCAACGGCTAATGCGCATCACGCTGGGGCCTCAGATGGGGAGGAACGCGGAGGCCTACATCGACGACGTCGTGGTCAAGTCTCGCAAGGCTAGATCCCTCATTGCGGACCTCAAGGAAACGTTCGCCAACCTGCGCAAGGTCAACCTCAAGCTCAACCCCAAGAAGTGCGTCTTCAGAGTTCCCTCCGGCAAGCTCCTCGGCTTCCTGGTTTCGCACCGCGGCATCGAGGCCAACCCTGAGAAGATCAAGGCCATCGAGAAAATGCGTCCTCCCCGGACCCTCAAGGAAATGCAGCGCTTGGCAGGATGTATGGCCTCCCTGGGATGCTTCATCTCCAAGTTTGGCGAGCGAGCCCTGCCTTTCTTCAAGCTCCTGAAGAGGTCCGACTCTTTCAAGTGGACTCCTGAGGCAGACGCTGCTTTTGAAGGCCTCAAGAGGTACCTCACGAGCCCGCCCATCATGGTCGCGCCGCGCTCTCGCGAGCCCTTGCTCCTGTACTTGGCGGCCACCCCTCAGACGGCCAGCGCGGCGCTGGTGGCGGTGCGAGAGGAGCGCATCTGTGCTAAGGAGAAGCCTTCCACACCTCCCGAGCCTCGTGAGCTTCCCGAGCCTCGTGAGCCCTCCGAGCTTCGCGAGCCTCCTGAGCCTCGTGAGCCCCCCGAGCCTCGCGAGCCCCCCGAGTCTCGCGAGGTGCCTGGAGAGCAAGCTGCCACCACAACTACGCGCCTCGTCGAACACCCCGTGTACTTCGTCAGCACCGTGCTAAGAGATGCGCGCGAGCGCTACCCCATGCAACAAAAGCTCCTCCTCGCGCTCCTCGTCGCCTCCAGGAAGCTGCGCCACTACTTTCAGGGTCATCCCATCAAGGTCATCTCTTCCTACCCCTTGGAGCAAGTTCTACGCAGCCCCAACGCTGCCGGCCGCGTCGCCGAATGGAACATCGAGCTACAAGCCTTCCAGCTAGAGTTCTCCACCACCAGAATCATCAAAGGCGCGGCTCTGGCCGACTTTGTGGCAGAGTGAACGGACACGTATGAGGAGGAGCCTCACGAGGCCAAATCCCTTCTGCCAGGGGATGAGGCGCCTGGTTGTTGGACCATGCACTTCGACGGCGCCTTCTCCCGACAGGGCGCGGGGGCTGGAGTCATGCTCACCTCGCCGACAGGAGACATGCTCTACTACGCCGTGCAACTCTGCTTCAGGCACACCGACAAGGTCTCCAACAACATCGCAGAATATGAGGGCCTCATCGTCGGCCTCAAGGCCGCGTTCGCTCTGGGCATCAAGCGTCTGACCATCAAGGGCGATTCGCAACTTCTCGTCAACTTCTCCAACAAAAGCTACAAGCCCATAGACGAGCACATGGCCGCCTACCTAGACGAGGTACGTAAACTTGAGAAGCGTTTTCTTGGCCTGGAGCTGCACCACGTCCCCCACAGCGGCAACAAAGAGGCTGACAACATCGCCAAACGAGCATCTTGCCGCGAGCCTCAGAGCCCCGGCGTCTTCGAGGAAAGGCTCCTCAAGCCATCAGCTGCACCTCCCGCCGCGAGCACCGCGCTCCTTCATGAGGAAATACTGCCCGCACCGCCCACGAGCGCGCCAGACTACGGCCCACCCTCAGGAGCCCGCCTGCTGCTGGCGCTGGAGCCTCAAGCGGATAGCTGGGCCGCGGAGTTCAAGGCTTACTTGATGCATGGCACCCTCCCGGAGGAGGACTCAGAAGCAGAGCGCGTGGCCCGGCAGGCCACCGCTTACTGCTTGCAGGATGGTGAGCTGTACCGCAGGCGCCCCAATGGCATCTCGCTGCGGTGCATCTCTGAAGAACAAGGGCGCGAGTTGCTCGCCGATATCCATGGAGGGGACTGCGGCCACCACTCCTCGTCACGTGCCCTCGTCGGCAAGGTGTTCCGTAGCGGCTTCTACTGGCCCACTGCGCTGCATGATGCCACCGCGCTGGTCTAAGCTTGCGAGGCCTGCCAGTTCCACGCCAAGCAGATCCACCAGCCGATGCAGGGCCTCCAGATGATTCCCCTCTCATGGCCCTTCGCGGTCTGGGGGCTGGATATCTTGGGGCCCTTCCCTCGCGCGGCTGGCGGTTACCGCTACCTCTACGTCGCCATCGACAAATTCACCAAGTGGGCGGAGGTCGAGCCTGTACGCACCATCCCGGCAAGCTCTGCCGTCAAGTTCATCAAGGGCCTCATGAGCCGCTTTGGAGTTCCCAACCGCATCATCATCGACAATGGCTCCCAGTTTACGAGCGGCCTCTTCAGGTCCTACTGCGCCAGCCTCGGCACGCAGATCTGCTATGCCTTGGTGGTGTACCCGTGAAGCAATGGCCAGGCCAAGCGCGCCAACGCCGAGGTCCTCAAGGGCCTCAAAACAAGGAGCTTCAAGAAGAAGCTCGAGGCCTGCGGCAAGGGCTGGCTCGATGAGCTGCAGTCCGTGCTGTGGTCCATCCACACGACGGCAAGCAAGCCTACCGGCGAGACCCCCTTCTTCCTCGTCTACGGAGCCGAGGCGGTCCTTCCATTGGAGCTCAAGCACGGCTCCCCGTGAGTCCTTGCCTTCGACGAGGCGCGTCAGGATGGCTCGCGGGAGACCGATCTGCTGCTCCTCGAGGAGGGCCGCCGCCAGGCCGCTCTTCGCGCTGCGAGGTACCAGCAGGCCTTGCATCGCTACCACAGCCGCAACATCCGCCCTCGCACTCTCGAGGTCGGGGACCTCGTCCTGCGCATGATCCTCTCTAGAGAGGGACTTCACAAACTCCCACCTATGTGGGAAGGCCCTTTCAGGGTTACTCATGTCTCCAGACCCGGCTCAGCCCGGCTGGAGACGGAGGATGGAGTTCCTGTGCCTAACGCCTGGAACATCCAACACCTCCGCAAGTTCTACCCGTGACCCTCACGCGTACGAACGAAATGGGGCTGTACACGCCCCGGAGCCTCTCATTGCGTTCGCCTGATGGGCCCGCGAGAGCTCCCGCCCACACCCCTGTGGAAGCCCCATGCTCCGCGCTGGCGGAACAATCAACTGAGGGCACCCCACGGGCTGCACCAACCTCAAGCTGACCCGTGCTGGACACGGCAGCACCCTTTTTCTCGTTTTGATGTGTAACTGAGGGCGCCCCACGGGTTGCACCAACCTCAAGCTGACCCGTGCCGGACACGGCAGCCGCATCTTGTTTTGCTTATGTAATGGGTTGCTATCTTACTTTAGTAAAGCTTCGGTTTCTCTACATGGTGTTTCGTTTTGTCTTTGCATCACGAGCCTCGCACGCTCACGACATCCCTCATGAGGCTCACTCGAGTGGGGGCTGGACACGGTGTCTGTGCTCGGGTCAGTCCCAGCTGCGCTGAAAAACCCAAGCAACCGGGCTCTGGCTCGCTGGCCTGCTCCTGTGCACGCCACCCCACCAAGGTTCTTGGTGTCTTGTCTCCTCGCGTAACGCCCATGAGCGAATCGGCGAGCGTGTGTTGCTCCCATGTTGTTAAGTATTGCATGCAGTTATCTTAGGAGCAGGTCCCCTGAAAGGCCTCTCGAGGATGCCTCGCGAGGGGCCCCCCTCAGGGCCTCAAGAAGCCCCGCAGGCCTTGCCTCAGGAACTAACCCACGACGGCCGTCCCGGCAGGAGATCTCGCGAGCGAAATCCTCACGAGGCGTACTCTACAAGTGATGGCCGGCCAGACACTATCCTACACAGAGCTAAGTCTCCCGCCTCGCGAACCGCTCTCGCCGTCTCTTAAGCTTTCCCCTCCAGCAACCTCACGAGAGCCAGCATTTCTCTTGGCGCAAGCCGCTTGCGCGTCAAAGGGGGGCTCCCTGAGCATCGCGCCTCAGGAGCCCTCACTAGCTCCTGGTGCCCCTCACCTCCTGGCCTTGTCCAGGCATCGCGACCTGACATACCAGCGACGGCTGTGGCCCGCTCGGGGGCTAGATCCTGATGACGTAGAGCATTAAGGCAATCAAAAAGAGCAAAACAAGCCTCAAGAGAAAGCTTCACGAGGGCACGAGCGTTCATTACAGCAAATCATGAAGTGCTTAAAACACAAAAGCATCGTTTTCACGCCCCCACGGGGCCACATCGATCTAGTGCAGGGTAGCGAAGGAAGAAGGACCCTAGGAACTCCCCGACAACGGTGCCAAAAAAGAGTCTTGATGACCCACAAGTATAGGGGATCAATCGTAGTCCTTTCAATAAGTAAGAGTGTCGAACCCAACGAGGAGCAGAAGGAAATGACAAGCGGTTTTCAGCAAGGTATTTTCTGCAAGCACTGAAATTATCGGTAACAAGTATTTTGATAGCAAGATAATTTGTAACAAGTAACAAGTAGTAAAGGTAACAAAGAGTGCAGCAAGGTGGCCCAATCCTTTTTGTAGCAAAGGACAAGCCGGAACAAACTCGTATAATAAGCAAAGCGTTCTCGAGGACACATGGGAATTTCATCTAGTCACTTTCATCATGTTTGTTTGATTCGCGTTTGCTACTTTGATAATTTGATATGTGGGTGGACCGGTGCTTGGGTGCTGTTCTTACTTGAACAATCCTCCCACTTATGATTAACCCCTCTCGCAAGCATCCGCAACTACGAAAGAAGAATTAAGATAAATCTAACCATAGCATTAAACATATGGATCCAAATCAGCCCCTTACGGAATAGCGCATAAACTGGGGTTTAAGCTTCTGTCACTCTAGCAACCCATCATCTAATTACTACTCCACAATGCATTCCCTTAGGCCCAAAGATGGTGAAGTGTCATGTAGTCGACGTTCACATGACACCACTAAGAGAATCAACAACATACATATCATCAAAATATCGAACGAATACCAAATTCACATGATTACTTATGACAAGACTTCTCCCATGTCCTCAAGAACAAAAGTAACTACTCACACATCATATTCATGTCCAAGATCAGAGGGGTATTGAATAGCATAATAGATCTGAACATATAATCTTCCACCAAATAAACCAACTAGCATCAACTACAAGATGTAATCAACACTACTAGCAACCCACAGGTACCAATCTGAGGTTTTGAGACAAAGATTGAATACAAGAGATGAACTAGGGTTTGAGATGAGATGGTGCTGGTGAAGATGTTGATGAAGATTGGTCCTCCCAAGATGAGAGGATCATTGGTGATGTCGATGGCTTCAATTTCCCCCTCCCGGAGGGAAGTATCCCTGGCGGAATCGCTCCGCCGGAGAGCAAAAGTGCTCCTGCCCAAGTTCCGCCTCGAGACGGCGGCGCTCCATCCCAAAAGTCTTCTCCTTATTTTTTTTCTAGGGAAAATGGGGTTATATACCAGAAAATGGGCACCGGAGGCTGGCCAGGGGCCCCACAAGCCACCAGGGCGCGCCGGGGGGGAGGGGTGGCGCTCCCTGGTGCCTCGTGGGCACCTGGTTGGTCCCCTCTGGTACTTCTTTTATCCAATATTTTTCATTTATTCCAAAATAAATCTCTGTGAAATTTCAACTTATTTGGAGATGTGCAGAATAGGTATCTCTGACATAGCTTTTTCAGGTCCAGAATTCCAGCTGCCGGTAATCTCCCTCCTTATGTAAATCTTGCATATTATGAGACAAAAGGCATTAGAATTGCTCCACAAAGTGTTATATTGATTAAAAACACTATAAATAACAGTAGGAAAACATGATGCAAAATGGACGTATCACTAATCACCCTGGTTAACTAACTGGGTCACTGACCAGTGGGCCCCACTGGTCAGGTTTGACCTCGCTGACCCTGTTGACTCACTGACGCAGAGCTGATGCAAGGCTGACGTCATAAATATTTTCTAGATTTTAAATAAATCAAAAATAATTTATTTATTTTCAGAAAATTGCTTAAACTTCTAAAATTCGTATCAATTCAACCGTAACTCCAAAATAAATAATTTATATATGAAAAATGATCAGAAAAATCCAAAGAATCTATTTATGCCATGTTCATGCATATTTGAACAACTTAACATGACTATTTAGGATAAATCATGATTAGGGCAAATTTGGTAAATAGATCTGGAGTTGGAATTTGCTATAGGTTTGAATTCCACTTCAATTAATTTGTCTAACTATTGCATTAGGTCAATTTAGTACCTTAACATGTCATGTCATTCATTTGGTTGTGCATCAATGCCATGAATTGAATGTTGTTTCCTTTTCTGTTTGTTGGTGTTTGTTCCTTCTCGGTAGAAGACGGTTCTGACGTAGTGATCGTTGACACCGATGAAGAGCAGTACTATCTTCAGAAGTGCCAGGCAACCAAACCCCCCTTGATCACTCCGATACAATCCCACTCTCTCGCTCTTGCTCTCTTTTATTGCATTAGGACAACAACGTTTCAACAGTTACATGTTTCGGTAGTTGAATCCATTCCTTTGCATGACCTGTCATTGTCAAAGTAAATAGCTAAGCCTTCCTAGCATGATTAGGAGTTGCTTGAGCCATGTTGTGACTTCATCCATGCCATGCTTGCTATTGCTTAGAGTTGTGTCAGGTCTGATTCATCTGGGATGAATTGGAATGGTTGTGATCATGTCCTACTGTTGAGAGTTAAGTGTGTGAACACGTTTTGGTAAAGGTAGCGATGAGAGGCCTGATACGTCCAATTTGCAGCATGGTTTCCTACTATTATTATTATGCTTTTGATCATTATTAAACTTTATGATGCAATTCTCATGCCTTTTCTCTCTTAATTTGCAAGGTTTACATGAAGAGGGAGAATACCGACAGCTGGAATTCTGGACCTAAATAACCACATCAGAGATACCTATTCTACAGAGCTCCAATTGACCTGAAACTTCACGGAGATTTTTTATTGAATATATAAAAAATACTGGAGAAAAGAAATACCAGAGGGGACCCACTAGTTGCCCACAAGGCAACAGGGTGCGACCCCCCTGGGCGCGCCCTGATGCCTTGTGGGGCCCCTGGCCCCCTCCTTCTGCTATATAGGCTCTTTTGCCCTAAAAAAATACAGAGAAGACTTTCGGGACGAAGCGCCGCCGTCTCGAGACGGAACCTGGGCAGGAGCACTTTTGCTCTCCGGCGGAGCGATTCCGCCAGGGATACTTCCCTCCGGGAGGGGGAAATTGAAGCCATCGACATCACCAACGATCCTCTCATCATGGGAGGACCAATCTTCATCAACATATTCACCAGCACCATCTCATCTCAAACCCTAGTTCATCTCTTGTATTCAATCTTTGTCTCAAAACCTCAGATTGGTACCTGTGGGTTGCTAGTAGTGTTGATTACATCTTGTAGTTGATGCTAGTTGGTTTATTTGGTGGAACATTATATGTTCAGATCCTTAATTCTATTCAATACCCCTCTGATCTTGAACATGAATATGATTTGTGAGTAGTTACTTTTGTTCTTGAGGACATGGGAGAAGTCTTGTCATAAGTAATCATGTGAATTTGGTATTCGTTCGATATTTTGATGCTATGTATGTTGTGCTTCCTTTAGTGGTGTCGTGTGAACGTCGACTACATGACACTTCACGATCTTTGGGCCTAAGGGAAGGCATTGTGGAGTAGTAATTAGATGATGGGTTGCTAGAGTGACAGAAGCTTAAACCCTAGTTTATGCGCTATTCCGAAAGGGGCTGATTTGGATCCATATGTTTCATGCTATGGTTAATTCTTCTTTCGTAGTTGCGGATGCTTGCGAGAGGGGGTAATCAGAACAGAACCCAAGTACCGGTCCACCCACATATCAAATTATCAAAGTAGCGAACGTGAATCAAACAAACATGATGAAAGTGACTAGATGAAATTCCCATGTGTCCTGGAGAACGCTTTGCTTATTATCCGAGTTCGTTCCGGCTTGTCCTTTGCTACAAAAAGGATTGGGCCACCTTACTACACTTTTGTTATCGTTACTACTTGTTACTTGTTACGAATTATCTTGCTATCAAAATTATCTGTTACCGCTACTTTCAGTACTTGCAGAGAATACCTTGCTGAAAACCGCTTGTCATTTCCTTCTGCTCCTCGTTGGGTTCGACACTCTTACTTATCGAAAGGACTACGATTGATCCCCTATACTTGTGGGTCATCAAGACTCTTTTCCGGTGCCGTTGCCGGGGATTGAAGCGCCTTTGATGAGTAGAATTTGGTAAGGAAACATTTATATTACGTGCTGAAATTTATTGTCACTTGTCACTATGGAAAGTAATCCTTTGAAGGGTTTGATCGTGGTATCTTCACCTCGACCGGAAGCATTGAGAGTTACTCCTCAACCTATTGAACCTATTGAAAATATTTATTATGAAATTCCTTCGGGCATGGTAGAAAAACTGCTAGCTAATCCTTATGCAGGAGATGGAACGGTACATCCCGATATGCACTTGATCTATGTGGATGAAATTTGTGGATTGTTTAAGCTTGCAGGTTTATCCGGAGATGGAGTTAAGAAGAAAGTATTCCCTTTATCTTTGGAGGGAAAGGCATTGACATGGTATAGGCTATGTGATGATACTGAAACATGGGACTGGAACCGGTTGAAGCTGGAATTCCACCAGAAATTTTATCCTATGCATTTGGTTCATCGTGATCGGAATTATATATACAATTTTTGGCCTCATGAAGGAGAAAGTATCGCTCAAGTTTGGGGGAGGCTTAAGTATATGTTGCACACATGCCCCAATCATGAGCTCTCAAGAGAAATAATTCTTCAAAAATTTTATGCTCGGCTTTCTTATAATGATTGATCCATGCTCGATACTTCTTCTACTGGTTCCTTTATGAAGAGAACTATTGAATCCAGATGGGATCTTCTAGAAAGAATTAAACGTAACTCTGAAGATTGGAAGATCGACAAAGGTAATGAGTCAGGTATAAATCTTGAGTTTGATTGTGTTAAATCTTTTATGGAAACTGATGCTTTTCGTAAGTTTAGTATAAATATGGACTTGACTCTGAGATAGTAGCTACCTTTTGTGAATCTTTTGCTACTCATGTTGATCTCCCTAAGGAGAAATGGTTTAAATATCATCCACCTATTGAATTGAATGAAGAACATGTTAGTGTTAAAGAAGAAACAATTGTTTACCATGTTGATCCAGTTGTGCCTACTGCTTATATTGAGAAACCTCCTTTCCCTGTTAGGATTAAGGAACATGCTAAAGCTTCAACCGTGGTTAATAAGAGTAATATTAGAAGACCTAGACCTTTTGAACAAATTAAAGTTGAACCTAGTGTTGCAATGGTTAAAGATCTTTTGGTTGATAATATTGATGGACATGTCATATATTTCTGTGATGAAGCAACTAGAATTGCTGAGCCAGACACTAAAGATAAAAACAAACCTATAATTGGCATGCCTGTTATTTCTGTTAAAATTGGAGATGATTGCTATCATGGTTTATGTGATATTGGTGCTAGTGTGAGTGCTATTCTGTTTACTCTCTATCAAGAAGTCATGAATGATATTGCACCTGTTGAGATTGAAGATATTGATGTTACTATTAAGCTTGCAAATAGAGATACTATTTCACCACTTGGGATTGTTAGAGATGTTGAAGTCCTTTGTGGTAAGATCAAATATCCTACTAATTTTCTTGTTCTTGGATCACCACAAGATGATTTTTGTCCCATTATATTTGGTAGATCCTTCTTGAATACTGTTAATGCTAAGATTGATTGCACTAAAGAAATTGTTAGTGTTAATTTTGGTGAGATGTCTCATTAGTTTAATTTCTCTAAATATCGTAGACAACCTCATGATAAAGAATTACCCAATAAAGATGAAATTATTGGTCTTGCCTCTATTGTTGTGCCTCCCACTGATCCTTTAGAACAATATTTGCTTGAGCATGAGAATGATATGCATATGAATGAAAGAAATGAAATAGATGAATTATTCTTTAAACAAGCACCTATTCTGAAACGTAATTTGCCTGTTGAAATCTTGGGAGATCCTCCACCACCTAAGGGTGACCCTGTGTTTGAATTGAAACAATTGCCTGATACACTTAAATATGCTTATCTTGATGAGAAGAAGATATACCCTGTTATTATTAGTAATAACCTTTCAGAGCATGAAGAAAAGAGATTTCTTAAAACTCCAAGGAAGCATTGTGCTGCTATTGGATATACTCTTGATGATCTTAAGGGCATTAGTCCCACTCTATGTCAGCACAAGATTAATATGGAGCCAGATGCTAAACCTGTCATTGATCATCAACGTCGCTTGAATCCTAAAATGAAAGATGTGGTAAGAACTGAAATATTAAAGCTTCTGGAGGCAGGTATAATTTATCCCATAGCTGATAGTAGATGGGTAAGCCCTGTTCATTGTGTCCCCAAGAAAGGAGGTATTACCGTTGTTCCTAATGATAAAAATGAACTCATTCCACAAAGAATTGTAACTGGCTATAGGATGGTAATTGATTTCAAATGTTAGAAAGACTGTCTAAGCATACACACTTTTGTTTTCTAGATGGATATTCTGGTTTTTCTCAAATACCTGTATCACAAGAAGATCAAGAGAAAACCACCTTTACTTGTCCTTTTGGAACTTATGCTTATCGTCGTATGCCTTTTGGTTTATGTAATGCACCTGCTACCTTTCAAAGATGTATGATGCTATATTCTCTGATTTTTGTGAAAAGATTGTTGAGCTTTTCATGGATGATTTTTTTGTTTACGGAACCTCTTTTGATGATTGCTTAAGCAACCTTGATCGAGTTTTGCAGAGATGTGAAGAAACTAATCTTGTCTTGAATCGGGAGAAGTGCCACTTTATGGTGAATGAAGGTATAGTCCTTGGGCATAAAATTTCTGAAAGAGGTATTGAAGTTGATAAAGCTAAAGTTGATGCTATTGAGAAAATGCCATGCCCTAAAGATATCAAAGGTATAAGAAGTTTCCTTGGTCATGCTGGTTTCTATAGAAGGTTTATAAAATATTTTTCTAAGATTTCTAGGCCTCTTACTAATCTCTTGCAAAAGGATGTTCCTTTTGTTTTTGATTATGGTTGTGTAGAAGCTTTTGAAATACTTAAGGAAGCCTTAATTTCTGCACCTATTATTCAACCACCTGATTGGAACCTACCCTTTGAAATTATGTGTGATGCTAGTGATTATGCTGTTGGTGTTGTTCTAGGACAGAGAGTTGATAAGAAATTGAATGTTATTCATTATGCTAGTAAAACTCTAGACAGTGCTCAAAGAAATTATGCTACTACTGAGAAAGAATTTTTAGCAGTTGTGTTTGCATGTGATAAATTTAGATCTTACATTGTTGATTCCAAGGTTACTATTCACACTGATCATGCTGCTATTAAATACCTTATGGAAAAGAAAGATGCTGAACCTAGACTTATTAGATGGGTTCTTCTGCTACTAGAATTTGACTTGCATATTATTGATAGAAAGGGAGCTGAGAATCCCGTGGCTGATAATTTGTCTAGAATGGAAAATGTTCTTGATGACCCACTTCCTATTAATGATGATTTTCCTGATGAACAATTAGCTGTGATAAATGCTTCTCGTAGTACTCCTTGGTATGCAGACTATGCTAATTACATTGTTGCTAAATACATACCACCTAGCTTTACATATCAACAAAAGAAAAAGTTCTTCTTTGATTTAAGACATTACTTTTGGGATGACCCACACTTATATAAAGAAGGAGTAGATGGTATTATTAGACGTTGTGTACCTGAGCATGAACAGGAATAAATCCTATGTAAGTGTCATTCTGAGGCATATGGAGGACACCATGCGGGAGACCGAACTACACACAAGGTATTACAATCTGGTTTTTATTGGCCTACTCTTTTCAAGGATGCACGTAAGTTTGTCCTTTCTTGTGATGAATGTCAAAGAATTGGTAATGTTGGTAGACGTCAGGAAATGCCTATGAATTATTCACTTGTTATTGAACCATTTGATGTTTGGGGTTTCGATTATATGGGACCTTTTCCTAAATCCAACGGGTACACTCATATTTTAGTTGCTGTTGATTACGTTACTAAGTGGGTAGAAGCTATTCCAACTAGTAGTGCTGATCATAACACTTCTATTAAAATGCTTAAAGAAGTTATTTTCCCGAGGTTTGGAGTCCCTAGATATTTAATGACTGATGGTGGTTCGCATTTTATTCATGATGCTTTCCGTAAATTGCTTGCTAGGTATGATGTTAATCATAGAATTGCATCTCCCTATCATCCTCAGTCTAGTGGTCAAGTTGAATTAACTAATAGAGAAATAAAATTGATTTTGCAAAAGACTGTTAACAGATCTAGAAAGAATTGGTCTAAGAAACTTGATGATGCATTATGGGCCTACAGAACTTCATATAAAAATCCCATGGGTATGTCTCCGTATAAAATGGTTTATGAAAAAGCATGTCATTTACCTCTTGAACTAGAACACAAAGCTTATTGGGCAATTAAAGAACTCAATTACGATTTTAAACTTGCCGGTGAGAAGAGGTTATTTGATATTAGCTCTTTAGATGAATGGAGAACCCAATCCTATGAAAATGCTAAGTTGTTTAAAGAAAAAGTTAAAAGATGGCATGACAAAAGAATCCAAAAACGAGAATTCAAAGTAGGTGATCATGTTTTATTATACAATTCTCGTTTGAGATTCTTTGCAGGAAAGCTTCTCTCTAAATGGGAGGGGCCATATGTCATCGAAGAAGTTTACCGTTCTGGAGCCATAAAAATCAACAACACCGAAGGCACCAACCCGAGAGTGGTGAATGGGCAAAGAATTAAGCATTATATTTCAGGTACTCCCATTAATGTTGAAATTAATATTATTCAAACAATGACACCGGAGGAACACATCAAGGAGTCCTTCCGGAACACTCCAGCACCTTGAAAATTATTTCTGTCAGTTTTGGAATATTAGAAAAATTACAAAAATAAGAAACAGCCGAGAGGACCCACAGGGTGCTCACAAGGCAACAGGGCGCGGCCACCCCCCTGGGGCGCCCTGATGCCTTGTGGGCCCCACGTGTGCCTTCCCGACTCCATTTTCTCCCCGTATGCTTGTTTTGCAAGATAAAAATTCTTTATATATACTCCCATATGTTTTGACCACTGTATCGCAAGTTTCTCCTCTGTTCTTGTTTCGGGCTATTTTTCTGACAGATCTAGGTCGCCATGACGTCTCCAAGCTCGTCCAAGGACAAGTTCTATGAGAAGGTCATCAATCCGTACCTACCGGAGGTGATGAAGCACCCTCAAGCCATTGAGATGCGTGAGGGGGTGCTCCACATCCGGGACGTTCAAGGACCTAAGAAGACTGGAAACGAGAAGGCCAGGCTGGAAGCGGTGGAACAGGAGATCTTCAAGTGCCATGGCATGGTGGAGCGCGGACTTTGTGCTAACCACTCCATGAGCACAGAATTCATCCGTGAGCATAAGGTGGACGGCAAGAATATTGGGGACGTCATCTTCAAGCTCAATGATCGGATTGATTATCTTCAGGCCCAAATATATGATCTACAAAACCAAAATTTTGAGTATGAGGCCATGTTCAAAGGTATGAGTTTAGCTGCAAATTTCAGGACTCCGAAAACACGTTCGTCCTTTTATGATGGAGAGCCTATGCCTTGGAAGACGGAGGACAAGCTCACCACCTCACCATCACCACCATCACCCAAGAAGGAGAATTGAGTACATGGGTATGGGCACCACCCTTGGCTTGTGCCAAGCTTGGGGGAGGTGCCCCGGTATCGTATCACCATCACTTTTTATCATCATTATCTATCTTAGTTCGATCCTTAGTTATTTTGTGATTTAGAGGAATAAAATTTTAGTATAATCTAATTTTGAGTGTTTGCTTTGTGATCCATCTATCTATGTAATCGAGTGTGATAGTTATATAATAAAGGGTAGTTTGCTTTTGCTTCTTTACTTTTACGTTTCAATCAAAAGAAAAAAAAGAAAGAAAAAAGGATCATATGCTAATCCCATGGGGAGTGATGACTTCACATAAAAGAAGTATAATTGATAAAACTTGTTGGAAGTTAACAAACATAGCATTGGTCATTGTAGCAATTCATGAAAAAGTAATAAAGGAAGAGAGGTCTCACATATAAATACACTATCTTGGACATCTTTTATGATTGTGAGCCCCCATCAAATATTCTATGTCAATTAGTTGACGTTGGACAAGGAAGACATCATAATGGGTTATGTTTGCTTATATTCACATAGAAGTTATATTGTTTTGGATCCTCTAACATGTGGTGTTTGCCCCTATCTTTGCTAGCCAAAAATCCGCACCAAGTAGAGATACTACTTGTGCATCCAAAACCTTAAACCCAGTTTCATGCCATGAGAGTCCACCATATCTACCTATGGATTGAATAAGATCCTTCAAGTAAGTTGTCATCGGTGCAAAAGCAATAAAAATTGCTCCTAAATATGTATGAACTTTTATTGTAAGGGAAAATAAGCTTTGTACGAGCTTGTGATGGTGGAGCAATAAAAGCGATAGACTACATAATAAAGGTCGCTATCACAAGGGGCAATATAAAGTGACGTTCCTTTACATTAAGAGCTTGCACATCCAAAAGCAAAAAGCGCATGACAACCTCTGCTTCCCTCTGCGAAGGGCCTGTCTTTTACTTTATGTATTTACTTTCATGCAAGAGTCAATAGTATTCTCTTCTATTCCGTTTTTATTTTCTATTTTGGCAAACATCATGTGGTGGGGATTGTGTAGGATCGAAAGTATGTCTAGAGGGGGGTGATTAGAGTACTTGACCAAATAAAAACCTAACCTTTTCCCAATTTTAGAAGCAGGCAGATTTTAGCAAGCATACAAGTCAAGCATCACCCTACACATGCAATTCTAAGAGTGTAGCAGCGGAAAGTAAACAATTGCATATGTAAGTAAAGGAGGGGATCAGAGATTTCAAACGCAATGAAGACACGGTGATTTTTGGCGTGGTTCCGACGGGTGGTGCTATCATACGTCCACGTTGATGGAGACTTCAACCCATGGAGGGTAACGGCTGCGCGAGTCCACGGAGGGCTCCACCCACAAAGGGTCCACGAAGAAGCAACCTTGTCTAGTCCACCATGGCTTATGTCCACGAAGGACTAGCCTCACTCGGGGTAGATCTTCACGAAGTAGGCGATCTCCTTGCCCTTACAAACTCCTTGGTTCAACTCCACATCATGTCAGAGGCTCCCAAGTGACACCTAACCAATCTAGGAGACACCACTCTCCAAAAGGTAATTGACGGTGTGTTGTTGATGAACTCCTTGCTCTTGTGCTTCAAATGATAGTCTCCCCAACACTCAAACAACTCCTCACAGATTTGGCTATGGTGGAAGAAGGATTTGAGTGGAAAGCAACTTGGGAAAGGCTAGAAATCAAGGTTCAAATGGTTGAATTGGAATGTCTTGATCTCAACACATGAGTAGGTGGTTCTCTCTCAGAAAATGTATGGTGGAAGTGTAGGCACGTTTTGATGGCTCTCCTTACTGAGAAGGAAGTGGTGGAGGGGTATATATAGCCTCCACACAAAATTCAACCGTTACACACTTTTGACCCAACTCGGTGGAACAGATCAGAAATCTCGGTGGCACCGAACTGTGTAAAAGATATGAACGTTAGGAATCTCGGTGGGACCGACTGGAACAACTCGGATGGACCGAAGTGCAATGGTTAGGGCAAACCTCGTCTCGGTGGCACCGATTGCATCAACTTGGTAGGACCGAAGTGAAGCAATAAGGCAACAGAGAGTTGGCAAGCCATCTCGGTGAGACCGATTTGCAAAACTCGGTGGAACCGAAGTGAGTGCAAACGATTACAGAGAGTTGGCAAGGCCATCTCGGTGAGACCGAGATCCATATCGGTGGATCCGATTTGTTAGGGTTTTGGCAGTGGCTAAGTGCAGATGAACTCGGTGGCTCCGGATAGAGAATTTCGGTGGGGCCGAGTTGGAATGTAGGTTTTGGACATATTTGGATGGAGAAAGTGGTTGAGGGTTTTGGAACACTGTCACTAAGCACTTGAGCAAAAAGACCATTAAGCAACACCTCATCCCTTTTAATAGTATTGGCTTTCCTATGGACTCAATGTGATCTTGGATCACTAAACCAAAAATGTAGAGTCTTGATCTTTTGCCAATCCTTGTCCTTAGCATTTTGAGGGGTCCACATCTCTAGTCCTTGCCATGCCAATCATTGAACATCCTGAAATCTTTAACTTGAATGGACATTAGTTCAATGAGATATATGTTGTTATGAATTAACAAAACCACTGAGGGAGCAAATGTTCTTTCAATCCCCCCCTTTTTGGTAATTGATGACAACATATAGATCAAAGCTTCGACAAATGATTAAATGAATGGAATACATCGTCGCTTTGAGAGGTATGTGATAAGCAAGAGCTCCCCCTAAATTTGTGCATTATTAAAAAAATTGCGTTTGAATGCAAATGCACAATCGATTAGGATCATGGGTCACTCTTCCATGTCACATACAACTTGGTGGAGCGCGCAAAATGATATGAGTGGAATAGTAGGCACGCATCACCAAAACAAGTGAATGATCATACGCGATAATGATAAGCATAAGCATCACATAGAGCATAGTATGATCAATCACATAAAGTAGTAGCTCACAAACATAACGATCAAAGTATCTCACAGACATAGTATCAAGCACACGGATCAAAACAAAGTACCATAAAGCAAATAGTAGCAAAAGAACTCGAGAAACAACGAGCAAAGCAAAGCCAGACTCTCTCTCTCTCGAAGCTAAGATCTATACAAATTCTCCCCCTTTGGCAGCAAGTACCAAAAAGCTCGAATAGGTATAGGACTAATACGACACTCTAGGCACGATCCTTGGAAGCTCCTTAAGGGGATCTCTGGTTGGCAGCTCCGGTGTGCGTAGACGGCGTCGAGAGAAGTGCATCCGCAAAGGCTTCAGCTGATGTCTGCTGGACCGGTGGAGTGGAGACCGGCGGTGGCACTGTAGCAGCAGCAGCAGGTGCAGAGACTGTGGTCCTCGGATCCACAACTGGCACTGCAGTAGACCTGGCTACCCTGGGCACTGTCTGGAATCTCTCCGTAGTGGGTCTGTCATCTCCACTGTCATCTGAAGTGGCTGTCCTGGCTACATCAACATCGTCCTTCAGCTTCTCCACTATAGTCTGAAACTCAGTGATCTTGACATCTAGATCATGAATCTTCATCTCGACTATCCACTTTAAGCTAGCCTGGTTCTGGGTGAGGTTGGCCAGACTTCACTCAATCCTCAGGGTGGCTTCTAGCAGATAAGTCATCTGGTCAGTCTTAGACTTGAGGTTGGCAATGAGAGCATTGGGAGCAGATGCCTCCTTGGCTGCTTTTGCTTCTGCGGCTACTTGGATCTTCTCTTGTGCTTGAGCAGAGGTGGGATGCAAAGGATCCATCACAATGACATTGTCCTCAAACTCTGGACGCAGTGGGAGATGCTCACGATCAAGAAGATAAGTGCTCGTTCCAACTTTGGAATTGATGAGCATCTGGATGTGTGGAGCATATCCGCATGATCTCTTCTGATCAACAGCTGTCCTCTTGATGGTTTCAACAATCAAGCTCATCTCCTTGAACTTCTGAGGTGTGTGAAAGAGGTGCAGCAAGTTGATGGAGTGGCCACTTATCATCTTATCATCACCTGACTTGGGCAACAGAGTGTACCGCAAGATAGTGTTTGTGGTGGCCAAACCAGGCAGCAGGTGGTTCACTGACCCTAGCTTGTGTGTCTCGATGTCCTTCTGTGGAATAGCTGTATACATATTGGCCATGGAGTTGTGGTCCATCTTGAGCTTGGCATAAATATCTATGTCATCATCTTCTTCTTCTGGAGCACCAAGAAGAGTAGCCCACTCAGAGATGGTTGACTGGTACCTAGAACCCTCAGTCATCCACACAATCCTGCCATCAGGATAGAAATGAGCTATGGAGTAGAATTGCATGATCAGCTCATCATTCCACTTTGTTAGCTTCTGTCCAACAAACTCATCAACACCAGCTATCCGGAAACTCTCATGAACATGGGGGAAATAATCCTCATTGGCATCAATGTACTTCCAATCCACCCATCTCATGTCGCTGACAATTGGCTTCTTATCAAGCAGAACAGTCTCATAGAAGTCTTGTTGTTCTCTGGTCTGGAAGCGGTAATCACAAGCTGTTCTCCTCCTGGCGGCATAGGGATCTGATAGTCTCCACTGACGCAGTCCTTTGTCCTTCCTTAGCATCATGTTCTCTGCTACTGGGTGTGCATTATCATGGTCTGGAATCTTGGGCTTCAACTTCCTGAGCACTAGTGGCTCCTCATCAACATCAGCTTCAGGCACTGGGGCCTTGTTCTTCTCAGTTGCTGGAATATTTCTTGTGGATCTCTTTGGTGCTGAAACTTTTGGCTTGGACTTGGGGGCAGCAGTCCTTATAGCATCTGACATAAGTTTTTGTCTCTTGGAAGAAGGTGCATCAGCAGTAGGATCCTCCTCCTCCTCCTCATCAGTCCTCATGGAGGGTTTTCCCATAACTTGAACATTTGTCTTCCTAGCCCTCTTCTTCTTTCCTCCTGCAGCTGCATCACTTGGTTCCTCAAGCATAAATGTCATAGTTTCCTTAGGGACTTTCTTCACTGCTGTCTTCTCTTTGGTTCTAGCAGTTGGTTTGGTGCTATACTCCTTTGCAAGCACAACTCTCTTCGTCTTTGATGCTGCTTCACTGGCAACAAAGTCCTCATCCTCACTATCTGAGGTTCTCTTCTTCCTGGTCCTTGTTGCAGCCTTTGGAAGATCTGGAGAGCTTCTCTCTCCCTCATAAAAGCTTTCTGCAGGACTAGAGCCTGCGCTGAGATCTGTGTGCTGCTCTGACATGTTCTGGCTATCGCTGGCATCAGACATCTTGCAAAGCTGTCCCTGTGAATAGATGGGTATGGGCAGAGTAGATGAGTCATCACAAAAAGCAGAAGTTTTTCATAAAAATTGAGTTCAAATCTTAGTTTCAAGTTTTCACAGAAGGCATTTCGGATGGACCGAGTTGATCATCTCGGTGATACCGAAGCACTCAACAGAAACTTTACACGCCATTTCGGTCAGACCGAGATGGGGTTCGGTGACTCCGAGATGCTAGGGTTTCACAGAGATTTTACTTTTGGTCTCACCGATTCATACAACTTGGTGGCACCGAGACATACTAGTGCTATGGCCAGGGGCCAAATCGGTGACTCCAAAAATCTCTAATCGGTCGGTCCAAGATGCGTTCGGCGGAAACTTAAACCTAATTTTTTTACTCGAATCTAATCTATGGACATTGCAGTGTAAAGGGAGTTCTCAATCCGTGGCAAGAATCATGACAATCCAATCGTGCATTGAATTAGAAATTTGAGCAGGAAAGGGGTTGAATCTCACCCTAACTTGGTGGAGATCCTCTACGGCGGCAACGGCAGAGCAGATTGCCGTTGACGGCGGCGGATTCCGGCGGCGAAGGTGCGCTGGAGACAAAGGCGACGATCCGGAGACCTGGGCGACGGCAGCAACGGGGTGCGGGAATGAGGAGGTTTGAGAAATTTCAACCGTTCGGGCCCGTGAAGTATATATACCCGTATGCTGTCGGTGGCTCCGAGTTGGACAACTCGGTGGCACCGATATGTGTAACTGCAAGCAGGTTAGCACATCGGTGGCGCCGAAATGGTTCAACTCGGTGACACCGAGATGAAAACCTAGATCAATCTAAATGATTTCGGTTGGACCGAGTTTGAGTGAATTGGTTCGGCTGAAATCATGTAGAAGGTTTTGGAGGTTCATCCCTTTCAGCTCGGTGGCTCCGAGTGCTCCTCACCCGGAGGGTCCGAAAATGACTTGTTCAATTTTTGTGATGTAGCAAGAATAGAATTTGAGACAAGAAAGCATAGATAGCTAGAGAAGGTACTTAGGCATTCTTGTACATCCACTTGGCCAGAAAAACCAAGACAATCAAAACAACAAATGGATGTCCTCGAATGAATAAAACATGCAAACCAACATGCTCACACAATAAAATAGCAACTGAAATATGTGTCAAACATGCACAACCAATTCTAGCATCTATCAAGCAATGGCGATGACTAGGTCATCTATATATGAGTATATTGACTTAGGAACCAAATGAGAACATTTGATCATAGGTCATACTCATCGTTTAAGCACAAGTGGGGTTGCCACTTTTTCATAAAGCATTGATGTGTT
Organism: Elymus sibiricus; assembly: GCA_039707655.1. NCBI lineage: Eukaryota > Viridiplantae > Streptophyta > Magnoliopsida > Poales > Poaceae > Elymus > Elymus sibiricus. Next base: position 292,144,090 of record CM077676.1, read on the forward strand.
CACACCATTAGAGTTGCTTTAGCTCAATTGCTTAGAGCAAAGCTCCCCCTAGATGTGATATCCCCCCTAAGAGGGATGAACTAACCTTGGGTTTTGTCGATGATGACTTCATGTAGGTGTTGAAGATGTGGATGCTCAATGTTGATGTAGACCATCAAGAGTTGGGAGCAATCCTTTGGAGTTTTGTGCTTTTAATACCTACATGGGTTAGTCCCACACAAGGCACATACAAGAATATCCATAGACATAGAGTGAAATACACATATATGATATCCATGAATGCATTCAATACCTTGTCCCTTGCCTTACCAACAAGAGGGTTTGTGACTCCATGAACTAGTGCAAAATGTGAAAGTTGGTTGCACAAGTTCTTGCCATAAATGAATATGAGTGAAGTTTGTTGGCAGAGTCACCCTCAAGAACTCTCTAGTTCTTCTTCTTTTGGACCCACATCAACTTGATGGGAATCCTTGGAGTTGTAGTAGCACTTGATGAAGTCTTGGGAACCCACTTAACCAAGGCTTGAGGAGTTTCTTCAAATGAATCAATCTCTTCTTGAAGCTTGTCCTTGCCTTTTAGCTTGTGGTCTTGTGGTGGAAGATCTTCTTGAGCTTGTGTTCCCTTGAAGGAAGTAGGATCATACTTCTCTTGTTGAGGAACAAACTTCATCTTGGGGTATTGATCTTCTTCCCACTCAACTCCATTGGCATTGAACTTTCGTTCAAAACCAACACCTTGGTTCTTCTGGTGCCTTCCTTGCTTGCGTATAATTCCCTCAAATTGCTTACTCCCGGCAAGACTCTTGTAGACACCTTTTTCTATAATTCCTTTCAATAGCATATTTTCTTGCTCAAGTGTAACTTGGCTAAGAGAATCATTAGTGGAATCAATAGAACTACTAGAAGCAACAACATTGGATTTAGCATTGTTATTGTTACTACTAGAGATAGAACCCTTTTTACCCTTGTTGCTAGTTTGCTTAGGTTTAACTTGTGGCATAAAGGTAGACAAGAGTAAATGTTTGGCAAGATATGAAGAACTCTTCTTTCGAAGATCATATTGATAGCTTTAAGAAACTCATGCTCTTGCTCTAAATTTAGCTTCTCGAAGCGTAGCTTCTCATGAGTTCTTAGAAGTTCTCTATGATCCTCTTGAATTGTTTCATGAGCTAACTTAAGAGCATTTAGTTCTTTAGTTAGACGCTCAATCTCCTTCATAGCATTGTCACTCATTTCCTCTTGACTATCATGATTACTAGCATTTTCATTATAGCTCACATCACTAGCCTTATCAACAAGCAAATCATCATCACCAAGCAAATCATCTTCATCACTATTGAAATCAAGATACTCGGGGTGTGATACCTTGGGGCCTTTTGCCATGAAGCATCTTCCAATTCCTTCATTTGGTGAGTCAAATAGATCATGGGAGTTGGATGACACAAGAGCAAGTCCGGCAACACCTTCATCTTGACTATAGTCGGAGTTGGAGTGATAACTTCTCTCGGAGTGGTTGTCGGAGTCGGAGCCGGAAACCCATTCACCAACATGAGCTTGATGTCTTCTTGTTGAGTAGCTCTTTGATGACTTGTCCTTCCTCTCCGAATCCTTGCTTCTTCGAGAGTGTCTTAATTCATAACGATCATCTCTACTCCTTCTCTCCTTATGAGGTGATTCATCTCTTCTATGTCTTCCTCTTGGTGATTTGTCTCTTTTCTTGTAGGGAGCCGTACACTCATTGGAATAGTGTCTGGGTTTTCCACAATTGTAGCAATTACGGTCACGACTTGATGATCTTCTCTCATAGTGTCTTGAGCTAGAGCTTCTTTCTTTCCCTTTGTTCTTGTAGAACTTGTTGAATCTTTTCACCATTAGGCTTATCTCTTCATTGGATACTAGCTTGTCACTTGGAGTTGTTGGAGCATCGGTTGAGGCTTTGTAAGAACCACTTGATTTGTTGTGTAGCTCCTCTTTGTCCTTGAGTGACATTTCATGAGCAACAATCCTTCCAATGACTTCCGTGGGCTTGAGATCTTTGTAATTTGGCATCATTTGGATCAATGTGCAGACGGTATCATATTTTCCATCCAAAGCTCTAAATATCGTCTTGATGATGAATTTGTCGGTCATCTCTTCACTTCCTAAGCCGGCAATCTCATTTATGATGAGAGCAAGCCTAGAGTACATTTCAGCAACTCCTTCACCATCCTTCATCTTGAACTTGTCAAGTTGACTTTGAAGCACATCCAACTTAGATTCCTTGACGGACTCAGTACCCTCATGCATATCAACCAAAGTATCCCAAATTTTCTTTGCATTCTCGAGGCGGCTGATTTTGTTGAATTCCTCGGGACACAAACCGTTGAATAGAATGTCACAAGCTTGAGCATTGTATTGCAACATCTTCAATTCTTCTGGGGTTGCTTCACGATCTGGTTCCTTGCCATCCTCAAAGAAATCACCTTGCAAGCCAACACGAACAACAACCCAAACGACGGGGTTATGACCAAGAATATGCATTTTCATCTTATGTTTCCAACTAGCAAAGTTTGTACAATCAAAATATGGACCTCTACGATGATAGTTACCCTCACTAGACGCCATACTCTCCTAGGTTGTAAAACCAAGGCTATGATCACCAAAGCAATGGAAATCAAGGCTTACGGAGACCAAAGCTCTGATACCACTTGTAGGATCGAAAGTATGTCTAGAGGGGGGGGGGTGATTAGACTACTTGATCAAATAAAAACCTAACCTTTTCCCAATTTTAGAAGCAGGCAGATTTTAGCAAGCATACAAGTCAAGCATCACCCTACACATGCAATTCTAAGAGTGTAGCAGCGGAAAGTAAACAATTGCATATGTAAGTAAAGGAGGGGATCGGAGATTTCAAACGCAATGAAGACACAGTGATTTTTGGCGTGCTTCCGATAGGTGGTGCTATCGTACGTCCTCGTTGATGGAGACTTCAACCCACAGAGGGTAACGGCTGCGCGAGTCCACGGAGGGCTCCACCCACAAAGGGTCCACGAAGAAGCAACCTTGTCTATTCCACCATGGCTTATGTCCACGAAGGACTAGCCTCACTCGGGGTAGATCTTCACGAAGTAGGCGATCTCCTTGCCCTTACAAACTCCTTGATTCAACTCCACATCATGTCGAAGGCTCCCAAGTGACACCTAACCAATCTAGGAGACACCACTCTCCAAAAGGTAATAGACGGTGTGTTGTTGATGAACTCCTTGTTCTTGTGCTTCAAATGATAGTTTCCCCAACACTCAAACAACTCCTCACAGATTTGGCTATGGTGGAAGAAGGATTTGAGTGGAAAGCAACTCGGGAAAGGCTAGAAATCAAGGTTCAAATGGTTGGATTGGAATGTCTTGATCTCAACACATGAGTAGGTGGTTCTCTCTCAGAAAATGTATGGTGGAAGTGTAGGCACATTTTGATGGCTCTCCTTACTGAGAAGGAAGTGGTGGAGGGGTATATATAGCCTCCACACAAAATTCAACCGTTACACACTTTTGACCCAACTCGGTGGCACCGATCAGAAATCTTGGTGGCACCGAACTGTGTAAAAGATATGAACGTTAGGAATCTCGGTGGGACCGACTGGAACAACTTGGATGGACCGAAGTGCAATGGTTAGGGCAAACCTCGTCTCGGTGGCACCGATTACATCAACTCGGTAGGACCGAAGTGAAGCAATAAGGCAACAGAGAGTTGGCAAGCCATCTCGGTGAGACCGATTTGCAAAACTCGGTGGAACCGAAGTGAGTTTAAACGATTACAGAGAGTTGGCAAGGCCATCTCGGTGAGACCGAGATCCATATCGGTGGATCCGATTTGTTAGGGTTTTGGCAGTGGCTAAGTGCAGATGAACTCGGTGGCTCCGGATAGAGAATTTCGGTGGGGCCGAGTTGGAACGTAGATTTTGGACATATTTGGATGGAGAAAGTGGTTGAGGGTTTTGGAACACTGTCACTAAGTACTTGAGCAAAAAGACCATTAAGCAACACCTCATCCCCTTTTAATAGTATTGGCTTTCCTATGGACTCAATGTGATCTTGGATCACTAAACCAAAAATGTAGAGTCTTGATCTTTTGCCAATCCTTGTCCTTAGCATTTTGAGGGGTCCACATCTCTAGTCCTTGCCATGCCAATCATTGAACATCCTGAAATCTTTAACTTGAATGGACATTAGTTCAATGAGATATATGTTGTTATGAATTACCAAAACCACCAAGGGAGCAAATGTGCTTTCAGATTGATCCATGCATATATATCCAGTTGAATGTAGGTGATCATGAGTTATTATTGTTGACATTACCTTCGAGGTAAATACGTTGGGAGGCGAAATTATAAGCGCCTATCTTTCTATGTGTTCGACTGAAACTTTTGCTCCATAAGTATGACGTGAGTGTCAGCAATCATAGAAGACTAAATGATAGTTGTGTATGTGAACTTGCTAAAAATAAAGCTCTTACATAGACTCTTTCTGATATATGATGAATTGCGATTGCTTCAATGACTGACATCACATTTTGTTAGTTTTCAATATGGTTTAGGGTTCATACTTTAACGACTTGTGAATGAATTGTCACTTATTTATGAGAAGTTATATGATGTTATATTGCTGTTATAATAATGATCATGATGCTTTCATGTCCGTATTTTGATTTATCGACACCTCTCTCTCTAAACATGTGGTCATGATTATCGATTTCGGTTTTTTGCTTGAGGACAAGCGAGGTCTAAGCTTGGGGGAGTTGATATGTCCAATTTGCATCATGATTTCCTACTATTATTTATTATGTTTTTGATCATTATTAAACTTTATGATGCAATTCTCATGCCTTTTCTCTCTTAATTTGCAAGGTTTACATGAAAAGGGAGAATACCGGCAGCTCGAATTCTGGACCTGAAATAGCCACATCAGAGATACCTATTCTATAGAGCTCCAATTGACCTGAAACTTCATGGAGATCTTTTTATTGAATATATTAAAAATACTAGAGAAAAGAAATACCAGAGGGGACCCACCAGTTGCCCACAAGGCAACAGGGCGCCCCCCCGGGCGCGCCCTGATGCCTTGTGGGGCCCCTGGCTGGCGTCTGGCCCCCTCCTTCTGCTATATACGCTCTTTTACCCTAAAAAAATACAGAGAATACTTTTGGGATGAAGCGCCGCCGTCTCGAGGTGGAACCTGGGCAGGAGCACTTTTGCTCTTCGGTGGAGCGATTCCGTCGGGGATACTTCCCTCCGGGAGGGGGAAATCAAAGCCATCGACATCACCAACGATCCTCTCATCGTGGGAGGACCAATCTTCATCAACATCTTCACTAGCACCATCTCACCTCAAACCCTAGTTCATCTATTGTATTCAATCTTTGTCTCAAAACCTCAGATTGGTACCTGTGGGTTGCTAGTAGTGTTGATTACATCTTGTAGTTGATGCTAGTTGGTTTATTTGGTGGAAGATTATATGTTCAGATCCTTAATGCTATTCAATACCCCTCTGATCTTGAACATGAATATGATTTGTGAGTAGTTACTTTTGTTCTTGAGGACATGGGAGAAGTCTTGCCATAAGAAATCATGTGAATTTGGTATTTGTTTGATATTTTGATGCTATGTATGTTGTGCTTCCTTTAGTGGTGTGATGTGAACGTCGACTACATGACACTTCACCATCTTTGGGCCTAAGGGAAGGCATTGTGGAGTATTAATTAGATGATGGGTTGCTACAGTGACAGAAGATTAAACCCTAGTTTATGCGCTATTCCGTAAGGGGCTGATTTGGATCCATATCTATGGTTAGAGTTATCTTAATTCTTCTTTCGTAGTTGCGGATGCTTGCGAGAGGGGGTAACATAAGTGGGAGGCTTGTTCAAGTAAGAACATCACCCAAGCACCGGTCCACCCACATATCAAATTATCAAAGTAGCAAACGCGAATCAAACAAACATGATGAAAGTGACTAGATGAAATTCCCATGTGTCCTCGAGAACGCTTTGCTTATTATATGAGTTCGTTCCAGCTTGTCCTTTGCTACAAAAAGGATTGGGCCACCTTACTGCACTTTTGTTACCGTTACTACTTGTTACGAATTATCTTGCTATCAAAATTATCTGTTACCGCTACTTTCAGTACTTGCAGAGAATACCTTGCTGAAAACCGCTTGTCATTTCCTTCTGCTCCTCGTTGGGTTCGACACTCTTACTTATCGAAAGGACTATGATTGATCCCCTATACTTGTGGGTCATCAAGGCTATGTAGGAGTACATGGTGGGTTGTCTCATTGAGACCGTCCTTAAGAACTGAGTTCTGTGTATGTTATCCAAGAACAGTTACTACCACACATTGGGATACTTAATTGACCCTCTCGGCTTATTAATCTCCTCGATCTCTGTCTAGGAGTTGCAACTAGTTCCTGGTGTTTGTAGGATGTGCTGGGGGCCATACTTAGCGCTGACCGGAGGGGTAGGCTTTGTTGCGGTAGGCACGAGGCACGGTGTACCAAGTGACACCCGGATGATGCTCTTGGGAACCCTATTCTCATCATTGGGGCCATGATAGAAACTTTGGCCGGACTTCCTTTGCGGATACAACCTCAAATAGGTGATGAACCTGGACTAGAGTCTTGCGTGGTTAGTCAGGTTGTGCACCCTCGCCAGGCCTCCGCTTGAAGGTTGCCGAGATACATGACGTGTATATGGTGGTAAGTGGTGAGAGCGTGTGTGAAGAAGTACACCCCTGCAGGGTAAATGATCTATTCGAATAGCCGCGTCCTCGGATATGGACTACCTGGAACTTATATGGTTCATAGACAACTTAAAGGGATACTCTAAAATGCACAAGATAAGTGTGAGTGTTATGGGTGGCCTTCTCGTGGGGAGACGGGAGGGGATCCATAGTGGTGTATCGATGTGGTGACTAGTGGACTCGTGTGCGCTCTCTTGCCTCAAGAAACTACTGGTAGTCGTAGTACATGATAGCCACTGAGTCAAAGCTGGCTTGCTGCAGTTAAACTCCACAACACCCTTTATTGATACTGGTGCATATGTAGCTAGCTCTGATGTAAATCTTGCTGAGTACCTTTGTACTCACGGTTGCTTAATTTATGTTTTGCAGAGGAGGCTTCGGTCTCACTAGTAGTTCCACGTGGGCTTCGACAAGTAGCTTGGGAATCCCAGACAGAGGTTTGGTTCCTATGGAGGGTCTTGTAGATAGTCAGGCTTCTCAGCCTTTTTCCTTGTAGTTGTCTGCACTCAGACATGTTTATGCTTCCCTTGCTTGCATGACTTTGTATGTTGGGTCATGTGACCCCTGCTTGTAATAACCATGCTATGTATGGCTCTTCCGAGCCTTATCTATACTTTGAGTCGTAGAGTTATGTTGTGATGCCATGTTGTATCTACACATATCGTGCATATTGTGTGTATGTTTGGAATGCATTGGTATGTGTGGGATTCGACACCTAGTTGTTTGCCTTTGGTAGCCTTCCTTACAGGGAAATTCCTCCTAGTGCTTCCACTGATCCATGGTAGCTTGCTACTGCTCCGGAACACATGGATTGACCGACATGTATCCTTCTTTGCTCCTGTGTCTGTCCCTACGGGGAAATGTCATGCGGTGTTTACTATAGTCCTTGTGGCTTTGCTACGACTTGGTTACACTCGCTGCTGACCGACATGTGCATTACTGGGTTACCTATGTCTGTCCCTGTACATTTGTGTCACCTCGGGTTACGACTAGTCATGTCGACCCGGGTTCTTTGTCATATGGATGCTAGCGGCATAATCAAATACGTGAGCCAAAAAGACGCAAACGGTCGCAGCCAAGGTAAAGGTGGCAGTCGTGGGTTACCGTGCGTGAGGCAGCAAAGTGATATGACGTGTTACATGCTAGATCTGTGTTACCTAGAATCAGGGCCCCGACATGGACGGGACTCCAGGCGAAAGATGCGGAGCTCCGGTACAAAGATGCGGAGCTTGAAGGCCCCATGAAGAAGATGGGCAACATGCTTCTTCGCCATTAGGAGGAAAACACAGAGCTTCAGTCTTGGCTTGAATCCACAACCGAGCAGCTCCGCGTGTCGAAGGCGACCATGGAGGAGGCGGCTCAGCAGGGAGGTTTCCCTAATGGCGGGTCGACTCGATCGAGCGCGAGCAGGCCAAGAGGGGTGGGATTGAAGACCGCCTTGGTCGCGCACTGCTGGACGTCGGCGCGCAGGTGGAACGGCTGCCGGTGCTTATCGCCGGGCCAGTGTGGTAATGCCCACCATTGGCCTAAACCAATTCAAGCATTGTGTTGACTTGAGCGATTGATGCCTGCCAGATCTGGTCTCCTTCTTCGTCTTCTTTCCGAGGAGCTGAACCACCTCCGTGCCTCTCTGGTGAAGGCGCTCGACAGGGAAGGGATACGCGCAGCCATTGCTGTCGCTGCACGCATCCTTTCCACGCTCCACTATAGGGACCCATTCTTGCCAATAAGCGCCACCTTGGATGATCTGGTCCCCTCCGTCCAAGAGCGGGAGCTGCGGGCGGTCGCCCCCCTTGTCGCCGCTTTTGTCCACTTAGAGAAGAGAAGGGACTTCGGCACCATGTAAGCGCCTCCTTCCAACATGTCGATAATCGTTTCCTTTTGCATGTTGGACAAAAAGAAGACAGACGGCGCTAGGCGCAAGTAAGTGTGGGTGGAATGCAATAGTTTGTAAGCATCGCCTTCTTTCGATTAATGTAAATTACGGCTCTGAATGCTTTGTTTCCCTTGAATGATCCTCTTACATGTATTTGGATGCTTTGTATTTTAATTAGGGCGTACTCAGTTATGCGAATCCCGACTGTGATGCGAAAGGTGGGAAACCCAGACGACGATCACAGGGGTAGCACCTTCCAGAGTACTTGGTATCCTAGAATGATTGCGGCCATGTTAGCATTGCCGGAAGAACATGTCAACAAACTACAGGCGCACAAAAGGTTCTATGAACACCCCATTTCGAGCAGGCCAAATATTAGATCTTGGTGGGATCACCCAAGGGTCAACCTGGACGAGTAGATGAGGGTTATCTCGCTCATCTTTTGAGTCTCAGTCTCGTCTCAAATGCCCTCAGATGGATGGCTCATTGCTTTTCGGGACCCGGGTTCTGAGCCCGGTTAGTATGTGATGCTTGCTAGCCGGAGTGGATCCGGTAGCGTCCGGTAGAACTTGCGAGGATGGTACTTCTGTGGGTTCCCAATGTTACACGGGTGGCACCCAGATTCCTCACCCTCGATTTCTAGACGGAGCCTGTCCGAGCTAGTAACTTGAACTACCCGGGTAGGACCTTCCCACTTTGGTGTCAACTTGTTCTTCCCCTTCCCAGATCAAACCCGGAGAAGGACAAGGACACCTTCTTTGAATCCTCAGAAACAGGTATAGCGGCTAAGGTAGCAACGTAAACCTGGCTGGCAGCGCATGGCACGTACAGCGATCCGAGAACGATTTTCCTCAGGGAAGTTGACATTGTCATGTCCCCTTTGCCCTTGCATGGCACAGCTATGGGCGAGCACCTGAGGAAATTTGCATACGACTTCAGCGGGGAGTACCACTTCTGCTCCACAGGTGGAAGCGACGGTTTTTTTTCCTGTCGCTTGATTTGGTGTCACGTTGATTGACCAAGGAGAAATAGGTTCTTCATCAAATCAACACCTACCGCGTTTTTTTGGTTTGTCAAAATTCCTGGTACTAAGCCCATGCAACACCTCGTCATTTACCCCCCTCCCACCAGCCCAATGCTTCTCGGGAAAGCACCAGACACGCAATGGATCTGGGCTCCAGCTTGGGGGTATCATGCGTCGGGGATGCTACTCGTGAACTGGATGCCATTGTTGGTAATTGATACGTCTCCAACGTATCTATAATTTTTGATTGTTCCATGCTATTATAGTATCAATCTTGGATATTTTTATATGCAATTATATATCATTTTTTGGGACTAACCTATTAACCTAGTGCTCAGTAACAGTTGCTGTTTTTTGCTTGTTTTTGGCTTTTCAGAGAAACAGTACCAAATGAAGTCCAAATGCCACAAAACTTTTTGAAGATTTTTTTCTGGACAAAAGAACCTTGGAAGCTTCGGGAGGAGGCCAGAAGCCTCACGGAGGCTCCACAAGGCACTAGGGCGCGCCCCGGGGGGGCGCCGTGCTGCCTTGTGGGGCCCACGTGACTCCATTTGACCTAATTCCACTTCTATAAATTCACAAATATTGGGAAACCCCCAGAGAGCCAGAAGAAATAACCTTTCCGCCGCCCCAAGCCTCTGTTCTTCCGCGATCCCATCTGGAGGCCTTTTCCGGTACTCTGCCGGAGGGGGAATCGATCACGGAGGGCTTCTACATCAACCTTGCTGCCCTTCCGATGATGTGTGAGTAGTTTACCACAGACCTACGGGTCCATAGCTAGTAGCTAGATGGCTTCTTCTCTCTCTTTGATCTTCAATACAATGTTCTCCTTGATGTTCTTGGAGTTCTATCCGATGTAATCTTCTTTTGCGGTGTGTTTGTTGGGATCCGATGAATTGTGAGTTTATGATCAGATTATTCATGAGAAATATTTGAGTCTTCTCTGAACTCTTTTATGCATGATTGTTATAGCTTTGTATTTCTCTCCGATCTATCGGTTTAGTTTGGCCTTGTAGATTGATTTATCTTGCAATGGGAGAGGTGCTTTGTGATGGGTTCAATGTTGCGGTGCTCTATCCCAGTGACAGAAGGGGACATGACACGTATTTTTATTGTTGCAATTAAGGATAAAAAGATGGGGTTTATTCATATTGCTTGAATTTGCTTCTCTACATCATGTCATCTTGCTTAAGGCGTTACTCTGTTTCATACTTAATACCCTAGATGCATGCTGGATAGCGGTCGATGGGTGGAGTAATAGTAGTAGATGCAGGTAGGAGTCGGTCTACTTGTCTCGGACGTGATGCCTATATACATGATCATTGCCATGAATCCGTCATAATTATTTGCTATTCTGTCAATTGCCCAACAGTAATTTGTTTACCCACCGTATGTTTCTGCGCTCGAGAGATAAGCCTCTAGTGAAAACTATGGCCCCCGGGTCTATCTTTATCATATTAAAAAACCAAAAATACCTTGCTGCAATTTATTTACTTTTATTTTTATTAGTATTTTAGTTTAGCTATTTATCTCTATAAGTTTTAATCCTTGCAAGTAATCGCTAAGGGGATTGACAACCCTCTTATTTGCGTTGGGTGCAAGTGTTTGCTCTTGTGTGTGCAGGTGCGTTTCAAAGGAGTTTTGCTTGGTTCTCCTACTGGATTGATAACCTTGGTTCTTAACTGAGGGAAATACTTATCTCTACTGTATTGCATCATCCTCTCCTCTTCGGGGAAATACCAACGCAGACTACAAGTAGCAGTAATCATGCAACTTAGCAGATACTAGTGGCCGACCAGTCCCTTTCGGAACTTGATTGCGAACCGAGCAGTGGCTTTCTTGATAGGCTCAACCTCAGATCACCTTGAGAGCTTGTTGACAGGTATCAGTGATATTTTTACACTCATTCACCTTTGTTTAAACTGAGATATTTCATTTAAAAAGAGATATTCGCTCCGATATTGCTACTAATGACTAATGAATGCAAAGGTTTCCACAAATCCTCTCTTTGATGTGTTTCGATAGGAAATGGGCTAAAAAGGGAAGAAATCATGTGTGGGAATGGAAAGGCAGGAGAATGGAAGAAGAAGGAATCAACAGGAGGCGTCTCTACGGAAACAGAGCAAAAGACTGCATTCCAAGAGCGCCCGTATGGCATGGAAACCGAGGCAGATCGTCCACCTATACAACTTTTATAAAGGGGACCCCATCAAAATGTCAACAAAATGAGCACAGGGAGAGCGTCATCAGCACCCAGAACACCTTCATCATCATCTTCATCCACAAACCCTAGCCACCGCCATTTCCATCTCCATAGCCACCATCACCGCCATAGTGTTTCCTCATCTAGTTCATACTTGTAATCATGCATCGCATAAGGCATCCATTGTAAGACATATTTGCAATCAATCAATATTCAAGATGTGTTCTTCAATGTTTTCTTCTCGCGATCTGATCTCCATGTGTGAGTAGTTCGGTAAGGTATCGGTTGAGGCATGAGCCTTGTAACCCTATGTATTTGTTGTGGGGATCAATGGAAGGGCTTTGAAATAACGTCCCGTATGTGTGAAATAAAATTGTTTCGTAGATGTCTCTTGTCTTGTCCGCGATCTTCATCCCTACAGGTACCCAGGATCATGGAGATCAAGCACCGGTGAGGCTAGTTGTGAGGAGACCGTGAAGTGTTATACCGAACACCGGTGATAGTAAGGTTCAGTAGGGTAACATGGGGATACATGAGGTGTAGTCCTTAAACGCCCAAAGCTCTTGTCTGATTTTATTATCTTAATTATTGAGGAAACCACGCGCGACGGATAGGGCCTGTGGTTGGACAACTAATTCTTGATGCAGGACTCGTGTTGGTCAAGATGTTATTTGGACATATCCCCCACTTTGATCCGTAACAAGCACATCTCGATGGGTGACTTCCAGCGCACAAATTAAGATCATATTTGGCCCCAACACAAATACATGGTTGTAAGCATTAAGACCTCATACCCATACCTCTTTTTATTGTAAGTGTTTGAATCACTATTTGCTTGCTTGATCCGGTCAAAAGCTGGATTTGACACTTTGACAAAAGCTTGCTAGAGACCATCGCTTCAAGGGAATCTTCCTCTTGTGGGTTTGATAACCCAGGGCCACCTCTGGGGAAATAGGTACGGGATACACTTTTCTGTTCCATTACCGGATCAATAAAAGGAGGTATCAAGCCCTTTTTCTGGCGCCGTTGTTGGGGAGGAGTTTAGTATTCCTAGTCTTTGTGTTAGAGTTTTTGTTAAAGTTAATTTTCAGTTTTTGTTTTTGCTTTTCTGTTTTTAGTTTAAGTTTAATTTTTGTTGCAAGTCTTGTCAGTTGAGAAAAACCAAAAAGATTACAATGGCTCGTAATCTTGGGAGTTTTGCTACTCTTGGCAATAACTTCATGCATGAACCTATAGCACAACCTGAGGTTGCGACCGCTGAGTATGAGATCAAACTGAACTTAGTTTCCATGGTTCAACATGACCAATTTGGAGGCTCTACTTCTGAGGATGCCGGTATGCACTTTCATAATTTTACTGAATTGTGCAACATGACACACATTAAAGATTATGACCCTGACGCTCTGAAATTGCGTCTATTTCCTTTCTCTTTGAAAGGAAAAGCTAAGGAATTGCTTCTAGCTCTACCTAGAGGCAGTATTACTTCTTGGGCTGATTGTTGCAGTAAATTTTTATCTAAGTTTTATCCACCTGCAAAGATTATGCAATTACGTTCTCAGATTACAGGTTTCAAGCAGGAAGAACGTGAGCCACTAGCGCTTGCGTGGGATAGGATGAAAGAAGCTTTAAGGAATTGTCCCAATCATGGAATGGAGGAATGGTTAATCCTTCATATGTTTTATAATGGTTTAAATCACATGTCAAAAACTATGTTTGATACAGCTGCAGGAGGAACAATCATGGGAAAGTCCGTAGAAGATGTCAAGAAACTACTAGATGATATGCAAGAGAACCATGCCCAATGGCATGTTGAAAGATCCACCACCAAAAGGGTGAATTCCATTGAAGAAAGTAGCACAAAGTTGACAGCCAAACTTAATGAACTTATCTCCGTGATGAAAGGTAAAGAAGAGGTAAATGTGAATGCCATCACTAATGAAGAAACTAGTGATGTGAATTTTATTGCTCGTAATAGCTACAATCCTAATTGGAAAATAATGGTTATGCTCCTAGACTCCCTTATCCTAGTAATGGAGGAGCATCCAATAATTCTAATGGAGATAATGGTAGCAATAGAAACACTCATGAAGAAACTCTTAAAAGTTTTATTGCTAGTCAGACTGAGCAAAATGAAAACTTCAAGAATATCTTGAAGAACCATGATAACTTACTTGGTCAATTGACCAGTAAGGTTGTTGGACTAACAAATGATGTGCAGATACTTGAAGGAAGATCCAAGAATATGGAAGCACAAGTGGCTAAAATTGCAGAGAGCCAAACATTAATTTGAGCCAAGTTTACAGGTAAACTAGAGCCTAACCCGGTTGAAGATGTTAAAATGATGAGAAGCAACGAAGAGAAGGCCGAAGTACTTGACACAAGCCATGTGCCAGAGTACAATTACACCGTTGCTAATTTTGTAAAGATGATATCCATGAAGTACCCACTACCTGATGTAACTAATAACGAAGCATATAATGTCTTTGTTGAACAAGTTGTAGCTAAGGTACGTGAACTTGATGATGAAAGGAAGAAACTTTACAGTAAGTTACCAGCTAAGCAAGAAGATGCTTTTGAACCTACAATAGAGATTGAGATTGGATTGAATAAATTCAGTGCCTTATGTGATCTAGGGGCTAGTGTTTCCACTATCCCTAAATCTGTTTATGACAGTCTCAATCTAGGTCCTTATGCTACTACTAAGATTATATTGAACATGGCTAATTCTACTTTTACTCAGGCAGTAGGCATTAAGCATGGAGTTATAGTTCAAATTAATGATTGCCCCGTTATGATTGATCTTGTGATAGTAGATATGCCTGAAGATCCAGTTGCTCCTATAATTCTCGGTAGGCCTTTTCTAAGGACTATCAAAGTTGTGATAAATGTGTTTGAGAGGAATGTAAGATTTGACTTACCAGCTAAAGATCCTTTTGTGATACATTTCCCTAGGAAAAATGAAATGAAGACCTACAAAGGAGAAGGCATCATCGTGAATGCTAGAAGCTATCATCTCGGTGTGTTTGCACCACCTTGATCACCACTACGGTCGAGCTAACCGACCGAGAACAAGCGCTTCGTGGGAGGCAACCCACGCGAATAAAGTAGACAAGTAAGTTTTTATTTTTGTTTTAATAAAAGAGTGATTGAAGTTCTTTATAAAGAAGTAAGTTTGGAAGAGTTGTTCTAATGAAGGCTTTGCTATGTGCAAGTTGAAATATATGTTGTATTGATGTTTGGATGCCTGGAAATATGTCTATGTATTGTTTTGGAACTAACCCCATAGGAGAACAAAGAAAAAGAACAGTTTCAGAAGAAACAGATCAAAAGACTGCCTATAAAACGACCGCAGTGGTCATATAGGCGGTCGTATGGCCTGCTGGAGGTTCCAACGCAAGATAACCAGAGACATCAGAGTGATCGACGGTGTTTCAAATGAGCGCAAGCGCTCATTTCAGCGGTCGTTTGAAATCTCTACAGAAACGAGAAAGAATCTAGAGCATTTGACGGCGTTCAAAACGGGCGCATGTGTAACACCCCAAAGATTTAACCATATTTTTATTAAGTAAAATTTGGCCAGAAATAAAATTTTGAATTATACTAGGTCTTTTATTAATTTTAGAACCTTTTCTATTTCCGTTTTCCAAAATTCCTCCCTCCATGTAGAATTTTTTGTAAAATATCGTGGGCTTTGGTAGTTTTCTTAAATCATTTCATTTATATTTTAAATAACAGTTGAAATATTTTCATAATAAAATTTGCCCTAAAATAATTCTTCTAATAGCATTTTGAATCTCTGAAATGCTTCTGTTGCACTAAGACTATTTTAAATAATTCTCCTAAAATTCCTCATAAATTATGAGGGGTCATGTGATGCTTATAGATCACTTTTATGCAGAAACCCAGCTTGGTCATTTGAAAATTTTGAGCAAAACATCCTCTTTTCAATTCTGTCCCATTCCTAGGTTATAACTGCAACCCTAATTTTACTTCATCAAACAATTCTGAAAATTTTCCCACTCATAGTCCTTCCAACCAAACCGTTAAGTCCAGAAGATCAACTCCATTTGCATCTTGGAAGCCCACCAAATAAATCCTCCAAGTTTGGGTCCAGAACTGAAATTCACCAAAACTTGCACTAGCAAGTTTTTGTTTTTTACAATACCAACTACACCATCATCTTTATCATCCAAGGAGACCTCATCCTGCCAAATCCCAAGCCTAAAAAAATCCCCCAGGTTCCCCTGGCATTCTGTCAAATAGCTTGTGGGCAAGGCAGAATCATTGCATCTTTCTAACATGCATTGCACACTAGCTCCTCTAGCCAAACAAACTTGTCCAGTAGCTGTTCCATACCAAGGTTGATTACCCTCTAAAGTTCCACTTGCATTAGAGCCCTCTATCCCACGCTGACAATTTGTCGAGCACCCTCCGTGCGTGCACTAGGCGCGGCCAGAGCGCCCGCATCGCAGCCGACAACAACCGAGCCGCTACGGCTCCTCTGCTGCTTCCCCCTCTCGCTCTGGCTTTTCCCTCGATGACTGCGTCACCCCAGAGCCTCGCCGACACCATGGCCTAGCCTCTAGCGCCGGCCACCGCCGTCCACACCGACCGGAGGTGCCGCCCGACAAAACCCGATCTGCCACGTCTCTACCAGGACCCCCTCGCCTTAATTGCCAATGGCCGGAGCTCGTCCGCAACACGCCGACCACCCCAATGACCACACAGACCACAACCACCCCAGCGGCGCCGTTAATGGCCACCCGCCGACGAGACGTCCTCTGGAAACCACGGAACCGCCTTGCCCGTGCTATAAAGTCCCCCTCGAGCTCCCTCTCGTCGTCAATACCTCTCCTCCCACTTCTGTAGGCCACCCAAGGCAACCACACGGCTGGGAATGGCCGTCTTCCTCGTCTCCGGCAACCATGGCCGCCGGCACTGCCTCGTTGCTTCCAACGCCACCAGAGCTTCCCCCTCACTATTCTCTTCACCAACAGCTTCCTCTTGATCCCACGGCCCCGTTCCACCGCTGATGCGTCTCCAACGTATCTATAATTTTTGATTGTTCCTTGCTATTATAGTATCAATCTTGGATGTTTTATATAGACTTACAAGCAATTATATATCATTTTTTGGGACTAACCTATTAACTTAGTGCCCAGTGCCAGTTGCTGTTTTTTGCCTGTTTTTGGTTTTTCAGAATATCAGTACCAAACGAAGACCAAATGCCACGAAACTTTTTGGAGATTTTTTTCTGGACATAAGAGACACTAGAAGCTTCGGGAGAGGGCCAGAAGGCATAGGAGGTGGCCACGAGCCACTAGGGCGCGCCGAGGGGGTGGCACGCCCTGGTGCCTCATGGGCCCACCTCTGCTCCGTTTGACCTAATTCCACCTCTATAAATACTCTAAAATTGGGAAACCAACAGGAGAGTCCATGAAATACTTTTTCCACCGCCGCAAGTCTCTGTTCTCGAGAGATCCCATCTGGAGGCCTTTCCCGACACTCTGCCGGAGGGGGATTCGATCACGGAGGGGCTCTACATCAACCTTGCTGCCCTTCCGATGATGCGTGAGTAGTTTACCATAGACCTTCGGGTCCATAGTTAGTAGCTAGATGGCTTCTTCTCTCTTTTTGATCTTCAATACAATGTTCTCCTCGATGTTCTTGGAGTTCTATCCGATGTAATCACTTTTTGCGGTGTGTTTGTTGGGATCCGATGAATTGTGAGTTTATGATCAGATTATCCATGAATATTATTTGAGTTTTCTCTAAACTCTTTTATGCATGATTCTTATAGCTTCGTATTTCTCTCCGATCTATTGATTTGGTTTGGCCAACTAGATTGATTTATCTTGCAATGGGAGAGGTGCTTTGTAATGGGTTCGATCTTGCGGTGCTCAATCCCAATGACAGAAAGGGACATGACACGTATGTATCATTGCTATTAAGGGTAAAAAGATGGGGTTTATTCATGCGTGAGTTTACTTTGTCTACATCATGTCATCTTGCTTAAGGCGTTACTCCGTTCTTTATGAACTTAATACTCTAGATGCATGCTGGATAGCGGTCGATGTGTGAAGTAATAGTAGTAGATGCCGAATCATTTCGGTCTACTTGTCTCGGACGTGATGCCTATATACATGATCATTGCCTTGGATATTGTCATGATTATTTGCTTTTCTATCAATTGCCCAGTAGTAATTTGTTTACCCACCGTATGCTATTTTCAAGAGAGAAGCCTCTAGTGAAAACTATGGCCCCCGGGTCTACCTTTATCATATATTAAAAATCCCAAAAATACCTTGCTGCAATTTTACTTTATTTTGTATTTTTGTTCGATCTATCTACCTATCACCATACAATTTAATCTTGCAATTAACCAGCAAGGGATCGACAACCCCATGTTCGCGTTGGGTGCGAGGATTTGTTATTTTGTGTGTAGGTGCTGCTAACGAGTTGTTGCGTGATTCTCCTACTGGATTGATAACCTTGCTTTCATAACTGAGGGAAATACTTATCTCTACTATACTGCACCATCCCCTCCTCTTCGGGGAAATCCCAACGCAGCTCACAAGTAGCAACCGCTCAATTCTGCCCAAAAACAACCATGGGCAAAAGCCCCAATCCGTCGCCGCCGGAGCTTCTCGGGAGAGCTCGCCGTCGGCGACTCCGTCCACCCCGGAGGCCGAGACAGGTACCCAGAGGATCGCCCTGATCTCCTGAGCACGCACATGTGCTCAGCTCCCCGAGAGGTGCCGCTGTTCGCCGGCAATAGCCGCCGGCAGAGCCCTCCCCTGTTCCCGCATGGTTGACCTTGACCAGGGTCAAACCCGACAGGCGGGGCCCACTGTCAGCGCCTGAGCCGCGCCGAGCCACTCGTAAGTGGAGACGGGCTCCCCCGAAGCTGTCTTCGTGTGGGGAAAACGTATTCCCAGAAATACGCCTTCGACGTCGGCAGATCTCCCGCGCGGCCGAGCGACTGGGCCTGACCCAGTGGCGCCATGCGGCTAAATCCCGCCCAGGGCGCATTTCTGTTTTCGAAATCCAGCCCATCAGGTTGTTTTTCCTCTTTTTCTTTTCCAACAGGTTTCAAATAATCCCACAGCAATCATTTTAAAACCAAATTTGGTGATTCAAATTTCTGCATACTCCTAAATTCATGCTCTCTTAATCCAGCTAGGGTGAACATTTTTCCTAAGCTTTGTCTCTATTGGATCTATTAAATAGTCCATTACTTCATTTATTTCAGCTTAGAAATTCCCTAGGAAAACCACATGAACTCCAAATCATTTGATTCTTTT
Organism: Elymus sibiricus; assembly: GCA_039707655.1. Lineage (NCBI taxonomy): Eukaryota > Viridiplantae > Streptophyta > Magnoliopsida > Poales > Poaceae > Elymus > Elymus sibiricus. The sequence continues at coordinate 292,163,265 of CM077676.1, forward strand.
TCTAATATTCTTTATTTTTCATCTAGTTTATTTTAGTATTTATTTCAAAATTTTCCAAACAACTTTCTTGTACTGTTTCAAGTTTATGTGGTAATTTCAATATTTTTGAAAATAGGAAAAATGGAGGGAAGATAATTTTTTTTAAAAGTTTTGGAGTGCCCCCAATCTTTCTGCATGCTCAAGGCAAGCATGTTGAACACTTGATATGGTGAATGCATGGTTAATTGTTTGCAAGAATAATTGAATCATGAATAAGTTGAATTCGAATAAAATTTGCATATTGCTAGTTATACATGCATGATCCCTTGATAATATTTTTTCTTCATGATGTGGGAGTGAGTATGGTTATTTTCACGTGTCACATATGCCTATGTTGGACCGGACTAATCTGCAGGAAAGAATCAGTCACGAGGAAAGTGACCGTGAGACTGAAATCTCGTTGTGACGAGAATGAACAGTGAGGGTATGTTGGGACATGCCATGTGGTAACCCTGTTGGGTACTACCAAGGAAATATATATTATGCTAACCACTGCAGGAAAACTTAAACCTCCTGAGTCGACCGTAGATCGAGTCTTGTTCTGGTAACCCCCATACTTGTTTCGTGCTGCCACTTGTCCCTGCCACAGGTAGGGTACGGTTCAGTAAGTTGTTAACCCCTTTCATTGCACACACCGTATAGAGAGGCCATGGTGAAAGATACCAGAGGCCTCTAGTAGGCATGTCACCTGGTCAGGGAGCATGGGTGTATCCAGCTGGGCCGAGAGGGGGGCACCCCTTATAATCCGTGCGTTATAAATAGTGATCCCATGCTATTCGAGATGATGGTCTCCCCGTCTTAGAGTTTTTCTGGAGTGATGCCTTGGGTGATTCCGGGCTTCAGAACAGTTAAGCTGGTGTGTGCTGGTGAGGTGTGTTTTCAACCCAAAGCCCGTAATGGGAATTAGCTAGTGTCTCGGTGTTGGCTAAAGAAATCCTTTACTTGTGGGTAAAGAGTACACCCTCTGCAGAGTTTTACAACCTATTCGAATAGCCGTGTCCACGGTTAAGGACTACAGTTTGGGTTGGTCAAGTATCGGTCTTAGTGTCGGTCTTCGGAGGAAATAATTAAAATTGAGCATGATCTATTTTTGCAGGATAATTATTGCCACTACTGATGCCAGCATAAATATTATTGTTAACATGAATATTATTGTGGACTAACCTTTTTCTCTTATGTGCAACCTTGGGTATCACTTGGGATGGCTAGTCCACCTGGATACTCATTTCTATTTTTTTGGGTATCACTTGGGATGGCTAGTCCACCTGGATACTCACTTTTTTTTTCTGGGTTTCACTTGGGATGGCTAGTCCACCTGGATACTCATTTCTATTTTTTCTGGGTATCACTTGGGATGGCTAGTCCACCTGGATACTCACTTTTTTTTTTGGGTATCACTTGGGATGGCTAGTCCACCTGGATACTCATTTGTATTTTTTCTGGGTATCACTTGGGATGGCTAGACCACCTGGATACTCACTTCTATTTTTTTGGGTATCACTTGGGATGGCTAGTCCACCTAGATACTTATTTCTTTTCAAGACCTCTCGAGGCGTCGCATTCAGACAACCGTTTGGCATTTCTTTTAAAGACCTCTCGAGGCGTCGCATTCAGACACCCGTTTGGCATTTTTCTTGGAATTCCTTGGGCGGTCCAGCGCCCGATGTTCCATTTTATTTTCTGGTTTATTACTAAAATGATATACTTATCCATCCGTACCGTATTAATATTTAGCATGCCATGCTTTAATATCAGTCAGCATATGCATATAATTTAGTGCATCATGATCATATACTCTCTGTTGCATTCGGTATATCTTTTGTTCATGATGTTTGCGAGTACATTCAAATGTACTCACTGGCTTGTCCCTGGCTATTGTCTTGGCCAGATCACGATTAGGAGAAGAGCACTATGAAGGCATACCCCGCAACCTAGGAATCGGTGATAGCAGCCACGCAAGATAGGAGTTATCCAGGTCAGCTGTTCCTGTGGGAATGGAGCCCCACCAGAGATGGAGATCGACTACCCGCTTCCGACATCCGCTATTGGAAATCATTGTTGTATCATTAGACCTTTATGATCCTGTATCAAATTCTTGTAATTGCTTGGAATTCTGTATCAAGGAAGTGTCCACTAGCAAACAGTAATCCTGGGGCTGGTGACGACACGAGGGGTTAATTTCTGGGATATTGTGTTCCAGAAATCCGGCCCCGATAGCACGCGCCCATTCGAGCGGTCGTATGACAACCTTGACTAGAAGAAGAAAAAGACCAGAATGAAAGACGGCATACCAAATGGATGCCACCACTCGTTTCAGCGGTCGTTTCATTTATGCACAGACATAGGTAAGTCATTAGGGTGAACGATGGCGTTCCATACGGGAGCATGCACTCGTATGAGCGGTCGTTTCGACCCCTGGAGGTCACAATAAGCCGGAGGAAGAAGGTAAATCACCCCCATCTCTCTCTCTTTTCTTCTTCTTCTTCTTCCTCCAAACCTCTCCAAACCCTAGGAAAACTTCGCCCGATCTCTCTACTCACTCGATTTCGGTTCAAATCCTTTCATGTGATCGATCTACGGTATGTTTCTTCTCCGATCCCCAATTTATTTTTCGTGAATCCATGTTCTACATGCCTAGCATTGCCATGACTAGGAGATGCATATTTTTGATCCAAATTTTAGTTTGGCTTGGATTCGTTGATGCTTTTAGAGGAGTATGATGTTGTGACTACCATAGGATCAATTTTGTTTAATTGTATTGGACTGAAAAAAAATGTTTTGTAGATGTTTACAAGGAGGTCTACTCGCGTACGCGGTGCTTCGAGTTCGTCCACCGCACCGCCACAACAACTTTTCACTCAGGGGATCGTCTTCACCGACTGTGAAGCAAGGAAGAAATTCCAAAAGCTCAGTACAAGGAAGGTCAAAGCAACCAAATGGGCTTGCGCGACAACACTCACCAAGCTAGATATTACTAATGATTTCAATTTGCTTTGTCATAATGTTGAGTTGCATCATTTTGTTTATCAGGGATGTGAGACATATGAACGCATGACGCTTGAGTTTCTTAGCACTCTCTCGCATAATGTTGGTTTGGTGCTAAATGCATATTAGGGTGAGATGATCACTTTCCGTCTCCTGGACCAAGACTTCAACATCACTCTCGAAGAGTGGTGTAATTACTTTGGCTTCACCAACAATGATGATGATCTTAGATATGTTTATGATTTCACTGATCCGCACCCAAGGCACTCCTTCAATTTGATGAGCATAAGTGGCTCAAGAGCCAGTTGCATTGAAAGTCTTGCTATACGTTATTTCTATTATGTTATCACTAACACGTTATAGGCACGAGGAGAAGTTTCTAAGGTGAATGATGAGAACATGCTAGTTCTCGGGAAAGCAGCAAACCTTGACGTCGGTTATTCGCCCAACTTAGGGGCAATACTTTTGCTACACCTCGCACATCAAGCAAATCATGCACAAGGAGATATCGAGTGTGGAGGAGTGATCACCATGTTGGCAAACTCCCTTGGTCTCAGCTACAATCACCTTCGCCCCATTGTCGGTAACACCCTTCTTAATATTCATGTTCACACTAGCGCTGGAATGGTAGTAGTTCGTAATGGCCGTCATTGCATCACAATTCCTGGAGTGGCATACTTGTTGCCTACTCCTATGCCTAACCGTTTTTCCATAGAACATGGACAATTGCATTATGTTGCACAGGAAGGAGATGCAACTTTTGACCAAGAAGGCCCAGAACCAGAACAAATAGATGAAGAAGATCTTGCCACCGACGAAGAAGAGGAGCAGCCCTAAGAGCAGCCACAACAAGGAAATTCCACCACCTATGCGGACCTCAACAGCCTCCAGGGCTCTGTCCAAGATATGAGCAACCTCGCAAAGTCTCTTCGAGGCAAGTCCGCTACTACTTGTGAACTGCGTTAGGATTTCCCCGAAGAGGAGAGGATGATGCAGTACAGTAGAGATAAGTATTTTTAACACCCCAAAATTTTAACCATGTTTTTATTTAAGTAAAATTTTTACAGAATAAAATTTTAAACTATATTAGGTCTTTTATTAATTTCAGAATCCATTTTGTTTCCTGTTTTCCAAACAAAAAGCCATCCCTCCATATAGAAATTTTGGAAATATTGTGGGTTTTGAAAGTAATTTTTAATCCTTTCATTTAACTTTTAAATATTAGTAAGAATTATTCTCATAATAAATTTGCCCCAAAATAATTCTTTTAATAGCATTTTCAAGCTTTGAAATGCTTGTGTTGAACTAAAAATATTTCAAATAAATTTTTGTTTAATGCCACAAAATTTTGGGAGAACCTATGGGTCCTATAAATAACTTTTTTGCAAAAACCCATCATGTCCTTTTGAAAAATTTGAGCAAACCATCCTCTTTTCAATTCTGGTCCAGTTTGAGCATTGAACTACAACCCTAATTTTCCTTCCTCAAACAATTCTGAAAATTTTCCATCTCATAGTCCTTCCAGCTAAACCCTTAAGTCCAGAAGATCAGCTCCATTTGAATCTCCTAAGTTCACCAAATAATTCCCCAGAGTTTTGGATCAGAACTGAATTTCTCCAAAACTTGCACTTACAAGTTTTTCCTTTTGCCAAACCAACTCAACCATCAACTCTATCATCCAATGAGTCATCATCCTGTCAAGTCTCACATCCAACAAAATCTCCTATGTCACCCTAACATTCTGTCGAACACCTTCAGCTCATGATAGGATTTTGCAAACTTTCTGAACTCCATATGACACTTGATCCCTGAGCCGAACCAGCTTGTCCCTCATCACTAACACCCATATTAGCACCACCCTGACAAAACTTATGACCAGTGGAGCTTCTTAGATCGTCCTGGCAATCTATCGAGCACCTGGCGTGCACGTCCAGAGCGCGGCCAGAGCGTCTGTACTGCAGCCGGTGGCATCGAGCTACTGCCGAACCTCTGCTTCTTCCCTTGCTCGCCCCAGCCTCCTCTGTATCGCCCCGACCACCTAGAAGCCCGCCGACATCTTCCCCTGGCCTCTAGAGCCGGCCACCGCCGTCCACACCGACCACAGCCACACCGTCTCGGGCACGCCACCGCCCAAGATGCGTGGCGCGTCTCCGAGCCAACCAACACCTCCCGAGCGTAACAGCGGCTACCACCACCCTCGCCGACCCCTACCGGCCACGCACCGACCTCGCTGACCTCGCCACCATCCACGGCCTGCCATCAATGGCCGCCGCCGCAATCTACTCATGGACGGCACCGTCTGAGCCACCTGGAGCCCCGCCGAGCTAGCTAGCACACCCCGGAGTAAATTTGGACGGCCACCGTCCACACCAAACTCCCACCGTCCATCACCGGCCTCGCCAACCGCCTCAACCGCCATCAATGGCGACTGCCGCCATGTCCGAATGCTATAGCTGTCGGAACCGACTTCCCCCTCCTATAAATAGGCCACTCCGAGCTTGCTAAACTCATCACTGCACTCTCTTCTCCCTCTCTGAGCCTCCCTGAGCAACAGAATGACCGAAAGCAGTCGTCTTCTTCGTCTCCGATAGCCACGGCCACCGCCACTTTCCCGATGATTCCCACGCCTCCAGAGCCTCCCTCTCTTCAATTTCTTCTCCATTAGCTTACTAGTGGTCCCACGAATCAATCCCACCCTTCAATTCCACTTGAGAAGCACCGTAGACGAAATCCCTCTTCCACCTCCGCCGGAGTTCTTCGGGAGTGCTCGCCGCCGGCGACTCCGTCCACCCCGGCGACTATGGCTGGTACCCAGAGGCTCTCCTTGACCTCCTAATCCTCCCCATGTGCCCAGCTCGTCGAGAGGTGCTGCCGTCCGCCGGCAATCGCTGCCGGCAGGCCGCTCTGTTCTGTCCAGCAAGGAGGCGCGCGCGGCGACCAGTCAAACCTGACTGGTGGGCCCGCGGGACCCACTGTCAGCGACTCCCACGTCACTGCACACTGTTTAAGTGAAAGCGTAATCACCGAAGTATGTCTCACTCCTTTAGAAAGCATATTCGCTGCTGAAACGTTTTCTTTTTATGTTTTTATTAAAATCAGATTTGACCCTAACTTTGACTGCCTTCAACTTTTAAACCACAACTCCAAATGAATTGATTCTTTTTCTCACATCCTTTATTTTTCATCTAGTTTATTTTAGTATTTAGTTCAAAAATTTCCAAACAACTTTTTTGTACTGTTTTGAAATTATGTGGTAATTGTACTACTTTCAAAATAGGAAAAATGGAGGGAAGAAATCATTTTTACAAAATTGTGGAGTGAATCAGCACTGCTCCCACCCAAGGCAAGCATCTTGAACACTTGATATGATGATTGCTTGGTTGATTGCTTGCTAGAATATTTGAGTGCATGGTTAGGTTAAATTCAAATGAAATTGCATATTGATGACTATACATGTATGATAGTATGTTGTCTTCATTTAAACATGTAACATGTGTGGATGTGGTTATGGCATCACACCACACATGCATATGCTTGTTCTGACTAACATGCAGGAAAGAATCTGTCACATATAAAAGTGACCATGAAACAGATGTCTCGTTGTGACGAGAATGATCAGTGATGGCATGTTGGGACATGCCAGGTGGTGATCCTGTTAGGTACTACCAAAGAAATAAATTGTGCTAACCATTGCAGGTAAACTTAAACCTCCTGAGTCGACCATAGATCGAGTCTTGTTCCGGTAACCCCCATACTTGTTTCGTGCTGCCACTTGTCCCTGCCACAGGTAGGGTACAGTTCATTAAGTTTTTAACCCCTTTCCTTGCACACACAGTACAGAGGGGCCATAGTGGAAGATACCATTGATCACTGGTAGGCATGCCACTTGGTCTAGGGGCATGGGTGTGTCCGGCTGAGGCCGAGAGGGGGGCATGCACCCCTTGTTATTGCATGCGGTATAAATTTTGTGATCCCATGCTATTCGAGATTGGAGTCTGCCCGTCTTAGAGTTTTTCTTGGATGATGCCTTGGGTGATTCTGGGCATCGTGAAAGTTAAGTTGGTGTGTGCTGGTTAGGTGTGTTTTCAACCCAAAGATTGTAATCAGAATTAGTTAATGTCTCGGGGTTGACTAAAGAAATCCTTTACTTGTGGGTAAAGAGTACAACCTCTGCAGAGTTCTAAAACCTATTTGAATAGCCGTGTCCGCGGTTAAGGGCTACAGTCTGGGATGGGTCAAGTGTCGGTCTTAGTGTCGGTCTTCGGAGGAATTAACTGAACAAAAGTTTATTATGAATTATGATGGACGATTATTATCACTAATGCTATGGACTAACCCTTTTCTCTTATATGTGATGTTGAGTATCTCCAGGGAAGTTCTACCTCCTGAATACTCGTGCTTTTACTTTCTTTAAAAGCCCTTTATGAGGTGTCGCTTCAGACACCCGATTAGCATTTCTTTTGAAGACCTTTCGAGGCGTCGCTTCAGACACCCGATTGGCATTTCTTTTCAAGACCTTTCGAGGCATCGCTTCAGACACCCAACTGGCATTTTATTTCTTGGAATCCTCGGGAGGTCTAATGCTTGATGTTCCATTTGGTATTTTATTTCTTGGAATCCTCGGGAGGTCTAACGCCCAATGTTCCACTTATGCTTTCATTAAGATTCCTCGGGATGGTTCTATCTCCTGAAACCCGACTTTAAACTTTTGGTAACAACATGATTACTTATACTTTGCTAATATCGGATGGCTAACCTTTATTTTCTATGCAAATATAATACTCTACATGATTATACTAAACACTCGCCATGTCATAATATTGTTGAATATGTTTAAAGTTAATTGGATGCATTCTGCCTGCTTTTATTATATATTTTGTCCATGATGTTTGCGAGTACATTCAAACGTACTCACTAGCTTATCCCTGGCTATTGTCTTGGCCAGATCATGATTCAGAGGAGAGTGTTACGAAGACACCCCCGCAACCTAGGAATCAAAGATAGCAGCCACACGAGATTGGAGATATCCAGGTCAGCTGTTCCTCTGGGAATGGAGCCCCATCGTCGTTGGAGATCCACGAGTCGCTTCCATCAACCACCACTAGAAATCATTGTGGTACTCAATGGACCTTTACGGTCTTGTACTCAAATTCTTGTAACTGCTTGGAATTCTGTATCAAGGTTGTGTCCACCAGCGAACAGTAATCCTGGGGCTGGTGATGACACGAGGGTCATTTGCTGGGATTTCATGTCCCGGAAAACCGGTCCTGACAACCTTGGTATCAGAGCCAGGCTGACCATTGGCTAATCCTATCTCAGCCTGGTCGCTATCCCTAGGTTTCCACACCGTCCACATCCTTCCATGTCCATAGTCAAGCCCATCCTATCCGATAGCCTGCACAGTGGCCAGCCGACATCTTTTTGACAGTCGGTGCCCAACCTATCAACCTAGCCCATCGGTCGTGTGCCTGTGGCCGACACCTGAGTTGTCCCATCCGCAAGCATGCGGTGGAAGACTCAGTTGACCTATAAAGGAAGCCTTGCCCCTGCTTAGCTCACCACAGCCTTCACTCGCAACCTGATATCCAAACCACCAAGATGCCTGGTGCCATCTTTTGCAACAAAACCACCGCCGTCGAGCTTGGAGACTTTGTAGCCATCCTCGCCAATCTCACTCGTCGTGCCTTTGGCATAGAAGAGCCCCCGGAGTATGTCGTCTACCAAGAGCACACGAGTGACGCCATCCATCACTTCTGGACCACGGTGCACATCTACGGGAGGGGCACCACATCAGAACGCCCCTACCGGTTCACCGGAAGGACGACCTCCGACGAGCCCCAAGCCATCCAGCTTGCAACCCGAAAGGCTGTAGTTCAACTCCGGCATCTGTCGCCGAGGGTTAATAGCCGCTCTTTCTTATACTACCCTAGTCGTGAGGGCTATGGTAGCCCGACCCAAGTCGCCAACGGAGACCATGAGTCGGATCCTGCTCTAGTGCATCTGGTGCGCTACCTGAGAGCGTAAGAGGCACTCTTCGATCAGGTCACCAAGGATCTGATTACAACCCGCAGGACGCTTGCTCTCCTGACCCCGATGAGAAGTGAAGCTGCAACCGCCATCGGCACCCCGATAGTGCTGTTCGGGAGACCAGTTGAGCCCCTGAGGTCTGCCCCTGTCATCCAACCAGGCCACACATTCGTCAACCCGGAGGAACTCCGCCGCCTCTTGGAGACCTACTCCAATGGGACTGTGGCTACGACATCTCGTGCGAGACACCGTCGTTACCGCAGCCCTGTGACTCCTCATCCTATCCCGACCAGCTTCAAAACTGAAGCACACAGAGAAGCCTCGACATCTGCGGAACGCGCCCGGCTAGATGTCAACGAAGTGGACTGAGTCCACCAGAGTAGTTGTCGAGTCCTTAGTGACCCTGCTACCCTGTAATCGTGTATTTCCGTACCCTCAAAGTAGTAGTCGTATGCCATAGAAGTTTGTGGATTACTTGTGTGCCACTATCTTGTTGGTACTATGCGTGACCTAGCATAAATTGTTTGACGAGTGGTTGTAGAGTAAATTCTAGGCGTGACTGCCAAAACCACCCTAACCGACACATACAGTAATACGTCACATTCCTTGTGGGGATCGAGGTCTGAGACTTTGACTCAGACAACCCTACGACAGAGCCGATACCCAAGTCGTACCGGCGCCGCATCATGTTTCCTAACCAAGGCACTCTATAAGAGGCCAGTTTAGTACCCAACCCCAGTGTCGGTGTAAAAACCGGCAGACCTCAGGGTAGGGGGTCCCGAGCTGTGGATCTCGGACAGATGGTAATAGGAACAGGGAGACGATGTTTACCCAGGTTCGGGCCCTCTTGGTGGAGGTAAAACCCTACGTCCTGCTCTGGTTTATATTGATGGAGAAGTATCAAGTACAGAGTTGATCTACCTCGAGATCGTATGATCTAGTCCTAAGGTTAAGTGAATGAGATTGCATTGAGGTCCCCTCTAAGGGCTAAACCCTTCGGCTTATATACATGCCGGATAAGGTATCTAAGATTACAAGGTTGGTATCTAGGCACAGAGGCGGCAGGAGGAGTCTTGGAGTATGCGCCAAGTCTTCGGTAGATGCGGTCTTGACCTCTTCTCCTGCGTGTATCTTCTGGAGTCCATCTTGACAAGAACGAGAGCCCACTCCTCCGGCCCAAGGAATACGGGCCGACTAGGTTAGTACCCCCTAGTCTAGGACACCATCAGTAGCCCCTGAACTGGTCTCCGACGCCGAGGACGACACTCTTGGACTTCGGTTCCGGAGTCATTGGCTCGGCAGGCAAGTTCCGTACATGATCCCCTCAGCTTATCTTTAAGCAGACCTCGGCAAGATTGACAATCCCGCCGAGTGGGCCCAGCCCCACCACACGTGGCCTCAACTTTTTGATCCTTGGGGAACCGTGTATTACGGGGAATCGGGTCAGCTTTATGGCGAAACGTCGAAGCGTCGGTCTCCTCCCCTTTTTATCCATGAGTCAGCCATGTGGATTTATCACAAACCCCCAATCTTCCTTTCAAGCAAACCGCACAAGCGCTCCCCTTCCTCCCAAGTCCATCCCTGAAGGTTTCCCATGGCGAGCGACGCAGGTTCTTCAAGGCGCCCTCATGGCCCCATCCGGGGCGATTGGGGCAGTTACGCCGTCTCGCGTCTCCAACTGCAGCGCCTGGCCAGGCAAGGGTACCTGCCGGATTCAGATCTGACAACGACCCGCCCGGGCTTAACATCCATCAACAGGCAGGTGCACGCAGAGAATTTCCCCTCCCCTCAAAAGGATGAACGAGTATGCTTCATCTCCTTCTTGCTGCGTGGTTTAGGATTTCCTATTCACCCTTTCCTCCAGGGCCTGTTAGAGTTTTACAGGCTGTAGCTTCACCACCTTACCCCCAACTCAATTCCGCACATTGCGGGGTACGTTGCCCTATGCGAGATGCATCTTGGGTGTGAAGCGCACTTCGTACTCTGGAGGAGGTACTTCTGTGTAGTGCCTTGTTCCTCCGCGGAAAGGCTTTATGTCGGGCCCATGGAACCCGGGGTACCCAGGCCCGTCTGCCTTTGGCCCAGGGCGCAACGCCTGGCGTGGGCCCAGCAGGCCATCATCACCAAGCACCTCTCCAAGACCCCTCATGAGGCCTGGCCTCTTGAGGCCCCCTCCTCAGGGAGTGGCATGCAACGCTCAACACCACCACCAACGGCCTCGCGAGGCCCTCTTGCGAGGCGGCCTCCCAAGGTGGCCTCCCGAGGCTCCCTGCCGCAGGCGCCCAAGACGAAGGCCGTTCGGCTTGCCACGCGGTCTGGGGCCCATCACGTGGGTGACGCGCGCGGCGACGGGCAGTAGCAGAAGCCGGGCCAGCAGGCGCGGATGAAGATGGTTTCCTCTTTTGTGTTAAGGGAGCAGGGCCAGCTATCTACTCTCCAAAGCAACCCCAAAGGTTGCCCGATTGACGAAGGAAGACCAAGACGATGGGCGCGCAGGGCGAAGGTCATCACCGAGCCCACCGGCGCGTCATGGATCACGCTTTGGCAGGCGAAGACCACCTTTAGTCAAGATAGCCTGAGCGCCTGTCCCCTTTCAAAATCGCCAAGTGTGGCAACCCTTCCCGCCTAAGTTTCCAGGGGGAAGAGGACCATGGCTGATATAAAGGGCAGTGCTGCCATGGTAGAAGGGGAGATTCCAGGATCGATTCCTTGACGCCCAACCTTGTATTCTCTCTCTCTCTCTCCCAGAGCAATACCAGACAAGCAGGAGTAGGGTCTTACACCGCAAGGTGGCCCGAACCTGGGTAAATCGCCGAGTCCTCGCTCTGTCCCTCGCCGTCGCGCTCTCGCCGTTGCCTCGTCGTCGCTTAACCATGGTAGGGGACGGAGTAGGTAGAACAAGCTCACCCCAGTGTTCGAACCTTTGGGTCCCTGGAGCCTGACTTCCGACATTTGGCGCGCCAGGTAGGGGTGCGCTACTGTTCTTCTGCTCCGCCCTCAGCTCCACCAACCCCATGGCCGACGCACGTTGCGAGCGCGCCGAGCGCAGGGCTGGCCGCGTGGCTCAGACGGAGCCGGTGGCCCTCGGCAACCGCCGCAGTCCCGAAGCCGCCGCCACCGACCCCGCTGCCCGCGAGGAGCAGGACTCCTCCCTGCACCCGTCCGTGCGGGCGAACGGCCACACCGCCACGGCCTCCTCCCTCGCCCACCGTGAGCCGCCGAACCCGCAGGCAGCGTTGCTCATGGCGCGTGAGCTGCTCCGCTACCGTCCAGCTGACACCGCCTACGACGCCTGGCTCGGTCGCATCGCCGAGCTCGTCAACGTCGCCGGGGACGCTCCAGCGCCTTCTCACTCGCTCCGCCCGCCGCCGTCTCGAGCTGGGGACCTGTCGCACGACGCTCCCCCGCCGCCTCCTCTGCGCAACGAGCGCGATGGGCCCCAGCGCAGCGCGCGGGTTCGTGAGCCATCCCGCGGCGCGTCCTCACCAGGCCAGAACGAGCCCAGCTGCCAGATCATCCGCCGCGCGCCCCCCGACACGCGGGTGCTCCTCGAGCGGCAGCGTCAGCGCCAGGACCAGGCCACTCAGGACGTTGCAGCGGCCGGGCATCAAAACCGCGCCGCCCTCGCTGGCGGCGTCCCCTCGAGCGGCGTGGGCTGCCGTGCCTTCACCCGCGAGCTGCGTCACGTTGTCTGGCCCGCGAAGTTCAAGCCTGAGCTGCCTCCGCGCTACGACGGCACCCCCAACCCCACGGAGTTCCTCCAGCTCTACGCGCTGAGAGTCGAGGCGGCGAACGGCGACGACAAGGTCATGGCGAACTGGTTCCCCATGGCCCTCAAGGACGGCCCGCGCTCCTGGCTCATGAACCTCCCCGAGGCCTCCATCTCGTCGTGGGCCGAGCTTTGCAGCCAGTTCATCGCCAACTTCAAGGGCACGCAGGACCGCTCCCTCACCATCAACGACCTGCGGCGTGTTCGACAGCGCCCAGACGAGACCCTCCACAAGTACATCCAGCGCGTCAATGAGGTGCGCAGCAAGATCCCGCGCGCTTCCGACGTGGCCGTCATCTCCGCGTTCTCCACTGGTGTCACGGACATCAAGATGCGCGAGAAGCTCGCCATCAACGGTGAGCTCGACTCCGTGCTCGAGCTGCTCGACCTCGCCGACAAGTGCGCCAAGGCTGAAGAGGGCCGCTTCTTCGTCCACAACGACCCCGACGCGGCGCTCGACGGCGCCAAGGCCAAGAGCAAAGACGTCAAGCGCAAGGGCCCTGCCGTACTCGCGGCGGAGCCTGAGCAAAAGCGCGGCCGCGACCACGATGAGCCCAGGAAGGACAGCCAGCCACTTTGCGCTTTCCACAACGTCCGCTCCCACAGCACCGAAGACTGCCAGGAGCTCAAGCTGCTCTGTGACGAACGCCAGAGCCGCCGGGACGACCGCAATGGCCGCGGCGCCGGCCGCGGAGGTGGCCGCAGCGGTGGCCGCTGGGACAGCCGCAACAATAACGGCAACTTCCGCCAGGGCTGGCGCGACCAGCCTCGTGAGGCGAATCCTCAGGCCAATGCCGCTCTCCCGCCGCTGCCACCGCCACCCCGAAGGAATGACGTCAACCAGCCTGACGAGGGCGCTGGGGGCTACCAGGAGCCTCGCACGGTCGCCTGCATCCTCGGCGGGTCCCAAGCCCCCGCGTCCATCCGCCACTTCAAGCTACTCTCTCACGAGGTGTATGCCGCCCTCCCGAGGCCAGAGGCCTCGCGACCCCTCAAGTGGTCGCAGTACGCCATCACCTTCGACTCCAAGGACCACCCCAAGTCCACGGCCTCCACAGGCGCGCTCCCCATGCTGTGCACTCCCACCATCAGCAACGTCGCGGTCACCAAGACCCTCATCGACGGGGGTGCCGGCCTCAACGTACTCTCCATCGAGACCTTCGAGATGCTCCAGGTGCCCTACGACCAGCTGATGCCGACCAGGCCCTTCTCCGGAGTGACCGATGGCTCCACCATTCCGCTGGGGCAAGTGCGCCTCCCCGTCACCTTCGGCACCCGCAAGAACTACCACACCGAGCTCATCGACTTCGACGTGGCACACATCGGCCTGCCTTATAACGCCATCTTGGGCTACCCAGCTCTCACCAAGTTCATGGCGGCCACCCATCACGCCTATAACGTCCTCAAGATGCCTGGCTGCAGCGGCATCATCACCATCGTTTGCGATGAGAAGGACGCGGCCAGCACCCTCGAGCCTACAAGGCTGCCGCTGTCACGCACCCGGCCGATGAGGACGCGGCCGAGCCTTCCGAGGCCGCGCCCGCGAAGAAGAAGCAGCTGTTCTCTCAGGACCGCGCCGAGACGAAGAAGGTGTCAGTGGATGACAGCGGCTCCGGCCCTGCCTTCACCATCGGCACAGGCCTCCCTCCTGCATAGGAAAGCGTGTTCGTCACCTTCCTTTGGGCAAACTCGGATGTTTTCGCCTGGAAAGCATCCGACTTGTCCGGTGTGCCGAGGGAGGTGATCGAGCACCACTTAGCGGTGTGCCGCAATGCACGCCCGGTCAAGCAGAAAGCACGGCGCCAGGCGCCAGAGAAGCAAGAGTTCATCGTCAATGAAGTTCAGAAGCTCCAAGAAGCCGGAGTCGTTCGTGAGGTGCGCCATCCCGAATGGCTCGCCAACCCAGTCGTCGTCCCCAAGAAGGGCGGCAAGGAGCGCATGTGCGTCGACTTCACCAGCCTCAACCAGCTCTGCCTTCGTGACCCCTTCCAGCTGCCGCGGATTGGCCAGGGCGTTGGCCCCGCTCTCGGCAGCACGCGCATGCCCTTCGGGCTGAGAAACGCCGGCGCCTCTTTCCAGAGGCTGGCGCCCTTCTCGCCAGGGCCTCATGAGCCTCCTACTCCTCGCGAGCCCCCTGGCCCCAGAGGGGCGGACTCTCTCAGCGCGCCTTGCCAAGTGGTCTGACGCCGCTACAGCGCGGTTCTGCCAGGTGCGCCCGGCGCGTCGCCTCTTGCCGCGCCTCTTGAGCTTCGCTCCGGGAACCCTATCATTTTGGTTGTGTAATGAATTTTACTGATTTTGCCCTGATGAGTTATGTTACCTGCTTAATCGCCTGTTAAGTTCGGTGTTGACCGGAGAGCGCCGCACGCTAGCGACCCCTCCCCTGACCTTTTTCGTGAGCGGGGGCTAGGCACGGCGCCAGTGCTTGGGTCTGTCCCTACAGCGCCGCCAAATCCAAGTGACTGAGCTCTGGCTCGCGGGCCTGCTCCCGCGCACGTCACCTCACCAAGGTCCTTGGTGCCTTATCTCCTCACGCAACGGCCATGGGCGAGTTAGCGAACTTGTGCCGCTCCTCCCAACCGTGAAATCTATCGACATGCAGCCCCTCAGGAGTCGAGCTGCGCGAAGACCTCGTGGGCGGCCTCTCGCGAACCGGCCTCGTGAGGCGAAGACGCTTCGAGCACCGAGCCTCGTGAGCACGCCTCGTGAGCTGCGTGAGCTCCTCGTGAGCCGTGGTTCACCCGACGCCGCTCTCCGCCAAAAGCTAAGTGTGACTACCTCGCGAGACGCCGTTATCGTCCCTCAAGCTCTCTCACCTCGCGATCCCGCTGAGTGCTAGCATTTTTCTTCTGCATGAGCCGCTTGCACGCCAAAGGGGGGCTTCCTGAGCATCGCGCCTCTGGAGCCCTCACTAGCTCCCAGTGCCCCTCACCTCCTGGCCTTGTCCCAGCATCGCGACCGGACATACCAGCGACGGCTGAGGCCCGCTCGGGGGCTGGGTCCTGACAATGTAGAGCGCTGAGGCGAGCAAAGAAAATAAACCAGCCTCACGAGAGGACCTCGGGAGAGAGTGCATACACCCCATGTCACAAAAGCTCTAAGTTAAACATAGAAGATACTGTTTTCACGCCCCCGCGGGGCTACATCGGTTCAATGCAGGGAAATGAAAATAAAAAAAGGGGGCCTAGGCGAGGCGCCGTCACCCCCAAGACTCCAGCGCGGGTGCCGCGCGTGTTCCCAAGAAGGTGCTGCAGGCAAACACGGCTCCGTCGTCATCGCGCGCGGCGTCCCGGCTCCGGAGTTGTCGTCGCGCGCGCCTAGTCGGAGTCCTCGTCCTCGCTCTTGACGCGGGGGGGGGGGGGGGTTGCCGCCGCTTCCGCCCCCACCAGAGGGGGCGACACCGTCGGAGGAGTCGTCCTCGCTGGAGGAGCCGCTGTAGCTGCCATCCTCGCTCTCCGCGCAGCACTCCAGGCGACTGCCGAAGAGCCCGAAGATCTTCACGAAGAGCGTGGCGGCCCCGTCGTACTTGAACTGGAGGACGTGCCCCCGCTTCAGGCCACGGGCGAGGGCGAACGACTTCCACCCCTGCCTCAGGAACATGAAGCCCGAAGGGGTGAGCTCCGTCGCCACCCAGGAGGGGCCGTTGCAGCAACCGTCGGCCTGCACCCATAGGCCCAAGGGCGCGCGGTCCGCCATCGCCGCCGCGAAGGAGTCCGGGAGCTGGAGCCAGGTGCAGGGGCTGCGGTGCATGTTCACGATGAACTCATGCGCCGCCTCCGCCGAGTGGCTCCCCGCCTGGGGCGGAAGCGCGGCCGCTCCGCCGCAGCCGCCTCGGCCCCGCGCGCCTCGCCCTCCGCGCCCACGAGCGGCGCTCCTCCCACGATCGCTGGGCCCGGCGCCGGCAGCCGTCGGGGAGCGCCCGCGCCCCCGGGGCAGAATCCGCGGTGCGGCAGCAGGAGTACGGCCGCGCCCTCTCCCCCTTGCCATCTCTTCGGTAGCTCTAGCAAGAAGACGGAGGAAGCTGAGGATGGAGGAGATGGGTGGAGGACTCTGGCTCTCCCCTCTCTCCCTTTATGCTCGGCACGGAGTTCCCCTTGTCGCTCCGCCTTCTCCAGCGCTGGGAATCGAAGCAGTAGGAAGGCAATGATGGCCTCCCGCCGCCCGCGCCAAGATTTATGTCAGCTCGGCGGTTACCGAGACGTCGTGGGAAGTGGGGGCGTCCTCCGTCACATCTTGCGCCACGCGTCGCGCCTGGCCGCTGGCGGTTAGGGCCCATGCCATTTCGCCCCCCCTGTAGGCGAGAACGTGCGCGCCGCGGGCCCGGGGGCTACTGTCGGGCCCATGGAACCCGGGGTACCCAGGCCCGTCTGCCTTTGGCCCAGGGCGCAACGCCTGACGTGGCCCAGCAGGCCATCATCACCAAGCACTTCTCCAAGACCCCTCATGAGGCCTGGCCTCCTGAGGCCCCTCCTCAGGGAGTGGCATGCAACGCTCAGCACCACCACCAACAGCCTCGCGAGGCCCTCTCGCGAGGCGGCCTCCCGAGGTGGCCTCCCGAGGCTCCCTCCCACAGGCGCCCAAGACGAAGGCCGTTCGGCTTGCCGTGCGGTTTGGGGCCCATCACGTGGGTGACGCGCGCGGCGACGAGCAGTAGCAGAAGCCGCGCCAGCAGGCGCGGATGAAGATGGTTTCCTCTTTTGTGTTAAGGGAGCAGGGCCAGCTATCTAATCTCCAAAGCAACCCCAAAGGTTGCCCGATCGACGAAGGAAGACCAAGACGACGGGCGCGCAGGGCGAAGGTCATCACCGAGCCCACCGGCGCATCATGGATCACGCTTTGGCAGGCGAAGACCACCTTTAGTCAGGATAGCCTGAGCGCCTGTCCCCTTTCAAAATCGCCAAGTGTGGCAACCCTTCCCGCCTAAGTTTCCAGGGGGAAGAGGACCATGGCTGATATAAAGGGCAGTGCTGCCATGGTAGAAGGGGAGATTCCGGGATCGATTCCTTGACCCCCAACCTTGTATTATCTCTCTCTCTCTCCCAGAGCAATACCAGACAAGCTGGAGTAGGGTCTTACACCGCAAGGTGGCCCGAACCTGGGTAAATCGCCGAGTCCTCGCTCTGTCCCTCGCCGTCATGCTCTCGCTGTTGCCTCGCCGTCGCTTAACCGTGGTAGGAGACGGAGTAGGTAGAACAAGCTCACCCCAGTGTTCAAACCTTTGGGTCCCTGGAGCCCGACTTCCGACACTTTATGAGGTCGGAGCGGCTGAAATCTGTCTAATCGAGGGGACGGAATACCTGCCAGGCACACCTCCGAAGGATGCCGACGTCTGGCCAACAGAGTGGTTCTACATAGACGATGTCCCTCTCCCAGACCCAGTTCTGCCAGGGCTTCCCCCTTTCTCCCCGGAGCCCTCAAAGAGGCGATATAGCTGGAGGCCACAGGGTATGGCCCTAGAAGGTGGTGCCGAGGTAACCGAGCTGGCCGCCAAGGTGAAGCAACTGGTAAGGACAAGCCTTACCATAATAGACGTAATGGCCACGGCGATAGACCGAAGAGTCCAACCACTCCGGCTACGCCCTCACCCGTTGTGCGCATACAATGGAACCGAAGACTGCTCTCGATCGACCCGGCAAAGTTTCTTTGACCAAGCGGCCTTCGGGACAGTGATGGGTGGAATCTACCAAGGAACAGCGGAGGAATTCACCCGACGTCAATTCTGAGATGGGCTATCCTACTTCAATCCTGCTGACATAGTGAGTCTTCCCGCTCCTTTATTGTGCCTACCCGAGTTGTTTTGATAGCCAGTCCATTTGATCGATCTGTTTATTAATTTTGAGCAGAGATGGAGGCGTCAGGTGGAGGCTCTAAATAGCCCGGCGCCCGAGCCGGAAACACGCCAACGAGCGGAAGACCCCCTCTTTCATGAGGACGAGGATCTGGCCCTCATCTATGAGGGGAGGAAATTTTACATGGAGTGCCTTGATGGCTCCAAGGTAGCCGTCACCCTAGACGCACCGGGGACGAGGCCAGCTTCATCGGTAACTCCCTCTTCCTCTAATCAAAAGCGAGCCCCTCGTCCCCAAGCCCCTGCTCCCCTGACTTCTCCTCCGAAGGGACAATGTTCAAAACATTCGTGTGGAGAGACGGCTCCTCAAGGGAACCGCCCGCAGGAGGCGGAGGAAGCTCTGGCCGAGGTCATGGAAACGGGTGAAAGTGCTCCCTCAATCACCGGGTGAAGTATGATTGCTGAATTTTTCTGAAACGTTGCCTCAAGCTCTGACCCTTTTTGATCATTTCGTTGGTGGCCATCTTCCGCCGTGGCGGTGAGCACGTGGGCCGAGGGGGCGACAACTTCAAATAGGGAAGCAAAAGCGCGCCCATCTTCGGGAGCCGCTCCTGAAGTCCCCCAGCCCGAGGATTCTGAGACCAGCTCGGCTACTCCTTCTGAGATCCAGTGTGCCATGAATTATCGGCGGCGGAAGACCTCTCTAAGGAGTCTGGCCTTCTTGGATCGGGAGTTCAATGCTCTCAGCTCGGTGGATGCGTACCTCGGGGCGACCCGCGCCGTTTTCGATCAGTCATTAGATGTTTTATTGCAAGGGTTGCAGGTAAGGTCCAGCCCGAGCTCATTTTATCTCAAAGATTTCTTTTACGTATCTGTTTGTTCATACTGTCCATAATGGTAGTAGCCCCTAAGGCTTGATATGGGTAACAATGCCCGTAGCGAGGCTTGACTTTACCCTAAAGAAGTTGTGGGATTTTGTTTGTGTAGGGTGCACGGGCGAGGAATGATCAGCTATCCGAGGCTCTTTCCCAGGCAAAAAGGGGAAGTTGGAGGCTGCCTTGACTGAGGTGGAACAGGTGAAGAAGTTCACCCGAGAGGCGCACGGTAAGTGCTTTGTCTTATATATAGGAATCTTACTTAGCGAAGTCCCCTGACAGCGTAATCCGATGTGGCAGCAGAAGCCATAGGTAATCTTGAGAGAGATCGCAAGCAGGCCCGCGAAGATTTGCTATATATGGAGTCGTAGCTCCAGGCCAATCAACATGTGGTGACTCAAAGGGTGGATAGCATTAACATGCTAAGGGCTGAAAACGCCCGACAGGCAGACGAGATCAAGAGCTTAAAAGCTCAACTGGCTGCCGCCGAAGCAAAGAATCATCAAACCGATGAGACGATTTGTGGTAAGTGTTTATTTCAATAATCATTGCTTGAGTTTGGGGTTTCAGCCGAGATGTTTTAGCAGGCTAATACATGCTTTTGTGCCAGCTTCCCTGTCTGGCCGACCCCTTGATGACCGAGGTCCGGTTCCCGAAGACATGGCAACCCGGCTAGCTGAGGTGCATGAAAGTGCACGAAAATCCATGAAGGAAGTCTTCAAGGCGTTGTAGCCCAAAGTGGAGCACATTCCCGAAGACATGGCCGTCCTAACTGAACATATGCGGCTAGCTCGGCGTCGGATCCAGGCATGGAAGGTGTCTGCTTGCCGGGAAGGAGCGAGGGAGGCATGGGCCATGGTCAAGACCCGGTATACGGAGGTTGATACGGCACACCTGTCCGAGGTAGGGCCAATGGGTCCGGACGGAGAGGAAATATCCATTAGTCTCATATATCAAAACGTTATGCCTGTCACTCGGTCATCGCAAAAGGACTACGCCTTGGACGTCTTGATAGATGGGTTAGACTGTGTGGAATGAAATGATAATGTATGACTCTATGTATCAAAGTACTTTACATCATTATTCAATCTGCGCATGTAAACTCTGTCAACCAGCCATCGTCTTCTACCTCCTCGACCAGGGACCGAGTAGTGTCTGCTTACTACTGTCCGAAGTGAACGGAATAGATGCTTCAGGAGATGAGGCAATCTGGCTATACGGTGCGAGTGACGAGAGTGAGGCAGAGAGTTATGTTATATTACTATTTAACGTAAGAAACATCTTCCGAGGAAAATAGTTCTTCCAACAGTTCCTTTCCTCGGGTAGCTGTGTCGAACACATATGTCCGAAGATGGCTGACCTCGGGGGTGAAGCCCTTGGGTCGGGGTTTGAGAGACCCCCTCCACTTTTATTTCTATGTCATGGCCGACCAATTTGTACGTTTAAGAATGCTAGCTTTCGTCTTTGTCCGTCTGAGGTACTGCGTCGGATAACCCGGGAGTAATAATCACAGCGGTGCTCTCCTTGCCTCCTAGCCAAAAGATCGGGAACATAAGGGGCAAGCACAGGAGCCGGGCAACCCAGCTTGGCCAAATCTTCAGTCAAATCGATGCATATTATGGCTTGAAAGACAATAGTATGTAAGAGGTGGAATAATGCGTGTTTTGAAAAGAACGCGCGGTATTGATTTTGTTCCTTGGGGCCCCTCAAGGGATGCCTTCGAAGTCTTTTAAGAGAGAAAAAGAAAAGAAAGAAAGGTAGGGTGGTGTATGTACATAGGTGAGTAGTTCTCGGAGCTTCAACCATAGAAACGCCGAAGTAGCGCCTTGTTCTAGGGGTTGGGTTCGAGACTCCCATCCTCTGGGTCTCGAATCCGGTACGCGCCTCCGGTGAGGACCTGGTCGATGATGAATGGCCTGTCCCACTTAGGGGAGAGCTTATGCATCTATTTCTCCAGATGAAGCCGCATGACGAGGTCTCCTTTGTTGAAGTCCTTTGCGCGAACCTCCCTGCTATGATAGCGGTGAGCTTGTTGCTGGTAAATGGCAGATCGTGCCCGAGCGACATTGCGTTCCTCCTCTAGGGCATCCAAGGCGTCCTGCCGATCTAGCTCGGCCTCCCGCTCTTTGTACATGTGTACCTGAGGTGCATCATGTATGATATCGCAGGGGAGCACTGCCTCGATGCCGTACACCATAAAAAATGGAGTATACCCAGTGGATCTGTTTGGTGTGGTGCGCAGACCCCATAGGACATAATCGAGTTCTTCTATGTGACGCCCCCGACTTAATCGTGCACTAATCATACACGCAAATGCACACGATCAAGCCTAAGGACTCACGGGAAGATATCACAACACAACTCTAAACACAAATAAAGGTCATACAAGCTTTATGTTACAAGCCAGGGCCTCGAGGGCTCGAATACATAAGCTCGCGTACAAGCGTTAGCGGAAGCAACAATAATATCTGAGTACAGACATAAAGGTTAAACAAGTCTGCCTTAAGAAGGTTAAGCAAAACAACGACACTAGACCGAAAAGGCGCAGGCCTCCTGCCTGGGAGCCTCCGAATCTACTCCTGGTCGTCGGTCTCCATGTAGTAGTAGGCTCCACCGGTAGGGTAGTAGTAGTCGTCAGCGGGATCAGCTGGCTCCTAGGCTCCGTCATCTGATCGCAGCAATCGGGTATGGGGAAAAAGAGGTAGCAAAGCAACCATGAGTACTCATCCAAAGTACTCGCAAGACTTACATCAGATCTATGCTAGATATGCATCGGTATCAAAAGAGGGCTGTATCTGTGGAATGGACTGCAGAATGCCAGAATAGAGGGGATGGCCTAGCCTATCGAAGACTAGCATCTTGCGTCATCTTGCAGCATTTAGTAGAGTGCAGATTACCAGCATAACATATAGTAGTAAGTAATAGTAGCAACGCCCAGAGATCCTTCGTCGACTCCCTGCGAGAAAGCGATCCCGGAGCCATCATATCCATTTAGCATCACAAGTATCCATTTCTAGTTGTAGTAGATCGGGATACTCTCTGAGCGTCCATTACCATGGACACGGCTATTGAATAGATATACTTCCCTGCAGGGGTGCACCAACTTACCCAACACGCTCGATTAACTCTGGCCGGACACACTTTTATCGGGTCATGCCCGACCTCGGCTGATCGACATGCCGTAGTCCTACCTAGACTCAACAGAGAGGCCAGCACGCCGGTTTACATCCTAAGTGCGAAGATGTCATGGGCCAATCGTCCTTTGCACTCCTGGGTGTTGCGAACGCGGCCGGGAGCAGACCTAGCCCCCTTAATACAAGCGCGGGCATACGCAGTCCAACCCGGCGACGCCACTCAATTGCTGACGTCTGAGAGCTTTCAGAAGAATCGTACGACGCCGAGTGCCCATACTTATTCCCGCGTGGTGGTTAGTGCAAAAAGGCCAGAGGCCTACTCAGATCACATATCCTAACCCATTAGTGTGCTGGGAGCTCGCGGTGACAATCAGTGATCCACGATCTGTGGTACCGTCGCCCCGTCTCGCGGAGTTACGGCAAGGGCCAAGACTGCCCGGCCGTGCCGCGTAATTATCTCACGGGTACCCTCACGGTCAACCCGACTTCACATTTCTCGCGGGTACCCCTCGGGGTCGACCCACCTCCAACAAGGTACTGAAGTAAAAGTCAAGGTATCCGTGTGTTCATCACATCAATGGGGAAATCCGAGTGTCGGTGTAAAAACCGGCAGATCTCGGGGTAGGGGGTCCCGAGCTGCGGATCTGGGATCGATGGTAACAGAGACAACGGAGATGATGTTTACCCAGGTTCGGGCCCTCTTAATGGAGGTAAAACCCTACGTCCTGCTTCTGTTATATTGATAAAGATGTATCGAGTACAGAGTTGATCTACCTCGAGATCGTAATATGAGTCTAACTCCTATGGCTAGGTAAGCAATGTTGCGTATATCTCCCTATCACGGGCTAAACCCTATGGCTTATATACACGCCAGGGAGGGTATCTAGGGTTACAAGGTCGGTATCTAGGAGCAAGGCGGCTAGAGAAATCTTGAAGTGTACTACAAGTCTTTGGTAGAGGCAGCCTTGATCACGTCCCCCATGTATGGCCTCGGGAGTCCATCTTGGTCACGCACGAGGGTACATCGGCCCAACCGAGGAGTCGGGTTGGCCCGGTTAGCACCCCCTAATCCAGGACACCGTCAGTAGCCCCCGAACTAGTCTTCTACGCCGAGGACGATGGTCGACAGGTATCACTTCGGATCCGGAGTCTTTGGCTTGACAGACGAGTTCCACTTTACATTTCAGATTTTCTTTAACAGAAAATCGATATCCGTATTCCAACCGAGCTGGTACCCTGCCCGAGGGATGTAGGTATCTTAGCCTTGAAGGCTGGTCATACAGGTATGAACAATCCAATCATTTCTGACAACTTTAGCGGAGAGGCTCGCCCCATGATGGGTCGAGCAGTTACTGCCTCATCCTCAAATCGCGGTTCGAGACAGCTTATTTACTGGCACGTCCCTTTGAAACAGAGATGATGCCCGCTTTCTTAGGGATATCATCAAGATTTTGTTTCCCCCCATATGTTTCAACGGCATTTTTGATAGCGGCCGCGAATTTATCGGCGCAGCAGGGGGACTCTTGGCCTTTTACAGGTCTATAAGAACCAAAGGGAGAACAGCGCAACGACGCACGCTCCCATTCCTTCCCTATTGCTACGCCATCTAGCTCCACCGCACAGATCCAACTAGCACGCCCTCCTTTTTTCACGAGCTCAGCCTCTCAACCAGCCATGGACGACACCCTCAAAGGGCACTGGGGCGGCTCCATGGTGACAGCGGCGACTATCGCCGAGCTGCGCGACGCGGGGTATCTAGCCCCCACCATCGCTGCCCGCGCTCCAGAGGCCAACCAGCTGGTGCCCGCTCCCAACGAGGGGGAATGGGTGGTCTTCGTCCCCCACCTCATCCGAGGCCTGGGGTTCCCGCTGCACCCCTTTGTGCGCGGGGTAATGTACTATTATGGGTTAGATTTCCACCATCTAGCCCCTAACTCCGTTCTCCACCTCACCGCTTTCATAACGGTCTGCGAGGCCTTCCTTCGATGTGAGCCGCACTTCGGCTTATGGCTGAAGCTCTTCGGGATCAAACCGAAGTCAAGTGGCTCGGAGCTCGCGGAGTGCGGAGGGGCCATGATCAGCAAGAACCAGGGAGCCACCTGGTTCAAGGGTACCTTAATCAAGACGGTGAAGGAATGGCAGAGGGAGTGGTTTTATATCACTGAACCTCTTGCTCCTAGTCAAACCGAAGTCCCGGCCTTCTCGGCCGGGCCACCCAAGAAACTCAAGTCCTGGAAGGAGAAGGGCGTTGCTTGGGGGAATCCAGAAGAGGCGGAGACCCTGGTTGACAGGATCCTGTGGTGGTCCATGGCGGGGAAGGTTGAGCTGGCCGATGTCATCAACGTCATGCTCAACCGTCGGATACTCCCTCTCCAATTTCGGGCTACCCCAATGTGGGCGCAAAAGCCCAAGGACATGGACACCGTCAACACTTTCTTCCGCTCCACCTTGGCAGCCATGTGGTCCAGGCTCATGAAGCTAGCCAAGGATAAGATTCCTCCCGCGGGGGAGGACCGCGGTCTCGAACACGGGTACGAAGCCCCCCCGGTAAGTAATCTCGCCCTTCAATATTTGTTTTGTTCGCTCATTGTGACGAGGAGCTAAGTCTTTGCTTAAACTGTCGTGTTATGATGTTTTCCAGAAATGGTCGTCCTGGGTGAAAGGGGTAAGATGCCCAGCCCCACTGCCGGAGCAGCCCCCAACTCCCCTGCTCTCGGCGCTTCTGACCGAGGAGCCACATGTGGTGGCCTCCAAAGGGACGAAGTCCCAGACAGGGAGGTCAAGTGCTCGGACCCGAGGGACTTCGGTCACTCGGTCCGAAGAGACCCACCATTCCGCCGCACAAGACGGCGGCGCCGAGGAGGGTGAGGAGGAGGAGGTTCCTCCTCCAAAGGGGAAGAGGTCGGCGATAGAAGACGCTGACGTGGTCATGCCGCCGAAGGGCTCAAAGAGGCCGAGGCAAGCCTCATCCGAGGCCGCCAACAAGTCATTGGAGAGGGCCGAGCTCTCCGGTGACTCAGAGGAAGACCCCCTCGCAATGGGGAGGAAGAACCCGGCACCTCGAGGGTAAGCCCTTGTCTCTATCGTCTTTCCTTGAGTCAATTTCTTTTTAGTAAGGGAGATCTTATAGTAGTAAACTTTCACACGCAGTCCGCCGAGGGTAATCCCCAGTGGCTCTTCGAGCGGGCTGCCATCCGCTAGCGGGACTCCAGAGCCCACCGCTTCTCCCCCGAAGCATTATGGGTTAGGGGAGGCGACATCCACCATGGTCCCCGACGTCAACTTGACGGGGACCGACGAGGTGGCGATCATGGCCGAGGTCAATTCCTCGGCCCAACAAGACCTGGGGACGGGACACCCCGAGGTCATCGAGGGAGGGCTGGGCCAATCACTGGTCCAACCGGCATCTACCTCGACACTACCACCCCAGGCGGAGGCTGCTCGGGTGGAGGCACCCGAGGTCCTCCCTCCACCTGAGCCCCCTGTCCAAGGACGGGCCAGAGCGGGATGGACCGAGGAGATGGAGGACGCCTTGAAGGGCTCTTCGAGAACACCTTGCCCTCGGTCAACACGAGCAGGTGGACCGCCACATCCACCTATGTCTATATGGTGGACACCCCCAAATCCCCTCCAAAACGCCGGCGACAGCGCCGAAGGGGCAATAATGGGGAACCCAGTGGCAATGACGCAACAGCCAATAATGACGTCGGTTAAATCATCGATCGTAGCGACTAGGTGGGTGGTGGGTGGGATGTAAATTTCCCTATCGTCGGCTTTAAGTCCGATCTGATCATAAACCGAAGCCTTGCCATCCGAGATGGACATGCTCTGGATGCGGCAAAGCATCTCATCAAGGTGAGATAACTCTTCGGGATCCATGGATGCGCCGTAGGCAGGGCTGATTCGAAGTACATCCGGTGTGTGACCAGGCGCGTCCTCAGAGCGAAGAGAGTCTGAATGTAATTCGGAGTTTTGATTCGAAGTCACCTTCGGCACCGCTTCGGGAGTGGGAGCCGGATCTCTCTCCGAACTAGCGGTCGAGGGGAGATCAGCCGGAGTGGCGGCGCCGGTAGTCTCAGAGGATGTCATGACAGAGTTCGGTTCCGGAGTCGAGCCTCCAGAACCGGCCGAGCTTTCGATCAGGCTGGGTGTCCGTCCCGATAGGACGAGTTCGCCGCGGGAATCGGTAGTGTACTTGAGGCCTTCGAAGGTTATGACCCGTCCAGGGGCATAGTTCTCGAAGGAAGTCAGATGTCCCGTCGAATCGGCGCAGAACATCATGCTGCCGAAGACGAAAAGCTATCCGGGGGCGTAGACGTCCCCACAGCTGTTATCGTGATTGATCCGTAGGTGAGCCATCAACCCTGACGGTGATTGCGTAACGGAACTCTCAATGAAAGCACCAGTGTCGGTGTAAAAACCGGCAGATCTCGGGGTAGGGGGTCCCGAGCTGCGGATGTGGGATCGATGGTAACAGAGATAATGGAGACGATGTTTACCCAGGTTCGGGCCCTCTTAATGGAGGTAAAACCCTACGTCCTGCTTCTGTTATATTGATGAAGATGTATCGAGTACAGAGTTGATCTACCTCGAGATAGTAATATGAGTCTAACTCCTATGGCTAGGTAAGAAATGTTGCGTATATCTCCCTATCACGGGCTAAACCCTATGGCTTATATACACACCAGGGAGGGTATCTAGGGTTACAAGCTCGGTATCTAGGAGCAAGGCGGCTAGAGAAATCTTGAAGTGTACTACAAGTCTTTGGTAGAGGCAGCCTTGATCACGTCCCCCATGTATGGCCTCCGAAGTCCATCTTGGTCACACACGAGGGTACATCGGCCCAACCGAGGAGTCGGGTCGGCCCGGTTAGCACCCCCTAATCCAGGACACCGTCACCGAGGTATCACCCTCGTTGGATTCCTACTCGATGTATCCGTCAAGGTGAACTCGGAGGAATCACCCTCAATGGGTTCACACTTGAGGGGTTGCACGACAGAGTCATCATCGGGAAGGGGAGAGTGAGGAATCACCCTCTGCAATCACCACCGATGTGCTATACTACAGAGATATCATCAGGAGTGTAGTACGAGGTATCACCCTCGGCACTCGATAGTAGCCCTGCAGAGTCGTACAACTAAGGGGGTGTGCGGTGATGTGTCGGTCTCTGCACATCGATCACAATGATCGAGGCACTGGTAACAAAGCGGGGCAACAGGGACAAGGGTGAGGGGTCACTGATGGATCACTAACCAACCTATACTAAGTATTTAGGATAGCAGATAAGGTATCAACATCATTTACAAAAACAGGCTATGCATCAGAATACGAGCAATCAATTACAGTAGCAAATTCTAATGCAAGCATGGGAGAGAAAGAATAGGTGATATTGGAATGATCAAGGGGGGTTTGCTTGCCTGGAAGCTCTGTGGAAAAGGTCTGGTCGTCAGGGGTGTAGTCATAATCGGAAGTAGCGTCAGTCTCAGAGTCTATCGGAGAGAAGAGGGGGAAGAACAATAAATAAAGAGCAAACAAATGCAACACAATGCATGTCATGGCAGTATGCTATGCTAGGGGTGACCTAACGCAGTGCTACACGTTACAGACGGAGCGGGAAAATATCTGGGAATATTTTCCCGACTTTAGGCATCTGTCAGACAGATGAATCGGAGGGGAAGGTTCCATGTTTGCAGTGTTGTGGGCAGGTGACACCTACATAGAGGGCCTATTCGGGTTCGTCTCGTTTTTCTGATCAACTTTCATGTAGAAAACCTTTTCATCCGAGTTACGGTTTATTTTCTATGATTTTTCAAAGTTTTAATCATTTTCTGGAAATTACTGGAATTTAATTTAATTCGAAAATACACAGGGAAATGCTAGGTGCACCCAGTCCAGTGCACCCAGCTGTGCATCAGAGGCTGACAGTGGGCCCCGTTGACTGCCCAGTCAGCAGTCAACGTTGACCCATTGACTGGTCAACGGGGCCCAGGGGGTCCCACACGTCAGTGACTGGGTCCAGCCCAGTCAGTAGGTTGACTGGCAACTGGGCCTAGTGGGACCCGCGTGTCAGTGTCACATTTCTAAATAACAATTTGTTTATTTTAACAATCTGGTTAATTAAACAGCGGGCCCCACTGTCAGTCTCACTGGGGTTAATTAAACGCGTGCTTAGCGACTAATTACCCACCACGTCAGCGGCACTCCGGCGCGCTAATGACGGCGAGACAGGGCACGCCGGCGAGGACCGTGCGGTCGCCTCCGGCCACCATTTGCGATGCGGCTTGGTCCTACGTGCTCCAGAGGTCGAGCCGCGCCGGTGGGTGGTGGTGGCGGGCACGAAGACGGTCGGAGTCATCGGCGGCGTCGATTTCCGCGGCGGCGCGTCCACGGTGATGACGGGGTCATCGCTACGATGTTCAAACGAGCGAGCCGAGCGGCGCCAATGCTTCGCGCGGGCCTCGGGAGCTCGTTCGCATCACGGATGGTCCTGGTAAAGCACTGCAACGAGGCATTCCTCGGCCATGGCGGACGGCCGCGCAGGGACTCACGGGAACGGCGGCTACGGCATGCATTCGAACTAGGGGAGCGAGGGAAATACGTGGGGCTCACACCGATGCTCGGGTAGGTCTCGGGGAAGCTGGACGAGGTCGAGGTTGGGCGGATCGACGGTGGTGACCCGCGGTCAGAGTCTAGGGGAATGGACGATGGCGACGGCGATGCGGCCCTTTGGCTCCGATCCGAAGGCGAGGACGATGAAGATGACATCGGCGAGTCCGCTGGACAGGGTAGCTCGGTGTGAAGAGGCCGTTGGCCGCGGTGCTCATGAAGGGCAGCCATGGCGGCGCTCGGTCGAGCTGAGCAGAGAGGGAGAGGGGCGAGCGATGGGGAAAGAAGGAGGTTAGGGTTAGCAGGGGGTCGCAGGGGTTTTGCCGGCGTCCACGGCGCTATAGCAGCGCGTTGTCGAGCGAGCGCGAGGGGGGCCAGGGCATGCGCGCGTGCTGCAGGCGATAGCAGCGCGAGGAGGGAGACAACACAGGGAGCTGGGCTGGGCCGGCCGTGGCAACGGGGCCAAGTGCATAGTGGCCCTTTGCATTTTCCTTTTCTTTTTCCTGTCATTTTATTTCTGCTCTGATTTGCATTTAAATGGAGCACCAAATGACTTTGTAAAATGTGCCACTTGCCACATTAAATACATTGCAATATTCTGAGTTGGTACAAAAAGTTTGAGGCAGTTTGGAATCCATTTGAATTTTGCTGACATTTAAAAAGGCTGAAAAGTGCTGCTGGACCACTGTTTTAAAATCCAGGGGCATTTTGGGAATCCAAATGAGGTTGGTTTCATCATTGCAAATACTTAGAGAATATTTGCCATATTGTGAACTATTTTGTTTGCATGCTAGAAGAAATAAATATTTGACTTGCATTTCAAATTGAATTTTGAACTTGATTTTTGGACAAGTGGCAACTTGGCTTAGAAGAACATGATGACATGGCATCATTAGCATGAGATCACTCTAGCTTGACACTGGGGGTGTTACAAATCTCCTCCACTACAAGAAATCTCGTCCCGAGATTTAAGAGGGGGAGTAAGGGGTATGTTTGGGAGAACGGACCTTTGCAAGGTCGATTATCTGGTGGATAACTCAGGGAATGTGGCAGAAAGTATCTCTGGAATTGAAACTTAAGAAAAACATCGAGAGCAAAATAAGAAGGTACGATAAGAAGTTTCAAGCAGATAGGCAATCGTTCCATGCCTGAAACAGAGTGTGAAAGGGGTTCAGGGCAACGGAGAATAATGTTGCATCTGATACAAGAATAGATCATCCCTAGGAAGGTGGCTTGTGAATTACATTTGGAGCCAAGCACAAGGAATTAGTTTGGAAACAATGATGTACAGGAGAGTCAGGTTTCGATCCTGTGGAACTGTGGTTAGTGTGGATTAAGAGTAGGAAGGGCGGTGACATCTTGCATGGTCAAGATAGCAAGACATGTCAGAGGATAGTTTGTCAGCTATGTTGGCAACAACATCGGTACCAAGGGCGGGGGGACGAAGAGAACTATTTGCCTACTCATTAGTACGAGGCGGACCAATAGGCAAAGTTCTCGTCCATCGGTGGTTACCGGAATGTTAACCACGATAGTGACAGGGTTTTTCTGACAGAGTTGTACACCGGGGTGTTTACATAAACAGGGGATTATTACTGCTTAGATCATATAGATCACAAGAAAGGTTAAACAAACCAATGGAAAGGAAAATGTGATAATAGACAAGTATCAAGAGTATATCTCTCCCAAGGAAAGCAGAGCTTGATATCCATGACAGGATAGCAAGTGGATCACCATTTAGGTAAAAGGAAGTATTACGAATTAAATTCATAACTTGGGATAAGTCAAAGCTGTTGACAATGATCACAACACAATTTATTGAAAGGTTTCAGGAAGATGTAATTGATCAATAACATGATCAAGTCGAAGAAATGGGGAAGCAGAAGGTCAATGTGTTATAGGGTGGATTTGATTCACTTATCGGTGTTCTCGGTTGACAACAAACCAGAACCCGTGGAATTACTATGATGGGGAAAGGTATCACCTTATCAAAACTTCATAAGATGTAGTGCAATGGTACGATATCCTCGAGATACCAGAGGGTAATACTCGAAGGTAGAACAGAATAGAAGCTGAACTAGATCGTTGATCTGCGGATGGCAGGTGCTTTAACCTTGTTGAAAAATAGACGAGGCACAGGAATGGAGTTATCAAATGAGGTCAGCATGGTCAGAACCATTACTACATGGAATCAAGTTAAGGAAACTGGAAGAACTATACAAATGAATAAATATTTTGCAAGAAGCTTCCGTGACGGTCTACATCGTTTCCATGGGCATGAACACAAAGTTCAAGGTCGACTCCCACTTCTTCAATGCATAACGTTTCATTCACTT
Source organism: Elymus sibiricus (assembly GCA_039707655.1). Lineage (NCBI taxonomy): Eukaryota > Viridiplantae > Streptophyta > Magnoliopsida > Poales > Poaceae > Elymus > Elymus sibiricus. Next base: position 292,194,824 of record CM077676.1, read on the forward strand.
CTCGCTTTCGATGAAGTTGTGGTGTTGAAATTTTATCTGGAGTAACACCAGTAGAGTAAGACCCGTAGGAGTTTCCGGGTTCACTCAGATGGCAGAAGCATAGATACCACCCATCGGGGCATTTTAGGAACCTATACCACAAATTCCAGGAGTAAATAACACATGCTCGGAAGTAGAGCATGGTTGACAAAAACAGAGGATACAATTTACCAAAGGCATTATGCATCAGGGGAAGAACTCACAAGGTTATTGAATATGAAGGACACTGTCGGATAACAGCCCAACAAAGGATCTGGCGGTCCACAAAAGAGCTGATGTGAGTATCGGTACTCAACCAGAAGAAGAAAGAATGCAAAGGCATCAGATCATAGAAACATATGAACAATTCGAGGCATAACTACAAAGGAATTATGATTTCCAAATCGAGGGATCAGAAGCAGACGCTCTAATCAAAAGATAAGTAAGTTGAATAGATTTAGAGGCACAATCGATCAAAATTTGATCGATCAAGATCTAGCTCATATCTAGAATGACGTCTTAGCTGGAAGGATAATTTATAGGGAATCAACTGATGATTGCGAGTATTTGCACAATTGTTGAATCAATAGGATCAGAATGACAATGACAAAAGATGTCAATGATGATTGCCGAACACCTGGAGTTAACCTCAAGGGTAAGTAGGCGACACGGAATTTCAACAGCAGCATGACACATAGGATTCTCGGAAAGTCAGAGAGTATTTCAGGGCATCTTGTAATAACAAGAGCAATTGGGGATGAATATATGAACGACAAGCGTAGGTAGTTATCCATAAGGACTTATCGGTGGTAGACAATTGCAAAGGCGGTGGGCACAAGGGTCTCGGGAAACATCGACGAGTATCTTCAGAATCTTCTGGTGAAGCAAGCGATCATCTGGAATGAGGGGCTCTCCAGGAGAAAATGGTCACGGGATCCTAATGTTAGAGTTAGCAAAATCTTTAACCCGAATAGAAGAGAGATCAGAGTCCTAGAGTAAAGAAGAGGAATAAAAGATCCTAACCCATCCATTGGCGACGTGGGCCCGTAAGGCACACAACCATGTTAGTAAAACAGTTTTTGAAAGACTAGACACAACTTCGGCCAAGGAGTTGGAAAGGGGGCTACCTACAGGCAGGTGGCTCTGATACCAACTTGTGACGCCCCCGACTTAATCGTGCACTGATCATACATGCAAATGCACACGATCAAGACTAAGGACTCACGGGAAGATATCACAACACAACTCTAAACACAAATAAAGGTCATACAAGCTTTATGTTACAAGTCAGGGGCCTCAAGGGCTCGAATACATAAGCTCGCGTACAAGCGTTAGCGGAAGCAACAATAATATCTGAGTACAGACATAAAGGTTAAACAAGTCTGCCTTAAGAAGGCTGAGCAAAACAATGACACTAGTCCGAAAAGGCGCATGCCTCCTGCCTGGGAGCTTCCGAATCTACTCCTGGTCGTCGGTCTCCACGTAGTAGTAGGCTCCATCGGTAGGGTAGTAGTAGTCGTCGGCGGGATTAGCTGGCTCCTGGGCTCCGTCATCTGATCGCAACAATCGGGTATGGGGAAAAAGAGGTAGCAAAGCAACCGTGAGTACTCATCCAAAGTACTCGCAACACTTACATCAGATCTATGCTAGATATGCATCGGTATCAAAAGAGGGCTGTATCTGTGGACTGGACTGCAGAATGCCAGAATAGAGGGGATGGCCTAGCCTATCGAAGACTAGCATCTTGCGGCATCTTGCAGCATTTAGAAGAGTGCAGATTAGCAGCATAACATATAGTAGTAAGTAATAGTAGCAACGCCCAGAGATCCTTCCTCGACTCCCTGCGAGAAAGCGATCCCGGAGCCATCATATCCATTTAGCTTCACAAGTATCCATTTCTAGTTGTAGTAGATCAGGATACTCTTCGAGAGTCCGTTACCGTGGACACGGCTATTCGAATAGATATACTTCCCTGCAGGGGTGCACCAACTTACCCAACACGCTCGATTAACTCTGGCCGGACACACTTTTATCGGGTCATGCCCGACCTCGGCTGATCGACATGCCGTAGTCCTACCTAGACTCAACAGAGAGGCCAGCACGCTGGTCTACATCCTAAGTGCGAAGTTGTCATGGGCCAATCGTCCTTTGCAGTCCTGCATGTTGCGAACGCGGCCGGGAGCAGACCTAGCCCCCTTAATACAAGCGCGGGCGTACCCAGTTCAACCCGGCGTGCGCCACTCAATTGCTGATGTCTGAGAGCTTTCGGAAGAATCGTACGACGCCGAGTGCCTATACTTATTCCCGCGTGGTGGTTAGTGCGAAAAGGACAGAGGCCTACTCAGATCACATATCCTAACCCATTAGTGTGCTGGGAGCTCGCGGTGACAATCAGTGATCCACGATCTGTGGTCCCGTCGCCCCATCTCGCGGACTTATGGCAAGGGCCAAGACTGCCCAGCCGTGCCGCATAATTATCTCGCAGGTACCCTCACGGTCAACCCGACTTCACATTTCTCGCGGGTACCCCTCGGGGTCGACCCGCCTCCAACAAGGTACTGAAGTAAAAGTCAAGGTATCCGTGTGTTCATTAGATCAAGGGGGAATCCGAGGTATCACCCTCGTTGGATTCCTACTCGATGTATCCGTTAAGGTGAACTTGGAGGAATCACCCTCGATGGGTTCACACTTGAGGGGTTGCACGACAGAGTCATCATCGGGAAGGGGAGAGCGAGGAATCACCCTCTGCAATCACCACCGATGTGCTATACTACAGAGATATCATCAGGAGTGCAGTACGAGGTATCACCCTCGTCACTCAATAGTAACCCTGCAGAGTCGTATAACTAAGGGGGGTGTGCGGTGATATGTCGGTCTCTGCACATCGATCACAATGATCGAGGCACTGGTAACAAAGCGGGGCAACAGGGACAAGGGTGAGGGGTCACTGATGGATCACTAACCAACCTATACTAAGCATTTAGGATAGCAGATAAGGTATCAACATCATTTACAAAAACAAGCTATGCATCAGAATAGGAGCAATCAATTACAGTAGCAAATTCTAATGCAAACATGGGAGAAAAAGAATAGGCGATATTGGAATGATCAAGGAGGGTTTGCTTGCCTGGAAGCTCTGTGGAAAAGGTCTGGTCGTCAGGGGTGTAGTCGTAATCGGCAGCAGCGTCAGTCTCAGAGTCTACCTGAGAGAAGAGGGGGAAGAAACAATAAATACAGAGCAAACAAATGCAACACAATGCATGTCATGGCAGTATGCTGTGCTAGGGGTGACCTAACGCAGTGCTACACGTTACAGACGGAGCGGGAAAATATCGTGGAATATTTTCCCGGCTTTAGGCATCTTTCGGACAGATGAACCGGAGGGGAAGGTTCCATGTTTGCAGTGTTGTGGGCATGTGACAGCTACATGGAGGGCATATTCAGGTTCATCTCATTTTTCTGATCAACTTTCATGTAGAAAACTTTTTCATCCGAGTTACGGTTTATTTTCTATGATTTTTCAAATTTTTAATCATTTTCTGGAAATTACTGGAATTTAATTTAATTCAAAAATACACAGGGAAATGCTAGGTGCACCCGGTCTAGTGCACCCAGCTGTGCATCAGAGGCTGATAGTAGGCCCCGTTGACTGCCCAGTCAGCAGTCAACGTTGACCCGTTGACTGGTCAACGGGGCCCAGGGGGTCCCACACATCAGTGACTGGGTCTACCCCAGTTAGCAGGTTGACTGGTCAATTGGGCCCAGTGGGACCCGCGTGTCAGTGTCACATTTCTAAATAACGGTTTGTTTATTTTAACTATCTGGTTAATTAAACAGCGGGCCCCACTGTCAGTCTCACTGGGGTTAATTAAACGCGTGCTCAGCGACTAATTACCTGCCACGTCAGCGGCACTCCGGCGCGCTAACGACGGTGAGACAGGGCACGTCGGCAAGGACCGTGCAGTTGCCTCCGGCCACCATTTGCGATGCGGTTTGGTCCTACGTGCTCCTGGTGTCGAGACGGTGGGTGGTGGTGGCGGGCACGAAGACGGTCGGAGTCATCGGCGGCGTCGATTACCGTGGTGGCGCATCCACGGTGATGACGGGGTCATCGCTATGATGTTCAAATGAGTGAGCCGACGGGCGCCAATGCTTCGCGTGGGCCTCGGGAGCTCGTTCGCATCACGGCTGGTCCTGGTAAAGCACGGCAGCGAGGCATTCCTCGGCCATGGCGGACGGCGGCGCAGAGACTCACGGGAACGGCGGCTACAGCATGCATTTGAACTAGGGGAGCGAGGGGAATACGTGGGGCTCACAGCGATGCTTGGGTAGGTCTCGGGGAAGCTGGACGAGGTCGAGGTTGGGCGGATCGACGGTGGTGACCCGCGGTCAGAGTGGAGGGGAATGGACGATGGCGACGGCGATGCGGCCCTTTGGCTCCGATCCGAAGGCGAGGACGACGAAGATGACATCGGCGAGTCCGCTGGACAGGGCAGCACGGTGTGAAGAGGCCGTTGGCGGTGGTGCTCACGAAGGGCAGCCATGGCGGCACTCGGTCGAGCTGAGCAGAGTGGGAGAGGGGCGAGCGATGGGGAAAGAAGGAGGCTAGGGTTAGCAGGGGGGTCGTAGGGGTTTTGCCGATGTCCGTGGCGCTGTAGCAGCGCGTTGTCGAGCCCGCGTGAGGGGGGCCAGGCCGTGCGCGCGTGCTGCGGGCGACAGCAGCGCGTGGAGGGAGACAACGCAAGGAGCTAGGCTGGGCCGGCCGTGGCAACGGGGCCAAGTGCACAGTGGCCCTTTGCATTTTCCTTTTCTTTTTCCTTTCATTTATTTCTGCTCTGATTTGCATTTAAATGGAGCACCAAATGACTTTTTAAAATGTGCCACTTGCCACATTAAATACATTGCAATATTCTGAGTTGGTACAAAAAGTTTGAGGCATTTTGGAATCCATTTGAATTTTGCTGACATTTAAAAAGGCTGATAAAGTGCTGCTGGACCACTGTTTTAAAATCCAGGGGAATTTTGGGAATCCAAATGAGGTTGGTTTCATCATTGCAAATACTTAGAGAATATTTGCCATATTGTGAACTATTTTGTTTGCATGCTGGAAGAAATAAATATTTGACTTGCATTTCAAATTGAATTTTGAACTTGATTTTTGGACAAGTGGCAACTTGGCTTAGAAGAACATGATGACATGGAATCATTAGCATGAGATCACTGTAGCTTGACACTGGGGGTGTTACATTCTACCCATTTGCAGTCGGCCTCCTTGAGGGAGCGAACAAGCCTGGGCTTGATGCCGCTAAGGATTAGCCCATTGGCGCGTTCTACTTGCCCGTTTGACTGCGGGTGAAAGACGGATGCATAGTCGAGCTTAATGCCCATTTTGGCGCACCATGTTTTCACTTCTTTGGCCGTGAAGTTTGTTCCGTTGTCTGTTATGAGACTATGGGGGATACCATATCGGTGTACTACCCCCGATATGAATTCGAGTACGTGTACTGCACCGGCCGAAGTTACTGGTTTTGCTTCTATCCACTTAGTAAACTTGTCCACCATGACAAGTAGGTATTTATTTTTCTTGATCCGCCCTTGAGTGGACCGACCATATCTAGCCCCCAGACCGCGAAAGGCCAAGTGATAGGGATTGTGTGGAGAGCCGCGGGGGGCATGTGGCTTTGTTTGGCGAATACCTGGCAGCCGGGGCAGCGTTGTACTAACGCAGCGGCGTTGGCGCCCGCGGTTGGCCAGTAAAAACCAGCTCGGAAGGCCTTGCTGACCAAGGTCCGAGCAATGGCGTGATGTCCGCTCATTCCGGAGTGAACCCCCTGAAGTAATAATTGCCCTTCCTCTTCGGAGATACATCGCGGGGGGACGCCCGTGGTGCTTATCTTATAGAGTTCTCCCTCGTGGACCTTGTAGGCTTTAGATTGCCTTACAATCCGACGTGCGTCGGTTTGGTCTTGGGGGAGCTCTCTACAGAGCAGGTATGCGAGGAGCGGCTCGGTCCATGATGCAATGACTGCCATAACTTCATGCACAGAGGCTGTTTTCTGAACAGTCGAGCCGCCTACTATATCCAGCCCCTCGTCATCTTCGGGATTGGTAGGTTGTCCAGCGTCGTTTGATTCCGACATCCCCGTGTCGTCTTGCCAGACTACGGAGGGCTTAAAGAGCCGTTCGAGGAAGGTGTTATCCAGGACTTTTTCCTGCTTAGCGCCCATTCGGGCGAGTATATCTGCGACCTGGTTACTATCTCGGGGTATATGATGAAATTCCAACCCCTCGAACCTGGCTGAGATTCGCACGACGACATTCTCGTAAGCTGTCATCTTTGGGTCCTTTGTGTCGAATTCGCCATTGACCTGTGAGATGGCGAGGTTGGAATCACCTCGGACCTCCAGGCGTTGGACACCCATGGAGGCTGCTATCCGGAGTCCATGCAATAGGGCTTCGTATTCCTCCGCGTTATTGGAGTCGGTATACATGATTTGCAATACGTACCGAATACTATCCCCTGTGGGTGAGGTAAGCACTATGCCAACCCCTAGGCCGGCAAGCATTTTGGAACCGTCGAAGTACATGGTCCAATGCGAATAAGTGCTGTATTCTCGAGGAAGCTCGGCCTCCGTCCATTCGGCCACGAAGTCGGCCAACACCTGAGATTTAATAGCTCGGCGTGGTCGGTAAGTTATTTCAAAGGGTAGGAGCTCTATGGCCCTTTTGGCTATGCGCCCCGTTGCATCTCTGTTGTTAATTATGTTGCTTAATGGAACATCGGATGGCATGGTTATCGAGCACTCTTGAAAGTAGTGCCGAAGTTTTCGAGATGCCATGAAGACTGCATAAGCTATCTTTTAATAGTGGGGATAGCGTGTCTTGCACGGTGTTAGGATTTCGGAGACGTAGTACACGGGCCTTTGCACCCGGAACTTGTGACCTTCCATGTCTCGTTTGACCATGAGTACAGCGCTGACCACCTGGTTTGTGGCCGAGATGTATAATATCATCGGCTCGCATATGCCGGGCACTGCCAGGATATGATTGGTTGCAAGGAGAGCTTTAATGCCTTCCAGAGCTGCCGCGGTCTCCTCGGTCCATTTGAAGGTATTTGTCTATTTTAAGAGTCTATACAAAGGCAAGGCTTTCTCCCCAAGTCTTGATATGAAGCGGCTCAGCGCTGCCACGCATCCTGCTAGTTTTTGTACATGTTTGAGCTGTGTTGGTACCTATAAGCGGTGCAAGGCTTTTATTTTTGCCGGATTGGCTTCAATACCTCGGCTAGATACGATGAAGCCGAGGAGTTGCCGCCTGGTACTCCAAAGACACATTTCTCTGGGTTGAGCTTTATTTGATATTCCCGTGAGCTGACGAATGTGTTATGGAGATTGTCGATCAATTGTCCGACGTGTTTGGTTTTGACAACCACATCATCGACATAGGTCTCAACAGTCTTCTCGATGTGTTTTTCCAAGCATGATTGAATCATGCGCTGGTATGTGGCGCCGACATTCTTTAATCCAAAGGGCATTGTATTGAAGCAAAACGGCCCGTAAGGTGTGATGAATGCCATTGCTGCCTGATCATATTCCTTCATCTTAATCTGATGGTATCCTGAGTAGGCATCCAAAAAGCACAGCGAATCGTGCCCGGCGGTGGTGTCCACGATTTGGTCAATTCGCGGTAGAGAGAAAGGGTCCTTGGGGCATGCTTTATTGAGGTCTTTAAAATCGATGCATAGGCGCCAGGACCTATCCTTCTTTGGTACCATGACCAAGTTGGCAAGCCAATCGGGGTGTTTTATGTCTCGGATGAATCCGGCTTCCAATAGCTTGGCCAGTTCCTCGCCCATTGCTTGACGCTTGGGTTCCGAGAAGTGCCAAAGTGTTTGCTTGACAGGTTTGTAGCCTTTCAATATGTTAAGGCTGTGTTCCGCAAGCCTGCGGGGTATTCCTGGCATGTCCGAAGGGTGCCAGGCGAATATGTCCCAATTTTCCTTAAGAAAACCTCGTAGGACCTCGTCAATTTCTGGGTCGAGGTTTGCCCCTATGGACGCCATTTTAGCTGGGTCCGTGCGGTGTACCTGGAATTTGACTATTTCGTTAGCCGACTTGAATGAGGTGGACTTCGGCCATTTGTTGAGGATGATATCATCTCGATCGACTTTGGCTCGTAGTGTGCTTAGTTCCTCGGCCGCGAGGGCTTCAGACAGGGTTTCGAGGGCGAGTGACGCCATCTTATTTTCGGCCATGAGTGCTCTGTCTGGGTTGCTTGAGGCGGTGATTATCCTGTTCAGGCCTGGCATTTTGAGCTTCATATAGCCGTAGTGTGGTACTGCTTGGAATTTGGAGAAGGCGTCTCGTCCCAGGAGGGCGTGATATCCACTCCTGAACGGGACGATGTGGAACGTAATCTCTTCGGATCGATAATTATCTGCAGTTCCGAAGACCACGTCCAAGGTTATCTTTCCACTGCAGCGTGCCTCTCGCCCAGGTATAATACCTTTGAAGGTGGTGCTACTCTGTTCGAGGCGTGATTTATCGATTTGCATTCTGTCCAGAGTGTCTGCGTATATCAAATTTAGGCTGCTGCCTCCGTCCATTAATACTTTTCGTAGATGGCAGCTGCCCACGATTGGGTCAAGGACCAGGGCGGTGGGGCACCTGTTCGGGGTTGACCTCGGCTGATCTTTATGATCGAAGGTGATGGGCGTGTCTATCCACACGCCCCGAGTTGGTACCTGATGGATGGAGTTGATTTCTCGCAGGGCCCGCTTGCGCTGGTTGTTGGACGTAAAGGTCTCGTAGATCATCATGACTTCGCCTTCATCCGAGGATTCTTCTGCGTGACAGGGGGTGCCCGTAAGGAGGGCGGGTCCTTGGTTTGCCACTTGCCTCACTACCCAGCAGTCGCACAGGCTATGAGTTGGGAAGGAATTGAGCAAAACAGCATGTATCGGACATGGTTTATCCAGGAGACCATCGAGGGTGGTCCTAGGGAGGGCAGAGATTTTCTTCTTTTTCCAAGGTTGCTTGGTCGGTACGACCCTGTGCGGGGTGTACATTGAGGTGTAGGTCTTTCTTGCTTTGACTTGCGCTCACATATCGAATCTGTGCTCTTCTTGGCAATCCAAGCATCCTTGATGGTGCAGAATTTAGACACAAGGTCGGATAACTCCGAGATGGTTTGTACACAGCGGCGGGCGAGGGCGTTCGAGACACCTTTATCCTTGCATCCGCGCTAAAAAGCTATTACTATATCTGCGTCCTGGTAGTTTGGTATCTTGTCCTTGATCGACAAGAACCTGGCCTAGAACTGTCTGATCGATTCATCGGGGAATTGTTGCACGTAGGCTAGATCCCAGATGTCTGGAGGCCCCGCGTAATCGGGGCAGTACTCGATGTGGGAGGTGGGTGGGTTTTCGATCTCTATGGACCGCAGGCTCGGAGCCTTGGTATCTTCATCCCGTGACAGGCCTACGTTTGTCGGCCCGGCCGACCCGATTCAAAGGTCAGGTTCATCGGCCGTGGCTGGCTGGTCGCCGTCTGAATCGCTTTCCAGAAAATACTTCGGCCCTTCGCCCTTGAAGGGGTGGTCAGCCGGAGCTGGGGAGGAGTCGTGGATCGGTTCTGATCCGTGGGGAAGGAATGATGCTTCTGTGATAGAAGCTTCAGATGCGGGAATCGTGCCCGCGAGATCGGAGTTGTAAGCCGATGATCCCATCGATCCTTTTTTGATCTCACATCGGAACTCTCAATGAAAGCACCAGTGTCGGTGTAAAAACCGGCAGACCTTGGGGTAGGGGGTCCCGAGTTGTGGATCTCGGACAGATGGTACCAGGAACAGGGAGACGATGTTTACCCAGGTTCGGGCCCTCTTGATGGAGGTAAAACCCTATGTCCTGGTCTTGTTTATATTGATGGAGAAGTATCAAGTACAGAGTTGATCTACCTCGAGATCGTATGATCTAGTCCTAAGGTTAAGTGAATGAGATTGCGTTGAGGTCCCCTCTAAGGGCTAAACCCTTCGGCTTATATACACGCCGGATAAGGTATCTAAGATTACAAGGTCGGTATCTAGGCACAGAGGCGGCAAGAGGAGTCTTGGAGTACGCGCCAAGTCTTCGGTAGATGAGGTCTTGACCTCTTCTCCTGCATGTATCTTCTGGAGTCCATCTTGACAAGAACGAGAGCCCACTCCTCCGGCCCAAGGAATACGGTCCGACTAGGTTAGTACCCCCTAGTCTAGGACACCATCACCCAACAACCATCAACTTTGAGCACCGCATTCATCACCCCACCACTCCATGTCTCACCTCGGAACCTACCTGAGAACTCCAGAGGCAACCCCTGGGAGTTTTGTCAAGGTTTTGTGGGATTTCACCCACAACACTCTTGGCTCCACCCACCAACCCTAGTGTGAGCTGTTCAAGTTGAGGATCACCCCCAGTTCCTCGAAATATTGGGCAGTTGTGCACATTCCATTGGAGGACCCAAGCCAAGGCCCTCCACATATCGTCTTCGTTGGGAAATCCATGCCAACCCCAGACATGGCCACGGAATTTGCCGCTCACGAAGCAATTACCCGTCTTCGATTTGTGATACCCTGTGCCAGCGAAAGGGAGTATTATTACTTTCCGAGCCACTCAGCACTCGGAGCAAAAGCTCCGCTCCACTATGAACGTATAGAAAGAGATCTAGCACTGGCCAATCTCATTCAGTACGTGATGGCCCAGGAGCATCTAACCCAACAACTAATGGATTATCTCCATTTTCTTGCTGTTCTGAATCCTCAGATCGCCATTGGCGGACCACCCTTGCCAACTCAGGAAGGGCATGTTCTCCGTCTTTTTCATCCACTTCCTCCGGAAGAAGAAGAATGTGCTCCAGCACCGGGAACCCTTCCGCAAGACCCTACAGATCTCACCTTCGAACCGTAGTCGGTCATGAGTGTGTTTGTTGTAGTGTCTAGTGCTTATTTACGTGATGCAACCTTTGTGTTGTATTTTAGGGCATATGTCATAAATGTATTGCTATGATTACAGTTTGCACATGATTGTTTGTTTGTTGTGATCTGCATTTAGTTCCTCCGCCCTTAACAAATCTCGAGTACGAAATTTTCTTAAGGGGGGTAGATGTTGTAACACCCCAAAATTTTAACCATGTTTTTATTTAAGTAAAATTTTGAAAGAATAAAATTTTAAACTATATTAGGTCTTTTATTAATTTCAGAATCCATTATGTTTTCTGTTTTCCAAAAAAAAACCATCCCTCCATATAGAAATTTTGGAAATATTGTGGGTTTTGAAAGTAATTTTTAATCCTTTCATTTAACTTTTAAATATCAGTAAGAATTATTCTCATAATAAATTTGCCCCAAAATAATTCTTTTAATAGCATTTTGAAGCTTTGAAATGCTTGTGTTGAACTAAAAATATTTCAAATAAATTTTTGTTTAATGCCACAAAATTTTGGGAGAACCTATGGGTCCTATAAATAACTTTTATGCAAAAACCCATCATATCCTTTTGAAAAATTTGAGCAAACCATCCTCTTTTCAATTCTGGTCCAGTTTGAGCATTGAACTACAACCCTAATTTTCCTTCCTCAAACAATTCTGAAAATTTTCCATCTCATAGTCCTTCCAGCTAAACCCTTAAGTCCAGAAGATCAGCTCCATTTGAATCTCCTAAGTTCACCACATAATTCCCCGGAGTTTTGGATCAGAACTGAATTTCTCCAAAACTTGCACCTACAAGTTTTTCCTTTTGCCAAACCAACTCAACCATCAACTCTATCACCCAATGAGGCATCATCCTGTCAAGTCTCACATCCAACAAAATCTCCTATGTCACCCTAACATTCTGTCAAACACCTTCAGCTCATGATAGGATTTTGCAAACTTTCTGAACTCCATATGACACTTGATCCCTGAGCCGAACCAGCTTGTCCCTCATCACTAACACCCATATTAGCACCACCCTGACGAAACTTATGACCAGTGGAGCTTCTTAGATCGTCCTGGCAATCTATCGAGCACCTGGCATGCACGTCCAGAGCGCGGCCAGAGCGTCTGTACTGCAGCCGGTGGCATCGAGCTACTGCCGAACCTCTGCTTCTTCCCTTGCTCGCCCCAGCCCTCCTCTGTATCACCCCAACCACCTAGATGCCTGCCGACATCTTCCCCTGGCCTCTAGAGCCGGCCACCGCCATCCACACCGACCACAGCCACACCGTCTCGGGCACGCCACCGCCCAAGATGCGTGGTGCGTCTCCGAGCCAACCAACACCTCCCGAGCGTAACTGCGGCTGCCACCGCCCTCGCCGACCCCCACCGGCCATGCACCGACCTCGCTGACCTCGCCACCATCCACGGCCTGCCATCAATGGCCGCCGCCGCAATCTGCTCATGGACGGCACCATTTGAGCCACCTGGAGCCCCCCCCCCGAGCTAGCTAGCGCAGCCCGGAGTAAATTTGGACGGCCACCGTCCACACCAAACTCCCACCGTCCATCACCGGCCTCGCCAACCGCCTCAACCGCCATCAATGGCGACTGCCGCCATGTCCGAATGCTGTAGCTCATGGAACCGACTTCCCCCTCCTATAAATAGGCCACTCCGAGCTTGCTAAAGTCATCACCGCACTCTCCTCTCCCTCTCTGAGCCTCCCTGAGCAACAGAACGACCGAAAGCAGTCGTCTTCTTCGTCTCCGATAGCCCCGGCCACCGCCACTTCCCCGATGATTCCCACGCCTCCAGAGCCTCCCTCTCTTCAATTTCTTCTCCATTAGCTTACTAGTGGTACCACGAATCCATCCCACCCTTCAATTCCACTTGAGAAGCACCGTAGACGAAATCCCTCTTCCACCTCCGCCGGAGTTCTTCGGGAGTGCTTGCCGCCGGTGACTCCGTCCACCCCGGCGACCATGGCTGTTACCCAAAGGCTCGCCTTGACCTCCTGATCCTCCCCATGTGCCCAGCTCATCGAGAGGTGCCGCCGTCCGCCGGCAATCGCTGCCAGCAGGCCGCTCTATTCTGTCCAGCAAGGAGGCGCGCGCGGCGACTAGTCAAACCTGACTGGTGGGCCCGCGGGACCCACTGTCAGCGACTCCCACGTCACCGCGCGCTGTTTAAGTGAAAGCGTAATCACCGAAGTATGTCTCACTCCTTTAGAAAGCGTATTCGCTGCTGAAACGTTTTCTTTTTATGTTTTTATTAAAATCAAATTTGACCCTAACTTTGTCTGCCTTCAACTTTTAAACCACAACTCCAAATGAATTGATTCTTTTTCTAACACCCTTTATTTTTCATCCAGTTTATTTTAGTATTTATTTCAAAAATTTCCAAACAACTTTTTTGTACTGTTTTGAAATTATGTGGTAATTGCAATACTTTGAAAATAGGAAAAATGGAGGGAAGCAATCATTTTTACAAAATTGTGGAGTGAATCAGCACTGCTCCCCACCCAACGCAAGCATCTTGAACACTTGATATGATGATTGCTTGCTAGAATATTTGAATGCATGGTTAGGTTAAATTCAAATGAAATTGCATATTGATGACTATACATGTATGATAGTATGTTGTCTTCATTTAAACATGTAACATGTGTGGATGTGGTTATGGCCTCACACCACACATGCATATGCTTGTTCTGACTAACATGCAGGAAAGAATCTGTCACATATAAAAAGTGACCGTGAAACAGATGTCTCATTGTGACGAGAATGATCAGTGATGGCATGTCGGGACATGCCAGGTGGTGATCCTGTTGGGTACTACCAAAGAAATAAATTGTGCTAACCACTACAGGAAAACTTAAACCTCCTGAGTTGACCGTAGATCGAGTCTTGTTCCGGTAACCCCCATACTTGTTTCGTGCTGCCACTTGTCCCTACCACAGGTAGGGTACGGTTCAGTAAGTTGTTAACCCCTTTCCTTGCACACACCATACAGAGGGGCCATAGTGGAAGATACCATTGATCACTGGTAGGCATGCCACTTGGTCAAGGGGCATGGGTGTGTCCGGCTGAGGCCAAGAGGGGGGCATGCACCCCTTGTTATTGAGCACAGTGTAAATTTTGTGATCCCATGCTATTCGAGATTGGCGTCTCCCCGTCTTAGAGTTTTTATTGGATGATACCTTGGGTGATTCTGGGCATCGTGAAAGTTAAGCTGGTGTGTGCTGGTTAGGTGTGTTTTCAACCCAAAGATCATATTCGGAATTAGTCAATGCCTCGGGGTTGACTAAAGAAATCCCTTACTTGTGGGTAAAGAGTACATCCTCTGCAGAGTTCTAAAACCTATTCGAATAGCCGTGTCCACGGTTAAGGGCTACAATCTAGGATGGGTCAAGTGTCGGTCTTCATAGGAATTAACTGAACAAAAGTTTATTATGAATTATGATGGACAATTATTATCACTAATGCTATGGACTAACCCTTTTCTCTTATATGTGATGTTGATTATCTCCAGGGAGGTTCTACCTGCTGAATACTCGTGCTTTTACTTTCTTTAAAAGCCCTTTATGAGGTGTCGCTTCAAACACCCGATTGGCAGTTCTTTTCAAGACCTTTCGAGGCGTTGCTTCAGAAACCCGATTGGCATTTCTTTTCAAGACCTTTTGAGGTGTCGCTTCAGACACCCAACTGGCATTTTATTTCTTGGAATCCTCGGGAGGTCTAACGCCCGATGTTCCATTTGGTATTTTATTCTTGGAATCCTCGGGAGGTCTAATGCCCGACGTTCCACTTATGCTTTCATTAAGATTCCTCGGGATGGTTCTATCTCCTGAAACCTGACTTTAAACTTTTGATAACAACATGATTACTTATACTTTGCTAATATCGGATGGCTAACCTTTATTTTCTATGCAAATATAATACTCTACATGATTATACTAAACACTTGCCATGTCATAATATAGTTGAATATGTTTAAAGTTAATTGCATGCATTCTGCCTGCTTTTATTATAACTTTTGTCCATGATGTTTGCGAGTACATTCAAACGTACTCACTAGCTTGTCCTTGGCTATTGTCTTGGCCAGATCATGATTCAGAGAAGAGCATTACGAAGACACCCCCGCAACCTAGGAATCGGAGATAGCAGCCACGCGAGATAGGAGATTTCCAGGTCAGCTGTTCCTCTGGGAATGGAGCCCCATCATCGTTGGAGGTCCACAAGTCACTTCTGTCAACCACCACTAGAAATCATTGTGGTACTCAATGGACATTTACGGTCTTGTAATCAAATTCTTGTAACTGCTTGGAATTTTGTATCAAGGTAGTGTCACCAGCAAACAGTAATCCTGGGGCTGGTGATGACACGATGGTCATTTGCTGGGATTTCATGTCCCTGAAAACTGGCTGACGGTGTCCTAGACTAGGGGGTACTAACCTAGTCAGCTCATATTCTTCGGGCCGGACAAGTGGGCTCTCATTCTTGTCAAGACGGAGTCTAGAAGATACACACAGGAGAAGAGATCAAGACTGCATCTACCGAAGACTTGGCGCGTACTCCAAGACTCCTTCTGCCGCCTCCACACCAAGATACCGACCTTGTAATCCTAGATACCCTATCCGGCGTGTATATAAGCCAAAGGGTTTAGCCCTTAGAGGGGACCTCAACACAATCTCATTCACCTAGCCTTAGGACTAGATCATATGATCTCGAGGTTAGATCAACTCTGTACTTGATACTTATCCATCAATATAAACAAGAGCAGGACGTAGGGTTTCAGCTCCATAGAGAGGGCCCGAACCTGGGTAAACATTGTCTCCCCCGTCTCTTTTACCATTGATCCGAGATCCACAACTCGGGACCCCCTACCCCGAGGTCAGTCGGTTTTTACACCGACACTGGTGCTTTCTTTGAGAGTTCTGCTGTGGGATCAAAAAAGGATCGATGGGATCATCGGCTCACGATTCCGATCTCGCGGGCATGGTTACCGCACCTGAAGCTTCTGTCACAGAAGCACCCTTCCCTCTCCGCGGATCAGGAGTAATCCATGACTCCTCCCTGGCTCCAGCCGAACCCCCTTTCAAGGGCGAAGGGCGAAGTATTTATTGGAAAGCGATTCAGACGGCGACCAGCCGGACATAGCGAATGGACCTGATCTTCAAATCAGTTTGGCTGGTCCGAAGACCGTAGGCATGTCACGGGATGAAGATACCAGGACTTCGGGCCCACGGTCCATAGAGATCGAAAACCACCCACCCACCTCCCACATCGAGTACTGCCCTGGTTACTCGGGGCCTCCAGATGTCTGGGATCTAGCCTACGTGCAACAACTCCCCGATGAATCGATCAGACAGTTCTGGGCCAGGTTCTTGTCGGTCAAGAACAAGATACCAAAATACCAGGACTCAGATATAATAACAACTTTTCAGCATGGATGCAAAGATAAAGGCGTCTCGAACGCCCTCGCCCGCCGCTGTGTACAAAACCTCTCGGAGTTGTCCAATTTGGTGTCCAGGTTCTGCACCATCGAAGATGCTTGGATTGCCAAGAAGAGCACATATTCGATCTGTGACAACAAATTAAAATGAGAAAGACCCGCACCTCGATGCGCAAACCGCGCGGGGACCGTACTGACCAAGCAACCTCAGAAAAAGAAGAAAACTTCGGTCCTCCCCGGGATCACCTTGATGGTCTCCTGGATAAACCATGTCCGATACATGCTATTTTGCTTAATTCTTGCCCAACTCACAGCCTTCGCGACTGCTGGGTAGTGAGGCAAGTGGCAAAAAGCGGACCCGCCCTCCTTATGGGCACCTCCAGTCATGCAGAAGAATCCTCGGATGAAGCCGAGGTCATGATGATCTATGAGACCTTTACGTCCAACAACCAGCGCAAGCGGGCCCTGCGAGAAATCAACTCCATCTGTCAGGTACCAACTCGGGGCACATGGATAGACACGCCCATCACCTTTGATCGTAAAGATCATCCGAGGTCAACCCCGAACAGGTGTCCCGCCGCCCTGGTCCTTGACCCAATTGTGCGCAGCTGCCGTCTCCGAAAAGTACTAATGGACGGGGGCAACAGCTTAAATTTGATATACGCAGACACTCTGGACAAAATGCAAATCAATAAATCGCGCATCGAATAGAGTAGCACCACCTTCAAAGGCATCATACCGGGGCGAGAGGCACGTTGCAGTGGAAAGATAACCTTGGATGTAGTCTTCGGAACCTCGGATAATTACCGATCCGAAGAAATCACATTCCACATTGCCCCCTTTAAGAGCGGATATCATGCCCTCCTGGGACGAGACGCCTTCTCCAAATTTCAGGCAGTACCACACTACGGCTATGTGAAACTCAAAATGCCAGGGCCGAACGGGATAATCACCGCCTCGAGTGACCCCGACAGAGCACTCAAAGCCGAGAACAAAACGGAGTCACTCGCCCTCGAATCCCTGTCCGAAGCCCTCGCAGCAGAGGAACAGAGCACATTACGTGCCGAAGTCGACTGAGATGATGTCATACTCGGCAAATGGCCGAAGTCCACCTCCTTTAAGCCGGCGGATGAAATAGTCAAATTCCAAGTGCACCCCATGGACCCAGCCAAAACGGCGTCCATAGGGGCGAACCTCGATCCAGAGATTGACGAGGCTCTATGTAATTTCCTAAGGGGGAATTGGGATATATTTGCCTGGCACCCTTCGGACAAGCCAGGGATACCCCGCAGGCTCGCGGAACATATCCTAAACATATTGAAAGGCTACAAACCCGTCAAGCAAACACTTTGACGCTTCTTTGAACCCAAGGG
Organism: Elymus sibiricus; assembly: GCA_039707655.1. Taxonomy (NCBI): domain Eukaryota; kingdom Viridiplantae; phylum Streptophyta; class Magnoliopsida; order Poales; family Poaceae; genus Elymus; species Elymus sibiricus. The sequence goes on from CM077676.1 coordinate 292,212,616, forward strand.
TCAAGCAATGGGTGAAGAATTGGCCAAATTATTGGAAGCCGGATTCATCCGAGACATAAAACACCCCGATTGGCTTGCCAATTTGGTCATGGTACCAAAAAAGGATAGGTCCTGGCGCCTGTGCGTCAATTTCAAAGACCTCAATAAAGCATGCCCCAAGGATCCTTTCCCCTTACCACAAATTGACCAAATTGTAGATGCCACAGCCGGGCATGATTCGCTGTGCTTCTTGGATGCCTACTCAGGATATCATCAAATCAAGATGAAAGAATCTGACCAGGCAGCAACAACATTCATCACACCTTACGGGCCATTTTGCTTCAATACGATGCCCTTCGGATTAAAGACTGCTGGCGCCACATACCAGCGCATGATTCAATCATGCTTAGAGAAACACATCGGGAAGACCGTTGAGGCCTACGTCGACGATGTGCTTGTCAAAACCAAACACGTTGGACAATTGGTAGACAATCTCCGTGACACATTCACTAGCTTACAGGAGTATCAAATTAAGCTCAACCCCAAGAAATGTGTCTTCGGAGTACCAGCCGGCAAACTTCTCGGCTTCATCGTGTCTAGCTGAGGTATCGAAGCCAATCCGGCAAAAATAAATGCCTTGGACCGCTTAGAGGTACCAACATAGCTCAAGCTTATACAAAAGCTGGCAGGATGCATGGCGGCACTGAGACGCTTCATATCAAGACTCGGGGAAAAAGCCTTACCCCTGTATAGACTCTTAAAACAGACAAAGACCTTCAAATGGACCGAGGAGGCCGCTGCAGCTCTGGAAGGCATTAAAGCTCTCCTTGCAACCAATCCTATCTTGGCAGTGCCTGGCATATGTGAGCCGATGATATTATACATCTCGGCCACAAACCAGGTGGTCAGTGTCGGGCCCGTTGAACCCAGGGTACCTTGGCCCGTCTGCCCATGGCCCAGAGCGTAATGCTTGGCGGTGGCCCATTAAGTGGCCCACCGGCGGGCACCTCCAGCAAGACCCCTCATGAGGCCCGGCCTCCTGAGGACCCCTCCCCCGGGAGCGGGCGAGCAAGACTCAGCCACGACTTCACCGAGAGCCTTGCGAGGCCATCTCACGAGGCAGCCTCCCGAGGCACCCTCCCGAAGATATGCAAGACTAGTCCCATTTGGCTCGGTCGCGCGGTCTCGTGCCCATCATGTGGGTGACGCGTGCGGCGACGAACGGCGACAGAGGCCGCGCCAGCAGGCGCAGATGGAGATGATTTCCCCTTTTGTGCTAAGGGAGCAAGGCCAGCAGTCCATTTTCCAAAGTAACCCCCAAAGGTTGCCCGATCGGTGAAAGAAGACCAAGACGGTGGACGCGCAGGGCGGAGGTCATCACCGAGCCCACCGGCACATCATTGATAAGCGCTTTGCAGGCGAAGACCATCTTTTGTCAGGATAGACTGCGCCCCTGTCCCCCTTCAAAATTGCCGTTGTGTGGCAACCCTTCCCGCCAATGTTTTCGGGGGATGAGGACCAAGGCAGATATAAAAGGAGGGCAGGGTGCCGCTGTAGAGGAGAGCGATTCCAGCTTCCTCACCTTGTACGCTTGTACTCACCAGAGCAATCCCAACCAAGCAGGAGTAGGGTTTTACACCGCAAGGTGGCCCGAACCTGGGTAAACCGCTGTGTCTCCGGCCCGCTCCCGCCAGCGCGCTCTCGCCATAGCTTAGTCGGGGTACGGCACGAGGTGGTAGGAATGAGCTCACCCCAGTGTTCAAACCTTTGGGTCTCCGGAGCCCGAGCTCCCACAGTCAGCGCAGTACTCGTGGTCGAACGAGACATGGAAGGTCACAAGTTCCGGGTACAAAGGCCCGTGTACTACGTCTCCGAGGTCCTAACCCCGTGCAGGACACGCTATCCCCACTATTAAAAGATAGCCTACGCTGTCTTCATGGCGTCCCGAAAACTTTGGTACTACTTTCAAGAGTGCTCCATAACCGTGGTATCCGACGTCCCATTAAGTGACATAATCAACAATAGGGATGCAACGGGGCGCATAGCCAAATGGGCCATAGAGCTCCTACCATTTGAAATAATTTACCGACCGCGCCGGGCTATTAAATCTCAGGTGTTGGCCGACTTCGTGGCCGAATGGATGGAGGCCGAGCTCCCTCGAGAATACAACACTTACTCGCATTGGACGATGCATTTCGACGGTTCCAAAATGCTTGCTGGCCTAGGGGCCGGCATAGTGCTTACTTCCACAGGAGATAGTATTCGGTATGTATTACAAATTATGTATACCGACTCCAATAACGCGGCAGAATATGAAGCCCTATTACATGGACTCCGGATAGCAGCTTCCATGGGGGTCCAACGTCTTGAGGTCCGAGGTGATTCCATCCTCGCCATATCACAAGTTAACGGCGAATTCGATGCAAGGGACCCAAAAATGACAGCCTACCGAAATGCCGTTGTACAAATCTCAGCCAAGTTCGAGGGGCTTGAATTTCATCATATACCCTGAGATAGCAACCAGGCCGCAGATATACTCACCCGAATGGGCGCCAAGCGGGAAAAAGTCCAGGAAAATACCTTTCTTGAATGGCTCTTTAAGCTGTCCGTAGTCTGGCAAGACGACAAGGGCACGTCGGACTTAAACAACATTGAACAACCCCCCCCCCCCCCCGCCCGAAGACGACAATGGGCCAGATAACAGCTTCTACACACGAAATTATGGCAGTTATTGCACCATGGACCGAGCCGCTCCTCGCATACCTGCTCCATAAAGAGCTCCCCGAAGACCAAACCGATGCACGTCGGATCATAAGGCAATCCAAAGACTATAAGGTTCATGAGGGAGAACTCTATAAAATAAGCACCACGGGCGTCCTCCAGCGATGTATTTCCGAAGAGGAAGGACGATTATTACTCCAGGAGGTCCACTCCAGCATGAGCGGACATCACGCCGCTGCTCGGACCTTGGTTAGCAAGGCCTTCCGAGCTGGTTTTTACTGGCCAACCGCGGGCGCCGATGCCTCTGCGTTAGTACAACACTCCTCCGGCTGCCAGGTATTCGCCAAATAAAGCCACATGCCCCCTGCAGCTCTCCACACAATCCCTATAACTTGGCCTTTCATGGCCTGGGGGCTAGATATGGTCGGCCCACTCAAGGGCTGGTCAAGAAAAAATAAATACCTACTTGTCATGCTGGACAAGTTTACCAAGTGGATCGAAGCAAAACCAGTAACTTCGGCTGGTGCAGTCCATGTACTCGAATTCATCTCGGGGGTAGTACACCGCTATGGTATCCCCCATAGTCTCATAACAGACAACGGGACAATTTTCACGGCCAAAGAAGTGAAAGCATGGTGCGCAAAAATGGGCATCAAGCTCGACTACGCATCCGTATATCACCCGCAGTCAAACGGGCAGGTAGAATGCGCCAATGGACTAATTCTTAGTGGAATCAGGCCTAGGCTAGTTCACTCCCTCAAGGAGGCCGACTGCAAATGGGTAGAGGAACTTGACTCCGTTCTATGGGGTCTGCGCACCACACCAAACAGATCCACCGGGTATACTCCATTTTTCATGGTGTACGGCGCCGAGGCAGTGCTCCCCTGCGATATCATACATGATGCACCTCGAGTACGCATGTACGAAGAGCGGGAGGCCGAGTTAGATCGGTAGGATGCCTTGGATGCCTTAGAAGAGGAACGCAATGTCACTCGGGCACAATCTGCCATTTACCAGCAACAAGCTCACCGCTATCATAGCAGGGAGGTCTGCGCAAAGGACTTCAACAAGGGAGACCTCGTCATGCGGCTTCATCCAGAGAAGTAGACGCATAAGCTCTCCCCTAAGTGGGACAGGACATTCATCATCGACCAGGTCCTCACCGGAGGCGCGTACCGAATTCGAGACCCAAAGTACGGGCGTCTAGAACCCAACCCCTGGAACGCGGCGCTACTCCGACGTTTCTATGGTTGAAGCTCTAAGAACTACTCACCTCTATACATACACCACCATACATTTCTTTTTTTCTTTCCTTTTTCTCTTTTAAAAGATTTCGGAGGCATCCCTTGAAGGGCCCCGAGGAACAAAATCAATACCGCATGTTCTTTTCAAAACACGCATCATTCCACCTCTTACACACTATTGTCTTTCAAACCATAATATGCATCGATTTGACTTAAGATTTGGCCAAGCTGGGTTGCCCGGCTCCTGTGCTTGCCCCTTACGTTCCCTATCTTTCGGCTAAGAGGCAAAGGGAGCACCGCTGTGATTGTTACTCCTGGGTCATCCGGTGCAGTACCTCAGACAGACAAAGCCGAAAGCTAGCACTCTTAAATGTACAAATTGGTCGGCCATGACATAGAAATAAAGTGGAGGAGGTCTCTCAAACCCCGACCAGGGGCTTCACCTCCGAGGTCACCCGTCTTCGGACTTATGTGTTCGACACAGCTACCCGAGGAAAGGAACTATTGTAAGAACTATTTTCCTCGGAAGATGTTTCTTACGTTAAAAAGTAATATAACATAACTCTCTGCCTCACTCTCATCGCTCGCAGCATATAGCCGGATTGCCTCGTCTCCTGAAGCATCTGTTCCGTTCACTTCGGATAGTAGTAAGCGGACACTCCTCGGTCACTAATCTAGGAGGTAGAAGCCGATGGCTGGTTGGCAGAGTTTATATGCGCAGATTGAATAATGACGTAAAGTACTTTGATACATAGAGTCATACATTATCATTTCATTACACTTGGTCTAACCCATCTATTAAGACATCTAAGGCGCAGTCCTTCTGCGACGACCGAGCGGCAGACATGACATTCTCGTATACGAGACTAGTGGGTATTTCTTCCCCGCCTGGCCCCATTGGCCCTACCTCAGCTAGGTGCGTCGTATCAACCTCCGTATACCGGGTCTTGACCATGGCCCAGGCCTCCCTCGCCCCTTCCCGGCAAGCAGACACCTTCCACGCCTGGATCCGACACCGAGCTCACCACATATGTTCAGCTAGGATGGCCATGTCTTCGGGAACGTGCTCCACTTCGGGCCATAACGCCTTGAAAATTTCCTTCATTGATTTACGTGCACTTTCGTGCACCTCGGCTAGCCGGGTCGCCATGTCTTCGGGAATCGGACCTCGGTCATCAAGGGGTCGGCCGGATATGAAAGCTGGCAAAAAGCATGTATTAGCCTGCTAAACATCTTGGCTAAACCCCCAAACTCAAGTAACGATTCTTGAAATAAAAACTTACCAAAAATCGTCTCATCGGTTCGACGATTCTTGGCCTTGGCGGCAGCCAGTTGAGCTTTTAAGCTCTTGATCTCGTCAGCCTGTCGGGCGTTTTCAGTCCTTAGCGCATTAACGCCATCTACCCTTTGGGTCACCACATGTTGATTGGCCTGGCGCTACGACTCCGTATAAAGCAAATCCTCGCGGGCCTGCTTGAGATCTCTTTCAAGATGACCTAGGGCTTCCGCTGCCACATCGGATTATGCTGTCAGGAGACCTCAATAATTTAGATTATTATATACAAGACAAAACACTTACCGTGTGCCTGTCGAGTGAACTTTTTCACCTGTTCCACCTCGGTCAAGGTAGTCTCCAACCTCCCCTTTGCCTGGGAAAGGGCCTCGGATAGCTGATCATTCCTCGCCTGTGCACTCCATAAAAAAAACTTCTTCAGGTTGAAATCAAGCCTCGCTATGGGCATTGTTGCCCATATCAAGCCTTAGGGGCTACTACCACGGTGGGCAGTATGGACAAACAGAGACATAAGAAATCTTTGAGATAAAATGAGCTCGGGCTGGACCTTACCCGCAACCCTTGAGACAAAACATCTAATGATTGATCAAATATTGCATGGGTCGCCCCGAGGTATGTGTCCACCGAGCTGAGAGCATTGAACTCCCGGTCCGAGAATGCTAGACTCCTCAAGGAGGTCTTTCGCCACCGATAATTCACGGCACATTGGATCTTGGAAGGAGTAGCCGAGCTAGTCTCTGAATCCTCAGGCTGGGGAACTTCTGGAGTAACTCCCGAAGAAGGACGTGCTTCGGCTTCCCTGTTTGAAGCCGCCGTCCCCTCGGCCCTCGCACTCGCTGCCATGGAGGAAGGAAAAGACTGCCTGTGAATGATCAAAGGGCACTACAAAAAAAACACTTCCGTGATGATACGTCTTTGTCACAGTAGGTCAAGTCTTCTGTCATGCATGTACATTCGTGACAATTTTATGACAGAATCAAGATAGTCATACCTGTGCTGTCGTAGAAGTGTTCCATGACAATACTGAAATTATCACCACAGAAGTGTCCACTTCCATGACGATAAATGTCGTGTCATGGAAGTGTTTTCGTCAAGGGTGACCGACACGTGGCTTCCACCGTAACGGGTCGCCGTTAAGCTATCGGGTCCGGTTTTGGATCCGATAACCCGTTAACAGCCCTGACCAATGGCGATTTTCCATGTGTAAATTTCTCATTCGCCGGCCGATCCACGTGTCAGCTCGGCGTTGCGATAGATGTCATCCATTCATTGGACGAGAGACGCCTATGATACGTCGACACATGGCATGACCCAACAGTGGCCCATTTAGGTTAAAAAGGCCGGCCCGTTTGACTTGGTCAAAAGTTAGCAGGCCGGCCCATGGAAAGCCTGTTAACGGCCTGTTCGCATACAGCCCATCTACGGCCCGGGTACTCACGGCCCGTTATGGCCTTTCAATATTCGGCCCAGTAGCATCATATGGGTCATCCCATATGATTCTAGCACGTTGTCACTTTTGGCCCATTTATGGTCCGTGAAGTCTTTCGGCCCATATGAAGCCTTTTGCATCTGTGGGCCCATTGATGGCCCGTGGTGAATCAGGCCCATCATGAACAGTAAACTACTTTGAGCCCATTAATGGCCCATGATTCAGTTGGGCCGTTTCAAGCCCGTGCTCTCTTTCGGCCTTCTAAGGGCCCATACATTCTTGGGCCCATTTCCGGCCCTCGATTACTTACGGTCCATTACTGGCCTGTTATGCTAATGGGCCAAATTCAGCCCGTGGTAACATTCGGTCCGTTTGTGGCCCGTTAACTAGTTGGGCCGTTTTCATCTTGTCCCGTAATCCGTCCCATTAACGACCCGTCAGGCCTCTTGATAGAATTAAGCCTGTGCTGTCTTCCGGCCTGTTAATGACCCATTATGGTCTTTGGGCCCATTACGGACGGTTCCGATTTTAGCTCGTTTACGGTCCATATTGCGGTCCGGTTTAGGCCCACGAACAGTACGGCCCATAGGAGGCCCATGGATCCTACGGCCCATAGGATGCCCAGCGTTACCATGGCCCATATGTGGCCCATGGTTATTGCGGCCACTAGCAAAGCAAGGAAAAAGAACTACGGTGACTACAAGCAAACAAATAAACAAAAGACTAAGTAAATAAATAAGAAAGCAACTAACGCTAGGCTATTACGGCGATTACATAGATTACATCCACTGGGCATCAAAGTTCGCTACCAGTGCAAATATTAGGGAACCACAAAGCAGCATATTACATACACTGGGCGTCTAAATTGGCCACCAGTGCAAATAAACGCGGCAGCAAAACAAGTCTAGAACTAAAACCACTTCAGAAGAGCTCAAGAAACGATAACCTGGGCACCCACCATGCTGGCAAGAAGCTTAGCAAGCTTATTATCTTTCTCTTGTTTGGCACTAAAATCCTCCAACTCTTGCTGTTTCTCCAGAAAGTATGCATCTGAATTCTGCAGGGACTTGCTCAGTCCTTCGGCTTCTTGTCACAGCACAGCTGATCGTTATCTTTCAGCTTGTAGTTGAGACTCAAGAAGCTGAACTGATTCAGGCAGCGAGTTCGAAGGGCTTGTGCCAGCGGTAGTGGCTAGTAACTCGAACACTACATCAAGGCAGGACTTTGGGGTTGTCTCACTATCTTCAAGATAGTTTTTATTAGCTTTCTTGGAGAACAACAGGGTTGTCTGACTATCTTGGACCTTATCTGCATTACTTCCTTTACCATTGCATAATGGGGTACTCTTCTCCACTATTCTGCCGACATTCTAAAGAGGAACAAGCTGACACATCACAGGTTTAGCATGTATATGAAACTCATTTTGGTAAACCAGTTCAGTAGTAAGGTTGACAGGATTATACTAACTTGTCTTCTATTGCAAGGTAGTACATAATAACAGAATGAAACAAACATATATCTATCTACTATGGTCACTGTATTGTCTATATCATCCTAGTTTATGTTACCAAATCAAGATAGAGACACAGTTCAAATCATATATGTTTAAGACAAAGTAGCATAGACAGAATATAAGTGTGGGAAACTACATAGCACTAACAACACTTGTAATGTGCATGACATGAGAACATAACTGTTTATACAATTGAAACTGAAATCAACATAGAGCAAGAAGTTACAACAGCAAACCAGTTAAAGAAATAGGTTTAAAACATACCTTTTGCACCATTGGACTTTCAATTGGATCCTTCAAATTAGAAATTAGTTGGTATGAGTAAATACAGTGATGCAAGAGCAAAGGAGAATGCACCATAGCTACGGAAACTGACCTGAGAACAGTTGTTCTTCTTCTTTAAGCGTGGAGTTTGGGTTCCCTGTGGTGGTCCTCATGCTTTGGGCACTGCAGTTCCCTTACTAACTGCTCATGTGTGGGTGCTCTGTGGTGGAGATGGTGTTGTGTCAACTGGAAGTGGGTTACTATCTGCTGGGGTTGGGGTTAGATGGGGTGTATCTAGTTCTCTGGCCAACGGGGTAGGGGTACAATCTGCAAGAGTGTCGATTATGTGTGGTGGGGCTGGCTCTTGGGCAAGTACAACCGTGGTTCTATCTGCATCAACGGGTAGCACCGTCTTTTGTGAAGACCATGTTTTTACTCCCTTAGATACTGCCATCACCCCCTCCAATTCAAATGGATAATAAACAAGAAAAGAAATTGAAGGTACAGACATTGTGATAGACAGATGCAGTAATTCTTGTATATGTTGTCTAACCAAACAGGACAACATGACACAATTTCACATATATGATGGCTAAGGCTAACTAAACAGGATAGCATGACACAATTTCAGATATATGATGGATAACTAAATAGGATAGAATGACATAATTCAACATATGATGACTATCTAAACAGGATGACATGACATAACTATATGATGTCTTTATAAAATAGGCTGGCATGAAATAATTCACATACATGTTGTCTAAGTATACAGGATGGCATGATATAATTCACATATATGATTGATATACTAAGTAGCTGGCACTCGCATATATGATCTCTAAACTAAGCAGATGGCATTGAATATTGTGTATATGATGTTTAAACTAAGCAATGCAAGACACCATATGCATGATATGAGAAATATAACCATCGCAAGTTAGAGCATACACCTTAGGGGGGATATAGGACTGGTCATCTGTCTCTGAATCCTCCTCTGAGGAGCTACCTGTAACCAGCGAGATATCTGCTTCAACAGGTAGCATTGTCTACTTTGAAGACCTTGTTTTCACTCTAGATTTTTCCATAACCAACTCAAATGGTTGATGCACACGAAGAGTAGTTCAATATAGAAACATTGTCGGCAAATGGAATACGTAATGAAAAAAAAGGATGGCATGACATAATTCACATATATGATGCCTGGCTACACAGGATGGCATTGCATAATTCACATATATGATGCCTTGCTAAAAAAGATGGCATTGCATAATTCACATATATGATATACTCCCTCCATTTCTAAATATAAGTCTTTGTAGAGATTTCACTATAGACCACATACGGATGTATATAGATGCATTTTAGAGTGTAGATTCACTCATTTTGCTCTATATGTAGTCCATACTGGAATCTCTACAAAGACTTATATTTAGGAACAGAGGGAGTAGAAACTAAACAGGTGGCATTCACACAAAGCATGTCTAATCTAAGCAGATGACTAGCAATGCAAGACACCATATGCATGATATGAGCAATATAACCCTGCCAAGCTAGAGCATAAACCTCAGGGGGGGGGGAGGAATAGGACTGGTCATCTAAATCTGAATCCTCCTCTGAGGAGCTATCTGTAACCAGCAAGATATCTGCTTCGACAGGTAGCACTGGCTGCTCTGAAGACCTTGTTTTCACTCCAGATTTTTCCATCACCGACTCAAATGGTTGATGCACAGGAAGAGTAGATGAATGTACAAATGTTGTGGACAAATGGAATACATGATGAAATTTTTTTTAGTATGGCATGATATAATTCATATATATGATGACTGGCTAAACAGGATGGCATTGCATGATTCACAAATATGATGCCTGGCTAAACAAGATGGCACTGTATAATTCACATATATGATATAGAAACCAAACAGGTGGCATTCACACAAAGCATGTCTAAACTAAGATGATGACATATACGATGTATAAAGTAAGCAATGCAAGGCGCCATATGCATGATATGACCGACATCAGCATGCCAAGTTAGAGCAAACACCTCAGGTGGTAAATAGGAGTGGTCTGCTCCCTCTGAATCCCCCTCTAAATAGTTATCTTCCTCTGGAATACAATCTATGGGGGAGGGGGGCTGCCACTGTGCCCACCATGGAGCGACGTCTGCATGACATTATATTCCCACGCAATGCTCTTCTCTTTTTCTCTACATGTTCTGTACGATTGTGTACAATAACTGAGATGCATAATAAAAAAAACATAGTCAGATTATGTAAGGCCTAAGGGGTGCATGCAGAAATCAAGACTGATGGTAGCAACCAGTGGATAGATCCAAAACTAATGGCAGTAGGCAGATGATAGCTTCAGTTAAAAAAGACAGATGATGGCTCCTCTACTGTTCATTGCCCACCCAACATGAACCACATAGAAGACCCGAGATGAACCAGATAGTAGACAGAGATACTATTCATTGCTGCCTCAATATGTGCCCCACAAGCATTTTAAAACTCAAGTCTGAACATTAGTTTGGACCTGACTCATAGTCTAAGAGGTGAACAGGACGATAAAGTAGCAGGTAATATTAATCGATGTATGACGTAAGCAGACATGAAAGAGTGCGACCTCTCTTCCAGAACTATTTAGTCAACACGTTCATCTGCTCAGTCGATGATGGTAATGCAGTTGGTGTGGCTGCCGGCAGCGGCGAAGAAGATCTGAGGCGGCAAAAGAAGGTCTGGAGTGGGGATCTCTGCTGCGGTGGACGCTTCCGTCGATGGAGCAGCTCAGGTGGGGTGGACGATGGCACAGCAGGAGCGGGACAAACCACACAGATTTTTCTTTGACACCTATCTGTAAATGAAGTAAATCTATAAGGGCTCCTTTGAACTAGAGGATTCTAAAAAATGCATGGACTGGAAAAACACAGGAATAGGATAGGAATGCACTGTTGGGGAACGTTGCATGGGAAACAAAATTTTCCTACGCTCACCAAGATCAATCTAGGAGATGAACATCTACGAGAGGAGAGATTGCATCTACATACCCTTGTAGATCACTAAGCGGAAGCGTTAAGAAACGCAGTTGATGTAGTCGAACGTCTTCGCGATCCAATCACGATCCGTCTACGAACTCCCGATCAAGTGCTGAACGGACGGCACCTTCGAGTTTAGCACACGTGCGGCTCGGCGGCGTCCTCTCCTTCTTGATCCAGCAAGCGAGAGAGAGGGGGTAGATGAGATCGGGACCAACACGACGGTATGGTGGTGGTGGTGGCAGCGGAATTCCGGTAGGGCTTCGCCAAGCGCGTACCGATGAAACGTGGGAGGAGTTGGGAGAGGTAACGGGCAAGGGTCCAAGGGGTGGCTGCCCCCAACGCCTCCTCACCTTTATATAGGCGTGGAGGGGGCTGGTGGCTTGCCCTCCAAGGCCCTAGGGTCGTTGGCCAAAGGGGGAGGAAGGAAATCCCTCCTTTCCTTCCCCACCGATCACTATCCCCCTTTTTAGGGATCCTGATCTTATCCCTTTGGGATATGATACTATTCCTTTTAAGGGAGGATCTTGGTGTGCCTAGACCAGGGTTGTGGGGACTTTCCCCACTACCCACGTTCATGTGGGTCCCCCATGCAGGTGGGCCCCACTCCGGAACCTTCTAGAACCTTCCCGGTACAATACCGAAAAAACTCGAACTTTTTCCAGAACCCCGATAACAACTTTCCATATATGAATCTTTACCTCCGGACTATTCCGGAGCTCCTCGTGATGTCCTGGATCCCATCCGGGACTCCGAACAACCTTCAGACTTTCCACTATTAATATCTCAATACTACCCTAGCGCTACCGAACGTTAAGCGTGCGACCCTACGGGTTCGGGAATATGCAGACATGACCGAGACTCCTCTCCGGTCAATAACCAATAGAGGGACCTGGATGCCCATATTGGTTCCTACATATTCAACGAAGATCTTTATCGGTTGAACCACGATGTCAAGGATTCAGTCAATCCCGTATGCAATTCCCTTTGTCCGGCGATATGTTACTTGCCCGAGATTCGATCGTCGGTATCTTCATACCTAGTTCAATCTCGTTACCGGCAAGTCTCTTTACTCGTTCCGTAATACAAGATCCCGTGGCTAACTCTTTAGTCACATTGCTTGCAAGCTCATTGAAATGCTGTATTACCGAGTGGGCCCTGAGATACCTCTCCGTCATACGGACTGACAAATTCCTAGCCTTGATCCATGCCAACTCAACAGACACCTTCGGAGATACCTGTAGAGCATCTTTATAGTCACCCAGTTATGTTGCGACGTTTGATAGACACAGGGTACTCCTCCGGTGTCAGTGAGTTGCATGATCTCATGGTCATAGGAACAGATACTTGACATGCGAAAACGATAGCAATAAACTTGACACGATCATATATGCTACGTTCATAGTTTGGGTCTTGTCCATCACATCATTCTCCTAATGATGTGATCCCGTTATCAAATGACAACTCATGTCTATGACCAGGAAACCATGGCCATCTTTGATCAACGAGCTAGTCCGGTAGAGGCTCACTAGGGACATGTTGTTGTCTACGTATCCACACATGTATTTGTGTTTCCAACCAATACAATTATAGCATGGATAATAAACGATTATCATGAACAAGGAAATATAATAATAACCATTTTATTATTGCCTCTAGGGCATATTTCCAACATGCACGTGCAAAACAGAGCATTTGCAAACACAGGATTTCTGTCAAACTGGGTGTTTGGTTCACAGGAATTGGAAGAACACAAGAATGCAGAGAAACATGGTCAAATTAAAGTCAAACCACATGAAAATGTTAAGTTAGAATCTTATTATGCCACTAATGCACTTAGTCTTGTTCTTCATGCATAGGAATTTGTAAAGGACGTCCAAGTGGATATTAAAATTCTTACGTTTTTTCTTTGAGAGACACCAAAGGAAAAAAAATCCTCCAGTTTGCTTTGCTCCATTCCTTCTAACCAAATGCATGAATAGCAGTACCATAGGAAACTTTCCAAGTCCTATGTTTTCCTTCACTTTTTCTTTGAACCAATGGCGATTCTAGTAGGCAGTCTTCAACAGGCTGAAGCCTACCCTCGAATAATGTTTTTGTACTACTACTATTTTGGACACAACCAACTAGCTCAACTCCCAGGCCCATCTACACATGCACGGCTCCAACACGTAGAAATAAAAAATGATCGCTTCCGAGAGAGTCCAACACGGATAGCTACTAACTTGCCTACTACCTCAGTACTTGTCATATGGGAGAAACTATTCGTATTTCTCGTTACTACGTGTTCTCAGTGGGTGTTCTTGCCTGCATGAACTGGATATTTTTTCGAAAAGAAACCTAAAGTTTTTCAATATATACTACATGTGCTCTGTTGTACTCTGAATAAATTTGAGCTTATATGGACAACATAAGTAGGTCCATTATTCTGGTTAAAAAATTAATATCTTAAAGAAAAACAATTCAGTAATAGTACATGTTCCCGTTGTAATCTAAAATTTTGCGAGTTTATTTGGTCCACATGATTATGAGATGATGGCTATCTTGCTAAACCGATTCAAATTGTGGTTCAAAAGAGCATTTAGTTTTCTCCCTGTTAACTTTGAGACCACCCTCCATTTCTTTCTAGATTTGCAACTGCTTTGAACCAAAGGATCCCTAAGGGATCGACGTGAATGTAGAGTAATAAAGCGATGTGATGAGTGTACATCCTCTTTGGCGTAGCCTTGTCGACCTCGGCATCATTGGGTTGGTCATGGAGGATGGTGTGGCTGGTGTGACTGTCGGAGGTGGGGAAGAAGATCTGAGGCGTCTAGAGACGGCGCCGAGGGTACTGCTCCGCTGTGATGGATGGTTTCGTCATTGGAGCAGCTCCGGTGAGGTGTACAACGGCAAGGCTGAAGCAGGACAAGACAGACAATGTTAATCTGAAGTGGGATTCTAATAGCATCTACAATAGATGATGTAAAATACATCAGCAAACAGTGCTAGATGTAAAATGCATCAGCCACGCCGTGGTTGCTCCAACAGATGATGTAAAAACTGTTGACTCTGAACTTAACTGAAGAAAACTGAATTGTACAGTCGAAACTGAATTTTACTGATGAAACTGAATTTACCGTCGAAACTATTTGCACTAGTTGCAGAGCACTGCAATAGAAGTTTAGGCTGGTCGAGCACTAGTAGCTCCCGAAGCAGTGATCTAAATCAGCAGCCACTCGAGCAGTGAACGCACTAGCAGAGAGCAGCTCGTGCAGCAGCAGCAGCTGCGCCCGGAGCAGCAGCACGAGCAAGAGCTAAAGTAGCAACTCATGTAGCTGCAGCAGGTCATGTAGCAGCAGCAGCGCGAGCGAGAGCAAGGGCAGAGCACAGTAGCAGCAGCACGACCAACAGCAAGAGTAGAGAAGTAGCGCGAACGAGAGCAGGAGCAGCAGTAGCAGCGTGAGCGAGAGCCAGAGCAGTAGCAGCTCCTGCTGGTGTGGACGTCGCCACCAAGGGAGCAACGCCATGGGGGAGAGACGCCATGGAGGAAGTGGCCGGCGACGCCGCCGTCGATGGAGACGCGCTATGGTGGCTCGGGATCGAGCACCGGCAGCCTCGTGAGATCGAATAAAAGAGAAAATGCAACGATGAGTGTAGAACCTCCTTGGTGGCGCCGAGTAGGCTTCAGCTTCATCAGAGGAAAATGTAGAGGGTGATGCGGTTCCAGTGGGGCAGGTGAAGATGGCGCTGTGGGAATGGAGGTGGCGCGTTAGACAAGGCGAACGTCGGGGCAGCTCCTTGGAGGTGGAGGACTGGGCGGCTGAACCGGCGGGGCGACGAGATCGACAACGGATCCTCATCCGGAGCGGTGGATGTGGGACGTCGAGCTGTTGCTGTGGACGATGTCGTCGGGGAAGAGGCTTCGACTGGGCAGCGGTCGGGTGGTGGATGGAGGAGGGTGGGGTTTCATGGGTTTTGGCGGCCTCGGTGTACCAATGGGGGTAACACAGGGGAAGAGAGGGGGAGCCATGGCTTAGGGACGCGGTTATCCGAAATTTGGGGTAAGTTACGGAAGTACCCCCACCAGTTTTAACCATGGGACATCGAGGCGGTATTTCCGGCTAAGGGGTAGAAGGGGGATTTCGCACGTTGGGCGGCGCAACCGATTTCGGATGAGGAGGGAGTTTTCACGCGCGTTGAAATTTTGGGATAACAAGGCGCGGGTTGAAGAGGCGGAAGTTTCGCACCACAAGAGACAAAGAGATACTCTAGTTTGAAAATTTCGTGATAACAAGGCACGGCTTCGAATTTTGGGAGAACAAGCTTAACGTGTACAAAAAAACAAAAAAAAGACAATTCGTACAAGACAAGAGAGAGTCATGTCCCGTTTTACTATATTACTACAAATGCCATTCAAAACCAACAAAAAATAACTAAAAAATTCGGTAGAACAAGCTTAGCGTGTACAACACCAAATCAATTCGCACTTCCCTTGGCAACAACAAAAAAACAAATCAAAACACTTCCGCAAAAAAACAAATCAAAACACTGTTGTCTACCATATTAACTCAATTTGAATCAATTTTCCCTATTTGAATACGATTGTTGTCAAGTTATGCCATCATTTTAATATTATCTTGATAACACAATACATGCATATAGTAGTAATCCTATTTAAATATGAACTACATGTACCATACGATCTCCAATTCAAATATTTGTATCCATTTTATGTTGAATTCAAATAACGGTACATTTCATGCTCTAGCTAGACGTTCGGAATGATCTAAACCCTGTTTTCATATGTATAATGTGTTTAACACACACAATGCATGCCCCCCCCCACACACAACATTTAGATGTTAGCTGCGAAAGCCACACATTATCTCAAATTCGAACAGTTATGTCCATGCATGGATGCAATGTGGTCAGACGATGCCTGCCATCGGTGTCTCAAATTCAAATCAATTTGGGCTTGTTCGACGTGTGTATATAGTATTGCATGTTCGATTCAAAACCACTCGCATATCTCGATTATATTCATGCATGCATGGGTTACAAACATCATGATCTCTTATTCAAATATTTGAATCCACTTATATATTGATTATCATCTATATGTGAGTCTTTTACACCCACACGCACACTCCTCCTCTCTTTGTAAATATATACCACTAACTTTCCTATCGTACATGCATATATATACGCACATACACTCCCCACTCGGCATCCTCTACATCGCGCACACACGTTCTTGTTCTCTAGGTCGGTCTCCCACTATCTCTCTAGGTCTATTCATCTGCATCTTTCCCACACACATCGATCGATATACCCCTCTAGCTAGGTCTGCCTAGCTACCACACACAAACATGTACACATATGGTCCTACGTACCCTCATCTCACCATCCATGCCTCCCGCCCTAACTCAGAGGAACGCGTGCACTATCGCCCCCTCTGTTGTTATCCATCTCGCACTCGTACATTGTCTCAAGCTAACTAACTAACAGGCCTCTCGCACCATCTTATAGGTAGCTAGCTAGCTGCATCCCTCCCCCCCCCACACATCTCTCCCTCTATTCGTCACTCTTGGAGTTCTTTATCTCTGACACATGCATGCATGTGCACCAATCGATTTCCCTCTATGTGTAGCCAGGTCTCTCTCGCTATTTTCCCACACAAACCGACTGATCTATATCTCTAGTTAGGTCTTCCCCTCTTTTCCCATGTACACACATCGACGGAACTACGACCTCTCTCGATAGGATAGCCTACCACACACACATTAATTGTCCCTCCCCATCTTATCATCCATGCCTTCCGCTTTATCTATCAATCAGACGCGCGCGTCCATGCACGTTCTCATCCCCTCTCTCTAATTATCGATATCGCACTTGTACTCCTTCCTTATCTTCGTATACCTGGCCTCTCGCACCATATCCAAGCACCCCCCTGTCCTAGCGCTTGTACGCTCGTAAAGTTCTTCCCTCTATCCGTCTCTATCGATATCTGGCGTAAACGATCCTTCCCCTCTCTTATCATACATCGGCCCCTGCACATACATATACTATTTATGTAGGCCTCTCTTTGAGACAAACATATGTATAGAAGAGGTGCACGCACGCACGCACTCCTTCCCTCATACACACACATGGGTACACGGTGGAGCACACTTCTATAAGAAGAGGCAGCCCATGTGATTGATAATTTGATGCGTGTAGTAAGGCATTTTAGATGATGTGGCACTAGTACTTCCGGTACGTGCAAAGCAAACAAGTTGGATTTCCAATAGCATGGCACTACTTTGTAGGAAACAAAATACGAGGAAGATCTTGTTTAGGGTGATGTCTCTCTTTTTTAGTCAATATATTTATGAATAAAATGATGTGCGGGGGCATCAATGAAGCGACATGGCACATGTGGAGGTGTTGTTTCCCAGCTCCCTGTGTGGATTTGATCACACTGACGTGCCGATAGTTCTCGAAGAACGTAGACACTTTTTTTTGAGGGTGGGTACACTTAGGTTACTGTAGACGCGAATCCGAAACACCTAGACCGCTGGATCAACATCAATGAATGGCTGATATCACATCACACGTGAACGATTGAGAATTTCAAAACTAATTATAGAAATAGCCAGCAGCGGGCTCCTCTTTTTTTGGTCTGAGAAGTTGCGGGCGTCTGGCTCCGCCACGATGGACTCCGAGAGCGCGGGCCCACGTATGCGTTCGAGAAACGTATGCAAATTGTCGGCCAAACTCCCATGACTCCGCTCCAGTAAAAAAACTCCCTTGCTTCCCGCGCTGGAAAAACACCCCCCTCGCCTTTCTAATGGGGATTTCTATCGACCGATCTCGTTAAGGAGTGAAAGCAAGTGTTACACTTTACATATTAAGTTAGGCGGTAAACTTACAGCCCGTCGCGTTCGCGTTGCACCAACACACGGTCGGTCCGGCCCGCCGCTCACCGAAGGGATGCGCATCGGCTTGGTGCGTCCCTGACATGTGCAACCGCAAGTGAGCAGTAGCACGAACAGACGGTCGGTCCGGCCCGCCGCTCACCGAAGAGACACGCATCGGCATGATACATCACTGACATGTACGACCGCATGTGAGGAGTAGCAAACCGATAGGCCAAGACCCCCCTCCTACCGCGCACCAAAAGCTCGGCCTTTTTAATATTAGTATAGATCGCACCATGGAGCAGACCATGGCTCCCTCAGTTGCGAACGCTCGCGTGGTAGTTTCATGTGTGGGGAGGGGCGTGGTGTGGCAGTTTTGTAAAATGCCATGGCATTTCTTTTTTTACTACTGTTTTTGACCAATAACTGGCATCGTCGGATGCAGATCTTACGGTAACTGGGGCGTTCGCCAAGAATAGCCTAGTGGCGAACTATTGACTATTTTCTTTCACACGCATTACATCGACACATATCATCTCTCTCCCTCTTTCCCACGCACACACCTATGCTCACGAGTCTCTCGGGACTTCTCGCACACACCATCTCTAGCTCTCTAGGTCGATGCCACACACATATACTTGTACTGTAGGTTTAGTACATCGTACACGAAGAGAAGAGGTGCACGCACGCACTCGTCCTCTCTCACACACGCATCTGTAGCTATGAATCTAGTGTTCTCAACCATCCGATTCGCTCTATCAAAGGTTCACGTTGCTCCTTGGCCTTCAGATTCAATGGTTCAAAATGCGGAGGCTCAGCTGGAGGCGCGAGGTTTTGCTTATGTGGGTACCGCACACGGCACCAACACGACACAAGATTGGTCTGCCTGGTGCGCAGTCGGGTGAGTACTAGTAGTGTACTACTTTGATGCGTCGCGTCAACTCGCAGAAGTATGCAACACTTCCTTAACAACCAAACATATAAGCATCTTATATTTAGGTTTACTTCTTACCCAAAGGATCTTATATCCAACAGACACAAAATATCCCTTGGACTATTGGGAATTACTTCAAC
Organism: Elymus sibiricus; assembly: GCA_039707655.1. Classification (NCBI taxonomy): domain Eukaryota; kingdom Viridiplantae; phylum Streptophyta; class Magnoliopsida; order Poales; family Poaceae; genus Elymus; species Elymus sibiricus. Next base: position 292,232,052 of record CM077676.1, read on the forward strand.
TACTGATGGGATGTTGAAGTAATTGCTGCGTTGCCACCAAAATCCACCATCTCTTAAGGTAAAGTAGACCAAACTAAACCTTACATTATTATATTACTAAGATAACTAGAAGGCATTGTGGAATCATTTAGGAGGTGAGCTTGTCAATCCGAATGTGGAGGGACACCGTCCTCGACGACCCAGCCCCGGCCAGCAGCTTGGGCGGCACTATCAAGAAGGTCAGCTCCTCCACGGCGACGGCGCCGGGTTCCTTGCTGCTTGTCACCTCAATTTCCACCTTGACGGTGTCGGTACTGCCGTTGGGCACCCCCGGCAGCCCGTTCGCCCACACCTCGGCCGCGTAGTGCAGCGGTGGGGATGCCCCCGCTCTGATGCAGATGACCGACACGGCGATAGGCGCGCCCATGCCGAGCGCGCCGCCGACCATGAAAAATGCGCGGCCATCCTCCTCTGTGAACAGCAAGCGCCGCGGCTCTGACACCGGCACCTGCAGCTGGAGCACCTTGCCGTACTGGATCCTGTGCATGGGCATGGGGTGCATGGTGCTGACGTGGTTGGGGAGCGCCGGCGGCGGGCCTTCGTAGGCACAGCCGGGCACGGGGCACTTGCACGGCACGAGCGGACACGCGCTCTGGTGATCGTCGAGCTTGTGGTAAGTGACATAGAGCCCACAGCCTTCGTGTGGGCACTCCACCCTCGCCGAGGAGAGGACGGCGTCCATCGCCGTGTTGCGCACGTCAAAGCCGCCGCCGCGCTCGCACTTCTGGCACTGCCTCTGGTTCCCGGGGTGCTCGCCGCGGTAGTCCGCGCAGGCCAGGTGCCCATCCTTGCACTGCACAAATCAATCGAACACCAACTCAATCAAGAAAACTGTGCCTTACTCGATCAGCCGAACGGACGAGATGTATTCGAACCTCGTACACCCGAGGCTTCAAGGGGCAGGGGCAGAAGGGGCAGTGGAGCATGGTGAGGTCCATAAAGACGTCCATCGTCAGGTCCTGTTCCATCGGCATGATCTCGCCCTCCTCGTGCACCACCATCTCTCTCTTTAGAGCAAGTACAATAGTGGGCTTATAGCTTGCTTACATGGCAATTTTGGCTATGTGGAGGAGAGAGACATGAAAACGTAAGGGGAGTGAGCATGGTTAGCCGGCTATTAGCTCTATCTTTGTTCCACATCATCTATAGCCAACCTAAAAGCCCATTCATATAATAGTTGCTGGCTATATATACTATATATTTAATGCTTGACCCCACTTTCTTCTCTCACAAAGTGTCTTGGAGCTCGTGCTGCAGCTGGCTACAAGTTTACATCCCACTCCTCTTCTCTCTCCTCTCCTCTCTCCTCCACATCATCATAAATCTGAGGTGGCAACTCTTATAGCCCGCTTATGTCACCCTATTATACTTGCTCAAGAGCCTGGCTATATGCGTGCTCCAAGGCAGATGCAATAAATGTGAGGAAAGAGATAGAGAGAAGATGAGAAAAAGTAATAATCTTATAGCCAACCTTATAGGTAGCCTTGTTGTATGAGTGACTATATGTGTTGGCTATAGTGGATATGGCAACATCTTATAGCCAACAGTTGGCTGTACTAACCATGCTCTTAGGGCCGGGGCATTAGAAAGTTTTACCATCACATGTTCATACTTCAAGGTGCATTAAATCAACAGATGAAAGGGTCAAAAGGAAACTCACGGCATGCATGCATGCCTTGTAATTTTTGTATCGGTAAAAACAACTTTTTGAGAAAATCGAGTCTACTCCTTTGATATGTCGCGTCAAACTCGTACAACAAGGAGAAGCTTGATTACTACTACGCCCTCTCCCTCCCCCATGCGCGCGGTGGCTCGCAGGATGAGGAGAAGCTTTTGCTTACAACATGCTCTCCCTCCCCCACGCGGTGGACATGCAGCAGTTCATTCGTGTCAGATTGCCAGAAGCATATAGTAGTATTGTAGTAGTATGACTTCCCGAAGAGGCGAAGAGCCAAGCGCAACCTGAAATGTGGCAGTTGTGAACGCTCGCATGGCAGTCTCATGTGAAAGGGAGGGGCGTGGTGTGGCAGTTATGTAAAATGCCATGGCATTTGTTTTTTTATTGCTGTTTGCGTCCAATAGGTGCCACCGTCGGATGCAGATCTTACGGTTATTGTGGCGATCACTAGTTATAGGCTCGTGGCGAACTGTTGACTAGTCTCTTTTTGACACGAATTTACAAAATGTATGGTATTCCCCCATTTAGATGGGAACTGCAAAAGCCACGTTACGGCAACTTCAAAGTAGTGAGTCCATTGATGCAGTGTGGGAAAACGGTACCATCGATATCTCAAAGCCAAGAGTTCCAGCTTGTTTGTTCTCTCTCTATATATATTCACCCGTGTGGTTGTTCAATGAATGGAGGGCCGGGGTCCACAAGTGAACAATACTACTAGTACTCCTGGACGCCGTGGAGTTTTGTTCACTGTAGCACGTTAAATAGAGAGTTTCTTTTCTTTAATGTCACATACACAAATTGAAACGATTGTTGTGGAGAGAAAAAGAAAATCACTCCACTATATATATGGGCAGGAGCCTCAGCGCTTGCTTTACTAGGGTTGCTCTCTTCACTCTCTTACCCTCTCCAGATCTAAACAAGACAGCGGTGGCCACACACTCTCTCTGCTCACCGCTGGTCATAGATCTGGCCGGATCCCCTTGTCCGGCGTAGGGGAGTAGGTGCATCGTTCACACGGTCGTCGGCGGCTAGGGAGGAGACCCACAGCTGCCGGCGCGTCCCAATCGGCTGCCCGTGCCATTCTCTCCGACACAACGCCGGCTCGAGAGGGCCTCCGACCCCATCTTCGTCCATCCCGTATTGTGGCCAGATCCGGCCTCCCGCTGCCTTCCTAGCTCCATCCCGACGACCATCAGGTATAGCTTCCTTCGAAAACGGCCTTGCTCTACTGCCCCAGCTCCCCACGTGGCTCCATGTGGATCTTTTTCTACTTCCATCAGCTGTTCCAAGGCCACCTTAATTTTTACTATTATTAGAGGTAAAGCTACTTCATGCAGTCGAATCTAGGACTTGGTTGAAACAGGGAATAAAGGGGGGGGAAAGGTGTAGCATGAATCTAGGACTTGATTCAAAGAGGAAATAGAAGGGGGGAAAGTTGTAGAGACTGGCCAACCGGTCTCTTGGTTCAAAAGGGAAATAAAGGGAAAACGCAGTACAAACTGGATAAGGAACAGATCTATTATTGGTGGAGGAAGGAAAGAAAGTGGCAGCTGGGGGACAAGTCAACAGAGTATGTCCAGGATTAGATTTTCCTCATGTAGTAAAAGGTGCCTAAAGAGAACTAAATTTGGGACCATCCTAGATCTTGGTTGGATGTTTGTTACTCGGGGCAACAAACTCGGCCTCACCACATTATGCGTCCTTGTAGGTACATGGTGCTAATGCGTCCACTGTCTGCATGCCCTTGTACCAACTTTTGGCTGTTGTTAATGTAACTAGAAAAGTGGCCCTCGCAAATGCGAGGGTATCTCTTTAGTTGAAAGTGTCCAAATCTTACGTTCAAAATGCAAAGTGTGTGGGAATTAAATTTTTGGCTTATGGATATCACTTTATCTGAGACAAAATAATACGGTCCTATTAGCACCGCTAATATTATGCTTAATAAAATATCACATATGCATGAAACATATTTAATTTTATTTTTTTTGGCAAAGGATTGTTAGAATTTTAGCTAACATATTTCCACTTGTGCATGTTCTTACATCAAACATAAACTATGAGAGTTAGCCTGCAATTTTTATGTGGCATTAGATTGATATACGAACACTCATATCACATGTCATTAGTATTATATGTATCTATATTTTGGATTTCAAATAATGATCAAGATCTTTACCTAGGATCCTGAGTACAATAAACGAATGATCATGTTTTTGATAGTCAAGCATCGTTTGCTATCAACTAATTCTAGGTAAAGATCCTGAGTGCATGTATCTAAAATAATGATCATGTATCATAGGTTGTAAGCTTATTGTAAAAAAATTAAGTATCATAGGATGTACATGATGGGCAATATCTTGTAGTAGTAGAAAGACAATGCTTGTGCCTATTGACTTTTTTTAAATGAACCTTAATGATGTTTTCTTTCCCTTCCGTGTCTACTTGTGTCATCTTTAATTTTGTAATACAAGAATAAAAACTGATGATATAAGACACGTAATTAGTTATGATATAAATTTCTGAGACATACTAAAGTTTTAGGTAGATTTATGTGGAAGGAGATTTGCCTCACTTGTTAAAATGATTATAAGAATTGAATAACATATTAAGATAATAATTCATATCTCTTTAGTTCAGATATTTCTCTTATATCTAGTCCCTTTGAGTTCCCCAATGTTCACATGTTTTCAATTATTTGCATTAATTGAGTCAAATTTACATTCAATGATGTACCAAAATTATTTATAACATTGGTAATGCCGTGTAGATTTTTCATATTTGTTTCAGTTTTTAAAAATTGTTCACAAATGGCCAACATATCTTGTTAATATTTAATAATGCTATTCAAAAGAATAAGGTCTTGCAAAAATGTTAAATGGCATTCTCAATGGGTTTACTCTTTTTAATACATTCTTTATCTTTTAGCACACTGTACCAAATTGTTTTGAGAATGCAATACATCATATTAGTTACAACGTATGGATTTGAGAACAGATGACATACTTGCATTTCTACATTAAAAACAGTGTGAACAACGCGTGTACTGGATTTTGACCATTCTATGTACTAATCTAATATTATATACAGACCACCAGCATCCTATTTATGGTAACATATCCTTGGTTGTCTGAAGGTTAATTCCATGTACATTTCATATTTATTTCAGTTTTAAAAAATTGTTCACAAATGGCCAATGTATCTTGTTGTGAACAACGGGTGTACTGGATTTTGACCATTCTATGTACTGAGCTAATATTATATATAGACTACCAGCAATCCGATTTATGGCAACATACCCTTGGTTGTCTGAACATTAATTCCACCAACTGATCTAAACCGTTGGTTGCCTGGAGATATAATTTTAATCCCATGTATTAATGATATTATGCACAACCAATATGTTGCCCTAATACAAATTGTCGAGCATATTCCTTTGATCTTAAGTTTACACCTAATATCTCGTATGTATGTACAGATGTCTGAAGTCAAAGATATGCAACACTTAGTGTTGTGATTTTCTAAAAGCATAGTACATTCATGTAAATCTAAAATTATTTGATTGACATAAGAGGACCAGTTCCATACTTGCTTCATTTTTGCATATATGTCTGATGTGTACACATGGAACTGACAATATTTAAGTGGTATTTGGTAAAGCTATCACGCAGGCTTACCACTATATAACAGAAGAAAGTATGATGTAGGTCAATATTATTTGAATGTTATGCATATTAGGATATCTTGCATGCCCACCATTTAAATACATGTAGTACCATCGACCATATCTTTGCATGGGCTGACGATTCTACAAGCCAGAATGGTCTGGCATGCAAGGAATGTACAACCATGCGTAAGGATTAGGTAAACCGAAACACTACATCTTTCTCATAATGATCCGATTGGAATGTTTTTCTTTCATGTACGCTTTAGTAAATTTTTATCAGAAAAAGCACAGTTTATTATACCGCATGAACAAACATATATTCAGTTTCTACTCGATTTATTTAGGCATTGACTAAAACCTTCTGTAACTTTTTTTTACCCCAGAGTACAGACAGAAGCTGTACATAATCCAGATTATTTCACCTCTACATATATAATGAGCATTTAACAGATTTATGATGATGTGTATGCAGGATAAGAGATGGATTCATTGTCAATAATAATAATACTATCGGATGGCTAATGAATTTGAAGATTTTAATACTTATAGGCCCTTGTACGTAGATCAAACCCTTTTTCCATTACTCAGTAGTCAGTACTGGAATCGCCAAGTTCACTGAGGTTCTCTGGAAATCGACAAAGCGAAAAAGTAAATCGGCAACGTGTTTGCCGACTTCCGCCCTCGACTTTCCCGGCCATGTATATGTAAGAACCTCATGGGATTGCAGCCATCTAGTACTCACTGGTGTCCATCGTTTTTCAGGTTGAAACGGATCCGCAGGTCAGTCTTGTGCGGAGATTAGGACAGGCACAACTCTTCTTTTCTATAAGACTTTCCCGGCTAGCCAATTAATTAGGGCTTGAGGGAGAGACGCACATGGTTGGAAACATGAACAACAGGTATCAACGCCGGCAACAAATCATTTGGTAGTTCGTGAGGAGCAAGGCAGCCGTTCCTTTCTTGATCTGACTCTTTCATGGCCGGCCGCCCAATTAATTACGCCCCGAGCGACAAACATCTATTTTATAGTGGGAAAGGTGGGTAATTTGTATATACTTTTTTTAATAAAATTTCCGTAGAACGACTGTTCTACGGTTTCGGTTCAAAAAAAATTTCTTTCGCTAAAATCCATTAGCTGTACACGTTCGTAGACCAAGTATATATGACCACTTCACCAAGAAAATCGATCCAATCCATCGAGAGCAAGCTAGCACAGTTTCTCGTATGTACAAACATGGATTTTACGGCTAGATGCGTATGTAATAAGGTCGACTTGCCTTATGAATCCAGTACACAAAGCTACCTTGAATTGTGGGAAAAAAAACTTACGTGAATGAGTAGCTGAACCCACCACGTGACATCTAGGCTGTATATTTTGTACGTATAGGGTCCACTGATATTACGTAGATCTAACGGCTATGCTTTATTAACTAATATAAGGTATATAAATCAAGGATCAGATGTTTCTAATTTTTGTGGCATTTTTTAGATTATTTTTCTTTTTTTTGGTTAACCCGTCAAATTCTTTTTATATATAATAGATGGCGCTTGTACAATGAAGCAATCGCACTGTTAAAGCAAGGACATGTCTAACCAATGTTGTTGTTAATCTAATGCCTCCAGTAATATGATGCAATTAAACTGTTTTACAAATGCTACTCTCCTGCTAGATTTCCCCTAATGATAAGTAAGTTGCTTCTTTACGCTGGTGAATGTCCTGGTGTCCCCACTGTCCCATGCACTTATAGTTATACCAACTATTTAGCTGCTGTTAATCAAATGTAGCTGGTAAAACAAATCAATGCCACCATTAATGTAATGACATATTTGACCGATGTCATTGTTGATCATAATGCTTCGAGTAATATGAAGCAATGCTGCCGTTTTAAAATTCCTACTGTCCTTGCATGATTGCCATGAAGATAGATGCTTCTTTTCATTTCGTGTATGTTTCATATTTTGTTATTGACCAGTAACTGTTTTCTTTCTATCTTTTTGTGCAGATAGGGATATCCATTTCACCTCGTTGCTACTGTGACCTTTTGGTGAACTACACAAAACACTTTTTTTTGAAAGAGTGTCTTGTACAATTCTACTAAAATGTCACATGGGCAATGTCTCTCGATTTTAGTGGAACTACACAAAGGGTGATTGGAGTTCCTAACATCTTCGTCTAACTCTGCCGGTAATCTCGTGCAACAGTTTATTAACCTTGGCAAGATTAGCCGTCACCGTCCCCACAATGGCACTTGATTTTAGTGGAACTGGACAAAAGGATAAGCAAATTATAGTTGCACCTTCCATGAGCATGACAGCCAACCTTGACGTTGCTCGAATTTTAGTGCAACTAATGAAGGAGAAGCTGCCAGCTCATGGGACCAAGTACATCTTGCTAGCTGCATGATGCAAACATTGCTTCATTTTAGGTGAACTGCACAAAAAGGTTGCATGAATTGAATCATCCATGTTGGTGACTGGTGCTTGGACTGGTGTCAACCCGTCTACAATGGCCTTGACTGCAGTTATGGTTCCCATGACCGGGTATGTTTCTTTTTGGTTGATTTTGACTCTACATTCAGCTAGTGATCTTGTGCTACTGTTTTCGCACCGCTATGAGAAAGCAATAATGATATTGTTTTTGCATCTTAATGTAATGCCACTAATAATTGTTGGGGAACGTTGCATGGAAAACAAAAAAATTCTACGCACACGCAAGATCTATCCATGGAGATGCATAGCTACGAGAGGGGGAGTGTGTCTACGTACCCTCGTAGACCGTAAGCGGAAGCGTTAGAACAACGCGGTTGATGTCGTCGAACAACTTCACGATCCAACCGACCGAGCACCGAACGTACGGCACCTCCGCGTTCAGCACACGTTCAGCTCAGTGACGTCCTCGACTTCTTGATCCAGCAAGACGGCGAGGTAGTGGATGAGTTCCGGCAGCACGACGGCGTGGTGACGGTGATGGTGATGCTATCTCCGCAGGGCTTCGTCCAAGCACTGCGAAAATATGACTGAGGGACGGAACTATGGAGGGGGGCGCCGCACACGGCTAAGACAATGTTGTGTATCCTTTGGGGCGCCCCCTCTCCTCTATTTATATATGTGTAGGGGCTTGGAGTAGAAGGAATAGTGCCACGTGAACAGTAACCATGAATAGTACACACGTGGACTTCGACTCCAAAGTCCAATCCTATTCCTACTAGGACTCTCCCTTTTTCCTTCCCTAGCTGCGTGGGCTTTGAGGACTTGGTGCGCCTGGCCCAATAAGGCCAGGGCGCCTCCCCTTAGCCCATGCCAGCCCTTGGGACGTGGTGGACCCACTTGTGGACTTCCGGACTCCTCCGGAATCCTCCGGAACCTTCTGGAAGCTTCCCGGTACAATACCGAAAAAAACAGCACCTTTTTCTGGAACCCAAAATATGACTTCCCATATATAAATCTTTACCTCTCGACCATTCCGAGACTCCTCGTGACATCCGGGATCTCATCCGGGACTCCAAACAATATTCGGTTACCAATTCTCATAACTCATATAACACTATATCGTCAACGAACGTTAAGCGTGCGGACCCTACGGGTTCGGGAATGATGTAGACATGACTGAGACGCCTCTCCGGTCAATAACCAATAGCGGAACCTAGATGCTCATATTGGTTCCTACATATTCCACGAAGATCTTATCGGTCGAACCGCAATGACAACATACGTAATTCCCTTTGTCCGTCGGTATGTTACTTGCCCGAGATTCGATCGTCGGTATCTCCATACCTAGTTCAATCTCGTTACCGGCAAGTCTCTTTACTCGTTCCGTAATACATCATCCCGTAACTAACTCCTTAGTCACTTTGCTTGCAAGCTTCTTATGATGTGCATTACCGAGAGGGCCCAGAGATACCTCTCCGAAACACGGAGTGACAAATCCCAGTCTCGATCCATGCCAACTCAACGGACACCTTCGGAGATACCTATAGAGCATCTTTATGATCACCCAGTTACGTTGTGATGTTTGATAGCACACAAGGTATTCCTCCGGTATTCGGAAGTTGCATGATCTCATGGTCTGAGGAACATGTATTTGACATTCAAGAAAGCAGTAGCAATAAACAGAACGATCATATGCTAAGCTAACGGATGGGTCTTGTCCATCACATCATTCTCCTAATGATGTGATCCCGTTATCAAATGACAACTCATGTCTATGGTTAGGAAACCTTAACCATCTTTGATCAACGAGCTAGTCTAGTAGAGACTCACTAGGGACACGGTATTTGTTTATGTATTCACACATGTATTTAAGTTTCCGGTCAATACAATTCTAGCATGAATAATAAACCTTTATCATGAACAAGGAAATATAAAATAATAACAACTTTATTATTGCCTCTAGGGCATATTTCCATCAGTCTGCCACTTGCACTAGAGTCAATAATCTAGATTACATAGTAATGAATCTAACACCCATGGAGTCTTGGTGCTGATCATGTTTTGCTCGTGGAAGAGGCTTAGTCAACGGGTCTGCCACATTCAGATTCGTGTGTACTTTGCAAATTTCTATGTCTCCATCCTTGACATATTCACGAATGGAGTTGAAGCGTCTCTTGATGTGTTCGGTCTTCTTGTGAAACCTGTGCTCCTTGGCTATGGCAATTGCTCCAGTGTTGTCACAAAAGATTGTCATTGGACCCGATGCACTAGGTATTACACCTAGATCGGATATGAACTCCTTCATCCAGACTCCTTCATGTGCTGCTTCTGAAGCAGCTATGTATTCCGCTTCACACGTAGATCCCGCCACGACGCTCTGCCTGGAACTGCACCAACTGACAGCTCCACCATTTAATATAAATACGTATCCGGTTTGTTACTTAGAGTCATCCGGATCAGTGTCGAAGCTTGCATCGACGTAACCCTTTATGACGAGCTCTTCGTCACCTCCATAAACGAGAAACATGTCCTTGGTCCTTTTCAGGTACTTCAGGATATTCTTGACCGCTGTCCAGTGATCCACTCCTGGATTACTCTGGTACCTCCCTGCCAAACTTATGGCAAGGCACACATCAGGTCTGGTACACAGCATGGCATACATAATAGAACCTATGGCTAAGGCATAGGGAATGACTTTCATTTTCTCTATATCTTCTGCCGTGGTCGGGCATTGAGTCTGACTCAACTTCACACCTTGCAAGACAGGCAAGAACCCTTTCTTTGACTGATCCATTTTGAACTTCTTCAAAACTTTGTCAAGGTATGTGCTTTGTGAAAGTCCTATCAAGCGTCTTGATCTATCCCTATAGATCTTGATGCCCAATATATAAGCAGCTTCACCGAGGTCTTTCATTGAAAAATTCTTATTCAAGTATCCCTTTATGCCATCCAGAAATTCTATATCATTTCCAATCAACAATATGTCATCCACATATAATATTAGAAATGCTACAGAGCTCCCACTCACTTTCTTGTAAATACAGGCTTCACCGTAAGTCTGTACAAAACCATATGCTTTGATCACCTCATCAAAGCGTATATTCCAACTCCGAGATGCTTGCACCAGTCCATAGATGGATCGCTGGAGCTTGCACACTTTGTTAGCACCCTTAGGATCGACAAAACCTTCTGGTTGCATCATATACAACTCTTCTTTGAGAAAACCATTAAGGAATGCAGTTTTGACATCCATTTGCCAGATTTCATAATCATAAAATGCGGCAATTGCTAACATGATTCGGACAGACTTAAGCATCGCTACGGGTGAGAAAGTCTCATCGTAGTCAACCCCTTGAACTTGTCGAAAACCTTTCGCGACAAGTCGAGCTTTGTGGACAGTGATATTACCATCAGCATCTGTCTTCCTCTTAAAAATCCATTTATTCTCAATGGCTTGCCGATCATCGGGCAAGTCCACCAAAGTCCACACTTTGTTCTCATACATGGATCCTATCTCAGATTTCATGGCCTCAAGCCATTTGTTGGAATCCGGGCTTATCATAGCTTCTTCATAGTTCGTAGGTTCGCTGTTGTCTAACAACATAACTTCCAGAACAGGATTACCATACCACTCTGGTGCGGAACGTACTCTGGTCGACCTACGAAGTTCAATAGTAACTTGATCTGAAGTTTCATGATCTTTATCATTATGTTCCTCTCTTATTGGTGTAGGCATCACGAGAACGGTTTTCTCTGATGAGCTACTTTCCAATTCGAGAGAAGGTACAATTACCTCATCAAGTTCTACTTTCCTCCCACTCACTTCTTTTGAGAGAAACTCCTTCTCTAGAAAGGACCCATTCTTGGCAACAAAGACCTTGCCTTCGGATTTGTGGTAGAAGGTGTACCCAATTGTTTCTTTAGGGTATCCTATGAAGACGCACTTCTCCGCTTTGGGTTCGAGCTTATCAGGTTGAAGCTTTTTCACATAAGCATCGCATCCCCAAACTTTAAGAAACGACAGCTTAGGTTTCTTGCCAAACCATAGTTCATATGGTGTCGTCTCAACGGATTTAGACGGTGCCCTATTTAACGTGAATGCAGCTGTCTCTAATGCATAACCCCAAAGCGATAGTGGCAAATCGGTAAGAGACATCATAGAACGCACCATATCCAATAAAGTATGGTTACGACGTTCGGACACACCATTGCGCTGTGGTGTTCCAGGTGGCGTGAGTTGTGAAACAATTCCACATTTTCTTAAATGAAGGCCAAACTCGTAACTCAAATATTCGCCTCCGCGATCAGATCGTAGAAACTTTATTTTCTTGTTACAATGATTCTCTACTTCACTCTGAAATTCTTTGAACTTTTCAAATGTTTCAGACTTGTGTTTCATCAAGTAGATATACCCATATCTACTCAAATCATCTGTGAAGGTTAGAAAATAACGATACCCACCGCGTGCTTCAACATTCATCGGACCGCATACATCGGTATGTATTATGTCCAACAAATTAGTAGCTCGCTCCATTGTTCCGGAGAACAGAGTTTTAGTCATCTTGCCTATGAGGCATTGTTCGCAAGTATCAAATGATTCATAATCAAGATATTCCAAAAGTCCATCCGCATGGAGTTTCTTCATGCGCTTTACACCAATATGACCTAAACGGCAGTGCCACAAGTATGTTGCACTATCATTATCAACTTTGCATCTTTTGGCATCAATATTATGAATATGTGTATTACTACGATCGAGATTCAACAAGAATAGACCATTCACAAAAGGTGCGTGACCATAAACGATGTTACTCATATAAATAGAACAACCATTATTCTCTGACTTAAATGAATAACCGTCTCGCAATAAACAAGATCCAGATATAATGTTCATGCTCAAAGCTAGCACCAAATAACAATTATTGAGGTCTAAAACTAATCCCGAAGGTAGATGTAGAGGTAGCGTGCCGACGGCGATCACATCAACCTTGGAACCATTCCCGACGCGCATTGTCACCTCGTCCTTAGCCAATCTTCGCTTATTCCGTAGCTCCTGTTTCGAGTTACAAATATGAGCAACCGAACCAGTATCAAATACCCAGGCGCTACTGCGAGCATTAGTAAGGAACACATCAATAACATGTATATCAAATATACCTTTGCTCACTTTGCCATCCTTCTTATCCGCCAAATACTTGGGGCAGTTCCGCTTCCAGTGACCAGTCCCTTTGAAGTAGAAGCACTCTGTTTCAGGCCTGGGTCCAGCTTTGGGTTTCTTCGTGGGAGCGGCAACTTGCTTGCCGTTCTTCTTGAAGTTCCCCTTCTTTACCTTGCCCTTTTTCTTGAAACTAGTGGTTTTGGTAATCATCAACACTTGATGCTCCTTTTTGATTTCTACCTCCGCTGATTTCAGCATCGCGAAGAGCTCGAGAATTGTCTTCTCCATCCCTTGCATATTATAGTTCATCAAGAAGCCTTTATAGCTTGGTGGTAGTGACTGAAGAACTTTGTCAATAACACTCTCAACCGGAAGATCAATTCCCAGCTGAGTCAAGTGGTTGTGGTACCCAGACATTCTGAGTATGTGTTCACTGACAGAACTGTTCTCCTCCATCTTACAGCTAAAGAACTTGTTGGAGACTTCATATATCTCAACCCTGGCATTAGCTTGAAATATCAATTTCAGCTCTTGGAACATCTCATATGCTCTGTGGCGTTCAAAACGCTTTTGCAGTCCCGGTTCTAAGCCGTAGAGCATGGCACACTGAACTATCGAGTAGTCATCAGATCGAGCCTGCCAGGCGTTCACAACGTCTACAGCAGCTCCTGCAGCAGGTCCATCACCTAGCGGTGCATCAAGGACATAATTCTTTTGTGCGGCAATGAGGATAATCCTCAAGTTACGGACCCAGTCCGTGTAGTTGCTACCATCATCTTTCAACTTAGCTTTCCCTAGGAACGCATTAAAATTCAACGGAACAGTAGCACGGGCCATTTATCTACAACATACATATGCAAAGAAACTATCAAGACTAAGTTCATGATAAATTAAGTTCAATTAATCAAATTACTAATGAACTCCCACTTAAATTAACATCCCTCAAGTTAACTAAGTGTTACATGATCCAAATCAACTAGCCCATGTTCGATCATCACGTGAGATGGGATAGTCATCAATGGTGAACATCTCCATGTTGATCATATCTACTATATGACTCATGTTCGACCTTTCGGTCTCCAGTGTTCCGAGACCATGTCTGTACATGCTAGGCTCGTCAAGTTTAACCCAAGTATTCTGCTTGTGTAAAACTAGCTTACACCCGTTGTATGTGAACGTAGAATCTATCACACCCGATCATCACGAGGTGCTTCGAAACGACGAACTTTAGCAACGGTGCATACTCGGGGAGAACACTTTTCTCTTGAAATTTAGTGAAAGGATCATCTTATAATGCTACCGTCGTTCTAAGCAAAATAAGATGCATAAAGGATAAACATCACATGCAATCAAAATATGTGACATGATATGGCCATCATCTTGTGCTTTTGATCTCCATCTCCAAAGCATCGTCATGATCTCCATCGTCACCGGCACGACACCTTGATCTCCATCATTGTGTCGTGGTTGTCTCGCCAACTATTGCTTCTACAACTATTGCTAATGCATAGCGATAAAGTAAAGCAATTACATGGCGCTTGCATTTCATACAATAAAGAGACAACCATAAGGCTCCTGCCGGTTGCCGATAAATTACAAAACATGATCATCTCATACAATAACGTATATCACATCATGTCTTGACCATATCACATCACAGCATACCCTGCAAAAACAAGTTAGACGTCCTCTACTTTGTTGTTGCAAGTTTTACGTGGCTGCTACGGGCTTCTAGCAAGAACCGTTCTTACCTACGGCACAAAACCACAACGGTGATTTATCAAGTTTGTTGTTTTAACCTTCAAAAAGGACCGGCCGCAGTCAAATTCGATTCAACTAAAGTAGGAGAAACAGACACCCGCCAGCCACCTTTATGCAAAACAAGTTGCATGTCTGTCGGTGGAACCGGTCTCATGTACGTGGACATGTAAGGTTGGTCTGGGCCGCTTCATCTTACAATACCGCCGAATCAAAATAAGACGTTGGTGGTAAGCAGTATGATGATCACCGCCCACAACTCTTTGTGTTCTACTCGTGCATATCATCTACGCATAGACCTGGCTCATGATGCCACTGTTGGGGAACGTTGCATGGAAAACAAAAAATTTCTACGCACACGCAAGATCTATCCATGGAGATGCATAGCTACGAGAGGGGGAGTGTGTCTACGTACCCTCGTAGACCGTAAGCGGAAGCGTTAGAACAACGTGGTTGATGTCGTCGAACAACTTCACGATCCAACCGACCGAGCACCGAACGTACGGCACCTCCGCGTTCAGCACACGTTCAGCTCGGTGACGTCCTCGACTTCTTGATCCAGCAAGACGGCGAGGTAGTGGATGAGTTCCGGCAGCACGACGGTGTGGTGACGGTGATGGTGATGCTATCTCCGCAGGGCTTCGCCCAAGCACTGCGAAAATATGACCGAGGGACGGAACTATGGAGGGGGGCGCCGCACACGGCTAAGACAATGTTGTGTATCCTTTGGGGCGCCCCCTCTCCTCTATTTATATATGTGTAGGGGCTTGGAGTAGAAGGAATAGTGCCACATGAACAGTAACCGTGAATAGTACACACGTGGACTTGGACTCCAAAGTCCAATCCTATTCCTACTAGGACTCTCCCTTTTTCCTTCCCTAGCTGCGTGGGCTTTTGAGGACTTGGTGCGCCTGGCCCAATAAGGCTAGGGCGCCTCCCCTTAGCCCATGCCAGCCCTTGGGACATGGTGGACCCACTTGTGGACTTCCGGACTCCTCCGGAATCCTCCGGAACCTTCTGGAAGCTTCCCGGTACAATACCGAAAAAAACTGCACCTTTTTCTGGAACCCAAAATATGACTTCCCATATATAAATCTTTACCTCTCAACCATTCCAAGACTCCTCGTGACGTCCGGGATCTCATCCGGGACTCCGAACAATATTCGGTTACCAATTCACATAACTCATATAACACTATATCGTCAACGAACGTTAAGCGTGCAGACCCTACGGGTTCGGGAATGATGTAGACATGACTGAGATGCCTCTCCGGTCAATAACCAATAGAAAAACCTGGATGGTCATAATGGTTCCTACATATTCCACGAAGATCTTATCGGTCGAACCGCAATGACAACATACGTAATTCTCTTTGTCCGTCGGTATGTTACTTGCCCGAGATTCGATCGTCGGTATCTCCATACCTAGTTCAATCTCGTTATCGGCAAGTCTCTTTACTCGTTCCGTAATACATCATCCCTAACTAACTCCTTAGTCACTTTGCTTGCAAGCTTCTTATGATGTGCATTACCGAGAGGGCCCAGAGATACCTCTTCGAAACACGGAGTGACAAATCCCAGTCTCGATCCATGCCAACTCAACGGACACCTTCGGAGATACCTGTAGAGCATCTTTATGATCACCCAGTTACGTTGTGACGTTTGATAGCACACAAGGTATTCCTCCGGTATCCGGAAGTTGCATGATCTCATGGTCTGAGGAACATGTATTTGACATTCAAGAAAGCAGTAGCAATAAACAGAACGATCATATGCTAAGCTAACGGATGGGTCTTGTCCATCACATCATTCTCCTAATGATGTGATCCCGTTATCAAATGACAACTCATGTCTATGGTTAGGAAACCTTAACCATCTTTGATCAACGAGCTAGTCTAGTAGAGGCTCACTAGGGACACGGTATTTGTTTATGTATTCACACATGTATTTAAGTTTCCGGTCAATACAATTCTAGCATGAATAATAAACCTTTATCATGAACAAGGAAATATAAAATAATAACAACTTTATTATTGCCTCTAGGGCATATTTCCATCAATAATTTGAGGCAATGTTTTGGCACCGCTAGTGCCACAGATAAAATGATGTCATAATACAGTAATAATAGAGCTACTGTCTTAACTATCATGTCATTTCCAATGTAGATAACTTGCTGAAGGCGTATCCGAGAGAATTGAGTCTATTTGCACTGCATCAACCACATAGCATGGGCACTGAACTAGTGTTGCACCCCGATAGAGGGCCGACGCACACCAGTCCCAGGATAAGACCTGGCGCACGTCTGAGACATGATACAACGATTCCAGGCACAAACGTTGCTTTATTATATGAAAAGAAGTATTACAACATTGTTGCTTACACCAATATTACATGGCTCCAAGGCTTAACTAAATGGCAGCGGAGGTCTTGGTTCATCGGCAACGACGTCTCTGGCTGGGCTCCACAACTCACAGGACTGGTTGGGTTACGATCTAGCACGACGGATCTCCTCCTACAACTGGCCACGTGCAAGGCCAGGTGAGTACTTTGAATGTACTCGCAAGATAACCAAATACATAGCATCCAAACAAGCAGATGACGAAGCAAGCCCTATGCTCATGTATGAATTTATTCTAAGCATGGCATGGAATCAACAGAAAATCGTGGATCAAGCATGGCATAACATGGATCAGGCATATCAACTACATATCATGGCATAGCATGGCTACTTCTACAAAGCAGGGTATCCAAAACTAAACTGGAACCTACACTACACTTACCTCCCGTGAAGCATTAAAGTAATTTGTGGTGACATCATTCAGTTTTACTGCCCCTCTGGGCTATCTCATGACTCACCGAGGTCTCACCACGTGATCATCTCAGAATACACTGTGAACTCTTCTACCAGGTTTGTTATAAAAGGTTTGTCCTCCAGATCGACCAAGACCAAATAGTGTGACCTAGTACGAACTGTGTCCAATACCGTGGACGCGGCTATTTGAACAGATTCATACACTGTGCAGAGGTTGCGCACTTTACCCACACTATGGAGCTCATGGTCCCGTACCTCGGTACACTTCCCTTCCGGGTGGACCGGTGTTGCTCCAAAAAAACTTGCCTAACCCGTGACTCCTCCATCGTACCACCGACAATCATTCCCCGTCTGAGTCATGTCCTGGGTGGCACCTGTGTCACTCCTGACACCTACCACTGTCGTGGCCAACTAAGCTGTCCCAAATGGGGACTCCTGGGTTAAACAAAGAATTGGGCTCACAAGGTTATCGCCGCCTACCTGATCAGGGTAGCACGCGCGCATAACCTTCCCTCTTTGGTGGTACCGATAAGAGAGCACAGGGCTAGACCAGGTTAAGGCCGTCCCATAACGGCAAATGTGGCTGCACGGATAAGCTCGGTTCGGTGGCACTATGACTCGATCCCATCGATGACGGAGGTGGTTTAAGTTATAAGTTCAATTTAACACTTCCATCATCGTACCATCACATCAACATTTGTAAGTAGGAACAAACATGTAACCACAGTATAGCAAACTCATAACAGTATTGACAGTCATGGCATGAGATCAAATCATTGCACTAACATGTTAATGGTATTAAAATATTGTTACTGGCATGGGAAAATATGACATGCAAGCAATTCAGGATATCACATGGTAAATAACACTAGCATCTGGCACAGATGAAATAACAGGGCTATGTCAGTGCAGACTAACAGATGATCTGAAATATACTGCAACACACACACAGGGTGCAAGCAAAGTCATCACACAAGTCCGGAGCTCATGATAAGAGGTTGTCTTGCCTTGGGGTTGATGGAGTCATCGGGAACAAGTGCGATGAAACTCCGGAAAGATTTGCCGGAAAAGTTTCCCTCTCGAAGGGGGCTGATTAAGGGCAAGGGTAAAATGGTCATTTTCACAGTGTGGAAACATTATGAAAATGATACCATCGGAACGGTCTCGACGAACTGAAAACTTGGGCGTTGGATTTACCTCAATCGGAGTTACGGTCGTGGAGAAATGGCCGTTCGTTCGTTAAGCGGTAAAACAAACAGAAATCTGTTCATTTTAGCCCTTAACGGGTGAACGTTCGCAAACTAGCCATTTCGGCCGGCGGCTGGAAAATGAAAGCGCATTTTCTAGATTACGCTTTCGATAACAAAAAGCGTACTTTCTTCATACAACGCGGCGGAGTACGCTTTCAACACCGGAAAACGCACCGGCCCGAATACGTCTCCACTTAAGCTCGTGGGCTCGGGCTAACACCCACTTACAGCCGGGCCCCACCTTATCTCTCTCCCTCTCCTCCCTGGGTCTCCTTCTCCCCGACAGCACAGAGGCAGGGGCGGGCCGGCCGTCGGCGTAGCAGTCGCCTCGCAACTCCAGGGGGCCGGCCGGCGAGCGCAGAGGCTCCACCGCTCCTCGCCGTGCCCACTGGTAGCCGCGGGACCGCCCGGCGTAGACCACAGCGACGGCGCCACGGCTCGGGCACCTAGGCCGGAACAGGGCAGGGGAAGAGGTCGCTCCGGCAGGCTCTCCTCGCCGGAGTTGAGGGCGGCAGCGGCTCCGCGGAGCTCAGGAGAGGCTTTGGTGGTGGGCAGGAGGGAGGGGAAGGGCCAGAGCGCTGGATTGGCTCGAGGGGAACTGGGCGGTAGAGTTCGGCCATGGACGGAGAGAAGAGCTTGGGGAGCTCGGCTAAGGGCGCGAGGAGGCTACTGGCAAGGAGGAGGGCTGGGTGACACCCTTATATAGCTGTGGGGAGGACAACGCGATGACGGCCGGAGCTTCGAGACGGCGATGCCGTGGCGGCGCTCGAGCGGAGCATCGATGTCGGCAGAGGCGGCCACGAGCTAGGGGACAAGGGGAGAAGCAACCAGACGATGCACGTGTGCGGTGGGCAGCTCACCGGCGCTCGCGGACGAGCTGGAACCCGCTGGAGGCGCCCTCCTGAAGACTCCAATGCATAGAGCTCCGGTTTGGCATGCTCTGCACGTGGTCACCGCGTGGCCACGGCGCTGCCACGCCGCACTCCATGCCAAACCGTGTCTACCGTGTTCTCCACTCTTCACTGAGTTGACTTATGCAGCTGGATGGCACGGGAGAGCTCTGGTGTGACTGCACCTAGGTCAAACAGTTTCTAGCAGCAAACTGTTGACAGGTGGTGTGGCCACCACAGTGCTCCTCTTGGCATGATCTTGGGCTGGGGTTAGTCATCTACTCAGGTAGTCATCCTGGCAAAATTTCAGCACAAATGGACAACTCTAGATGTTACTTCCTTTGTAACCTTGCAAACTGGACAGAAGTGAAAATGATGATGCTGGGGTCAAATGGCTAGATAGACTTGGCTTAGTTTGGTGTAGGGTGATGATATGGTCATGAGAGATAGCTGGAAAAATTTCAGCTCAATTTGATCATCTATGAAGGTACTTCCCTCACAGAGATGCAATCTGGATAGAGACTTAGATAATTTACTGGGGAAAATTGGCTAGATGAAATGGGCTGGTTTTTAGTATCTAGGGGTGATTTATCAATTTTATCCACCCTGAAAAATTTCAGCCCAAAAAGATCAAGGGAACAAGCACTTCCTTTGCAAACTGGAAATCTGGACAGAATTTGCAAATGGATGTTGTGGTCAAAATTTGAATTGTGGAACTTGAGATTTTGATGGAAATGGTGAATATATGGATAGGATAAGCTTCACAAATTATTTGGGACTTTTCCTATCTACCAAAATGGTAGTTCCTTTGGAAAGGCCCCAAATTGAAATATTGGCTTTAAATAGGAAAATGGAATTTCCCTTATTTAATTATGGCCAATACTTTTGTGAGAGCTCAATATGATCACAAAGAATATCTTCCCAAGTTTTCATGAACTTTGGAGATGAATATATATTTTCCTGGATTTAATTCCTCAGAAAGAATGAAAAAGGAATTAATTCTAGATGAAAAATATTGCATATGACTTGGCAATATTTTTGCACATCTAGGGTTTATGAGTGAAGGAGGATCTCTAGAAATTTTGGGAGGATCAACAGAGCATGGAAAATGATAGCTCCTTTGTAAACACAAAGGCAGGATTTCCAGTTCCAATATTTTGGAACTAGGGTTTGAATGAGGTTCGGGGTTTACTGACGGGAGCTTGGCTGGCACAAGAGCATGGGAAAGGCATTGAGAGATTGAGGATTGTCTGGATTCACCTGGTCACTCACCAGATTCCAGAGGAAAAATTTGGGAGAGGAAAGCTAGGAAGGAATAACAGCACAAAAATCGATAACCCGATTTTTGGGGTGTTACAAACCTTCCCCCTTAAGAGAATATCGTCCTAGAGATTCCTAGGGTTAGCTCAAAACAAATACTACTCTTCCTAGAAAAACCTCTGGGTTGGGTTCTTAACCCTGTGGTTGAAAACAATCGAGTTAAGAGTACCGAAAATTGGTACACCCAGATCAAGATACGGATATTGCGGGATCTACTCCACGGGTAGGGGTCGCTGGGTGGCTCTCGTGGCCCTGACATTTTTAGAAAAAGCAAAGATTTCCTTTTTCCAAAAATGCTAGGGGCACCACCATGAATAGTGGCCTCTCTCGCTGACAGGTGGGCCCAGGGCCCACTGGCAGCCTCCTTCTTCTTTCTCCGTCCAATGGCTCTCTCTCGCTCCCGCGCTGTTCTGCATGCGGCTGGGCACAGCGCGCCCCTAGCTCCTAGGGCATAAAGCATCCTACGACGATAGTGCGTGGCGTGAATGAGATCGACGCAGAGAGCACTCCCATCGCGGGCCAGTGCCGGTCCGCACTGCTCGTGGATTCGCCTCCTGGACGCCGGTGATCGAGCGACGCGCGGTTCTCCTGGACCTCGCTCACCGTACACCGGACTTGGGCTATAAAAGACGACGGCAACACGGCTCTGTCCAACTCACACCATGCCTCTCTTCCAGCTCTTTGGTTTGGACGAGCTCGAGCCGAGATCTTTTGGCGATGCGGTGTTCCTCACTACACTGCTGGCTACTCTGATCGGTTCATCGCTCTGCCTGCTGCAGCTCATCCTGCTGGAGCGGGCTCACAATGACGAGGGTCCTAACGCGGCGGGTCGAGACGAGGGTGATGCTGGCCGAGTGGCTGGTGATCATCCACGCTGGTTCCTTCGCCGGCTCAGGCGGGCAGAATAAGCGCGTGATGCGGTGGGGCAAAGTGGCGGCCTGTCCAATGTCACGCAAGACGGTGATAGAAGCGCCGCTGGGTCTGTGACTAGTGTAGTGTGGCTAACGGAGTTCTACCAATGCAGGGATCACGCTGCTGGTAGCTCCTCGTCGAACCACATCCATAATGAGTGGGTGATGGAGTAAAATCGGGGTTTAAATCTTGGACTGGAGGGGTTGTAACGGTTCATGCTGCAATAAAATTCTCAGAATTTCTCCGAGATTGTAGCTGGGCTCTGGGGAAAAAGATTTAGGGACCGGGGAACTATTGGGTAGAACTGGTTCTCCAGAGTTCTGGGTTTGGGAGGTTGGCAAACGGAGAAAGCATGAATGGACGTGGGCATGCGGCTTTGCATTCCACCCGTGTACTACTGCGATTGTACTCAGGAGAATGAACTTGGCGTGCAAACACTGCTCACATGCAATCTATTCAAACCAACACACAGGCAATTGCAGAATGCATATAGGAGCAAAATACATGCAAAAGAAAAAGAACACATCCAACATATTACACTAAGGTGTTTTAATGCTAGTGGGTGTATGTATTCTTGGTATACATATACCTACACCAGCTCGCATTTCATTAGGGACTCCGGACGAGTCCATTGTTTTTAGGTGTAAGTGCTCTACTGACTAAAATCTTGTTAAGAAACCATTGCCGGCTCTGTTAAGCATTTCTGCTTAACGAAGAGGCAAATGAACCAAACACACAGAGCAAACAGACATACATAACGTTACAACAGCACACAAGTTACAAGCAGTACAAGCATACAACAACGCGCAATCTTACTAGGCCGCTAACAGCAACTACTCACTCCGATCTACAGGGTTCTATTCCTAACAAGGACGGAATACGGTCTTGGCAACGCTCATGCTTACAGCATCTTCCGGCTTTACTTACTGCCGGAGCCACAAATGAGCCTACTCTTGCTGGGGCTCTCCTGGGGGACGTAGGCTGAGCCAACCTTCGCCTTCATCGTCTAACACCTCTATAGGTTGAGGCTCAACTGCTGGAGTTGCGACTGGAACTTGACGGAACACATCCTGACGATGAAGACGCCGAATAGCTCAGGAGAAGGAACTTGGGGAAATGATGCCTGGTCGATATGGGTTCACGGACTGCGAGGGTGGCACTAGCTGCGAAGGTGGCACTGGGTTTGGCAACAGGGAACTGGTGGACTGGGATGCAGTTTGACAGGCCTCATGGTATGCTTCCGTAACAACCCGAATGGTGTCACGGTCAATGGCTTTAAACTCTCCAAGAATGCCGGAGAGCAGCAGCCCCTGGTCAGCAATGAACTGCACCAGGTGAGCCATTGCCGGGTCGGCATCTTCGACTGTACTGGAGAACTTGCATCCTTCGCTGGACGCAGAAGGAAAGTAGCGGAACTCCCGCATCTCCACTACTTGCGAGAACTGGAAACGAAGACGCGCGATGGCTTCCGCAGCAGCTGTCTGGACAGCCAACGTGGGGGTGGGCATGGGTTTGCCCTGAAAAGTCATGGGCTTCCCATCCTCTGCTGGACCTGGGCAGATATGCGCCTTCGCATAGAATCGGCAAAGGTGAGGGACGGGTTCCGATTGGAACACCAGATACACCGGGCTAGTACTATAGCCAAGGGCTCGGGTGAGCATACTCGAAAGGATGGGCGGAAAGCCAGCATAACCATTAGCCAAAGTTCGGCTATGGAAAGTGGGTGCTCTGGAAGAACTAGCCATGGCTGCTGGTTTGAAGATACTGACCTGGGTTCTCTTGCGGGGATCTGGCTTACTGAACGGAGAGGGTTGCGACTCGCAGGTGGGAGGGGTTTTAAATAGGCAGCCAGGCTAGGACATACCAGCATGGCGTGGATCCTTCTCGTGCCGGGTAAAAGATACGCTGGCACGGCGGACAGCTGGGTAGGGTCGTGGTCCAATCCAGGGATGGCTGGGTGGGCGGACAGCTAGGTAGGGACACGTCAATTCTGACTGCGCCGCCTGTTGATCAACAGTGGCCTTGTCGAATGCCAGGGATGGGTCAACTCTATTGGGCTCACTACCGGTTGAAAATAAGGGTGGTTTGGGGCTAGGGTAACCTACAGCCAGCCTGGCTCTGATACCATGTCCTGTGGCACCCCGATAGAGGGCCGACGCACGCCAGTCCCAGGATAAGACCTGGCGCACGTCTGAGACATGATACAGCGATTCCAGGCACAAAAGTGGCTTTATTATATGAAAAGGAGTATTACAACATTGTTGCTTACAACAATATTACATGGCTCCAAGGCTTAACTAAATGGCAGCGGAGGTCTTGGTTCATCGGCAACGACGTCTTTGGCTGGGCTCCACAACTCACAGGACTGGCTGGGTTACGATCTAGCACGACGGATCTCCTCCTGCAACTGGCCACGTGCAAGGCCAGGTGAGTACTTTGAATGTACTCTCAAGACAACCAAATACATAGCATCCAAACAAGCAGATGACGAAGCAAGCCCTATGCTCATGTAAGAATTTATTCTAAGCATGTCATGGAATCAACAGAAAATCGTGGATCAAGCATGGCATAACATGGATCAGGCATATCAACTACATATCATGGCATAGCATGGCTACTTCTACGAAGCAGGGTATCCAAAACTAAACTGGAACCTACACTACACTTACCTCCCGTGAAGCATTAAAGTAATTTGTGGTGACATCATTCAGTTTTACTGCCCCTCTGGGCTATCTCATGACTCACCGAGGTCTCACCCCATGATCATCAAAGAATACACTATGAACTCTTCTACCAGGTTTGTTATAACAGGTTTGTCCTCCAGATCGACCAAGACCAAATAGTGTGACCTAGTACGAACTGTGTCCAATAGCGTGGACGCAGCTATTCGAATAGATTCATACACTCTGCAGAGGTTGCGCACTTTACCCACACTATGGAGCTCCTGGTCCCATACCTCGGTACACTTCCCTTCCGGGTGGACCGGTGCTGCTCCAATGAAACTTGCCTAACCCGTGACTCCTCCATCGTACCACCGACAATCATTCCCCGTCCGAGTCATGTCCTGGGTGGCCCCTGTGTCACTCCTGACACCTGCCACCGTCGTGGCCAACTAAACTGTCCCAAACGGGGACTCCCGGGTTAAACAAACAACTGGGCTCACAAGGTTATCGCCGCCTACCTGATCAGGGCAGCACGCGTGCATAACCTTCCCTCTTTGGTGGTACCGAGAAGAGAGCATAGGGTAGACCAGGTTAAGGCCGTCCCATAACGGCAAATGTGGCTGCACGGATAAGCTCGGTTCGGTGGCACTATGACTCGATCCCATCGATGACGGAGGAGGTTTAAGTTATAAGTTCAATTTAACACTTCCATCATCGTACCATCACATCAACATTTGTAAGCAGGAACAAACATGTAACCACAGTATAGCAAACTCATAACAGTATTGACAGTCATGGCATGAGATCAAATCATTGCACTAACATGTTAATGGTCTTAAAATATTGTTACTGGCATGGGAAAATATGACATGCAAGCAATTCATGATATCACATGGTAAATAACACTAGCATCTGGCATAGATAAAATAACAGGGCTATGTCAGTGTAGACTAACAGATGATCTGAAATATACTGCAACACACACACAGGGTGCAAGAAAACTCATCACGCAAGTCCGGAGCTCATGATAAGAGGTTGGCTTGCCTTGGGGTTGATGGAGTCACCGGGAAGAAGTGCGATGAAACTCCGGAAAGATTTGCCGGAAAAGTTTCCCTCTCAAAGGGGGCTGATTAAGGGCAAGGGTAAAATGGTCATTTTCACAGTGTGGAAACATTATGAAAATGATACCATCGGCACGGGCTCGACGAACTTAAAACGTGGGCATTGGATTTACCTCAATCGGAGTTACGGTCGCGGAGAAATGGCCGTTCGTTCGTTAAGCGGTAAAACAAACAGAAATCTGTTCATTTTAGCCCTTAACGGGTGAACGTTCGCTAACTAGCCATTTCGGCTGGCGGCTAGAAAATGAAAGCGCATTTTCCAGATTACGCTTTCGATAACAGAAAGCGTACTTTCTTCATACAACGCGGCGGAGTCCGTTTCAACACCGGAAAACGCACCGGCCCGAATACGTCTCCACTTTAGCTCGTGGGCCCGGGCTAACACCCACTTACAGCCGGGCCCCACCTTATCTCTCTCTCTCCTCCCTGGGTATCCTTCTCCCCGATAGCACAGAGGCAGGGGCGGGCCGGCCGCCGACATAGCTGTCGCCTCGCCGCTCCAGGGGGCCGGCCGGCGAGCGCAGTGGCTCAACCGCTACTCGTCGTGCCCACTGGTAGCCGCGGGACCACCCGGCGTAGACCACAGTGATGGCGCCATGGCTCGGGCACCATGGTCGGAACAGGGCAGGGGAAAAGGTCGCTCCGACAGGCACTCCTAGCCTGAGTTGAGGGCGGCGGCGGCTCCGCGGAGCTCAGGAGAGGCTGTGGTGGTGGGCAGGAGGGAAGGGAAGGGCCAGAGCGCTGGATTGGCTCGAGGGGAACCGGGCGGCAGAGTTCGGCCATGGGCGGAGAGAAGAGCTCGGCAATATGGGTTGAGGGGGCGAGGAGGCTACTGACGAAGAGGAGGGCTGGGGGACACCCTTATATAGCTGCGGGGAGGACTATGCGACGACAGCCGGATCTTCGAGACGGCGATGCCGTGGCGGCGCTCGAGCGGAGCATCGATGTCGGCAGAGGCGGCCACGAGCTAGGGGACGAGGGAAGAAGCAACTAGACGATGCACGTGTGCGGTGGGCGGTTGGCCGGCGCTCGCGGACGAGCTGGAACCCGCTGGAGGCGCCCTCCCGAAGACTCCAATGCACAGAGCTCCGGTTTGGCACGCTCTGCACGTGGTCACCGCGTGGCCACGGCGCTGCCACGCCACACTCCATGCCAAACCGTGTCTACCGTGTTCTCCACTCTTCACTGAGTTGACTTATGCAGCTGGATGGCACGGGAGAGCTCTAGTGTGACTGCACGTAGGTCAAGCAGTTTCTAGCAGCAAACTATTGACAGGTGGTGTGGCCACCACAGTGCTCCTCTTGGCATGATCTTGGGCTGGGGTTAGTGATCTACTAAGTTAGTCGTCCCGGCAAAATTTCAGCACAAATGGACAACTCTAGATGTTACTTCCTTTGTAACCTTGCAAATTGGACAGAAGTGAAAATGATGATGCAGGGGTCAAATGGCTAGATAGACTTGGCTGGTTTTTGGTGTAGGGTGATGATATGGTCATGAGAGATAGCTGGAAAAATTTCAGCTCAATTTGATCATCTATGAAGGTACTTCCTTCACAGAGATGCAATCTGGACAGAAACTTAGATAATTTACTGGGGAAAATTAGCTAGATGAAATGGGCTGGTTTTTGGTATCTAGGGGTGATTTATCAATTTTAACCACCCTGAAAAATTTCAGCCCAAAAAGATCAAGGGAACAAGCACTTCCTTTGCAAACGGGAAATCTAGACAGAATTTGCAAATGGATGTTGTGCTCAAAATTTGAATTTTGGAACTTGAGATTTTGATGGAAATGGTGAATATATGGATAGGATAAGCTTCACAAATTATTTGGGATTTTTTCCTATCTACCAAAATGGTAGTTCCTTTGGAAAGGCCCCAAATTGAAATATTGGCTTTAAATAGGAAAAATGCAATTTCCCTTATTTAATTATGGCCAATATTTTTGTGAGAGCTCAATATGATCATAAAGAATATCTCCACAATTTTTCATGAACTTTGGAGATGAATATATATTTTCCTGGATTTAATTCCTCAGAAAGGCAGAAAAAGGAATTAATTCTAGATGAAAAATATTGCATATGACTTGGCAATATTTTTGCACATCTAGGGTTTATGAGTGTAGGAGGATCTCTAGAAATTTTGGGAGGATCAACAGAGCATGGAAAATGATAGCTCCTTTGTAAACACAAAGGCAGGATTTCCAGTTCCAATATTTTGGAACTAGGGTTTGAATGAGGTTCGGGGTTTACTGACGGGAGCTTGGCTGGCACAAGAGCATGGGAAAGGCATTGAGAGGCTGAGGATTGTCTGGATTCACCTGGTCACTCACCAGATTCCAGAGGAAAATTTTAGGAGAGGAAAGCTAGGAAGGAATAACAGCACAAAAATCGATAACCCGATTTTTGGGGTGTTACAACTAGTTGAGTCCATGAGGCGTACCGTCGAGGTGGCGCGTGCCCCCTCTCTCCCTCGCAGCATGGCGAGCGCCATAATTTTAGTTGAACTGCACAAAAAAAAGAGATTGGAATGACTCTAGGCCCCTCCTTCTACTGCACACTGAAGTTGTTGATAGATGTCAACGAATCGCCATCATGGCAAGATACGGCGACCTGAAGAACAACTTGATCTCACAAAGTCATCTCACACTGGTCAGTACTGTCCTTCATCCACATGATCGTGCTTTGTCATACTGTGCTAGCATTGTATTTTTTTAATATAAAGCTATTGTATCGCATTTTTTTCCCATTAAGAAAATAAAGTTGCTACAACTAGTGCCACTATTATTGTAATCGTGCTTTTTCATTATCTGTGCAAACAGGAATACTCAGCTACAGATGTTGGGATGGTCAAAGCATTCGCCAAGTTCTTGGTGCTGGACAGTGTTCTTTCCCTTGAACTTGTGGAAATTCTTCTGCACCACATTGGCGCTAGAAGAACCCTCTGCCCCTTTCGTGTGTGAGTCCTTTGCTCTCGAGTTCTGCTCAACACTTAGATGACGGATGACATCCTCAACACAGAATTCACGCCTCAAGTGCTTGAGAGAAGTAGCAAAGTTCCTCCATGAAGGAGGGAGTTTTGCAATAATGCAACCCATGAAAAACTTGTCCGGCAACTCACACTTCAGGAGCTCCAGCTCCTTAGCGATGCACTATATCTCATGAGCCTGGTCCAACACAGGACAACCCGCTTATGCAGATATTGGAAGTGATAGTGCCACCAGTTATCCAGAAAATGTTCATCTGCCAATGTTTGACATGTGTGGCTGTAAACGGGACTGGTTTCAATGTTTTAGCAAATCCTTGAATCAAATTGCTTACATGAAGCATCGATCGATTTTATTTATTTGTTAACATTCTCACAACATTTTAGTTAAACAGTAACTATTGGCTCTAATCTGTGAATCATTGAGATGCGTAGGCATCTTTGTTGTACTTATTATTTGAATCTGTGAGTTGGTTGTGAATCTAGCAAGATGTGAAACACGGCAAGATGATGCAGAGGACAACAACCCTAACAATCTGTTCAAACTTGGTAGTATTGTCTGTCTGAAAGCACGGCAAATGAGTTGTTTGCGTGCGTCCTGAGAATAATAATTCTAATTGTTTTGCATGTTGATTTTATGGCACTGATAGAATGAGCCAATGGCGTTTGAATGGGTCGAGGGGGCGTGCAACGGGCAAGGGAGGAGGGGGTAGTAACTGCTGCCGCCTGTACCCATTATGTTCACCGGCGATTGCAGTTCCCCAAGAGTGAAAAAATAAACTGCTACCGCCGCCTACCCCCTACGTTAACTGGCGATAGTTCCCCAAGATTGGAAAAACGAACTGCTGCTGCCGCCCCCCAGTACACCACTACACACTGATCCCCAGTGTAAATAAGGAGCCCTCCGCTGTCCATATCTCCCCATCGTCTTCATCTTTCCCCCTGCCCCTAATTCCCACAAAACGAGAACCGCCACAACAACTTTGCGTGAGAAGAGACTCCAATGGCGATCCGAGGGGTGAGCCTGCTGGATATGGACTCTAGCAAGGAGTTCACCTTTGAGTTCGCCGTTCAGACCCATGGCAGCACCAAGTTGAATGTGATGTACACCAACGATCCGGACTCGATGAAGCTCTGCGTCGCCAAGTTCAAGCACAAGGTCGCGGGACTAGACCTTGTGCACATCCATCCGTCTCCTGATAGGGACCAGTGGATCGCCGTCGCCCAGGTATGCGTGTGGGACGAGGTTCTAGTCTACCACTACTGTTGGGCCATCAGGGGTTTTGAAGCATTCGCCCATTTCATCGGCACCGCCGACTGCACCTTCGCTACGGTGGATAGCAGGAAGAACGCCACTGTGCTTTATGATTTGGCCATCTGGTGCAAGAAGCTCGTCCATATCCAGAAGCAATACAAGATCATCGACAACGGGTAAGAGGAGGACTCCGTGGTTGACCTCGCCGCGGCCATCATCGACCCCTGCTACGCCAACATGAAAGAAGACATGGATACGATGGAACTGAACACGTGGGAGGTACCTCTGAATCTAGCCTACATCACCTACGCGGCCAAGGATGCATACGCATGCTACGACATGTACAGGTGGATCTTGGACATGAGGGCGTGTCTGCTTCCCGTGACCGAGGAGTACACGGACAGCCGCAGCGTCCTGATCAAGCGTGCCAGGAAGATCTAGATGGTGTAGTTTGTCTGTTTAAGCACCTTTATCATCTGAGTGTTTCATGCATTAGCCTATGTGTCGTAATTATCTGTT
This sequence comes from Elymus sibiricus, assembly GCA_039707655.1. NCBI lineage: Eukaryota > Viridiplantae > Streptophyta > Magnoliopsida > Poales > Poaceae > Elymus > Elymus sibiricus. The sequence continues at coordinate 292,262,501 of CM077676.1, forward strand.
TTATCCGTAATATTTCGTCTAAGAACCCATGAACCTGTTTGCTTTTTTTCCCGAGTGGCTATGAATCTGTTTGCTTATGTATGTAATAAGAGTACTAGTTCACAGGGCTGCCGTGTTTCCTTTTTTTTTTGAGGTCGAGTAGGTATCAACTGGGTTGTGGCTGCCCAACCCAGGATTCTTTTCTTAGGACATCCGCGGCCCACGACATGCTTATGGGGATCCAGCAGTTGTATCATTTTTTGTGTGCTTTTTTTTGAAGTCTGAGTGCGGTTTTCTGTAGGTTGCACAGTCGTTCGTTTTGCCTAGATTATCAGATAACTTCACTCAGGGTGGTCATCTTTGATCACGAACGACGAGAACAAGTTAAGTTTGATACCTCTTCTGTCAGTCCTTCTGGCAGCCATTAGATTGAAATCCAACAGCTGGCATGCTTTGAATCTCCTTCCTCCCAACATTTCCCCTTCTCAGGTGGACCCAGCAGGTCTCGTACACAGACATCTGGGACCAACCACCTATCCATTTGTATTTCTTTATTTTGTTCAATCTTTTGTCGTCTCCCTACAGTGGCTGGCGGCGCTGCCGCGCATGCCTCGACGACCCATCCTAGCCTATGCATGGCGCTTGCCAGGCCATCCCTCTACTCCCCCACATCTCCTTTTATTCTCCGGCAGCGGCAGCTCCACCAGCCCACCCTGCACCCGAACCAGTCAACCCTCATACTCCCCTTCGCCTGCGTCTTCCCCGGCTCCGGTTCGTTCCGGTCCGAGGTCTCGACGTCGTCCTCTGCCTTGGAGCTCTCGCCGCGGCGCCGCCGTCTATCGTTCTCAACATGGTCAACAAACGAGAGGAATCGGGAGATGATTGTATGTGGAGAGACTCACAGTCCGGGCCCACCAGGTCCATGGCCATACGCAAACAAGTGCCTCCTTATATATTGCAAAAAAATGCTTCCTCCTTATGGTATGTTGACGTTTGGGGCCCACGAGATTGTCAACGTAGTCAAGGTGGCTGTCATCTGGGACCTAGCAAGTAATCATTTTTTTCAGAGGTCGAACAAGTAACAACTGGGCTGTGGCCTGCCCAGCCTAGGTTTTGTTGTTTAACATGCGCAGCCCACGACATGCTGACACAGTTGATCCAGCAGGTTTCAATTTATTTTTGAGGTCCAGCAGGTATCAATCGGCCTCTGGGCCTCCCAGCCTAGCTTGTTTTATAACATCAGCAGCCCAACTTATGTCTATTTCTTGAAGACAACTCACAGCTCAGTTCTATTTTCTATACTGCTCAAAAAAAGAAGTTCTATTTTTCTATAAGAATACCAAACTCAAATTATGTTTTCCCTTCTATAATAATATATATATTTATATTTTATTTTATTACATATACTCCGTACATATATATATTAGAAGAACATAAGGTTCCCGTTTGACCTGTCCTTCATCGAACCTTTGTATAGACCTTCCCACTTCCTTTATTTTTGTTTTTTATTAATCCTATCTCTGATTTTTCTCCCACAGGTTTTACCTAAAACCAACTCAATTGTCCGATGTCTAGCCTAAAAAATAATAATACCCCACATCTTATTAACTCTTCAAAATAAATAATATTTTATTTGGTAAATCGATAAGTTCTTACCAAATAATAATTATTATTTAACAATAAGTTTGGCAAGTTAATTCCTGGTGATTGCGTACATATGCTTGCTATGATTTTACGGACCAATGCAGTAATAGACGTGCAATCATGTGTTTATGCTCCGCAAATTATGTAGTTTTATAATAAAATGCCCAGCACCGGTTTATGTTTTTATAACATTTCTCCGACCTGCCCAAAATGATATTTTCACCATGCCCAGCAAAACCGTGTATTTTGAAAAATAATACAAATAGGCTGTAAATGCTAACAAAATATATAAATGGGCTGCATAGACGCTACATTATTGTTTAACCCAGCCCACCAATTGGACTGGCTGACATGTGGACCAATAGGTCGAAGCCTACGCAATGCATTGTCAACTTAGTCAAAAATAGTTTCTGACAGCCTTATCTGTTGGATGTACATCCAACGGCCGGCATTCTCCTTCAATCTCCCGTCTTCTTCCTCCAGCGCTGGCGGGACCACCTGCTCCAGCCTCCGGCATCCAGTAGCGCTGCTTCGCGCGCCTCGCTACGAAATGCCACCCCACCGACGGCCAGGCCATCCCTACACTCCTCCGCACCTCCTGTTGTTCCCCGCCGAGTGTAGCCCCATCCCGCACCCGAACCAGTCAAGTCTCGCACTCATCTCCGTTTGCGACTCAACTGCCGCGTCTTCCCCATCTTCGGGTCATTCCCATCTGGGGCGGTGGGGCCTCACCGTCGTCCACCGCCTTGGTGCGCTTGGTGCGGCGTGTTCAACATGGTCAACAAACGAGAGTCATCGGAAGACGACTGTACTTGGAGAGGATGACAGCTGCGACCCACGAGGTCCATGGTCGCACGCAAGGAAAGTGCCTCCTTATTACACACAAAAAAAAGTTTCCTCCCCCTGACAGCTGGGACTCACCAGCTACATTTTCGCATGCAAGGAAGTGCCTCGTTAGTATGCGAAAAATAAATGATTCCTCCGCCTAACAGCTGGGACCCACCAGCTATATCTTCGCACGGAAGGAAGTTCCTCCTTATCACGTGAAAAAAATGATTCGTCCCCATGACAACTGGGACCCACCAGATTTGGAGGCTGACTTGTGGGCCTACTCAGTTGATGCGTATGCAGGGCTTTGTCAACTTAGTCAACAAATGATTTTTTTAGGAAGTCAACAAACGATTCTAGCAGCAGTGACCGTTGGATGTTCATCCAACGGCCGTGCAGCTTCTTCAATCTCTGATCTTCTTGCTCCAGCCGCCCAAACTAGCACCGGCGGGACCGCCTGCTCCTGCCTCCCGTGGCCGGCTGTGCTGCCGCGCAGGCCTCACCGCCCCACCCTACTCTCACCGCTAGCCAGGCCTTCCGTCTACGCACCCACATCCCCTGTTATTCTTCGGCGATGGCAGCCTCACACCGCAGCCGAACCAGTCAACCCTCGTACTCCCCTCCGCGTGGGCATCCACTGCCGCATCTTCCCCGGCTCCACGTCGTCCACCGCCTTGGTACTCTGGGCGTGGCGTAGTCAACATGGTCAATGAACGACAGCCATCGGAAGAGGACTATACGCGGTGAGGCTGACAGCTGGACCCAACAGCTACATCTTCGCACGCAAGGAAGTGCCTCCTTATTACGCGGGAAAAAAATTATCCATCCCTCTGACAGCTGGGACCCACTTGCTATATCTTCGCACGCAAGGAAGTGCCTCCCTATCCTCCCTGACAGCTCAGACCCACCCGGTCGAGGCGTACGTAGCGTTGTTTGTCTGGTCGCGAACGTGTACGTACATACTGGTCGATCAAGCTCTCTGCAACGATGAACCGTGGGCATGTAAGGAGCGGCATGTGTCATAGTAGAGCCCCTGACATAGCAGTTCAGGCAGCCCCGTCTAAATCGTGTACATGTACGTACAACCACACTGCAAAAAATACGGGCACGTATGTACATACGGGCGGGGTCTCGAACGCATACTCACGCATACGTATGGCCAGGGCTCGTGTACATGGAGAGTCAACGTACGGCAGCAACGGGCTCCTGTTCATCGGCAGCCAACCGGCTGGGTCGGAATGGAGAAACAACGTCGTGTTCATCGGGAGGCCACCGACTGGGTCGGAATGCGTCTTGTTCATCGGGAGACAACCTGCTTGGACGGAACAGCCGAAACGGGGTCCTGTTCATCGACTCGGGGTCTGGCGTACCGCAAAACGGAGGAAACGGACTTCTGTTCGAGCGCCTACGATCGAAACGGGGTCCTGTTCATTGGCTAGGGGTCTGGCGTACCACAAAATGGAGGAAACAGACTTTCGTTTGAGCGCCTACAGTCGTAACGGGGTCCTGTTCATCGGCTGGGGGTCTGGCGTATCGCAAAACGGAGGAAACGGACTTCTGTTCGAGCGCCTACGGTCAAAACGGGGTCCTGTTGATCGGGAGGGCTCTGGCGTACCGCATAACGGAGGAAATGGACTTCTCCCCAACTGCCTACGATCGAAACGGGGTTCCTATTGATCGGGAGGGGTGTGGCGTACCGCAAAATGGGACTCCACGGGCTACTGTTCATCCACGGTCGATGCTACTTGTAGTCTGCGTTGGTATTTCCCCGAAGAGGAGAGGATGATGCAGTACAGTAGAGATAAGTATTTCCCTCAGTTAAGAACCAAGGTTATCAATCCAGCAGGAGAACCAAGCAAAATTCCGTTAAGCGCACCTGCACACACAAGAGCAAACACTTGCACCCAACGCAAATAAGAGGGTTGTCAATCCTCTTAGCGATTACTTGCAAGGATTAAATCTTATCGAGGTAAATAGATAAACTAAACTACTAATTAAAATAAAAGTAAATAAATTGTAGCAAGGTATTTTTAGGTTTTTTATATGATAAAGATAGACCCGGGGGCCATAGTTTTCACTAGAGGCTTCTCTCTCGAGCACAGAAACATACGGTGTATAAACAAATTACTGTTGGGCAATTGACAGAATAGCAAATAATTATGACGGATTCATGGCAATGATCATGTATATAGGCATCATGTACGAGACAAGTAGACCGACTCCTGCCTGCATCTACTACTACTACTCCACTCATCGACCGCTATCCAGCATGCATCTAGAGTATTAAGTTAATAAAAACAGAGTAACGCCTTAAGCAAGATGACATGATGTAGAGAAGCAAATTCAAACAGTATGAATAAACCACATCTTTTTATCGTTAATGGCAACAATACAAATACGTGTCATGTCCCCTTCTGTCACTGGGATTGAGCACCGCAAGATTGAACCCATCACAAAGCACCTCTCCCATTGCAAGATAAATCAATCTAGTAGGCCAAACTAAACCGATAGATCGGAGAGAAATACAAAGCTCTAACAATCATGCATAAAAGAGTTCAGAGAAGACTCAAATATTTCTCATGAATAATCTGATCATAAACTCACAATTCATTGGATCCCAACAAACACACCGCAAAAGAAGATTACATCGAATAGAACTCCAAGAACATCAAGGAGAACATTGTATTGAAGATCAAAGAGAGAGAGGAAACCATCTAGCTACTAGCTATGGACCCGTAGGTCTATGGTAACCTACTCACACATCATCGGAAGGGCAGCAAGGTTGATGTAGAAGCCCTCTGTGATCGATTCCCCCTCCAGCAGAGTACCGGAAAAGGCCTCCAGATGGGATCACGGAAGAACAGAGGCTTGCGGCGGTGGAAAGGTTTTCTCTTCTGGCTCTCTGTTGGTTTCCCAATATTTGTGAATTTATAGAAGTGGAATTAGGTCAAACGGAGTCACGTGGGCCCCACAAGGCAACACGGCGCGCCCTCCTGGGGCGCCCTATTGCCTTGTGAAGCCTCTGTGAGGCTTCTGGCCTCCTCCCGAAGCTTCCAAGGTTTCTGTTGTCCAGAAAAAAATCTCCAAAAAGTTTCGTGGTATTTGGACTTCATTTGGTACTGTTTCTCTGAAAAGCCAAAAACAAGCAGAAAACAACAACTGGCACTAGGTTAATAGGTTAGTCCCAAAAAATGATATATAATTGCATATAAAAACATCCAAGATTGATACTATAATAGCATGGAACAATAAAAAATTATAGATACATTGGAGACATATCAGTCGACCTCCTCCAGCCTCCACCAGCTACTGTTCATCCACCGTCGACTTCCTCCATCCTCCACCACTACCGTTCATCCAACCTCCATGGGGTCCTGTTCATCCACCCCCAACCGGCTGGGGTATGGCGTACCGTGGCACAGCCTCGCCGGGGTCCTGTTCATCCAGCGCCAATCGCCTACACGGCCGGGGTCCTGTTCATCCAACCCCCACCGGCTGGGGTGGGGCGTACGAGCGGGCGGCGGCAACGGGAACTGTTCATCCACAGCCAACCAACAGGCTCGATCGATGCATCTCGACTCGTGTCTACGTGTATCGCGCGTGGCAGCAACGAGCACTGTTCATCGAGAGGCAACCCAACACCGGCTGGCTACGTCTCGCACGGGGGCTCGATCGGCTTCAGTAAGCAGCGAGAAGGATCGATCGAATTCAGTTAGCAGCGAAGGAATCACTCGGGTTCAGTTAGCAGCGAAGGGATCACTCAGGTTCAGTTAGCAGTGAAGGGATCGCTTGGCTTCAGTACGCAGTGGGATCGATGGCTCGGGTTCAGTATGTGTAGTAGTGCGAGGGATCGATCGATCGCTCGGGTTCAGTAAGTGAACGCCTCACACACACATGCGCGTACGAGAGAAACATGCAAACCACACTGCATCGCTCGGCCCCGACCACCCACCGTAACCGCGAACTCCCCGAAAATTTCCTCGCCCTCACTTCTACCACGATTTTTTACGTCATGGACGGCCCAAAGAATGTCATGTGGGTGTGTCTCCGGCCCACCCAGGATGAAAAGCCCATTTTCTGTCATAATTTTTTGTCATAGAAGTAGGAGCCCACCACATCTATGATGATACGTGTTTTTGACACAATTATTGTCATAGATGTGTCACAACCATGACAGAAAAAGTTTTCGTTCGGGCCATAATGTCACGGATGTGTCTTTTTTTTGTAGTGGGGGTCAGAACCCGAGATAACATTTCTACAACATACAGTAATCACAATCACCTAATAATCGGAGGAGCACTTTTGCTTGCCTCCATGACCTCGGCCTGTGCTTCTTCCGCTTCTTGTGGGTGGTTCCCTTGAGGAGCCGTCTCTCCGCACGAACATTTGGAACGCCGTCGCTTCAGAGGAGAAGTGAGGCGACCAGGGGCTTGGGGACGAGGGGCTCGCTTTTGAGTAGAGGAAGAGGGCGTTACCGAAGAAGCTGGCCTCGTCCCCGGCGCGTCCGGGGTGACAGCTACCTTGCAGCCGTCAAGGCACTCCATATAAAATTTCCTCCCCTCATAGATAAGGGCCAGATCCTCGTCCTCATGAAATAGGGGGTCTTCCGCTCGTTGGTGTGTTTCCGGCTCGGGCGCCGGGCTGTTTAGAGCCTCCACCCGACGCCTCCATCTCTGCTCGAAACTAATAAAAAGATCGGTCAAATTGATTGGCTACTAAAAAACAACTCGGGTAGGCGAAATAAAGCGGGAGGACTCACTATGTCGGCCGGATTGTAGTAGGATAGCCCGTCCCGGAATTGACATTGGGCAAAGTCCTCCGCTGTTCCTTGGTAGACACCGGCCATCACTGTCCCGAAGGCTGCTTGGTCAAAGAAACTTTGCTGAATTGATCGAGAGCAGTCTTCGGTTCCGTTGTATGTGCACAACGGGTGAGGGCATAGCCGGAGTGGTTGGACTCTTCGGTCTATCGCCGTGGCCATTACGTCTATTATGGTAAGGCCTGTCCTTACCAGTTGCTTCACCTTGGCGGCTAGCTCGGTCACCTCGGCACCATCTTCTGGGACCATACCCTGTGGCCTCCAGCTATATCGCCTTTTCGGGGGCTCCGAAGAGAAAGGGGAAGCCCTGGCCGAACTGGGTCTGGGAGGGGGACGTCGTCTATATAGAACCACTCTGTTGGCCAGACGTCGGTATCCTCCTGAGGTGTGCCTGGCGGGTATTCTGTCCCCTCGATTCGACAGACTTCGTCCGCTCCAACCTCGTAAAGCCTTTAGGCGAAGGAACAAGGCACTACACAGAAATACCTCCTCCAGAGTCCGAAGTGCGCTTCACACCCTAGATGCATCTCGCATAGGGCGACATACCCCGCAATGTGCAAAATCGAGTTGGGGGTAAGGTGGTGGAGCTGCAGCCCATAAAACTCTAGCAGGCCTCGAAGGAAAGGGTGAATTGGAAATCCGAAACCACGCAGCAGGAAGGAAACAAAGCATACCCGTTCATCCTTTTGAGGGGAAGGGAAATTTTCCACGTGTACCTGCCCATTGATGGATGTTAAACCCGGGTGGGTCACTGTCAGATCTGAATCTGGCAGGTATCCTTGTCTGGCCAGGCGCTCCAGCTGGAGGCGCGAGACGACGCAACTGCCCCAATCACCCCTGGCAGGGCCATGAGGGCGCCTTGAAGAACCTGCATCGCTCGCCATGGGAAACCCTCAAGGTTGGACTTGGGAGGAAGGGGAGCGTTTGTGCAGTTTGCTTGGAAGGAAGATTGGGGGTTTGTGATAAATCCGCACGCCTGACTTGTGGATAAAAGGGGGGGGGGGAGACCGACGCTTCGACGTTTCGCCATAAGTTGACCCGCTTCCCCGTAAGACACGATTCCCAAAGATCAAAAAGCTGAGACCACGCGTGGCGGAGCTGGGCCCACTCGGCGGGATTATCAATCTTTCCGAGGTCTGCTTCAAGCTATGCTGAGGAGATCATGCATGGAGCTTGCCTGCCGAGCCAAAGACTCCGGAATCGAAGTCCAAGAGTGTCATCCTCAGTGTCGGAGACCAGTTCAGGGCTACTGACGGTGTCCTAGACTAGGGGGTACTAACCTAGTCGTCTCATATTCTTCGGGCCGGACAAGTGGGCTCTCATTCTTGTCAAGATGGACTCCAGAAGATACACACAGGAGAAGAGATCAAGACTGCATCTGCCGAAGACTTGGCGTGTACTCCAAGACTCCTTCTGCCGCCTCCACGCCAAGATACCTACCTTGTAACCCTAGATACCCTATCCGGCGTGTATATAAGCTAAAGGGTTTAGCCCTTAGAGGGGACCTCAACACAATCTCATTCACCAGCCTTAGGACTAGATCATACGATCTCGAGGTAGATCAACTCTGTACTTGATACTTCTCCATCAATATAAACAAGAGCAGGACGTAGGGTTTTACCTCCATAGAGAGGGCCCGAACCTAAGTAAACATTGTCTCCCCCGTCTTTGTTACCATTGATCCGAGATCCACAGCTCGGGACCCCCTACCCCGAGGTCTCAGCCGGTTTTTACACCGACACCGGCCCTGACAGTATTTCCCTTAGTTAAGAACTAAGGTTATCAATCTAGTAGGAGAACCACACAGAACCTCATTAGCAGCACCTACACACACAAAAGCAAGTACTTGCACCCAACGCAAACAAGAGGGTTGTCAATCCCCTTGGCGGTTACTTGCAAGGATTAATTCTGATAGTGATAGATAGATAAATAAATTGCAAAACAAAATAAAGGAAATAAAATTGCAGCAAGGTATTTTTGGATTTTATATATCATGGATAAATGACCCGGGGGCCATAGTTTTCACAAGAGGCTTCTCTCTCGAACACATAGCATACGGTGGGTAAACAAATTACTGTTGGGCAATTGATAGAAAAGCGCATAGTTATGATGGATTCATGGCAATGATCATGTATATAGGCATCACGTCCGAGACAAGTAGACCGACTCCTGCCTGCATCTACTACTATTACTCCACCCATCTACCGCTATCCAGCATGCATCTAGGGTATTAAGTTAATAAAAATAGAGTAACGCCTTAAGCAAGATGACATGATGTCGACAAAGTAAACTCAATCAATATGAATAAACCCCATCATTTTATCCTCAATGGCAACAATACAAATACGTGTCTTGTCCCTTTCTGTCACTGGGATAGAGCACCGCAAGATTGAACCCATTACGAAGCACCTCTCCCATTGCAAGATAAATCAATCTAGTTGGCCAAACCAAACGAATAGATCGGAGAGAAATACAAAGCTATAACAATCACGCATAAATAAGTTCAGAAAAGACTCAAATATTTCTCATGAATAATCTGATCATAAACCCACAATTCATCGGATCCCAACAAACACACCGCAAAAGAAGATTACATCGAATAGAACTCCAAGAAGATCGAGGAGAACATTGTATTGAAGATCAAAGAGAGAGAAGAAGCCATCTAGCTACTAGATATGGACCCGTAGGTCTGTGGTAAACTACTCACACATCATCGGAAGGGCAGCAAGGTTGATGTAGAATCCCTCCGTGATCGATTCCCCCTCCGACAGAGTACCGAAAAAGGCCTCCAGATGGGATCTCAGAAGAACAGAAGCTTGCGGCGGCGGAAAAGTTATTCTATGTGGCTCTCTAGTATATGAGGAATATTTGAGAATTTATAGGCTTGGAATTAGGTCAAGAAGTGCCATGAGGTGCCCACAAGCCTGGGGGGCGCCCCTACCCCCTGGGTGCGCCTCCCAAGCTTGTCGCTCCCTCGTGGCTCGTCTGGTCTTCTCCCGAACCTTCTAGGGTCCCTCTTGGTCCAGAAAAAAATAATCCAAAGTTTTTTCTCCGTTTGGACTCTGTTTGATATTGATTTTCTAAAAAGCCAAAAACATGCAAAAAACAGTAACTGGCACTGGGCACTAGGTGAATAGGCTAGTCCAAAAAAATGATATATAATTGCATATAAAACATCCAAGATTGATAATATAATAGCATGGAACAATAAAAAATTATAGACGTTGGAGATATATCAAGCATCCCCAAGCTTAATTCCTTCTCGTCCTCTAGTAGGTAAATGATAAAAACAGAACTTTTGATGTGGAATGCTACCTAACATGTTCATCATGTAATTCTCTTTTACGGTATGAATATTAAGATCCGAATGATTCAAAGCAATAGTCTATAATTTGATATAAAGACATCAATACTCAGGCATACCAACAAACAATCATATCTTTCAAAATAAAAATGCTAAAGAAAGTTATCCCTACAAAATTATATAATCATGTCATGCTCCATCTTCTTGACATAAAGTATTTATCATGCACAACCCCGGAGACAATCAAGCAATTGGTTCATACTTTTTAACGCGCTTCAGCTTTTTCAACCCCCACGCAATACATGAGAGCAAGCCATGGATATAGCACTATGGGTGGAATAGAATATCATGATAGAGATTAATAAGGGGAAGTCAAAAAAGGAAGATAGTCTCACATCGACGCGGCTAATCAACGAGCTATGGAGATGCCCATCAATTGATGTCAATGAGAGGAGTAGGGATTGCCATGCAACAGATGCACTAAGAGCTATAAGTGTATGAAAGCTCAAAATAAAAACTAAGTGGGTGTGCATCCAACTTGCTTGCTCATGAAGACCTTGGGCATTTGAGGAAGCCCATCATCGGAATATACAAGCCAAGTTCTATAATGAAAAATTCCCACTAGTATATGAAAGTGACAACATAGGAGACTCTCTATATGAAAAACATGGTGCTACTTTGAAGTACAAGTATGGAAAAGGGTAGTAACACTACCCCTTCTCTCTTTTTTCTCATTTTTTTTGCTGGGCTCTTTTTTTTCCCTCACTGGGGCAATGCTCTAATAATGATGATCATCACACTTCTATTTACTTACAACTCAAAATTACAACTCGATACTAGAACAAATATGACTCTATATGAATGCCTCTGGCAATGTACCAGGATGTGGAATGATGCTAGCGTAACATGTATGAAAATGATTAATGGTGGCTGAGCCACAAATACTATGTGAGCTATATGATCATGCAAAGCAATATGACAATGATGATGTGTGTCATATAAATGGAACGGTGGAAGTTGCATGGCAATATATCTCGGAATGGCTATGGAAATGCCATAATAGGTAGGTATGGTGGCTGTTTTGAGAAAGATATAAAGAGGCTTATGTCTGATAGAGCGTATCATATCACAGGGTTTGGATGCACCGGCGAAGTTTGCACCGACTCTCGAGGTGAGAAAGGGCAATGCACAGTATCGAAGAGGCTAGCAAATTGCAGAAAGGTGAGAGTGCGTATAATCCATGGACTCACATTAGTCATAAAGAACTCACATACTTATTGCGAAAGTTTATTAGCCCTCGAAGCAAAGTACTACTATGCATGCCCCTAGGGGGGAGGTTGGTAGGAGTTAACCATCGCGCGCCCCCGACCGCCACACAAAGGAAGACAATCAATAATAAATCATGCTCCAACTTCTTAGCATAACGACAGACCATACGTGCATGCTTCGGGAATCACAAACCTTAACACCAATATTCTTACTAAACCACAATTATCTACTAGTACCTCCCACATATTACCATCTTAATATCGCAAAACTATTGCAAGGAATCAAACTTATCATATTCAGTGATCTACATGAAAGTTTTTGTTATATCCTTCTTGAATACCTATCATATTAGGACCAAATTCATAACCCGTGCATATTACCATTACTATTTATTAGACTCTCAAAAAGATATAAGTGAAGCATGAGAGTGCAACTATTTCTTTAAAATATGACCACCGCCGTGCTCTAAAAGATATAAGTGAAGCACTAGAGCAACTGCCTAGCGCAAAAGATATAAGTGAAGCACATAGAGCATTCTAACAAATCATGAATAATGTGTGTCCCTCTCAAAAAGGTGTGTTCAGCAAAGATGATTATGGAAAACTAAAAATGCAAACAAATAAAAGAAAACTATGGCACAAGACGCTCCAAGTAAAACACATGTCATGTGATGAAAAGAATATAGCTCCAAGTGATATACCGATAGATTGTAGACGAAAGTGGGGATGCCATCCGGGGCATCCCCAAGCTTAGACGCTTGGGTCTTCCTTGCATATTACCTTGGGGTGCCTTGGGCATCCCCAAGCTTAGGGTCTTGCCGCTCCTTATTCCTTCATCCATCGTGGTCTCACCCAAAACTTGAAAACTTCAGCACACAAAACTCAACAGAAATCTCGTGAGATCCATTAGTATGACAAACAAATCTTAAACTTTAGGTACTGTTATAAATTGATTTATATTTAATATTGGCATAATTCTACTGTACTCCAACTTTCCCATGGCTTACACCCCCCGATACAATCCATAGATTCATCAAAATAAGCAAACTATGCAACAAAAACAGAATCTGTCTAAAACAGAACAGTCTGTAAAGATCTATTTAAAAGCTATACTTCTGTAACTCAAAAAATTCTGAAAACTTAGGACAACGTAAAAAATTCATATACAATACTGTGTAAAAATTTCAGATTTTTCTGACGTTCCAGTACAGAACCAAAAATCCAGCACTGGGCGCAAAACTTTCTGTTTTTAAACAGCATCAATTATACTATCATCCAAATCATCCCAAAGGCATTACTTGGCACAAACACTAACTAATAGATAAAAACACAATCATAACAGAAGCTAAAATTGTGTGAAACAATAAAAATAAAAATTGCAATAAAGTTAAATATTGGGTTGCCTCCCAACAAGCGCTATTGTTTTATGCCCCTAGATAGGTATAATGCATTGTTTCAAGTATTATCATCCTTCAAATTAATTCCATAGGTGGCCCTCATAATAGATTCATATGGTGGATTAATTCTCTTTCTAGGAAATTGTTCCATCCCTTTCTTTAATGGGAACTGAAATCTTATATTACCTTCTTTCATATCAATAATAGAACCTATGGTTCATAGGAAAGGCCTACCAAGTATTATAGGACAAGACGGATTGCATTCTATATCAAGCACAATAAAATCCACGGGTACATAATTCCTATTTGCAAGTATGAGAACATCATTTATTCTATCCAATGGCTTCTTAATAGTTGAATCCGCTAAATGCAAATTAAGGGAACAAGGATCCATATCGGTGAGACCTAGCACATCACACAAATATTTTGGTATAGTAGAGACACTAGCACCTAGATCACACAAATCATTACATTCATAATCTTTAATTTTAACTTTAATAGTAGGTTCCCATTCATCATGTAATTTTCTAGGTATTGAAACTTCCAACTCAAGCTTTTCTTCATGAGCTTTTATCATAGCTTCTACAATATGTTTTGTAAAAGCTTTATTTTGCTCATAAGCATTAGGTGAATTAATCATGGATTGCAACAAGGAAATACATTTAGCCAAAGAGCAATTATCATAATTAAAGTCCTTGTAATCCAAAGTAGTGGGCACATCACTATTTAAAGTTTTGACCTCTACAAACCCACTTTTATCATTTTTATCATTAAAATCATCACCCTCCAAATAATTGGGACATCTTCTAGCTAAAGTTGACTCATCTTCAGTCCCTTTTTCATCAAGTTTTATATTACTAAATAAAGATTCAATAGGTGAGAGACCAATCATTTTAATATCTTCATCATTACTATGACAAAAACCGGGTGGAATAGCTTTTTCTAAGAATTCTCGCTTAGCTCTTAACCTAGCGGTTCTTTCTTTACTTTCATTAATGGAGACATGGATAGCTTTAATAGACTCATTTGTTTCATGCATGGGTGGCAAAATTTTAATTTTAAGAGTTTCAACATCATGAGCAATTCTATCCATGTTCCTAGACATATCATCAACTTTATTCAATTTTTCTTCTACCATAGCATTGAAAATATTTTGAGAATTAATAAATTCTTTAATATTACTTTCAAGATCAGAGGGTATCCTATTGTTATTACTATATGAATTACCATAATTATTAGAGGAATTTCCAGGAAACGGTCTAGGATTGAAATTACCCCTATAGGCGTTGTTGTTGAAATTATTTCTAGAGACAAAATTCACATCAATAGCATCATTATTTTGCTCAATCAAAGTAGATAATGGCACATCATTAGGATCAACATGAGCACTTTTACTAGCAACCATTTTCATAAGAGCATCCATCTTATCACTCAAAGCATTAATTTCTTTGACATAATTTACCTTCTTACTAGTTGGAGTTCTTTCAGTGTGCCATTGGGAATAATTTGTCATAATATTATCAAGGAGTTTTGTAGCTTCTCCCAATGTAATTTCCATAAAAGTACCACCCGTGGCAGAGTCTAGAAGATTTCTATAAAACAGGTTTAGTCCCGCATAAATGTTTTGTATGATCATCCATAAGCTTAAACCATGAGTGGGACAATTTCTAATCATTAATTTCATTCTCTCCCAAGATTGTGCAACATGTTCATGCTCAAGTTGCTTAAAATTCATTATTTGATTTCTTAGAGAAATAGTTTTAGCAGGAGGAAAATACTTGGCAATAAAAGTATACTTACACTTATCCCAAGAATCAATACTATTTCGAGGCAAGGATGAAAACCAAGTTTTAGCATGATCTCGTAGTGAGAACGAAAATAGTTTCAATTTGACAATATCATTATGCACATCTTTCTTCTTTTGCATATCACAAATTTCAATGAAAGTATTAAGATGGGGTGCAGCAACTTCACTAGGACTACCAGAAAATTGTTCTTTCGTAACAAGATTCAGCAAAGCAGCATTAATATCACACGACTCCGCACTAGTGGCGGGAGGAGCAATTGGAGTACTAATAAAATCATTATTATTAGTATTGGAAAAGTCAGACAATTTGGTGTTTTCTTGAGACATAGTGACAAAGCAAGCAAACGAACGAATAAAATATTTTTGTGTTTTTGTAATTTTTGTTTTAGAATTAGGGGAGATGAAAACGAGAGGCAAATGCAAATAAAAAGGCAAATGAAAATAAGAGCAAGTAGATGATAGTTTATGCGAAGGTACTTGATAGGTTTTGGTGATGTCTCCCCGGTAACGGTGCCAGAAATTCTTCCTGCTACTTGTGAACTGCGTTGGTGTCGGTGTACTAAGACATAGGTGCCTACCCTGACTTGTGCACAGGCAGTTGTAGCCTTCCCAACGACAGGGCTTGCCGGAGGGCTGCTGTGTCCAAGACTCAAGATTAGATTAACAAGACCATGAAGAAGACCTCCAAGCAAGTCATCGAGAAATACTATTCTAGTACTGGAGATCAAGATTACCCTTGCCGGGAAGCCTCGCACCGGCAAGGTGAAAGACCAAGACTCTGCCGGCAAGCTTCTTGCCAGCAAGCGAAGAGCCGACAAGCTCCGCACCAGCAGGCTCTATTCTGTCTCATTACCACTCCACCTCATCATCAGCTAGATAAGCTCGTATGATAGGTGTCGAGCGGGCAGGCAGTCAAACACAGCTGGTCAGGGCACGTGTCAGCATGCCACCTAAGGGTTAACTTTAATGACACCAGTCCCTGGGTCGTGTCAAGATAATAGAAGGGCAGCTCGACAAGCGGTGCAGGACCCTTGCCGGAACTCGCCTCCCCAGCGTAGCACCTAACGGGCATTTAATGCGTTTGTACTCCCCCGTTAGGAGATAGACTTGATGACAGTGCAACTCATGTTCACACCCTGTAATGACCATATTAGCCACTGTGGTGACCCCTTGGCCTATAAAAGGAGCCCACGGCTACTGTTAGAACGGTCGATATCCAGTTCAATTACGCGTAGTAGCTGTACTTCCCGCGCACCTTGCTGGCAAGCTACGCTCCTTGTAACTTGAGCTCATTCACAATCAAACCAGAAAAACCAGGAGTAGGGTTTTACGCTCACAACGGCCCAAACCTGGATAAGACATAGTTTGTTCTTGCATCTATCAGCCCTGCTCTTCGTGACACGTCGACTCCCGTAGCCAAACCGCAAAGGGATCCTTTTGATCCCATAGATCATCGTTTCCCACGACCTCTTTGGCGCGCCAGGCAGGGGGTGGTGTGTGACGGATCAGCGTTGGTAGTGTGAGTGCCAGCTTCACCACCTTGGCCGATGGCGCCCAAGAAGAAGGCTGGAGCCACGACGGCTCCTTCCGCCTCCAAGCTACCCTCGCAGGCGTCCGCTGGTAGCACAGGCGGCGGGGCCGGTGCAGGCAGTACGGCTGCGATGGGCGGAGCAGGAGGAGCGGGCGGCGGAGGCAGTCAGCTTTGTAGGATCGAAAGTATGTCTAGAGGGGGGGTGATTAGACTACTCGACCAAATAAAACCTAACCTTTTCCCAAATTTTAGTTGTAGGCATATTTTACCAATAGTACATGTCAAGCATCACCCTACACATGCGATTCTAAGAGTATAGCAGCGGAATGTAAGCAATTGCATATGTATGTAAAGGAGGGATTGGAGATTTCAAACGCAATGAAGACACGGTGGTTTTTGGCGTGGTTTCGATAGGTGGTGCTATCGTACGCCCACGTTGATGGAGACTTCAACCCACGAAGGGTAACGGCTGCGCGAGTCCACAGAGGGCTCCACCCACGAAGGGTCCACGAAGAAGCAACCTTGTCTATTCCACCATGGCTTATGTCCACGAAGGACTAGCCTCACTCGGGGTAGATCTTCACGAGGTAGACGATCTCCTTGCCCTTACAAACTTCTTGGTTCAACTCCACATCTGGTTGGAGGCTCCCAAGTGACACCTAACCAATCTAGGAGACACCACTCTCCAAAAGGTAATAGACGGTGTGTTGTTGATGAACTCCTTGCTCTTGTGCTTCAAATGATAGTCTTTCTAGCACTCAAACACTCCTCACAGATTTGGCTATGGTGGAAGAAGAATTTGAGTGGAAAGCAACTTGGGAAAGGCTAGAGATCAAGGATCAAATGGTAGGAATGGAATATCTTGATCTCAACACATGAGTAGGTGGTTCTCTCTCAGAAAATGAATGGTGGAAGTGTAGGCACGTTCTGATGGCTCTCCTTACTAAGAAGGATGCGGTGGAGGGGTATATATAGCCTCCACACAAAATCCAACAGTTACACACTTTTGACCCAACTCGGTGGCACCGAAACGATCATCTCGGTAGCACCGAACTGTGTAAAAGATATGAACTTTAGGAATCTCGGTGGGACCGATACGGACAACTCGGATGGACCGAAGTGCAATGGCTTAGGGCAATCCTCATCTCGGTGGCACCGATTGCATCAACTCGGTAGGACTGAAGTGAAGCAATAAGCCAACAGAGAGTTGCCAAGCCATCTCTGTGAGACTGATATGCATAACTCGGTGAGACCGAAGTGAATGCAACCGATTACAGAGAGTTGGCAAGGCCATCTCGGTGGGACCGAGATCCATTTCGGTGGATCCGATTTGTTAGGGTTTTGGCAGTGGCTAAGCCTTAGATGAACTCGGTGGGGCCGGATTGGAAATTTCGGTGGGGCCGAGTTGGACTTTAGGTTTAGGACATATTTGGGTAGAGAGAGTGGTTGAGGGTTTAGGAATACTGTCACTAAGCACTTGAGCAAAAAGACCATTAAGCAACACCTCATCCCCTTTTAATAGTATTGGCTTTCCTATGGACTCAATGTGATCTTGGATCACTAAACCAAAAATGTAGAGTCTTGATCTTTTGCCAATCCTTGTCCTTAGCATTTTGAGGGGTCCACGTCTCTAGTCCATGCCATGCCAATCATTGAACATCCTGAAATCTTAATCTTGAATGGACATTAGTTCAATGAGATATATGTTGTTATGAATTACCAAAACCACCAAGGGAGCAAATGTGCTTTCAAGCTTCCTCACATACATTATTAAAAATTTGCGTTTGAATGCAAATGCACAATCGATTAGGCTCATGGGTTACTCTTCCATGTCACATACATCTTGGTGGAGCGCGCAAAATGATATGATTGGAAAGGTAAGCACGCATCACCAACATAAGGAATGATACATAAATGAATGATCATACAGATAATGACAGATATAAACATGGATCATCACAATAGGCATAGTATGATCAAACATCATGATAAGCGTAAACAGAATATCTCACAGACACTGTAGCAAGCACACACATAACAAAGTATCAATGAACAAGCAAACAAGTAGCAAATGAACTCGAGAGAAAAACCAACGAAACACTCTCTCTCGAAGCCTATGATCTATACAAATTCTCCCCCTTTGGCAACAAGTACCAAAAAGTTCGAATCGTATAGCACTAGTCGGCTCTCTAGGCACAGTCCTCCGAAGCTCCTGAAGGCGATCTTCTACTGGCGGCTCCGGTGTGCATAAACGGCGTTGAGATAAGAGCGTCCGCGAATGTTTCTGCTGATGACTGCTGGACTGGAGGAGTGGAGACCTGCTGTTCAGACCTGTTCTGACTGTCACTGCCACTAGACATCTTGCTGAGCTGACCCTGTGAATAGATGGGTATGGGTAGAGTAGATGAGTCATCACAAAAAGCAGATAGTTTTTCATAAAAATGAGTTCAAACTTTAGTTCTAGGTTTTCACAGAATGCAGTTCGGATGGACCGAGTTGGTAATCTCGGTGACACCGAAGCACACTATAGAGACATGGCATGCCATTTCGGTCAGACCGAGATGGGTTTCGGTGGCTCCGAGATGCTAGGGTTTCACTGAGATGTTACTTTCGGTCTTACCGATTCGCACAACTCGGTGGCACCGAGATGTACGAGTGCTATGGCCAGGGCCAAATCGGTGGGACCGAAAATTCCTATTCGGTCGGTCCGAGATGCGTTCGGCGGAAACCTAACCCTAAATTTTTTGCTCGAATCTCGTTCAAATGAACTAATCTGGTGGAAAGAGGATTGCATTCGTGGCAAGATTACAGGCAATTCAATTGTGCATTGAATCAGAAAACGGAAGCACAAAAGGGATCGAAACTCACCCTAACTCGGTGGAGTTTCTCTACGGCGGCAACGGCGGTGGAGATTACCGTTGACGGTGACGGAATCCTGCAACGAGGGCGCGCTGGAGATGACGGCGACGATCCGAAGACCAAAGGGGCGGCAGCAATGGGGCGCGGGCGCGTGACGTTTGAAGAAATTTTCAACCGCACGGTTCACTGGGAATATATACCCATTCGCTGTCGGTGGCACCGAGTGGAACAAATCGGTAGCACCGAGACGTGCAACTGCTTGCAGTTACAGCAACTCGGTCCAACCGAATTGGTCTAATCGGTAGCACCGAGATGAAAGCCTAGATCAGTCTAAATGCTTTCGGTTCGACCGAGTTTGAGTAGGTTGGTCTGACCGAAATCAATTAGAAGGTTTTGGAGGTTCATCCCTTTCAGATCGGTGGCTCCGAGTGCTCCTCACCCGGAGGGTCCGAAAATGACTTGTTCAATTTTTGTGATGCAGCAAGAATAGAATTTGAGACAAGAAAGCATAGATAGCTAGAGAAGGTTCTTAGCCATTCTTGTACATCCACTTGGCCAGAAAAACCAAGACAATCAAAACAACAAATGGATGTCCTCGAATGATGAAAACATGCAAATCAACATGCTCACACAATATGATAGCAAAAGAAATATGTGTCAAACATGCACAACCAATTCTAGCATCTATCAAGGAATGGCGATGACTAGGTCATCTATATATGAGTATATTGACTTAGGAGCCAAATGAGAACATTTGATCATAGGTCATACTCATCGTTTAAGCACAAGTGGGGTTACCACTTTTACATAAAGCATTAATGTGTTCACACCATTAGAGTTGCTTTAGCTCAATTTTTAGAGCAAAGCTCCCCCTAGATGCGATATCCCCCCTAAGAGGGTTGAACTAACCTTGGGTTTTGTCGATGATGACTTCATGTAGATGTTGAAGATGTGGATGCTCAATGTTGATGTAGACCATCAAAAGTTGCGAGCAATCCTTTGGAGTTTTGTGCTTTCAATACCTACATGGGTTAGTCCCACACAAGGAACATACAAGGATATCCATAGACATAGAGTGAAATACACATATGATGAAGTCCATGAATGCATTGATTACCTTGTCCCTTGCCTTACCAACGAGAGGGTTTGTGACTCCATGAACTAGTGTAAAATGTGGAAGTTGGTTGCACAAATCCTTGCCATAAAGAATATGAGTGAAGTTTGTTGGCGGAGTCACCCTCAAGAACTCTCTAGTTCTTCTTCTTTTGGATCCACATCAACTTGATGGGAATCCTTGGAGTTGTAGTAGCACTTGATGAAGTAGAACGTGATGAAGTCTTGGGAACCCACTTGACCATGGCTTGAGGAGCTTCTTCAAATGAATCAATCTCTTCTTGAAGCTTGTCCTTGCCTTTTAGCTTGTGGTCTTGTGGTGGAAGGTCTTCTTGAGCTTGTGTTCCCTTGAAGGAAGTAGGATCATACTTCTGTTGTTGAGGAACAAACTTCGTCTTGGGGTATTTACCTTCTTCCCACTCAACTCCATCGGCATTGAACATTCGTTCAAAACCAACACCTTGGTTCTTCCGGTGCCTTCCTTGCTTGCGTACAATTTCCTCAAATTGTTTACTCCCGGCAAGACTCTTGTAGACACCTTTCTCTATAATTCCTTTCAATAGCATATTTTCTTGCTCAAGTGTAACTTGGCTAAGAGAATCATTAGTGGAATCAATAGAACTACTAGAAGCAACAACATTTGATTTAGCATTGTTATTGTTACTACTAGAGGTAGAACCATTTTTACCCTTGTTGCTAGTTTGCTTAGGTTTAACTTGTGGCATAAAGGTAGACAAGAGTAAACGTTTGGCAAGATATGAAGAACTCTTATTTCGAAGATCGTCATTGATAGCTTTAAGAAACTCATGCTCTTGCTCTAAATTTAGCTTCTCGAAGCGTAGCTTCTCATGAGTTCTTAGAAGTTCTCTATGATCCTCTTGAGTTGTTTCATGAGCTAACTTAAGAGCATTTAGTTCTTTAGTTAGACGCTCAATCTCCTTATAGCATTGTCACTCATTTCCTCTTGACTATCATGATTACTAGCATTTTCATTATAGCTCACATCACTAGCCCTATCAACAAGTAAATCATCATCACCAAGCAAATCATCTTCATCACTATTAAAATCAAGATACTCAGGGTGTGATACCTTAGGGACTTTTGCCATGAAGCATCTTCCAATTCCTTCATTTGGTGAGTCAAATAGATCGTAGGAGTTGGATGACACAAGTGCAAGTCCGGCAACACCTTCATCTTGGCTATAGTCGGAGTTGGAGTGATAACTTCTCTCGGATTGGTTGTCGGAGTTGGAGCCGGAAACCCATTCACCAACATGAGCTTGATGTCTTCTTCTTGTGTAGCTCCTTGATGACTTGTCCTTCCTCTCCGAATCCTTACTTCTTCGTGAGTGTCTTCGTTCATAATAATCATCTCTACTCCTTCTCTCTTTATGAGGTGATTCATCTCTTCTATGTCTTCCTCTTGGTGATTCGTCTCTTTTCTTGTAGGGAGCCATACACTCATTTGAGTAGTGTCCGGGCTTTCCACAATTGTAACAATTACGGTCACGACTTGATGATCTTTTCTCATAGTGTCTTGAGCTAGAGCTTCTTTCTTTCCCTTTATTCTGGTAGAACTTGTTGAACCTTTTCACCATTAGGCTTATCTCCTCATTGGATACTAGCTTGTCACTTAGAGTTGTTGGATCATCGATTAAGGCTTTGTAAGCACCACTTGACTTGTTGTGCAGCTCCTCTTTGTCCTTGAGCGACATTTCATGAGCAACGATCCTTCCAATGACTTTCGTGGGCTTGAGATCTTTGTAATTTGGCATCATTTGGATCAATGTGCAGACGGTATCATATTTTCCATCCAAAGCTCTAAGTATCTTTTTGATGATGAATTTGTCGGTCATCTCTTCACTTCCTAAGCCGGCAATCTCATTTGTGATGAGAGCAAGCCTAGAGTACATCTCTGCGACTCCTTCACCATCCTTCATCTTGAACTTGTCAAGTTGGCTTTGAAGCACATCCAACTTAGATTCCTTGACGGACTCGGTACGCTCATGCATATCAACCAAAGTATCCCAAATTTCCTTTGCATTCTCGAGGCGGCTGATTTTGTTGAATTCCTCGGGACATAGACCGTTGAATAGAATGTCACAAGCTTGAGCATTGTATTGCAACACCTTCAATTCTTCCGGGGTTCCTTCACGATCCGGTTCCTTGCCATCCTCAAAGAAGTCACCTTGCAAGCCAACACGAACAATAGCCCAAACGGCGGGGTTATGACCAAGAATATGCATTTTCATCTTATGTTTCCAACTAGCAAAGTTTGTACCATCAAAATATGGACCTCTACGGTGATAGTTACCCTCACTAGACGCCATACTCTCCTAGGTCGTGAAACCAAGGCTATGATCACCAAAGCTATGGAAATCATGGCTTACGGAGACCAAAGCTCTGATACCACTTGTAGGATCGAAAGTATGTCTAGAGGGGGGTGATTAGACTACTCGACCAAATAAAACCTAACCTTTTCCCAAATTTTAGTTGTAGACATATTTTAGCAATAGTACATGTCAAGCATCACCCTACACATGCAATTCTAAGAGTATAGCAGCGGAATATAAGCAATTGCATATGTATGTAAAGGAGGGATTGGAGATTTCAAACGCAATGAAGATATGGTGGTTTTTGGCGTGGTTCCGATAGGTGGTGCTATCGTACGTCCATGTTGATGGAGACTTCAACCCACGAAGGGTAACGGCTGCGCGAGTCCACAGAGGGCTCCACCCACGAAGGGTCCACGAAGAAGCAACCTTGTCTATTCCACCATGGCTTACGTCCACGAAGGACTAGCCTCACTCGGGGTAGATCTTCACGAAGTAGGCGATCTCCTTGCCCTTACAAACTTCTTGGTTCAACTCCACATCTGGTTGGAGGCTCCCAAGTGACACCTAACCAATCTAGGAGACACCACTCTCCAAAAGGTAATAGACAGTGTGTTGTTGATGAACTCCTTGCTCTTGTGCGTCAAATGATAGTCTTCCCAGCACTCAAACACTCCTCACAGATTTGGCTATGGTGGAAGAAGAATTTGAGTGGAAAGCAACTTGGGAAAGGCTAGAGATCAAGGTTCAAATGGTAGGAATGGAATATCTTGATCTCAACACATGAGTAGGTGGTTCTCTCTCAGAAAATGAATGGTGGAAGTGTAGGCACATTCTGATGGCTCTCCTTACTGAGAAGGATGGGGTGGAGGGGTATATATAGCCTCCACACAAAATCCAACCGTTACACACTTTTGACCCAACTCGGTGGCACCGAAACGATCATCTCGGTAGCACCGAACTGTGTAAAATATATGAACTTTAGGAATCTCGGTGGGACCGATACGGACAACTTGGATGGACCGAAGTGCAATGGCTTAGGGCAATCCTCATCTCGGTGGCACCGATTGCATCAACTCGGTAGGACCGAAGTGAAGCAATAAGGCAACAGAGAGTTGGCAAGCCATCTCGGTGAGACCGATATGCATAACTCGGTGAGACCGAAGTGAATGCAACCGATTACAGAGAGTTGTCAAGGCCATCTCGGTGGGACCGAGATCCATTTCGGTGGATCCGATTTGTTAGGGTTTTGGTAGTGGCTAAGTCTTCGATGAACTCGGTGGGGCCGGATTGGAAATTTCGGTGGGGCCGAGTTGGACTTTAGGTTTAGGACATATTTGGGTAGAGAGAGTGGTTGAGGGTTTAGGAATACTGTCAGTAAGCACTTGAGCAAAAAGACCATTAAGCAACACCTCATCCCCTTTTAATAGTATTGGCTTTCCTATGGACTCAATGTGATCTTGGATCACTAAGCCAAAAATGTAGAGTCTTGATCTTTTGCCAATCCTTGTCCTTAGCATTTTGAGGGGTCCACGTCTCTAGTCCATGCCATGCCAATCATTGAACATCCTGAAATCTTAATATTGAATGGACATTAGTTCAATGAGATATATGTTGTTATGAATTACCAAAACCACCAAGGGAGCAAATGTGCTTTCATGCTTCCTCACCCCCATGGTGAGCGTAACCACTACACCAGAGATGGTGTAGATGGCTGACTCCAACGATGTTCTGGTGAGCACAGTCGCCGTAGCAATACAGTTCGAACTGGTGCAAGACAGGATCCAGCCGCTGCGGCATCCAAGGACAGAGCGGCGACGTCCAACAACGCTGCGGTGGGACGTGTACCACGACCATTGCAAGATGGGCGCGACACGCTTCACCGCGGTGTTGGTGGCCCTGGATGGCGTCAAGCCGGACCTGAGCATCGTCCTCACGATGTTTAGGCACCACCACCATGCCAACCCGTTGGTGAGCATGTGCTGCGGCAGCAGGTACGTGACGAGCTTCCTGCTGGCTCTGCCAGGAGTCGAACACCGTCCCGTTCCGTGCTCCCCGCCATGCCAACCACGGAGGCAGAAGCCATGGCGCGGGTTCAAATGATTTTGAACTTCCCGCCAACTCCTGACAAGATGGACGAATGGAGGGCCACCATTCAGAGTCTCATCAGTTTTGCCGATCCCGGCAAGACACCGGAGGCGGGGCCTTCACGGCGACCACCCACGTTGCCGGCGGGTCTAACTGACAGCCGTGTCAGAGACGCTGCGCCAACGGTGCAGTCGCCTCCACGTCAACAACCACTACAGCGGCAAGCTCGCCGATTGGAGGACCAGGACGCGGTGTCCATGGCGTCATCGGATCCGTGGGGTCGCCAAGATCAGCGCCAAGTGCTCCATGAGCGGCGCGATGAGGATGCCCGTACGAAGATCGAGCGGCACCGGGAAGCACGCCGTCAGTCAGACGACCGTGCCGGGCCAGCAGCATACGTGCCAGCGCCAGGGTACCCTGGGTGTCTACCATATGAGGTAGGCAGCCCAGCATTTACTCGTGAGCTGCGGCAAGTTTGCTGGCCGTACACCCATGCCTTCAAGCCAGAGCTGCTCGACAGATACGATGGCACGCTCAGTCCAGCAGAGTTCCTTGGCATCTACACCATCGTGGTGCAGGCTGTCGGGGGGCAGGACGACATGGTACTGGCCAACTACTTCCCGTTGGCGCTCAAGCCCAACGTCAGGTCGTGGTTGATGAACTTGCCGGAGGGCTCCATTTCCTCTTGGTCGGATCTGTGCCATCAGTTCGTAGGTGCCTACCAGGGTGGCCATAGACTCCCTGGTCAGGAAAGCGATTTGCACGTGATACCCCAGAGAGATGGCGAGCCCCTCCGCAAGTACATACAAAGGTTCAGCCGTGTGCACCACAACATCCCCGATGTTCATCCCGCAGCTGTTTGTGCCGCGTTCCACACGAATGTGCGCAACCGCAGGATGTGATCTAAGATGAACATCGAGAAGGTCAGAACCATCAATGAGCTATATGCTTTGGTGGATAAGTGTGCACGTGCTGAGGAGGGAAGGAGACTTCCTGGGGAAGATGCTGGCGTCGAAGTCAACTCTGAAGATGACGACGTAGATGACGCATCAACCCCGCAGAAAAACGGCCGGAAGAGCAACAGGAAGCACAAAGGCAAATCAGTGATGGCCGTCGAGGGCTCCGATGACGCCAACGCTGCCAAGAAGCCTAAGGCAGAAAACCCCGGCAAGGAAGTTGCCGGATGCGCTGACTGTCAGGAGGCCGCGGCAGGCGACAAGGCCGGCAAGACCGGTGGGTCGTACTGCAAGATCCACCATACCAAAGGCCACGATCTCCAGGAGTGCCGGCAAGTGGACCAACTTCCAATAAGCAGAAAGCTGAATAAGAGAAGCGCGACAAGGAGAAGGGCCAAGCTGGTGCCGGTGGGTCCGGCAAGCAAAACCGTGGTGGCCGAGGAGGCCACCGTGCAAGGCCAAGCAACCGAAAGAGAAGGCCGCTCAGGGCCAAAAAGGAGACGATGATGATGAGGACGAATACGGGTCCGACAAGGAGTTCTAGAATGCAGTGGACGCCATGTGTGTTGATGGAGGCGCATCTTTGCACTCCTCGCACCGGCAACTGAAGCAGTGGGTCCGCAAAGTGAATGCCGTGGAGCCGGTGATGGAAGCACAGAAGCCACTCAAGTGGTCACACGCACCCATCGTCTTTGACGCCGAGGATCACCCTGATCACACCACTGCGGTCGGGTGTTTGCCGTTGTTGGTCTCACCAACAATCTGGAACCTCAAGGTGACAAAGATGCTGGTTGACGATGGGGCCGGCTTGAACTTGATCTCTCCCGGTGTGATCAAGAGGCTGCAAATCCCTGACAAGGATCTTGAGGAGACAAGCACTTTCCAAGGGATCAGTTCGGGGAGGAACAAGCTGAAGGGCCAGATCACATTGCCGGTCACATTTGGCAGCGAGCTCAACTACCGGACGGAGAAGATTGTCTTCGACGTCGTCAAGATGCCGCTGCCATATAATGGAATTCTAGGCCGCCCGGCGCTGGCAAAGTTCATGGTTGCGTCGCACTATGCGTACAATGTCATCAAGATGCCAGGGCCAATGGGCGTCCTCACCATCAAGTCCAACCAGAAAAATGCAATCATCTGTGCCGACAAGCTCTACCGGGAGGCAGTGGCAGCATCTGCCATGGAGGTACATGCTCCTGCCGGCAAAGCTCCCGGGGGAGGAAAGAAGAAGAAGACCAGAAGGACCTCTGATAAGGACTCCGGGAAGTGCACTTTAGAGTGCAGCATGCCTGTTGAGGACATACCAGAGAGCTCTACCGGCAAGAGCAAGAAAGCCAAGGCCTCTGCGCTAGCGACCAAGCAAGTCTCTACGAGAGAAGATGGGACGAGTGGCACTTTCTCCATAAGTGCCACTCTCAGTGACAAATAGGAAAGCGCGCTCATTGCCTTCCTACAGGCGAATGTCGATGTGTTTGCCTGGCAAGCATCTGACATCCTCGGAGTTTCTAGGGAGGTAATTGAGCACCACCTTTCTGTCTGCCCTCATGCAAGACCCGTCAAGCAGAAGGTCAGAAAGCAAGCCTTGGAGCGACAAGAGTTTATTACCGAGAGATCAAGAAGTTGGAAGTAGCAGGCCAGGTCAGAGGATTGTTGCACCCCACGTGGTTAGCTAATCCGGTGGTGGTGTGCAAGGAAAACGGGAAATGGAGGCTTTGTATCGACTTTACTGATATAAATAAAGCTTGTCCAAATGACCCTTTCCTTTGCCGCGCATCGACCAGATTGTGGACTCCACTGCAGGCTGTGAGTTACTCTCTTTTCTTGACGCCTATTCTGGTTATCATCAGATTTTTATGGCCAAGGAAGATGAGGAGAAAATGGCGTTCATCACCCCGTGTGGCACGTTTTGCTTTTTACGTATGCCCTTCGGGTTGAAGAGTGCCGGGCAACCATTGCCATAGTAGTTTAGATCAGTTTTGAGCCACCGCTGCACAGAAATGTGGAAGCCTACATGGATGATATTGTGGTCAATACCAAGGATAAGTTAATGCTTGTCCAAGATTTGGAAGAGACATTTGCAAAATTGCGCAAACTCAACTTGAAGCTCAACCCCAAGAAGTGCATGTTTGGTGTTCCGTCCGGCAAGCTTCTTGGGTTCTTTGTATCTCAGAGAGGGATTGAAGCCAACCCCGACAAGATCAAAGCAATTGAGCAGATCGAAGCACCAAGATGCATCAAGGATTTGCCGGCTGCGTTGCTGCCCTCAGCAGGTTCATCTCCAAATCAGCAGAGCGCGCCTTGCCATTTTTCAAAATATTGAAAAAGGCAGGCCCAATGAACTGGGCTCCAGAAGCGGAAGCCGCGCTCCAAGATTTGAAGGAGTACCTGTCCTCTCCACCAGTCTTAGTTGCACCTAGGCCACAAGAGACCTTGCTGCTGTACTTAGCGGCAACGAATCAAGTGGTTAGTGCTGCACTTGTGGCTGAAAGAGAGGCGGATGAAGAGGAGGCAGCAGCCGCAGAGCCATGACCCGACAAGCCAGAATCTTCTCCGGCAAGGTTAGGTGCTGAAAAGCCTGAGATTGTGCAGGCAAGTGAGCCAGATCAGCAAGTTGTGCAGAAGAACAAGATGGTGCATCGCCCAGTCTACTTTGTCAGCTCTCTCCTGCAAGGGCCTAGGTCAAGGTATTCTGGTGTACAAAAGTTGCTCTTTGGCCTTTCTCGGAAGTCGGGCTCCGGAGACCCAAAGGTTCAAACACTGGGGTGAGCTCGTTCCTACCACCTCGCCCCCTACCCAGGCTAAGCTACGGCGAAGCTACGGCGAGAGTGCGCTGGCGGGAGTGGGCCGGTGACACAGTGGTTTTACCCAGGTTCGGGCCACCTTACGGTGTAAAACCCTACTCCTGCTTGGTTGGGATTGCTCTGGTGAGTACAAGTGTACAAGGTGAGGAAGGTGGAATCTCTCTTTCTCTACAGTGGCACCCTTCCCTCCTTTTATACTTTGCCTTGGTCCTCATCCCCCGAAAAAATTGGCGCGAAGGGTTGCCACACAACGGCAATTTTGAAGGGGGACAGGGGCGCAGTCTATCCTGACAAAAGATGGTCTTCGCCTGCAAAGCGCTTATCCATGACGTGCCGGTGGGCTCGGTGATGACCTTCGCCCTGCGCGTCCACCGTCTTGGTCTTCTTTTACCGATCGGGCAACCTTTGGGGGTTGCTTTGGGAAATGGACTGCTGGCCTTGCTCCCTTAGCACAAAAGGGGAAATCCTCTTCTTCCACGCCTGCTAGCGCGGCCTCTATCGCCGTTCATCGCCGCGCGCGTCACCCATGTGATGGGCACGAGACTGCGCGACCGAGCCGAACGGGACTCGTCTTGCATGCCTTCGGGAGGGTGCCTCGGGAGGCAACCTCGGCTGGCCACCTCGTGATATGGCCTCACGAGGCTCTCAGTGAAGTGGCTAAGTCTTGCTCGCCACTCCCTTAGGAGGGGTCCTCAGGAGGCTGGGCCTCATGAGGGGTCTTGCTTGAGGCGCCCGCTGGTGGGCCACCGCCAAGCGTTGCGCTCTGGGCCGCGGGCAAACGGGCCAAGGTACCCTGGGTTCCACAGGCCCGACAGTAGCCCCCGGGCCCACAGTGCGGACGTTCCTGCCTTCTGGGGCAAAACGACGTGGGCCCTAACTGCCTGCGGGCCAGGCATGATGTGTGGCGCACGATGTGATGGGGGACATCCCCACCTCTCCCACGACGCCTAGGGAAACTGCCCATGCTGACATAAAGTCTGCCCGCACACGGCGCGAGGCCATCATTGCCTTCCTTGTGCGCTACCGCCTCGAATCCCTATACGCGTTGAAGGTAGAATGGTGCTGAGGGCGCCTCCCTTGAGCGCTATAAAGACGCGGGGGAAGGGCATCCCCACCCATCTTCTTCCATCAGTCCCTTCCTCCTCCTCCACGATCCAGGCGGGCCTCCACAATGATGGCGAGGGGAAGAGGTCAAGGCCGCGCGATCGCTGCAGCATCCAGGGTTCCACCTCGGGGGTGCGGGCACTCTCCGGCATCCGCCGGCGCCGGCCCCAGCACTGGTGGAAGGGGCGCCGCTCGCGGGTGCGGAGGGCGCTGCGCCCGCAGCCGAGGTGGCCGAGCCGGCCACGGCGGCTCAGCCGCTCTTCCTCCCCAGGCGGGGAGCCACTCGGTGGAGGTGGCCCACGAGTTCATCGTGGACATGCACCGCTCACCCTACACCTGGCTCCGGCTCCCGGACTCCTTCGCGAGGGTGATGGAGGAACGCGTGCCCCTGGGCCTGTGGCTGTAGGTGGACGGCTGCTGCAATGGCCCCTCCTGGTTGGCGGCGGAGTTCACCCCCTCCGGCTTCATGTTCTTGAAGTAAGGGTGGAAGTCCTTTGCCCTCGCCCGCGGCCTGAAGCGGGGGCACCTCCTCCGCTTCAAGTACGATGGAGCCGCCACTCTCTTCATGAAGATCTTCAGGGTCTCCGGCAGTCGCCTGGAGTGCTACGCGGAGAGCAAGGATGACCGCTACAGCGGCTCCTCCGGCGAGGATGACAGCGACGACGGTGCTGCCTTCCCCGATGGAAGCGGGAGCGACGACAGCTCCCCCCGCATCAAGGATGAGGACGAAGACTCCGACTAGCCGTGGGTGGCGCTCGAGGCGGATCCTTGGGGATGATGGCGCCCCGCCTGGGCCTCTTTCTTCTTTTATCTTTTTTTGCACTGAATTGATGTAGCCCCATGGGGGAGTTTAAACAATGGCTTCTATGTTTCAACTCAATGCTTTTGTGGTTTGGAATGCGTGCTCCCTCCCGAAGTTCTCTCGCGAGGCCTGCTTTTCCATCTCATTTGCCTCGGCGCTCTACGCCATTAGGACCCAGCCCCCGAGCGGGCCTACAGCCGTCGCTGGTATGTCAGGTCGCAATGTCTGGACAAGGCCAGGAGGTGAGGGGCACCGGGAGCTAGTGAGGGCTCCTGAGGCGCGATGCTCAGGAAGCCCCCCTTTGGCGTGCAAGCAGCTCACGCGAAAGAAAAATGCCAGCACTTAGCGAGGTCGCGAAGGGAGAGAACTTGAGTGATGGTGAGGACGTCTCGCGAGGAGGTTAGACTTAGCTTTTGTGGAGCGGCGTCGGGCGAGCCGCAGCTTATGAGGAGTGCGCGTGGCTCACGTGGCGTGCATCACAAGGCTTGGCCTTTGCAGTTTCCATCACTCGAGGCCTTCTGATTAGGCGGTCGCCGCAGACCGGGCCGTGAGATGTAGCCCACGAGGCTCCCAAGTGACTTGCTCCTGAGATAGCTGCATGTTGACGAGTTTCGCAATAGGGGAGCGACGCGCGCTCGCTAGCTTGCTCATGGCCGTTGCGTGAGGAGATAAGGCACCAAGGACCTTGGTGAGGTGGCGTGCACGGGAGCAGGCCCGCGAGCCAGAGCTCAGTCACTTGGATTTAGCAGCGCTGCAGGGACAGACCCGAGCACAGGTGCCATGCCTAGCCCCCACTCGTGGAACGGTCAGGAGAGAGGCCGCGAGCGCGCGGCGCTCTCGGGACGGCATAGTGGCAGGCACATAGTCATGTAGGCAACATAAACTTCCTGGGGCGTAACACTAAGATTCATTACATAACCAAAAAAGAGAGCGGCTGCCATGCCAGGCACAGGTCAGCTTGAGGCTGGTGCAGCCCGTGGGGCGCCCTCAGTCGCGTAAAACCAAATCACCTAGCAGGAGGATCCCAAAAGCGATGGTGTGGGAGGTGCGGCGAGGAAGGGCTCGGGCTTCAGGAGGTAACGCTCGAACGCACCTGGCAGAGTTGTGCTGGGGAAGCGTCAGATCACTTGGCGAAGCGTGATGCGGAAGCTCGCCCCTCAGGGGCTGAGGGGCTCCTGATGCCAGGGGGGCTCGCGAGAGCAGGGAGCTCGCGAGGCCTTGGCTCGGCGTGCGCCAGCATCTGGAAGATGGCGCCGGCGTTCCCCAGGCCGAAGGGCATGCGCGCACCATCGGCGGCGGAGTCCACGCCCTGGCCGGCGCGTAGCAACAGAAAGGGCTCCTCACGGACGACTCCAGCTTCTTGCAGCTCGTGCACGTCCTGAACGATGAACTCTTGCTTCTCGGGCGCCTGGCGTCGTGCTTTTTGCTTGACGGGGCGTGCGTTGGGGCACACTGCTAAGTGGTGCTCGATCACCTCCCTCGGCACACCGGATAAATAAGATGCTTTCCAGGCGAAAACATCTGAATTTGCCCGAAGGAAGGTGACGAGCGCGCTTTCCTATGCAGGAGGAAGGCCGGCGCCGATGGTGAAGGCAGGGCCTGAGCCGCTGCCGTCAACCGACACCTTCTTCGTCTCGGCACAGTCCTGAGAGAATAGCTGCTTCTTCTTCGCGGGCGCGGCCTCAGGAGGCTCGACCGCGTCCTCGTCAGCCGGATGGGCAGTCGCGGCAGCCTTGTAGGCATGCTCAAGGGAGCAGATCGCATCCTTCTCATCGCAGGAGACGGTGATGATGCTGCTGTAGCCAGGCATCTTGAGGACGTTGTAGGCGTGATGACACACCGCCATGAACTTGGCGAGCGCGGGGTAGCCCAGGATGGCATTGTAGGGTAGGCTGATGTGGGCGACGTCGAAGTTGATGAGCTCAGTGTGGTAGTTCTTGCGGGTGCCGAAGGTAACGGGGAGGTGCACCTGGCCCAGGGGCACCGTGGAGCCATTGGTTACACCTGAGAAGGGCCTCGTCGGCATGAGCTGCTCGTAAGGCACCTGGAGCTGCTCGAAAGTCTCGACGGAGATCGCGTTAAGGCCGGCGCCTCCATCGATGAGGGTCTTGGTGACCGCAACATTGCTGGTGGTGGGAGTACACAGCATGGGGAGCGCACCTACGGTGGCCGCGGACTTGGGGTGGTCCTTGGAGTCGAAGGTGATGGCATACTGCGACCACCTGAGGGGCCGCGTGGCCTCTGGCCTCAGGAGGGCGGCGTGCACCTCGCGAGAGAACTGCTTGAAGTGGCGGTTGGACGCAGGAGCCTGAGCTCCGCCGAGGATCCAGGCCACCGCGCGAGGCTCCTGGTAGCCCCATGTGCCCTCGTCAGGCTGGTTGACATCGTTCCTCCGGGGTGGCAGCGGCAGTGGTGGAAGAGCGGCGTTGGCCTAAGGGTTTGCCTCATGAGGCTGATCACGCCAGGCGGCCTCACGAGGCGGGTCACGCCAGCCGGCCTCACGAGGCTGGTCGTGCCAACCTTGGCGGAAGTTGCCGTTGCCGCTACGGCCATCCTAGCGGTTGCCACTGCGGCCACCTCCGCGACCGGCGCCGCGGTCGTTGCGGTCGCCTCGGCGGCCCAGGCGCTCGTTGCGGAGCAGCTTGAGCTCCTGGTAGTCTTCGGTGCTGTGGGAGCGCGAGTTGTGGTAGGCGCAGAGAGGGCGGTCGTCTCTCTTGGGCTCGTCATGGTCACGGCCACGCTTCTGCTCGGGCACCGCTGCAAGCACGGCAGGGCCCTTGCGCTTGACATCCTTGCCCTTGGCCTTAGCGGCGTCGGGCGTCGCATCGGGGTCGTTCTGGACGAAGAGGTGACCTTCTTCAGCCTTGGTGCACTTGTCAGCGAGGTCGAACAGCTCAAGCACCGAGTCCAGCTCGTCGTTGATGGCGAGCTTCTCATGCATCTAGACATCCGTGACGCCGGTGGAGAACGCAGAGATGACGACCGCGTCGGAGGCGCACATGATCTTGTTACGCACCTGACTGAAGTGCTGAATGTACTTGCGGAGTGTCTCGTCCGGGCATTGCCGCACATGGCGCAGGTCATTGATGGTGAGGGAGCGGTCGTGCGTGCCCTTGAAGTTGGTGATGAACTGGTTGCAGAGCTCGCTCCATGACCAGATTGATGCCTCGGGGAGGTTCATGAGCCAAGAGCACGGGCCGTCCTTGAGGGCCATGGGGAACCAGTTCACCATGACCTTGTCGTCACCGTTCACCGCCTCGATGCTCAGCGCGTAGATCTGAAGGAACTCCGCGGGTTGGGGGCGCCATCGTAGCGTGGAGGCAGGTCCGGCTTGAACTTTACGGGCCACACCACCCCGCGCAGCTCGAGAGTGAAGGCGCGGCAGCCCACGCCGCTCGAGGGAACCCCGCCGGCGAGGGCGGCGCGGTTCTGGCGCCCAGCCGCCGTGACCTCCTGGACTGCTCGGTCTTGGCGCCGACACTGCTGCTCGAGGAGCACACGCGCATCAGGTGGCTCGCGGCGGATGATCTGGCAGCTGGCCTTGTCTCAGACCGGAGAGGACGTGCCGCGGGACGGCTCGCGTGCCCGCGCGTTGCGCTGGTGCCCGATGGGTTCGTCGTGCAGAGGAGGTGCGGGGGAGCGCCATGCGCTACGTCCCCCGCGCGAGACGGCGGAGGGCAGAGCGAGTGGGAAGGCGCCGGAGCTTCCCCTACAGCGTTGATGAGCTCGGTAATGCGGCCAAGCCAAGCGTCGTAGCCGGTGTCAGCTGGACGGTAGTGCAGCAGCTCACGCGCCATGAGCAGCGCGGCCTGCGCATTCGGCGGCCCACGGTGGGCGAGGAAGGAGGAGGTCGTGGCGGTGCGGCCGTCTGCCTGCACGGAGGGGTGCAGGGAGGAGTCCTGCTGCTCGTGGGCTGCAGGGTCAGTGGTGGCAGCGGCCTCGACGCAGCGGCGGTTGCCGCGGCCCACCGGCTCCATCTGGGCAACGCGGCCCGCCCTGTGCTAAGCGCACTCGCGGCGAGCATCAGCCATGAAGCTGGTGGAGTGGACGGTGGAGTGGAAGAATAGTAGCACACCCCTACCTGGCACGCCATATGTCGAAAGTCGGGCTCCGGAGACCCAAAGGTTCGAACACTGGGGTGAGCTCATTCCTACCACCTCGCCCCCTACCCCGGCTAAGCTACGGTGAAGCTACGGCGAGAGCGCGCTGGCGGGAGCGGGCCGGTGACACGGTGGTTTTACCCAGGTTCGGGCCACCTTGCGGTGTAAAGCCCTACTCCTGCTTGGTTGGGATTGCTCTGGTGAGTACAAGCGTACAAGGTGAGGAATGTGGAATCTCTCTATCTCTACAGCGGCACCCTGCCCTCCTTTTATACTTTGCCTTGGTCCTCATCCCCCGAAAACATTAGCGGGAAGGGTTGCCACACAACGGCAATTTTGAAGGGGGACAGGGGCGCAGTCTATCTTGACAAAAGATGGTCTTCGCCTGCAAAGCGCTTATCCATGATGCGCCAGTGGGCTCAGTGATGACATCCGCCCTGCGCGTCCACCGTCTTGGTCTTCTTTTACCGATCGGGCAACCTTTGGGGGTTGCTTTGGGAAATGGACTGCTGGCCTTGCTCCCTTAGCACAAAAGGGGAAATCCTCTTCATCCGTGCCTCTGTCGCCGTTCGTCGCCGCGCGCGTCACCCACATGATGGGCACGAGACCGTGCGATCGAGCCGAACGGGACTCGTCTTGCATGCCTTTGGGAGGGTGCCTCGGGAGGCAACCTCGGCAGGCCGCCTCGCGAGATGGCCTCACGAGGCTCTCAGTGAAGTGGCTAAGTCTAGCTCGCCGCTCCCTGAGGAGGGGTCCTCAGGAGTCCGGGCCTCATGAGGGGTCTTGCTTGAGGTGCCCGCTAGTGGGCCACCTGTTGGGCCACCGCCAAGCATTGCGCTCTGGGCCGCGGGCAGACGGGCCAAGGTACCCTAGGTTCGACGGGCCCGACAGCCTTCTCATGGCCTCAAGGAAGCTGCGCCACTACTTTCAGGCACACCAAGTCACCTTCGTCACTCGCTTTCCTTTGCAACGTATTCTAAGAAATCCAGAAGCCACCGGCAGGATTGTGGAGTGGGCGTTGGAGCTGTCAAGCTTTGATTTGAAATTTGAGAGTACCTCAACAATTCAGAGTAGAGCAATCTCATTCTGGGCATGAGGAACGTGCCAAGAGATCTTCTGTGGAGCCAGGAACTTTTGTGCTACAACTGACTCAGCCATCTGTTACCCCATCAAGGCTGGCGAAGAAAAGAAAGCAAGACGTTGATGGCTACTTTCCGGCAGAGCCGCCAGCAGCCACCAAGAAAGTGGATACCACTGACAAGACACCCTCTGCTGATGAGCTGCAGCCTCCGGCAAGCCAAATCCTTGCCGTCGAAGCAAGCGCTCCCGCAGAGGAAGAAATACCTTTAGTCCTTGTCGTCGAGCCACAGGCTCCGGCATGGGCGCAGCCGATCGTCCAATACCTTCGAATAGGAGATCTTCCCGATGAGCAAGAAGACGCGGAAAGAGTAGCCCATCAATCAAGAATGTACAAATTTGTCGATGACACTTTGTACAGGAAAAGACCAAACGGAGTGAAATTGAAGTGCATTTGCTGGGAAGATAGACAGAGGCTGTTGGAGGAGATGCATGAAGGGATGTGTGGCTCTCATATTGGGTCGTGCGCGCTTGTCGGCAAGGCGTTCTATCAAGGATTCTACTGGCCGACAACCCTTCAAGATGCTTTGGCGGTGGTCATCAGGTGCGAAGCATGCCAGTTCCACGCCAAGGACATCCACCAACCAGCTCAAGCCCTTCAAACCATCCCTCTTTCCTGGCCTTTCTTGGTCTGGGGGCTCGACATCGTCGGCCCCTTCCCCCGTGCTCCCGGGGGCTTTGAATTCTTGTACGTTGCAATCGACAAGTTTACAAAGTGGCCTGAGGTGGAGCCAGTGAGAAAGGTGACGGCACAGTAAGTTATCAAGTTCCTCAAAGGATTGCTTGCTCATTTTATTGTACCCAACAGGATCATCACCGACAACGGCACCCAGTTCACAAGTCGCGCCTTCACAACATATTGCCAAGAACTTGGAAACAAGATCTGCTACGCCTCTGTTGCTCACCCACGGAGCAATGGACAAGTAGAGAGAGCAAATGCTGAAGTGCTGCGTGGTCTCAGGACCAGAAGTTTTGACAGGCTACACAAGTGTGGAAGGCGCTGGGTGGAAGAGTTGCCGGCGGTTCTTTGGTCAATCAGAACAACACCAAGTCGAGCCACTAGCCAGACACCCTTCTCCCTTGTGTATGGTGCAAAAGCGGTGCTCCCCATGGAACTCAAATATGGGTCACCTCGAGTTTTGGCCTTCGAGGAGGAGGATCAAGATGAGCTACGACAAGATGATGCCATGCTCCGTGAGGAAGATCGTTTCCGGGCTGCTGTCCGTGCTGCACAGTACCAGCAAGCTTTGTGCCGCTACTATAGCCGCAAAGTGAACACCAGGAAGCTTGAGGAAGGCGGCCTCGTTCTTCGTCGGATCCAGTCCACAAAGGGTCAAAACAAGTTGACGCCGAAGTGGGAAGGCCCTTACCGGGTAGTACGAGTCACTAGGGCTGGCGCAGTCCGCCTAGAGACCGAAGATGGCACTCCTGTGCTCAACTCATGGAATATTGAGCACCTTCATAAGTTTTACCCGTAAGGCGCGGTTGCCGGACTGCCCGGCAACCTCTTTTGTACAAGCTTGCCGGCAAGGCATGTAACCCTTTGTACAAAGTCGGGCGCAGACCCCGTGCGTAGTAAATAAAAGCTAAGTGTTTCACAACTCTTTGTCAAAGTACATATTTATTTATATGTTGCAGGCAGTGTTAAATTCTACCTTGCATAAGATGATTAATGAACCGTCAGGGTTCCAGCCTCCTCTTTTCTCTTCTTTCTTTTTCTTAAAGGAATGAAGTGTTCCTCATGTGCAAGTTTCCCGGGGGGAGTGATGGTACGGGTACCAAATGACGTTCAAGATATCATTCTACGACAAGAAGCACAGCAAAGAAAAAGCTAAGTTGAAAAACTTTGAAATAAATTCTTTGTTGTAGTTGCAATTTCTCATTGAACGATTTTGGCCTTTGTATGAGAAACCTGCACGCTAAGGAACCTTGTCGTGATCAGCTATGCTCTTAGTTTGTTTTGAGTCCGCTCAACAACTTAAGTGGCTGCGTTGTGATCGTCAAGCATAACCTTGCCGCCAGCGGCACTTCCGGCGAGCTGTTAAGGATCCGTTCCTCAAGCGCTCGCGGCAAGAGTGCATGCACCGGCAAGATTTCGGTAAGCGTAGGGTACAAAAATCATGCAAAGATAGAATAGAACCAGGGAAATAGCACACATCCATTCAAAACACGAGCCATATTACATCAAAAGCACAGAACAGTTCTAAGATAGATTTGTCTTTTACATAGCTGCACTTGCGACAAGATGGTACAAGAAGAATTAGTGCCTGTGCTGGCCCTCTATCCTAGGGATCTGGCCGACCCTGTCGGCGATGGGCGCGACAAGCTCTTCGGCGGCCTTGGTGTCGGCTCCCTTCGGCAGGCTGGTGAAGACTTTGGAGAGATCAATGCTTGGGTTCCGGTACACAACCTTGGCGAGCACCTTGAAGAGGATGTCCCGGCAAAGCTTGTGGGATTCGCTGGCAAGGTGTGCGGCTCGAGCTTTGTGGTGCTTTTCTAGTGCCTCGATCAAACTTTCAAAGAAAAGAGTAAGCCTGGTGCTAGCGGTGTCCCCTTCGGTGGTGGATTAGTGGTATTCTGGCAAGCCCATGGCGGAAAGCTATGCGGTGAGGTTTTCCGCAGCAATCACAAGATGATTAGTCCAAAGCTTGTAGGCGTTCTTGAGCTCGTTGAAGGAGTTTGTGGCGCTCGCAAGCAAGGCCTTCTCGTTTTGGAGGTCCTTCCTCAAGATCTTCTCACGCTCCTTGGCGGCATCAAGAGATTTTTCCAAGGTGGTCACCTTCATCTTGTGATCTTCAATAATGTCATTGGCCTTGGTGAGCTCTTGGTTCTTGGCAGACACTGAGGTTTGCAGCCCCGCCAAGGTGTGAGTTACCTTCTCTATGTCTTCTTTGAGCGGCGAGACCTCCTTGCCATTGGTGGCAATATCCGCTTCGAGCTTTTGCACTTTGCCTTCCAGCTCGTTCTTCGCGGCCTCTGCGGCTTCGGCAGCATCGACGGCCTGCTTGATCTTGCTGGCATGCTCTGCGGCTTGAGCTTCGATTGCCTCTTTATGCCTTCGCTCCAGCTTCTGGGTCTGCCGTGCAATGAGAGCCTGGATCTTGTCATCCTTGCCGTGAAGCTTAGTGGCAAGCTCTGCCGCACGAGCGGCAAGCTCTTCCTCATGAGCGTCAAGGCCAATCTTGCGCTCATTCAAATCTACATCAGCTGCTGCTATTCTTTGCGCAGCCTCCTCCTGTGCCTTGTCGGCCTTCGCCTTCTCCAAAACAAATTGTTCCTTGGCCTTGGCAAGCTGGGTTTGGCATTCATGGAGCTCTTGGAGGCATTCTGCATACCAAACTTGCGTTTCCTCCACCCGTTTCTTGAACTCTACTTCCGCCTTGTAGAGGACGGTAGCCCTGGAGTCCAAGCTCTCCGTTCTGTTATGATAACATGCTTGGAGCTTCTGGAAGTTCTCGCCCATGGCCCTGAGGAGCTGCTACTCTTTAGTCTCATTGACGTTGGCACGCGGCTCACCAACAACTTCGAGCCCGGCAGCGGCGATGATTTCATCATCCAAGACCTCTCCTTCAGTGGGCGCCCCAATGCTTGACGTTCCAGGGATGCTGATGAACAAGTTGTCGCCAACCTTCAGATATCTACTTAATGGGGGTTCTTCAGATGTCGAGGGGTGATCGTTGACGGCCGCCTTGCCGGTCAAGATCGCCCTCATGGCCGATCCAGCGCTTGGCGCTCCTGAGACAAGGATGTCTTCAGTGGCCTCGGCACTCTTGTCGCTGCCCTCCTCAGCAGTATCCTTGGTGGCCTCTTCATGAGCGGCCTTGGCGTCCCCTTTGTCAGTCATCTTGACAGCCTCATCAGCAGCAATGGTGCTGGCCTCGTTGGCAGCGTCCTTCACGATCTCCTCGATGGTGGCATGTCCATCTCATCTGATGGAGGCAGATCTGAAAGAATGGAGAAGAGAGAAAGTCGAGATTCTGATCAAGTTCAAGAAAACAAAAAAATAAAGGATTAAAGAGGAAAAGTGCTTGACGGCAGAAGACTTACCGGATTGAGACTATTGAGGAGGAACAGTTTCTTCTCCGACAACCTCGGTTGTCGTCGCCTGGTTGTCAGCAGCTTCGGTTACCAGCACTTCATCAGCGCAAACAGGCTCATTTGTGGAGGTCCTTGCCGGAGAGCCGCTTGCCGGGGTAGCGGTCGATGGAGACGTCCCAGTTGGATCTGCCTCCGGGCATTCGTCCTCATGGCGCTCTTCTCCTGCTCCCGTGCCGATGTCAGCGGTGAATATTTCAACACCAACACTCGCCAAAGGAAAGTGAATAGTGGCCTCATGCTGGGGGCTGCGCCGAGGACTGGTATCCACGACATCATCGCCTGGCGTTGTGCTTTTCGCCGGTTCTTCCTCTGCTGCGGTCCTCGCCCTCTTGGCCATCCTTTGCACCAAGGTCTCCCCGTCGTTGTCAAATCAAGGCAAGGCGGGGCAAGTCAGGTTAGCAAGAATAAGAAATCAAGAATTGATGAAAGTGGATGGAGACACGTACTCTTCTTCCTCCTCCTCATCGCTAAGGATGGAGACGTTATATAGGCTCTCAGGTCTAGCTCTGGAGCCAGGAGGCGGAGTGGAGGATCTGGCATGTTTAGTTACCGCAGACGCAGCAAGTTGAGAAGACCCAGCTCTTCCGATAGCCGATGCAGCTGTACGCCTCGTAGAGGTGCGCTGCGTTGGCTGCTGTCGAGGAGCTTGGCGTCGGGATCCTTGCCATCCGGCAGCCTTGGGGTCCGCTCCCTTGATGGCTCCTTCATCGCCCAAAGAGGAAGAGCGAATTGGCTCTCCGGAGACAGCTCTCCGAAGGACGCGGGGTTTCCTTACCAGAACTAGGGGAGCAGGGGGCTCCCTGTGTACCTGCTCTTCAGTAGTCTCCTCGTCCTGTTCCCCGGTAGACTCCTTTTGCTCTCCAGTAAGCTCTTCCGGTGGCTCGTCCGCTGGTTCATCCTTAGTTGAAAGCACATTTGCTCCCTTGGTGGTTTTGGTAATTCATAACAACATATATCTCATTGAACTAATGTCCATTCAAGTTAAAGATTTCAGGATGTTCAATGATTGGCATGGCATGGACTAGAGACGTGGACCCCTCAAAATGCTAAGGACAAGGATTGGCACAAGATCAAGACTCTACATTTTTGGTTTAGTGATCCAAGATCACATTGAGTCCATAGGAAAGCCAATACTATTAAAAGGGGATGAGGTGTTGCTTAATGGTCTTTTTGCTCAAGTGCTTAGTGACAGTACTCCTAAACCCTCAACCACTCTCTCTACCCAAATATGTCCGAAACCCACATTCCAACTCGACCCCACCGAAATTCTCTATCCGAAGTCACCGAGTTCACCTAGACTTAGCCACTTCCAAAACCCTAACAAATCGGATCCACCGAAATGGATCTCGGTCTCACCGAGATGGCCTTGCCAACTCTCTGTAATCGTTTGCACTCACTTCGGTCTCACCAAGTTTTGCAAATCGGTCTCACCGAGATGGCTTGCCAACTCTCTGTTGCCTTATTGCTTCACTTCGGTTCTACCGAGTTGATGCAATCGGTGCCACCGAGATGAGGTTTGCCCTAGCCATTGCACTTCGGTCCATCCGAGTTGTTCGTATCGGTCCCACCGAGATTCCTAACGTTCATATCTTTTACACAGTTCGGTGCTACCGAGATTATGGTTTCGGTGCCACCGAGTTGGGTCAAAAGTGTGTAACGGTTGGATTTTTTGTGGAGGCTATATATACCCCTCCACTACCTCCTTCTCAGTAAGGAGAGCCATCAGAACGTGCCTACACTTCCACCATACATTTTCTGAGAGAGAACCACCTACTCATGTGTTGAGATCAAGCTATTCCATTCCTACCATTTGAATCTTGATTTCTAGCCTATCCCAAGTTGCTTTCCACTCAAATCCCTCTTCCACCATAGCCAAATATGTAAGGAGTTGTTTGAGTGCTGGGAAGACTATCATTTGAAGCATAAGAGCAAGGAGTTCATCAACAACACACCGTCTATTACCTTTTGGAGAGTGGTGTCTCCTAGATTGGTTAGGTGTCACTTGGGAGCCTCCGACATGATGTGGAGTTGAACCAAGGAGTTTGTAAGGGCAAGGAGATCGCCTACTTCGTGAAGATCTACCCCGAGTAGTCCTTCGTGGACGTAAGCCATGTTGGAATCGACAAGGTTGCTTCTTCGTGGACCCT
Organism: Elymus sibiricus; assembly: GCA_039707655.1. Taxonomy (NCBI): domain Eukaryota; kingdom Viridiplantae; phylum Streptophyta; class Magnoliopsida; order Poales; family Poaceae; genus Elymus; species Elymus sibiricus. The sequence goes on from CM077676.1 coordinate 292,304,615, forward strand.
TCGTGGGTGGAGCCCTCCGTGGACTCGCGCAGTTGTTACCCTTCGTGGGTTGAAGTCTCCATCAACGTGGACGTACGATAGCACCACCTATCGGAACCATGCCAAAAACCACCGTGTCTTCATTGCGTTTGAAATCTCCAATCCCCTCCTTTACTTACATACGCAATTGTTTACTTTCCGCTGCTATACTCTTAGAATTGCATGTGTAGGGTGATGCTTGACATGTATTATTGCTAAAATCTGCCTACAATTAAAATTGGGAAAAGGTTAGGTTTTATTTGGTCAAGTAGTCTAATCACCCCCCCTCTAGACATACTTTCGATCCTACATTAGTCTCCTCATCAACATCGGCTGCCGCAGCTCCAAAGCCACCGGTGCCTTCAGGCATTCTCGCTTCCGCCGCCCTGTTGGTGATATGCGCCAACTCCTCGTCGGTGGTGTCATGGATGAGGTCCTTCTCCTCCCTGACGGGCCTCTCCACCAGGGTATCGAACCACTCCCTTACCACGTCTTCGGGTGGCTCCTACCAAAGCGCTTCGATGCCATGGGCATTGCAAGCCGGCATCATTGCAATGATGGAGTCCCTGGCGGAGTTGTTCCACAAGGGTACCACGCTTGCCAGCAGCTTGAAATTGCTGATGGCGCAAAAGGGCTGGTGGCACAGCACCATGTGTTGCAGCTCCGTCAGGTTGGCGTGGAGCCCAGTCCGCACCCGCATGATATCTGTCGCGTTCTTATAATTCCAGGTGGGCCTGCCCTTGTTCTGGAGAGGGGCGACACGGCAGCAAAGGAAATCAGCCCCCACCATTTCAATGGTGAGGCTGGCAGCCCTGAGACGAGGGTGCGTGTCGTCGCGATTGTGAGCTTCTTGTCGTCAGCGTCAAAAGAGCTCCAGTCTTTGCCACGCACCACTTTGCCGTTCTGGGCTTGCAAAAATCTGGGAAATCAGCATCCTTGATCCAGCACCATTCCCCGCGCCACTCATTCCACTTCAGATGAAGCAGCCCCTGAAGATAGACATCCTTGTCCCTGGGGATCCAAGTGATGCCGCCGGAGAGGGCATCTGCTTCGATGCGTGGAGTAAAATAATGGTAGAAGAGGGCTACACTGGGTACTACACCAATGAAATTTTCGCACATATGCGCAAAGACGGCCATACAAGTCATGGCGTTGGGGGTGAAGTCTAGGAGACGGAACCCGTAGGTGTACATGATTTCTACGAAGAATTCAGAGAAAGGGGGGACAAGTCCGCAGTAAAAAAATGCGATGAATAAGGGGTACTTGTCCTCGCCAGGTTTGACGGAGCCGGGAAGAACCTCTGGCGCGGTGTGGGCGGTCGTCTCCTTCCCCCACATGATCGCGTACCGCCCCACTAAATCGCTCTCATCTACCACCGGCTTGAAGATGACGTTGTCTCTCCACGCCGCTGCCAGCTCCAACTTCCTCGCCTCTGCGTTGGGGTCGACCGCCTTCTCCGGCTTATTTTGGTTCTTCTTGGGAGGCATGGTTGCTTTGGGGAGGGCAGATTTGGAGGCAGGCGGGGGCGTGGCACGGTGGTGGAAGAAGACAGCGTGCTCTGTTCTTGCAAAAGGATGAAGATGAAGCAAATTGCTAGATTGGGAGAAGGGGGTAAATGAGCAGCGCCCCTCGCGGTTTCCTTTTTATGGGGAAGGCGCGGGGGCTGGCTGTTTACTGTCCTACGTGACTGCACTTTTCAGGCGCACTACCTCCCGCGGCCATTTTGTTCCACCTCTCCCACGTCCGCATTTAATGCGCGTCGTGGTGGGCGTGGTAAAAGAGAAGATTATGGCAGTTATCCTCTGCCACGCGTGCCTATGCTCTGTTTGGGCCTAGCCCAACGACGCCTCGCATGCGTGTACGGCCCAGGCCCGGGGGCTCCTGTCGGTGTACTAAGACATGGGTGCCTTTGTACCCTGACTTGTGCACACGCAGTTGTAGCCTTCCCGACGACAGGGCTTGCCGGAGGGCTGCTGTGTCCAAGACTCAAGATTAGATTAACAAGACCATGAAGAAGACCTCCAGGCAGGTCATCAAGAAGTCCTATTCTAGTACTGGAGATCAAGATTACCCTTGTCAGCGAGCCTCGCACCGGCAAGGTGAAAGATCAAGACTCTGCCGGCAAGCGAAGGCCCGACAAGCTCCGCGCCAGCAGGCTCTGTTCTGTCTCATTACCGCTCCACCTCATCATCAGCTAGATAAGCTCATATGATAGGTGTCGAGCGGGCAGGCAGTCAAACACAGCTGGTCAGGGCACGTGTCAGCATGCCACCTAAGGGTTAACTTTAATGACACTCGTCCCTGGGTCGTGTCAAGATAACAGAAGGGCAGCTGGACAGGCGGTGCAGGACCCTTGCCGGAACTCGCCTCCTCAACGTAGCACCTAACGGGCATTTAATGCGTTTGTCCTCCCCCGTTAGGAGATAGACTTGATGACAGTGCAACTCCTGTTCACACCCTGTAATGACCATATTAGCCATTGTGGTGACCCCTTGGCCTATAAAAGGAGGCCCACGGCTACTATTAGAACGGTCGATATCCAGTTCAATTACACGTAGTAGCTGCACTTACCGCGCACCTTACCGGCAAGTTGCGCTCCTTGTAACTTGAGCTCATTCACAATCAAACCACAAAAGGCAGGAGAAGGGTTTTACGCTCACAGCGGCCTGAACCTGGATAAACCATGGTGTGTTCTTGCATCTATCAGCCCTGCTCTTCGTGACACATCGACTCCCGTAGCCAAACCGCAAAGGGATCCTTTCGATCCCATAGATCGTTGTTTCCCACGATAGTTGGGATTTCCCCGAAGAGGAAAGGATGATGCAGTATAGTGGAGATAAGTATTTCCCTCAGTTAAGAACCAAAGTTATCAATCCAGTAGGAGAACCACACAGAACCTCGTTAGTAGCACCTACACACACAAAAGCAAATACTTGCACCCAACGCAAAGAAGAGGGTTGTCAATCCCCTTGGCGGTTACTTGCAAGGATTAATTCTGATAGTGGTAGATAGATAAATAAACTTTCAAAACAAAATAAAGGAAATAAAATTGCAGCAAGGTATTTTTGGATTTTATATATGACGGATTAATGACCCGGGGCCATAGTTTTCACTAGAGGCTTCTCTCTCGAACACATAGCATACGGTGGGTAAACAAATTACTGTTGGGCAATTGATAGAAAATCGCATAGTTATGACGGATTCATGGCAATGATCATGTATATAGGCATCACGTTCGAGACAAGTAGACCGACTCCTGCCTGCATCTACTACTATTACTCCACCCATCGGCCGCTATCCAGCATGCATCTAGGGTATTAAGTTAATAAAAACAGAGTAACGCCTTAAGCAAGATGACATGATGTAGACAAAGTAAACTCAATCAATATGAATAAACCCCATCGTTTTATCCTCAATGTCAACAAAACAAATATGTGTCTTGTCCCTTTCTGTCACTGGGATAGAGCACCGCAAGATTGAACCCATTACAAAGCACCTCTCCCATTGCAAGATAAATCAATTTAGTTGGCCAAACTAAATGGATAGATCGGAGAGCAATACAAAGCTATAACAATCACGCATAAATAAGTTCAGAAAAGACTCAAATATTTCTCATGAATAATCTGATCATAAACCCACAATTCATCGGATCCCAACAAACACACCGTAAAAGAAGATTACATCGAATAGAACTCCAAGAAGATCGAGGAGAACATTGTATTGAAGATCAAAGAGAGAGAAGAAGCCATCTAGCTACTAGCTATGGACCCATAGGTCTGTGGTGAACTACTCACACATCATCGGAAGGGTAGCAAGGTTGATGTAGAAGCCCTCCGTGATCGATTCCCCCTCCGGCAAAGTACCAGAAAAGGCCTCCAGATGGTATCTCGGAAGAACAGAAGCTTGCGGCTACGGAAAAGTTATTCGAGGTGGCTCTCTGGTATATGGGGAATATTTGAGAATTTATAGGCTTGGAATTAGGTCAAGAGGTGCCACGAGGGGCCCACAAGCCTGGAGGGCGCGCCTACCCCCCTTGGGCGCACCTCCTGAGCTTGTCGCTCCCTCGTGTTTCGTCTGGTCTTCTCCCAAACCTTCTAGGGTCCCTCTTGGTCCAGAGAAAAATAATCCAAAGTTTTTTCTCCGTTTGGACTCTGTTTGATATTGATTTTCTGAAAATCCAAAAACAAGCAAAAAGAAGCAACTGGCACTGGGCACTAGGTTAATAGGTTAGTCCCAAAAAATGATATATAATTACATATAAAACATCCAAGATTGATACTATAATAGCATGGAACAATCAAAAATTATAGATACGTTGGAGACGTATCATCCGCTTACATGAACATGAACTTCTCCAACTGGGGCCAAGGATGGGCTCCTGATCAACCGCCACAATGATCCCCCGGTTTGGGCTTGCAAAAGCTTAAGCTTGGGGGAGGTCATTACCACTTCTACATCAAGATGTGACGGTATTATTTGAATAAATTGTAATGAAGTTGTACTTGTGCTCGTGGAGCTTCAAAACACTCGTGTTGGTTTGTTCCAACATTTTGCTTGTTTTTGCTTTTTTCGCTTTTGCCTTTGCAATTTTTAGTTTGCAAGTTAGTTTTTAAAAACCCAAAAACCAAAGAAAAGAATAAGCTTTGCTTTGCTCTTTATTTTGCCCCTTGGAGTTTGTTTGCATTTTGTTTTCAGAGGAGTTGATCTACACCAGACAATGAGGAATGCAAGAGTAAGGAAGAGAAGTGTGTAAATTCACAACCGTGAAGGTATGTCCTACGACTCCCGTCTTTTGCACTTGAAATACTTAGAGTAGATGTAGTAGTACTATGTGTGATATGTGCAAATGGGAGTGAGTCTTGATAATAAAGACAAAGGTTTTGTTCTAGTAGCTGAAATAATTTTGCAGCCTTTGTTCTGTTTAGTTTAGACAACCAAGACTTGCCATGGGACTGTTTTTAAATGAAGTGATCTTAACTAAGAATAACCATGCACAAGAGAAAGTCTTCAAAGACTTGGGAGTTGAGAAAAATTGTAGTAGAAATGATGTTTGAAATGCTCAACCCCATGTTGTTAATTTTAATAGACTTGATAGCACTTTGGATTAAATTGTCTAGAGGAACTTAGTTGAAGGGTGAACGACATTATGCCAAAAATCTGTGTTGTATCTCTTACATGGTGCTTCAGCTTCTCGCTGGTGCCATGGCCCCGCTACTCTTTGCACATGTACGTGTGTAAATGTGGCTTCATCACCTTTCTTGATGTTATGCTGATGACTCTGCTAGCCAATGAAAGATCCAGCAAGAGCGATAGCTCGGATTTCGGCTATGAGTTTGTTACCGTACGTAGTGGCAACACTACAAACGCATATTGTTCAGCTTTCTCTTGAATGGGTGTGTATGTGGTAAATAAAGGGGACTGATCAAAAGAGCTCTAAAGAGACATATATCAAAGGTCCATAGTTCCGAAACATTAAGCCATAGCGAAACTCTATGCATGATCACTAGAACAAAGTTCCAGTAAACAATGATTGAAATGAAGTGCTTAAGAGCCTTGAGGAGGAAATAATTGTGGGTGTGCTTATGAGCACTAGAGGATCATATTTTTCTACATGCTTTTCACTCCCTATAATATGTTTTTACGGCTCTATCAAAAGAAAACTCTTTCGTGCATTCCCCGCAAGCAAGTGTTGTCTAGAATAAATAGAATAGAGTGTTGCAAAGTTGTTTTATCTAGTAGATCAAGAACTTTGTGTGGATTATCTTTGCTTCACTAACACTTGCACTATAACCATGCCATAGCTACAACTATGCTAAGTCTTCAGGTCAAGAAGCGGAGGGCTATCTAGGCATACCGATCGTAAGTGAACAAAAACCTTCTAATTATTTCGGTTTAAACAACTAGGTTCCTTATGATTCGGATTTCTCTTTATGTTGCTCGAGGACGATCAAGTTTAAGCTTGGGGGAGTTGATGAGTGATATTTTTACACTCATTCACCTTTGTTTAAACCGAGATATTTCATTTAAAAAGATATATTCGCTCCGATATTGCTACTAATGACTAATGAATGCAAATGATTCCACAAATCCTCTCTTTGATGTGTTTCCATAGGAAATGGGATAAAAAGGAAGAAATCACGTGTGGGAATGGAAAGCAAGGAGAATGGAAGAAGAAGGAATCAACATGAGGCATCTCTGTGGAAACAGAGCAAAAGACGGCGTTCCATAAGGGCGCGCACGCCCGTATGAGTGCCCGTATGGCGTGAAAACCGAGGCAGGCTGTCCACCTGTACAACTTTTATAAAGGGGAACCCATCGAAATGTCAACAGAACGAGCACGGGGAGAGCATCATCAGCAGCCAGAACACCTTCATCATCTTTTTCATCCACAAACCCTAGCCGCCGCCATTTCCATCTCCATAGCCACCATCAACACCATAGTGCTTTCTCATCTAGTTCATACTTGTAATCGTGCATTGTGACACCCTGGTTTTTTCTCAAACTTTTTCTTTTCAAACCTTTCTAGTTTTATTTGTGATTTGCTGGTTTTTGAATCAATTCATTGGGCTCTAGACTTGAGCATACTTTAATTTCTTTTCCCAAGTGTGCCAAGGCTCTCATAATCCCTCTCAAACCCTGCTGGACCAAACCCTAATTTTTATTCTCCCAAGAAAATTCATTTTCCTCTTTGGAAATACCTATCTTCACTATGGGTTGTGAAGCAACCTATAGTTTTGTTGGTCAGAAAAATCCCAAATTAATACCACACCTTCATGACATCATCTACTCCCACAATCTCCAAAAATATTTCCTTGTCCAGTACAAAGTTCGAATATTCCTTTTCTATTCTGGACAGAACTAGCCTTTGTGAAGCAACTTATATTTCCATAATTCAGAAAATTCCCAAAATAATCCTTGAGATACTAGGAGTCATATCTTTCCACAATATCCAAAAATATCATCTAGCCCAGTGCAAATTTTCAGCAAGAATATTCTGACAAGCTTTTGGCCATTTCAAACCTTTGTGAAGGAAGTACCAGCTAGAGATGGCCATTTGCTCTAAAAATTTAATGGCATCATTGCACCACCAAATAACCTGCCAATACTAAATTTCAGTTCAAGAAGATCATCCATATGAGTGCATCTTCCTGAACAAATTTATGGACCAGAATATGGTTTACACATAAACCATGATCAAAACTTGTTGAAAGTTGCCCAAATCTCTCCAGTCTATAGTCTTTCCTACCTAGAATCTCCCAGACAAATCATTTGGCTCAATCCCCAGCTCATCATCTCTCTGGAATCCTCTCAAGTTTCTGACCAGAAACTATTCTTGATGCTACTTTTCAGCTCAGAGTGTATCTGGTCTTACTAGTGGCACGGGGAGGTTACAGGACCCAGGGTCGGCACACCAGACATGGTCTGGCAGGGCAGCTCATGCCGCGTGTGCCTGTGCACGCGGTGACCACGCGGTTGGCGCTGCCAAACGCGTGCTCTGGGCACCGCCAGGCTCGGGTCACGTCGAAGGCCGACGCCGCGTCGCCGTACTTTGTCCCCGCGCGCTGACGACCTCTCCACCACCCACGTACCCCCTCCAGAGCCTTCCCCCTCACCGACAGCGAGCTCGCTGGATACGGCCACCGTGCGCCACGGGCGGCACAGTGGCAGTACGGCGGCCGCGCTGGCTGTCTTCTTCCCCGCGAGCCGTCGTCTCACGCATTAACTCGCCTGGCCTCCTCCGTCACTTCACCCCACCTCGCGATGGCCAACTCGCCGCCCTTGCTCCGGCGACGTGTCCACGGCACCGATCAGCTCCAGTACCTCGTGCTCGCCTATAAAAAGCCCCCACCTGGCTCGCCTAACTCCTCACCGCACTCCACCATCACCCAATCGAGCCCCTGCTCGCCGAGCCAAGGCCGGGAGGCCCTCTGGCCTCGCATCTCGCCGGAGCTCCGCCGCCAAGCTAGCCTCGCCTCCAGTCTCTCCCAGTCCACCTCAGCTCCACCCGACCGCTCCCCTGAGCTCAGGGCATTCCCCTCGTCCTCCCTGACCCTCCGCCCGACCGAGGTGCTGCCGGAGTCGCCGTCTCCGACGACCACCGAAACCAGCAGCCGCCAGAGAGGAAGAGGGCAACGCCGTTAGACCATCTCCAGAGAAGCCACTGGTACGGGGAGAACCGCCGTCGCACGCTCGATCCATCCCCGCCATCCCCTGCTCTCGCCGTCATCTCTATCACAGGTGATCGCCGTCAGTGAGCCGCCTCGCTACTGTTCTCTTCCCCCCTCTCTGTTTAAACCCAGCCGGGTCCCACCTATCAGCGGCCCACGTCCGCGCCCGAAGCGGTATAAGTGGAGGCGCCCCTCCACTTTACGCCTTCGACGTGGCCCGCTGTAGTTTTTCTGTTTTCTGTTTAAATTCAGTTTTAATACAGAATTTTGACCAAACTTTGACCAACTCTAACTTTTAAACTATGAGTCCAATTCAATTGATTCTTTTTGCTGTGGTTTTTTCTTGAGCTCCTCTATTTTCTGGCAAAAATTGGTATTTTTCAAATATGTACAGAATTTTTGGTTAAGAAAAAGGCTTTATGTGACATTTTCTTTTGTCTTTTAAAAATATTTTTCAGAAGGAAATTTCTTTGAAGTTGAAGACCAGGAGTTTGCTAGTACCCCACTTGAGCAAGGCAAGCCACATCATCCATTGCATAAGGCATTGCAATAGTATTGGCTTTATAATGGATTCTTTTGCATTTAATTCAATTTAAATATGCCATATTCCATATTGTTTAATATATTGTATAAACCCTGCCATGTTAGTTCATTTGTCCGACATAACTAGTGTGACTAGCAACTTTACATGTTAAAGACACTTTGATGGTTGATCAAGTGCCACCGACCTGGACTTACCCGTCCAGCCACATCTGCCGGAATGGGACGACCTTGACTTAGTCTGACCGTGTGCTCTTTTACCGGTACCACCAAAGAGGGAAGGTTATGAGTGCGTGCTACCCTGATCAGGTAGGTGACGATAACCTTGTGAGCCCAAGTTGAGTTATTTGCCGGTGTCCCCATTTGGGACAGTTTAGTTTGGCCACGATGGTGGCAGGTGTCAGGAGTGACACAGGGGCCACCTAGGGCTTGACCGGAAGGGGAATGATTGTCGGTGGTATGATAGAGGAGTCACGGGTTGGACAAGTTTTGTTAGACGAATGTCCATGGTGTGGGTAAAGTGCGCAACCTCTGCAGAGTGTAAGAATCTATTCGAATAGCCGCGTCCACGGTATTGGACACAGTCCGCACTAGGTCACACTGTGTGATCAACAATAATGATGGAAGAACTCGTCTTAAGCTCGGATGTGATCTATGGATCACGAGTGTTCCGGGGGTCAGGATATGAACCCGGGGAAGAGTAAGTTGATAACCGTTAACAATAAGTTGAGCACTTCCATGCATGATGATTCCCTGTGCATTTATTCTAGTCATTGCCATGCTATTGTTTGGTGCACTATTTTGGTTGCTGTGGGCTTGCAAGTATATTCCAAGTACTCACCTGGCGTATCATGCCAGATGCAGGAGAAGCCGAGGATGGAGATCCCGATGGGTCGTGCTACGCTAACTAGGTCGTGTCCCAGCAGTTTCCCTATGGGATGGAGTGTCTCGCCCGATGTTCCGCTACGCCGTAGTTTTAGCCACCAATACTGAGGCCCTTGAGATGTTTCATAAATAATGCAGATACTGTCATAGCACAAGTAGTGCTCCTGGCCTCACTATCCTTTGTAATTTCCAAGCTTGTACTTGTACCATATCAATAAAGATCAGTTCTGTTCTGTTCCAAGTTGTTGTGTGTTTCCAGAAGACATGATCTTTGGGTTGGGAACATAGGTAAACCGGTTCTCTGAGCCGGGGTGCCACAACGCTTGGTATCAGAGCCGCGCTGACTGTAGGACACCCTAGTTAACCCCGCGCTAAAACCCTGATTAGTTTAGAGTCTTAGTGTGTGCTTTGCTTGCTGCATTTGTCTGTTGCGTAGCATGCATTTAGTTTTATTGTTTCGCTAACCGTTGGTATTATGAGTGTAGATGGCACCTGTTCCGTACCACTACAACCATGAGCCGGCATTGTTCACCTTCCCAGTACTGCTTCGCAGCGTTTGGCTTCGACTCTACCCTAACGGCGAAGACCCAATGTATCAGGTGTTCCGAGAGCAGCTTGGAGATTCCGTGTATGAGTATCACGCTGAGGCCTTCCTTACTGCAAGTTCAGAGATCGGCAGCTACTCCCGCTCTTCCAAGGGTGGAACTGCTTCTACTCCCGATCTGGAGATCCAGTTTGCTGCGATGGAGGCTCTCACTAACTTGCGCTTCAACGAGGTCGAGATGCAGACACATCCAGGTTTCTTTCATTACCCCACCCTGTCGCCTATGACAGGGCAAGTCCTTTTTGCACCCGTTGATCCGGCGAGTGATCGAGCTACTGGTGCTTTATCCCATTATCTGAACGCCAGTTATCGTATGATCATCTCCCTGGCTGAGGAGCTAACCCGTGCCCAGGAGGCACTAGTAGGTGCTATCGCAGCCCAGTCTCCTCCTCCCCCTGCATTTTCACCTATGTATACACAGCCTGTTCCACCCCCACGTATGCCTGAGACTCCTTCTAGCTCGTACGGACCGCCAGGCACTTCGTCTGGTATCTGGCGTGAGTCCCCAGCTGAGTGGGCCTCGCTGCTAGCCACTCCAGCTACTCCGATGCTGAGGCGTCGTGTTTCTTCTCCTTCAGATTGACAACCTTCTTGTCAGCGTTGTCGTGTCTCCTTTGCTCTGGAGGACGTGGTCCATATCATCAGTTCCGATTCCGAGGCGGAATCAGATGACGACGAGTCTTCAGTCTGCCAGTGTCCTTGCCACCCGCGTGACTAGAGTGGAGGTTGAGTTTGAGCATGTGTATGCATCGTAGCATCTTTGCATATGTCAACTGCCGTATGAGTAGTGCCAGCCATGATACCCTCTACTAGTTTGTCATGTATGATGTTGGGTTGCCTTGTATAATTATGTTGTTTTTATTTCATTTTCTAGATTTCGTCTTCTTGGTGTCACATTGCCGTACTTTCCTTATGGATGTTCCTCATAAATTTGGTATTTTGCAATGGGAATGGATATAGGATGAAGAGGTGTAGTAACCAAGGCGGCGAAGGAACCCCGGTTCGTCGATCCGCCAGACAAGCAGGACAGCCACCAAAAGATTTACCACCTCCACCACCACAACCACCGACTACTAATCAGATTATGATGATGTTTGAGGAGAAAAGAAATCAGGATCTTATGGAGTTTCTGAAGAGTATGCAGACTATGGTAGGACAGAATTAGAACAATGGGATGCACTCCAAGCTGTCTGATTTTCAACGTACCAAGCCACCCAGTTTTGGTCAAGCTGTTGATCCAATGGAAGATGATGACTGGCTGAAGACCATGGAAAAGAAGCTGGAAATAGCTCGCTGTGATGAGTCAGACAAGGTTCCTTTTGTTACTCACAACTTGGAAGGACCGGCAGCCATATGGTGGGATAACACAAAAATTGTATGGCCTTCTGAAGAAAATATTACCTGGGAGAAATTTAAGGAAGTGTTCCGAAGGTACCATATTCCCACTGGCATCATGAAAGTGAAGCAGAGAGAATTCCTTGCTCTTACTCAAGCAAACATGTCAGTGGGTGAGTATCTGAATAAATTTAATAATCTGGCACGGTACTCCACCCATGATGTGTCCACGGAGGAAAGGAAGATAGACCGGTTTCTAGGAGGACTCAATCATGCCCTCCGTTGTCAGCTCTGCATGCTTGATTTTCCTGACTTTCAGACCCTGGTAAACAAAGCTTTCATAGCTGAACGGGAGCATAAGTCAGGATATGATGATCGCAAGCGTAAATTTGAACCCAAGAAGGAAAGCCGCGAGCAGTTCACGCAGAAGGCACGTATCTGGCAACCGGTGTAGTCCGAGTACAAGCCCACCTGGAATGGTGACAATAATAATAATAATAATAAGTCAGGCAATCAGGACAAGACCTTTGGCAAGCAGCCAGTGCTGGAGGACTGTCGACGCAACAACACTTGTTTCACTTGTGGTCAAGGCGGACATTATTCCAAGCAATGCCCCACAAGGACCGGCAAGCCGCAGTCTGACTTCAAGCCACAAGTTAACAATATTGGACGCCACCCCAACCAGAACTTCCATCGCGGCCAAGTCCATCATATCTCCACTGAGGAAGCCCGTGAAGCACCAGATGTGGTCCTCGGTATGTTTTCTATTAACGACATACATGCAGTAATCTTATTTGATTCCAGGGCTTCCCATTCATTTATTTCACGGAGTTTTGCCACCATACACAAATTTTCCCCTTCTCTTTTGGATAAAATCATGGTGGTACAATCCCCTGGCTCCATGCTCAGAACAAATGTCATATATAAGGACCTGGAAATCTTGATACATGGAGTTAAGTTTCCAGCTACCCTTATTGCTATTGAATCCCCGGGGTTGGACGTGATACTGGGGATGGATCGGTTGACTCCGCACCAGGTCTGTATCAACTGCGCCACCAGGACAGTGACATTGGTTAACCCGGCAGGCCAAACAGTTCAGTTCACCGCTAGCAGAATGATGTCAAAGAAAGGAATGGCATTCAAGACCACCGCCATGGATGTGAACTTGATTCTGGTAGTCAGTGAACTTCCGGACGTGTTCCCTGAGGAACTACCAGGAATGCCACCTGACCGGGAACTGGAGTTTGCCATTGATGTTATTCCCGGAACCGCTCCAATATACAAGAAGTACTACCGCATGTCGTCCACCGAGCTGGTGGAACTGAAGAAGCAGTTGATTGAATTGCTACGGAAAGGGTATATTCGTCCAAGCATCTCACCGTGGGGATCACCTGTGCTGTTTGTTAAGAAGAAGGATGGCAGTCTACGAATGTGCGTGGACTATCGCCCGCTGAATGAGGTCACTATTAAAAATAAGTACCTGCTCCCCCACATTGATGACTTGTTTGACCAGCTGAACGGAGCCCGGGTATTTTCCAAGATTGACCTCCGAACCGGATATCACCACTTGAGAATCAGAAAAGAGGATATCCCCAAGACAGCCTTTACCACCCGATATGGTCTATACGAATTCACAGTCATGTCGTTCGGGCTGACTAATGCTCCAGCTTATTTCATGAGCATGATGAACAAGGTCTTCATGGACTTCCTGGACAAGTTTGTGGTAGTGTTCATCGACGATATCCTTATATACTCCAAAAGTGAAAAGGAGTACAAACAACACCTCCATGCAGTCCTGGAAAGACTAAGGACCCACCGCTTGTATGCCAAGTTCAGCAAGTGAGTTTTGGCTAAGAGAGGTGGGATTTCTAGGGCACGTTCTGTCAGAACAAGGTGTGGCCGTCGACCCCAGCAAGGTGACTGCTGTATTAAATTGGAAGACGCCAGCTACGGTAACCGAAGTTCGTAGTTTCCTGGGAATGGCAGGTTACTACCATCATTTCATTGAAGGCTTCTCAAAGATAGCCAAGCCACTAACAGAGCTGTTGAAGAAGAATCACAAGTTTGTCTGGACGGAGGAGTGTGACAGGAGCTTTATAGAGCTAAAGACGAGGCTAACCAAGGCCCCTGTCCTAATCCTTCCGGATATCCACAAGAGCTTTGACATATACTGTGATGCTTCCAGGCGTGGAATCGGCTGCGTATTAATGCAGAAAGGAAAGGTTGTAGCATATGCATCTAGACAGCTACGACCTCATGAGGAAAACTACCCCACCCATGACCTGGAATTAGCAGCCGTGGTTCATGCCCTAAAAATTTGGAGGCATTATCTCATTGGGCAGCGATGTGAGATATACACCGACCATAAGAGTCTTAAGTATATTTTCACACAACCCGATCTCAATCTCAGGCAGAGAAGATGGCTTGAACTGGTCAAGGACTATGACCTTGGGATCAATTATCATCCGGGAAAAGCCAATGTGGTTGCAGACGCCCTTAGTAGGATACCGGGCACCGTGAATGCAATAACCGAAGGTATCCATCCAAGGTTACAGGAAGAGTTGGCCAAGCTCAACTTGGTACTTTGCGGTCCGATTAGCCCGGATACATTGGAAATCACTCCAACACTTATGGAAGAAATTAAGGAAGCTCAGAAAGCAGACAAGAGCATACAGGAGATCAAGGAAAACATACCACAAGGAAAGGCCAAGTCCTTCCGTATTGACAGTCAGGGAACATTATGATTTGATAACCGGATATGCGTACCTGACCAAGAAAACTTGAGACAGCAAATATTATGAGAGGCACATGAATCCGCATATTCCATTCACCCGGGAGGAACAAAAATGTACCAGGACCTAAGGGAAACTTTTTGGTGGCCAGGAATGCGAAGAGACATCGCCTACTACGTCGCATGTTGCGATGTATGCAATAAAGTTAAGGCTGAACACCAGAAACCAGCTGGATTGCTGCAACCTTTACAGGTTCCCAGTGGAAATGGGATGACATATGCATGGACTTTATTGTTGGGCTACCCAAGTCAACGAGAGGCCACAATGCCATCTGGGTTATCATGGATATACTCACCAAAGTGGCTCACTTCATTCCAGTAAAGACTACCTTCAGGGCCGACCAGCTTGCACAGCTCTATATGTCCCGGATTGTCAGCCTTCATGGAGTACCTAAGTCCCTCACATCGGATAGAGGATCCTTGTTTACATCAGCATTCTGGTTACGTTTGCATCAAGCTCTGGAAACCGTATTGAAGCATAGCACGGCATATCACCCACAGATAGACGGGCAGACCAAACGAGTGAACCAGATATTGGAGGATATGCTTTGGTCTTGTGCCCTCACTTATGGACCCAAGTGGGAAGATTGTCTACCCTATGCGGAATTTTCTTACAACAACAGTTATCAGGCAAGTCTCAAGATGTCACCGTTTGAAGCGCTGTATGGGCGTAAATGCCGCACTCCTTTAAATTAGTCACAGACAAGAGACAATCATATCTTTGGCACAGATTTGGTGCTCGAGGCTGAAAAGCAAGTTAAAGAAATTCAAGTGCGTCTTCGAGCAGCCAAATCCCGTCAAAAGAGTTACTATGACCCAAAACATCGGGAAGTAACTTTTGAGCCTGGAGAGTATGCTTACCTTCGAGTAAACCCCATGAAAGGGATCAAAAGGTTTCATACTAAAGGAAAGCATGCGCCCAGATATATCGGCCCCTTTCCAGTAATTGCTAGAAAAGGCAGAGTAGCATATCAGTTGGAGTTACCACCGGAACTGTCCGATGTTCATGATGTCTTCCACATATCACAGCTGAGAAAGTGCATTGCACCTCCAATCAAACAAGCGGATATGCGTGAACTAGAGTTAACCAAGGATCTGACCTATGAGGAAAAGCCTGTCAGAATCTTGGATGAGATGGAAAGAACCACTAGGAGTAAGGTGATCAGATTTTACAAGGTACTGTGGGAGCACCATACCGAGGAAGAGGCTACCTGGGAAAGAGAGGATTTTCTGAGATCAGCATATCCGTATTTATTCCCTGAGCAACAGAATCTCGAGGACGAGATTCATCCTAAGGGGGGTAGGTTTGTGACACCCTGGTTTTTTTCAAACTTTTTCTTTTCAAACCTTTCTGGTTTTATTTGTGATTTGCTGGTTTTTGAATCAATTCATTGGACTCTGGACTTGAGCACACTTTCATTTCTTTTCCCAAGTGTGCCAAGGCTCTCATAATCCCTCTAAAACCCTGTTGGACCAAACCCTAATTTTTATTCTCCCGAGAAAATTCATTTTCCTCTTTGGATATACCTATCTTCACTATGGGTTGTGAAGCAACCTATAGTTTTGCTGGTCAGAAAAATCCCAAATTAATACCACACCTTCATGACATCATCTACTCCCACAATCTCCAAAAATATTTCCTTGTCCAGTACAAAGTTTTGCCCAGAATATTCCTTTTCTATTCTGGACAGAACTGGCCTTTGTGAAGCAACTTATATTTCCATAATTCGGAAAATTCCCAAAATAATCCTTGAGATACTAGGAGTCATATCTTTCCACAATATCCAAAAATATCATCTAGCCCAGTGCAAATTTTCAGCAAGAATATTCTGACAAGCTTCTGGCCATTTCAAACCTTTGTGAAGGAAGTACCAGCTAGAGATGGTGTAGGATCGAAAGTATGTCTAGAGGGGGGGGGGATTAGACTACTTGACCAAATAAAACTTAACCTTTTCCCAGATTTTAGTTGTAGGTAGATTTTAGCAATAGTACATGCCAAGCATCACCCTACACATGCAATTCTAAGAGTATAGCAGCGGAATGTAAGCAATTGCATATGTATGTAGAGAGGGGGTAGGAGATTTCAAACGCAATGAAGACACGGCGGTTTTATGCATGGTTCCGATAGGTGGTGCTATCATACGTCCACGTTGATGGAGGCTTCGACCCACGAAGGGTAACGGCTGTGCGAGTCCACGGAGGGCTCCACCCACGAAGGGTCCACGAAGAAGCAACCTTGCCTATTCCACCATGGCTTACGTCCACGAAGGACTAGCCTCACTCGGGGTAGATCTTCACGAAGTAGGCGATCTCCTTGCCCTTACAAACTTCTTGGTTCAACTCCACATCTGGTTGGAGGCTCCCAAGCGACACCTAACCAATCTAGGAGACACCACTCTCCAAAAGGTAATAGACGGTGTGTTGTTGATGAACTCCTTGCTCTTGTGCTTCAAATGATAGTCTTCCCAGCACCCAATCACTCCTCACAGATTTGGCTATGGTGGAAGAAGGATTTGAGTGGAAAGCAACTTGGGAAAGGCTAGAGATCAAGGTTCAAATGGTAGGAATGGAATATCTTGATCTCAACACATGAGTAGGTGGTTCTCTCTCAGAAAATGAATGGTGGAAGTGTAGGCACGTTCTGATGGCTCTCCTTACTGAGAAGGATGGGGTGGAGGGGTATATATAGCCTCCACACAAAATCCAACCGTTACACACTTTTGACCCAACTCGGTGGCACCGAAACTATAATCTCGGTAGCACCGAACTGTGTAAAAGATATGAACTTTAGGAATCTCGGTGGGACCGATACGAACAACTCGGATGGACCGAAATGCAATGGCTTAGGGCAATCCTCATCTCGGTGGCACCGATTGCATCAACTCGGTAGGACCGAAGTGAAGCAATAAGGCAACAGAGAGTTGGCAAGCCACCTCGGTGAGACCGATTTGCAAACTCGGTGAGACCGAAGTAAATGCAAACGATTACAGAGAGTTGGCAAGGCCATCTCGGTGAGACCAAGATCCATTTCGGTGGATCTGATTTGTTAGGGTTTGGCAGTGGCTAAGTCTTGGATGAACTCGGTGTGGCCGGATTGGAAATTTCGGTGGGGCCGAGTTGGACTTTGGGTTTTGGACATATTTGGGTAGAGTGAGTGGTTGAGGGTTTAGGAATGTTGTCACTAAGCACTTTGAGCAAAAAGACCATTAAGCAACACCTCATCCCCTTTTAATAGTATTGGCTTTCCTATGGACTCAATGTGATCTTGGATCACTAAACCAAAAATGTAGAGTCTTGATCCTTTGCCAATTCTTGTCCTTGGCATTTTGAGGGGTCCACATCTCTAGTCCATGCCATGCCAATCATTGAACATCCTAAAATCTTAATCTTGAATGGATATTAGTTCAATGAGATATATGTTGTTATGAATTACCAAAACTACCAAGGGAGCAAATGTACTTTCAGATGGCCATTTGCTCTAAAAATGTTATGGCATCATTGCACCACCAAATAACCTACCAATACCAAATTTCACTTCAAGAAGATCATCCATATGAGTGCATCTTTTTGAACAAATTTATGGATCAGAATATGGTTTACACATGAACCATGATCAAAACTTGTTGAAAGTTACCCAAATCTCTCCAGTCTATAGTCTTTCCTACCTAGAATCTCCCAGATAAATCATTTGGCACAATCCCCAGCTCATCTTCTCTCTGGAATCCTCTCAAGTTTTTGACTAGAAACTATTCTTGATGCTACTTTTCAGCTCAGAGTGTATCTGGTCGAACCAGTGGCACAGGAAGGTTACAGGACCCAGGGTCGGCACACTAGACACGGTCTGGCAGGCCAGCTCATGCCGCATGTGCCTGTGCACGCGGTGACCACACGGCTAGCGCACCCAAACGCGCTCTCTGGGCGCAGCCAGGCTCGGGTCCCGTCGGAGGCCGACGCCCGCGTCGCCGTACTTTGTCCCCGCGCGCCGACGACCTCTCCACCACCCACGTACCCCCTCCACAGCCTTCCCCCTCACCGGCAGTGAGCTCGCCGGATACGGCCACCATGCGCGACGGGCGGCACAGTGGCAGTACGGCGGCCGCACTGGCTATCTTCTTCCCCGCGAGTCGTCGTCTCGCGCATTAACTCGCCTGGCCTCCTCCGTCACTTCACCCCACCTAGTGACGGCCAGCTCACCATCCTTGCTCCGGCGACGTGTCCATGGCACCGATCAGCACCAGTACCTCGCGCTCGCCTATAAAAAGCCCCCGCCCGGCTCGCCTAGCTCCTCCGCACTCCACCATCACCCAATCGAGCCCCTGCTCGCCGAGCCAAGGCCAGGAGGCCCTCTGGCCTTGCATCTCGTCGGAGCTCCGCCGCTAAGCTAGCCTCGCCTCCACTCTCTCCCAGTCCACCTCAGCTCCACCCGACCGCTCCCCTGAGCTCAGGGCACTCCTCTGGTCCTCCCTGACCCTTTGCTCGACCGAGGTGCTGCCAGAGTCGCCATCTCCGACGACCACCGAAACCAGCAGCCGCCGGAGAGGAAGAGGGCGACGCCGTTAGACCATCTCCGGAGAAGCCACAAGTACGGGGAGAACCGCCGTTGCATGCTCGATCCATCCCCGCCATCCCCTGCTCTCGCCGCCATCTCTATCGCCGGTGATCGCCGTCGGTGAGCCGCCTCGCTACTGTTCTCTTCCCCCTTCTCTGTTTAAACCCAGCCGGGTCCCACCCGTCAGCTGCCCACGTCCGCGCCCGAAGCGGTATAAGTGGAGGCGTCCCTCCACTTTAAGCCTTCGACGTGGCCCGCTGTAGTTTTTCTGTTTTCTGTTTAAATTCAGTTTTAATTCAGAATTTTGACCAAATTTTGACCAACTCTAACTTTTAAACCATGAGTCCAATTCAATTGATTATTTTTGTTGTGGTTTTGTCTTGAGCTCCTCTATTTTCTGGCAAAAATTGGTATTTTTCCAATGTGTACAGAATTTCTGGTTAAGATAAAGGCTTTATGTGACATTTTCTTTTGTCTTTTAAAAATATTTTCAGAAGGAAATTGCTTTGAAGTTGAAGACCAGGAGTTTGCTAGTACCCCACTTGAGCAAGGCAAGCCACATCATCCATTGCATAAGGCATTGCAATAGTATTGGCTTTATAATGGATTGTTTTGCATTTAATTCAATTTAAATATGCCATATTCCATATTGTTTAATATATTGCATAAACCCTGCCATGTTAGTTTATTTGTCCGACATAACTAGTGTCACCAGCAACTTTACATGTTAAAGACACTTTGATGGTTGATCAAGTGCCACCGACCCGGACTTACCCGTCTAGCCATATCTGCCGGAATGGGACGGCCTTGACTTGGTCTGACCGCGTGCTCTTTTACCGGTACCACCAAAGGGGGAAGGCTATGCGTGCGTGCTACCCTGATCTAGTAGGCGACGATAACCTTGTGAGCCCAAGTTGAGTTATTTGCCGGCGTCCCCGTTTGGGACAGTTACTTTGGCCACGATGGTGGCAGGTGTCAGGAGTGACACAGGGGCCACCCATGGCATGACCGGAAGGGGAATGATTATCGGTGGTACGATAGAGGAGTCACGGGTTAGACATGTTTCGTTGGACGAATGTCCATGGTGTGGGTAAAGTGCGTAATCTCTGCAGAGTGTAAGAATCTATTCGAATAGCCGCGTCCACGGTATTGGACACAGTCTGCACTAGGTCACACTGTGTGATCAACAATAATGATGGAAGAACTCGTCTTATGCTCGGATGTGATCTGTGTATCACGAGTGTTCCGGGGGTCAGGATATGAACCTGGGGAAGAGTAAGTTGATAACCGTTAACAATAAGTTGAGCACTTCCATGCATGATGATTCCCTGTGCATTTATTCTAGTCATTGCCATGCTGTTGTTTGCTGCACTGTTTTGGTTGCTGTGAGCTTGCGAGTAAATTCCAAGTACTCACCTGGCGTATCATGCTAGATGCAGGAGAAGCCAAGGATGGAGATCCCGATGGGTCGTGCTACGCTAACTAGGTCATGTCCCAGCAGTGTCCCTATGGGATGGAGTGTCTCGCCCGATGTTCCGCTACGCCGTAGTTTTAGCCACCAGTACTGAGGCCCTTGAGATGTTTCATAAATAATGTAGATACTGTCATAGCACGAGTAGTGCTCCTGGCCTCACTATCCTTTGTAATTTCCAAGCTTGTAATTGTACCATATCAATAAAGATCAGTTCTGTTCTGTTCCAAGTTGTTGTGTGTTTCCAGAAGACATGATCTCTGGGTTGGGAACACAGGTAAACCGGTTCTCTGAGCCGGGGTGCCACATGCATCGCACAAGGCATCCATTGTAAGACATATTTGCAATCAATCAATCTTCAAGATGTGTTCTTCAATGTTTTCTTCCCGCGATCTGATCTCCATGTGTGAGTAGTACGGTAAGGTATGGGTTGACGCATGAGCCTTGCAACCCTCTGTATGTTGTGGGGATCAATGGAAGGGCTTTGAAATAACGTCACTGATACGTCTCCAACGTATCTATAAT
Source organism: Elymus sibiricus (assembly GCA_039707655.1). Classification (NCBI taxonomy): domain Eukaryota; kingdom Viridiplantae; phylum Streptophyta; class Magnoliopsida; order Poales; family Poaceae; genus Elymus; species Elymus sibiricus. The sequence goes on from CM077676.1 coordinate 292,325,501, forward strand.
TTTTGATTGTTCCATGCTATTATAGTATCAATCTTGGATGTTTTATATGTAATTATATGCTATTTTATATCATTTTTTGGCACTAACCTATTAACCTAGTGCCCAGTGCCAGTTGTTGTTTTCTGCTTGTTTTTGGTTTTTAGGGAAATCAGTAACAAACGAAGTCCAAACGCTACGAAACTTTTTGACGTTTTCTTTCTGGACAAAAGAGACCCTAGAAGCTTCGGGAGGAGACCAGAAGCCTCATGAGGAGGTGACAAGGCAACCCCGCGTGCCCCTGGGGGGCGCCAAGATGCCTTGTGGGCCCCTCGTGGCTCCTTTTGACCTAATTCCACTTCTATAGATTCTCAAATATTGGGAAACCAACAGAGAGCCACCTCGAATAACTTTTCCGCCGCCACAAGCTTCTGTTCTTTCGCGATCACATCTGGAGGCCTTTTTCGGCACCCGGCTAGAGGGGGAATCAATCACGGAGGGCTTCTACATCAACCTTGCTGCCCTTTTGATGATGTGTGAGTAGTTTACCACAGACCTACGGGTCCATAGCTAGTAGCTAGATGGCTTCTTCTCTCTCTTTGATCTTCAATACAATGTTCTCCTCGATCTTCTTGGAGTTCTATTCGATGTAATCTTCTTTTGCGGTGTGTTTGTTGGGATCCGATGAATTGTGGGTTTGTGATTAGATTATTCATGAGAAGTAATTGAGTCTTTTCTGAACTTTATTATGCATGATTGTTATAGCTTTGTATTTCTCTTTGATCTATTCGTTTGGTTTGGCCAACTAGATTGATTTATCTTGCAATGGGAGAGGTGCTTTGTAATGGGTTCAATCTTGCGGTGCTCTATGTCCCAGTGACAGAAAGGGACAAGACACGTATTTGTATTGTTTCCATTAAGGGTAAAACAATGGGATTTATTCATATAGATTGGGTTTACTTTGTCTACATCATGTCTTCTTGCTTAAGGCGTTACTCTGTTTTCATAACTTAATACCCTAGATGCATGTTGGATAGCGGTCGATGGGTGGAGTAATAGTAGTAGATGCAGGCAGGAGTCGGTCTACTTGTCTCGGACATGATGCCTATATACATGATCATTGCCATGAATTTGTCATAACTATGCGCTTTTCTATCAATTGCCCAATAGTAATTTGTCTACCCACCGTATGCTATGTGTTCGAGAGAGAAGCCTCTAGTGAAAACTATGGCCCCCGGGTCTACTTTACATATAAAAAGAAAACTAAAAATACTTTGCTGCAATTTTCTTTCTGTTATTTTCTTTTGCAATTTATCTATCTACCACTACGAGATTTAATCCTTGCAAGTAACGAGTTCAAGGGGATTGATAACCCTCTTGCCCGCGTTGGGTGCAAGTATTTGGTTTTGTGTGTGTAGGTGCTGTTGACGAGGCTTTGCGTGATTCTCCTACTGGATTGATACCTTGGTTCTCACTGAGGGAAATACTTATCTCTACAGTGCTGCATCTCCTCTCCTCTTCGGGGAAAATCCCAACGCAACTCACAAGTAGCAGGAAGAATTTCTGGCGCCGTTGCCGGGGAGACATCATCAAAACCTATCAAGTACCTTCGCATAAACTATCATCTACTTGCTCTTCTTTTTATTTGCATTTGCCTCTCGTTTTCATCTCCCCCACTTCTCATAAAAATTACAAAAACACAAAAATATTTTTATTTGCTCGTTTTGCTTGCTTTGTAGCTATGTCACAAGGAATTTTTTACGATAGTTCCTATCTTAGTAAGCTATCTGAGATTGAAAATGTCACTAAGGACTTCATGTTTTCACAATATGAGCATAACAAATTCTTTTCTGAAGAACTTAAAGAACATTCTATCATATTAGACACCATTAATAAGCAACTTGATGATGTTAATCAAGAAGTAGCAAATCTTTAGTCCCAACTGGCTCGTACCAAAAGCTTGTTAGGAAAGATTTCGGATAAACAAACTACACTAGTAAATAAAATGGCTGCTAAACCGGAGTCACATTCTAATAATGATGAAGATATTAAAATGATTGGTGTCTCACCTATTGAATCTTTATTTAGTAATATAAAACTTGATGAAAAAGAGACTGGAGATGAGTCAACTTTAGCTAGAAGGCGTCCCAATTGTTTGGAGGGTGATGATCTTAATGATAAAAATGATAAAAGTGGGTTTGGAGAGGCCAAGACTTTAAATAGTTATGTACCCACTAATTTGGATTACAAGGACTTTAATTATGATAGTTGCTCTTTCATTGAATGTATTTCCTTGTTGCAATCCATGATTAGTTAACCTAATGCCTATGAACAAAATAAAGCTTTTACTAAACATATTGTAGAAGCTATGGTAAAAGCTCATGAAGAAGAGCTAGAGTTGGAAGTTTCAATACCTAGAAAATTGCATGATGAATGGGAAACTACTATTAAAGTAAAAAATCAAAGATTATGAATGTAATGCTTTGTGTGATCTAGGTGCTAGCGTCTCTACTATACCAAAATCTTTATGTGACGTGCTAGGTCTCACCGATTTGGAAGCTTGTTCCCTAAATTTACATCTAGCGGATTCAACTATTAAAAAACCATTGGGTAGAATAAATGATGTGCTTATTCTTGCTAATAGAAATTATGTACCCGTGGATTTTATTGTGCTCGATATTGAATGCAAACCATCTTGTCCTATAATACTTGGTAGGCCTTTCCTACCAACCATAGGTGCTATTATTGACATGAAAGAAGGTAATATAACATTTAAATTCCCACTAAATAAAGGGATGAAACACTTCCCTAGAAATAGAATTAAGCCACCATATGAATCCATCATGAGAGCCACCTATGGAATTAATTTGAAGGATGATAATACTTGAAACTATGCATTATGCCTTGCTAGGGGCATAAAACAATAGCGCTTGTTGGGAGGCAACCCAATATTTATCTTTATTGAAATTTTTATTTTTAGTGTGTTACACAATTTTAGATTATAATATGATTGTGTTTTTATCTTTTAATTAGTGTTTGCACCAAGTAATGCCTTTAGGATGATTTGGATGATAGTATAATTGATGTTGTTTTGAAAACAGAAAGTTTTGCGCCCAGTTCTGGATTTTTGGTTCTGTACTGGAACGTCAGACAAATCGGAAATTTTTACACAGTATTGGTATATGAATTGTTTACGTTCTCCTATGTTTTCAGAATTTTTGGAGTTACATAAGTATGTATTTTAAATAGATCTTTACAGACTATTCTGTTTGCTATTGCATAGTTCGCTTATTTTAATGATGCTATGGATTATATCGGGGGGTATAAGTCATGGAGAAGTTAGAGTAGAGTAGCATTATGCAAGAATTAAATATGAATCAATTTATAACAGTACCTAAAGTTTAAGATTTATTTGTTATACTAATGGATCTCACGAGGTTTATGTTGAGTTTTGTGTGCTGAAGTTTTCAAGTTTTGGGTGAGATCACGATGGATGAAGGAATAAGGAGCGGCAAGACCCTAAGCTTGGGGATGCCCAAGGCACCCCAAGGTAATATTCAAGGAAGACCCAAGTGTCTAAGCTTGGGGATGCCCCGGATGGCATCCCCTCTTTCGTCTACAATCTATCGGTATATCACTTGGAGCTATATTTTTATTCATCACATGATATGAGTTTTGCTTGGAGCGTCGTGTGCTATAGTTTTCTTTTATTTGGTTGCTTTTTAGTTTGCCACAATCATATTTTGCTGGTCACTCTTTTTGAGAGGGACACACATTTATCATGATTTGTTAGAATACTCTATGTGCTTCACTTATATCTTTTGAGCTAGGCAGTTGCTCTACTGCTTCACTTATATCTTTTAGAGCACGGCGGTGATTATATTTTAAAGAAATAGTTGCACTATCATGCTTCACTTAAATATTTTTGAGAGTCTAATAAATAGCAATGGCAATTTGCGCGGGTTATAAGATTGGTCCATAATGTATTGGTATTCAAGAGGGATATAATAAAAACATTCATGTAGATCACTAAATATGAAACGTGTGGTTTAATGATATTGATGTCGTAATATGAAAGGATATAGGTTCATGATCATTGGTTAGTAGAAATATTGGTATTAAAGTTTGTTATTGACTTCTCATCTAAGTGTTGGTCATGGCATGGTAGGGAAGTCCGAGCATTCTTAGGTCTGAAATGAAATCCTTGAGTGCTGTTACAATCGGGGGTGCGCGATGGTTAACTCCTACCAACCTCCTCCCTAGGGGCATGTGAGTAGTACTTTGCTTCGAGGGCTAACAGGCTTTGCAATAAGTATGTGAGTTCTTTATGACTAATGTGAGTCCATGGATTATACGCACTTTTACCCTTCCGCAATTTGCTAGCCTCTTCGGTACCGTGCATTGCCCTTTCTCACCTCGAGAGTCGGTGCAAACTTCGCCGGTGCATCCAAACCCCGTGATATGATATGCTCTATCACACATAAGCCTCCTTATATCTTCCTCAAAACAGCCACCATACCTACCTCTTATGGCATTTCCATAGCCATTCCGAGATATATTGCCATGCAACTTCCACCGTTCTGTTTATATGACATGCATCTTCATTGTCATATTGCTTTGCATGATCATACAGCTGACATATTATTTGTGGCTCAGCCACCTTTCATCATTTTTATACATGTTACGCTAGATCATTGCACATCCTGGTACACTGCCAGAGGCATTCATATAGAGTCATATTGTTCTAGTATCGAGTTGTAAGTAAATAAAAGTGTGATGATCATCATTATTAGAGCATTGTCCTAGTGAGGAAAGGATGATGGGGACTGTGATTCCCCCACAAGTCGGGATGAGACTCTGGACAAAAAAAAGAGAGGCCAAAAAGAGCACACACAAAAATGAGAGAAAAATAGAGAAGGGGCAATGTTATTATCCTTTTCCACATTTGTGCTTCATAGTAGCACCATGTTCTTCATATAGAGAGTCTCCTATTTTGTCACTTTCATATACTAGTGGGAATTTTTCATTATAGAACTTGGCTTGTATATTCCGATGATGGGCTTCCTCAAATGCCCAATGTTGGAGATATTCCCCACGGTTTGACCCGGCTAGGAGGTATAACCCGGCCCATCGCTTGGCGGCTCATGGGTCACCTCGCTTACCCGGGCGACCAGGATGACAAGGACTCAGGCCCAGTGTGCAACCCGGCAGGAGGCCGGCTCACAAAGAGACCAAGGGGCCAGGGCGAGACCCGGCTTGACAGGAGCCCAATGGGCCGGCTCGCAGAGAAGGCCTGAAGAGATGACCCGGCCTGGCAGACCCGGCACGGAGAGACGACCCGGCCTGGGGGACCCGGCCCGGAGAGAAGACCTGGCCTGGGTAGATCAGTTTGGAAGAAAAGACCCGGACTAGGATTCAGCTTGTAATAGAAAATAGACCAGTCCTAATCCTACTAGGACTCTACATGTAAGCCGCCCCTTCAACTTATATAAGGAGGGGCAAGGCACCCCAAGAGGGACAAGTAAAAATAGACAGACAAACTAGCAGCTCTCGAGATTAGAGGTAGCGAAACAGCACCCTTGGAATCGAGATCATCATCATCAATATCAATCAAGCAGGATGTAGGCTTTTACCTCCACCGTGAGGGGCCGAACTTGGGTAAAATTCGCGTCTCTCGATTCCGACCAACCCCTTCAAGCTTTCACCTAGTTGCGATGGCCTCACCACTAAGTCCTTTCACGAGGACATCTGCCATGACAAAACCACGACAGTTGGCGCCCACCGTGGGGCCTACAGCGCACGGTGATGTTGTGTTCTTGGAGGGAGCTCTTCAAGGGATCAAGAAGCTCGCGATCGGCCGGGTCAGAAAGAGCTGGCTCGGAAGGATCTACATCGACTCCGAGTTCATCAATCAAGATTGAAAAAGTTTCAACAACAATATAAATCAGATCAGAGTCAAAAAGTAACTTCGGCGACCGTCGGAATGGCGTGTGCGACATTTAAGACAGGAGATTAGGGTTTCGGGTGGTCCAGGCGCCGCCATGACTTGTCGAGACCGACAGGAGTTTGAGAGATTTTAGCGGCATGCTGTTCCCCGCTTCTGGCGATCCGTCAAATCACAGGTTCTGCCAGAGATCGACTGGTACAAGTTTTTTCGCTGGGTGGCCGATCTGAAGAAGCTGCTGTATGCCACGCCAGGACCGAGGTAAGCCCACGCAGAAGTTCCGCGTGGAGGCGATCGATCGGCTGGCCGCAACCCTTGCGTATCGTACATTGCGTCATGGGACACAAGGAGCCGAGTCGGTCTGCTGCTGGATCGAGTTCCGGGAAGTTTTTTCCTGTGTAATACGCACCGATCCGCTATCCGCTGCCCTCGCGTACATCCGCCGCGTCACGCGTGCTTATCTGACCAACCGCCGAGTGTGGCGAAAGGCTGAAGCCTACACGCCAGCAGGAGGATGCCCGTGCATGTGCTGCAGTTGCAGTAGTCAAGCTAAGAAAAGAAAAAGCAAGCCCTTCTACCCACGTGGAGACCCCAGTCAGCCTAGGCATTTGAAGACGAGAGCGCCAATACTACTACTCTCAACATGGCACGATTTCCAAAACAACCAAAGGAGATGTGTTGGAGAATTCCTACCTTACGTAAAGCTTTTTCAAGTTGGACTGGTCACGTCAGTTTTCAGTCTCCAATCACTGTGTCTATGCGGTAAGCACTACAGGACAAAAAAAAAGAAGGGGTGGATCCATCTGCGACAAGAAATACTAGTACGAGTTCCATCAGTCGGACATCCCATGGACGTTGCATACGGATCATCTATCGTCCGAATAAATCAGTTGTTCATCCGCGTTCATCCGACAAAAAATGCTAGGTGCTATTTAGCCTATCTGTTTTTTTAGCACATATTATTTTCTTTAAAGAACAATTACTCTGGCCTGTAATATTTTTACGCAGGACAATCATTCATCACAAAAGTGGCGTTATACCACGGATACGGAACGCACACCAGCATCATTCTACATTGGTGTTTGTCCGTGCCGCGCTGCTCGACGGACACGTGTGTAAGCCGCCGCTTCCGCGGTTCAGTCTACATCAACACGCCGCAGCCGACCCGCGTGCCCGCGCCGGCTTACAAACGCCGCGGACCGACTCGCGCGCCCACGCCAGCTTACAACGCCACGGCCGACTCGCGCGCCCGTGCTGGCTTACAAATGCCGCGGACCGACTCGCACGCCCGCGCCGGCTTATAACGCCGCGGCCGACTTACGCGCCCGCGCCGACTTACGACGCCACAGCCGACTCGCGCATCCGCACCGGCCTCCAACGCCGCGGCCGACCCGCGCATCCGCATCGGCTTACAACGCCGCAGCCGACTCGCGCGCTCGCACCAGCTTACAACGCCGTGGCCGACTCGTGCATCCACAGTTTCCAATGCCGCAGCCGACTCCCACGTCTTCATCAACACACCAGAGCCGCACCTGCTCGCCCGAACTACCCAACGGACGCGCGCAAGCCGCCGCCCCCGCGGTCTGGACTACATCAACATGTCAGGGCCACGCCCACCCGTACGAGCAGCTTAACGAACGCGCGCAGGTCGCCATCCCTGCAGCCTGGTCTACTCCAACAAGCTGGAGCAAAAAAATATATCTATTATCAGCCTCCGAGGGCATACAACGAGCATTGCGAAGATCATCAACTCGCAACGCACCTTTGGCTTCAATAAATTTCATCTTTCGGCTGTCAACTCTACGCCGGCTTATGCCACAGTCAGGTATGATGAATCTTAAGACGATTCCTGGAGTTGTCTTAAGACTCGAGGGCTACACAGACATGACTCGGCAGATTCGGCCGGTTTCAATAAATACAAAAACCCCGGGTCGTTACAGGGAAGACAAACCAGTGCCCAGGGGCTGCTGCCTTATTGGCGAGAAAGAAAGGTTACCAAAGAAGACTAGTTGCCATGATGCGCAGTCTAAACATCGGTATTGTCAGGGGAATTATCCGCGGTCAAGACCCAACCTGCTACAGGACCTGGCCTCAAGGATGACCCGGTCTGCTGTAGGACCTGGCCTCAAGGATGACCCGGCCTGCTCAATAATGATCAAAGGAATGCCGGCTTATCTGGACCCCAGATGTTTTGCAGTAGTAGCATTGTCTCCTGTATATCCTATGCTGAGCTTTTCCATGATCATATGGTTACTTGGGGGCTTCCAACTCATCGAGTTTGGCTTACAAAACCCTTTTAACCTGGCGAAATGCCAAACTATACTTGGTTAAACCTGCCTGTTAGCAAGATGCTACTCCCTAAAAAGCGACCCGGTGTACGCCTGATGAGTCAATCACAAAGGTGACCCTGAATTCATCAGAGTTAAAACGCTTGATTGGTTGCGTGAGAGCCGGCTTTCAGAGAGATAGGACAAACCAAAAGAGGCCAAAAAGCCTGCTTCCACAGGAAGCGAAACCAAGACTCGAGCCTTGAAAGCCGGTCTTATGCCATGCCTCGAAAGCCGGCATTTTTATACTCTGTTATCATACACATACATTATCATACATTGCATCATCATACATTGCATCATCATACAATGCATCATTTATGCATATCTATATTTGTTTATGTCGCAGGAGTTGGTCTTCAAACCGGGTTACGTTGTGACTCCACAGGAACAATCGAATCTTTGATAGCCAAAATGGCTGGATCTTCATCATGGTTTATCATAACCAGTATTAAATGATTGAAATATCAATTCTTCTAAAATCCTGGGTTATACATCCAGCCGGGTCACATATAGTACCTAGTCATTTAATTGACCGGGTTTTGGGTTATTCAACATGTGCTTTGTAGAAAACTACAACACTTATGAATTTTTTCACACATATTTGCCGGGTTGCACTGCAAACACGGCAAAGGATTTCTTTCATCATAAAAGCATCATCAGTTCACAGGCAAAATATTAAAGTGCTTGATGGCATTGGCGGACTATGCAGTTTCACGCTCAAAAACTATTACAAGCCACGATTGGGATATTTTCTGTCAAGTTTTTCAAAGCAACTTCAAGCTTGCAGAGTGATTGATGGTTGAGACCCGGTAGCTGGATCTGCCGGATTAACATTGGTTTGTTCTCCTTCTGCGTCAATTGCCGCCGGGTTGTCACTTGCTGGGTCACCAGGATTTATTTGGTGAGTTGATAATACAAAAGTGTCTACTATGCAGCCAGGTAACCCGGTTCTTGGAGGCTACAGTGGATCTGAATTTATTCTACAGTGGAAGGAATAGCCCCGAGTCGCCGCAGGCAATACGACCCGGCACTTGGGGGCTACATTATTCAAATCAAGATTACATTCAGTATGAAAGTCCCATGTCGCTGCAAGCATGCACCACGGCACCTGGGGGCTAATGCATTTTCATTTTAAACTATTTTCATCGAAGACCCGGCTCACTATTAATAAGTGACCCGGCCCTTGGGGGCTACAGTCATTGACTCTACAAGATCGTTCTAGTTCCAGATTGATGAGAACAGCTAAACCGGCCCTTGGGGGCTACCCTATTTGCAGCTATATATCTACAACATTCAAGACTAAAGTTCAAAGTCCCAGGTTGCTGCAGGCAAGACAACCCGACACTTGGGGGCTACACCGTTCAGTTGTTTCAACAGATCATAAGGTCCAAATTGAAGATCCGGCCCATCACATACTGATGAGCCGGCCGTTGGGGGCTACACATGTGAAATGCAAAACATTCAGTTTATAACTGGCGACTCAGATGAACAACTCGGATTTCTTCAAAGTTGCAACATTTATATTGAAGCAAGTCTTAAGCTATCACTATGTTCTCCTCTTAAGACTTGGGGGCTACAGGTAATATGGATATAAGGGAGTCTGAAGCATTGAAAGCTACATCAACGCCAAAGGATTGAAAGCTGGATCAACATCAGACGGGTTTTTATTCCCACAAAAATTTATCAAGTTGAAGCACTGAAAACCGGCTCAAACATTAGATGGATTATTTTTCTCAATATTTTTCTGCAAGGATTCAGTGTCAGCAAGTTGATTGTGAAGCCAAAAAGTTGATATGACAAGGAAACCTGGATTTTTCCAGAAGCTGGTTCATTGAATAAAGGCGGCCTTTTGGGCGAGCCATTTTCTCTTAAATATATTTTTGTTTTCAGAAGCTTAGCATGAATAAATTCAAGCTAACCTGGGGGCTAATGTTGGGGATATTCCCCATGGTTTGACCCGGCCAGGTGGTATAACCCGGCCCATCGCTTGGCGGCTCATGGGTCACCTCGCTTACCCGGGCGACCAGGATGACAAGGACTCAGGCCCAGTGTGCAACCCGGTAGGAGGCCGGCTCACGAAGAGACCAAGGGGCCTGGGCGAGACCCGGCTTGACAGGAGCCCAATGAGCCGGCTCGCAGAGAATGCCTGAAGAGATGACCCGGCCTGGGAGACCCGGCACGGAGAGACGACCCGGCCTGGGGGACCCGACCCGGAGAGAAGACCTGGCCTGGGTAGATCAGTTCGGAAGAAAAGACCCGGACTAGGATTCAGCTTGTAATAGAAAATAGACCAGTCCTAATCCTACTAGGACTCTACATGTAAGCCGCCCCTTCAACTTATATAAGGAGGGGCAAGGCACCCCAAGAGGGACAAGTAAAAATAGACAGACAAACTAGCAGCTCTCAAGATTAGAGGTAGCGAAACATCACCCTTGGAATCGAGATCATCATCATCAATATCAATCAAGCAGGATGTAGGCTTTTACCTCCACCGTGAGGGGCCGAACCTGGGTAAAATTCGCGTCTCTCGATTCCGACCAACCCCTTCAAGCTTCCACCTAGTTGCAATGGCCTCACCACTACGTCCTTTCACGAGGACGTCTGCCGTGACAAAACCACGACACCCGAGGTCTTCATGAGCAAGCGAGTTGGATGCACACCCACTTAGTTTCAGCTTGAGATTTCATACACTTATAGCTCTTAGTGCATCCGTTGCATGGCAATCCCTACTCCTCGCATTGATATCTACTGATGGGCATCTCCTTAGCCCGTTGATTAGCTGTGTCGATGCGAGACTATCTTCCTTTTTGACTTCTCCTATTGATCCCTATCACCGCATTCTATTCCACCATGTGCTATGTCCATGGCTCACACTCATGTATTGCGTGAAGTTGAAAATGCTAAAGCGCATTAGAAGTACGATCCAATTGCCTAGTTTAACACCGGGGTGCTCATGATTTATATTTATGCAGTGAAGGCGGAGTCATGCCATGCTAACATGATAAAATGAGTGGGGAATAACATTCATTAAGGATCATATATTTTGAAAGTTTAATGATTATGCTTCTTATGTTCATGGATATTATTATGTTGATGTTGTTAATTCATCACTTCTCAATATTTATACCGTGAAAAGAGATTACATCACTAGTACAGCGACCTGCTATACAAATGGTTTTTACCCCCTTTCTGCGACAGAGTTTTAAACCGTCGCCTTGCCTGTGTGTGCGATAGGGGGGGTCCTTCCCACACGACCCAGAAACCGTCGGCGATAGGGCCTCCGGTCACACACACGGGGCAAAAAGAGCTCGTGTGTGATCGGGCGAGCCATTGCAGACAATTATACTGGCCCAATCGTTTCCGTTCGTATGTACATCCCACACAGTGAATCCAAGACAAATGTTTCCGTTCATATATACATCCCACACAGTGAATCCCAGACAAACGTTTCCGTTCGTATATACATCCCACACAGTGAATCCCAGACAAACGTTTCCGTTCGTGCGTACATCACACACAATTTTCAGCATCACATCGTCTGTGATAGCGTTGCCATTGCAGACGATAGTAATAATTTTATCATTTGTGTTATTGAATGCATCACGCACGGTGCCTAGAAGAAATTGTGTGCTATAGGCTGTCCATCACACATACTTTTTATGTGGAAAATGTTTGTGCAAGGTAGCCTAACGCAAACAGTTGTCTAGAGGAAGTCGTCTGTGATTGTTCATTGATCCAACACGTTTACTTCCTAGAAACTATGTGGGTTGTCTGAGATCATCGCCCACAGTGTTGTCTCAATAACCGTTTGCAATAGAAAAACCCAGTTAGCTACCTAATTGGCCTATTATTTTTAATCCATTTAGTAATCAAATTGACATTTCATATTAAACACACAATATATTTCATTTTCGTATTATGAAACCAGGATTTCATAATTGAAATACATCAGAGTACAGCATCATATAGCTTCAGCACTCACTTACACCATATAGGCATATAGCTAGCTACCCCATTACACAATAGAACCAAGTTTCACATGCAACATCTAAAACCTTTGGAAATTAGCATCATAGACGGTAGATAGACAGATGAATCTCATCTGGAAAACTGTTGAAGCGGAAGGTGAGTATTGAGCATTCAATGATGCTGAAGGTCCTTGCAACTTTACGCCAATGCCTATGGATGATTGACCACCCATCCTTTGTCCTCTTGAGGAAGACTTCAATATTGTACCATGGGTGTTGTATGAACACCTTCCTCGCCTCTTGAGCATACAGGTGGTTTGAGAGGTAATCATCTGTGAACTGCTTTGGAAAGGCCTAAAAACAAAGATATGCATAAATATCTTCTCTATAATTTGAAATGGCGCAAAGGAATAAAAAAACAAGGTATACGAGTTTTTTTAAAAGAGAGCTCTCTCTCCGATTTCATTTAACTGAAATCACAAAGTCTTTTTACAAGCACCCAGTAACACACTGCAACTAGATAGCTAGCACTACAACATGAAAAGGACCTATCCCTCCCTCCCACACCACAACTCACGCAAAACACAAGGTATAAGAGTTAGTACCATCCTATAGTTCACTGATGTCTTCTTCATTGTGCAGACAAAGATCTTGTTGTTTTTCGTCGCTAGTTTCTTTATTCTAACAATCTTTCTGAGTTTCTTGACTTGACTGATATTCATGGACATCTCATTTCCCCATTGCAAAATGGGTCGAACAGTGGGTCAAAACCTTTGACAGCAGGACCTACATGTGCAAGACCAAATTGTTAAAAACCTAAATACTAGAATGGTTCCAGCAATTGCACAATAATGTGCTATTAGACAAAGGACCATGCATGTGCGAACCTCAATGGTAAACCGCAGTGCCTCCCATTGTTTCTCTGCAACACATATAAGGTAGATATTGGTCAGGTTAAGTGAGGGTTGTCATACTATCTGTAAAATATGTTGATGAAAAATAAACATATTGCGGATTCAGCAGATTAATTCAAGCCACATGGAAAAGCCATTTATCCAAACCAAGCATGCTTAAGAACTATGAAATATAGCAATTGTATTTGTTTCTCATGTATTTAGTATAGCCAAATTCAATTTATTTCTCACATGCATAACAATAAAAAATTGTACCCACAAACATTGCATTGCAGAATTGAACCAAACAGTTAACTAAGCACCAAAACAAATGAAACAAACAGTTAACTGAGCACCACATTGCACAATAGAACATACTAGAAGATCAGAGAGTTGACCAAACCTAGTATGCTTAACAACTTGGAAATATAGCAATTATATTTGTTTCTCATGTATTTTGTACAGCTAAATTTTTCGGAAGTCGGGCTCCGGGGACCCAAAGGTTCGAACACTGGGGTGAGCTCGTTCCTACCGCCTCGTCCCCTACCATAACACAACTATGGCGAAGCTACGGCAAGAGTGCCCTAGCGGGAGCGGGCCGTAGACACAGCAGTTTACCCAGGTTCGGGCCACCTTGCGGTGTAAAACCCTACTCCTGCTTGGTTGAGATTGCTCTGGTGCGAGAGTACAAGGTTTGGGGCGGAAGAGTCCATCCTCCCTACAGCGGCACCCTGCCCTCCTTTTATACCTGCCTTGGTCCTCTTCCCCCGAAAACATTGGCGGGAAGGGTTGCCATACAACGGCAAGTTTGAAGGGGGACAGGGGCGTAGTCTATCCTGACAAAAGGTGGTCTTCGTCTGCAAAGCGATTATCCATGACGCGCCGGTGGGCTCGGGGATGACCTCCACCCTGCGCGTCCACCGTCTTGGTCTTCTTTCACCGATCAGGCAACCTTTGGGGGTTGCTTTGGGAAACGAACCGCTGGACTTGCTCCCTTAGCACAAAAGGGGAAATCCTCTCCATCTGCGCCTGCTAGCGCGGCCTCTGTCGCCATTCGTCACCACGCGCGTCACCCAGGTGGTGGGCACGAGACCGCGCGACCGATCCGAACGACACTTGCCTTGCATATCTTCGAGAGGGTGCCTCGGGAGGCAACCTTGAGAAGGCCTCGCGAGGCTCTCGGTGAAGTCACGGCTGAGTTTTGCCTACTTGCTCCCAGAGGAGGGGTCCTCAGGAGGCCAGCGCCTCATGAGGGGTCTTGCTCGAGGTGCCCGCTGGTGGGCCACCTATTGGGCCTCCGCCAGGCATTGCATTCTGGGCCACAGGCAGACGGGCCGAGATACCCTGGGTTCCACGGGCCCGACAGTAGCCCCCGGGCCCACGGCGCGCACGTTCCCACCTATTCGGGGGCGAAACAATGCGGGCCCTAACCACCTGCGGGCTAGGCGCGACGCGTGGTGCACGATGTGACGTGGGCGCCCCCACTTCTCCCACGATGCCTTGGTAACTGCCCGCGCTGACATAAAGCCTACCCGCGCATGGCGCGAGACCATCATTGCCTTCCTACGCGCTGCCGTCTCTCCGCGTCTTCCTTCTTTCCGCATTCGCCTTTTTATGTGAGGCCTTCCTGGGTGTGATGCCCTCGGTGGCGCTCTTTCGCCACTTTTTCAGCATGAGGCTGTCAGCGGCGGACCAATGTTTCGGGTGTGCCTCGTTCCGCATCGTAGAAGAGACGGCAGGCGATGGTATCGACATGAGGCTCACCAAGGAGGTAGAGGGCTACAGGAGGCAATGGGTGTATGTGGACGCGGCCCAATTCAGCCCCCTGCTACCGCTGCCGAGGGCTCCGGCGGCTTGAAGCTCCGGATGGGGGCATGAGAGGCTTGCCGACCCAAGGCTGGCGCGGGTGTGGAGGAGGTTGGCCGAGTTGAGGGCCGCGAAAGTAACAGTGGTCACAGTCGTGAGGGAGTTCCTTCGCCGGCGCATCGTCCCCCTCCAGCGACACTCCCGCCTGATGTGGGCCTTCACCGGCCCGGAGGACCCGATGCGGCTGAGCGCGGACAGCTTGCTGTTGGAGGTGCTGAACGAGGTGCTCCACACCCTGACCGGCAAGGAGGCAGACGAGCCACCCAGGGATGGGATGCCCCTGTATCGCTACAAGAACAAGGTGGCGCTGGCCGGTGCGATGCCGCGCTTTGTCCAGTGGGGGCCGCTCCCAGAGGGCCTCGAGGGGCCTCAGGACAACCCTCTATTGGTGGTTCCTGGCTCGGGGGACCGTGGCGACGCCAGGGCCATGGCAGGTGCCACGGAGGACGGCGGCGGCTCATCCCGGCGGACTCGCCGCCAACTCGTCCGCGGGCCCGGGGGCAATGACGACATCGCCCCGCCTGGGGCCGCGCCCGCCGTGCTCGACAGGACGGGGGGCGTGAGGAGCCCCCGCGCGGTGGCCGTGGAGCCGCGAACCACCGGGGGCGGCACCGAGGGCGAATCCCGTGGTCCCCCCGCGAAGGAGGCCGGCACTGAAGTCGGGGCCACCGAAACCCCAGGCCCTGCCCCGGGAACCGATCGCGATAAGGGGCCCCGCGAGGACGGTGGCGGCAACGCCTTGCCGCAGCCGCTGAAGAAGAGGAAATGGGTCACCAATGATGAGTAAGCGTCCGCCTTCCCTTCCATTGCATTCAGCGCGGTGCGTGTGCCTAAGTCTTTGCTCTACACAGGACCTCCCCGAGCAAGAAGAAGAAGAAGAGGACCCCTAGCTTGGTGGGGGCCGCACCGCCGGTCGCCGGGGCCGAGGGGCATGAGGAAAACACGCACCGTCTCGACACTAGGGCCGGGCTCGCGAAGGCAGAGGGGCAGGTGGCCCCTCCTAAGCCGTAGGAGGATGTGGCTCGAGAGGTCCAAGCGGGTGAGCCTCAGGAGGCATCCTCAGGAGACGGCTCTGTGGTCCCTAGGGCGCCCGCTGCAGGGCTGGACGTCGTGACGATAGAGGCGGAGACGCCAGCTCTCCCGCCGTGCACCGCGGGTGGCGGAGGTGCCGCGGAAGGCCTGCGTGACTTGCCGGTGCGCGGAGCTTCTGCCGGGGGGGGCGCCGAGCCCGCAGGGCACGACACCATGGCAAGACAAGGAGGAGGCCCCTGCGAGCCCTCCGCTTCTGGCGAGCGGCGTCAGGCCCTCGCGAGCCGCAATGGCAGAGGGTGACGAAGAGCCGAACCCGGACAGGGCCCTGGCGCTGGTGAGCAGTCACACCATGATCAGGCGCGGGGCCTTGGAGAATGCCACGACCATGCTAGTTCAGCTCGGAGCAGAGCTTCAGGCTATAGAGGTGCGCCTTGCTGAAGAGTGCCTACGCCTGGCTCGAGGGTGGCATCAACTTGAGGTTGCTGTTAAGCTGGGCCAGCGCCAGAACGAGGCTGCTCGCGAAAGAGGCGAGAAGGCTGTCACCGAGGCGAAGGAGGCCAGCGAGCACGCTTTCCGAGAGGCCGGGGCGGCAGACAGGCGGCGGAGGCCCGCGGGAAGGAGCTCCAGGGTCAGAACGCCGTGTTGGAGCAGTAGCTCCAGGCACGGGAAAACGCCATCTCCGCCCGTGAAGAGGAATTGGCGTCCCGCGGGGCAAACCTTGAGATCCGTAAGCGGGAACTCGCGCAGACGGCGTCTGCGCAGGACCTGGAGCGCGAGCGGCTGGAGGTGCTGGAACGCGAGGTAGCCGCCGCTCAGGGCTCCTACGCCCAGCGCCTGGACAAGGCCAACGCAAATCTGGCGGCCAAGGAGAAGAAGATTCAGGAGGATGCTGACAGGAGGGTCGCGCAGAACTGCAAGGCGCTTGCCGAGGAGCACAGCAAGAAACTGAAGCTGTAGGAGGGCCGCTTCAAGGCGAGGCGCGAGGAGCTCTAGCACGAGATCGCGGGCCTTAAGGAGGTGATGACCGAAGCGGAAGCCCGGCGACAGACCACGCTGAAGGCCCAGGCCAACGCTGAGGCCGAGCTGGCCTCCCTCCAGCTACAGGTGGGGGGCGTCACCCGCATCGTTGAGCAGGCCACAGACAAGGCGGACCAGGCGCGATGGCGGCAGCTCGAACGCTCCAAGATTTTTCGCTTCCTCGAGCTTCGCGCCCGCAGCGCCCTAGGCTCCATTTGCAAGGAGAATCTCAGCAGCCCCCTCGGGACACATGACGCCAGCTACCTCGACTTCTTCACCAAGCTTGTGGAGCGGCTCGAGGCCGGCGCCAAGAAGGTGAACGGAATCATCGAGGGGGAGTGTCGTGATCTCCTTACGCAGGTGGCGACATGCATCTTCAGCCACCTTCTCCACGCCGACCCCAACTTCGATTTCGACAGGGTGATGGCTCCTGTTCCTGAGGAGCTCCGCGACGGCCTTGGGGAGGTGGTGGAGGACCACGTGGACGCGCTGCTCGCGAAGTTCTCCCACGGCAGTAGCGAGAGCTCCGGTGGGGCTGAGGAGGGTGAAGACGACGGCAACGGTAGCGGTGATGACAGCGGCGCGTCCTCTTAGGCCTTTCTCTTTCATTATCCTGCATACAATTAATGTGGCCCCGTGGGGGCGTGAAGACAATGCCTTTTTGCGTTTAAATACTTTATGATTTGCTGTGATGTATGCTTGTGCCCTCGTGAAACTTTCTCTCGAGGCATGTTTTCTCTTTTTGCTTGCCTTGTGTGCTCTACGTCGTCAGGGCCCAGCCCCCAAGCGGGCTACAGTCGCCGCTGGTATGCTAGGACTCGTGCCTGAGCAAGCCAAGGAGGTGTAGGGCACCGAGGGCAGTAAGAGCTCCTGAGGCGCGATGCTCAGGGAACCCCCCTTTGACGTGCAAGTGGCTCGTGGAAGGTGAAACGCCAGCACTCAGCGAGGTTGCTAGAAGGGGAATCTTGGGAGATGGCAAGGGTGGCTCACGAGGTAGTAGACTTAGCTTTTGTGGAGGGTAGCATCCACTGAGCCGCCACTTGTAGGGTGTGCCTTGCGAAGCTTCCGCTCGCGAGGTCCCCTGCTAAGATGGCCGTCATAGGTTGGCTCCCGAGGCAGGGCATGTGAAGCTTCCTGAGGCTCAAGGGGGCGTCTTGCCATTGGGCCACCTCGCGAGACGTCCTCACGAGGCCTTCCAGGTGACCTGCTCCTGAGATAATTGCATGCAGAAGGTCCCACAACAGGGGAGCAGCGCACGCTCGCCGGCTCGCTCATGGGCGTTACACGAGGAGATAAGACACCAAGGACCTTGGTGGGGTGGCGTACACGGGAGCAGGCCCGCAAGCCAGAGCCCGGTTGCTTGGGTTTTTCAGCGCTGCTGGGACTGACCCGAGCACAGACATCATGTCCACCCCCCGCTTGCGTGAGGCTCATGAGGGAGGTCATGAGTGCGCACGGCTCGTGAGGCAAAGATGATGAAATACACCATGTATGGAAACTGAAGCCTTACTGATTCAAGATAATGAATTCTATTACACAACCAAAAAGAGATGCGGCTGCCATGTCCGGCATGGGTCAGCTTGAGGTTGGTGCAGCCCGTGGGGCGCCCTCAGTTACACACCCAAAAGAGAAAAAGACGGGCTGCCGTGTCTGGCACGGGTCAGCTTGAGGTTGGTGCAGCCCGTGGGGCACCCTCAGTTGATTGTTCCGCCAGCGCAGAGCATGGGGCTTCCACCGGGGTGTGGGTATGATCGCGGCTCGATCGTTCCGCCAGCGCGGAGCATGGGGCTTCCACTTGGGCGTGGGCGGGAGCTCTCGCATGCCCGTCAGGCGAACGCATTGAGAGTCTCCGGGGCATGTACAACCCCATTTCGTTCGTACGCGTGAGGGTCACGGGTAGATCTTGCGGAGGTGTTGGATGTTCCAGGCGTTAGGCACAGGAACTCCGTCCTCCGTCTCCAGCCGGGCGGCGCCGGGCCTGGAGACATGAGCAACCCTGAAAGGGCCTTCCCACATGGGTGAGAGCTTGTGGAGTCCCTCTCTGGAGAGGATCCTGCGTAGGACGAGGTTGCCGACCTCAAGAGTGCGAGGGCGGATGTTACGGCTGTGATAGCGACGCAGGGCCTGCTGGTACCTTGCGGCACGAAGGGCGGCATGACGGCGGGCCTCCTCAAGGAGCAGCAGGTCGGCCTCCCGCAAGCCGTCCTGACGCGCCTCGTCGAAGGCAAGGACTCATGGATAGCCGTGCTTAAGCTTCAAAGGAAGGACCACCTCAGCTCCGTAGACGAGGAAGAAGGGGGTCTCGTCGGTAGGCTTGGTTGCCGTTGTGCGGATGGACCATAGCACAGACTGCAGCTCGTCAAGCCAGCCCTTCCCGCAGGCTTCGAGCTTTTTCTTGAAGCTTCTCGTCTTGAGGCCCTTGAGGACCTCAGCGTTGGCACGCTCGGCCTGGCCATTGCTTCGCGGGTGCGCCACAGAGGCGTAGCAGATCTGCGTGCCGAGGCTGGTGCAGTAGGACTTGAAGAGGCTGCTTGTGAACTGGGAGCCATTGTCGGTGATGATGCGGTTGGGGACGCCAAAGCGGCTCATGAGGCCTCTGATGAACTTGACAGCAGAGCCTACCGGGATAGTGCGTACGGGCTCGACCTCTGCCCACTTGGTGAACTTGTCGATGGCGACGTAGAGGTAGCGGTAGCCGCTAGCCGCGCAAGGGAAAGGCCCCAGGATATCCAGCCCTCAGACCACAAAAGGCCATGAGAGGGGAATCATCTGGAGGCCTTGCACCGGCTGGTGGATTTGCTTGGCATGGAACTGACAGGCCTCGCAGGCTTGGACCAGCGTGGTAGCGTCATGCAGTGCAGTGGGCCAGTAGAAGCCGCTGCGAAACACCTTGCCGGCAAGGGTGCGCGACGAGGAGTGGTGGCCGCAGTCTCCCCCATGGATGTCGGCGAGCAGCTTGCGCCCTTGTTCTTCAGAGATGCACCGCAGCAAGACACCAATGGGGCGCCTGCGGTACAGCTCGCCATCTTGCAAGCAGTAAGCGGTGGCCTGCCAGGCCACGCGCTCTGCTTCGGAGTCCTTCTCTGGAAGGGTGCCATGAAGCAAGTAGGCCTTGAACTCTGTGGCCCAGCTGTCTGCTTGAGGCTCCATCACCAGCAGCAGGCGGGCTCCTGAGGCTGGGCCGCAGTCTGGTGCACACATGGGTGGTGCGGGTGGGAGTTCCTCATGAAGCAGCATGGTGCTTGCAGTGGGTGGCGCAGCGAATGGCTTCAGGAGCCTTTCCACAAAGATGCCAGGATCTTGAGGCTCACGATGAGATGCCTGCTTGGCGATGTTGTCTGCTTCTTTGTTGCTGCCGCGGGGCACGTGCTGGAGCTCCAGGCCTAAGAAACGCTTTTCAAGTTTACGTACCTCCTCCAGGTAGGCGGCCATGTGCTCGTCCTTGGGCTTGTAGCTTTTGTTAGAGAAGTTGACGAGAAGCTGTGAATCGCCCTTGATGGTGAGGCGTTTGATGCCTAGAGCGAAAGCAGCCTTGAGGCCGGCGATGAGGCCCTCATACTCCGCAATATTGTTGGAAACCTTGTCGGTGTGCCTGAAGCAGAGCTGCACAGTGTAGTAGAGCTTGTCTCCCGTTGGCGAGGTGAGCATGACTCCAGCCCCCGTGCCCTGCCGGGAGAAGGCGCCGTCGAAGTGCATGGTCCAGCCGCCAGGCGCCTCGTCCCCAGGCAGGAGGGATTCATTCTTGCGAGGTTCCCCCTCATACGGGTCTGTCCACTCCGCCACGAAGTCGGCCAGAGCTTCCCCTTTGATGACTCTGGTGGTGCAGAACTCCAGCTGGAAGGCCTGTAGCTCGATGTTCCATTCGGCAACGCGGTCAGCGGCGTTGGGGCTGCGCAGGACTTGCTCCAAGGGGTAAGAGGAAATGAACTTGATGGGATGGCCTTGAAAGTAGTGGCACAGCTTCCTGGAGGCGATGAGGAGCGCGAGGAGGAGCTTTTGCTGCATGGGGTAGCGCTCGCGCGCATCCCTTAGCACCGTGCTGACGAAGTACACGGGGTGCTCGACGAGGTGCGTAGTTGTGATGGCAGCTTGCTCTTCAGGTGGCTCGCGAAGCTCGGTGGGCTCGGGAGGCTCACGAGGCTCAGAGGGCTTGGGAGGCTTGGAGGGCTCGTGAGGCTCACGAGGCTCAGGAGGTTCGCGAGGCTCGAAGGGCTCGGGAGGTTCACAAGGCTCGGAGGGCTTCTCCTTAGCGCAGACGCGCTCCTCTCGCACTGCCACGAGCACCGCGCTGGCCGTCTAGGGGGTAGCCGCCAAGTATAGGAGCAAGGGTTCGCGGGGGCGCGGCGCGACCATGATGGGCGGGCTCGTGAGGTACCTCTTGAGGTCTTCAAAGGCGGCGTCTGCCTCAGGAGTCCATTTGAAGGGGCCGGACCTCTTCATGAGCTTGAAGAATGGCAAGGCCCGCTCGCCGAACTTGGAGATGAAGCGCCCCAGGGAGGCCATGCATCCCGCCAAGCGCTGCATTTCCTTGAGGGTCTGGGGAGGACGCATTCTCTCGATGGCCTTGATCTTTTCTGGATTGGCTTCGATGCCACGGTGGGAGACCAGGAAGCCGAGGAGATTGCCGGAAGGGACTCCAAAGACGCACTTGTTGGGGTTGAGCTTGAGGTTGACCTTGCGCAGGTTGGTGAACGTTTCCTCGAGATCCTCGATGAGGGACCCGGCCTCACGAGTCTTGACCACGATGTTGTCGACGTAGGCCTCCGCGTTCCTCCCCATCTGAGGCCCCAGCGTGATGCGCATCAGCCGCTGGAAGGTGGCGCCAGCACTCCTCAAGCCGAAGGGCATGTAGACGTAATAGTATATGCCGCAAGGGGTGATGAAGGCCGTCCTCTCCACGTCTTCTACCGCCATCTTAATCTGGTGGTAGCCTGAAAAGGCATCCAGGAATCAGAGCAGCTCGCATTCGGTGGTGGAGTCCACAATCTGGTCGATGCGCGGCAGCGGAAAGGGGTCCTGGGGGCAGGCCTTGTTGAGGCTTGTGAAGTCGACGCGCATTCGTTCCTCGCTGCCCTTCTTGGGGACGACGACTGGGTTGGCGAGCCATTCGGGATGGCACACCTCACGGACGACACCGGCTTCTTGTAGCTTGTGCACTTCTTGAACAATGAACTCTTGCTTCTCGGGCGCATGGCGCCGTGCTTTTTGCTTGACGGGGCGTGCGTTGGGGTACACCGCTAAGTGGTGCTCGATCACCTCCCTCGGTACACCGGACAAATCAGATGCCTTCTAGGCGAAACATCTAAGTTTGCCCAAAGGAAGGTGACGAGCGCGCCTTCCTATGCAGAAGGAAGGCAGGTGCCGATGGTGAAGGCAGAGCCTGAGCCACTGCTATCAACCGACACCTTCATCTCGGCGCGGTCCTGAGAGAACAGCTGCTTCTTCTTCGCGGGCGCGGCCTCAGGAGGCTCGGTCGCGTCCTCATCAGCTGGATGGGCGGTAGCAGCAGCCTTGTAGGCGTACTCAAGGGAGCAGATCGCGTCCTTCTCGTCGCAAGAGACGGTGATGATGCCACTTTAGCCAGGCATCTTGAGGATGTTGTAGGCGTGATGAGTCACCGCCATGAACTTGGCGAGTGAGAGGTAGCCCAAGATGGCGTTGTAGGACAGGCCGAGGTGGGCGACGTCAAAGTCGACGAGCTCAGTGTGGTAGTTCTTGCGGGTGCCGAAGGTGACTGGGAGGCGCACCTGCCCCAGAGGCAGCATGGAGCTATCTGTTACGCCCGAGAAGGGCCTCGTCGGCATGAGCTGCTCATAAGGCACCTGGAGCTACTCAAAGGTCTCGATGGAGAGCACGTTGAGGCCCGCGCCTCTGTCGATGAGGGTCTTGGTGGCCGCAACATTGCTGATGGTGGGAGTGCACAGCATGGGGAGTGCGCCTGCGGTGGTCGTGGACTTGAGGTGGTCCTTGGAGTCGAAGGTGATGGCGTACTGCGACCACTTGAGGGGCCGTGCGTCCTCAGGCTTCGGGAGGGCGGCGTTCACCTCGCGAGAGAACTGCTTGAAGTGGCAATTGGACGCGGGAGCCTGAGCTCCGCCGAGGATGCAGGCAACCGCGCGAGGCTCCTGGTAGCCCCCAGCACCCTCGTCAGCCTGGTTGACATCGTTCCTCCGGGGTGGCGGCGACAGTGGCGGAAGAGCGGCGTTGGCCTGAGGATTTGCCTCACGAGGCTGATCGCGCCAGGCGGCCTCGCGAGGCTGGTCGCGCCAGCCTTGGCGGAAGTTGCCATTGCCATTGCGGCCACCTCCGCGGCCGGCGCTGCGGTCGTTGCGGTCGCCTCGGCGGCCCAGGCGCTCGTCGCGGAGCAGCTTGAGATCCTGGAAGTCTTCGGTGCTGTGGGAGTGCACGTTATGGTAGACACAGAGCGGCCGGCCGTCCTCCCTGGGCTGGTCACAGTCGCGGCCGCGCTTCTGCTCGGGCTCCGCCGCAAGCACGGCAGGGCCCTTGCGCTTGACGTCCTTGCTCTTGGCCTTGGCGGCGTCGGGCGCTGCATCGGGGTCGTTGTGGATGAAGAGGCGAGCTTCTTCAGCCTTGGCGCACTCGTCGGCAAGGTCGAACAGCTCAAGCACCGAGTCCAACTTGTCGTTGATGGCGAGTTTCTCACGCATCTTGACGTCCGCGATGCCGATGGAGAACGCAGAGATGACGGCCGCGTCGGAGGCACGCGGGATCTTGTTGTGCACTTGGCTGAAGCACTGGATGTACTTGCAGAGGGTCTCATCCGGGCGCTGCCGCACATGCCGCAAGTCGTTGATCATGAGGGAGCAGTCGTGCGTGCCCTTGAAGTTGGTGACGAACTGGCTGCAGAGCTCGCCCCAAGACAAGATGGACACCTCGTGGAGATTCATGAGCCAAGAGCGCGGGTCGTCCTTGAGGGCCATGGGGAACCAGTTCGCTATGACCTTGTCGTCGCCGTTCGCCGCCTCGACGCTCAGTGCATAGAGTTGGAGGAACTCTGCCGGGTTGGGGGTGCCGTCGTAGCGCGGAGGCAGTTCCGGCTTGAACTTGGCGGGCCACACTACTTGACGCAGCTCGCGAGTGAAGGCGCAGCAACCCACGCCGCTTGAGGGAACACCGCCGGCGAGGGCGGCGCGGTTCTGGCGCCTGGCCGCCACGACCTCCTGGACGGTCCGGTCTTGGCTCCGGCGCTGCTGCTTGAGGAGCATACGCGCATCAGGCGGCGCGCGGCGGACGATCTGGCAGCTGGCCTCATCTCGTACCGGCGAGGACGCACCGCGGGGCGGCTCACGCGCCCGCGTGTCGCGCTGGTGCCCGGCGAGCTCGTCGCGCAGAGGAGGTGGCGGGGGAGCGCCATGCGCGACGTCCCCAGCGCGAGACGACGGTGGGCGGAGCGAGTGGGAAGGCGCCAGAGCATCCCCAACGGCGTTGACGAGCTCGGTGATGCGACCAAGCCAGGCGTCATAGCCGGTGTCAGCTGGACGGTAGCGGAGCAGCTCACGCGCCATGAGCAAGGAGGCCTACGCGTTCGGCGGCCCGCAGTGAGCGAGGGAGGAGGAAGCCGTGGCGGTGCGGCCTTCTGCCTGCACTGAGGGGTGCAGGGAGGAGTCCTATTGCTCGTGGGCGGCTGGGTCAGTGGCGGCAGCGGCCTCGACATGGCGGCGGCGGTTGCCATTGCCCACCGGCTCCGTCTGGGCCACGCGGCCCGCCCTGCGCTCAGCGCGCTCACGGCGAGCGTCGGCCATGAAGCTGGTGGAGTGGAGAACAGAGCGGAAGAACAGTAGCGCACCCCTACCTGGCGCGCCAAATGTCGGAAGTCGGGCTCCGGGGACCCAAAGGTTCGAACACTGGGGTGAGCTCGTTCCTACCGCCTCTTCCCCTACCACAGCACAACTACGGCGAAGCTACGGCGAGAGCGCGCTAGCAGGAGCGGGTCGGAGACACAGCAGTTTACCCAGGTTCACGCCACCTTGTGGCTTAAAACCCTACTCTTGCTTGGTTGAGATTGCTCTAGTGCGAGAGTACAAGGTTTGGGGCGGAAGAGTCCATCCTCCCTACAGCAGCACCCTGCCCTCCTTTTATACTTGCCTTGGTCCTCTTCCCCCGAAAACATTGGCAGGAAGGGTTGCCATACAACGGCAAGTTTGAAGGGGGACAGGGGTGCAGTCTATCCTGACAAAAGGTGGTCTTCCTCTGCAAAGCGATTATCCATGACGCGCTGGTGGACTCGGGGATGACCTCCGCCCTGCGCGTCCACCGTCTTGGTCTTCTTTCACCGATCAGGCAACCTTTGGGGGTTGCTTTGGGAAACGAACCGCTGGCCTTGCTCCCTTAGCACAAAAGGGGAAATCCTCTCCATCCGCGCCTACTGGCGCGGCCTCTGTCGCCATTCGTCGCCGCGCGCGTCACCCACGTGGTGGGCACGAGACCGCGCGACCGAGCCGAACGGCACTTGCCTTGCATATCTTTGGGAGGGTGCCTCGGGAGGCCGCCTTGCGAGAAGGCCTTGCGAGGCTCTCGGTGAAGTCGCGACTGAGTCTTGCCTGCCTGCTCCCGGAGGAGGGGTCCTCAAGAGGCCAGGGCCTCATGAGGGGTCTTGCTCGAGGTGCCCGCTGGTGGGCCACCTATTGGGCCTCTGCCAGGCGTTGCATTCTGGGCCGCAGGCAGAGGGGCGAGATACCCTAGGTTCCACGGGCCCGACAAAATTCGATTTATTTCTCACATGCAAGAGAATACAAAATTGCACCCACAAGAATTGAGCATCACATTGCAGAATTGAACCAAACAGTTAACTGAACATGACAACAAATTAACCAAACAGTTAACTGAGCACCACATTGCACAATATACAGAACATATATACTAGAGGATCAGATTGCATAGTAACAATATATAGGACAATTCACTAGAATTTGTAAAGGAAAGGCAGGAGCAGCACATGCAACAGGTAAACCGAACATGCTTAACCGGCGTAGCTACCTAGATGAACATAGGTCCTTATAGTGAGCTAAACAGACAATCTACTCCTCATCGTTGGAGATATCAATGATGATGGGCTCCTTAGACTTAAAAGAGGGCGAGGCCTCCACATCGTGGGTACCCTCCTCGTAGTGGTGAGTCGCCTGAGCCGCTCCGGGCACCAACCTGCTGGCTTTGGAGTTGAGGTAAGCACGGGCACGCTGAGAAAACACCTCGTAGTCTTCGTCGAAGGCACCGACGGTGGCCTCGAGAAAATGCCACGAACTATCGTTTAAAGCAGCCAACCGCGTGGCGGCGTCCGCGCGCAAGGCGTCGACGGTGGCCTCGACGGCGAGGTGCTCCTCCAAGATATGGGGGTCGGCACGCATGGCAGCCATCGCGACCTCATCCGCACGTGCGGCCATGATTTTCTTCTCCGCTGCCAAATGCTCCTTGCACTCCTGGCTATACTGCTTACACCATGGCTTAGGGTGGCGCTTATTTGGAGGATGGGTCGGTGATTTGGGTGGAAGGTGTCGCGCTGGCGGTCGGGGAATGTGGGATGTAGAAGGAGGTGGAGGATGGGCGTCGAGTGTGGATTACCTGACTAGATCGACGAGGCCGAGCAGCAGGAAGGAGCGTCGCCGGCGAGGCGGTGGCGCTGCAAGCAAGCAGTGAAGGTTTGAACTTGGAATGGAAGGTGGAAACAGGGGAAATGTGGCTTTTGGTAAGGAGGAGGGGGCATGGGAGGTAGATATTTCCGCGGATGCCGAATTTTTTTCTCCGTGCAACGAAAAACTGCCGCGCAAAGTGTCATCAGACACGGTCCCTTATTCAGCACTGTGTGTGATGAGTTTGAACATGCAAATTTTGGTTCGAATTTCCCTGGTTATAGTGGTCGTCCATGTCATTGCATAATTTGGGTACACAAAAGAGCCTATAGCACACCCACACTTCTTAATCGAGCAAGTTCAGCAATTAAACAGAGCTAGCTGACCTAAACATTACTCTAACAAAAGACCGGCGCTCTAAACAAAAACTACTAATCCGCCTGGCGCTCGTCGATCTCTGCCGCCTCCTCCATGTCCAGCTCGCGCCCGACGATCTCTTGGGGAAGGGGCTCCATGGCATCCATCGCACCATACTTGGCAAGCATCTCGCCATCCGCATCCGCCATCTCTTTGGAAAAGGCCGCCATGAGCTGGGCGTGGGCGGCCGTGGTCTGGGCCTGGACGGGCTCCATCGCGGCAAGGTATGCCGCGAACGAACGGACGGCTGCTCGAACGCTCTCGGCGATTGCCAACTCTTCGGCCGTGGGTTGCCGACCGTTGTCAGAGAAGCTTCGTGCAATTTGTGCGGTGACCACCAGGAGCTGGGCGTGGGCGGCCTCCATCAGGGCTAAGGCGGCCGCCACGGAACGGACAGCTGCTGTCCCGCTCTCACCATTTGCTATCCCCATCGCAGATGTTGTTGCCGCTATCTGAGCTGAAGTAGCGGCTGTTTCGGCTGCTGCAGCCGCCCGGTCACAGATTGCGGCTGCGCTCATGCAGGTTGTGAGGACGCTCATGGAGGCTGCGGCCGCGCTCTCGCCGGAGTGGGCCGCCGAATTTGCCCTCACGACGTGGGTCCACGTCCCCATCTTTGACCGGCGACGATTGAACAGTGAAATGATATTTGGGGAGCTAGTTTGCTTGACGTGCCGGCTGTGGACTGTAGCCGACGAACCTTCTCGCGTAAGCCATATATGACGGTGCTCCAAGATATTTTATACTGCATCTCACACGGTTGGTGATAATAAACTGTGTGTGATGTACTTGATTTTTCGTCTTGATTTGAAATACGGAATGGGGTCACAGTGGCAAAGGACGGTGTTTGAATTGCGAGAACATTTATCTGCAGTGAACATACAACTATAGGAGTGTCGTAAAAAAAATTGGAATTATTCGGGGTTCGTTTCTACATTTTTATAAATTAACTGAGTTTTCTAGGCATTTTATGTGCATAATTCAATTTGAACTACAGGCACATGCTCCGGTGCACCTAAATGGTTTCAAAAATCATATATGTGTCCTTGGGTGCATGCTTAGGTCCCATGCAAGAAATGGGAATGAATTTCAAACACCTCATCATCGTGGCTCCACCGAAAACGTTGAGATACTTGGTTTTGAAATTCTAGTAAATACAAAACTTGTCTGAAATTCATGAAACTTGGCATGCTATCATGGAATGGCACCAACATGCTGTGGTAAAAAATTTGTCCCATTTGGGGCAGGTTTTGGTATAAGCTTCTCACAAACCAGAGCTTCTCACAAGAAGCCTCATGGTTCCGGTAGGGAACATGTCACCTTTGTGGACGAAACAACATTCGTTGCCTCTTCTTGCCTTCAATTTTTTTTTCTAGAGGCAACATGGACCAATAGGAGTGTCGTGTTAAATTTTGGAATTATTTGGGGTTTGTTTGGACATTTTTATACATTAACTGAGTTTTCTAGGCATTATATGTGCATAATTCAAATTTAAACTATAGGCACATGCTTCGGTGCACCAAAATGGGTTGAAAAATCATATATGTGTCCTTGGGTGCATGCTTAGGTCCCATGCAAGAAATGGGAATGAATTTCAAACACCTCGGCATCGTGACTTCACCGCAAACGTTGAGATACTTGGTTTTGAAATTCTAGTAAATCCAAAACTCATCTGAAATTAATGAAACTTGGCATGCTATCATGGAATGGCACCAACATGCTGTGGTAAAAAAATTGTCCCATTTGGGGCAGGTTTTGGTATAAGCTTCTCACAAACCATAGCTTCTCACAAACCATAGCCTCTCACAAGAAGCCTCATGGTTCTGGTAGGGAACGTATGTCACCTTTGTGGACGAAATGACAATCGTTGCCTCTTCACGCCTTGATTTTTTTTCTAGATGCAACATAGACCAATAGGAGTGTCGTGTTAAAATTTGGAATTATTCAGGGTTCGTTTCGACCTTTTTATACATTAACTGAGTTTTCTAGGCATTTTATGTGCATAATTCAAATTTGAACTAAAGGCACATGCTCCGGTGCACCAAAATGGGTTAAAAACTCATATATGTGTCCTTGGGTGCATGCTTAGGTCCCATGCAAAAAATGGGAATGAATTTCAAACACCTCGGCATCGTGGCTCCACCGCAAACGTTGAGATACTTGGTTTTGAAATTCTGGTAAATCCCAAACTCGTCTGAAATTCACGAAACTTGGCATGCTATCATGGAATGGCACCAACATGCTGTGGTAAAAATTTTGTCCCATTTGGGGCAGGTTTTGGTATAAGCTTCTCACAAACCATAACATCTCACAAGAAGCCTCATGGTTCCGGTAGGGAACGTGTGTCACCTTTGTGGACGAAACGACAATCGTTGCCTCTTCCCGCCTTGATTTTTTTTCTACATGCAACATAGACCAATAGGAGTGTCGGGTTAAAATTTGGAATTATTCGGGGTTCGTTTGGACATTTTTATACATTAATTGAGTTTTCTAGGCATTTTATGTGCATAATTCAAATTTGAACTACAGGCACATGATCCGGTGCACCAAAATGGGTTGAAAAATCATATATGTGTCCTTGGGTGCATGCTTAGGTCCCATGCAAGAAATGGGAATGAATTTCAAACACCTCGGCATTGTGGCTCGGCCGCAAACGTTGAGATAATTGGTTTTGAAATTCTAGTAAATCAAAAACTCGTCTGAAATTCATGAAACTTGGCATGCTATCATGAAATGGCACCAAAATGTTGTGGTAAATTTTTTGTCCCATTTGGGGCAGGTTTTGGTATAAGCTTCTCACAAACCAGAGCTTCTCACAAGAAGCCTCATGGTTCTGGTAGGGAACGTGTCTGTAGGATCGAAAGTATGTCTAGAGGGGGGTGATTAGACTACTTGACCAATTAAAACCTAACCTTTTCCCAATTTTAGTTATAGGCAGATTTTAGCAACAATACATGTCAAGCATCACCCTACACATGCAATTCTTAGAGTATAGCAGCGGAAAGTAAACAATTGCATATGTAAGTAAAGGAGGGGATCGGAGATTTCAAACGCAATGAAGACATGGTGGTTTTTGGCATGGTTCCGATAGGTGGTGCTATCGTACGTCCACGTTGATGGAGACTTCAACCCACGAAGAGTAACGGCTGCGCGAGTCCACGGAGGGCTACACCCACGAAGGGTCCACAAAGAAGCAACCTTGTCTATTCCACCATGGCTTACGTCCACGAAGGACTAGCCTCACTCGGGGTAGATCTTCACGAAGTAGGCGATCTCCTTGCCCTTACAAACTCCTTGGTTCAACTCCACATCATGTCGGAGGCTCCCAAGTGACACCTAACCAATCTAGGAGACACCACTCTCCAAAAGGTAATAGACGGTGTGTTGTTGATGAACTCCTTGCTCTTGTGCTTCAAATGATAGTCTTCCCAGCACTCAAACAACTTCTCACATATTTGGTATGGTGGAAGAAGGATTTGAGTGGA
Organism: Elymus sibiricus; assembly: GCA_039707655.1. Taxonomy (NCBI): domain Eukaryota; kingdom Viridiplantae; phylum Streptophyta; class Magnoliopsida; order Poales; family Poaceae; genus Elymus; species Elymus sibiricus. Next base: position 292,356,013 of record CM077676.1, read on the forward strand.
AAGCAACTTGGGAAAGGCTAGAAATCAAGATTCAAATGGTAGGAATGGAATAGCTTGATCTCAGCACATGAGTAGGTGGTTCTCTCTTAGAAAATGTATGGTGGAAGTGTAGGCACGTTCTGATGGCTCTCCTTTCTGAGAAGGAGGTGGTGGAGGGTTACATATAGCCTCCACACAAAATCCAACCGTTACACACTTTTGACCCAACTCGGTGGCACCCAAACCATAATCTCGGTAGCACCGAACTGTGTAAAAGATATGAACTTTAGGAATCTCGGTGGGACCGATACGAACAACTCGGATGGACCGAAGTGCAATGGCTAGGGTAAACCTCATCTCGGTGGCACCGATTGCATCAACTCGGTAGGACCGAAGTGAAGCAATAAGGCAACAGAGAGTTGACAAGCCATCTCGGTGAGACCGATTTGCAAAACTCGGTGAGACCGAAATAGGTGCAAATGATCACAGAGAGTTGGCAAGGCCATCTCGGTGGGACCGAGATCCATTTCGGTGGATCCGATTTTTAGGTTTTTGGCAGTGGCTAAGTCTAGGTGAACTCGGTGGCTCCGGATAGGAAATATCGGTGGGGCCGAGTTGGAATGTGGGTTTTGGAGATATTTTGGGTAGAGAGAGTGGTTGAGGGTTTAGGAGTACTGTCACTAAGCACTTGAGCAAAAAGACCATTAAGCAACACCTCATCCCCTTTTAATAGTATTGGCTTTCCTATGGACTCAATGTGATCTTGGATCACTAAACCAAAAATGTAGAGTCTTGATCTTTTGCCAATCCTTGTCCTTAGCATTTTGAGGGGTCCACGTCTCTAGTCCATGCCATGCCAATCATTGAACATCCTGAAATCTTTAACTTGAATGGACATTAGTTCAATGAGATATATGTTGTTATGAATTACCAAAACCACCAAGGGAGCAAATGTGCTTTTAATCTCCCACTTTTTGGTAATTGATGACAACATATAGATCAAAGCTTCGACAAATGATTAAATGAATGAAATACATCGTCGCTTTGAGAAGTATGTGATAAGCAAGAGCTCCCCCTAAATTTATGCATTATTAAAAATTTGCGTTTGAATGCAAATGCACAATCGATTAGGCTCATTGGTCACTCTTCCATGTCACATACAACTTGGTGGAGCGCGCAAAATGATATGAGTGGAATAAAAAGCACACATCACCAACACAAGTGAGTAATCATACAAGATAATGATAGAGATAAACATTGATCATCACAAGAGGCATAGTATGACCAATCACAAGCATAAACGACAGAATATCTCACAGACACTGTAGCAAGCACACACATCAAACAAAGTACCAACTAGCAAATTGTAGCAAAAGAACTCGAGAGAAATAAAACGAGCAAAACAAAAGCACTCTCTCTCGAAGCCTATGATCTATACAAATTCTCCCCCTTTGGCAACAAGTACCAAAAAGATCGAATAGGTATAGGACTAATCGGCACTCTAAGCACGGTCCTCCGAAGCTCCTGAAGGCGACCTCCTGCTGGCAGCTCCGGTGTGCGTAGATGGCGTTGAGAGAAGAGCGTCCACGAAGGCTTCGGCAGAAGTTTGCTGGGCTGGTGGAGTGGATACCGGCGGTGGCACTGTGGCAGCAGCAGCAGGTGCAGAGACTGTGGTCCTCGGATCCACAACTGGCACTGCAGCAGATCTGGCTGCCCTAGGCACTGTCCAAAAATGCTCTGTGGTAGGTCTGTCATCTCCACTGTCATCTGACGGGGCCATCTTGACAGCATCAACATCACTCTGCAGCTGCTCCACGGTAGTCTGGATCTCTGTGACCTTGACATCTAGATCATGAAATTTTATCTCTATTATCTGCTCTAAGCTAGCCTGGTGCTGGGTGAGGTTGGCCAGACTTCGCTCAATCCTCAGGGTGGCTTCAAGCAGATAAGTCATTTGGTCAGACTTAGACTTAAGATTTGCAATTGGAGCATTGGGAGTTGTTGCCTCTTGGGCTGCTTTTGCTTCTTTGGCTTTGCGGATCTTCTCCTGAGCTTGTGCAGAAGTGGGATGCGAAGGATCCATCACAATCACATTGTCCTCAAACTCTGGACGCAAAGGCAAATGCTCTCGATCAAGAAGGTATGTGCTGGTTCCAACCTTGGAATTGATCAAAATCTGAATATGTGTAGCATATCCGCACGATCTCTTCTGATCAGCAGCAGTCCTCTTGATAGTTTCCACTATCAGGCTCATCACCTTAAATTTCTGAGGAGTGTCAAACAGATGCAGCAAATTGATGGAGTGGCCACGAATCATTTTGTCATCTCCTGACTTGGGTAACAAGGTGTACCGCAAGATGGTGTTCGTGGTGGCCAGTCCTGGTAGCAGATGCTTCACTGATCCAAGCTTATGAGTCTCAATGTCCTTCTGAGGAATTGCAGTGTACATGTTGGACATGGAGTTGTGATCCATCTTGAGCTTAGGATAGATATCAATGTCATCGTCCTCTTCTTTGGGAGCACCAAGAAGACTTGCCCACTCAGAGATGGTTGACTGGTACCTGATACCCTCAGTCATCCACACAATTCGTCCATCTGGATAGAAGTGAGCAGTGGAGTAGAATTGCATGACCATTTCATCATTCCACTTGGTCAACTTCTGTCCGACAAAGTCATCAACACCTGCAATCCTGAAGCTCTCATGGACATGGGGGAAATAATCTTCATTCTCATCGATGTATTCCCAATCCACCCATCTCATGTCGCTAACGATGGGCTTCTTGTCAAGCAATACTGTCTCATAGAAATCTTGTTGTTCACGAGTGTGAAAGCGATAGTCACATGCTGTCTTCCTCCTTGTAGCATAAGGATCTGACTGTCTCCACTGATGCAGTCCTTTATCTTTCCTTAGCATCATGTTCTCCGCAACTGGGTGTGCATCATCATGGTCTGGTATCTTTGGCTTCAATTTCCTGAGCACTAGTGGCTCTTCATCAACATTTGCCTCAGGCACTGGGGCCTTGTTCTTCTCAGCAGCTGATATGTTCCTGGTGGATCTCTTTGGTGCTGACACCTTTGGCTTGGACTTGGGGGCAGCAGTCCTGATTGCATCAGACATAAGCTTTTGAGACTTGGCTGGAGGTGCATCAGCAGTAGGTTCCTCCTCCTCCTCATCAGTCCTCATGGAGGGCCTTCCAAGCACTTGAGTTGTAGTCTTCCTAACTCTCTTGTTCTTTCCACCTGCAGCTGGTTCAGAGTCACTTGGCTCTTCAAGAGTGAATTGCATAGTCTGCTTTGGAACTTTCCTCACAGCTGACTTATCTTTGGCAGATGATGGTTTGGTGTTGTACTCCTTAGCAAGCACGACTCTCTTTTTCTTGGTTGCTGCTTCACTAGCAACAAAATCTTCATCCTCACTGTCTGAGGTTTTCTTCTTCCTTGTTCTAGTGGCAGCTTTAGGAAGATCTGGAGAGCTCCTCTCTCCCTCATAGAAACTTTCTGCTGGGCTTGACCCTTCACTTAGTTCTGCATGCTGTTCTGACCTGTTCTGGCTGTCACTGGAATCTGACATCTTGCTGAGCTGATCTTGTGAATAGATGGGTATGGGCAAAGTAGATGAGTCATCACAAAAATCAGAGGTTTTTCATAAAATTTGAGTTCAACTCTTAGTTTCAAGTTTTCACAGAATGCATTTCGGATGGACCGAGTTGATCATCTCGGTGACACCGAAGCACTCTACAGAAACCTTACACGCCATTCCGGTCAGACCGAGATGGGTTTCAGTGGCTCCGAGATGCTAGGGTTTCACTGAGACTTTACTTTCGGTCTCACCAATACGTACAACTCGGTGGCACCGAGACGTACTAGTGCTATGGCCAGAGGCCAAATCGGTAGGACCGAAAATTTCGAATCAGTCGGTCCGAGATGCATTCGGCAGAAACTTAAACCTAAATTTTTTACTCGCATCTAATCTACGGAGTTTGCAGTGTAACAGGAGTTCTCAATTCGTGGCATGAATTTAGGTAGTCCAATCGTGCGTTGAATCGGAAATGGGAGCACGAGAGGGATCGAATCTCACCCTAACTCGGTGGAGACTCTCTACGGCGGCAACGGCGGTGAAGATTTCCGTTGACGTCTGCGGAATCCGGCGGCGAGGGAGCGCTAGAGACGACGGCGAAGTCTGAAGACGAGGGCGACGGCAGCAACGGGGTGTGGGAACGAGTGGGGTTGAGAAATTTCAACCGTTCGGTCCTCGCGATATATATACCCGTACGCTGTCGGTGGCGCCAAGTTGGACAACTCGGTGGCACCGATATGTGTAACTGCACGCAGGTTAGCACATCGGTGGCTCCGAAACGGTTCAACTCAGTTGCACCGAGATGGAAAACCTAGATCAATCTAAGTGATTTCGGTTGGACCGAGTTTGAGTGAATTGGTTCGGCCGAAATCAGATAGAAGGTTTTGGAGGTTTAGCCCTTTCAGATCGGTGGCTCCGAGTGCTCCTCACCCGGAGGGTCCGAAAATGACTTGTTCAATTTTTGTGATGCAGCAAGAATAGAATTTGAGACAAGAAAGCATAGATAGCTAGAGAAGGTACTTAGGCATTCTTGTACATCCACTTGGCCAGAAAAACCAAGACAATCAAAACAACAAATGGATGTCCTCGAATGATGAAAACATGCAAACCAACATGCTCACACAATAAGATAGCAAATGAAATATGTGTCAAACATGCACGACCAATTCTAGCATCTATCAAGCAATGGCGATGACTAGGTCATCTATATATGAGTATATTGACTTAGGAGCCAAATGAGAACATTTGATCATAGGTCATACTCATCGTTTAAGCAAAAGTGGGGTTGCCACTTTTACATAAAGCATTGATGTGTTCACACCATTGGAGTTGCTTTAGCTCAATTGTTTAGATTAAAGCTTCCCCTAGATGTGATATCCCCCCTAAGAGGGATGAACTAACCTTGGGTTTTGTCGATGATGACTTCATGTAGATGTTGAAGATGTGGATGCTCAATGTTGATGTAGACCATCAAGAGTTGGGAGCAATCCTTTGGAGTTTTGTGCTTTCAATACCTACATTGGTTAGTCCCACACAAGGAACATACAAGGATATCCATAGACATAGAGTGAAATACACATATGATGATGTCCATGAATGCATTGAATACCTTGTCCCTTGCCTTACCAACAAGAGGGTTTGTGACTCCATGAACTAGTGCAAAATGTGGAAGTTGGTTGCACAAGTTCTTGCCATAAAGTATATGAGTGAAGTTTGTTGGCGGAGTCACCCTCAAGAACTCTCTAGTTCTTCTTCTTTTGGACCCACATCAACTTCATGGGAATCCTTGGAGTTGTAGTAGCACTTGATGAAGTAGAACTTGATGAAGTTCTTGGGAACCCACTTGACCATGGCTTGAGGAGCTTCTTCAAATGAATCAATCTCTTCTTGAAGCTTGTCCTTGCCTTTTAGCTTGTGGTCTTGTGGTGGAAGATCTTCTTGAGCTTGTGTTCCCTTGAAGGAAGTAGGATCATACTTCTCTTGTTGAGGAACAAACTTCGTCTTGGGGTATTGATCTTCTTCCCACTCAACTCCATTGGCATTGAACTTTCGTTCAAAACCAACACCTTGGTTCTTCCGGTGCCTTCCTTGCTTGCGTACAATTTCCTCAAATTGCTTACTCCCGGCAAGACTCTTGTAGACACCTTTTTCTATAATTCCTTTCAATAGCATATTTTCTTGCTCAAGTGTAACTTGGCTAAGAGAATCATTAGTGGAATCAATAGAACTACTAGAAGCAACAACATTGGATTTAGCATTGTTATTGTTACTACTAGAGGTAGAACCCTTTTTACCTTTGTTGCTAGTTTGCTTAGGTTTAACTTGTTGAATAAAAGTAGACAAGAGTAAATGTTTGGCAAGATATGAAGAACTCTTCTTTCGAAGATCGTCATTGATAGCTTTAAGAAACTCATGCTCTTGCTCTAAATTTTGCTTCTCGAAGCGCAGCTTCTCATGAATTCTTAGAAGTTCTCTATGATCCTCTTGAGTTGTTTCATGAGCTAACTTAAGAGCATTTAGTTCTTTAGTTAGACGCTCAATCTCCTTCATAGCATTGTCACTCGTTTCCTCTTGACTATCATAATTACTAGCATTTTCATTATAGCTCACATCACTAGCCTTATCAACAAGTAAATCATCATCACCAAGCAAATCATCTTCATCACTATTGAAATCAAGATACTCGGGGTGTGATACCTTGGGGCCTTTTGCCATGAAGCATCTTCCAATTCCTTCATTTGGTGAGTCAAATAGATCATAGGAGTTGGATGACACAATTGCAAGTCCGGCAACACCTTCATCTTGACTATAGTCGGAGTTGGAGTGATAACTTCTCTCAGAGTGGTTGTCGGAGTCGGAGCCGGAAACCCATTCACCAACATGAGCTTGATGTCTTCTTCTTGTGTAGCTCTTGGATGACTTGTCCTTCCTCTCCGAATCCTTGCTTCTTCGAGAGTGTCTTCGTTCATAACGATCATGTCTACTCCTCCTCTCCTTATGAGGTGATTCATCTCTTCTATGTCTTCCTCTTGGTGATTCGTCTCTTTTCTTGTAGGGAGCCGTACACTCATTGGAGTAGTGTCCGGGCTTTCCACAATTGTAACAATTACGGTCACGACTTGATGATCCTCTCTCATAGTGTCTTTAGCTAGAGCTTCTTTCTTTCCCTTTGTTCTTGTAGAACTTGTTGAACCTTTTCACCATTAGGCTAATCTCTTCATTGGATACTAGCTTGTCACTTGGAGTTGTTGGAGCATCGGTTGAGGCTTTGTAAGCACCACTTGATTTGTTGTGCAGCTCCTCTTTGTCCTTGAGTGACATTTCATGAGCAACAATCCTTCCAATGACTTCCGTGGGCTTGAGATCTTTGTAATTTGGCATCATTTGGATCAATCTGCAGACGGTATCATATTTTCCATCCAAAGCTCTAAGTATCTTCTTGATGATGAATTTGTCGGTCATCTCTTCACTTCCTAAGCCGGCAATCTCATTTGTGATGAGAGCAAGCCTAGAGTACATCTCAGCGACTCCTTCACCATCCTTCATCTTGAACTTGTCAAGTTGACTTTGAAGCACATCCAACTTAGATTCCTTGACGGACTCGGTACCCTCATGCATATCAACCAAAGTATCCCAAATTTCCTTTGCATTCTCGAGGCGGCTGATTTTGTTGAATTCTTTGGGACATAAACCGTTGAATAGAATGTCACAAGCTTGAGCATTGTATTGCAACATCTTCAATTCTTCCGGGGTTGCTTCACGATCCGGTTCCTTGCCATCCTCAAAGAAGTCACCTTGCAAGCCAACACGAACAACAGCCCAAACGGCGGGGTTATGACCAAGAATATGCATTTTCATTTTATGTTTCCAACTAGCAAAGTTTGTACCATCAAAATATGGACCTCTACGGTGATAGTTACCCTCACTAGACGCCATACTCTCCTAGGTTGTGAAACCAAAGCTCTGATACCACTTGTAGGACTAAAAGTTTGTCTAGAGGGGGGTGATTAGACTACTTGACCAATTAAAACCTAACCTTTTCCCAATTTTAGTTATAGGAAGATTTTAGCAACAATACATGTCAAGCATCACCCTACACATGCAATTCTAAGAGTATAGCAGCGGAAAGTAAACAATTGCATATGTAAGTAAAAGAGGGGATCAGAGATTTCAATCGCAATGAAGACACGGTGGTTTTTGGCGTGGTTCCGATAGGTGGTGTTATCGTACGTCCACGTTGATGGAGGCTTCAACCCACGAAGGGTAACGGCTGCGCGAGTCCATGGAGGGCTCCACCCACAAAGGGTCCACGAAGAAGCAACCTTTGCTATTCCACCATGGCTTACGTCCACGAAGGACTAGCCTCACTCGGGGTAGATCTTCACGAAGTAGGCGATCTCCTTGCCCTTACAAACTCCTTGGTTCAACTTCACATCATGTCGGAGGCTCCCAAGTGACACCTAACCAATCTAGGAGACACCACTCTCCAAAAGTTAATAGACGGTGTGTTGTTGATGAACTCCTTGCTCTTGTGCTTCAAATGATAGTCTTCCCAGCACTCAAACAACTTCTCACATATTTGGCTATGGTGGAAGAAGGATTTGAGTGGAAAGCAACTTGGGAAAGGCTAGAAATCAAGATTCAAATGGTAGGAATGGAATAGCTTGATCTCAGCACATGAGTAGGTGGTTCTCTCTTAGAAAATGTATGGTGGAAGTGTAGGCACGTTCTGATGGCTCTCCTTTCTGAGAAGGAGGTGGTGGAGGGTTACATATAGCCTCCACACAAAATCCAACCGTTACACACTTTTGACCCAACTCGGTGGCACCGAAACCATCATCTCGGTAGCACCGAACTGTGTAAAAGATATGAACTTTAGGAATCTCGGTGGGACCGATACGAAGAACTCAGATGGACCGAAGTGCAATGGCTAGGGTAAACCTCATCTCGGTGGCACCGATTGCATCAACTCGGTAGGACCGAAGTGAAGCAATAAGGCAACAGAGAGTTGACAAGCCATCTCGGTGAGACCGATTTGCAAAACTCGGTGAGACCGAAGTAGGTGCAAATGATCACAGAGAGTTGGCAAGGCCATCTCGGTGGGACCGAGATCCATTTCGGTGGATCCGATTTGTTAGGCTTTTGGCAGTGGCTAAGTCTAGGTGAACTCGGTGGCTCCGGATAGGAAATATCGGTGGGGCCGAGTTGGAATGTGGGTTTTGGAGATATTTTGGGTAGAGAGAGTGGTTGAGGGTTTAGGAGTACTGTCACTAAGCACTTGAGCAAAAAGACCATTAAGCAACACCTCATCCCCTTTTAATAGTATTGGCTTTCCTATGGACTCAATGTGATCTTGGATCACTAAACCAAAAATGTAGAGTCTTGATCTTTTGCCAATCCTTGTCCTTAGCATTTTGAGGGGTCCACGTCTCTAGTCCATGCCATGGCAATCATTGAACATCCTGAAATCTTTAACTTGAATGGACATTAGTTCAATGAGATATATGTTGTTATGAATTACCAAAACCACCAAGGGAGCAAATGTGCTTTCAGTGTCACCTTTCTGGACGAAATGACATTCGTTGCCTTCTCTTGCCTTGATATTTTTTCTAGAGGCAACATAGACCAATAGGAGTGTCGTGTTAAATTTTGGAATTATTCGGGGTTCATTTGGACATTTTATACATTAACTGAATTTTCTAGGCATTTTATGTGCATAATTCAAATTTGATCTACATGCACATGCTCCGGTGCACCAAAATGGGTTGAAAATCATATATGTGTCCTTGGGTGAATGTTTAGGTCACATGCAAGAAATGGGAATGATTTTCAAATACCCAGGCTTCGTGGCTCGGCCGCAAACATTGAGAAACTTGGTTTTAAAATTCCTCTGAAATTCATGAGACTTGGCATGGTGTCATGAAATGGAACCACCATGCTGTGGTAAAAAAAATATCCAATATGAGAGAAGGCGGACACACTAACAGCCACAGCCAACATAGCCATTTTGGAACAAATAGCTATCACGTTATCAACATAAATGGTTGTACTATATTATTTAAATCGTGGGCGTTCTACTGACCATTTACGTGCCGCCACGCGTCCCACTTTTTTATTGGCAAGGAGGTGCCGTGCGGGCAGCTGTTTGACTAGACGGGAGGTGTGCGAGCGTAGTCCGTGGCGCGGGTTGACTGGGAGGCGTGCGACCACTCCTGCACTGCAGAGGCTGACCGGGAGGCATGCGACCAGTCCTCCTCTACGCAGGCTCACCGGGAGGCGTGCGAGCAGTACACTGCATAGGCTCACCGGGAAGCAAGCCCTTTGACCTCCATCGCCGCCTGCCTCGCTCTCAATTTCTCCATTAATGGTGCCCGAGCCGCTGTTTAATAGCCAGCCTTACTGGTCTCTCTTCACCTCCCATTCCCCTCTCGCCCGAATCCTATCTTCCAGAGCTCCACCTACGCCATGGCGCACAAGGATCATTTGCCACTAGTCTTCCGGTTTGGTGAAGTCGACTCCGAGCAGGAGGAGATAGAAAATAAGGAGGAATACCTTAGGGATATGGCCCTGAACGAGCTGGCCGCGGCGGATGCTACCCCTGCGCCCTTCCCAGCTCCCATCCTCGTGCCCGTGCCAGCGACCATCCCCGTGGCATTGACGGGCTGGTCGCCGAGCACCATCGCAGCGCTGGAAGCCGCGAGCGTCAGCGAGGTCCCCGTGGACCCGCGCGAGCTCGTGTACATGCCAGCGCCCCTGCCTGTGCTCGTGCATGCCCCAGCACCCACCACGGCGCCGGTCCCCTTGCGCTTACCTGCACCTGTCGCGCCCCCCTCAGCATCATGGGACGCCGTCGTCGACCGCTAACTCTCAGCACCGCGAGTCGCCCCCCCCCCCCCCCCCACCCCCCGCCCATCGATAGCGCGCCGAACGGCTTTTGGATTTGCAAGTCCAGAACATTCTGGGATGGCTTGAAGAGTTGAACAACGGCGTCTCGGAGGACGACAACGCCGGCGCAGCACGCCACCGCTGCCGCAATTAGTTTTTTGTTTAATATTGTATCTCGATCGTATGAATGTAAAATCACAGTGTCACTGAATGAAATCTATGGTTTTGATCAACTTCGCGTTTTTCTCTGAATGTACAGAATTATCAAAGTAAAAAAATATTAATGTTTTTCTCTGAATAAAACACTCATCACAAATGTTTCAGACGGAACACCCGTATGCAAAGCGAGAGCTGGGTTCCTTCGTAGCTAAGCCAAGGAAAAATGTAGCGCGCAGGTTTTGTGCATCTCTTCATCACAAACGATTTTGCATGATGACCCGTGTGTAACAACGTACAAACAATGTGGTAAGATTTGCATCTGTCATATTGGGTATATTTGCCATTTTTCAAATTAGAAAAATTGGCATTTGTCAATCTCGTAACATTGCCATTTGTCAACCTTGTAACACTACCATTTGTGATCCTAAAAAAACACTGCCATTTGTCAAATTTTGCAGCTAAAAAATCACTAGTACTGTATATTTTTTGCAAATGAAATTCAGTAAGCATAGATTTCATTCATAGATTAAGCAGTCATTCTTTATACAAACAGTTCAACTCGACAGCTGAACCGAACAAACTTTTACCCAATTGTTGCCAACCACGTACTGAAATAGCTAGTTCAACTATATATACTAGCTAATTTTAAGTACGTAGTACAGTTCAACCATATCTATAGTCAGATGAACTGAACAAAATAGCCCCTAAATACTACTACTACGGAGGGGCTTTGTACTACTTCCAGCAGCCTCTCCTCTGCCGAGCGTGCTCAGTAAGAGGCAGAGGAGCAGGAGCCTACCGACGAGCTGAAGAAGTGGAATCCGGCACCTGCCGCTGCTGCACCTTTAGCGTCGCCCAGCTCGAATAACCTCTGCCGCTCCAGATGATCCCTCTCGAAGCGGCGGGACTCCTCGTCGATCTCCGCATTCCGCACCACTGCGGCGGCTTGTGCTGCGGCCACGGCGGTAGTAAGACGCTTTGCGTGCTCGACCAGGCACTCCTCCTCCTCCCGCAAGAACTCGATGTAGCGCGCGGCAAGGTCGCTGAGGCCCATGCGGGCCTCCACATCCCGCCTTCGGGCCACGGTGGCGGAGCGGGTGATGACCCTGGCAGTCGACGGTGGGGTGGCGGCCACCTCCTGCCTTCGGGCCGCGGTGGCGGAGCGGGTGATGGCCACGGTGGCCGACGGTGGGGTGGCGGCCATGACGGCCACCACCCACCTTCGGGCCGCGGTGGCGGAGCGGGCGATGGCCCTGGCGGCTGACAGTGGTGTGGCGGCCACGGCGGCCGATGGTGGGCTGGCGGCAACGGCGGCCGGCAATGGCGGCCGGCAACAGCTGCCGTCGGGCAGCGGTGGCGGAGCGTGTGGCGGGTGTTGTGCGCACAATCACAGGGACGCCACGGGCAGTACACGCCGCCGGGGACTGCGCCGCCGCCACGGTGTAGCCTCCCAGCTGGAGCTGTCCTCAGATGACGGCGGAGTGGCTGAGCGACGACGACGGACCGGTTCCATTGGCGATGGTGGGAGAAACAGACGAGATAAGCTACGGGGAGGGAGGGGAAAATGCGATGCCGACTCGTCGGCCACGACTGTTTATATAGCAGGCTGGTAAGCACTAGGGTTTTGGGGGATTTCACCGAGTCGGGCGGGAAGCTTGCACGGTTGTGCGCGGGAACAAGCCCACCAACGATTCATTGGCGCCTCTTCAAGCTAACGTTTGGCCAAAAGAACACATGTGCGGTGCTCAAGCTTGCGCTTGAAGCCTTCTACGGCAGCGCGGTGACAAGACGTGCGAGAGGAGGACGAAATAACACGTACACATACGGTTAATAAAAAAACGTTTGCGATTTAATTACCTAGCACACGGCCGCTCTCTATGCAGCGTCACGAACAATTGTTTGCCCACTGTGTGATGTGAATGCGACGTAGTTTCACATCACGCCGCCGGCTCGCAACTGCCGGTCGGCTTGTAGACGGCCATTCCCTGCGTGTTCAACTGCTCTATGCGTGTGGTTGCTCACGGTTGAGGTGGCCGCAGTGCGCTCTCCTCACGTCCCGCCGTGCGCGCTCTGCTTGCGTCCCGTCGCGCGCGCTCTGCCTGTGTCCCTCCGCGCGCGCCGCCAGCGTTTCTGGCCGGTGCACGATCACATACGTTCGGGGTGCCATATGCATGCGGTTGCCCCAGACGCGGTGCCACGACATAGTTACGTGCGGCAAAAACAGCCCTGCAGACATGCCAAGAATCCTGGCCGCCCGGCCCTCATTTATTCCTGCGGCCATTTACCTTCATCTCTCGCGCCCCATGAAACAATAAGCACACCCACGACGACACATACAGAGAGGATATCCAGCGGCTCCAATGGCACTCCCAGTGGCTGACGACGACGACGGGCGGCAGTTCACCACGCCTCACGTAGTGGACACCCACGTGATGGGGGAAGGACCTCTCAGTGGTGTACACCAATGAGCCGGTCTCGATGAAGAGCTCCATCCACACTATGGAGCAGTTGCTTGCTGAGGACAAGTACCAAGTGGTCGGCTTCTGCTACTTGTGAGCTATGTTGGGATTTCCCCGAAGAGGAGGGGATGATGCAGTACATTAGAGATAAGTATTTCCCTTAGTTATGAAACCAAGGTTATCAATCCAGTAGGAGAATCACGCAACAACTCGTTAGCAGCACCTGCACACAAAATAACAAATCCTTGCACCCAACGCGAACAAGGGGTTATCAATCCCTTGGCGGTTAATTGCAAGATTAAATTGTATGGTGATAGATAGATAGATAGATCGAACAAAAATACAAAATAAAATAAATAAAGTAAAATTGCAGCAAGGTATTTTTAGGATTTTCAATGTGTGATAAAGGTAGACCCAGGGGCCATAGTTTTCACTACAGGGTTCTCTCTTGAAAATAGCATACGGTGGGTAAACAAATTACTGTTGGGCAATTGATAGAAAAGCAAATAATCATGACGATATCCAAGGCAATGATCATGTATATACGCATCACGTCCGAGACAAGTAGACTAAAATGATTCTACATCTACTACTATTACTCCACACATCGACCGCTATCCAGCATGCATCTAGAGTATTAAGTTCATAAAGAACGTAGTAACGCCTTAAGCAAGATGACATGATGTAGACAAAGTAAACTCACGCATGAATAAACCCCATCTTTTTATCCTTAATAGCAATGATACAATACGTGTCATGTCCCCTACTGTCACTGGGATTGAGCACCGCAAGATCGAACCCATTACAAAGCACCTCTCCCATTGCAAGATAAATCAATCTAGTTGGCCAAACCAAATCAATAGATCGGAGAGAAATACGAAGCTATAACAATCATGCATAAAAGAGTTCAGAGAAAACTCAAATAATATTCATGGATAATCTGATCATAAACTCACAATTCATCAGATCCCAACAAACACACCGCAAAAAGTGATTACATCGGATAGAACTCCAAGAACATCAAGGAGAACATTGTATTGAAGATCAAATTGAGAGAAGAAGCCATCTAGCTACTAACTATGGACCCATAGGTCTGTGGTAAACTACTCACGCATCATCGGAAGGGCAGCAAGGTTGATGTAGAGCCCCTCCGTGGTTGAATCCCCCTCCGGCGGAATGCCGGAAAAGGCCTCCAGATGGGATCTTTCAAGAACAAGAACCTGCGGCGGCGGAAAAAGTATTTTGTGGACTCCTCTATTGGTTTCCTGATTTTAGTGTATTTATACAGGTGGAATTAGGTCAAACGGGGCAGAGGTGGGCCCACGAGGCACCAGGGTGCGCCTGCCCCCCTGGGCGCGCCCTGGTGGCTCGTGGCCACCTCCTCTGTCTTATGGCCCTCTCCCAAAGCTCCTAGTGTCTCTTTTGTCCAGAAAAAATCTCCAAAAAGTTTCGTGGCATTTGGACTTCGTTTGGTACTGATATTCTGAAAAACCAAAAACAGGCAAGAAAACAGCAACTGGCATTGGGCACTAAGTTAATAGGTTAGTCCCAAAAAATGATATATAATTTCTTGTAAGTGTATATAAAACATCCAATATTGATACTATAATAGCATGGAACAATCAAAAATTATAGATACATTGGAGACGTATCAGCTTTGACCTCGAGTTCACCGGGGGTAGTGCCGGGTATGATCAGAAGGTTGCCGTCGCCCAGTTGTGCGTGCACCATCACGTCCTCGTCTACCACTACTCCCTGGCCACAAGGCCTTATGAGCGTGTTGCCAGGTTTATCAACAGCCCCAACTATAGGTTCGCTAAGGTGGACACCTTCAACGATCCAAAGGTGCTCGAGACTACGGGCTTGGCCTGCCAGAAGCTTGTCGACATCCAAGGCCAGTACAGGGTCTGGGGCAGAAAGAAGGGGAAGGACTCCCTGGTTGACCTCGTCGTGGCCATCATCGACCCCTACTACAGAGACATGAAGGATGAGTGCAACAAGAACAAGGATGCCTGGCACGAGGCCTGGGTGCGGAGACTGGATGAAGAACACATCAAGTACGCGGCCAAGGACGCATACACAAGCTACGAGAGGTACAGGCGGCTCGTTGACATGAGGAAGTGCCATCGTCCTACCCCAGGCAAGGGATCAAGCCACAGAGCAGTGGCGGCAGTGTCACAAGAAGTAGATGATTAGATGATCGTTTCTCCTAGTTTAGAATGCATGCAATTGTTTATTGAGGTGCGTGCGAATGCTTTGTACAGTCACCTATGTAATTGGATGTTTAATTTGGTTATATATGTTGTTCTTCTGTAGACAGAGCAAATTACATCGTAGACAGACTAAACTAGGGAACCCGTCGGTGATGATTTCATCAATCACTGATAATTGTATACCAGCAAGCATTTGCCCACAACACACATGGCTGAGTAGAAGGAATCGTCTGTGTTGTTATCGGTCATCCCACACATTTCTGATTACTGACTTGTTTGCCACGTATCACACACATATTGTTAAGTTGAACCGTTTCTGTTGTTTTGGCTCATCGCAAAAAATTCATCCAAGTGAACTATATGTCGTCTATCGCACACACCTTGATCTGGCTGGCCATTTTTGTTGTGTTGGGAAATCACAAACAGTTCATCTGAGTGAACTGTATGACGTATATCGCACACACCTCGATCTGGCTGACCGTTTCTGTTGTTCTGGCTCATCGCAAACAGTTCGTATGGATCAACTGTATGCCACGTATCGCACACGCATCTCTAATCTGAATCGTGCTTGATGTCTCCGCCATCGCACACAGTTCGTCTTATTGGTGACGGTTTTATTACGATACCGTTTGCAATTCATGCATCGCACATAGTTTGGTCGAGGGGTCTCTGATTCATGTGTCACGTTAGCGGTCACCTGCGGTAGTGCATGATGAACATGATAGGTAGCATTCCACATCAAAAATTCTGTTTTTATCATTTACCTACTCGAGGACGAGCAGGAATTAAGCTTGGGGATGCTGATACGTCTCCAATGTATCTATAATTTTTGATTGTTCCATGCTATTATAGTATCAATCTTGGATGGTGTATATGCAATTATATGCTATTTTATATCATTTTTTGGGACTAACCTATTAACCTAGTACCCAGTGTCAGTTGTTGTTTTCTGCTTGTTTTTGGTTTTTTAGGAAATCAGTACCAAACAAAGTCCAAACACACGAAACTTTTTGACGATTTTTTTCTGGACAAAAGAGACCCTAGAAGCTTCGGGAGGAGACCAGAAGCCTCACGAGGAGGTGACAAGGCAACCCCGCGCGCCCTTGGGGGGCCACAACAAGATGCCTTGAAGGCCCCTCGTGGCTCCTTTTGGCCTAATTCAACTTTTAAAAATTCTCAAATATTGGGAAACCAACAGAGAGCCACCTCGAATAACTTTTCTGCCGCCGCAAGCTTCTGTTCTTCCGTGATTCCATCTGGAGGCCTTTTCTGGCACCCTGCCAGAGGGGGAATTGATCACGAAGGGCTTCTACATCAACCTTGCTGCCCTTCTGATGATGTGTGAGTAGTTTACCATAGACCTACGGGTCCCTAGCTAGTAGCTAGATGGCTTCTTCTCTCTCTTTGATCTTCAATACAATATTCTCCTCGATCTTCTTGGAGTTCTATTCGATGTAATCTTCTTTTGCGGTGTGTTCGTTGGGATCCGATGAATTGTGGGTTTATGATCAGATTATTCATGAGAAGTAATTGAGTCTTTTCTGAACTTTATTATGCGTGATTTTTATAGCTTTGTATTTCTCTCCGATCTATCTGTTTGGTTTGGCCAACTAAATTGATTTATCTTCAGTGGGAGAGGTGCTTTGTAATGGGTTCAATCTTGCGGTGCTCTATATCCCAGTGACAGAAAGGGACAAGACACGTATTTGTATTGTTGCCATTAAGGGTAAAATGATGGGGTTTATTCATATTGATCTGGTTTACTTTGTCTACATCATGTCATCTTGCTTAAGGCGTTACTCCATTTTCATAACTTAATACCCTAGATGCATGCTGGATAGCGGTCGATGGGTGGAGTAATAGTAGTAGATGCAGGCAGGAGTCGGTCTACTTGTCTCGGAGGTGATGCCTATATACATGATCATTGCCATGAATCCGTCATAACTATGCACTTTTCTATCAATTGCCCAACAGTAATTTGTCTACCCACCATATGCTATGTGTTCGAGGGAGAAGCCTCTAGTGAAAACTATGGCCCCCGAGTCTACTTTACATATAAAAAGAAAACTAAAAATAATTTGCTGTAATTTTCTTTCTTTTATTTTGTTTTGCAATATATCTATCTACCACTACGAGATTTAACCCTTGCAAGTAATGAGTTCAAGGGGATTGACAACCCTCTTGCCTGCGTTGGGTGCAAGTATTTGGTTTTGTGTGTGCAGGTGCTATTCACGAGGCTTTGCGTGATTCTCCTACTCAATTGATACCTTGGTTCTCACTGAGGGAAATACTTATCTCTACTGTGCTGCATCTCCTCTCCTCTTCGGGGAAAATCCCAACGCAACTCACAAGTAGCAGTCACGTATGTGTGAAATAAAATTGTTCCGTAGATGTCTCTTGTCTTGTCCACGATCTTCATCCCTGCAGGTACCCATTATCATGGAGATCAAGCACCGTTGAGGCTAGGAACGAGGAGACCGTGAAGTGTTATAGCGAACACCGGTGACAGTAAGGTTCAGTAGGGTAACATGGATCATATCCTTGGGGATACATGAGGTGTAGTCATTAAACGCCCAAAGCTCTTGTCTGATTTTATTATCTTAATTATCAAGGCAACCACGCGCGACGGATAGGGCCTGCGGTAGGACAACTGATTCTTGATGCAGGAGTCATGCCAGTCAACATGTTATTTGAACACATCCCCCACTTTGATCCGTGACAAGCACATCTCTATGGGTGACTTCCAGCACACAAATTAGGATCATATCTGGTCCCAACACAAATACATGGTTGTAAGCATTAATACCTCATACCCATACCTCTTTTTATTATAAGTGTTTGAATCACTATTTGCTTGCTTGATCCGGTCAAAAGCTGGATTTGACACTTTGACAAAAGCTTGCTAGAGACCATCGCTTCAAGGGAATCTTCCTCTCGTGGGTTCGATAACCCAGAGTCACCTCTGGGGAAATAGGTGCGGGATACACTTTTTTGTTCCATTACCGGATCAATAAAAGGAGGTATCACGTCCCAAGCACTCGAAGCCCCTGGCTGAGCGGGGAAAAAGACTGAGAAGGCCTAGCCCCCCACCGTAGACGGTTATGAGGGTGGGATCGCGATGGAGCATGCGCTGACTGACAAATTTCTTGGGGGATAGACCGCGCCATCCCTATTGCCTTTCTTTGGGCCATTGTTCGGCAGGATCCTTACTGAAATTCCTTTTCATGAACGGTTATGACCCATTGCAGGCTTCATGCGCCCTTTGGTGAAATCTTGTCGGCGAAGCTCAATTTCTGCTCCCAAGGATCATATTGAAGTTCTGTGTCTTCAAGCTGTCTTAAAATAGGTATCTCCACCGTGTAGACGCTCATTCATTTGTCCCGTCGAATTGTTATCCGGGCTTCCAGGGGATTTGACTTCTTGTAACTACAAAGCAACCCTTGCTGTCAAAACTGGAACCCGAGGTTCTACGACAAGCGTAGCTTAGCTGAATGATATTCCGTTCTCGAAATCACACTGAGGAAAAACACTCCAGGAAGGAATTTCATGAGTATCAGTCAATTGTTGTTGCTCATGTCGGATCCCAAGGTTAAAAAGTGATGGTAGCACGGTTGAATGATATTCCCTTCCCGGAATCGCATAGAGGCAAACACTCCGGGGAGGGGTTTTATAAGCGTCAGGCAATTCCTTGCCACCCAAGCCAGAATGTGTGGTTCGATAGTAGGCGCAACAAAAATTGTTGATACTTTCTCCTCGGAATCGCATTGGGGTAATTACTCCGAGGAGGAAGAGTCCCGTAGGGCTCAGATGCGGCACCCTGAAACACTTAACAGATTAAGAGTGGCGATATGGGCTCACAACCGTGAATATTCTCAGTTACATGAGGGTCGCCTGTCATTTTAAACCACGAGTGGAAAAGAGCATCCGAGTGGCCGAAAACATTCACAATACGCGGGACGAACCAGACGTATGTTTTGCTTCCTAAGCCATGGACTAGGTGGTATCTTGGAAAACCAAAAATACAATCACAATACGGATCTCCAATTTATGGTTTAATGTGACAGTCATACTTCTCATACTGGAACAAGCATTTCACAATGCAATCTTATAGATGGAAGTACTTGAGTGCATACATAACTTTAACAAGGGTACTTAGCTTATTCATTACACGAGGGGTCTAGGCTTTACTTGGAGAGAGGCAGCAAAGCTTGCTTGCTACAGCTAGATTGAGGTCAATGTTGATTGTGTGCGAGCCGTCTCCAGCGCGGTCGATCTTGATGACGAAGGAGCCCTTCCATTCCCCCGGCTTCTCACGCAGCTCTTGCCCTGCGAATGCTGTCCGAAACACCAATCTGGACATTGGTGCGGCGTGCCCATGCTCGCCAGCCCCCGATAGGTCAACGGCTTCCTCTGCTCAGACACACTTGTAAGAAAGGGTGTAGAGCTCCGCTATGGTGTGTACCCAATGAGCGGCAAGTTCTTCGCACACTCTAGCATTGCGGACGTTCAGATAGAATGCCATGATGATAGAGGCGGCAGGTAGATCGTGGGCCCTGTCCTGCATCTGGTGAAAACGTCAGATGTACTCCCGGAGTGGCTCGCCCGGCTTCTGCTTGAGGTAGCGAAGAGAGATATAAGTGGGGCGAGCCACCTCGAAATCCCTCTCCGAGCGGAAGGCATTTGCGGCAGCTACACGGGGGCACCATGGATGATGTCCCACCTCGCCGCCACCAGATTTGAGCCGTCCGCACAAGGATTTACCATGCGGGCGGCCTCCTTGGGGTGGCGGCGAGGTGTTCTTCTGTGGGCGGGCATGGCGGCGCCTGCGCCTGTGTGATCTCCGCTTTGGTCTCAGCCCTAGGGTGTCGGCTCCTAGCCATCTTGACTGAAAGTGGATGAAGAGGTAAACAAAGACAACGATAAAATTGACATGGTTAGAGACATTGGAGGCCTTGTTGATGTAGATCCACGCAAGCGCCCCCCTACCTGGTGCGCCAAATGTCGTCGCGCATGTGCAGAACACACGCGAGACACCAAGGACTGGAGACGTCCCTTGCCGATTCATAGACGGGGCGCAAGGCGTGGATCTATCTCAACGGGAAAAAGCACAAAGAGGACACTACAATCTACCCAGGTTCGGGCCGCATGGTTGCGTAACACCCTACTCTTGCTTTGTGTGTGGTTTATTTGGTGGACAGAGAGCTACAAATCCTTCTGGGAATGGAAAGTGTAGTGTTGCTCCTCTCTAGATTCAACCAAGTGTCCAACCCTAACCTGAAGTAGATCTAGTTTAGTATCTCTATCTCCTCCCCCCTCTTACCGCAGCTCAGTTCTCCTTTTATATTGCAAGGGACATCACAATTGCTACGGTAAAGGGAACCTACCATGGAGAGATAGGTAAGTTCATTAAATGCTTCATGAAGTGTCGCCACCTTCTGGCCTCCGGGAACAAACGCACATCCTATCATGGCCGCCCACGGTGTTACCTGGTCAGGGTGCGACACGCACCCTTACAAGTCTACAACATGCGGTGAAATACCGGGGTGATTCACCCCTTGTGTCTTGTCATTCCGCCGGCACGCCTGCACTCTCGCCACACGCCGTAGAAGGCCTGCGCGCGCAGAACTATTATGCCACGCATGGGGTGCGGTGGCTTGCCGCATATGCTTGCCAGGTGCGGACCAGGTGGAATGGTCGTTGTCGGGCGTAGTAGTTCCCGGGGTGGTCGGCTGCCCCGGCTCATTGCTGAGTGTCTTGAACTTGTTCCTATGAGCACTTAGTTGTTGGCTTGGCGAAGAGGGTGGAAGATCTTGACAAAGATCTGCATGCCATCATGGAGCCTCGGCTCCTTCTTGGTATTATAGTTGATGATTTTGACAAAGATATGCATGCCACCACTGAATTGTGGTGATAGGCTTGTTGCCAGAGTGTTTCTTCATCTGTTCTACCTCGGAGGGGAGACGGATGTGGCCCGTGCGCAGTTGGTTTCATGAGCCCAATGGTCACGGTACCAACACTGCCCTTCACTCGGGTGTATCCCAGTGGTTGTGGATCCTTGATGGTCAACCATCAAAACCCTTTCAGACTATAGTGCTTCAGTCCCGGATTAGTCGAGGAATGAAAGGTGGCTCACTTGAGGTGTACTATATTTATTTCTGCTTTGGGCTTTATCCAAACAGTAACGAGCCCTTGGGGCTCAATCGCAAAATCCCTAAGTCAAAAAAGTGCATGAGTCAGGCCGTTTCGCTCGCTCGAGTCGGGCCAGGCTGTTAGCGTCGTTCGCCCCCTACCATGTTGCGTCACTCATGCAAGCCGGGCACGCGTGAGCGACCGGCTCGGTGTGCGGCAGCCGGGTGGTCGGGGAGAGCCATCCGGCAAGCAGTCGCGGCAGCAAGTTAGCCGCTCATGATGGCCATTTGGCTAGGGGTCGTGCTGACAAGAGGCCGGCTGGCCAGCACCTCCACACATCCGAATGCAGCCTCGAGGGTTGTTCGATCTTTTTCTTAAGGTGGATGTGTTTTCCTATAAGTCTGTTGTTTTATGCCGCACATTGGCCTGCCTCTTGCTTCGCTTTGTAGCTCATGCTTAGGAGCGCTCTTTGCCCGTTCCCGTCGGCACGGTCGAACATGTCTCCAAACTCTCCCTTCTCTCACGTCTCCAGCCTCTCCCTTCAAGCATGGATGTGCAATCTCCCCTGTTATGTGGCGTCGAAAAGTGTGCAGTTCATCGTCGGCCGGTGTACCGTTTCTATCTCAGGTGGGTAGCTCCTTTTCTCCATTGTTTGTGGCCCTGTTCTCTTCTAATTGGCATTTTTTTCCTTTCATCATGCCACTGCAAGACACAATGTTTCCTCTGTTTGTTTTTGTTGTCGTTTTGGCAGCGAGTTTTAGATGGCGGCGATGTTTTAGGCCGTGGCACGTTTCCTTCCGATGGGGGTTTATATAGGTGCTAGCCGTAACGGTGATGGGCTTCAGCTTCGGGGTTGCATTGACATTAATGGTATGAACCAACATGGTGATGGGTTTTGGCCTTGGGGTTGCTCTAATGTGTTTGTTGCCAGTTTGTTCATTCATCATGTCGTGATGGCTACCCACGGTGAATCAGATTGGCCAAGTGTGGATGTTCAAGCATCTCGCCAGTTCAAAACAATTCGGCTGTGCTAGTTTGTCCTCAAAAGTGGCTACTATTTGTTCCAGTTTTACGTTCGGTTTAGGCAGCGTTTAAGGAATGGTAAAAGCTGGTCCATGTCGGCTTGTGAAGGTGTGATGTCTGCAGCTGCTGATAGGGACGTTGTTGTTTGGCCTGGCTAGGTAAGGGCCCACCAAACTTAGTACGGTGGTTCCAGTGTTGTCTTATTGCACTGTGTCCCATCGTCGTGTTTGACTAGAGGCGTTGCAGTCTTTGGGTCCGTGTCGGGCGCTCATTAGGTTGGTTTGTAGCCGGCACATCCAAGGAGAAAGTCGTGTTGCTCGAGCTAGCCGGCTGGCGCATACGCGACGTGGAGAGGCATAGAGACTGTTATCCATCTTATTCCACGATGGGGCCATAGCATTGGGTGGCCAGCCTAGTGCATAAACACGGTCTCGATGACCACGCGGGGACTTTGGAATCACGTGTCGAGACGCCTGGATGTACCCGGCGCACGGAGACCATGCACCGGCTCACCAACGTTTACCAACCAGGTGTGACGCCCCCGACTTAATCGTGCGCTAATCATACACGCAAATGCACACGATCAAGCCTAGGGACTCACTTGAAGATATCACAACACAACTCTACACAAAAATAAAATAATACAAGCTTTATATTACAAGCCAGGGGCCTCGAGGGCTCGAATACATAAGCTCGATGGCAAACAAGCATCAGCGAAAGCGTTAGATATCTGAGTACAGATATAAAAGAAAACAGAAATGCCTTATTAGGCGGGGCAAAATAAAACACTGGATCGAAAAGGCACGGGCTTCCTGCCTGGGAGCCTCCTATCTACTCCTGGTCATCGGCGGTCTCCACGTAGTAGTAGGCTCCTCCAGAGGGGTAGTAGTAGTCGTCGACTGGGGCAGCTGGCTCCGGGGCTCCATCATCTGGTCACAGCAAACGGGTATGGGGAAAAAGGGAAGCAAAGCAACCGTGAGTACTCATCCAAAGTACTCGCAAGACTTACATCAGAACTATTCTAATTATGCATCGGTATCAAAGAAAGGTTGTATATGTGGATTGAACTGCAGAAATGCCAGAATAGAGAGAGGCCTAGCCTATCGAAGACTAGCATCTTCAGGGTCTTGCAGCAGTAGAAGAGTGCAGATTAGTAACATATCATAAAGTAACAAGCATGTTGTATCAAAGCCTAGGGATCCTTCCTCGACTCCGTGCGAGAAAGCAACCCCGGAGCTTACAATTAATTATCATGTAACCAGTTCAAGTAGTAGATCGGGATACTTTACTGAGCGTCCTGTTACCGTGGACACGGCTATTCGAATAGATAATCTTCCCTGCAGGGGTGCACTACTGTTACCCAACACGCTCGATTAACTCCGGCCGGACACACTTTCCTGGGACATGCCCGGCCTCAGCTGATCGACACACCGCAGCCCTACCTAGAGCTCAGTAGAGAGGTCCCTGCCGGTCTACATCCTAAGTGCTCAGGGTTCTTGGGCCCATCGCCCTTTGCACTCCGGGTCGTTGCGAGCAGGGCGATCCAGGCACCACCTCTGTCATGGATGGCGCCGACCCGGCCCGGCCGCAATGCTGAACTGGACGTCTGACAGAGCTTTCGGCTGATACATACGGCGCAGAGGGCCCCATTAAACCATTATCCCGCGTGGTGGTAGTGTGTATAGGCCAGTGGCCAACTCAGAACAAATACCCAAATCCGTTAAGTGCATTGGGAGCTCGCGGAAACGATTAGAGACCCACGAAACATGTGGCCCCGTCGTCCCGTCTCGTGGACTTACGACAAGGGCTCAGAATGCTCGGCCGAGCCACGTAATCATCTCGCGGGTACCCTCATGGTCAGCTCGACTGCACATCTCTCGCGGGTACCCCTCAGGGTCGACCCGTCTTTATCCAGTATATGTAATAATGCCAAGGTACCCGTGTGTCCATAACATCAAGAAGGAATCCGAGGAATCACCCTCGTTGGACTCCCACTCGATGTATCCGTCAAGGTGAACCCGGAGGAATCACCCTCGAGGGTATTCACACTTGCGGGGTTGCATGACAGAAGCTTCGTCGGAGGTGGTGAAAGAGGAATCACCCTTGTAACCCACAACCAACTAGCTGTACCACAGAGGCAACATCGGAAGTGAGATAAAAGGTATCACCCTCGGCACTCGATATTAACTCTGCAGTGTCGAGCAACTTAGGGGGTGTGTAGTGCTGTGATGGACTCAGCCCGTCGATCACATTGATCAGGGCACTGTTACTAAAGCGGGGCAACTAGGACAAGGTGGAGGACCACAGATGGTTTACTGCCAACCTATACTAACCATTTAGGATATCAGGTAAAGTATCAAAAGCAATTTACAAAAACAGGCTATGCATCAGAATTAGGATCAATCATTAGCAGCAGCAATTTCTAATGCAAGCATGAGGGAGATAGAATAGGTGATATGGGCATGCGTCAAGGGGGGGTTGCTTGCCTGGTTGCTCTGCGGCAAAAGAGGGATCGTCGGGGATGTAGTCGGTCTCCTGAGCTGCGTCGGTCTCGGAGGCTATCGGAAAGAAGAGGGGGAAGAACCAATAAATAAAGGCAAACAAATGCAACACTATGCAAGGCATGGCAAAATGCAGTGCCGGTGGTGACCTATTGCATTGCTACATGTCGCAGACGAAGCGGGAAAATATCTGGGATATTTTCCCGGCGTTTAGGCGGATTTTGGTATACTGAACCGGAGGGGAAGGTTCCAAGTTCAGATAGTTAGGAGTGATGGTCAAGCATTTTGACCACATATTCGGATTTGCCTCATTTTTCTGATCAACTTTCATGTAGAAAGTTTTTCGATCCGAGCTACGGTTTATTTTCTATGAATTTTCAAAGATTTAAACAGTTTTCTGGAATTTCTGGAATTATTTTAATTATCTAAATTCAATTTATCCGAAACAGTGTTTGATGACATCAGCATGATGTCATAGAGACGTCAGCGGTCAAACCCAGCTGGTCAGGGTCAAACCTGACCAGTGGGTCCTGCATGTCAGCGGCTCTGAGCTAATTAGGAATTAGTTTAAACTAATTAGGTTAATTAGAAAGGTGGGGCCCTACTGTCAGTGTCACTAACTAAACTAACAGAATAACTAATTAACCGTTAACAGTAATTAGGTCAGCGGGCCCACATGTCAGTGGCTTTAGCAGCCACGTCAGCGGCGTTGACCCGGTCAACGTAGTCAACCGAGTCCAGGGGGGCACTGGCAGCGACTCTGGGTGGGCTCCATGCCTTGCCACGCTGGCAGCCGGCGCCGAAGCTGCTCCGGCGAGCTCCAGACGCGGCGGCGCGTGCCGGCGAGCTGCGGGATTCGTCTATGGTGGTCCATTCGGACCGCGCCCGGGCGCGTTCGAAAGCCAGCGAGCCCGCGCGTCGAGTCGCGCCACTGGTTGGACCAGGGGATGGCCGAAACGTCGCCGGCGACGACGTTGGCGGCGGTGGTTTTTAGCTGAGCACGGGCGCGCGGATGCGGGAAGATTTCGGCTAAACGGAGCACATTGGCGGGTTCTACGAAGCTCAAGGAGCTCAACGGTGGTGGCGGCGCGGCTTGACGTGGGCGAACGCGATGGCAACGAGCTCGATGGAGGAAGCAGAGCTTCTGCCGGAGTGCGGCGGCGAGCACAGCTAGCTAGGGGAGAAATGTGCGACTCGGGAATGGAGAGGAGGAAGGTGGTGGCTCACCGAGTGGCTACGAAAAGCCGGCGACAGCTTTGGAGCAGCAGAGGTTGCCGGAGATGGAGGAGATCGCCGGCGCCCGAAGAAAGAGGGGTGGCTCGATCCGGGTGATGGAGGGCTCCCCGGGCTCGATATGGCGGTGCAGGAGGCGTAGCCGAGCTCGGTGGAGACGGCTGGCACGTCAGAGGGAGGCGGGGACGGCGTTGACCGCGGTGGAGACAAGCGGTGGTGACAGCAACGCTCTGGAGAGGAGGGGGAAGAGGCGACCGCGTGCGAGAGAGGGAGAGAGAGGGTGGTGAGGCGTCCAGGGGGAGGATGGGGCGGCCTTATCCCCTCGCCCCAACTGCTCCGGCGCTGTGGCAGCCAACGGCCAGAGCCGCGCGAGCTCGGCCATGGGCGCGCCGACACCGCGGCGGGAGCAGGTGGGAGAAGGCCCTGGTGGGCTGGGCCGGCTCGGCCAAGTAAGCAGGTAGGCCTTCTGCCCATTTTCTCTTCTATTTTCTGTTTTCTCTTTTATTTATTGAACAGAGGCAGATAGGAAAATAATTGGGCTGCCAAAACACTTTATAAAAATGTGGAACTTGGTCACAAATATATCTTGTATTATTTGGCACTGCCACAAATATTTTGGGAGCAAGATGAATCCAATTGGAATCTTCATAAATGAATTTGCATTTTAAATTGCTAGAATAGCACTGTTTTAAATGCTAATGCTCATTTTAGCAATATGGTGATGTTGTTTTTCTTAACATTAAAATGTTTTGGAATATTTGCTAAATGATGAACATTTTTCCAGCAACTTTTGAACAACTGCAAATTTCACTTGCATTTGAATTTGAATTCAGTGGCAGAATTTGAAATGAGAAATTGAACCACTGTGATCAAGCACTGCAAATGATGATGACTTGGCAAGGTTAACAAATGATAACTGTGCTTTATTACATAGGGGTGTTACAATTCTCCTCCTCTAAAAGAAATTCTCGTCCCGAGAATTTAGGAGGTAGAAGGTAAATGGGTGGGGTATCCTGGAAAGTTCTTCTGTAAGTACCCCTAGAAATCGCGAACGATTGAGACGTTCTAATTCCACAAATTTAATGCCATGCAGGTATGCAAAAAAAAAAAATTGCATGAATGGGTACGATGCTCCCGAATAAATTAAAACAGAAGCTAGTACTGAGTTAACAAGAGGAGTACCCTTCACAGTAGCTAGCTGATCTTGAGCTTCACTCAGATCAACATGGTAAGCTTGACCACGACCATAAGAAGGCCTGTCATTATTGTTGCGGGGCTGATTGCTGTCACGGCCATTTCCACGGCCAGCGGAGGGAAGTGCAAGCTGATTCTGGTTCTGAGGGCATTCCCTGGAACGGTGACCTGGACGACCACACTTGAAGCAGAGCCCACTGTCGGGACGGGGAGCAGGAGCTCGAAACATTGGAGCTTGAGGCCTTGGCTGCCCCGGCGGTGGAGGAGGTGCAGCTGGATGGTACATGCAGTGAGGAATCCAGATGCGGCGCTTCTGTGAAGACGAGCCCGAAGATGAGCCCGCTTCACGGGTGCACTTAAGAGCGTCCCTGTGTTCCTTCAGTCCAGTCTCAACCTGTATAGCCTTGTTCACCAAGGTGGCGAAGTCGGCAAAGTCCTGGACTAGCAGTGCAAGTTTGATATCTGGGTTGAGCCCTTCTCGGAACTTTTCCTGTCTGCGGGCATCAGTAGCAATGTCCTCTTCAGCATAGCGGGACAGTTCAAGAAATTCTCGCTGATAGGCTTCCACAGTCTTGTTGCCCTGTGTGAGGTTGCGGAACTCGCGCTTCTTCTGGTCCATAACTCCCTAAGGTATGTAACGGGCACGGAAAGCAGCCTTGAACTCCATCTAGGTGATGATAGTTTCAGCAGCTAAGGTCTGCCTGTGAGTGTCCCACCATTGGGCTGCGGGACCCTTCAGAAAATAGGATGCAAAGGTGACGTAGCTAGCAGGGGCCACTTCCGCAGACTCCATCTCGAAAGTGATGTCGCGGAGCCAGTCATCAGCATCAAGCGGCTGAGCTGAGTTGCGGAATATGGTTGGATTCCGGTGCACAAAATCTTGCAAAGTGATTGTGGCTGGCTGCTGGTTGGCATTGGGGCAAGGAAACTGATCCATAAGCCCTTGCATGAACTGGCGGTGCATTTCAAACTGTTGCATCATAGCAGCCATATAGTCGGGTGGTGCTGGATTGTTGTCACCACGGCCACGATCACGACCTGCTGGTCTAACCATCCTGCTAAAATTCAATAGGGGGTAGTTTAGCAACGAGTAATCGCAATTGTATGGAATCATTCATGAAGTAGCATGCACAACAAAAGGAAGTGCAATAGATACATCAACATAGTCAACATGACATACAGATCCATACATAGATTCGGTTACAAGCCAGTGTTACAAAAGCGAGAGGGAAAGCTAGACAACTAGGCGGCACGCAGGCACGCGGTGGAGGGATACAACAACGCGATATGGCGATATGCTACATCAACGTCGGGGAAAACCACTAAAGCCAGGTAGCTGCAGGTGATGATGCAGGGTACCCTCGAAAGAAGGATCATGCGCTCCGTGAACACTCTGGTGCAGAACCAGGTCCCGAACTGGAAGAAGAGGACCACGTGGAGGAGCAAAACCTCCAACAGCAAGCCACTCAAGACCTGGTGGCATCTCCGTCCTGCGCGGGTAAAGAATGTACTCTGGGTGCATCTGTGCACTGACCGCTGGCAACAACTATGTCAGAGCGTCATAAAGATGAGCACGAGTGGTGTGCAACTCGACAGCAAGAGCTCGAGCAGTGCGGTCCAGAGCCTGGATGTGCTGTACCATAACCTGCGGGTCATAGCGACGCAGCACGTAAGGAGTACAGACAGCAGTGTAATATCCAGTCTCATCCCCAACAGGAGCATACAGGATGTATCTAAAACCGGTCTCGTCCAAGCGACTGTTGTGCTCTCCACGGAGATGAGCAATAGCAGTATAGGCAGCATCATGGACAGCCATGTCGACAGTCACTCCAACACCATGGAAGGTGTGCAACTCGGTGATGGAGTTGTTCTGCCGATCAAAAAGGTGAACCACGGCATGGTACTGCTCCTGGTTAAACTCGCGGTAATCCTCGTAAACAGTGTACTCGGGATACCAGCGATATCCCAGCCTAGTCAAGAGGTCGACCAAAATGGTCGGAAAATCAGTCGCATCACTAGCCACGGTCAGATGGACAAGCTGTCTTGCGGGACGCATCTGAAATTAGATAGTGCAGATTGTCAAAGACAGTGTGAGAAGCATAAGATAACTTGGAAAGAAAAGGTTAAACAGACCAATGGAAAAGAAAAGATGATTATCAGATTAACCAATTCAAATGAAAGGATTAGTTGCAGACAATCCAGCTCTCCGGGTGAATGTGAATTCGAGAACCTAATGTTAGTGTTAGCAAAATCATTTAACCCGAAAAGGAGGGAGACCAGAGTCCCAGAGTATGGAAGAGGAATAAAAGATCCTAATACCACCCATTGATGACGTGGGCCCGTAAGGCACACAGCCATGTTAGTAAAACAGTTTTGTAAAGACTAGACTCAACTTCGGCCAAGGAGTTGGAAAGGGGCTTCCTACAGGCAGTCAGCTCTGATACCAACTTGTGACGCCCCCGACTTAATCGTGCGCTAATCATACACGCAAATGCACACGATCAAGCCTAAGGAATCACTTGAAGATATCACAACACAACTCTACACAAAAATAAAATAATACAAGCTTTATATTACAAGCCAGGGGCCTCAAGGGCTCGAATACATAAGCTCGAGGGCAAACAAGCATCAGCAAAAGCGTTAGATATCTGAGTACAGATATAAAAGAAAACAAATATGCCTTATTAGGCGGGGCAAAATAAAACACTGGATCGAAAAGGCGCAGGCCTCCTGCCTGGGAGCCTCCTATCTACTCCTGGTCGTCGGCGGTCTCCACGACGTAGTAGGCTCCTCCAGAGGGGTAGTAGTAGTCGTCGACTGGGGCAGCTGGCTCCGGGGCTCCATCATCCGGTCGCAACAAACGGGTATGGGGAAAAAGGGAAGCAAAGCAACCGTGAGTACTCATCCAAAGTACTCGCAAGACTTACATCAGAACTATTCTAATTATGCATCGGTATCAAAGATAGGTTGTATATGTGGACTGAACTGCAGAAATGCCAGAATAGAGAGAGGACATAGCCTATCGAAGACTAGCATCTTCAGGGTCTTGCAGCAGTAGAAGAGTGCAGATTAGGAACATATCATAAAGTAACAAGCATGTTGTATCAAAGCCTAGGGATCCTTCCTCGACTCCCTGCAAGAAAGCAATCCCGGAGCTTACAATTAATTATCATGTAACCAGTTCAAGTAGTAGATCGGGATACTTTACTAAGCGTCCTGTTACCGTGGACACGGCTATTCGAATAGATAATCTTCCCTGCAGGGGTGCACTACTGTTACCCAACACGCTCGATTAACTCCGGCCGGACACACTTTCCTAGATCATGCCCAGCCTCGGCTGATCGACACACCGCAGCCCTACCTAGAGCTCAGCAGAGAGGTCCCTGCCGGTCTACATCCTAAGTGCTCAGGGTTCTTGCGCCCATCGCCCTTTGCACTCCGGGTCGTTGCGAGCAGGGCGATCCAGGCACCACCTTTGTCATGGATGGCGCCGACCCGGCCCGGCCGCAACGCTGAACTGGACGTCTGACAGAGCTTTCGGCTGATACATACGGCGCAGAGGGCCCCATTAAACCATTATCCCGCGTGGTGGTAGTGCGTATTGTCCATTGGCCAACTCAGAACAAATACCCAAATCCGTTAACTGCATTGGGAGCTCGCGGAACCGATCAGAGACCCAAGAAACATGTGGCCCCGTCGCCCCGTCTCGTGGACTTACGGCAAGGGCTCAGAATGCCCGGCCGAGCCACGTAATCATCTCGCGGGTACCCTCATGGTCAACCCGACTGCACATCTCTCGCGGGTACCCCTCAGGGTCGACCCGTCTTTATCCAGTATCTATAATAATGCCAAGGTACCCGTGTGTCCATAACATCAAGAAGGAATCCAAGGAATCACCCTCGTTGGACTCCCACTCGATGTATCCGTCAAGGTGAACCCGGAGGAATCACCCTCGAGGGTATTCACACTTGCGGGGTTGCATGACAGAAGCTTCGTCAGAGGTGGTGAAAGAGGAATCACCCTCGTAACCCACAACCAACTAGTTGTACCACAGAGGCAACATCGGAAGTGAGATAAGAGGTATCACCCTCGGCACTTGATATTAACTCTGCAGTGTCGAGCAACTTAGGGAGTGTGTAGTGCTATGCTGGACTCAGCCCGTCGATCACATCGATCAGGGCTTTGTTACTAAAGCGGGGCAACTAGGACAAGGTTGAGGACCACAGATGGTTTACTGCCAACCTATACTAAGCATTTAGGATATCCGGTAAAGTATCAAAAGCAGTTTACAAAAACAGGCTATGCATCAGAATTAGGATCAATCATTAGTAGCAGCAATTTCTAATGCAAGCACGAGAGAGAGAATAGGTGATATGGGCATGCGTCAAGTGGGGGTTGCTTGCCTGGTTACTCTGCGGCAAAAGAGGGATCATCGGGGATGTAGTCGGTCTCCTGAGCTGCGTCGGTCATGGAGGCTATCGGAAAGAAGAGGGGGAAGAAACAATAAATAAAGGCAAACAAATGCAACACTATGCAAGGCATGGCAAAATACAGTGCCGGTGGTGACCTATTGCATTGCTACATGTCGCAGACGAAGCGGGAAAATATCTGGGATATTTTCCTACCGTTTAGGCGGATTTTGGTATACTGAACCGGAGGGGAAGGTTCCAAGTTCAGATTGTTAGGAGTGATGGACAAGCATTTTGACCACATATTCGGATTCGTCTCATTTTTCTGATCAACTTTCATGTAGAAAGTTTTTCGATCCGAGCTACGGTTTATTTTCTACGAATTTTCAAAGATTTAAACAGTTTTCTAGAATTATTTTAATTATCTAAATTCAATTTATCCGAAACAGTGTCTGATGACATCAGCATGACATCATAGAGACGTCAGCGGTCAAACCCAGCTGGTCAGGATCAAACCTGACCAGTCGGTCCCGCATGTCAGCGGCTCTGAGCTAATTAGGAATTAGTTTAAACTAATTAATTTAATTAGAAAGGTGGGGCCCTACTGTCAGTGTCACTAACTAAACTAACAGAATAACTAATTAACCGTTAATAGTAATTAGGTCAGCGGGCCCACATGTCAGTGGCTTTAGCAGCCACGTCAGCGGCGTTGACCCGGTCAACGTAGTCAACCGAGTCCAGGGGCCCACTGGCAGTGACTCTGGGCGGGCCCCACGCCTGGCCACGCTGGTAGCCGGCGCCGGAGCTGCTCCGGCGAGCTCCAGACGCGGCGGCGCACTCCGGCGAGCTACGAGATTCGTCTGTGGTGGTCCATTCGGACCGCGGCCGGGCGCGTTCGAAAGCCAGCGAGCCCGCGCGTCGAGTGGCGCCACTGGTTGGACCAGGGGATGGCCGGAACGTCGCCGGCGACGACGTTGGCGGCGGCGGTTTTCGGCTGAGCACGGGTGCGCGGATGCGGGAAGATTTTGGCTAAACGGAGCACGTTGGCGGGTTCTACGGAGCTCAACGGTGGTGGCGACGCGGCTTGACGTGGGCGAACACGACGGCAACGAGCTCGACGGCGGAAGCGGAGCTTCTGCCGGAGTGCGGCGGTGAGCACAGCTAGCTAGGGGAGAAATGTGCGACTCGAGAATGGAGAGGAGGAAGGTGGTGGCTCACCGAGTGGCTACGAAAAGCCGGCGACAACTTTGGAGCAGCAGAGGTCGCCGGAGATGGAGAAGATCGCCGGCGCCTGAAGAAAGAGGGGCGGCTCGATCCGGGCGATGGAGGGCTCCCCGGGCTCGATATGGCGGTGCAGGAGGCATAGCCAAGCTCGGCGGAGATGGCTGGCACGTCGGAGGGAGGTGGGGACGGCGTTGACCATGGTGGAGACGAGCGGCGGCGACGGCAGCGCTCTGGAGAGGAGGGGGAAGAGGCGACCGCGTGCGAGAGAGGGAGAGAGAGGGTGGTGAGGCATCCAGGGGGAAGGATGGGGCGGCCTTATCCCCTCGCCCCAACTGCTCCGGCGCCATGGCAGCCAACGGCCAGAGCCGCGCGAGCTCGGCCATGGGCGCGCCGACACCGCGGTGGGAGCAGGTGGGAGAAGGCCCTGGTGGGCTGGGCCGGCTCGGCCAGGTAAGCAGGTAGGCCTTCTGCCCATTTTCTCTTCTATTTTCTATTTTCTCTTTTATTTATTGAACAGAGGCAGATAGGAAAATAATTGGGCTGCCAAAACACTTTATAAAAATGTGGAACTTGGTCACAAATATATCTTGTATTATTTGGCACTGCCACAAATATTTTGGGAGCAAGATGAATCCAATTGGAATTTTCATAAATGAATTTGCATTTTAAATTGCTGGAATAGCACTGTTTTAAATGCTAATGCTCATTTTAGTAACATGGTGATGTTGTTTTTCTTAACATTAAAATGTTTTGGAATATTTGCTAAATGATGAACATTTTTCGAGCAACTTTTGAACAACTGCAAATTTCACTTGCATTTGAATTTGAATTCAGTGGCAGAATTTGAAATGAGAAATTGAACCACTGTGATCAAGCACTGCAAATGATGATGACTTGGCAAGGTTAACAAATGATCACTGTGCTTTATTACATAGGGGTGTTACACCAGGACAAACCGGGACAAATCGGGTAGGGAAGGTGGCATCAGCAAATGGAGATCGTTATCCATCCCATTGCATGCTAGGGGCCACGAAATCATGGCGTGGCCAGCACAGCTGCGTACGCATGGTCTCGACGACCACACAGAGACTTGGGAATCACGTTCCCAGACGCTTGGATGTACCCATCACGCAGAGACTAGGAACACTCTCTACCGCTTACTAACCCGGATGAAGCCATGCATGGCAGCTGGCAGCAGCAAATGAACCATCGCAACCGGCGACAGCTCTGGCATGGAACACTGGATCAGTACCATCATCCATCAGGCCAGCATAATAACAATCGTCATGACATGGCACTCCATTTGATCTCTCGGGCACACCGCAGCGAGAAACCATGTGCACCGACAAGCCCCACGCCGCTCGCTACACGGCCATACAAGCCGGATAGCTCGCCGAGAAACACCGAATAACCAGGCATCCACGGAGAGGACCGTCCAAGGAAAACTAGCGGCCGTTTGTTCAGAAAGCTTGGGCAAGCACCTCTCCAGCGACGACGCGACACACGAAAGGCGAGGGCAGAAACAGGCGGAAACAAGCCTGGGAAACCCACGATCCTACCGATACTTGGGATCCGGCCTTGCTGCACCCTTGTGCCCAATCACGGAGAGGACCGACTAGGGTAAACGAACAGTCATTTCATGAGAAAGCTCGGGCAAGCGCCTCTCTAGCAGACACCATGACAAATGAAGGACGAGGTCAACAGGGCATCCGGGCAGCCTGCCCGGCAATGCCAAGCAACTAGACAGGCAGAAACAAGCCCGGGTAGCCCACAAGGCCACCAATTGGTGAGATCTGGCCTTGTTGCGCCCTCGTGCCTTGTAGGATGAGCGGTTAATTTTCTAGTTGTACATGGTTGCCCTAAAAAAAAGATACTTCTGTGACATTATGGCCCGAAGGAAAACTTTTTCTGTCATGGTTGTGACACTTCTATGACGATAATTGTGAGAAAAACACGTATCATCGTAGATGTGGTGGGCTCCTGCTTCTATGACAAAAAATTATGACAAAAAATGGGCTTTTCGTCCTGAGCGGGCCGGAGACGCACCTGCATGACATTCTTTGGGCCGTCCATGACATAAAAAATCGTGGTAGAAGTAACGGCGAGGAAATTTTCGGGGAGTTCCCAGTTACGGTGGGTGGTCGGGGCCAACCGATGCAGTGTGGTTTGCGTGTTTCTCTCGTACGCGCGCGTGTGTGCGAGGCGTTCGCTAACTGAACCCGAGCGAGGCGTTCGCTTACTGAACCCGAGTGATCGATCGATCCCTCGCACTACTACGTACTGAAAATGAGCGATCGATCCCACTACGTACTGAAGCCGATCGATCCCTTCGCTGCTAACTGAACCCGAGTGATTCCTTCACTGCTAACTGAACCCAACTGATTCCTTCACTGCTAACTGAACCCGAGCTGCTAACTGATTCCTTTATGTTTTGTGGTACGCTAGACCCCTCCCGATCAACAGGACTCCGTTTCAACCATAGGTGGTCGAAGAGAAGTCCATTTCGTCTGTTTTGCGGTATGCCAGACCCCTCCCGATGAACAGAACCCGTTTCGACCGTAGGCGATTGAACGGAAGTCCATTTCCTCCGTTTTGCGGTACGCCAGACCCCTCCCGATGAACAGGACCCCGTTTCGGCTATTTCGTCCAAGCCGGTTGGCCCCCGATGAACAGGACGCATTCCGACCCAGTCGGTTGCCTCCCGATGAACATGACGTTGTTTCTCCGTTCCTGTAACCTCCCAAAATTCTAAATTTTGGAATGTTATATTAATTAAGTAATAATGATTTCTTGAGTGATTGTTGTTTGAAATTGAGTGGAAATTTGAAACTTTCTGAATGTTAAATGAGAGGGAATAAAAGGACTTTCACAAATATTCATTCTGGCATTTTATACCTTGCTTCCATGTATTCAAATTCATTTCAACACAAAACCCCAGAGTGAAGATAATATGACTCCGTTTTCACTGCTAACTGATTCCTTTATGTTTTGCGGTACGCTAGACCCCTCCTGATCAACAGGACTCCGTTTCAACCGTAGGTGGTCGAAGAGAAGTCCATTTCGTCTGTTTTGCGGTACGCTAGACCCCTCCCGATGAACAGGACCCGTTTCGACCGTAGGCGATTGAACAGAAGTCCATTTCCTCCATTTTGCGGTACGCCAGACCCCTCCCGATGAACAGGACCCCGTTTCGGCTATTTCGTCCAAGCCGGTTGGCTCCCGATGAACAGGACGCATCCCGACCCAGTCGGTTGCCTCCCGATGAACATGACGTTGTTTCTCCGTTCCTGTAACATCCCAAAATTCTAAATTTTGGAATGTTATATTAATTAAGTAATAAAGATTTCTTGAGTTATTGTTGTATGAAATTGAGTGGAAATTTGAAACTTTCTGAATGTTAAATGAGAGGGAATAAAAGGACTTTCACAAATATCCATTCTGGCATTTTATACCTTGCTTCCATGAATTCAAATTCATTTCAACACAAAACCCCAGAGTGAAGATAATATGACTCCGTTTTCATTGCTAACTGATACCTTTATGTTTTGCGGTACGCTAGACCCCTCCCGATCAACAGGACTCCGTTTCAACCGTAGGTGGTTGAAGAGAAGTCCATTTCGTCTGTTTTGCGGTACGCCAGACCCCTCCCGATGAACAGGACCCGTTTCGACCGTAGGCGATTGAACAGAAGTCCATTTCCTCCATTTTGCGGTACGCCAGACCCCTCCCGATGAACAGGACCCTGTTTCGGCTATTTCGTCCAAGCCGGTTGGCTCCCGATGAACAGGACGCATTCCGACCCAGTCGGTTGCCTCCCGATGAATATGACGTTGTTTCTCCGTTCCTGTAACATCCCAAAATTCTAAATTTTGGAATGTTATATTAATTAAGTAATAAAGATTTCTTGAGTTATTGTTGTATGAAATTGAGTGGAAATTTGAAACTTTCTGAATGTTAAATGAGAGGGAATAAAAGGTCTTTCACAAATATTCATTCTGGCATTTTATACCTTGCTTCCATGAATTCAAATCCATTTCAACACAAAACCCCAGAGTGAAGATAATATGACTCCGTTTTCACTGCTAACTGATTCCTTTATGTTTTGCGGTACGCTAGACCCCTCCCGATCAACAGGACTCCGTTTCAACCGTAGGTGGTCGAAGAGAAGTCCATTTCGTCTGTTTTGCGGTACGCCAGACCCCTCCCGATGAACAGGACCCGTTTCGACCGTAGGCGATTGAACAGAAGTCCATTTCCTCCATTTTATGGTATGCCAGACCCCTCCAGATCAACAGGACCCCGTTTCGGCTATTTCGTCCAAGCCGGTTGGCTCCCGATGAACAGGACGCATTCCGACCCAGTCGGTTGCCTCCCGATGAACATGACGTTGTTTCTCCGTTCCTGTAACATCCCAAAATTCTAAATTTTGGAATGTTATATTAATTAAGTAATAATGATTTCTTGAGTTATTGTTGTTTGAAATTGAGTGGAAATTTGAAACTTTCTGAATGTTAAATGAGAGGGAATAAAAGGACTTTCACAAATATTCATTCTGGCATTTTATACCTTGCTTCCATGAATTCAAATTCATTTCAACACAAAACCCCAGAGTGAAGATAATATGACTTCTTCCATTAAGGAAATGAAAAGGGTTTTGAAAAGATTTGAATTTCATTTGAAAATAATTCAAACCAGAAACTTTATGCCACTCAAGGAGTTTCATGAGAGAAGATAACATGACTTCTTCAAAATATACGAAATAGAGTGGGAAGTAATGAGGACCACTTTCAAATTTATTTGAACCACTTTTGGAAAAAATTCCATTTTGAGTTTGAAGATCATTTCCATTTATCAAATAAAATAAAGAGAAAAGGAAATATGACTCCTTAAAATATCAGAAATAAATATATGGAAAATGAATTATGAAACCAACAGAGATATATTTGAAAAATATTTGAAATCATTTGCATAGTCATTTCTTGAAATTATTGAATATTGCTTTTATTGGGTTTTATTCAAAATAGTTTCCTCTGAAAAATATTAATTATGAGTGAGGGTAAAATGACTCCCTACAAAGTAAAAATTGTGGTGAATTATTTTGAAGTCATTTGGTATTTTCAAAAAGTCATTTTGAGTTGATTTTAAGAACCAGATTGCTTCTGCAATTTTTAGAAATATTCGTTTATTTTGTTTTGTCAAAATAAATAGTTCACAGGGACCTAAATATCTCCTATTATTTTCCTACAAAATTTTAGTTTTTTTCGATTTCATTTGCTATTTATTACAAGCATTTTTGTTTTTCAGATCAACAAAAAAACCGCAGGCCCATTTACCTTCATGACCCAACCTGGGTTGTCTTCCTCCTCCCGCATGTACGGTTGTACGAGGGGGAGACTGATCTGGCTCCATGTCCAGCGCCCCCCCTCACTCCCGCGACCCCTCCCAGCCCGGAGATCGCGCACCTCCTTCGTCCCCGCACTTTCCCCGCGTCCTGCTCGTCCCATTAATGCGAGTTAATGCCCCTCGATCCTCGCCGGAGATCGGCCCTTGCCGGATTTCGGCCACCCCGTCCACTGCACCTGGACACCTCCCCGAGCCCTATAAGTACTTCCCCCTAAAATCCCTCTCTCCCCTCTACCGATTCCCTCCCTCGGGAGCTCTCCTCGCTCATTCCATCAACCGCACGAACTCGCCGGAGTTCATCAACTCCGGCGGCTTCTGCACCGCCGCCCGAGGCTCAGTTGGCCCTTCCCCGGCCTCCCCTGAGGTTGCTGCGACGTCCTCTTCCCAGACCGTGCTTTACTTCCTCCAGGAGCCACTGCAGCCTCGGATCCGAGCTCATCTTCCCCAACTCCGGCGACTAACTCCGGTGAGATCCAAGAAAATCTCGTAATTCTTTTTTTTTCAGAAAAATAGCAATCTTAGAAAAATCATATCTCCTAGTCCACTGATTCAAATTGAGTGATTCCAATTGCATTAGATCAAAAAAATTGTAAATTTTCTGAATAGGTAACAAGTTTTTATGTTTGACTATTTAAATTTGAATTTGATCAAATTTCCTTAAATCCTTTGATTTGACCTAACTTGAGTTTAATGAATTATTTTTGCATCATTCTTTTTGCAGTTTGTCACTAGATCTTTTGCCTATCCAGTAAGGTTTCACAATATATTTTTGGAATAATTTAAAATTGAGTTAAACCAAAAACAGTATTGTTTTGACTATAGATTTGTTTTATTCTTCAACTATTTGTTTTTAATTGTTTTTAAGTAATTCTTTTTGTCACTTTTGACAAATTATAATATGTTTCTGTTAGACATTAGTAGACAATTTTTATAATTAATTAAAATTATTTTGCTACTGTTTTGTATTAAAACTTGTATAGATGATAACTAGAGTTTTATAATAACAATTAAATTGATTCTTTTTGCTAATAAAACTTTGAGTAAAATTCCTTCTGTTAGATTAATAAAAACTCTATTTTTTTATTTCTTTTAAGAATTTATTTACTACAGAAAAATTTATGTTTTGTTTTACAACTATCAAAGTTTTACAAAGTGTTTTCTAGAGATTCCTTTGAATTGATCTTTGTGTTTATCTTGGATTTCACTTTTGGTTTTCTTCATGTCATGCATGTTAAATTACTTGTTGATGCCCTTGTATGAGTGTTTTCTTATGTATGCAATTGTTTGCTTCGTTAGATTATCCGGAGTGCGAAGCTTGCTACTACGAATCACTAGAGTTTGAAGGACATCATCAAGGCAAGTCACATTGATCATGTTTTAGCAATACCCATGATTTTTATTGCATTAGATTCAACTTTCCACCTTGCATCAAGTAGGTAAATTGAAATTGTAGTTCTTGAGTAGTATCATGAGGTAGGAACCCCAATACCCTTGTTATTAAGCCCTGGGAATCGATGAATAGTTGTTATTGCTATGCTTTAGTAGACGGGGATTGGTATGAGTGATTCATGAAAGTTGTGAGAGTGAAGATGATCTGGATCAACCTCAAGACTTCAACAATTTCAATACACCTCTGGGTGGACTAATTGCAAGAAGAGGGCACTTGATGTCTATCAGGACATGCCCAAGGGATCATGGGGATGTACCAGTGATCACCCAGTTCTACGACCTTGCCAGAGGATCCTGGGGATGTACCAATGATCACCCAGTTCCACGACCTTGCCAGGGGATACTGGGGATGTACCAGTGATCACCCAGTTTTTAAAGGCCACCCAGGCTCAAAGGGATTGATGGATCTTTCAAGACCAGAAGCTTCCGTGTGGAGCCGCAAGCTATTATGGGCTCTAGCATAGTTGAGTGCTTCGGAAAGACTGTGTCTCGGTCATCCTATTTTCAAACACCAGGCAGTGCGAGGACTTCAATGGAGGCGATCGAGTCTTGCGGGTAAAAGTGCGCAAACCTCTGAAGAGTGTTAACCTAATCGATTAGCCATGTCCCCTGTTACGGACAATTTGAGCGACTGGAATTGGAATTATCTGGAAATCTCAACACTGTTACCAATTAAAAAATTGGGTTAATGATAACTTTGGGATATGAGAATTGGTTGGTGGAACCATCTCATTATTGACATTAACTTTGTAGTAATTTAATCTGTTTAATCTTGAGTTAGGGAAAAACTAACATTTATGCAAAAACTCAGACTTAGAGCCACAAAGCCAAATTGCATATAGAGATAGACTTATTTCATTTGCTTTCTCATGTGATCTTGCCAGTACATTCAATGTACTGACCTACACGGCTGCAACGTCTCATGTTGCAGGAGTTTCTACGACGAGTAAGATTTACGTTGTAGGGTTACGGTCTACACTCAACTTGCCGTTGGCGTTGATGGGACTCCACACCCTTATGATTGTTTTTTCGCTGTGTTATATGAGGTATACTCTGGATCTACATTATCTTTTTAACATGTGATGTTATGGTATTTCATCGATGTACTGTGTGTGCTAGCATACTGATCCAGGGATAGCACAGAAAGCACAGAGGCACCGATCCATTTGGGTTGGGTCGCTACAGTTCCGACCCAGCCGGTTGGCTGCCAATGAACAGGATGCCGTTGCTGCGTACCCCCACAGTCGCCTCTCCATGTACACGAGCCATGGCCGTACGTATGTGCGAGTACGCGTTCCAGACCCCGCCCGTATGTACGTACGTGGCCGTCTTTTTTGCAGCGTGGCTGCACGTACGTGTACACGATTTAGACGGGACTGTCTGAACTGCTACGTAGGGGGATCTACTACAACACGTGTCGCTCCTTACACGGCCACGGTTCATGAGACCGATTGACCAGTATGTACGTACACGTTTGCGACCAGACAGATAACGCTACGTACACTTCGACCTGGTGGGTCCCAACTGTCAGGGGGATAAGAAGGTACTTCCTTGCATGCAAAGATATAGCTGGTGGGTCCCAGCTGTCATGAGAAGGAATCATTTTTATTTTTTGGCGAAAGAGGCACTTCCTTGCGTGCGAAGATGTAACTGGTGGGTCCCAGCTGTCAGGGTAGGAAATAATTTTTTTTGCGTAATAAGGAGGCACTTCCTTGCGTGCGAATATGTAGCTGGTGGGTCCCAACAGTCAGGGGGAGGAATAATTTTTTTCGCGTAATAAGGAGGCAGTTGCATGCGTGCGTCCATGGACCTGGTGCGTCCCCACTGTCAGCCTCTCCACGACGGTCCTCTTCCGATGACTCTCGTTTGTTGACCACGCGGCGCCGAGCGCACCAAGGCGGTGGACGACGGCGAGGCCCCGGACGGGAATGACCCGAAGATGGGGAAGACGCGGCAGTGGAGTCGCAGATGAAGAGGAGTACGGGTGTTGACTGGTTCGGTTGCGGGGTTGGGCTACACTCGACGGAGAATAAAGGAGGTGCGGAGGAGTGGATGGATGGACGGCCGTCGGTGGGTTAGCGTTTCGCAGCGAGGCGCTCGAAGCAGCACCGCTGGACGCCGGAGGATGGAGCAGGCGGTCCCGCCAGCGCTGGAGGAAGAAGACGAGAGATTGAAGAACAATGCCTGCTGTTCGATGTAAATCCAACGGATAAGGCTGTCAGAATCTTTTTTTTTTTGACTAAGTTTTTTTTAGGGTAACTTATTTTGACTAAGTTGACAACGCCTTGCGTAGGCTTCGACCTATTCGCCCACATGTCAGCCAGTCCATTTGGTGGGCTGGGTGAAAAAATAATGTAGCATTTATGCAGCCCATTTATATATTTTGTTAGAATTTACAGCCCATTTGCATTGTTCTGGAAATACACGAATTTGCTGGGCTGGGTAAAAATATCATGTTGGGCTGGACGAAGCAATGTTATAAAAACATAAACTAGTGCTGGGCATTTTATTATAAAACTACATAATTTGCGGAGCATAAACATGTGATTGCACGTCTATTACTACATTGGTCCGTAAAATCAGCAAGCTTATGTACGCAATCACCAGGAATTAGCTTGCCAACTTATTGTTAAATAATTATTATTATTTGGAAAGAACTTATCGATTTACCAAATAAAATATTATTTATTTTGATGTGTTAATAAGACGTGGGGTATTATTATTATTTTAGGCTAGACGTGGGACAATTGAGTTGGTTTTAGGGAAAATCATTGGGAGAAAAATGAGAGATAGGATTAATAAAAAACAAAAATAAAGGAAGTGGGAAGGTCTTGGATGAAGGACAGGTGAAATGGGAACCTTATGGTCTTTCTATAGAAGGGAAAACATAAGTTGAGTTTGGCATTCTTATAGAAAAATAGAAGTGAGTTGTGCGTTATCTTCAAAAAAACAAACATAAGTTGGGTTGCTGATGTTATAAACAAGCTAGGTCGGGAGGCCCAGAGGCCAATTGATACCTGCTGGACCTAAAAAAAAAGTTGAAACCCGCGGGATCCACTGTGTCTGCATGTTGTGGGCTGCGCATGTTAAACAACAAAACCTAGGCTGAGCAGGCCACAACCCAGTTGTTACTTGTTCGACATCTGAAAAATTCTCTCGTTTATTGACTACATTGACAATCTCGTGGGTCCCACACATCAACCTCCCATAAGGAGGAAGCATTTTTTGCAATATATAAGGAGGCACTTGCTTGCGTATGGCCATGGACCTGGTGGGTCCGGACTGTCAGCCTCTCCACGTATAGTCATCTCCCGATTCCTCTCGTTTGTTGACCATGTTGAGAAAGACAGGCGTCGGCGCCACGACGAGAGCACCAAGGCAGAGGATGACGTCGAGGCCTTGGTCCGGAACGAACCAGAGCCGGGGAAGACGCAAGCTGAGGGGAGTATGAGGGTTGACTGGTTCGGGTGCAGGATGGGCCGGTGAGGCTGCCATCGTCGGAAAATAAAAGGAGATGTGGGGGAGTAGAGGGATGGCCTGGCCAGCGCCATAGAGGGATGGGTCATCGAGGCGTGCACGGCAGCGCCGCCAGCCGCTGTAGGAAGAGGACGAAAGATTGAACAAGAACGACATACGTTGGATTTCAATCCAACGGATGTGGCTGGCAGAATCCTTTGTGGACTAAGTTTACATCTTGCTTAGGGTCGAACTTCGTGGTTTCGAAATGTCAACCTCCAAATCTCTGGTGGACATGCAGCCCTTTTTTGAAAATTTGCTAACAAAATAAAGAAATACAAATGGATAGGTGGTTGGTCCCAGATGTCTGTGTACGTGACCTGCTGGGTCCACCTGAGAAGGGGAATATATTGGGAGGAAGAAGATTCAAAGCACACCAGCCGTTGGATTTCAATCTAATGGCTGCCAGAAGGACAGACGCAAGAGGTATCAAACTTAACTTGTTCTCGTCATTCGTGATCAAAGATGACCACCCTGAGTGAAGTTCTCTGATAATCTC
The DNA here is from genome assembly GCA_039707655.1 of Elymus sibiricus. Classification (NCBI taxonomy): domain Eukaryota; kingdom Viridiplantae; phylum Streptophyta; class Magnoliopsida; order Poales; family Poaceae; genus Elymus; species Elymus sibiricus. The sequence continues at coordinate 292,399,865 of CM077676.1, forward strand.
GGCACAACGAATGACTGGGCAACCTACAGAAAACCGCACTCAGACTTCAAAAAAACAAAAACCGCACTAAAAAATGATACACCTGTTGGATCCCCATAAGCATGTTGTGGGCCGCGGATGTCCTAAGAAAAGAAACCTGGGCTGGGCAGCCACAGCCCAGTTGATACCTACTCGACCTCAAAAAATTGGAAACATGACAACCTAGTGAACTAGTACTCTTATTACATACATAAGCTAGCAAACAGGTTCATGGGTTCTTAGACGAAATATTACGGATAAAACAGATAATCACGACACAGAGGCTAATGCATGAAACACTCAGATGATAAAGGTGCTTAAACAGACAAACTACACCATCTAGATCTTCCTGGAACGCTTGATCATGACACTGCGGCTGTCCGTGTACTCCTCGATTATGGGAAGCAGACACGCCCTCATGTCTAAGATCCGCCTGTACATGTCGTAGCATGCGTATGCGTCCTTGGCCGCATAGGTGATGTAGGCTAGATTCAGAGGTACCTCCCACGTGTTGAGGTCCTTCGTATCCACGTCTTCTTTCATGTTGGCGTAGCAGGGGTCGATGATGGCCGCAGCGAGGTCAACCAGGGAGTCCTTCTCCTGCCCGTTGCCGATGATCTTGTATTGCTTCTGGATGTCCACGAGCTTCTTGCACCAGATGGCCGAATCGTAAAGCACAGTGGCGTTCTTCCTGCTCTCCACAGTAGCGAAGGCGCAGTCGGCGGTGCGGAGGAAAGTGGAGAACTCTCCACAAGACCCCGTGACCCTACAGTAGTGGTAGACAAGAGCCTGGTCGCACACGCATACCTGGGCGACGGCGATCCGATGGTCCCTGTCAGGAGACGGATGGATGGGCACAAGGTCTAGTCATGTGACCTTGTGCTTCTCCTCCTATAGGTACTGTTTCAACTTGGTGAGGCAGCGCTTCACCGAGTCTGGATTGTTGGTGTACATCACATTCAGCTTGGTGCTGCCATGGGCCTGAACGGCGAACTCAAAGGTGAACTCCTTGCTGAAGTCCATATCCAGCAAGCTCACCCCTCGGATCGCCATTGGAGTCCCTTCTCACGTAGAGTTGATGTGGCGGTTCTCGTTTTGTGGGGATTGGGGATAGGGGGAAGATAAAGACGATGGGGAGATATGTTCAGCGAAGGGCTCCTTATTTACACTGGGGATCGGTGTGTTGTGGGGTACTGGGTGGCGGCGGTAGCAGTTAGTTTTTCCACTCTTGGGGAACTGCAATCGCCAGTGAACGTAGTGGGTAGGCGGTGGCAGTAGTTCATTTTTCCACTCTTGGGGAACTACAATCGCCAGTTACTGGGTACAGGCGGCAGCCGTTACTACCCCCACCTCCCTCGCCCGGCAGAACACGCCTCCTCGCCGCATTCAGATGCTTCCATTAAACCCGCGTGGAAGCCGAGAAACCTATTCCAGCCACACATCCGTTCACGAGTGTGTCGGCATTAAACACAACGCCGGGCAAGCTCCTCCCGTCCGCCGGCTATTTAAACGATGCCAGACGGCTAGCAAAAATCGCAACACACCGCCGCTCCCATCTCCATGCACCATTTTCTGCACAATCTCCATGGCACCCGGCCATAAGATCAACATGCAAGCATTATTCTTAGGTTGTTGTCCCCTACATCATCATGCCGTGTTTCACAGCTTGCAAGATCACAACCAACTCATAAGATTCCCATAATATGCATCTCAATGATTCATAGATCAGAGCATACTTTACAACTAAAACAAAGTTGTGAGAATGTGTGTACAAATAAAGAAATCCTTCGATGCTTCTCTCAGCACCAGCAAACCATAAACCTAATTTATGTAAGCACTTTGATTCAAGGATTTGCTGCAACACTGTGATTCAAGGATTTGTTGCAACACTGAAACCACTGCCGTTTATAGGCACACATGTCAAACATTGGCAAACGAACATGTTCTGGGTCGCTGGTGGCACTACCACTACCAATATCTGCATAAGCGGGTCGCCAAGAACTTGTGGAATGCTTTCACCATCCCAACTGTAGCTGAGTAACCCTGTTCGCACAGATAATGAAAAAGCATGATTACTATAATAGTGGCACTAGTTGATGAAACATACACTAATAAATAGAATCAACTTTATTTTCTTAATGGGAAAAGAATGCGACAAAATAGCTTCATTAAAAAAATACAACAGTAGCACAGTATGACAAAGCAGGATCATGTGGATGAAGGACAGTACTGACCTATGTGAGATGACTTTGTGAGATCAAATTATTCTTCAGGTCCCGTATCTTGCCATGAAGGCAATTCGTTGAAAACTATGAACAACTTCAGTGTGGCAGTACAAGGAGGGGCCTTGAGTCATTCCAATCTCTTCTTTTGTGCAGTTCAACTAAAATTATGGCGCACGCTGTGCAGTGAGGGGGAGAGGGGCCCCCCTGCGCCGCCTCGACGGTAGGCCTGATGGACTCAACTAGTTCAGTGCACATGCTATGTGATTGATGCAGTGCAAATGGACTCAATTCTCCCATATACTCCTTCTGCAAGTTATCTACATTGGAAATGAAATGATAGCTAAGACAGTAGCTCTATTTTAACTGTATTATTACTTCATTTTATCGGTGGCACTAGCGGTGCCAAAACATTGCCTCAAATTATTAGTGGCATTAGATTAAGATGCAAAAACAATAACATTATTGCTTTCTCATAGCAGTGCAAAATAGTAGCACGGGATCACTAGCTGAATGCATAATCAAAATGAAACCAAAAAGGAACATACCCCATCATGGGAACCATAACTACGGTCAACGCCATTATAGACGGGTTGACACCAGTCACCAACATGGATGATTCAATTCATGCGACCTTTTTGTGCAGTTCATCAAAAATAGAGCAATGTTTGCATCATGCAGCTAGCAAGAAGTACTTGGTCCCACGAGCTGGCAGCTTCTTCTTCATTAGTTGCACTAAAATTCACCAACATCAAGGTTGGCTGTCATGCTCGTGGAAGGTGCAACTATAATTTGCTTATATTTTTGTGCAATTCCACTAAAATTAAGTGCCATTGTGGTGACGGTGACGGCTAATCTTGCAATCACTAGTGGTTTCAACAACGAGTTCGATGTTGACCGAGTGGCTTGGGAATCCCAAATAGAGGTCTGGTTCCTATGGAGGGTCTTGTAGATAGTCAGGCTTCTCAACCTTTTTCTTTTGTAGTTGTCTGTACTCAGACATGTTTATGCTTCCGTTGCTTGTATGACTTTGTATGTTGGGTCATGTGACCCCTGCTTCTAATAACCATGTTATGTATGGCTTTTCAAGCCTTATCTATACTTGAGTTGTAGAGTTATGTTGTGATGCCATGTTGTGCAACACATACTTGCATGTCATGCGTACGTGTGATATGTATTGCTATGTGTGGGGTTCGACACCTAGTTATGTGCCTTTGGTAGCCTTTCTTACAGGGAAATGCCTCCTAGTGCTTCCACTGAGCCTTAGTAGTTTGCTACTACTCCGGAACACATGGATTGACCGACATGTATCCTTCTTTGCTCCTGTGTCTGTCACTACGGGGAAATGTCACATGTTGTTCCTTTAATTCCTTGCCGCATGCTACGACTTGGGTTCATACGTTGATGACCAACACGTGCATTGTTGGGTTACCTATGTCTGTCCCTGTATGACTGTGCCACTTTGGTTTATAACTAGTCATGTCGACCCGGGTTCTCTGTCACATGGATGCTAGCGACATAATCATATAAGTGAGCCAAAAGAAGCAAACGGTCCCGGCCAAGGTAAGGTGGCAGCCGTCGGATATCGTGCGTGAGGCAGCAAAGCGATATGATGTGTTACATGCTAGATCTGTGTGACCTAGGCTCGGGGTCCCGACAGGGCTTTGCATGCCCAACCTGTTACCGTTGTAGGTCCTGCCCGGCTAGCATGTTTTCGAATGCCTAGCCCAATTTTGGATGATACTGGACCTAGCCGGTTGGCGTGGTTTGGTAAATATAGACCTGGCCGATTGTTGTGGTTTGAAATATCTACCTCTGTGTTAGACGTTGCGGGATATGGTCAGCGCGTTGTTGTCCCATCCTTCCTTGGCTGGTCGGTATAAGGTTGGCATGTGCTTTTGTGGGTCACATTAGCAATTCGTGTCATGCCAGGCCAGTTGTTTCCCTAATTTCATTTGCTTCCTTTCTACCCGGATCTTGGCCGGGTAGAGTCCTGGTCGTTCCGCAAGGTTGCCGTTAGGTGTATCAATTTATCATCAAAAATTTATGACATTATTGCGGAATATTAATCAGACCATTTTAAGAGAAACTCACCTTTCATAATATTTGTGCAGCTGAAGAACTAAAAAAGCAAAATGAAAATGGAGCACTTAAGCTTCGTCATAGACCGGCCTTTTGGGCGGCCCATAGGCGATGACTGAACATTGCCCTTCTTGAAATTTAAGCCGACCTCAATATAGTTTTTATGTCCTCTTGTTTGGTATGTAATTCCAAGCTTAATTTAGATAGTTTGTAAATGAAATATCTGTGATGCATAATTAAACACACGAAGTCACTGCAATTGAAGGAAACTGATCAACGTGCGTGCGCGTGTGTGTGTGTAAAGCAAATGAGCTGTTACAAGATAAAACATACAATCCAATGAAAAGACATATAAGAGAGAACAATTACATGCTAATTAGACTATATGAACTATCTATACTTGCTACTTTTTCTTCTCCTCATGCTCCTTCTTGACGCGTGCACCGAAGTCCTGGGCCCTCTTAATTCGGCCCTTGGCTACCTCCACCATCTCTTGTGATTACACCATCCCGACTTCTAGGTCCGCAACCCTCTACACGGCCAAGGCGTAGCGCGGCAGGGAGGCGATCGGGACCGGTGGCCGCTTCCTCGTTGCCACGAGCCTTGAGCTCTACAGGTATAGACCGCGCGAGGGCTTTTTCAGAGTGCGTGATAATGTCGTTGAGCCGACGGGCTTCCTATTTTGTGCGCCTCTCCTCAGGCATGATGGCGTCTCGAATGACCTAAAACTCGCCCAATCTGTTGTCTTCGTCCTCAATGGTAGGGGCACAGGACACGGCTCAAACACCAAACTCTCCATAGTCCAACGAGACTGTCTGTACTCTACCTTGACAGCTTGTCCGTGTCCCTATGGCTTGTTGTTTTCTGAGAGGAAGTGGAGTAAAAGGCAATCTTGGCGAGATAGGAGGAGGCAGTGAGGCAACACCGACGAGGGGTGGTGCAAGTGGTGTTGCTCTGTATAAATAGTCGGATACTGGCGTGGGGATGGTCACCGACAGCTGAATGGGCACCGTGAAGCTGTAGGAATCCCCAATGACGCGCATTTGGAAACCACGCGTGCGCTTATAATTGAGGATGCATGAATGAACCTTTGTTCACTTTCTCATTGATCAACGCGGGAAGGACGCTGATTAAACTAGTGACCGGTCACTAATTTGCTCGTGAGTGATGAACACATATCACGGACTGGTTAATTATGAGCACTGTCTATGATAGCATTTTCGTCCGCGCGAGGTGAACCGAGGTGGAAGAAGGCCACATCACTGACCAATCAAATTTAGACATGTCAGAGTTGACTACCATGGGATGCTTATCATTGACGCACCCAGGGTGCCTCGTCTATGATGACCTTTATCACTGACGTGTGGTCGAAGGCCGGTCAATGATGAGTGGTATGTAGTGTTCGCATCTGTAGTAATGGAGCCAGGCTTGCATGTGAATCTATCACTGCTGGTTATTTAACTTCCCAGGAATGTGATAGGTTCTTCGAGTGAACTACTACCGGTTACCGAAGACAAAAAGGTTGCAATGTGTGGAGGGTGGGTTAATGGGAGTTAGAGCGGTGGCTTGTCCCAGTGGGATACTGTGAGATGTGAGATGAGTGTGAACCTCTGCATGCAGCGGGGAATTAACAAGGCCAATGCGTCACGTCTCCCATGCTTCCCGAGGAACACAAGCGCGTGGAACCGCATGTAGCACTACACCCCCTCGACGCTGACTCCTTGGGAACGGCCGGCTCAGACATTGTTCATCCTCAAGGCCAAGGGCGGCTTTAATTTCGTGAGAACAACAGACTCGGTGTCGGCTGGTCTGCCAAGTTTGATGTATCTATCAACCCTGATTGAGTACTCGATGCATCTTCTTCATAAAATGGGTAACACGATTAATATTTCATCATACATTCATATTCAATCTGTTGGAGATATGCCCTAGAGGCAATCATGTGATGATGATATTTCCCTATGTATTCATGAGTCTTTTGTATTGTCCTTGAACATCATCAATGATATGTATCAATAAGTATGTAACTTGTTTGTGGAACTATGTATTGTATGATGATCGTTCTAATGGTTCCTAGTTGATAAGGTTATGCGGACACATATCCTTGACTAGTATATGACTCGGTTGATGACTATGTTTCACAAGTCATGTGCATGGAGATGCTAAACCGATAGTATGGACTTGGGGATGGAGATCACCGAGTCGGACAAACCCACTTTGAGACGCAGCGAGATATTGTCATATGTTAGTCTCATGTACAATGTCTATGCCATGTCCTAGACCTGAGGTCCTCGCATGTTCTCGGGATGAGGATCGACTCACTTAGGGTCTATCAAACGCTACTCCGTAACTAGGTAGTTATAAAGGTAGCTTTCGGGTGAGTTGTGAGACGTGCCGCGAGACATGGCTGGCCAAGATGGGATTTGTCCCTCCTATATGGAGAGATACTCTCTGGGCCATCTCAAGTGATCAGATTTGGAAAGCATGGCCATGCGACTTGGGTTAAGTGTTAACCCAGTTTGGGAATCTGTATCACGGTTTCGAGAAGAGAGGTCGAGCTACCACAAGGGTGACAAGTACTCGCCTTGAGCTCGACAACATATATCGTGAGGCAAAAGGAATGTTGCATATGACACATTGTCGAGGTTCGTCAAACGACTTTACGCACACATGGGAGTTGGCACGTTCTGCTAGGAGCCGCTACCAACTATCGACTTCGGTCGTGTCCATGTGTACGTGAACCTATAGGGTAGCACACTTAAGGGGCTGCAGCCCATTCGGATTGGATCCAAGTGGAAAATGGATGTAGACTCCTAGTGGGCTCAAGTGTTGAGCCCACCTCGGAGGTCTATATAAACGGGAGTGAGCGCACCACTTAGGGTTGATCATCTTCCACCCGTGACAGCCACCACTCCAACTCCCCACGCCCATGCCGCGAGACCAGACCTAGCAGTCCGCCGCCCGACGCTGCTCCCCGCACGTGTGGATACCTTGGAGGCATCGCATCTACGGTGCTCGGATGAACCGTTCGAGGGATTCGCGAGGTACCATTCGCGGGAGATCACCGTTCGTGGCTCTTTGTTGTTCGCGGGAGTTCGGTTACGCGAGGAGGAGATGCCCCGGGAGATCGACTACACGCATCACCAACTCTACTTCCGCTGCGGTGACTGCGCATCTAGTGGTAAACCCGATCCCGTGATCTATTTCCAGAAGCATGATCTTGGGTGCGCGGTAGAAAATTTTATTTGGCGCTAGCGTAGCGTATTGCCTGTTCCTTCACAATCCAATCCTATTTCTGGACAACGAAAAAAATAGTTCACCTAACTTCTTGGGTGCATTTGTTTTTGCACCAAGGGCACAACGGTCATCGCATTTTGCATATAGTTCGGTAAAAAGGTTCTAATAGTTCACCTCGCTTCTTGGTTGCATTTGGTGTTCGCACCAATGGCGCAACAGGTCTGATGCCCCTCGTGGACAGCCTATGTGTGTTGGTCCTTGTGTGGAAAAGGAGGTGCTTTCGCTACCCAGACCTTTCTCCTACTCCCATACCGATTGCAAAGGTAGGGAGGAAAGGATATCACTGTTACCTATTCCCTCGACATCCTAACCTCCACACTATAGTAACCTCTGCAACAATATGCTTGGTTTTCTGGGGGGGAGTGGCGAGAAGTGGTGGTGGTTGAGAATTGGGGGAGGATGGTAGGGATTAGGGAAACCCTAATTTGGTTAAGGAAGGCTGCCCAAAATGGAAGGAGGGGGCATATATATAGATTAAAAAAATTCTACACGGCGCAGGCCAGCAGTCATGGAAACCATGACGACGTGCACCCTAGCGAACGCACAGTGTCTTCCCTAAATGCAACGAATTGTGGCATACACCTCTCATGTGTTGTTTTTTTTGCATGGTAATACGTGTCTCATTCAAATCATAAAGATCAAAGTACAAGTCACGTAAAGACCGACATGACAAAACTGAAAAGCCAGCAGAACATCTCTGAGCTTGACACTAACGTCCGTCACCTGCCTCCGGCACCACCACAGTAGCCACCAAAAGAAAAAATGATGGATCACCTCCTCACCTGAGCTCAACGCGGCTCCATCGCTGATATGCAGCTTTGCAGACCTCCAAGGTGGCTCACCAAAGGTGAAGCCATTGCCATTGAACGAATCAAACCGGGGCAACACCCCAGACAAGCCATCGAACTCCAGGTCTGGCACCCCACCACGAGAAAGATGCCAAAGGGGGAAACCATACCTGCAATCCATCAACCATGAACCCAACACACGTTCGGTCTTCCAGAAGTCGTCAATGCAGACCACAATCTGCATCTGCTCCTAGACTACCTCCCAAGCTCCGCATCGAAGCTGGAGCAGACGTCGTCGCAACGGCGGAGCCCGAGGACACAAGTCCACCACAAGGATGCCGCCACCGCCACAAAATTCCTGCTTGAACAGACTAGTTCCTAGATCCATCACCGACCATAGAGATGATCGCCTTGCCAGAGAAGAATCCGGAGCTTCTTTATTCAGCATCGCCGTCGCCATCATCAAAGCCAAGACGTCGAACAATCCAAAACCTAAGCTACTAGGGCCCTAGATCCTAAAGCTAAAACGATCCATGCGCCCGGGATCCGGCGACCCCCCTCACCATCGATGACCGAGAACAGCGCTGGAAGGCTAGCCTCTTGCTGGTGGCGGCTAGGGTTTCAAGCCGCCAGGGACAAGAGGAAAAACGGAGGATGCATGTGCCGAGGGGGTGTACGTGAGTAGTGTATGTACCTTTACTGCTTATAGGATTATTTACATGCTATATCACTACTACACTTATTGGTTTTGCGTTTTTCATGTGCACTTTGTTCTATTTCCTGACACATTTTCTGAGGATTTTGGTCTGCTCGCAGCATAGATGCAACCCATAGAATGTACTTCCTTCCTACATTTGTACCACTCTACCGTGTTATACCACATTCCAGTCAGGACAACCCCGTTGCATGCAGGCTAGGCGTCTCTACCCGGTGGAGCAAATACCGGGCCTGCGAGATGGCCCCGGGAGAGCCCTCGGCCAAGGTGTCGTGGACTCATGAGTGGACGACTCCGACGCTTACTTGGCTACTAGGGTGGACCGGGCTGGGTTATGCTGGGCAGCTCTTCGGCAACGTGCCGGGTTGGCATCGGGTCGCTGCTTCCTTGGCCGAATGGTGTGTTTTGGGATGTCACCAGCCTTTGACCGATGCGGTCTGGCCGGATGGTGTGTTTTGCCATGTCTGTCCGCCCTTTTGATGTTGTGGCCTAGCTGGTTGTCGTGTACGTTGCACGTGCTCGCAGATCGCACTCTTCCCTGCCCCATCAACTGCCAGGTCAGTTGATGGCTCTATATCTTACGCATTTTTAGAGCTCATTTGTTGCATGTTCTCTTCATATATCATGTCCCATTGAACCAAATAGTTATCCATTATGTATGATTACCGGTTTTTGCACTTATCATTGTGAGCATTGCACATTTAGTATTTTATTTAGTTTTTATTAGTTTTCTTTGTTTTCTTGTGTCTACAGGTATTTTGGAGCAACCTAGGACCAAGCACGATGAAAGAACCAAGGATGGCTTCAATACGAAGTCAGCCAGGGGTCAGAATTAGCCATTTCGAAGGTTGGAAAAAGTCATTTTTTTCAAGTGCTCCAAATCAATATCTAAGACCAGAAATGGATCTACGTCGTTCATACAAATCCAATGAGCCCAAGAACGTCAAATTCTGAGTTCGTATGAAGATTTGGCGGCCATTTTACCGGAGCAGGTCACATCAAAAGACGGCCTTTCATGCGACCGCGCGCAATTGTTTTGGCGGTCGTTTGACGTGCACACAGCTCCGAAATTTGTCCTTCCAAATGGGATTCTTCACCGATTCCGTCCCCGTTCGATCCCACAAGATCCTTGGCTCGTCAAGAAGAGATTGGGAGAGGATAAGGCTCATCTTGAGCCCTTGGATTAAGCCCATCAAGAGAGGAGGCTAGGGAGGCTCCTATATGGGTCATCCTCGACCCTAGCCGCCGCCATACATCATCTTCACATCTCATTCATCAACATCGTATCTCCATTGCTGCTCCACCACCAAGAGAAGGAGGGACAACACCTGAGAAGAAGGAGGAGGCTCCATCACCATGAGCACCGGCCTTCGCGCCGGTGCCGCCACCACCGGTGGCGCCCCCATCTCCATCACTTCCACGGAGGCTACCATCATCATCATCTCCACCGCGCCGCCGCCATCACCACCATGCTTCTTCCTTCACTGGCTTGATGCCAGCTTGTAACTTGTCCCTAACCTTCATGTCATTGATTGAGTAGTTGTACTAGTTCTTGAGGATATGGTTGAACCCTTTATGATATTTGTTAAGATCCAATATTACCTGTTCATGCTTTGAGTTAGTAGCCTTCGTGAATGTTGAGAGGAGCGCTCACTCACATTTGTGCCTTATGCCATGAAGTATGTTATAGTCGTTGTTAGGGTTGGGATATTGGGGTAATTAGAGGTGACAGTAAAAGCCTCGGTTCCTCGCCTTTGCAATTGATTGGGGAGAAACGGAGAACCCTTAGAGAGGCCACGTCCACGGGGCAACCCTTAATTATCATGAGTTGAACCCTATGGGGGAGACTATGATGGTGGCGTGCGTGGCACGAAGTCTACCTCGAGTAGAACATGTACTGTACCCGGCTTCGCCCACTTATGCATTTGACGAGTTACTAGAGGATACGATAGTTCATATATGTGGTAGTGATTCCAGAACCCTCGAGAACGCTTTACTACTCAATTGTGTTCCTTACTAACTTAGTGACATTTAATTCTTGTTTTCACCTTCTTGTTAGTAGTTTAGTTAATTATCCTTTTTGTCTTGTTTTCCTAGCAACCTATTGAGTAGACTATTTCCAAACTCCGGTTTGGGTGCGTACGTGGCTGCGTGAAAGTGACAACGCAGTTGCGAGGTTTGTGGTGGCTTCCTATTCGCTCCCTGTGGGATTCAACACTTACTTATCAGGAAAGTGCTACAACAGCCCTGTGCACTTGTCGGACATCAAGTATTTTCTGGCGCCGTTGCCGGGGAGCATAGTGCTTACTTATTACTTACCCGCTCGCACTTAGTTTATTTCGTTTGTTGCTATTTATCTTACTGATTTTATCTTAACCCAAAAATACAAAAAAAATGTCTTGCTTTGAGATGAAGACATAGTTGCTGCAATGAAACGAGACAATGGAAGAGGAAGGGTATATGAAGAATACCAGCACTCCCAAAAAGGTATTGTTGTGGGTGAGCAATTTCTGGTGTTGGATCATGTAACCTCGTTGATCTTGAATTTTTGCATACAATGCGGATCCAGTGACCACATGAGCTTTTTTTTGCAAAGATCACCCTCACCCAGTTGTGAGATCATATAACCATGGTGATTACCCTGATGACAAAGTTGAATTCATTGAGGAGATGATGTTAATGCTTAGATACTATGAGCTTATAGGTTGGGCTGAAAGATTTCCAACTGAAGGCATAACTAAGCATAAAGGCTTGATAGAGGAAGTCTATGATTTTTGTTTAGATTGTGATTTTGATGAAAATCCTTTATTTGGACTATGACATGCAGCCTACCGCAACCTCCCAAGTCACTATTTCGCGGGAACATAACCTTATGCAGGAACACAAAGAAAATATCATCAAGCCACAAGAAGAAGAAAGGTTGGAAAATAAGCCAGAGGAAAGATGAAGGATGGAATGCGCACTATCCAGAAACTCCTACCAATGGTAAATTTTTTGACATACTTAATGTGCAATTTGATGAAAACGACGAAGGTTATGATTTACCTGTAGCTCCTCACCCTCTTGATTATAAAGATATTGTGAAGTTGCAGCTACTAACTTTTCAGACATCTCTACCTAGCTCGATGCATCGGTACTCGCCCAAGAGTGAGTACAAATTTACATATATGATGCTGATGCACCGTAAGCGAGTGCGCCTCTGACCGAGCTCTTCTATGAGGCGCTCCAAACCCCGGTCATAGGTAATTATCACACTCGGGGTTGATATCCCTTGGGATCCGGGTGGATGACCATATGGAGCACCGAGGCCTAGCTATATGGCTATAAAGAAAGCACTGCTAGGGAGGTAACCCAGAAGTCCGAAGGTGACTTTCTTAGTTTTGTGTCTTGAGTCTAGTTTCATTCATGTTGCATTGGCACTTCTGTTTTATTTTGAGTAGTTGCTATTTGAGTTGGTTGCAATTGTTTTCATTGGTAAAATTTGTAGCATGTCGGTAGCCTATTTTTGTTGCATACCTCCTCCTATTTTTATTGCAATATTGCTATGTGCTTAACGTGAGGAGGAAGCACAAAAAATTTCATGAAGTTTTGCAGCTCCAGGAGAAAGGACGGCGTTCCATATGACCGTCTCAGTCGTTTCAGCGCCAGTATGAGCTCGTGGCCGCAAGTAAGAAGAGGACCAGAGCAAAAGATGGCCAACCATACAAGCGCTCACGCTCATACGAGCGGTCATATCACCTGGCGACCACAACGAGCATCTCCATAGAGCGAAAGACGGCGTTTGATACGACCGCAACTGGTCGTTTGAGCGCCCGTATGAAGGCAATAATGCCTCCATCTGATTCATTTTCGATGTCTGAGGTCGACGAGGAATTTTCTAACAGACCATTTGCTTTGTAATCACTGTTAATTACCTCTAAAACCCTGTATCCAATAATTCTCTTTAGCAACTACGTTTTCTTTTATTTCTCTTTGCCGGTTGGGTATACGAACTCCGTTCGTATACCGATTCGATGTTTTTATCTGTGTGTTATTTTCGCAGGGGCTTGGACCTTATGTGGTGACGTGTACGGTATGGTGCCAACCATATAAAATACCCACACAAGCTATTTGGTTGCTTCAACATGATGAAAATCAACAACAAGTGACCGGTAAAGTTTTCCAATACGAACCTTGCTCAAATAAAAATTGCTTTGTAGTGAGTTTCTCACCTTAAGTGAGGATCTCTCTTTTTAATTAGGCACATAGGAGATGCACACTTGTGTCTATATTTTGTCTCTCACACACTTCATACAAAGCTAGGGGTACTCGAGAATTCCTAGACATGGTTTGTTGACTTGAGCGTGGTGCTTAGGTTGATGGACGGATCATTGTGAGGCATATGTCTTATCACTTGTGTTGCTAATCCTTTGTGCTACAAAAAAATTAAAAAACCACCAAAGCACAAAAATACTTTCTTTTCTTTTTAGTTTAGTTCTAGCAGGTTATATTGGAGGGCAGCCGTCGGACCACAACAAGGAGACCAATTGAAGCAAGGTCCATGTCTATTAAAAGAGATGTCATAGGAACCTTAATGGTAAAAGTTTCTAACCCTTGCTTAGACGTAAGCTTGGGGAGGTAACCACTTCTCGTGCTCTCTTTTAATAACTGGACTTTCTCTTTACTTTCGTAATTCTCCCTAGTTTGGTTCTAAGCGTGGGGATGTTACTTTTGCATGTGTAGTGTCTTGTGCAATGCTCTTCATCATAAGGTTTTCGTACATTTGTGTGTCCCGCTATTTTGACATGCTTGCTTTGCACTTGTTTAACTTAGCTTGTGGGAATCTTGTTATCTTCTGAAAAACATTGCCATGTTCTTTTATCAAAAATCCAATAAAGGAGTCCTCTGAACTGTTGCCTTTCTTTCACATAATCACATAAGTTGGGGACTCTAGTGGTGGCTTGATTAGCGATTGAATGATTGGTTTTTTTGCTGATGAACCCGACATCTTTGGTTGATCCGGGACGTGCAATGGGGTTTATCCCCGCCAAACTATCCCCTCGGGGTACTTAGCTTTTGAGTCTTATGCAACATGACATCGCGATACTCTTGTGTAGTGTTTGAGTTCTTTGTGACTAAGGCAAGTTCAAAACCTTTGCACTTCCGTTCATCTTATTTTGGTATCCTCTACGGTACCGTGCATTGCCCACTCTCACAATGAGACTTGGCGCATACTTCGCAGGTACATCTAAATCTGTGGGAGGACTTTCTCTTGTTCTCCTACACATAAAACACCTCATCTCCACAAAACAGCCACCATACCTACCTACATGGCATTTTCATAGCCACTCCGAGCATATCGCCATGCACTACCATCATATAACATTACATGATTAGAGACATGTTTTCATTTGCCTTGCATGATCATAGTATGGCTAGCTCGATATTTTCATGGCTTGTCCGTTTTTTGATATATCTATGATACGCCGAGTCATTGCACATACTGGTACACTGCCAGAGGCATTCATCATATAGAGTTTCCCTCATGTTTCAGTTTTGAGTTATGATTACTTCAGTTGAAGTGAATCATTGTAAAGTGTATTGTTCATCATTGTAAGGTGTTGCTCCTACCAAAAGAAAGAAAGAAAAAGAAAAAGAAAAGAGACCAAATAAAAGATGCACCACGGAGGTGCCACAAAAAAAGAGAAAAAAAAAGAAAAAGGAGAGGAAGAGAGAAGGAGCAACACCATTATCCTTTTTAGTATACACTTGTGCTTCAAAGTAGCACCACTTAATGCATTGTAAAGTAGAAAGTTTCATGAGCTTTATGTTTCATACTAGTGGGGAACCTACACTATAGAAGTTGGCTTGTATATTCCGATGACGAGTGTCCTCAAAAGCTCGAGGTCTTCATGAGCAAACAAGTTGGATGCACCCCCACTTAGTCCATAGGAGAGCTTTCATATATTCATAGCACCATGTGCATCCTAGTTGCATGGCGATCACTACTCCTTGCGTTGACATTGATCATAAGGCCTTCTCCATTGCCTAGTGGTCAGCCGCGTTGATGCAAGACTTTCTTTGTTTTTTACTTCTCAAACCCCCAACCATTTTCTATCTTTCCCTTAACTGCGAGGCATAGGCTTGCACTTAGTGCTGCATAGGTAGTTGAGCGGTTTAATAACGCAGACAGATGGTCTTACTATTGTACCTGGTATGCCTCGGGTTGGTGTTTTTAAAGCGGTCCCTGATGCTTGATTTCTTTTGTCTTTGATTGTCATTGTTGTGTTCCTAACATAATTTTGACCTTCTTTCTAAACCTTAGGCAATGGGACTTTGGGCTCCACAAAAATATTTTCCTCTTTCTTGACCTCCATGGCAATGGAACTAAGAGGATAGCTTGTATTACTCCCTTGCTGGTTAACTTTTGCATGCTTGCATGATGAACATGCATATCACTTTGGGGTTTGGTTCAATGTATGCTTTTGAGTTAGTAGCATTGAGATTTTGGTAGTCAACCTTCTTCTCGAGGACGACCAAGGTTCAAGCATGGGGAGGTTGATGGCTCTATATCTTACGCATTTTTAGAGCTCATTTGTTGCATGTTCTCTTCATATATCATGTCCCATTGAACCAAATAGTTGTCCATTATGTATGATTACTGGTTTTTGCACTTATCATTGTGAGCATTTCACATTTAGTATTTTATTTAGTTTTTATTAGTTTTGTTTGTTTTCTTGTGTCTACAGGTGTTTTGGAGCAACCAAGGACCAAGCACGATGAAAGAACCAAGGATGGGTTCGATACGGAGTCAGCCAGGGGTCAGACTTCGCCATTTCGAAGGTCGGAAAAAGTCATTTTTCCAAAGTGCTCCAAATCAAGATCTAAGACCAGAAATGGATCGGCGTTGTTCATACAATCCAACGAGCCCAAGAACATCAAATTCCGAGATCGTATGAAGATTTGGCGGCCGTTTTACCGAAGGAGGTCAGATCGCGACCGCGCGCGGTCGTTTTGGTGGTCGTTTGACGTGCACACAGCTTCAAAAGTTGCCCTTCCAGACGGGATTCTTCACCGATTCCGTCCCTGTTCGATCCCACAAGATCCTTGGCTCGTAAAGAATAGATTGGGAGAGGATAAGGCTCATCTTGAGCCCTTGGATGAAGCCCATCAAGAGAGGAGGCTAGGGAGGCTCCTATATATGTCATCCCCAACCCTAGCCACCACCATACATCATCTTCACATCTCATTCATCGACATCCCATCTCCATTGCTGCTCCACCACCAAGAGAAGGAGGGACAACACCTGAGAAGAAGGAGGAGGCTCCATCACCATGAGCACCGGCCTTCGGGCCGGTGCCCTCGCCCCGGTGCCGCCATCACCGGTGGCGCCCCCATCTCCATCACTTCCGTGGCGACCACCATCATCATCATCATCATCATCTCCACCGCGCCGCCGCCATCACCACCATGCCTTCTCCCTTCACCTACTTGATGCTGGCTTGTAACTTGTCCCTAACCTTCATGTCATTGATTGAGTAGTTGTACTAGTTCTTGAGGATATGGTTGAACCCTTTATGATATTTGTTGTGATCCAATATTACCTGTTCATGATTTGAGTTAGTAGCCTTCGCGAATGTTGAGAGGAGCGCTCACTCACATTTGTGCCTTGTGCCGTGAAGTATGTTATAGTCGTTGTTAGGGTTGGGGATATTGGGGTAATTAGAGGTGACAGTAAAAGCCTCGGTTCCTCGCCTTTGCAATTGATTGGGGATAAATGAAGAACCCTTAGAGAGGCCGCATACACGGGGCAACCCTTAATTATCATGAGTTGTAACCCTATGGGGGAGACTAGGATGGTGGTGTGCGTGGCACGAAGTCTACCTCGAGTAGAACGTGCGCTGTACCCGGCTACGCCCACTTATGCAATTCACCAGTTACTAAAGGATACGATAGTTCATATATGTGGTAGTGATCCATAACCCTCGAGAACGCTTTACTACTCAAGCATCTTCCTTACTAACTTAGTGTCATTTAATTCATGTTTTCACCTTCTTGTTAGTACTTTAGTTAATTATCCTTTTTGTCTTGTTTTCCTAGCAACCTATCGAGTAGACTATTTCCAAACTCCGGTTTGGGTGCGTACGTGGCTGCGTGAAAGTGACAACACAGTTGCGGGGTTTGTGGTGCCTTCCTGTTCGCTCCTTGTGGGATTCAACACTTACTTACCACGAAAGTGCTACAAAAGCCATGTGCACTTGCAGGACATCATCGGTTCGCTTGGTATACTTCTGCTCATGTGGTTCTGCGCGGGGGGGGGGGGGGAGTGACAGGATCTGATGATTCAGGTCATTTGTCATGGGGGTTACAGTTAGGCTTTCTATCAAACACAAGGTGAACATAATCACTTGTACACAATTCACGAAAAAGGTCCTTCAAATACTTCACCTAAATTCTCAGTTGCATTTCTTTGCCCCTTTGCAGATTATTCATAAAATATATTATTCATAACTTGCTTGGCTTCTTGGCTACAATTGGTCTTTGCACCAAGGGTGCAACGGGCCATCTAGGCCTTGTTTGTTTGGGCTATGGCTGAACAAGAAGCAACTGAAGATGGTAGAAGCTGAGAAGTGGGCTGGAGCTAGTAGAAGCAGAGAAGTCCAAAAAGACTGTTTGGTAACTGTTTTAGGACGGCTGGTGAGGCTGTAGCTGGTGGTGAAAGTCTGTAATGCCCTTGGATGTTGAAGATGTTATTCAAACATTGATTTGACATGATTTATCTGACTATGCTGTATATTATCTCTAATAATATGTTTAGCATCTAATTTAGCCCAAAAATAGTTGTTTTTGTTGCGAATTAATTCTAGATAATAAATTTTGATAGATTTAGGTGTTTTTAAGATTTCTTCCATGTCCACATAAATGGTTTACCAATTACCATGCCAGGAAGTTTTCATGGATTTGAACTGAAATTGCACTGATGGTATAGACAATGTGTTTCAATGAATTTGACATATTTGAACACATCATAACAATATAGTGATGATTATATATTACATCAAACCGTCGTTTTCGTTGCAAAATACATGGTTATGGTGAAATACAATCCTACTATCTCGCAACAAATACATAGTTCAACAATTAAACAAGCAAATACATAGTTCAACAAGTAAGCAAGGAAATACATAGTTAAACAATATGATACACTACTTCTTCCTTTTGTAAAATTGTCTCTTGTGCCAATTGAGTCTCGCTTCATTTGACTTCATTGCATAAAAGAAACAGCGGTTTGATGGTTTAGCAAACAACTTTGTAGCCATGTACTCATCACTAGTATCAGATGCCCCACACGTGGCAACCTCATCCATGGCAAGAATATCCTCACTATGTTCCTTTGGCACATTAGTTTTCTTCCACTTACATGGACGGCAAGGAATTTCACTTGCCTTCTTATGCTTAGGCTTCAGTAGTACAGTGTACTTGATCAGCTGCACATCCATCCTTGTCAACCTTCAAAGCAACCATCCATGTCAAGTACTTGTTTAGCCTATGTCCATGTTGTACTTGATCAGTTGCCATGAACATACATGCACAACCCATGAAAGCAAGCAATCATGACCAGCAAACATATATTACGTCCAACAAGCATTTGCAGCAATCAACGAGCAACCATGATATCCATATGCATGTGCAACAAGCATATTTTGTTCAAATTGACAACAAGTGACAATTTTTGGTCACATATGCCTCACAAATCTCACAGGCAAAAATCATATATAACAATTATATACCCTAGACATATGCCTCACAAATCACACAACAAGTCTCATATCTTAGCCATTGATCTGAATGTTCGTAAACAACCAAGTCCCACTTTCAGATGATACAACAAGCAAATTAATGTCACCATTTATCATCAATTTGTACCATACAAATCAGGAAAGTACCATCGTAGCACCACCAAGCATATCACATCTACTACCATGGCAATTTTTTCATACCAATCATACACCAAGCAACATGATAATTTGTTCACAACAAGTAACAATTTTTTATAGGAATCATGAAGAAATGGCTCACCTTGAGCTTGCTCGAGGTAGCAGTGGAGGGAGACCGGGGAGGCGTGGTCGAGGCAACAACCGTAGGGGTGCGTGCTCCAGGAAGCCAAGGGCGTGGGAGGGGTGGTCAGATCCAGTACGTGTCGTGGCTGGAGATGGTTGAGAAGGCCAGATCTCGTCGGCATCGCTGCTACAGATGGCGGCAGCGCTGCATCGTGAAGGGGGCAGGGGAGCGATCTCCTAGATCAGGAGGAGGCAGGGAGGAGGACGGGGAGACATCCGGCTTAGGGGGGCGCGAGCTCCGGCTGTCGGGGTGGTCGGAGATGGAGGCGGCCGACCAAACCCTAGCGCCACCTCTGTGCTCTCTCTCTCGCTACCAGCTCGGTGGGGGGAATGGGGTGACGAGGATGAGAGAGAGAAAAAATCTGAAGGGGTGGTGGTGGCATTTTTTATGTAATTTCAGCTAAGTGGAAGGGCAGGCTTTTGCGGGAGGGATGAGAAGCCGGTGGAGCGGCGAGAAGCTAGTCTCGACGTGCTTTTCCTTCGTAGTGCAATTTTGAGATGTGCTTCTCGGAAGCACCATCGCAAGAAATAGCTGTTTGGCTAGGCTTAAGCTTTTAGGAGGCTAGAAGTAGCAAAAGCTGAAGCCCAAGCCCAAACAAACAGGGCCCTAGTTAGCTATAGATGCAGTTGGGGTGTGTTTGGTTTGAGAATGAAGTAGAATGGAATGTCATGGTTCCATTCCACGAGAATGGGTTGGTTCCGTTTCTGTGTTTAGTCGGGACAATTGAGTGGAATGGAATGATTACATCTCAGTGTTTGGTTGGAAATGGAATGGAATGGATTTAGTTCAGCTCATTTTGTGTATAGAAATAGTGAGATTACCACTATGTACAATATGAACAGTTGTAACTATAGTTTTAATGACATTTTCGACCAAATATTTACATTGAATTGAATTTTGACATCAAACAAACAAAACACATAAAAAGATTAAAAAAACATCAACCGGCATCAAACAAAATCACAAAAGATTTCCTTCTTTGATAAATATTGAATTGGATTGATCGGATCGATGTGAGCAAGGCAGCCCATGCCGGCTTCACAACAAGCTACTGGACCAATCGATCAAGGTGCTTTGAGCTAGCTTTCAACGTACATCTCTCTCCTCTGGATGAATCGATCCAGTGCCTTAACCACCAGGTGCGGGCCTCCCACCAGTGGCGCCAGGTGCGAGACGGGATGATGTGGAGCATGGACGGCGGGATGAAGGTCAGCAGTTCCTGGACCGCTGTCACTGCTCCCATGGCAGCAGCGCCACCGTAGATTGAGAGAGGGGAGAGCGGCTGTGGAGAGTAGCTTCCTCACATGGCAGCTCGTTGCTCGCCCGCCCTGCTGGTACCTCGCCGTCGCCCCGCTGGGAGGCGAGGGAGAGGCCGCGCCGGAGAGGGAGAGTGGTGGGAGTGGCCGCTGGAGTCGCATATTGAGAGGGGGAGAGATACGAGGGAGTTGCGGGGTGAGTGCATCGGGAGGGTGAGAGCGAGCCATTCCGCCGATTCGGATGTATGACCCCGTGCCGCATATTGAGGGAATATGCCATTTCAAGGAATCAGTGGGTTCCGGTTCCATCTGTGAACTAAACACGAGAACGAGGCTCGGAAACGGGTTGGACCCATGACATTCCAGTCCGTGACTCCAACCAAACGCAACCTTGGATAACGGTCTATAGATATAATGATGCAATGCCTATATGCAATCATGACATGTATGTCTATACCCTAAGCACTGCAATTTAGTCGATACACAACTGTAATTTGTTCAACACACCAATGATTTTATGGAGAGATGCCCCTGGTGAAGTTATGGATCCCTGTCCTTTATTCCTCATAAATACAACCTCGATCACTTTATTTTCTGTTCTTTTACAATCTGAACTTTTACGTTTGTTGCTTACGAAAATCATGCCACCCACACTATACATTAATTTTTGTAACTAGCAAAACTAGTGGGACTGACAACTACAATAGTCTAAGATGGGGAAAAAGAGAAGTTTTCTAATTGTGTGTAGGTACTGATCATTGACTTGTTAAAGAACTCCACAAATCTATCCCTTGGTTCTCAACTGAGGGAAACTTGCTCCTTGGACTTCAAGGCCCAGCGGATATTCATCTAACAGGCACTTCATAATAGCCGGGGGGATATCAGGAAATAAGAACCAGGCGGAGAACCAGCCGTAGTATGGCGGTGGCTTGAGCAGCGCATTACATTCATAGACGAGGGCCAAGACCATCGCCAATGCCGAGTTGCAAAGAACAAAACCACAGCCAAGAGGCCCAACACTTCTCAGTCGACTACTGCAATGAGTGGAGATGATTTTCGGGGGAAGAAAGGGAGGAGACCCCTCTCATCCACAAAAAAGGAAGCAGCTGACAACGGTGTCAAGGGAAAAAATTAGCTCCTCTACCTGTCCTGCCCTCACAGCACTAGCTCCCCCCGCCCAAAAAAAGCAGAAGAGCGCTTCAGTGGAGGTTGCACTAGTCGCGGCCCAAGAGAAGCATACGTCCGCAACACCACCTACTCCAGCAGATGGCGCGATGGATGTAACAGCCCTGGAGTAAAACCCTAGATATATTTGCCTATTATACTGTTTTTGCATCATATTCATCTCGTCAACATTGCATCAACATCATATTTCATAAATTAAATGATTAATTTGAATATTTATTTCACCATTTTGTTAAATGGTGAATAAGTAGACCCCTTCTCCCATTCGGTGTTTGATACGTCCAATTTGCATCATATTTTCCCATTGATATTTATAATATAATTGGTCATTATTTCACTTTATGATGCAATTCTTATGCCTTTTCTCTCTTAATTTACAAGATTTATATGAAGAGGGAGATTACCGGCAGCTGGAATTCTGAACCTGAAATAACTACAACAGAGATACCTATTCTACAGAGCTCCAAATGACCTGAAACTTCACGGAGATTTTTTATTGAATATATAAAAATATTGGAATAAAGAAATACCAGAGGGGGCCCACCAGTTGCCCACAAGGCAACATGGCGTGGCCACCCCCCTGGGCGCGCCCTGATGCCTTGTGGGGCCCACAGCAGGCCTCTGGCCCCCTCCTTCTGCTATATAAGGTCATTTACCCAAAAAAAAATAGGGAGAGGACTTTCGGGACGAAGCATCGCCGTCTCGAGGCAGAACTTGAGCAGGAGCACTTTTGCCCTCCGGTGGAGCGATTCCGCCGGGGATACTTCCCTCCGGGAGGGGGAAATCGAAGCCATCTACATCACCAACGACCCTCTCATCATGGGAGGACCAATCTTCATCAACATCTTCACCAGCACCATCTCATCTCAAACCCTAGTTCATCTCTTGTATTCAATCTTTGTCTCAAAACCTCAGATTGGTACCTGTGGGTTGCTAGTAGTGTTGATTACATCTTGTAGTTGATGCTAGTTGGTTTATTTGGTGGAAGATTATATGTTCAGATCCTTAATGATATTCAATACTCCTCTGATCTTGAACATAAATATGATTTATGAGTAGTTATGTTTGTTCTTGAGGACATGGGAGAAGTCTTGTTATAAGTAATCATGTGAATTTGGTATTCGTTCGATATTTTGATGATATGTATGTTGTTGCTTCCTTTAGTGGTGTCATGTGAACATCGACTACATGACACTTCACCATACTTGGGTCTAAGGGAAGGCACTATGGAGTAATAAGTAGATGATGGGTTGCTAGAGTGACAGAAGCTTAAACCCTAGTTTATGCGTTATTCCGTAAGGGGCTGATTTGGATCCATATGTTTCATGCTATGGTTAGATTTATCTTAATTCTTCTTTCATAGTTGCGGATGCTTGCGAGAGGGGGTAATCATAAGAGGGTTGTTTGTTCAAGTAAGAACAGCACCCTAGCACCGGTCCACCCACATATCAAATTATCAAAGTAGCGAACGCGAATCAAATAAACATGATGAAAGTGACTAGACGAGAATTCCCATGTGTCCTCGAGAACGCTTTGCTTTATATAAGAGACCGTTCCGGATTGTCCTTTGCAATAAAAAGGATTGGGCCACCTTGCTTCACTTTTGTTACACTTGTTACTTGTTGCTTGTTACGAATTATCTTGCTACAAAACTATCAGTTGCCTCTACTTTCAGTGCCTGCAGAAAACACCTTGCTGAAAACTGCTTATCATTTCCTTCTGCTCCTCGTTGGGTTCGACACTCTTACTTATCGAAAGGACTACAATTGATCCCCTATACTTGTGGGTCATCAGTGTTCTAGTCCGAGACTGACCCGAAACCTTGGAGACACTCTTGCACTTCAAACTTACAACAAAAGAAGTAGAATATATGCATCCACCTGTGTAGTTGTTTGGTATGAAATCCAGTTTGAAGGGTTGTAGGAGGTGATTTCGATGTTGTGCGTTGATGGAACCAACAAGATAAAGGCAGATAGACGTAACAGCAATGGTCGCAAGCTTGTTGTTAACTTGGAGGGGCGGAGCATTGTCGAGGCTGGCAAATTGTGTCGCGCCGCTCCAAGTGGCGAGGTGGTGCCCAGTGACGGTGTCCTGGACTAGGGGGTCCCAACCTAGTCGGCCCATAGTCCTCGGGCTGGGCCCGTGGGCCCTCGTTCTCACTAAAGATGGACTCCGGAGGCCACGACGTGATCAAGATTGCATCTGCTGAAGACTTGGAGTATACCCCAAGACATCTCCTGCCGCCTCCATATGCATCCCTGGATACCGCCTATGTAACCCTAGATGCCCTACCTGGCGTGTATATAAGCCAGAGAGTTTAGCCTGTAGAGGACATGGAATCACAATTACCATCCACCTAGCCCTAGGGTTAGACTTCTCCTTACGATCTCGAGGTAGATCAAGCTTGTACTCGATACTTTATCATCAATATAATCAAAGCAGGACGTAGGGTATTACCTCTTCGAGAGGGCCCGAACCTAGGTAAACACCGTCTCCTTTGTCCCTGTTACCATTGATCCGAGATCCACAGCTTGGGATCCCCTACCCCGAGGTCAGCCGGTTTTTACACCGACACTGGTCCTTTCATTGAGAGTTCCACTGTGAGATCAGAAAAGGATCGATGGCTCACCTGCAGATCAACTGCGGCTCCGGCTACGGGGACATCTTCGTCCCCGGCCAGTTATTCGTCTTCGGCAACATGGTCTTTTGTGCTGACTCTTCGGGCCATCTAGCTTCCGTCGAGAAAATTTATATCCCACCCACCACCATCTAGTCGCCACGGTCGATGACTTAACCGACGTGTTAGACTACGATGAAGCCACCGACATGGATGAAGATGTCGACAGCCCCACAGAAACCACCACGCCGCTGGTCAACACCGGCAGGTGGACTGCAACCTCCACCTATGACGTGTACATGGTGGATACTCCGAAACCTCCATCAAGACGTCGGCGAAAGCGTGGGCGAGGTGCCAATGGGGACCCCAGCGGGCACGACGCCACTGCCACCAACACCGGCGTTGCGGCAGACGACGCCGATAACCCAGGAGAGGACTTTCAAGACTCCCCAGGGCGGCCACACAGCCCCACAGGAATCCCTGAGGACGAGGACCCCGGTGACCTATTTGAAGGGGCGGATGACAATTACTTACCTCAGTCCGAAGAGGACGAGAGCCTAGGCACCGAGGACTTTATAGTCCCCGAAGACCCCTTTGAGCAGGAACGGTTCCAACGGCGCCTCATGGCCACCGCCCAAAGCATGAAACGGAAGCAGCAGTAGCTGCAAGCCAATCAAGACGCGCTGAACAATAAGTGGGTCGAGATACTCTTGGCCGAGCAGGACCTCGAGGAACGGCTCCGTGGTGCGCCTAAATCTTATCCGCGCACGCGTTTGCTGCCCGAATTCGATGAAGAATTAACCGACGACGTGCTCTTAACATGCGGACAAGCTGACTGATACGTCTCCAACGTATCTATAATTTTTGATTGTTCCATGCTATTATAGTATCAATCTTGGATGTTTTATATGCAATTATATATCATTTTTTGGGACGAACCTCTTAACCTAGTGCCCAGTGCCAGTTGCTGTTTTTTGCTTGTTTTTGGCTTTTCAGAGAATCAGTACCAAACGAAGTCCAAATGCCACAAAACTTTTTGGAGATTTTTTTATGGACAAAAGAGACCCTGGAGACTTGGAGAGGAGGCCAGAAGGTTCATGAAGCCTCCACAAGGCAACAGGGCATGGCCCCAGGGGGGTGCCCTGATGCCTTGTGGGGCCCTCGTGGCTCCGTTTGACCTAATTCCACTCCTATAAATTCACAAATATTCGGAAACTATCAGAGAGCCAGAAGAGAAAACCTTTCCGCCGTTGCAAGCCTCTGTTCTTCCGCGATCTCATTAGGAGGCCTTTTCCGGTACTCTGTCGGAGGGGGAATCGATCACGGAGGGCATCTAGATCAACCTTGCTGCCCTTCTGATGATGTGTGAGTAGTTTACCACAGACCTACGGGTCCATAGCTAGTAGCTAGATGGCTTCTTCGCTCTCTTTGATCTTCAATACCATGTTCTCCTTGATGTTCTTGGAGTTCTATCCAATGTAATCTTCTTTTGCGGTGTGTTTGTTGGGATCCAATGAATTGTGAGTTTATGATCAGATTATTCATGAGAAATATTTGAGTCTTCTCTAAACTCTTTTATGCATGATTAAATATAGCTTTGTATTTCTCTCCGATCTATCGATTTGGTTTGGCCAACTAGATTGGTTTATCTTCCAATGGGAGAGGTGCTTTGTGATGGGTTCAATCTTGTGGTGTTCAATCCCAGTGACAGAAAGGGACATGACACGTATTTGTATTGTTGCCATTAAGGATAAAAAGATGGGGTTTATTCATATTGCTTGAATTTGCTTCTCTACGTCATGTCATCTTGCTTAAGTCGTTACTCTGTTTTTATTAACTTAATACTCTAGATGCATGCTGGATAGCGGTTGATGAGTGGAGTAATAGTAGTAGATGCAGGCAGGAGTCGGTCTACTTGTCTCGGACGTGATGCCTATATACATGACCATTGCCATGAATCCGTCATAATTATTTGCTTTTCTATCAATTGCCCAACAGTAATTTGTTTACCCACAGTATGTTTCTGCGCTCAAGAGAGAAGCCTCTAGTGAAAACTATGGCCCCCGGGTCTATCTTTATCATATAAGAAACATAAAAATACCTTGCTGCAATTTATTTACTTTTATTTAGTTTAGTAATTTACTTTATCAATTTATCTCTATCAGACTTAATCCTTGCAAGTACCCGCTAAGAGGATTGACAACCCTCTTATTCGATGTAACAGCCCTATGTAATGAGCTAGAGTGATCCTCGTGATTATGCTAAGTCACTTTGCTTTGCTATGCATGATCACCTTTGGAATCATATCTCATTTCAAATTTCATCTCAGAAATCAAATTCAAATTTCAAGTGAAATTTAAAGTTTCACAAACATGTCTGAAAAATAGTTCATGTTTTAGAAAATATTCCATATGTAATTAATGTGGAAGAAAACCACACAACTTGTTTGCTCATTTGGAATCTAGAAGCTAAAACAGTACCCAAAACAACTCATTTAACCCCTTTTTCTCTGATACAAAATTCCAATGAAATTATAATGCTCTCAAACTTTTTGTGGCAGTGCCAAATATTGCAATGCATTTAAGTGGCTTAGTCCCATATTTTGCAAAAGTCATTTGATGGCTAAACTAAATGCAAAATAGTTTTTGAAAAAGAAAAACAGAAAACAGAAAAGGAAAAAGAAGAAAACCTACTGTGTACTGGGCCAAAGTGTACAGTGCACCGGCCCAGCCCACCTCTCTCTCTCCCTCAACCTCCCGTCTCTCTCTCTCCAGCGCGTGTCGCCGCGCCCGTGGCCGCGCGTGCGCTCCGGCGGAACGGCGACACCGCGACGCCACAGGGCTCCGCGCGGATAAGGCCGACTCCAACCACTCCCCCTGGATGCCTCAGCCACTCTTCCCCCTCTCTCCCTCGCCCGTTCTCTCGCTCCCAACCGCACCCGAGTGCCGTCGTCGCCATGGCTCCGGCGCAGCCGCGGCCACCGCCGTCCCCGCGTCGCAGGAGCCTGTACAGGAGCTCCGCCGGCCTCGACCTCGTCCTCTGCACCCACCAGCTGGAGCCGGGAGCCCCTGCTTCGCCTCCAGTGCCGTCGTCTTCTTCCTCTGACCCGCGGGCATCTCCGACGAGTTCGCCGCCACTGCTGCTCCTAAGCTAACACCGGGCCCCCGTGTGCCTTCCCGGTGAGCTTCCGCTCGAATCCCCTCAATTCCCCCCTTCTTTCCGCGCCCGTAGCCATCGCATCCGTCATGGCCGAGCTCGCCGCTGTCGAGCTCGTCGCAGTCGCGCTCACCGGCAGCCGCGCTCGCTCCTGGGCAGCGCATCGAGCTCGCGGAGCTCCCAGTAACCCAACGCACGCACGCACGCTCCTCCCCGTGCTCCCTAGCGTCAATCCCGACCTCACCCGAACGCCGGCGTCCGCCGCGCTTGTCACCGCCGTCGCTGTAGGGCCTTTCCGGTGACGCCACGGCCACCATTCGACGCGCCGTTGAGTGCCCGTTCGAACGCGACCAGCCACGCCCATTTTGGTGGCCTGTAGGCGATTTCCGACACCGTCCCGAGCCGCGCCGCCGCGTTTTTGGTCGCCGGTGGCGAGACGCCGGTGCCACTGACGTGGCTCCGCCTGGGGCCCACCATGGGTCTCTGCCAGTGGGCCCCGTGGACCCCGTTGACCGCGTTGACCCAGTCAACGTGCTGATAGGACTGGGTCCAGTCACTGACATGTAGGCCCCACCAAATTAATTAAATAAAATTGCTAATTAAATTAATCTGTTAATTAAATTAATTGTGTCACTGACATATGGGGTCCACCTGCTAATTAACCCTGTTAATTTAATTAAACATTGTTAACCCATGTGGCACTGACATGTGGGGCCCTGCACAGTTTAAACGGATAAGGTTGACCCAGTCAGCCTGCTGACTCAGCAGCTGGGCCCACCAGTCAGCCTCTGTTGACTGGGCAGTTGACCCAGTCAACTGGCCCCACCTGTCAGCCTCACAGCCTTCTGGTGTGTACACTGTTCTGTGTGCACTTAGCAATTTCCCATTCAATTTCGAATTTAGATTAATTCCGGAAAATCATTAAAACTTTGAAAAATCATATAAAATAAACCGTAACTCGGATGAAATTAATTTATATATGAAAAATGATCAGAAAAATAAGACGAATCCAAATATGCCATCCACATACATGTCACATGCATCCAACACTGCAAACATGGAACCTTCCCCTCCGGATCGTCTGTCCGATAATGGCCTAAAGCCGGGAAAATATTCCCGGATATTTTCCCACTCCGTCTGTAATGCTTAGGACTGCGTTAGGTCACCCCCAGCATAGCATATTGCCATGTCATGCCTTGTGATGCATTTGTTTTCTTTATATTTATTGTTTCTTTCCCCTCTTCTCTCCGGTAGACTCCGAGACGGACGCTGCTCCCGAGTACGACTATGCCCCTGACATCCAGCCCCTTTCAGCAGAGCTTCCAGGCAAGCAAAACCCCTTGATCATTCCTATATCGCCCATTCTTTCTCTCTCGTGCTTGCATTAGATTTCGCTACTGTTGTTCGATAGCTCCTATTCTGATGCATAGCCTAATTTTGTAACTTGTTGTTGATACTTTACCTGTTGTCCTATATTGTTAGTATAGGCTGGTTAGTGATCTATCAGTGGCCCCGCACCCTTGTACGTGTTGCCATGCTTTGCTTCCGGATGCTCGATCAGTGTGATCGACGTGTAGAGACCGACACATCACCACACACCCCCTTAGTTGTACGACTCTGCAGAGCTACTATCGAGTGCCGAGGGTGATACCTCCTACCTCACTCCTGATGATATCTCTGTAGCTTAGCCAGTCGGTTGTGGGTTACCGAGGGTGATTCCTCTTTCACCACCTCTGATGATGCCTCTGTCATGCAACCTCTCAAGCGCCCATCGAGGGTGATTCCTCTAAGTTCACCTTGACGGATACATCGAGTGGGAATCCATCGAGGGTGATTCCTCGGATTTCCCCCTTGTTGTTACAAACACACGGATACTTTGACTTTACCTTAGTCCCTTGTTGAAGTCGGGTCGGCCCCGAGGGGTACCCGCGAGAGTTACTGAAGTCAGGATGACCGTGAGGGTACCCGTGAAATAATTACGCGGCACGGCCGGGCAGGTAGACCGCCCTAGAGAGGGATGGGCCTGACCCTTGCCGTAAGTCCGCGAGACGGGGCGACATGATCACTGATCGTCACCGCGAGCTCCCAACACACTAACGGGTTTGGATATATGATCTGAGTAGGCCTCTGGCCTCTTCGCACTAACCACCACGCGGGTATAAGTATGGGTAGTCGGCGTCGTACGATTCTCCGAAAGCTCTCCAGACGTTAGCAGTTGAGCGGCGCGCGCTGGGTTGGACGGTAACCGCCTGCGCTTGTATTAAGGGGGTGGGTCTGCTCCCGACCGCGTACGCAACGTGCAGGAGTGCAAAGGGCGATGGGCCCAAGACCCCTGAGCGCTTAGGATGTAAACTGACGTGCTGACCTCTCTGGTGAGTCTAGGTAGGACTACGGCGTGTCGATCAGCAGAGGCCGGGCATGACCCGATAAAAGTGTGTCCGACCAGAGTTAATCGAGCGTGTTGGGTAAGTTGGTGCACCGCTGCAGGGAAGTATATCTATTCGAATAGCCGTGTCCACGGTAACGGACGCTCGGAGAGTATCCCGATCTACTACAACTAGAACTGGATACTTGTGATGCTTAATAATATGTTGGCTCCGGGATCACTTTCTCGCAGGGAGTCGAGGAAGGATCTCTGGGCGTTGCTACTACTTACTTATTACTTTATAATATTCTAATCTGCACTCTTCTAATGCTGCAAGACGCTGCAAGATGCTAGTCTTCGATAGGCTAGGCCTTCCCTCTATTCTGGCATTTCTGCAGTCTAGTCCACAGATACAGCCCCCTCTTTCGATACCGATGCATAAATAGACTAGTTCTGATGTAAGTCTTGCGAGTACTTTGGATGAGTACTCACGGTTGCTTTGCTACCTCTTTTTCCCCATACCCGATTGCTGCGATCAGATGACGGAGCCCCGAAGACAGCTGATCCCACCGACGGCTACTACTATACCGACGGAGCCTACTACTACGTGGAGACCGCCGACCAGGAGTAGTTTCGGAGGCTCCCCGGCAGGAGGCCTGCGCCTTTTCGATCTAGATGCCGTTGTTTTGCTCAGCCTTCTTAAGGCAACCTTTGTCTAATTATGTTTGTACTCAGATACTGATGCTTCCGCTGACTCTTGTGTAATCAAGCTTATGTATTCGAGCCCCCGAGGCCCCTGGCTTGTAATATAAAGCTTGTATTATTTTATTTTGTGTCTAGAGCTGTGTTGTGATATCTTCCCGTGAGTATCTGATCTTGATCGTGCGCATATGCGTGTATGATTAGTGCACGATCGAGTCAGGGGCATCACAAGTTGGTATCAGAGCCGACTGCCTGTAGGAAGCCCCTTTCCAACTCCTTGGCCGAAGTTGAGTCTAGTCTTTGAAAAACTATTTTACTAACATTGTTGTGTGGCTTACGGGCCCACATCGAAATGGATGGGATTAGGATCTTTTATTCCTCTTCTTTACTCTGGGACTCTGATCTCTCTTCTATTCAGGTTAAAGATTTTGCTGACTCTAACATTAGGTTCTCGTGTTCACATCCACCCGGAGAGCTGGATTACCTGCAACTATTTCATTAAATGTCTGACACATCATACACATACTGTCTTTTGACATCTTTGAACTCCTTGAGCTTAAGGAGGAAATCGACAAGTCACTTCACAAGGGTTTCATCCGTCCAAGTTCCTCTGCTTGGGGAGCACCTTCTCTCTTTGTTAAGAAGAAGGATGGTACGAACCGGTTGGTCCAAGATTACCGACCTATCAACCAGGCAACAATTCAGAACAAATATCCGCTTCCTCGGATCAATGATCTGTATGATCAACTTGCTAGTTCCTCAGTATTTTCTAAACTCAATCTGAGGTTGGGTTACCACCAGATCCGAGTTTGTGAAGAGGATATTCCGAAGACCGCTTTCGTTACTCGATATGGCTCATACGAGTACACCGTCATGTCTTTCGGCTTAACCAGGGCTCCAGCAACGTTCTCTCGATTGAGGATTATATCTTCATGGAATACCTCGACAAGTTCGTCGTGGTTTATCTGGATGATATCCTTGTATATTCCAAGAATAAAGAAGAACATGCTGAACATCTTCGTCTTGTTCTGGAAAACCTTCGAGAGCATCAGCTATATGCCAAGTATTCCAAGTGTGAATTATGGTTATCTAAAGTGACCTATCTTGGTCATGTGAATTCCAAGGATGGTATTGCTGTTAATCCAGAGCGAGTTCAGGCTCTTCTTGACTTGACTCCCCCGAAGAACGTCAAGCAAATGAGAAGTTTTCTCGGACTCGCAAGCTATTGTCGCCGTTTTGTCGAGAACTTTTCAAAGATTGCCAAGCCTCTGAATAATCTACTTCACAAAGGCGTTAAGTTTGAGTGGACAGACAAATGTCAGGAAAGTTTCCAGACTCTCATGGACAAGCTGACTTCCGCACCAGTGCTTGCTCCTCCAGATTCCCGCAAGGACTTCGTGATTTATTGTGACGCATCTCGTCAAGGACTAGGCTGTGTCCTAATGCAAGAACGAAAAGTGATTGCTTATGCCTCACGACAGTTGCGTCCTCATGAAGAGAACTACCCAGTTCATGATCTCGAACTTCCTGCAGTTATATATGCACTAAAGTTGTGGCAACATTACCTCCTCGGTAATCGTTGCGAGATCTACACTGATCATCACAGTCTAAAATATCTGTTTACTCAGCCAGACTTGAATCTCCGTCAACAAAGATGGATGGAAACAATCTCAGACTATGACTGCGGTATTACATATACCCCTGGTAAGGCTAATGTAATGGCCGATGCTTTGAGTCGCAAGTCTTATTGCAACAATCTCATGGTTCAGCGAGCTCAACCCCTTCTTCATGAAGAACTTCGCAAGTTGAACCTCCACATTGTTCCACAGGGTTTTCTTAATACCCTTGTTTTGGAACCTACTCTCAAGAAAGCTATTAAGTCGGCGCAAGCAAAAGACGCTGAAGTTGATCAGATGAAACGGGATCTTGCTTTTGAGAAAACCAGAGATTTCTCTCTTGCTGAAGATGGAACCTTATACTACAGAGATCGCCTTGTGGTACCCCGGTTCGAGCTTATGACAGACAAACTTATGAAGGAGGCACATGATACACCACTGTCTATTCATCCGGGTAGCACCAAGATGTATCAAGACCTTCGTCAGAGGTACTGGTGATCTAAAATGAAGCAAGACATTGCTCGCTATGTTGCTGAATGTGACGTTTGCCGTCGCGTCAAAGCAGAGCATCAAAAGCTTGCTGAACTCCTGGAACCGCTTCCTATTCCTGTATGGAAATGGGACAAGGTTCAAATGGATCACATCACTAGCCTACCCAAATCAAAAAAAGGTCATGATGCTATTCTTGTCGTCGTCGACCAATTCTCCAAAGTTACACATTTTCCGCAAGTCAAGGAGATGATCACTGCTAGTCAGTTAGCAGACTTGTATATCTCCAGAATTGTGACACTTCACGGTATTCCGAAGGAGATCAGTTCAGACCGTGGCAGCCTCTTCACCTCAAAGTTCTGGGAAAGTTTCCAAGAAGCTATGGGAACTCATATAACCTGGAGCACAGCTTATCACCCCCAGTCCCAAGGTCAAGTTGAACGAGTTAATCATGTGCTAGAAGATATGCTACGTGCTTGTGTCATCTCATTTGGCAAGAAGTGGGAAGAATCTCTCCCGTATGCTGAATTCTCGTACAACAACAGCTATCAAGCTAGTTTGAAGATGGCACCCTTCGAAGTACTATATGGACGTAAGTGTCGAACCCCTCTGAATTGGTCAAAAACTGGGGAACGGCCGCTCATTGGTCCGGATATTATCCAACAAGCTGAAGATCAAGTTGTATTGTCCGAGAAAATCTCAAGGCGGCCCAGTCCCGCCAGAAGAGCAACGATGATCGTAAACATTGGGGATCGATCTATCAACCTGGTGAACAAGCTTATCTGCGTGTCACTCCTTTGAAGGGCACTCATCGTTTTGGGATCAAGGGCAAGTTAGCTCCTCGCTACATTGGACCCTTCCGCATTCTCGCCAGACGTGGATATGTGGCTTACAAATTGGAATTGCCACCGCAGTTTTCTCACATCCATGATGTCTTCCATGTGTCGCAACTTCGTCGTTGCTTCAAGGATCCACACCGTGCAGTGGATCATGAAATGCTTGAATTGCAAGATGATCTCTCTTATAAGGAGCATCCGATCCGCATTCTTGACCAAGCTGAACGTCGGACCCGTCAGAAGGCAACCAAGTTCCTTAAAGTGCAGTGGTCGAATCATACTGAAGATGAAGCCACTTGGGAACGTGAGGATCGCCTTCGTGAAGAATACCCCGATCTTTTCCCTTCTACCTCCTGAATTCTCGGGACGAGAATTCTTTTAGAGGAGGAGAATTGTAACGCCCCTATGTAATGAGCTACAGTGATCCTCATGATTATGCTAAGTCACTTTGCTTTGCTATGCATGATCACCTTTGGAATCATATCTCATTTCAAATTTCATCTCAGAAATCAAATTCAAATTTCAAGTGAAATTTAAAGTTTCGCAAACATGTCTGAAAAATAGTTCATGTTTTAGCAAATATTCCATATGTAATTAATGTGGAAGAAAACCACACAACTTGTTTGCTCATTTGGAATCTAGAAGCTAAAACAGTACCCAAAACAACTCATTTAACCCCTTTTTCTCTGATACAAAATTCCAATGAAATTATAATGCTCTCAAACTTTTTGTGGCAGTGCCAAATATTGCAATGCATTTAAGTGGCTTAGTCCCATATTTTGCAAAAGTCATTTGATGGCTAAACTAAATGCAAAATAGTTTCTAAAAAAGAAAAACAGAAAACAGAAAAGGAAAAAGAAGAAAACCTACTGTGTACTGGGCCTAAGTGCACAGTGCACCAGCCCAGCCCACCTCTCTCTCTCCCTCAACCTCCCGTCTCTCTCTCCTGCGTGTGTCACCGCGCCTGTGGCCGCGCGCGTGCTCTCTGGTGGAACGGCGACACCGCGACGCCACAGGGCTCCGCACGGATAAGGCCGACGCCAACCGCTCCCCCTGGACGCCTCGGCCACTCTTCCCCCTCTCTCCCTTGCCCGTTCTCTCGCTCCCAACCGCACCCGAGCGCCGTCGTCGCCATGGCTCCGGCGTAGCCGCGACCACCGCCGTCTCCGCATCCCAGCAGCCTGTCCAGGAGCTCCGCCGGCCTCGACCTCGTCCTCTGCACCCACCAGCTGGAGCCGGGAGCCCCTGCTTCGCCTCCAGCGCCGTCGTCTTCTTCCTCTGACCCGCGGGCATCTCCGGCGAGTTTGCCGCCACTGCTGCTCCTAAGCTAACACCGGGCCCCCGTGTGCCTTCCCGGTGAGCTTCCGCTCGAATCCCCTCTGTTTCCCCCTTCTTTCCGCGCCGTAGCCGTCGCATCCGTCATGGCCGAGCTTGCCGCCGTCGAGCTCGTCGCAGTCGCACTCACCGATAGCTGCGCTCGCTCCTGGGCAGCGCATCTAGCTCGCGGAGCTCCCAGTAGCCCAACGCACGCACGCACGCTCCTCCCCGTGCTCCCTAGCGTCGATCCCGACCTCACCCGAACGCCGGCGTCCGCCGCACTCATCGCCGCCATCGCTGTAGGGCCTCTCCGGCGACGCCACCGCCACCATTCGACGCACCGTCGAGTGCCAGTTCGAACGCGACCAGCCACACCCGTTTTGGTGGCCTGTAGGCGATTTCCGACGCCGTCCCGTGCCGCGCCGCCATGTTTTTGGTCGTTGGCGGCGAGACGCCGGCGCCACTGACGTGGCTCCGCTTGGGGCCCACCCTGGGTCACTACCAGTGGGCCCCGTGGACCCCGTTGACTGCGTTGACCCAGTCAACATGCTGACTGGACTGGGTCCATTCACTGACATGTAGGCCCAACCAAATTAATTAACTAAAATTGCTAGTTAAATTAATCTATTAATTAATTGTGCCACCGACAGATGGGGTCCACCTGCTAATTAACCCTGTTAATTTAATTAAACATTGTTCACCCATGTGGCACTGACATTTGGGGCCCTGGCACTGTTTAAACAGATAAGGTTGACCCAGTCAGCCTGCTGACTCAGCAGCTGGGCCCACCAGTCAGCCTCTTCTGACTGGGCAGTTGACCCACTCAACTGGCCCCACCTGTCAGCCTCACAGCCTTCTGTTGTGTGCACTGTTCTGTGTGCACTTAGAAATTTCCCATTTAATTTCGAATTTAGATTAATTCCAGAAATTCCAGAAAATCATTAAAACTTTGAAAAATCATATAAAATAAACCATAACTCGGATGAAATTAATTTATATATGAAAAATGATCAGAAAAATAAGACGAATCCGAATATGCCATCCACATACCTGTCACATGCCTCCAACACTACAAACATGGAACCTTCCCCTCCGGATCATCTGTCCGATAATGGCCTAAAGCCGGGAAAATATTCCCAGATATTTCCCCGCTCCGTCTGTAACGCTTAGCGATGCGTTAGGTCACCCCCAGCACAGCATATTGCCATGTCATGCCTTGTGATATATTTGTTTGCTTTATATTTATTGTTTCTTCCCCCTCTTCTCTCCGGTAGACTCCGAAACGGACGCTGCTCCCGAGTACGACTACGCCCCTGACGTCCAGCCCCTTTCAGCAGAGCTTCCAGGCAAGCAAACCCCCTTGATCATTCCTATATCGCCCATTCTTTCTCTCTCGTGCTTGCATTAGATTTTGCTACTGTTGTTCGATAGCTCCTATTTTGATGCATAGCCTGATTTTGTAACCTGTTGTTGATACTTTACATGTTGTCCTATATGCTTAGTATAGGCTGGTTAGTGATCCATCAGTGGCCCCGCACCCTTGTCCATGTTGCCATGCTTTGCTTCCAGATGCTCGATCAGTGTGATCGACGTGCAGAGACCGACACATCACCCTTGTCCTTTTTCCCTTTTTGTTCTCTTGATGACAAAGGGGGAGAAGTGGTGTTTGTGTGTTGCAAGATCTCAAGCCTCGGTGTTATTGCGGTTGTTTGGTGTTTATTTGGCTTGAGATACTTTTTTTTTGCTTTCCGTGGTGTGGTTGTGAGCTACCTCCTATTAGTTTGTGAGACTAATTATCCTGATTCATATCTATGCTTATGATTTGTCTATCATGTGCTATATGATCATGCCCTTATTATTTTGTCTCACTTTACTTGCTCACCACACTTCTTGCATGTGATCTAGGCACCGTGTTAGGTTTTATTCTGTTGATCACATGCCTTGACAATATGGATCTAGGGGGAGCCTCATATGTGTGTGCTTGATGCATAATCAAGCATGTCTTTTTTCTTGCACATATATAGGGGGAGCTCCTATGATCAACTATTGTCGGATGGCTATTTTCTTAGATGTATCCTTTATGCCATGCCCTAACCATGTTGTCATCAATGCACCAAAAAGGGGGAGATTGAAAGTGCAAGTGTCACTTAAATTATATTTTGGTGTGATGACAATGTGGTTAGTGGAACTAATATTGGTTGCTAAAGTTTATCTCGGGATATTGGTTCCAAGTTGTCCATTGATGGAGGTGTGCGACCCCCCTATTCAAAAAGATCAAAGGCATGGTTTACCGGCGACTCGAAGGTTTTACGTTTTGGTTCGATTTGAGTCGTAGGAAAAACCGCACTAT
Source organism: Elymus sibiricus (assembly GCA_039707655.1). NCBI lineage: Eukaryota > Viridiplantae > Streptophyta > Magnoliopsida > Poales > Poaceae > Elymus > Elymus sibiricus. The sequence goes on from CM077676.1 coordinate 292,436,977, forward strand.
CAAGAGGGGTCATCGTGGAATAAGTGTCGTGTGGGAATGCCTCCAAAACTTATACACCAGCCCTCCTACTCCTCCACTAAGTTCCCACTTATTGTGTGCTTTGCCGAGGTGTCCTATGTGTTTCATCAGAAACCCTCTAGACACCCCGTGTGCACGGGGTCTCTGACCCCCGTGCGCACGGGGTGGTCAGAAAGTTTCTGGACACCCCGTGCACACGGGGTCTCTGACCCCCGTGCGCACGGGGTACCTCGAAACTCTCTGGACACCCCGTGTGCACGGGGTCCTGGACCCCCGTGCACACGGGGTGGATGGAAAGTTTCTGGAGACCCCGTGCGCATGGGGTCTCTGACCCCCCATGCACACGGGTACCTCGAAACTCTCTGGACACCCCGTGCGCACGGGGTCCTGGTCCCTCGTGCACACGGGGTGGATGGAATGTCTCTGGACACCCCGTGCGCACGGGGCTAACTTAGCCCGTACGCACGGGGTCCAACGGGCAGAAATCCCCTCCCAGCCAAGAACACTATAAAAGCCCCCTTCTTCCTCCTCCATCCTCTAACCCTAATGTCTTGTTGAGCTCCACCATTGCTACACCTCATTTTGCTCATTACTCTCAATCCCTCCACCCAAACTTGTTGAAACTTTGGGGATTGGGAGAGCAAGACCCGATCTACACTTTGACCAAACCAAATCGCGTTCCCCGCAATATTCATCTACCATGACTTGTTACTCTTGGAGCTTGGGCTCCTAGGCGGCTAGAGGTTCCTCCGGAAGCTTCCTTGCTTGTGGTGTGCTCCGGAGAAGTTTGTAAAGGTGTGGTGGTCGCCTTCAAGACCAACCCCTAGTTATTCGAGGCTCATCCGTTGGGGGTGACTCGAAAGAGATTACGGTGAGCCTTCGGTGTCATTCCGCAAGCTTTAGCTCCGGCACCGCTCTAAACGGAGAGTAGCTCTTCCCCAAGGAAGAGTGAACTTCGGGATAAATTCCGCGTCCTCGTCTCACTTGTGGTTAATCCTTTCCCGCACTTTACTTTGCGTTGTATGCTTGTTGGCTTGCTAATTAGATTGTTGCCTAGCATATTTAGCTTGGATCTTGCTTGTCATATAGGTTGTGTTCACCTAGTTGCATATCTAGTGAACTCTTTTTATCCGCTAAACCTTAAAATTGACAAGAAAGATTAAAATTTGTAGTCTCCTATTCACCCCCCCCCCCTCTAGTCGACCGTATCGATCCTTTCAATTGGTATCAGAGCCTCATGCTCTAATATAAGGTTTTACAACCTTGGAGGATATGGCCGATCTAGGGAATGAGGGTGGTGACCCAACCCTTGCGGTGGATGGTCAAAACCTACCCCCCGACGCGGCCGACGCACTTGTTGCTCCGGTCGTTGCTCCCGTCGCCCCCATTAACCCGGGTGCCCCCTTAACCACGGCCGACATTCTTTCAATGTTTGCGGACCTCAAAACCGCGATGTTGAAAGAAGTTCGTTCCTCGGTCAAGGAGCAAATTGATGCTCGCTTAAAGTCCTCGACATCCGCATCAAACTCATTTGATCCAAATGCCGTTCATGATGTGGATGATTCGAGAGAACCTCTTGCATCCCCGGCTCGCACTCAAGTTCCTAGGTACAATGCCGTGGAACCTTTTTACTCTCCTCAACCTTTGCAGCACCCTCGCATTAATCCTGTTGGGCCTTCGCCCCCTTTGAAAGTTAACGCGTTTGCTAAGTGGAAGCTAGATATGGAGTCTCACATTCGCAGTGCATCTACTCAACTATGGTGGATTGTGGTCAATGGTTTCAACCCCAAGGATCCCATGAATCTCACTCCAAGAGAAGCGGTTGATGATCAACTCAATGCTACCGCCCACAACATGTTGCGCACCGCGGTGACCGATGACTATAGTGACTCCATTGCTCTAGTCAAGACCGCCAAGGAAATTTGGGATTGTCTTGAGGAGGCCCTCGAAGGTGATGAAGCAATTCAAAGATCTCGGTTGGCTTTGCTCAAGCAAGAAGTCAACCTATTTGTGAGAAATGAGGGTGAGACCACGGAAGAAGTGTACCGAAGGTTAAAGTCCCTTGTGCTCAATTTGAGAACCTTTGGGTGCACTTGGGCAAATGATGATTTCATTAAGGACAAGTTCATTGATGCTATGGTTCTCACGGAACATACCATGGTGATGATGGTACATCAACGCCCGGACTATCACAAGTTGACCGCGGCACAAGTTGTATCCACTTTCTCAACTCATGTTCTTTTGGAGACCAAGTCCAAGAAGACCTTTGCCATTGCTCAAGCCACCAAGAACTCAAATCTTGCGTTGAAGGCCAAGAAAGTTGTTGCTCAACCCTCAAGGGATGAAGAAGTTGTTGAAGAGACTTATGAGGAAGATGTTGACACCTCATGCCCGGCAAATGACTTTGCGGAAGACTTGGCTCTCTTGGTCAAGAAATATTCTGGGACCATGGTAAACAAAGGGAAGAATCTTCAAGGAAGATCGTTTGGACGAAGAAAATGCTACAATTGTGATAGCCCAAGACATTTTGTGCATGATTGTCCTTATGAGAGACGTGAAGACAAGTCCGAGAAGCTTGTGCTCAAGAAGAAGAAGTTCACCAAGAGGAAAGATGACAAGGCTCTTGTTCATGAGGAGTACATGTCCGGAGATGAAGATGACGGTGATGATGATCATGTGGGCACGGCCGCTATTGCCGTGCATGCCACTACCTCCTCCTCCACCACCGGCCTCTTCGACTCTCCCAACGAGGACAAGCCTTTCACTCATCGTTGCCTCATGGCCAAAGAGGTAAAAACCAAGTCCATATCTCCAAAACCCTCCATCCACACTTCCAATGTCTCATGTGAGATAGTGGAGGATGAGTGTGATGATGGTGTGGATAATGATGAGGAATCCTTGATGGCTTTCATGAAAACTCTTCATGGTGAAGCTCGTGCTCGTTTTGGTGATCTCCTTAAGTCACTTGCCGAACGCGATGACTTTATTGAGAACATTGAAACCCTCCTCATAGAGGAAAAAGAGAGAGTCGAACTCCTTGAGCACGAACTACATGAAGAGAGTGTCATGAGAGCATCACTTGAGGAAGCCGTGTCGTCTCATGAAATTGACTTTGTTAAAACCAATGATGCTTTGCAACTTGCTCTTGAGAACAAAGATGCCCTTAAAGTAAGGGTTAAAAAGCTTCTAGTTGATCACACGAGACTTGTTGAGGAACATGAGCTCCTTGTGACTAGTTCCAAGGTTGTCAAAGGTGACCTCATTGCCCTTACCGAGTCTTATGCTCAACTTAAAGCTACAACCATTAAGGCTCTTACTTCCGTCCCTCATATTGATTTAAATGATGAATCTTGTACGGCTAACTTTGCTCATGATTGCACCTCTCTCCAAGAGGAAAATAAGAAGTTGAAAGCCCAAATTGAGAAAGGACTTGTGTCGTGCATTCAAGGGGAGAAAAACCTCAATGACCTCTTGAGCAACCAAAAGGAGTGTGTTGCCAAGGAGGGAATTGGGTTTGACCCCTCTTCCAAGAAAAAGAAGAATAAGAAGAAGAAGAGCAACAAGAAGAAGATTGGTCCTACTCCTACTCCTCAACAAAAGGTAGTATTTGTGCACGAAGGGCACAAGGAGAAGGAGAAGGAAAAAGGGTTTGTTGGGAATGGCAAGGTCACTAGGGACAAGGCCATTTCCAAGGATTTTGCCGGCAAGAACAACCCATCCTATGTTCTCATGAGAGGAGATGATGGTTATACCTTTGCTAAATTTGTTGGCACTAACTATGATGATTATGCTTGGACTATTTGGGTGCCTAAGACCCTTGTTGCTAACTCTCTAGGACCCATTGCAAAATGGGTACCTAAAATCAAAGCTTGATTCATGTAGGACTATATCTCCGGTGGAACACAATGGGTGATCGATAGTGGATGCACCAATCATATGACCGAAGAGAGGGAGATGCTTGTGGAGTTCGTTGATTCGCTCAAGGCTTCTTCGAACATCTCCTTTGGTGACAATAGCAAGGGCAAGGTATTGGGGTTGGGCAAGGTGGTAATCTCTAGTGATTCTTCACTTACGAATGTCATGCTTGTTTAATCCCTTCACTACAATTTACTTTCTACGATTCAATTGGCATGTGCCGGTTATGATTCTCATTTCGGTGAATTTCATGTGACCGTCTTTAAGAGGAGCAATCTCAAAGTGGTCTTTGTTGGGCATGTTGAAGACAACATTTACGTGGTTGATTTCTCAAAAGAGAAAACTTATCTTGCAACATGTCTAATGGCCAAGGCCGACGTGGGGTGGCTATGGCACCGACGGCTAGCCCACGTTGGCATGAGAAACTTACAAGCTCTCTTAAAGGGGGAGCACATCCTTGGACTAACCAATGTGTCTTTTGCCAAAGATCGTCCTTGTAGTGCGTGCATTGCCGGAAAACTTCATGAAAAAGCTCACAAGGTGTCGACTATCATCACCACCTTGAAGCCTCTCGAGCTCATTCACTTGGATATCTTTGGGCCTCCATCTTATGATAGTTTGGGAGGGAGGAGGTGTTGCCTTGTCATTGTCGATGACTATACAAGATATACATGGGTGTTATTTCTCAAGACTAAAGATGAAACACAAGACACCTTCATCAACTTTGCCAAAGAAGCTCAACGTCAACATAATTGTGAGATCAAGGCAATTCGAAGTGACAACGGTACCGAGTTCAAAAATTACACGATGGACGAGTTCTTGAGCGATGAGGGGATCAAGCATCAATATTCCGCACCATGCACTCCCGAACAAAATGGTGTTGCGGAAAGGAAGAACCGGACTCTCATTGAGATGGCAAGGACCATGCTTGACGAGTACAAGTCTCCATACAAGCTCTCGGCCGAAGCCATCAACACCGCGTGCCATGCTACAAACCGGCTTTATCTTCGTAAGCTCAAGAACAAGACTCCCTATGAACTCCTAATCGGGAGAAAGCCTAACGTCAAATACTTTCGAGTATTCGGTTGTAAGTGTTTCATTCTAAACAAGAAATACCGTTTAGCTAAGTTTGCGCCTAAAACTTATGAGGGCATATTTGTTGGATATGCATCAAACTCTCATGCTTACCGTGTTCTCAACAAATCCACCGGATGCATTGAGGAAACGGTAAATGTGGAGTTTGATGAAGATAACGGTTCCCGTGCGGAGCAAATTGTTCCTAGTGTTGTAGGTGATGAGGCTCCTTCACAAGCTATAAGGACTATGGGGATAGGCCACATTCGTCCACAAGAAACACCCCAAGTCCAAGTAGAAGAAGGAGTAAGAGTCCCTCTTGTGGATTCACCACAAGGGAAGTCATCACCGCCACCTCAAGTGCAAGATGCTACGGGAGATCATGAACCTATCCAAGAACAAGAACAAGTCCCTCATGTTCCCGAGCAAGATCAAGAGCAAGCTCAACCAAATGGTGAAGAACCAATCCTTGAGGCCCATGATCAAGCTCAAGTTCATGATCAAGATCAAGATCAAACCCAACCTCAAGCGTCTTCTCCAACGTCACATTCTAGTGAACGAGAGCTTGAGGTTATGAAGAGAAGGGTATCTCCAAGGCTAAAGCATTCTCAAGGCCAAGCTTCTTCCACAAGTTCAAAACCAAGTGAAGAAGAGCTTACACTCAAAGAGCAAAAAACGGCCGCCAAGCTAAAGCATCTTCAACACCTCACCGACAACATTTATGGAAGCATCAACAAGGGGGTAACTACTCGTAGACGTTTGGCAAACTTTTGTGAACATCACTCGTTTGTTTCTTGTGTCGAGCCCCTTAAGGTTGAAGATGCCCTTGACGACCCGGATTGGGTAGATGCCATGCATGAAGAACTCAACAACTTCACACGCAACAAAGTATGGACTCTTGTGGAGAGACCCAAAGAACATCATAATGTCATTGGAACAAAGTGGATCTTTAAGAACAAACAAGATGAGCATGGACAAGTCACTAGAAACAAGGCAAGGTTAGTGGCACAAGGGTTCACCCAAGTTGAAGGTTTGGACTTCGGTGAAACCTTTGTCCCCGTTGCCCGTCTTGAGTCCATTCGTATCTTGCTTGTGTATGCTTCTCATCATGATTTTAAATTGTATCAAATGGATGTGAAGAGTGCATTTCTTAATGGTCCTCTTAAGGAGTTGGTGTATGTCAAACAACCTCCCGGTTTCGAAGATCCCGATCACCCCTCTCACGTTTATGAACTCCATAAGGCGCTCTACGGACTTAAACAAGCACCTCGTGCTTGGTATGATCACCTTACGGCGTTCCTAAGCGAGAAGGGGTTCCGGATCGGGGTAATAGATTCCACTCTCTTCACGAAGAGAGTAAAAGGAGAATTATTTGTGTGCCAAATATATGTTGATGATATTATTTTTGGTTCCACTAACCATGCTATTAACGTTGAGTTTGAGAATCTTATGACCAAGGAATTTGCTATGAGCATGATGGGAGAGTTGAAGTTCTTCCTCGGATTTCAAGTGAAGCAATTGAGAGGAGGAACCTTCATCAACCAAGCACTTTATATTCAAGACATGCTCAAGAGGTTCAAAATGCTAGATGTCAAACCCATGAAGACGCCCATGCCCACAAATGGCCAACTTAATCTTGATCCCAATGGTAAAGATGTGGATCAAAAGGTATATCGCTCCATGATCAGTTCTTTGCTTTACCTTTGTGCATCTAGGCCGGATATTATGTTGAGTGTGTGTATGTGTGCAAGATTTCAATCCGCTCCCAAGGAGAGCCATTTTCGGCAGGGAAAAGAATCCTTCGATATTTGGTTCATACCCCAAACTTGGGCCTTTGGTATCCCAAAGGAGCAACTTTCAAGTTATTGGGTTACTCAGATTCAGATTGGGCAGGAGACAAGGTAGACCGCAAGTCCACTTCCGGCTCATGTCAATTCCTAGGGAGGTCATTGGTAAGTTGGTCTTCAAAGAAGCAGAATTTTGTGTCTCTTTCAACCGCTGAAGCCGAGTACATTGCCGCCGGAAGTTGTTGTGCACAATTATTATGGATGAGGCAAACTTTGATGGATTACGGTGTCAAATGTGACAAAGTGCCTCTATTTTGTGACAATGAAAGTGCAATCAAGATCGCCGACAATCCGGTGCAACATAGCCGAACCAAGCATATTGAGATTCGTCATCACTTCATTTGAGATCATGTGGCCAAGGGAGACATTGATTTATTCCATGTCAACACCGAGAAGCAACTTGCCGACATTTTCACCAAGCCACTTGATGAAGCAAGATTCCGCGAGTTAAGGCATGAGCTAAATATCGTGGATATAAGTAACTTGGTTTGAGGTCCTTGCATACGCACACATACTCATATAATATCTTGTTTAGGTGTAGGCACATATCTAGGGGGAGCTAGCTCAACTCATGAGCTATCTCATCCTAGTAGTGCATAAATTGAACAAAATCTTTCACATAAGTCACTGTTAGGTGGCACTGTGCTTCAAAGATGAGTATTGGTCTTGGGCCCAAGGTTCATATCTTCGCGGTGCCATACCAAATAATCTCAAACATGGTGGCTTCGGCCACAGACCTCCTTTGGAGGTTGGTCCTTTTTCTTGTGCTTGTTTTGTTTCTTTTTGTTGTTTCTTGTGCTTTGGTGTGGTGTTTTTTCTTCTAGTGCAAGTGCTCCTCATATTCCTTTCTAGTAGTGTTGGATCTCTCTCTCGCGACGGACTCAGAAGTGAGACGGAAATGCATTTTGAGTACGGGTAAGGATTTACATCCAGCCAGGACTTAGGATAAAATTCTCTGTCAAAATCCTCTGGTCACCCCGTGCCCACGGGCATGTACCGTGCGCACGGGGCCCCCGTGTCCACGGGCCTTGTACCGTGCGCACGGGGCCCCCGTGTCCACGGGCCTTGTACCGTGCGCACGGGACCCCCGTGTCCACGAGCCAAATTGGCCCCGTGTGCACGGGGTCTGCGGTTTCTGGCCCTGAAGAGGTGGGACGTGGGGGGGTTTGGGTTCATTCCCACCCAGTCGTCCCCTCCACGCCCCAGGTCGCCTCCAGGCCGCCGCCGTCGCCTCCTTGTCGCCCGGTGCTCCTCCGTGCGCCGTGGGACTTCGCTGCTCCATGGAGATCTCCCGAGATGGGGTCCTCCTCTGGTATCCCCCTCCCCTTGTTCTTCCTTCTCCTCCATGGTTCCATGTTAGTCTAGGGTTTTCTCTTCTCTAGTTTAGGCCCGCTTTTTCCTGTGGAATAGATGAGAAATGGCTGTGCAAAACTGTGGAGGTTCCCCTGCCGCACCCACTCCCGGATCTTGATCTGGTAGTGGCTGCCGCTGGGCAAACCCCGTTTCCACGGGGTATTTGACCCCCATGCGCACGGGGCCCCAGTGTCCACGGTCGTGTACCGTGCGCACGGGACCCCCGTGTCCATGGCGGTCTGACCCCGTGCACACGGGGTACACAGTGATGCCAGTACTGGTTCTCCTCTGTCTCCATTCCTTGCCAGCTTCTCGAGCACTTGTACTCATTTGTGTCTCTTGTGTTTGTTGTGTTTTTGTTGCTGTTGTGTTTCAGACTCCGCTGACAAGAGGTCCGAGCTCCGTCGCAAGCGCAGTAAGGCAGGTGAAGATCGGTTGGCTCTTGCTATTTGTCAGCCATCAGATGGGAGAGGCCAGAGTTCCATGTTTGCTAATCGTGCTCGTCGTACTGCGTCGAAGAAGCCGGTGATCGAAGCCTCTGATGATTCCGAGGATGAGTATGATTCTCAGGATGATGCTCACTATGAGGTAGAGCCAGCAGATGCATCTGATGATGATGATGATGAGGGGGAAGGAGATGAGAGCCCAGAGGAACATGTTCTCCCAGGAGGTCGCAATGTCAAGAATCTTCCTCTCTCTCAGTGGACCAAGCCAGAACTTTGGGCTCGCAGGCAGGATTTCCCCTATGTGCCAGAAACCAGTACAGGAATTGACCCAAGATTCAAGAATGATTTTCAGCATCGTGTGTTCTCTGAGCTGATCATGACCAAGAAGAACAAGTTTTCCCCCCACAAACAAATCAATGTGGAGGTTCTTCGGGATAATGCTCATATCTATCCCGGTGTGTTTGATGCTCTTGGGAGGCTTGGTTTGATCCCGTTCGTCACCTTCCACTATCCGTTCAATGAAGATCTTGTGATGCAGTTCTTTGCCACCGTATACTTCCACAATGACACGGCTCGCACTTTGACTTGGATGTCTGGCACATATGAGTGTGAGGCCACCATGGCTAAGTTCTCTGACATCATTCCGTATCAGTTCTTTGCTGAGGAGCATCCTGAGTATGGTCGTGCTCGTGAGACAGGAAGAGACAAGGATGAGATTGCTTTTGCATACAAGCCAGAGAAGGCCTTCACCACCGGTTCTATCAAGCACTTGAAGCCAACCTATGATACTATGCATCACATTCTTAGGTACACACTTAATCCTAAGACCGGGGACTCTCACAATCTGAGGAGCTCCATGTTGGACATCTTTGTCTACCTTCGTGACAGGAAGAAAGTGGATGTTCTGGACTTCATGTTCTTTGAGATCAGACAGTGTGTTCAGGAGAACAAGTCTTGCATCTATGCTCCATTCATCCAGGCTTTGATTGAGTCTGTCTGCCCCGCCAGGTACATTGCTAAGTACCGCACCTCCTTTCCGAAGCGTGATGCCAACTGGCTTCCGGCTGCTCCTCCTCCATATGCGCCTTCCAAGAAGGGGCGCAACCCCAGGCCTGAGGATCGTGCTACCTACACTGAGGGTTGTTCATCCTATGCACGGATTCCGCGTGGCAAAGGGAAGCAGGTTGCTACTGATGCCAGTTTCTCCAGAGACGAGAAGAAGTCTCTTTTGAAGACCGTGAGCAACATGTTCAAGATGTGTCAGTCCATTCAGCGCTGTCAGGTCAAGGAGATCAACAAGGACAAGCTGGTGAGGCGTCAGAAGAAGGCTGAGCGTGCTGCAGCTGGTGAGGAGGTTGGCCTAGGGTCCGAGGACAACGACAGTGTGGCCACAGATCGTTCCTTTCCGATGGCAGGGTGGCATTTTGATTATGATGATGCCTCGAGCGCGCCTCCTCTTGTCTAGTGGTGTCTTTGCTTCGCCTTTTTCCCTTTTTGTTGTATTGATGACAAAGGGGGAGAAGTGGTGTTAGTGTGTTGCGAGATCTCAAGCCTCGGTGTTATTGCGGTTGTTTGGTGTTTATTTGGCTTGAGATACTTTTTTTTTGCTTTCCGTGGTGTGGTTGTGAGCTACCTCCTATTAGTTTGCGAGACTAATTATCCCGATTCATATCTATGCTTATGATTTGTCTATCATGTGCTATATGATCATGCCCTTATTATTTTGTCGCACTTTACTTGCTCACCACACTTCTTGCATGTGATCTAGGCACCGTGTTAGGTTTTATTATGTTGATCACATGCCTTGACAATATGGATCTAGGGGGAGCCTCATATGTGTGTGCTTGATGCATAATCAAGCATATCTTTTTTCTTGCACATATATAGGGGGAGCTCCTATGATCAACTATTGTCGCATGGCTATTTTCTTAGATGTATCCTTTATGCCATGCCCTAACCATGTTGTCATCAATGCACCAAAAAGGGGGAGATTGAAAGTGCAAGTGTCACTTAAATTATATTTTGGTGTGATGACAATGTGGTTAGTGGAACTAATATTGGTTGCTAAAGTTTATCTCAGGATATTGGTTCCAAGTTGTCCATTGATGGAGGTGTGCGACCCCCCTATTCAAAAAGATCAAAGGCATGGTTTACCGGCGACTCGAAGGTTTTTCGTTTTGGTTCGATTTGAGTCGTAGGAAAAACCACACTATCAAGAGGGGTCATCGTGGAATAAGTGTCGTGTGGGAATGCCTCCAAAACTTATACACCAGCCCTCCTACTCCTCCACCAAGTTCCCACTTATTGTGTGATTTGCCGAGGTGTCCTGTGAGTTTCATCAGAAACCCTCTGGACACCCCGTGTGCACGGGGTCTCTGACCCCCGTGCGCACGGGGTGGTCAGAAAGTTTCTGGACACCCCGTGCACACGGGGTCTCTGACCCCCGTGCGCACGGGGTACCTCGAAACTCTCTGGACACCCTGTGTGCACGGGGTCCTGGACCCCCGTGCACACGGGGTGGATGGAAAGTTTCTGGACACCCCGTGCGCACGGGGTCTCTGACCCCCCGTGCACACGGGGTACCTCGAAACTCTCTGGACACCCCGTGCGCACGGGGTCCTGGACCCCCGTGCACACAGGGTGGATGGAATGTCTCTGGACACCCCGTGCGCACGGGGCTAACTTAGCCCGTGCGCACGGGGTCCAACGGGCAGAAATCCCCTCCCAGCCAAGAACACTATAAAAGCCCCCTTCTTCGTCCTCCATCCTCTAACCCTAATGTCTTGTTGAGCTCCACCATTGCTACACCTCATTTTGCTCATTACTCTCAATCCCTCCACCCAAACTTGTTGAAACTTTGGGGATTGGGAGAGCAAGACCCGATCTACACTTTGACCAAACCAAATCGCGTTCCCCGCAATATTCATCTACCATGACTTGTTACTCTTGGAGCTTGGGCTCCTAGGCGGCTAGAGGTTCCTCTAGAAGCTTCCTTGCTTGTGGTGTGCTCCGGAGAAGTTTGTAAAGGTGTGGTGGTCGTCTTCAAGACCAACCCCTAGTGATTCGAGGCTCATCCGTTGGGGGTGACTCGAAAGAGATTACGGTGAGCCTTCGGTGGCGTTCCGCAAGCTTTGGCTCTGGCACCGCTCTAAACGGAGAGTAGCTCTTCCCCAATGAAGAGTGAACTTCGGGATAAATTCCGCGTCCTCGTCTCACTTGTGGTTAATCCTTTCCCACACTTTACTTTGCATTGTATGCTTGTTGGCTTGCTAATTAGATTGTTGCCTAGCATATTTAGCTTGGAGCTTGCTTGTCATATAGGTTGTGTTCACCTAGTTGCATATCTAGTGAACTCTTTTTATCCGCTAAACCTTAAAATTGACAAGAAAGATTAAAACTTGTAGTCTCCTATTCACCCCCCCCCTCTAGTCTACCATATCGATTCTTTCAACTTATCTCTACTATACTGCATCATCCTCTCCTCTTCGGGGAAATACCAACGCAGTCTACAAGTAGCAGGAAGAATTTGTGGCGCCGTTGCCGGGGAGACATCATCAAAATCTATCAAGTACCTTCGCACAAACTATCAATCACTTGCATTTATTTTATTTGCCTTTTCATTTGCATTTGCCTCTCGTTTTCATCTCCCCCACTTCTAAAACAATTTTTCAAAAACACAAAAATATTTTCGCTTGCTTGTTTGCTCGTTTGCTTGCTAAAATTGTGTGACTCCATGAAAATAAAAATATAGACTTATGGATCCTCATCCACTTGCTAATCTTTTCAAAAGATCCAAGTATAATGAACCAATTGCTAGTGAGTTGAGTGCACTTGATTATCTCTATGAAATTTTGCTTGAAAATCATGAATGTGAAAATTGTGATGAAGCGTTAGAAGAAGAAATTTATAAAGTGATTCATGATAGCTCCTTGATTGAAAATCATGATTGCAATGATGTTATTATAAATTCTATTAATATCAATTGTGTTAATAATATGCAAAACTACAAGCTTGGGGATGATGATTTTGTTATGTCCACTACTTATTGAAATGATCATGATTGGGGTGATAATGCTTCTTATGATCTTGAAAATTTATTTAAGCCTCATGATGAATATGTTATTGATAATAATGTTTGCAATAATATTGAAAGTGGGTTTGGAAGAGTGTAAACTTTAGGTAAAAAGAATCCCACATATTCGGAGAGTGTTCAATCTTATGCAATTTTTGATAAAAGTGGGTTTGGAGAGGTTATGACTTTAGTTGATGTTAATCCCACTATCTTAGAAGATTATAAAACTTTTATGCATAGGGATCATGAAGAGAATATTTTATATGATAGCTATATTGTTGAATTTGATTATGATCCTACATGCAATTATTATGAGAGAGGAAAATATGGTTATAGAAGTCATCATGTTATTAAATTACCTCTCTTTGTGTTGAAATTTTTAATGCTTCATTCTTCTCATTTGCATATGCTAGATATTGCTTGTCTTGATAATTTGTTTTCCTATAAAATGCCTATGCATAGGAAGTATGTTAGACTTAAATGTGTTTGTCACATGTTTTATGATGCTCTCTTTGCGTTTCAATTCTTGTCTTTTATGAGAGCATCATTATTATCCCAAGCCTATCTTAATGGCTATAAAGAAAGAGCTTGTTGGGAGGCAACCCAATGAATAAAATAATTTTTTTGCTTTTGCTTTTTGTTTTTGAGTGTTTGCATGATTATAGCCTCTGTTATTATTGTATTTTTATGTTTTAATTAGTGTTTGTGCCAAGTAATGCCTTTGGGATGATTTGGAAGATAGTATGATAGATGTTGTTGGAAAACAGAAACTTTTGCGTCCAGTGATGGAATTGTGGTTTTTTGCTGGAGTGTGATAACCTTCTGAATTTTTTACACAGTATTTATATATGAATTTCTCACGTTATCTTAATTTTTCAGAATTTTTGAAGTTACATAAGTATGACCATAATTCGGATCTTTACATACTGTTCTGTTTTAGACAGATTCTGTTTTTGTTGCATAGTTTGCTTATTTTAATGTATCTATGGATCGTATCGGGGGTATGAGTCATGGAGAAGTTGGAGTACATTAGAATTATGCCAATATTAAATATGAATCAATTTATCACATTACCTAAAGTTAAAGATTTGTTTGTTATACTAACGGATCTCACGAGGTTTCTGTTGAGAGGCATGCTTTTCCTGTCAACGAAAACGACCGAGAATTCCCAATATCTTCCATGTTAGACACATTATAGGCGGTTCCCAAACAGAAAATAAAGTTTATTTCCTTTCCACCATTCTTTCACAATCCATGGCTAGCCGTATCCACGGGTACCTTCCATACCAACACTTTCCAAGAAATTTATTATTATCATCATATTAAAAAAATTCATTTCGGGACTGGGCATCCCTATTACCTGCCATTCTCTCGTGCAATGACAAGTGAATAAACACTCATCGTGAGAATAACACACCTATCATGGAAAATATTGGCCACCCCCTGCCGCTTCATGAGCGGTACGGGCACACAAAACGGAAAATTATTTTGAAAATTTAGAGTTGGCACATGCAAATTTACTTGGAACGGCAAAGAAATACCGCATATAGGTAGGTATGGTGGACTCATTTGGCACACCTTTGGGTTTAATGATTTGGATGCACAAGCAGTATTCCCGCTTAGTACAAATGAAGGCTAGCAAATAGATTGAGAAGCGACCAACCAAAAAGCAAAAACGGTCATAAACATGCACTGAACATAACTAACACCGAATAATGCACCATAAGTAGGATATAATTTCGTTGCATAACTATTGATTTTATGTGCATGCATAGGGAATCACAAACCTTAACACCAATATTCTTACTAAATCACAATTACTCACTAACATGACTCACATATTATCATCTCCATATCGCAAAACTATTGCAAGGAATCAAACTTATCATATCCAATGAGCTTTCAAGAAAGTTTTTATTATATCCCTCTTGAATATTCATCACTTTGGGACCAAATTCATATCTTGTGCAAATTACCATTACTATTATCAACTCTCAAAAAGATATAAGTGAAGCATGAGAGTGCAAATATTTCTTCAAAATTTAATCTTATCAACTCTCAAAATAATATAAGTGAAGCATGAGAATTCAAATATTTCTTCAAAATTTAATCTTATCAACTCTCAAAAAAATATAAGTGAAGCATGAGAGTGCATGTATTTCTTAAAAATATAGCCACTGCCGTGCTCAAAAAGATTTAAGTGAAGCACTAGAGCAACTGCCTAGCTCAAAAGATTTAAGTGAAGCACATAGAGTATTCTAACAAATCATGATAAACGTGTGGCTCTCTCAAGTAGGTGTGTCCAGCAAAGATGATTGTGACAAACTAAAAAGCAAACAAAGCAAAGACTCATATAATACAAGACGCTCCAAGCAAAACTCATGATATGTGACGAATAAAAATATAGCTCCAAGTAAAATTACCGATGGTTGGTAGAAGAAACAGGGGATGCCTTCCGGGGCATCCCCAAGCTTAGTTGCTTGAGTCTTCCTTGAATATTACCTTGGGGTGCCTTGGGCATCCCCAAGCTTATGCTCTTGCCACTCCTTATTCCTTCATCCATCGTGATCTCACCCAAAACTTGAAAACTTCAATCACACAAAACTCAACAAAACCTTCGTGAGATCCGTTAGTATAACAAACAAATCTTTAACTTTAGATACTGTTGTAAATTGATTCATATTTAATATTACCATAATTCTACTGTACTCCAACTTCTCCATGACTCATACCCCCCGATACGATCCATAGATTCATCAAAATAAGCAAACTATGCAACAAAAATAGAATCTGTCTAAAACATCACAGTCTGTAAAGATCTATTTAAAATCTATACTTATGTAGCTCCAAAAATTCTGAAAATTTAGAAAAACATGGGCAATTCATATACCAATACTGTGTAAAAATTTCAGATTTTTTTGACACTCCAGTGCAGAATAAAAATTCTGGCACTGGACGCAAAACTTTCTGTTTTCCAAACAGCATCAATTATACTATCTTCCAAATCATCCCAAAGGCATTACTTGGCACAAACACTAATTAAAACATAAAAACACAATCATAACAGTATCATAATTGTGTGCACACAAGAAAACAGAAATAAAAAGCAAAAATTTATTTTATTCATTGGGTTGCCTCCCAACAAGCGCTATTGTTTTATGCCCCTAGCTAGGCATAATGCATAGTTTCAAGTATTGTCATCTTTCTTCTTCTTTCCTAAGGATGCGTTCTCATCAGGAGGCTTTTCAAAGATAATTTGAATCACATCATCCATGGGAATTTTAGCATTACTAAGTTGACCATGCTCACTTTTTTCCACACCAAAATCATCCATGATAGCAACTTCAAGCAAGAAAACAAGCAAACAAGAAAAAGGCAAACAGAAAATATTTTTGTATATTTTGTAGATTTTTTTAGAAGTGGGGGAGATGAAAACGAGAGGCAAAAGCAAATAAAAGAAATGCAAGGAGATGAAATTTTATGCGTAGGTACTTGATAGATGTTGATGATGTCTCCCCGGCAACGGCGCCAGAAATTCTTCCTGCTACTTGTGAGCTACGTTGGGATTTCCCCGAAGAGGAGGGGATAATGCAGTACAGTAGAGATAAGTATTTCCCTCAGTTATGAAACCAAGGTTATCAATCCAGTAGGAGAATCACGCAATAACTCGTTAGCAGCACCTGCACACAAAACAATAAATCCTCGCACCCAACACGAACAAGGGGTTGTCAATCCCTTGGCGGTTAATTGCAAGATTAAATTGTATGGTGATAGATAGATAGTGTAACACCCAATATGCGGTCCTATCCTCAAGGGACTCGAAAATCCCGCTAAGGATAGAAGCGCATATTGGAGACGCTTCGCAAGGTGGATATCGTTACATCATACCATGTACTGAACAGATGAGAATACCAGATAAAGGCTTACACTCGCCACAAGCTACAACATTAATACATGAATACAACAGTACATAGCAAACATCATACAGAAGAGCAGGATCCGACTACGGATGAAATCAAACGAAAAAGAAGAACGATGTCCACCCTGTTAGCCCAGGCTGCCAACCGGGAACCCATCCTATGATCGACGAAGAAGAAGAAGCAGAAGAAGAACTCCAAAAGAAAAAGCATCGCTCTCACGTCAAATCAACGCTTTACCTATACTTGCACCTGTTGTTGTAGTAATCTGTGAGCCACGAGGACTCAGCAATCCCATTACCAAGGGTATGAAGACTAGCAAAGCTTAATGGGTATAGAATGGTTAAGTGGTGAGGTTGCAGCAAGCACTAAGCATTGTATGGTGGCTAACTTCCGAGTACGAGAATAAGAAGAGTAACTACACATAACGGTCGCAAACTAATAATGATCAAGAAGTGATCCTGAACACCTACCTACGAGTCAAACATAACCCCACCATGTTCTCTTCCTGAACTCCCTCGAAAAGAGACGATCACGGTTATGCATGCGATTGGTGTATTTTAATTAGAATTTAGTGTCAGTTCTCTACAACCAGAGGTTATAAATTTCCAAGTCGCCACATAACCGCGGGCACGGCTTCGCGAAAGATTTAACCCTGCAGGGGTGCTCCAAGTAGTCCATTATAAATTACCACACGCATCCGATGGAACATCCTCACACCATGATAACATGATGCTTATGATAAGGAATCTCGGTGGACAAGCCACTCGTAAAAGGTAAAACTAGACCAGCAAGACCTCCCGATGTGTCAACGATCCCGATAGGAGCCGCGTATCTCATTCTCAGGACACGGCGGATGAACACTCCGTACGACAGCCAAGAACCCAAGTTGCCCCAGGTGGCGCCGCAAGTGGCTCTAGTTTGGACCAGCACCATCAGCACTGGCCCACTTGGATTATGTAGAATTAAGAATCCGCGGGTTCATCACGCCCTATGAGTTAATTAATTAATTTCAGTATTATTATGTTGGCAAATGTTAAAACCAATGTTGGGCCTTGCTGGAGAAGTTTATCCTAAAATGAATGATCAGGGGGGTTCCCATATGCCCCACATGTGTTAGAAGCGCTCATCAAGGAACATAACACCGGTATTACGAAAACTAGGGGCGGTATGAGTGGAACAAAACACCAGGCAAAAGGCCGAGCCTTCCACCCATTACTAAGTATATAGATGCATTAATTAAATAAGAGATATTGTGATATCCCATGATATCCATGTCCCAACATGGAACAAACTGAAACTGCACCTGCAACTAGCAATGCTATAAGAAAGGGGCTGAGCAAAGCGGTAACATAGCCAAGCAACGGTTTGCTGGGTAAGGGTGGTTAGAGGCTGTATCATGGCATATGGAAGGCTGACATATATATGGGGTAGGAAGCGCGACATAGCGATATCAACGAGACAACTAGCAAGCAAAGATAGTAGAGATATCCAAGGGAATGATCATCTTGCCTGAAATCCCGCTAGGAAGAAGGCCGAATCCACGAAGAAGACGAACACGTGTAGTCGACAGATCCTCACAATCGCAATATAACCGGAGCTATCAAGAAGAAGCACAACCGGAAAGAAGCAAACAACATGGTAAATACACAAGCATAATCATGGCATGATGCACAACCAAATATGATGCATGTCCGGTTTAAATAAGCATGGCATGGCAATAGTGCAACAAACAAATACTACACGTTAAGTGAAGCTCAATATGCAACGAGTTGCATATTGACGAAACTTCACAACAATCATTTAGTTCACTCCCGTTTATGCTACTCATCAATATTAAATGTTGTTAAACATGGCAAGAGGTGAAGCATAATTAAACTACCTATCTAGGCAATTTAAATGAGGCCGGAAACAACACATAACAATTCCGGAAAATCCCCATATGCAATTTTCGAATTTGGTACTGTTCTACCTAAAACACAATTTTTAAGTTGTTAAACATGCAAATTAATAGCACCATGTTAATCTACACATTTTTCTAGACCACTTACATATAAAGTTCATTTAATTCGGAGCTACGGTTGCTTAGTTATGAAATAAACCATTTTAGCAAGTCATTTAGCAATTTTAATGCAAACAACAATTGAAATGTGGTTAACATGCATGAGGATGACATATTTAAGTTGGATGCAATTTTATGAAAATGGTGGCAAAAAATGATATGGAGCATTTGTTGCCATGGCGGAAAGGAATGGGTGCCACGGCGGCGATAACAGAAATGATTCCACGGCAACATTCCAGTTCCGGTAGCTCGTCGAGATACCGGTGCAAAGAACAAGTGTGCGGATGTGCGGAATATGCAAGAGATGGTGGGGTGATCCTGGTTACCGAGTTCCCACGTGTCGGTGGCATGGAAACGGGGAACGTGCATGAAACAATTCGGACACGGTGCGACACGAGCATCTCATACAAAACATGCATCGTTCACGGGCGGTCATCTCGGTGGTTATACCTTCGAAGCATGCATTTTTGGAGTGGATCGAGTTCGAAGCGGCGTAGACGGAAGTAGTGGTACACGGGGACGGAGAGGAACTTGACGAATCCGAGGTCTTCGGGGTAATTGTGTAGTCGGACTTGGCGAAATGCACACCGGTGGTAGTGGTACTCGTATCGTCGTGGAAGTAGTAGTTCACGGTCCGGAAGCGGTTCACAGCGATGGTAGTCGAACTTGGCCATCCGAGGTGTACTTGTGATCTTCGGGTCTTGCGATAACCACGGATGCGGTCTTGGCGTTCCACAGTGCTCCTGCTCCTGTTCAGGAAGGTTGCAACATGCATGTGGCAAACGAAGGCATGGCTCTCATGCACAGGAGGCCAAGGCGGGGTTGAGGAGCTCGCCGTCGGCTGGCTGAGCTGGCCGGGTGCGAAGGAGGCGAGCAGAGGAACAGCTGGGGCGGCGCAAACGGCTCGGGAAGGGAGCCCGCGGAGAGGCAAGGGGGTGACGGCAAGCTAGCAGCGGCACAGCGGATGCTCAGGCATCACGACGGCAACGCGCAGCTCTCACGAGGCAGAAGCTCAAAGGGCGGTGATTATGGCGATCGCCGGTGTTGGGGTGGCGCGGTCGGAGCAGAGACATGGAGGCTCGGGCGTGCAGGGCGGCGCTGCTGCGCTCGAGCAGCAAAGCGAGGCTGTGGGCGAGGAGTAGATGAAGGTGGGGGCAGTGGCGGCCTGGGATCACTGGCCGAAGGGGCGCCATGGCCGGAGGACGGGGTCGAGGGGATCGGGCGCCTCCCTGGTGGCGCTGTGTGTGCGTGTGGATGGTGGCGCGCGATGGGGAGACGGGAGAGAGATCGAGGGAAGCTAGGGTTATAACAGAGGGCAGCTGGGCTGGTGCTCGGCCTTGGGCCGGCTGGACTGGGTTGCTCCCTCTCTCTTTCTTCTTTTCCAAAAACAGAAAATAGGATGAAAGAAAATGAGAGAAAAGAAAGGATTAGGGAAGGATTTTGGGCATGGGGTAAATTTCCCTGGACTCACAAAATTGAGCTTGTCTCAAGAAAATTAGAGGTGGAAGGATTGCAAGATTCAAATTCAAATTCATTTGAATTTAATTCAAATGGTTTGAACTAGGACTAGGTTTTAGAAGTGCCCCAAAATGTTGAGATTTTTTGTTGGGGCTTGGTTATGCGACAGAAAAATTGTGGGAAAGGTGTGAGGCCAACGTTTGAGATAGAAAATGCATGGAATTTATTTTGCAAGTGTGTTTTGGTTAATTCCAAATTAATGGAATATTTTATAATAGCTCCCTAAAATATTGGGAGGATATGTTATAGAGAGAAATCACCATGTGAGTTCCCTCAATTTAAATAGATCGAAGATCTATACAATTTATTTATATAAGTTTTAGTTGGGTTGAAAACAATGATGGCATGATGGAATGATGCAATGCAAAAGAAAATAAAACAAACAACATCAAGAAATAACAATAATGGAAGGAATCGATCTCGGGCTGTCACAACACTCCCCCACTTACAAGAGATCTCGCCCCGAGATCATAGGAATGAGAAGAGGAAGAGGTAAAACACAGTTGCTTCTTGGACAAACGAGTGAAACCAAAGAACCTTGAAGGTTGCAAAACTTGAAAGAAAGGATACAACAGAGATGAACGAAGTTGAGAGCACTCCTGTAGAAAAGAGGAACCAGGAATACGATGAGAATCAAAAGCTCAAGGGACAAGATAGACTTTGAAACCACTCTAGTAAAATGGATAAGCAAGAAAAGAACATGATCTTGGCGAAACGAGATAATGGGTCGAAGAGAGCAACATCATAATGCCTCTGGAACAAAAGAATAGAAGCTAGATCGTCGGAAAGAGAAGAACAGTGAAGAAAAGACAACTTCTCTCACCATTGAATTTGAAAAGCATCCTTACAAAGAAGGATTGAACAGAGTTGTTGGAAAATCAACAATGAAAAGAATAAGCTTGTTGTGGGCTTATGGAAAACATCTCAAAATTTGAGGTGAAAAACCTGCCACTAACGGAAAGAATTGATTGCTTGAGATGAATGAAAAGATGCGAAACAACATCTCCCAAAGACAATGAAGAACTAATTGTAATTCGAAATGCAAGAAGAAGAATACTTGAGCTCCAACAAGAATGTTGACAAACTTCAAGAATGAATTAAATTCTTAACACAACATCATGAAGAAACTCTCGAAGAACTCCGGATAGCTAACAAGATGATCAAACGAAAGGAAAAATTGGAAGAAGAAGATGAAGCCTTGCAATGATTTAGATGGAGCTTCGTGACGAGATAATGAGAAAACTTTGAACTCCGGAAAAGAAAATATGAACAACTTAGAACCGAGGATTTATTCAACACGGTTAAATCCAAAGAAGGAATTAAATCTCCTCGATGAAACAAGAATAAGAATTATGTCATACTTACCCTTGATCAACTTAAATTGATGACAAGCAATGGATTTGGAATACCACTTATTCTTCTTGAAAAGGATTGAGGAGACATATAGCGCAAACTTGGGAAGGTCTTCAACGAATCACCGGTAGGATTTGGAAGGAACGAATGAATTGATATGATAACAAAGGAAGATCAATCTTGAGCGAACCACCATAAGAATTGAAAACGAACGAAGAAAAGGAGAATGAATTGCCGGGAAGAATTTAGAAAACGAACGAAGGAAAGAAAAGAAGTCACCGTGAAGAATTAGAAAACGCACGAAGATACTTGAGGGAATTTAGATACAAGAGAACAAAAAAAATCACGAGCTGATCATAGAATACTTGAACGAAGCACCGGAAGAATTTGAGAACGAGAGAAGAACATTGAGAATGAAGAATCCTTCTGGAATGATGGCCCTCGGAGAATCAAAAGAAAGCAACTCCTAAAATACTCCGGATGGGTATGAAAAGAATTTCTCACGATCAAAACAATTTGAGAGGATAGCAACAACCATGAATCTTCAAGAGAACGGATAAGGATTTAAGAGAAACTCTTCTTCGGTCTTCAAAGCTGAGAGTGATGATGAGAACCACCATGAAGAATTTTTTAGATACTCCGGATTAATGAAAAGAGAGAAGGTTGAGCCAAAGAGGAAAATAATTTGAAAGCTATCTTGGAGAGGTATATGACTGATGGAATCCATTCTTACATCACACTTAGAAAGAATTTGAGAATAACTCCAGGAAAACTAGAAGAGTCAGGTAATATCCTGGGAAAAGACCTGTGGGTTAGGGCCCATTCAAAGAAAACACCATTAAAAGTGATTGCTTGAAAGAAGAGATTGCACCGGTTGATTTAAATGGCTTGAATGAAATAACAACCTCGAAATAGTTTGGACGGATCTTAGACTGGAAACACGAATCTTCTGAGATAATGTTAGCACTCCGGAGAAGAAATAAAGAGAGGTGAATATCCACGAGATTCTTGGATAAGAACTTCCAACATGGGAAAATATTTGAATCAATGAAAGGGAAATGATCAACGCCAAAAGCTTGAATTAAATCCATCGAAGAAGAAAACGAGAATGAAGAATGATGAATTTGTAGCTCCTGAGCATCTTCATGAGAATCACCGGTTAAGAACATTGAAGGAAAAGAATGGAAAGACTTCTCACGAATAAAATGGATACTTGATTTGGGAATTCTGGCTCCGTGAAGAAAAGGGTGGGAGGGTGGGAAAAAGAAAGACAACTTGGAACGGGTGAAACGAACGCAGTTGAGAAAACTGAGAATTGATGTTGCAAATGTTGAAAGGATCGGATGAACTTGAGGAAAAGCACACCGGTTGAAAAGAATTACCATGACCATCTCAATGACCAAGAAGGATTAGCACTCCCATAGGAATATGAGAACACCGCTTAGGAAAGATATGGAATCAACACTTGACAACGAAGCAACTCGAATACCACACTCCAAAATAAAACAAAGGATTTGGCTTACAGAATAAGCCGGAACAAACATATGATAGAGATTTCGTCCGAAATTTATGTGGTGGGGCCGACACGGGCTCGATCTTGCAGTGGCCATCCTTACAAGGTAGTGTACAAGACAACGAAGTGTCCCCGAACCGTAGCAAAGCTACAAGGGTTCTTTAAGATGCAACGAGCACAGCTGTAAAAATGACCATGGACTGGCAAACCACTAGACGTCGAACCCCAATCTCATATCCTGCATCTGTCGGAAGGATTCCCTGGGTAACTACTTGAATTCCCACCTAAGAACTCCTGAAACTTCTTGGTTATGCGATCAGGTTGCGGGCCCAGGAACCTACTCATAGCAAACAACAACCTAATCAGCTGCAACTGCATCCGCAACCCTTAACACACAACTGAGAAACTTCGCAAATTCATCTACCTTAGACCTTCGAAAACACAGCGATACTAGTCACGATGGATCATCCAAGCTATCTCCTCCAGTACTGGGGAAAAGTCACGGCACTATTTGCCACCACAAAAAGTATAGAAGCGTTTCGATGTCGGCGTCCTCTGGTATTCGGGAACTGGAGCGATAGCGAGTGTGACAAGAACCCCTTGGAGCTCAACTCCCCGGGTCCAATCCATACGGTCAGGAGGCACCAAGAACAGAATTCTGTCACACCGATATCGCAACAATTCCGAAAATACCCGTGTGATCCTAAAATAAAGTTTGAGTGAGAAGAGTAGTAGAATTAAAACACCTACATCACAATTCCTCACCAGAGCGATGAAGAGGATAAGGAGTAAAAAGAATTCCTACTCGCTGATATATAGCTAGGACTCAAAATAGTTTTCTTCTAAATCGTCAACGGTTCGATCAATCAAGAGGGCTCCTGTGGTCGATAGAGGCTCTGATACCAACTTGTAACGCTCAATATGCGGTCCTATCCTCAAGGGACTTGAAAATCCCGCTAAGGATAGAAGCGCATATTGGAGACGCTATCAAGAAGAAGCACAACCGGAAAGAAGCAAACAACATGGTAAACACACAAGAATAATCATGGCATGATGCACAACCAAATATGATGCATGTCCAGTTTAAATAGGCATGGCATGGCAATAGTGCAACAAACAAATACTACACGTTAAGTGAAGCTCAATATGCAACGAGTTGCATATTGACGAAACTTCACAACAATTATTTAGTTCACTCCCATTTATGCTACTCATCAATATTAAATGTTGTTAAACATGGCAAGAGGTGAAGCATAATTAAACTACCTATCTAGGCAATTTAAATGAGGCCGGAAACAACACATAACAATTCCGGAAAATCCCCATATGCAATTTTCGAATTTGGTACTGTTCTGCCTAAAACACAATTTTGAAGTTGTTAAACATGCAAATTAATAGCACCATGTTAATCTACACATTTTTCTACACCACTTACATATAAAGTTCATTTAATTCGGAGCTACGGTTGCTTAGTTATGAAATAAACCATTTTAGCAAGTCATTTAGCAATTTTAATGCAAAAAACAATTTAAATGTGGTTACAATGCATGAGGATGACATATTTAAGTTGGATGCAATTTTATGAAAATGGTGGCATAAAATGATACGGAGCATTTGTTGCCATGGCGGAAAGAAATGGGTGCCACGGCGGCGATAACAGAAATGATGCCACGGCAACATTCCAGTTCCGGTAGCTCGTCGAGATACCGGTGTCGAGATACCGGTGCAAAGAACAAGTGTGCGGATGTACGGAATATGCAAGAAATGGTGGGGTGATCCCGGTTACCGGGTTCCCATGTGTCGGTGGCATGGAAACGGGGAACATGCACGAAACAATTCGGACACGGTGCGACACGAGCATCTCATACAAAACATGCATCGTTCACGGGCGGTCATCTCGGTGGTTATACCTTCGAAGCATGCATTTTCGGGGCGGATCAAGTTCGAAGCGGCGTAGACGGAAGTAGTGGTACACGGGGACGGAGAGGAACTTGACGAATCCGAGGTCTTCGGGGTAATTGTGTAGTCGGACTTGGCGAAATGCACACCGGCGGTAGTGGTACTTGTATCATCGTGGAAGTAGTAGTTCATGTTCCAGAAGCGGTTCACAGCAATGGTAGTCGAACTTGGCCATTCGAGGTGTACTTGTGGTCTTCGGGTCTTGTGATAACCACGGATGCGGTCTCGGCATTCCACAGTGCTCCTGCTCCTGTTTAGGAAGGTTGCAACATGCATGTGGCAAACGATGGCATGGGTCTCGTGCACAGGAGGCCAAGGCAGGGTTGAGGAGCTCGCCGGCGGCTGGCTGATTTGGCCGGGTGCAGAGGAGGCGAGCAGAGGAGCCCGCGGAGAGGCAAGGGGGTGACAGCAAGCTAGCAGCGGCAGAGCGGATGCTCGGGTGTCGCGACGACAACGCGCAGCTCTCGCGAGGCAGAAGCTCAAAGGGCGGTGACTATGGCGATCGCCGGCGTTGGGGTGGCGCGATCGGAGCTGAGGCAGGGAGGCTCAGGTGTGCAGGGCGGCGCTGCTGTGCTCGAGCAGCAAGACGAGGCTGTGGGCGAGGAGTAGATGAAGGAGGGGGCGGTGGTGGCCTGGGATCAACGGCCGAAGGGGCGCCATGGCCGGAGGATGGGGTCGAGGGGATCGGGCGCCTCCCTGGTGGCGATGTGTGTGCGTGTGGATGGCGGCGCGCGATGGGGAGACGGGAGAGAGATCGAGGGAAGCTAGGGTTATAACAGAGGGTGGCTGGGCTGGTGCTCGGCCTTGGGCCAGCTGGACTGGGTTGCTCCCTCTCTCTTTCTTCTTTTCCAAAAACAGAAAATAGGAAGAAAGAAAATGAGAGAAAAGAAAGGATTAGGGAAGGAATTTGGGCATGGGGTAAACTTCCCTGGACTCACAAAATTAAGCTTGTCTCAAGAAAATTAGAGGTGGAAGGATTGCAAGATTCAAATTCAAATTCATTTGAATTTAATTCAAATGGTTTGACCTAGGACTAGGTTTTAGAAGTGCCCCAAATTGTTGAGATTTTTTGTTGGGGCTTGGTTATGCGACAGAAAAATTGTGGGAAAGGTGTGAGGCCAACGTTTGAGATAGAAAAGGCATGGAATTTATTTTGCAAGTGTGTTTTGGTTAATTCCAAATTAATGGAATATTTTATAATAGCTCCCTAAAATATTGGGAGGATATGTTATAAAGAGAAATCACCATGTGAGTTCCCTCAATTTAAATAGATCAAAGATCTATACAATTTATTTATATAAGTTTTAGTTGGGTTGAAAACAATGATGGCATGATGGAATGATGCAATGCAAAAGAAAATAAAACAAACAACATCAAGAAATAACAATAATGGAAGGAATCGGTCTCGGGCAGTCACAGATAGATCGAACAAAAATACAAAATAAAATAAATAAAGTAAAATTGCAGCAAGGTATTTTTGGGATTTTCAATATATGATAAAGGTAGACCCGGGGGCCATAGGTTTCACTAGAGGCTTCTCTCTTGAAAATAGGATACGGTGGGTAAACAAATTACTGTTGGGCAATTGATAGAAAAGCAAATAATCATGACGATATCCAAGGCAATGATCATGTATATAGGCATCACGTCCGAGACAAGTAGACTGAAATGATTCTTTATCTACTACTATTACTCCACACATCGACCGCTATCCAGCATGCATCTAGAGTATTAAGTTCATAAAGAACGGAGTAACGCCTTAAGCAAGATGACATGATGTAGACAAAGTAAACTCACGCATGATAAACCCCATCTTTTTACCCTTAATAGCTATGATACATACGTGTCATGTCCCCTTCTGTCACTGGGATTGAGCACCGCAAGATCGAACCCATTACAAAGCACCTCTCCCATTGCAAGATAAATCAATCTAGTTGGCCAAACCAAATCAATAGATCGGAGAGAAATACGAAGCTATAACAATCATGCATAAAAGAGTTCAGAGAAAACTCAAATAATATTCATGGATAATTTGATTATAAACTCACAATTCCTTGGATCCCAACAAACACACTGCAAAAAGTGATTACATCGGATAGAACTCCAAGAACATCGAGGAGAACATTGTATTGAAGATCAAAAAGAGAGAAGAAGCCATCTAGCTACTAACTATGGAACCGAAGGTCTATGGTAAACTACTCATGCATCATCGAAAGGGCAGCAAGGTTGATGTAGAGCCCCTCCGTGATCGAATCCCCCTCTGGCGGAGTGCTGGAAAAGGCCTCCAGATGGGATCTCTCGAGAACAGAAACTTGCGCCGGCGGAAAAAGTATTTCATGGACTCCTCTGTTGGTTTCCCAATTTTAGAGAATTTATAGAGGTGGAATTAGGTCAAACGGAGCAGAGGTGGCCACCTCCTTTGTCTTCTGGCCCTCTCCCGAAGCTTCTAGTGTCTCTTATGTCCAGAAAAAAAACCTCCAAAAAAATTTGTGGCATTTGGACTTCGTTTGGTACTGATATTCTGGAAAACCAAAAACGGGCAAAAACAGCAACTGGCACTGGGCACTAAGTTAATAGGTTAGTCCCAAAAAATGATATATAATTGCTTGTAAGTGTATATAAAACATCCAAGATTTATACTATAATAGCATGGAACAATCAAAAATTGTAGATACGTTGGAGACGTATCAGCATTCCACATCAAAAATTCTATTTTTATCATTTACCTAGTCGAGGACGAGCAGGAATTAAGCTTGGGGATACTTGATACGTCTCCAATGTATCTATAATTTTTGATTGTTCCATGCTATTATAGTATCAATCTTGGATGTTTTTATATGCAATTATATATCATTTTTTGGGACTAACCTATTAACCTAGTGCCCAGTGTCAGTTGTTGTTTTCTGCTTGTTTTTGGCATTTCAGAGAATCGGTACTACACGAAGTCCAAATGCCACGAAACTTTTTGGAGATTTTTTTCTGGACAAAAGAGACCCTGGAGACTTGGAGAGGAGGCCAGAAGGTTCACGAAGCCTCCACAAGGCAACATGGCGCGGCCCCAGGGGGTCGCGCCCTGATGCCTTGTGGGGCCCTCGTGGCTCCGTTTGACCTAATTCCACTCCTATAAATTCACAAATATTCGGAAACTATCAGAGAGCCAGAAGAGAAAACCTTTCCGCCGCCGCAAGCCTCTGTTCTTCCATGATCCCATCTGGAGGCCTTTTCCGGTACTCTGTCGGAGGGGGAATCGATCACGGAGGGCTTCTACATCAACCTTGCGGCCCTTCCGATGATGTGTGAGTAGTTTACCACAAACCTACGGGTCCATAGCTAGTAGCTAGATGGCTTCTTCTCTCTCTTTGATCTTCAATACCATGTTCTCCTTGATGTTCTTGGAGTTCTATTCGATGTAATCTTCTTTTGCGATGTGTTTGTTGGGATCCGATGAATTGTGAGTTTATGATCAGATTATTCATGAGAAATATTTGAGTCTTATCTGAACTCTTTTATGCATGATTAAATATAGCTTTGTATTTCTCTCCGATCTATCAATTTGGTTTGGCCAACTAGATTGGTTTATCTTGCAATGGGAGAGGTGCTTTGTGATGGGTTCAATCTTGCGGTGCTCAATCCCGGTGATAGAAAGGGACATGACACATATTTGTATTGTTGCCATTAAGGATAAAAAGATGGGGTTTATTCATATTTCTTGAATTTGCTTCTCTACGTTATGTCATCTTGCATAAGGCGTTACTCTGTTTTTATTAACTTAATACTCTAGATGCATGCTGGATAGCGGTCGATGAGTGGAGTAATAGTAGTAGATGCAGGCAGGAGTTGGTCTACTTGTCTCGGACGTGATGCCTATATACATGATCATTGCCATGAATCCATCATAATTATTTGCTTTTCTATCAATTGCCCAACAGTAATTTGTTTACCCACCGTATGTTTCTGCGCTCGAGAGAGAAGCCTCTAGTGAAAACTATGGCCCCCGGGTCTATCTTTAGCATATAAAAAAACATAAAAATACCTTGCTGCAATTTATTTACTTTTATTTAGTTTAGTAATTTACTTTATCAATTTATCTCTATCAGACTTAATCCTTGCAAGTAACCGCTAAGAGGATTGACAACCCTCTTATTCGCATTGGGTGCAAGTGTTTGCTTTTGTGTGTGTAGGTGCTGTTCACTGGATCTTGCTTGGTTCTCCTACTGGATTGATAACCTTGGTTCTTAACTGAGGGAAATACTTATCTCTACTATACTGCATCATCATCTCCTCTTATGGGAAATACCAACGCAGTCTACAAGTAGCACTGACAAACCTGACCGCCCCCCTAGAGGGCGCAACAGGCCAGTGCGGGAAAATTTACACACCCAAACAACGACATGCCGTTACGGCAAGGATCTTGTTGACTACAGAGCCGTACGATGCAAGATGCCAGATAGAGGCAAACCGGGCACCTTCTCGGTTCATCTACGGATCAAGAGGATGCGCACCGGCCGGGCTCGACGGCTACGACGCCTGGATGGATAGGAACGGCCGAGCTCGAGAGCAAGCTTATACGCGTATATCTCCTGACGTCCAACGTGAGTCTGCTCTGTTCCGAGGTCCCGCTCACCCGATCTGTTTTACAGACAAGGTAAAGGAACACCAGTTCCCTGATGGGTTTAAACCCATCAACATCGAGTCATACGATGGTACTACCGACCCAGCGGTGTGGATCGAAGATTTCCTTCTCCACATCCACATGGCACATGGAGATGACCTCCACGCTATCAAATATCTGCCGCTCAAACTAAAGGGGCCGGCGAGGCATTGGCTGAATAGCCTGCCTCCTCACTCCATTGGAAGCTGGGAAGCACTCGAGGATGCCTTCAGGGCTAACTTCCAAGGCACATACGTCCGACCTCCAGATGCCGATGACCTCAGCCACATCATTCAACAGCTTGGCGAGTCGGCAAGGAAGTTCTAGAATAGGTTCTTAACTAAAAAGAACCAAATTATGGACTGCCCCGACGCCGAGGCCATCGCCGCTTTCCGGCATAGCATCCGAGACAAGTGGCTCGCACGCCAGCTCGGACATGACAAGCCGAGGACCATGGCGGCCCTCACCTCGCTCATGACCCACTTTTGTGCAGGAGAAGATAGTTGGCTGGCTCGCAGCACTCATAACGGCGAGTCAGGCACTTCGAAAGCTCGCGACGCCAATGGCAAGCCCAGGCGCAGTAAAAATAAGCGCAGGCATAAAAATGGCAGGAGCGACACCGAGGACGTCGCCAAAAACGCAGGGTTCAACGGACCTAGATCCGGTCAGAAAAAGAGGCCCTTTAAAGGGAACAAAGATGGACCCAGCCAGCTCGAGAAGATCCTCGATAGGCCATGTCAAATACATGGCACCTCGGACAAGCTAGCAAACCACACAAACCGGAACTGCTGGGTCTTCAAGCAGGCGGGAAAGATAGCGACGGAGGACCAAAGTAAAGCCTAACCTCACAGCGAGGACAAGGATGAACCTCAGCAATCCAACAATGGAAACTAGAAACAGTTCCCTCCAGAGGTGAAGGACGTAAACATGATTTACGTAACCCACATCCCTAAAAAGGAGAGGAAACGAGCACTTCGGGACATTTACGCCTTAGAGCCTGTTGCCCCGAAGTTCAATCCGTGGTCGGCTTACCTGATCACATTTGACAAACATGATCACCCAACCAGCATCCGACATGGCGGATCGGCTGCCTTGGTCCTGGATCCGATCATTGACAGATTCTATCTGACGCGCATCCTCATGGACGGAGGCAGTAGCCTCAATTTAATCTACGCGGATACGATTAGGAAGATGGGCATAGACTCATCCAGGATCAAACCCAGCACCACCAACTTCAAAGGTGGCATACCAGGCGTCGAGGCTCGCTGCACGGGAACAGTAACACTGGAAGTAGTCTTCGGTTCACCCGAGAACTTCCAGAGCGAAGAGTTAATCTTCGATATAGTCCCTTTTCAGAGCGGATACCACGCGCTGCTCGGGCGCACCGCATTCGCCCGCTTTAACACAGTCCCGCATTACGCATACTTAAAGATGAAAATGCCGGGACCAAATGGTGTTATTACAGTCAATGATAACACCGAACGCTCCCTCCAAACAGAGGAACAGACTGCGGCTTTCACAGCCGAGGTACAGGCATCTGAGGAGGCACCTCGCCACAAGCCCAGCTCCTCAAAGCGCGCACGGGCCGCACGAGCCGACCTCGGCCAGGCCACCATCCCCCCAAAATAGGGGCATGGGCTTCTCGTTTGCCTCCCCTTGGAAGGGCATTATGTCCCCAGGGTGCATAACTTTGCACTAAAAATTCCATGGGCGGCCGAGGAGCTGAAGCAAATGATGCGTCGTTATCAGCTCAACTGAACAGCAATGCACTTTGGACTTACATACCAGCAGGGCACTGTAAAAGGCCCAAACAGAAACAGCATGTCCACATGGCTTAAACCATCCAAGTGGCAGCCGCACACCTTTTCAAAGGACTCGACCGACGAAAGCATCAAGCAAACAAATGGCCGAGGTCGCGGACAGCCCATACCTCCTTCGCTCTCAACAAAGGCAAGCTGGTCAACAGCACGGAGACGCAGACGTGCGACAACAACGGGCTTGGGCGAATAAGCCCATTAGCATATCCGCACTGTTCCTACTCCTTTACTTTTTATTTTTTAAGTTGTATCTTCTACAAGTTTCTTTTGTTAAAGCTCGGCATGTACGGTTTGACCACACAAAATAAAGAAAGTGCACCCATCAAGGTCATTATGCATTTCCTTATGTTCACTGCCTTTGAGCCAAAAGCATACATTCACGATACAACTATTATTTAAAATTACCATGGGCTTCGCTTTTAATCTCACGCCCCACTCCCCTACAAGTCCGAAGTATCTATTCGGCGTCTTGGATGTTGCATTATATGAATCAGTTTCGAACCTTGATTTTGGTCAATAGTTGGGTTGCCCGGCTCCTGTGCGTACCCCTTATGTTTTCAATCCATTCGGCTAAGGGTGTAAAGGGAGAACCACTGCGATTGCGCTGCCAGCTTGAATGGCAAAGCGCCTCAGTGGACAAAGCCGAAAACTGACTGTCCTGGTAAGCGTAAACTGGTCGGCCATCCGAAGACAACCTCCAGCAATGTACCCTTGGAGGTTACCCGTGTTAAACGAAGGGCTACTTGTTAAATCAGCCAAAGTGGTTAGCGGCATAGACCTCGGCCATACAGCTAAACCACTTCATGGACCGGGGGCTCGTCATCAGCCCCCACAGTCAAGCTCCTACAACCAGGTGAAAGTTATAAAACCACTATAGTCTTATTGCCTTGTTTTCGCGAGCATGGACCGCCTTCGGGAACCAAGACGTCGGCTAAGGGTCATGACTGCCGCAGAAACACCCGATGGACACTGTACAAAGGGGTCGAAGCCGACGACTGGTCACTTTCAGTTAAACATGGTCACACGGGAGTAAAAAATACACACAATCACATGTCAAAAAATAAAGCTGCATTCATTACAAAATAAAAGATAGTTTTTACATTCAAACTACACTTCGGCATACCGAAGTACTACCTAAAAACACAAATTGTCGTTGGGACACTCGGCCTCGGTGATCTGGGCTCCTTCCATCACCTTGCCCAGATACTGCTCCACAGTCCGGGCCTTCCCTTCCGGGGGCCCGGCGGCCACAACCGCTGCCTCAACACGCGGGTAGTGCGTATTCACGCGGGCATACGCCCGCTAAGCACCCTCCAGGCACACTGAACGCTTCCAGCGCACCAATTGGGGGGTGGCCTCCCGCAGACGGGCAAAAAACCTGAAGAAGCTGGTCGGCAGGGCCTCCGCGGGCCAAAGACTGGTGCAGAGGTCTTGAAGTGTCAGCTTCGTCATGTGCAGGAGCTCCATCAACTGCTTCATCTGATTGTTCAGCAGTTCCAGATGCGAGGGCGCCTGGAATTGTTGCCAGAACGCCCTCTCCATAGCATGGCC
Organism: Elymus sibiricus; assembly: GCA_039707655.1. Classification (NCBI taxonomy): domain Eukaryota; kingdom Viridiplantae; phylum Streptophyta; class Magnoliopsida; order Poales; family Poaceae; genus Elymus; species Elymus sibiricus. The sequence continues at coordinate 292,470,043 of CM077676.1, forward strand.
CTCCCGCGTGCCATAATAACGGCCTGCGTCCGCCGTGCTCCTCGGAAGATCCGCGAAGACCTCTGCGGATCGCCATAGCTGGGTGAGCTCGACGAACCCCTTGTGGCCGAAAACACATTGAAGCAAATATGGCTTACCAGCTGCGATCTGCTTCACTTGCTGAATCACCTCACGGTCGGCACGGGCCTGGGTTTGGACCTCGGCGTGCGCCTGCCATAGCCTCTCGAGCTCGGTGCTCGCCACCTTCTCCTTCTCCTGAAGGGCGTCGCGCTCTTTATAAATGCCCTCCAGGGTCTCCTCCACCTCCAGGACCCGTGCCTGGTCCTTGCCCCTGATACGTCTCCAACGTATCTATAATTTTTTATTGTTCCATACTGTTATAGTATCAATCTTGGATGTTTTATATACATTTGCAAGCAATTATATATCATTTTTTGGGACTAACCTATTAACTTAGTGCCTAGTGCCAGTTGCTGTTTTTTGCTTGTTTTTGGCTTTTCAGAGAAACAGTACCAAATGAAGTCCAAATGCCACGAAACTTTTTGGAGATTTTTTTCTTGACAAAATAAACCTGTGAAGCTTCGGGAGGAGGCCAGAAGCCCCACAGGGGCTTCACAAGGCACTAGGGCGCGCCCCAGGGAGGACGCCGTACTACCTTGTGGGGCCCACGTGACTCCTTTTGACCTAATTCCACTTCTATAAATTCACAAATATTCGGAAACCCCCAAAGAGCCAGAAGAGAAAACCTTTCTACCGCCGCAAGCCTCTTTTCTTCCACGATCCCATCTGGAGGCCTTTTCCGGTACTCCGCCAGAGGGGGAATCGATCACGGAGGGGCTCTACATCATCCTTGCTGCCCTTCCGATGATGCGTGAGTAGTTTACCACAGACCTTCAGGTCCATAGTTAGTAGCTAGATGGCTTCTTCTCTCTTTTTGATCTTCAATACAATGTTCTCCTCGATGTTCTTGGAGTTCTATCCGATGTAATCACTTTTTGCGGTGTGTTTGTTGGGATCCGATGAATTGTGAGTTTATGATCAGATTATCCATGAATATTATTTGAGTCTTCTCTGAACTCTTTTATGCATGATTATTATAGCTTCGTATTTCTCTCCGATCTATTGATTTGGTTTGGCCAACTAGATTGATTTATCTTGCAATGGGAGAGGTGCTTTGTAATGGGTTCGATCTTGCGGTGCTCAATCCCAGTGACAGAAAGGGACATGACACGTATGTATCATTGCTATTAAGGGTAAAAAGATGGGGTTTATTCATGCGTGAGTTTACTCTGTCTACATCATGTCATCTTGCTTAAGGCCTTACTCCGTTCTTTATGGACTTAATACACTGGATGCATGCTGGATAGCGGTCGATGTGTGGAGTAATAGTAGTAGATGCAGGCAGGAGTCGGTCTACTTGTCTCGGACGTGATGCCTATATACATGATCATTGCCTTGGATATCGTCATGATTATTTGCTTTTCTATCAATTGCCCAACAGTAATTTGTTCACCCACCGTATGCTATTTTTATGAGAGAAGCCTCTAGTGAAAACTATGGCCCCCGGGTCTATCCAAATCATATATTAAAAATCATAAAAATACTTTGCTGCACTTTTACTTTATTTATTTTATTTTGTATTTTTGTTTGATCTATTTATCTATCACCATACAATTTAATCTTGCAATTAACCGCCAAGGGATTGACAACCGCTTGTTTGCGTTGGGTGCAAGGATTTGTTGTTTTGTGTGCAGGTACTGCTAACGAGTTGTTGCGTGATTCCCCTACTGGATTGATAACCTTGGTTTCATAACTAAGGGAAATACTTATCTCTACTATACTGCATCATCCCCTCCTCTTCGGGGAAATCCCAACGCAGCTCACAAGTAGCAAGAAGAATTTCTGGCGCCGTTGCCGGGGAGACATCATCAACATCTATCAAGTACCTACGCATAAAACTTACATCTCCTTGCATTTATTTTATTTTCCTTTTCATTTGCATTTGCTTCTCATTTTCATCTCCCCCACTTCTAATTTTTTTTTACAAAAACACAAAAATATTTTTATTTGCCCGCTTGCTTTTATTGCCATGACAACACTCAAGAACAGAATGTGAAACAAAAATTTAAGATCACTATGGATCCTCATCCACTTGCTAATCTTTTCAAAAGATCCAATTATAATGAAACAATTGCTAGTGATTTGAGTGGTCTTGATTTTCTCTATGAAGTTCTGCTTGAAAATCATGAATCTGAAAATTGTGATGAAGTGTTAGAAGAAGAAATTTATAAAGTGATTCATGATAGCTCCTTGATTAAAAAGCATGATTGCAATGATGTTACTATAAATTCTATTAATGTGAATTGTGCTAATAAAATGCAAAACTACAAGCTTGGGGATGATAATTTTGTTATGTCCACTACTTATTGCAATGATCATGATTGGGGTGATAATGCTTCTTATGATCTTGAAAATTTATTTAAGCCTCATGATGAATATGTTATTGATAATAATGTTTGCAATACTATTAAAAGTGGGTTTGGAAGAGTGTCAACTTTAGGTAAAAAGAATCCCACATATTTGGAGAGTGTTCAATCTTATGAAATTTTTGATAAAAGTGGGCTTGGAGAGGTCATGACTTTTGTTGATGTTAATCCCACTATCTTGGAAGATTATAAAAGTTTTATGCATGTGGATCATGAAGAGAATATTTTATATGATAGCTATATTGGAGAATTTGACTATGATCCTACATGTAATTATTATGAGAGAGGAAAATATGGTTGTAGAAATCTTCATGTTACTAAATTGCCTCTCGTTATGTTGAAATTATTAATGCTCCGTTCTTCCTATTGGCATATGCTAGATATTGCCTGTTTTGATAATTTGTTCTCCTATAAAATGCCTATGCATAGGAAGTATGTTAGACTTAAGTGTGTTTTTCATATGCTTCATGATGCTCTCTTTGTGTTTCTGTTATTATCTTTCATGAGAGCATCATTGAAATCTCAAGCCTATCTTAATGGCTATAAAGAAAGAGCTTGTTGGGAGACAACCCAATGAATAAAATAAGTTCTTGTGTTTTCACACAATTATGCTACTGTTATGATTGTGTTTTTATGTTTTAATTAGTGTTTGTGCCAAGTAATGCCTTTGGGATGATTTGGAAGATAGTATAATTGATGCTGTTTGGAAAACAGAAAGTTTTGCGTCCAGTGCTGGAATTTTAGTTCTGTACTGGAGCATCATAAAAATATGAAATTTTTACACAGTATTGGTATATGAATTTCTCACGTTGTCCTAAGTTTTCAGAATTTTTGGAGTTACAGAAGTATGGCTTTTAAATAGGTCTCTACAGACTGTTCTGTTTTAGACAGATTCTGTTTTTGTTACATAGTCTGCTTACTTTGATGAATCTATGGATCGTATCGGGGGGTATGAGTCATGGAGAAGTTGGAGTACAGTAGCATTATGCCAATATTAAATATGAATCAATTTACTACAGTACTTAAAGTTAAAGATTTATTTGTTATACAAACGGATCTCACGAAGGTTTTGTTGAGTTTTCTGTGATTGAAGTTTTCAAGTTTTGGGTGAGATCACGATAGATGAAGGAATAAGGAGTGGCAAGAGCCTAAGCTTGGGGATGCCCAAGGCACCCCAAGGTAATATTCAAGGAAGACTCAAGCGTCTAAGCTTGGGGATGCCCCGGAAGGCATCCCCTCTTTCTTCTACCAACTATCGGTAATTTTACTTGGAGCTATATTTTTATTCATCACATGATATGTGTTTTACTTGGAGCGTCTTGTATTATACGAGTCTTTGCTTTGTTTGCTTTTTAGTTTGTCACAATCATCTTTTCTGAACACACCTATTTGAGAGAGCCACATGTTTATCATGATTTGTTATAATACTCTATGTGCTTCACTTAATATATTTTTTGAGCTAGGCAGTTGCTCTAGTGCTTCACTTAAATCTTGTTGAGCACGGCGGTGGCTATATTTTGAAGAAATATTTGCACTCTCATGCTTCACTTATATTATTTTGAGAGTTGATAAGATTAAAATTTTGAAGAAATATTTGCACTCTCATGCTTCACTTATATCTTTTTGAGAGTTGATAATAGTAATGGTAATTTGCACAAGATATTAATTTGGTCCCAAAGTGATGAATATTCAAGAGGGATATAATAAAAACTTTCATGAAAGATCATTGGATATGATAAGTTTGATTCCTTGCAATAGTTTTGTGATATGGAGATGATAATATGTGAGTCATGTTAGTGAGTAATTGTGATTTAGTAAGAATATTGGTGTTAAGGTTTGTGATTTCCTATGCATGCACATTAAGTCAATAGTTATGCAACGAAATTATATCCAACTTATGGTGCATTATTCGGTGTTAATTATGTTCAATGCATGTTTATGACCGTTTTCGCTTTTTGGTTGGTTGCTTCTCAATCTATTTGCTAGCCTTCATTTGTACTAAGCGGGAATACTGCTTGTGCATCCAAACTCCTTAAACCCAAGTTTTGCCAAATGAGTCCACCATATCTACCTATATGCGGTATTTCCATGCTGTCCCAAGTAAATTTGCATGTGCCAACTCTAAATTTTCAAAATAACTTTCCGTTTTGTGTGCCCGTACCGCTCATGAAGCGGCAGGGGGTGGCCAATATTTTCCATGCTAGGTGTGTTATTCTCACGATGAGTGTTTATTCACTTGTCATTGCACGAGAGAGTGGCTGGTAATAGGGATGCCCAGTCCCACAATGAATCAAAAATAATAATAACAAATTCCTTGGAAAGTGTTGGTATGGAGGGCACCCGTGGATACGGCTAGCCATGGATTGTGAAAGAATGGTGGAAAGGAAATAAACTTTATTTTCTGTTTGGGAACTGCCTATGATGTGTCTAGCATGGAAGATATTGGGAATTCTTGGTCGCTTTCGTTGACAGGAAAAGCATGCCTCTCAATTTTAGCCTTGAGCTCTGGCGCATTTGCAAATCTCTGCTTCCCTCTGCGAAGGCCCTATCTATTTACTTTTATGCAATTTTTATTTTTATTTTGAGTCTCCATCTTCTCTTACAAAGCACCAACTAGAGAGCATTATTGTCATACGTGTGCATTGTGTGTAGATAATACTGAGTGTGTTTCATGAATGGATCAATGATTGAGCATAATGGGCTAGGGATAACTTTCTTTAGCATTGATATTTTGAAAGGCATGGTTGCTTGTTAGTATGCTTGAGTATTTATGTCTTCATGTCAAACTATAGACTATTGCTTTGAATCATTCAAGTCCAAATGTCCATGCTACAAAGACAAGAATATATGATGAATATGATAGGCAGCATTCCACATCAAAAATTCTGTTTTTATCATTTACCTACTCGAGGACGAGCAGGAATTAAGCTTGGGGATGCTTGATACGTCTCCAACGTATCTATAATTTTTGATTGCTCCATGTTGTTATAGTATCAATCTTGGATGTTTTATATGCATTTACAGGCAATTATATGTCATTTTTTGGGACTAACCTATTAACTTAGTGCCTAGTGCCAGTTGCTGTTTTCTGCTTGTTTTTGGCTTTTCAGAGAAACAGTACCAAATGAAGTTCAAATGCCACGAAACTTTTTGGAGATTTTTTTCTGGACAAAAGAAACCTGGGAAGCTTCGGGAGGAGGCCAGAAGCCCCACAGGGGCTTCACAAGGCACTAGGGCGCGCCCCAGGGGGGCGCGCCGTACTGCCTTGTGGGGCCCACGTGACTCCTTTTGACCTAATTCCACTTCTATAAATTCACAAATATTCGGAAACCCCCAGAGAGCCAGAAGAGAAAACCTTTCCGCCGCCGCAAGCCTCTGTTCTTCCACGATCCCATCTGGAGGCCTTTTTCGGTACTCCGCCAGAGGGGGAATCGATCACAAAGGGGCTCTACATCATCCTTGCTGACCTTCCGATGATGCGTGAGTAGTTTACCACAGACCTTCGGGTCCATAGTTAGTAGCTAGATGGCTTCTTCTCTCTTTTTGATCTTCAATACAATGTTCTCCTCGATGTTCTTGGAGTTCTATCCGATGTAATCACTTTTTGCGGTGTGTTTGTTGGGATCCGATGAATTGTGAGTTTATGATCAGATTATCCATGAATATTATTTGAGTCTTCTCTGAACTCTTTTATGCATGATTATTATAGCTTTGTATTTCTCTCCGATCTATTGATTTGGTTTGGCCAACTAGATTGATTTATCTTGCAATGGGAGAGGTGCTTTGTAATGGGTTCGATCTTGTGGTGGTCAATCCCAGTGACAGAAAGGGACATGACACGTATGTATCGTTGCTATTAAGGGTAAAATGATGGGGTTTATTCATGCGTGAGTTTACTTTTTCTACATCATGTCATCTTGCTTAAGGTGTTACTCCGTTCTTTATGGACTTAATACACTAGATGCATGCTGGATAGCGGTCGATGTGTGGAGTAATAGTAGTAGATGCAGGCAGGAGTCGGTCTACTTGTCTCGGATGTGATGCCTATATACATGATCATTGCCTTGGATATCGTCATGATTATTTGCTTTTCTATCAATTGTCCAACAGTAATTTGTTCACCCACCGTATGCTATTTTTATGAGAGAAGCCTCTAGTGAAAACTATGGCCCCCGGGTCTATCCAAATCATATATTAAAAATCATAAAAATACTTTGCTGCACTTTTACTTTATTTATTTTATTTTGTATTTTTGTTCGATCTATTTATCTATCACCATACAATTTAATCTTGCAATTAACCGCCAAGGGATTGACAACCCCTTGTTTGCGTTGGGTGCAAGGATTTGTTGTTTTGTGTGCAGGTACTGCTAACGAGTTGTTGCGTGATTCTCCTACTGGATTGATAACCTTGGTTTCATAACTAAGGGAAATACTTATCTCTACTGTACTGCATCATCCCCTCCTCTTCGGGGAAATCCCAACGCAGCTCACAAGTAGCAGCCCCTGGCCACCTTCTCGGCGGCCAGCTCCTCTTCGGCCTTCGCAGCCGCAGTCCTCTGCTGCTCGGCCTCTTGTCGAGCTTTTGACAGCTCGGCCTTAAGTGTCTCAAACTCCGCCGTGGCAGCTGTCATGCAAAATAACTCGGCGTCAGAATTAAATCTTTTAAGAACATTTCTCGAAGTAAAATCAGCACTCTCAAAACTTCTTGAAGTTTACCTTGAGACAGCTCGATCTGCTTTTTCATCAGATCGAGGTCCTCCTCGGACCTCTACAGTTTCTTGTTCATCTCTGCCACCTCCTCGGAGGCGGAGCTCGGAGCCGAGGTCGACACCTAAAAACATACACCCATGCCTTAGTCCCTGTTTTTTTTACTGCCGTCCTCTGGCCATTCCTTTATGAAGAACGGTCAGAGTCTTGGGGGCTACTGATTAGCACCTAAAAACACATCGACCCCAAGGCCAGTTTTTCAAAACCAGCCTTGGGCTCGGGGGCTACTGGCTAGATACGCTCTTACAAATGACACGAGAGGCAACGTGTCTTCGGACAAAGGCCCGCTACTACAAGCAATCGTAAACTAGAATATTATTCATAATGACAACATAAAAGGCATACCTCGAAGCTCCTGACGAGGCCCCTGAAGACCTCGCGCATTCCGGCCTCCGCTGACCGGAAGCCTTGTAGCGCCGCGCCGATCAAGTCACGGTGCTCTTCTGTGATGGAGGAGCCCGTTAAGGCCGCCTCCATCTCCTCGGGCCACCCCGTGCTAACCCGCCCCGTGGCGGGAGGCGGGGGTGGAGCAACCTTCGAACCCACCACCGAGGTGCTGGGGACGAGGGTCTCCGGCTGCGGCGCGAGCACCGGAGACTGTTCGGGCTGGGCCGACGCCTGGCCCAACCCTTCCTTGGGGACCTCGGGGATTGGATCCCCTTGGCCTGATGCGGTCAAGGTGTCAACCTCAGCCATGACAACCGGTACCCCGGCCCCCGATGTGTCGACTGGAGGGGCAGGACCGGACGACGCCTCCCCTAGCCCCTCGAAAGCCGAGGGAGTCTTGGCGGGCTCCGGCTCCCCACTGTATGACGGGGGCAGCTCGCCCGAAGTATCACCACTTAGGCGAGCCGCGGGCGGGCTGGCAAAAATTTCCTTATGAGTCTCAAAAGAGGAGCAGGTTTTCGAAGTCCAAATTGAGTAGTTAATACATACCTTTGGGGGGCCGGTTTCTTGCTTCCCAGGGCAAGGAGGTCCTCATCCGAATCTTCGGGGAAGCTGGGCTTCTCCGGCAGGATTGGATCGGTCGAGGCCTTGCGCGGCCTCTTCGGGCCTTTCGGCCTCGCCTCCTCTTCGGCACCCTCGGACGCCGCCCTCTTCCCTTTAGGGAAAGATTTCTCTTCCCCCTCGTCTCCCTCCTCATCTTCGTGGGTGGAGGAGGCATGGGTTTCCTCGGACTGGGTGACCGAGGTCTCCCGACCTCGGAGACCCGCTCTGCCCCTCGGAGGTCTGGACTCCTTGGGGATCACCACATGTGGCTCCTCGGTCAAGAGGGCCACAAGCTAGGGAGTCCTCTCCCCCTCGGGCTGCAGCGCCGGGCACAGCATCTGCTGTGCCTTGGGGATCCACTTCTGCAAATGATGGATCGGTTAGCCAAAGTTTGTGAGGAACCAAGAAGCACAGAGTATAGAATTGAGCATTGAAATTTACCTCGGGGCCGTCATGGGCGGCTTCGAAGCCAAAATCTCTCCTGGCCTCGGGGAAACCGTCCTTGGATGGCTTGAACAGCAGCTTCCACATCCCAGCCAAGGTGGAGGATGGAATTCGGGGCTAGATGGTGAAAATCTAGCCCGTAGTAGAACATGATCCCGCGCACAAAAGGGTGCAGTGGGAACCCCAGACCTCTGATGAGGTGGGGGACGAAGACGACCTGCTCCCCGGCCTCGGGAGTGGGTATGCACTGCTTCGGAGTCGGCACGCGAGTGCGGACCTCCGCGGGAATGTACCCCACGCTGTGCAACTCCAAAATGGTGCCCTCCGTCACGGAGGAGCTGCCCAAGTGCCCCTTGAGGTTGGGCTCCGCCATTGTTGAGGAGAGAGGTGCTGAGGAAGTGGGGAGAGCTCGAGATTGGATCTGAGCGATGGAACTTGGGAGGCGATAGGCAGGGAAGCAAGGGAGCGTGTTCTCTCTGTTGTTGCCCCCTTGCTCTTATATGGGCTGGTAAAAAGGCCAAGAGTCCCTCTGGCCGCGCCGTTGAAATCGCCATTACCCGTAAAAAGTGCCGTTATGCGCATAGGGAGAAACAAAATCTTAATGCTATCCCTTAAAAAGTGGGCACGATCTCTGTTTCGATGGGATGCGCCAGTAAAAAGATTGCCTCGGGCCGCGATTCGAGTGAGCAGTAACTGCTCACCTGGTCGTGGGTGGTGCCTCTTCGATAAAGTTGTCAAGCGGAGGGCACTATTCACACCTATGCGGCAGGCCATTGAGGCTAAGTAATCCCGAGACCTCGGATGTGGAGTGTGTTTTTATTGAATTCCGAACGAGGGATACCACCCCTTTCAGGAGTGGTCTGCGGTGGCCTTGAATAAAGAAAAAGTGTCAACAGAAAGGATGGAACTCGTCTGTCGAGCCAAGGACTCCGGATCCGAAGTTATTAAAGGTGAAGAGGTCGTCCTCGGCATAGAAGACTTGGAGTATACCCCAAGACATCTCCTGCCGCCTCCATATGCATCCCTGGATACCGCCTATGTAACCCTAGATGCCCTACCTGGCGTGTATATAAGCCAGAGGGTTTAGCCTGTAGAGGACACGGAATCACAATTACCATCCACCTAGCCCTAGGGTTAGACTTCTCCTTACGATCTCGAGGTAGATCAAGCTTGTACTCGATACTTCATCATCAATATAATCAAAGCAGGACGTAGGGTATTACCTCTTCGAGAGGGCCCGAACCTGGGTAAACACCGTCTCCTTTGTCCCTGTTACCATTGATCCAAGATCCACAGCTCGGGACCCCCTACCCCGAGGTCAGCCGGTTTTTACACCTACACCCAGGAACAACGCGAGGGACGACAATGTGAAGAGGTCGTTGATGAAGTGTGAATGTCGCCACCATGGAGAGAGACCATTGCGAGAAGTGTTTGCATGGGCCTATGACCTCGGATTGGGCAGGAGAGAGGAGGCAGGGGCACCACAATGTAGCTATAGGTTTGTGGGGTATCACCCGAGGTACTGGAGGTGTGTTTATATTCATTTATATACAACATTACACCAAGAATTTTACAGTGGAATACACAGAATCTGTGCGGGATGTACACGGTCATTGTGCATCAGATAAGGCGGATGCTGCTCTAGCCGCATCCAGGAGGTTAACCTGGATGGTTGTTTTCATTGAAGTGGTGCATCAGAGTATTTAGAAGTGAATGTAGCTTATACTCTGATCTAAAACCAAAGGAACCCACATAGCTTACTTACTGATCTAAAACCAAAGGTGTTGGGGAACCTTGCATGGAAAACAAAAAAAATTCTACGCACACGCAAGATCTATCCATGGAGATGCATAGCTACGAGAGGGGGAGTGTGTCTACGTACCCTCGTAGACCGTAAGCGGAAGTGTTAGAACAACGCGGTTGATGTCGTCGAACAATTTCACGATCCAACCGACCGAGTACCGAACGTACGGCACCTCCGCGTTCAGCACACGTTCAGCTCAGTGACGTCCTCGACTTCTTGATCCAGTAATACGGCGGGGTAGTGGATGAGTTCCGGCAGCACGACGGCGTGGTGACGGTGATGGTGATGCTATCTCCGCAGGGCTTCGCCCAAGCACTGCGAAAATATGACCGAGGGACGGAACTGTGGAGGGGGGCGCCGCACACGGCTAAGACAATGTTGTGTCCTCTTTGGGGCGCCCCCTCTCCTCTATTTATATATGTGTAGGGGCTTGGAGTAGAAGGAATAGTGCCACGTGAACAGTACCACGTGAATAGTATCACGTGAACATTATCACGTGAATAGTACACACGTGGACTTGGACTCCAAAGTCCAATCCTATTCCTACTAGGACTCTCCTTTTTTTTCTTCCCTAGCTGCGTGGGCTTTTGAGGACTTGGTGCGCCTGGCCCAATAAGGCCAGGGCGCCTCCCCTTAGCCCATGCCAGCCCTTGGGATGTGGTGGACCCACTTGTGGACTTCCGGACCCCTCCGGAATCCTCCGGAACCTTCTGGAAGCTTCCCGGTACAATACCGAAAAAACTACACCTTTTTTCGGAACCCAAAATATGACTTCCCATATATAAATCTTTACCTCTCGACCATTCTGAGACTCTTCGTGACGTCCGGGATCTCATCCGGGACTCCGAACAATATTCGGTTACCAATTCACATAACTCATATAACACTATATCGTCAACGAACGTTAAGCGTGCGGACCCTACGGGTTCGGGAATGATGTAGACATGACTGAGACGCCTCTCTGGTCAATAACCAATAGCGGAACCTGGATCCTCATATTGGTTCCTACATATTCCACGAAGATCTTATCGGTCGAACCGCAATGACAACATACGTAATTCCCTTTGCCCGTCGGTATGTTACTTGCCCGAGATTCGATCGTCGGTATCTCCATACCTAGTTCAATCTCGTTACCGGCAAGTCTCTTTACTCGTTCCGTAATACATCATCCCGTAACTAACTCCTTAGTCACTTTGCTTGCAAGCTTCTTATGATGTGCATTACCGAGAGGGCCCAAAGATACCTCTCCGAAACACGGAGTGACAAATCCCAGTCTCGATCCATGCCAACTCAACAGACACCTTCGGAGATACCTGTAGAGCATCTTTATGATCACCCAGTTACGTTGTGACGTTTGATAGCACACAAGGTATTCCTCCGGTATCCGTGAGTTGCATGATCTCATGGTCGGAGGAACATGTATTTGACATTCAAGAAAGCAGTAGCAATAAACAAAACGATCATATGCTAAGCTAACAGATGGGTCTTGTCCATCACATCATTCTCCTAATGATGTGATCCCATTATCAAATGACAACTCATGTCTATGGTTAGGAAACCTTAACCATCTTTGATCAACGAGCTAGTCTAGTAGAGGCTCACTAGGGACACGGTATTTGTTTATGTATTCACACATGTATTTAAGTTTCCGGTCAATACAATTCTAGCATGAATAATAAACCTTTATCATGAACAAGGAAATATAAAATAATAACAATTTTATTATTGCCTCTAGGGCATACTTCCATCAGTCTCCCACTTGCACTAGAGTCAATAATCTAGTTCACATCGCCATGTGATTAACACCCAAGAGTTCACTAGAGTCAATAATCTAGTTCACATCACCATGTGATTAACACTCAAAGAGTTCTAAGGTGTGATCATGTTTTGCTCGTGAGAGAGAATTTTAGTCAATGGGTCTGCAATATTCAGACCCATGTGTACTTTGCAAATCCTTATGTCATACTGTAGATGCTGCTATCACGCTTTACTTGGAGCTATTCCAAATGACTGCTCCTTTATACGTATCCGGTTTGCTACTCAAAGATATCCAGATTGGTGTCAAAGCTTGCATCGACGTAACCCTTTACGACGAACTCTTTATCACCTCCATAATCGAGAAACATTTCCTTAGTCCTTTAGTTATTAAGGATAATTTTGACCGCTGTCCAGTGATCCACTCCTGGATCACTCTTGTACCCCCTTTGCCAGACACGTGGCAAGGCACACATTAGGTGTGGTACACAGCATGGCATACATTATAGAACCTATGGCTGAGGCATAGGGAATGACTTTCATTCTCTCTCTATCTTCGGCCGTGGTCGAGCTTTGAGTCTTACTCAACTTTACACCTTACAATACAGGCAAGAACTCCTTCTTTGACTGATCCATTTTGAACTCCTTCAAAATCTTGTCAAGGTATGTACTCATTGAAAGTCTTATCAAGCGTCTTGATCTATCTCTATAGATCTTGATGCCCAATATATAAGCAGCTTCACTGAGGTCTTTCATTCAAGTATCCTTTTATGCCATCCAGAAATTCTATATCATTTCCAATCAACAATATGTCATCCACATATAATATTAGAAATGCTACAGAGCTCTCACTCACTTTCTTGTAAATACAGGCTTCACCGTAAGTCTGTACAAAACCATATGCTTTGATCACCTCATTAAAGCGTATATTCCAACTCCGAGATGCTTGCACCAGTCCATAGATGGATCGCTGGAGCTTGCACACTTCGTTAGCACCCTTAGGATCGACAAAACCTTCTGGTTGCATCATATACAACTCTTCTTTGAGAAAACCATTAAGGAATGCAGTTTTGACATCCATTTGCCAGATTTCATAATCATAAAATGCGGCAATTGCTAACATGATTCGGACAGACTTAAGCATCTCTACGGGTGAGAAAGTCTCATCGTAGTCAACCCCTTGAACTTGTCGAAAACCTTTCGCGACAAGTCAAGCTTTGTAGACAGTGATATTACCATCAGCATCCGTCTTCCTCTTAAAAATCCATTTATTCTCAATGGCTTGCCGATCATCGGGCAAGTCCACCAAAGTCCACACTTTGTTCTCATACATGGATCCTATCTCAGATTTCATGGCCTCAAGCCATTTGTCGGAATCTGGGCTTATCATAGCTTCTTCATAGTTCGTAGGTTCGCCGTTGTCTAACAACATAACTTCCAGAACAGGATTATTGTACCACTCTGGTGCAGAACGTACTCTGGTCGACCTACGAAGTTCATTAGTAACTTGATCTGAAGTTTCATGATCTTTATCATTATCTTCCTCTCTTATTGGTGTAGGCATCACGGGAACGGTTTTCTCTGATGAGCTACTTTCCAATTCGAGAGAAGGTATAATTACCTCATCAAGTTCTACTTTCCTCCCACTCACTTCTTTCGAGAGAAACTCCTTCTCTAGAAAGGACCCATTCTTGGCAACAAAGACCTTGCCTTCGGATCTGTGGTAGAAGGTGTACCCAATTTTTTCTTTAGGGTGTCCTATGAAGACGCACTTCTCCGCTTTGGGTTCGAGCTTATCAGGTTGAAGCTTTTTCACATAAGCATCGCATCCCCAAACTTTAAGAAACGGCAGCTTAGGTTTCTTGCCAAACCATAGTTCATACGGTGTCGTCTCAACGGATTTAGACGGTGCCCTATTTAACGTGAATGCAGCTGTCTCTAATGCATAACCCCAAAACGATAGTGGCAAATCGGTAAGAGACATCATAGAACGCACCATATCCAATAAAGTACGGTTACGACGTTCGGACACACCATTACGCTGTGGTGTTCCAGGTGGCGTGAGTTGTGAAACAATTCCACATTTTCTTAAATGAAGGCCAAACTCGTAACTCAAATATTCGCCTCCGCAATCAGATCGTAGAAACTTTATTTTCTTGTTACGATGATTCTCTACTTCACTCTGAAATTCTTTGAACTTTTCAAATGTTTCAGACTTGTGTTTCATCAAGTAGATATACCCATATCTACTTAAATCATCTGTGAATGTTAGAAAATAACGATACCCGCCGCGTGCTTCAACATTCATCGGACCGCATACATCGGTATGTATTATTTCCAACAAATCAGTAGCTCGCTCCATTGTTCCGGAGAACGGAGTTTTAGTCATCTTGCCCATGAGGCATGGTTCGCAAGTATCAAATGATTCATAATCAAGAGATTTCCAAAAGTCCATCCGCATGGAGTTTCTTCATGCGCTTTACACCAATATGACCTAAACGGCAGTGCCACAAGTATGTTGCACTATCATTATCAACTTTGCATCTTTTGGCATCAATATTATGAATATGTGTATCACTACGATCGAGATTCAACAAGAATAAACCATTCACAAGGGTGCATGATCACGAGGGATATTATTCATATAAACAGAATAACCATTATTCTCTGACTTAAATGAATAACCGTCTTGCAATAAACAATATCCAGATATAATGTTTTATGCTCAACGCAAGCACCAAATAACCATTATTTAGATTTAATACTAATCCCGAAGGTATTACGAGCGTGTCGATATTGATCATATCAATCTTGGAGACACTTCCAACACATATCGTCACCTCGCCATCAGCTAGTCTCCGTTACTCTGCAGCTCCTGCTTCAAGTTACTAATATTAGCAACTGAATTGGTATCAAATACCCAGACGCTGCTACGAGCACTAGTGAGGTACATATCAATAACATGTATATCAAATATACCTTTGTTCACTTTGCCATCCTTCTTATCCGCCAAATACTTGGGGCAGTTCCGCTTCCAGTGACCAGTTCCTTTGCGGTAGAAGCACTCAGTTTCAGGCTTGGGTCCAACTTTGGGTTTCTTTGTGGGAGCGGCAGCTTGCTTGCCATTCTTCTTGAAGTTCTCCTTCTTTCCCTTGCCCTTTTTCTTGAAACTAGTGGTCTTGTTAACCATCAACACTTGATGCTCCTTCTTGATTTCTACCTCCGCCGATTTCAGCATTGCGAAGAGCTCGGGAATTGTCTTCTCCATCCCTTGCATATTACAGTTCATCACGAAGCCTTTATAGCTTGATGGCAGTGACTGAAGAACTCTGTCAATAACACTCTCAACCGGAAGATCAATTCCCAGCTGAGTCAAGTGGTTGTGGTACCCAGACATTCTGAGTATGTGTTCACTGACAGAACTGTTCTCCTCCATCTTACAGCTAAAGAACTTGTTGGAGACTTCATATCTCTCAACCCGGGCATTAGCTTGAAATATCAATTTCGGCTCTTGGAACATCTCATATGCTCCGTGGCGTTCAAAACGCTTTTGCAGTTCCGGTGCTAAGCCGTAGAGCATGGCACACTGAACTATCGAGTAGTCATCAGATCGAGCCTGCCAGGCGTTCACAACATCTGCAGCAGCTCCTGCAGCAGGTCCATCACCTAGCGGTGCATCAAGGACATAATTCTTCTGTGCAGCAATGAGGATAATCCTCAAGTTACGGACCCAGTCCGTGTAGTTGCTACCATCATCTTTCAACTTAGCTTTCTCTAGGAACGTATCAAAAACAGGGGAGCTACAACGCGAGCTATTGATCTACAACATAATTTGCAAAGACTATCAGGACTAAGTTCATGATAAATTAAGTTCAATTAATCAAATTACTAATGAACTCCCACTTAAATTAACATCCCTCAAGTTAACTAAGTGATACATGATCCAAATCAACTAGCCCATGTCCGATCATCACGTGAGATGGGATAGTCATCAATGGTGAACATCTCCATGTTGATCATATCTACTATATGACTCATGTTCGACCTTTCGGTCTCCAGTGTTCCGAGACCATGTCTGTACATGCTAGGCTCGTCAAGTTTAACCCAAGTATTCTGCTTGTGTAAAACTGGCTTACACCCGTTGTATGTGAACGTAGAATCTATCACACCCGATCATCATGAGGTGCTTCGAAACGACGAACTTTAGCAACGGTGCATACTCGGGGAGAACACTTTTATCTTGAAATTTATTGAAGGGGTCATCTTATAATGCTACCGTCGTTCTAAGCAAAATAAGATGTATAAAGGATAAACATCACATGCAATCAAAATATGTGACATGATATGGCCATCATCATCTTGTGCTTTTGATCTCCATCTCCAAAGCATCGTCATGATCTCCATCGTCACCGGCTCGACACCTTGATCTCCATCGTTGCGTCGTGGTCGTCTCGCCAACTATTGCTTCTACAACTATTGCTAACGCATAGCGATAAAGTAAAGCAATTACATGGCGCTTGCATTTCATACAATAAAGAGACAACCATAAGGCTCCTGCCAGTTGCCGATAAATTACAAAACATGATCATCTCATACAATAACGTATATCACATCATGTCTTGACCATATCACATCACAGCATACCCTGCAAAAACAAGTTAGACGTCCTCTACTTTGTTGTTGCAAGTTTTACGTGGCTGCTACGGGCTTCTAGCAAGAACCGTTCTTACCTACGGCACAAAACCACAACGGTGATTTATCAAGTTTGCTGTTTTAACCTTCAACAAGGACCGGCCGCAGTCAAATTCGATTCAACTAAAGTAGGAGAAACAGACACCCGCCAGCCACCTTTATGCAAAACAAGTTGCATGTCTGTCGGTGGAACCGGTCTCATGTACGTGGACATGTAAGGTTGGTCCGGGCCGCTTCATCTTACAATACCGCCGAATCAAAATAAGACGTTGGTGGTTAGCAGTATGACGATCACCGCCCACAACTCTTTGTGTTCTACTCGTGCATATCATCTACGCATAGACCTGGCTCATGATGCCACTGTTGGGGAACGTTGCATGGAAAACAAAAAAAATTCTACGCACACGCAAGATCTATCCATGGAGATGCATAGCTACGAGAGGGGGAGTGTGTCTACGTACCCTCGTAGACCGTAAGCGGAAGCGTTAGAACAACGCGGTTGATGTCGTCGAACAACTTCACGATCTAACCGACCGAGTACCGAACGTACGGCACCTCCGCGTTCAGCACACGTTCAGCTCAGTGACGTCCTCGACTTCTTGATCCAGCAAGACGGCGAGGTAGTGGATGAGTTCCGGCAGCACGACGGCGTGGTGACGGTGATGGTGATGCTATCTCCGCAGGGCTTCGCCCAAGCACTACGAAAATATGACCGAGGGACGGAACTGTGGAGGGGGGCGCCGCACACGGCTAAGACAATGTTGTGTCCTCTTTGGGGCGCCCCCTCTCCTCTATTTATATATGTGTAGGGGCTTGGAGTAGAAGGAATAGTGCCACGTGAACAGTACCACATGAACAGTACCACGTGAATAGTACACACGTGGACTTGGACTCCAAAGTCCAATCCTATTCCTACTAGGACTCTCCTTTTTTTTCTTCCCTAGCTGCGTGGGCTTTTGAGGACTTGGTGCGCCTGGCCCAATAAGGCCAGGGAGCCTCCCCTTAGCTCATGCCAGCCCTTGGGACATGGTGGACCCACTTGTGGACTTCCGGACCCCTTCGGAATCCTCCGGAACCTTCTGGAAGCTTCCCGGTACAATACCGAAAAAACTGCACCTTTTTCCGGAACCCAAAGTATGACTTCCCATATATAAATATTTACCTCTCGACCATTCCGAGACTCTTCGTGACGTCCGGGATCTCATCCGGGACTCCGAACAACATTCGGTTACCAATTCACATAACTCATATAACACTATATGTCAACGAACGTTAAGCGTGCGGACCCTACGGGTTCGGGAATGATGTAGACATGACTGAGACGCCTCTCCGGTCAATAACCAATAACGGAACCTGGATGCTCATATTGGTTCCTACATATTCCACGAAGATCTTATCGGTCGAACCGCAATGACAACATACGTAATTCCCTTTGTCCGTCGGTATGTTACTTGCCCGAGATTCGATCGTCAGTATCTCCATACCTAGTTCAATCTCGTTACCGGCAAGTCTCTTTACTCGTTTCGTAATACATCATCCCGTAACTAACTCCTTAGTCACTTTGCTTGCAAGCTTCTTATGATGTGCATTACCGATAGGGCCCAGAGATACCTCTCCGAAACACGGAGTGACAAATCCCAGTCTCGATCCATGCCAACTCAACAGACACCTTCGGAGATACCTGTAGAGCATCTTTATGATCACCCAGTTACGTTGTGACGTTTGATAGCACACAAGGTATTCCTCCGGTATCCGGGAGTTGCATGATCTCATGGTCGGAGGAACATGTATTTGACATTCAAGAAAGCAGTAGCAATAAACAAAACGATCATATGCTAAGCTAACAGATGGGTCTTGTCCATCACATCATTCTCCTAATGATTTGATCCCATTATCAAATGACAACTCATGTCTATGGTTAGGAAACCTTAACCATCTTTGATCAACGAGCTAGTCTAGTAGAGGCTCACTAGGGACACGGTATTTGTTTATGTATTCACACATGTATTTAAGTTTCCGGTCAATACAATTCTAGCATGAATAATAAACCTTTATCATGAACAAGGAAATATAAAATAATAACAACTTTATTATTGCCTCTAGGGCATATTTCCATCAAAAGGAACCCACATGACTATGGGATGTGGCTATCTTGTATCATCATTATGACTTGTAGCCGATTGAGGGTTTAAGGTCGTGTGCACCTTGTGTTGGTTAATTTGGGTTTTAGCAATTGCTCAACACTTTTTTTTAGAACTAATAGCTCCACACTAATCTATGGCGCTGCACCGCGGGCATAGTGGTGAGCTCCGGCACTACAGATCTTTAAGAATCAAGGGCTTGTTTGGCTAACTGCAGCAACTCTAACCAGGCCCGCTGGATGCAGCTTTTTCGGTCTTAGGCTGTTTGGTTGTGTGCAAACACTGTTGGCCCTGCACCACACGCTGCTCAAAGCACCTCTGGGCCTGGCTCTGGAGGAAAGCTCAAATTGAATATTTCTCCAGAGCGAGGCCCGAGCGATGCGAGGGGGCGCACGTGGGTGGTGGCAGCTGCACACGCGGGGACACGCAGTAGACGCCGCGTTGGTTCCCGAAGTGGCATGGTAACTCGCCTCACCCTCCTCCCACCGCTCACTCTCCCCTCTGTCCTATCTCTCTCTCACCAGTGGCTACCACAAGATCTACACGGCGAGCACTGGCAGGCATACATCGGAGGCAAGCTCTGGACGGTGAGTACCGGCTTCACCCCCCTTCGTGTCAATGTCGGTATGCCCTCTGTCCCCTCTGTAGCATCGATTTTCCCGTGGTCGCGTTTGATTTATCGTCGATTGTACATTGCACACATTTGATTCAAGGTTAGGCTTAGATTTGAGACATATTTAATCGATTCCGATTAGGGATTTGAGGGTTTACAAACACGGGGTATGAATTTCACTAGCATGGGATTCGAGTGTTTTCATACGCATCAATTCATCGGCACTTCAGACATAGCCTAGCCGTTGCGGGGTTCGAGGCGCATGGCCTGGTGGTGCGACGAGCAGCGTGTAGGTCGACGGTAATCGAACATTGACGCTTGTAGTCGTCCATCTCTAGGGGCATTGTAGAGTAGCCATGTTGAGGAACCCTCGCCACCATCTCCACTGCCAGGTGCTCCTCCTCCTCATCGTAGTCGACCAGAATGATCTTGTTCATACGTGTAGTAAGTTTTGATTGGAGCACTAGTTCATATGTGTATGTTCAATATAGATTGAGAAGCTCGTCATGGGAGGCAACGACAAGGATGGCAAGGAGGTGGCTCGTACACGAAGGGCAAGGCGGTCGCCTCAGACACGAAGGGCAAGGAGATCGCCCCGGACACGAAGGGCAAGGAGGTCACCTCAAACATGAAGGGCAAGGAGATCGCCTTGGGAAACAAGGGCAAGACGGTGTTGGAGATCGGTAATGCCCTGAAGAGGGTTAAGAAATATGTTCATTACCATGAGAGAGCCAGCCCAAAGCACTTCTGCAAGATCGTCTTTTCACCGAAATTGGAATATCTACAGATATCCGGCCTTCAGCAAGCACCTCGTCCCCGTCCCAGCGGGGTTCAGGCTGACGACGAACAACGGCTGTACCTGGAAGGTCACCGCCCGGATGATCGGCGGCAGGCTCACCCTTGATAAGGGTTGGGCCGGCTTCTATGTAGCTCATGACGTCAGAATCGGGTGCCTTCTCACCTTCAAGCTGGTGAGTCCCGCGAACTTGAAGGTGATCGTCTTCATCGATGAGGGCGTTGAGGTGGTGGCCAAGTGCGAGCAGCACCACAAAGCGTTTGACATGGATGCTGAGTGTGCTTAGGGTGTTATCTCTGCTATCTTATCTCCGGTTTGTTAGTCCTGTTTGAAGACTTTGTGGTACAGTTATGTTAGTACTGTTATGAACATGTGTGTTAGTACTGTTATGACAAAGTATGGTTATGGTTTATTTTGTGCTAACGGCTTATGTTGTTGTTGTTGTTGTTGTTGTGTGTGTGCTGGTAACCTCACCAAGAAGAGGTTACCACAGCGTTTGTACTGTATGTAACCAAACAACAACATTTTGCATTTGGTTAAACATGCAGGCAACCAAACACCAGTGCCTATGTTGCTGCTCAGTTAGGCTAGAGGGGATGCATACAAACAAACTATGTGCAAAACATGAAAAAAAAAATACCTGTATTCACTCAGCCAGGCTGAGTCAGGCCACATATGCAAAATGCCGAAAGTAGGTGCAGGTAACCAAACAGGCCCAATTGTTTCACTGGCCCCCAGCCCAGCCCAGCCCAGCACAGCATAAGAGCCTCTAGCAGGACCGGCTGCCATTTCGTCCCCCGAGGAAGGAAGTGCAGTGCGGTGCGGATGGCGAAGGCGGACGTTCCCGCAGCCTCGCTCTTCGGTGCGGACCGCCGCCTCTGCTCAGCCGACGTGCTCTCGCTCCCCGAGGTCTGTCATCCGTCACTCCACTCATACCCCAACTTCCCTCGTCCGTCCCTGCCTCTGATCGAATCGACATGCTTTGCTTCTCTTGTGTGTGGCCAACTCGATAGGTTCGGGCAAGGATCGAGGTGGCGGTGCTCAATTTCCTCGCCGCGCTCTCGTCTCCCTCTTCTCCGGCCATCTCTGTCCTTCCCCTCGTACGTCGGTCCACAAACCTCAAACCCTCCATCTCATCTCATCTCATCTGATAAATGCAGTCATGGCTGTTTCATCCATGTGATAAATGCATTGTGCTTGTCTGATTAAGTGTTGTGGGCACAACAGATTTCCCGCAAGTCGACCAACGGCAGCCTGCGCAGCGGCTTGCTGAGTGATGTTTCGTCGGTTTATCTGTCCTACGCCTTCTGCAAGAGGTCACTAATGAGAGAAAATGATGCCAAGTCATTCGTCAGAGGTGGTTGTTGTTGATTTCTGCAGTATCTCAGGAATGCATTCTCCATGATTGGACGCATCTTTATAGTCATCTAAAATGATTGTGCAATTTTAATAGTATGGAAAGTCATGGAGATGTGCTACAAGATCTTGGGAGAAGGGAAGCTTGTCACCCAGCGGGAGTTGTTCTACAAACTACTATCGGACTCACCCAAGTACTTCAGCTGTCAGCGTCATGTCAATCAAACCATCCAAGGTCTTCAAAATCTAAACACCCCACTTTGTTCTTTTTTCGTCATCATGAAACATATCCATAGTCCCTTACTCAGAATTTTTTTTAAAGATATTACTTACTCAGATTTTGCACTTTGCTCTTGTGTAGATGTTGTTTCATTGCTCCGTTGCACAAGGCAGAGTTTAGGAATCATGGCATCAAGTAGAGGGGCACTGATTGGACGACTTGTGTTGCATGTGTGTGGATGCTGAAAAGTGGTTTGCCTAATACAAATATGTGCTGTCTGTTAAGGGGATCAATAAAACTCTTGTTCACCTCCTCATGGAACTGCAACAGTCTGAACTTTGTGTTCATCATAGGAACCAGAGGAAGAACACATTGATTGTTCCATTCTTGGACCTTCTGGGCATGCCATTACTGGGGATCTCAACCAATTGAGCAGATTAAATTTGTCTTCAGATGCCCGTTATCTCATTCTAGTGGAGAAGGTACTGTTTTTGCCCTTTACAATGCATTACTGTATTCCACTTGATTTAATTCCAGCTGACAGCCCTCCTATTTGAACAAGGATGCCATATTTCAGAGGCTGGCTGAAGACCGCTTATATAATCAGCTTCCATGTATCCTGATCACTGCAAAAGGATATCCTGATATCGCCACGAGGTTCCGTACCTCCAATCCACTCCATTATATTGTCGACTATACTAGTTACTCGTACTGATCCAACTTATCTTTTAATGTTCTGAAACAGGTTTATCTTGCATCGACTGAGCCAGACTTTTCCAAATATGCTAATATTTGCATTAGTGGACTGGTTAAGCCCTTTCTAATGCTTTTTTTGTGAATGGAAGCACTCTCTAATGTTAATATGTATAATATTATGGTTGTTTGTTTTCTGGATAAAGTTAGATTTCTTCTCAATTCAGGAACCCTGCAGGGCTCTCTATACTGTGTACTTACAAATATGGAAGCATATCAATGGGCTTGGAATCATACAGATACGGTATTCCTTTGGATGATCAAAGCTTGATCAAGCCCATATTTTCAGAACGACATTAATGATATTCTTCAATTCCAGCTTGCAATGTAAAATGGCTTGGCCTAAGAGGAGATGATCTGCAACTTATCCCTCAGAGTGCATTCCAAGAGTTGAAACCTCGTGATTTGCAGATCGCCAAAAGCTTGCTGTCATCTAAGTTTCTGCAGGTGTGTCTGCTATTTCTAAACTTTCAGAGTCTTGTGGTGTGTTGAAAATATAGAAGTCCAATTTGAATACAACAAAAAAGTATACACAGCAATTCTTTACGTAGTCTTCAGAGTGCATTCATGTGGCAACAGATAACATTTCCATCATCCATATTTGAAGCCACCTAACACCTTGTTAGCTCTGACTAAAACTGGCGTGGTGAAAACGAGCCGGAACCTGAGCCGGATTAGGACTTTTACTTGTTTTTTTCTGTGGCCCTAGGGAGCCCAAATCCCTACCTCTGTAACTGAAACTTATTTGCTCCTCTCCTGAAATGCAATGGCCGTACACCTGCCTTTTCCCTCAAAAAAAAAAAAAAACTGGCGTGGTTGAGAGATGCATGACTAGCGATACGTTTTGGTTAATTTGACCATAACATTGGCTCACAAAATCAAGAGCTCTGAAATGCACCGAGCATCTTCCCTGGGTATATTCCACGGCTGAGTAATGGGGCATATATGGCAGTGTTAAGCATGTACTATCACTGTACGAGGTAGCAGTGCAGCACCAGACTTCTCAGGTCAAGTTTCACTTGCTACGAGAAGTTTTAATTCCTCTAAATATTCTCCCATGTGCAATCAACTGATCAACCTGAACGCAAAATCAGTACGCTCATTGCAAGTCTTCCGAAACTATTCATGTGTGTTATCGACCATCTGACATTGTTAAGAGTCTATCACTGTCTTCTCTGAATTCCAGTACGGCACCAAGGAGGCTGCCTAATGCATTGCCCCTCCAACCTCGATGCCGGCAAGCATTTGGGTGATGACACAGTTTTTAAGTTATAAGCTGGTGTTGTGCCTGCAGGACACGCACAGGGCGGAGTTGACGCGGATGGTCGAGACGGGCACGCGTGCTGAGATCGAAGCTCTCTACTGCCATGGATTTGATTTCCTGGGGAAGTTCATCGCCAGGAAGATTGTGCAGGGTGATTACATTTGACAGAGTGCAGCGATGCTTGTTTGTCTCGTTTTTTCTCTCTCTGGCTGCATGGCTCATGATGACGAGGCTACTGGTACAATAGTGTAAGTGTCTCTGTTAATTGGAGAGCGAGATCGTGCATGGTTCATGATGGCTGGTGAGGTCTGAACTTTGACATGCATAGAGCAAAGCGGATAGTGTAAGTTGTTCCTCCGAGAGTGGAACGATAGCAAGTGAGCACGGTTGTATATTCGTCAGGCGGTCAGGGTAATTCAGTTTCTTGTGTATGCGTATGCCTTCTGCGCTCCCTGGCAGTACTCTCCCCATAAAATTAGCCATCCAAAGCTTGCAGACATTGATCATTCTTTACTTCCTTGCTTTTTGAGAGAAGGCCACCACGGCGACCAGTATTCATCAGAAAAATATGATAGACTATCAATATGAAACTGGCAGGGCACCTGCCTTTTCCGTCAAAAACAAATCTCATGGGAAACAATAAAGAGTACAGAAGTTATTTACAGAGTAGATAGCATAAAACTATTACAATTCAGGCTAGGGTTCTGAAAAACTACCATTTTTTTTCAAAATTTCCTAGAACTTACCACTTTTTTGGTTCGCTGTTTCAAAAAACCCTAGTTGCCGAATAATTACGTTGTAATGGGGTTTATGACAAGCCTAGCCCACCCATCAAGGCTACGTCAGCTAAGGATAGACGACGCGGCCACTCTAGCTTCTAATGGATCTAGGAGACCCCTAACACCATTTATGAGCCACTCTACTGCGGTGGTGTTGTGGATGACGTGCCAAGTGCATGTTTCACAAGCTTAAAGCAGGCTGCCGCGTCCTTCTCCTTCCTCCCCTCCTTCTCTTCTTCCTCCTCCTCCTCTCTCACTTTCCTATCTCCTCTGCAGATCTCTAAAACCGCCCGAGCTCGGCTCGGTGTTGCACCTGGTCATGGCGCTACCGCACGCCGGCAACCGCCCTACCTCCCATGGTCTGTCTGCTCGTTCTTGAAGAAGTTGCAAAAAGGGCCACGTTGCAAAAGGCTATCCTATGGTGGGTTGCTGTGACCACCCGATGAAAAGCATATATAACGGTCGCGGAGGTGGCGAACGGTGCGAGAAAACTAGTCAGTCACTCCCTTCAAAATAGTCTTCCAAGTAAAAAAGAATAATTCATTTTAATACGACACGTCCATCTACTCCCTCCCTCCGTTCCTAAATATAAGTCTTTTTAGAGATTCTATGATACGGACTACATACAAAGCAAAATGAGTGAATCTACACTCTAAAATACGTCTATATTCATCATATGTAGTCCATATTCAAATCTCTAAAAAGACTTATATTTAGAAACGAAGAAAGTATGATTAAACTATTTACATACGGTACGAAATGTCTGTTTAATACTCCCTCCGTCCTGAATTACTTGTTGCAGAAATCCAATTCGGAACGGAGGGAGTAGTTGATACAATCTTTGCAAGAGGTACAACTATATCTCTGCCAACGCGTCGTAGTACTTGGAAAAGAAAATCCAGATTCAAAAGGAGAAGAGAAACGATGAATGACGATGGTCTGTGTGCATTGACCTTATCCGCTCTAGAAGACCCGCTCGTAGTAGCTTCTCTGATCGTCACACGTGTCGCCCATCTGCCCGTGCTGTGCTCCGTCCTCCGGCCGGGTCCCATGCGTTCCTGTCTGACCGAGCGGCAGCCCGCAGTCCCGAACGCAATTGGCTACGTGCGGCCATGCATGCAGCAACGATGTGGTGCCTGCCTGCCACACGTAGGCGGCAAGCGCCAGGGTGGAAGCGCCTCCCTCAGACGTGTCACCCGCGTACGGAGCACAATTTCCTAGGTGGAGTCGACTCTGACACTCCAAAATCCAACTTCCCGTCTTTCTTCTCCATCGCGGTGGTAAAGATTTGAAATCTTTCGATCCTACTAGTAAATTTTAGCAGTTTAGACAGTCAAATCAATTGAGTTGGTGCTGCTAAATTCATCTCACTTGAATATTAACCAACTCTTGTCCATCGGTGACTCCTTTTCTTCTCCGCACGATGGAACATGCAAGAATCCTATATATACACCTCTCTCTCACACACACACAGACACACACATAAACAACTGGTCGTCGGCATCTTCCTGCCCTTGCATACACAGCAGCAGCTGATTGATCTTGCCGGCCGGCAGAGGAGGTAGACGAAGATGCTGGGCGGCGGCGTGTCCTTCTCGTTCAGCGACGTGCTGACCATCTGCGGGCTGCTGGCGGTGCAGTGCATATTCGGGCTCTACATGATGTTCCTCAACCGGCTACTCGTAGCCGGCGTCCCGTCGCTCTTCATCATCGTCGTCGCATGCGCCGCCTCCTCCGTCGTCGTTCTCCCCTTCGCCATCGCCCTCGAGAGGAAGAAATGGCCCAAGCGCTGGAGCCCCGTGTTGATAATCCAGCTCGTTATAATCTCCCTTGGAGGGTGAGAAACAAAAAATAATCAATCGTAACCTTCCACGCATATATATTAATTATCATTTGCAGTTCATCTCTGTTTTTTTCTTGCGAGAAGTGTTCATCTCTGCTCTTGATTGATAGCTAGACAGTCTTCATCATAAATGCTTCAAATAAAATTGTATATATACTTATATAGTAGTACTAACTGTTTATTTTGATAGATTAGATTTGCCAATAGCTATAGGTTTCAAAGTATTAAAACACTTGAGATTTTCATATATTATTATGTTCTAAAGTTATCTGCAATTCTCTTAAGTAGTTAACTCGGCGGATCAAGCCATCAAGTCTTTATGATCATGATTGACGTTTACCCCTACATGCATGGTCACTTGGGCATAATGTCCACAGTTCATCAAATGCATTGCTTTAAAGATTCAGATACTACCAAATGCTGCCAATCGGTTAACAAAACATATTTTGTTTTTGTGTAGGGTATCCATATACCAAGTCTTGATGATGCTCGGCGTAGAGCGGACCTCACCAGCGATCGCCTCGGCCATGCCCAATCTTGGCCCTGGCTTCATCTTCGTCATTGCCGCTTGCCTGAGGTACCGAACCAAATCTTCAAGGGAAAACAACACACTGTTAACTTTCGGACCGACCAAGTAGCTCAACTACTAGTGACTCTGTTTATATATATATGCAGGTTTGAGAGATTTGAGTGGAGGTGCAAGTACACCAGAGCAAAGATCTTGGGTACGTTGGTGTGCATCAGCGGAGCAATGTGCGTGAGCTTCCTGAAGAATCCCGATTCCGGCACGGTGCCACAGTCCGTTCCCAGGGACCGAGAGTTCTCTGGCATGAAAATCGACAGAGATTGGGTCCTTGGCTGTGTATACCTGCTCACTGGAGTCACGGTCTTCGCTTGCAACACTGTCCTGCAGGTACACGCTGATAAGATAAACACTCTGCCATTTTGTTTGAATTAGAGCTGAATCTGATGTGCAAATGTAGGCTGCAACCCTCGAGAGGTTCCCGGCGCCGCTGTCGATCTGTGTGATC
This sequence comes from Elymus sibiricus, assembly GCA_039707655.1. Classification (NCBI taxonomy): domain Eukaryota; kingdom Viridiplantae; phylum Streptophyta; class Magnoliopsida; order Poales; family Poaceae; genus Elymus; species Elymus sibiricus. The sequence goes on from CM077676.1 coordinate 292,497,779, forward strand.
ACCGCCATGATGGGATCGATCTTCAGCGCCATCATCCAGGTCATCATGGACGGCAAGCTCGTCGCGGGCACTGCAGGCAACATCCCCAGAATAATCGGTGAAATTGTGCTAGTGGTACATACTACTAGATCTAATGATCTTAATAATCATATGCGACACTGACGTTCTTGTAACCTTGCCATCACTCCGGGCGGGCACTGAAAATAGTGGCAATGCTGCTGGTGCAGGGAGGGGTGGTGATCGGCCTGTGCACGACGTTCCAGGTGTCGAGCATCGGCCGCAAGGGCCCTGTCCTGGTGTCCATGTTCAGCCCGTTCCAGACCGTGTTCTCAGCCTTCATCTCCTTCATCTTCTTTGGACAATGGATCGGCACAGGGTGGTACGTACGTCTTTGCCGGTCATGCGTAACTGCAGTTGGTGCACTAACATTTAACATCAGCATTGTCATGTTCATATTTGGTTGCAGCCTGGTGGGGATTGCACTCATGTTTGCGGGCCTCGATGTGGTGTTATGGGCCAAGAACCGGGAGGACAAGATGTTCGCCGAGCTTGCGGTGCCGTCTGACGCTAACGCTGACGCAACTGAATCTGATATCGAGAGGCCATTCCTGCGGTGATGAGTTGGGCTGCAAAATCGCCTGCTTCCACTACGTACTGGACGCCGCCGTAGGAATCCACACTGATCCTATCTACTGTTTGACTTCCCCTTTGCGAGGATATTGTTTGGATTTTGGAAAAATCAAGTTATTTCACAGCCCACTGAGTTTTTTTCTTTCGGATCAGCTCAGTGGAAGGCTTACGGTACTATTGTTTTTTTTTTTTTGAAAAGGAGGATTACCCCCGGCCTCTGCATCTGGGCGATGCATGCAGCCATTTTATTAATTATTCACAAAAACCTTACAAAGTAATACATCAGGTAGTCTGAAGCCACCATCTTAGCAACAACTGTCGCTACTCCTATCCACTTGATGAAGGGGTGCCGATAGTCCGAGCCTAATACCAAACAGACATCGCATCAAAGACTAACATCTAAAGCTGGAGGCCCCAACCGAGCCACATACTGGGTTTGGGGTACAAACCGGTCCGACGCACTCTCATGTGTCGTCGCCGCCGTCTTCCACCAATCCATCTTCAGAGCAGAAACTAACGCACCGACCTTGCCAGGCCTCTCTGCCATCGACGCCACCAAGACGCCAGACAGCGTCCTCCTCCTGCGCGAGTACATCTCCGTGCATCGGACGCCGAGTCTCCACTGCGCCACGCCGCCGAGATCCGCCGCCATCAATGAGTAAGATGAAGCACCGCTTCACCAAAGAAGTCGTCCGCTGGTCCCTCGAGCCCGTGTACACCTCCAAGAATGACGCCCTCAAGGGGGAAACGACACCAGAGCGCCGCCGTCATCCGATCTACTGATCTAGGGTTTCCCCCGGAGGTAGCGGATATAGGTCTAGAGCTTCTCCACGGCGATGCCTTCAAGAAGGTAACGACACAAAAGAGTGCTGCCATCGCTGGTCTTGGCAACAAGCCGAGGACGAGGTTTTCACCCGGATCCGCTCGATGAACCTCCATCTCGCATCGTGCGTACGGACCACCACCGATCTCCGCCGCCGCGGAGCGAGCAAGCCACTCTGGCCAGATCAGATCTGACCGGAGGGCCAACCACGCCCGCAGCCGACCAGTCCACCAAAGCCCTCCACGCCGCCGCCGATCCGAGGTGCCGCAGCGCCGATCCGCCGCCGCTCGCCGCCGGGAGCGAGCCACCGCCGCGGAGGCTCAGATCCGGGGGCGCACTTCCGCTCGCCCGGGTGCCCCGCGCCACCCTCGCGCGCGAGAAGGAGAGGCTCCTCCGCCACCGCCGTCAGCCGCCCGGGCTTAGCCCGACGGCTTCCTCCAGCGGCGGCGGAGGGGAGGGATGGGAGGGGGGGTGACCGGCGGCTAAGATTGGGGCCCCTTGGCCGCCCGCGCGGGGGGCGACGAAAGGGAGAGGCTAAAAAATGGGGGAGAATTTCACTTCCCCGCCCTCTGCACCAACTAGGGATGCATACGGCCATTTTAGTATGAGTACCAAGATAAACATGGTCCTCAGAATTTTTTAAATGAGTATCAAGATATTTCTTGATGAGTGGTTCCACCACACACCAAACTTGATACTCAATAAATAGGGGAAAACCCTTGTGCATCACATGTCAATTCTATGAATTGAACTCGGGTCGTTAGGCTGCATAACCGCATGCCCAACCATTGAGTCAAGGCTCTCTTTACAAGGTACTATTGCTTTACCTTGTACTCCCTCCGTTCCTAAATGTAAGACCTTGCCTGTGCTGGGAACAAATAGTTAGGAACGGAGGGAGTATATTAAAGTGTCAATGTTCCTTCTGACACTTGCGGCCTTACTTTGAATATTACTAGGAAACATGCCCGTGCGTTGCAACGGGAATAAATATTAATCAAAGATTAAATGGTATTTGCTTTTAAATGATTAATTCTACTTTGCAGTCTTCAGCCATGATAGATCTACAAGTTTCATTGAAATTTGTTAAAAAAATGTCCATCCATGTTAAGCAATGCATATAATGCCCACATCTTAATATACTATAGCCGTTGATAAAGCTACAACAAATCAGTCTAATTGAAAATATCAATTATGCACATGAATTTGTCCGAACAGTCACAAAAACAAATTTTAATTGGTGAAAATTTAAAGTTCTCATGTGCCCATAAGAAGTGGCTGAGATTAATGAATTTCTCGACTAATACCATCTTAATTCAAGGCATATTGTTAGCTCCTGCCTCCACCTAATTGATTTCGAAAAACTACTCAACATGACATATTTACAAACAAAGGTGGAAATTTCTTGAAGTGAGGGTATTCGCTAGAAAGAAGGACTCGAGCCAATGCATCACCTCACGGCACGACCGCCTTACATGCAGACATCCCTAGCCATCATCAACAAATCTGTATCCTTGTAGTCTTTGGAAGTCTGCTGATACAACGCGGAGCATATGTCGCAACCTCTGCTTCATGCTTCATGCGCACGACTGTGAGATGTGATAACTTAAAAACACTACACATGATCACTGGAAATAAAAAGGCTAATCTGAATTAAAATTACTTTTGGTGCGTACCTCTCAGCTTCATGAGTACACCAAGATGATTGTACCATGTTACATATCGGTGCACTTTTAAGGTGACCTAAAATATATTGATAGTCTCAAATTAGATTGGTCGGTCGGTCGCTCAACAGATCCATGTATCGATTTGTCACTGCACCTGTCGTAGCAAACAAACAAACAAGCAACAAATTAGCCAATAAATAAATATAATGTAAGCAAACACTACACATCACAATCTCTCTCCATCTCTCATCTGCACATAAGCCTATAGACTAAAAGATCACTCAGATCCCTCTCTCACTTCCTTACCTATCTCATCTATCAGCACCATCGAATAGCAGCAGCAACAGCGTATCATAAAAAACATCTCAACTGATCTCATTCCCTGCTCCATCTTACTCACAGTAGCGTAGCAGCCGCAACAACACGAACAACAATAGAAGTGTAGCTGCAAAAATCTCTATCTATCTCATCTCTCTCCCCATCTCCATGCCAGTCTCCAGCGCGGTGATGCCCCTGCCCCGCTCCAGCACCGTGCTGCGTCAGGGACGCACCATCTCGGTTGCCCTTCTGCCCTAGGGCGTCGCCCTCTGTCCCCTCCTCTCCTCCACACCTTGCACACGCACAAACGAATATGAATAAATATCTACAAATCCTATGAAGGTGAATAGCAGTGTGTATATTTGATCCAGAAGTGCTCTGAGAATTAACATATGTACTATAATTCTAAGATTAATCAGTACAACATAGAGTACAGCATAGAAAAGAAAGATTAGTCTGTACAACATATAGTAGTCACATATCTAAATCCCTTTCCTCAAGATCTGAAATAAAATAGAAGTGCAACACCTTCAGAGCGATTGATTGCTAGCTATTGTCTGAACTTGGAATTAACTGAAATTTCCTGTTCTTGAACCAAGCGGGAACTGAAGAAGTGATGGAGGCTGGAACCCTGGGACACGCACTTTGAGCCATGGATTTTCCGGAGCCGAGCAGTGATGCCACATCTCGCCCCCATCAGGCCCAAAGCGAAATCTAGAAGAAGCATACAAGAAAATCCAAATCGCATCCGTCACTACTCTCCGCTAATCACCAGACTCACAAAGCTTCACGAGCTGTCCCCGCTTTCCCCACGGTCGCCCTGCAGGGCTACTGGGGGTCGGCTTTCATTGCGTCCGCATTGATTGCAGCGCGGTGAGGGCGTAGGGCAAGTCCGTAGGCGACTACCAGCCGCTGTCGAGCCCAGCCGGTCAACCCCGAGGCCTCTAGCCAGGCATAGCCGTCGCTCCTGCGGGTTCCTGCGAGTTTGTGTTGCCGGCTTGCGGCTGCCAACCCTGAAGTTGAACCGTCGGCCCAAAGCTTTTCCTCATCCCTTGATCTGTCGCGCAATCGGGGCGAGGCAGCGGCTGCCGTGATGAGCTCTGTAGCGATTGGTCTGGATCGCTGATTGATATAGTTGTAGTTATCGTCTTATTGAGCAGCAGTATTGAGATCGGTTTTCTTTTTTTTTTTAAACTCAATGCACTTGCATTAAACAGTGAGCGAAGCCAAATCGCTCGCCACTAAAGAAGATACACATGGGTCAGGACCGTCAGATATACTGTTCGGCTCCCCGGCCATCAGCGAGCCCTTTGTCGCAAGGGTGTGCGCTACCTGATTACAAACTCTAGAGCAGTGCGCAATCTTACACTCAATGAAATTACACAGGATAAATGCTTTTAAACGGTCAGCCACAACACCAAGGCAGGAGAGATCAATACTAGTGTCATCTAGCGCTTCCTTCAGCAACAGGGCGTCAGTTTCCAAGAAGACCTTGCCCATTCCCAAATCTGAAGCCAAGTGAAGAGCAGCTTCAGCAGCCAGCATCTCCGAGTGTAATGGGTTCAGCAAGTTTGGCAGGAAACCGCAGCACATGCCATTGCCTCTCCTGCATGATCCCTGAACACAGCCCCCCAGCCTCCATTCCAATCATTTGGTTTGAAAGAGTCATCGATGTTAATTTTGATCCAAGTGCATTGAGTTTGAGATCGGTTTTCTGATCGCTACAGATAAGGAAAAATAGAGGAAGAGAAAAACTGCTCGTGCGTGAGCCGTGCGGAGAGGGCGACGCACGAAGAAACAGAGGAATACTCGGACTGCGGGTTGATTTTCTTAAAAAATGCTCGCCCAGGCCCAATAGGCAGTAAAGGCCCATGTGCAACGGCCCAAGTCCATGAACAAAAGAAATTTTAACGTAATGTTTAGTGCGTACGTTACGAGTAGAAACATACATAACGACGGGCGTTTCTAAAAAAAAAGATAATGATGAACGACCAGAAGCAATAAGCGCTTTATTATTAGGTAAAGATTTTCTTGAAACCCTGGAGCTTTCTAAAGCTTGCCTGTGCTGGGAACAAATAGTTAGCGGTAAAAGATACAAACAAATCAAACAGACAGAATCATCATAGTACATCATACAGTACGTGGCAGTGCAGCACGGGAGGTGCTCCCAGGGCAACTTGTTGAATGAAATGTCGGGTGCCACCTAGAGTTCCCCCAAGCACTTGAGCAGGATCAGGAACCATTGCGCACGCAGCAGATGAGCTGCTCAAGTGTTTGGAAGGAACCCCAGGCGACAACCTAGTGTGCATCCAGGAGCTTGCTCGACCACATGCTCAACATGGCCTTGGCTGGTGAACGCAGACGCAGTGGCCAGCTCCTACATTTAGACATAGTAGGTTGTACTTCAATTGCCTTCTTCTATGTTTCTGCGTGTTCTTTCTCGTACTACTCTTTAATATAGTACTGTATCTTCCTATGCTCTCCCCTACAGAGCTACCTAGGAGATTTGTTGGGCGTACCTAGCCGTGATTGCAGCTCGAATTGAGGAGACGATGAACTTCGCCTTGGCTGGTGAACGCCGAGGAGGTGGTTCAGTTCCCGCATTTATAAGCTGCTCTGCAGTTGCTTTCTGCTACCTTTCCATGTGTTCGTTCTCATTCTACACTCTAGGATATTTTTTGGGCGTATCTGGCCTTGATTCCGGCTGAATGGAGGTGGGACCCCAAAGGAATCCCATATATGTGTCGTCCCAGCGGTTTGAGAGCAAATACAGTTTGGATTGAGTCTGGGGTAACTTTTTTGTTTACGCTCATCTGGGAATTTAACATGGCGTGCAAGTGAAAAACATGTCCAGGTTCAATGTATATGTATAGCAGACCGATGGTAAAGAGGAAAATGTATTGCTCGTTGTTGGTGAGTATGAATATCCACTCAGATGGAGATATTGTATGGATTCATCCGAGACTTATCATAGGCCTGAGTGTCCAAGGACTCCCACCCAACTAGGCACTCGTAAGGGATAAGGGTCAGGGCTAGGATCATTTTTGTTAGGGGTCTTTGATTATGGGAGAATTGTTCCTCATAACTGTAGAATCGGCTCATCATATCAAATCACTTAACGATCGGAAGCAACCTATCAACATAGGATAACAGTTCCAATCTTCGTCAAAGGCAAAAGAGCGAGAGCTCATTCCTATACCCTTAGCTCAGTAGAATAGAGGCTGAGATAGGGGTTGTCCTTAGTTTTTCAAGGAAAGCCTGGTCTTGAGAACATGAACATGAGCGGTATACTTCACACCCAGACAATCTTGATGAAGTGGGTCGATAAGAACAGACCTAACCTGACCGGCCGATGATGGATAGACCCCCTACTAGCTCAATATTCATAGTAGCTTTATCACATCCTTCAAAGACTTGGGCTTGATCACTAGCAAGGAAATCATTCCAATTCTATAGATATATGAAAAAAGAAAAGAGGAAAGCGTAAATCAATTTAGTTATCTCAGCTCATTTTTTAGCAGGTTATTGTGTAGTATTCTTCTTCACTTAAATGATTTTCTATAACTCACTGATATTGCGATTTGAATATTGCAATAATTTATATCAAAAAGATGATAGCTGATTTATTGGCGGCTTGGCACGCAAGCTACTGAAGCGACTAGCTTCTACCAGAAGCAAAGCTTTGTATCAGTTTCTAGAGGCATGAAGGTAGCAAGGCCGACCACTACATAACATAAAGCATAAACAAGCACTTGCCTTGGGGTGGGCAGCTGCCCAGTTTCATCAACCCACCCTTCTCCCTCCAACTCAATGGAAAGTGTCGGTAATGAGAGAACTTTTTTAGCATCCCCCATTCTACAATAATGAACTATGTAGATATCTATATAAAGACAAATTGGGGTGCCTGATGGTTGGTCGACCTATGATACAATGGAACATCTCATGGTCCACAATGATAATTTGTTTCAGGACCCTTCCTTTTTAGGGAAGACAGTTATAGATATTTGGGCGTTTATTCCATCCACGAAGGCCACTATACACGTTTTATGAGCAACATAATCATTTCTTCGATGTTGGTTAGTCTATTTTATAACGAAAGGCAGAGTTATAAGCACATAAGACTGAACACAAAGGAAAGATATGTGGGGTGGATATGAGGACGTCCGGACGTGCCCGGGCATGGCCGCCACGTCGGACTGACCACAGGGACCCACGCGGAAACACATGGAAACTCATCGGTCCGACGGATGCACCTTCGATTTTCACCGAGGGCGGTGAGGACGCATTCATGGCGCCGCGTAGCGCCACTCTAGCGCGCCACCCGGGGGGGACCAAGTCCGACTATATAAGCCGGACGGCAGCACCCCCACCCTAGCATGTCCCCATTTCCACCCTCACAATCCCCTCCGCGCCGTCATCGTCCTGCCCCCAGACTCAGCCGAAGGAGCTGGCGCCAGACACGGCCATGAAGGATCTGACGCCTTCGGCTACAGGCTTAGCCATCGCCAACGCGCTGACGAAGTCGAGGAGGCAGCGAAGCAGCAGGACATCCTTGACTACATCCAAAGTTCGAGCTCGCCTAAGTTGAGGAGGCGGCAAAGCAGCAGGCCATCCTTGATTCCATCCAATCGGAGGCAGAGGTGGAGACCAACGGACACTTCCTCCGCAAGGCCATGGAGGAGATCGACGAGGCCTTGGCGTACTCATTATGTGATTATGATGCCATAAGATCTTCGAGGGTTGTTTCTGGCCAAGACATCTGACATGCAATAGGAAGTGATGGAAAGAACACGCGTCAATAGTCATTTGGAGGCAGCAATCGAACTGTTTGATTCGGACATGACGAAGTGGATGACACGATGCCGAAGGTTCACTTCGACTTTCTCCAAAATCTTCTTTGTCGTGCAAACATCTGTATGACACCATTTGAGAAAGGCACAAGCGATTCTGCCATCTGTGTTACTATCACGTATTACCTCGTTTCCAAAATGCCTGAAAGCAGAATAGGGTGCAGCAAATTGTTCTCGTGGGACAGATAAATCCAAAAGCATTAAATGGGGCAAGCAGCTCAAGAGCATCTAAGCCGAATTGGAGTCCACAAGCTCTTGCATCAGGCTAAGCATCCATAGAGAACCAGCTCGCAAAATCTAGATAACCACATCAACCTCACATACTAGAACCAGGATTCTGCAAATCCGAAGAGAGAAAATTCTTGGTTGCTTAAAACAAATTCAAAGAAACACAAAACATCACGGCGACAGCCTATCTCGCACAATTGTTTAGCTCTTGGTGGTCTTCTCCTTGATCTTCTGGATCTTCAGTACCTTCTTCACAATCTTCTGCTCCTCGACCAAAAACGCCCTGATGATCCTGCATGCCACCGAAAAAAAAAACAGCTTAGCTCACAGCAAATTTATCAAGTACCACGCATTTTGAATGAATGATGGTTACCTCTCCCTGACTGCAGGACCAGACAGAACACCACCATAAGGACGGTTCACAGTCCTCCGGTTCCTTGACAATCTGGACCTCTTGTACTCAGTAGGCCTCAGGTGTGGAATCTGCAGTTTGGCATATGAAACTTCCATCAGAATGAGAAAATGCCATGGTGGTTACAAAGGCAGTATAATGTACCAACAACAGGAGGCATAAACTTATGATTCAGTGGGAACTTGCCATTCTATCTGCTGTATATACCCACCATTATCTAGCAGCGTATACCCATAGTAGCGGAAAGTAGTCCAGCAGCAGTTCACAATTGCATGCACACATGATTTCACTTGTAAATGGCTCAATGCTACCTATTAGGGGTTGTTTAGAATGGGTGTAAAATAGCTAAGCACCGGTGGCCACACAAATTTTACAACCATTCCAAGCGTAAGCACCCAGCAGAGAGTAGACAAATGTATATATGGTGGACACCCCTCAGTAAGCAAATCACAAATAATGTAGTCCTTCAAAAAACAAGGACCCTGATAAGTGCCACACGTGTGGCACAAACACATGGCAACTCAGAACGTTTTTTATGGCAAGTTTAGTGACACGAGGATGGCACCTTTAGTTGTCAAGCATGGCAACTTTCTTTTAGGATGGCAAGTTTCAGTTTTTCTTTTGGGTTTGTTTTTTCTTTTCGGATGGCAACTTTAGTTGTAAAAAAGTCAGGGCCAGATTGCTTCGTACCACAGGTGTGGCACTTATCATTTGGGAAAAACAAAAGGAGCCACCAGAAGAATATCATAATGAGGCTTCTACATCAAAACTACGCAGATGATAATATGATATCACAAGGACCTTGTAAAGAAGATTAGGCTTAATCCACACAAAATTAGGTCATATGCTTGTCATGTTTCACTGTAATCCTAGGCCTACTAATATGTCAGAAAATGCCTTCAGCAACAAAAATGAAGCTGAACTGACAGTGTGCATGCTCAGATTCAAAATACAAAGTTATACACTGCAGCTTTGGAAGAGAGAACAAGCAGTTACAGGTATAAACCACCTGCAGTATGGTCAGAACTGACAAATTGAGCATAACCAAACATATAAAGCATTATTCGGCAAGAATTAGCATTACTTCGACAATAGTAATCCCCACTTCACACATTAACATGAAACGAAAAAATCTGAAGGAAAACATTGCCACATTCCATAGTACAGGACTCAAATGTAGGGTTTTTTGTTTGGAGTCTAACTGTATTTATTTATATCAACAACTACTTCGCTGAAATGCAGGTTTTATCCGAGCGCATGGTGCATACAACGCATGAAATCTAATGAAATAACAGGTTACAATGGGAGAAAGGAACACATACTCCTTGGATCTTCTTCCCGGTAACCGGGCATTTTGGCCCACTCGCCCGCTTCTTGGTGTACTGGTACACAACCCTCCCACCTAATAATCAGTAATACATCAAGAAAACTCTTGAGTTGAGATCCTGGAAGAAGCCCCCAAAAATTTTACTCAAGATAAACTGTCAAGGCAGGGTAAAGACAAATGTAAAATTCAAGCGTAAATCCACCTAAATCGAACACATACACGAGCAGCAGCAATACTATCCAGACAGTTGCAAGACTAAAACACATGAGCAAGCAAAAGCAGGCGCCGCTGATCTCCCTCACCTGGGGTCTTGACGACGCGAGTCTGGTTCGACTTGGTGGCGTAGCTGTGGCGCTTCCGGTATGTCAGCCGCTGCACCATCTCGCCGCCCTCTCCCGGAGTTCTCTCACCGCTCGCTCTTTCGCTCCCGCTGTCTGTAACGAGGCGGCGCCGAAGGGAAGCGAGGGTTGGGGAGAAAGAAGAGCTTTTATAGGGCTGTTGGTGGTCCGAGTGACCTAGATCCAACGGTGGATGACGCTTTGCCAAGTGAGCCGACGGCTCTGTGTTTTTTTTTTTAAGACTTTTTTTAATGAACATAATTTTTTTTTAACACAGTACAGACGCAAGCGCTCATTTACACGCGTATACACTCACCCATATAAACGCACACACGCAAACGTCTCCTCCCACTGAACGCGTATCGCCGGAAGTACTGAAGTAAATCCAGGATAAATGTGAGCACCAGGACTTGAACCTTGGTGGGCTGGGGATACAACTGTCCTCCTAACCATCCAACTACAGGTTGGTTCGTTTTTAACGAACATAATCTGATATATTCTCACATGTAAAGTTTCGAGAAGAAATTATTTCTCTGGTCTTCTGTGAAACAAAATTGGTTTTATATGAAAAGTTATTCAAGTTTAACGTTGTATTTTTTTTTACTCGAAAGAACATGGAAGTCATTTCTTCATGAAATCTTCATACATTAGTGGAACACTCAACCACGTTCAGTGATGAGTGATATTTTTACACTTATTCACCATTTGTTTAAATTGAGATATTCGCTTCGATATTAATCCTAATGACTAATAAATGCAAAGGATTTCACAAATCCTATCTTTGATGTGTTTCCACAGAAAATAGGCTAAAAGGCAAGAAATCACGTGGGAATGAGGAAATGAATGGAAATGAAGAAAGAAACAATCACCAGGAGGCGTGCCAGCCGAAGCAGCACAAAAGACGGCGTTCCATACGGGCACAAGCGCCCGTATGAGCGCCCGTATGACGTGGATTCCGAGGCAGGTCGTCTGCCTGAACAACTTTTATAAAGGGGACCCCATCGAAATGTCAACAAAGAAGCATCGAGCGAAGCCAAAACAGAACCATCGTCATCCCCCTTCACAAACCCTAGCTGCCGCCATTTCCATCTCCATAGCCACCATCACCACCATATTCCATCTCCTTCTAGTTCATACTTGTAATCGTGCATCGCACAAGGCATCCATTGTAAGACATATTTGCCACCAATCAATCTTCAAGATGTGTTCTTCAATGTTTTCTTCTTGCGATCTGATCTCCATGTGTGAGTAGTTCGGTATGGTATGGGTTGAGGCATAGGCCTTGCAACACGATGTATTTGTTGTAGGGATCAATGGAAGGGCTTTGAATTAACATCCTGTATGTGTGAAATAAAATTATTCCGTAGATGTCTCTTGTCTTGTCCGCGATCTTCATCCCTGCAGGTACCCAGAATCATGGAGATCGAGCCACGGTGAGGCTAAGGGCAAGGAGAACGTGAAGTGTCATTCTGAACACCGGTGACAGTAAGGTTTAGTACGGTGACACGGATCCAATCCTTGGGGATTCATGAGGTGTAGTCATTAAACGCCCAAAGGTCTTGTCTGATTATTTTAATCTTAATTATTGAGGCAACCCCGCGCGAAGGATAGGGCTTGCGGTAGGACAACTGATTCTTGATGCAGGACTCGTGCCGGTCAAGATGTTATTTGGACACATCCCCCACTTCGGTTCGTAACAAGCACATCTCAATGGGTGACTTCCAGCGCACAAATTAAGATCATATCTGATCCCAACACAAATACATGGTTGTAAGCATTAAGACCTCATATCCGTACCTCTTTTTATTATAGTGTTTGAATCGTCATTTGCTTGATCGATCCGGTCAAAAGCTGGAATTGATCCTTTAACGAAAGCTTGCTAGAGACCATCGCTTCAAGGGAATCTTCCTCTCGTGGGTTCGATAACCCAGGGTCACCTTTGGGGAAATAGGTGCGGGATACTTTTCTGTTCCATTACCGGATCACTAAAAGGAGGTGTCATTCGGCACAAAAAAGGATTGTTCGACCTTTTATACTTTTCAAAATCAAAGTGGTTTGGTGGGTGCGACTAGAACCATGTCCAAAAAATCCGCACCCGTTTTACATAGACCACATAAAACTATGCTTTTCAAAAACTACATAAATTGTCCGAGAAGATGCTTAAAACTATCCCGATCTAAAAGATACTAAAAGTTGGAAAAGAAAGTGCTTCGTCACGAGGTGTCGCCTTCTAGTCCCCCACCACCCAATGGCAGAGACAAGGGGGGCGAGTAGGGGTCTGCCCTCCCGAAAAATGCTAATGGTGGTTCTATCTTGATCGTTCCGCCTTCTTGTGATCCGTAATTAGCGCATATACTCTGGTCCAACTGGAATCTTATGCGGCTCTGCACTCATGTATTCCGACCGAAAGCCACCCTAGTGCTAGCCACATAATATTTCCCGGCCCGCTAACCAAGTTATGTGCCGACCAGCCACCACATGTGTACCAATGCACGAAAACTTTCATAGCATGCATATACCTGAGCGCATGAACTGTATTGAGACGGGCACTTGGAATTCCTCTCCCTCTGATGATGCTATAAATGGGAATGGAGACGGAAAAACGAGAATAAAAGGATCTCCAGGGCTTCTTCTTCTCCGGATCTCTTCTCCCTCTGTTCCGGTGGCGACTGCTAGGTCTCTCTGATGCCTCCCTCCCCTTCACAAAGGTTGTTGCTATAGATCAGGGGAGGTCGTAGGCGCCTGGTACGACTGCTGGTACAAGCGCATGCGTTCGTACCAGAGGTCGTCTTGCGCTCTGGTGGTGCAGACGGGAATTTGCCCAAAATCAATGTTGCTCCTTTTGGCTCAATTTGATAGGATCTTGGTTGTCCATTAATAAATTTTCCTGCACAACATAGGAAAAACGAGTTTTCTTCTCTCTATCGAAGGATTAGCGTTAGAAACATGCGAGAAATAACGAAAACCCGGTAAAGACCATGTCAAAACCCTCTACTAAAAGTGGTAAAATTTAGAGCCATCAATCACTTGCTACTTCATTTTATTCTTATGTGATGTAAACTTATTTATTTGCGTGTGATGACCCAAACTTGTGTGCTCCTGCACTTATGCTACATGTTTACGCTTTAGTGCATCTTCGGTGTTCATTTACATGTCTCTAGTGTTGTGCATTGTTTTAATTCTATCATATCTTTTTGTGTGCGCTCCACCAAGTCGTATGTGACATAGAAGATTTCCTCATATGCCTAATCGATTGTGCATTTTCATTCAAATGCAAATTACACCATACAAGAGCGAGACGTAGGGCGAACGATGGTGTTGTCCACGTCGGATTAGGAGCAGTAGTCCATTGGTTCACTTCAGCGATTTCATTTCCTTTCCTAAGAAGGAAGCTCTGCATCGAGTCGGCCGCGACGCGCACCTCTTCCCCACACGCGACCTCCTCCTCTCCCCTTCCCTCACAACCCTACCTCTCAGCCTGACTCCCCTCGCCCCCTTCCCTCGAACTCCGCCGCCGCCTCTTCTATCCAACCAATCCACCGTGTGCTCATCCTCCAAATCAAAAGCCATCGAGTTAAGGAGGCCGAGTAGGCGGAGGGGGTGGTCGTGGGAGGAGCATCCCACAATGAAATCCAGATCGGCGTCCGGCGCATGATGCTCAGGGTGGGGTCGTGGTGGCGGCCTCTTCAGCTGCGTCGCCCGACTATCTCCACGCGCGGTAGAGGCATCTCAACGGGTTCCCTGAGGTGAGCACGATGCTGAGGAGAGATGGCGTCGAGGATAGCTGTTAGGACTGAGAGTATATCGACCAGAGGGGGTGAATGGGAGATTCAAAATTTTGTACGAAACTTTGAACCGAACCCAAAACACAGCAGAGGAAAAATTGAGTAGATCAAGCACTGAAGATACACTACTAGAAAAAAGGTTGTTAGTGGCGCACCTGTTTTTGCTATTAATGGCGCACTATAGGTGCGCCACTATTAACACGCCACTAGTAACAAATAGTAATGGCGCACCAGAGGTGCGCCATTAGTAATCCAGATAGTAGTGGCGCACCACATGGTGCGCCACTACTAACCCTTAGGTGCTCCACTGGTATTCCCTCCGGATGCGCCACTAATAGCCTTATAGGTGCGCCACTAGTAATAAAGGAAGGTGCGCCACTAATAAGGGCTGAAATGCGCCACTAGTAATATATTTGGAAAACAAAAAAAATCCAAATTTACAGAAAACAACCTATAAGGAAAAATAATTTAAAAACAAAAAATGAAATAGAATCATAATTTTTATTACAGTAAGAATATTACAATGTCTTTACAAGTATCCAATAAAAGGAAAATTGCAAGGAAATAAAAGAAAATCCTAAAACTAATCTGCTAGTAATCTTTTCTTCTTTTTCTTCACTTTATCCCTGCAAAATTTATTTCATGTCTCGGAACTTGAATCCATTGAAACACAGCAGATCCACATATAAATGTCTCAGGAATACAACATGCCTCAATTTATTTCAGGTGCACATAAACATGTGTGCATCCAGCGTCTGCCACTAGTGATGCCAAAGCAACGAATGTTTCACAGAGAAGTCACAAATCCTTTCTCTCTCAAGCTCTCGATAGTCTCCTTGAGGCTCGTCTCCAGGGGAACCAGCTCCATACCCAGACTTCTTATCTTGTCCTTCGACACCTGGTAGGTTGTGGCAAACGGCGCGTCATCTGCACACCTTCACACAGAAAAGGAAAAATAATAAGTTCAGGAGTCCCATCGTCGAATGGTGCAAATGAACAGATTAAGCGCTCTCTACAATGTTGAGAAATGCATGATCAGAGGACATCTATTATGTTCCTGAAGCCTCAACAAGAAACAAACCATGAAACAGGTAACCAATATGCAACACTATACTGTTCTCGGTTCAATTCCAAGGGATTCACTTGAGAAAGCGCTCGCAAGGAATGTTAACTTACTTGTCTGGCACTGGAAATTCGGGATACATCTCGTGTATGATCTTGACAAGGTCTGAGTGGTGAATGACTCTTTCAACCATGCAATATCTTCCGTTTGCTGAAGGAACTTCATATGCAAGGATATGTGCCAGGGCAACATCTTTAACGTTTATCCATCCAAAGCAGAAATTGGGGTATGTAGAAGATGATCCTGCATGAAAACACCAAGGATTTATTGTCAAGTGTCCAGAAATGTCTTGTTAGAGTAGATTTCTTTTGGCACAACCACTGTAATTTTAACCCTTTTTTTAGGCAAGTAACTATAACGTTCACATTTTCCATTGGTCACTAAAAATAACACTGGAAAGTAGAGACTGAACCATGAACAACAAAGAAATCAATGATGAAAAACGTAATGATGAATCATATTAAACATTGAAAATGATGATTGATGACAAAGGAACTGAATTAATCTACTAACACAAAAATGAACCTAAAAAACTGAAAAGTGAAGGATTGAAGACAGAGAAGAGGACTGAAGAAACAAACACGTACTAAAGACTGAACAAACAAGGCTGAAAAAATATATGAAATAGTTACTGTTGACTAATAAAATGAAGAGCAGAAGTAGGTACTGAAAGAAATTGAAAATAATAAAAATGAAACCTGAAAGACTGAGAAGCGAGACATTCTGAAGGAATTAGTGAAACTAAAAAACTGCAGCAATGAGGGACTAAATTTCATTTTATCATTCAGCTATATGAATGAGAATACAAAACTTATAAAACTGAACAAGAAAGAGAGACCGATGACTGAACGACAAAACTAAGGAATAAAGAACGCTGAAACAAGATAAACGTGTAGAGTGCCTTGCAGCCTGGAGGAAGTGCAGAAAGAGCTTCTATTGACTGGATTGAAACTCTTTTAAGGCAAGACAACAACCAAGATTGATTCAATGAATGGTTTATCTATCTATCTATGATAGTTTGATGGATGCAGTTACAAAATAATGGCGAATGTGTGCAGGCAGGAAAGGAATGGATACAAATAATGGAGGAGCAATTACCATTGACTGATCAACCAAAAACTGAAGCAATGCATATAAGACAGTCACTCTTTTTCTCAGTGTTCACTCTTTGATAACCCCACCTGCCTCAAACAGAAACGCTGCAAAGATCTTCATGGTCTTTGGGTGCATAGCGTTACTACTGCAGCGAAAAACATTTATCAATAATGGACATCAAAACATTAACAGAGAAACGTATATCAATGAAGAAAAGAATGATATATCGGTAAGGTGGTGCCTTACCCCACGGACACGGACCACAAAATAACTCGGCACTGCACATAGAAAATGCCATTCATCAGACCTTGTCCTACTCACAACAGCCACATTAGCATATGCTATAATTAGAAGTCTGAACTCTTCACTTAAAGCACAATTGTATATGATTCCAGCAGCAACAAAAACAAACATCTAAATGATCAGTCAAGCTAGACTAGACCTATGTGCTGCCGGTACAGAAATTGGACTACAATAGACACTGATATGAAAACTGACAGAACTGAACTACCTATAATAACTAGCCTACCTAACATAAAGAGATAAATAAGGAACTGATGAAATAAAAAATGGAAAGAATACAGAAGAATCATACAAGGGAAGATGAAATTAATGAGGAACTGATAAATGAGTTAAATAAGAATGATGAATGAAATGAAACTAAGGTCAAATCTGATCGAAAGGACTGATGGTCCAAACACTGATAATAAGCAAACTAAACTGAGGGCAAAAGATACTTGTTTGTTATGTTCTACAAGCTAAAAAGGTACTTCTTCTACAAACAAACAGAAAACAAAATGAAAGAAATAAGGGGAAAATAAGAAATAGAAAGGACATGACTGGAAGAGAAAGACAATATGGACTGATCAACTACATGAAACTGAATGACTGAAAAAAGTAAATGATACACACATACAAATTTGGCTATTCAAAGAGGAAATGACCACATCAAAGAAGAACAACAGTGTATAATGATATTCAAAATTCTGCAATCATGCACCACTGGTGGTATTCTCAACAAAGATAAGCTTATATGATAATTGGTTAGAGCTCAATGAACTAAGATCCCAAATGCTTTTCTGAAAACCTGGCCACATCAAGCAGTCTAGACTGGGAAACCTGACCACCACAGACATCTTGTTCAGTTAAAATTCAGATGAACATACAAAATGTCCACGTCCAGCAAAGCACTTGACTTAAATCGATGAGAACACACAGAGCTAGCTCGTTTGCAGACAAGCAGAACACCTCTAGACAACAGCTCCCTACCAATTTCCTCAATCCCCTCCTCGCCAAACCCCAACACAGAGCTCAACCGTGACGACTACCAACAAATCCAAACCGGCTGAAAATTGCAGGAAATCAGTGCACGGAGACTACCTCGCTGGTGCCGGCCACTCCGCCCGTCTCGCCGGCCACTACATCTGTCCCGCTGACCATGAAGCGGGGACTGAATCGTTGGAGCATGAGGGAGCTGAGTACAGGAACTCAGAGATAAGGGGGAATGAGGAGAAAAGGCTCGCCGTACCTTCAAGCCAACCCGACAGGAGAGCTCCGGTGACCTCCTCTCCGTACCACCCTCTCTCCTTCCTCCCGCCGCTCCCCGACAGCTAGCCTGCTCCCTCTTCCCATAGCTGCTCGCCGGCAGCCGGCCGCGCTCCGCGACCTCTCACAAGCGCCTACAGCTGCTCGGCGACGGATCCGCCGCGCGCGCTGCCGCCATGTCCCGGCGCAGATCCGCGGCCGCGGGCCCTCCCGCCCCTTCGCCGCGGCCGCGGGCCCTCCCGCCTCGGAGACAGACGAGCGCGGTGGCGGCGGGGGACGCCGGACGCGCGGGCGGTGGGGGCGGAGGCGGAGGCGGCGACTGCTCTGCTGCTGCTGCTGCCGGTGGTGGGTTCAAAATTGTGTGTGGGGGGGTGGTAGGTGGTGGCTGATAGCTCACATATCAATGGCGCACTTCGTGTAGGTGCGCCATTGCTATTTCACATATCAATGGTGCACTTCGTGTAGGTGCGCCATTGTTACCTGAAATAGCAGTGGCGCATCTATACGTAGTGCGCCATTGATATGTCTAGGGATGGGTCAAACCTTGGTCAAACTTAGTAGTGGCGCACCATGGGTGTGGTGCGCCATTACTAGTTAAAACTAGTAATGGCGCACCACATCCCGGTGCGCCATTACTAGTTTTGAAAAAAAAAATGAAAAAAAAAGAGTTAGTAATGGCGCACCGGGGTGTGGTGCGCCATTACTAGTTAAAACTAGTAATGGCGCACCACACGCCGGTGCGCCACTGGTAAGTCTAGGGAGGGGGGTGTGCCCAGGAGAAACTTAGCAGTGGCGCACCACACAACAGGTGCGCCATTAGTAATATGGACATTAATGGCGCACCCATATCTGGTGCGCCACTGCTATATAGCAGTGGCGCACCACATACATGGTGCGCCATTAATGTCCATATTAGCTATAGCCGTTTTTCTAGTAGTGATAAATAGACAGAAACAGACAGAACGAGAGGTACAGAGAGGGCTAAGCAAATCCTTCGAGGAAAGATATTATAATTGTTCGAGAATAGTAGCTCACAACTTTTACGATCACAATGGTAATGTAGTATGCTAACAGACTGAACAGCATGAGTGAGTAGACAAAACAAGCAAATATGAACTAAGATGTTTACGAACGAATGAGAGAATGAATGATGAAAGAAACACATAATGAAATGCAGACAGTGAATGAGAGTGAGAGCAAGTGAATGAAATGCAAAACAGATAAGGTTACACGAAAGTAAACATGCTACAGATATGGATACATGATCATGACAACTATCGAATCCACAGAGCACAGAAGATAAACTACCGAAAGAATTTGTAGTAGATTAGAAAGAACCAGTGGTGCTCGATGGCGACAGAAGAATTTGGTAGACCAGTTTGCCCTTCTGCCAAAGGACTACGTCTGGTTAGAGGGACTTGTGATTGAACACAGGAGCAAACCTATCTCCGTCCTATTGTCCTTCAACCCGAAGCTGGCCAAACTTCGGTTGATTTCACTCGTGGTAGATACTTGTCGGCGATCTCCAAACCTTCGACAGACTTCTTCATGAACCACAATTTATCTTGGTTGCTGAAGACTTTGCTTGGTGAAGACAATTACTCTTCGACAGTCAAGCCAACACCTATCCATCTAGAGAGTGTGCAGCTCTCAAGAGTAATAGGTACAATAACTCTAACTCGGATCTACTATGATGCTCAACCACTGTCTAAGTTTTTGGCTCTTGATTTTCTCTCACTGGATCTTAAACTCAAATCTCTCGAGAGGGGTGCTCAGTCAATCTTCTTAGAATTCTCAAGCGGAGCAGCCAACGGAGAATGTTGGTGCGGGGTGGCTATTTATAGCCGCAGCCTTCCCTGAAGGGAAATGACCAAATTGGACACGTGCATCAACCAATGGCCTAACGACACATTTTCAACGATCGGATTTTGAGCACAATGGTAACATTCCTTGCGGAGCAAGAAATGCTAACTCCTCGGTCCGAAAGATATCTCCTGCAGCACCGAAGAACATCGTCTTCTGCTGACAGGTAATCATTCGGAGCACAAAGAGATTTCTCTCAGTCATTCAAAGGTTTCGGCTAAGCATCACAGCAGACCTAAGCTTCAAGAACCTATACCCATCTTAATAGTACGGAGGTCCTATGACTCAAATAAGAGAAAGAGAAACAACAAAATGAATGCTACGTCTTCACTTCGTCTTCAACCTTCTTGACTCTAGTCATTCTTCCTCGGACACACCGAATGAATATTCTTTGCGTCAGCAATAATTTTAAGGGGTCAATTCCTTCAACGCAATCTTCTCACTTTAATTTCTTCTAGAAATGTGGCTCTTCCTTTTCTGCAACAAGGACAGTCTTCGGTGAAGTTTTTCAAACTCCAACACCGAACACAGCATTCTCCTCGGTCTTGCATGGACTATTTTTCTCTATGTGCACTAGCAAACAAATTAATCCATGCCTGTTTTTTGGCAACAATCTCCAAAACACAAGGGGGCAAGTTATTGCACAACAATCTCCCCCTTTTTGGATGATTGTTGACAAAACAGAACACAACGAGAGTTAGAGGTAAGGATAACCAAAGATTGTACGAAAGAAAATTGGTAACAAGAGATTGTCAGAAGATAAAGCTCACTCCCCCTAAATGTATGCAAATTTCTGAAGGTTTTGATATACTGAAGTTCTTCAAAGTTATAGAACAATCGGGAGAGGCGAAATAAATCTTTGGCTGAGTGGCATTGAGATATGATACGATTCAAAAGGTTCGATCAATGCACTCGTTGATATCTGAAATGTTTCTTGCAAAACAGACTCTTTGAAGAAGATTTGTTATAGAGTACAAAGACTTTGAAATTATTTGTCGCAGAAATAAGTCATGAAGTTTTTCTCATATCACATTTTTCAGATCCAATTTTGACTCATATGTTTCCTGCATGTTAGAATACCGAATAATATCAGAGCAAGGGAGTCAAAGGACATTTCTGAAGATATTTCTCTTGCAGGTTAGATGAAGAATAATTAACTGGGCAGGGAGAAATGATATCGTAAAGTATCAATCAGTTTCTCTTCAGAGAAATGAAGATTTTTAGATCCTCTTTGAGGGATTTTCTCCTGCAAGTTAGAAGTACAAGGATAATCATAGCAAGAGAGTGAAGTAAATCATCGGCACCACCTGCAAGCATAGATACGAAAGCAAATAGCATTGTAGGGGGTCACTAATGTTACATGAGGACATGTTCACTAGTACCACGTGCAGTACTTTTAAAGTTCAACGACCACGGGAAATTGTTCGACGAAACACTGAAAACCAAATGATTGGAGAAAAAGCAAATGGCGAATGGAAATCCCCTTGCAAATAACCCGCACAACTATCCTCTCAATGTTCATCTCCCCCTTTTTGACAACAAGTGGCAAAAAGAAAGGAGAGCATGATACGTCTCCGTCGTATCTACTTTTCCAAACACTTTTGCTCTTGTTTTGGACTCTAATTTGCATGATTTGAATGAAACTAACCCGGACTGACGCTGTTTTCAGCAGAACTACCATGGTGTTGTTTTTGTGCAGAAATTAAAGTTCTCGGATTTGGACGAAACTTTTTGGAGAATTTTTATGGAATATATAAAAATTATTGGCGCAAGAATCAACAGAAGAGGGGCCACTTGTTGCCCACAAGGCAACAGGGCGCGACCCCCCCTAGGGTGCGCCCTGATGCCTTGTGGGGCCCACAGGCGGCCGTCTGACCTAATTCCAATGCTATAAATTCTCTTTCCCCGAGGAAAAATAAGAGAAGAAGTTTCATTGCGTTTTACGATACGGAGCCGCCGCCACCTCCTGTTCTTCATCGGGAGGGCTGATCTGGAGTCCGTTCGGGGCTCCGGAGAGGGGGATTCAACGCCGTCGTCATCATCAACCATCCTCCATCACCAATTTCATGATGCTCACCACCGGGCGTGAGTAATTCCTTCGTAGGCTTGCTGGATGGTGATGGGTTGGATGAGATTTATCATGTAATCGAGTCAATTTGTTAGGGCTTTGATCCCTAGTATCCACTGTGTTCTGAGATTGATGTTGCTCTGACTTTGCTATGCTTAATGCTTGTCACTAGAGCCCGAGTGCCATGATTTCATATCTGAACCCTTTATGTTTTCATGAATATATTTGTGTTCTTGATCCTATCTTGCAAGTTATATGCACCTATTACGTGTTATGATCCGCATACCCCAAGGTGACAATAATTGGGATTCTTTCCGGTGATTGCCGTAGTTTGAGGAGTTCATGTATTCACTAAGTGCTAATGCTTTGTTCCGATTCTCTATTAAAAGAAGGCCTTAATATCCCTTAGTTTCCTTAAGGACCCTGCTGCCACGGGAGGGTAGGACAAAAGATGTCATGCAAGTTCTTATTATAAGCACGTATGACTATATACGGAATACATGCCTACATTACATTGATGAATTGGAGCTATTGTGTATCGCCCTAGGTTGTGACTGTTATATGATGAATATCATCCAACATAATTATCATCACCGATCCAATGCCTACGACTTTCTCATATTGGTTTCTGCTAAGTTACTTTGTTGCTACTGCTTTACAATTGCTACAAACTGTTACTGTTACTGTTACTGTGTTACTATTACTACTACTATTGAAACTATCATACTAGTGTGCTACTAAATATTCTGCTGCATATATTTTATCTCCAGGTGTGGTTGAATTGACAACTCAACTGCTAATACTTGCAAATATTCTTTGGCTTCCCTTGTGTCGAATCAATAAATCTGGGTGAAATACTACCCGTGAAAACTGTTGCGATCCCCTATACTTGTGGGCTATCAAGACCTTTTTCTGGCGCCGTTGCCGGGGAGCATAGCTCTATTTGTTGAGTCACTTGGGATTTATATTTGTTGATCACTATGAAGAATCTGAAAGACTCTAAGACCAAGATCGTCCCCTCTATGACTAGAGGAGGTAAGGAACTGTCATCACACTCTGCACTTGATTCACCTTCTGTTTTGAGTAGGCTTGCAACACCACCACCTGCTATTCATTCTGATATGTCGCAAGTTATTGATGATACTACTTCTGCTATGAATGATACTTATGATGATGCTAGTACTATGCTTGATACTACTGTGTCACTTGGTGAATTTCTTGATGAACAACTTGCTAAAGCTAAAGAAATTGAGAATGCTGAAAATGTTGAAACTCTTGAAAATTATGATTCACCTATTATGCCTAGCTCTCCTACTAGAGTTGAAATACCTGAAACATCTGATGAACATGTCTTTGATAGGGAGACGGCTAGGGCAATTCTTGCTTGTAATGATAGAGATGAGGTTATAAAATTGCTTGCTGAAATGAAAGAAAAATCTATGAGGGAGAGAATGAAATATGATCCTAAGTTTGCTACCTCTCCCATATTTGTTACCGATAAGGATTATGAATTCTTTGTCGATCCTGAGTTAATTACTTTGGTTGAATCTGATCCTTTTCATGGTTATGAAACCGAAACTGTTGTGGCACATCTTACTAAGTTGAATGATATTGCCACCCTATTTGCTCATGAGGAAAAAATTCACTATTACTATATTCTTAAGTTGTTTCCTTTCTCATTAAAGGGTGATGCTAAGAAATGGTTTAATACTCTTGCTCCTGGTTGTGTGCGTAGTCCCCAGGATATGATATATTACTTCTCTGAAAAATATTTTCCTGCTCATAAGAAACAAGCTGCCTTGCAGGAAATATTTAACTTTGTGCAAATTGAAGAAGAGAATCCCCCTCAAGCTTGGGGGAGGCTTCTCCAACTACTTAATGCTTTGCCTGATCATCCTCTTAAGAAAAATGAAATACTTGATATCTTTTATTATGGACTAACCGATGCTTCTAGGGACTACCTAGATAGTTGTGCTGGTTGTGTTTTCAGGGAACAAACTGTTGGACAGGCTGAAGTACTATTGAATAATATATTGAGAAATGCCGATGATTGGACACTTCCTGAACCACCACCTAAGCCAACTCCGAAGAAGAGAGGTATTCTATTCCTCAGTCCAGAAGATATGCAAGAAGCCAAGAAATCTATGAAGGAAAAAGGTATTAAAGCTGAAGATGTTAAGAATCTACCACCTATTGAAGAAATACACGGACTTGATATCCCGACACAGGTAGTGGAGGTAAATTCTCTCACTAGATTTGATGAAGGTGATATTCCGTATAATAAATTTGCTAGTCAATGCTTGTATGAATTTGATAATTACATCATTAAACAGGAACACTTTAATATGTATGTTAGCAATCAACTAAAACGGAATGCCATCATGATTAAACGCTTGAGTGATTTGATGTTTGAAACTGCTAATGATGTTAAATGCTTGAGTAAACATGCTTCTAAGGTTCAGACTCAGTTAAAACAAATTGCTAAGTCACAAAATGATTTGCTTGATGAGATGAAAAAGAATGACCATGTTGTTAGAGTTGTTACTAGAGGAGGCAGAATGACTCAGGATCCTCTATATCCCGAAGGTCATCCTAAAAGAATTGAACAAGACTCTCAAAGAAATAATAATGATGCACCTAGTCCATCTAAGAAGAAAAAGAAAAAGAAAAATGATAGGACTTTGCATGCTTCTAGTGAACCTGAGATAGAAAAACCTCCTGAGAATCATAATGATGCTTCTATTTCTGATGCTGAGACACAATCTGGTAATGAACATACACCGAGTGATAATGATAATGAAAATGATAATTATAATGATGATGTTCATGTTGATGCTCAACCAGATAATGATGTAGAAATAGAACCTGATGTTGATCTTGATAACCCACCTCCTAAGAATAAAAGATATGATAAAAGAGACTTTGTTGCTAGAAAACATGGAAAGGAAAGAGAACCATGGGTTCAAAACCTATGCCTTTTCCTACTAAACCATCTAAAAATAAGGATGATGAAGATTTTGAGCGCTTTGTTGAAATGCTTAGACCTGTCTTTTTACGCACTCGCTTGATTGATATGTTGAAAATGTCTCCTTATGCCAAATACATGAAAGATATTGTCACAAATAAAAGAAAGATACCTGAAGCTGAAATTTCCACCATGCTTGCAAATTATTCTTTTAAGGGTGAAGTACCTAAAAAGTTAGGAGATCCAGGAATACCTACTATACCATGCTCCATTAAAAGAAGTTATGTTAAAACTGCTTTATGTGATTTGGGAGCCGGTGTTAGTGTTATGCCTTTCTCTTTATATAGAAGACTTGATTTGAATAAGCTCACACCTACTGAAATATCTTTGCAAATGGCTGATAAATCGACTGCTATACCTATTGGAATTTGCGAGGATGTGCCTGTTGTTGTTGCAAATGTTACTATCTTAACAGACTTTGTTATACTCGATATGCCTGAGGACGACAACATGTCGATTATCCTTGGAAGACCCTTTTTGAATACTACAGGGGTTGTTATTGATTGCAATAAAAGCAAGGCCAGTTTTCATGTGTGACGCCCTTGACTCAATCGTGCACTTATCATACACGCAAATGCACACGATCAAGATCAGAGACTCACGGGAAGATATCACAACACAACTCTAGACACAAATAAAAGTCATACAAGCTTTATATTACAAGCCAGGGGCCTCGAGGGCTCGAATACATAAGCTCACGCACAAGCATTAGCGAAAGCAACAACAATATCTGAGTACAGACATAAAGGTTAAACAAGTCTGCCTTAAGAAGGCTGAGCAAAACAACGACACTAGATCGAAAAGGCGCAGGCCTCCTGCCTGGGAGCCTCCTATCTACTCCTGGTCGTCGGTCTCCACGTAGTAGTAGGCTCCGTCGGAGGGGTAGTAGTAGTCGTCGACGGGGGCAGCTGGCTCCGGGGCTCCGTCATCTGATCGCAGCATTCGGGTATGGGGAAAAAGAGGTGGCAAAGCAACCGTGAGTACTCATCCAAAGTACTCACAAGACTTACATCAGATCTATTCTATGTATGCATCGGTATCAAAAGAGGGGGCTGTATCTGTGGACTAGACTGCAGAAATGCCAGAATAGAGAGAAAACCTAGCCTATCGAAGACTAGCATCTTCAGCGTCTTGCAGCATTGGAAGAGTGCAGATTAGTAACATAACATATAGTAATAAGTATATAGTAGCAATGCCCAGAGATCCTTCCTCGACTCCCTGCGAGAAAGCAATTCCGGAGCTAACATATTATTAAATTCACAAGTATCCAGTTCTAGTTGTAGTAGATCGGGATACTTTCCGAGCGTCCTGTCACCGTGGACACGGCTATTCGAATAGATATACTTCCCTGCAGGGGTGCACCAATTTACCCAACACGCTCGATTAACTCTGGCCGGACACACTTGCTCGGGTCATGCCCGGCCTCGGCTGATCGACACGCCGTAGCCCTACCTAGGCTAAACAGAGAGGCCAACACTCCTGCGCTCAGGGGTCTTGGGCCCATCGCCCTTTGCACTCCTGCGCGTTGCGAGGACGGCCGGGACCAGACCTTGCCCCTGTATACACACGCAGGCTTTCGCGGTCCACCCGGGCGCGTGCCGCTCAACTGCTCACGTCTGAAGAACTTCGGCTTATACATACGATGCCGAGTGCCCATACTATTCCCGCATGGTGGTTAGTGCGAAAAGGCTAGAGGCCTACTCAGATCACATATCCTAACCCATTAGTGTGTTGGGAGCTCGCGGTGATGATCAGTGCTTCACGATCTGTGGTCCCGTCGCCCCGTCTCAAGGACTTGCGGCAAGGGCCAGGCCCAATCCCTCTCCTCCCTCTCCTGAGGCAATCTGCCAGCCTGGCCGTGCCTCGTAATTATTTTGCGGGTACCCTCACGGTCAACCAGACTTCACATCTCTCGCGGGTACCCCTCGGGGCCGACCCGACTTTAATTAGGACTGAGGTAAAATTCAAGGTATCCGTGTGTCCATAACATCAATAAGGAATCCGAGGAATCACCCTCGTTGGATTCCCACTCGATTTATCAGTCAGGGTGAACTCGGAGGAATCACCCTCGATGGGTTCACACATGAGGGGGGCTGTACGACAGAGGCATCATCAGAGGTGGTGAAAGAGGAATCACCCTCGTTAACCCACAACCGACTAGCTATACTACAGAGGCAACATCAGGAGTGAGGTAAGAGGTATCACCCTCGGCACTCGATAGTGTCTCTGCAGAGTCGTACAACTTAGGGGGTGTGCGGTGATGTGTTGGTCTTAGCCCATCGATCACCTTGATCGGGCACCGGTAATAAAGCGGGGCAACAGGGACAAGGATGAGGGGCCAGAGATGTTTCACTAACCAACCTATACTAAGCATTTAGGATAGCAGGAATGGTATCAACAGCAGTTACAAAAACAGGCTATGCATCAGAATAGGAGCAATCAATTACAGTAGCAAAATCTAATGCAAGCACGAGAGAGAAGGAGTGGGCGATATAGAAATGATCAAGGGGGTTTTGCTTGCCTGGAAGCTCTGCGGTGAAAGAGGGGTCGTCGACGACGTAGTCGTACTCAAGAGCAGCGTCGGGCTTGGGGTCTACCGGGGAGAAGAGGGGGAAGAAACAATAAATACAAAGCAAACAAATGCAACACAGATGCATGGCATGGCGATATGCTGTGCTAGTGGTGACCTAACACAGTGCTACACGTTACTGACGGCGCGGGAAAATATCTGGGAATATTTTCCCGGTTTTAGGCATCTGTCAGACAGATGAACCGGAGGGGAAGGTTCCATGTTTGCAGTCTTGTGGGCATGTGACAGCTTCATGGAGGGCATATTCGGATTCGTCTCGTTTTTCTGATCAACTTTCATGTAGAAAACTTTTCCATCCGAGCTACGGATTAATTTCTATGATTTTTCAAAGTTTTAAACAATTTTCTGAAATTCCTGTAATTAATTTTAATCCGAAAATAACAGAAAAAGCTTTATTGCGTCAGCATTTCGTCAAGGTGACGTCAGCAGTCAACCCAGCCGGTCCAGGTCAAACCTGACCGCTGGGACCCACATGGCAATGACACAGTGGCTAATTAGAGGGTTAGATTAACTAACTGGGTTAATTAGAGGGTGGGGCCCCACTGTCAGTGACTAATTAGTTATTAGATGAATTTTAATTAGGAAAACAGTTTAATTAGTAAGTGGGGCCCGCCTGCCAGCGACTGGGGCTGCCCAGTCAGCACGGTTGACCGGTCAACGCGGTCAACCGGGCCCCTGGGACCCACTGGCAATGTCCCAGGGTGGGCCCCAGGCCAGCGCCACGTCGGATCACCGGCGTGTAAACACCGGTGACATCGAAACACGGCGGAGGGCCATGGCCAACGTCAGGATTCGTCTATGGGCGACCGTTTCGAGCGTGGCCGGGCTCATTCGAACGAGCGGACGACGCCGCGTCGATCTGTGGCGGTGGACGGAATCGACGGTGACGAGCTCGCGAGCGGGCGCCAGAGTTCGGGCGGTGGCGGAAACGCAGCAGCAGCGTGCAAATCCTTCCAATGACTTCCGTGGGCTTGTAAGCATTGCTTGATTTGTTGTGTAGCTCCTCATTGTCCTTGAGTGACATTTCATGAGCAACAATCCTTCCAATGACTTCCGTGGGCTTGAGATCTTTGTAATTTGGCATCATTTGGATCAATGTGCAAACGGTATCATAGTTTCCATCAAAAGCTCTAAGTATCTTCTTGATGATGAATTTGTCGGTCATCTCTTCACTTCCTAAGCCGGCAATCTCATTTGTTACGAGAGCAAGCCTAGAGTACATTTCAGCAAATCCTTCACCATCCTTTATCTTGAACTTGTCAAGTTGACTTTGAAGCACATCCAACTTAGACTCCTTGACGGACTCGGTACCCTCATGCATATCAACCAAAGTATCCCAAATTTCCTTTGCATTCTCGAGGCGGCTGATTTTGTTGAATTCCTAGGGACACAAACCGTTGAAGAGAATGTCACAAGCTTGAGCATTGTATTGCAACATCTTCAATTCTTCCGCGGTTGCTTCACGATCCAGTTCCTTGCCATCCTCAAAGAATTCACCTTGCAAGCCAACATGAACAACAGCCCAAACGGCGGGGTTATGACCAAGAATATGCATTTTCATCTTATGTTTCCAACTAGCAAAGTTTGTACCATCAAAATATGGACCTCTACGATGATAATTACCCTCACTAGACGCCATACTCTCCTAGGTTGTGAAACCAAGGCTATGATCACCAAAGCAATGGAAATCAAGGCTTACGGAGACCAAAGCTCTGATAGCACTTGTAGGATTGAAAGTATGTCTAGAGGGGGGTGATTAGACTACTTGACCAATTAAAAACCTAACCTTTTCCCAATTTTAGTTGTAGGCAAATTTTAGCAAGTATACAAGTCAAGCATCACCCTACACATGCAATTCTAAGAGTGTCGCAGCGGAAAGTAAACAATTGCATATGTAAGTAAAGGAGGGGATCGGAGATTTCAAACGCAATGGAGACACAGTGATTTTTGGCGTGGTTCCGATAGGTGGTGCTATCGTACGTCCACGTTGATGGAGACTTCAACCCACGAAGTGTAACGGCTGTGCGAGTCCACGGAGGGCTCCACCCACGAAGGGTCCACGAAGATGCAACCTTGTCTATCCCACCATCGCTTACGTCCACGAAGGACTAGCCTCACTCAGGTAGATCTTCACGAAGTAGGCGATCTCCTTGCCCTTACAAACTCCTTGGTTCAACTCCACATCATGTCGGAGGCTCCCAAGTGACGCCTAACCAATCTAGGAGACACCACTCTCCAAAAGGTAATAGACAGTGTGTTGTTGATGAACTCCTTGCTCTTGTGCTTCAAATGATAGTCTTCCCAACACTCAAACAACTCCTCGCAGATTTGGCTATGGTGAAAGAAGGATTTGAGTGGAAAGCAACTTGGGAAAGGCTAGAAATCAAGGTTCAAATGGTTGGATTGGAATGACTTGATCTCAACACATGAGTAGGTGGTTCTCTCTCAGAAAATGTATGGTGAAAGTGTAGGCACGTTCTGATGGCTCTCCTTACTGAGTAAGAAGTGGTGGAGGGGTATATATAGCCTCCACACAAAATCCAACCGTTACACACTTTTGACCCAACTCGGTGGCACCAATCAGAAATCTCGGTGGCACCAAACTGTGTAAAAGATATGAACGTTAGGAATCTCGGTGGGACCGACTGGAACAACTCGGATGGACCGATGTGCAATGGTTAGGGCAAACCTCATCTCGGTGGCACCGATTGCATCAACTCGGTAGGACCGAAGTGAAGCAATAAGGCAACAGAGAGTTGGCAAGCCATCTCGGTGAGACCGATTTGCAAAACTCGGTGAGACCGAAGTAAGTGCAAACGATTACAGAGAGTTGGTAAGGCCATCTCGGTGGGACCGAGATCCATATCGGTGGATCCGATTTGTTAGGGTTTTGGCAGTGGCTAAGTCCAGATGAACTCGGTGGCTCCGGATAGGAAATTTCGGTGGGGCCGAGTTGAAATGTAGGTTTTTGACATATTTGGATGGAGAAAGTGGTTGAGGGTTTTGGAGTACTGTCACTAAGCACTTGAGCAAAAAGACCATTAAGCAACACCTCATCCCCTTTTAATAGTATTGGCTTTCCTATGGACTCAATGTGATCTTGGATCACTAAACCAAAAATGTAGAGTCTTGAGCTTTTGCCAATCCATATCCTTAGCATTTTGAGGGGTCCACATCTCTAGTCCTTGCCATGCCAATCATTGAACATCCTGAAATATCTCGAATGGATATTAGTGCAATGAGATATATGTTGTTATGAATTACCAAAACCACCAAGGGAGCAAATGTGCTTTCAGAGGTGGGCTGGGCCGGTGCACTGTGCACTTAGGCCCAGTCCATAGTAGATTTTCTTCATTTCCCCCTTTTCTCTTCTATTTTTCTTTTTACAGTAAGGTTTTGCAATATTTTTGAGCTGCCAAATGACTTTTGAAAAATATGTGACTTGGCCACATAAATACAATGCAATTTTCTGCACGGCCACAAAAAGTTTGGGAAAGATTTGAATCCATTTGAATTTTTCATAAATGGAATAGCATTTAGATATGCTGCTTTAGCATTGTTTTAATTGCTATAGTCCATTTTAGCAATTAAGTGATGTTGTTTTCCTGGACAAATATTTGTTATGGAATATTTGCTAAATGATGAACTATTTTGCAGCAATTTTTGTGCAACTTCAAATTTCACTTATAATTTGAATTGAATTCAGTGGTGGAATTTGAAATGAGATATGAATCCACTGTGATCAATCATTGCAATTCAAGGTGACTTAGCATAATCAGGATGGATTACTGTAGCTCATTACACAGGGATGTTACAATTCTCCTCCTCTAAAAGAAATTCTCGTCCCGAGAATTCAGGAGGTAGAAGGGAAAAGATCGGGATATTCTTCGCGAAGACGATCCTCGCGTTCCCAAGTGGCTTCATCTTCAGTATGATTCGACCACTGCACTTTAAGGAAGTTGGTTGTCTTCTGACGGGTCCGGCATTCAGCTTGATCAAGAATGCGAATCGGATGCTCTTTATAGGATTGATCATCTTGTAGTTCGAGCAATTCATGATCCATTGCTCGGTGCGGATCCTTGAAGCAACGACGAAGTTGCGACACATGGAAGACGTCATGGATGTTTGAGAATTGCGGCGGCAACTCCAATTTATATGCCACATGTCCACGTCTGGCGAGAATGCAGAAAGGACCAATGTAGTGCGGAGCTAACTTGCCCTTGATTCCGAAGCGATGAGTGCCCTTCATAGGAGTGACACACAGATAAGCTTGCTCACCAAGTTGATAGATCGATCCCCAGTGTTTTCGATCATAATTGCTCTTCTGCCGAGATTGGGCCGCCTTGAGATTTTCTCGGATAATACGGACTTGCTCTTCAGCGTGTTGGATAATATCCGGACCAATGAGCAGCCGTTCCCCAGTTTCTGACCAATTCAGAGGGGTTCGACACTTACGTCCATATAGTACCTCGAAGGGGGCCATCTTCAAGCTAGCCTGATAGCTGTTGTTGTACGAGAATTCAACGTACGGGAGAGATTCTTCCCACTTCTTGCCAAATGAGATAACACAAGCACGCAGCATATCTTCAAGCACTTGATTCACTTGTTCAACTTGGCCTTGGGACTGGGGGTGATAAGCAGAGCTCCAAGTTATATGAGTTCCCATAGGTTCTTGGAAACTTGCCCAGAACTTTGAGGTGAAGAGGCTGCCATGGTCTGAACTGATCTCCTTCGGAATACCGTGGAGTGTTACAATTCTGGAGATATACAAATCTGCTAACTGACTAGCAGTGATCGTCTCCTTAACTGGCAGAAAATGTGCAACTTTGGAGAGTTGATCGATGACGACAAGAATAGCATCGTGACCCTTTTGTGACCTGGGAAGACCAGTGATAAGATCCATTTGAACCTTGCCCCATTTCCACTCAGGGATAGGGAGCGGTTGCAGAATTCCAGCAAGTTTTTGATGTTCTGCTTTAACGCGACGACAAACGTGACATTCGGCAACATAGCGAGCAATGTCTTGCTTCATTTTAGACCACCAGTACCTTTGGCGAAGGTCATGATACATCTTGGTACTACCCGGATGAATAGACAGTGGTGTATCATGTGCTTCCTTCATAACCTTGTCTGTCATCAGTTCAAACCGGGGTACTACAATGCGATCTCTGAAGTACATGGTTCCATCTTCAGCAAGCGAGAAATCTCTGGCCTTTTCAAGGATAAGATCCCTTTTCATCTGATCAACTTCAGCATCCTTTGCTTGCGCAGACTTTACAGCTTTCTCAAGATTTGGTTGTAGAACAAGAGTATTGAGAAAACCTTGTGGAACGATATGAAGGTTCAACTTGCGAAGTTCTTCATAAAGAAGGGGTTGAGCTCGCTGAACCATGAGATTGTTGCAATAAGACTTGCGGCTCAAGGCATCGGCCATAACATTAGCCTTTCCAGGGGTATATGTAATACCGCAGTCATAGTCTGCAATTGTTTCCAACCATCATTGTTGGCGGAGATTGAGATTCGGCTGAGTAAACAAATACTTCAGACTTTGGTGATCAGTGTAGATCTCGCATCGATTACCAAGAAGGTAATGTCGCCATAACTTCAATGCATATATAACTGCAGCAAGTTCGAGATCATGAACTGGGTAGTTCTCTTCATGAGGACGCAGTTGTCGTGAGGTATAAGCAATCACTCTGCGCTCTTGCATTAGGACACAGCCTAATCCTTGATGAGAGGCGTCGCAATAAATGACGAATTCTTTGCCAGAATCTGGAGGAGCAAGCACTGGAGCAGATGTCAACTTGTCCTTGAGAGTTTGGAAACTTTCCTGACATTTGTCTGTCCACTCAAACTTAACGCCTTTGTGAAGCAGATTAGTCAGAGGCTTGGCAATCTTTGAGAAGTTCTCAACAAATCGACGGCAATAGCTTGTGAGTCCGAGAAAACTTCTGACTTGCTTGACGTTCTTCGGAGGAGTCTAGTCAAGAATAGCCTGAACTCGTTCTGGGTTGACAACAATACCATCCTTGGAAATCACATGTCCAAGGTAGGTCACTTCGGATAACCAGAATTCACACTTGGAATATTTGGCATATAGTTGATGCTCTCAAAGCTTTTCCAGAACAAGACGAAGATGTTCAGCATGTTCCTCCTTATTCTTAGAATATACCAGGATATAATCTAGATAAACCACGACGAATTTGTCGAGGTAATCCATGAAGATATAATTCATCAGGCGGGAGAACGTTGCTGGAGCATTTGTTAAGCCAAAAGACATGACGGTATACTCGTATGAACCATAGCGAGTAATGAAGGCAGTCTTGGGAATATCCTCTTCGCGGACTCAGATCTGGTGATAACCCAACCTCAAGTCGAGTTTAGAGAATACCGATGAACCAGCAAGTTGATCATACAGATCGTTGATCCGAGGAAGCGGATACTTATTCTGAATGGTTGCTTGGTTGATAGGTCGGTAATCTTGGACCAATCGGTTCGTACCATCTTTCTTCTTGACAAAGAGAGAAGGTGCTCCCCAAGCAGAGGAACTTGGACGAATGAAACCCTTGCAGAGTGATTTATCAATTTCCTCCTTAAGCTCAAGGAGTTCATGCGGCGGCATCTTATAAGGACGCTTCGCAATAGGGGTAGTGCCTGGTTTTAAGTCGATAACAAACTAGACAGCTCTAACAAGGGGAACTCCTGGAAGTTCTTCTGGGAAAACATCTTGAAAGTCACGAACGACTGGAACATTTTCGATCCCCTCATGAGGAGAAGCGTTCAACGTATTCAGGGCATATATCTGAGCCTTGACATTTTGAACGAGATGAGCATGGTAGTTTACTATCTCATCCGAGGGGTGCAGAAGTTGGACGGCTTTAGTGGCACAATTGATTAAAGCGGTATGAGCCTTCAACCAATCCATTCCCAGAATGAGGTCAACTTTGGAAGACTTCAAAATAATGGGAAAAGCATGGAATTCCAACCCTTCAATTTCAATGGTGACATTGGGGCTGAACAAGGAAGTTCGACATTGGCCCGCGGGAGTGTTAACCACTAGCGACTGGTGCAAGTTTTCATGTTTAATGCCATGCATGAATGCAAAATCTTCTGATATGAAAGAATGCGATGCTCCCGAATCAAACAAAACAGAAGCTGGTACTGAATTAACAGGAAGTGTACCCATCATAGTAGCTGGTTGGTCTTGATCTTCATTCATGTTAACATGATAAGCCTGACCACGACCATAAGAAGGTTTGGCATTGATGTTGCGAGGTTGATTGTTACCATGACCATTGCCACAGCCAGCAGAAGGAAGTGCCAACTGATTCTGATCCTGACGGTGGTCTTTAGCACGATGACCTGGATGACCACATGTGAAACACAACCCGTCATTGGGACGGGGAGCAGGAGCCCGAGGTGGCGTAGCTTGAGGTCTTGGCTGCCTCGGAGGTGGAGGAGGCAGACGAGGTGCAGCATAGGACGGCCTTGGAGCAGGAACAGTCGGACGGTACATGCTGTGAGGAATCCATATGCGGCGCTTCTGCGAAGACGAGCCCAAAGATGAGCCCGCTTCACGGGTGCGCTTGAGCGCGTCCTTGTGATCCTTCAGACCAGTCTCAACCTGTATGGCCTTGTTCACCAAGGTGGCGAAGTCGGCGAAGTCTTGTGCTAGTAGTGCGAGCTTGATATCAGGGTTGAGCCCTTCACGGAACTTCTCCTGTCTGCGGGCATCAGTAGCAATATCCTCTTCAGCATAGCGAGATAGTTCAAGAAACTCCCGCTGGTAAACTTCCACAGTCTTGCTGCCCTGAGAGAGGTTGTGAAACTCACATTTCTTCCGGTCCATGACTCCTTGAGGAATGTAGCGGGCACGGAAAGCAGCTTGGAACTCCACCCAAGTGATGATAGTTCCCACAGCTAGGGTACGCCTATGACTGTCCCACCATTGAGATGCGGGTCTCTTCAGGAAGTAGGATGCGAAAGTGACATAGCTGGCGGGGGCAACATTAGCCGACTCCATCTCGTAAGTGATGTCACGGAGCCAGTCATCAGCATCAAGCCGCAGAACTGAGTTGCGGAAGATAGTTGGGTTGAGGCGCACAAACTCTTGCAAGGTTATTGGGGCTGGCTGCTGGTTAGCATTTGGACGAGGAAACTGATCCATAAGCCCATGCATGAATTGACGGTTCAACTCAAACTGTTGCATCATTCCAGCCATATAGTTGGGCGGTGGTGGATTGTTGGCACCACGGTCACGATCTTCGGGTCTAACCATCCTACTAAAAATCAACAGGGGGTAGTTTAGCAACGAGTATTTGCAGGTGTATGGAATCATTCATGAAGTAACACACACAACAAAGGAAGTGCAATAGATACAACATCATAGTCAAACGTGAAATACAGATCCATACATAGATTCGGTTACAAATCAGCGGTGCAAGAACAGAAAGGAAAGCTAGACACACTAGGCGGCACGCAGGCACGCGGTGTAGGGATACAACGACGGGACATAGCGATAGCTACATCAATGCCGGAGAAAACCACTGAAGCCAGGCAACTGCAAGTGACGACACAGGGTACCCTCGACACAAGGATCCTGCGCTCCGTGAACACTCTGGTGCAGAACCTGGTCCCGAACTGGAAGAAGAGGACCACGTGGAGGGGTACAACCTCCAACAACAGGCCACTCAAGACCTGGTGGCAACTCCGTCCTGCGCGGGTAAAGGATGTACTCTGGATGTATCCCTGCACTGACTGCTAGTAGCAACTGTGTCAGAGCATCGTAAAGACGAGCACGAGTGGCGTACAACTCGATAGCAAGAGCTCGGGCAGTGCGATCCAGAGCCTTAGTGTACTGTACCAAAACCTGCGGGTCATAACGACATCGCACGTAAGGGGTATAGGCAGCAGTGTAGTATCCACTCTCATCCCCAACAGGGGCATAGGGGATATATCTGAAAGCAGTCTCCTCCAAGCGGCCGTGCTCTCCACGGAGACGGGCAATAGCAGTATCGGCAGCATCATGGACTGCCATGTCAATAGTCATTCCAACACCATGAAAGGTGTGCAACACAGTGGTGGAGTTATTCTGCCGATCAAAGATACGAACCATAGCGTGGTACTGCTCCTGGTTGAACTCGCGGTAGTCCTCGTAAACAGTGTACTCGGGGTACCAGCGATATCCCAGCCTGGTCAAGAGGTCGACCAGAATAGCAGGGAACCCAGTCGCATCAACAGCCACAGTCTGGCGTACGAGCTGTCTTGCGGGACGCATCTGAAACAAAGGAGTGCAAGATGTCAAATGACAGTGTGAGAGGCATATGATAACATTGGAAGGAATGATTGCAGATAATCCAGCTCTCCGGTTGAATGTGAACACGAGAACCTAGAGTTAGAGTCAGTAAAATCTTTAACCCGAATAGAAGAGAGATCAGAGTCCCAGAGTAAGGAAGAGGAATAAAAGATCCTAAACGCATCCATTGGCGACGTGGGCCCGTAAGCCACACAGCCATGTTAGTAAAGCAGTTTTTCAACGACTAGACTCAACTTCGGCCAAGGAGTCGGAAAGGAGGGTTCCTACAGGCAGTCGGCTCTGATACCAACCTGTGACACCCCCGACTCAATCGTGCACTAATCATACACGCAAATGCACACGATCAAGATCAGAGACTCACGGGAAGATATCATAACACAACTCTAGACACAAATAAAAGTCATACAAGCTTTATATTACAAGCCAGGGGCCTCGAGGGCTCGAATACATAAGCTTGCGCACAAGCGTTAGCGGAGGCAACAACAATATCTGAGTACAGACATAAAGGTTAAACAAGTCTGCCTTAAGAAGGCTGAGCAAAACAACGACACTAGATTGAAAAGGCGCAGGCCTCCTGCCTAGGAGCCTCCTATCTACTCCTGGTCGTCGGTCTCCATGTAGTAGTAGGCTCCGCCGGAGGGGTAGTAGTAGTCGTCGACGGGGGCAGCTGGCTCCGGGGCTCCGTCATCTGATCGCAACATTCGGGTATGGGGAAAAAGAGGTAGCAAAGCAACTGTGAGTACTCATCCAAAGTACTCGCAAGACTTACATCAGATCTATTCTATGTATGCATCGGTATCAAAAGAGGGGGCTGTATCTGTGGACTAGAATGCGGAAATGCCAGAATAGAGAGAAAGCCTAGCCTATCGAAGACTAGCATCTTCAGCGTCTTGCAGCATTGGAAGAGTGCAGATTAGTAACATAACATATAGTAATAAGTATATAGTAGCAATGCCCAGAGATCCTTCCTCGACTCCCTGCGAGAAAGCAATCCCGGAGCTAACATATTATTAAATTCACAAGTATCCAGTTCTAGTTGTAGTAGATCGGGATACTTTCCGAGCGTCCTGTCACCGTGGACACGGCTATTCGAATAGATATACTTCCCTGCAGAGGTGCACTGATGAGGGCATGTACTAGGGATAGGGCAATAGGCCTGACCTATAGGCCCTACCCTAGGACACCACACGTCTTATACTGGGCCCCAGGGCCAGATCAACAACCCAGAATTCCGCAGACTGACATTCACTCGAAGTTCTACGAACCACTCGGAAGCCAAGAGTTCACTCAACAGGCTTGTTTCACTCGGAGCATCCGAAAGTCACTCGACCAGAGAAGACCAGGAGACTCCAGGAGCGCAACGGTCGGGACGCACGTTCGCCTGTATTAATTGTAATCAAGGCGCCCGTTACCTGGCGCACTTATGCCCCTCTTAACCCCTGGTAATGGCTGGCGTTCATGGGAGGGCTGGCGAGACTATATAAGCCACCCCCCAGCTCCATTACAAGGGTTCGCATCCTTTGTAAACCATACACTCAATTAACAGCTCCCGAGCACTGAGACGTAGGGCTATTACCTCCACCGCGAGGGGCCTGAACTCGTAAATCCGAGTGTAACACCTGCGCCGTAGCTAGGCTCTGCCCTCTCATCCGTACCCCTACACACTAATGTCAGACTTGCACCCACGACAGTTGGCGCCCACCTTGGGGCCGTGCGTCTAGCGACTTCCGGCGTAGTTGCATTTTTTCCGATCATCACCATGGTTTCCGGCGGCGGACTGACCCTGGGCGGCGAGATCCGTTTCGGCGCCCTCCGCTTCATCGCCGACGATTCGGCGTGGCTCCAGGAAGCCCCGCTAGATGTCGAGGCGCTGCCCGTCCGCGGCGCGGCGCACTTCTGCGCGAGTACCTTCGGCGTCCTTCTTCGACAGCCATCGACTCCTTATCAGTCGACGCCCCCACTCTCCACCAGCCGTCGTCGCAAGCGCTCCGGGCGCTCTCGGCTTCAGCGGTGGATCAAGCACGCGGCAGCCCTTCAGGATGCGTCCCCGCAGATCGCGGCAATCGAGCCCGATGAACCTGTCTTCGATCTGTTCGCCTCCGTGCACGAACACTGGGAAAGCTTATCCGAGTGCGAGAGCAGCGATCCCGCTGCAGAAGTGCTGATGGCCGATTCCCCTCCCAGTCCGCCTGGGTACGGACGTCGTGGCGCGGAGAACGGTGACCCGTCGCACGCCGGTCTTGGCGGCGGCGGAGACCGTCATGACGACGAATACGTCCCCCGACCTCTCACTCGGCAGCAGAGAAAAGAACTGCAGCACAGGACCGAGCAGACCCTTCAGACGCCCATCGTTGGGACGACCCCCGAGGCTCAGGCTTTGGAGGCCGTGCGCCAGGCCAACTTGGCTGAGCGCAATTGTTTGGAAGCGCTCCAGAAGTCACTCGATGACCGCGCCCGCAGACAGCATCCGCCCAGTTCCAGTCGGCGGCAGCGACAGTTGTTCTCGAATGACCAGCAGCAGAGTTTCCAGGTGTTCCGCACTCCCGTCCAGAATCTGGCGGCGGCCACTCGGATAGCAGATTCCATTGAGCCGTCCCGGTCTGAGGCAGGAGAGGGTCTTCGGCAGATCCGGGCCCTGCTCAAGGCCGCTGAGGAGCAAAATTCGGCAGTATCCCAGTCGCGCAACCGGATTCATAGCAGATCCGTTAGGGCTGACACCATTCAGTCAGCCCACAGTCCAGTGTCCCCAAGGAGGAACATATACTCGCCTCCGCGGCGAAACGACCAAGACCGCCACTGAGACCTGTACTCGGGGCAGGGTCGCAGTCGGAATACGCCTCCGCGGTGTCAGGATGATCGTCACCGCATGCAGTCGCCCCCTCCGCGGGATGGCTCGTACGCGCCCCGGCCGTACGACGCCAGGCGTCCTTACGGCAACGATCGGAGGGCCAGCCCTCCCCGTCATGGTGACGTTTATCGCCAGAGAGAGCCAGTCGACTACCGCGATCCGCAGTTCAACGCGAGATTCGTTCTTGCTCAGAACCTGGTCAACAGAGGCAGAGCTCTGAGAGAGAACTTGGACAGAGATCATCCAAGTGGGAGTGGAACATTCATCTCCGGGCCCGAGTGTTTTAGCAGAGCCATCCAGGCCGCTGAGATTCTGCCTAACTTCAGGTTGGCAGCTGGAGTAAGCAAGTTCACTGGTGAGTCCAAGCCAGAAACTTGGTTAGAGGATTACAGAGTGGCTGTGCAGATTGGTGGGGGAAATGACTATGTGGCTATGAAGCACTTGCCTCTGATGCTGGAAGGGTCTGCCCGTGCCTGGCTCAACCAGCTCACTCCGGGCAGTATATATTGCTGGGAAGATTTGTCCCGAGTGTTCATTAAAACATTCGAGGGCACGTGCAAACGCCCGGCAGGTCTGTCCGAGCTGCAGCATTGTGTGCAGAAACCGAATGAAACTTTGAGGGAGTACATCCAGCGGTGGACGACTCTGCATCATGTGGTGGAGAATGTCACAGAGCATCAAGCAGTCTGCGCCTTCAAGGCAGGAGTCAGGTATCGAGAGCTCATCCTGAAATTTGGCCGGTCGGGATCTCTGACCATGAGTCGAATGATGGAGATAGCCACTCGGTACGCGAACGGAGAAGAGGAAGACCGTCTCCGTAATGGCAAAGGGAAAACCAGCGAGCCCAACCCCGGAAACAATAATCTCAATCGGAAGCCGAAGTGCAAAGCTGATGGTTCGACTCAGGCCGAGGCTGCTGCTCTGGCCGGTCAAGCCAAGAACAAGGGGAAGGCTAAGGAAAAATGGATCCCGAAGAAAAAGAAAGATCAATCGGGCCAAGATGTCCTTGATTTACCGTGTCACATCCACACCAGAAAGGATGAAAAGGGCAATCTGATATTGCCCAAACACACCACTCGACAGTGCAGACTGTTGATTCAGCAGTTCCGAGAAGGCCCGTCGAGTGAGAAAAGCCCCGACGACGCTGATGGAGACAAAGATGAACCTTTTCCCAGTGTCAACGCAACCCTGATGATCTTCGCAGATGTTGAGAGCAAGAGCCGATTGAAAGTTATCAATCGAGAAGTGAACATGGCCATGCCGGCGACGATGAAGTTTCTGAACTGGTCAAAGACTCCGATCACCTTTGATCAGTCGGACCACCCCACCTACATAGCCACCCCTGGGCGGCAGGCACTAGTAGTAGATCTAGTCGTGGGAGGCGTCCGATTGCGCAAGGTCCTCATGGACGGTGGAAGCGGACTGAACATATTGTATGCTGATACTCTGCAGGCGATGGGCATTCCGATGTCCCGACTCAGCGAGAGCAGCATGCAGTTCCACGGAGTGATCCCTGGCAAAAAAGCAAAGTCACTCGGGCAGATCACCCTGGACGTGGTCTTTGGAGATGACAAGAACTTTCGGAAGGAAAGGCTGACCTTCGAAGTGGTTGACTTCCGCAGCGCCTACCATGCCATCCTTGGTCGGCCGGCTTACGCGCGTTTCATGGCCCGTCCATGTTATGTGTATCTCAAACTGAAGATGCCCAGCCCCAAAGGTGTAATCACAGTCACTGGCAGTCGACAGCGCGCGGAAGAGTGTTTGCAACAAGGATCCAAGATAGCTGATGAGCAGATGGCTATGGTGGAGCTGGAGGAGTACAAGAAAAATGCCCATCCGAGTGATCTGCTACGGTCCAAGAAGCCGGCTACAGACTCTGCGTTTCAGTC
The DNA here is from genome assembly GCA_039707655.1 of Elymus sibiricus. Taxonomy (NCBI): domain Eukaryota; kingdom Viridiplantae; phylum Streptophyta; class Magnoliopsida; order Poales; family Poaceae; genus Elymus; species Elymus sibiricus. The sequence goes on from CM077676.1 coordinate 292,539,516, forward strand.
GGCCGGCGACACAAAGCCTGTGCACATCCACCCGGAAGATCCCAATGATGTTCCCACCAACATATCAACAACACTCGACAGCAAATAGGAAGAAGCGCTCATCCAGTTCCTCCGTGAGAACTGGGACATCTTCGCATGGAAACCATCTGACATGCCAGGTGTACCCAGGGAGCTGGCTGAGCACCGTTTGCGAGTCGACCCAAAGGCGAAACCTATGAAGGAGCACCTCCGTCGCTCTGCTACACAGAAGAGGAAGGCCATTGGCGAAGAAGTTGCTCGGCTCCTGGCAGCCGAGTTCATCCGTGAGGTGTACCACTCCGAGTGGCTCGCCAACGTCGTCATGGTCCCTAAGAAGGACAAGTCTCTCCGAATGTGCATTGATTTTAAGCACATCAATAGGGTCTACCCCAAGGATCATTTCCCGCTCCCCCGCATAGATCAAATCGTAGATTCCACTGCGGGTTGTGAGCGACTGTCTTTTCTGGATGCATACTCCGGGTACCACCAGATCCGACTGTATGGGCCGGACGAAATAAAAACAGCTTTTAGCACCCCATTCGGGTGTTTCTGCTATATCACCATGCCATTCAGCCTCAAGAATGCCGGTGCCACTTTCATGCGCATGATTCAGAAGTGTTTGCAAAAACAGATCAGTCGGAATATTGAGGCGTACATGGATGATATCGTGGTCAAGTCCAGAAAAGGTTCCGACCTGCTGGCTGACTTAGCTGAAACTTTCGCAAATCTGCGGAAGTACGACATCAAACTGAATCCAGCAAAGTGCACTTTCGGAGTTCATGGGGGCAAACTACTCAGTTTCCTCGTTTCCGAACGAGGGATAGATGCCAATCCTGAGAAGATCGGGGCGATTGTACGAATGAGACGTCCAGAGCGTCTTCATGATGTACAGAAGCTCACGGGTTGCCTTGCAGCTCTGAGCCGATTCATCTCCCGTCTCGGTGAGAAGGCACTGCCCCTGTACCGATTGATGAAGAAATCTGATTCGTTCGAGTGGACTGCTAAAGCACAAGCAGCATTTGTTGAACTCAAAGCCCTGCTTTCCACCCAGCCAGTGCTTGCCGCTCCGAACAGCAACGAGCCGTTGCTCTTGTATATTGCGGCCACTGGTCAAGTTGTCAGCACTGTCCTCACAGTCGAGCGAGAAGAACAGGGCAAAGCTTACAAAGTTCAGCGCCCAATCTATTACATCTCTGAAGTCCCGACTCCTTCCAAGCATAGATATCCTCATTATCAGAAGCTTGTCTATGGCATCTACCTGACTGCGAAGAAAGTAGCCCATTACTTCCAGGAGCATACTGTGTCAGTCGTCAGCGACGCCCCACTGTCTGAGATCATGAACAATCGGGACGTGACTGGTCGAGTGGCGAAGTGGGCTATCGAGCTCCTACCCCTGGACATCAAGTTCGAGGCGAAGAAGGCGATCAAGTCCCAAGCATTAGCCGATTTCCTAGCCGAGTGGACTGAACAACAGCAACCGACTCAGAGTCACCCGGAACACTGGACCATGTTCTTTGACGGTTCCAAGATGCTGAATGGTTCAGGGGTTGGAGTGGTGTTGATATCTCCGAAGGGCGATCGTCTTAGATATGTTCTGCAGATTCACTTCGATTCCTCCAACAACGAAGCCGAGTACGAGGCGCTCCTTTATGGTCTACGTATGGCCATCTCACTCGGCGTCCGGCGCCTGATGGTCTACGGAGACTCGGATCTAGTTGTGAACCTAGTGATGAAGGAGTGGGACATCAGAAGCCCCGCTATGACAGGATACTGCAACGCAGTGAGAAAGTTGGAGAAGAAATTTGAAGGTCTGGAGCTGCATCACGTTCCCCGAGCCAAGAATCAGGAGGCGGACGATCTGGCAAAGATCGGATCCACTCGAAAATCCATACCCAGAAATGTGTGCCTTGAGCATTTACGTTCTCCGACGGTAAAAGAAGATCCCTTCACGGAAGAGCCCCCGCAAGCGGTCAGTCCGTCTGATCCGACTGAAGTCGAGGTCCCGGTAGTCATTGATTTGGTCATGGAGGTCCTAGCAATCACACCCTAGTGGACAGTACCTTATATCACATACCTACTCAGGCAGGAACTTCCAGAAGATGAAGCTGAGGCCCGCCAGATTGTTCGCAGGTCCAAAGCCTTTGAAGTGGTTGGTGATCAGTTATACAGAAAGAGCATCACCGGAGTGACTCAGCGCTGCATTTCTCCGGAAGAAGGTCAATTGATCTTGGAGGAGATTCACTCGGGGACTTGCGGACACCACGCGTCCTCTCGGACAATCGTGGCTAAAGCTTACCGAGCCGGTTTCTTCTGGCCCCGCGCCAATGAAGCTGCGCAAGAGATAGTCCAACACTGTGCCGGGTGCTAGTTCTATGCAAACTTATCCCACAAGCCTGCGTCTGCTCTGAAGACAATTCCACTCGTCTGGCCGTTTGCAGTCTGGGGACTCGACATGGTGGGACCCCTCCGGACAGGCGCGAGTGGATTCACCCACTTGCTGGTCGCAGTCGATAAATTCACCAAGTGGATTGAGGCCAAACCCATCAAGAAGCTAGATTCTCGTACAACGATCAAGTTCATGAAGGAGATAGTCTTCAGATACGGCGTGCCCCACAGCATCATCACTGACAACGGTTCCAACTTCGACTCGGAAGAATTCAGGGCGTTCTGTGCCGCGCAAGGCACCCGAGTCGACTATGCATCTGTGGCGCATCCGCAGTCGAATGGACAAGCCGAGAGAGCAAACAGACTGATTCTGCAGGGGCTAAAACCATGACTCATGCGCGATTTGGAGCACGCAGCTGGAGCTTGGGTCACCGAGTTGCCATCAGTTCTTTGGGGCTTGAGGATGACCCCCAATCGGTCTACCAATCGCACTCCCTTCTTCATGGTGTACGGAGCTGAAGCCGTCCTGCCGAGTGACCTGCTCCATAATTCACCCCGAGTAGAACTGTACTCGGAAGCTGAAGCGGAGCGAGCACGGCAAGACGGCATTGATCTCTTGGAAGAGGAAAGGGAGATGGCCCTGATCCGATCGGCCATTTATCAGCAAGATCTGAGATGTTTTCACAGCAGGCACGTCCGAAGTCAGACCTTTCAGGAAGGAGACCTGGTGCTCCGAGTGGATCAGCAGCGACCTCACAAGCTCGCTCCCGCATGGGAAGGCCCTTTTATCGTGTCAAAGGTTCTGCACAACGGAGCATACCGCCTGTACAACCTTCAGAAGCAAGCAGACGAGGCCCGTGCTTGGAATGCAGATTTGCTGTGGCGATTTTATACTTGATGATGAGATGTAATAAAAGTACTCGAGTGATATTTGGTGAATAAAAATCATGACTTTTCCAGTTCCACATAGAGTTCACTCGTACGCATTTTCTAGCTTACAACCCCCAGTGGGTGTATGTTTTTCAACTTAGCAGCAAACCAGCTTTTGCCTAAGTCAAAAACTACTCCGAGTGAAGAGCAACCCTCTCACTCGGGGGCTCGGTTGCGGACTAGCTTCCGCCCAAGTTAAAAACTACTCCGAGTGACGAGCAACCCTTTCACTCGGGGGCTTGGCTGCGGACCAGCTTCCACCCAAGTTAAAAGCTACTCCGAGTGACGAGCAACCCTCTCACTCGGGGACTTGGCTGCGAACCAGCTTTCGCCCAAGTCTAAACGCTACTCCGAGTGACGAGCAACCCTCTCGCTCGGAGGCTTGGCTGCGGACTAGCTTCCGCCCAAGTTAAAAGTTACTCCGAGTGAAGAGCAACCCTCTCACTCAGAGGCTTGGCTGCGAACCAGCTTTCGCCCAAGTCTAAAAACTACTCCGAGTGAAGAGCAACCCTCTCACTCGGGGGCTTGGTTGCAGACCAGCTTCCGCCCAGGTTAAAACGCTACTCCGAGTGACGAGCAATCCTCTCACTCGGGGGCTTGGCTGCGGACCAGCTTCCGCCCAAGTTAAAAGTTACTCCGAGTGAAGAGCAACCCTCTCACTCGGAGGCTTGGCTGCGAACCAGCTTTCGCCCAAGTCTAAAAACTACTCGAGTGAAGAGCAACCCTCTCACTCGGGGGCTTGGTTGCGGACCAGCTTCCGCCCAGGTTAAAACGCTACTCCGAGTGACGAGCAATCCTCTCACTCGGGGGCTTGGCTGCGGACCAGCTTCCGCCCAAGTTAAAAGTTACTCTGAGTGAAGAGCAACCCTCTCACTCGGAGGCTTGGCTGCGAACCAGCTTTCGCCCAAGTCTAAAAACTACTCCGAGTGAAGAGCAACCCTCTCACTCAGGGGCTTGGCTGCGGACCAGCTTCCGCCCAGGTTAAAATGCTACTCCGAGTGACGAGCAATCCTCTCACTCGGGGGCTTGGCTGCGGACCAGCTTCCGCCCAAGTTAAAAGTTACTCCGAGTGAAGAGCAACCCTCTCACTCGGAGGCTTGGCTGCGAACCAGCTTTTGCCCAAGTCTAAAAACTACTCCGAGTGAAGAGCAACCCTCTCACTCGGGGGCTTGGCTGCGGACCAGCTTCCGCCCAAGTTAAAACGCTACTCCGAGTGACGAGCAACCCTCTCACTCGGGGGCTTGGCTGCAAGCCAGCTTTTGGCCAAGTCTAAAAACTACTCCGAGTGAAGAGCAACCCTCTCACTCGGAGGCTTGGCTACGGACCAGCTTCCGCCCAAGTTAAGAGCTACTCCGAGTGACGAGCAACCCTCTCACTCGGGGGCTTGGCTGCGAACCAGTTTTCGCCCAAGTCTAAAAACTACTCCGAGTGAAGAGCAATCCTCTCACTCGGGGGCTTGGCTGCGGACCAGCTTCCGCCCAAGTTAAAAACTACTCCGAGTGAAGAGCAGCCCCCTCACTCGGAGGCTTAGCTGCGAACCAGCTTTCGCCTAAGTCAAAACCCAGTTCAAAGATACGAAAGACTCGAAGGAAAGCATTCGATTAACTCCAGAAGTTCAAAAGCGAATATGAGTACGCGGGCCCAAAGCCCGAAAGAGTTTAACGATTACAATTCCACTCGGCATACTGAGGCAAATGGATAAGACTTAATGTTTTTTCACGCCCCTGTAGGGCTGGCTGGTTCAACAAAAACATCCAAGTCGATGCCGTCCGCGATCCGTGTCGCCGCTTCGATGAATGTCTCCATGAAGTCCTCAAACTGGAGTTTCTTCGTGTTGGCAACTTGGAGAGCCCTCAGTTTCTCCTCCTTGGCCTCCTTGCAATGCACTCGGACCAGGGAGAGCGCCACGTCGGCCCCACAGTGAGCAGCCGACTTCTTCCACGCTTGCACTCGACTGGGAATGTCGTTGAGACGAGTCATCATAGCCTCCAGGTCGGTGTCGAGAGTATCTTCTGGCCACAGCTCCTTGTCGATTCTTCTGAGTGCACCCCGCAGACGAATGATGTAGCCTTGGACGTCTTCGATGCAATATTCCACCTGCAGGACACCTAGAGCAGCCTTGTCGCCAACGAGTGACCTGGAAGGATCCAGATCCCTCTCGATTTGGTCAGTTTCCAGCTCGAAGTCTCCTCAATACTCTGCAGGCGAGAAATGAGGAGAGTTGAAGGTTAGCATGCATGAAGTTCACTCGGATAAAAATTCACTCGGATGCTATAAGTTACCTGCAAGCTTGGTGTACATCTCCTCCGTGAAATCCTCCATATACTTCTCTAGAGCGTTCTTCTTCTCGATCAGTTGGGCGACCTTCTCGTTCAGAACCTTCTTCTCTTGCTCGTAAACCTCCGCCTCGGCCTTGAGCTTGCCCTCCCACTCGGTCTGCTGCTTCTTGAGCTCGAGCACCTCCTTCTTCAACGATGTGTTCTCTGTTTCAAGCTTCCCGAGGGAGGCCAGCTTCTCTTCGGCAGCCTTGGTCTTTTCCTTCGCCACTTTCTGTGCCCCTGCCAGCTCGTTGTCCTTACTCTTGAGTGCCTGCTTCATAGTTTCTAAAGAAACAGAGGTTCTGAGCCGCACTTGGAGTTGATGGTTTTCACTACGCACATCTGTCGAGTGGAGTCACTCGGTTCAAGAAATGGTGAGAGATGGAAGCGAAATGCTCGGTAATTGAAGCTTACCTCCCATGGTCCTGAGCTCTGCTTGAGCGCGCGCCGTGTTCCTCTTCTCCACCTCCAAATCCACTCGGAGCTGAGCCGTCTCCTTCTCCAATGCTGCGTACTAGGTCCCAAGCTCACAAGTTTTCTGAAATATAAGAGAGAACAGTTAATGTCAAGAAATATCCTGAAGTACCATTCGACGGAGGGAGGAACAAGCTTGATCAGTATCAAATCCTAAGTTCTAAGACTCCCGCCGACTGCCCGCAGTCGACGGCAGTCTCGGGGACTACACCCAGTGGGTGCACTCAGCGTGCCCCCACTGGAATGGTATCCACTCGGAACGGTCCGCCCGATCCGAGTGATGGCCGAACACAAAACAACAAGACAAAAAAGTTCCGAATGCAAAGAGATCGACGCTCCTGGAAGGAACAAGCTTGACCAGTATCAGATCCTAAGTTCTAAGACTTCCGCCGACTGCCCGCAGTCGACGGAAGTCTCGGGGACTACACCCAGTGGGTGCACTCAGCGTGCCCCCACTGGAATGATATCCACTCGGAACGGTCCGCCCGATCCGAGTGATGGCCAAAAAAAACCCAGCAACAACAGAACAAAGTCTAAGTTCTAAGACTTCCGCCGACTGCCCGCAGTCGACGGCAGTCTCGGGGACTACACCCAGTGGGTGCACTCAGCGTGCCCCCACTGGAGCGGTATCCGCTCGGAACGGTCCGCCCAATCCGAGCGACGGCCGAACACAAAAAACACCCAGTGGGTGTATCGGTTATTTTCCGACTGGAATTCCTACTGAAGAAAAACGACTTGGAGATCGACTTACAAGAGCACTTACTCGAACGTTCTCCTGGAGAGCGGCACTGGCATCGTACGCCAGCTTCCCAGCTGCACACACCTCCTTGAGCCGATGGGTCATCAACTCCGCCTGGATCATCGCCTCCTTGCTGGCCCCAGTTTGGTCCTCCGGCACCTTGTACAGACTGAAGATGTTGACGGGAGGGGCCGGAACCGAAGCCAGAGCAACCGACAGAGTCACAGCAGAACCAGCTCCGACCTGAGAACCCTGCCCCAGAGGCACGGTCACTGCAGGTGCAGGAGGAACTTGAGGCGCGTCGCTCGGCGGCATCTCCCGCGTGGTAACCTGAGGAGCAGTCAGAACTGCGGCTCCCTTCTCGGCGTCCTTCCGCGGCAGCTCTTCATCATCGTCCCCGACGTGGATGACCTCCGCAGACACTACGTTTACTAAGCACAATCAGTTGCAGTACATATTACAATCGGATGAAGACATTTCAGTCGAATGACAGGCTGAAGTAAAGATGAAGTTATTGTTACCTCTTTGAGAAGTGGCCGCGTCCGCTGACTCGGCTTCGGCGCGATCCCCATCGACCTGCATGGGAGACGTCGTCGAGGTCGTAGCACTGGTCCATGAGGTTTACTCAGTCAGAAGAATCATGAAAGTTGGCAAAGACAGAAAAGAAAGGCTGAGAAGGATACTCACGTGGAGGCAACAGGCACAGTGACCTTGATCCGGGGTAGAGCCTTCCGAGGCTTGGGGGAAGCGACCTTGGGCTGCTTGGCGGCCTTCTCAGTCGGCGTAGGCAATGACGTCCGAGTGCGCTTCGGAGCCTTAACACTCGGAACCGCCTCCTTCTCCGGACCAGCACTCGGATCTTGAGCTCGCTTGGAGCGGTGCTCGGAGCGCAACTCCGGAGACAGAGATGACTCGTCCTCGTTGCTCCCTTCCAAGTCCTCGCTCTCCTCCTCGCTGTCCTCCGCATAGCTGCCCCCGGCGCTCCCATGTTCACTCTCCACGCCTCCGGCAAGTTGTTCTCCATTCGGCACGGGCGAGAGCATCCTCTGGAACTCCTGCAAGACACAAAGATCAGAGACAGTCGGTTCAGTCAGACTACTCGGTTCACTCGGATAATTTGCGCGTCAGCAATTCACTCAGAAACGGATGTCATACCTCTAACGGCAGGTTACTGGCGTCGTAGGGCAGGATCCGTCTTGACCCTCACGGGTTGTCGCGCGCACCAGTGATGCACCTGATCCACTGTTCCACCGTCTTGTCTTCGACATCTTCTGGATGCACTCGGGTCGAGTCGTTGGCTCCAGTATAGCGCCACATGGGGTGAGCCCGCTCCTGCAGCGGCTGGATCCTCCGACTGAGGAAGACCTCCAGAAGGTCCAGGCCAGTCAATCCACCCTGAATCAGACTAACCATGGCGGTCACCAAGATCCCTACATCCGTCTTCTCCTTTTTATCAACCGTCAGTGAGGGAGGAGTCTGAACTCTCTCAGTCGTGTAAGGCGGGAGGCCAGTCGACGAGCCAGAACACGACATGTCATTGCAGTAGAACCAGGTCGACTGCCAACCTCTCATCGAATCGGGAATGGACATAGATGGGAATGCACTCTTACCCCTCATCTGGATACCTAAGCCACCACACATCTGGATCACGTGCGTCCTCTCTCCATCGGGGTCAACCTTCTTAACCGATTGAGATCGACACGTGAAAATGTGTTTGAACAAACCCCAGTGCGGCGGACAACCAAGAAAATTCTCACACAAAGAAATGAATGCGGCAAGATACATTATAGCATTTGGAGGCAGGTGGTGGAGCTAAGCACCGAAGAAGTTCAAGAATCCGCGGAAAAAGGGATGGGGTGGCATGGAGAAACCTCGCTCCACGTGCGTGGTGAGAAGCACTCGCTCCCCGGGGTGCGGCACGGGCTCAATCTCCCCTTCCTCCGGCAGCCTCCACGTCCCGTCGCGGATTAGCCCGTCCACGACGAGCCCGTTGACATCGTCGAGCGTGGTGGTCGGCAGGAGCCAGTCGCCCTGGATCCACCCGGGCGAAAGCACGGCTCGCGAGCTCGATGCCTTCCTCCCCTTCGCCGCCTTCTTCGCCTTCTCGAGCTTCGCTGTCTTGTCCTTCGCCATCGTCACCGAGGAAGATTTGCGCGGAGTGGGTTGCGGGGGAAGGGATCGGGCGGATTGAGGAAGTTGGGGAAAAGGGGATCTGTCTCTCTCTCCCTCTCCGCCACGGCCACCCCTTATATCGCCGCCCGCACCGCTCCCCAATCCGCGCCGCTGAACCGCAGGCCCGCAGATCTCCTCAAATCGTGCCTCCGAAGATCCAGCGGTACGTGGCGAAAAGTGGGGCGAAAATTGAGGCGTCACGCCCCACTTTCCCCACTCGTTGCGCTGCAACCGTTCGCGCGCGCTCAAATATGGTTTCAAATCCCGCAAAATCCGGAGTCCGACAACCCGATTGCTCTCACTTTGAAGACGTGCCGTCAACGCTCGGATCCGCTCCGACACACGGCATATGATTACTCTTTCCACTCGGATGGGAACTACTCACTCGGATGGAAGCTACTCACTCGGAAGGAAACTACTCATTCGGATGGAGACTACTCATTTCACTCGGTCGTCATATGGTCCAGAATCCGTCAAGGTGCCGCACGAAGACAAGAGCGCCTAACGACTAGTAAGAGTTCTTGAGCGCCTCCATAGCGCTCAACTCGCCTGGGAATCCGCCTTGACTCGACCCGCCTAACCTTGACCGATTCGGGGGCTAATGATGAGGGCATGTACTAGGGATAGGGCAATAGGCCAGACCTATAGGCCCTACCCTAGGACACCACACGTCTTATACTGGGCCCCAGGGCCAGATCAACAACCCAGAATTCCGCAGACTGACATTCACTCGAAGTTCTACGAACCACTCGGAAGCCAAGGGTTCACTCGACAGGCTTGTTTCACTCGGAGCATCCGAAAGTCACTCGACCAGAGAAGACCAGGAGACTCCAGGAGCGCAACGGTCGGGACGCACGTTCGCCTGTATTAATTGTAATCAAGGCGCCCGTTACCTGGCGCACTTATGCCCCTCTTAACCCCTGGTAATGGCTGGCGTTCATGGGAGGGCTGGCGAGACTATATAAGCCACCCCCCAGCTCCATTCCAAGGGTTCGCATCTTTTGTAAACCATACACTCAATCAATAGCTCCCGAGCACCGAGACGTAGGGCTATTACCTCCACCGCGAGGGACCTGAACACGTAAATCCGAGTGTAACACCTGCGCCGTAGCTAGGCTCTGCCCTCTCATCCGTACCCCTACACACTACTGTCAGACTTGCACCCACGACAGTTGGCACCAACTTACCCAACAAGCTCGATTAACTCTGGCCGGATAGACTTGCTCGGGTCATGCCCGGCCTCGGCTGATCGACACGCCGTAGCCCTACCTAGGCACAACAGAGAGGCCAGCACGTCGGTCTACACCCTAAGCGCTCAAGGGTCTTGGGCCCATCGCCCTTTGCACTCCTGTGCATTGCGAGGATGGCCGGGACCAGACCTAGCCCCTGTATACACATGCAGGCTTTCACGGTCCACCCGGGCACGTGCCGCTCAACTGCTGACATCTGAAGAACTTCGGCTAATACATACGACGCCGAGTGCCCATACTATTCCCGCGTGGTGGTTAGTGCGAAAAGGCCAGAGGCCTACTCAGATCACATATCCTAACCCATTAGTGTGTTGGGAGCTCACGGTGACGATCAGTGCTCCACGATCTGTGGTCCCGTCACCCCGTCTCAAGGACTTGCGGCAAGGGCCAGGCCCAATCCCTCTCCTCCCTCTCATGAGGCAATCTGCCTATCCGGCCGCGCCTCGTAATTATTTTGCGGGTACCCTCACGGTCAACCCGACTTCACATCTCTCGCGGGTACCCCTCGGGGCCGACCCGACATTAATCAGGGATTGAGGTAAAATTCAAGGTATCCGTGTGTCCATAACATCAAGAAGGAATTCGAGGAATCACCCTCGTTGGATTCCCAGTCGATGTATCCGTCAGGGTGAACTCGGAGGAATCACCCTCGATGGGTTAACACATGAGGGGGGCTGTACGACAGAGACATCATCGGAGGTGGTGAAAGAGGAATCACCCTCGTTAACCCACAACTGACAAGCTATACTACAGAGGCAACACCAGGAGTGAGGTAAGAGGTATCACCCTCGGCACTCGATAGTGTCTCTGCAGAGTCGTACAACTTAGGGGGTGTGCGGTGATGTGTTGGTCTTAGCCCATCGATCACCTTGATCGGGGCACCGGTAATAAAGCGGGGCAACAGGGACAAGGATGAGGGGCCACAGATGTTTCACTAACCAACCTATACTAAGCATTTAGGATAGCAGGAATGGTATCAACAACAGTTACAAAAACAGGCTATGCATCAGAATAGGAGCAATCAATTACAGTAGCAAAATCTAATGCAAGCACGAGAGAGAAGGAGTGGACAATATAGAAATGATCAAGGGGGTTTTGCTTGCCTGGAAGCTCTGCGGTGAAAGAGGGGACGTCGACGACGTAGTCGTACTCAGAAGCAGCGTCGGGCTCGGGGTCTACCGGGGAGAAGAGGGGGAAGAAACAATAAATACAAAGCAAACAAATGCAACACAGATGCATGGCATGGTGATATGCTGTGCTAGTGGTGACCTAACGCAGTGCTACACGTTACTGACGGCGCGGGAAAATATCTGGGAATATTTTCCCTGTTTTAGGCATCTGTCAAACAGATAAACCGGAGGGGAAGGTTCCATGTTTGTAGTGTTGTGGTCATGTGACAGCTTCATGGAGGGCATATTCGGATTCGTCTCGTTTTTCTGATCAACTTTCATGTAGAAAACTTTTTCATCCGAGCTACGGATTAATTTCTATGATTTTTCAAAGTTTTAAACAATTTTCTGAAATTCCTGGAATTAATTTTAATCCGAAAATAACAGAAAAAGCTTTATTGCGTTAGCATTTCGTCAGGGTGATGTCAGCAGTCAACCCAGCCGGTCCAGGTCAAACCTGACCGCTGGGACCCACATGGAAGTGACACAGTGGCTAATTAGAGGGTTAGATTAACTAACTGGGTTAATTAGAGGGTGGGGCCCCACTATCAGTGAATAATTAGTTATTATATTAATTTTAATTAGGAAAATAGTTTAATTAGTAAGTGGGGCCCGCCTGCCAGCGACTGGGGCTGCCCAGTTAGCACGGTTGACCGGTCAACGCGGTCAACCGGGCCCCTGGGACCCACTGGCAGTGTCCCAGGGTGGGCCCCAGGCCAGCGCCATGTCGGATCACCGGCGTCTAAACGCCGGCGATGTCGAAACGCGGCGGAGGGTCACAGCCGACGTCGGGATTCGTCTACGGGCGACCGTTTCGAGCGCGGCCGGGCTCATTCGAACGAGCGGACGATGCCGCGTCGATCTGTGGCGGTGGCGGAGGCTGCGGTGGCCAGAATCGACGGCGATGGGCTCGCGAGCGGGCGCCAGAGTTCGGGCAATGGCGGAAACGCAGCACCAGCGTGCAAACGGGCAAACGGCGAAGCTAGCGAGAGCCTACGCGTTGCGGCGAGGACGATGGGCACGGGCCCGTGACCATTTGGTCACCGTAGCCACGCCGGCGTCGAGCTCGTGCGGCGGAGCACTTCGGTCGTGGGCGTATCGAGCGCTAGGGGAGGCGCGTGATGTGGCAAATAGAGGGGAACGGCGAGGAGCTCACCGTGGGAGCGCAAGGAGGCTCGGTGGGGGCTTAGTAGCAGCAGGGTGGCTGGAACCGACGACGAACGCCGGCGGATCCGAGGAAGAAGACGAGGACGTAGCGGTCGCTATAGTGCTCCCCGGCTCGAATGGCTGGCACCAAGCGACGGAGTAGATGATGGCGAAGTGAACGGACACGGCTGCGCGGCGCGGGGACGATTGTGGCCGCGGGATCGACGGCGAACGGCGGCGGCTGCGCTCGGGTGCGGGTGGGAGAGAGCGAGCGAGCGAGGGATAGAGGGGGAAGAGTGGCTGGGTGTGGTGACGAGGCCGAGGGGCATCGCCCTTATGCCCTCGCCGCCCTGTAGCGTCGCCGTGTCGACCGGTCGCCGGAGCGCGCGCGCGCGGCCAGGGGCCCGGCGACACGCGGGGAGAGAGAGCGGGAGAAGGAAGGAGAGAGATAGAGGTGGGCTAGGCCGGTGCACTGTGCACTTAGGCCCAGTCCATAGTAGATTTTCTTCAATTCCCCTTTTTCTCTTCTGTTTTTCTTTTTGCAGTAAGGTTTTGCAATATTTTTGAGCTGCCAAACGACTTTTGAAAAATATGTGACTTGGCCACATAAATACAATGCAATTTTCTGCACTGCCACAAAAAGTTTGGGAGAGATTTGAATCCATTTGAATTTTTCATAAATGGAATAGCATTTAGATATGCTGCTTTAGCACTATTTTAATTGCTATAGTCCATTTTAGCAATTAAGTGATGTTGTTTTCCTGAACAAATATTTGTTATGGAATATTTGCTAAATGATGAACTATTTTGCAGCAATTTTTGTGCAACTTCAAATTTCATATATAATTTCAATTGAATTCAGTGGTGGAATTTAAAAATGAGATATGAATCCACTGTGATCAAGCATTGCAATTCAAGGTGACTTAGCATAATCATGATGGATTACTGTAGCTCATTACATTGGGGTGTTACATCATGTCAATGGCAATGAGCATACGATTTATTTTCCGAAGAAACAAAGTTCGGTGAATGGTATCAATTGTATTGAAAAGGTTTCGATAATCACTATTGGGGGATTCAAATTTCCTCTTCCTACTGTCAAAAAGAAATATGAAATTCTCATTGTTGGGGAGATGCATATCCCCGTTGAGGTAACTTAGTGTTATACGAAAAATTCTTCGGTTTCATGTCACTCGGAAATAGTTTGTTAATAAGACTTGATCAACCTTATTAATGGATTCTTTCTGAAGAGCATGTGGTCGATGAATTTAGTAAGCACAACTTTCTGTAATCTTAGTTTGCTCTCTGTTATTTTTAGTTTAAATAAAATAAAATGCCATGATTATCCTGTTTTCTGAATTATCTGTGCAATAAAAAATGGCCCAAAAATAAAAGTGCTCAGAATGCAATAAAATTTTAACATTATTTTTTCTGGAATATATATGAATTTTTGGCATTGAGAACAACCCAGGGGGGTGCACCTGTTGCCCACAAGGCAACAGGGCGCGGCCACCCCCCAGGGCGCGCCAAGATGCCTTATGGGTCCCACAGGGACCCACTCACTTATCCATTCAGCCCACTTCATCTCCTACCTCCAAAAAAAAAATCTTTGTAGCTCTCTCTCTCTCATGTTCTTGCTCCAAACCTGAGATTTTCGATCTCTTTGCTCGGAGCTCCGTTTCCAAAACTGTTTTGAGGGATTGCTCCTTGGTATGTGACTCTCCCATTGCTCCAATTAGTTTTTGCTTTAGTGGATTATATTTTGCAGAAATTGCTGCTATTGGTGCTACTGAAAATGAGCTTGCATGTTGAATTCTTTGAGTTCTAAGTAGTTTGAATGCTTGATATAGCCTCTAGGCACTTGTATGAGTAGTTGCTATCAATCTTGTGAAGTTTTGTTAACATCTTTTTGTGGTCCAAAAAATTTCAGAAATTTGTTTGTAGGAAGATGAACATTTTCAGGAGGAGTTCTTCAAGGAGGAGGTCCTCCGAGGCATCATCGAGTGAAAGCCCAGCACGCCAATCATATGTTGAACCAAGGGCAAGTTCGGTGCGAGGTGCCGAAGGAAAATCATGTCGATGGCCGTGCAACGAGTTCATGCTAGGTGCAGGCATCAAGGAAGAATTTGACCAATATATTCACAACACCGAGCTCTCTGCCTTCATCGCAGATAAGCCACCGTAGCACTACAACCTTACTCATTTATTCACTCAAAACTTTGAATATCATCCGCGCACCTCTAGAGTTTTATTTCATCTCTATGATAGATCTTATAGTATGCCTCTAGAAGAATTCTGTGAGGCCTGCAAAATTCTGTTTTGGGGTTCACTTAGTGAACCGCGACAATCTGATTATGAACTGTTTCTCAACAGTCTGTGCAATGGTGAGGATAGGGGAGTTACGCAAGCTAGGATAAAGAGCATTCACTTTCCCGCTATTCGCTACTTTGCACTTTTTAATGGCAAATGCATTATTGGTAAACAAGACTGTAGTGCACTTTGTGCCCCTGACCTGAGCCTTATTCATGCCGCTTTAACGGGTAGTAGACACTATAATCTTGGGGCAATTGTTACACGTAGGTTGCACCTCGGGTAATGGTGATTTGTATGGAGGAATTTATGCCTCCCGAGTAGCTGCAAGGCTAGGGGTCTCGCCCAGGCCTAATGATCATCTTTTACCTGATAAATATTTGAATTTTGAGGCAATGCAGAACCATGAGTTTATTAAGCGCAATACTCGCAGATATGACTATAACTTAATATTCGATAAATATCATTCTGTGTTTGTTGTTTTGCCTGCTCCTGTCCTCTTTGATTTGCAGAACAAACAGAGATATTTTCTTCATGAGAATGAGGTGCACGAGTACAACACGGCAGTTGAGGCTGCCCGTCTGGCTGAGGAGGCGGCTCAGAACGCCTCCGCAAGCTACCACTTCGATTATTATCCTGGACAACCATGGCAGTAGACCAAGCTAGGCCAAAAGCCTAAGCTTGGGGGAGTACGTATTTCTCACCAAAATTACATTCATATTCACACATTCATTCTAGTCATCGGTGTTCATACTTTTTCATTGTATCATCCATGTTAGTTTTGTTTTCGCTTTCTTCTTGTGTGTTCGAAAAACTTCAAAAACCCAAAAATATTTCTCGCTTCTTTTCGGTTTTTCTTTCCTGTTTGTTAGTTTGTAATATTAAAAGAAAACCCAAAAAGATTTCTCGTTTCTTCTTTTGCTTGTTAGGAGTTCTCCCGTGTAAATAGTTTTTCTCGGTTTTCGTTTTTCTTCTTTAATTTGCTTTCTTCAGAAAAACTAAAAACTCCAAAAATATTTTAGTGTGTTTCTCTGAATTTCTTTTCTTTTTGTTGAGTCGTAGTAGGGAGAAGACCACGATGAAAATGTTGAGTGGCTCTCATGTGCTTTAATGTTGATCTAACGAAGAGTAAATTTTACCTTGTCTTCTCCCTTGAATAAAATGTTTGCAGATTCCAGCTTAGTCCATGGCACTCTTGCACTATTATTATTTTCACATCATTCAGTCGTGCAAGTGAAAGGCAATAATGACGATGATTTGATGAAGTGACTGTGGCAAGGAAAAGCTGGTATGAACTCTTCTTGTTTTTGTTTTTGTAAATATGTTTAACTCAGTATCCATGATTCAGCATATTATGAGTAAACATGTTTGTGATGACAATTAGAGATTATAGTTGCTCATGCCATGCTTAAGTAGCTAGGAGTGGATAATGATTTATCTTGGATGTCAACATGCATTAAAATGGTTGTGATGTAGTATGTTAATATGGTATCCTCCTCTGAATGTTTCAAGTGGCTTGACTTGGCACATGTTCATGCATGTAGTTGATTCAAAACAAACATAGCCTCCACGATATTTATGTTCAGGGTGTCTATATCCTACTCATGCTAGTATTCAATGTTAATTATTCCCAATGCATGATCATGACCGTTTTCGCTCTCTAGTTGGTCGCTTATCAACCTATTTGCTAGCCTTCACTTGTACTAAGCGAGAATTCTGCTTGTGCATCCACAATCCTTAAACCAAAGTTGTTCCATATGAGTCCACTATATCTACCTATATGCGGTATTACTCTGCTGCTCCAAGTAAATTTGCATGTGCCATCTCTAATCATTCAAATAAACATCCGTTTTGTGTGCCTGTACCGCTCATGGAGCGACAGGGGGCGGTCAATATCTTCCATGCTAAGCGGGTTATTCTCGAGATGAGTGTTTATTCACTTGTCATTGCACGAGAGAGGTTGGTATGTGGGATGCCCAGTCCTATGCTTGAAATCGAAAATACATAATGCAAACAAACTCCCCCGAAAAGTTGTTGGTATGGAGGGCACCCGAGGATTCGGCTAGCCATGGCTTGTGTTGGTATGGTGGAGGGGGAGTAAACTTTACCTTTCCGCTTGGGAACCGCCTATAATGTGTTTAGCATGGAAGATATTGAAAACTCTCGGTCATGACGTTGACAGGAAAAGTACACCTCCCAAATTTATTTTTCATCTCTGATTTAAGCTTCGAGCTCTGGCACCGCTGCAAATCCCTGCTTCCCTCTGTGAAGGGCCTATCTATTTACTTTTAGGTTATTTACTTTATGTTATTTTACTTTTATTGTTGAGTCTCACCTTCTTGCACTAAGCGCCAATCCTGAGAGCACTATTGTCATCCTTATGCATTGAGTATAGTTAAAGTTGTGTGCATCATGACTGGATCTCTTCTACCCTGAATTACAATATTTAGTCACTGCTTGAACTTTGGAGGTGCTCTGCATTTATGTTTTGCGGTCTCAGAAAGGGCTAGCGAGATACCATGTTATCATATTATATCTTGATTGTTTTGACAAATTGTTGGCATTTAAGATATGTTATTATTGCTCTCTAGTTGATTATGCCATTGATATGAGTAAATATAGTTTCTAAGTGTTATTATGAGCATGGTTAGTTCATGATCTTTGCTGAAAACCTGGGTACTATTTAAGCTTATATACATATACAAGAACAAAAGAGTTCGTAAAAGTTTTTCTGTATCACTTTCAGTTTGTCAACTGAATTGCTTGAGGACAAGAAATGAGTTAAGCTTGGGGGGGTTGATACGTCTCCATCGTATCTATTTTTCCAAACACTTTTGCTCTTGTTTTGGACTCTAATTTGCATGATTTGAATGAAACTAACCCGGACGGACGCTGTTTTCACCAGAACTACCATGGTGTTGTTTTTGTGCAGAAATCAAAGTTCTCGGATTTGGAAAAAACTTTTTGGAGAATTTTTATGGAATATATAAAAATTATTGGCGCAAGAATCAACAGAAGAGGGGCCACCTATTGCCCACAAGGTAACAGGGCGCGACCCCCCCTAGGGCGCGCCCTGATGCCTTGTGGGGCCCACAGGCGGCCGTCTGACCTAATTCCAGCGCTATAAATTCTCTTTCCCCGAGGAAAAAATAAGAGAAGAAGTTTCATCGCGTTTTACGATATGGAGCCGCCGCCACCTCCTGTTCTTCATCGGGAGGGCTGATCTGGAGTCCGTTCGGGGCTCCGGAGAGGGGGATTCGATGCCGTCGTCATCATCAACCATCCTCCATCACCAATTTCATGATGCTCACCACCGGGCGTGAGTAATTCCCTCGTAGGCTTGCTGGACGGTGATGGGTTGGATGAGATTTATCATGTAATCGAGTCAATTTGTTAGGGCTTTGATCCCTAGTATCCACTATGTTCTGAGATTGATGTTGCCATGACTTTGCTATGCTTAATGCTTGTCACTAGGGCCCGAGTGCCATGATTTCAGATCTGAACCCTTTATGTTTTCATGAATATATTTATGTTCTTGATCCTATCTTGCAAGTTATATGCACCTATTACGTGTTATGATCCGCATACCCCAAGGTGACAATAATTGGGATTCTTTCCGGTGATTGCCGTAGTTTGAGGAGTTCGTGTATTCACTAAGTGCTAATGCTTTGTTCCGGTTCTCTATTAAAAGGAGGCCTTAATATCCCTTAGTTTCCTTAAGGACCCCGCTGCCACGGGAGGGTAGGACAAAAGATGTCATGCAAGTTCTTATTATAAGCACGTATGACTATATACGGAATACATGCCTATATTACATTGATGAATTGGAGCTATTGTGTATCGCCCTAGGTTGTGACTGTTATATGATGAATATCATCCAACATAATTATCATCACCGATCCAATGCCTACGACTTTCTCATATTGGTTTCTGCTAAGTTACTTTGTTGCTACTGCTTTACAATTGCTACAAACTGTTACTGTTACTGTTACTGTGTTACTATTACTACTGCTATTGAAACTATCATACTACTGTGCTACTAAATATTCTGTTGCAGATATTTTATCTCCAGGTGTGGTTGAATTGACAACTCAACTGCTAATACTTGCAAATATTCGTTGACTCCCCTTGTGTCGAATCAATAAATCTGGGTGAAATACTACCCGCGAAAACGGTTGCGATCCCCTATACTTGTGGGTTATCAGAGCACATGAGGAACTATTCATCCAAAGAATCCTTAGAGCTCGAACTGTTTAAAGAACTAGAACGAGCAATGGTGGAGGGCGAAGCTTGAGCAGCAGCAGAGCTTCCAGCTTTTGCTTCGGGAGTGGCATCTGGCTTCTTCGTGGTGCGCGGCTCATCAGGGTGAAACACAACAGTGCAGGCAGTGTCTTCCAACTCGTCATCTGGCTCGGTGAATAACATGTCTGTTGAGGAAGATCTCTGGGGCAGCACAGATGTTTGTCTTCGAATGCGAGGAACTTCAAATAGCTCAAGATAATCATGATCTTTATCAATTCCCTTGGCATGAAGTTGAGCTCTCGTGTAGTGCTTGCGCAGAAGTGTGCAGGAGCGCTTCTTATGTTCGTCGCCATTAGAAGAGTTTGGCAAGCATAATTGTGAAGCAAATTAATCTCGGCCATCATGTGAACTTTCTCCTTTCTGTCCAGTTTGATGTGGCTCTCCATGGACTGCTGAGTGCGAAGGCAAATCTCATAGAGAGTAGGATATTCATTCTTCAGAATTTCAACCGTAGCTTTCTTAACCTTTGGTGTAGGCACAGGAGCATTCTCTTCAGCATCAACTGGTGCCTTGCCCTTGCCGATGTCCTGGACAATCCAAAGAGTATCGCGGACCGGTGGAATATAAGTTTTTCGTATGTTGGGTCAAAAGAACTTCTTCCCGGTGATCTGCTCGATTGCATACCGAATCCATGGAGCATATGGCTTCAAAGGTTGAGGGGTATCAGCAGCATAAGCCAGGTTCCGAAGAAAAAGATCTGACAAGTCAAAGTGAATGCCAACAGAAATAGGTTGAAGAACATTTGCCACAATTCCGCTAATGGATTCGGGCCTGTTGGTTGGTGTGACAGAATTGCACAGAATGTGGAACAACACTTTGTTCTCGTAGGACAAATTCTTCGGATTCACTTCGGTGCATGCATCTCCAACTATCTCCGGATCCATCAACAGGTGCAGTTGAGCTTTGGTTGTCTCCCAGAAATGCAATCTGTGTTCGTGGGACTCATCGAACTCAAAGCGAGGGAAATGCAGCATGGTAGCAAACTTTTCAGCAGTGCAAGTGATTTTCTCATTTTCAGTCATCCATTTGAAAACCTAAGTGTTGCTGTCTTCCAAGCTTCCTGAAACATATAGCATGGCATAGAACTGTAGAATTACTTCTCGGTTCCAACCATGGTTGAAACGAAGGAAACTGTTTAGGTGCACTTGTTCAAGCTGCTCAATGATGTGGTGGAAACACGATAACTCTTCATGTTCAGCAAAATCGAGAATCTTGTGCTTAAAGATGCGATTTTGAAGTACAGAATATGTGATAGAATACAGCTTGTTCCTGGGTCCAAAACCTGGGTGACAAAGATTTCCTTTCTCCTTCATATGGGCTGGTTCCGAAGAATGCAAGTTTGGACTTATGAAGCTTTTCATTGAAAGCTGGTCCATTCGGGCCAGTTTCATCTGGGAAGAGCGGGAAGGTTTCCAAAGTATTTGGCGGTGCATCTTCCATATGCCAGATCCAAACATCATCTGGTGCAGACATATTTTCATCGATGGGTTTGAGTGGGGCACTTGCTTTCTTTGATTTTTCTTTCGCTGATGGCTTCGAAGAACTTGATGAACCATCATTTTTGCTCGCTGGAACTCCGTCAGCGGTTGACAGTGCTTTTGGCTCTAGGGCTTTTTCTTCAACTTTCTTTTCAGCATTTGGAGGCACAATGGCCTTTCCTTCGGACCTTGGTGAGACTTGGACTAGTGCGACTTCATCATCTCCCTTTTCTTCCTCTCCCTACTTAAAATCAGTGGAACGAGGAGCAGGGTCAACATCCATCCGAGTGGGAACTGCGGAAGGTGAGACCGGGGGTGTTTCCTTTCGGGGAGCACTCTGCTCCCCCTCAAGCTATACTTTCTCCTCCGCGCTAGGCTTGGAGGGCAGGACAGGCTCGTTCCTCAGTGGGGATGGAACATCCTTCTCAACTTCGATTTCCTCATCGGTTTCTTCTTCGGGAGCCTGCTGCTCCAGTGGTACATTTTCTTCAACTGGCACATCTAAGAAAACTTCGAGTCTTGCTTCATGGGCCTATGGCCCGAGTATAAAAATTTCATCAGCACCAGCAAAATGTTGTGCTTCTTCGTGAACTGGAGAT
This sequence comes from Elymus sibiricus, assembly GCA_039707655.1. Classification (NCBI taxonomy): domain Eukaryota; kingdom Viridiplantae; phylum Streptophyta; class Magnoliopsida; order Poales; family Poaceae; genus Elymus; species Elymus sibiricus. The sequence goes on from CM077676.1 coordinate 292,560,806, forward strand.
GGTGGAGCTTGTTGCAGAGGAGCACTTTGGCTCAGAGGAATGGCGTCTGTGGCGACAGGTATCAGATGGCGATCTTTATTTTCCTTCGGCTTGCTAGCCCTGGCCCTTGCTTTTCGACATTTTTCCTCGGCAATTCTTCTCTTGGCAAGTTTAGCTTGCCGCTCAATCTCTTCATTTCTTCTATCACAAATTTGAGCAACCTCCATATGCATTCGGGAGTGCCAGTTAACCTTGTTCGTGCGGATAACGTTGATAGCTTTTGTGATTGCCAAAATTTCCTTCGCGGGACCTTTTGATTCAAATTCGATCTTCTCTTGTCTCTGCATCTTCTCCAGAACCTGCTTGTCCTTCACATCTTTGTTGAGCTCCTTTGAGATTTTTCTCAACTCGGCGAATTGTTTGGTCACCAGCTTGGTGAGATCCTCTAGCAGACCCAAACTGCTCAAATCGTCAGAATTCGCATCATAAGCAGCGTTGTCAATGATGTCGATGAAATAGTGGAAATCATATTTCTTCGATTCCTCTTTGGTAGCAGGATCTCAAACTTTGCCTTCTTGGCAGCAGATTCAACTTCTTCTGCAACTTGTATCTTTCTCTTCGCAACAGTTTTGGTCAACTTCTTCGGTGGAACAGAGACCGAAGGTTTGTCAGCAGGTTTCTCTATAGTATGTCTTGGAGATCTTCTCGGCGATGGCCAAACTTTCGTTGGCGATGGACTCTTCGAGGTCTTATCCAAGATAGCCAACATTTCATACTACAAATCCTCACCAGCATCTTCTTCGTAGTTGGAAGAGTACTCAGCCGAATCAGATGCAGCCTTCTTGTTTCTCTTCGAGATGATTTTCCTTCATGGCTTTGCAGCACTGGAAGGTTCATCCTTCTTCAAACAACTTGCTTTTGAGGTAGAGGCACACTCCTTCTTCAACACATCCTGCTGGGTCAGCTCAACATTTTTCGCTTCGGTTTGCTTGGCCTTGGCTTCCTTCGCATCTCGCTTAGCTTTTTGCCTTGGCCCTTGATACGTCTCCAATGTATCTATAATTTTTTATTGTTTCATGCTACTATATTATCGATCTTGTATGCTTTATATACCATTTTATATCATTTTTGGGAACTAACCTATTAACTCAGTGCCCAGTGCCAGTTGCTGTTTTCTGCTTGTTTTAGGTTTTTCAGAAAATCCATACTGAACGGAGTCCAAACACGATGAAACTTTTTGACGATTTTGTCTGGACCAAAAGAGACCCTAGAAGCTTCGGGGGGAGTCCAGATGACAAACGAGGAGACGACAAGGCAGGGGGGCGCGCCCTGCCCCCTTGTGGGCCCCCTGTTGCTCCGTTTACCCTAATTCCTGGCCTATAAATTCCCAAATATTCAGAAACCCCTAGGAGAGGCCACGAAACAATTCTTCTGTTGCCGCAAGCCTCTGTTCTTCCGCAATCCCATTTGGAGGCCTTTTTTGGTACTCTGCCGGAGGGGGGATCCATCACAAAGGCCATCTTCATCAACCTTGCTGCCTCCATGATGATGTGTGAGTAGTTCCCATAGGACCTACGGGTCCATAGCAGTAGCTAGATGTCTCTCTCTCTCTCTCTCTCTCTCTCTCTCTCTCTCTCTCTCTTTCTCCGTCTCTTTTGATCTTCAATACAATAATCTCTTCTGAGATCAATCCGATGTAAACTTTTGCGGTGTGTTTGTTGGGATCCGATGAATTGTGGGTTTATGATGAGATTATTCATTGAAAGTAATTGAGTCTTTTATGAGATTTGTTATGTGTGATTTTATAGCCTTGTATTTCTCTCCAATCTATCCGTCTTCTTTGGCCAAGTAGATTGATTTATCTTCAGTGGGAGAGGTGCATGGTAGTGGGTTCAATCTTGCGGTGACCTTACTCTGTGATAGGAGGATTAGCAAGGCACGTATCGTATTGTTGCTACTAAGGGTAAAACGACGGGGTTCAAACATATTAGTTGGTCTTACTTTGTCTACATTATGTCATCATGTGTAACATCCCAAAATTCTAAATTTTGGAATGTTATATTAAATTAAGTAATGATGATTGTTTTGTTGTGACACTGATTGAATTTGAGTGGAATTTGAAACTTTTTGAATGTTTAATTGAATATTAAATGAGAGGGAATAAAAGGACTTTCCCAAATATTTATTTTTGATATTTAATTGGATCTTATTTGGGTTTTCATATTTAAAGAAATCCAATTAAAAAAAAAACTTTGAGAGAAGGTAATATGACTCCTTCAAAAGAAAAAGAGTTGGAAATGATTTGAAATTTCCTTTGGATTTTCATTCTTGAAGTTATTCAAAGTTTCCATTCAGAAAAGATGTGAAAAGTGTTTTAATAAATAAAACAGAAACTATTTGCAAAAGATTTGAAAATCAAATTCAAATCTAATTTGGGTTTATTAGAAAATTATATATTTTTTAAAGTAATTTATTTGTCTCTGGAAAATAGTCCATATTTGTCTTTGTTTTATTTTGAGAATTTTGATATATATATTGTCTAGGAAAAGTTCTTTTTTTTTTTATGGCTATTTTTCTTCTCTGTTATATTCAAAAAAAATGAAAGCCCACTGGCCAGGCCAGCGCTAGCCAGCCACCTCCCCAACCGGTGAAAACCGGCCCACGGCCTGCCCGCGCGCGAAAGCGCTAAGCGCCGACCGCCCGCCCCGTGTCCCTCTCTCACTCGCTCGCCCGCAGCCGCCGACAGGTGGACCCCACCTGTCGGGACTTTCTTCTCCACGGCAACCGGAGACCGCGACGCGCATGACAGCACCGCTGGCGAATCCACTCGGGATTCTATCCCGAGAGCAACCCCTCGCCCACGAAACTCCGCCTATATAATCCCCAGCCTCCCCTCATCCAATTTTTGTCAAAAAATTCTCCTACCGAGCCCTAGGGAGCCGTCCCGATCTCGCCGGAGTTCCACCTCCCGAAGCTTCTGCTGCTGTCGACTTCAGCGCCACCGAAGGTTCCCGAGCACCCCTGTCCCTTTGTTTCTCTCTCCCTCGAAGCGCCGCATCCCGCTGACCTCTTTTCTCGCGCAGCTCCGCACGGGAGCGACGTCCCCGACGACTTCCGCATCTCGCCGGTGCCGCCCGAGCTCGAACCGCGCGTGGCCGTGGCCACAGGCCACCCCAGAAGCCGTGAAGGCCGCCCTCGTGATCGCCTCATCGCACTGGACCCCGTCGTGTTCTTCCATGATGCCGAGGACCACCGGATCCGTCACCCGCCTCGACCCTGGGCCACCTCGCCGTCATCTACCCCCCCTCCAGCGCCGCCGAACGATCGTAGTAAGCCGCCACTGCCCCCCCGTTCGATCTAAATTCGATGGCTTAGATTAGATCCGAAGTGGTATGCGTTTTTTTAGTTGTCCGGTTTAGTCGAACCGAACTGGTGGTTTAATAAAACCGATCGGCCGGTCTAGTTCTTTAGGTCGAGCCGAAGCATTTTACTTATGTTCCGGCCGTCCGCCGTTTAATCGTGCAGCGAACACCTCTATGGCCAATCCGAGTTCGCCGCGTGGCACTCTAGCCACGATCGGCCGATTCTTAATATTTTCAAATTCAGATTTCTTTCTGATTTTCCTTTTAGCATATCTTTAAATCTATAGATCCAATTTCAGTGATTCTTTTTCCTACGGTTTCATAAAAATCTCATCTATCCAGAAAAACCAAACTAAAAATATTTTTGATTTTTTTTAAATTTGAATTTGACCAAATTTGCTTTAAACCCTAAATTGCTAATAACTTTTATTTAAAAATAGGGTTTTAGTTAATTCTTTTGCTACTGATCTCTATATGTTATATCTATCCAGAGGACTAATAAAAATAATTTTGCTTATATAAAAATATATAATACGATCAGATTTGAGATCTATTTTAAAAAGGCCATAACTTTTGCATTATAAAACCTTTTTAGGTGATTCTTTTTGCTAAGTAAAACTAATAGCACATACTTTCTGTTAAAATAAAGTTTATAATATTTTGCTACTGTTAAAAATATATTTCTGTCCAGGAACTTTATTTGATTGTTTTGGAGTTTCGTGAATCTTCTATTTGGTTTCTTTTTGATCTTTGAGTGATTGCTTAGGTGTGGTTATAATTGCTTGCTTACGATAGATTGACCGGAGTGTGACGAGTAGAACTATCATGATTATGAGTGCGAAGAATCTTCATCAACAGTACAAGGCAAGTTCACTTGATCATGATTTCAAACCTATGTTTTATTTGCATTTAGTAGTTATCCTCTTCCACCATGCATGCAAAGTAGGTAATTGGAAACTTGGACTTGAGTAGTATCATGAGGTAGGAACCCAATGCCCTTGTTACTGAGCCTGGGAACGTTATCATTTTATTTGCTATGCTTAGTAGATGGGGATTGGTATGAGTGTTCATGGAAGTTGTGAGAGTGATGATTTATAAGTGATGACAACAACCCACAAGATTTGACGACAACTTCATGAACGATGACGATGACGTCAAGACTCAAGACATGTTTTCAATATACCTCTGGGTGGAGGACGGTTTTGGTGGGCACCCTGGAGCTACCAGTGGATGACCCGGGATGCATGGAGAAGCGCCAAGACATCTTGCGGAAAGCTTCACCTAGGCCAAAAGAGACGAATGGATACTTCAAAACTGGAAGCTTACCTGTGCAACCACAAGATGGTATCAGAGCACATGTTGACTGTAGGACGTGACCCCTAGAAACTGGCAAGCCCTTAGGAAATGATTTCTCTAAAACTTTATTTTCAAAAAGATCCCCTAACTCTCATCTTTTCTGAACTTTACACCCTCTTACCTCAAATCGTTAGAAAATACCCCTTTCCCTTTTTGACCACATGGAGGATCAACTGATGAGACCACTTCGAGAAGGACAAGATATCGAACAACTGAGGATCACCCCAGAGTAAAGAGAATTTCACCATGCATTAGAAGAATTGAAGCTACAACAGTTTAAGACTCCGAAGACTCGAAGAATTTGAAGACCCTGAAAAATTCCAATATTTATATGACCTTTAGAAGAACAAACCCCTGATGTATACTCCCGTTAGATAAGATGAATTGTGAGCTGTCATTTGTGTGTGTTTTCACGCCAGCCACAAATCAAAACCTGTTTTCAAAACTATATTGTTTGTATTGTGTGTATCTCTCTATATTCCTCTCTCTTACCACATCCCAAAACCCTTGGACCCAATAGATGAAGAATGAAGATGGACTTGTATTCCAGAGATTTATGACACAACTGGAAGTAGCACAGTGGATACAGAACATGGAAGATCGCATGAAGGAGTACAGTATTGAAGGAGAGTATATGGTTCCATACACCCTACGGCACATCACACGAGGTACTGCAACATGGCGAGAGATACATCAAGCTGTACAAGGATGGAATGGAGCAAATGCTTGGGAAGAATTCAAGATGATTCCATTGAGATCCCGTCTTATCCGGAAGCACTGTGATGACCCGAAGAAGAAACCTTGTGCATGCAAGATTTGCGGAGAAATAGGACACACCCAGGAAGAACACAAGGATGGATGTCCTCATTGTGAAGAAAATCACCCAGGGGAAGAATGCCCAACTAGGCAGGTGACATGTTTCTTGTGTGAAGGAACTACTCATTACCCGGCTCAATGCCAAATTTACCCCAAGGTACAAGAAGTCATCAAGCAACAGAAGGAAGCCATGAAGGAAGCCCTCAAGGAAAGTTTAGAAGACCCTGTGATAAAGGAAGACGTTGAAGACACAGATGAAGAAGGGCTAAATAATTTTTACTCCAATGCAAGTTATTCATGTGGAGAAGAAGGACATTTTTCACAATATTGCACAAAGGAAAGAAAAGAGTATCTGGGAAACTTCCCGACAAAAGAAGTGGAGTTTGATCCACAGGAAATAGAATCTCTGATTAGTACGAAGAAATCCAGGAAGAAGAAGAGAAAGTATACCAGAAAGAGCCGAATCTCTGCACGGAAGGACCTGAGTTATATCACATGTCTCAAGTTCAAGACCTTAGGTCACTACGCCACTATGTGCCCTGGAAAGAAACCAATAACCCAAGGAGCAGACGCAATCACTAAGAAGCCCCTGGACTTGTCTGACGTCATTTGTTTGCGCTGTAAGGAAGCAGGGCACTTTGCCAGAAATTGTCCCAATGAGAAGGAGGCTTGTGCTAAATAGTTGAGGAAACCCTCTTATATAGTGGAAGTGTTGAGTTGAGGCATGTAATGGAAATGTAGTAGATTGTAGTAATTGGAGAATCAATAAAGTTGGCATGTCATAATCATTTGTATTGATTTGGATTTTTATGAGTTGTCACTATATAGGCAATGCACGAAATCATGATACATGGAATAAGATTTTGAAGGAACTAGTGTTTTTCATTTTAAGGGTGGTAGAACCCAACATCATTACCCGAATAAAAGAGCTAGTGGTTAGCTACGTCAGACCTTGGAATGGACAAGTCAATGATGAGTCCGGTTAATTACATCCTAGTTTCGCACCAAGAGAAGGAAGGGATACAATACAATTGGATGGATTTAAGAATGCTAAGGAAGCCGGATGTTGGAATAATGATCAGTTACAACCCGATGATGAGTTCAAACTTTACAAGTGGTGAGATGGGCCACAACACACAGGCCCCAGGACCTGACAAGAAGCAAGCACACTCTTGCTGAAGGAAGAAACCTGGTAGAAGCTATGACTTTACCAACAACGATCTTATAGAAGTTTACGCAAACCCGAGAGTTGTGGAGAAACGATAGATGTTTTGTTTGGCTTGCAAAATCAATGGATTTATCCGAACCTAGTTCGTCGACAGGAGGAATTCTACAATGCTTGTGAGGATGACCGAGTGTTAGAATGCAAGATTCGCTAAACCATATACAAGGTAATGATTTGGGTGTGGAATGGATTGATCACCATGCCGACTTACTCTTATTATTCGCTTTTGCTATGTGGGATGGTAAATCTTGAGTGACTTACCTATAGTAGAGAGACGACGATGTGAAGCCTAAACCTTAGAATGGTACGACGTTTCACCCTTGTACAAGGCAGCCGTTGCCAACCATAGGTTATACGATGAGAATGAAACCCATACCCGTTTTCTGCAGGAACCCCGGTCAAATTTTTTTTGATGACCACCATGAGAATATCGATAGTTGGTTAGTATTGGCGCAAGACCTGTCGGCCAAGAAGATTCAGTATATGGAAGATCATTCTTTTGGAAAAGGACTCAAGGTCTTGAGGAAACATTATGCATATACCTGAAAAACATCAACGACGGCATTATTCAAAATGTGTGAGAAGACCAATGGTGTCAACCCTAAGGAGGAAGTACCCGAGTCTCGGATGGACCCTTGACTCTGATTCTAAGGGTGGTAGCACCCCAGGCCTTTGTGGCGATCAATGGATTTTCGAGAAGACCCCAAACCCTAACCTATTTTCTTTCTAGCCTCTTTGAATCTCGAGGGCGAGATTCATTTTAAGGGTGGTAGGTTTGTAACATCCCAAAATTCTAAATTTTGGAATGTTATATCAAATTAAGTAATGATGATTGTTTTGTTGTGACATTGATTGAATTTGAGTGGAATTTGAAACTTTTTGAATGTTTAATCGAATATTAAATGAGAGGGAATAAAAGGACTTTCCCAAATATTTATTTTTGATATTTAATTGGATCGTATTTGGGTTTTCATATTTAAAGAAATCCAATTCAAAAAAAAAACTTTGAGAGAAGGTAATATGACTCCTTCAAAAGAAAAAGAGTTGGAAATGATTTGAAATTTACATTGGATTTTCATTCTTGAAGTTATTCAATGTTTCCATTCAGAGAAGATGTGAAAAGTATTTTAATAAATAAAACAGAAACGATTTGCAAAAGATTTGAAAATCAAATTCAAATTTAATTTGGGTTTATTACAAAAATATATATATTTTTAAAGTAATTTATTTGTCTATAAAAAATAGTCCATATTTTTCTTTGTTTTATTCTGAGAATTTTGATATATATATATTGTCTAGGAAAAGTTCCTTTTTATTTTTCTTTTATGGCTATTTTTCTTCTCTGTTATATTCAAAAAAATAAAAAATGAAAGCCCACTGGCCAGGCCAGCGCTAGCCAGCCACCGGCCCAGCCAGCGAAAACCGGCCCACAGCCTGCCCACGCGCGAAAGCGCTAAGCGCCGACCGCCCGCCCCGCGTCCCTCTCTCGCTCGCTCGCCCGCAGCCACCGACAGGTGGACCCCACCTTTCGGGATCTTCTTCTCCACGGCAACCGGAGACCGCGACGCGCACGACAGCCCCGCCGGCGAATCCACTCGGGATTCTATCCCGAGAGCAACCCCTCGCCCATGAAACTCCGCCTATAAAATCCCCAGCCTCCCCTCCAATTTTTGTCAAAAAATTCTCCTACCGAGCCCTAGGGAGCCGTCCCGATCTCGCCGGAGTTCCACCTCCCGAAGCTTCTACCGCCGTCGACTTCAGCGCCACCGAATGTTCTCGAGCACCCCTGTCCCTTTGTTTCTCTCTCCCTCGAAGCGCCGCATCCCGCTGACCCCTTTTCTCACGCAGCTCCGCACAGGAGCGACGTCCCCGATGACTCCCGCATCTCGCCGGCGCCGCCCGAGCTCCAACCTTGTGTGGCCGTGGCCACAGGCCGTCCCAGAAGCCGTGAAGGCCGCCCTCATGATCGCCTCATCGCGCTGGACCCCGTCGTGTTCTTCCACGATGCTGAGGACCACCGGATCCGTCACCCGCCTCGACCCCGGGCCACCTCGCCGTCATCTTCCCCACCTCCGGCGCTGCCGTCCGATCGCAATAAGCCGCAACTGCCCCCTCCGTTCGATCTAAATTCGATGGCTTAGATTAGATCCGAAGCGGTACGTGTTTTTTTTTAAGTTGTCTGGTTTAGTCTAACCTAACCGGCGGTTTAATAAAACCGATCGGCCGGTCTAGTTCTTTAAGTCGAGCCGAAGCGTTTTACTTATGTTCCGGCCATCCGCCGTTTAATTGCACAGCGAACACCTCTATGGCCAATCCGAGTTCGCCGCGTGGCACTCTAGCCACGATCGGCCGATTCTTAATATTTTCAAATTCAGATTTCTTTCTGATTGTCCTTTTAGCATATCTTTAAATCTATAGATCCAATTTCAGTGATTTTTTTTCCTACGGTTTCATAAAAATCTCATCTATCCAGAAAACCAAACTAAAAGTATTTTTGATTTTTTTTTAAATTTGAATTTGACCAAATTTGCTTTAAGCCCTAAATTGCTAATAACTTTTATTTAAAAATAGGTTTTTAGTTAATTCTTTTTGCTACTGATCTCTATATGTTATATCTATCCAGAGGACTAATAAAAATAATTTTGTTTATATAAAAAAATATAATACGATCAGATTTGAGATCTATTTTAAAAAGGCCATAACTTTTGCATTATAAAACTTTTTTAGGTGATTCTTTTTGCTAAGTAAAACTAATAGCAAATACTTTCTGTTAAACTAAAGTTTATAATATTTTGCTACCGTTAAAATATGTTTCTGTCCAGGAACTTTATTTGATTGTTTTGGAGTTTCGTGAATCTTCTATTTGGTTTCTTTTTGATCTTTGAGTGATTGCTTATGTGTGGTTATAATTGCTTGCTTATGATAGATTGACCGGAGTGTGACGAGTAGAACTATCATGATTATGAGTGCGAAGAATCTTCATCAATAGTACAAGGCAAGTTCACTTGATCATGATTTCAAACCTATGTTTTATTTGCATTTAGTAGTTATCCTCTTCCACCATGCATGCAAAGTAGGTAATTGGAAACTTGGACTTGAGTAGTATCATGAGGTTGGAACCCAATGCCCTTGTTACTGAGCCCGGGAACGTTATCATTTTATTTGCTATGCTTAGTAGACGGGGATTGGTATGAGTGTTCATGGGAGTTGTGAGAGTGATGATTTATAAGTTATGAGAACAACCCTCAAGATTTGACGACAACTTCATGAACGATGACGATGACTTCAAGACTCAAGACATGTTTTCAATATACCCTCTGGGTGGAGGACGGTTTTGATGGGCACCCTGGAGCAACCAATGGATGACCCGGGATGCATGGAGAAGCGCCATGTCATCTTGCAGAAAGCTTCACCCAGGCCAAAAGAGACGGATGGATACTTCAAAACTGGAAGCTTACCTGTGCAACCACAAGTCAATATGGGCTCTGGCTTGGTTGACCTTAGTTGTGACTCTGGCCAAACGGTGCTAGCAGATGTAGCAGAACGGTAGGAATGGAATGGCACCAGCAGTGGTCCAGAGGAACTCTTTGAAAGACCTTGTTTCGGTCGTCCTGTTCTCAAACACCCTGAATTGCGAGGATGTAAAAGGAGGGATCGAATCTTGTGGGGAAAAGTGTGCAAACCTCTGCAGAGTGTAAAACTAATCGATTAGCCGTGTCCCCGGTTACGGACAATTTGAGCCTCTGGATTTGGAACTATCAGGAACTCTCATCACCACACCATGACTGATGAATTAATTGTCGGGGATTTAATAATAACTTTGGGATATGAGATTTTGGTTGACGGAACCATCTCATTAATAACAACACTTAGTAGTAACTGCCCGATTCTTTTGTAGAAGGGAAAAATCAGCCTTTCGGCAAAAACTCCGACCCAGAGCCACCACTGCCATATTTCATATAGTGATAGAGTTATTTTCATCTGCATTCATATGTGATCTTGCCAGTACATTCAACGTACTGACCTACATGGCTGTAACGTCTCATGTTGCAGGAATTATACGATGAGTAAGTGATACGTTAGGGGTACTTTGTCTACACTCAACTTTGCCGTTGGTGTTGATGGGACTCCACGACCTCTCTTGATATTTTCCGCTGTATGAATTAAGGTAATAGTATTTATGTTACTTTATACATGTGATTTTTCTGCTATTTCATCAAGTACTATGTGTGCTAGCATACCGATCCAGGGATGGCACATTAAGCATGGAGACTTGGATCCTTTTCGGAACCGGGTCGTTACAAGATGGTATGAGAGCACATATTGACTGTAGGACGTGACCCCTAGAAACTGGCAAGCCCTTAGGAAATGATTTCTCTAAAACTTTATTTTCAAAAAGATCCCCTAACTCTCATCTTTTCTGAACTTTACTCCCTCTTACCTCAAATAGTTAGAAAATACCCCTTTCCCTTTTTGACCACATGGAGGATCAACTGATGAGACCACTTCGAGAAGGACAAGATATCGGACAACTGAGGATCACCCCAGAGTAAAGAGAATTTCACCATGCATTAGAAGAATTGATGCTACAACAGTTTAAGACTCTGAAGACTCAAAGAATTTGAAGACCCTAAAGAATTCCAAGATTTATATGACCTTTAGAAGACCAAACCCCTGATGTATACACTCGTTAGATGTGATGAATTGTGAGCTGTCATTTGTGTGTGTTTTCCCGACAGCCACAAATCAAAACCTGTTTTCAAAACTATATTGTTTGTATTGTGTGTATCTCTCTATATTCCTCTCTCTTACCTCATCCCAAAACCCTTGGACCCAATAGCTGAAGAATGAAGATGGACTTGTATTCCAGAGATTTATGACACAACTGGAAGTAGCACGGTAGATACAGAAAATGGAAGATCGCATGAAGGAGTACGGTATTGAAGGAGAGTATATGGTTCCATACACCCTACGGCACATCACACGAGGTACTGCAACATGGCGAGAGATACATCAAGTTGTACAAGGATGAAATGGAGCGAATGCTTGGGAAGAATTCAAGATGATTCTATTGAGATCCCGTCTTATCTGGAAGCACTGTGATAACCCGAAGAAGAAACCTTGTGCATGCAAGATTTGCGGAGAAATAGGACACACCCAGGAAGAACACAAGGATGGATGTCCTCATTGTGATGAAAATCACCCAGGGGAAGAATGCCCAACTAGACAGGTGACATGTTTCTTGTGTGAAGGAACTACTCATTACCCGACTCAATGCCAAATTTACCCCAAGGTACAAGAAGTCATCAAGCAACAGAAGGAAGCCATGAAGGAAGCCCTCAAGGAAAGTTTAGAAGACCCTGTGATAAAGGAAGACGTTGAAGACACAGATGAAGAAGGGCTAAATAACTTTTACTCCAATGCATGTTATTCATGTGGAGAAGAAGGACATTTTTCACAATATTGCACAAAGGAAAGAAAAGAGTATCTGGGAAACTTCCCGACAAAAGAAGTGGAGTTTAATCCACAGGAAATAGAATCTCTAATCAGTACAAAGAAATCCAGGAAGAAGAAGAGAAAGTATACCAGAAAGAGCCGAATCTCTACACGGAAGGACCTGAGTTATATCACATGTCTCAAGTGCAAGACCTTAGGTCACTACGCCACTATGTGCCTAGGAAAGAAACCAATAACCCAAGGAGCAGACGCAATTACCAAGAAGCCCCTGGACTTGTCTGACGTCATTTGTTTCCTCTATAGGGAAGCAGGGCACTTTGCCAGAAATTGTCCCAATGAGAAGGAGGCTTGTGCTAAATAGTTGAGGAAACCCTCTTATATAGTGGAAGTGTTGAGTTGAGGCATGTAATGGAAATGCAGTAGATTGTAGTAATTGGAGAATCAATAAAGTTGGCATGTCATAATCATTTGTATTGATTTGGATTTTTATGAGTTGTTACTATATAGGCAATACGTGAAATCATGATACATGGAATAAGATTTTGAAGGAACTAGTGTTTTTCATTGTAAGGGTGGTAGAACCCAACATCATTACCCGAATAAAAGAGCTAGTGGTTAGCTACGTCAAACCTTGGAATGGACAAGTCAATGATGAGTCCGGTTAATTACATCCTAGTTTCGCACCAAGAGAAGGAAGGGATACGGTACAATTGGATGGAATTAAGAATGCTAAGGAAGCCGGATGTTGGAATAATGATCAGTTACAACCCGATGATGCGTTCAAACTTTACAAGTGGTGAGATGGGCCACAACCCACATGCCCCAGGACCTGACAAGAAGCAAGGACACTCTTGCTGAAGGAAGAACCCTAGAAGAAGCTACGACTTTACCAACAACGATCTTATAGAAGTTTACGCAAACCCGAGAGTTGTGGAGAAATGATAGATGTTTTGTTTGGCTTGCAAAATCAATGGATTTATGCGAACCTAGTTCATCAACAGGAGGAATTATGCAATGCTTGTGAGGATGACCGAGTGTTAGAATGCAAGATTCGCTAAACCATATACAAGGTAATGATTTGGGTGCGGAATGGATTGATCACCATGCCGACTTACTCTTATTATTTTCCTTTGCTATGTGGGATGGTAAATCTTGAGTGACTTACCTATAGTAGAGAGACGATGATGTGAAGCCTAAACCTTAGAATGGTACGACGTTTCACCCTTGTACAAAGCAGCCGTTGCCAACCATAGGTTATACAATGAGAATGAAACCCAGACCCGTTTTCTGCAGGAACCCCGGTCAATTTTTTTTGATGACCACCATGAGAATATTGATAGTTGTTTAGTATTGGCGCAAGACCTGTCGGCCAAGAAGATTCAATATATGGAAGATCATTCTTTTGGAAAAGGACTCAAGGTCTCGAGGAAACATTATGAATATACCCGAAAAGCATCAACGCCGACGTTATTCAAGAAGAGTGAGAAGACCAATGATGTCAACCCTAAGGAGGAAGTACCCAAGTCTCGGATGGACCCTTGACTCTGATTCTAAGGGTGGTAGAACCCCAGGCCTTTGTGGCGATCAATGGATATTTGAGAAGACCCCAAACCCTAACCTATTTTCTTTCTAGCCTCTTCGAATCTCGAGGGCGAGATTCATTTTAAGGGTGGTAGGTTTGTTACATCCCAAAACTCTAAATTTTGGAATGTTATATTAAATTAAGTAATGATGATTGTTTTGTTGTGACATTGATTGAATTTGAGTGGAATTTGAATCTTTTTGAATGTTTAATCGAATATTAAATGAGAGGGAATAAAAGGACTTTCCCAAACATTTATTTTTGATATTTAATTGGATCTTATTTGGGTTTTCATATTTTAAGAAATCCAATTCAAAAAAAAACTTTGAGAGAAGGTAATATGACTCCTTCAAACGAAAAAGAGTTGGAAATGATTTGAAATTTCCTTTGGATTTTCATTCTTGAAGTTATTCAGAGTTTCCATTCAGAGAAGATGTGAAAAGTATTTTAATAAATAAAACAGAAACTATTTGCCAAAGATTTGAAAATCAAATTCAAATCTAATTTGGGTTTATTACAAAAAATATTTTTTGAAAGTAATTTATTTGTCTCTGAAAAATAGTCCATATTTTTCTTTGTTTTATTCTGAGAATTTTGATATATATATTGTCTAGGAAAAGTTCTTTTTTATTTTTATTTTATGGCTATTTTTCTTTTCTGTTATATTCAAAAAAAAAATGAAAGCCCACTGGCCAGGCCAGCGCTAGCCAGCCACCGGCCCAGCTAGCGAAAACCGGCCCACGGCCTGCCCGCGCGCGAAAGTGCTAAGCGCCGACCGCCCGCCCCGCGTCCCTCTCTCGCTCGCTTGCCCGCAACCGCCGACAGGTGGACCCCACCTATCGGGATCTTCTTCTCCACGGCAACCGGAGACCGCGACGCGCACGACAGCACCACCGGCGAATCCACTCGGGATTCTATCCCGAGAGCAACCCCTCGCCCACGAAACTTCGCCTATATAATCCCCAGCCTCCCCTCGTCCAATTTTTGTCAAAAATTTCTCCTACCGAGCCCTAGGGAGCCGTCTCGATCTCGCCGGAGTTCCACCTCCCAAAGCTTCTGCCGTCGTCGACTTCAGCGCCACCGAAGGTTCCCGAGCACCCCTATCCCTTTGTTTCTCTCTCCCTCGAATAGCCGCATCCCGCTGACCCCTTTTCTCGCGCAACTCCGCATGGGAGCGACGTCCCTGATGACTCCCGCATCTCGCCGGCGTCGCCCGAGCTCCAACCGCGCGTGGCCGTGGCCACATGCCGTCCCAGAAGCCGTGAAGGCTGCCCTCGTGATCGCCTCATCGTGCTGGAACCCATCGTGTTCTTCCACGATGCCGAGGACCACCGGATCAGTCACACGCCTCGACCCCGGGCCACCTCGCCATCGTCTTCCCCACCTCCGGTGCCGCCGCCCGATCGCAGTAAGCCGCCACTGCCCGCTCCGTTCGATCTAAATTCGATGGCTTAGATTAGATCCGAAGCGGTAAGCGTTTTTTTAGTTGTCCGGTTTAGTCAAACCGAACCGGCGGTTTAATAAAACCGATCGGCCGGTCTAGTGATACGTCTCCAACGTATCTATAATTTTTGATTGTTCCATGCTATTATATTATCAATCTTGGATGTTTTTATATAAAGTTACAACAATTATATATCATTTTTTGGGACTAACCTATTAACTTAGTGCCCAGTGCCAGTTGCTGTTTTTTTGCATGTTTTTGGTTTTCCAGAATATCAGTACCAAACGAAGTCCAAATGCCACGAAACTTTTTGGAGATTTTTTTCTGGACATAACAAGTACTGGAAGCTTCGAGAGAGGGCCAGAAGATGGAGCAGTGGCCCACGAGGCACCAGGGCGCTCCCCAGGGGGGTGGCATGCCCTGGTGGCTTGTGGGGCCCACATAGCTCCGTTTGACCTAATTCCACCACTATAAATTCTCTAAAATCAGGAAACCAACAGAGGAGTCCACAAAATACTTTTTCCGCCACCGCAAGTTTCTGTTCTCGAGAGATCCCATCTGGAGGCCTTTTCCGGTGCTCCGCCGCAGGGGGAATCGATCATGGAGGGGCTCTACATCAATCTTGCTGCCCTTTCGATGATGCGCGAGTAGTTTACCACAGACCTTCGGGTCCATAGTTAGTAGCTAGATGGCTTCTTCTCTCTTTTTGATCTTCAATACAATGTTCTCCTCGATGTTCTTGGAATTCTATCTGATGTAATCACTTTTTGCGGTGTGTTTGTTGGGATCCGATGAATTGTGAGTTTATGATCAGATTATCCATGAATATTATTTGAGTCTTCTCTGAACTCTTTTATGCATGATTATTATAGCTTCGTATTTCTTCTCCGATCTATTGATTTGGTTTGGCCAACTAGATTGATTTATCTTGCCATGGGAAGAGGTGCTTTGTAATGGGTTCGATCTTGCAGTGCTCAATCCCAGTGACAGAAAGGGACATGACACGTATGTATCGTTGCTATTAAGGGTAAAAAGATGGGGTTTATTCATGCGTGAGTTTACTTTGTCTAGATCATGTCATCTTGCTTAAGGCGTTACTCCGTTCTTTATGGACTTAATACACTAGATGCATGCTGGATAGCGGTCGATGTGTGGAGTAATAGTAGTAGATGCAGGCAGGAGTCGGTCTACTTGTCTCGGACGTGATGCCTATATACATGATCATAGCCTTGGATATCGTCATGATTATTTGCTTTTCTATCAACTGCCCAACAGTAATTTGTTTACCCACCGTATGCTATTTTTATGAGAGAAACCTCTAGTGAAAACTATGGCCCCCGGGTTTATCTAAATCATATATTAAAAACCCTAAAAATACCTTGCTGCACTTTTTCTTTATTTATTTTATTTTGTATTTTTGTTTAATCTATCTATCTATCACATACAATTTAATCTTGCAATTAACCGCCGAGGGATTGACAACCCCTTGTTTGCGTTGGGTGCAAGGATTTGTTGTTTTGTGTGCAGGTGCTGCTAACGAGGTGTTGCGTGATTCTCCTACTGGATTGATAACCTTGGTTTCATAACTGAGGGAAATACTTATCTCTACTGTACTGCATCTCCCTTCCTCTTCAGGGAATTACCAACGC
This sequence comes from Elymus sibiricus, assembly GCA_039707655.1. NCBI lineage: Eukaryota > Viridiplantae > Streptophyta > Magnoliopsida > Poales > Poaceae > Elymus > Elymus sibiricus. The sequence continues at coordinate 292,577,676 of CM077676.1, forward strand.
AGCTCACAAGTAGCAGGAAGAATTTCTGGCGCCGTTGCCGGGGAGACATCATCAACATCTATCAAGTACCTACGCATAAAACTTACATCTCCTTGCATTTATTTTATTTTCCTTTGCCTCTCGTTTTCATCTCCCCCACTTCTAAAATCTTTTTACAAAAATACAAAAATATTTTTTGTTTGCCTTTTTCTTGTTTGCTTGTTCGATTGCTTGCTTTATCATTATGACTAGTTCTTCGCTCATTACTATTACCCCTGAAAATGAAGTACTTAATTTTAAACAAAGGGGAGGAGAAAATTGAAAAGATGCTTGGTATATGATTTGTGATGCTCATAATAGATCAATTCGTACGCAATCCACCACAATCCTTCTTCGCAATTTTTATGTGGGTATTACTACTTGGTATAGATTCGTACTTGATACTATTACCGGAGGGAATTTCTTGATGTGTCCCTCTATGGATGCTTTCAATGCTATGGGAAATTTAGTGGGATCACCACCTATCACTGTTAATGAAACAACTTTGACTTTGGAACATTTTATGCAAAGGTTAGAGGCTATGGAAAGTAAAATGTCTACTATTGAACATCTTGAGAATTTAGATAATAAATTTCATAATCAGATCACTCAATTTGGATCTAAGGTAGGAATCACATTGAAAACCTTAAAGGAAAAGGAACCAGTAATTAATGAAAGAATAGAACAAAGTCCCGCTAGAATCAATAAGTTAGAAGAAATCATTAATAATTTGGGCTCGGCTTTCTCCTCCGTTAAGAATATTGATAGAACTCCTCCCAATAAAAATTGCAAGTTTATGTATGTTCCTAAAACCAATGGTGCCACTTCTAGTAAGTGAAATGAGGATCTTAAAATGATTAGCGTGCACCCCAGTTTCATTGATATAATTAAGGAACCTATTCACAAAATTAATTTTTTTGATTTTGTGCCTAGAAGTGTGATGATGAGAAACACCTGTGATAAATCTACTAGAAGAATTGGATGTGTGATTGAGGAGTTCGAAACCAAAGATGACAATACTTGAAACTATGCATTATGCCTAGCTAGGGGCATAAAACAATAGCGCTTGTTGGGAGGCAACCCAATGAATAAAATAAATTTTTACTTTTTGTTTCTGTTATTGTGTGTTTTCACATTCATGCTACTGTTATGATTGAGTTTTTATGTTTTTAATTAGTGTTTGTGCCAAGTAAAACCTTTAGGATGATTTGGAAGATAGTATAATTGATGCTGTTTGGAAAACAGAAAGTTTTGCGTCCAGTGCTGGAATTTTGGTTCTGTACTGGAGCGTCAGAAAAATCTGAAATTTTTATACACTATTGGTATATGAATTTCCCATGTTGTAATAATTTTTCAGAATTTTGGAGTTACCAAAGTATAGCTTTTAAATATATCTCTACAGACTATTTTGTTTTTGACAGATTCTGTTTTTGATGCACTACTTGGTTGTTTTGATGAAACTATGGATTGTATCGGGGGGTATAAGCCACGGAGAAGTTAGAATACAGTAGGTATAATGCAAAAATAAAATATGAATGGGTTTGCAACAGTACTTAAAGTAGTGATTTATTTTGTTATACTAACGGATCTCACGAAGGTTTTGTTGAGTTTTGTGTGATTGAAGTTTTCAAGTTTTGGGTGAGATCACGATGGATGAAGGAATAAGGAGTGGCAAGAGCCTAAGCTTGGGGATGCCCGAGGCACCCCAAGGTAATATTCAGGGAAGACTCAAGCGTCTAAGCTTGGGGATGCCCCGAAAGGCATCCCCTCTTTCTTCTACCAACCATCGGTAATTTTACTTGGAGCTATATTTTTATTCGTCACATGATATGTGTTTTGCTTGGAGCGTCGTGTATTATATGAGTCTTTGCTTTGTTTGCTTTTTAGTTTGTCACAATCATCTTTTCTGGACACACCTATTTGAGAGAGCCACACGAGCATCATGATTTGCTAGAATACTCTATGTGCTTCGCTTAAATTTTTTGAGCTAGGCAGTTGTTCTAGTGCTTCACTTAAATCTTTTTGAGCACGGCGGTGGCTATATTTTTAAGAAATATTTAAACTCTCATGCTTCACTTATATTATTTTGAGAGTTGATAAGATTAAAATTTTGAAAAAATATTTAAACTCTCATGCTTCACTTATATTATTTTGAGAGTTGATAAGATTAAAATTTTGAAGAAATATGTGCACTCTCATGCTTCACTTATATCTTTTTGAGACTTGATAATAGTAATGGTAATTTGCACAAGATATTAATTTGGTCCTAAAGTGATGAATATTCAAGAGGGATATAATAAAAAACTTTCATATAGATCATTGGATATGATAAGTGTGATTCCTTGCAATAGTTTTGCGATATGGAGATGATGATATGTGAGTCATGTTAGTGAGTAATTATGATTTAGTAAGAATATTGGTGTTAAGGTTTGTGATTCCCTCTGCATGCACATTAAGTCAATAGTTATGCAACGAAATTATATCCTACTTATGGTGCATTATTCGGTGTTAGTTTTGTTCAATGCATGTTTATGACCGTTTTCACTTTTTGGTTGGTTGCTTCTCAATCTATTTGCTAGCCTTCATTTATACTAAGCGGGAATACTGCTTGTGCCTCCAAAATCCTTAAACCAAAGTTGTGCCAAATGAGTCTACCATATCTACCTATATGCGGTATTTCAATGTCGTTCCAAGTAAATTTGCGTGTGCCAACTCTAGTTTTCAAAATAATTTTCCATTTTGTGTGCCCATACCGCTCATGAAACTGCAGGGGGTGGCCATTATTTTCCATGCTAGGTGTGTTATTCTCACGATGAGTGTTTATTCACTTGTCATTGCACGAGAGAGTGGCTGGTAATAGGGATGCCCAGTCCCACAATGAATCAAAAATTTATAACAACAAAATTCCTTGGAAAGTGTTGGTATGGAGGGCACCCGTGGATACGGCTAGCCATGGATTGTGAAAGAATGGTGGAAAGGAAATAAACTTTACTTTCTGTTTGGGAACTGCCTATGATGTGTCTAGCATGGAAAATATTGGGAATTCTCGGTCGTTTTCGTTGACAGGAAAAGCATGCCTCTCAAAATATTTTATCTCTCTAATTTAAGCTTTGAGCTCTGGCACATTTGCAAATCTCTGCTTCCCTCTGCGAAGGGCCTATCTATTTACTTTTATGCAATTTTTATTTTTATTTTGAGTCTCCATCTTCTCTTATAAAGCACCAACTAGAGAGTACTATTGACATACTTGTGCATTGTGTGTAGCTAATATTGAGTGTGTTTCATGAATGGATCAATGATTGAGCATAATGGGCTAGGGATAACTTTCTTTAGCGTTGATATTTTGAAAGACATGGTTGCTTGTTAGTATGCTTGAGTATTTATATCTTCATGTCAAACTATAGACTATTGCTTTGAATCATTCAAGTCCAAATGTCCATGCTACAAAAGAAAAGAATGTATGATGAATATGATAGGTAGCATTCCACATCAAAAATTCTGTTTTTATCATTTACCTACTCGAGGACGAGCATCAATTAAGCTTGGGGATGTTGATACATCTCCAACGTATCTATAATTTTTGATTGTTCCATGCTATTATATTATCAATCTTGGATGTTTTTATATATATTTACATCAATTATATATCATTTTTTGGGACTAACCTATTAACTTAGTGCCCAATGTCAGTTGCTTTTTTTTGCCTGTTTTTGGTTTTTCAGAATATCAGTACCAAACAAAGTCCAAATGCCACGAAACTTTTTGGAGATTTTTTCTGGACATAACAAGTACTGGAAGCTTCGGGAGAGGGCCAGAAGATGGAGCGGTGGCCCACGAGGCACCAGTGCGCGCCCCAGGGGGGTGGCGTGCCCTGGTGGCTTGTGGGGCCCACACAGCTCCGTTTGACCTAATTCCACCACTATAAATTCTCTAAAATCGGGAAACCAACAGAGGAGTCCACGAAATACTTTTTCCGCCGCCCCAAGTTTCTGTTCTAGAGAGATCCCATCCGGATGCCTTTTCCGGTGCTCTGTCGGAGGGGGAATCGATCATGGAGGGGCTCTACATCAACCTTGCTGCCCTTCCGATGATGCGTGAGTAGTTTACCACAGACCTTCGGGTCCATAGTTAGTAGCTAGATGGCTTCTTCTCTCTTTTTGATCTTCAATACAATGTTCTCCTCGATGTTCTTGGAGTTCTATCCGATGTAATCACTTTTTGTGGTGTGTTTATTGGGATCCGATGAATTGTGAGTTTATGATCAGATTATCCATGAATATTATTTGAGTCTTCTCTGAACTCTTTTATGCATGATTATTATAGCTTCGTATTTCTTCTCCGATCTATTGATTTGGTTTGGCCAACTAGATTGATTTATCTTGCCATGGGAAGAGGTGCTTTGTAATGGGTTCGATCTTGCGGTGCTCAATCCAGTGACAGAAAGGGACATGACACATATGTATCGTTGCTATTAAGGGTAAAAAGATCGGGTTTATTCATGCATGAGTTTACTTTGTCTACATCATGTCATCTTGCTTAAGGCGTTACTCCGTTCTTTATGGACTTAATACACTAGATGCATGCTGGATAGCAGTCGATGTGTGGAGTAATAGTAGTAGATGCAGGCCGGAGTTGGTCTACTTGTCTCGGACGTGATGCCTATATACATGATCATTGCCTTGGATATCGTCATGATTATTTGTTTTTCTATCAATTGCCCAACAGTAATTTGTATACCCACCGTATGCTATTTTTATGAGAGAAGCCTCTAGTGAAAACTATGCCCCCCGGGTCTATCTAAATCATATATTAAAAACCCTAAAAATACCTTGCTGCACTTTTTCTTTATTTATTTTATTTTGTATTTTTGTTCAATCTATCTATCTATCACATACAATTTAATCTTGCAATTAACTGCCGAGGGATTGACAACCCCTGGATTACGTTGGGTGCAAGGATTTGTTGTTTTGTGTGCAGGTGCTGCTAATGAGGTGTTGCATGATTCTCCTACTGGATTGATAACCTTGGTTTCATAACTGAGGGAAATACTTATCTCTACTGTACTGCATCTCCCTTCCTCTTCAGGGAATTACCAATGCAGCTCACAAGTAGCATCTAGTTCTTTAAGTTGAGCCGAAGCATTTTACTTATGTTCCGGCCGTCCGCCGTTTAATCACGCAGTGAACACCTCTATGGCCAATCCGAGTTCGCCGCGTGGCACTCTAGCCACGATCGGCCGATTCTTAATATTTTCAAATTGAGATTTCTTTCTGATTTTCCTTTTAGCATATCTTTAAATCTATAGGTCCAATTTCAGTGATTCTTTTTCCTACGGTTTCATAAAAATCTCATCTATCCAGAAAAACCAAACTAAAAATATTTTTGAATTTTTTTAAATTTGAATTTAACCAAATTTGCTTTAAACCCTAAATTGCTAATAAATTTTATTTAATAATAGGTTTTTTGTTAATTCTTTTTGCTACTGATCTCTATATGTTATATCTATCCAAAGGACTAATAAAAATAATTTTGTTTATATAAAAAAATATAATACGATCAGATTTGAGATCTATTTTAAAAAGGCCATAACTTTTGCATTATACAACCTTTTTAGGTGATTCTTTTTGCTAAGTAAAACTAATAGCAAATACTTTCTGTTAAACTAAAGTTTATAATATTTTGCTACTGTTAAAAATATGTTTCTGTCCAGGAACTTTATTTGATTGTTTTGGAGTTTCGTGAATCTTCTATTTGGTTTCTTTTTGATCTTTGAGTGATTGCTTATGTGTGGTTATAATTGCTTGCTTACGATAGATTGACCGGAGTGTGACGAGTAGAACTATCATGATTATGAGTGCGAAGACTCTTCATCAATAGTACAAGGCAAGTTCACTTGATCATGATTTCAAACCTATGTTTTATTTGCATTTAGTAGTTATCCTCTTCCACCATGCATGCAAAGTAGGTAATTGGAAACTTGGACTTGAGTAGTATCATGAGGTAGGAACCCAATGCCCTTGTTACTGAGCCCAGGAATGTTATCATTTTATTTGCTATTCTTAGTAGACGGGGATTGCTATGAGTGTTCATGGGAGTTGTGAGAGTGATGATTTATAAGTGATGACAACAACCCTCAAGATTTGACGACAACTTCATGAACGATGATGATGACTTCAAGACTCAAGACATGTTTTCAATATACCTCTGGGTGGAGGACGGTTTTGATGGGCACCCTGGAGCAACCAGTGGATGGCCCGGGATGCATGGAGACGCGCCATGACATCTTGTGGAAAGCTTCACCCAGGCCTAAAGAGACAGATGGATACTTCAAAACTGGAAGCTTACCTGTGCAACCACAAGTCAATATGGGCTCTGGCTTGGTTGACCTTAGTTGTGACTCTGGCCAGACGGTGCTAGCAGATGTAGCAGAACGGTAGGAATGGAACGGCACCGGTAGTGGTCCAGAGGAACTCTTTGAAAGACCATGTTCCGGTCGTCCTGTTCTCAAACACCCTGAAGTGCGAGGACGTAAAAGGAGGGATCGAATCTTGTGGGGAAAAGTGCACAAACCTCTACAGAGTGTAAAACTAATCGATTAGCCGTGTCTTCGGTTACGGACAATTTGAGCCTATGGATTTGGAACTATCAGGAACTCTCATCACCACACCATGACTGATGAATTAATTGTTGGGGATTTAATAATAACTTTGGGATATGATATTTTGGTTGGCGGAACCATCTCATTAATAACAACACTTAGTAGTAACTGCCCGATTCTTTTGTAGTAGGGAAAAATCAGCTTTTCGGCAAAAACTCAGACCCAGAGCCACCACAACCATATTTCATATAGTGATAGAGTTATTTTCATCTGCATTCATATGTGATCTTGCTAGTACATTCAACGTACTAACCTACACGGCTGCAACGTCTCATATTACAGGAATTATACGACGAGTAAGTGATACATTAGGGTTACGTTGTCTACACTCAACTTTGCCGTTGGTGTTGATGGGACTCCACGACCTCTCTTGATATTTTCCGCTGTATGAATTAAGGTAATAGTATTTACGTTACTTTATACATGTGATTTTTCTGCTATTTCATCGAGTATTGTGTGTGCTAGCATACCGATCCAGGGATGGCACATTAAGCACAGAGACTTGGATCCTTTTCGGAGCCAGGTCGTTACATCATGCTCCAAGCATTACTCTGTTTGTTATGAACTTAATACCTTAATATGCATGCTGGATAGCAGTCAAGGGGTGGAGTAATAGTAGTAGATGCAGGTGGATGTCGGTCTACTTGTCTCGGACGTAAAGCCTGTATATTGATCATGCCATGAATAACATCATAACTATGCGCTTTTCTATCAATTGCCCAACAGTAATTTATTTATCCACCGTTGCTATACTCTAGTGAACGCTATGGCCCCCTGGTCCATTCACTTTATATTTACTAAAACCCTAAATATCCTTCACTGGTGCAGCGACGTCCTATACAGATGGTTTTAACCCCTTTCCGCGAGAGAGTCTTAAACCGTCGCCTTGCCTATGTGCGATAGGGTGGGGGGGGGGGGTCCATCCCACATGACCTAGAAATCGTCTGCGATAGGTAGTAGGAATGCATACGTTTAGCGGAACTAAGTGTATGCGATGCCCGCATGTGGCACCCCGATAGAGGGCCGACGCATGCCAGTCCCAGGATACAGCAATTCCAGGCACAAAATGGCTTTATTATAGGAAATGGAGTTTTACAACATTGTTGATTACAACAATATTACATGACTCCAAGGCTAACTAAATGGCAGCGGAGGTCTTGGTTCAGCGGCAACGACGTCTCTGGCTGGGCTCCACAACGCACAGGACTGGCTGGGTTACGATCTAGCACGACGGATCTTCTCCTGCAACTGGCCACGTGCAAGGCCAGGTGAGTACTTTGAATGTACTCGCAAGACAACCAAATACATAGCATCCAAACAAGCAGATAACAAAGCAAGCCCTATGCTCATGTAAGAATCTACGCTAAACATGGCATGGAATTAACTGGAAAACATGGGTCAAGCATGGAATAACATGGATCAGGCATAACAGCTACATATCATGGCATGGCATAACATGGATCAGACATATCAACTACATATCATAGCATGGCATGGCTACTCCTACGAAGCATGGCATTCGAGATTAAACTGAAATCTACACTTACTCCCTGTGAAGCATTAAAATACTATGTTGTGCATCACTCAGTTTTACTGCCCCTCTGGGCTAACTCATGACTCACCGAGATCCCATCTCGTGATCATGTCAGAATCACATGTTGACTGCTCACAAATATCCCATAATCCAAGTTACCACATTTACTTAATAGCACATTCTTTAACAAGTTTATCATAACGGTTTTGTCCTCCATATCGACAAAGACCAAATAGTGGCCTAGTATGAACCGTCCATGACCGAGGACGCGGCTATTCGAATAGATTTACACTCTGCAGAGGTTGCGCACTTTACCCACACCATGGAGCGCCTGGCCTCGTACTTTAGTACATGTTCCCATTCGGGTGGACCAGTGCTGCTCCAACGAAACCTGCCTAACCCGTGACTCTTCCATCGTACCACCGACAATCATACCCTCCCAGGGTCATGTCCTGGGTGGCCCCTGTGTCACCTCGTGACACCTGCCACCGTCGTGGCCAAACAAAACTGTCCCAAACGGGGACTCCCGGGCTAAACAAACAACTGGCTCACAAGGTTATCGCCGCCTACCTGATCAGGGCAGCACGCGCGCATAACCTTCCCTAGTTGGTGGTACCAATAAAAGAGCACAAAGCTAGACCAAGTCAAGGCCGTCCCATACCGGCAAATGTGGTTGCACGGGTAAGTCCGGATAGGTGACACTATGACTCGATCCCATCGACGACGGAGGAGGTTTAATTTATAAGTTCAATTTAATATTTCCATCATCTCATCATAACATCAACATTTATGAGCAAGAACAATTACTTAGCAACAGCATAGCAAAATCATAATGGTACTGACCATCATGGCATGAGATCAAATCATAGCACTAACATGATAATGGTACTAGAAATATTATTACTAGCATGGGAAAATATGACATGAAAGCAATTCATGATATCACATGGTAAATAATACAAGCATCAGGCACAGATGAAATAACAGGGCTATGGCAGTGCAAACTAACAGATGATCCGAAAAATATACTACAACACACACAGGGTGCAAGCAAAGTCATCACGCAAGTCCGGAGCTCATGATAAGAGGTTGGCTTGCCTTGGGGTAGAGGAATACACCGGGAGGAAGTGCGATGAAACTCCGGAAAGATTTGCCGGAAAAGTTTCCCTCTCGAAGGGGCTGATCGAAGGGCAAGGGCAAAATGGTCATTTTAACAGTGTGAAAACATTATAAAAATGATGCCATCGGAACGTGCTCGACGAACTGAAGACGTGGGCGTTGGTTTTACCTCAATCGGAGTTACGGTCGCGAAGTAATGACCGTTCGTTCGTTAAGCCGAGAAACGAACAGAAACTATGCATTTCAGTGCTTAACGAGTGAACGTTCGCTAATTAACCAGTTCGGCCGGCGGGGCTGGGCTGAAAGCGCATTTCTGTGTTTACGCTTTCTCTGTAGTGGAAGCGCCTTTCTCCCCTATGTCGCGGCGGAGTACGCCTTGTCAAGTGGAAGGCGTATTATTGAAATGCGCTTCCACTTAACCTGACGCGCGGGCCCGGCCTGGGTCAACGCTGAGAGGATGATAGACGGGCCTCGCCTTATCTCCATCCTTTTTCTCTTCCTGGTCGCCTCTTCCTCGACAAAACTAGGGGAGGGACCGCGGCTGCTCGGACCTCGTCGGCTGCCGGCGATGGGCGGCACGGGAGGGCCTGCCGCTGGGCTCGCCGGAACCGCCGCACTGCGCCGCGCCCGAAGGTGGACGCAGGGGAGCCCGAGGTGGTCTACAGCGCCGCCTCCACCATCCATGGCGAGCGACCAGAGAGCTTCAGGGAGCTACGGCGGCGGCGCTTCCCCGGAGAAATGGAGGGCGGCGGCGGCTGCGCGGATCTGGAGGAGGCTGAGGCGAGGAATGGAGAGGAGGGGGAGGGTCAGGGCACGGGGAGCGGCTGAGGGGAGCGGCGGCAGAGCCGCGGCTGTGGTGGGGGAAAGAGCTCGGGGAGCTCGAATGGGAAGGCTGGGGCTGCTGGTGATCGAGGAGGGACTTGGGGCACTCCTTAAATAGCCGCGGGAGGAGGTTTCGCGATGGCGGACGGAGCTTCGAGAGCTCGGCGAGGTGGCGGCGATCTGGCGGTCGGCACAAACGTCCATGGGCTCGGGGACGAGGGGGAGATGACTCCAGAAGGCTCACGCGCACGGTGGACAGCTCGCCGGCGCTCGCGGACAAGCCAGAGCCCGCTGGAAGCGGCCTCCCGAAGGATCTAGTGCACAGAGCACCGATTCTGCCGACAACGTCGACGGTCACCACCGGCACCACGTGCACTTGGCAACAAAACGCAATAAAACCATGTCCGGGAGGTTCACCCCCCCTCAGGTAGATGATTTGATCCAACGAACAGGAACAGCGAGCTCTGATGCGACTGCACGCGGGTCAACTGTTGATGAACAGCAAGGTGTTTGATTGATGACATGGACAGATCCTTGCTCCTCTTGGCCTGATCTCTGGCTGAGAGTGACCACTCACTAAGGTGACCATCTGGGAAAAATTGCAGCACAAATGGACAAATATATATGGTACTTCCTTCACAAAGCACCAATCTGACCAGAAATGCAAATGAGGAAGTAGGGGTCAAATGGCGAAATGGATTTGGATGATTTTTGGTGGAGAGCAATGATTTGGTCATGAGAGGTATCTGGAAAAGTTTCAGCTCAAATTGATCATCCATGAGGGTACTTCCTTCACAGAGATACAATCTGGACAGAAACTTAGATAATTTACTGAGTAAAATTGGCTAGATGAAATGGGCTGTTTTTTGGTATCCAGAGGTGATTTGTCAATGTTAACCACCCTGAAAAATTTAAGCCCAAACATATCAAGGATTCAAGCACTTCCTTTGCAAACTGGAAATCTGGACATAATTTGCAAATGGATGTTGTGCTCAAAATTTAATTGGTGGAACGGGATATTTTGATGGAAATGGTGAATATATGGGTAGGATGAGCTCCACAATTTATTTGGGATTTTTCCTAGCTACCAAAATGGTAGTTCCTTTGGAAAGGTCCCAAATTGAAATATTGGCTTTAAATAGGAAAATGCAATTTCCCTGATTTAATTATGACCAATATTTTTGTGAGAGCTCAATATGATCACAAAGAATATCTCCACAAGTTTTCATGAACTTTGGAGATGGATAGATATTTTTTTCTGGATTTAATTCCTCAGAAAGGCAGAAAGAGGAATTAATTCTAGATGAGAAATATTGCATATGACTTAGCAATATTTTTGCACATCTAGGGTTTATGAGTGAAGGATGATCTCTGGAAATTTTGGGAAGATCAACAGAGCAAGAAAAATGATAGCTCCTTTGTAAACACAAAGGCAGGATTTCCAGTTCCGAAATTTTGAAACTAGGGTTTGAATGAGGTTCGGGGTTTACTGACGAGAGTTTGGCTGGCACAAGAGCATGGGAAAGGTAGGGAGAGGCTGAGGATTGTCTGAATTCACCTGGTCACTCACCAGATTCCAGAGGAAAAAATTCGGGAGAGGAAATCCAGGAAGGATTAACAGCACAAAAATCGATAACCCGATTTTTGGGGTGTTACACCGCATCTATCCCAAATGTGAGTCGTCACACAACTCTTTGCGGTATATCAAATTTCCCAAATGCTCCATCCTTGCTACTCGTGTGGGATGGCATTACCATCGCACACGCTATTCTGTGGTGCAACGTTTACGATGCACTCCCCATCACAAACAGTTTACGATTGTAAAGCGTGTATGATAAGAAGATCGACTATCACACACATTCACTTTTCCTAAACCGTATGCGATATAAATAATTAAGATAACTTAGCCATCGTATGTGTGTCAGATGACTTTACAAGACGTCCAACTATCGTACTCGTGTCAAATGGGATAACTATCGCACACGCTATTCTGTGGTGCAACATTTACGATTGCACGACATCACAAACAGTTCATGATTGTAAAGCATGTACGATAGGGCGACTATCACAAACATTTAGTTTGGTCGCATCGTTTGTGATATTGTTTGACATCACACACGATTTGCAAACGGCAATTGTGTGCGTGGTCACACACGTTTTTTCTCTGTGAAACGTGTCGGATTATGAGGTCTATCACTCACGTTGTGCTTTACAAACCGTGTGTCGTGTAATGACCTGCTGAGCATATTTTCTCCCTAATTTAATCGCTGCAATTTAAAATTGTATAGAATTTGAATTTGAAAGTAGGCAATAACTTTATTCATATCCATCAGGTTCAACAACCAATGCATTATTCGATTGACAGGTACATATGTTCAAGAATTACATAAGCACCAAATAAAGAATGATGAACCAGGGTTGTATACTTGTATTAAAGATGGTAAAGAAAGAGGCAAAAGACATTCTGGTTGTTGAACAAGGTGAAGCGGAATGCCCATATCGTGCCCTCCTCCATGCCAAATGCACGCACGACTCTAGTCCAACCCCTTGTGATGGCCGGCCGCCCATCCTTCACTGTCTTCATGAGGACTTCTAGATAGTCATTGTAGTCTGGTAGAAATACTTTAACCTTTGCATGTCCACCAATCATGTAGTTTGAGAGGTAATCTTGAGTAAACTGCTTTGGGAACCACTGCAAAGGAAAAAGATTCAGACATTGTCATGTTACAACTCATTATGAGCAGTAAAAAGAAGGCTACAGAGTTCTTACTTACCATCCTGCTGTTCACTGTTGTCTTGGATAAAGTGTAAACAAATAGTTTAATTGCCATCTTTTGACCCATTTTACTAACAATCTTTATTAGTTTCCTCAGTTGATGCTGGTTCATGAATATCTCATTGCCCCATACGCAAAAAGGGTTGAAGCGCGGATCTTTACCAATGACATATGTACCTACAAGCACCAAGTTAATATTAGAAGCTAAACTGCAATTGCACAATGATGCAGTACAATACTCCCTCCACCCCACTATATAAGATCTTATTACATCCAATATACTCGCATATTGGATGAATTAACATCTTATATTATGGGGCGGAGGGAGTATATATAAGCCATGGGATGAAACTAACCTCGATGGAAAAGAACAGTCGTTCCCAATATTGTCCTGTGTAAGTACATTGAAAGGCATGTTAGCACAGCAGGCTAAACATCAACCAAATATATCCATGGTAGACAACATAATCTCCAAATGATAGCTTCACTGTGCAGATTTAAGCACACTAGTTAAGCAAACAAGAAGTGGAAAGGTGTGTTAACTGCAACAGACCTAACATTTAAAAACAACCAAATAGTCATTCAAACTGGTATTGTGCAGGTTTAAGTACACTAGTTATTGTTAAATAAAAATGGAAAGACGTGTTAACTACAATAGGCTTAACAACCACCAAATATAGTCATTCATAGTGGTATTGTTGAAATTGCATAGATCGTAGCTTGTGCTTAAACATCAAATTGTATAATTGAACATCACGCTGCGAAAAGACTGAAATACACAGCGAGCGTGTTAACTACACAAGGCTAAACAGAAACCAAATATGGCCATTGAAACTGATAATGATGAAATTGAACTGCACAGTCAATACTTGAACATATAGACCATCATATTGTGAATAATTGAAATAAACAAGGCATACTACGAACAACCAAATATAGCAATTGAAACTGGACATATGCTAACTACAAACAATCGAACAACCAAAAACCGTTAAACAAGGCATATGCTCACTACAACAGGCTTAACAACAACCAAATATAGTCACTCATAGTGGTATTGTTGAAATTGCATAGAACTAAACTTGTGCTTAAACATCAAATTGTATGATTGCACATCACATTGTGAGAAAACTGAAATTAACAGGGGGCGTGTTAACTACACCAGCTTTAACAAGAACCAATTTTGGCCGTTGAAACTGGTGTTGATGAAATTGAACTGCACAGTACATTCTTGCACATATAGAACATCACATTGTGAATAACTGAAATAAACAAGGCATACTACAAACAACCAAATATAGCAATTGAAACTGGACATATGCTAACTACAAACAACCGAACAACCAAAAACCGTTAAAAGAGGCATATGCTCGCTACAGTAGGCTTAAGAGCAACCAAATATATTCATTCATAGTGGTATTGTTGAAATTGCATCGAACGTAGCTTGTGCTTAAACATCAAATTGTATAATTGAACATCACAATGTGAAAAAACAGGGGGCGCATTACCTACACCAGGCTTAAGAGGAAACAAATAAGGTCGTTGAACTGGTATTGATGAAATTGTACTGCACAGTCAATACTTGCACATATAGAGCATCACATTGTGAATAACTGAAATAAACAAGGCATACTACAAACAACCAAATATAGTATTTGAAATTGGACATATGCTCACTACAAACAACCGAACAACCAAAAACCATTAAACAAGGCATATGCTCACTACAACAGGCTTAACAACAACCAAATATAGCCACTCATAGTGGTATTGTTGAAATTGCATAGTGATGGCCTACACGTGCACAGGGTTTAGTTGTAGCCTTTTCGAAGTAAGAGTATCGATCCCACATGGAGCACAGGAATCAGACTTGTGCCTCTTGTAGAGAGTTATGTATTTTTGTGCCTGCAGATAATTGTAGACTTAAAGCAGAATGAGGGTGGAAATAAATGATAGTGGAGTAGTGTAATGACTTGTAACAAAATAATATAAAAAATAAAGAGCAAGGATTGTAGTGATGGATGAAACAACAGAAATGAAAAGGCGTTCTCAGGGAGTCCAGAATCCCCAATGGTATGTTTCTAGCGCACCTATGCATAAGCATAGTATAAGATGGATACTTGAGCCACCGTTGACGATTATGCTGGGCGGAGCCGGGTACAGTACACATTCTACTCGTGGTAGACTTCGTGCCATGCACGCCACTATCATAGTCTCCCCCAGAGGGTTACAACTCATGATAATTAAGGGTTACCCCATGGACGCGACCTCTCTAAGGGTTCTCCGTTATTCCCTGGTCAATTGCAAAAGTTAGGAGCAGTAGGCTTTTACTGTCACCTCGAATTACCTCCACATCCTAGCCCTTTACAATGACAGTGATATACTTCGTGGCCATAAGGCACAAATGTTGAGTGGGGTGTCGGTACCAAAACCGGCAGATCTCGGGTAGGGGATCCGAACTGTAGGTCTAGCAATCAATGGGTAACAGGGAACGTAGAGACGGTGATTTACCCAGGTTTGGGCCCTCTTGAAGAGGTAATACCCTACGTCCTGCTAGATTGTATTGATGTGATTGTATGAAGGTTACAGAGTTGATCTACCTCGAGATTGGATGGGCTAAACCCTAGGCAATGGATATGATGATCCTCTACGGACTTAACCCTTCTGGTTTATATAGACACCAGAGGGTCCTAGGGTTACATACGGTCGGTTACCATCAGGGGATAAACGTGCCGGCCACGCCAATTATTCCTTGGAGGAGACGCCAAGTCTTCGGAGGTTTCCTTCTGATACACGGGGTCGCCCACAATCCGGCCTTCCATCGATGAGTAGAGAGCGGCCCACCAGCCCGACCTATGAGAGATAGGACGGCAGCCCGAGTACCCCCTAGTCCGGGACACCCTCAGTAGCCCCCGAACTAGCCTCCAATGCCGAGGTTGACAGTCTTCGACAGCTTCATGCTTCAATGGTCTTCGGCTTGGGTGGCGAGTTCCTCCCTTTACCTGTATTTGGTTTAACAATAGTTCGGCCACCAGTAGCTCGGTTGCCGAAGAATCCTCCGATTGGCGAGGCCCCATGGGGCCCGTCATACCGCTTTTCTTCGCCCAGAATCAAATGATGACCCTCAATTTCTGCGCACCCACGGAATGCGAGTGGCCCGATGGGTTTTTACAAAAATGCCCCTCTTTCGGGGGGAGTCAATGCCCTTTTAATAGGCCAAGGGCGCGGAGGTTGACGCACCCACCCCCTGCCATTCTTCCTCACGTCCTCGCGAGGTCGTGACCAGCAAACATTGGCGAGCGTCCCAGGCTCTTCCTCACGCCCTCACGGCTCCTGTCAAGGTGATTGGGCGAGCTGCTCCGTATCCCTCATGCGTTTACGCAGGCTTGAGATGCAGGGATACCTCCCTGCTTTAGATCTCGCATCCACTCGTCCCGGATTAACTTCCACAGACGGGGAGGCCCTCGTAGAGAACTTTCCTTCCCCCCACGGGGAGGAAAGGGTGTGCTTCGTGCCCTTCCTCTTGCGAGGGATGGGTTTCCCCACTCATCCTTTCTTGAGGGGTCTACTAGAGTTTTACGGGATTCAACTCCACCACCTTACCCCAGGATCGATTCTTCATATATCGGGCTTCGTCGCTCTCTGCGAAATGTTCCTGGGCTACGAGGCCCACTTCGAGTTGTGGAGGAAGTTCTTCTACCTCGTCCCCCATACCCGAGGAGGGACAATCTACGAGGTCAGCGGGGCCGAAGTATGGCGTATCGCCAGAACCGGATACCCCGTAGGGACTCCGAAGAAAGATGCCGAAGAGTGGACTTCGGAATGGTTTTATATCGAAGACGTCCCCCTATTTGATCCAGTCCGGAGGGGGCTGCCCGAGTTCTCATTGGTCCCTCCGAAGAAGCGGTTCAACTGGCACCCGAAGAGTCCTTCTCAAGAGGAAAGCGCCGAAGTAACTCGGCTGGCCGCTCAAGTGAGGTGGCTAGACCACAACGGGCTTACCGTTATTGCCGTGATGGCCGCAGCCATTGCTTGGTGCGTCCAACCTCTCCAACAGAGAATGCACCCGCTTTGGTGCTACAACGGGGAAGATGATGCAACCCGGTACACACGGATGGGACCTGCCGACCAGGCGGCGATGGCAGCCATACTGGCCGACCTCTTCAAGGGATTAGAGCAGGAATTTGCTCGGTTAAGGCCCAAGGAAGGCTTTGCGAGCTACAAACCCATTAAAATGGTGAGTCTGATCACGTTTTATAGTTCGGAAGGCACCCCAAATTTTTCTTAACCAGATTCCTATCCTGTCCAAACAGAACTGGAGGCGCTGGATCAAGACAGTGAGCTGCCCTGCTCCTCAACCGGAGAATTACTCTCGTGACGATGATCCTGGGTTCCATGATGACCCTGAAACATTGATTAATTTCAAGGAGGGGGTCTTCTACCAGGAGAGCCTCGATGGTTCTAAGGTGGCCCTTTTGGCCGATCATCCCGAGGCGCTTCCCTCCTCCGCTGTAAGTGGCCAACGGGCTTCCTCTCAAAAGAAACACTCAGCCGCTGCTGCCCCGAATACACTGACACCTACTCCCAAGGGCCGCCACATGACGCGCCAAACAGCCGCAAGAGCGGCACCAGCGGCCCCAACGATGAGTAGTCGTGGGGTGACCAGACGCGCGGCCCCAACGGGAGCTACATCATCTGCGCCCCGCCCGAAGAGGTAACGCATCCGCCATACCGTCATAGCCTCTATCTTCGACATCCACCGAATATGCCAATAATTTTCTCCACGGTGTCCTATAGACGATATGTGGAACTGCCCTTGGCTGGGGATGTTGAAGAGGCACCGAAGGGTGACTCAAACCCGAGGTCGCCAGCTGTAGCCAGAGTTACTCCGGGGGTCCCTGCCGAGGACCAACATCCCAAGGACTCAGGTGGCGTCTCGGTCACTAACTCCGAGGTTGAAAGTGTGATGAATCATCGGCGGCGTAAGGCGTCACTTCGGCACTCCGCGTTTTCTGATCCGGAGTTTAATGCCCTTAGCTCGGTAGACGCGTACCTCGGCGCTGCCCGAACGGGACTTGAAGGGGCCATGAGGCTCATGTCTACTAATATGCATGTATGGTATTAGTTTTGACAACTAGTATCTAACCCAGTAGCCCCCGAGCCTTAATTTGGGCGGGACGGCCGAGTTAAGGGTCTGCTATTTATAATGCCCTGCTATTGTGCAGACTGTTTGGGAGCAAAACAAAAAGCTGTCCGAGGACCTCAAACAGGCGCGAACAGAGTTAGAGTCTGTGAAGGACGAGCTAAAGGGTGTGCAGAAATTCACCAGAGAGGCACATGGTAAGTGCCGGGCTTAAAGTTGTTTAAGAAAAATTTGATGGAACACCTCTGCTAATGAAAGATGATTCCATAGCAGCCGAGTCGATAAATCAACTGCAGAAGGATCTAGATATTGCCAGGGAAGCTCAAAGGTATGCGAAGTCATAGCAAGAGGCTGGCTACCGGGTGCTTTCCCGAAGTTATGAGGAGAGGGATAAGCTTAAGGCGGAAGGCGAACAATAGGCTCAAGAAATCAAAAGTTTGAGAGCTCAACTGACCCTATCCCAAGAGGAGAACCAGAGACTGAAAGCGGGCATGTTCGGTAAGTGCAATCTGATTTTTTAGTTCATAAACTGCACGTATTAGGCAGCAAGATGAACAATGCCACGTCTCATTGTAGTTCTTCTGACCGGACGTCCCGAAGAGGAGGCCGGCTCATTCGGGCAGGACCTCCCGAAGGAGCTATCCGCTGTACATGAGCGGGCCTAGAAAGCCAAGAAGAGCATGTTCAAAGCACTGTAGCCTGGCGAAGTGGCTCCGGAAGGGATGGCCGAGCTCATGAATCGTTTCAAAGGAGCTCGGCGCCGCTTGGAGCTATGGAAGATGTCATCTTGTTGTGAGGGAGCACGGGAGGCTTGGGCGATGATCAAGACTCGTTTCACCAAGCTGGAGCCGGAGCATTTAGCTAGGGTTGGGCCGGTAGGGCCAGATGGGCAGGAAGTGCCCGTGCATCTGGTATATGACCAGGTTATGCCCGCAGCTCGGTTGTCCCAAGCAGATTGTGCTCTGGAGACCATAATAGATGGTCTTGATCAAGATTAACAGTTTGATTCTATTTATCTATGTACTTTACATCAAATAGTCTCCGAACCATGCATAAAATGTTGTCTTAACCAGCCATCGGCTTCCGCCTCCTCGACCAGGAGCCGAGGAGTGTTTCCTACTATGTGATCCGAAAACATCGGAAAATACTTCGGAGAACTAGGCAATCCGGCCATTTGGTGCAAACAGACAAAAACGTGCTCGGGGAGTTATGTTATATTACTGTTTAACGTAAGAAACATCTTCCGACGAAAATAGTTCCTCGATGGGTCCCTTTCATCGGGTTACCACGTTAACCGTGGATGGATAACCGAATACCCGAAGTAGACGGGGATGGTTACTTCGGGAAAATACCCCAAAAACTTGGTGATAGTTACCAATTATTTTCACTTCCCCCGTGGCCGACCAACTTGTGTTCTTAAGAATGCTAGCTTTTGGCTTCACCCGTCTGAGGTACGTACCCGGGAAATCCGGACGTAACAATCACAGAGGTGCTCCCTTTACTCCCTAGCCGAACAATCGGGAACGTAGGGGGTAAACACAGGAGCGAGGCAACCCAGCTTGGCCAAATCTTAAGTCAAATTGATGCATATAGTGGCTTTAAAACGATGCAGGAAGGTTGCAAACTCGTAAAAGACGGATGGTTGCTTAAATAAAATATGATTGGCTCCATAAAAGAAGCCCCCAGGTGGCAGCGTGTGGTACATTCAAAGATGTTTGCCGAAGAAAAAACTTAACGTAGTTCGGCATATCCGAACACAACCCGGGAGAGACTATTGACTAGAAAAATATAGATCCTAGAAGGATAAACCGAACAAGGTAAGGTCGCGGAGTTAGCCGTAGAAACATCGTAGCCGAGCTGCGTTCCATGGGTTTGGTTCGAGGCGGTCGTCCTTTGGGTTGCGGAGACGATATGCCCCGCCCGCGAGTACTTGATCGATTATGAAGGGCCCCTCCCATTTGGGCGACAGCTTATGCTTCTGCTTCTCCGGGAGGCGCAGGACTAGATCGCCGACGCTGTAAGCCTTCGCCCATACTTCCCTGCTCTAATAACGTCTGGCCTGCTGCTGATAAAAAGCAGAACAAGCCCGAGCTATGTCGCGCTCGCCCTCCAGGGCGTCCAGTTCATCTTGCCGATCCAGCTCGGCCTCCTTTTCTTCATACATACGCACCCGAGGGGCGTCGTGAATAAGGTCACTGGGGAGGACGGCTTCTGCCCCATACACCATGAAGAACGGTGTGTAGCCCGTGGATCGATTAGGAGTGGTGCGTAGGCCCCACAATACGGAGTCAAGCTCCTCGACCCAATGGCAGTCGGATTCTTTTAAAGATCGGACCAAACGGGGCTTGATGCCGCTCAAGATCAGTCCATTAGCTCTCTCAACCTGTCGATTAGACCGTGGGTGATACACCGAGGCATAGTCGAGCTTAATGCCTAAATTAGAGCACCAGTCTTTGACTTCCTGGGCGGTAAAATTGGATCCGTTGTCCATTATTATGCTATGGGGGACAGCGTAACGGTGTACGACGCCGGATATAAAATCGATGACCGGCTTAGACTTGGCTGAAGTTACCGGTTTTGCCTCAATCCATTTAGTAAATTTGTCTACCATGACGAGTAGATATTTCTTTTTCTTGGTCCCCCCTTTAAGTGGCCCGACCATGTCCAGCCCCCAGACCGCGAAAGGCCAACTAATCGGTATCGTCCGAAGGGCCGTGGGGGGGCATATGGCTCTAATTTGCGAAGAGCTGGCATCCAACGCAATGTTGGACCAATGTTTGGGCGTCTGTTCGGGCAGTGGGCCAGAAGAACCCTTCTCGGAAAGCCTTGCTGACCAAGGCCCGAGCTGCCGCGTGGTGACCACCCATGCCAGCGTGAATCTCGGCCAGGAGCTGCCTTCCCTCCTCTTCGGATATACATCTTTAGAGGACGCCAGTAGTGCTTTTCTTATATAGTTCTCCCTCATGGACTTTATAGGCTTTAGATCGTCGAATGATACGCGTTGCCTCAGTCTGGTCAGCCGGTAGTTCTTGGCGGAGGAGGTAAGCGAGGAAGGGCTCGGTCCATGGCGCGATTACCGCCATGACTTCGTGAGCCGAAGATGTCATTTCAATTGCCGAGCCCCCGATAATTTCTTCGTCTGGTTCGATAGGCGGAGGGACGAGCTCTCCTGAGGTATTGGATTCCGAGCCCTGGGCGTCCTCCTGCCACACCACGGACGGCTTGAAGAGTCATTCTAAAAAGGTGTTCTCAGGGACACGGTCGCGCTTGGCGCCCATTCGAGCAAGGATATCGGCAGCTTGATTGCTGTCTCTAGGTATATGTTGAAACTCCAGTCCTTCAAAACGGGCGGAGATTTTTAGGACGGCGTTGCGGTATGCTGTCATTTTTGGGTCTTTTGCGTCGAATTCGCCGTTGACTTGAGAGATGGCGAGATTAGAATCTCCCCGTACCTCGAGCCACTCTATGCCCATTGACACCGCAATCCGAAGTCCATGTAATAGAGCCTCGTATTCGGCTGCATTGTTGGAGTTAGTGTACATGATCTGGAGTATGTACCGAATATTGTCGCCAGTGGGGGATGTGAGGACCACTCCAGCCCCCAGCCCGGCGAGCATTTCGGAGCCGTCGAAGTACATCGTCCAATGCGAGTATGTACTGTACTCCCTAGGGAGTTCGGCTTCCGTCCATTCCGCAACAAAATCAGCCAAAACCTGAGATTTAATAGCTCGGCGTGGTCGATATATGATTTCGAAGGGGAGGAGTTCTATAGCCCATTTGGCTATGCGGCCGGTGGCATCTCGATTGTTGATTATGTCATTCAGTGGTACTTCGGATGCCATCGTAACCGAGCACTCTTGGAAGTAATGGCGGAGCTTTCGGGATGCCATGAAAACTGCGTAGGCGATCTTCTGATAATGCGGGTACCTCATTTTACACGGGGCGAGCACTTCGGATACGTAGTACACATGTTTCTGCACCTGGAGCTTGTGACCATCTGCCTCTCGTTCGACGACGAGAACCATGCTGACCACCTAATTCGTGGCCGAGATATATAGCAGCATTGGCTCGCCCGGGCTGGGTGCTGTCATGATCGGGTTGCTGGCCAGTAGAGTTTTTATTTCTTTGAGTGCTGCCACCGCTTCACTGGTCCATTCGAAGTTCTTCGTCCGTTTGAGCAATTTATATAGCGGTAAGGCCTTTTCTCCGAGGCGTGAGATGAAGCGGCTTAGGGCTGCAACAGTGCCGGCAAGTTTCTGGACGTGTTTGAGCTCAGTGGGGATAGCCAGCTCAGACAGTGCCCGTATTTTCGCTGGGTTGGCTTCTATTCCTATATGGGAAACGATGAATCCGAGCAGCTTACCGGCCGGCACTCCGAAGACGCACTTTTCCGGATTGAGCCGTATATCGAAAGTCCAAAGACTATCAAAGGTTTGCCGGAGATCGTCCACCAGCTGGCTGACGTGTTTGGTTTTGATAACCACGTCATCCACATATGCTTTGACTGTTTTGCCGATTTGTTTTTCCAAACATGTTTGAATCATGCGCTCGTATGTAGCCCCTGCGTTCTTTAATCCGAAGGGCATTGTGTTGAAACAGAATGGTCCATAAGGAGTGATGAATGCAGTGGCCGCTTGGTCGGACTCCTTCATTTTAATTTGATGGTATCCGTAGTAAGCGTCGAGGAAACACAGTGAGTCATGCCCGGCACTGGCGTCTATGATCTGGTCTATGCGGGGCAAGGGGAAAGGATCCTTGGGGCAGGCCTTGTTTAAATCCTTGAAATCGACACACAACCGCCAGGACTTATCCTTCTTTGGTACCATGACCAGATTGGCCAACCACTCAGGATGTTTGATGTCCCGGATGAATCCGGCTTTGAGCAACTTTGCCAGTTCCTCGCCCATAGCCTGACGCTTGGGTTCGGAAAACCGACGCAGAGTCTGTTTGACTGGCTTGAAACCCTTAATGATGTTCAAGCTGTGCTCGGCTAATCTACGCGGGATCCCTGGCATGTCTGACGGGTGCCAGGCGAAGATATCCCAGTTTTCACGCAAAAATTTGCGCAGCTCTTCATCGACCACGGGGTCCAGCTGAGCTCCAATGGAAGCCGTCTTGTTGGGATCTGTTGGGTGCACTTGGAATTTGACGATTTCATCCGCTGGTTTGAAGGACGTGGATTTGGGCCTTTTGTCAAGGATTACGTCGTCCTTATCCACCGTTGAGTGGAGCGCGGTCAGTTCTTCAGCTGCGAGGGCTTCGGACAACGCTTCGAGGGCGAGGGATGCTGTTTTGTTCTCGACCCGAAGAGCTCTGTCCGGATCACTTATTATTGTGATCACACCGTTTGGCCCTGGCATTTTAAGCTTCATGTACCCGTAATGTGGGACGGCATGGAACCGTGCGAAGGCATCGTGCCCTAATAAGGCATGGTAGCCACTGCGGAAGGGCACGATGTGGAAAAGCAGTTCTTCGGATCGGTAGTTCTCGGGAGTTCCAAAGACCACATCAAGAGCCACTCGGCCACTAGAACACGCCTCCTTTCCGGGGATGATCCCTCGAAAGGTGGTGTGACTTTGCTCGATGCTGGATCTGTCAAACTACATTTTGTCTAAGGTGTCCTCGTAAATGTGGTTTAGCCCACCACCGCCGTCCATTAACACCTTTTGGAGTCGGAATCCATCCACTATGGGATCAAGGACAAGGGCGGCAGCAGCTCGAGTAGGTCGGGACCTCGGCTGGTCTTGTTCACTGAAAGTGATGGGTGTGTCTGTCCATGAGTCTGTCTCTGCCACATGGTGAATTTGAGCGAGCTCTCGAAGGGCTCTCTTCCTCTGATTCTTCGAGGAATACATCTCGTAGATTGTTAAGATCTCGGCGTCATCATCAAAGGGCGTTGCTGGACTTTTATTTGAGTACGGGCCTCCAAGGATGACTTTGCCGCTCTTGGCGACTTTCCTGACCACCTAGCAAGCTCGAAGGCTGTGGGTTGGGTTTGTGTTGAGGAGGACGGAGTGTATGGGGCATGGTTTATCCAGCAGTTCGTCAAGGACCGTTCTGGATCTTGTTAGGGGTTTCATCCTTTTCTCGGATGGCTCGTATTGGGGTGTCCTGCGAGGGTGTGCGCGTTTTGCCCGAGCTCGGTTTGGTTCCTCTGTACGGATTGACTTCGTTTGCTCGAGCTGAGCCTGCCAAGCATACTCCATGGCGCAGTATTTGGACACCAGATCTGATAAATCAGAGAAATTTTGGATGTGGCGGCGGGCGAGGGCGTTTAAGACGCCCTCGTCTCGGCAGTTCTGTCGAAAGATCTCTAGAATGTCCTTGTTGCAGCCGTCCGTCATCTTGTTTTTGACGATAAGGAATCTGGCCCAGAAGTGCCGAACTGTCTCTCCGGGCTGCTGCTTTACATACATTAAGTCCCATACGTTGGGCCGTCCTGAGTTATCTAGACAGTACTCAATGTGGGGGGTGAGCGGGATAAAAAATTTGATCCCAGCGGAGTGTGAGTCCGGAGTTTTGGCGGCCGCGTCCTGGATTGACATGGAATCCAATGCGCCAAGCTCTGGATAGTTGGCCGGGCGTGGGTGCGTGGATCCGGAATTGCGCGCTGAACCAGACTTCGGCTCTAAACCCTCTCCGGAGCGGAGTTCGGCTGCCGAGCTGGAGGATGAAGCCTGCTGGTCAGAAACTTGCACCTCATGCGCTTTCGGTTCTGGGGGAAGGGGTGAGCCCTCCGTGGGGCCTTCGATATTGGCGACCAAGTGAGTGGTGGCAGGGGCGTGAATTTCCCTGTCGTCGGTTTTAAGCCCGATCTGATCGTAGACCGAGGATTGGCCATCGGTGATTCCCAGGGCCTGGATCCGATCTAGTATCCCGTTTAATAACGAGAGATCCGTCGGCTCCAAGTTCTGGCAGTTTGCGGGGTCAACCCGCAATATGGCCATGACGGGGGCATCCGAATTCGCCCCGTAGTCATGTTCGGCCGAGGCTGATCTTCGGCAGCCGAGCGCGGAGATTAGGTCCGGGCTCAAGGCTGGATCCGCAGTGGTGGCCATCTCGGTAGTGGTGTTGGCCGTACTCGAAGTCGGTGCTTCAGGATTTGTGGGTCCTTCAGGCGAGGCTGAGGACCCCGTGAGGATAAGATCTCCCCGGGAGTCGGCGACGAACTCTAAGTTTCTGAACCTGATCTCCTGGTCGGGGGTGAAGCTGTCGACCCAGCCAAGGTGACCGGCCTGATCGGCGTGTAGCATGACGCTGTCGAACGCGAAGAGCTGGCCGGGAACGAAAGTGTCCCTGCGGCTAGCGCTGTTGCTGATGACTAGGCGAGCCATTGATCCTTGTTGTCCCACGGCGGAACTCTCAATGAAAGCACCAATGTTGGTACCAAAACCGGC
The DNA here is from genome assembly GCA_039707655.1 of Elymus sibiricus. NCBI lineage: Eukaryota > Viridiplantae > Streptophyta > Magnoliopsida > Poales > Poaceae > Elymus > Elymus sibiricus. Next base: position 292,603,143 of record CM077676.1, read on the forward strand.
AGATCTCGGGTAGGGGATCCGAACTGTAGGTCTAGGAATCAATGGGTATCAGGGAACGTAGAGACGGCGATTTACCCAGGTTCGGGCCCTCTCGAAGAGGTAATACCCTACGTCCTGCTAGATTGTATTGATGTGATTGTATGAAGGTTACAGAGTTGATCTACCTCGAGATCGGATGGGCTAAACCCTAGGCAATGGATATGATGATCCTCTACGGACTAAACCCTTCTGGTTTATATAGACACCAGAGGGTCCTAGGGTTACATACGGTCGGTTACCATTAGGGAATAAACGTGCCGGCCACGCTAATTATTCCTTGGAGGAGACGCCAAGTCTTCGGAGGTTTCCTTCTGATACACGGGGTCGCCCACAATCTGGCCTTCCATCGATGAGTAGAGAGCGACCCACCAGCCCGGCCTACGAGAGATAGGCCGGCAGCCCGAGTACGCCCTAGTCCGGGACACCCTCATGGGGCCCCTTCACAACATTCACGAAGTTATTAAACTAAGCATTCAACAGAGGATCTCATATCCATAATAATGTTTTAGATCCTACACATACCAAGGTTCATCCATATCCCCGAGAACTAGGGGTCTACTCACACATGGGGACAACAATCATCAAGACGAAAGTGATGGCATACATGGATGAATGATTCAAATGATACACAAGAGGATCCACTAGGGTTCTTGATGTTGTACATGATAAGGATGTGGATGATGATGATGACGATAGTGGTTATGATGTTATATCTCCCCCATACGTGATGGAGAAGATCCCCTTCTTCTCCTTGTCAATCCCTCCTCCGGATGAACTCCGGAGGCTAGGGTTCTGCCTTCTGGATGAGTTTCTGGTCTCTCTAGGTGTCTGATCCACGATCCGATTCGACGGGGTGGAAATAGTCGATTTGGCGGTGGCGGCGGCGTGCCATACGACCGCTCATACGGGCGCTCGCGGTTGTATGGAACGCCGTCTTTTGCACTGGATGTGCGGCGACGCCTGTTTCTTTGGCCTTCTTGCTTGATCCTTTTACGGTAGGTGATTATCACTTTAAATATGTGATTTTACTACCATTTCCGAGGATTTCCTCCATCATATGGTGATTGGTCCAAAAGACGTTACCTAAGAGATTATCAACAAAAAGAGGTGCATGAACGCGGTAAAATTCCACAAAACCCAACATGTAGGCATAAAATACATGTCAAAATCATCACATAAATTGGACTCATCAACTCCCCCAAGCTTAAGTCTTGCTCATCCCCAAGCAAGTACCGTAGCTTGTAAAGAACAAGATCAACCTTGTGTTTATGAGATACGGATATGAAAAAGGCATGAGTCCATCACTGTTTTAAAGGAACAGTTAAAGATAAAAGATTTATGACAAACGATAGCTCATACTTACTACGATAATGATCATGCAGGCATCCACACTTTTGTCACTTAATTTTGTTGTGGACAGGTAACAACTTCATACCCTAGTTCATCGGTGTTTCAACCGGGCAAACAGTTATTCTTTTCCTCTTCTCTCTTAGAGGTTCAAATTTCAAGTATTTTAGTCCCCTGTCATCGAAACATGTTGAAAGATCATTTCACTTTTTGCATGTCATGTAAGCCAAACATGAATCTCGGAAAGACTTATTTTAAAAGAGCACTTTTTATATTAAGAGGATTAATTTTTCTGCTTGCCCTTTTGTCAGTTGAACCTTCAATGAGCTAGCATATATAGTTATTTCTTCTCCCCTCAAAAACTCAACAACTGCAATGTGAAGTACTTATGATCATCATGCAAGTAATTATGTGCTACTATTTAGATCACAACAATCATCAGGTACGTTCTCAAATAAACGGCAATGACTCCACACATCAAGATATCCATATACTCATCGGAAAGGATCATCCCTTATTCAAGAGAAAAAATGATAGTTCAACCTTATTGAAAATAAAAGCTTATAGCCTAATCTTGCGGAAAAATAATGCAGAAAAGATAAAGATACAAAGTGCACGTGAATCTCCCCCAAGCTTACAATCAAGCCGGGGAGATCCAGGCACTAAGCGTTATATGATCACTCCTGGGTCTCCTGGCAGGCAACAAAGATGCTCCTGAAACGCTTCCTCATCTCCTCTATCTGGGTCTGCTGATAATCTACAATCTGGGTCAAAAACTCAAGTTGTGCAGTGTTGTTGTTAAGAGAATCAATCATAAGATCGATCTTGTGGATGGCCATACATCATTGGGTAATAATATATAGCATGAAGCACCATGTTCAAGTAGAGATTACAGCGGGGAAATGAGGTGTTACACCGCTGCATAGAGGGGGAGAAACTTGGTGGTGACAGTGGCGAAGTTGTTGGTGTAGATCGCCGTCACGATGGTTTCCCCGACGGTATTCCGGCGTCACTGGAAGAGAGGGGGAGAGGTCCTCCTCCTTATTCTTCTTGCTTGGCCTTCCCCCTAGATGGGAGAAGGGTTCCCCCTCTGGTTCTTGGCCGCCATGGCTCCCGGAGGGTAGGAGCCCCTTCGAGATTGGATCTCTCTCTCTATTTCTCATCTGTTTCGCGTTCCTGTTTCCCGGCCTTTCACCGTTTCTTATATTCCTGGAGATCCGTAACTCCGATTGGGCTGAAATTTTGAGGGGATTTTTTATCCGGATATTAGCTTCCTTGCGGCACAAGGACACCCCCAACCTACCTTTGAGGTGGCCACAAGTGCAGGGGGTGCGCCCTGGGGTAGGGGCGCATCCTATGAGCTTGTGGGGCCTGTGGGCCACCCCTTACGCTGATTTTTTCCCCAAAAATCACATATATTCCAAAATAAATCTCCGTAAAATTTTATCGCGTTTGGACTTCATTTGATATGGATTTTCTGGGAAACAAAAACCATGCAACAAACAGGAACTGACACTGGGCACTGGATCAATATGTTAGTCCAAGAAAATCATATAAATTGTTGCCAAAAGTATGTGAAAGTTGTAGAATATTGGCATGAAACAATAAAAAATTATAGATACGACGGAGACGTATCACACCGCGCGTCTGCTCCTCACTGACAGCTAGGCCCACCATGTCAGGGTTCATAACATCCCCCTCTTCTTGAGCTGAGGCTTGTCCCCAAGCCTCCGCATGTGGAAAATGAGCCATGATACTTGCTTTGTCTTCCCAGGTAGTTCCCATGACAGCAGAGTTGGACCACCTGATTTTCACTTGCTCGCGCACGGCACCGTGCATCTTGTGCTAGCGTGTCTGAAGCACTGCCATCAGAATAGCCAGGTCGTTAGAGCAGATAGGTAATTCAGGCTCAACATGTGTACCAGGGACTAGTGCACACCGTAGCTATGAAACGTGAAACACTGGATGGACTATTGCACGATCAGGCAGTTGCAACTTGTACGCCACTTCATTGATTTTGTCGATGATGGGAAAGGCCCCGAAGAACTTGTCCGAGAACTTGTGGCTGGCACAGGGAGCAACAAATGTTTGGATGTATGGTTGTAGTTTGATAAAAACCTGATCTCCAATGTATGTTGAATTCCTGGAATGATCGCTTCTTGTTTGCTTGGGTCTTTATCAGTTGCCAAGCTCGATTCAGTTGTTCCTGGAGAAGGTCTTGAACCACAGTTCTCTTTTCGAGCCATGATCGCAGAGCTGGAACAAAGCAAGAGGTAGCAGCAGAGAGTCCCCACTACCACCGCTCATAGTTGAACATTGCCTTAAATGGTGTCATGCCAATGGCTGAGTGGTGAGAGATGTTGTAGCAAAACTAGGCGAGGGGTTGTTGGAGATATGCCCTAGAGGCAATCATGTGATGATGATATTTCCCTATGTATTCATGAGTCTTTTGTATTATCCTTGAACATCATCAGTGATATGTATCAGTAAGTATGCGAATTGTTTGTGGAACTATATATTGTATGATGATTGTTCTAATGGTCCCTAGTTGATAAGGTTATGCAGACACATATCCTTTGACTAGTATACTATTCAGCTGATGCCTATGTTTCACAAGTCATGTGCATAGAGATGCAAAACCGATAGTATGGACTCGGGGATGGAGATCACCGAATCGGACAGGCCCACTTTTAGACGCAATGAGATATTGTCATCTGTTAGTCTCAAGTACAATGTATATGCCATGTCCTAGACCTGAGGTCCTCGCATGTTCTCGGGATGAGGATCGACTCACTTAGGGTCTATCAAACGCTACCCCATAACTAGGTAGTTATAAAGGTAGCTTTCGGGTGAGTCATGAGACATGCTGCGAGACATGGTTGACCAAGGTGGAATTTGCCCCTCCTATACGGAGAGATATTCTCTGGCCCTGCTACTTGTGAGCTGCGTTGGGATTTTCCTCGAAGAGGAGAGGAGATGCAGTACAGTAGAGATAAGTATTTCCCTCAGTGAGAACCAAGGTTATCGAACCAGTAGGAGAATCACGCAAAGCCTTGTGAACAACACCTGCACACACAAAAGCAAATACTTGCACCCAACGCGGGCAAGAGGGTCGTCAATCCCCTTGAACTCGTTACTTGCAAGGATTAAATCTTGTAGTGGTAGATAGATAAATTGCAAAACAAAATAAAAGAAATAAAATTGCAGCAAATATATTTTGGATTTTTTATATATTATTTAAGTAGACCCCGGGGCCATAGTTTTCACTAGAGGCTTCTCTCTCGAACACATAGCATACGGTGGGTAAACAAATTACTGTTGGGCAATTGATAGAAAAGCGCATAGTTATGACGATATTCAAGGCAATGATCATGTATATAGGCATCACGTCCGAGACAAGTAGACCGACTCCTGCCTGCATCTACTACTATTACTCCACCCATCGACCGCTATCCAGCATGCATCTAGGGTATTAAGTTAATAAAAACAGAGTAATGCCTTAAGCAAGATGACATGATGTAGACAAAGTAAACACAACTAATATGAATAAACCCCATCATTTTCCCCTTAATGGCAACAATACAAATACGTGTCTTGTCCCTTTCTGTCACTGGGATATAGAGCACCGCAAGATTGAACCCATTGCAAAGCACCTCTCCCACTGAAGATAAATCAATCTAGTTGGCCAAACCAAACGGATAGATCGGAGAGAAATACAAAGCTATAACAAGCATGCATAATAAAGTTCAAAAAAGACTCAATTACTTCTCATGAATATTCTGATCATAAACCCACAATTCATCGGATCCCAACAAACACACCGCAAAAGAAGATTACATTGAATAGAACTCCAAGAACACCGAGGAGAACATTGTATTGAAGATCAAAGAGAGAGAAGAAGCCATCTAGCTACTAGCTATGGACCCGTAGGTCTGTGGTAAACTACTAACGCATCATCGGAAGGCAGCAAGGATGATGTAGAAGCCCTCTGTGATCGATTCCCCCTCCGGCAGAGTACCAGAAAAGGCCTCCAAATGGGATCGCGGAAGAACAGAAGCTTGCAGCGGCGGAAAAGTTATTTCGGGTGGCTCTCTGTTGGTTTCCCAATATTTGAGAATTTATAGAAGTGGAATTAGGTCAGACGGAGCCTCGAGGGGCCCACAAGGCAACAGGGCGCGGCCCCCCTGGGCGCGCCGGGTTGCCTTGCCATCTCGTCGTACATCCTCTAGTCTCCTCCCAAAGCTTCTAGGGTCTCTTATGTCCAGAAGAAAACCATAAAAAAGTTTCGTAGCATTTGGACTCCATTTGGTACTGATGTTCTGGAAAACCAAAAACAAGCAGAAAATAGCAACTGGCACTGGGCACTGGGTTAATAGGTTAGTTCCCAAAAATGATATAAAATAGCATATAAATGCATATAAAACATTCAAAAATTGTAGATACGTTGGAGACGTATCAGGCCCCTCTCGAGTGATCTGATTCGGAAAGAATGGCCATGTGACTTGGGTTAAGTGTTAACTCGGTTTGGGAATCTGTATCACGGTTTCGAGAAGAGAGGTCGAGCTACCACAAGGGTGACAAGTACTCGCCTTGAGCTCGACAACATATATCGTGAGGCAAAAGGAATGTTGCATATGACACATTGTCGAGGTTCGTCAAACGACTTTACGCACACATGGGAGTTGGCACGTTCTGCTAGGAGCCTCTACCAACTATCGACTCGTGTCATGTCCATGTGTATGTGAACCTATAGGGTCGCACGCTTAAGGGGCAGCAACCCATTCAGATTGGATCTGAGTGGAAATGGGTATGGACTCCTAGTGGTCCTCAAGTGTTGATCCCACCTCGATGGTCTATATAAAGGGGAGTGGGCGCACCTCTTAGAGTTGAACTTTTTCCTCCCCACGCCTCCATGCCACGTGACTGGACCCAGTAGTCCACCACCCGACATTGCTCCCTGTACGTGTGGATACCTTGGAGGCATCACATCTGTGGTGCTTGGACAAACTGTTCGAGGGAACCATAAGGAGCTGTTCGAAGGATCTGCGAGGAGCTGTTCGCGGTAGATCGTCGTTCGTGGGACATCGCTGTTCACGGGAGATCGGCCGATCGACTACATGCATCACCAACTCTACTTCTACTGTGGTGACTGTGCGTCTAGTGGTAAACCTGATCCCGTGATCTATTTCCAGCAGCATGTTCTTGGGTGCGGAGTAGAATTTTTTTATTTGGCGCTAGCGTAGCATACCGCGTGTTCCTACAGTGGTATCAAAGCCAGGTTGTGTGAAGATAGATTCGGTGATTTCCATATGACATATGTAGATCGGTTCAGGTGTGGTCGATGAGATCGGCCATGCACATCAGTGTTGAAGGTTGGTTTCGTGATCACGTTTCCGTGATCGTTGATACTTCTCCAATGTATCTATAATTTTTTATTGTTTCATGCTATTATATTATCAATCTTGTATGCTTTGTATGCCATTTTATATTGTTTATTATGGACTAACCTATTCACTCAGTGCCTAGTGCCAGCTCCTATTTTTTTTTGCATGTTTTTGGTTTTCCAGAAAACCCATACCAAACGAAGTCCAAACACGATGAAACTTTTCGACGATTTTTTTGTGGACAAAAAGAGACCCTAGAAGCTTCGGGAGAAGACCAGTCGATACACGAGGGAGCGACAAGGCAGGGGGCCGCGCCCTCGGGGGTAGGGCGCGCCCAGGTGCCTTGTGGCCACCCTCTGCCTCCGTTTGACCCAATTCTAGCGCTATAAATTCCCATATATCCAAAAACCCTCAGGGGAGGTCTTGAAACAATTTTATCTCCGCCGCAAGTCTTTGTTCTTACGTGATCTCATCTGGAGGCCTTTTTTGGTACTTTGCCGGAGGGGGAAACCATTGGGGAGGCAATCTTCATCAACCTTGCTGCCACCATGATGATGTGTGATAAGTTCCCACAGGACCTACGGGTCCATAGTAGTTGCTAGATGGCTTTCTCTCTCTCTTTTGATCTTCAATACAATGATCTCATCTGAGATCAATCCGATGTAAACTTTTGCGGTGTGTTTGTTGGGATCCGATGAATTGTGGGTTTATGATCAGATTATTCATTCAACGTATTTGAGTCTTTTTTGAGATTTATCTATATGATTTTATAGCCTTGTATTTCTCTCTGATCTATCTATCTCTTTTGGCCAATAAGATCAATCTATCATCAGTGGGAGAGGTGCTTGGTAGTAGGTTCAATCTTGTAGTGCCCTTACTCTATGACAGCAGGAGTGTCAAGGCACATATTTGTATTGTTGCTAGTAAGGGTAAAACGATGGGGCTAGAACATATTAATTGATCTTGCTTTGTCTACATTATGTCATCATGCTTCAAGCATTACTTGGTTTGTTATGAACTTAATACCTTGCGATGCATGCTGGATAGTGGTCAAGGGGTGGACTAATAGTATTAGATGTCAGTAAGTTTAACGGTCTACTTGTCACGGATGTAATGCCTATATATTGATCATGCCATGAAGAATTATCATAACTATGCGCTTTTCTATCAATTGCCCAACAGTAATTTGTTTACCCACCGTTGCTATGCTCATGAGAGAGATGCATGCCTATACTGAGCCTATGGCCCCCGGGTCCATTCACCATATTTACTAAAACCCTAAAAATACTTGCTGCAATTTATTTCCATTTTATTTCTACTTTATTTTATCTATCTACCACTATCAGATTTAATCCTTGCAATTGACGAGAACAAGAGGATTGACAACCCTCTTGCCTTCGTTGGGTGCAAGCATTTGATTTGTGTGTGCGCAGGTACCGCTTATCTTGTTTGCGTGGTGTCTCCTATTGGTTCGATGAACCTTGGTTCTTAACTAAGGGAAATACTATCTGCTACTATACTACATCACCCTTCCTCTTCGGGGAAATCCCAACACTATCACAAGTAGCAGAAGAATTTCTGGCGCCGTTGCCGGGGAGGCTTCACCAAACAAATACAAGTTCCTTTGCTCACATTAATCATTTGCTTGCTTTTACTTTCTTATCCATTTTCCTTTTTATTTGCCTTCTCTTTTTCATCTCCCTCTCCTTCTCTAAAATATTAAAATACCAAAAATATTTGTGTTACTTTCTCTGCTTGAGTTACCATGTGCCTTTTATTTGCTTGCATCTTCGCTTGCTAATTTTTTTATTGATATGGATCCTTCTCCACTAGCCGGACTTTAAAAAAATTCTAATTATGATAAACCAATTACTAGAGATAAAAATGCTATAAGCTCTTTAGAAGAAAAATGAATTTGAGTGTGTTTTGTTAACTTTATAAAAAAAATCTTGAAAATCAAGAATTTGAAAATTGTGTTAAACTGTTAGAAGAAGAATTTAACAAAATATTTAATGTGAGTTCCTTGAATGAAAACCATGATTGAACTGATGTTGGTCTAAATTCTATGAATGTCAATTGTGCTAATGATCATGGTTGGGGAGATAATAATGATGCTTCTTTTGATCTTGAAAATTTATTTGAGCTTCATGATGAATTTATTATTGATAATAAAATTTGCAATACTATTGAAAGTTGATTTGGAAGAGCGTCAAATTTTAAAAAGAATCCTGCTATTTTGGAGAACTTCAATCTGATGAAGTTCTTTGGTAAAAGTGGGTTTGGAGAGGTCATGACTTTGGTTGATGTTATTCCCACTATTTTGGGAGATTGTAAAATTTATATGCACATGGATCATGTAGAAAATATGTTATGTGATAGCTATATTTTTTAATTTGATTATGATCCTACATGCAATTATTTTGATAGAGGCAAATATGATTATAAAAAAATTCATGTCACTAAATTACCTATCTTTATGTTGAAATTATTAATGTTTCATTCTTCCTATTTGCATATGCTAGATATTGCTTGTCTTGATAATTTGTTTCCCTATAAAATGTCTATCCATAGGAAGTGGGTTAGACTTAAATGTGTTTGTTATGTGTTATATGATGCTCTCTTTGTGCTTCAATTCTTGTCTTTCACGTGAGCATCATTAAATTCTCAAGCCTATATCTTAATGGCTATAACGAAAGAGCTTGTTGGGAGGCAACCCAATAGTTATCCTTTTTATTTCCTTTTTATTTTTGTGTGTCAACATGATTATTTCTACTGTAATTATTATGTTTTTATTTTTTCTTTTGATTTTTGTGCCAAGTAAAGCCTTTAGGTTGACGTGGATGATAGTTGATTTGATCCTGTGCAGAAACAGAAACTTTTGCGTCCAGTATTTGAATTATCATTCTATACTGGAACATGATAAAATCCTGAAATTTCTACACGGCATTGGTTTACAAATTGTTTATGTTATCCTAATTGTTCAGAATTTTTGGAGTTACAGAAGTATGACTAAAATAATCCATCATTACGTACTGTTTTGTTTTAGACAGATTCTGTTTTTATTGCATAGTGTGCTTGTTTTGATGTATCTATGGATTGTATCGGGGAGTATAAGACATTGAGATGATAGAATACAGTAGGTATTATGCAAGAATAATTATGAATCTATTTATGATAGTACCTAAGTTAATGATTATTTTATTATACAAATGGATCTCACGAGGTTTTGTTGAGTTTTGTGTGATCGAAGTTTTCAAGTTTTGGGTGAGATGACGATGGATGAAAGAATAAGGAGCGGCAAGACCCTAAGCTTGGGGATGCCCAAGGCACCCTAAGATAATATTCAAGGAATATCCAAGCATCTAAGCTTGGGGATGCCCCGGAAGGCATCCCCTCTTTCGTCTCCAATCTATCGGTAATATCACTCGGAGCTATATTTTTATTCATCACATGATATATGTTTTGCTTGGAGTGTCGTGTGTTTTTGTTTTAGTTGTTTTCTTGTTTACACAATCATTGTTTCTTGATCACACCAATTATGAGACACACACATTCATCTCAATTTATAGAATGCTCATTATGCTTCACTTATATCTTTTGAGTTAAGGCAATTGCTCATGTGCTTCACTTATATCCTTAGAGCACGGCAATACTTATATTTTATAGAAATCATTTGCACTCTCATGCTTCACTTATATCTTTTTGAGAGTTAAATAGTTGGTGGTAATTTGCATGAGTTATATGTTTAGTCCAAAAATGATAGGTATACAAGAGTGGTATAATAGAAACTTTCACGTAGATCACTGAATATGATGCATTTGATTAACGATATTGAAGTTATAATATGAAGGTTTACTTGTTGATAAACATTAGTTAGTAAAAATATCGATGTTAAGATTTGTATTTCTACCTCATTAAAGTGTCGGTTATCGCGTGGCGGGGAAGTTGGAGAGTAATTTATCCTTCATTGATATCCTTTGTGTTGTCCGGATTGGGGGCGTGCGTTGGTTAACTCCTACCAACCTCCTCCCTAGGGGCACGCGAGTAGTACTTTGCTTCGAGGGCTTCTAGATTTTCACAACAAGTATGTGAGTTCTTTATGAGTAATCTGAGTTTGTGGACTATAAGCACTTCCACCCTTCCATAATTTGCTAGCCTCTTCGGTACCGTGCATTGCCCGTTCTCACCTCAAGACTTGGTGCAAATTTTGCCGGTGCATCCAAACCCCGTGATATGATACGCTCTATCACACATAAGCCTTATTATATCCTTCCTCAAAACAGCCACCATACCTACCTATTATGGCATTTCCATAGCCATTCCGAGATATATTGCCATGCAACTTCCACCGTTACTATTCATATGACTTGAGCATTCATTGTGATTTTGCTTTGCATGATCATATAGAGCTGACATGATATTTTGTGGCAAAGCCATCATTCATCATTGTTATACATCTTACGCTAGATCATTGCACATCCTGGTACATTGCCAGAGGCATTCATATGTAGTCATATCATTCAGTTTATTGAGTTGTAAGTAAATAGAAGTGTGATGATCATCATTATTAGAGAATTGTCCCAGTGAGGAAAAGAATGATGGAGATTGATGAGTCCCCAAAAAAGTGGGGATGAGGTTCATGATATTGATCTAAAAAAATGAGAGAAAAAAAAGAGAAGGGGCAATGTTACTATCCTTTACCACACTTGTGCTTTGATATGTCTCCAACATATCTATAATTTATGAAGTATTCATGCCATATTTATAGGAGTTCTACATGGTTTTGGTGCACTTTTATATGATTTTTATGGACTAACCTATTAACCTAGTGCCCTGTGTCAGTTCCTATTTCTTGGCTATTTTTTTTTCGCAGAAAAACCATACCAAACGAAGTCCAAATGCAACAAAAATTTATGGCGATTTTTTATAGACAAGAAGAGACCCAGGAGGCTTCGGAGAAGGACCAGAGGAGGTCCAGGGGGGCACAAGCCTGGGTGGCGCGCCCCCCTAGGGCAAGCCTCTGTTCCAAAGCGATCTCATCTGGAGCCCTATTCCGGCACACTGCCGGAGGGGGGAAGTCATCATCGGAGGCCATCTTCATCATCCCCGCTGCTTCCATGATGAGGCGGGAGTAGTTCACCCTCGAGGCTGAGGGTATGTACCAGTAGCTATGTGTTTGATCTCTCTCTCTCTCTCTCTCTCATGATCTTATTTTGGCATGATCTTGATGTACCATGAGCTTTGTTAATATAGTTGGATCATATGGTGTTCTTCCCTCTCTATCTTTGTTGTGATGAATTGAGTCTTGCCCTTTGAGGTTTCATTATTATCGGATTGAATATTTGGATTTGAGATCACTTGATGTATGTATTGCATGCGGATGCCCGTGGTGACAATGGGGTATTCTAATGAGTCACTTGATATATGTTTTGGTAATCAACTTGCGGATTCCCGAGGTGACATTGGGGTAATCTAGGCACATAGGTTGATACACGTTTTCATCCTACTTTCTCCGATAGAAACTTTGGGGTAATCTTTGAAGTTCTTTGTGTTGGATTGAATATTATGAATCTGAAATTGTTTGATGCGTATCGAATAATTAACTCACGGATACTTGTGGTGACATTGGAGTATCTAGGTGACATTAGAGTTGATTGATGCGTATCATATGGTTTTATTCTAGTACGAACTCTAGGGCTGGTTGTGACACTTATAGGGATGGCTCAATAGATTGATCGAAAAGATAACTTTGAGGTGGTTTTGCTACCTACAACAATTTCATCTTATGTTTTCCGCTATTGATAGGAACTTCGGAGTGATTCTTTGCCGCATGTTGAGGGATGGTTATATGATTCAATTATGTTAGCACTGTTGAGAGATTGCACTAGTGAAAGTATGAACCCTAGGCCTTATTTCCAAGCATTGATATACCGTTTTGCTCGCTGTTTGCTACTTGCTACCTTGCTGTTTTTATTATTTCAGATTACAAAAACCTATATATACTATCCATACTACACTTGTATCACCATCTCTTCGCCGAACTAGTGCACCTATACAATTTACCATTGTACTGGGTGTGTTGGGGACACAAGAGATTTCTTGTATTTAATTGCAGTGTTGTTTGAGAGAGACCATCTTCATCCTACACCTCCCACAGATTGATAAACCTTAGGTCATCCACTTGAGGGAAATTTGCTGATGTCCTACAAAACTCTGCGCTTGGAGGCCCAACAGAGTCTACAAGAATAAAGTTGCGTAGTAGACACCATGCTTCAGAGTACCACCATGTTCTTCATATAGAGAGTCTCCATGATTTGTCACTTTCATATACTAGTGGGAAATTTTTACATTACAGAACTTGGCTTGCATATTCCGATGACGACCTTCCTCAAATGCTCGAGGTCTTCATGAGCAAGCAAGTTGGATGCACACCCACTTAGTTTCATATAGAGAGCTTTCATACACTTATAGCTCTAGTGCATCCATTGCATGGCAATCCCTACTCCTCGCATTTATATCCATTGTAAGGCCTCTCCATTGCCTAACGATCCGCCGAGGTGCTTGGTAGTAGGTTCAATCTTGCGGTGTCCTTAATCTGTGACAGGAGGATTTGCAAGGCACATATTTGTATTGTTGCTAGTAAGGGTAAAACAATGGGGTTAGAACATATTAATTGATCTTGCTTTGTCTACATTATGTCATCATGCTTCAAGCATTACTCGGTTTGTTATGAACTTAATACCTTGCGATGCATGTTGGATAGTGGTCAAGTGGTGGAGTAATAGTAGTAGACGTCAGTAAGTTTAACGGTCTACTTGTCATGGACGTAATGACTATATATTGATCATGCCATGAAGAATTATCATAACTATGCGATTTTCTATCAATGGCCCAATAGTAATTTGTTAACACACCGTTGTTATGCTCATGAGAGAGATGCCTCTAGTGAACCTATGGCCCCCGGGTCCATTCACCATATTTACTAAAACCCTAAAAATACTTGCTGCAATTTATTTCTATTTCTATTTTATCTATCTACCACTATCAGATTTAATCCTTGCAATTGGCGAGAACAAGGGGATTGACAACCCCCTTGCCTTCGTTGGGTGCAAGCATTTGCTTTGTGTGCGCGCAGGTACCGCTTATCTTGTTTGCATGGTGTCTCCTATTGGTTTGATAAACCTTAGTTCTTAACCGAGGGAAATACAATCTGCTACTATACTACATCACCCTTCCTCTTGAGGGAAATCCCAACACTATCACAAGTAGCAATCATGATGCGGAGGTCGTGACACGAATTACCCCTACCGGCCGGTTTCCGCCATCGGGGTAGACAGTGGAACGTAAATCCGGATGCAGCACACGAATATCAATGAGATTGATCGAATCGGAACAATGATCAACACCGCTGTAGGATCGAAAGTATGTCTAGAGGGGGGTGGTGATTAGACTACTTGACAAAATAAAAACTTATCCTTTCCCAATTTTACTTGTAGGCAAGTTTTAGCAAAACTATCAAGTCAAGCAACACCCTACACATGCAAGTCTAAGAGTTATGCAGCGGAAAGTAAAGACTTTGCATATGAACGTAAAGGGGGGATCAGAGAAATCCAATGCAATGAAGACACGATGATTTTTGGCATGGTTCCGATAGGTGGTGCTATCGTACATCCACGTTGATGGAGACTTCAATCCACGGAGGGTAACGGCTGCGCGATTCCACGGAGGACTCCACCCACGAAGGGTCCACGAAGAAGCAACCTTGTCTATTCCACCATGGCTTACGTCCACGAAGGACTAGCCTCACTCGGGTAGATCTTCATGAAGTAGGCGATCTCCTTGCCCTTACAAACTCCTTGGTTCAACTCCACATGATCTTAGAGGCTCCCAAGTGACACCTAACCAATCTAGGAGACAACATTCTCCAAAAGATAATAGATGGTGTTGTTGATGATGAACTCCTTGCTCTTGTGCTTCAAAAGATAGTCTCCTCAACCTCAATTACTCTCTCATAGATTTGGCTTGGGTAGGAGAAGGATTGGAGTGGAAAGCAACTTGGGGAGGCTAGAAATCAAGGTTCAAATGGTTGGATTGGAATGCCTTGATCTCAACACATGAGTAGGTGGTTCTCTCTCAGAAAATGAATGGTGGAAGTGTAGTTTCGTTCTGATGGCTCTCTTCGAGAGTAAGTGGGGTGGAGGGGTATATATAGTCTTCACCAAAGATCCAACCGTTACAACTTTTTGACTCAACTCGGTGACACCAAAACAATAATCTCGGTGATACTGACCTGTGTAAAAGATTCGAACGTTAGGCATCTCGGTAAGACCGAACGAATCAACTCGGAGGGACCGATATGCGATGACCTAACCAAGACCTCGTTTCGGTAATTCCGATCAAACCAACTCGGTAATTCCAAAATGGAATCAAAGGGTTACAGAAACTTGGTCACGGCACTTCGGTGGGACCGAATGTCATCTCGGTTCTACCGAGTTTCTAGGGTTTGGCAGTGGCTCTATCTAGGTTCAACTCGGTGGGTCCATATGTGTATGAATCGGTGGGACCGAGTTTGATATTTGGTTTGGACAAATTTGAATGTGGGAAAGTGGTTGAGGGTTTTGGAACAATATCTTCAAGCACTTGAGCAACTAAGTCATGATCAAAACCTCATCCCCTTTTAATAGTATTGGCTTTCCTATGGACTCAATGTGATCTTGGATCACTTAACCAAAAATGAAGAGTCCTGGAGCTTTTTGCCACTATGTTTCCATAGCATTTTGAGGGGTCCACATCCACATGTCCTAGCCATGCCAACATTGAACTTTCCTGAAATCTATCTTTGAATAGGCATTAATTCAATGACATATATGTTGTTATTAGTTACCAAAACCACCCGAGGATTAGTTGCACTTTCAGTCTCCCCTTTTTGGTAATTGATGACAACATATGGACCAAAGCTTCGACAATGGATATAATCAATGAATAATATCGTCGCTTTGAGAAGTATGTGATAAGCAAGAGCTCCCCCTAAATTTGTGCATTATTTAAAATTTGCGTTTGAATGCAAATGCACAATCGATTAGGACCATGGGCCACTCTTCCATGTCACATACATCTTGGTGGAGCGTACAAAATGATATGAATGTGTCGGTGTATAAAAACATGGGTGTTTACATACCCTAACTTATGCACAGACAGTTGCAGCCTTCCCGGCGGTAAGACCTTGCCGGGGGATAGCTCAAGTCAAGATTCAAGACTTGGTTAACAAAACCATAAAGAAGACCTCGAGGCAGGTCATCGAGAAGTACTAAAGAAGTACTGAAGATCAAGACTACACTTGCCGGCAAGCCAAGCACCGGCAAGAGATGGCCCGACGAGCTCCGTGCTGGCAAGCTCCCTCTGCTAGTCCACCGCTCCACCTCAGCGACCAGCTAGTCGCTTGTCAATATGTGTCGAGCGGGCAGGCAATTATGTGAAGCTTGTCGGGGCACGTGTCAGCACGGCGCCTGAAAATCAACTTTAATGACACCCGTCCTAGAGGCGTGTCATGATAATAAAAGGTAGCTGGGCGAGTGGTGCAGGATCCTTGCCGGAACTCGTCCCCAGCATGACACCTAACGACGCATTGAATGCTTTTGTCCTAACCCATCTGGTTAGGTATGATAGCATTGTAGCTACTATCTACAACATGTAATTATTGTTTTGCCATTGTGGTGACCCCTTCTATCTATAAAAGGAGGCCCATGGCTACCTTAACAAAGGTCGACACTTTGCACAAGTCCATTACGTAGCTGCACTTTCCGCGCACCTTGCCGGCAAGCTGCGTTCTCTTGTACTTGTGTTCCACAAATAATACAATCAAAGCAGGAGTAGGGTTTTACACCTCACGGTGGCCCGAACCTGGGTAAATTTGTTGTGTGTTCTTGCATTGCTGAAACTGCTCTTTGTGCACATTGATTCCCACAGCCGAACCGTAAAGGGATCATCTTGATCTCAAAGATTGTCGTACGCACGACATCTTTGGCGCGCCAGGCAGGGGATTGCATGTTGCGAGCCTGTTTCAACAGTGTGAGCGCCAGTTTCTTCATCATCTTCGATGGTGCCCAAGAAGAAGGGTGCGGCTGTGACAGCTCCTTCCATGTCCAAGCTACTGTCGCAGGCGTCCGCAGGCAGAGCGGGCAAAGTAGGCGACACAGGTGGTGCGGGCAGAGGTAGTCAGCTTCCCCGTCGTGATGGCGATCCCAACCACCACACTGGAGATGGCGGAGGCAGCCAACTTCCACGACGCTCCAGTGATCGCAGCCATCACACCAGAGAGGTTCGGAGCCACGCAAGCTAGGAGATCGGCGCTGCAATGTCCAAGGATGGAGCAGCGACGTCCAAGAACGGCGCAGTGAGGCATCTGCCGCGACCATCGCAAGATGGGCGTAAGACGCTTCTTCGCGATCCCGGTGACTCTGGACGACCACATGGCAAGACTCCTGTGCAGCATACTCAAGATGCTCACAGGCCACTACCACGTCAGCCCGCTGGCGAGCATGCGCTGTGGCGGCAGGAACAAGATGTAGCACCTTCTGGCTCTATCAGAAGTCGAGTGACGTCCCGTTCTTCGCTCCCAGCCATGCCAAACACGCCGGTAGAGGCCATGGCGCGGGCCCAGATGCTACTGAACTTCCCACTGACACTTGACAAGATGGACGAGTGGAGGGCAACCATCCAGAGACTCATCAGTTTTGCCGACCCCGGCAAGACGCAGCAGGCGGGACCTTCACAGCGACCAGCCACGGTGCCGGCAGGACCAACTGGCAGCCGTGTTGGAGACGCTGCACCGACAGTGCAGCTGCCTTCGCGTCAGCAACAACAGCAGCGGCAAGTTTGCTGATCCGACGAGCTGGACGAGGCGTCTATGGTGTCATCCGATCCGCGGGGCCGCCAAGATCAACGCCAAGTGCTATAGGACCGGCGAATAGAAGACGCCCGCACGACCATCGAGCAGCGTCGGGAAGTGCATCGTCAATCCGACGAATGCAACGGACCAACAGTGAATGAGCCAGCGCCAGGGTACCCTGGTGCTTGCCTTACGAGGTAGGTTGCCCAGCGTTTACTCGTGAGCTGCGGCAAGTCCGCTGGCCCTCTTCCTTGACAAGTACGATGGCAAGCTTAATCCAGCTGAGTTCCTCGGGATCTACACCATAGCCGTCCAGGCTGCCGGTGGTAGAGACGAGAAGGTTCTCGCCAATTACTTTTCGTTGGCGCTTAAGCCCAACATGAGGTCTTGGCTGATGAACTTGTCGGAGGGCTCCATCTCTTCCTGGTCGGATTTGTGCCATGAGTTCGTTGGCGCATACACCGGAGGCCACAAGCTTCCTGGTCAGCCCAGCGACCTGCACGTACTTCCACAGAGAGATGGCGAGCCACTCCGCAAATACATCCAGAGATTCAGCCGTGTGCACCATAATATCCCTGATGTTCATCCCGCGGCTGTCATTGCCGCATTCCACATGAATGTGCGCAATCACAGAATGTGGGCTGAGATGAACATTGAGAAGGTGAGAACCATCAACGAGCTGTATGCCTTGGCGGACAAGTGTGGATGTGCTGAGGAGGGGAGGCGACTTCCCGGGGAGGATGCTGGCACTGAAGTTGATTCTGAAGATGATGACGCATCCACTCCGACGAAGAAGGGCCGCAAGCGCAACCGCAAGCACAAAGGAAAAGCTGTTTTGGCGGTAGAGGGATCAGGGAATCCCGGCAAGGAGCCCAAGGCTGAGAGCAGTGGCAAGGAGGTTGCCATTTGCACCTGTGGCCATGAGGCGGCTGCCGGTGAGAAGACTAACGGCCCATACTGCAAGATTCACCGCACAGCAGGCCATGACCTCCAGGAGTGCCGGTAGGTTGAGCAGCTTGCCGCAAAACAAAAGCAAGAATATGAGAAGCACGACAAGGAGAAGGCCAAAGATGGTGCTGGTGGATCCGGCAAGAAGAACCATGGTGGCCATGAAGGCCGCCGCGGCAAGGCCAAGCAGCAGAAAGAGAAGCCCGCAAGAGGCTGAGAAAAGAAAGAGGATGAAGATGGTGATGATGAGGAAGAAGAGGAGTCCGAAAATGAATTCCGGAATGCGGTAGATGCCATGTGTGTTGATGGAGGTGAATCTTTGCCCTCCTCACACCGGCAGCTCAAACAGTGGGTCTACGAAGTCAATGCAGCGGAGCCGGCAATGGAAGCACAGAAACCACTCAAGTGGTCACACACGCCCATCATCTTTGATGCTGAGGATCACCCTAATCGCACAACTATGGTCGGGTGTTTGCCATTGTTGGTTTCACCAACAATTTGCAACCTCAAGGTCACAAAGATATTGGTTGACGGTGGGGCCGGCCTGAACTTGATCTCACCTAATGTGATCAAGAGGCTACAAATTCCCAACGAGGATCTAGAGGAAACATGCACGTTCCAGGGGATCAATCCGGGAAGGAGCAAGCCTAAGGGCCAGATTACATTGCCGGTCATGTTTGGAAGCAAGCTCAATTACAGGATAGAGAAGATCGTCTTCGATGTCGTCAAGATGCCGCTGCCATACAATGGGATTCTGGGCCGCCTGGCACTGACAAAGTTTATGGCTGCATCGCACTATGCCTACAACGTGCTCAAGATGCTAGGGCCAATGGGCATTCTCACCATCAAATCCAACCAGAAGGACACAATCATTTGCGCCGACAAGCTCTACCGGGAGGCAGTAGCAGCATCTGCCGCCAAGGCACCTGCTCCTACCAGCAAAGCTCCCGGGGGGAAGAAGAACAAGAAGACCGGTAAGACCTCTGGTAAGGACTCCGGGAAGTGCACTGCACAGTGTAGCACGCCTGTTGAGGACGTACCAGATAGCTCTGCCGACAAGAGCAAGAAGTCCAAGGCAGCTCCACCTGCAACAAAACAAGTCTCTGCAAGGGAGGATAACACGAGTGGTACTTTCACCATAAGTGCCACTCTTGACAGCAAATAGGAAAGCGCGCTCATCGCCTTCCCACTGGCGAATGTCGATGTGTTTGCATGGCAACCATCTGACATCCCCGGTGTTCCCAGGGAGGTGATTGATCACCACCTTGCCGTCTGCCCTCATGCAAGACCCGTCAAGCAGATGGTCAGAAAGCAAGCCTTGGAGCGGCAAGAGTTCATTGCCAAAGAAATCAAGAAGTTAGAAGTGGCAGGCCTGGTCAGAGGAGTGCTACATCCCACATGGTTAGCCAATCCAGTTGTAGTGTGTAAAGCGAATGGAAAATGGAGGCTTTGTATCGACTTTCCTGATATAAATAAAGCTTGCACTGGTACTGTTACATGCTATACAAACGGTTTTTACCCCCTTTCCGTGATGGAGTTTTAAACCGTCGCCTTGCCTGTGTGTGCGATAGGGGGGGGGGGTCTTCCCACACAACCCAGAAAACATTTGCGATAGGGCGACCCACTGCTGATGACTTTCGTAAAGTAATCGTATGCGAAGTCGCGGACTATCCCACACGTTAGACACGGGCACTACGTTTGTGATCCGCGACACATCAGAAATGATATCGCAGATAACCACGTGTGCAGAAGGTGGATATCACAAACATTTATTTCTACCGTTCTGTTTGCGATACGTACACTATCACACAAAGTTCAAAAATATAAAATGCGTGTGGTGTCTTTACTATCGCCAACGTGTCCATTTTCATAACTGTGTGTGATAGGTATACCTATCACACACGGTCTCCAAATGTGAACTTTCTTCTTTTTATCCAAGAATCGCACACGCACATCGTACGGAAACGTGTGTAATACTTATGGCAATCCCACACGTGTATGAGAATAAACCGTGCGTTCGACCGCTGAGTATCACACACGTTTTCTGTGAAAGAACCGTGTGTTCTTTATTTTACCATCGCACACGCTGTTTTATTTCTAATCGTGTGTACGGTGTTCTAATACCTGCTGTTTAATTTTATTTTTTCCTGTAATTTATTATTCGAATTGGAAAATTTCAAATTTTGAATACTATGGAATTTAAATATTTCATATTCTCATCACAATGGTTCAACAACCAATCCATAAATCAAAATCTCAGTACAATGTGTTCAATAATTACAGAATTAGGCAGCAGATTAACTATGATGAACCACAATATTTAGAGGCGGTAAAGGTGAAGAGAGAAGTGTAAATCATTTTGGCTGCCGATAGTGTTGCAGAAGCGGAATGCCCATAATGTGCCCTCCTCCATGCGAAAGGCGCGCACAACTTTTGTCCAACCCCTTGTGATGATCGCCCTCCCATCCTTCACCACCTTCAGGAAGACTTCTAGACCATTATCATGGTAGTATGAATTATATACTTTAACCTTAGTTGCCTCCACTCCAGTCATGTAGTTTGCAAGGTAATCATGAGTAAATTGCTTCGGAAACCACTGAAAAGAGAAAACTTTCAGAAATTCATGTCTAATAGAGCAACTCGTTGTGGGCAGGGGGAAAAGGCAACATATTACTTACCATCCTAAAGTTCACTATTGTCTTGGATAAAGTGTAAATAAAGAGTTTAATTCCCATCACCCATCTCTTCCGCCTAACAATCTTTCTTAGTTTCCTCACTTGACGCTTGTTCATGAATATCTCATTGCCCCATACGCAAAAGGGGTCGAAGCTTGGATCAGTACCACTGATATATGTACCTACAAGCAACCAGTAAATGTTAGAAGCTAAACATCAATTGCACAAATGATGTAAAAAACTATAAGACATGGCATGCAACTAACCTCGACGGCAAACAACAGCATCGCCCATTGCGGCCCTGCGTAAGTACATAGAAAGGCATGTTAACTACATCCACCAAAAATAGCAAATGGTAATAAAACAACAGCATCTCTAGTGATGTCTCCATTGCGAAGAGTAGCACGGTAGTAAAGGGACATATTAAAAAATGGAGAGAACTGTTTGCTACAACAGGCTTAACAGCAACCTAAGTCTGGCATTGTAAGTTTATAGCTGGGATTGGTGAAATTGAACTGGACAGTTCATACTTAAACATGACAGTGTACATTACTGAAATAAACAAGGCATGTGTTAAGTACATACAACCTAATATAGCCATTGAAACTGGTACTGATGAAATTGAAATTGACAGAGTTAAACATTGTAAGGCAAGTGCTGCTAGAGCAGAGAATGGCCCAGTTGTCTATAAAAAGGTAGGGAAAATAGCTAAGAATGGTTAGGCGTGTTTACTACAACAGGCTTAATACATCAACCGTACAAAACATAGCCATTGCAACAGGTAATGGTAAAATTGAACTGGACAGTTCCTACTTGGTAAATCCCGAGGGGTAGTTGGTGGGGCACTTCATCTAGGCCAGAGCCCGCCCCAAGTCGGCGGTGGTGGAGGCGAGGTGTTCCTCCGGGTTGAAGCGTGGATCAGTGCCGCTGACATGTGTACCTACAAGAAGCACGTAAATGCTATATGCTAAACTGCAATTGCAGAAATGATGTAAAATACTATAAGACATTGGGATGAAACTAACCTCGACGGTAAACAACAACATTTCCCATTGTGGCCCTGTGTAAGTACATGGAAAGGCATGTTAACTACAACAGGGTTAACATCCACCAAAAATAGAAAATGGTAATAAAACAACAACATACTGTTTGCTACAACAGGCTTGACAGCAACCTAAGTCAGGGATTGTTAGTTTCTAGCTGGTATTGGTGAAATTTAACTGGGCAGTTCATACTTCAACATGACAGTGTACATTACTGAAATAAACAAGGCATGTGTTAAGTACAGACAACCTAATATAGCCATTGAAACTGGTACTGATGAAATTGAAATTGATAGAGTTAAACATCGCAAGGCAAGTGCTGCAGAGAATGGCCCAGTTGTCTATAAAATGGTAGGGGAAATAGCTAAGAATGGTTAGGCGTGTTAACTACAACAGGCTTAATACATCATCCGTACAAAACATAGCCCTTGCAACTAGTATTGGTAAAATTGAACTGGACAGTTCGTACTTGGTAAATCCCGAGGGGTAGTTGCTGAGGCACTTCATCTGGGCCAGAGCCCGCACCAAGTCGGCGGTGGCGGAGGCGAGGTGTTCCTCCAGGTCAACATGCATAGCGGCCACCGCGCCATCGACTGCCATCAGCTCCTCAACCTCCTGCGTGATATGTGGTTACGCTTACGCGGCGATGCTCTGTAGTAGAAGGTGGGGATTTGGAGGCATGAGGATGTTTCGCAGGCGCCATCTAAGCAATTAGGCCGGGGCGGTGATGGAGATCGGTGGGTTACCTGACTGGATCAACGAGGCTTGGGCAGAACATAGATGTGGTTGAAGCTGTGGTTGCGGCGACGGCGGTTTGAGGTGCCGGGAGGGGGGGGGGGAGATAGTTTGGAAATGTGATTGGTGGGGATGGGAGGTAAATTCTGAAATCCCGCGCCTACTGAAAATTTCGCTGCGAAACTTGAAACTTACGCGGGTGAAACACACAACGCAGTCGAAGCGTATAATATACTCGTGTGCGAGAAAAGAGAAAATTGGCGGATCCCGTATTAAAAAAATTGTACACGTGTAGTTGATTAAATCAGTCACGGGCGGTCGTGATGGTACGTGTGCGATGTTTTTAACCGACTTATGGATCATTAACGCACACGGTACGCCATAGCAACCGTGTGTTTTGTGGTCTCCTAAAAATTAAATATCTATCAGCATCAAGAGCCGCAGCTTGCAAATTTAAAAATCTCTTTCATTGTGGTAGGGCTATCATCAACGTACATGAACGAGGCAAAGTTGACAATCAATGAACATTCATAAGTTAATGAAAATGCAATCAAGTGTCAACCTGCCTCACTCACACAGCGAGAATTGATCGACTTATGCAACAAGAAAGATGCTTGCTGCCTCCCACTGGCGCTGCTATTTAAGTCAGTCTGCGTCCGCCCTGCGCGGCGAGGTGGGACTAAAAACCAGCTCCAGCGAGCTCGTCTCCGACCCGGTTGTGCCGTGGTGAGAGAGGAAGGAGCTCCGGGGTGGATGCGGATTGGACCGCTATGACTTGATTGAGTCAACTTTTTTTGACCGTGCACTAATTTTCTCTAAAAGAGTAGTAGTAAGTAGTAGTAGATGCTCATAATTAATTAAACAAACGTACGGTCGACACACACACACTAACTACTTCTCGCATGCTGGCCAGCCCCAGACGCCGTCGTACTCCTTACCGGCCTTGTCGGCGGCAGCCCACCGTGCTTGAATCTCCGCCCGGCTCTCCTCAGCAGCGCGTGCGGCCGCTTCTTTCTTACGGCGGCGGGACTCTCTTTTCTTGAGTGCTTTCTGCCTTTTTTGCTCCTTCTGTGCGGATTTGGCCTCCTCTTGCTCCACCGCCCATTCGGCCATGGCAGCTTCAAAGTCCGCCCACATAGGTGTGCGGTCGTGGGCGTTGATGAACTCAGCATGGCGGGATGCCATCGCTTCCTTACCAGTTAGTGTGCGGTCGCGGGCGGCGATGAACTCGGCGCGCCGGGATGCCATCGCTTCCTTACCAGTTAGTGTGCGGCGCGGTGGCATGGACGGCGACGCTTGGAGAGAGCTCTGGGACGGAGTGGCCGTACAACCGTACGTAGTGCGGTGGTTTTTTAGAGCACTCGAGATCTGATTACCTATGAGAACCATGTGCGCTAACCCTATTGTGCGTTGCGTTCTGATTGGCCGAAACCCCAGCCATGCGGACCGCGCGTGTGGAGCATAGGATGCACCTTAATCGAACGGCAATCCACATCCCTCCCATCACACCCGTGTAGCTGTAGCTGGGATTTGACTTATATGCGCTAAATGTCAGGTAAATGATATAAAGTGCTTAAGTATATCAAACGAGTCCTCAAATGCGCAAAAAAATCAAATCTAGCAGCTGATGGTGCTTGCACACCGTGTAAATAATTTGGACGCAAAACGATAAAGTCACTGTAAATTCAAGTCCAAATTGTCATTTATCAATTTTCTAGAGTTGGAAAACCAATAAACGACACATTTGTGGTTGACACTTGCCACACATGTCCTTGAAATCTCTCCCCATTCCCCGTAAAAGGCATGCAAATTTACTAAACACCACAAGCATGATTTTCCAAACCGTTTTTTACACTTTTTCATGGACCGATTGTGCGAAATTGAATTATGTGCATTAATGCCTAGAAAATGCACATAACGGCCCAAATATAGCAAATTAGACCGGAAAAGTGCCAAATTTGAACACGGTGCATGATAGGGTCTATGTTGATCATAGAAAAAAACTCAAGGACAAACAACGAAGGAAGTTTGGATTCCCCTTCAAACTTGGTGATTTCCCTCTCGAAACCACCAAAACTTCCTTTTGTGATGGTTCGGTTTATGAAGAGCGTGTACAACTACATCAGCCGAACCTTCTCAAAAAATTACCACGCTTTACTAAGGTCATACCATGGCACCATGCCATGTATCATCTTTTTCAGGCATGTTTTTCAATTTTCTAGAGTTGAAAAACCAATAAACGACACGTTTGTGGTTGACTCTTGGGACACATGTCCTTGAAATCTCTCACCATTCCTCGTAAAAGGCATGCAAATTTAGTAAATACCACAAGCATGATTTTCCAAAACATTTTTGTGAACTTTTCCATGGACCGATTGTGCGAAATTGAATTATGTGCATCAATGCCTAGAAAATGCACATAACTGCCAAAATATACTAAATTAGCCCAGAAAATTG
The DNA here is from genome assembly GCA_039707655.1 of Elymus sibiricus. Taxonomy (NCBI): domain Eukaryota; kingdom Viridiplantae; phylum Streptophyta; class Magnoliopsida; order Poales; family Poaceae; genus Elymus; species Elymus sibiricus. The sequence goes on from CM077676.1 coordinate 292,628,659, forward strand.
CCAAATTTGAACACGGTGCATTATAGGGTATATGTTGATCGTACAAAAAAACTCAAGGACAAACGACGAAGGAAGTTTGGATTCCCCTTCAAACTTGGTGATTTCCCTCTCGAAACCACGAAACTGCCTTTTGTGATGGTTCGGTTTATGAAGAGCGTGTAGAACGACATTAGCCAAACCTTCTCAAAAAATTACCACGCTTTTCTAAGGTCATACCATGGCACCATGCCCGGTATCATCTTTTTCAGGCATGTTTTTCAATTTTGTAGAGTCAAAAAACCAATAAACGACACGTTTGTGGTTGACTATTGCCACACATGTCCCTGAAATCTCTCCCCATTCCTCGTAAAAGGCATGCAAATTTAGTAAACACCACAAGCATGATTTTCCAAACCGTTTTTGTGCACTTTTTCATGGACCGATTGTGTGAAATTGAATTATGTGCATTAATGCCTAGAAAATGCACATGACTGCCCAAATATAGTAAATTAGCCCGGAAAAGTGCCTAATTTGAACACGGTGCATTATAGGGTGTATGTTGATCGTAGAAAAAAACTCAAGGATAAACGACGAAGGAACTTTGGATTCCCCTTCAAACTTGGTGATTTCCCTCTCGAAACCACCAAAACTTCCTTTTGTGATGGTTTGGTTTACGAAGAGCATGTACAATGACATTAGCCGAACCCTCTCAAAAAATTACCATGCTTTGTTGAGGTCATACCATGGCACCATAACATGTATCATCTTTTTCAGGCATGTTTTTCAATTTTGTAGAGTCGAAAAACCAATAAACGACACGTTTGTGGTTGACTCTTGCGACACATATCATCGAAATCTCTCCCCATTCCCTTGTAAAAGGCATGGAAAGTTAGTAATACCACAAGCTTCATTTTTCATACTCTTATTGTGCACCTTTTCATGCACCTGTCGTGCCAATTTGAATTATGTGCACAAATGCCTAGAAAATGCAAATAATGGCCCAAATATGGTAAATGAGCCCAGAAAAGTGCAAAATTTGAACACGGTGCATTCTAGCATCTATGTAGATCATAGAAAAAAACAAGGGCAGATGACCAAGGAAAATTGGATTCCCTTGAAATCCTAGTGATTTATTATCGTACACGGTTCATTTTCGCCGCTTATGAAAGCCGTGTGGGCTAACTCTATCGTGCGATGAGTTCTGATTGGCCGGAACCCCAACCACGCAGACCGCGCGTGTGGACCATAGGATGCACCGCGATCGAACGGCAATCCACATCCCTCCCATCACACCCGTGTAACTGTAGCTGGGATTTGACTTATATGCGCTAAATGTCAGGTAAATGCTATAAAGTGCTTAAGTATATCAAACGAGTCCTCAAATGCTCAAAAAATTCAAATCTAGCGGCTGATGGTGCTTGCGCACTGTGTAAATAGTTTGGACATGAAACGATAAAGTCACAGTAAATTCAAGTTCAAATTGCCATTTATCAATTTTCTAGAGTTGGAAAACCAATAAACGACACGTTTGTGGTTGACTCTTGCCACACATGTCCTTGAAATCTCTCCCCATTCCTCGTAAAAGCCATGCAAATAAAAAAAAACCATAAGCATGATTTTCCTCAAACCGTTTTTTGCACTTTTTCATGGACCGATTGTGCGAAATTGAATGATGTGCATTAATGCCTAGAAAATCCACATAACGGCCCAAATATATTAAATTAGACTGGAAAAGTGCCAAATTTGAACACGGTGCATGATAGGGTCTATGTTGATCGTAGAAAAAAACTTAAGGACAAACGACGAGGAACTTTGGATTCCCCTTCAAACTTGTTGATTTCCCTCTCGAAAGCACCAAAACTTCCTTTTGTGATGGTTCGGTTTATGAAGAGCATGTACAACTACATTAGCCGAACCTTCTCAAAAATTACCACGCTTTACTCAGGTCATACCATGGCACCATGCCAGGTATCATGTTTTTCAGGCATGTTTTTCAATTTTCTAGAGTTGAAAACCAATAAACAACACGTTTGTGGTTGACTCTTGGGACACATGTCCTTGAAATCTCTCACCATTCCTCGTAAAAGGCATGCAAATTTAGTAAATACCACAAGCATGATTTTCCAAAATGTTTTTGTGAACTTTTCCATGGACCGATTATGCGAAATTGAATTATGTGCATTAATGCCTAGAAAATGCACATAACTGCCCAAATATACTAAATAAGCCCGGAAAATTGCCAAATTTGAACACGTGCTTTATAGGGTGTATGTTGATCGTACAAAAAAACTCAAGGACAAACGACGAAGGAAGTTTGGATTCCCCTTCAAACTTGGTGATTTCCCTCTCGAAACCACGAAACTGCCTTTTGTGATGGTTCGGTTTATGAAGAGCGTGTAGAACGACATTAGCCAAACCTTCTCAAAAAATTACCACGCTTTTCTAAGGTCATACCATGGCACCATGCCCGGTATCATCTTTTTCAGGCATGTTTTTCAATTTTGTAGAGTCAAAAAACCAATAAACGACACGTTTGTGGTTGACTATTGCCACACATGTCCCTGAAATCTCTCCCCATTCCTCGTAAAAGGCATGCAAATTTAGTAAACACCACAAGCATGATTTTCCAAACCGTTTTTGTGCACTTTTTCATGGACCGATTGTGTGAAATTGAATTATGTGCATTAATGCCTAGAAAATGCACATGACTGCCCAAATATAGTAAATTAGCCCGGAAAAGTGCCTAATTTGAACACGGTGCATTATAGGGTGTATGTTGATCGTAGAAAAAAACTCAAGGATAAACGACGAAGGAACTTTGGATTCCCCTTCTAACTTGGTGATTTCCCTCTCGAAACCACCAAAACTTCCTTTTGTGATGGTTTGGTTTACGAAGAGCATGTACAATGACATTAGCCGAACCCTCTCAAAAAATTACCACGCTTTGTTGAGGTCATACCATGGCACCATGCCAGGTATCATCTTTTTCAGGCATGTTTTTCAAGTTTGTAGAGTCAAAAAACCAATAAACGACACATTTGTGGTTGAATCTTGCGACACATATCATCGAAATCTCTCCCCATTCCCTTGTAAAAGGCATGGAAATTTAGTAATACCACATGCTTCATTTTTCATACTCTTCTTGTGCACCTTTTCATGCACCTATCGTGCCAATTTGAATTATGTGCATAAATGCCTAGAAAATGCAAATAATGGCCCAAATATGGTAAATGAGCCCGGAAAAGTGCCATATTTGAACACGGTGTGTTCTAGGGTCTATGTAGATCATAGAAAAAAAAACAAGGGCAAACGACCAAGGAAAATTGGATTCCCTTGAAATCCTGGTGATTTATTATCGCACACGGTTCATTTTCGCTGCTTATGAAAGCCGTGTGGGCTAACTCTATCATGCGATGCGTTCTGATTGGCCGGAACCCCAGCCACGCGGATCGCGCGTGTGCACCATAGGATGCACCGCGATCGAACGGCAATCCACATTCCTCCCATCACACCCGTGTAGCTGTAGCTGAGATTTGACTTATATGTGCTGAATGTCAGGTAAATGCTATAAAGTGCTTAAGTATATCAAATGAGTCCTTAAATGCGCAAAAAATTCAAATCTAGTGGCTGATGGTGCTTGCGCACCGTGTAAATAGTTTGTACGCGAAATTATGAAGTCACCGTAATTCAAGTCCAAATTGCCATTTTATCATTTTGGAAACAGTGATTCTTCTTGTGAGATGCTCTCGTTTTCAAGGAGTTATCGTTACAACTTCTGCCAGAATTTGCCATTTTATTTACCACATAATACTGAGGTCATACCATGGCACTAGGGGCACCATGCCAGGTATCATCTTTTTCAGGGATGTTTTTCATATTGCAAAATGAGATAATATAGAGATATGCCAGCCCATACAATTGACATATTTGACATGCATGAACAAATAATCAATCGAGCATATATATGCTCAAATTGGTCCAGTGCCTAGTTCGAGGAGTAATTTACAAACCATTAATAGCTCCCTAATTTACTTCAATATAACAAACCACCTTGATCGATCAAGGCTGGGGCAGCCTCGACATCGGTGATCGCCGGTACTGCCACGGGCGCAGCTCTCACCAGGGCTGCCGTGACCGTCGGCTCTGTGTACAACGTCCCGGCGGCCAACAAGACGTTGGCTCTCGCCAGGGCTGCCGTCACTGCCCCCAGGCCTACACCGGCGACACCCGGCGTCAAAACCATGGACAAATCAACATTAATACAAGATCTGGAGGAAACATTTGCCAGTTTGCGCAGAATCAACTTAAAGCTCAATCCCAGAAGTGTGTGTTTGACGTTCCATCCGGCAAGCTTCTTAGGTTCTTTGTATCCCAGAGGGGAATTGAAGCCAATCCCGACAAGATCAAGGCAATTGAGCAAATTGAAGCACCGAAGCACGTCAAGGGCGTCAGGCGTCTTGCCCATTGCGTTGCCGCATTAAGCAGGTTCATCTCCAAATCAGCAGAGCGCGCCATGCCTTTTTTCAAAATCTTGAAAAAGGCAGGTCCAATGAAATGGACTTCGAAAGCAGAGGCCGCGCTCCAAGATTTGAAGGGATACCTGTCCTCTCCGCCAGTATTAGTTGTACCTAGGCCACAAGAGCCGTTGCTGCTATGCTTAGCGGCAACCAATCAAGTGGTAAGTGCTGCACTAGTGGCTAAAAGAGAGGCTGATGACGAAGAGGCAGCAACCGCAGAGCCACAGACTGACAAGACAGAATCTTCTCCGGTAGGGTCAGGTGCCGACAAGTCTGAGATTGTGCAAACAAATGAGCCAGATCAACAAGTTGTGCAGAAGAGGAAGTTGGTGTAGGGCCCAGTTTATTTTGTCAGTTCCCTTCTACAGGGGGCTAGGTCAAGGTATTCTGGTGTGCAGAAGTTGCTTTTTGGTCTCCTTATGGCCTCAAGGAAGCTACGCCACTACTTTCAAGCACATCAGATCACAGTCATCACTCGCTTTCCACTGCAATGTATTCTGAGAAATCCAGAAGCCACCGGCAGGATTGTGGAGTGGGCGTTGGAGCTGTCAAGCTTTGACTTGAAGTTTGAAAGCACATCAACAATTCAAAGTAGAGCTTTGGCATAATTCATTGCAGAATGGATGCCAACGTTAGACGAAGAAGTACAAGAGACCTCTCTCACCGGCAAGGAAACTGTTGATGATTGGATGATGTATTTTGATTGTGCTTTTACACTCAAAGGCACCGGTGCCGGCGTACTGCTTGTCGCACCCACCGGAGAGCATCTCAAATATGTGGTTCAAATGCACTTTCCCGGGGAGCAGGCCACCAACAACACTGTTGAGTACGAAGGATTGCTTGCCGGTCTGCGCATTGCAATCGACCTTGGTATTCGAAAGTTGATTATCAGAGGCGACTCACAGCTTGTGGTGAAGCAAATCAAGAAGGATTATCAGAGCCCGTTGGTGGAAGCGTATGTTGATGAAGTGAGGAAGTTGGAAGAGCACTTTGACGGCTTGCAAATGGAGCACGTCTCCCGTGCTCAAAATGATATTGTAGATGAACTGTCAAAGCTTGCCGCCAAGAGATCTCATGTGGAACCAGGAACTTTTGTGCTACAACTGAATCAACCATCTATTACACCATCAACGAAGGCAGCAAAAAAAAGAAAACTAAACACTGGTGGGTACTTTCCGGCAGAGCTACCAGCAGCCGCCAAGAAAAGCAACTCCACCAACAGGACTCCTCTTGCCGGTGAGCCGCAGCCTTCAGCAGGCCAAGTCCTTGCCGTTGAAGCAAGCGCTCCAGCAGAGGAAGAAATGCCTTTAGTCCTTGCCGTCGAGCCGCAAGCTCCGACATGGGCGCAGCCGATCGTCCAATACCTCCTGTCGGTGTCAAAACCGGAAGACCTCGGGGTAGGGGGTTCGAGCTGCGGATCTCGGATCGGTGGTGACAGAGACAAGGGAGACGATGTTTACCCAGGTTCGGGCCCTCTTAATGGAGGTAAAACCCTACGTCCTGCCTTTGTTTATATTGATGGAGATGTATCGAATACAGAGTTGATCTACCACAAGATCGTAATGTGTGTCTAACTTCTAGGGCTAGGTGAACAATATTGCGTTGATGTCCCCTCTACGGGCTAAACCCTATGGCTTATATACATGCCAGGGAGGGCATCTAGGGTTACAAGGTCAGTATCTAGGAACAGGGTGGCAGGAGAGATCTTGGAGTATACGTCAAGTCTTCGGTGGAGGCAGTCTTGATCACGCTTCCTGTATGCATCCTCTGGAGCCCATCTTGATCACATACGAGGGCCCATAAGCCCAACCGAAGAGACGGGCTAGCTAGGTTAGCACCTCCTAATCCAGGACACCGTCAGTAGCCCCCGAACTGCTCTTCTACACTGAGGACGACTCTCTCAACAAATGCCACCTCGGATCAGGAGTCCTTGGCTAGACAGACGAGTTCCCCTTTATATTTCACTCTTTTTAGTAGAGCGATGACATCCGAGGTCCAACCGAGCTTGTTCCCCGCCCGAAAGGGGGTGGATATCTTAGCCTCGAAGGCTTGTCATCGAGGTATGAATGGTCTAGTCCGGTCTGACAGCTTTATCGAAACGACATGCCACACGACAGGTCGGGCAGTTACTACCTCCCTTAAATCGCGGTTCGAGGCAGCTGTTTTACTGGTACATCCCATCAAGGTGGAGATCATGCCCGTTTTCTTAGGGATATCATTACGATTTTGTTTCCCCCCATATGCTTAACGGCATCTTTGATGGGAGCGGCGAGTTTATCGGCGCAGCGAGGGGGACTCTTAGCCTTTCACAGGCTTATAAGAGCAAAAAAGAGGACAGCGCAATCGACCACGCTCCCATTCTCCCCTTCTACTGCTTCGTCTAGCTCTAGCGCCTAGATCCCATCCTACTCCTTTTCCCTTTCGCGAGTCCATCCTTCACTACCAGCCATGGCCGACACCCTCAAGGGGCACTGGGGTGGTTCCATCGTGACGGATGAGACCATCCAGGAGCTGCGCAACGCGGGGTATCAGACCCCCGCCATCGCCGCCCGTGCTCCGGCGGCTAGCCAGCAGGTGCCCGCTCCCAATGTCGGGAAGCAGGTAGTCTTTGTCCCCCACCTCATCCGAGGTCTGGGGTTCCCGTTGCACCCCTTTGTGCACGGGGTGATGTACTACTACGGGCTCGATTTCCATCACATGGCCCCAAACTCCATTCTTCACCTCTCTTCCTTCATCATGGTCTGCGAGGTTTTCCTCTGCTGCGAGCCGCACTTCGGCCTATGGCTGAAGCTCTTCGGAATCAAGCCGAAGTCCAGTGGCTCCAACCTCGCGGAGTGCGGAGGGGCCATGATTAGCAAAAACCAGGGGTCCACGTGGTTCAAGGGCACCTTCATCGAAACGGTGAAGGAGTGGCAGCGGGAGTGGTTTTACATCACCGAACCGCTCGCCCCTGGCCAAGCCGAGGTCCCAGCCTTCTCGACCGGGCCCATAAAGAAGGTCAAGTCCTAGAAGGAGAAGGGCGTCGCTTGGGGGAACCCAAAAGAGGTGGAGCTCCTTTTCAAGAGGATCAAATGGTGGTCCACCACGGGGAAGGTCGAGCTTGCCGACGTCATCAACGTCATGCTCAACCGCCGCATACTCCCTCTCCAGCTTTGGGCTACCCCGATGTGGGCACAAAAGCCCGAGGACATGGACACCATCACCACCTTCTTCTGCTCCACCTTGGCCACCATGTGGACGAGACTCATGAAGCTGGCCAAGGACAAGATCCCCAAGGAAGGGGAGGACCGCGGCCTTGAACACGGCTATGAAGCCCCCCGGTGAGTGATTCTGCCCATCAACTGTCATTCTTTGTCCATTGCGCTGAGGAGTAGAGTTTTGATGAGTCGTTGTGTTTGACGTCTTGCAGAAGTGGCTGGCCTGGGTGCAACGAGTGCGATGCCCAGCCACACTGCCAGAGGAGCCCCCGACTCCTCTGCTCTCGGCACTACTGACCAAGGAGCCACACGTGGTAGCCCCCAGAGGGGTAGGTCAAGTGCTTGGACTCGGGAGACCTCGGTCACCCGGTCCGAAGACACCCACACCTCCGCTGCCCATGACGGCGATGCAGAGGAGGGTGAGGAGGAGGAGGTCCCCCTCCCGAAAAGGGGAAGAGGTCGGCGTCAGAGGACGCCGAGGCTGGCATGCCACCCAAGGGCCCAAAGAGACCGAGGAGAACCTTGTCCGGGGCGACCAGCGAGTTGCCGGAGAGAGTCGAGCTCTCCGGTGACTCATAAGAGGACCTCCTCGCAATGGGGAGGAAGAAACCGGTGCCTCGAGGGTAAGCCTTCGTCCTTATATCCCGTCTTTCAATTTGATAAGTTCTTTTTAGTAAGGGAAAACTCACAGAGCATCCTCTTCTCACGCAGTCCACCGAGGGTAATCCCCAGCGGTTCCTCGAGTGGGTTGCCGTCCACCAGCGGGACTCCAGAGCCCGCAGTTCCTTCCCCGCGCATGAGGGGCTCGGGAAGGTGACATCCACCCTAGCTCCCGACGTCGATATGACGAGGGTCGGGGAGGCTGTCGTCATGGCCGAGGTTGATACCTCGGCCTAACAAGACCCGGGGGAGAAACACCCCGTGGTCATCGAAGAGGAGCTGGGTCAGTCATCAGTCCAGCCGATGTCTACCTCGGTTCCGCCACCGCAGGTGGAGGCTACCCGGATCGACATATCCGATGTCGTCCCCCACCCCCTTCAACTGCCCAAGAACGGGTTGGCGTGGAGTGGACCGAGGAGATGGAGGACACCCTGAAGGGCTCCTCCATCAAGGAAGAGCACCGTGCCTTGATAGGCGTGGCGCTACAGGGCTTCCGGTCCGCAGGGGCCGGCCTGCATGAGGTTTTCAAGAACCTCGTAGCGGGTTTCTAGGTACTCTTTTATCCACGCACCTAGTTTAACTTGATTATTTGAGCTTTTTTGTTTTATGCATTTGTCCGAAGACATGATGGTATAGCCTGCTAAACGGCTTAGTGAGTGAGTAGCCCTCGAGCCCGAAGGCGGTTTCAAGAAACCGGCATTTGGGGTCGTTTTGATTGAGTAGGAGCCTGTCAAGTAGCCCCCAGGGCGCTGCGCGAGGCAGCCGTCCTGGCAGCTTTTAGTAATTTAACTGTTCCCTTTATAATAAGGATTCTTACTGCCAGGTTTCGACCTCAGTTCCAAACCCCGTCTCCGAGGAGATTGCGGAGATAAACCGGAAGCTCGAGAGGTCCCAGGAGGAGCTCACCCTGGTGAACCAAAAATTCAAGCAGTCTCGAGGTAAGCAACATAAACTTGTATTGTACTTGGTACAAAAAGAGTTTGTGATAGGTTTTGCTCAATGAAAAACTAAGGCCGAACTGTTTCAATGACAGCGGCATTAGCGGAGCTTGAGACGCTCAAGGCCGAGCTCAAAAAGGCTCGGCAGGAGGTGAGGTAGCAAGAGGCTTCTGCCGCAGAGGCGCAGAAGGCCTGAGCCGCCAAGAAGGCGGCTGGGGACAAGCACCAGGCGTGGGTGCTAGAGGTCGAGGAGACCCTGAAGGGCGTGTTTGAAGCACGTGACAAACTTTAGGAGGAGGGGCAATGAACAATGGAGGAGCTCGAGAAGCTTCAACTTGCCTACTCCGAGCTCAAGACCTCGGCCCGAGCTGACCACGAGGTGCTCCAGCAGGTGGAGCAAATCACCTCGGGTAAGCTATTTCTGCTGTAGTGTTCGTTTGGCAGCAAAGGGTGTGTCGAGCTCACCCAGTTATGGCGTTCCGCAGAGGTCTTTGCGGATCTTCCACAGAGCGCGGCAGATGCGGTGGCGTACTTTGGCCAGCTGGCGGGCCACGAGGCGGAGAAGGCCTTTTGGGGGCAGTTCCTAGGGTCGTGAAAGCACATTTGCTCCCTTGATGGTTTTGGTAATTTATGCCAACATACATGTTGTTGGACTAATGCTTTCATCTAGTGAATTTCAGACAAGTTCAACAATGGCGTGGCATGGACAAGAGGATGTGGAACCCCTTCAAAATGCTAAGGACAAGAATTGGCAAAAGATCAAGACTCTACATTTTTGGTTTAGTGATCCAAGATCACATTGAGTCCATAGGAAAGCCAATACTATTAAAAGGGGATGAGGTGTTGCTTAATGGTCTTTTTGCTCAAGTGCTTAGTGATAGTACTCCTCAACCCTCAACCAGTCTCTCAATCCCAAATATGTCCAGAACCTACAATATAACTCGGCCCCATCGAAATTTCCTATCCGGCCCCACCGAGTTCATCCAAGACATAGCCACTGCCAAAACCCTAACAAATCGGATCCACCGAAATGGATCTCGGTCTCACCGAGATGGCCTTGCCAACTCTCTGTAATCGTTTGCACTTACTTCGGTCTCACCGAGTTGTGCAAATCGGTCTCACCGAAATGGCTTGCAAACTCTCTGTTGCCTTATTGCTTCACTTCGGTCCTACCGAGTTGATGCAATCGGTGCCACCGAGATGAGGATTGCCCTAGCCATTGCACTTCGGTCCATCCGAGTTGTTCGTATCGGTCCCACCGAGATTTCTAAAGTTCATATCTTTTACACAGTTCGGTGCTACCAAGATCATTGTTTCGGTGCCACCGAGTTGGGTCAAAAGTGTGTAACGGTTGGATTTTGTGTGGAGGCTATATATACCCCTCCACCACCTCCTTCTCAGCAAGGAGAACCATCAGAACGTGCCTACACTTCCACCATACATTTTCTGAGAGAGAACCACCTACTCATGTGTTGAGATCAAGCTATTCCATTCCAACCATTTGAAACTTGATCTCTAGCCTTTCCCAAGTTGCTTTCCACTCAAATCCTCCTTCCACCATAGCCAAATCTGTGAGGAGTTGTTTGAGTGCTGGGAAGACTATTATTTGAAGCACAAGAGCAAGGAGTTCATCAACAACACACCGTCTATTACCTTTTGGAGAGTGGTGTCTCCTAGATTGGTTAGGTGTCACTTGGGAACCTCCAACCTGATGTGGAGTTGAACCAAGGAGTTTGTAAGGGCAAGGAGATCGCCTACTTCGTGAAGATCTACCCCGAGTGAGGCTAGTCCTTCGTGGACGTAAGCCATGGTGGAATAGACAAGGTTGCTTCTTCGTGGACCCTTCGTGGGTGGAGCCCTCCGTGGACTCGCGCAGCCGTTACCCTTCGTGGGTTGAAGTCTCCATCAACGTGGACGTACGATAGCACCACCTATCGGAACCACGCCAAAAACCACCGTGTCTTCACTGCGTTTGATCTTCCATACTCTACCCCTTTACTTTCCGTACTCTTGCATGTTTTATCATTTCCGCTGCTCTATCTCTAGATATGCATGTGTAGAAAGTATTGGAGTGATCTTAACCTGTGCCAAAATCTGCCTAAGATTCAAGAGAAATTAAAAACTGCTAATTTGGTCGGTTAGGAGTCTATTCACCCCCCTCTAGACCTATCTCCTCGATCCCACAATTGGTATCAGAGCTTTGGTCTCCATTGCTTTGGTTTTATCACCATTGGAGGGAGATGGATGTGTCTACGTTGGGGAGACTTAGACGTAGAGTGCCTATTCTCGATGGGGAGTATTACAACTTTTGGAAGGATGAAATGCTTGATATCTTTGATGAATTTAACTTGAGCAAGTATATTCATAATCCTTATGGGCCCCCTATTGATCCCTTGCATCCCACTCATGAAGAGGAAATTGACATGCTTCGTAATCTTAGAACCGTCAATCTTACATTAGAGGATTACCTAAGATTGTGCTTGGTTGTATGCAAAACTTTGCATGTGCTTATACTCTATGGCATGATTTAGAAAAGCGATATCCTGATTACTACTTATAGAGTCTCGATAAGATTCTTCGTAAGGCTGTTGCTTTTCACAAGATGAGTCCTAGTGATCCTAAGTTTGATGATTGCTTGTTTGAGCTTCGTGATCTTATGAGTGTCAAAGGAGATGTTAGAACTATTGGCAACATTATCATGGAAACCATTAGAAGTCATAAACTTGAACATTGTCATGATCATGAAACTAATGAGTCTATTACCCTAGGATATGATCACACGCATGATGATGATGTTGATCATGGCTATTATGATGAAGACGAAGAATTTGATATTGAATTCGAGAAGACCATGAGGAATCTCAGTCTTATGGCAAATCTTCGAGATTACATGGCCGGAGGAAAAGAATGGATTCTTGATAGTGGATGTACCGATCACATGACCGGAGATAGAGACATGTTTCGTGAGCTTGCTAAAAATGATGGTCCACGTAAGTATGTAACCTTTGGAGACAACTCCAAGGGTAAGGTACTTGGCCTTGGTAAGGTGTCCATATCCAATGATAGCTCCATACAAAATGTTATGCTTGTTGAATCTCTTGGTTACAATCTTCTTTCCGTATCTAGACTAGCCGATTTTGGTTTTAATGTTCTATTTACCAAAGTAGATTGCCAAGTGTTTCGCCAAGATAATCATAATATGGTATTTACCGGCATTCGTAGAGGTGATCTATACATCGTTGATTTTACTAAGAGAGCCCAACCTCGTACATGCTTAATTGCTAAATCTTCTAAAGGTTGGTTATGGCATAGAAGACTTGGACATGTTGGTATGCGTAACCTTGATAAACTTGTTAAAGGAGATCACATTCTTGGAGTAAAAGATGTTATATTTGACAAAGATCGACGTTGTAGTGCTTGCCAAGCAGGAAAACAAGTTGGAGGAAGCCATCCCGTAAAGAACATTATGACCACGAGGAGACCACTCGAGCTACTTCATATGAATCTTTTTGGTCCCAACTCCTATAAGAGTCTTGGTGGTAAATCCTTCGGTTTGGTCATTGTTGATGATTTTTCCAGATTTACGTGGGTGTTCTTTCTTGATGACAAATCGCAGGTACAAAAGATCTTCAAGAACTTCGCAAGAAAGGCTCAAAATCAATTTGAAGTGAAGATCAAGAAGGTTCGGAGTGACAACGGAACGGAGTTCAAGAACACCAATGTGGACACCTTTCTTGATGAGGAGGGTATTTCACATGAGTTCTCAGCTACGTACACACCTCAACAAAATGGAGTTGTTGAGAGGAAGAACCGAACACTTATTGAGATGGCAAGAACGATGCTTGATGAATACAAGACGCCAAGACATTTTTGGGCAGAAGCGGTTGAAACAGCTTGTCATGCAACAAACCGACTCTACCTTCACAAGCTTCTTGGTAAAACGGCGTATGAACTGCTCACCGGTAACAAACCACAAGTTGGATACTTTCGAGTATTTGGCTCAAAATGTTACATTCTTGATAAGCATCATCGTTCAAAATTTGCTCCTAAATCTCATGAAGGTTTCCTACTTGGTTATGGATCGAACTCTCACACTTACCGTGTCTACAACAACTTCACTCGAAAAGTTGAAGAGACGGTAGATGTGAAGTGTGATGAGACTAACGGCTCGCAAGTCGAGCAATTGCCACTTGATGTAGGAGATAAAGAACCATCGGAAGCAATCCAAGACTTGCCCATTGGCAAGATTCGCCCCGTGGAAGTGAAGGAGAGTACCTCGTCTATTCAAGTAGAAGCCCCAACTTCACATCAAGGTGAATGACAAGTTGATATGGAGGCATCCACAAGTGGAACACGTCAAGACGATGGGAATGAGGAAGTGCAACAAGATGATCCACCTCAACCTCCTTCTCCACCTCCACAAGCCAACAACGACAACATCAATGAAGAAAAAGAAGATGTTGATGATGAGGAAGCCTCACCACAACCTAAGAAAAAGCTACCTCGAGTTAGAGCAAGAATCGTCAAGGATCATCCCATTGAACAAATACTTGGAGATATCCAAACCGGGAGAATCACTCGCTCTAAAACTCATTTAGCTAACTTTTGTGAGAATTACTCATTTATCTCTAGTGTTGAACCCTTGAAGGTAGAAGATGCTCTCAAGGACCCCGATTGGGTGAATGCAATGCACGAAGAGCTACACAACTTTGAGAGGAACCAAGTTTGGACATTGGTTGAGAAGCCTAAGGAAGAGCAAAACATCATTGGAACCAAATGGGTGTTTCGGAATAAGCAAGATGAAGATGGACAAGTTGTACGCAACAAGGCACGTCTCGTAGCACAAGGTTACACACAAATCGAAGGTATGGACTATGGTGAGACCTATGCCCCCGTTGCAAGACTTGAGTCCATTCGTATTTTACTTGCTTATGTCAATCACCATGATATCACTCTTTACCAAATGGATATTAAAAGTGCTTTCTTAAATGGTGAAATTGAGGAGGAAGTGTATGTTAAACAACCTCCCGGCTTTGAGAATCGCAAGAAACTTAATCATGTGTACAAACTTCATAAAGCTCTTTATGGTCTTAAACAAGCCCCTAGAGCTTGGTACAAATGCTTGACAAAGTTTCTTCTTGATAAAGGTTTTGAGATTGGGAAGATTGATTCAACTTTGTTCACTAAGAGGGTTAATGGAGAATTATTTGTATGCCAAATTTATGTTGATGATATTATCTTTGGATCTACTAACCCCTCTTTCAGTGAAAAGTTTGGAAGGTTGATGTCGGAAAAGTTTGAGATGTCTATGATGTGTGAACTCAAATTCTTTCTTGGTTTGCAAATCAAGCAAACCAGGGAAGGTACCTTTGTTTCTCAAACAAAGTATACCAAGGACTTATTCAAGAAGTTCAACATGGAAGAGAGTAAAGGTATGAAAACCCCCATGCCCACGAGTGGACATCTTGACTTGGCCAAGGATGGCAAACCGGTTGATCAAAAGGTTTATCGATCTATGATTGGTTCATTGCTATATCTATGTGCCTCCCGTCCCGACATTATGCTAAGTGTGTGCATGTGTGCACGATACCAAGCGGCACCAAAAGAGTGTCACCTTAAGGCGGTGAAGAGAATTGTGAGATACTTGATACATACACCAAACTTTGGCATACGGTATCCCAAAGGATCTTCTTTCAATCTTGTTGGCTACTCCGATTCGGACTATGCCGGAGACAAGGTTGACAGAAAATCTACTTCGGGTACATGTCAATTTCTTGGTAGATCTCTTGTGTCTTGGTCCTCCAAGAAACAAAATTCCGTATCTCTATCTACTGCCGAAGCGGAATACATTGCCGCGGGATCATGTTGTGCTCAATTACTATGGATGACACAAACTCTTAAAGACTATGGTGTGCATGTGAAACATGTACCATTACTATGTGACAATGAGAGTGCTATTAAGATTGCGCACAATCCCGTGCAACATTCTCGAACTAAGCATATTGAGGTTCGTCACCATTTTATTCGAGATCATGTTGAGAAAGGTGACATTGACCTTAAACATGTTCATACCGACAAGCAATTGGCGGACATCTTTACCAAACCTCTTGATGAGAAAGTATTTTGTCACTTGAGAAGTGAATTGAACATCATTGATGCTTCCAACATGAACTAGAGGTTCATATGGATGCATACAAGGGCATGAGCATTCTTGACTAATCCATGATATCTTTCATGATCATCTTATATCTTGGACATCTTGCTCCCTTGTATTGTATCTAACCTTTTGTAGGTACTTGGACAAGCTTCATGCCACAAGATTGCATCACACTCTTACCATAAGCAATCTTGCATAACCCAAGTATCAACAATTGATGGTGGAACAAGGAACAAGACAGCCTAAACATATCCTTTGACAAATTCTTGAGATATGCTTCATTCTTGTCATATTGGATATACATGTTGTTCCTTGCAAAACTAACCCATGTAGGAAGATGAACTACAAATGTTAGGATAGCTCCAAACGTCAACTCATGAGCATCCACTTCAAGTTCAACTGCATGATGGACATCACCAAAATCCCAATGTAAGTTCTCACATCTTAGAGGAGCTTTACTCAAAGACATGAGCTAAAGCAACTCAACAAGATGTGAATACATTGAAATGCTTAAAAGAAAAAATGGCAACCCCATTTTGAGCTTAAACGAAGAGTATGACCTATGATCAAGTGCTCTCACTTGACTCCTAAGTCAATATACTCTAACATAGGTGACCTAGTCGCCGACCCATCTAGATGAAGTTCTCTAGTGTTTTCTTCTGTTTGTTCTCTTCTTGCTAAAGTGTTTCTTTTTCAAAAAAAAACTTCATCTAGACCTTGCTTCTTTTCTGTGTTTCTTTTTCTTTTGGTTAGTTTCGCAGTTAATTCATTGCAAATCCTTGTGAGATTTCCTTTGTCTAGTGAGCTGAGTTGACAAATAGTTCCATTGTGTCAAATTCGGTTCCACCGATTTATCTCAACTCGGTGTCACCGACTTTGCTGCCCTAAGGAATTTTCTGTCAAATTTCTCCTGAGTTTTTCTGTTCCAGCTCCACTCAATGATTCTTACCCTCTACCTGCATCTAGAGCCACCCAATGGCTAGATGTGTTTCTCAAGGACCAGACCCACTTAATCAATAACCTTGAAGTCCCTTCTTGGAAATTGATGTCAAAGGGGGAGAGAGGAATACACATCAAAGCTTATCACTATAAAAGAGATGCACCTTACAAGAGGAGAGAATGTTACATGTTTCTAAGAGGGAAGAAACATGATTAGTTTGTTCTTTGGTTTATCTCAGTTCTCTCTCCTTACCTACTCCCAATATCCAATGTCAGTTTCAGGGGGAGAGGAAGTTCTTTAAGGGGAGACAACTATTTCTTTTGGGGACATGTCTGCTTCAAAGAAGTATTCACCTAGTGATACTCTCTTCTACATGTCATCCCAATCTTGGTTTCTTGTTGATTTTGTGTCTTTTCTTGAAGAAATTATCTTGTGTTATCTAACCTTGTTTTCTCAAGTGTATTTCTTCAGGTACTTGATCAAGAACTTCAAGGTAAGTATATGCATCACACTCATATACATGATTGACCTCTTGCTAGTATATATTGTTTGCAAGAAGAAGATCATGGACATGTGGATACCAAAATGCCATATATATTGCTCTGATGCATATACCCAAGGTACATGTAGCATGTATATTTCCCATGCGATATCATCATGGTATGCACATCTTCAGGGGGAGTTCAGGGGAGCTCATGCATGTTACATGTTTCCTTCAAAGCTTTCATACATACCTCTGCTATATCCGTATTTGAAGCTTTGATGTATGTTGTCATCAATTACCAAAAAGGGGGAGATTGAAAGCACATTTGCTCCCTTGGTGGTTTTGGTAATTTATGCCAACATACATGTTGTTGGACTAATGCTTTCATCTAGTGAATTTCAGACAAGTTCAACAATGGCGTGGCATGGACAAGAGGATGTGGAACCCCTTCAAAATGCTAAGGACAAGAATTGGCAAAAGATCAAGACTCTACATTTTTGGTTTAGTGATCCAAGATCACATTGAGTCCATAGGAAAGCCAATACTATTAAAAGGGGATGAGGTGTTGCTTAATGGTCTTTTAGCTCAAGTGCTTAGTGACAGTACTCCTAAACCCTCAACCACTCTCTCAATCCCAAATATGTCCAGAACCTACATTCTAACTCGGCCCCACCGAAATTTCCTATCCGGCCCCACCGAGTTCATCCAAGACATAGCCACTGCCAAAACCGTAACAAATCGAATCCACCGAAATGGATCTCGGTCTCACCGAGATGGCCTTGCCAACTCTCTGTAATCGTTTGCACTTACTTCGGTCTCACCGAGTTGTGCAAATCGGTCTCACCGAGATGGCTTGCCAACTCTCTGTTGCCTTATTGCTTCACTTCGGTCCTACCGAGTTGATGCAATCGGTGCCACCGAGATGAGGATTGCCCTAGCCATTGCACTTCGGTCCATCCGAGTTGTTCGTATCGGTCCCACCGAGATTCCTAAAGTTCATATCTTTTACACAGTTCGGTGCTACCGAGATCATTGTTTTGTTGCCACCGAGTTGGGTCAAAAGTGTGTAACGGTTGGATTTTGTGTGGAGGCTATATATACCCCTCCACCACCTCCTTCTCAGCAAGGAGAGCCATTAGAACGTGCCTACACTTCCACCATACATTTTCTGAGCGAGAACCACCTACTCATGTGTTGAGATCAAGCTATTCCATTCCAACCATTTGAAACTTGATCTCTAGCCTTTCCCAAGTTGCTTTCCACTCAAATCGTCCTTCCACCATAGCCAAATCTGTGAGGAGTTGTTTGAGTGCTGGGAAGACTATCATTTGAAGCACAAGAGCAAGGAGTTCATCAACAACACACCGTCTATTAACTTTTGGAGAGTGGTGTCTCCTAGATTGGTTAGGTGTCACTTGGGAGCCTCCAACCTGATGTGGAGTTGAACCAAGGAGTTTGTAAGGGCAAGGAGATCGCCTACTTCGTGAAGATCTACCCCGAGTGAGGCTAGTCCTTTGTGGACGTAAGCCATGGTGGAATAGACAAGGTTGCTTCTTCGTGGACCCTTCGTGGGTGGAGCCCTCCGTGGACTCGCGCAACCGTTACCCTTCGTGGGTTGAAGTCTCCATCAACGTGGACGTACGATAGCACCACCTATCGGAACCACGCCAAAAACCACCGTGTCTTCACTGCGTTTGATCTTCCATACTCTACCCCTTTACTTTCCGTACTCTTGCATGTTTTATCATTTCCGCTGCTCTATCTCTAGATATGCATGTGTAGAAAGTATTGGAGTGATCTTAACCTGTGCCAAAATCTGCCTAAGTTTCAAGAGAAATTAAAAATTGCTAATTTGGTCGGTTAGGAGTCTATTCACCCCCCCTCTAGACCTATCTCCTCGATCCCACAGGTCGCCGTCGGCGCAGCTGCTAAATCATCGAGTGAAGCAACTGGTGGAGTTGTTTCGCATGACGAGACTGGCGCTCCAGGACCTCTGTATCGCGTTCTGCCTGCCGAAGCCATGCCCAAGAGCCTCTTCGGCCTTATGGCCCGTCTCCAAGATGCCGTGCCCTGTGTGAACCACTAGAGGAGGTCAGCATGCTTTGAAGGAGCGCGGAGAGCGTACGCCTGCGTGAAGACGCACTTCCGAAAGGTTGATGCGGTGACATGTGCTGCGGGCCCTCCTGTCGACAAGCCGCGCACCGCCAAATAGTTCTTCGCCGAGGTGGAGGAGGGAGCTCATATGACCGAAGCCATGTGTCCAAAGGACACTATGTATTTCTAAATAGTACTTCGGAATGCGGAAGTGTGTGATATACAAAACTTTATCTTTTGATTGAATGACTATGGCTTTAAATTCCATGTGTTTTTTTAGTTTTACCTCCTGTATGACTGTTTTAAAATGAGAGCAGCCAGTCGTCGGCTTCAGTCTCAGTGTAGATCATACAAAGGGTGTTCCTTAAGGCACTCTTGACCCTTAGCCGACGTCTCGGTACCCGGAGGTGGTCGGTGCTTACAGGAACTAGGCAATCAGACTATAGTGGCTTTATGACATTCACTTAGTCATAGGAGTTTGACTGTGGGGGCTGATGACTAGCCCCCTGTGTAGGAAGTGGTTGGCCAGGTTGGCCGAGGTCTAGGCCATAACTCACTTCGGCTAGAAAGAAAAGCCCTTCATTTAACACGGGTGGTCTCTATCGTCACATCGCTTAATGCGGTATACGGATGGCGGACCAGTTTGCGCCTACCCAGATAGTCAGTTTTAGGCTTTCTCCACTGAGGCACTATGCCAATTGACCTGGCGGCGCCATCGCAGTGGTTCTCCCGTTACACCCTTAGCCGAATTCATCTGGAACGTAAGGGGTACACATAGGAGCCGGGCAACCCAACTATTGACCAAAATCTAGGTTCGAAACTGATGCATATAAAGCCAAGATCCGAGACGCCGAACACTTCGGATTTGTGGTACGATTGTATCTTTTTTGAAGAACCTCTTCGTAGCGCAGGGTCCATGCTTAGAAAGAAATATGATAAGGACCTTTAGGGGGGGCCGGTTTCTTTATTTCACAATTTCGAGTGTTTACATGCCCAACCGCAACAAGAGGAATTGAAAGAATACAACGTAAAAAGTAAAAAAGGGAGGAAGAAACATGGTGGATATTTATCATCAGATTTTTAAGAATCCGGGCCGCTACCTACCGCACAACTGCGTTTCCGAGCTGTTGACCAGATGTTCACCATTGATGGTGAGGACTTGGGGAGGTTAATGCCTTTTCGGCCCTTTATACGCTTCAAGCGTTTGATTGACCGAGCTCCTTTAGAGGAGAAGTTGCCGAAGTCCGTTCTGTGGTTGAAACCACATTGACGTAGTCATGTTTGCCTGTTTCTTTTACAGAGACTTGCCTATGCGGGGGCTCGAAGCCACGTCATTGCTTGGTCGAACCGTGCTGACGCTTGAGTAATTTTTTGGCTCCTCGACGACCCAGGGAATCTTCAGTGCGAAATTATGCACTCTGGGGACGTAGTGCCCACTCCAGAGAGGGCACGTGAGGAGCCCGCATCCCTATTTTGGGTGCGGGAGTACCTGGCCGAGGTCGATTTGTGCAACCTGAGCGCACTTCAAAGAGCGAGTGGCGTGTTTATCGCTGCGGGTTGCCTCCTCGGACGCCTGTACCTCGGCTGCGAAAGCCGCGGTCTGTTCCTCTGTCCGGAGTGAGCGTTCGGTGTTACCATTGACTGTGATAACGCCGATGGGTCTCGGCATTTTGAGCTTGAGGTAGGCATAATGCGGGACTGCGTTGAAGCGTGCAAAGGCCATGCACCCTAGGAGCGCGTGGTATCCACTTCGAAAAGGCACGATATCGAAGATTAACTCCTCGCTTCTGAAGTTCTCGGGCGAGCCGAAGACTACCTCCAGGGTGACCATTCCGGTGCAGCGGGCTTTGACACCCGGGAAGACACCTTTAAAGGTGGTGGAGCTCGGCTTGATCCGGGATGAGTCGATGCCCATCTTTCGAACCGTGTCCTCTTAAATGAGGTTGAGGCTGCTTCCTCCGTCCATCAGGACGCGTGTTAGATGATAACCATCAACAATAGGGTCCGGGACGAGTGCCGCTGATCCGCCGTGCCTGATGCTGGTCGGATGATCATGCTTGTCGAATGTGATCGGGTAAGCCGGCCATGGGTTATACTTCGGGGCGACTGGCTCTAGCGCGTAAACATCCCGAAGTACACGCTTCCTCTCCCTTTTGGGGATGTGGGTGACATAGATCATATTGACCTTTGTTACCTCATCAGGAAACTTCTTTTGGCCTCCATTATTCGGCCGCCGAGGTTCATCCTCGTCTTCACTGCGATTTTGGGTTTTATTTTGACCCTCTGTCGCTATCTTGCCGGCTTGTTTAAAGACCCAGCAATTTTTGTTAGTGTGGTTTGCTGGTTTGTCCTGAGTGTCGTGGATTCCACATGGGCGGTCCAGGAGTCTATCAAGCTGGCTAGGTCCGTCCTTGTTCCCTTTAAAGGGTTTTCTTTTCTGTCCAGACCTAGGTCCGGTGAACCCCGCGTTGACCGTAGTGTCCTCCGTATCGCTTCCACCATTTTTATACCTGCGCTTATTTTTGTTGCGCTTGGGTTTTCCATTGGCGTCGCGTGTTTCTGAGGTGCCTGCCTCACCGTTGTGAGTACTACGGCCGAGCCAACTATCCTCCACCACGCAAAAGCGGGTCATTAGTGAGGTGAGGGCTGCCATAGTCCTCGGCTTATCCTGGCCGAGTTGACGGGCCAATCATTCATCTCGGATATTGTTCTTTAATGCAGCGATGGCCTCGGCTTCGGAGCAGTCTATGATCTGGTTCTTCTTGGTGAGGAACCTGTTCCAGAATTTCCGGGCTGATTCGCCTGGCTGCTGGGTGACACGGCTGAGGTAATCAGCGTCCGTAGGTCGGACATATGTACCCTGGAAGTTTGCTCAAAAAGCGTCTTTTAGGGCCTCCCAGCTGCCGATAGAGTGAGGAGGGAGGCTGTTAAGCCAATGCCTCGCCGGCCCCTTTAGCTTGAGCGGTAGATATTTAATGGCATGGAGATCATCTCCATTGGTCATGTGTATATGTAGGAGGAAATCGTCGATCCATACTGCTGGGTCTGTTGTGCCATCGTATGATTCTATATTGATGGGCTTAAATCCTTCCGGAAATTGATGTTCCATCACCCTGTCCATAAAATAGATTGGGTGAGCCGGACCTCGGAACCGAGGAGCATCTCGTCGGAGGTCGGGAGAGAGCCGTGAGTAAGCCTGATCTCGGGCACGGCCGTTCATGTCCATCCAGGCATCGTAGCCGTCAAGCCCAGCGGGCGCGCGTCCCCTTGATCCATAGATGGACCAAGGGGGTGCCCTATTTTCCTCCATGCGACGTCTAGCGTCGTGAGGATCTAGGTAATCCACGGGGTCCTTGCCATAGCGGCGTGGAGGTGGCCGGTCACTGAGGTTTTCTCGTCTTGGCCTGTCCCGGCCTCTAGGGGGTTGGTCGTGGTCGTCGGCGAGCTCCTCATCGAACTCCGGCAAGAGACGCCTACATGCGTATGATTTTGGCGCACTATGGCGCTGGTTTTCCATGTCTTGCTCGGCGGAGAGCACTTTGACCCACTTTTCATTTAGTGCGTCGGTATTGGCCTGCAGCTGCTGCTGCTGCTGCTTGCGTTTTATGCTCCGGGCCGTTGCAACAAGGTGCCACCGGAAGCGCTCTTGTTCAAAAGGGTCTTCGGGGATGATGTAGTCCTCGGTACCGAGGCTCTCGTCCTCCACAGATTCCAGCATGTAGTTGTCGTCGGCCCCTTCAAAGTGGTCATCGTGATCTGAGTCCCTGAGAAGTCGGTCAGGTGTGCCGTTCCTTACTGGGGAGGCTTGAACGTCCTCTTCATGGTTATCGGCATCACCGTCCTCCGCGTCGCCGTTATTGGCTGTCGCGTTATTACCACTGGGCTCCCCGTTATTACCCCTTCGGCGTCTTCGCCGACGTCTTGGAGGGGATTTGGGGGTGTCCACCATGTAAACATCATAGGTGGACGTGGCGGTCCACCTGCCCGCGTTTACCGCGGGTGAGGTGTTCTCGATGGGGCCATCAGCACCTTCCTCCATGTCTGTGGCCTCACCATAGTCTAACACGTCGGTTAAATCGTCGATCGTGGCGACTAGGTGGGTGGTGGGCGGGATGTAAATTTCCCGATCGTCGGCTTTAAGTCCGATCTGATTATAAACCGAATTCTTGCCGTCTGAGATGGACATGCTCCAGATGCGGTCAAGCATCTCATCGAGGTGAGATAGCTCTTCGGGATTCATTGATGCGCCATAGGCAGGGCTGACTCAAAGTATGCCCGGCGTGTATCTTGACGCGTTTTTGGCACGAAGGGAATCCGAACACAATTCCGGGTTCTGCGCCAAAGTCAGTTCTCGCACCGACGTGATTTCGGAGGTGGGGGCCGGATCTATCTCCGGACTAACGATCGGAAGGAAACTGGCTAGAGTGGTCGCATCGGGGGTCTCCACAGGCGCCGCAACGGAGTTCGGTTTCAGAGTCGAGCCTCCAACACCGGTCGAGTTCTCAATTCGGCCGAGAGTCCATCCCTATAGGATGAGTTCACCACGGGAATCCGCAGTGTATTTGAGGCCGCCGAAGGTCACGATCCGACCTGGGGCGTAGTTCTCGACAGAGGCTAGATGCCCTATTGAGTCAACGCAAAAGACCATGCTGCTGAAAACGAAGAGCTGGCCGGGGGCGTAAACATCCCCATGGCCGTTGGCGCAGTTAATCTGCAGGTGAGCCATTAATCCTTCTGGTGATCGCACAGCGGAACTCTCAATGAAAGCACCAGTGTCGGTGTCAAAACCGGCATACCTCGGGGTAGGGGGTTCCGAGCTGCGGATCTCGGATCGGTGGTGAGAGAGACAAGGGAGATGATGTTTACCCAGGTTCGGGCCCTCTTAATGGAGGTAAAACCCTACATCCTGCCTTTGTTTATATTGATGGAGATGTATCGAATACAGAGTTGATCTACCACGAGATCGTAATGTGTGTCTAACTTCTAGGGCTAGGTGAACAATATTGCGTTGATGTCCCCTCTACGGGCTAAACCCTATGGCTTATTACACGCCAGGGAGGGCATCTAGGGTTACAAGGTCGGTATCTAGGAGCAGGGCGGCAGGAGAGATCTTGGAGTATACGTCAAGTCTTCGGTGGAGGCAGTCTTGATCATGCTTCCTGTATGCGTCCTCTGGAGCCCATCTTGATCCCATACGAGGGCCCATAAGCCCAACCGAAGAGACGGGCTAGCTAGGTTAGCACCCCCTAATCTAGGACACCGTCACCTCCAAATAGGGGAACTTCCCGAAGAGCAAGAAGAAGCTGAAAGAGTAGCCAATCAATCAAGTATGTACCAATTTGTTGACAACACTTTGTACAGAAAGAGACCAAGTGGGGTGAAATTGAAGTGCATTTGCCGGGAAGATGGACAGAAGCTATTGGCAGAGATGCATGAAGGGATGTGTGGCTCTCATATTGGGTCACATGCGCCCGTCGGCAAGGTATTACGGCAAGGATTCTATTGGCGGACAACCCTTCAAGACGCCTTGGCGGTTGTAAGTAGATGTGAAGCATGTCAGTTCCACGCCAAGGATATACACCAGCCAGCTCAAGCTCTTCAAACTATCCCTCTTTCCTGGCCCTTCTTAGTCTGGGGGCTCGACATCCTCAGCCCCTTTCCCCGTGCAATCAGGGGCTTTGAATTCTTGTACATTGCAATCGACAAGTTTACAAAGTGGCCTAAGGTAGAGCCAGTGAGAAAGGTGATGGCACAGGCAGCAATCAAGTTCCTCAAAGGATTGGTGGCTCATTTTGGCGTACCCAACAGGATCATCACCAACAATGACACCCAATTCACGAGTTGCGCCTTCACAGCATACTGCCAAGACCTTGGAAGCAAGATCTGCTACGCTTCCGTTGCTCACTCGAGAAGCAATGGACAGGCGGAGAGGGCAAATGCAGAAGTGATGCGTGGTCTCAAGACCAGAACTTTTGACAAGCTGCACAAGTGTCGAAGATGCTAGGTGGAAGAATTGTTGGCGGTTCTTTGGTCACTCAGAACGACACCAAATTGAACCACCGGCCAGACGCCCTTCTCCCTTGTATATGGTGCAGAAGCGGTGCTCCCCACAGAACTCAGATACGGGTCACCTCGAGTCTTGGCCTTTGATGAAGAGGGTCAAGAAGAGCTCCGACAAGATGATGCCATGCTCCTTGAGGAAGATCGTTTCCGGGCTACTGTCTGTGCTGCACGGTACCAGGAAGCTTTGCGCCGCTACCATAGCCGCAAATTTCATGCCAGGAACCTTGAGGAAGGCGACCTTGTTCTTCGTCGGATCTAGTCCGTGAAGGGGAAAATCAAGTTGACGCCGAAGTGGGAAGGCCCTTATCGGGTAGTATGAGTCACTAGGCCTGGCGTAGTCCGCCTAGAGACCGAAGATGGCACTTCGGTGCTCAACTCATGGAATATTGAGCATCTTTGCAAGTTCTATCCATAAGGCGCGGTTGCCGGGCTGCCCGGTAGCTTCTTTTGTACAAGTAGGCCGGCAAGGCATGTAAACCTTTGTACAGAGCCGGGCGTAGATCCCGTGCGTAGTTGAATAAAGCTAAGTGTTTCACAACTTTTTGTCAAAGTACATATTTATGTATATTGCATGTGTTGTTGTGTTACATTTTGCCTTGTATGAGATGATTAATGAACCGTCAAGGTTCTAGCCTCCTCTTTTCTCTTCTTTCTTTTTCTCAAAGGACAGAAGCGTTCCTCGCGTGCAATTTTCCCGGGGGGAGTGACGGTATGGATACCAAATGACGTTCAAGTAATCATTTACGACAAGAAGTACAACAAAGAAAGGTAGGTTGCAAAACTTTGAAACAAAATTTGTTTGTTGTAGTTGCTTTTCCTTGAACGATTTTCATCTTTGTATGAAAAACCTGCACGCGAAGGAACCTTATCGGGGATGGTCGCGCTCTTATTTCTGTTTCGAGTCCGCTCAGCAGTATAAGTTAGCTATGCCAAAACCGATAAGTGTTATCTTGCCGGAAAGCGACACCTCCGGCAAGCTGCTAAGGACCCATTCCTCAAGCGCTAACGGCAAGGTTGTGCGCACCGACAAGTTTCCGGCAAGCGTAGGGTACAAAACATACAAGGGCAGAATCATATAAGGAAAACGGCATACATTCATCCAAATACAAGTTATATTACATCAAAAGCACAGTGCGGATCTAACTTAAGATAAATTATCTTTTACATGATCGCACTTGTGGCAAGGAGTGGCGACAAGACTAGTTCCTAAGCTGGCCCTGCGTTCTGGAGACCCTGCCAACCCTGTCGATGATTGGAGCCACAAGCTCTTCGGCGGCGCTAGTGTCTGTTCCCTCCGGCAAGCTTGTGAAGGCCTTGGAAAGATCGATGTCGGGATTATGATGCACGAGCTTGATGAGCACTTTGAAGAGCACGTCGCGGGCAAGCTTACGAGACATGTTGGTGAATGAAGCAACGCACGCCTTGTGATGTGCCTTGAGTGCGTCCATGAGCCCTTCGAAGAACAGCGTCAATCTGACACTTGTGGCTTCGTTCTTCTCGACGGAGAAGACCCAACTCTTCATATCCATGGCGGCAAGCTGCACAGTGAGGCGCTCAGCGATATCGGTGAGCCTGCCGGTCCAGAGTGAAAGGGAACCTTTTAGTTCGTTGAACTTCTCCTTAGCGTCCGCCAGCAGTCCTCGCTCCTTTTCAAGTGCTTCCACCAAGATCTTCTCTCTGGCCTTGGCGGCTTCTAGATTCCCTTCCAGAGTGGAAAGCTTCAGCTTTAGATCTTCCTCGACGTCGGCAGCTCTTCTCAGTTCTTGGCTCTTGGATGACAGCTGCATTTGTAGCTCTCCCAAAGTATGAGCTGCTTTCTGCGCTGATTCTTGGTGGACCAAGACTTCTCTATTGTTGGTAGCAAGATCTTCCTCGAGCTTCTTCACTTTGACGTCCAGATCAGCCTTGGCGGCTTCTGCAGCAGCGACTGCATTTGACAGCTTCCTTGAGTTTGCCGACGTGATGTTGAGCTTGAGTTTCGATGACTTCCTTGTGGGTCTTTTCCAGCTCTTGAGTACACTGCGCAAGAAGGATCTGTATCTCATCATCTTTAGCATTGAGTTTAGCGGCAAGAGCAGCTTCCCGAGCGGCAAGGTCTGCTTCCTTGATGGCAAGATCCTCCTCGTGAGAGTCGAGGGTAATCTTGCATTCAATCAACTCAGCATCCCTTGCCATGGCAACCTTGTCGGCTTCCTCCTTGGCCAAATCAGCTTCAGCCCTCTCCAAGACAAATGCTTCTTTGGCGGCGGCAAGTTCAATTTCCCAGCGTTGAATATCTTGGTGCCGGTCCTCATACCACATGTATGCGCCTTCGATCTTCTCCTTCAGCTTTTCTTCTGCCATTTCCACGACGGTTTGCTGGGTCTTGAGCTTGTCCCAACACTTGCTGTAACGCTCTTGGACAGCCTTGAAGCCGTCGCCCATGGCCCGGAGGAAGGCAAGATCTTCAACATCATCGTTGGCTGAGCACACATCTTCAGTGCTACGTGACATGGGAACAACAACTTCGTCTTCCACAACTTCGAGCTCTCTGGCGCCAGATGAGCTGGGAGCTTCGGGATTTGGTTGCGGCTCAAGGAACAACAAGAAGTTCCTCGTCGGAGGGGTCTCGGATGTTGATGCTTGGTTGTCAACCGCCAGCATGGAGTTGTCGGTTGCTCCCATGCTCACATCCACACCAGCGCTTGGTGCTCCTGGGGCGGAATTGCCACCTGTGGCCTTGGCGGTCTTTTCCATGGCTACCTTGGCGGCCTCCTCCGCGGACCTCTTGTGGGCTTCTTCAGCAGCAACCCTGGCACTTTCTTCAGCAGTGGCGTATGGGGCTTCCTTGGCAGCAACCCTGACGGCCTTGTCTGCTGCGCTTTTTGCGATCCCCTCGACATTGACATCAGTGTCCATGTCTTCAGACTGGGGTGGATCTGAGAAGATGAAGAAAAAGAATTCAAGAATCAAAATCAAGTTCAAGAAGACAAAAAAAAAAGAAAACCGACAATGGAAAAGAAGAGTTAACAGGAAAAGGATTACCTTGATTTGTCTGTTGAGAAGGAGCAGTTCTTCTCCGGCAACATTTGTTGCCGTCGTGTGGCTGCCAGCGGTTTCGCTTGCCGGCACTTCATCAACACGGACAGGCTCGTTAGTGGGAATTCTTGCCGGCGAGCTGCTTTCCGGGAAGGTAGACGCCAGAGGCATAGTTGAAGGATCAACTTCTTTGTGTTCTGCTTCTGCGTCCTTGTCGGCTTCAGGGACGACGGTGTTGATACTAACGCCCGCCAAAGGGTAATGGGTAGTGGCCTCCCTCTGGTGGCTGGACTAGGGGCTGACGATTACAACATCTGCAGATGCTGTGGTTCGCCCAACGCTTGCCACTGGTTCCCCTTCTTCGGCAGCCCTCAGCCTCTTGGAGCGCCTCTGCGCCAACGTCTCCTCGTCCTTGCAAGATCAAAACAATCAAGTCAGATCAGCAATTACAAGAAATCAAAGTAAATGAAGAAAGTTAGATGCACTTACTCCTCATCCTCCTCGCGATCACTGAGGGCGGAAAGGTCCCAGACGGCCTCATTCCCAGCGTCAGAAGTTGGGGGCGAAGGAGGTGCTCTAGCACGCTTGGCGGATGAAGAGGTTTTTGGCCGAGAAGACCCCGCTTCACCGGCGTGAGGTGCAGCTTGCCGTATTGAAGATGTGCGCCTAGTCTCTTGCTGTTAAGGAGCTTGTCGGTGACCACCTTGTTGCCGGGTAATCCTAGCCGTTGTCTCCTTGTCGGTGGGCTTGTCGCCTGACGATGAGGGGCGCACTGGCTCCTGGCTGGCAGCCTTCTAAGCACTCGGCGTCTCTTCTTCGGAACAGGGATGAGTGGGGGTCCACCTCGTCCTCCTGTTCTCTAGCAGCTTCACCACCTTGTTCTTCGGCTGGCTCGTCTTGCTGCTCTTCGGCAAGCTCTTCTTCGCCAACTTCTTCATCGTCGGCTGCCGCGGATCGAGATCCGCCAGCAATCGTTGTCATCCCCGTTTCTGCCGCTCCGCTGGCTATGTTCGAAAGCTCTTCTTCAGTGGTATTGTGGATCAAGTCCTTCTCTTCTCTGGTAGGCTTCTCCACCAAGTTGTCGAGCCAAGCTCGCATTCGTCGGTAGAAGGCTCCTGCCAGTCGCCTTCAACTCCTTGGTCGTTGCATGAAGGCATAATCGCCAAGATCGAATCCTTGGCGGAGTTGATACAAAAAGGAAATACTGTCTCCAGCAAGAAGAATTTGCCGGAGGTGTGGAAGAGCTGATGGCAGAGGCTGGCATGTTCCAACACTATTAGATTATTGCCCAGCCCGGCATGCAGTCGCTTGACGTCCGCCGCGTTTTTGTATGCCCAGGCGCACCTTGCTCTCTTCTGGAGGGGAGCAGTGCGCCGGCGGAGGAATCAGCGCCTACCATCTCAATGGTTAGGGTAGCTTCTCAAAGGCGGATGATGCGGTCCAGCGCAAGGGTAAGCTTGGCGTCGCATGCACTGATGTTACTCCAATCTTTGCCGCGCTGAACTCTCTCTGTCCGGGGCACACATAAATCAGGAAAATCATTCTCCTTGATCCAGCACCATTCCGCTCGCCACTCCTCCCACTTCAGATGCAGCTGGCCCTTGAGATAGATATCCTTGCTACTGCTCCAAGGGATCTAGGTGATGCTGCCGGAGAGAGCATCTCCTTTGATGCGCGGGATGAAGAAATGGCGGAACAGTGCGACATTGGGGAAGACACCAACAAAGTTCTTGCACATCTGGGCAAAAACGGACATGCAAGTGATGGCATTTGGGGTAAAATCCAAGAGCCGGAGCCCATAGGTCCACATGAGCATGGAGAAGAAATCAGAAAAAGGGGGAACAAGCCCGCAGTAAAAATAAGCGCAGAAGAATGGAAATTTGTCTGCGGAAGGCTTGAGGTCGGCGGGAAGAACATGTGGCGCACCATGGTCCCTGGATTCCTTCCCCCACATATAGGCATACCTCTCAGTCAGGACACTCTTGTCCAACACTGGTGGCTGAAAGATGACATTCTCCCTCCGCTGTTTCGCTATGGCTTCCTTTCTCCTCTCCGCCTCCGAATCGATGGGCTTGGCAGCCTTCTTCGCCTCCAAGTCGGTTGGCTTGGTGGCTCTCTTGGGTGCCATATTGGTCTCAAGAAACTGGGATGGTGGATAGGTTGAGGCGTAGTGCGGCGGCGGCGGCGATGGATTCGGCTCTGGCGCAAGGAAGAAGATGTCGGCGGCGGAGAGATTGGGGACGAAGGAAGCGAATGAGCAGCGCCCTTGCAGATGCGCTTTTTATGGGGAAGGCGCAGGGGCTGGCTCTTCACTGTCCGACGTGTCAGCACTTTTTCAGGCGCACTACCCCAATTTTACCATTCAGCTTCGCCTCTCCCATGTTCCGCAGTTAATGCGCGTCGTGGGCGTGCAGTAAAGATGATGATTACAACGGTTAGTCCCTGCCACGTGTGTCTGTGCACTGTTTTGGGCCTAGCCCAGCAACGCTTGGCATATGTGTGTGGCCCAGGCCCGGGGGCTCCTGTCGGTGTATAAAAACATGGGTGTTTACATACCCTGACTTATGCACAGACAGTTGTAGCCTTCCCGACGGCAAGGCCTTGCCGGGGGATAGCTCAAGTCAAGATTCAAGACTTGGTTAACAAAACCATAAAGAAGACCTCGAGGCATGTCATCAAGAAGTACTAAAGAAGTACTGAAGATCAAGACTACACTTGTCGGCAAGCCAAGCACTGGCAAGAGATGGCCCGACGAGCTCCGTGCCGGCAAGCTCCCTCTGCTAGCCCACCGCTCCACCTCAGCGATGAGCTAGTCGCTTGTCAATAGGTGTCGAGCAGGCAGGCAGTTAGGTGAAGCTTGTCGGGGCACGTGTCAACACGGCGCCTGAAGATCAACTTTAATGACACCCGTCCTGGAGGCATGTCAAGATAATAAAAGGTAGCTGGGCAAGCAGTGCAGGATCCTTGCTGGAACTCGTCCCCAGCATGATACCTAATGGCGCATTGAATGCTTTTGTCCTAACTCATCTGGTTAGGTATGATAGCACTGTAGCCACTATCTACAACATGTAATTACTGTTTTGCCATTGTGGTGACCCCTTCTGTCTATAAAAGGAGGCCGATGGCTACCTTAACAAAGGTCGACACTTTTCACAAGTCCATTACGTAGCTGCGCTTTCCGCGCACCTTGACGGCAAGCTGCGCTCTCTTGTACTTGTGTTCCACAAATAATACAATCAAAGCAGGAGTAGGGTTTTACACCTCACGGTGTCCCGAACTTGGGTAAATTTGTTGTGTGTTCTTGCATTGCTGAAACTGCTCTTTGTGCACGTTGATTCCCACAGCCGAACCGCAAAGGGATCATCTTGATCCCAAAGATTGTCGTACGCACGACAGACTGAAAAACAACAGGCACTCATCACCAAGCATACAAGTGAATGATCATACAAGAAACATCTAGATAGACTGATAAGCATGCATAGCATTAAAGTACGGTATGATCAAGCACAAAAGTATCGTAGAAACATAGTCTCATACAAGCATCAACCAAAAGAATCACGAAGTAGCAAGCAAAACAAAATGAGCAAAAATCTAGATGCTCTCTCTCGAAGCCCTATAATCTATACTAAATTCTCCCCCTTTGGCAACAAGTGCCAAAAAGTTTGAATGGGTATAGAGCTAAACGTCGCTCTGGGCTCGATCTCCTGCAGCTCCTGGTGAAGAAGTCCTCTGACTTGCAGCTCCGGTGTGTGTCGAAGTGGTAGGAGTGGAGACAAGCGCATCTGCAAATACTTCAGAAGATGTCTGCTGGACTGGAGGGGTAGAGACGACTGGTGGAACTGTGAGAGCAACTGATGGAATAGCAGCTGGTGCAGAAATTGTGGCTCTGGTGTCACTGACAGGCACTGCTGCTGATCTGGGCATCTTCTGGAACTATGTGGTCGTTGGAAGACCGGTGCCAACATCCTCATCATCACTGCTGGAGCCCATCTTGGCATCATCTACCTCCTTCTTCAGACTGTTGACTGTGGTTGTCAGCTCAGTGACCTTGACATCCAAGTCATGGAAATTTGTTTCCACTATCCTTTCCAGGCTCTCTTGGTTCTTCACGAGGTTGGCCAAACTCCGCTCGATCCTCTGAGTAGCATGAAGAAGATATATCATCTGATCTGCCTTAGTCTTCAGCCAGGGAACTGTAGATGAGCTAGGACCAGTAGTGTCTCTAACTGCCTCTGCCTGAGCTGTAGCTGAAGTAGGATGAGTATCCTCCATAGTCACTATGCAGTCCTGTAGCTCCGGCTGTAGTGACAGGTGCAGACAATCAAGCAAGTAGACCTTGCTACCAACTTTGTAGTTGATGAGCATCTGGTTGTGCAGTGCAAATCCACATGATCGTTTCTGATCCGCAGCTGTCCTCTTGATTGTCTCAACAATCAGATCCATCACCCTAAACCTGGTGAAGCCACCCACAAGGTGCAACATGTTGATCGAGTGGCCTCTGATCATCTTGTCATCTCCAGACTTGGGCATCAAAGTGTGCCTCAGGATGGTGTTAATGGTGGCAAGTCCTGGTAGGAGATGATAGACGGATCCCAACTTATGAGTCTTCACATAGTCCTTGGGGAACGGTCCATACATGTCCTTCCTCGGGTTGTGGTCCATCTTGCCCTTGGCATACACATCAACATCCTTCTCTTCAACTTCTGGTACACCAAGAAGTTCTGCCCATTCAGCAATGCTAGACTGGAATCTAGTTCCCTTAGTCATCCACACAATCTTGCCATCTGGACAGAAGTGTGCGGTGGAGTAGAACTGCATAATCAGCTCATCACTCCATGCTGTCATCTTTGTTCCAATGAACTTGTCAATGCCAATAGTCTTGAAGTTCTCGTGCACATTTGGAAAGTTGTCCTCATTCTCATCAATGTAATCCCAATCAACCCATCTCATATCGCTGACTATTGGGCTCCTGTCAAGGAGCACAGTCTCATAGAAATCCTGCTGCTCCCTGGTGTGGAATCTGTAGTCCACAACAGTCCTTCTCTTGACAGAGTAGGAGTCTGACTCTCTCCATCTTCTCAGCCCCTTGTCCTTCCTCTCCTTCATGTTTTCTGCCTTTCGATGTGAGTCATCATGCTCTGGCAGTCTGGGTCTAAGCTTCTTGAGCACTACAGCTTCATCACCATCAGTCTTCTCAGGCACTCGGGCCTTGTTCTTCTCTGCAGCTGAGATGTTTCTGATAGTCTTTGCCTTGGACTTGGCAGCAGCTGCAGCAGGCTTGGCCTTGGAGGTGGTGGCAGCCTTCTTAGGCATAGCATCGACCATGAGCTTCCTCTGTGTGGGAGGTGGTGCATCAGCAGTTTGCTCCACTACAAAAAAAAGACACATTCGTGACATTATGGCCCGAACGAAAACTTTTTCTGTCATGGTTGTGACACTTCTATGACGATAATTGTGACAAAAACACGTATCATCATAGATGTGGTGGGCTCCTACTCCTATGACAGAAAATGGGCTTTTCGTCCTGGGCGGGCCGGAGATGCACCCGCATGACATTCTTTGGGCCGTCCATGACGGAAAAAAATCATGGTAGAAGTGAGGGTGAGGAAATTTTCGGGGAGTTCCCGGTTATGGTGGGTGGTCGGGGCCGAGCGATGCAGTGTGGTTTGCGCGTTTGTCTCATACGCACATGTGTGCGAGGCGTTCGCTTACTGAACCCGAGCGATCGATCGATCCCTCGCACTACTACACGTACTGAACCCGAGCGATCGATTGATCCCTCGCACTACTACACGTACTGAACCCGAGCGATCGATCCCACTGCGTACTGAAGCCGAGCGATCCCTTCGCTGCTAACTGAACCCGAGTGATCCCTTCGTTGCTAACTGAACCCGAGTGCTGCTAACTGAACCCGATCGATCCCTTCTCGCTGCTTACTGAAGCCTATCGAGCCCCCGTGCGAGATGTAGCTAGCCAGTTGGGTTGCCTCTCGATAAACAGTGCCCGTTGCTGCCGCGCGCGTAATACGTAGAATGAGTCGAGACTGCTCTTGCATCGATCGAACCCCTTGCGGGAGACGTGGTGAGTTGACCTAGCTGGTTGGTTGGCTGTGGATGAATAGTTCCCATTGTTGTCGCCCGCTCATACGCCCCACCCCAGCCGGTGGGGGTTGGCTGAACAAGACCTCGGCCGTGTAGGCGGTTGGCGCTGGATGAACATGACCCCGAGGAGGCCGTGCCGCGGTACGCCATATACCCCAGCTGGTTGTGGGTGGATGAACAGGACCCCGTGGAGGCTGGATGAACTGTAGTCGGTGGAGGCTGGAGGAAGTCGACGGTGGATGAACAGTAGCCCGTGGAGTCCCGTTTTGCGGTACGCCACACCCCTCCCGATGAATAGGACCCCATTTCGACCGTAAGCGCTCGAAGAGAAGTCCGTTTCCTCCGTTTTGCGGTACACCACAGCCCTCCCGATGAACAGGACCCCATTTTGATCGTAGGCGGTGGGAGAGAAGTCTGTTTCCTCCGTTTTGCAGTACGCCAGACCCCCAGCCGGTGAACAGGACCCTGTTTCGACTGTAGGCGGTTGAACAGAAGTCCATTTCCTTTGTTTTGTGGTATGCCACACCCCCAGCCGATGAACAGGACCCCGCTTCGGCTGTTCCGTCCAAGCCGGTTGGCTCCTGATGAACAGGACGCATTCCGACCCAGTCGGTTGCCTCCCGATGAACACGATGCTATTTCTCCATTCCAACATAGCCGGTTGGCTGCCGATGAACAGGAGGCCGTTGCTGCCGTCCGTTGCCTCTCTATGTACATGAGCCCTGGCCGTCTGTATGCACGAGTATGCGTTCAAAACCCCGCCCGTATGTACGTACGTGGCCGTATTTTTTCCAGCGTCGCTATACGTATGTGTACACTGTATAGACGAGACTGCGTGACATGCTATGTTGGGGGATCTACTATGAGACTTGCCTCTACTTACTCGGCCATGGTTCATCGTTGCAGAGAGACCGATAGACCAGTATGTACGTACACGTTCGCGACCAGACAGATAACGCTACGTACGCTTTGACAGGGGGTCCCAGCTGTCAAGGGGAATCATTTTTTTTGTGCGTAATAAGGAGGCACTTCCTTCCATGCGAAAATGTAGCTAGTGGGTTCCAGCTGTCAGGGAAATGAAGCATTTCTTTTTCACGTAATAAGGAGGCACTTCCTTGCGTTCGAAGATATAGCTGGTGGGTCCCAGCTGTCAGGGGGAGGAATCATTTTTTCAGCATAATACAGAGGCACTTCCGGTGGGTCCCAGCTATCAGGGGGGAGGAATCATTATTTTGCGCGTAATAAGGAGGCACTTCATTGCGTGCGGCCGTAGACCTAGCTGTCAGCCTCTCCAAGTATAGTCCTCTTCTGATGGTTGTCGTTCGTTGACCACGTTGACCACGCCCCGCCGAGAGCACCAAGGCGGTGGACCACGGCGAGGCCTAGGAAGGGCCGGGGAAGACGTGGCAGTGTGGTCCCAGGTGGAGGGGAGTACGAGGGTTGAATGCGGGGTGAGGCTGCCATCGTCGGAGAACAACAGAAGGTGTGGGTGAGTTGAGGGATGGACTGGCTAGCGGTGGGAGTAGGGTGGGGCGGTGAGTCCTTTGCGGCAGCACAACCGTCCATCGAAGTCGAGAGCATGCAGTCCCGTCGGCGCTGCTTTCGGTGGCTGGAGCAAGAAATCAGAGATTGAAGAAGCACATCGGCTATTGGATTAACATCGAACGGTCACGCTGGTAGAATCGGTTGTTGACTAAGTTGACAAAGCCTTGCGTACCCATCAACTTCATAGGCCCACAAGTCAGCTTCCAAATGTGTGGCAGACAACATACAGCCCATTTGCTATTTTTGTAAATAATTTACAGCCCATTTGCTAATTCTTAAGGAATTTATTACAGCCCATTTTCTGCCCAGTACCACGGTTAATAAATTCAACGAAATTTCGCATATTTCGGTGGAATCCAAACTATTTTAATCCCGAAATTTTGCGTTAGATTCAAACTAATTTTAAAATAAAATAAAATTAGATTAAATAAAATCCAGTGATATTTAAAATCTCAAAATCCGAAGAAAAAAGCCTAAATTTGAAACTAATTGCCAGTTTGCTGTGTTTTTTTATATTTACAACCTTTTTCTTATTAGTTATTTCAGCCAATTTTCTGGGCAAGCCGAATGCATGCCTCCTTGTCTAGATTTGCAGCCCAGCAATTCACAAAAAAAATTGCAGCCCAGCACGGTCCCGCCAGCGCAGGAGGAAGAGGATGAGAGATTGAAGAAGCACGTTGGCCATTTGATTTACATTCAACGCCTCGGCTATCAGAATCATTTTGTTGACCAAGTTAACAACGCCTTGCATGGGCTTCAACCTCGTGGGCCCACAATGTGAGCTTCCTATTCTGTGCCGGACATTCAGCCCATTTCATATTTTTTAGAATTTACAGCCCATTTGTTAAAAAAATAAAAATACACCCATTTGCTGGGCTGGGTGAAAAAATAATGTTGCGGGCATGCTGCAACCATTAATTCTTTTTTTTCTTAGAACTTACAACCCATTTGCTTCTTTTCTAAATACACGCATTTGCTAGGCTGGCTGGACAGAGCAATGTTATAAAAAATAAAACTGGGCTGGGCATTTCGTTTGGACAAGAGATTTTCTTTAATAATTTATAGGATGGGTCAAAAAATAATGTTGCGGGCTGCAACCCATTAACTTTTGTAGGATAATTTAAAGCCCAATTGTTTTTTGTGAAATACACCGATTTCTTGGCTGGATTAAAAAATAATGTTGCGGACAAGCCCCATTTAATATTTTTGGATAATTTACAGCCATTACCTTTTTTTTAGAAATACACACATTTGCTTCTCTGGGTTAAATAGTAATGTTGGTCTGGCCATAGCATTCTTATAAAATATAAGACATTTTGTAGGCTATTTTAGCCTACCAAAACATGTTATATTTTTATACGAAGGGAGTAGAAAATAAGAGCTTAGCTATGCATTTTTTCTTAAAGAAAAGGTAACATAACCTGGTTGTGCCACTTTTTAGGGAAAAAAAGTAGACTCGGTGTCCCACAACCCAGTCGAGACCTGCTGGATCCTGGTGTCAGCATGTCGTGGGCTACGCATATACTAGGCTGGGCAGGCCAAAGCCCAGTTTATATTTGCTCGACCTAAATAAAGTCTTTGGTGACTGCCTCTCCTTGTTTAATTCACTCGTTTATTTACTACGTTGACAACCTGGTGGGTCTAAGATGTCAGTATTTTAGTAGGCGGTGAGACTCTTTTTTTTTTGCTTTTACTATTTATATTTCTACTGGCAGAACATTTGTTTTGCGTCAGTCGCCGGCCGCAGGGTGGCGTGAGCATGCGGTCCGGCCGGCGCTGGTTTGGGAGGCTGGAGGAAGAAGAGGACGGGAGATAGAAGATGTAAGAGAAAACGCACGCCAGCCGTTCGATATGAATCCAACCATTGGCAGAAAGAAAACACTCCTTTGATAGTTGATTCATTCAGACGAACAACAGTAGTCATACTAATTAATTTGCTTCCACCACGACTACATTTTTAGAAGCTGAAGCTGAACCAGACACTAGGCCCGGCCAGCGCCACCCCCACGGCCACGACATCCTCCATCGCCATGACCGCGGTCACCGCCACCCCCACGGCCACCGCCAGCGCCACCCCCACGACTGCGACCTCCATCACCCCCACGGCCATGACCTTCGCCACCGCCATGGTCGCGGCCAGTGCCACCCCCACGGCCATGACCGCCTCCACCGCCGTGGTAAAATGCATGGAATCACGCAAAGTTGGAGTGGAGGGTGTGGAAATACGCCTCGGCGGCGTTAGCGTCAAAGGCAGGCCATTCGTCCGCGGTGGGCGCGGGGGCCCCAAACAGCTGCTCACCTCCGCCTTCTTCTGGGCAACTATCTCCAAGCCCAGGTCCATCTCATCCCAATAACGGATCCAGAGGATTCGCGGGATGCTCATCCTCCTCCTCACCAAAATTGAACATGAGTGGGTGCTCCTCTGGTTGCGCCACTGACGAGGGAGTGCTGGTGGATTGGAGATGGGAATGGGAGGCGCCAGAGAGAGGATTTGGGTGATAGAGGGTACGGCGGCGACGTCTTATAGGCTGCCGCGAGTGCCATTAAGGAGCAGGTAAGAGCGGCGACGGGCGGTCAAAGGGCGCGTCTCCCGGTGATGAAAGCTGCTTCCGGCGGCTCGCACGCCTCCCAGATTCACAGGAATGACGCATCACAGTCTCCATAATTGGAGAGATTAATGACAGGCAGCCTTCACTGGTGGTGCATTGGATGCCGCGCTTCTTAAATCCCCCGGCAGCGCATGGGCGGAGGAGAAAGAAGATGAAACTTCCATCCCGCGCTGGCGGTTGGGGTATGGATCGAGCTGGATTTAAGAGGGGGTGGGGGGCACGGTGCGAGGCAGTGCCACCGGCCCCTGGGCGGCAGCAGGCAGTCCAGCCGCGCTGGTTTAGGTGGCGGGACAACCAGCAGAGGGAAGACCGAAGAAGAACGTCAGATGCGAATTTGTTTTTCAGTGGCTCTCGATGGGGTATTTTTTTAGCTTGCCTCTCCATGATACAACTTGTTATTATAGCCTCACAGTTCATGGCGGACCAGCAGCTCATTTGCTGGGAGGCCCAACCTACAGAAAACAGCACTTGTCAAAACCCAAAAACAATGTAGTAGTATTTTTTTAGAGGCCGAAAAAAATATGGCGGGGGCTGAACGGGGCGGTTCAACCAGGTACCGGATGTCAGTCTGAAATCTGCTGGGTACCCTGTGTGTTCGAGCGAGATGATGCACTGGGTCATTCGTGTAGGATACAGTCGATCTGATCCCATGTAGTGTTTGTGTGTTAGCAGGCTAGTTAGCGATTACTGCTTGTAAAGACTGAGCAAAAGATAAATAAGAGTTGATGCGCCCTTGCAACCCTAACGAGCAGGTGCCATCTTCTCGGGACGATGGTGTGCTGTGTGACACTCACACGTCACAAGCACACAGTATACATTCTAACAAGTTAACACACCAAGTACAACAGAAAAGTAAACATTCAGATCAAACTCAGGTTCACAGGATACGTTCATATTCATAGCCAGCATTCACAATCAACTCCTCAAAAGATTCACATGTACACAAGTTCAGCATGTTTATGCATCCAAATGATTGAGAGATCACAAGCCAATATTCATAGCCAACATTCACAATCAACAGCTCAAAAGATTCACGTATACAAGTTCAGCATGTTTATGCATCCAAATGATTGAGATATCACAGCCAATATCCTCCATCGGCACACTTTAATTACCTGGATGCAGACTAGTTAAGTGGTCTTCACTCGGTGGTACTTCTTCCTAAAATTAGTGCTTGACTGAGCAAACTTTCGAGTACATAAGAGGCAGCACAGATCATCTGAACTTTGCTTGTAGGTTATCCTCATGATGGTGGCCTCGATGCCGCGAGAGGTTTGAGCATCTTGGCCACTACTTTCATCCAACTAGTTTACTGGCTCATCTTGGTCTTGTAGCTCGCCAAAATTCTACCGTGCAGACAAGGAGGCGGTGGACAAAATGAACCACCCAAAGTTTTTTTTGCAGTTAAACTGAAATGGATCATCCCTGGAGTGCAGACTAGTTAAGTGGTGTTCACTCTGGCACTTCTTCTTGTCAACATCGATGCTTGTCTGCGTGAACTTTGGAGTACATAGGAGCCAACATAAGTATCTGACCATCTGATCTTTTTGTGCAGTTCTACTGAAATCGGCAACGTAACACTTTGCTTGTAGGGTCTTCCCATTAATGCTGCATGCAGTTTGGATGGTGTATGTTCTCAGTTTCGAGATTTACATGGAACATTATGAGTTGATACACTTAATGTTGCCTGCGAGTTGAGGCTCCAAGTTACACTTTTATAAAGCTATAAAGCTATGCTACCTCATCTTGGGTCTGTGGCTCACCAAGACTCTTACCTTGCAGGCAAGAAAGGAGGCAGTGAAGGCAATAAACCACCCACTGTGATTGCCATGCTTATTATCTACTCGTGGATTAGATTAATCGAAAAGGTGCCAATATTTCCAGCAGCCGAGCATCCCTGTTTGCACAGATATTGAGAAAGTGAAATTTACTATAATAGTGGCACTAGTTCAATAAACATATACTCCCTCCG
This sequence comes from Elymus sibiricus, assembly GCA_039707655.1. Lineage (NCBI taxonomy): Eukaryota > Viridiplantae > Streptophyta > Magnoliopsida > Poales > Poaceae > Elymus > Elymus sibiricus. The sequence goes on from CM077676.1 coordinate 292,668,933, forward strand.
TCCGGAAATACTTGTCCTAGAAATGGATGTATCTAGACTTATTTTAGTTATAGATACATCCATTTTATTCATTTGTAGGACAAGTATTTCCGGACGGAGGGAGTACTAACTAATAGAAGCATTGTGATTATCTTAATGGCTAAAGATAGCAACATAGTAGCCTTGCTTAAAGGGTGGTATTAGTTTATTTTATTAGTGGCATAGGCTCATCAGGCAAAGAATTGGTGCGTACACAAGCTGCATTAGATTAACATGCAAAACTAAAGCACTCTCTCATGACAGTAGAAAAACAGTAGCACAATACCAAATTACCAATAGATATGACAAAGCACAATAATCAGGATGAAGGCCATAGGCCGGTACCAACCTGTGTGAGGAAGCTTATCAATTAGTATTTCCTTTGACTGGAAGCAGAGATAAGCGACTGATAGAAAGTAAGGAGGCAGTTGAGGCAATGAACCACCCAAAGTCTTTGTGCAGTTCCACTAAAATCGAACATCCCTGTTGGCACATATATTGAGAAAGTGAGATTACCGTAATAGTGGCACTGGTTGATGAAACATACACTAACAAATAGAAGCATCTTCATTATCTTAATGGGTAAAGATAGCAGCATAGTAGCCTTGCTTAAAGAGAGGTATTGGTTTATTTTATCAGTGCCAATTAGCTCAACACGCAAAGCATTGCCATGTATCATCGGTTGCAAAGATTTAATGTGCAAAGATAAAGCACTTTCTCATGACAGTAGCAAAACAGTAGCACGATACCAATAGAGATGACAACACACTAATCTGGATTAAGGACGTAGGAGGGTACCAACCTGCGCGAGGAAAATTATTCAAGTAATTCCAGAAGAGAAGATAAAGCACTGACTGGAATCATTCAATGGTATCCTCTTGTGAGATTATATCGAGAGATTATCAAGCACTTCCAGCAGAGTAAAAGCACTGGCTGGAATACAATCCATAGTATCCTCTTGTGCAGTTCCACTAAAATGTACGATTGACACAGCATGATCCCTATTTGCGCAAGTAGGAATGAGGTGATACCTTCATTAGCTTAGTGAGAAATGATAGAAAGACAATAGCATATTACTTTAACAGTAGCATTAGATCATGATGACAATAAAGTATGAAAACATTGGCTCATTCAACCAGTGGCAATGAATTGACATACGCAATGATAGAATTACTATCTCATGACACTACCAAGATAGTAGCAACACATCAATATAGTAGCACTAGTAAGATGTAAGGATAACAAAGGACGGTACCATCGAGTGATCCTTCTTCATTTCCTCCTTCGTCTTCTTCGTCTTTGTCTTCTTGGTCTGTTCCACTTTCTCCTCACCAATTGGTGAAACCAAGGACATGATTGGCCTTCAATGTCAGATTTGGTTTTGTCAGTTAGGGGTACAAGTATATATACTAGTAAACAATAGCATTATTTTCTCTTGACCGTAGCAAAATAGAGGTGAACACATGCGCTAAATACTATTCTTACCTAAGGGAAGGTTATGGTGCCAATATGGATGATGAGGATTGGAACACAGATCTCCCTTTGTGCAGTTCCACTGAAATCGACCAACGGTTCCGGTGTGACATTTTAATTCAACTGCACAAAGCACTTCTCGCTTCTTTTAAGAAGTGTTTTGTGCAGTACACCAAAAGGTCGCAAAAGCAACGAGGTGAAATGGATATCCCCGTTTGCACAAAAAACTACAAACGAAACAATCAGAGTCTCAAACAATTACTGGCATTAACAATTGGTTAAACTTGCCATGACTAATAACAGTGGCATGGCTTCATTTTACCAGGGACATTAGATTAAGAACAGCTAAATAGTTGCTATAAGGGCATGGGACAGTGGGTGCACCAGCACCATGTACCTCAACCAGGGCATAAAGTGGTGATGCAAAGTTTGTTTCCCCAAGTGAAACAAACATCCAAGCAACATATCTGGGTTGGTCACATTTTTGTTCTCTTTAGCCACCTATTCCTATGTGTGGATAGAAAATCTAGTCCCGGTCATACTCTATTGCCTTGTCACACCCAACCCCCACTTTCTTTCCTTTTTCAACCAACATATTGGTTGCTTATCCAGTGTGTACATCGTTTCCCCTACATTTCCCTTTTCGACCAAGAGACCGGTTGGATAGCCAGTCTGTACTGCTTTCACCCCCTTTCTTTCCTATTTGAACCAAGTCCTATATACATACTACATCTTTCCCCCCTCTCTTTCCTATTTAAACCAAGTACAAGATTTGACTACATGAAGTAGCCTTACCTCTAATAATAGAAAAAAAATGGCGTTGGACCAGCCGATCGAGCCTAGCTACGTCTGGGGCTGAGAGGTAGGAAATGATGCACATGTAGCGACGTGGGGAGCTGGGGCAGTAGAGCAAGGCCGGTTTTAAAGGAAGATATACCTGAAGGTCATCGGGGTGTGGCTAGGTGGGGGACGGAAGGCCAGATCCGCGCACACTACGGCAGCAATGAAGGGATCGGAGGACCTCCCACGCCGGTGCTCGGTCAGAGATGATGGTGCGCCCGGCAGTGGGACTCCTCCCTCGCCATCGACGATGGCCTAAATTCTGCACCTCCTCCCCTTCCCCGGTGGAGGGGATGCGTCCGGATCTGTGACCAGCGGTGAGCAGAGAGAGAGAGAGAGAGAGAGAGAGAGAGAGAGAGAGAGTGACCACCGCTATCTTGCTTAGATCTGGAGAGGATGAGAGTGTGTGAAGAGAGCAACCCTAGCAAGCAAGCGTGGAGGCTCCAGCCTATATATACATATAGTGGAGTAGTTTTCTTTTTTCACTCCATAAAAACAATCATTTAAAAATGTGTACGTGCCACGTCGCACTTTGTAACGTTCACATGTGGTACTCGACCCTCCATTAAGTGAACAAACACCCCCTCATAATTTTTTTGAACAAGCCCATGGCTCAAATTATAAGAAACGTGGGCTGCACCAACGTGCAATATTATTTATATTTTCTATGTACAGTTTGACCACATATATAAGTAGCAAACTTTTAATGCATGTCACTGCTACTTGTAGACTGCGTTGGTATTTCCCCGAAGAGGAGAGGATGATGCCGTATAGTAGAGATAAGTATTTCCCTCAGTTAAGAACCAAGGTTATCAATCCATTAGGAGAACCACGCAAAATCCCGTTAGCAGCACCTGCACATACAAAAGCAAACACTTGCACCCAACGCAAATAAGAGGGTTGTCAATCCTCTTAGCGGTTATTTGCAAGGATTAATTCTAATAGTGATAGATGGATAAACTAAAATACAAAATAAAATAAAAGTAAATAAACTGCAGCAAGGTATTTTTGGTTTTAATAAATGATAAAAGTAGAGCCGGGGGCCATAGTTTTCACTAGAGGCTTCTCTCTCGAACACATATCATACGGTGGGTAAACAAATTACTGTTGGGCAATTGATAGAAAAGCAAATAATTATGACGGATTCATGGCAATGATCATGTATATAGGCATCACATCCGAGACAAGTAGACCGACTCCTGCCTGCATCTACTACTATTACTCCACCCATCGACCGCTATCCAGCATGCATCTAGGGTATTAAGTAAGAAACAGAGAAACGCCTTAAGCAAGATGACATGATGTAGACAAAGTAAACTCAAGTAATATGATTAAACCCCATCTTTTTATCCTTAATGGCAACAATACAAATACGTGTCATGTCCCTTTCCGTCACTGGGATTGAGCACCGCAAGATTGAACCCATCACAAAGCACCTCTCCCATTGCAAGATAAACCAATCTAGTTGGCCAAACCAAATCAATATATCGGAGAGAAATACAAAGCTGTAATAATCATGCATAAAAGAGTTCAGAGAAGACTCAAATATTTCTCATGAATAATCTGATCATAAACTCACAATTCATCGGATCCCAACAAACACACCGCAAAAGAAGATTACATCGAATAGAACTCCAAGAACATCGAGGAGAACATGGCATTGAAGATCAAAGAGAGAGAAGAAGCCATCTAGCTACTAGCTATGAACCCGTAGGTCTGTGGTAGACTACTCACACATCATTGGAAGGGCAGCAAGGTTGATGTAGAAGCCCTCCGTGATCGATTCCCCCTCCGGCAAAGTACCGGAAAAGGCCTCCATATGGGATCACGGAAGAACAGAGGCTTGCGGTGGCGTAAAAGTTATTCGGGGTGGCTCTCTGTTGGTTTTTGAATATTTGAGAATTTATAGAAGTGGAATTAGGTTAAACGGAGCCACGAGGGCCCCACTAGGCATCAGGGCGTGCCCCCCGGGGCCGTGCCCTGTTGCCTTGTGGAGGCTTCCTGAACCTTCTGGCCTCCTCTCCAAGTGTCCAGGGTCTCTTTTGTCCAGAAAAAAATCTCCAAAAAGTTTCGTGGCATTTGGACTTCGTTTGGTACTGATTTCCTGAAAAACCAAAAACAAGCAGAAAACAACAACTGGCACTAGGCACTAGGTTAGTCCCAAAAAATGATATATAATTGCATATAAAAACATCCAAGATTGATACTATAATAGAATGGAACAATAAAAAATTATAGATACATTGGAGACGTATCAGTCACCAAAAATTATAATGTTGGATTCCTATTTTTATGGAGTATTGATTTTGCTACATACACATAATATTTTATTAGTTAAAATTACGGTCAAAATATAACACAAAATATGAGGGGACTACTACTCAGCGGTACTAACAGTAGACACGCTTGACCGCTTGGTAGCCCCTCGGTCGTCGAAACTGTTTCTATGACAAGCCGCTCTATTCCATTGTTTCACGGGCATGCGGGCCATCAAGCATCCAGGCCCGAGTTCCATCCACCAAATCACAGCGAGGTGCTACAGGGTAGACTCACCAGTCACCCTGGTGTGGCAGTCATGACCCGTCATATCACAAAACCCATACCTTTGCCAGCAGTAGTAAAGTGGCCTGCTAAGTTGGACGGACGAAGCAACCATCATTTCACCGGAACGCTCGCTCAATCCCTTTCTCCTCTCTATCTTCAAGAAAACCACACTCCAGGGTACTCACTTCTGCCATTTTTCTTCTCTACTGATGAAGGAAAGGTGAGAGAATCAGTGATGCTGCTCTATTTTCTTTCTAAGATTCTTCTTTTTGCGAAGCACCGACCGATCCTCACTGCCTATTCTTTTTCCATTGTCATTGTGATTGTGGTTTCCTTTCAATTCCTTTTTGTTTGTCAGTTTATTCATGGATCCTGGAGCACTGGGCAAAGAGTTGCCAGCGGACAACTCACTCAAGACAGAGATCTCCAGGAAGCGAGCACTGGCGAACGAGTTGGCGATGTTGGCGGGCAAACCCATGGAGACGAAGAGCTCCAAGAAACAAGCACTGGCCAAAGAGTTGACGACATTGGCGGACGAACTCCTGAACACAGAGAGCTCCAACAACAGCAAGGGCCCCACCGTGCCTACCCCAGAAATCCTAATGTCCACCTATGAGAGGCTCAAGGCCGGGTTTGAGGAGATAGTCGCCGTCGAGGAGCAGTGTTCCACTGGCAAGACGATGGCCCCCGGAGGGATGGGATCCCTCGGTGAGCTACCCAAGGTAAAAAAAATATTGGCTTACTGTAATTGTGGTCTTTGATTATTTGCAATGTGCTTGCTAATATGTTAGGGTTGTGCAGCTGCCGGTGGATGTCCTTGATGATTCCCATGCCACGGTCCGTCTTGTGGACATTGCCCCAGAGATCGATGAAACGAAATAGTTGGTCGGGCTAATCTTTCAACGTAGTTTACATTGTGTTTAATTACCAGATGCGTGTTATGAAACCCTATAGGGTCTGTGTGGGCGGTACTTGATATTTTTGTTTGTTAGTGAATCATGCGAACCCTCTTTGAGTTATGGAAACGGATGTATCCTCGCCAGCTTTTGATGTAATATATGGCATGCTGAGACGTAAGTTTGCACTGTCTACCATATAAGCAGGGCTTGTTTGATGATTCTTGGGGTCAAACCTTGTCTGAATCCACGCTGTGTTAGTAGGCTAGCTACTTTGCAAGCTATACTACTACTTGCAAACACCGAACGAAGAGAAACGTTGGGGCTGATCAACTCGTTCTACACTAATAGGTTTGGCCGTCAATCTTTTGGAGGAAGCATGAATGAGTAGTACTTTTGCAGTGCCTACAGAGTGTGTGTGTATGTGTGTTAGAGAGGGGTTGTGGGATGAAGAGAGACCTAGAGAGAGAGAAAGGCCCTCCATTTCTTTTTAGTGGGCAACAAAATCATACAGAAACATACGAATCCTAGAACATTGGCATACAAAAACTTTCAAATGGTGCATTTTATAATACATTTCCATCAAATCTAGACATGCGTCAAATCAACTCTGCAATCAGTACAAAGGAGTGCTTGGACTTTATTAAAACATGGCCCACCTCACATTATCACCATATTTCTTGGAGTCCATGCGCGGCTAGCGGGCGATCTCTTCTCCCTCCTCATCTCTCTCTTCTTAGCCAGCACTCGGCGGGTGATTAGATTTTGGGTGTCGTCGGTTTATTCAATTGCAGTCCCACATGTCATTGAAGTGCAAGACAACGCGTGCATGTTCCCTTTGGTGAGCGGCGTGCCAGACCGACTGTGGAGGGTGCGACGCGAACGCGACAGGCGTGCTTTAAGTGTGCGGCCTTTTCGTTTTGAACTTGTAAAGTGTAAGATTTTCTTTCTCTTGTTCTTGCGATCGATCGGTATAAATCCAGATAGAAAAGACGAGCGCGGGGCTTTCCCGCGCGTTAGGCGGGCTAGTTTGGCCTAGTCGGTTTGCTCACATACGTTCCCACATGTCAGTCATATGCCGTGAGGAAGCGCGTTGAGCGATGGGCCGAACGCGAGAGGCGTGCCGTGAGTGGTCCACTTTCTCGTTTTGAACTTGTAAGTGCAACACTTGGTTTAGCACCTTCATACGAATGATCGATGCAAAACCCGGTTAAAAAGGCGCCACACTTTCTACTAATCCTGGGGAAAATCCTGCTACATTTTGTAAGTCTCAGTTTAATTGCTCCCACTCCCATGTTTAGATTTCAAGGTTCATGAAATCATTGAGTGCAAGGATTAAGAGAAAACTGACCAATGCACGTATACTTCTTGGTCATAGTATTCACGCATGCATGCGTTGCAATTAATACACTGGTAAACACTCACCATCTGTTTCGCAAAAAAAAAGCTCACCATTTGGTTGGTTTAGATTTTTGAATTGAGCCCTATTATCGGAAGTGAGGGAATATTATTTTCTGGAACCATCCTCCCTTCACGTCACAGACAATGTTCATGTGCTGTGCTGCCACAGTGCCGTCCAGTCTTCGCGTGTGCTAGCGGTATTGATGCTACAGTAGCTTTCTTGAAGAAGCGGATTCAACAAAGAGTGAAATGATGGTTGCTTCGTCCGAGCAACTTACAGTTGGATAGGTGGGGCCTTGTGATTTGACGGCTCATTAGTCATTACTACTGCGGCGCTATGACCGGGGTGAGTCTCCCCTGCAGTTCTGCGTGATGCACTCTAATTTTGGTGCATGGCAAGTGGACCCGAATGGTGGATGTCCCACATGTCGGCGAACGAAAGTATTCTACCCGCTATGGAGGAGAAGCAAGGAAACCACGCGGTAGAGTGTCACTGCTGTTTTATATTTATTTCTTATTTTTAGTGTTTCCACTGTTACGATGGAGGAGTGCGAAACACGGCAGCCCAGTGAACTTGCATGTGCAGTGGTTCATTCTATTTTTTTTAATGACTTGATGATTTGAAGATTGCTCACCATGCCTGCTGCTTGGTGTGCAGTGGTTCATACGGCAGACTTGTCTTAAGTCCGGCATGTAGCCTAGAGATCAAGATACGGGGATAAATTGCTGCTTGGCACGTGCTGGATGTCCACACGTCAGCGAAAGGATGAGGACAGGAACAACGTTGTAAGGCGTCTCCACTTCTTCCATTTTTATGAAAGCAAGCGTCTCCACTCTACGAGGGAGGAGTGCGAAACACGGCAACACAGGTGATATGACCATCCGGTTTTTCTTTGAGGGTGATTTGACTATGTAGTTGGAGGGTTGGAGACCACACGTAGTACATAACGATACAAAGTGCGACCCAAAGAGACAGACACGTCTAGTTGGAAGGTCTCAGACCATATACGTAAACAAATATCCAACCTAATACGTAGTATGTGCCTGCAATTAATATAGTAGAGTACTTAGGCACGTACATCATAATATCAACGTGCATTGCATGTAACATTTAGTGCTAGTAAGTTCTAAAAGACAAATGCCAACATGCCACGTAGGTTCATACTATTTGTGCCTGGCTACTTCACCTATATTTACTGCGGTACATTACTCAAGTTCGTACGTGCCTGGGTACATGTCCGTCTCATAGTTCTAGTCCCAGGTGTTCTTCATAGATAGCACGATCCATAACGGAGGGAAACGGGAATACATATCATCGCAGCTTTTTAGTGTGGCTCCCCATGATGGAGACTCATCCATGCTGAAGCAGCACAAGTCAAGGATAGGGGCGTTCAAGATATTAATCCGGCGGTGCGCAATGAAAACGCACCCACTCTTCATGAACGGCAGGCCGTCGGCGTTGTGCACGGAAGGTGGCATCGTTTTCACTATGGGGTAGCTGTCCCCAATGAAAACTAAGTACTCTCCAAGTGTGTTCCTCCACACCCAGGTAGCATCATGGGGGTCGAGCACGCAGCCGTTAATCTGGTACACCTGGCATCTCAAACTTGGATACATGGTGACGGGCATGGTCAAGGTCCATGTAGGATAAATGTTGTGTAGCAAGTACAATAAGGTGATGTAAGCAGAGGATAAGGATTAAAATAAAATATTCTATATTTGCTTATTTCTATGATAGGGAAGGGAAGCAGTCTAGTAGGAGTAGATTAGAGCCAGCCGCGGGATGGGCTAGAAGAAACAATTTGAGAGTGTGACGTGGGCCATGTATATTAATTAAAGTAGGAGGAGTCCTAGTAGTAGTAGTAGTACTTTTTTTATTGGAAGGGATTCAGGCTCACTAGCCAGTACATTGCGGAATTGAAATTGCTAATTATAACTAGCATTATAATGTTGCGTCGATGACTATCCCAATCAATCAAAAAAAAAAAGAAAAGAACTACTCCTCATGGAGTATAACGAGACATGTACTAAAATGTTATAAGATGACATGGCAATAAGATATACTCTAGCTCCTGGGTCTACTAGTCTTAGATCAAAGAGAATGGATTACCTGGGTACATGATCAGGGTCCGATCGTGGCACCTTGCTTCCCTTCAATGGTACCATGGGTAACGACTGCTAAGATAGTACGTCCCAACTGGGTGTCGTCAGTTACAAGGTTCCAAGTGAGACCAAATGCCCCATGCACATCCACGATCGGCAATCTGATTTTGATTGGGGGATGACTTTTCCCTGCAAAATAGTGGAGCACTGTTAGGGATTACACCATGATGGTTAGGGCATCTCCAACGATGACCCCCCAAATTTACTCCGGCATCTGTCCACGGACACTGATGCCGGAGGCTGCCATCCAACGCTGTCGGCATACCTTTCGACAACTATATGACCGGATGAAATTTGTGCAAACATGGCGGAATACATATAAACCGGACGAAATTCATTACATTTCGAAAACTTTTCATATAAACCAGATGAAATTCATTACATTTTTCATACAAACCGGACTAAAACCTACTCTAAACCTATTATAAATGATCGCCGGTGCCCGTCCCCCATGTCCGACCATGAGCCCCAAGAACTGAAGCTCCGGCTGTTGCCTTTGCCTTCTCCTATTCCGAGTCAGCACTCTCCAGCTCCGCCTCTGTAACCTACTCCTTCGAAGCTCCAGGAAGTGAAGATTTCTGCCTCCACGTCGCCGCCAATTGGAAAATCAGCCCTCATTGTTGTGCCCAACGAGCTTAGCTTTGACAGGAGGGGAGAAGCGGTGGCCTTTTTGGGACCCGAGCGGCGGCGACCTACCATGCACTACTCTTCCTCGCTGCCGGCAGTGCCCGTGCAGACGTGCCGGCTTTGTGATCGTGGAAGCGGAATGCGGCCGGCGCGGAGCTACCAATGTCCTTCTTCTGCACCGGTGACAGTCCGTCCCAGAGAGCTTTGGAGCGCGAGGAGGCCAAGATGGGAGTGGTGCCGAGAGGAGAAAGGGACCGGAGGAGGATGACTGCGGCTATGGCCGGGGCTGAAGTTTATATAGCAGGCGAATGGCAATGAGCGGCGGCAGGCGGACGGACGGGTGGCGCCAGAGTAGGTTCCTCGGCAACCGCATGTCATTAATGTCGGCGGCGGACGGACGGACGGCCGACCGTGGTGTTGTTTCAATGCAGAGCAGTAGTGTGCACTGGGAAGCGGCGCTCTCTCGGCCGTCGCGCTGCTTCAAAGCCGGCGCCAGTGAGAGGTCGCGTCCGCTCTAGCCGGGCATGAATACGGCACTGACGCTCTGGTCTGGAGCGGCGCTAGCCGTTTCAGACGGGAAGTGCGTGCGGGCGAGGGAGGGTGTTTGGTTGGGCCAGAGCGGTCAGACGCGGGCGTGGTGGTATTGATTTTGTAGTTGGCAAAAGTACTCAGTTACCACACTCAATTTTCTAAAAAATTGTGGTTAAAAACATTAATTGCAATGCATGCATGTGTGACCAATAAATGACCAAAAAAACTAGTAGATGCATTGGTGAGTTTTCTCTTAATCCTTGCATGCAACGATTTAATGCACCTTGAAATCTAAACATGTGATGGGGAGCAATAAATTTGAAACTTATAAAACAGAAAAACTAAACATATAAAACCGGAAGAGAGGGAGTATACCGTAGGATGTGTCCCATACGAAACAAGTCCCCTGGTTTGTCACCACAAAGATGTGGTCTAAAAGGAGCACGGCGTCTTCATACTCGTATGGCAACAAATCGGCCGCAGACAGCATGGTCCAGCTTTGACCGCCACGTGTAGGATGTTTCGTGAAAGCAATCGCGATGTCGAACACCGCGATCAGAGAGTATTCTTTGTTGCTGCACGACCTTGTCGGGGCTTCCGGGATTGCTATCTTCTTCACACTCACCGTGGTTCCATTGTACCAATTCAAGAGGTGCCCCATTGCATGGCCGATCCCAATGCTGGATAAAGGTTTGACGGGAATGGTCTCACTGGTGTGAATGTTGTGCAAATTGATGTTGGTACCCTCCCGTACGTATGCAAGCCAATCTCCATTAGCACCAAGCCTAACCTGTGCAACAGTGGGCAGCGGGGTAATTATGAAATGGAATACAGAAGTAGCCTTTGGAATACATTTACCTGATCAAACTCATCACCGACCTGCTCATCGAACAAAATCCGAGTGCCCCTCACCGTCGGCATCTCAAGGGGCTTCAACTTGCAACTACGGCCACGCCGCGCTGGAGAGACCCCCCCTAGGAAACATCCTCGTCCTCAAGGACGCATGGCAGACCAACTAGCATGGCCTTCTCCCACGTATATTTAGGCATCGTCCTAAAATATTTGGTGCAAGCACCGCTGAGTCTTGCGGATGTAAGGAAGTCAGAGCGACTTACGATTTCCCCCAAAGCATCATTGTCTAGGGTCTCCCAACCTCGACGAGGACGAGAAAAAGCCATAGTACTAATACCTAAAGCAGTGAACCAGATTCCTACTACAGGCCAAGCAGTCATAAATAAGGTTATTCCCCGCCTACCTTTACATTATTAGCCTTGGGAATCCATGGCAATGGTGACGAACTTCCTTCTACCTTTGGGAACTGGTTTAGACGAGAGGAGATGGTAACCACAGGGCTTCGTCCCTTCGGAAAGGATGTTCTGCGGGTGCGCATTAGCAGTAGTGCGCTAGTGCGGTTTATATTTGAGATCAGGGAGCCGGTGGTCGGTTCGTTGTCCGGCACGTTCGCGTCCATCCACCTTCCCGTAATTAAAGCACGCACGACATTTACGACGACTGGGATTGGTTTGTTTTCTGGGTGCACCGACCAACGCGGACTAGCAGACCTCGTCACCCTTTTTCAAGCACAACTTCGACAACTACGTGCGTGACATGGAAACTATCTAGTGCTGCCAAGGCTTAAGTGGTACCGTGATACAGGCTTCTGGCCGTCAGATTCTAAGATCGAACGGCTCCCAGTATCTTTGCAACATTTGCAAAAAAGCCCAGGAGCCCGTATCACGGTACCGCCTAAGCCTCGGTAGCACCAGATACTCTCTCGTGCGTGACATGCCTGCATGCAAATCTTGCGTGGCAAAAAAAATGTGCGAGGAGGAGCGGTAGGCTGTCAGCCTGCATGTTGTAGCCATGTCATCTATAGGCAACCTAAAGGCCTGGGTGTACGTAGTACTAGTAGTTAAATATGCATTGTTTGGCATGAAAGTTCCTTGGAACTCGCGCTACAGCTAGTGTACTCCACAACCCGCTTCTCTTTTTCTTCCTCTTCCACCGCCCGGGCACGTCCGCGGGCAGCGACTGGTCAACCCTAATATAGTACTCCCTCCGTTTTATTTACTCTGCATATTAGCTTTGACTGAAGTCAAACTTTATAAAGTTTGACCAAGTTTGTAGAAAACAATATGAACATTTACAGTAACAAATTTATATGATGTGAAAATATATGCAATGATGAATCCAATGATATTGATTTGGTGGTGTATATGTTAAATATTTTTCTACAAACTTGTTGAAAGTACATAAAGTTTGACTTTAGACAAACCTAATATGCGGACTAAATAAAAATGGAGGGAGTATTTCCTTAACCACATCCAAGTACAGTACAGTACTACAAAAAGATGCATGCATGACCACTAATTTCCTTTCTCTTATCTCTATTAATTAAATGTGGCGTGAGACTCAAAGCCCTTTTAACTTAATTGGACTCAATGTGAGCCTAATATAATGGAAATCTATTTTTTTAGATGAGCCCTTTAAACTGGAAAGAGGGAGTACCACGTATATTAGATATCTCAAATCCATACAAAGCATGCAATATTACATAGTACTCCCTCCGTCCCAAAATAAGTGACTCAACTTTGTACTAACTTTAGTGCAAAGTTAGTACAAAGTTGAGTCACTTATTTTGGGATGGAGGGAGCACTACGCACATAACCTAAGCTAGACCACACTACTCGTCATCGAAGATGGGCAGGCGGCCGCATGCTGCAACTCCAGCTCCTCCTGCTCCTACTCCAGTTCGGCGAACATTTCGTTGATCCCCCTCCCGCTAGCGGAGGAAGTGGCGGTTGGCCTCCACCTCGGCCTCTGACTGGATGGACTCGAGGATGGCCTACTGTTCCACCGCCCGCTCTGCTTGGGACAACTCCGCCATGGCGTCGGCCATGGCGAAGCCTGCAGCCGGTGGCGCCAGCTTCGCCTTGCCCGCGTCTCGTCCTCCTGTTCCAGCTTCGTGTCATCATTCTCCTTCTCTGGCTCCGCATCCTCCATGGCCGCGTCCTGCTCCGCCTCCCCCGCCTCCTCCTCTGGCTCCGGCGAGTCTGGAGGCAGGCCGGCTGTGATCTGGGCTTCGCGCCGCCTCTAGATATCCGGAAGCAGCTCAAAGAGCCGCTCCAGCGCGAGCATGGCGTATGTCGTTACCTTCTGCCGATCCATGCCTATCGGGCGACGGCGAGCGAAGAAGAGGTAGCGGGGAATGAATGCGTCTACTGTTTTGGTTCGTCGTCCGGCTAAAATAAATGAGCTCCATCACGTGTACCCACGCATGCACAAATTGTACACATGCGGGTCTGTTTTGGGTGCGTCACGTAACTCGCATGTGTGTGAGATTCTGAGAGACGGAGTGTGTGCGTGTGTTTGTGAGATTCTGAGAGACGGAGTGTGTGTGTGCGCCTCTACTCTTTGGATATGTACTCCACCTTTTGCAACGGGATATAAATATTAGTATAATGGTACGTTAGCTTGTGATTTACCTGACCATATTAATGTGATTGTGTAAATAAAAAATTGTTAATTCCTACTCATGATTTGCGTCATATTTTGATGAGAAGTTTGCTAACTAAATTGCAGTGGAATTTGTCCATGTTATAAGTAAACTAAGTTGATTGATAATCATACGGGGAAGGTTGGACGAAAGGTGTGGTAGGAACAAATACTCCACCTAGAGCATGTGTGTGTGTGTCTGGTCGTATAGAGAGACTGTGTGAAAGAGAGAAGAGAGAGAGAGAGAGAGTGCGTGTGTGAAATGGAGTCTTCGGTAGGGAAAGTAATTAAGTGTGTGTGGCTTCATCATAGAGAGGTGATGTGTATGGCAGAGGCCTCCAACCAGGGGGGTGCGAGAGATAAGAGGACCGGAGAGAGGGAACAGAAGGTGTGTGCGCGTGAGAGGGATGGACATCGAGATAACGCGTTTGTTCGAGAGACACCGAGAAAGAGTACTATCAATGGTGCATGTAGGTGTGGGAATTAAACGAAGGGATGCATGGTCTTATTGGTTTCAGGGATATAGAGGGAGGGAGTGAGAGAGAGATAGCTAGAGGGAGATAGATAAGTGTGAGTGTGTGTTTTAGAGAAGAGACCCATCCAGATGGAAGTCATATGTGCACAAAAGAAAAGAGAGATTCGAGGCGGGGTGGGGGTGGGGGTGGGGGTAATTAACTATGTATGGAGAGAGATGAGACCTAGAACATGCATGTGCGAGAGGTATACATATATAAGTGGATAGAGGGTGTGTGTGTGCGCGTGCATGATCGAGATAAAAGAGAGGAGACATAAGTGATAAGATCAAGGATGGGAGAGATGCATGGATTGATATCACAATATGCATGCATGTGAGATGTGGAGGGAAGAAGGCTCGATGATGGAGCGAGTGTTGTTGTCTTTAAGAGAGAGTGACGTGAGGTGGAGTATGCATATATGGCCAACAGAGAGAGAGAGACACAATGTGTGTGCAAAAGAGATCGACGCATGCATGTGAGATGTGGAGGGAAGAAGGCATGATGATGGAGCGTGTGTTTTTGTCTTCAAGAGAGGGTGACGTGAGTTGGAGTATGCAAATATGGCCAGCAGAGAGAGAGTGAGACACAATGTGTGTGCAAAAGAGATCGACCTATTGATGCATGTAGAGAGAAAGAGATATAGTGTGCGTGATAGGAAGCGAGAGTCCCTCCGAGAAAGAAGGTTGATGGAGAAAGAGAGAGATAGAGAGAGAGATTGCTAGCTAGAGGGAGATCGGCTAGTGTGTGTATGTGAGATAAGAGTCGAGTGGATCGAAAGGGTGAGTTCTGTGTGTGTGTGTGAGAGAGAGAGAGAGAGAGAGAAAGAGGGTGCATGTGAGCGACATACAAGCAAATATTAGAGAGAAATGAGACCCCGAGAGACGGAGTTTGTGTTTGTGAGATGGAAAGATATTTCAGAGGGAGAGTCATAGCTAGAGAGACATAGGGAGCGCCAGATATCCCTAGGGAGAGAGGGTGTGTGTGAGCGGCATACACGGGAATAGTGGAGAGGAATGAGACCGCGGGAGACTAAGTTTGTGTTTGTGAGAAAGAAAGATATTTAAGAGGGAGAGTCGTAGCTACAGAGACATAGGGAGGGCGAGACATCTCTAGAGAGAGAGAGGGTGTG
The DNA here is from genome assembly GCA_039707655.1 of Elymus sibiricus. Classification (NCBI taxonomy): domain Eukaryota; kingdom Viridiplantae; phylum Streptophyta; class Magnoliopsida; order Poales; family Poaceae; genus Elymus; species Elymus sibiricus. Next base: position 292,684,565 of record CM077676.1, read on the forward strand.
TGTGAGTGGCATACAGGGGAATAGTAGAGAGAAATGAGACCCCGAGGAGACGGAGTTTGTGTTTGTGGGAGAGAAAGAGATTTCAGAGGGAGAATCATAGTTAGAGAGACATAGTAGGGAGTGAGATATACCTAGAGAGAGATAGAGTGAAGGTCGAGGGAGAGAGTACTGTTGGTGTGTGACGAAGAAAATAGACTCCTATCCAGAGAGATATATACAAGGAGCACGAGAGATACCTGAGAGATAGTGAAGGCGTATGGGTCTATATATATATATATATATATATATATATATATATATATATATATATATAAAGGGCATGAGTGATTGCTATATGAGACGAATATTTGGATTAAATGGGATTCAAATATTTAAATTAGAGATCAGGACATCGATAATATCAGAACAAAAATTGGTCTATCAAACATGCATATTCATTTGAATTTGGGGACACATGTAATGTTATTTAATTTATTGATATTAGTGATCCATAGATTTTTTTAATTAGAGACAATGCATGGCTTATGCAATTCATGTCTAAATGGGATTACACTATATGTTGCATGTGAAACACATTGTATGTGGTTTCAAATATTTGAATTCAACTTAAGGTGGATTCAACCTGATGAATTTGAGATCATGGCATTTGTAAACCATATTTATATATAAAGGGTGTTGTGCTTTTGAAAGTATATATATATATATATATATATATATATATATATATATATATATATATATATATATATATATATATATATATATATATATATATGATGTATATAGATTTGTATTCGAATACAAAATGGATCCTGCCCCGAAAAACAAGAATACAAAATGGATTAGAATTTAGTTGGCACAGTAAACGTGAAACTTACTTTCTCCTAAAATTTGAACAAAGCGGCGAAATTCCCAGTCCCTCCTCGGCCATAACCGCCCAAAAAGAAATTTTGGGAGATGGAAATTACTGCCTATCCCTGACACGCAAAGCCTATCGGCTCGATTTCTGTAGGCCTCGATAGGGGTAGCTTTGTAATTTCAGTCAAACGTGACATAACCGCTTCTCACCCCGATTCATACACGGTGGGCACCAAAACACAGTCTCTCCACAGCCAAAATCGCCTCTCACCCTGATTCATACACGGTGAGTGCCAACAGTGGGTGCCCAAACAAACTCTCCTCGGCTGGAATCGCTCTCGGCAAATATTTGGGGTATGCGAGATTACCGTCCTATCCCCAACCTACCAATATTGCTCTGATGTCTGAAATTGTAAACGGGGGCTATGTTTTTAACTTTCCCCGCATTTGAGACAAGCGCGTCCCAAAGACACGGTTCCCCCTACCTCTCTCCCTCCATTTACCCATCTGTACTCCGTGGGCGCCAAAACACCCTCTCCACCCCAGCCTCCTCCGTCCGCCACCCCATCCACTACCGTCCTCCTCCACCATGCCAGAGCTGATACCCCGACGCCGTCGTCCATCACAAGAGATCGGTGTCTCTCATCCACGGCTCCGGACCAGGATCCTTGCATTGCGTCCTCTCGCTTCATCCGCGTCGTCGTCCTTGCCGAGGCCGCTCCTACGACCGTCTCGTCCACTGAGCTGGGACATATCCCCCGTCGTCACCGTCTGCCCTCCCAGATCTACTTCCACGCCGCTGACAGCCATCGCTACCGCAACACCCTCAACGTCTTAGCAGATGCTTACATGGCGCCGCACCAGAGGCGGTACTCTTTCGTATCTGCTCAAGTTATTTATCTCAGCAAGAAAATAGATCGCCACTGCTTCACTGTGATTTCTTGTCCATCTCTTAGAATCTTACTTGTTAGTTTAAAGCAAACATTGCTCCGAATTAGCCTTTGTCCGGTTTGCACCTTCAGATCCGCCATGGCACGCTCAACACTATACTCGCAATGCTTATGGTTTTCCCCTTTTATATTCCACATTAGCTAAATGACAATCGACTGAATTTCAAATTGGGGTCAGTCAATTTTTGAGAGTTCGCCGGAGGGAATGAAGGATAAGGAAGGGGCTCACTGGAGGGCTACCCCATTATCTATCTTAGGGTTTCGGGTGGGCGCGGTGGTGGACAGCGGTGGTGGGGGGCGGTTCAGGGGAGGGCGGGGCGGCAAGCTGGTCGCGGAAGCGCCGCCGGCCGCGGGGGGCGGGGGCCGATGGTTCGGCCGGCGGCCCGTGCGGTGGTCTGTTGGGGAAGAAGAAGAGGTGAGGAAGAAGAAGGGTTATGAGACATAGGATCTTCATCCAACCGCCTGAAATGGTTGACTGACCCAAATGATGAAACTCAGGTGACTTGCATGTAGCCATTCCCTTTATATTCAGTACCATCATCCTAGGTGCTTTGTGACGTGCTAGCACTGCTCCTCAACCCATCAAGCTAAACAAAATGCCACTCATAATTCCAAACTTTGTTGTTGAAATATGAATATGATATGATGCTGATATTACTAAAACAGAGAACGTTTAATTGGTCAGGTAATGTTCTTTCTTTTGTTTCGATAAGCATGTGCGCCACATATAGAGAGACAACAAGGAGTTGCATTCTTTATGCGCTCTGGTTCATCATGGGTGGGCAACGAACATTTTATTATCCAAAATCTGCTTGCTCTTCTTTAACATGTTCCTCTTCTATTCTTCTATAATAAGTATAGTAGTACAGTATGTTCCTTGTAGTGAAGAGGAGTAGGGACATTTGCAGTATACAGGTCTATTCGGTTGCTTGTGATGGATGCTTTCAACTCTTCGTGTTGGCCTGCCATAATATCCAGGAAATGCTGGGAGCTGTGTCGCCTTTGAGAGTTAGACTAATAGTAAGAGTAGCCTTCAGTTGAAGAGAGCTGGTATCCGAAGCCTTTCTAGCCGTACCAGCAATACTAGCTAACTAGCCCATATTTTCCAGCAAGTTCCACTTTCCTGATTTTACTAGTGATGCTTAGGGTTTTCCCATTATATCTACACTATGATCTGTGTAGGTGCTTTGTGTCGTACTAGCAGCAGTCCACCCTAGAAGCTAAACAACACACCAATCATAATTCCAAAGCTTAGTTGTTCAAATACGAATGTGATATGATACTGACATTAGTTAACAGACACACATTTAATTGGTCAGCTAATGCTCCCACTTGAGTTTCCAAATGCATGTGGCCACATATAGAGAGACACCAGGGAATAGCATTTCTTTGGGCGCTCTGATTCATCATGGGTGGGCAACCAACATTGTATAGAAAGAAGCGGAATATCCATAATATGCTTCCTCTTATATTCTTTAACATGTTCCTCTTCTGTTCTTCTTTAATAAGTACAGTATGTTCCTTGTCAGGAAGGGGAGCAGGGACATCTGTAGTCAATAGGTCTATTGGGCCGCTTCTACTAGATGCTTTCAGCACTTCGAGTTGGTCTGCCATAATATCCAGGAAATGCTGGGAGCCGTGTGGCCTTTGAGAGACTAGACTGATAGTAATAGTAGTGCGCCTTCAGGTGAATAGAGCTGGCCTGTAGGTGATCAATAGGGTTTCGATTAGTAGCGGCAATATAACCCTATATTTTCCAGCTAGTTCCACTTTCCCGATTTATTTATGATGCTTATGGTGTCCCCCTTTTATCTACACTACGATCTTCCTAGTGGCTTTATGTCGTACTAGCAGCACTCCATCCTTCAACCTAAACTACATGCCACTCATATTTCCAAAGCATACATTTATTTGGTCAGCTAATGTTACTACGTGAGTTTTGAAATGCATGTGCGCCACATATAGAGACATGGGGGAATACTATTTCTCTGTGCGCTCTCGTTATCATGGTTTGGCAATAAACTTTCTATAAAATATATTTTGAAACCTATCATCTGCCAACTATCCTTAACTCTGGAGCTCCCAATAGGGAGCCTATTTTTTGTGTAGTTGTGCCAGATTATATTAATGTATGCACCAGATTATAGAACACATGGGCTCTCTCATCAGAATCCAGTGATAGCACACAAGGGTTTACAGGGAGCCCCTATTATATTAGTATATCCTCTGCATTACAAAGATAATCTCACAACTATTTATGTTTTCATGCTTCTCAGATATTGAACATAATCACAATGAATATGAGAATGCGCACATCAGAAGAATATTGCGGAACAGCGCAATGGCTAACAAGCTTGGCATCAAGGGATTGAGTTCCATTCTGGATGCAATGAAACCCACACGCTCCCCACCTACAGATTCGTGTTCAGAATATGATCCTAATGACTATTCTGAGCTCAAGGAGTCAAAGGAAGATGGCCTATCCTGTTCACCCAACAAGGTGCCTAGGTTCTAATTTGGCAAGGTTGTATTGCTTGCACGTATCTTACATAAGGTGTCTTGCATTTCTTCTACTTTGTTGCACTGCATCTGCTTAGTTTACTCATCATATGTGTGAAGATGCCATGCCCATCCATTATCAATACCTATTCCATTTGTCATCATACCATGTTTTTCCATTCAAATGATGTTCTTGTGTATTAGACATCCAAAAGGAAGGGGGTGACTGCAGAACCTGAAGGAGTAAAAGCAAAGTCCTTGAAAAAGGTGGTGGTACCAGAGAAATCAGATAGCACCCCACTTATATTGGCAATAGAACCAGCGCCACAAAACCTAGGATATCACAACTGTAACACCCCCCATTCATTAAGCTACAGTAATCCATCATGATTATGTTAAGCCACCTTGAAATGCAGTGCTTGATCATATTGGATTCATATCTCATTTCAAATTCCACCTCTGAAATCAATTCAAATTGCAAGTGAAATTTAAAGTTGCACAAACATGGCTGCAAAATAGTTCATCATTTAGCAAATATTCCATAACAATTATGTGTTATGGAAAACAACATCATTTATTTGCTTAAATGGGCTATAGCAATTAAAACAATGCCAAATCAGCATATTTAAATGCTTTTCCATTTATGAAAAATTCAAACAAATCCAAATCCCTCCCAAACTTTTCGTGGCAATGCCAAATAATGCAATGTATTTATGTGGCAAGTTTCACATTTTACAAAAATCATTTGCTATCAAGAGAAAATGCAAAACAGAAAAGAATAAAAGAAACAGAAAAATAAAAGAAGAAAGGCCACTGTGCACTGGGCCTTAGTGCACAGTGCCTGGCCCAGCCTGCTCCCCCGTCGTCTCCCACCTCTCTCCTCCCCGTGTCAGCGCTGCGCGCACGCGACCGACGCCGGGCGCCATTGCCGTTGAGCCAGCTCGTCGCCCGCGTCGCTACAGGCACCGTGGAGAGGATAAGAACGCCACCGCCGTGCCTCGAGACAGCCCCTGGTCCTCTTCCCCCCTCTGCCTCGCTCACTCTCCTCGTCTCCATCGATCCCGAGCGCTGCCGTCGCCATGGCTCCGGCGTAGCCGCGGCCACCGTCCTCCCCATGCCTCGAGACCGTGCCCAGGAGACGCGCCGTCGTCCATTACGTCACCTGCGACCACCCATTCGAGCTGGGCAACCCTGCAACGATCGCATCATCATCATCTTGTTCCTCGGTCGCCGCCGTTGTTCTTCTTCGATCCGCCGCCGTGCTGCACTACTAAGCCCCCGACGAGCCACCGTGAGCTCTCTCGGTGAGCACCGCTCCGTTCCACCTAGTTTTCCCCTTGCTGCATCGCCCGTAGCTCGCCCCGCCGCCATGGCCATACCCACCGCCGCGGTTGAGCTTCCCACCGTGGCCACCACACGCGCAGCTCGCGTTCGAGCTCCGCGTCGTGCTCAGCACCTCCCCAGCAACCCAACGCCACCACCCGCTGCTCTTGTTGTGCCCTCTAGCCCCGGATCCATCCTCGCCCGATTCCGGCCTACCGCCGTGCTCATCGCTGCGTCGCTGTAGGGCTTCTCCGGCGACGCCACCGCCACCGTTCGACGCGCCGTCGTCTGCCCGTTTGAACGCACCTAACCCCGCGCCAAATGGGCGCCTGTGGACAAATCCCGACGGCCGCCCGAGGCCTCCGCCATGTTTCTGGGTCACGGCGGCGAGACGCCGGCGCCGCTGAACTGGCATCGCCTGGGGCCCACCCTGGGTCACTGCCAGTGGGTCCCGTGGGCCCTGTTGACCACGTTGACTAAGTCAACTTGCTGACTGGGCAACCCCCAGTCACTGACATGTAGGCCCCACGCGCTAATTAACTATTTTGCTAAATAAAATTAATCTGTTAATTAGTTGTGTCACTGACAGATGGGGTCCACCTGCTAATTAACCCCTTTTTAGTTAATTTAAACACTGGTTAACTCCTTGTGTATGACATGTGGCGCCCTGGCACTGTTTAAATGGATAAGGCTGGTTGAGTCAGCCTGCTGACTCAGCAGCTGGCCCCACAAGTCAGCTTCTGCTGACTGGGCAGTTGACCCAGTCAACTGGGCCCACTGTCAGTCACTGTGGCAATTGGCTAGGTACACTTCTGGGTGTATCTAGCATTTAGCCATTTATTTTTGAATTAAATTAAATTCCAGAAATTGTTTAAAACTTTGAAAAAAAATATAAAATAATCCGTAACTCGGATGAAAATAATTTATATATGAAAAATGATCAAAAAAATAAGACGAATCCGAATATGCCATCCACATACCTGTCACATGCCTCCAACACTGCAAACATGGAACTTTCCCCTCCGGATCACCTGTCTGATAACTGCCCAGAGCCAGGAAAATATTCCCAGATATTTTCCCGCTCCGTCTGTAACGTGTAGCACTGCGTTATCTCACCCCCAGCACAGCATATTGCCATGTCATGCCTCGTGATGCATTTGTTTGCTTTATATTTACTGTTTCTTCCCCCTCTTCTCTCCGGTAGACCCCGAGACTACTATTGACCCCGAGTACGACTACGTCGTCGACGACCCATCCTTCTCAGCAGAGCTTCCAGGCAAGCAAACCCCCTTGATCATTCCTATATTGCCCATTCTTTCTCTCCCATGCTTGCATTAGATTTTGCTACTGTTATTCGATAGCTCATATTCTGATGCATAGCCTGATTTTGTAACCTGTTGTTGATACTTTAGCTGTTGTCCTAAATGCTTAGTATAGGTTGATTAGTGATCCATCAATGGCCCCACACCCTTGTCCTTGTTGCCATGCTTTACTACTGGTGACTTGATCAGTGTGATCGATGTACGGAGACCGAATACACCAACAGTGCCGCCACCTTAGTTGTACGACTCTGCAGGGCTACTATCGAGTGCCGAGGGTGATGCCTCGTGTCCCACTTCCGACGATATCTCTGTAGTGTAGCACATCAGGTGTGGTTTACTGAGGGTGATTCCTCGCTCACCACTCCCGATGATGACTCTGTCGTGCAGCACCTCAAGCGTGAACCCATCGAGGGTGATTCCTCCAAGTTCACCTTGACATTCTACCTAAGGTGTGAACCTACCGAGGGTGATTCCTCTAAGTTCACCTTGATGGTAAGGACACACTGTTACCTTTAATTGTTCCCTGTTAACTGTTACTGCGGGACTGAAGGGACAAGCGGTACCACCCCGGTAGAGGTGGACCTGAGTTCCCGACAGTCTCTGGATAAGTCGGGTTGACCAGGAGGGTACCCGCGAGATAATTACGTGGCACGGCCGGGCAGGCAGAGACCGCCCTAGAGAGGGATGGGCCTGGCCCTTGCCGTAAGTCTGCGAGACAGGGTGACAGGAGCACTGATCGTGAAAGCACATTTGCTCCCTTGGTGATTTTGGTAATTTATGTCAACATACATGTTGTTGGACTAATGCCTCTATCTAGTGAATTTCAGATAAGTTCAACAATGGCGTGGCAAGGACAAGAGGATGTGGAACCCTTCAAAATGCTAAGGACATGGATTGGCAAAAGCTCAAGACTCTACATTTTTGGTTTAGTGATCCAAGATCACATTGAGTCCATAGGAAAGCCAATACTATTAGAAGGGGATGAGGTGTTGCTTAATGGTCTTTTTGCTAAAGTGCTTAGTGATAGTACTCCAAAATCCTCAACCACTTTCTCCATCCAAATATGTCCAAAACCTACATTCCAACTCGGCCACACCGAAATTTCCTATCCGGAGCCACCGAGTTCATCTGGACTTAGCCACTGCCAAAACCCTAACAAATTGGATCCACCAATATGGATCTCGGTCCCACCGAGATGGCCTTGCCAACTCTCTGTAATCGTTTGCACTTACTTCGGTCCCATCGAGTTATGCAAATCGGTCTCACCGAGATGGCTTGTCAACTCTCTGTTGCCTTATTGCTTCATTTCGGTCCTACCGAGTTGATGCAATCGGTGCCACCGAGACGAGGTTTGCCCTAACCATTGCACATCGGTACATCCGAGTTGTTCCAGTCGGTCCCACCGAGATTCCTAACGTTCATATCTTTTACACAATTCGGTGCCACCGCGATTTCTGATCGGTGCCACCGAGTTGGGTCAAAAGTGTGTAACGGTTGGATCTTGTGTGGAGGCTATATATAGCCCCCCACCACTTCTTACTCAGTAAGGAGAGCCATCAGAACGTGCCTACACTTCCACCATACATTTTCTGAGAGAGAACCACCTACTCATGTGTTGAGATCAAGAGATTCCAATCCAACCATTTGAACCTTGATTTCTAGCCTTTCCCAAGTTGCTTTCCACTCAAATCCTTCTTCCACCATAGCCAAATCTGTGAGGAGTTGTTTGAGTGTTGGGGAGACTATCATTTGAAGCACAAGTGCAAGGAGTTCATCAACAACACACCATCTATTACCTTTTGGAGAGTGGTGTCTCCTAGATTGGTTAGGTGTCACTTGGGAGCCTCCGACATGATGTGGAGTTGAACCAAGGAGTTTGTAAGGGCAAGGAGATCGCCTACTTCATGAAGATCTACCCCGAGTGAGGCTAGTCCTTCGTGGACGTCAGCCATGGTGGAATAGCCAAGGTTGCTTCTTCGTGGACCCTTCGTGGGTGGAGCCCTCCGTGGACTCGCGCAGCCGTTACCCTTCGTGGGTTGAAGCCTCCATCAACGTGAACGTACGATAGCACCACCTATCGGAACCACACCAAAAACCACCGTGTCTTCATTGTGTTTGATCTTCTATACTCTACCCCTTTACTTTCCAAACTCTTGCAAGCTTTACTATTTCCGCTTCTCAATCTCTAGATATGCATGTGTAGAAAGTATTGGAGTGATCTTAACTTGTGCCAAAATCTGCCTAAGATCCAAGAGAAACTAAAAACTGCAACTTTGGCTGGTTAAGTGTCTATTCACCCCCCCCTCTAGACCTATCTCCTCGATCCCTCAATTGGTATCAGAGCATTGGTCCCCATTGCTTTGGTTTAATCACCATTGGAGGGAGATGGATGTGTCTACTTTGGGGAGTCTTAGACGTAGAGTGCCTATTGTCAATGGGGAGTATTACAACTTTTGGAAGGATGAAATGGTTGATATCTTTGATGAATTTAACTTGAGCAAGTACATTCATAATCCTTATGTGCCTCCTATTGATCCCTTGCATCCTACTCAAGAAGAGGAAATTGACATGCTTCGTAATCTTAGAACCATCAATCTTATCATTAGAGGATTACCTAAAATTGTGCTTGGTTGTATGCAAGACTTTGAATGTGCTTATACTCTATGGCATGACTTGGAAAAGCGATATCCCGATTACTCTTTAAAGAATCTTGATGAGATTCTTCATAAGACTATTGCTTTTCACAAGATGAGTCCCAATGATCCTAAGCTTGATGATTGCTTGTTTGAGCTTCGTGATCTTATGCGTGCTAAAGGAGATGTTAGAACTATTAGTAACATTATCATGGAAGCAATTAGAATTCATAAATCTGGACATTGTCATGGTCATGGAACTAATGAACTCATTGCCCAACATGATGATCATATACATGATGATGATGATGATGTTGAGCATGGCTACTATGATGAGGACGCAGAGTTTGATATTGAATTTGAGAAGACCATGAGGAATCTTAGTCTTATGGCAAATCTTCGAGATTACATGGCCGGAGGAAAAGAGTGGATTCTTGATAGTGGATGTACCGATCACATGACCGGAGATAGAGACATGTTTCGTGAGCTTGCTAAAAATGATGGTCCACGCAAGTATGTGACTTTTGGAGACAACTCCAAGGGTAAGGTACTTGGCCTTGGTAAGGTGGCCATATCCAATGATAGCTCCATGCAAAATGTCATGCTTGTTGAATCTCCTGGTTACAATCTTCTTTCCGTATCTAGACTAGCCAATTTTGGTTTCAATGTTCTATTTACCAAAGTAGAATGCCAAGTGTTTCGTCAAGATAATCATAATATGGTCTTTACCGGCATTCGTAGAGGTGATCTATACATTGTTGATTTCACTAAGAGAGCCCAACCTCGTACATGTTTAATTGCTAAATCTTCTAAAGGTTGGTTATGGCATAGGAGACTTGGACATGTTGGCATGCGTAACCTTGATAAACTTGTTAAAGGAGATCACATTCTTGGAGTGAAAGATGTTATATTTGACAAAGATCGACTTTGTAGTGCTTGCCAAGCAGGAAAACAAGTTGGAGGAAGCCATCCTGTGAAGAACATTATGACCACAAGGAGACCACTCAAGCTACCTCATATGGATCCTTTTGGTCCCAACTCCTATAAGAGTCTTGGTGGTAACTCTTTCGGTTTGGTCAATGTTAATGATTTTTGCAGATTTACATGGGTGTTCTTTCTCGATGACAAATCGCAGGTACAAAAGATCTTCAAGAACTTCGCAAGAAAGGCCCAAAATCAATTTGATGTGAAGATCAAGAAGGTTCGAAGTGACAACAGAACGGAGTTCAAGAACGCCAATGTAGACACCTTTCTTGATGAGGAGGGTATTTCACATGAGTTCTCGGCTACGTACACACCTCAACAAAATGGAGTTGTTGAGAGGAACAACCGTACTCTTATTGAGATGGCAAGAACAATGCTTGATGAATACAAGACACCAAAACACTTTTGGGCGGAAGCGGTTGAAACAGCTTGTCATGTAACAAATCGACTCTACCTTCACAAGCTTCTTGGTAAAATGGTGTATGAACTGCTCACCGGTAACAAACCACAAGTTGGATACTTTCGAGTATTTGGCTCAAAATGTTACATTCTTGATAAGCATCGTTGTTCAAAATTTGCTCCTAAATCTCATGAAGGTTTCCTACTTGGTTATGGATCGAACTCGCACACTTACCGTGTCTACAACAACTTCACTCGAAAAGTTGAAGAGACGGTAGATGTGAAGTTCGATGAGACTAACGGCTCGCAAGTCGAGCAATTGCCAATTGATGTAGGAGATCAAGAACCATCGGAAGCAATCCAAGACTTGCCCATTGGCAAGATTCGCCCTGTGGAAGTAAAGGAGAGTATCTCGTCCATTCAAGTGGAAGCCCCAACTTCACATCAAGGTGAACAACAAGTTGATATGGAGGCATCCACAAGTGGAACACATCAAGACGATGGGAATGAGGAAGTGCAACAAGATGATCCACCCCAACCTCCTTCTCCACCTCCACAAGCGAACAATGACAACATCAACGAAGAAGAAGAAGATGATGATGAGGAAGCCTCACCACAACAAAAGCAAAAGCTACCTCGAGTTAGAGCAAGAATCGACAAGAATCATCCCGTCGAACAAATACTTGGAGATATCCAATCCGGGAGAATCACTCGCTCTAAAACTCGTTTAGCTAACTTTTGTGAGCATTACTCATTCATCTCTAGTGTTGAACCTATGAAGGTGGAAGATGCTCTCAAGGACCCCGATTGGGTGAATGCAATGCATGAGGAGCTACACAACTTTGAGAGGAACCAAGTTTGGACATTGGTTGAGAAGCCTAAAGATGTGCAAAACATTATTGGAACCAAATGGGTGTTTCGGAATAAGCAAGATGAAGATGGACAAGTTGTACGCCACAAAGCTCGACTCGTAGCACAAGTTTATACACAAGTCGAAGGTATGGACTATGGTGAGACCTATGCCCCCGTTGCAAGACTTGAGTCCATTCGCATTCTACTTGCTTATGCCAATCACCATGATATCACTCTTTACCAAATGGATATTAAAAGTGCTTTCTTAAATGGTGAAATTGAGGAGGAAGTGTATGTTAAACAACCTCCTAGCTTTGTTAATCCCAAGAAACCTAAGCATGTCTACAAACTTCATAAAGCCCTTTATGGTCTTAAACAAGCCCCTAGAGCTTGGTACAAATGCTTGACAAAGTTCCTTCTTGAAAAAGGTTTTGAAATTGGGAAGTTTGATTCAACCTTGTTCATTAAGAGGGTTAATGGAGAATTATTTGTATGCCAAATTTATGTTGATGATATTATGTTTGGATCTACTAACCCCTCTTTTAGTGAAAAGTTTGGAAGGTTGATGTCAGAAAAGTACGAGATGTCTATGATGTGTGAACTCAAATTCTTTCTTGGTTTGCAAATCAAGCAAACTAAGGACTGTACCTTTGTTTCTCAAAGAAAGTATACCAAGGACTTATTCAAGAAGTTCAACATGCAAGAAAGTAAAGGTATGAAAACCCCCATGCCCACGAGTGGACATCTTGACTTGACCAAGGATGGCAAACCGGTTGATCAAAAGGTTTATCGATCTATGATTGGTTCATTGCTATATCTATGTGCCTCCCGTCCCAACATTATGCTAAGTGTGTGCATGTGTGCACGATACCAAGCGGCACCGAAAGAGTGTCACCTTAAGGCCGTGAAAAGAATTGTGAGATACTTGTTACATATACCAAACTTTGGCATATGGTATCCCAAAGGATCTTCTTTCAATCTTGTTGGCTATTCCGATTCGGACTATGCCGGAGACAAGGTTGACAGAAAATCCACGTAGGGTACATGTCAATTTCTTGGTAGATCACTTGTGTCTTGGTCCTCCAAGAAACAAAACTCGGTATCTCTATCTACTGCCGAAGCGGAATACATTGCCGCGGGATCATGTTGTGCTCAATTACTATGGATGCCACAAACTCTTAAAGACTATGGTGTGCATGTGAGACATGTACCATTACTATGCGACAATGAGAGTGCTATTAAGATTGCACACAATCCCATGCAACATTCTCGAACTAAGAATATTGAGGTTCGTCACCACTTCATTCGAGATCATGTTGAGAAAGGTGACATTGAACTTAAACATGTTCGTACCGACAAACAATTGGCGGACATCTTTACCAAACCTCTCGATGAGAAAGTGTTTTGTCACTTGAGAAGTGACACTACTGGAATCAGGATCTTTGCTATCTGCCATGGCTGACGGCAAAGGCATGCATTGCGGACGGCAAAGGCATGCATTGCGGACGGCAAAGGTCTTTGCCGTCAGCCAGCAGACGGCACCACATCCGTCTGAACAAGCCACGGTAAAGGGCACTTTGCCGTCTACTGGCAGACGGCAAAGATGCAAAGGTCTTTGCCGTCTGCCAGCAGATGGCAACAGGCATGGACGGCACACGCGGCAGCTTAGGTCCGTTAAGGGGTTAACGGCGTGCTTTGCCGTCTGCTAGCAGACGGCAAAGTGGCCAAATAGGCCAGCCCAGGTCCCCCCAGATAGCTGCCACGTGGCTCGCTATGCCGTCTGCTGGTAGACGGCAAAGATGCAAAGTTCTTTGCCGTCTGCCAGCAGACGGCAAAGCAACCACATAGGCCAGCCCAGTGCCCCCCAGGTTGCACAGGTAGCTGCAACGTGGCAGCTTTGCCGTCTGCTGGCTCATGGCAAAGCTCTTTGCCGTCTACCAGCAGACGGCAAAGAGCCTGTATAGCCCCTGTTTTTTCTTAAATTCATTCAATTTCACAGAATTTCATAGATATATATATATATATATATATATACACATTTGAAAATACTTTCAACAAGCATACCAACACATATCCAACAATAAGTTTCCAACAACAAGTTTCCAACAACATATCCAACAACAAGTTTCCAACAACAAAGTTCATCGTACAAAATCAAAATAAAAAGGAAGCACAAGGAGAAGAGTAGACTCCATCAACGCAAGCTTCCTCATCTAAAGCAAATCTGCAAATTGGGAAAGAAGAAAGTTAGAAGAAGAAGAAGAAGAAGACTAGCTAGAAGAAGAAGAAGAAAAAGAAGAAGAAGAAGAAGAAGAATAAGAAGAAGAAGAAGAATTTTTCTTCTCTTTCTTTTTCTCCTCTCCTCTTATTTATCTTCTTCTTCTTCTAACTAAGGTAGGTAAACATGCCATTTTTTAGCTAAGCTAGGTAAAAATGCTAAGTGTAGGTCATTTTAGAGCTAAGCTAGGTAGTTATGCCATTTTTGAGCTAACCTAGGTAGTTATGCCATTTTTGAGCTAACTAAGCATATTTATAGCTATCCTAGGTAAAGTATGTCAGTTTGGAGCTATGTAAGGTTATTATGTCATTTTCGAGGAAAATAAGCTAAGTATAGGTCATTTTGGAGCTAAACCAAGGTTATTATGCCATTTTTACCTAAGTGAGCTAATTATGTCATAAATGAACTAGCTAAGCTAAGTATAGATCATTATTGAGCTATCCTAGGTAGTTATGCCATTTTTTAGCTAACTAAGCATATCAAGTCATTTTGGAGGAAAAAATGCTAAGTATAGGTCATTTTATAGCTATCCTAGGTAAAATATGTCATTTTCGAGCTAAGTAAGGTTATTATGTCATTTTTGAGGAAAATAAGCTAAGTATAGGTCATTTTGGAGCTAAGTAGGTCATTTCTTAAGCTAAGTATGCATTGTTAAGAAAAACACTTGGGAAAACTTACCATCATCACGGAGGTGAAGGACTGGTCGGGCTTGCGCCAGTGTGAGACGGAGAAGGACCGGTCGGGGTTGCGGCAGACGCAGAAGGATAGGTCGATGCTTGTCGGGAGGCATGCTGCACCAAAGATCATTTGCAATGTCTTGTTAGCATGATGCAACTCAAATGTGAATACTAGTAACTAATGACCAAAGATCATTTGCAATGTCTCGTTAGCATAATAATTGAATACCTGACATTACTAATATTAATCTTCATCGTCTATATATGCTCCGGGATCAATAAATGCATAATCATCATCACTATCATTAATGACGTGCTCATCAGCATCATCAATAAATGCATCAACATGTGGAAGGCCTCCTTTATGTAATCGGTCAAGCATTGACAGGTCATCCGCAGCAGTAACCTCTTCTTCTTCCATCTCTTCTTGTTCCGGCTCAGGGGTGAAGTCGGATTCACTGTCGTTGTCTACCTCAATGTTCTGGGGTGAAGTAGAGCGGTTCTTGAAACGTTTTTTGGAAACACGTGTTTCTTGGAAGAATTCTCCTTCATATGTGTCTGGGTTAGTGTGAGGTTCATAATCATCTTCATTGAGGGGAGGTGGTCTAAAATGTGGCGGCACATCATAAACGACATCCCAACCATTTAGATTTGGATCAGTTTGGCAGGCCCACGGTAGATAGAAAACTTGGGTCGCCTGTTGAGCCGTAATATAGACATCGGGAACATCTAAATGGGTGCTTTGTTTGATTTCGACTAGCCCTATATGTTCATGAGTCCTTCGAGTCTCCTTCGGCTGGAACCAATAACATTTGAAGACTACAACGTTTGGTGGGTTTTCACTAAAGAATGTAAGTTCATAAATTGCTTCAACTCTTCCATAATACCCGACCCCTCCTTCGCCGACAGCGGAGACACAACAATTTGTAGACTTTCGGTCGGCCATAGATAGCTCTTTGCCAAAAGTACGAAAGCGATACCCGTTGATGTCGTATTTGTCAAATGAACAGACCTTATAGTCAAAACCATTAGCGACTTGTCTCAATTCGGAGTCCATAGACTCTGCATTAGCCTACAAGTTTAATACGAAAGGATTGTTGCATTAGCCGCAAACTAGACGAAGAAATGAAATGGTCTAATGGAAATTACCGTTTGTTTGAACCAAGAGATGAAACCGGGATAGCCGCCTCCATGCTTTGCCAGAAGCTCATACTCTTCGATGGAATCGTTTTGGATCACCGCTCCATCCGAGAATTTGGCGACGTATCGACTGTATCACATATCCGGGAATAAGAGCATTTCAAAGGAATTAGAAGTTGCGAAACAATGTACCGAGAACTTA
This sequence comes from Elymus sibiricus, assembly GCA_039707655.1. Taxonomy (NCBI): domain Eukaryota; kingdom Viridiplantae; phylum Streptophyta; class Magnoliopsida; order Poales; family Poaceae; genus Elymus; species Elymus sibiricus. The sequence continues at coordinate 292,700,682 of CM077676.1, forward strand.
CTCGATGTATGGCCGCACTTCTGTTAGGTTGTTGAAGATATACAACGAAATGGTCCGCCATTCTTCGACATCCAACGCTATTGCTTTCGAAGCACCGGCTGGTGCGAGCTTCCCTTTGAATAGGCTGAGGTTGGATCGACCTTTTTCACGGTCGCCATCATTGTACCGAGGCTTCGGATTATGGAAATGACGATTCTTGGCTTTGTAGTGTGTTGTCACGAAGTTTGCCGCCTCCTCAGTAATGAATGCCTCGGCCATCGATGCTTCAATTCTATGTTTATTTTTACATTTTGCTCGAAGCGTCTTCTGCATCCTCTCAGTTGCGAAGCACCAATGATTTTGCACGGGCCCCCCCAATCTTGCCTCGGTCGGGAGATGCAAAATCAAATGCTGCATTGGATTAAAGAATCCCGGTGGAAAGATCTTTTCTAACTTGCAGATCAACTCCGGCGCTAACTCTTCCAGTTCGTCTAGCACGTCAGGCGATAGTTCTTTCACACAAAGAGCACGGAAGAAATAGCTCAGCTCTGCCAGTACTAGCCATTCATCCTCAGGGATAAAGCCACGCAACATCACCGGCATTACCCGCTCAAGCCATATGTGCCAATCATGACTCTTGAGACCAAATATTTTCAATTTGTCAATACTCGCTCCCCTCTTTAGATTCGCTGCATACCCATCGGGGAACATCAACTGCATTTTCACCCACAAGATCATTTCCCTCATAGCTGGCCTTCCAAGATTGAACCATGCCTTTGGCTTCCTCCAGTTCTTCTTTCCTTTCGGTTGTCGCATGTTTTGTAACGGTCTATCACATAGAGCCTCCTGATGGACTCTAGCCTTAGGATTATCCTTCGACTTCCCCTCGATGTCGAACAATGTACCAAAAAGGGCCTCGGCGATATTCTTTTCAGTGTGCATCACGTCGATGTTGTGTGGGCAAAGGAGGTCTTTAAAGTAAGGCAGATCCCACAAGCATATCTTGTGAGTCCAGGCGTGTTCCGAATTATACCCTTTGAAATATCCTGGACACTCTGGATCAGGCTCGAGAGCGTTTATCTGATCCAGGGTCTGTTGGCCTGTCAATGCAGGTGGTGCAGAGTTTTTGACAACTCTACCTTTCATGAAATTTTTCTTGTCTTTTCTGAACTTATGGCCAGGATCCAGGAACTGTCTATGCAAGTCGAAGCAAGAATACTTGCGACCCGCCTGCAGCCAACGGAACTGAAGAGCTGCCTTGCATGTGGGGCACGGGAACCTTCCATGCACACACCAGCCAACGAATAGCGCATACGTCGGCAAGTCATGCGTCGAGTACATGTACCACACATGCATTTTGAAGTTTTGTTTTGTAGCGGCGTCATATGTCTTGATCCCATTATCCCAAGCTTCTTGCAATTCATCCTTAAGCGGCTGCATGTACACATTCATATTCTTCCCCGGATAGTTGGGCCCTGGAATTATCAACGTCAAGAAAATGTTCTTTCTTTTCATAATCTCTCCGGGGGGGGGGGGGGGAGATTGAGTGTAATGACAAATACAGGCCAGCAACTGTATTGGGTTGCCATCATACCAAACACTTGGAACCCATCTGTGATGATGGCGACTCGAGGATGCCTTGGATATGCCGCTTTGTCCTTATGTAATGCATCGAAGTGCTTCCACGCAAAAGCGTCTGAAGTGTGTCCCAACATCGGATTCCCATCTGCATCTAGTTCGGTTCTTTTGCCCAATTTATGCCACGTCATCTGTCTGGCCGTCTCTTCGACCATGAAAAGACGTTGAAGTCTTGGTATGATTGGCATATACCGTAGAACATTAACTGGGATTTTGGTCTGACTCTTCTCACCCATACCGTTGTCTACCACAACATACCTGGAAGACTTGCAAATGGGACAATAGTTCAAGCCCGCATACTCAAGCCTAAATAAGGCACATCAATTCTCACAGGCATCTATCTTCTCATAGGGCATCTTAAGCGCACGTAGGATTTTGTCCGACTGGTACAGGTTTGCTGGCAATACATGGCCTTTGGGTAGAAAGCGTCCAAATATCATCATCATCGCGTCGTAGCATTCTCTGCCTAGGTTGAACTGAGCCTTCAGAGCCATTACTTGCGCGATGGCATCCAGCTGACAAAGCTTAGTGTGCTCGTGGAGAGGACGTTTTGAAGACTCCAACATTTCATAGAAGGCCTTTGCAGATTCCTCCATCTCATCGTCCGAATCCCGAGCATCATCAAAGTCTTGGACCATGTCTTTGATCCCGGTACCATGCTCGTCGGTGTGACGACGAACCACCTCAGCTCTGGCACGTTGGGCAGACTCACCATGAAATCTCCACACCGTATAATCAGTCGTAAAACCCCACTTCTGCAAGTGTTTACCCATTTCATCCCGTGTCCACATTTTATGGTTGTCGCACCGGACACAGGGGCACCAGGTTATTTCCTGGCCATTTGCAAATGCGGCGCTCAGAAACCCCTTGGTTTTTGTTAACCATTCAATGGTCATTTCTTTCTGACTAGGGTGACCGGTGTACATCCAAGCACGATCACTCATCTTGCCTACCTACTAAACACACAAGAAATATATATATAATTCATCATCTATATTCATCCGTTAATCAAGTTTGTCAGTTTTATTACGTCCATGCAACCTACACGCTAATAGGTAGAGATAAGTCCTAATCCCACCCGAGTATGTGTAGATTGGGTTCGTTTTCCCATGCTCTGCTCCGGATCCGACGCAGAATTTCGGCAGCACCTCCCCGCTGTTCTCCTGATACACGTCTCGGCAATAAGCAGAGAGGATGTGTACCCGGAGAACAACAGGGAGGCACTGACGAAATTCCGCATCGGATCCGGAGCAGAGCATAAGGGAAAACGAACCCAATCTACACATACTCGGGCTGTCCATGGATAACGTTGGACAATTCTAAAGGATGGCGGTTATAAATATGCAAAGACATGCATATTTATAGATGCCGCCCTTTCGAACGGGAGACGCATACTGGTCACGCATACTGATGATTGAAGACACCTATAGCTAGCAAGTTTCATCGGCACGAAGACCGGAACAGAGCAAATTAAGGGGGGAAGAGGAGATGTCATTTGTGCTCACCCACGAACGCAGGGGCGGAGCTCGTCGAACGCACGGGAAGGTCGTCGAACGCACGGGGAGGTCGTCGAACACCAGACCCTCGCAGCGACGAAACAACTGCACATTTAAATCCACCCGATCAACACAAATATATATGATGTTTTTCATAACAAAATCGGAAAATATATGACCTAACTCATAATTCACAAATATATGACCCCGTCGGCCTCTGGAAGGCCGAAGAGCACCTTTTCGGTCAACAGGAGGCCGAAGAGGTGTCAGGGGTAGGGGGTGTCGGGGGTGTTGTGTCTGGGTGTCGTGGTGTCGGGGTGTCGTGGTGTCGTGTCGGGGTCGGGGTGTCGTGTCGGGGTCAGGGTGTCGGGGTGTCAGGGGTGTCGTGTCTGGGTGTCGTGGTGTCGTGGTGTCGGGGTGTGGTGTCGGGCTGCCGGGGTGTCGGGGTGTCGGGGTGTCGGGGTGTCGTGGTGTCGGGGTGTCGGGTCGGGGAGTCGTTTTCTTCTTCTTCCTCTTCTTCTTTTTTCCTCTTTTTTCCTTTTCTTCTTCTTCCTCTTCTTCCTCTTCTTCCTCTTCTTCTTCTTCTTCTTCTTCTTCTTCTTCTTCTTCTTCTTCTTCTTCTTCTCCTCCTCCTCTCCTCTTTCTTCTTCTTCTTCTTCTTCTTCTTCTTCTTTTTTCTTCTCCTCCTCTTCTTTTCCTTTTTCTTCTTCTTCTTCTTCTTTTCTTCTGCTCTTCTTCTTCTTCTTCCTTCTTTTCCTTTTTCCTCTTCTTCTTATCCTTCTCCTTCTTCTTCTTCTTCTTTTCCTTTCTCCCTCTTCTTCTACTTTTTCTGTTTTTTTCATCTTTCTTCTTCCTCTTCTATTTATCTAAACCTAAACCTAAACCTAGCATTAAACCTAAAACTAAACCTAAACCTAGAACTAAACAGGAAATAACAGAAAAAACAGAAAAAAATGGAGCTCACCTTGCTCCGGCGAGGTCGGCCGGTGGAGGCTGGCCGCGGGGAGGGGGCCGCTGGAGGAAGGCCGAGGGCTCCGGCGGCGGGGCGGGGCGGCGCAGGGGCCGCGGGGAGGGTTCCGGCGGCGGGGCGGGATGGCCGCCGCGGCCTAGGTCCGGTGGGCGGGACGGGCGGGCTGGCCGGCGGCGGGGCTGGCTCCGGGGGCGGGACGGGCGGGCTGGCCGGCGGCGGGGCTGGCTCCGGGGGCGGGGCTGGCCGGCGGCGGCGACTGGCGGCGGCGACAAAAGGAGGAGAGGGCGCGGGAGGGAGATAGAGAGAGGGGGGGGGAGACGGCCGCCCGTTAAGTGGCCCCTCTTTGCCGTCTGCTAGCAGACGACAAAGAGGGTGACCGTTATGGCTCGCCCACGTCACTTCTTTGCCGTCTGCTAGCAGACGGCAAAGGAGGGACATTGCCATCTATCCCCTCTTTGCCGTCTGCCAGCAGACGACAAAGAAGTTGACCTAGCCACGCCGTGCCCCGTGGGGCCCACCTGGCTCTTTGCCGTCTGCCTTTGACCTTTTTGCCGTCAACTGGCAGACGGCAAAGAACCAGCTGATGGCAAAGAGCCTCTTTGCCATGAGCTGGTTCTTCGCCATCTGCTTTCCCCAAGCAGACGGCAAAGAGCCTCTTTGCCATGAGCTGGCAGACGGCAAAGAGCTGGCAGACGGCAAAATTCCTGATTCCAGTAGTGTGAGTTGAACATCATAGATGCTTCAAATGTGAACTACAGGTTCATGTGGATGCATACAAGGGAATGAGCATTCTTGACTAATCCATGATACTTTCTTGATCATCTTATATCTTGGACATTTTGCTCCCTTGTATTGTATCTAACCTTTTTGTAGGTACTTGGACAAGCTTCATATCACAAGATTGCATCTCACTCTTATCATAAGCAATCTTGTATAACCCAATTATCAACAATTGTTGGTGGGACAAGGAACAAGACACCTAAACATATCCTTTGACAACCTTTGAGTTATGCTTCATTCTTGTCATTTCGGATATACATGTCGTTCCTTGCAAATCTAACCCATGTAGGAAGATGAACTACAAATGATAGGATAGCTCCCAACCTCAACTCATGAGCATCCACTTCAAGTTCAACTACATGATGGACATCACCACCAAATCCCAATGTAAGTTCTCACATCTTAGAGAAGCTTTACTCAAAGACATGAGCTAAAGCAACTCAACAACATGTGAATACATTGAAATGCTTAAAGGAAAAATGGCAACCCCATTTTGAGCTTAAACGATGAGTATGACCTATGATCAAGTGGTCTCACTTGACTCCTAAGTCAATACACTCTAACATAAGTGACCTAGTCGCCGACCCATCTAGATGAAGTTCTCTAGTGTCTCTTTTGTTTGTTCTCTTCTTGCTAGGGTGTTTCTTTAAAAAAACTTCATCTAAACGTTTCTTTGCTTCTTTCCTGTGTTTCTTTTCTTTCAGCTAGTTTCGCAGTTAATTCATTGCAAATCTTTGTGAGAATTCCTTTGCCTAGTGAGCTGAGTTGACAAAATGTTCCTTTGCACCAAACTCGGTTCCACCGACTTGATTCAACTCGGAGTCACCGACTTGGCTGCCCTAAGGAGCTTTCTGTCAAATACTTTCTGAGGTTTTCTGCTCCAGCTCCACTCAATGATTCTTATCCTCTACTTGCATCTAGAGTCACTCAATGGCTAGATGTGTTTCTCAAGGACCAAACCCACTTGACCAATAACCTTGAAGTCCCTTCTTGGAAATTGATGTCAAAGGGGGAGAGAGGAATACATCAAAAGCTTATCACTACAAAAGAGATGCACCTTACATGAGGAGAGAATGTTACATGTTTCTAAGAGGGGAGAAACATGATTCTAGTTGCTTTAGTGTTTTTGATTGCCTTAGTTTTCTCACCCTACTCACTCCCAATATCCAATGTCAGATTCAAGGGGAGAGGAAGTTCTTTAAGGGGAGACAACTATTTCTTTCTCTTGGGGACATGTCTGCTTCAAAGAAGTACTCACCTAGTGATACTTTGTTCTACATGTCATCCCAATCTTGGTTTCTTGTTGATCTTGTGTCTTTTCTTGAAGAAATTATCTTGTGTTATCTAACCTTGTTTTCTCAAGTGTATTCCTTCAGGTACTTGATAAAGAGCTTCAAGGTAAGTATATGCATCACACCCATGTACATGATGACCTCTTGCTAGTATATCCTTTTTGCAAGAAGATAATCATGAACATGTGGATACCCAAATGATATATATATTGCTCTGATGCATATAGCCAAGATACATGTTGCATGTATATTTCCCATGTGATATCATCATTCTATATGCATATCTTTAGGGGGAGCTCATACATGTTACATGTCTTTTTTCAAAGCTTTAAAACAATCTTCTCAGTTAAATCTTTATTTGAAGCTTTGATGTATGTTGTCATCAATTACCAAAAAGGGGGAGATTGAAAGCACATTTGCTCTCTTGGTGATTTTGGTAATTTATGTCAACATACATGTTGTTGGACTAATGCCTCTATCTAGTGAATTTCAGATAAGTTCAACAATGGCGTGGCAAGGACAAGAGAATGTGGAACCCTTCAAAATGCTAAGGACATGGATTGGCAAAAGCTCAAGACTCTACATTTTTGGTTTAGTGATCCAAGATCACATTGAGTCCATAGGAAAGCCAATACTATTAAAAGGGGATGAGGTGTTGCTTAATGGTCATTTTGCTCAAGTGCTTAGTGACAGTACTCCAAAATCCTCAATCACTTTCTCCATCCAAATATGTCCAAAACCTACATTCCAACTCGGCCCCACCGAAATTTCCTATCCGGAGCCACCGAGTTCGTCTGGACTTAGCCACTGCCAAAATCCTAACAAATCGGATCCACCGATATGGATCTCGGTCCCACTGATACGTCTCCATCGTATCTATAATTTTTGATTGTTTCATGCCAATATCCTACAATTTACACAAAATTTTGGCAACATTTTATATGATTTCTTGGACTAACATATTGATCCAGTGCCCAGTGCCAGTTCCTGTTTGTTGCATGTTTTTTGTTTCGTAGAATATCCATATCAAACGAAGTCCAAATGCAATAAAATTTCATGGAGAATTATTTTGGAATATATGTGATTTTTGGGAGGTGGAATCAACACAGGGCGGTGCTCATGGGCCCCACGAGGCACCAGGGCATGCCAGGGGGGTCCGGCGCGCCGTGGTGCCTCGTCAGGCCCTCGTAGGTCGGTTGGTGCCCTTCTTCGGCCGCAAGGAAGCTAATATCCAGAAAAAAATCGTGTTAAAATTTTAGCGCAATTGAAGTTACGAATCTCCGGGAATTTAAGAAATGGTGAAAGGCCAGAAAACAGGAACGCGAAACAGAAGAGAACAGAGAGAGAGATCCAATCTAGGAGGGGCTCCTACCCCTCCACCGCCATGGCAGCCATGGACCAAAGGGGAAACTCTCCTCCCATCTAGGGGGGAGGCCAAGGAAGAGGAAGAAGGAGGGGGGCTTTCTCCCCCTCTCTTCCGGTGGCGCTGGAGCGCCGCCGAGGGAAACATCGTGACGGCGATCTACACCAACAACTTCACCGCCGTCAACACCAACTCTCGCCCCCTCTATGCAGCGGTGTAACCTCTAAATTCCCACTGTATTTCTCTACTTAAACATGGTGCTTAATGCTACATATTATTATCCAATGATTTGTGGCCATCCTATGATGTTTGAGTAGATTCGTTTTGTCCTATGGGTTGATTGATGATCGTGATTGGTTTGATTTGTACGTTTTATTTTGGTGTTGTCCTATGGTGCCTTCTGTGCCGCGCACACATGGGGGATTCCCGCTGTAGGGTTTGCAATACATTCATAATTCTCTTATGTTGGCAGCTAGAATGACAGAAGCTTACACCCGAGTAAGGGGGTTGTTGCGTATGGGAGTAAAGAGGACTTGATACTTAATGCTATGGTTGGGTTTTACCTTAATGATCTTTGGTAGTTGTGGATGCTTGCTAGAGTTCCAATCATAAGTGCATATGATCCAAGTACGGAAAGTATGTTAGCTCATGCCTCTCCCTCATATAAAATTGCAACAATGGTTACCGATCTAGTTATCGATTGCCTAGGGACAAATCATTCTCTTGTGTTACAAAAGCTTTCTACTAAACAATTGACTTTTATTATCTTGCAAATTACTCGTAGTTTTATTCTCGCAAAGTACTTCTAGTTTTATTCTTTCAAACCTATCCTATAACCTACAAAATAGTTTCATACTTGTTCTAGGTAAAGCGAACGTTAAGTGCGCGTAGAGTTGTATCGGTGGTCGATAGAACTTGAAGGGAATATTAATTCTACCTTTAGCTCCTCGTTGGGTTCTACACTCTTATTTATCGAAAAAGCTACAATTGATCCCCTATACTTGTGGGTTATCAAGACCTTTTTCTGGCGCCGTTGCCGGGGAGCAATAGCGTGGGGTTGATATTCTCGTGTGTGCTTGTTTGCTTTATCACTAAGTAGATTTTATTTTCTATTCTAAGTTGTTTTATATCTTTAGTTATGGATATGGAACATGAAACACCAAAAAAATTAGTTGTACTTGCTACTCATGGAGATGGGGAATCTCCTAAAACCCTCGATGCTCGTTATGTGGAAAACATTAAACACTACTTTGATAATCCTGAGAAAACCCCATTCAACTTGATAATGGGAGACATGTTGGATCAACGTGAATACTTTTAGGATTATCGCTTGTCTCAAAAAGGGAAACTCTTATGGGATCAAATTGATTATTTGCAATGGTATGCTTGGAATTTATGCTTGAGATACGATTATACTTGTTGCTCTAGGATGAAGGCTCCACACCTTCCCTTTTCATGTTAATTTAATGATAATGAAACCTTGGCTTCTTATGCTAATGGTATATATGATTACTATGATGTGGAATGAATAGAAGATTTTTTTTGCTTTGAAGGGTGCTTATGAAATTGAATCTTTGTTTGAAAAGTATGAAGATTGTGATGATGCTGTCTACAGATCTGAAAATTTTGCTATACTTAAATATTGCAATAGTTTGTGATTCCCGAAGCATGCACGTATAGTCTCTCGTTATGCTAAGAAGTTGGAGCATGATTTATTATTGATTGTCTTCCTTTGCGTGGAGGTCGGGGGCGCGCGATGGTTAACTCCTACCAACCTCCCCCCTAGGGGCATGCATAGTAGTACTTAGCTTCGAGGGCTAATAAACTTTTGCAATAAGTATGTGAGTTCTTTATGACTAATGTGAGTCCATGGATTATACACACTCTCACCTTTCCGCAATTTGCTAGCCTCTACGGTACCGTGCATTGCCCTTTCTCACCTCGAGAGTCGGTGCAAACTTAGCCGGTGCATCCAAACCCCGTGATATGATACGCTCTATCACACATAAGCCTCATTATATCTTCCTCAAAACAGCCACCATACCTACTTATTATGGCATTTCCATAGCCATTCCGAGATATATTGCCATGCAACTTCCATCATCATCATATACATGACTTGAGCATTCATTGTTATATTGCTTTGCATGATCGTAAGATAGCTAGCATGATATTTTCATGGCTTGTCCATTTTTTGATATCTTTGCCACGCTAGATCATTGCACATCCTGGTACACTGCCAGAGGCATTCATATAGAGTTATACTTTGTTGTAGTATCGAGTTGTAATTTTTTTTGAGTTGTAAGTAAATTGAAGTGTGATGATCATGATTATTCATTATTAGAGCATTGTCCCAGTGAGGAAAGGATGATGGAGACTATGATTCCCCCACAAGTCGGGATGAGACTCCGGACGAAAATATAAAAAAAAAGAAAGAAAAAAGAGGCCAAAAAGAGCCCAAGAAAAAGAAAGAAAGAAAAACAAGAAAAAAAGAGAAAAAACAAAAAAAAATGAAATGAGAGAAAAAGAGAGAAGGGGCAATGTTACTATCCTTTCCACACTTGTGCTTCAAAGTAGCGCCATGTTTTTCATTTAGAGAGTCTCCTATGTTGTCACTTTCATATACTAGTGGGAATTTTTCATTATAGAACTTGGCTTGTATATTCCGATGATGGGCTTCCTCAAATGCCCGAGGTCTTCATGAGCAAGCAAGTTGGATGCACACCCACTTAGTTTTCAGTTTGAGCTTTCATACACTTATAGCTCTTAGTGCATCCGTTGCATGGCAATCCCTACTCCTCGCATTGACATCAATTGATGGGCATCTCCATAGCCCGTTGATTAGCCACGTCGATGTGAGACTTTCTTCCTTTTTTGTCTTCTCCATATTAATCTCAACCACCGCATTCTATTCCACCCATAGTGCTATATCCATGGCTTGCGCTCATGTATTGCGTGGGGGTTGAAAAAGCTGAAGCGCGTTAAAAAGTATGAACCAATTGCTTGGCTGACACCGGGGTAGTACATGATTTATATTTTGTGTTAAGAAGATGGAGCATGACAAGGCTATATGATTTTGTAGGGATAGAGTTCTTTAGCATTTTTATTCTGAAAGACATGATTGTTTGTTCGGATGCCTGAGTATTGATGTCTTTATATCAAATTATAGACTATTGCTTTAAATCACTCGTGTCTTAATATTCATGCCATGATTAAATTATATGATCAAGATTATGCTAGGTGGCATTCCACATCAAAAATTATCCTTTTTATCATTTACATAATCGAGGACGAGTAGGAATTAAGCTTGGGGATGCTGATACGTCTCCGTCGTATCTATAATTTTTGATTGTTTCATGCCAATATCCTACAATTTCCACATACTTTTGGCAACATTTTATATGATTTCTTGGACTAACATATTGATCCAGTGCCCAGTGCCAGTTCATGTTTGTTGCATGTTTTTTGTTTCACAGAATATCCATATCAAACGAAGTCCAAATGCAATAAAATTTCACGGAGAATTATTTTGGAATATATGTGATTTTTGGGAGGTGGAATCAACGCAAGGCGGTGCTCGTGGGCCCCACGAGGCACCAGGGCGCGCCAGGGGGGTCCGGCGCGCTGTGGTGCCTCGTGAGGCCTTCGTAGGTTGGTTGGTGCGCTTCTTCGGCCGCAAGGAATATAATATCCGAAAACAAATCGTGTTAAAATTTCAGCGCAATCGGAGTTACGGATCTCCGGGAATTTAAGAAACGGTGAAAGGCCAGAAAACAGGAATGCGAAACAGAAGAGAACAGAGAGAGAGATCCAATCTTGGAGGGACTCCTGCCCCTCGGCCGCCATGGAAGCCATGGACCAGAGGAGAAACTCTCCTCCCATCTAGGGGGGAGGCCAAGGAAGAGGAAGAAGGAGGGGGGCTCTCTCCCCCTCTCTTCCGGTGGCGCCGGTGCGCCGCCGGGGGAAACATCGTGACGGCGATCTACACCAACAACTTCGCCGCCGTCAACACCAACTCTCTCCCCCTCTATGCAGCGGTGTAACCTCTCAATTCCCTCTGTAGTTCTCTACTTAAACATGGTTCTTAATGCGACATATTATTATGCAATGATTTGTGGCCATACTATGATGTTTGAGTAGATTCGTTTTGTCCTATGGGTTGATTGATGATCGTGATTGGTTTGAGTTGTATGTTTTATTTTGGTGTTGTCCTATGGTGCCTTCTGTGCCGCACACATGTGGGGGATTCCCGCTGTAGGGTTTGCAATACATTCATAATTCTCTAATGGTGGGCGGCTAGAGTGACAGAAGCTTACACCCGAGTAAGGGGGTTGTTGCTTATGGGAGTAAAGAGGACTTGATACTTAATGATATGGTTGGGTTTTACCTTAATGATCTTTGGTAGTTGCGGATGCTTGCTAGAGTTCCAATCATAAGTGCATATGATCCAAGTATGGAAAGTATGTTAGCTCATGCCTCTCCCTCATATAAAATTGCAACAATGATTACCGGTCTAGTTATCGATTGCCTAGGGACAAATCATTCTCTTGTGTTACAAAAGCTTTCTTCTAAACAACTAACTTTTATTATCTTGCAAATTACTCGTAGTTTTATTCTCACAAAGTACTTCTAGTTTTATTCTTTCAAACCTATCCTATCACCTACAAAATAGTTTCATACTTGTTCTAGGTAAAGCGAACGTTAAGTGCGCGTAGAGTTGTATCGGTGGTCGATAGAACTTGAAGGGAATATTAATTCTACCTTTAGCTCCTCATTGGGTTCGACACTCTTATTTATCGAAAAAGCTACAATTGATCCCCTATACTTGTGGGTTATCAAGACCTTTTTCTGGCACCGTTGCCGGGGAGCAATAGCATGGGGTTGATATTCTCGTGTGTGCTTGTTTGCTTTATCACTAAGTAGATTTTATTTTCTATTCTAAGTTGTTTTATATCTTTAGTTATGGATATGGAACATGAAACACCAAAAAAATTAGTTGTACTTGCTACTCATGGAGATGGGGAACCTCCTAAAACCCTCGATGCACGTTATGTGGAAAACATTAAACACTACTTTGATAATCCTGAGAAAACCCCATTCAACTTGATAATGGGAGACACGTTGGATCAACGTGAATACTTTAGGGATTATCGCTTGTCTCAAAAAGGGAAACTCTTATGGGATCAAATTGATTATTTGCAATGGTATGCTTGGAATTTATGCATGAGATATGATTATACTTGTTGCTCTAGGATGAAGGCTCCACACCTTCCCTTTTCATGTAAATTTAATGATAATGAAACCTTGGCTTCTTATGCTAATGGTATATATGATTACTATGATGTGGAACGAATAGAATAATTTTTTGCTTTTAAGGGTGCTTATGAAATTGAATCTTTGTTTGAAAAGTATGAAGATTGTGATGATGCTGTCTACAGATCTGAAAATTTTGCTATACTTAAATATTGCTATGAGAATTACGAATACAAAGCCGATATTAATGAGTTTATTGAGAAATTCTCCGCTGTCCAAGAAGAGACTAATATTTTGCAGGCTCCTATGGAAGAAGAAAATGATGACACTGTGAGCTCATTAGATGAAAAAATTGAGGAGAAGAGCGAAGAACAAAAGGAGGAAGAGCAGATTGATCACCCGTACCCACCTTCTGATGAGAGTAACTCTTTATCCCATACATTGTTTAATTTCCCTTCGTGTTTACCGAAGGATGAATGCTATGATCCCTTGGATTCATTTGAAATATCCCTTTTTGATGAAATTGATGCTTGCTATGCTTGTGGCCATGATGCCAATATGAATTATGCTTATGGAGATGAACTTGCTATAGTCCCTTGTGTTAAGAATGAAATTGTTACTATTGCACCCACACATGATAGTCCTATTATGTTTTTGAATTCTCCCAGCTACACTATATCGGAGAAGTTTGCTCTTATTCAGGATTATATTGATGGGTTGCGTTTTACTATTGCACATGATAATTTTGATGGATATAATATGCATGTGCTTGCTGCTCCTAATTGTAATTATTATGAGAGAGGAACTACATCTCCGCCTCTCTATGTTTCCAATGCGATAAAATTGCAAGAAACTGTTTATACTATGCATTGGCCTTTACTTGATGTGCATGAATTGTTCTTTTATGACATGCCGATGCATAGGAAGAGAGTTAGACATCGTCATTGCATAATATATGTTTCTTTGTGCTCACTACTAAAATACAAATCATTGTTAATTAAAATTGGCTTTGATATACCTTGGGATCCAGGTGGATCAATTACTTGAGCACTTTATGCCTAACTTAATGGCTTTAAAGAAAGCGCTGCCAGGGAGACAACCCGGAAGTTTTAGAGAGTCATTTATTTCTATTGAGTGCTTTTAAAAAGTTTTAAAACAAAAAAATATAGTGGGGAAACTAAAACTTTTCAAAAAGGAAAGTCAAAGTAAGAAAGACAAGCACCGTTGAAATGGGGGAGCTCCTTGAACTTTGGTCATGCCCATGGAAACTTTGTGAATCTTGAATTACAGACTTTTCAACAAAAATAATTATCCCCTTGTACAAATCCATTGTATTATAAAAATAATGTGCCAAGATTTACCATTAGGATGTTTAAACTGCTTGTTTGGTGTGTGCGGTGCAAAAACAGAAACTTTTGCTGTAGTGCGTGAATTTACATTTTTTTACTGGAACATGCAAAAATTCTGAAATTTTTACACAGTACTGCTATGCAGAAAGGCTTGAGAGGAGCACGTGGCATCCTTGATTTTTCTTGTGCAGAAAGCTTCGAAGAACTTGACTGACTACCATTTTTGCTCGCTGGAACTCCTTCAGCAGCTTTCTGGCTTTCGGGCACAAGGGCCTTTTCTTTCTTTGCACTTTCTTTGGCTGGAGGCACAACGGCCTCTTTCTCAGATGCTTGAGTCACAACTAGTGGTACAATTACTTCTCGAGCCATCGGCTCATCAGATTTCTTTTCTTCCTCTACCATCTTTGGTGCACTGGTAAGAGGAGCAGAATCAACATCCATCTGAGTAGGGGTACCAGATGTTGTGACCGGGGTTGTTTTCTCTCGGGAAGCATTTAGCTCCCCCTCAATCTTGTCATTCTCCTCCTTATTTGGTTCGGAGGGCTCTGCTTGCGATGTTCTCGGCGGCAATGAATCTGCCTTCTCAACTTCAATTTCTTCATCAGTCTCATCTACTGGGGCTCGCTGCTTAAGCGAAGCATTTTCTTCATCAGCCTTTCCAAGGAAAATATCAACAACATCAGGCTGTTCTTGGACTACCAGAGCTGGGATAACAACCTCCACAGTGCCAGCTTGCTACATAGGTTCATCTTTGCGAGGTGGAGAAGGTGGAACCTGCTGCAAGGGTGCACTGGAGTCCAGAAGAATAGGATCAGTAGCGACATTCTGAAGGCGGCGGTCTTTGTTTTCTTTCGGTTTGCTGACTCTTGCCCTAGCCTTCTGACGTCTTTCTTCTTGAGTTCTTCTTCGAGCAAGATCTGCCTTGCGGTCAATCTCCTCGTTCCTTCTGTCACACAACTGCGATACCTCCATGTGCAAGCGCGAGTGCCAATCAATTTTCTCATTGCACAAGACACTGAGGGCCTTGGTGAGTTCAACAATTTCTTTGTTCAGATTTTTCCTTTCGGAATCAGTTTTGGCCTCACTCCTCATTTTCTTGATAGCTTGCTTGTCTTTGACTGCTTTATACAGCTTCTTGGAGATTTTTCTCAGCTCGATGAAATGCTTCGTCACCATTTTGGTAACATCATCAGGCAGTTCCAGACCGCTAACATCATCAGATTTTGCATCATATGCAGCACTGTCAATCACATCGATCATGAATTTGAAATCATACTTCTGTTCCTCTGTGGAAGCAGGAACAGTGGGCCTGGCCTTCTTGGCAGATACATCAGCTTTTTCTTCAGACTGTAGCTTTCTCTTCGCCACAGTGTTTGTCAAAGTACTCAGGGCTACAAAACCCGAAGGTTTGTCAGTGAAGGGAATGGGTGCATGCCTTGGTGATCTCGTTGGAGAGGGTAAAACTTTCACTGGAGAGGGGCTCTTGGATGGCTTGTTGAGAATGACAAGTTGATCATACTGTGAAATTTCATTAGGGAGCTCTTCGCTGGATGACTCATCAGACGAGCCAGAAACTGCCTTCTTGATTCTCTTGGCGACAGTTTTCTTTTGATGTGCACGAGGGGAAACTGATTTCCTAGACTTGCTTCCCTTGGAAGCAGATGCACGATCCTTCTTCTTCTGTACGTCTTGCTGGGTCAGCGCGAAGTTTTTCGCTTCAACTTGGTTTTTCTTCGCTTCCTTAGCATCACGCTTGGCTTTGGCCTTCGCCCTCTTAGCCGCATCCTCAGGAAAATCAGCGATGGTTTTGAGGGAGTCGGGGTGACCATTTGGAGGCTGTGGTGGTCTGACTTTCTCATCATCAGGGCCAATGCAGTTTTCAGCAATGCAGTCATTCCACGGTGGTGTGAAAGCAAACAGAATCTGGTACTTCTTGCGAACATTTTTTGTATCTGAACCATTTGCCTGCCCAGTGGCGGCGAATTCTTTGAAGCCTGTTGTTGCGATCTGTCGTTGATTCAATCCCTGGTGAAATTTTGTAACTATCCAGATCAGACATTTCAGCAGTGGTGTTCTTTTCTCTGCCACGACCGCCCTTCTTAGGATTTCTATCAAAAAAGATGGTTAGGGCGTCGGTGACCAATTCATCCTCGGGATGACAGTGAGCAGAGGGAATCTCCTCATCATCTTCTTCGGATTCAGTCTCATGTTTCTTCTTTGGAGCCTTGGGTGGTTTCAAAGATTTTCCTCCTCCAGTCATTCTCATTCATTCAGACCTTGATGGAAACTGAGGCGATTCTTCTTCAGAATCTAAATACTCTTGCGAACTCTATGCCATAACCAACCTATGAAATAGAATAGATACGAGGGAAAAAGGGTAGGGTCACAAGTATGCACAGAAAGTATTTTGAACGAAAATGATTTTGAGGGAGTCCAAAGGAACTCATGGTAATCCAAAAAGATATCCTTGATAGATTTTACAAGCTAGACACAGAAGATACTAGGCAGGTTGATAGCCATCTAATCTTTCGGATAAATACACATGAATCCTAGGTCGAGGAAAACAAGTACGAGGAAGATCTACAAACCGTACAAGTCAAATCCTAGTGAGTCCTAAGGATCTACCGTGGTGAAATAAACCAACGAAAATAGCATCGGTAAGAACTGCCCTAAGAACAGAGATATGGACAGGAGCAATTCCGGATCCAAGCGCCCTAACTTGGCAACTTGAATCAACTATGGCAATGCGGGAGGAAGGATTACCACACCGGCGTGATCAGCTACAACGAGATTTCACCGGAGTAGCACGGCGGAGCTTCTTGCCGGAGTTGCTTCGAGCACGGGCTCGGGTGGAGGTGAAATGAGGGTTTGAGGAAATGAGGAAGAAGACATAGTGAGGGATATTCATAGCTGGAGAGCTGAACCTCCTCTCCGAAATCTATGGCCCACAGTTGTGGGACGTTCCGCATTCGACGGACACGATCATGATTGTGGAGATCGTGGGCACGTGGCAACCGTTCTCTGTGAGAAACTCGGGAAGAGAGCAGGAGTTTGAAAGATTTGAGGAAGGGCTTAACGCCAAAAATGGATAAAAGTTCGAAGTTAATCTCTTTCGCGACCAAGGACGTCGGAGAGAGATTTTCTTCAGATCAAATTGCATGCTCATGACGGACATCATAGATTTGGATGAGAAAGAATAGAGGGATAAAAGGGTCCGAAACAAAACACTCAGCCAGCAGAGAAGAAACACTAAATTGAGAGCTATGAGTGAGTTGTTCAATGGACGAAACACAAACATGGCAACTCGAAGACAAACAAAAAAAATAAACACAAAGAACTAGGACCAACAATATAGATCTCAGGGCTATGGATAAACGAATAGAATCCCTGAGAGAAAGTTCCTGCAAGATGAGTTAGTTCTTTCTCGCAACCCACACTTGTGTGGGCAGTGTAGACCTCATTTGTCTTGACTGGGCAGGGATGTTCCTTCATTGATCTCTGTAGTTTGCCTGTACATTTCGAGAGTAATCATATGAATATGCATTGAAATTGTTTCCAGAGACATGAGTATAATGATTCGAGGAGATACACATGTACTCCTTTTGTCGAATGTTTGACCGATATCCATTCGAGGAAGTTGCAGCACCAATCTGCATTTGGTTATCGTTTCCTCGAAGAGAATTACTCTGCATATTCAGGTTAGCAGTGACAGATAAATTTTCAATGATGCACTTCTGCACCCAGATTTGTTTCTTGGGTGAACCAGACCTGCAGTTAGTCCCAACATACCGAGCGAAAACCTTACCATTCTATGGTTTGAAGAATTTGTAGTTTGAGTCATCAAACTCATCAGAAACAACAGAAATGGGAGTGTCATATCCTGACAGAAGTGCAGGTTCGAGAGTTTTGCTTTTGGCAAGAACCCAACTCGTTCGAGGATATTGCTCTGGAGTCCAGTAGGTTCCATCAACGTTGAGTTTCCTTTCGAAACTCAGTCCTTCCTTTCGGGGATTTTTATGCAATATTGACTTTTTGAGCACATCACAAAGAGTTTGATGCCCTTTGAGGCTCTTTAGCATTCCTGTCTCAAGCAAGTTCTTTAACCTGCAATTCTCATCAGAGATAGCCACAAATTCCTCGGAAGAGGGGTTAGAAATATCATTCATAGTGGTTGCAATATTCTCGATGACAGCATTGGATGATTCAGCATTCGAATCAACATTGCTACGTTCTAAGCATTTTGAGCAAGGAGGCATAAAATCATCAGGAAGTTTTTCAGATTGCTCGCCGAAGAGAGAAGCTTTTTCCTTCGCAAGCACGTTATAAGACTCTTTCAGTGACTCGAGTTCTTGATTCCTGCAAAGGAGTTCATCTGATAAACTCTCGTAGTCGACTGCAAGAGAATCATATTGGTTGGAAAGATCATCAATCGTTGAAGAAAGAGCATCATGCTCTTTAGTCAACTCTTGATTCTTCTCCATCTCTTCGACCAGTAATCCTTCGGATTTCCTGAGATTCCTTTCAAGTTTTTCAAGCTCATCTTGTTGAGATTTGGCAATCTTAACCAGCATAGGCAATGTATTCAGGAGAATATTCAGTCATAGATTTTCAGTGTTTTGCTGATACCTGATCCTTTGAGGTTTTTGCCATGAGACAGAGTGCTAGTGGTTCATCATCACTTGAAGAATAATCATCAGAGTCTGATTCAAGTGATTTCTCAGATGATTCATGAGCAACAAATGCATTGCCTCTTCCTAGGCTTCTGTAAAGCTCTTCGTCTTCTGATTCGGATTCGGATGTTTCATCTTCAGATTCCATATTCATTTCAGCACACACTCTAGTCAGCTGCGATATTCTACTCATATTAGATTCAATGGTTGCTCTGGTTTGCACGTCAGTGACTGGTCTCGTCGAAGAGGATGCGAAAGATTCATTTTTCTTTGAGAGCTTAGTGTGCCGGTCCACTCGAGTGAATCCAGAGCAGTGAAGATGAATCCATCTGTTGCTAGGTTTTTCATCTTGTTCCCAGCAAGGACAATCTGCTATGTAGTGACCGAATTGTTTGCACTTGAAGCACTTTATTTCTTTCGGAGGTAATCTTCTTGAAGATTCAGGCAAGTCAACTTCGTCATCATTTGTGAGACACATATTTTGCCTTCTGAGATTACCTAGTCTTTTAGTGAGCATTTCTAGTTCTCTTGTGATAGAGTGTTGATTCTTGACATCTTCTTCTTGTGAAATGCCATAATGTGAAAGAATTTCCCCTTCGCTTTCCAAAGAAGATTCTTGATGCCCATTTTCAAGTTCCATCTTTTCTTCGTGAATAGACAACAGCGTCATGACCTCGATGTAGTGAAGTTCTTCATAGTCTGGTCTTTGCTTGATTTCAGCTATGATTGGATTGAAGGTTGCATCAAGAACACTCAGCAGCTTGTTGACCACATCTCTATCGGTGATATCTGTTACTCCACGTTGATGAAGTCTTTCAACAATATTTTTCAGCCGATCAGTGAGTTCCATAGCACTTTCCTTACGAAGACTTCTGAAACCAGCAAACATGACACGAAGCATATCTGTGTGTTGATCTGTTCTGGCAATGAATTCTTCATGAACATCTTTGATGGCATCCCAAAGTTGCTTGGCAGTGTCAAGCTTTCGGAATCGAATGAAAATGTCTTTCGAGATACTGTCACAGATAATGTCTTTTGCTTGAGCATTCAACCGCATTATAGCTTTGTCATCGGAAGTAGGAGCATCAGCGTGCTGAACAGTGTATCCATTTTCCACAATCTGCCAAAGTTCAATGTTGATGGCTTGAAGTCTGATTTTCATTCGCTCTTTCCAGTAGACATAGTCATTTCCATCGAAGATAGGAAACCCTTCAGAGTGCGAGGATCTACCTGCATACGACATACTCAAAACTCCAAGGTTGTTAGACCTTTAATAAACAGAGACAGGGAGTACCCGCTCTGATACCAATTGTTAGGACCGAGAGTATATCGACCAAAGGAGGGGTGAATGGGAGATTCAAAAATTCTTGCGAATGTTCTGAACTGATCCCAAACACAGCAGCGGAAATAAGGTTCGGTAGCAAGGTACTTAATCAAGCACGCTGTAGAGGAACATATCTATCGATGTAGGAAGCAATAATAGTTCGAGCAAAGAATATCACAGGTTTGACAATTATGATGGTAATGCAATATACGAACAGATGCAGTAGCATGAGGTAAAACAAGGTATGAACTACAAGGGAAATGCAAGGGAAGTAGTGATGAGGTGAATGGATACGGCACTGAATGAAATCATGCTAACATGCACAAGTGCAATGAGATATTCATTAGACCAAAATGACAGAAATGAATGATGAGGATGCGAATGAAAAGCAACGAACTATGATAGATCAGATCAATACTATCGACATAGAGCACGAAAGTAAACTGCTGAAGATGATGCAGTAAAGTAGAGTGAACCAGTGGTGCTCGATGGCGACAGATGAATTTGGTAGACCAGTTCGCCCTTCTGCCAAAGGACTAGGTCTGGTTGGAGGGGTTGTGATTTAACACAGAAGATAAACTCTCTTCGCCCTATTCTCCTTCAACTCGGAGCTGATCAGACTCCAGTTGATTTCACTCGTGGTAGATACTTGTCGGCGATCTCCAAACCTTTGACAGACTTCTTCGCAAACCACAATGACTCTTGGTTGCCGAAGATCTTGCTTGGTGAAGACAATTACTCTTCAACACTCGAGCCGACACCTATCCGTCTAGAGAGTGCGCAGCTCTCAAGAGTAATAGGTACCAGAACTCTAACTCAGAACAAATGTGATGCTCAACCACTGTCTAAGTTTTGGTTCTTGGATTTCTCTCGGTGGATCTTAAACTCAAATCACTCGGAGAGGGGATGCTCAATCAATCTTCTCAGAAATCTTAAGCGGAGCAGCCAATGGGCAACGTTGGAGCGGGGTGGCTATTTATAGCCATAGCCTTCCCTGAAGGGAAAATACCAAATTGGACATGTGGGGCAGCCGATGGCCGAACGACACGAGTCCAACGGTCGGATATTGAGCACAACGGTAACATTCCTTGTGGAGCAAGTAATGCTAACTCCTCAGTTCGAAAGATATCTCCCGTAGCACCGAAGAACAACGTCTTCTGCTGGCAGGTAATCATTCGAAGCATAAAGAGATTTCTCTCAGTCTTGCATAAGTTCGGGCTAAGCATCACAGCGGATCTAAGCTTCGAGAACCTATACCCCTCTTAATAGTACGGAGGTCCTATGACTCAAATAAGACAAAGAAGAACAACGAAAAAAATGCTACGTCTTCGCCTCATCTTCAACCTTCTCGACTGCAGTCATTCTTCTTCGGACACACCGAATAAAAATTGCTTTGCGTCAGCAATAAATTTCGAGGGGTTAACTCCTTCACATCAATTTTCTCGTCTACATGACTCCAATGGATGTAGCTCATTCTTCTCTGCTGCGCAGATATTCTTCGGTGAAGTTCCTCAAACTTGACACCAGAGACAGCATTCTCTTCAGAACTGCATGGACTATTTCTCTTTGTATGCACTAGCAAACAAATCAGTCCATGCCTGTTTCTGTCAACAATCTCCAAAACACAGGAGGGCAAATATTGCACCAACAGTAAGCCATGGTGGAATAGGCAAGGTTGCTTCTTCGTGGACCCTTCGTGGGTGGAGCCCTCCGTGGACTCGCGCAGCCGTTACCCTTCGTGGGTTGAAGCCTCCATCAACGTGGACGTACGATAGCACCACCTATCGGAACCACGCCAAAAACCACCGTGTCTTCATTGCATTTGATCTTCTATACTCTACCCCTTTACTTTCTGTACTCTTGCATGCTTTACTATTTCCGCTGCTCAATCTCTAGATATGCATGTGTAGAAAGTATTGGAGTGATCTTAACTTGTGCCAAAATCTGCCTAAGATCCAAGAGAAACTAAAAACTGCAACTTTGGCTGGTTAAGTGTCTATTCACCCCCCCCCCCCTCTAGACCTATCTCCTCGATCCCTCAGATCATCACCGCGCGCTCCCAACACACTAATGGGTTTGGATATGTGATCTGAGTAGGCCTCTGGCCTTTTCGCACTAACCACCACGCAGGATAAGTTATGGGCACTCGGCGTCATACGATTCTCCCGAAAGCTCTGTCAGACGTCCAGTTCAGCATTGTGGCACGGTCGGATCGCGCCATCCAGGACAGAGGTGGCGCTAGTATTCACCGTCCTCACAACAACCCGGAGTGCTTAGGGCGATCGGCCCATGACCCCTTTGCGCTTAGGATGTAGACCGGCGGGGACCTCTCTGCAGAGCCTAGGTAGGACTACGGCGTGTCGATCAGCCGAAGCCGGGCATGACCCGGAAAAGTGTGTCCGACCAGAGTTAATCGAGCATGTTGGGTAAGTTGGTGCACCCCTGCGGGGAAGTTATCTATTCGAATAGCCGTGTCCACGGTAACAGGACGCTCGGAGTTGTATCCCGATCTACTACAACTTGAACTGGATACTTGTGATGCTTAATTGATATGATGGCTCCAGGATCACTTTCTCGTAGGGAGTCGTGGAAGGATCTTTGGGTATTGCTATTACCTACTTATTGCTTTATTATACTACTAATCTACACTCTTCTAATGCTGCAAGACACTGCAAGATGCTAGTCTTTGATAGGCTAAGCTTCCCCTCTATTCTGGCATTTCTGCAGTCTAGTCCACAGATACAGCCCCTTCCCATTGATACCGATGCATACTTAGCATAGTTCTGATGTAAGTCTTGCGAGTACTTTGGATGAGTACTCACGGTTGCTTTGCTACTTTTTCCCCCTACCCGATTGCTGTGATCAGATGATGGAGCCCCGGAGTCAGCTGATCCCACCGATGGCTACTACTATCCCGACGGAGCCTACTACTACGTGGAGACCGACGACCAGGAGTAGTTCGGAGGCTCCCAGGCAGGAGGCATGCGCCTTTTGATCTAGTTATTGTTGTTTTGCTCAGCCTTCTTAAGGTAAACTTGTCTAATTATGTCTGTACTCAGATACTGTTGCTTCCGCTGACTTATGTACTTGAGCCTTTGTGGCCTGGCTTGTAATATAAAGCTGTACGCTTTAATTTGTGTCTAGAGTTGTGTTGTGATATCTTCCCGTGAGTCTCTGGTCTTGATCATGCATGTTTGTGTGTATGATTAGTGCACGGTCGAGTCGGGGGCACCACAACAACTATGCTTCTCGCTGCTTTGCTCTTGTTAGTATCTGTTGTCCTGTATCGCTGTACTTACATTCATACCTGGTCGATTATGTGACATCAGTGTGCATGATATAGCTTGATTATCCACTGTTCGCTCCAAATTATCAGATCTATATTAATTCTTACATTAATGTAGAATAAACCCAATGCTTATGAAGAAGTTTAGCTCTGCATTATTCTTGT
The DNA here is from genome assembly GCA_039707655.1 of Elymus sibiricus. Taxonomy (NCBI): domain Eukaryota; kingdom Viridiplantae; phylum Streptophyta; class Magnoliopsida; order Poales; family Poaceae; genus Elymus; species Elymus sibiricus. The sequence goes on from CM077676.1 coordinate 292,724,247, forward strand.
AAGTATATGTTGTCCTTTATCACTGTACTTATATTGTCAGCTAGTTGTTCATATACCATCACTTTGCAGCTTATTTTCCCTTGACCTCGATATTCTACACATCAGATCTATATTTATTGGTACCAAAATGTTGAATAAAACCAATGCTACAGAAGAAGTTTAGCTCTGCATTACTCTTGTCAGTACCTTTTGCGTGTATGCTGTACTTACATTTATAGCTAGTTGATTATGTAGCATCACTCTGCATCTTAGCTTAAATAATCTCCATTTGTTCCTATATTATCACATCTATATTTACTCTTAAAAAATGTAGAATAAAGGCAATGCTTATGAAGAAGACTCTGTGGTAAACTTCTTGAATTACCCCCCCCCCATCAACATGGACAAGGGCTTTATAGAGCCGGTCTTCACTACTAATGCAAGTTTGTCCTTCTCGAGCCTTCAAACTTTGTTGTGTATATTTGGATAGCTATGACTGCAACTGCTGTTTATTTTTTTCATTTGCATCAAATTGCATGTTTAAAGTTTATTATGAAGAAGTTCATAAACATAAGTTTGTCCGTCTCAATTTCAGTTTTTAGTTGTATGACCTAGTTCCTTATTCATACCATGTAAATTAAACTAAACGTAGCAAGTGATCTTCTCTAGCACTGCATGTATGCTTGTGTTATTGATTGATACATCCCAAACATATCTACTTTTCCAAACACTTTTGCTCTTGTTTTGGACTCTAATTTCCATGATTTGAATGAAACCAACCCGGACTGACGCTGTTTTCAGCAGAACTACCATGGTGTTGTTTTTGCGCAGGAATAAAAGTTCTCGGATTGAGCTGAAAATTTATGGAGAATCATTTCAGAATATATAAAAAAATATTGGCGAAGAGATCTACTGGAGGGGGGCCACCCAGGAGCGACAAGCTCAGGGGGCGCGGCCACCCCCCAGGCCGCGCCCTATGAGCTTGCGGGTCCCACAGACCACCTCCTGACCTCATTCCAATGCTATAAGTACCGTATCATGGAGAAAAAAATCAGAGAGAAAGTTTCATCGCGTTTTATGATACGCAGCCGCCGTCACCTCCTGTTCTTCATCGGGAGGGCTAATCTGGAGTCCGTTCGAGGCTCCGAAGAGGGGGATTCGTCGCCGTCGTCATCATCAACCCTTCTCCATCAATAATTTCATGATGCTCACCACCGGGAGTGAGTAATTTCTCCATACGCTTGCTAGACGGTGATGGAGTTGGATCAGATTTGTCATGTAATCGAGTCAATTTGTTAGGGCTTGATCCCTAGTATCCACAATGTTCTGAGATTGATGTTGCTATGACTTTGCTATGCTTAATGCTTGTCACTACGGCCCGAGTGCCATGATTTTAGATCTGAACCCTCTATGTTTTCATGAATATATTTGAGTTCTTGATCTTATCTGCTAGTTATATGCACTTGTTATTGTTCTGATCCGTAGACCCCATAGTGACAATTGTTTGGGATACTCTCTGGGGATGACTGTAATTCGCGGAGTTCATGTATTCACCATGTGTTAATGCTTTGTTCCGGTTCTCTATTAAAAGGAGGCCTTAATATCCCTTAGTTTCCTTATGGACCCCGCTGCCACGGGAGGGTAGGACAAAAGATGTCATGCAAGTTCTTATTATAAGCACGTATGACTATATACGGAATACATGCCTACATTATATTGATGAATTGGAGCTATTGTGTATCGCTCAAGGTTGTGGCTGTTATATGATGAATGTCATCCAACACAAATATCCATCAGTGATCCAATGCCTACGCTTTTCGCATATTGATCTTTGCTAAGTTACCATTGCTGCTGTTGTTGTTGGAAATATGCCCTAGAGGTAATAATAAATTGGTTATTATTATATTTCCTTGTTCATGATAATCGTTTATTATCCATGCTATAATTGTATTGATTGGAAGCTCAAATACATGTGTGGGTACATAGACAACACTGTGTCCCTAGTAAGCCTCTAGTTGACTAGCTCGTTGATCAAAAGATGGTGAAGGTTTCCTAGCCATGGACATGAGATGTCATTTGATAACGGGATCACATCATTAGGAGAATGATGTGATGGACAAGACCCAAACTGTAAACGTAGCATATGATCATGTCAGTTTATTGCTATTGTTTTCTGCATGTCAAGTATCAGTTCTTTTGACCATGAGATCATGCAACTCACTGACACCGGAGGAATACCTTGTGTGTATCAAACGTCGCAACGTAACTGGGTGACTATAAAGATGCTCTACAGGTATCTCCGAGGGTGTCTGTTGAATTGGCATGGATCAAGACTGGGATTTGTTACTCCGTGTGACGGAGAGGTATCTCAGGGCCCACTCGGTAATACAACATCACTATAAGCCTTGCAAGCAATGTGACTAAAGTGTTAGCCACGGGATCTTGTATTACGGAACGAGTAAAGAGACTTGCCGGTAACGAGATTGAACTAGGTATAGAGATACCGACGATCGAATCTCGGGCAAGTAACATACCGATAAACAAAGGGAACATCATACGGGATTAACTGAATCCTTGACATAGAGGTTCAACCGATAAAGATCTTCGTAGAATATGTAGGAGCCAATATGGGCATCCAGGTCCCGCTATTGGTTATTGACCGTAGAGGTGTCTCGGTCATGTCTACATAGTTCTCGAACCCGCAGGGTCTACACACTTAACGTTTGGTGACGATATAAGTATAGTTGAGTTGTTATGTTGGTGACCAAAAGTTGTTCGGAGTCCCGGATGAGATCCCGGACATGACGAGGAGCTCTGGAATAGTCCGGAGGTAAAGATTGATATATGGGATAATAGTGTTTGGTCTCCGGAAGGGTTCCGGAATTCACCGGAAGGAGTTTCGGATGTTTCCCGAAATGTTCGGGTACGAGAACACTTTATTTGGGCCAAGGGGTAAAGCCCACGAGGCTTTAGGAAGGTGCAAAAGGAAGTTTTGCGGAGGCCAGGGGCCAGACGCCAGGGACCCTGGCGTCTGGGGCCAGATGCCGAGGTCCCTGGCGTCTGGTCCTGGAGTCGAGCAGGACTCTTGCCTTGCGGGCCAAACCGACTTTGAGGAGGCTCTTTCTCCAAGTTTCGACCCCAGGGCTCAACATATAAATAGAGGGGCAGGGCTAGCTCCCGGAACACATCAAGATTTCCCCAAGCCGTGTGCGGCAACCCTAACCCTCTAGTTCCTCCGTCATAATCTCCGTAGCGCTTGGCGAAGCCCTGCAGAGATTGTTCCTCACCACCATCACCACGCCGTCGTGCTGCCGGAACTCATCTACTACTTCACCATCGCTCGCTGGATCGAGGAGGTGAAGGCGTCATCAAGCTGTACGTGTGTTGAACGCGGAGGTGCCGTCCGTTGGGCACTAGTTCGTGATCGGTTCGAGGGACGACTTGCGATTTGGATCGCGGAGACGTTCGACTACATCAACCGCGTTTCTTAACGCTTCCGCTTAGCGATCTACAAGGGTATGTAGATTCACTCTCCCTCTCGTAGATGCTCATCACCATGGATAGATCTTGTGTGTGCGTAGGAAAATTTTTGTTTCCCATGCAACGTTCCCCAACAGTTGTTACAATCACTATAAATAGCTATTGTTCCTGTTACTATCGCTACTGTGCTACTAAACACTTTGCTGCAGAGAAACAAAATTCCACGTGTTGTTGAATTGACAACTCAACTACTAAGGCTCACAAATATTCTTTGGCTCCCCTTGTGCCGAATCAATAAATTTGGGTGAAATACAACCCTCAAAGACTGTCGCGATCCCCTATACTTGTGGGTTATCAAGACCTTTTTCTGGCGCCGTTGCCAGGGAGCATAGCTCTATTTGTTGAGTTCACTTGGGATTTTACACTATGAAGAATCTGAAAGACGCTAAGACTAAGATCATACCCTCTAAGACAAGGGGAGGTAAGGAACTGCCATCTAGCTCCGCACTTGATTCACCTTCTGTTTTGAGTAGGCTGGCGACACCACCACCTACTATTCATTCTGATATGTCGCAAGTAATTGATGATACTACTTCTGCTATAAATGAACTTTGCGATGATGCTAGTACTATGATTGATGATACTGTGCCACTAGGTGAATTTCTTGATGAACAAATTGCTAAAGCTAATGAGATTGAAACTGTTGAAACTGATGAAAATTATGAATCACCTGTTATGCCTAGCTCTCCTAGAATTGAAATGCCTAAGATACCTGATGGTTATGTTCTGGATGGGGAGATAGCTAGAGAATTTCTTTCTTGTACTGATAGAGATGATGTTAAGAAATTACTGAGTAAGCTGAAAGAAAAGGCTATGATAGAGAGAATGAAATATGATCCTAAGTTTGCTACTTCTCCTATCTTTGTTACTGATAAGGATTATGAATTCTCTGTTGATCCTGAGTTAATTACTTTGGTTGCATCTGATCCTTTTCATGGTTATGAAAATGAAACTGTTGTGGCACACCTTACCAAATTAAATGATATAGCCACCCTATTTGCTCACAACAACAACAAAGCCTTTAGTCCTAAACAAGTTGGGGTTGGCTAGAGGTGAAACCCATAAGATCTCGCAACCAACTCATGGTTCTTAAGTTGTTTCCTTTCTCATTAAAGGGTGATGCTAAGTAATGGTTTAATACTCTGGCTCCTCGTTGTGTGCGTAGTCCCCAGGATATGATATACTACTTCTCTGAAAAATATTTTCCTGCTCATAAGAAACAAGCTGCTTTACAGGAAATATTTAACTTGGTGCAATCTAAAGAATAGAATCTCCCTCAAGCTTGGGGGAGGCTTCTCCAATTACTTAATGCTTTGCCAGATCACCCTCTTAAGAAAAATGAAATACTTGATATCTTTTATAATGGACTAATCGATGCTTCTAGGGACTACCTAGATAGTTGTGCTGGTTGTGTTTTCAGGGAACGAACTGTTGGACAAGCTGAAGAACTATTGAATAATATCTTGAGAAATGCCAATGATTGGAAACTTCCTGAACCACCACCTAAACCAATTCCGAAGAAAAGAGGTATTCTATTCCTCAGTCCAGAAGATATGCAAGAAGCTAAGAAATCTATGAAGGAAAAATGTATTAAAGCTGAAAATGTTAAGAATCTACCACCTATTGAAGAAATACATGGACTTGATATCCCGACATAGGTAGTAGAGGTAAATTCTCTTCGTAGATTTGATGAAAGTGACATTCCTTATAATAAATCTGCTAGTCGGTGTCTGGATGAATTTGATAACTACATTGTTAAGCAAGAGAATTTTAATAGGAATGTTAGCAATCAATTGAAACAAAATGCTATTATGATTGATCGCTTGAGTGACTTGATGTTTAGAATTGCTAATGATGTTAAAGGCTTAAGTAAACATTCATCCATGGTTCATACTCAGTTGGAACAAGTTTCTAAGTCACCAAATGATTTGCTTAATGAAATGAACAATATAATGAATGATCGTGTTGTTAGAGTTGTGACTAGAGGAGGTAAAATGACTCAGGATCCTCTATATCCTGAAGGTCATCCTAAAAGAATTGAACAAGATTCTCAGAGGCCTAATATTGATGCACCTAGTTCATCTAAGAAGAAAAAGAAAAATAAAAATGATAAAACTTTGCATGCTTCTAGTGAACCTGTGATAGAAAAACCTTCTGAGAATCATAATGATATTTCTATTTCCGATGCTGAGACACAATCTGGTAATGAACATCCTCCTAATGATAATGATAATGATGGTGTTCATGATGCTCAACCAAACAATGATAAAGAACTTGATAATGATGTAGAGATAGAACCTGCTGTTGATCTTGATAACCCACCTCCTAAAAATAAAAGATATGATAAAAGAGATTTCATTGCTAGAAAACATGGTAAAGAAAGATAACCATGGGTTCAGAAGCCCATGCCTTTTCCATGTAAACCTCCAAAAAATAAGGATGAGGAAGACTTTGAGTGCTTTGTTGAAATGCTTAGGCCCGTCTTTTTGCACACTCGTTTGACTGATATTTTGAAAGTGCCTCCATATGCTAAATATATGAAAGGTATTGTAACTAATAAAAGGAAGATACCTGAAACTAAAATTTCCACCATGCTTGCTAATTATTCTTTTAAGGGTGGTACCTAAGAAGTTAGGAGATCCAGGAATACCTACTATACCATGCTCCATTAAAAGAAGTTATGTCAAAACTGCTTTATGTGATTTAGGAGCCGGTGTTGGTGTTATGCCTTTCTGTTTATATAGAAGACTTGATTTGAATAAGCTCTCACCTACTGAAATATCTTTGCAAATGGCTGATAAATCAACTGCTATTCCTATTGGAATTTGTGAGGATGTCCCCGTTGTGGTTGCAAATGTTACTATCTTGACAGACTTTGTTATTCTTGATATGCCCGAGGACGACAGTATGTTGATCATCCTTGGTAGACCCTTTTTGAATACTGCAGGGGCTGTTATTTCTTGCAATAAAAGCAAGGTTACTTTTCATGTGAATGGTAATGAACATACGGTTTATTTTTCAAAGAAACAAAGCTCGGTGAATGGTATCAACTCTATTGAAAAAATTGCGACAATCACTATTGGAGGTTTCGAATTTCCTCTTCCTACTATCACAAAGAAATATGAGATTCTTATTGTTGGGGAAATGCATATCCCCGTTGAGGTAACCTAGTGTTTTACAAAAATTCTTCGGTTTCATGTTACTCGGAAATAGTTTGTTAATAAGACTTGATCAACCTTATTAATGGATTCTTTTTGAGGGGTATGTGGTCGATGAATTCAGTAAGCACAACCTAGTATACCCTTCATTTACTTGTTAATGATTAGAGTTTAATAAAGTAAAATGCTATGATTTTCCTGTTTTCTGAATTATCCGTGCAATAAAAAATGGCCCAAAAATAAAAGTTCTCAGAATGCCCTGAAAATTTAGTATGATTTTGTCCTGAATATTTAAGAATTTTTGGCACTGAACACACCCTAGGGGGTACCCCTGTGAGCCACAAGCTCACAGGGCACGGCCACCCCCTGGGCGCGCCTAGTGAGCTTGTGGGTCCCACGGGGACCCCCTCACTTATTCCACCAGCCCAGCACCTTCTTCCACCTCCAAAAAAAATCAAACTTGCTCCCAAGCCCATGTTCTTGCTCATTTTTGTGAGATTCTCGATCTCCTTGCTCGGAACTCCGTTTCCGAAACTGTTTTGAGGAATTACTCCTTGGTATGTGACTCCTCCAATGCTCCAATTAGTTTTTGTTCTAGTGCTTTATACTTCGCAATTTTTTGCTGCTATGGTGACCATGTTTATGAGCTTGCATGTTGAATTTGTATGGTCCAAAGTAGTTTTGATGCATGATATAGCCTCTAGATACTTGTGAGAGTAGTTGCCATCAATCTTGTTAAGTTTTGTTCACTTTAATTTTGAGGGACTAAAAATTTCAGAAATTGTACAGAGAAAAGAAAATGCTTAGGAGGATGTTGAGAGGCTCCTCGAGCCGGAGTTCTGAGGAAACTCGGAAGAAGAAGCCCAAGTATAACCTTCCTCGTGCGGTGGAGGTGCGACTGTGCGAATTGCTGGAGATATGCCCTAGAGGCAATCATGTATGATGATATTTCCTATGTGTTTATAAATAAAGATAGTATTTGGACATTATCAATGATGTGTATCAGCAAGTACGTGACTTGTTTGTGGGACTATGCATTGTATGATGACTGTCCTAAAAGGTCCCTAGTCGAAAGGGTTGTGTGGACGCTCAGCCGACTAGACTAGTGCTACTTATAGTCTGCGTTGGTATTTCCCCGAAGAGGAGAGGATGATGCAGTACAGTAGATATAAGTATTTCCCTCAGCTAAGAACCAAGGTTATCAATCCAGTAGGAGAACCAAGCAAAATTATGTTAAGCGCACCTGCACACACAAGAGCAAACACTTGCACCCAACGCAAATAAGAGGGTTGTCAATCCTCTTAGCGGTTATTTGCAAGGATTAAATCTTATCGAGGTAAATAGATAAACTAAAATACTAATTAAAATAAAAGTAAATAAATTGCAGCAATGTATTTTTAGGTTTTTAATATATGATAAAGTAGACCGGGGGCCATAGTTTTCACTAGAGGCTTCTCTCTCGAACACATAGCATACGGTGGGTAAAATTTTTACTGTTGGGCAATTGATAGAAAAGCAAATAATTATGATGAATTCATGGCAATGTTCATGTATATAGGCATCACGTCCAAGACAAGTAGACCGACTCCTGCCTGCATCTACTACTATTACTCCACCCATCGACCACTATCCAGCATGCATCTAGGGTATTAAGTATGAAACAGAGTAACACCTTAAGCAAGATGACATGATGTAGACAAAGTAAACTCAAGCAATATGATTAAACCCCATTTTTTATCCTTAATGGCAACAATACAAATACGTGTCATGTCCCCTTTTGTCACTGGGATTGAGCACCGCAAGATTGAACCCATCACAAAGCACCTCTCCCATTGCAAGATAAATCAATCTAGTAGGCCAAACCAAATCGATAGATCGGAGAGAAATACAAAGCAATAACAATCATGCATAAAAGAGTTTAGAGAAGACTCAAATATTTCTCATGAATAATTTGATCATAAACTCACAATTCATCGGATCCCAACAAACACACCGCAAAACAAGATTACATCGGATAGAACTCCAAGAACATCGAGGAGAACATGGTATTGAAGATCAAAGAGAGAGAAGAAGCCATATAGCTACTAGCTATGGACCCGTAGGTCTGTGGTAAACTACTCACACATCATCGGAAGGGCAACAAGGTTGATGAAGAAGCCCTCCGTGATCGATTCCCCCTCTGGCAGAGTACCGGAAAAGGCCTCCAGATGGGATCGTGGAAGAACAGAGGCTTGCGGTGGCGGAAAGGTTTTCTCTTCTATCTCTCTATTGGTTTGGGAATATCTGTGAATTTATAGCGAAGGAATTAGGTCAAGAGGTGCCATGAGGGGCCCACAAGCCTGGGGGGCGCGGCCACCCCCCTAGGGCACGCCCTCCAGGCTTGTCACCTCCTCGTGAATCTTCAGATCTTCTCCCGAAGCTTCCTGGGTCTCTTCTGGTCCAGAAAAAATTAATCCAAAGTTTTTTTCTCGTTTGGACACTTTTTGGTAATGATTTTCTGAAAAGGCAAAAACAAGCAAAAAACAGCAACTAGCACTGGGCATTGAGTTAATAGGTTAGTCCCAAAAATTGATATATAATGGCATATAATTTGATACATCTCCAATGTATCTATAATTTATGAAGTATTCATGCCATATTTATAACAATTCTATATGGTTTTGGTATGATTTGATTAGAACTAACCCGGACTGACGCTGTTTTGAGCAGAACTACCGTGGTGTTGTTTTTTGTGCAGAAATAAAAGTTCTCCAAATGCAGCGAAACATTTTGACAATTTTTTTGGATGAAAAGAGACCCCCGAAGCTTCGTGGAAGGACCAGAAGCCTCACGAGGTGCTCACAAGCCACCACGGCGCACCAGGGGGTGGCGTGCCGTGGTGCCTCGTGGGCCCATCTTAGCCCATCTTGACGTGATTCCAACGCTGAAAAATCCTATAAATAGAGAAACCCCCAGAAATAACCCTAGATTTTGGACTATGCTGCCGCAAGCCTCTGTACCTTCGAAATACCATCTGGAGCCCTATTCTGGCACCCTGCCGGAGGGGGGAATCATCACCGGAGGCCATCTTCATCATCCCGGCGATCTCCATGACGAGGAGGGAGTAGTTCACCCTTGAGGCTAGGGGTATGTACTAGTAGCTATGTGTTTGATCTCTCTCTCTCTCGTGTTCTTGATTTGGCACGATCTTGATGTACCGCAAGCTTTCTTAATATACTTGGATCATACGGTGTTTCCCCCTCTCTATCTTGTTGTGATGAATTGAGTTTTTACCTTCGAGGTTTCACTTTTATCGGATTGAATGTTTTTATGGATTTGAGAACACTTGATGTATGTCTTGCATATGAATACTCGTGGTGACAATGGGGTATTATATTGATTCACTTGATATATGTTTTGGCACTCAACTCGCGGATTCCCGAGGTGACATTGGGGTAATCTATGCATAGGGGTTGATGCACGTTTTCGTCCTAACTTCTCCGGTAGAAATCTTGGGGCACTCTTTGAAGTTCTTTGTGTGGATTGAATATTATGAATCTGAAGTTGTTTGATGCATATCGAATAATCAACTCACGGATACTTGTGGTGACATTGGAGTATCTAGGTGACATTAGGGTTGGTTGATGCGTATCATATCGTGTTATTTTAGTACGAACTCAAGAGCTGTTTGTGACACTTATAGGGATGGCTCAATAGATTGATCGGAAAGGATAACTTTGAGGTGGTTTCGTACCCTACAACAATTTCTATCTTATGTTCTCCGCTAATAGGAACTTTGGAGTGATTCTTTATCGCACGTTGAGGGATTGTTATATGATCCAATTATGTTAGCATTGTTGAGAGATTGCACTAGCGAAAGTATGAACCCTAGGCCTTGTTTCTAAGCATTGCAATACCGTTTGTGCTCACTTTTATTAATTGTTACCTTGCTGTTTTTTATTGTTCGCACTACAAAAACCTATATCTACTATCCATACTACACTTGTATCACCATCTCTTCGCTGAACTAGTGCACCTATACAATTTGCCATTGTATTGGGTGTGTTGGGGACACAAGAGATTTCTTGTATTTGGTTGCAGGGTTGTTTGAGAGATACCATCTTCATCCTACACCTCCCATGGATTGATAAACCTTAGGTCATCCACTTGAGGGAAAATTGCTACTGTCCTACAAATCTCTGCGTTTGGAGGCCCAACACGAGTCTACAAGAATAAGTTGTGTAGTAGACATCATAATTGCATATAAAACATCCAAGATTGATACTATAATAGCATGGAACAATCAAAAATTACAGATACGTTGGAGATGTATCAACTAGCATATGACACGGTCGATGGCTCGGTCTCACTAGCCATGGAGCATTGGATGCTAACTGGATAATATGGACTCGGAAGGATCTGGTCGGATTCGACATAGTCGGATCCGAGTCGAGATAAGGTCCAAGTTGGACAGACCCAACTATGAGATGCAGCGATATGTCATCTATGAGTCTCTAGTACAACATACGTTCTATGTCCTAAGACCTGAGCTGGCGCATGCACTCAGGATGGTGACAGGCCTACTTTGGGCCGACCAAACGCTACTCCGTAACTGGGTAGTTATAAAGGTAGGTTTCGGGCTTGTCCAGACCCATGCTGCGAGACATGGTCGAGCAAGATGGGATTTGCCCCTCCGATCAGGAGAGATATACTCTGGGCCCCTCGTGTGATCCGACCAAGATAAGCATGGCCATGCGACAAGGATTATGAGATAATCCGGTTTGTGGTCGGCATCACTGGAACGAGAAAGAAGCCGGGCTAGCACAAGGATGACAGACTCGCCTTGAGCCCGACAACATATATCGTGTGGCAAAGGGAACAGAAATGTGACATGTTGTACAGGTTCGCCAACCGGCTTCATTGTCTACTTGGTGGTCGGCACGCCTTGCTAGAGGCCGCTACCAACCGAGCAGGTCAGAGGTGATCCGACCTGCGACCGAGTCGACTTGAACCTAAGGGGTCGCGCGCTTAAGGGAAGGAACCTGTGAGGTTGGGTCCGCCTCCACGAGTCAGATGTGATCCTACTCGGACTCGGATCCAGGCCGAATAGACTTTAGGCTTTAGGATCCGTGCGAGGCCCAAGTGTTGAGCCCGCGATGGATGCCTATATATAGTGGAGGTGCGGCACACTCATTTGGTTGATCGCTTCGGCGCCGTCATTAGGGATTTGCATGTGTTGCAACTAGCCACTTCCACTCGCCGTCGGTTGTGTGATCGGACCTAGCAGTCCGCTGCACGACGTTCCTCCTGCATGCGTGGATACCGTTAGATGCGGTGCACTTGCGCCGCTCTGGCGAACCTGTACGTGGGATCCGATCGGCTACATGGGAGATCGACGAGGAGGAGACGACTCCGGAGACGAGCTGCCCCAACTCTACTTCCGCTGCACGGCACTGCACGTCTAGTGGTAACGATCCGTGATCCATTCCCGTAGCATGTTCCTGGTTGTTCCACGCTTAGGAAAATTTTAATTTGCAGTCGACGCACCCTACCGTAGATCCCAATAGTGGTATCAGAGCCTCTGCTATAGGATTTGGATTCAGATCGGATGCATATTAGATATGTGGAGGCGGTAGATGAGATCTGTTGTCATTTATGAGATCGGCTATGTGCACGGTTGATGAGATCAACTACATATGGGGATCGATGTGGCTATGTTTTTTGATGATCGGAATCGATAAGGTCGTGACACAACCTACCCCTACCGGTCGGTTTCCGCCATCGGGGTTAATAGTGAAACGTAAATCCGAATTGGATTCGCGATGATCGATAAGATCGGTCAGATCAGAAAATTCGGCGTGATAGTACAGATGCGATCTGTGATTTCCGTATGCGTAGCGCCTTGTATTTCGCCTTGTATGCGTAGCGCCTTGTATTTCGTACACGATCACTCAAACCGGTAGAATGCGATTCTATGCATAACTTTGTTTTGCAGGTTTGGTGTGAATAGTAAGGCTCATGTATATGTGATGCATGTGTGTAAATTATACATGGCCTGCGTGTCATGATCTGTCAGCCGGCAGGAGCCAAAGTGCTGTCATTATAATGTATAACGACCTGCGTGTCGACTTGTGATTCTGTGTAAAATTCATTACTAGTTGTAGTACTTGGAGGACAGAGATCAAGTTCGAGGCTTTGGCGTCCCGGCGTGACGGATAAGATGGAGTGCCGACCTGGTCATTGGAGTTGGAGCCGGCCTGGAAGGACGTCCATGAAGGAGCCATACTATTTCACAATATATGTTTATTTGTGATTGTTATGCTTCTTGTTTCTATGCATGTTAATATGGTAGAAAGATCCCTCATTAATATCAAGCGAATTGCCATCCCCGATGTTGCACCTTCGCACGTCAAGTAATTCTAGTAGTGGGCTCATATAATTGGGGTGCTACTAGGTGTCCTTGAACTGAAGGGTTCGTGTCGGACACGGACATGCACTGCATCAGGATAACTTGACAAGGCTATCAAAACGGTTTTGGGCCTTGTGGCAAAGAAGGTTGGGAGCCGGGTTATAAGATGCCTACCCGACCGACAGGAGTCATATAGTGATACGATTAGCAAGGAGTTGCTTACCGGATAGGCACATTGGCTAGAAGTGATGCTAAAGCTCACTAGTCGCATGCGCTAGTCGGATCCTGAATCACTGAGAGTTTGCCGAGGGATGCTGACTTCAGTGGGAGTATTTCTGTTTAAGGCTTAAATTACTCTACATAAACACATTGCTTAGTGATTGCATATTTTTTTGTTGTAGATCAATGACACCACCTGCTCAACCCAACTTTGCATTGAAATCAATCTTGGAAAAGGATAAACTTAATGGAACAAACTTTACCACCTAGTATAGAAATTTGAGAATTGTTCTCAAGCAGATAAGAAGGAACATGTTCTAGAGGATCCACTTCCAGAGGAACCTGCTGATAATGCTAATGCCACAACCAGGAATGCCTACCAGAAACTCGTTAATGAATCAACGGAGATCAGCTGTCTGATGCTGGCTTGTATGGAGCCCGATTTGCAACAGCATTTCGAAAACATTGAGGCTTACGATATGATCGAGAGTCTCAAGAGCATGTTTCAGACATAGGCTAGGACCGAAAGGTTCAACGTCTGGCGATCCTTGATGGATTGCAAGCTGTAGGAAGGTGACCCACTGAGCCCGCATGTGATCAAGATGATTGGATATGTGCAAGCTTTCGATCGGTTAGGCTTCCCTCTCTTGGATGAGCTAGCTACAGATGCAGTTCTGGGTTCTCTTCCACCTAGCTATGGGACGTTCATTTCGCACTATCATATGCACGGTATGGATAAGAAGCTCACTGAATTGCATGGGATGCTCAAGGTGGCAGAGCAGGATATTAAGAAAGGCACACATCAAGTGTTGATGGTGTAGAAATCGGCTAAGTTTAAGAAGAGTTGGTCCAAGAAGAAGGCTAAGGCAAAGGGCACGGAGACGGTAACCTCCGCCGCTGAGCCAAAGTCAGGACCAGACTCGAAGACCATTTGCTATCATTGCAAGGAAACTGGCCATTAGAAGAGGAACTATAGCAAGTGGCTTGCTGAGCATGGCAAGAAGGCCAGAAATGCTTCTTCAAGCAAAGGTATACTTGTTACATATGTTATAGACATTTACCTTGCTGACATACCTAGTAGCTCTTGGGTATTTGATACCGGATCGGTTGTTCATATTAGCAACTCGATGCTGGGGCTGGTAAGAACTAGGCGTGTGGCACAAGGGGAGATTGACATCAGGGTCGGCAACAAAGCAAGTGTTGCTGCGTTGGAGGTCGGCACGATGCAGCTCCAGCTTCCTTCCGGATTCATTATGGAATTGAATAATTGTTATTACATTCCTGCACTTAGTTGGAACATTATATCTGCCTCATGTTTGATGAGTCAGGGTTATGAATTCAATTTAAAGGACAATGGTTGTTCGATGTTTTTGAGTGGTATGTTCCACGGCTATGCACCCATAGTTGATGGGCTATTTATTTTGAATTTGGAAATGGAACCTATCTATAATATGAATGTCAAGAGGCATAAGCCTAATGAGATAAATCTGACATACTTCTGGCATTGCCGGCTTGGACATATTAGTCTGAAACGCATGAAGAAGCTCCATGATGATGGACTTCTAACTTCGGCCGACTTCAGGTCGTACGAGACATGTGAATCATGCTTGCTCGGCAAGATGACTAAGTCTCCTTTTGCAAAGAGTTGCGAGAGGGCGTCCGAACTGTTGGAGCTTATACACAGCGATGTGTGTGGTCCAATGAGCACAACTACCAGAGGTGGCTATCAGTACTTCATGACTTTTACCGACGACTTGAGTAGATATGGATATATCTATTTAATGAGGCACAAGTCGAAAACTTTTGAAAAGTTCAAAGAGTTTCAGAACGAGGTTGAGAATCAGCTCGGTAAGAGTATAAAGCTTCTACGATCTGATCGTGGAGGTGAGTACATGAGCCAGGAGCTTGATGATCATCTGAAAAGCCAAGGTATAGTACCCCAGCTCACACCTTAGGGCACACCACAGAGAAATGGCGTGTCAGAATAGAGGAATCATACCTTGTTAGGCATGGTTCGATCTATGATGAGCAAATCGGATTTACCCTTGTCATTCTGGGGATACGCTCTAGAAACTGCAGCTTTTACACTCAATAGAGTACCATCAAAATCCGTAGACAAGACACCACATGAGATGTGGACTGGGAAGAGTCCCAAGTTGTCTTTTCTAAAGATTTGAGGTTGTGAAGCATTCATCAAGCGACTTATGTCGGACAAGCTTACACCCAAGTCGGATAAGTGCATATTTGTGGGATGTCCGAGGGAAACCTTGGGATATAGCTTCTACAACCATGAAGAGAACAAAGTGTTTGTTGCTCGGAACGGGGTCTTCCTTGAGAAAGAGTTTCTCGGGCGGGAAGCCAGTGGGAGGCAGGTGCAACTCGAAGAAGTTCGAGAACCACTTGGGGACAACTCGGCTGGTGATGCGATCATACCGGAGTCTATCACGGAACCCGAGGTGGAAGCGGCACCGGAACCACGGAAGTTGGAAAGATTGCGCAGAGTGCGCGATGTGTTGTTGCTGGAAAGCGACGAGCCGGCTATGTATGCGGAAGCGATGGTGAGCCCGGATTCTGAGGCATGGCTGGAGGCCATGAGGTCCGAGTTAAAGTCCATGGTTGAAAATCAAGTCTGGGACTTGGTTGACCCGCCGCCTGGCGTCACTGCCATTGGTTGCAAATGGGTCTTTAAGAAGAAAACCGATGTGGATGGAAATGTTCAGATCCACAAAGGTCGGCTTGTCGCTAAAGTTTATGGACAAGTTCAAGGAATTGACTATGACGAGACCTACTCACTGGTAGCGATGCTGAAGTCGGTGAGGATCGTACTAGCTATAGCTGCATATTTCGATTACAAGATATCGCAGATGGATGTCAAAACGGCTTTCCTTCATGGAAATTTAACCGAGGACGTGTATATGATACAGCTTGAGGGTTTTGTCGATCCAACTAGCGCTAGTAAGGTATGCAAGCTCAAGAGATCCATTTATGGGTTGAGGAAAGCATCTCGGAGCTGGAATATTCGTTTTGATAAGGTCGTCACTGGTCTCGGTTTCATCAAAAGCGAAGAGAACTCTTGTTTATACAAGCAGTTGAGTGGGAGCTCGGTAGTGTTTTTGATCCTGTATGTGGATGACATATTGCTGATCGGAAACGATGTTTTGATGCTGAACTCGGTCAAGGAATCATTGAATGGAAAGTTTTCGATGAAGCACCTCGGTGAAGCAGTTTACATATTGGGCATTAAGATCTATAGAGATAGATCGAGGAGGCTGCTCGGCTTAAGCCAGAGCACGTACATAGACAAAGTGTTGAAATGGTTCAACATGAGTGAGGCCAAGAAGGGGTTCTTGCCTGTCTCACATGGTATAAGGCTAAGAGAGACTCAGAGTCCTTCGACATATGATGAGCGAAGCAGGATGAGTCGGATTCCGTATGCCTCGGCAATCAGATCGATCATGTATGCCATGATATGTACACGGCCCGATGTTGCTTTTGCAATAAGCTTAACAAGCAGATACCAGGCCAACCCAGGTGAGAGTCACTGGGCGGCGGTAAAGACTATTCTGAAGTACCTGAAAAGGACTAAAGAGATGTTCCTAGTTTATGGAGGTGAGGAGGAGCTCTGCGTAAAGGGTTACGCCGATGCTAGTTTCCAAACATACAGAGATGATTGTCGATCATAGTCCGGATTCGTGTATGTCATGAACGGAGGAGCAATGAGCTGGATGAGTTCCAAGCAAGATACGGTGGCTGATTCTACCACAGAAGCCAAATACATTGTGGCTTGTGAAGCTGCAAAGGAAGGTGTTTGGATCCGGAACTTTCTAGATGATCTTGGTGTTTTCCCAACCTTGGTAAAACCGTTCGACCTTTATTGTGATAATTCTGGCGCCATCGCACAGGCCAAGGAGCCGAGGAATCACCACAAGACTAGACACATAGATCAGAAATATCTGATACGAAAGATCATAAAGAGTGGTGATGTAGAGTTATGCAAAATTCACACGGATGCAAATGTTGCAGATCCGTTGACTAAGCCGCATCCACAACTGAAGCATGAGGGGCACGTTAGAGCTATGGTCATACGATGTCTATTTGATTGACTCTATTGCAAGTGGGAGACAGTTGGAGATATGCCCTAGAGGCAATCATGTATGATGATATTTCCTATGTGTTTATGAATAAAGATAGTCCTTGGACATTATCAATGATGTGTATCAGCAAGTACGTGACTTGTTTGTGGGACTATGCATTGTATGATGACTGTCCTAAAAGGTCCCTAGTCGAAAGGGCTGTGTGGACGCTCAGCCGACTAGACTAGCATATGACATGGTCGATGGCTCGGTCTCACTAGCCATGGAGCATTGGATGCTAACCGGATAATATGGACTCGGAAGGATCTGGTCGGATTCGACATAGTTGGATCCGAGTCGAGATAAGGTCCGAGTTGGACAGACCCAACTATGAGACGCAGCGATATGCATCTGTGAGTCTCTAGTACAACATACATTCTATGTCCTAAGACGTGAGCTGGCACATGCACTAGGGATGGTGACAGGCCTGCTTTGGGCCGACCAAATGCTACTCCGTAACCGGGTAGTTATAAAGGTAGGTTTCTGGCTTGTCCAGACCCATGCTGCGAGACATGGTCGAGCAAGATGGGATTTGCCCCTCCGATCACGAGAGATATTGTTGGGCCATTGGGAACCGGGGTACCACGGCCCGTCTGCCTGCGGCCCAAGAAGTGACGCTTGGCGAAGGCCCAAGACGCGGCCCAACCATGGGCGCCGCAAAGAGAAGACACCTCGCAAGGCGCCAGCCACACGAGGACCCCTACTCAAGGAGCAAACCACCAAGACTTAGCCGCAACAGCGGCAGGAAGCCTCGCGAGGCCCCCTCATGAGGCGGCCTCCCGAGGGGGCCACTCGAGGTGGCCGCCCGAGGCCATCCGAGCCTGACGCCAGCCGCGCGGTCCTATGCCCACCACGTGGGTGACGTGCTTGGCGGCGAACGGCGGCAGAGGCCGCGCCAGCGAGCGCGGATAGAGAGGGTTTCCTCTTTGGTGCTAAAGGGGCAGCACCAGCTGCCCTCCTCCAAAGCAAATCCCAAGGACTGCCCGTTTGGTGAAAGAATACCAAGATGACGATGCGCGTAGGGCAGAGGTCATCATCGAGCCCACCGACGCGTCATGGATAGCAACCTTGCAGGCGAAGACCATCTTTTGTCAGGATAAGCCTGGGCGCCTGTCCCCTTTCAAAACCCGCCAATGTGTGGCTGCCCTTCCCGCCAAGCTTTTCAGGCGAAGAGGACCAAGGGCGGCTATAAAAGGGGCAGCGCTGCCATTGTAGAGGGGATCAGTTCCTTTGTCTCCTACCTTGTACGCGAGGACTCTCTTGCCCACAATAATCCCAACACAAGCTGGAGTAGGGTTTTACACCGCAAGGTGGCCCGAACCTGGGTAACCGCGGTGTCCCCTGTCGTGCCCCGCGTTAGCGTGCTCTCGCCGTAGCCTCGCTGTGGTCACCCTTGGATCGGTACGATAAGCTTGCCCCCAGTGTTTGAACCTTTGGGTCCCCGGAGCCCCGATTCCAACATTTGGCGCACCAGGTAGGGGGCTAGCTTCGGTTCTCCCCACTTCCTCACCGCCATGGCCGACGCTCGTCGTGAGTGCTACGCGCGCAGAGCTGCTAGGGTGGCCCAGACAGAGCCGGTCGCCCGTGACAACCGTGAACGCCGCGCCGCGGCTGCCGCCACCGACCCCGCTGCAAGGGAGCAGCAGGCGTCCTCCCTCCACCCGTCCGTGTAGCCGGATGGCCACACCGCCACGGCCTTCTCACTCGCCCGCTGTGACGCGCCGGCCCCGCAGGCCGCGCTGCTCATGGCGCGCGAGATCTTGCGTTACCGCCCCACCGACGCCGGCTACGACTCCTGGCTCGCCAGCATCACCGAGCTCATCAACGCCGCCGGAGACGCCCTGGCGCCCTCTCACTCGCTCCACCCTCCGGCGTCTCGCGCCGGGGACGTGGCGCATGGTGCGCTGCCGTCGCCTCCTCGACGTGCGGGCGCGTGAGCCGTCCCGTGGTGCGTCTTTGCCGGACCATGGCGAGCCTAGCTGCCAGATCATCCGGCGCGCGCCGCCCGACGCGCACGTGCTCCTCGAGCGGCAGCGCCAGCGCTAAGACAGGACCATCCAGGAGGTCGCAGCCGCCGGCCGCCAGAACCGTGCCGCCCTCGCTGGTGGCGTTCCCTCCAGCTGCGAGGGCTGCCGCGCCTTCACCCACGAGCTGTGCTGCGTGGTGTGGCCCACCAAGTTCAAGCCGGACCTGCCTCCACGCTACGATGGCACCCCAACCCCGCAGAGTTCCTGCAGCTCTATGCCCTGAGCATCGAGGCAGCGAACGGTGACGACAAGGTCATGGCGAACTGGTTTCCCATGGCCCTCAAGGACGGCCCGCGCTCGTGGCTCATGAACCTCCTGGAAGTGTCCATCTCCTCGTGGGCCGAGCTCTGCCGGCAATTTGTCGCCAACTTCAAGGGCACACACGAGCGCTCCCTCACGCTCAACGACTTGCGCGCCGTTTGCTAGCGCCCTGACGAGACTCTCCGCAAGTACATCCAGCGCTTCAGCCAAGTGCGCAACAAGATCCCGCGTGCCTCCGAGGCCGCCATCATCTCCGCGTTCTCCTCCGGCATCGCGGACGTCTGGATGCGCGAGAAGCTCACCATCAATGACGAGCTCGACTCCGTGCTTGATCCGTTCGACCTTGCGGACAGGTGAGCCAAGGCTGAAGAAGGCCGTCTCTTCACCCACAATGACCCCGACGCGGCGCCAGACGCCGCCAAGGCCAAGAACAAGGACGCCAAGCACAAGGGCCCTACCATGCTCGAGGCGGAGCCCGAGCAGAAGCACGGCCATGAGCGTGACGAGCCCAAGAAGGACAGCTGCCCTCTCTGCGCCTACCACAACTCGCACTCCCACAACACTAAGGACTGCCATGAGCTCAAGTTGCTTCGTGACGAGCGCTTGGGCCGCCGCGGTGACCGCAACGATCGCGGCGTCAGCCGCGGAGGTGGCCGCCATGGCAACCGCTGGGGAGACCGCAACAACAATAGCAACTTCCGGCAGGGCTGGTGCGACCAGCCTCGCGAGGCCAACCCTCAGGCCAACGCCGCTCTTCCACCGCTTTCGCCGCCACCTCGAAGGAACGACGACAACCAGCCTGACGAGGGCGCTGGGGGCTACCAGGAGCCTTGCGGAGTGGCTTGCATCCTCGGTGGGGCCCTGGCTCCCGCGTCCAACCGCCACTTCAAGTTGTTCTCTCGCGAGGTGAACGCTGCCATCCCGAGGCCTGAGGCCTCTCGGCCCCTCAAGTGGTCGCAGTACGCAATCACTTTCGACTCCAAGGATCACCCCAAGTCTTCAAGCGCTGCGGGCACAATCCCCATGCTATGCACCCCCACCATCAGCAATGTCGCCATCACCAAGACGCTCATCGACGGAGGCACTGGCCTCAACGTGATCTCCATCAAGACCTTCGAGCAGCTCCAAGTGCCTTACGAGCAGCTGATGCCGACTAGGCCCTTCTTCGGAGTGACTGACGGCTCCACCATTCCTCTGGGGCAAGCGCGTCGTCCCGTGACCTTTGGCACCCGCAAGAACTACCACACTGAACTCATTGACTTCGACGTGGCACACATCGGCCTACCGTACAACGCCATCTTGGCTACCCAGCGCTCGCCAAGTTCATGGCGGTGACCCATCACGCCTAC
Organism: Elymus sibiricus; assembly: GCA_039707655.1. NCBI lineage: Eukaryota > Viridiplantae > Streptophyta > Magnoliopsida > Poales > Poaceae > Elymus > Elymus sibiricus. The sequence goes on from CM077676.1 coordinate 292,745,301, forward strand.
AACGTCCTCAAGATGTCGGGCTGCAGCGGCATCATCACCGTCTGCTGTGATGAGAAGGACGCGGTTCGCTCCCTCGAGAGCGCCTACAAGGTTGCCGCCACTGCCTACCCTGCCAACGAGGACGATGCCGCGCCTCATGAGGCCGCACCCGCGAAGAAGAAGCAACTGTTCTCTCAGGACCGCGCCAAGATGAAGAAAGTGTCGGTGGACGGCACTGGCTCAGGCCCTGCCTTCACCATCGGCACCGGCCTGTCTCCCTCATAGGAAGACGCGCTCGTCACCTTCCTTCGGGCAAATTCAGACATGTTCACCTGGACAGCTTCTGATTTGTCCGGTGTGCCGAGGGAGGTGATCGAGCACCACTTAGCAGTGTGCCCCAACGCACGCCCCGTAAAACAGAAGGTACGGTGCCAGGCGCCAGAGAAGCAAGAGTTCATCGTCAAAGAAGTTCAGAAGCTACAAGAAACTGGAGTCATCCGTGAGGTGCGCCACCCCGAATGGCTTGCCAACCCAGTCGTGGTGCCCAAGAAGTGCGGCAAGGAGCGAATGTGCATCGACTTCACGAGCCTCAACAAGTTCTGCCCTCAAGATCCCTTCCCGCTGCCTCGCATCGACCAGATCGTGGACTCCACCGCCAGGTGTGAGTTGCTATGCTTCCTAGATGCCTTCTCAGGCTACCACCATATCAAGATGGCAACTGAAGACGTGGAGAAAACGGCCTTCATCACCCCCTGTGGCATATACTGCTACATTTGCATGCCCTTCGGCCTCAGGAGCGCCGGAGCCACCTTCCAGAGGCTGATGCGCATCGCCTTGGGGCCCCAGATGAGGAGAAATGCTGAGGCCTATGTTGATGACATCGTGGTCAAGACTCGTGAAGCCTGGTCCCTCATCGCGGATCTTGAAGAAACGTTCAACAACCTACGCAAGGTCAACCTCAAGCTCATCCCAGACAAGTGCATCTTCGTAGTTCCTTTCGGCAAGCTGCTTGGCTTCCTGGTCTCCCACCGCGGCATCGAGGCCAATCCCGAGAAGATCAAGGCCATCGAGAAGATGCATCCTCCCCAGAACCTCAAGGAAATGCAGCGCTTGGCGGGATGCATGGCCTTGCTTGGGTGATTCATCTCCAAGTTCGGCGAGCGAGCCCTGCCATTCTTCAAGCTCATGAAGAGATCTGGCCCCTTCAAGTGGACTCCCAAGGCCGATGCAGCCTTTGAAGGCCTCAAGAGGTATCTCACGAGCCCGCCGATCATGGTCGCACCATGCTCTCGCGAGCCCTTGCTCCTATACTAGGCAGCCATTCCCCAGACGGCCAGCGCGGCCCTGGTGGTAGTTCGAGAAGAGCGCATCTGCGCATAGAAGAAGCCTGCCACACCGGCACCACTCGAGGTCGCGTCGTCGCCTGCTGAGGTCTCGCCTCAAGAGGCCCCATGGCGCGCCGCCTCCCGAGGCCGCGCCTCCACCTGCCGAGGGTCCTCCTCAGGAAGCCTCCGATGAGCCACCTCGCGAGCCACATCCCGAGCCCTTCGAGCCTCATGAGCCTCTCGGGCCCTTCGGAGAGCAAGCTGCCATGGAAACTACATGCCTCGTCGAGCACCCTGTGTACTTCATCAGCACTGTGCCGCGGGATGCGCGTGAGCGCTACCCCATGCAGCAGAAGCTCCTCCTCGCACTCCTCGTCGCCTCCAGGAAGCTGCGCCACTACTTCCAGGGCCATCCCATCAAGGTGATCTCGTCTTACCCCCTGGAGCAAGTCCTACGCAGCCCCAATGCCGCTGGCCGCGTCGCCGAGTGGAACATTGAGCTGCAGGCCTTCGAGCTAGAATTCTGCACCACAAGGGTGATCAAGGGTGTAGCCCTAGCTGATTTCGCAGCGGAATGGACGGATCCACACTAGGAGGAGCCTCGCGAGGATGAATCCCTCTTGCCTGGTGATGAGGTGTCTGGCGGCTGGACCATGCACTTTGATGGCGCCTTCTCCCGGCAGGGCGCGGGGGTTGGCGTCATGCTCACTTCACCGACAGGAGACAAGCTCTACTACGCTGTCCAACTCTGCTTCAAGCACGACGACAAGGTCTCCAACAACATCGCGGAGTACGAAGGCCTCATCGTCGGCCTCAAGGCTGCTTTTGCTCTCGGCATCAAGCGCCTCACCATCAAGGGCGATTCGCAGCTCCTCGTCAACTTCTCCAACAAAAGCTACAAGCCCAAGGAAGAGCACATGGCCGCCTATCTAGAAGAGGTACGCAAGCTCGAGAAGCGTTTCCTTGGCCTGGAGCTCCAGCATGTCCCCCGCGGCAGCAACAAGGAAGACGACGACATCGCCAAGCGAGCATCTCGCCGCGAGCCTCAAAGCCCCGGTGTCTTCGAGGAAAGGCTCCTGAAGCCATCAGCTACACCACCTGCCGTGAGCACCACGCTGCTTCATGAAGAGCTCCCACCCGCACCACCCATGGGCGCACCAGACTGTGGCCCAGCCTCAGGCGCCCGCTTGCTGCTGGCGCTGGAGCCTCAAGTGGATAGCTGGGCCACTGAGTTCAAGGCCTACTTGCTTCATGGCAACCTCCCGGAGAAGGACTCAGAGGCAGAGCGTGTGGTTCGCCAAGCCATCGCTTACTGCTTGAAGGATGGCGAGCTATACCGCAGGTGCCCCAATGGCGTCTCGCTGCGGTGCATCTCTGAAGAACAAGATCGCGAACTGCTTGCCGACATCCATGGAGGAGACTGTGGCCACCACTCTTCATCACGCACCCTTGCCGGCAAGGTGTTCCGCAGCGGCTTCTACTAGCCCACCGTGCTTCATGACGCCACCGAGCTGATCCAATCCTGTGAAGCTTGTCAATTCCATGCCAAGCAAATCCACCAGCCGGCGCAAGACCTCCAGACGACCCCCCTCTCGTGGCCCTTCGCGGTCTGGGGGCTGGACATCCTGGGTCCCTTCCCATGCGTGGCCGGCGGCTACCGATACTTCTATGTTGCCATCAACAAGTTCACCAAGTGGGCGGAGGTCGAGCCTATCCGCACTATCCCGGTAGGATCTGCCGTCAAGTTCATCAAGGGCCTCATGAGCCGCTTTGGCGTCCCCAACCACATCATCACTGACAACGGCTCCCAATTCACAAGCGGCTTCTTCAAGTCATATTGCGCCAGCCTCGGCACGCAGATCTGCTACACCTCTGTGGTGCACCCGCGAAGCAACGGCCAGGCCGAGCATGCCAACGCTGAGGTCCTCAAGGGCCTCAAGACAAGAAGCTTCAAGAAAAAGCTCGAAGCCTGCGGCAAGGGCTGGCTTGACGAGCTACAGTCTGTGCTATGGTCAATCTGCACGATAACAACCAAGCCTACTGGCGAGACTCCCTTCTTCCTCGTCTACGGAGCTGAAGCAGTCCTTCCTTCTAAGCTCAAGCACCTTCGATGAGGCTCATCAGGATGGCTTGCGAGAGGCCGACCTGCTGCTCCTCGAGGAAGCCCGTCGCCAGGCCACCCTGCATGCCGCAAGATACCAGCAGGCTTTGCATCGCTATCATAGCCGCAACATACACCCATGCACTCTTGAAGCTGGCGATCTCATCCTGAGAAGGATCCTCTCCAAAGAGGGACTCCAAAAACTCTCACCCATGTGGGAAGGTCCTTTTAGGGTTGCTCATGTCTCCCGGCCCAGCGCTGCCCGGCTGGAGACGGAGGAGGGTGTTCCAGTGCCCAACACATGGAACATCCAACACCTCCGCAAGTTCTACCCGTGACCCTCACGCGTACGAGCGAAATGGAGCTGTAGACGCTCCAGAGCCTCTCATTGCGTTCGCTTGATGGGCCTGCGAGAGCTCCCGCCCACGCCCCAGTGGAAGCCCCATGCTAAGCGCTGGCGGAACGATCAAACTGAGGGTGCCCCCCGGGCTGCACCAACCTCAAGCTGACCCATGCCAGACACGGCAGCCGCATCCCCTTTCGTTTTGTAATGAACTTTGTTATTCTACTTCAGTAAAGCTTCATTTTTGAGATATTATGTGTTTGGTAAGTTATTTGCTTCAGGAGTCGTGCGCGCTCATGATCTCCCTCCTGTTCATCGCGCGAGCGGGGGCTGGACACGGTGCCTATGCTTGGGTGAGTCCCAGCAGTGCCACAAAACCCAAGTGATCGAGCTCTGGCTCGCGGGCCTGCTCCCGTGCACGCCACCTCACCAAGGTCCTTGGTGTCTTGTCTCCTCGCGTGACGCCCACGAGCAAGCCAGCATGCGTGCACTGCTCCCCCGTTTGTGAAAATCTTCGACATGCAGTTTTATCAGGAATGAGGCGCACAAAAGGCCTTGCGAGCGCTGCCTCGCGAGGTAATGAGACGCCTCCGTAGGCCCTTAGGAAGCCTCGCGACCGCTGCCTCGCGAGCCAACTTGCAGCGGCTGTCTCCACCAAATGCTAGCCCGAGGCCTCACGAGAAAGACCCTCGCGAGGTGCACTCCGCGGCCACAACACGCCAAGCGACACTCGCGAAAAAGCTAAGTACAAAAACACCTCACGAGCCGCTCTCGGTGCCTCTCAAGATCTCCTCTCCCCGCGACCTCACTGAGTGTTGATGTTTCCTCCTCCGCGCAAGCCGCTTGCACGTCAAAGGGGGGCTTCTTGAGCATCGCGCCTCAGGAGCCCTTACTGCCTCTCAGTGCCCTACACCTCCTGGCCTTTTCCAGGCACGCGACCTGACATACCAACGATGGCTGTAGCCCGCTCGGGGGCTGGGTCCTGGCGACGTAGAGCACCAAGGCAAGCAAAGAAAGGAAAATAGGCCTCACGAGAGGGCCTCGCAAGGAGTACACATCATACATTGCAGCAAATCATAAAGTACTTAAACGCAAATGCCACGTTTTTACGCCCCATGGGGCTACGTCAATGTGACATAGGATAAACGAAGAGGAAGGGCCTAGGAAGTCGTGGCGTCACCATCATCGCCGTCATCACCTTCACCGTCGTCGCCCTCGACTCTGCTGGAGCTCTCGCTGCTGCCATGGGAGAACTTCGCGAGCAGGGCGTCCACGTGGTCCTCCACCGCCCTCCCGAGGCCGTCGCGGAGCTCTTCGGGGATAGGGTCCATCACCCTATCAAAGTCGAAGTTGGGGTCAGCGTGGAGGAGATGGCTGAAGATGCGCGTCGCCGCCTAAAAGAGGAGGTCGCGGCATTCATCTTCAATGATGCCGTTCACCCTCTTGGCACCAGCCTCGAGCCGCTCCACGAGCTTGGTGAAGAAGTTGATGTAGCTCTTGTCGTGGGTCACGCGGGGGCCCTCGAGCCTCTCCTTGCAGATGGTGGCCAGGGCAGCGCGGGCCCGAAGCTGGAGGGAGCGGAACATCTTGGCACGCTCATGTTCCCGCCCCCGTGCCCGATCTGCCTCCAGCCTCGCCTGCTTGACGACATTGGAGATGCCTCCCACCTGCTGCTGGAGGGAGGCTAGCTACGCCTCGGCGTCGGCCTTGGCCTGCAGCACGGTCTTCCGCCGGGTCTCCGCCTCCGTCAGGAATTTCTTGAGGCCCTCGATCTCCTTCTGGAGCTCCTCGAGCTTCTCCTTGAAGCGGTCCTCCTGGATCTTCAGCTTCTTGCTGTGCTCTGCAATGACCGCCAGGCGGTTCTTCTCTATCTTTGCATCGGCGTCCTCCTGGGCTTTCTTCTCCTTGGCCTCCAGCTAAGCATTGGCCCTCTCCATGCGCCGGTTGTAGGCGTCCTGGGCGACAGCCACCTGGCGGTCCAGCGTCTCCAGGCGCTCGTGCTCCGTGGCCTGCTCGGTCGTCGTCCGCGCGAGCTTCCGCTCGCAGATTGTGAGGTCCGCCTCATGGGCCGCGAGCTCCTCTACGCGAGCGGTGATGGCGCTATCCCACGTCTGAAGCAGCTGCTCCTGCGCGGCGTGCTGCTCCTGGAGCTCCTTCGTGTGGGCCTCCGCCTCCTCACGGTGCTTGTTGGCCGCGTCGGCCTCCTGGAGGGCGCTCTCAAAGACCTCCTTCGCCTCGGCGGCGGCCTTCTCGTGCTTCTCCCGCGCAGCCTCGTCCTGACGCCGGCCCAGCTTGATGGCGACTTCGAGTCGGCGCCACCCCTCAGCAAGGCGCATGCGCTCCTCGGCAAGGCACGCCTCCCCCGCCTGGAATTTTGCCTCGAGCTGGCCCAGAGCTGCCCTGGCACTCCGCAAGACCCCACGCTTGAGCAGGGTGCGGCTGCTCATGAGTGTCAGAGCCCAGGCCGGCTCTGACTCCTCGCCGCCCTCCGCCATCATGGCCTGGGAAGGACCGGAGTCGTTCGTTAGGAGCGGGGGGCTTGCCAGAGCCTCCTCCTCCTCTTGCTGCGGCGGCGCACCCCACGGGCTCGTCATGCCCGCGGCCGGGGCCTCGCGCACCGGCGAGTGCTGGGGGCTTCCCGAAGCGCCTCCGGCATCTACGACGCTCGGCAGGGGAGTTGGCACCTCCGCCTCCTCCATCACTGTGTCCGCTTCCGCAGCAGACACCTCGGGAGCCACAGTGCCTCCTCCGGAGGCCGCCTCCCGAGGCTCGACGTGCTCGGCCCCAGGAGCCACGTTCGCATGCGGCTCCGGAAGCACCGCTTGCTCCTTCTCCACCTTCACACGCTCCACTTCAGCATCGGGGCGGCGGGTGGCCTCTTCACGCCCCTCGGCACCTGCGGTAGGCGTCGGGGCCCCCTTCGAGCTAGGGGTCTTGTTCGTCTTCTTCTTCTTCTCCGTGGATGTCCTGCGTGAGGCAAGGACTCAGCCCCGGATTGTGAGACAAAATGCAGAAGAAAAGGGCGAGGTGGGCACTTACTCGTCATTAGCCACCCACTTCCTCTTCTTCAAGACCGGCGGTGGGTGGCTCCCACTATTGCCTTCATGAGGCTCCCTCGTGGGGTCGCCTCTCGGGGTGACCTCCCGAGGCTCAGCCGCCCCGTCCTTGGCACCGTCCTTCTCGGCGGGGAGCTTGGTGGCCCCGCCTTCCGCGCCGGCCTCCTCCTCGGCGGGCTTAGTGCCCCCACCACTGGTGTCGACCTCCTCAATGCGCGGCTCACCAGCCAGCGCACTGGTGTTCCCTTCGCCTCCCGTGCCGGCAGGCCGGGAGGGCTCAACTCTGAATCGTGCGTCGTCGTCCTCCTCCTCCTCCTCGAGGTCGCAGATGAGTTGGCAGCGGCTTCGCATGGTCGGCCCGCCGTCGCTCCCCTCCGCTGCGCTTGCCGAGGCCTCTGTGTCGCCGCGGTCTCCCGAGCCGGGGACCACCACGATCAGGTTCTCACGGGGCCCCTCGAGGCCCTCCGGCATCAGGCCCCACTGGTCGAAGACAGGCATCTCCGTGACCAACTACTTCGTCTCCTTGTAGCGGTACAGCGGGAGCGCGTCCTTGGACGGATCCTCCGCACTGCCGCCGAGCAGGATCACCATGATCCCTTCCAGCACCTCCTTCTTCAGGCAGCCGACGCTCAGCCTCATGGGGTCCTTCGTGCCGGTGATCTTCCACACCGGGCGCGAGCGCTTCTGGAGCGACGAGATGCGCCGCAGCAAGTACTCCTTGACGACCATCGCCCTCTGAGGCGCTCGGACCTGTGGTGGGCCATCCGCCCCCAGACCGGCGCCAGCCTCGGGTCAGTGAGCTTCTCGTGCTCACATCCAGAGCTCTTCACAGCGGGGTCTTTCGGAATCGTCAGCAGCTAGTTGTTCTGGCGCGCATCCATGTACATCCAGCGTTGTCGATAGCCCTCCACCTTCTTTGAGATCTTTAGATTGATGATGTCATCCTCCGTCGCCTTGACGCTGAGGAATGAAGCGCACGCGGAGCGCTGATTCGCCGCGGTCAGCCGTAGACTGAAGAAGTGGCGGAAGAGTGCCACCGAGAGCATCACGCCCACAAAGGCCTCGCAGTAGAAGGCGAAGATGGCAAGGAGGAAGATGGAGTTGGGTTGGAGATGGAGGGCGTGGATCTGATAGTGAGAGAGAATGGCACAGAAGAAGTCGGAGAATGGCGGCACCAACCCGGCATAGATGCAGTGGATGAAGAAGGGTGGGTCGTCGCCTCCAATTCGCCCGGCGCGCGCGAGCCCAGCCAGATCTTGGTCGCCTTCCACTCTTTCTGGTTGATGGCGGTCATTGGGAGCACCTTATCCAGGCCCTCCCTGTTGGCGATGATGGAGTGCTGCAGTGCCGCCTCCATGGCAGGCGCGCTCAGGGCCGCGGCCGCCGCCCTTCCCTTCTTGCCGGCGGGCGCCATCGTTGTGCGGTGGAGTTGCGAGGGCGAGAGGTGGAAGAAGCAGTGCGCAGGGTGCAGATGCAAGAAGCCAGACGCTAGGAGGTGGAGAGTAGAAGGAAAGCAATGATAGCCCTACGCCCCGTGTGGGCAGGCTTTATGGCAGGCGCAAGCAGTTTCCGAGGCGTAGTGGAAGAAGTGGGGGCATCCCACGTCCCATCACACGCCACGTGTCGAACCTGGGCCACGCAATCTGTCAGGGCCCGCACTGCTTCGCTCCCAACAGGCGGGAACGTGTGCGCCACGGGCCCGGGGGCTACTGTCGGGCCATTGGGAACCGGGGTACCACGGCCTGTCTGCCTACGGCCCAGGAAGCGACGCTTGGCGAAGGCCCAAGACGCGGCCCAACCACGGGCGCTGCGAAGTGAAGATACCTCACGAGGCGCCAGCCTCACGAGGACCCCTCCTCCACGAGCAAACCACCAAGACTTAGCCATAGCAGCAGAAGGAAGCCTCGCGAGGCCCCGTCATGAGGCGGCCTCCCGAGGTGGCCCCCCGAGGTGGCCGCCCGAGGCCATCCGAGAATGGCGCCATCCGCGCGGTCCTGTGCCCACCACGTGGGTGACGCGCTTGGCGGCGAACGGCGGCAGAGGCCGCGCCAGCGGGCACGGACAGAGAGGGATTCCTCTTTGGTGCTAAAGGGGCAGCACCAGCTGCCCTCCTCCATAGCAAGTCCCAAGGACTGCCCGTTTGGTGAAAGAAGACCAAGATGACGAGGCGTGCAGGGCGGAAGTCATCATCGAGCCCACCGGCGCGTCATGGATAGCAACCTTGCAGGCGAAGACCATCTTTTGTCAGGATAAGCCTGGGCGCCTGCCCCCTTTCAAAACCCGCCAATGTGTGGCTACCCTTCCTGCCAAGCTTTTCAGGGGAAGCGGACCAGGGCGGCTATAAAATGGGCAGCGCTTCCATTGTAGAGGGGATCGGTTCCTTTGTCTCCTTCCTTGTACGCGAGGACTCTCTTGCCCACAATAATCCCAACACAAGCAGGAGTAGGGTTTTACACCGCAAGGTGGCCCGAACCTGGGTAACCGCTGTGTCACCTGTCGTGCTCCGCGCTAGCGTGCTCTCGCCGTAGCCTCGCCGTGGTCACCCTTGGATCGATAGGAACGAGCTTGCCCCCAGTGTTTGAACCTTTGGGTACCCGGAGCCCCGATTCCGACAGATATACTCTGGGCTTCTCGTGTGATCCGACCAAGATAAGCATGGCCATGCGACAAGGATTATGAGATAATCTGGTTTGGGGTCGGCATCACTGGAATGAGAAAGAAGTCGGGCTAGTACAAGGATGACAGACTCGCCTTGAGCCCGACAACATATATCATGTGGCAAAGGGAACAGAAGTGTGACATGTTGTGCAGGTTCGCCAACCGGCTTCATTGTCTACTTGGTGGTCGGCACGCCTTGCTAGAGGCCGCTACCAACCGAGCAGGTCGGAGGTGATCCGACCTGCAACCGAGTCGACTTGAACCTAAGGGGTCGCGCACTTAAGGGAAGGAACCTGTGAGGCTGGGTCCGACTCCACGAGTCAGATGTGATCCTACTCGGACTCGGATCTAGGCCGTACAGACTTTGGGCTTTTAGGGTCCGTGCGAGGCCCAAGTGTTGAGCCCGCGACGGATGCCTATATATAGTGGAGGTGCGGCACACTCATTTGGTTGATCGCTTCGGCTCCGTCATTAGGGCTTTGCATGTGTTGCAACTAGCCACCTCCACTCGCCGCCGGTTGTGTGATCGGACCTAGCAGTCTGCCGCACGACATTCCTCCTGCACGCGCGGATACCGTTAGAGGCGGTGCACTTGCGCCGCTTTGGTGAACCTGTACGTGGGATCCGATCGGCTACGTGGGAGATCGACGATGAGGACACGACTCCGGAGACGCGCTACCCCAACTCTACTTCCACTGCACGGCACTATGCGTCTAGTGGTAACGACCCATGATCCATTCCCGTAGCATGTTCCTGGTTTTTCTGCGCGTAGGAAATTTTTAATTTGCAGTCGACGCACCCTACCGTAGATCCCAACACGAATGGCCATGCAACACATTCTTGAGGGATGCAGGAATTCATGATGATTTCTATTATTTAGCAAACAATGCCGGCATCATCCCGTTCCTTGAAGATAAGTGTGATCAATACCTCCTACTCACCAATACTTTTGTGCAAAATTTTCACTTTCATTCTAGGAGGGAGACACCCACTGTATCATTTCACCTATACGATGTTACCCTAGAAATGACACTTGATAGATTTTGCCAAGTATGCGAAATTCCTAATGAGGGCAGCCCAATAGAGCCATGTCCAAGGGACATAGCGGATTTTATATCCGCGGTGATAGTGGGGGAGACGAGAGGAGTTTCAGAGGCTAGGGTTGCTAGTTTACATTTTTCCCGTTTTGCGTTATTATTCATTATTTGCCGGGAGGTGTTTAATTGGTCGATGGGAGAGTGGAACGCTTAGTTCACCTGACCTTGCTATTTTGCGCCATGCTCTTTATGCTGATAGAACTTTTAGTTTGGGAGCTATGGTTGCTCGACGGTTACACACTAACCGTTCGAAGGGCGTTATTTATGGTGGTATTTATGCTTCTTGCCTCGCTAGACATTTTGAGATTCCTATTAGACATGAGGAGGATGAGATTTTTCCCACCAAATATCTTGATTATAGCTGCATGGTTGGGCATAATTTTATTAATTGTGGCAATGTTCGATTCGGGTATAACTTGGTATTTAGTCAGGGCACTTGTGAGGTTATTACTCTACCTGCACCATCTTTGTTCGATCTTTCCAGTAGCAGGTACACTATTATGCCCGAGGATATTTATCCCTATTGGGGTCTCACACTGCCAGCTGCACCAGCTCCAGCACCTACCTATCAGTGGGAGCCACAGCAGCCTCAGTGGGAGCCACAGCAGCCGCAGTGGGATCCCCAGGAGCCTCAGTATTATCCTGGGGCCAATCACTTTGATCCGTGGCCCTAGACCAAGTTAGGCCAAAAGCCTAAGCTTGGGGGAGTACGTATTTCTCACCAACATTACATTCATGTACCACACATTCACTCCAGTTGTCGGTGTTCATCCTTTTTTATAGTATATCCATGTTAGTTTTATTTTCGCCGTCTTGTGTGTTTGAAAAACTTTGAAAATCCAAAAATATTTCTTGCTTCTTTTTGCTTTTTCTTTCTTGTTTAGTTAGTTCGTAGTACTAAAACAAAACCCAAAAAGATTTCTCGTTTCTTCTTGTGCTTGTTGGGAGTTCTCCTGCGTAAATAGTTTTTCTCGCTTTTCGTTTTTCTCTGTTTATTTGTTTTCTTCAGAAAAACTTAAAAACTCCAAAAACATATCAGTGTGTTTCTCTGAACTTCTTTTTATTTTAGTTGAGTCGTTGTAGGGAGAAGACCATGCTAGAATTGTTGAGTGGCTCATATGCTTTATTGTTGATCTAACAAAGAGCTACTATTACCTTGTCTTCTCCTTTGAATAAATGTTTGCAGATTCCAGCTTAGTCCATGGCACCCTTGCACTATTATTATCACATCATTCGGTCATGCAAGTGAAAGGCAATAATGACGATATTTGATGAAGTGATTGCGGTGAAGAAAAGCTGGTATGAACTCTTCTTGTTTTTGTCTTTGTAAATATGTTTAACTAAGTATTCATGATTCAGCATTATTATGAGTAAACATGATTCATTGAGTATAGTTAATGTTGGGTGTGACCATGACTGGATATCTTCTACCCTGAATTACAATGTTTAGTTGTTGCTTGAACCTCAGAGGTGCTCTCATTTATGTTTTGCGGTCTCGGAAAGGGCTAGCGAGATACCATGTTATCATATTATATCATGATTGTTTTGACAAATTGTTGGCATCCGAGATATCTTATTATTGCTCGCTAGTTGGTTATGTTATTGTCATGAGTAAATGTGAGACCTAAGTGTTATCATTCATATGGTTAGTTCATAATCTCTACTGAAAACTTGGATGCTAGTTAAGTATATATACAGACAACAAGAACAAAAGAGTTCGTAAAAGTTTTTCTTTGTCACTTTCAGTTTGTCAACTGAATTGCTTGTGGACAAGCAATGAGTTAAGCTTGGGGGAGTTGATACGTCCCAAACGTATCTACTTTTCCAAACACTTTTGCTCTTGTTTCGGACTCTAATTTGCATGATTTGAATGAAACTAACCCGGACTGACGTTGTTTTCAGCAGAACTACCATGGTGTTGTTTTTGTGCAGGAATAAAAGTTCTCAGATTGAGCTGAAAATTTATGGAGAATTATTTCAAAACATATAAAAAATATTGGCGAAGAGATCTACTAGAGGGGGGACACCCAGGAGCGACAAGCTCAGGGGGCGCGGCCACCCCCCCAGGCCGCTCCTTGTGAGCTTGTGGGTCCCACAGACCACCTCCTGACCTAATTCCAACGCTATAAGTACTGTATCATGGAGAAAAAATCAGAGAGAAAGTTTCATCGCGTTTTACGATACAGAGCCGCTGCCACCTCCTGTTCTTCATCGGGAGGGCTGATCTAGAGTCCGTTCGGGGCTCCGGAGAGGGGGATTCGTCGCCGTCGTCATCATCAACCCTTATTCATCAACAATTTCATGATGCTCACCATCGGGAGTGAGTAATTTCTCCGTAGGCTTGCTAGACAGTGATGGAGTTGGATGAGATTTGTCATGTAACCGAGTCAATTTGTTAGGGCTTGATCCCTTGTATACACTATGTTCTGAGATTGATGTTGCTATGACTTTGCTATGCTTAATGCTTGTCACTAGGGCCCGAGTGCCATGATTTCAGATCTGAACCCTCTATGTTTTCATGAATATATTTGAGTTCTTGATCCTATCTGCTAGTTATATGCACTTGTTATTGTTCTGATCCGTAGACCCCATAGTGACAATTGTTTGGGATACTCTCCGGGGATGACTGTAATTCGAGGAGTTCATGTATTCACCATGTGTTAATGCTTTGTTCCAGTTCTCTATTAAAAGGAGGCCTTAATATCCCTTAGTTTCCTTATGGACCCCGCTGCCACGGGTGGGTAGGACAAAAGATGTCATGCAAGTTCTTATTATAAGCACGTATGACTATATACGGAATACATGCCTGCATTATATTGATGAATTGGAGCTATTGTGTATCGCTCTAGGTTGTGACTGTTATATGATGAATGTCATCCAACACAAATATCCATCACTGATCCAATGCCTACGCTTTTCGCATATTGATCTTTGCTAAGTTACTATTGCTACTGTTGTTACAATCACTATAAACTGCTAATGTTACTGTTCCTGTTACTACCGCTACTGTGCTACTAAACACTTTGCTGCAGAGAAACTAAATTCCAGGTGTGGTTGAATTGACAACTCAACTGCTATGGCTCACAAATATTCTTTGGCTCCCCTTGTGTCGAATCAATAAATTTGGGTGAAATACTACCCTCGAAGACTGTCGGGATCCCCTATACTTGTGGGTTATCATTGATCTGTAATCCAGTGGTGTGGTGAAACTACCAACTCCAGCACAATGTCATATCCTGCTATGTCTTAACTATGAACAATGCCATATTATGTTAATGTTATTTAAATCGTGTCTCTTTATTTACCAATCTGAAATGGGATAAATCGACAGTACGCTCACCATTGATGCTTATACATTCTTTAGCACTACATGTATCCTTGTGTTCTTGATCCGTAATCCAGTGGTGTGGTTAAGCTAGCCATTCCTGCACAATGCCATTTCCTGCCAAGTCTTATTATGTTAATGCTATTTAAAACCGTGTCTCTTTATTTGCCACTAAGAAATGGGATGAATTGACAGCGTTGATGCTTATAAGTGCAAAACCTGTTATCTCTCTGCTTGTTTCTCTTTCAGGATGATATCACTGACGCCAGGAAGAACTGCCACAAAGATAGTGAGACGAACCCATTGCTTGTCCCTCTAACATATATTGCAGGGAAGAAGGCAACACATCTTGGGGATAGCGATACAACCCCAAAGTCATGTCTTGATGTAGTGTCGAAGTTACTCGATAATAGCAGTGACACAAGCTCGATGAAGTCGCCGCTTGAATCTGTTTGACTTCTTCAGTCTCAAATTTAAGCAGAAAGACATTCTTCAGCTCAACTCATACTGGAACTCCAATCTCTATGGAAGATTAACCAGAAGTACATGACGTCTATTGATGCTATGCAACTAGAGTTGGAGGATATAAGCATCAAACAAGCGCAGTCTCATCAGCTTGCTTAGCTGGTTGCGCTGGAGCTGCCGTGTAGGCCTAACCTTTCTTAACTGTGTTGAAGTGTTGTTGGTTCTGTATATTATTTTGTCGGCATGTTTATTTGCACTAGTGGCGACCTTTGATGCCCAGTGTATGTAATCCGCTATCTGGTTGCGATTTATTCTCACTGGTGGCAAACTTTGATGCCCAGTCGATGTAATATCCCGTTATTTCTTTATTGTATAGTCTAGGTTTATTCTTAGTCACTATGCTGTAATTTAATTACTGTATATGCTATCATCGCGGGGCCGTAAGCTTCGAGGGAGATCAATGGGCCAAAACGTTATTGGTCAGTCAGTGCTATATATAAACAAATTAGACTATGCAAATGGGCCAGCCCGCAACTCTATATATGGGTCGAAACGTTGGCCCACAATCATCTCGGGCCGTTAGCAGGCCTGAACGTAAACCGGGACCAAGTAGTTTCGGGCCTTTAACAGGCTGACTAAACCGCGGGCCTTAGTTGGGCCAGAAAAGACCATGGGCTTTTAATAGGCTAAAAATTAGATCGGGCCTAAATTGTGCCGAACAATTCACAGGCCGATAGCAGGCCTAAATATACCTCGGCCCATGATTGGCCCAATTATATGACGAGCCATTCACAGGCCAAAATTTATCTCTGGCTGTGGTTGGCCCAATAACATGATGGGCTATAAGCAGGCTGGATACAAAGCGGGCCATAATTAGGCCCAATTATTTCACAGGCCTTTAACAGCCCAATTGTCAGAGTGGGCTTAAATTTATCCACGAAGACCACGGGCCGTTAAGAGGCCGAAAGTCACTTGTACCAGAAATGGTCCCAAATGCTGCATGGGCCGTTAAGAGGCCGAAAGTCAATTGTACCAGAAATGGGCCCAAATGTTGCACGGGCCGTTAAGAGGCCGGAAGTCACTTGTTCCAGAAATGGGCCCAAATGTCGCACGGGCCGTTAAATGGCCAAAATTTAAACCTGGCTGAAAACCGCCCAATTGCGCGAAGGGCCGCTAACAGGCCGAAACAATCATCGGGCCGAACTGGGTCAAACTATTCAACGAGCCTTTAACAGGCCATAATACAAATCGGGCCTTAAATGGGCCCAAAACACAGTGCACTGTTAACGGGCCATATCTGATATGGGCCGTAATTTGGCCCAAAACATGGCAGGATGTTAACGGCCGGTCCTCTAGTATCTGACAAAATCTTGTGGGCCTTTGGCTGGGCCAGCCCGTTTAACCTGAATGGGCCACTATTGGGCCGTGCCATGTGTCGACCTATAATAGGCGTCTCCCGTCCAATGAATGGATGACAACTGTCGCCACACCGAGCTGACACGTGGATCCTCTGGCGAATGAGATATTTACACGTGGAAAATCGCCATTGGTCCGGGCTGTTAACGGGTTATTGGATCCAAACCCGAACCCGATAGCTTAACGGCGTCCCATTACGGTGGATGCCATGTGTCGGTTACCCTTGACAAAAACACTTACATGACGCGCCATTTATCGTCATGGAAGTGGACACTTCTGTAATGATAATTTGAGTATTGTCATGGAATACTTCTATGACAGCACATGTTTGACTATCCTGATTCTGTCATAAAATCGTCACGGATGTACATGCATGATAGAAAACGTGACCTACTGTGACAAACACGTATCATCACGGAAGTGTTTTTTTTGTAGTGCTCCTCCTCAGCAGCAGCTTGATCCTGTGGATCCTCATACATGGAAGTTGGTGTGCCAATAACATGAATTGTCCTCTTCCTTTCCCTCTTATGTCCTGCCTTCTTGGGCATAGACTTGGACTGATTAGCTTCAAAGCTGCTTGGATTCTCACTGGTGGGGGGAATGCCTCTCTTGGCAGTAGTGGACTGAGAGACCTTCCTAGCAGTCACTCTTTCCTTCCTGGGATCATTGTACTCCTCTCTAACAACCTTTTTCTTGGAAGTGACTTCCTCTGGCTGGAAGTCTGAATCTTCCTCATCTGAGTTTTTCTTGTTTCTGGCCCTTGTTGCAGCTTTTGGCAACCCATGAGAACTAGGGGTGCCTGGATCCTCAAAACTTCCCTCAGGACTAGTGCATGCATCTTGATTATTGCTCACGTCCTCAGACCTGTTCTGATTGTCCTCTGATGCTGACATGCTGACCACTGACCCTGTGAATTAGAATAGATAGAGTGGAGTGGATGAGCATCACAAAATGCAGCAATTTTTGAAAAAATAATTGAGTTCAAAGTTTAGTTCTAGGTTTTCACAGAAGGCATTTCGGAAGCACCGAGTTGAAAATTTTGGAAGTACCGAGGCAGCAACAGAAACTAGGTCACACAGTTTCGGTTGAACCGATGCGAGACTTGGTCTCTTTGAAGCGCATATGGTACTGCTGAAATACATGAATCGGTCTTACCGATCAGTACACATCGGTTTCACCGAGTTGTACTGAGTGCAATGGCCGAAGCCAAATCGGTGACTCCGAGTCAGGTCAAATCGGTCCATCTAAGATGAATTCTGCGGAACCCTAAACCTAAAAATTTCACTCAACCCTAATTCTACGGATTCGTTTTGTGGACAGGAGTGTGCAATCAGTGGATAGAACATGGCGCAAATCTTTTCTGCATAGAATCGGATTGGGAAGCACAAAAGATATTGGATCTTACCCTAACTTAGTGGAGATCCTCTACGGCGGCAATAACAGGGAGGATTGTCGTCGACGGCGGCGGAATCCTGCAGCGAGGCCGCGTGGGAGTCAATGAAGACGATCCCGAGACCAGGGCGACGACAGCAATGGGTGTGAGAGCGAACGGTTTGAAGAATTTTTCAACGTACGGTCCGCACGAGTATATATACCCATTGGCTGTCGGTACGACCGAGCAAAGCAAATCGGTGGCACTGAAGTGTACAACTGTCATGGACACAACAACTCGGTGACGCCGAAACGTTTGCATCGGTCTTACCGAGATTGAAAATAGATCAACCTAAAATTCAATCGGTTGGACCGAAATGGAGTGGATTGGTCTGACCGAAAAGCATTTAGGAGGTTTTGGAGTTAGCCCTAATCAGATCGGTGACTCCAAGTGCTCCTCACCTGGAGGGTCCGAAAAGAATCTTGTTCAAATTTTGTCATATAGCAAGAAAGAATTTGAGACAAGTTGAAATTGATAGCTAGAGAAGGTTCGAGGCATTCTTGTCCATCCAATTGGCCAAAAGATCCAAATCAACCAAACAACAATTGGATGTCCTCGAATGAGAAAATATGCATTGCAACATGCTCACACAATAAGATAGCAAATGAAATATGTCAAACATGCACAACCAATTCTAGCAACTATCATGCAATGGGCGATGACAAAGTCATCTATATATGAGTATATTTACTTAGGAGTCAAATGAGAACATTTGATCATAGGTCATACTCATCGTTTAAGCACAAGTGGGGTTACCACTTTTACATAAAGCATTAATGTGTTCACATCATTAGAGTTGCTTTAGCTCAAGTTTTAGAGCAAAGCTCCCCCTAGATGTGATATCCCCCAAAGAGGGATGAACTAACCTTGGGTTCTGTCGATGAAGACTTCATGTAGATGTTGTAGATGTGGATGCTCAATGTTGATGTAGATCATCAAGAGCTTGGAGCTATCCTTTGGATTTGTAGCACTTTCAATACCTACATGGTTAGTCCCACAAGGAACAACAAGGATATCCATAGACATGGAGTGAAATGCACAATAGATGATGTCCATGAATGCATTGAATACATTGTCCCTTGACTTACCAACAAGAGGGTTTGTGACTCCATGAACTAGTGAATGATGTGGAAGTCGATTGCACAAGTTCTTGCCATCAACGAATGAGAGTGAAGTTTGTTGGCGGAGTCACCCTCAAGAACTCTCTAGTTCTTCTTTGGGACCCACATCAACTTGATGGGAATCCTTGGAGTTGTAGTTGAACTTGAAGAAGTGGAACTTGACTTAGTCTTGGGAACCCACTTGACCAAGGCTTGTGGTGGTTCTTCAAATGATTCAATCTCTTCTTGAAGCTTGTCCTTGCCTTTTAACTTGTGGTCTTGTGGTGGAAGATCATCTTGAGCTTGTGTCCCCTTGAAAGAAGTAGGATCCTACTTCTCTTGTTGAGGAACAAACATTGTCTTGGGGTATTGATATTCTTCCCACTCAACTCCATTGGCATTGAACTTTCGTTCAAAACCAACACCTTGGTTCTTCCGATATCTTCTTTGCTTGCGTACAATTTCCTCAAATTGCTTACTTCTAGAAAGGCTCTTGTAGACACCCTTTTCTATAATTCCTTTCAATAAATCGTTTTCTTGCTCAAGTGTAACTTGGCTAAGAGAATCATTAGTGGAATCAATAGAACTACTAGAAGTAACAACGTTGGATTTAACATTGTTATTGTTACTACTAGAGGTAGAACCTTTCTTACTCTTGTTACTAGATTGCTTAGATTTAACTTGTGGCATAAAAGTAGACAAGAGAAGACGTTTGGCAATGTAAGAGGAATTCTTCTTTCAAAGATCATCATTGATAGCTTTTAGAAACGCATGCTCTTGCTCCAAATTTAGCTTCTCGAAGCATAGCTTCTCATGAGTTCTTAGGAGCTCCCTATGATATTCTTGAGTTGTTTCATGAGCTAACTTAAGAGTGTTTAGTTCTTTAGTCAAGCACTCAATCTCCTTCATAGCATTGTCATTCATTTCATCTTGACTATATCATGATTACTAGCAAGTTTATTATAGCTAACATCACTAGTTTTATCATTGAGCAAGTCATCATCGCCAAGTAAATCATCCTCATCACTATTAAAGTCAAGGTACTCGGGGTGTGATACCTTGGGGCCTTTTGCCATGAAGCATCTTCCAATTCCTTCATTTGGTTAATCAAATAGGTCATAGGAGTTGGAGGATACGAGAGCTAGTCCGGCAACACCTTCATCTTGACTATAGTCGGAGTTGGAGTGGTAGCTTCTCTCGGATTGGTTGTCGGAGTCGGAGCCGGAAATCCATTCACCAACATGAGCTTGATGTTTTCTTCTAGAGTAGCTCTTAGATTACTTGTCCTTCCTTTCCGAATCCTTGCTTCTCCGAGAAGGTCTTCATTCATAACGATCATCTCTACTCCTTCTCTCTCTATGAGGTGATTCATCTCTTCTACTTTTTCCTTCGAGGTGATTGAACTCATTTCTTGTGAGGTGTCGTACACTCATTGGAGTAGTGTCCGGGTCTTCCACAATTGTATCAATTTCGGTCATGACTTGATGATATTTGCTCATAGTGTCTTAAGTTGGAGCTTCTATCTTTGCTTCTATTCTTGTAGAACTTGTTGAAGTTCTTGACCATTAGGGTTATCTCTTCATTGGATACTAGCTTGTCGCTTGATGTTGTGGGATCATCGCTTGAGGCTTTGTAAGCACCATTTGACTTGTTATGTAGCTCCTCTTTGTCCTTGAGTGACATCTCATGAGAAACAATCCTTCCAATGGCTTTTGTGGGCTCGAGATCTTTGTAATTGGGCATCATTTGGATCAATGTGCACATAGTATCCTACTTTCCATCTAAGGCTCTAAGGATCTTCTTGATGATGAATTTGTCGGTCATCTCTTCACTTCCTTAGCCGGCAATCTCATTTGTGATGAGAGCAAGCCTAGAGTACATTTCGGCGACTCCTTCACCATCCTTCATCTTGAACTTGTCAAGTTGACTTTGAAGCACATCCAACTTGGATTCCTTGACGAACTCGGTACCTTCGTGTATATCATCCAAAGTATCCCAAATTTCCTTTGCATTCTCGAGGCGGCTAATCTTGTTGAACTTCTCGGGGCACAAACCATTGAAGAGAATGTCACATGCTTGAGCGTTGTATTGCCACATCTTCAATTCTTCCGCGGTTGCTTCACGATCCGGTTCTTTTCCATCCTCAAAGAATCCACCTTGCAAGCCAACATGAACAACAGCCCAAACGGCGGGATTATGACCAAGAATATGCATTTTCATCTTATGCTTCCAACTAGCAAAGTTTGTAGCATCGAAATATGGACCTCTATGGTGATAATTACCCTCATTAGACGCCATACTCTCCTAGGTTGTGAAACCAAGGCTATGTAGACCAAAGCTCTGATACCACTTGTAGGATTGAAAGTATATCTAGAGGTGGGGTGATTAGACTACTTGACAAAAAAAACTTATCCTTTTCCCAATTTTAGTTGTAGGCAAGTTCTAGCAAAACTATCAAGTCAAGCAACACCCTACACATGCAACTCTAAGAGTTGTGCAGCGGGAAGTAAAGACTTTGCATATGAACATAAATGAGGGATCGAGAAATCAACCATAATGAAGACACAATAATTTTTGGCGTGGTTCTGATAGGTGGTGCTATCGTACATCCACGTTGATGGAGACTTCAACCCACGGAGGGTAATGGTTGTGCGAGTCCACAGAGGGCTCCACCCATGAAGGGTCGATGAAGAAGCAACCTTGTCTATTCCACCATGGCTTACGTCCATGAAGGACTAGCCTCACTCGGGTAGATCTTCATGAAGTAGTCAATCTCCTTGCCCTTACAAACTCCTTGGTTCAACTCCACATGATCTTGGAGGCTCCCAACTGACACCTAACCAATCTAGGAGACACCACTCTCCAAAAGGTAATAGATGGTGTCGTTGATGATGAACTCCTTGCTCTTGTGCTTCAAAAGATAGTCTCCTCAACACTCAATCACTCTCTCACATATTTGGCTTGGGTAGGAGAAGGATTGGAGTGGAAAGCAACTTGGGGAGGCTAGAAATCAAGGTTCAAATGGTTGGATTGGAATGCCTTGATCTCAACACATGAGTAGGTGGTTCTCTCTCAGAAAATGAATGGTGGAAGTGTAGTTTTGTTCTGATGGCTCTCTTCGAGAGTAAGTGGGGTGGAGGGGTATATATAGCCTTCACCAAAGATCCAACCATTACAACCTTTTGACTCAACTCAGTGACACCGAAACAATAATCTCGGTGAGACCGACCTGCGTAGAAGATTCGAACGTTAGGCATCTCGGTGAGACCGAATGGATCAACTCGGAGGGACCGATATGCGATGACCTAACCAAGACCTCATTTCGGTAATTCCGATCAAACAAACTCGGTAATTCCAAAATAGAATCAAAGGGTTACAGAAGCTTGGTCACGACACTTCGGTGGGACCGAATGTCATCTCGGTTCTACCGAGCTTCTAGGGTTTGGCAGTGGCTCTGTCTAGGTTCAACTCAGTGGGCCCGGATGTGTATGAATCGGTGGGACCGAGTTTGATATTTGGAGTTTGGACAGATTTGAATGTGGGAAACTGGTTGAGGGTTTTGGAGCAATATCTTCAAGCACTTGAGCAACTAAGTCATGATCAAAGCCTCATCCCCTTTTAATAGTATTGGCTTTCCTATGGACTCAATGTGATCTTGGATCACTTAACCAAAAATGAAGAGTCTTGGAGCTTTTTGCCAATATGTTTCCATAACATTTTGAGGGGTCCACATCCACATGTCCTAGCCATGCCAACATTGAACTTTCCTGAAATCTATCTTTGAATAGGCATTAGTTCAATGACATATATGTTGTTATTAATTACTAAAACCACCCAGAGATTAGTTGCACTTTCAACCGCGGAAATGTGATTTCCACAGTGCAGAAATCTGATGGAGCAGTCTCAGTAAAACGGGTCTATCTTTTGCATACAAACTCTGATTTTTCTCCACGACTTGTCAAACTGAAGGGAACGAAAAGTTGGATCTGACCTTCAGTGCCTTGTCACTTTCCAAAACAAATTGGAGGTCAAAATCCGCTTGGAAAATAGAGTTTTGGATGGTTTTATCTTCGGCGGTAGAATGTCTGACTTGTTATTGTAGGGAATGCTTGTGATATTGGTATAGCCCATCAATGTTGCTTGTGTATTACTGTTTCATGACCTGCGTGTCATGAGTACGTGATGTCTACTATGCAACTTTATTCTTGTAGACTCTGTTGGGCCTCCAAGGGCAGAGTTTTGTAGGACAACAATAAATTTCCTTCAAGTGGATGACCTAAGGTTTATCAATCTGTGAGAGGTGTAGGATGAAGATGGTCTCTCTCAAACAACCCTACAATCAAATACAAAGAGTCTCTTGTGTCCCCAACACACCCAATACAACTGTCAGTTGTATAGGTGCACTAGTTCGGCAAAGAGATGATGATAGATGTGTAATATGGATGGTAGAAATAGCTTTTTATAATCTAAACAATTAAAAATAGCAAGGCACTCCCTCCGGTCCTTTTTAGTTTGTATATAAGTTTTGTCCGAAGTCAAAGTATTTCTACTTTCACCAAACTTATAGAAAAAAGTATCAACATTCACAATGTCAAATCAATATTGTTAGATTCATCATGAAATGTAGTTTCATAGTATATATATTTGGTATTATAGATGTTGATACTATTTAATATAAATTTGGTCAAACTTTTCAAAGTTTGGCTTGACACAAACCTGATACGCAGAGTAAAAAGAACCGGAGGGAGTAACAAGTAGGAAAAAGTGAGCAAAATGTTGTCTCAATGCTTATAAATAATGCCTAGGGTTCATACTTTAGCTAGTGCAATCTGTCAACAACATTAACATAATTGAATCACATGAAAATCCCCCAAAGTGCGGCAAAGAATCACTCCAAAGTCTCTATTCCTATCGGAGAAAGTAGGATGAAATCGTGTAGGTAGTAAACCACCTCAAAGTTGCATTTCCAATCAATCTATTGAACCACCCCCAAAGTCTCATGAATAGTTCTAGAGATTGTACTACGATGACACCATATGATATGTATTAATCTACTCTTATGTCACCTAGATTACCCCAATGTCACCATGGGAATCCGCGAGTCAAGACATGCATCAAGTGATCTCAAATCCAAAATATTCAATCCAACATAAAGAAACCTCAAAGATCAAGACTCAATTCACCACGAAAATAAGTGAGGGAGGTGAACATCATGTTATCCGATTATATTGATAAAGCTCATGATACATCAAGATCGTGTCAAATCAAGAACACGAGAGAGAGAGAGAGAGAGAGAGAGAGAGAGAGATCAAACACATAGCTACTAGTACAAACCCTCAGCCTCGAGGATGAACTACTCACGCATTACCATGGAGGCAACAAGGATGGTGAAGATGGCCTCCGTGATGGATTCCCCCTCCGGCAGGGTGCTGAAAAAGGCCTCCAAATGAGATCGCTTCGGAATAGAGGCTTGTGGCGGCGGAGTAAAAGTTCTAGGTTACTTTTTAGATGTTTCTCAATATATAGGAATTTCCAGCATTGGATTCACATTAGGAGGTGTCACGAGGGCCCCACAAGCTCAACCCACGCGCCCTAGGGGGTGCGCCCCTTGAGCTTGTGGGCCCCCCAGGCATTTTCTGGCTCCCCTCCCCTCCCCCGAAGCTTCCTGGGTCTCTTTTCTTCCATAAAAAATTGTCGTAAATTTTTATCGCGTTTGGACTTTTTGTAGGTATGGTTTTTCTGTGAAACAAAAAAACATGCAAAAAACATGAACTGACACTGGGCAGTAGATTAATATGTTAGTCCATAAAAATAATATAAAAGTGCACCAAAACCATGTAGAACTCATGTAAATAGGGCATGAATATTTCATAAATTATAGATATGTTGGAGACGTATCAGCATCCCCAAGCTTAATTCCTGCTCATCCTTGAGTAGGTAAATGATAAAAGAAATAATTTATGAAGTGTGAATGCTATAATAGTGCATAAGTTTGATCAATAATAATTCTAATCACTTTTTCTAGCATCATTATATATCATAAATAGCATCTCATTTCTCATAAAACTTCTAATGATCAAGTAGCAAGCTATTCACATGTTAAAGTATAGACCATAAACTCTCTTGAAACTTAACAAACTATGTTTTTAGTCATCAAAAAATTACAATTCATCTTATTTTTAGGAAGGGTCTATGTAAGAGCTTTGGTTTAGCAAACTCCACATACACAACTATCATATAGTCTGCCATGATTGTTGGCACTCAAAGCATACTTTTAGAACAAACTATTTCCCTCGAATACGAAGGAAGACGGGGGTTTAATAAGTCACCTCCCAACTTTCTTACCACAAGGATAAATGTCAACAATAATAACTCATGATCATATATATTCAACTGGATATATGTGCCTGGATCTTTACCCACCACATGATGCTTGCCAAGTGGAGAATAATTGAGATTAGAATAGGAGTAAATATTTTGACTCTTGCATAAAAGTAAAGCTTAAGTAATAAAAGATAGGCCCTTCGCAGAGGGAAGCAGAGATTCTCATGCGCTTTTGATTTTTGGATGTGCAAACACTTAATGCAAAGGAACGTCACTTTATATTGCCCCTTATGATATCAACCTTTAGTGAGCAGTCCGTCGCTTTTATTGCGTTACCATCATAAGTTCATACAAAGCTTATTTTCCCTTACAATAAAAGATCATACATATTTTAAGAACAAATTTTATTGCTTGCACCGATGACAACTTAGTTGAAGGATCTTATTCAATCCATAGGTAGATATGGTGGACTCCCATGACAAGAAACTGGGTTTAAGGTTATTTGGATTCACAAGTAGTATCTCTACTTAGTACGGAAATTTTGGCTAGCAAAGATTATGGACAAGCACCATATGTTGGAGGATCAATGACAATATAACTTCTATGCAAATATACATAAACATAACACATCACATTATATTCCTTGTCCAATTTCAACTATTTGATCAAGTTTGAAAATAATTAATGAGGGTTCATAATCATAAAAGATGTCCAAGATAGTATATTCGCATGTGAAATCTCTGTTCCTTGTACTAACCTTTCATGAATTGTTCAAATGACCAATGATGTGCTTGTTAAATTCCTATAGATTTTATTTCCTACACTCTCATGTGAAGTCACTACTTCCCATTAGATAATCATATGAAGCATTCATAATTTCAAATTTATGATATTCAATTAATTCAAAATTTTACTCTTAGGATATAAGTGAAGCACAAGAGTAAACAATAAACAACTCCATAAAATATAACTGAAGAACAAAGAGTAGTTAAGCAAATAAGTAGATACGTAAAGACTCTCTCCAAATAAAAAAATAGATATAAGGATTGTATCAAATAGCAAACAAAACAAAAAGACGCTCTAAGCAAACCACATATTATGTGAAGAATTAAAATATAGTTCCGAGTGAGGTATACCGATAGTTTCGAAGATGAAAGAGGGGATGCCTTCCGGGGCATCCCCAAGCTTAGACGCTTGAGTCTTCCTTAGATATTCCATTGGGATGCCTTGGGCATCCTCAAGCTTAGGGTCTTGCCACTCCTTATTCTTCTCATATCGCTAGCTCACTCAAAACTTGAAAACTTCATTCACACAAAACTTAACGAAACTCATGAGATAGGTTACTATAATAAAAAAATCATTCACTAGGTACTGTCAAGACAAGATTCATAATTGTTCTCACATAATGCCTACTGCGTTTTATCATTTCCACAATTTATATCACTTAATATAAGCTATGGAAACTCCAAAACAAGCAAACTAAGAAAACTAGACAGAATCTGTCAAAAACTAAACAACACGTAAAGATCTATTTTTTTTATCATACTTACATAACTCCAAAAATTCTGAAAAATTACCACATGACATAGAACTCATACATGCCTACTGTGTAAACATTTCAAGATTTTATTGTATTCTGACTATTCAGGACATAACAGAAAACTTTCTATTTTCAAACAACAACTCATAAACTTGCAAACTTAGCATGGTAAAGGCTATATTTGGCACTTTATTGAAATAAAAGATTCAAAACATGATTAATACAGGAGCATTAACCATGTAGACTCATAAAAACAGCAAGGATAAATATTGGGTTACCTCCCAACAAGCACTTTTCCTTAATGCCTTTTAGCTAGGAATGATGCTCACATAAAGGGAGGTGTAGGATGAAGATGGTCTCTCTCAAACAACCCTGCAATCAGATACAAAGAGTCTCTTGTGTCCCCAACACACCCAGTACAATTGTTAGTTGTATAGGTGCACTAGTTCGGTGAAGAGACAATGACAGATGTGTAATATGGATGGTAGAAATAGCTTTTTATAATGTGAACAATTAAAAACAACAAGGTAGCAAGTAGGAAAAAGTGAGCAAAACGTTGTCTCAATGCTTAGAAAAAAAGCCTAGGGTTCACACTTTCGCTAGTGCAAACTCTCAACAACATTAACATAATTGAATCACATGAAAATCCCTCCAAGTGCGGCAAAGAATCACTCCAAAGTCTCTATTCCTATTAGAGAAAGTAGGATGAAATCATGTAGGTAGTAAACCACCTCAAATTTGGGTTTCCAATCAATCTATTGAACCACCCCCCAAAGTGTCACGAATAATTCTAGAGATCGTACTACGACAACACCATATGATACGCATCAGTTAACCTTTATGTCACCTAGAACACCCCAATGTCACCACGGGTATCCGCAAGTCAAGACATGCATCAAGTGATCTCAAATCCAAAATATTCAATCCAACATAAAGAAACCTCAAAGAGGAAGACTCAATTCACCACAAAAATAAGAGAGGGAGGTGAACATAATGTGATCCAATTATATTGATAAAGCTCATGATACATCAAGATCGTGTGAAATCAAGAACACGAGAGAGAGAGAGAGAGAGAGAGAGAGAGAGAGAGAGAGAGATTAAACACATAGCTACTGGTACAACCCTCGGCCCCGAGATGAACTACTCAAGCATTACCATGGAGGCAACAAGGATGATGAAAATGTCCTCCCTGATGGATTCCCCCTCTGGTAGGGTGCCGGGAAAGGCCTCCAGATGAGATCGCTTCGAAACAGAGGCTTGCAACGGCGGAGAAAAAGTTCTAGGTTTCTTTCTAGGGGTTTATCAATTTATAGGATTTTTCATCGTTGGAATCACGCCTAACGGAGCCTCGAGGGGGCCACAAGCCAGGGGGGCGCGCCTTCCCCCCAGGGCACGCTAGGGTGGCTTGTGGACCCCTCAGGCCTCCTCTGGTTGCCTTCCAAGCTTCTAGGGTCCTTCTCGGTCAATATAAAATCATTGTAAATTTTCATCGTATTTTGGCTTTCCTAGATATGGATTTTTTGCAAAACAAAAAACATACAAAAAACAGGAACTGGCACTAGGCACTGGATTAATATGTTAGTCCATAGAAATAATATAGAAGTGCACCAAAACCATATAAAATTGATGTAAATATAGCATGAATACTTCATAAATTATAGATATGTTGGAGACGTATCACCCAATACCAGTTAATGATAGTTTTCTTAATGAGCAATTAGCTGTTATTAATGCCTCTTCTTCTCGTGATAATCCTTGGTATGCTGATTATGCTAATTATATTGTTGCTAAGTATATACCACCTATTTATACATACCAACAAAAGAAAAAAAATCTTCTTTGACTTAAGACATTACTTTGGGATGACCCACATCTTTATAAAGAAGGAGTAGATGGTATTATTAGACGCTATATACATGAGCATGAGTAGGAACAAATCTTGAGGAAGTGTCACTCCGGTGCATACGGAGGACACCATGCTGAAGACAGAACTGCACACAAGGTATTGCAATCTAGTTTTTATTAGCCCACCCTTTTCAAAGATGCACGTAAGTTTGTCCTTTCTTGTGATGAATGTCAAAGAGTTGGAAATATTAGTAGAAGTTAGGAAATGCCTATGAATTATTCGCTTGTTGTTGAACCATTTGATGTTTGGGGTTTTGATTATATGGGACCTTTTCCTTCCTCACATGGTTATACTCATGTATTAGTTGTTGTTGATTATGTCACTAAGTGGGTAAAAGCTATTCCGACTAAGAGTGCTGATAATAAGACTTCTATTAAAATGCTTAAAGAGGTTATTTTTCCGAGGTTTGGAATCTATAGATATTTAATGACTGATGGTAGCTCTCACTTTATTCATGGTGCTTTTAGGAAAGTTTAGCTAAATATGATGTAAACCATAGAGTAGCATCATCTTATCATCCTCAATACAGTGGGCAAGTAGAATTATCTAATAGAGAAATAAAATTAATCTTGCAAAAGACTGTTAATAGATATATAAAGAATTGGTCTAAAAAACTAGATGATGCACTTTGGGCATACATGACTGCTTATAAAAATCCTATGGGTATGTCCCCTTAAAAATGGTTTATGGAAAAGCTTGTCATTTACCTCTTGAGTTAGAACATAAAGGTTATTGGGTAGTTAAATAAATTAATTATGATTTCAAGCTTGCTGGTGAAAAGAGGTTATTTGATATAAGTTCTGTAGATGAGTGGAGAACGGAAGCTTATGAAAATGCCAAATTGTTTAAAGAAAAAGTTAAGAGATGGCATGATAAAAGAATTTAGAAACAAGAATTTAATATTGGTGACAAAGTTCTTTTGTACATGTCCCATTTCAGACATTTTGCAGGCAAACTTCTTTCCAAATGGGAAGTACCCTATATCATTAAAGAAGTTTACCGTTCTAGAGCCATCAAGATTAACAACACCGAAAGAGACAAACCGAACGTGGTTAATGGGAAAAGACTTAAACATTATATTTCAGGTAACCCCATTAACATCTATTCATACGTTATTCATGTAATTACACCGGAAGAGTACATAAAGGAGACCTTCCGGAACATTCTAGAATTCTGAAAAGGGAATAGGTACATGATACGGTAAGTAAACCGACTCCAAAAATTCCATAAAAATACTTTCTACCAGTTTTGATATAAATAAAATATTAGGAAAATAAGAAACAGCTGAGGGAGTCCACGTGGGACCCCCAAGCCAAGGGGGTGCGCCCTACCCCACTAGGCGCGCCATGGGGGCTTGTTGGCCCCACGTGCACTTTCCCGACTCTGTTTTGTTCCTGAATACTTGTCCTGCAAGATCAAAATTCATTATATATACTCCGTGATGTTTTAACCTCCATATCATTAGTTTTCCTCCTATTTTTGTTTTGAGCTGTTTTTTGTCAGGGTTCCGTGGTGTAGATCATCATGTCTTCTCAAGATTCCGATGGGGAGAGTTATGTCGCCTATCTAGACGACACTTCCAAGCCCTATGACAAAGCTGAAGATTTTGAATGGCCAATGGATGAGGAAGAAGATGCTGATCTAAAAAGGTTGGAATACTCAAGTGATGAAGAAGACGTTCCTCTACCTCAACCTAGGGACATGCACATTGAGTTCAAGAAGTTAAGCTTGCTGGACACGGTGAAAGCTTCTAATGTTCAACTTACCCCTTCTCATCTTGTGCAGGCAAGTCTTCCTCCTACTCCTTCCATCAACGTTCACCCATTGGTTGCTGGAGGACTAAGAGTTGCAGATAAGCTACGAGGCCAGATCAGGACCCTTAACCAGAGAATCAACACACTTGAAGAGGAGAATCATATTCCCAAGGGGATCACCGCAAAAAGAGTTCCACCACCATCACCAAAGAAGGAAACTTGAGTACTCGGGCATGGGCACCACCCTTGGCTTGTTCCAAGCTTGGGGGAGGTGCCCCAGTATCATATTATCATCACCTTTTACCATTATTATCTTAGTTCGATCGTTAGTATTTCGTGATTTAGAAAAAGTATTAGTGTGAAGTATTTTTGAGTGTTTGTTTCGTCCCCGTGCTATCAATGTAACCGTGTGTGAGAGTTTCTATAATAAAGATTAGTAGGAGTATCTTTTGCTTTTATTGCTTTGCATCAATCTTTGCAAATAAATTTCATATGCTTATCCCATGGGAAGTAATGACTTCACACGAGGGGTGCACATGATAAAATTTATTAAAAGTTAACAAACATAGGATTGGTCATTCAAAAAATTCATGAAATAATAATCAAGAAAGAGAGATTTCACATGCAAATATACTATATTGGACACCTTTTATGATTGTGAACCCTCTTTAATTATTTCCAAACTTGATCAAATAGTTGATATTGGACAAGGAAGAAAACATAATGAGTTATGTTTATGTATATTTGCATAGAAGTTATATTGTCATGGATCCTCCAACATGTGGTGCTTGTTCATAATTTTTTGCTAGCCAAAAATTCCGTAATAAGTAGAGATACTACTTGTGCATCCAAATACCCCTTAAACCCAATTTCTTGTCATGAGAGTCCACCATATCTACCTATGGATTGAACAAGATCCTTCAAGTAAGTTGTCATCAGTGCAATCAATAAAAATTGCTCTTAAATATGTATGATCTTTTATCGGAAGGGAAATAAGCTTTGTACGATCTTATGGCAGTGAAGTAATAAAAGCGACAGACTACACAATAAAGGCACTATCATAAGGGGCAATATAAAGTGATGTTCCTTTGCATTAAGAGTTTACGCATCCCGAAATCAAAAAGCGCATGACAACCTCTGCTTCCCTCTGTGAAGGGCCTATCTTTTATTCCTTATGTTTTACTTTTGTGCAAGAGTCAAAATATTTTATTCATTCCAACCTTAATTATTCTCCACTTGGCAAGCAACATGTAATGGGGAAAGATCCAGGCACATATATCCAGTTGAGTATATACGATCATGAGTTATTGTTGTTGATAATTATCCTTGTGGTAAGTAAGTTGGGAGGTGACCTACTAAACCCCCATCTTCCTTTGTGTCCAAAGAAAACGGTTTGCTCTAAAAATATGCTTTGAATACCCACAATCATTAGAAGATTATATCATAGTTGAGCATGTGAAGTTTGCTAAATCAAAGCTCTTACATAGACTCTTCCGGAAAGTATGATGAATTGTAATTACTTGAATGACTGAGAACATAATTTGTTAGTTTTCAAGAGAGTTTATTGTTTACACCTTGACTTGTGGATAGATCATTACTTGATCATGAGAAGTTTTATGAATAATAATTGTTGTTATAATGATGCTTATAAACATGATGCTGCTATGTTCCTATTTTATTTTATCGACACCTCTTTGTAAACTTGTGGTCATGTTTATTGAGTTCGAAAGTCTAAGCTTGGGGGAGTTGATCCGTCCATTTTGCATCATGTTTTCCAACTATTACTTATCTTGTTTTGAAGTTATATTCCATATTATGATTCAATTCTAATGCCTTTTCTCTCTTAAAATGCAAGATACATCAAAAGAGGGAGATTACCAGCAGCTGGAATTCTGACCTGAAAAAGCTACAATGGAGATAGCAATTCTCCGGAGCTCAAAATGACGTGAAATTTAACGAAAATTTATTTTGGAATGTATAAAAAATACTGGAAGAAAGAAGAACTGGAGAAGACCCTCGGTGGGCCCACAAGCCAGGGGGTGCGCCCTACCCCCTAGGCGTGCCCTGGTGGCTT
Source organism: Elymus sibiricus (assembly GCA_039707655.1). Classification (NCBI taxonomy): domain Eukaryota; kingdom Viridiplantae; phylum Streptophyta; class Magnoliopsida; order Poales; family Poaceae; genus Elymus; species Elymus sibiricus. The sequence goes on from CM077676.1 coordinate 292,777,196, forward strand.
GTGGGGCCCACAGAGGACCACTGCTAACGATCTTCTCCTGTATGAAGACATTTACCCTAGAAAAAAATAAGAGAAGACTTTTGGGACCAGCCGCCACCGTCTCGAGGCGGAACCAGAGGCGGAGCACTTTGCTCTCCGGCGGAGCGATTCCGCGGGGGAAACTTCCCTCCGGGAGGGGGAAATCGAAGGAATCGTCATCACCAATGCTCCTCTCATCGTAGGAGGCTTCACCTTCATCAACATCTTCACCAGCACCATTTCATCTCCAAACCCTAGTTCATCTCTTGTGCTCAATCTCTGTATCCAACTTCAGATTGGTACCTAGGGGTGCTAGTAGTGTTGATTACGTCTTGTAGTTGATGCTAGTTGGTTTACTTGGTGGAAGATCCATATGTTCAGATTGTTGATTGCATGTTTATACCTACTGAACATATTCAATATTATGAGTTGTGAGTAGTTCTATTTGTTCTTGAGGACATGGGAGAAGTCTTGTTATTAGTAATCATGTGAAGTTGATCATCGTTCAATGGTTTGATGATATGTTGTGTTGTTCTTCCTCCAGCGGTGTCGTGTGAACGTTGACTACATGACACAACACCATATTTGGGTCTAGGGGAAGGCATTGTGGAACTAGTTTGTAGATGATGGGTTGCGGGAGTGACTGAAGCCTAAACCCAAGTTTATGAATTGTTCCATAAGGGGCTATTTTGAATCCATATGTTTCAGGCTATGGTTAGATTTATCTTAATTACTTCTCTTGTATTTGCGGATGCTTTCATGAAGGGTATAATCATAAGTGGGTGTTTGTTCAAGTAAGAAGAACACCTTAGCTCCAGTCCACCCACATAACAACTTATAAAGGCAATGAACGTAAGTCGATGAATCGTGGTGAAAGTAACTAGACGAAATTCTCGTGTGTCCTCAAGAGCGTTTTAAGCACTATAAGAAGTTTCACTGGCTTGTCCTTAGAAACATTAAGGATTGGGCCACTTGATGCACCTTACTACTTTTGTCTCTTGTTACTTGCTATCAAACTATCTATCAAAACTATCTTACAGCACTTCCAGAGAATACCTTGCTGAAAACCGCTCATCGATTCCTTCTACTCCTCATTCGGTTCGACACTCTTACTTATTGAAAGGACTATGATTGACCCCCTATACTTGTGGGTCATCACTAAGTTACTAAACCGATTATCATCATTGCAGTTTTATATGTGGGAGGGGCCTATTCTAACATACTATTTGTAGTGGTAATTATAGGTACTTATGGTTGGAACTATTAGCAAGCATCCGCAAATACTAGCACGTTCGCCAAACCATAGCATTAAGATATATTGGGCTGCCTTCAATCCCATATGCATCAATTTCTACACCTATGCATAGCCCTATCAACATACCACTAACCCTAATGTGTGATCCATGCGCGCGCTCATATGATGGGCACCAAAGGACATCAACAGTGACTGGGTTCCTTGCGGTGAAAGCAAACGGTCCTCGTGTCCGGTCCTGAATTGGGTGCAGCGGTGGCAGTCGGAGTTGCCTCCTTCTCCTTGCCCTTTGCCTTAGCCTTTTTCTTGGACCAACTCTTCTTGAACTTGGCCGAGTTCTGCACCATCAACATTTGATAATGCATTCCTTTCTTGATATCCTGCTCTTCCACCTTAAGCATCCCATGCAATTTAGTGAGCTTCTTTTCCATGCCGTGCATGTGGTAGTTCAAGATGAACGTCCCATAGCTGGCCGGAAAAGAACCCAGAATTATATCCGTGGACAACTTGTCCCCAAGTGGGAAGCCAAACGATCCAAAGATTGCATGTTACCCAATCATCTTGATCACATGCGGGCTTAGTGGATCACCCTATTTTACCTTACAATCCATCAAGGAACACCAAACATTGAACCTTTCGATCCTAGCCTGCATTTGAGACATGCTCTTGAGGTTCTCGATCATATCAAAAGCCTCAACATTTTTAAACTGTTGCTACAGATCGGGCCCCATACAAGCCAGCATGAGACAACTGATCTCTTTTAATTCATCAACGAGTTTCTAGTGGGCCTTCCTGGTTGTGGCATTAGCATTCTCGGCAGGTTCCTCTGTAAGTGGTTCCTCTAGAACATGTTCCTTTTTCTCATGCTTGAGAACTATTCTTAGATTTCTATACCAGGTGGTAAAGTTTGTTCCAACAATTTATCTTTTCCAAGGATTGATTTCAACGCATAAGGGGTAACTTGAGTAGGTGGTGCCACTTATCTACAACAGAAATATCCAAAACAACAAGACATGTATTCATGAAGAGTAATTCATATTAAAAAAAATAGTAGGAATATTACTACCACTAAAATTAACATCCCGCCGTTGATACTTAGCGATTCAAGATCCAAGGTCAACATGTCAACTAGTGAGCCTTTGCATCACTGCTAGAAGCCTAGATCACTCGGTAAGCAACACTTGCTAATCGTATCTCCATATGACTCTTATATGTTGGGGACATCTCATGCCATGCCAGCTTCTATGCCTCGATGCCCAAAAATATTTTGATAGCCATGACAAGTTAACCAATGCTCCGCATGTAAGTGTCCGACACAAACCCATCACTTCAAGGAGGTCTAGTGACACCCTAATTTTATAGGCCCACCACTAGATATACTTGATATGTGATGGTGCAGGAATTGGGGAGGCAATTTCACTTGACATTCTTTGAGGGATCACCCTACTTAAAACATCTACCATGCGAAAGAAGGGTGCATAAAGGGGATAAAATTTCACAGGCAGTTTATACAAGTGTGATATGGTAAAGCCCCTTTTAGTAACGCTTGGTGATCTCCATCTCCACGTGCGCGGCCTGCCCATGGTGATCTCCATCTCCATGCATGATTGTCCTCGTGGTAATCTCCATCTCCACACCACGATGTCAACCGCCAAGTGTTACATAAGATACTACTCCATTACAAACTAATAGCTATGAAAGCAAATTATATTACATGGCTCTTGTTGACACCCAGACCATTAAAACAATAAAGAGACATGTCGGGGCCGGATTTCCGGGACATGATATCCCAGAAATTAACCCCTCGTGTCGTCACCAGCCCAGGATTACTGTTACTGGTGGACACGTCCTTGTTACGGATTACCAAGCATTTACAAGAATTGGATATAAGACCTTAAAGGTCTAATGATACAACAATGATTTCTAGTGAGGTTGAAGGAAGCGACTCGTGGTTCTCCAATGTCGATGGGGCTCCATTCCCACAGGAACAGCTGACCCGGATAATTCCTATCCCGCATGGCTGCTATCCTAGGCTCCACATGGACGTCGTTGTGGTACTGTGAACTTCTGACCTGGCCAATTAAATAGCCAGGGACAAGCCTGTGAGTACGTTTGAATGTACTCGCAAACATAATGAACAAGAGATATACCGAATGCATATGATCATGATGGGTTAAATTATATGCAAATGCTGAACGAAATTTTAAGCATGGCATGATGAATATTACTACGGTGCTGAAGAATAAATATGAAATGTTAGTGACAAACAAAGAAAGTTAAAAGTGGACAATCGGGCGAGACCGGACCGCCCGAGAATCCAAAAGAAATGCCAAACGGGTGTCTAAAAGAGAATCGGGCGAGACAGACCGCCCGAGAACTCAAGCGACGCCACGAGTGGTCTTGAAAAGAAATGCCAAACGGGTGTCTAAAAGAGAATCGGGCGAGATAGGACCGCCCGAGAACTCAAGCGACGCCACGAGAGGTCTTGAAAATAAATGAGTGCCCGGGTAGTCTAGCCAGCCGATGAGACACTCAGAAAATAAAATAAGAGAAACGGTTAGTCCATAATAATAATAATATTCATGACAACAATAATATTCGTATCATCAAAAAATTCATGATAATATCAATAGTGGCAATAATCATTCTGCAAAATAATTCATGCTCAATTTAATTATTTTCCTCCGGAGACCGACACTAAGACCGACACTTGACCAACCCAGACTGTAGTCCTTAACCGCGGACACGGCTATTCGAATAGGTATAACTCTGCAGAGGGTGTACTCTTTACCCACAAGTAAAGGATTTCTTTAGTCAGCACCGAGACGCTGACTAATTCCCATTACGGTCTTTGGGTTGAAAACACACCTAACCAGCACACACCAGCTTAACTCACCAAAGCCAGGAATCACCCAAGGCAATGATAAAGTAAAACTCTAAGTGGGAAGGCCTCATTCAACGGCCTCCAATAGCATGGGATCACAATATTTATATCGGCGCGCAAACAGGGGTGCGACCCCTCTCCGGCTACAACCGGAGACACCCATGCCCCCGGACCAAGTGACATGCCTACCATGGGCCAATGGTATATTTCACTATGGCCTCTCTGTACGGTGTGTGCAGGAAAGGTGTTAACAACTTACTGAACCGTACCCTACCTGCGGCAGGGACAAGTGGCAGCACGAAACAAGTATGGGGGTTACCGGAACAAGACTCGATCTACGGTCGACTCAGGAGGTTTAAGTTTTCCTGAAGTGGTTAGCCCAATAATGTGTTCATTCAACAGTAACACCAAAACAGGGCCACAGCCCTCGCATGTCCCCACATGCATGACCAACAAGGCATGATCATGCTCCGACGTGATCACCCTTCTGCCGGTAACGGTATTTCTCTTACACCTGCTCCTGCAATTTAGTCATGACAAGCACACATTGCACGGTACGAGGAAATATGTCAACACTATATGCATGCAAATTTTTATTTGAATTCAACACATTCATAATTCAATTATTTCTGCAAACATTTAACCATGCAATCACCATATCAAGTGTTCAAGATGCTTGCCTTGATCATGCACAAATATTGGGTGTACTCCAATACTTTTGAAAATTTTCTCTTCCCTCCATTTTCCTATTTTTCAAATAATGCAATTACCACACAAATATTAAAAAGGAAAATAAAAGTGCTCTAAAAATGGGAATTTCACTTTCCTGGGGCTTCTCTGGCTATATGAAAAATAACCAGAATGTTCCTACTATTTATAGAACTACTGGGATTTTTGAACATTTCAATTGGTTGGAATTCAAGGAAATAATGGATCTGCAAGATTTTACAGAAAATATTTTTATAAAAATGAGTTGAGGCACCTATTAAATGAGGCATGATTTTAGAGGCTTTTATAAATTGGTTTAACTGGATTTGGATTTGAGGTGAATATTCTAGGAATTTATAAGTTGACTTATATAAGAAAATGACCTATTAATTAAGTCGAGCAGAATTTGCTCATAGGAAAAATGTTCACTGAGTCTAGTTAAATAGAGAATAATTTTACAAGTCCATATAAATTTGGATTGTCTCGTTTGGATTTGAAATGAATTCTGTGGAATATTTCTAAATCTTTGGATAAAAGAAAATGACAAGGACATTTTCCTGACGGGCTGGACCTGAAGGCAGAGGCGCGCACTGGGCGGAGTCCAGCTAAACGGCGCTACTGGGCCGAGCCCATATGCGCTGCCACTTACCAACTCGGGCATGACCTGCGGGTCGCTGATGGTGGGTCCCGCCGGGCCCACCTGTCATGTTTGACTGGTCCGCGCGGGCGCCCTCTTCTTCCTTTCTTTCGATCGAATAGGGGAAGCACGCCGGCGTCGATAGCCGGAGAACGGCGGCTTCCCCTGGGAATATGAGCGTATGGGGGTGTTCCTCTCATCGAGGCGAACCCATTGAGCCGCGAGTTGACCACCGGAGGTTGCCTGGTCACTAGCGGTGAGCTTCGCAGCGGACGGCGGCGTCGGACGGAAGAGGAGTTCCGGTCATGATGGATTTTAGGCTGAATTAGAGCGTGGATTCGAGGTGCGGTGGTTCTGTGAATCCTCTGGTGCTGGAAACTTGGGAGGGGAGGCACTGATTGGCTCGGAATCAACTGAGGCAGAGCGGCGGTGGCTGTGGCCGGAGATGGGGAAGACGACTTCACCTGGCTCAGTTGGCTGCTCGAGAAGGTTCACGAAGGGAGAAGGAGTGGTGCTGATGTCTAAAGCATGCTCGGGGTGGCCTTTATATAGATGGAGGGCATCGGTGCTGCAGGTTCCAGAGAAGGCCGAGGTGGCCAGCAGCCATTAAGGTAGAACGTGGGCGGCGGCGAGATTGGTGGTGGACGGCGAGGCTGGTGAGGACGGCGGCCGTCCGAATTTACTCCGGGGTGCGCTGGCTAGTTCGAGGGAGCTCCAGGTGGCTCGGACGACGCCGGCCATGACAGATTGCGGCGGCGGCCATTAATGGCACAGGAGGGCGGTGGCGAGGCCGGTGAGAGGGCGTTGGAGGTCGGCGGCTGCGGATGAGGCCGAGTAGTTAGCCATTAAGGAGGGGACGCGCTGGCGGGGTCGAGCAGCTCGGGCGGTGCCGTGCCCGAGTGGGAAACGACGGCGGCGGCTCGGGTCGGTGGTCTTTGGCATTGGGCGGCGCCAGGCGACAAGAGGAGGTGTGGGCGAGGTCCAGGGCTTGCTCACTAAGCCTCTTGGGGTGGAGTTCATGCAGGGAAGGCAGCAGAGAGCCACAGCCGATCGATGCCAGAACCTGCACAATGAGCACTCTGCTCGTGCTCTGGACATGCACGCTGGGTGCTCGACCAAATGCCAGGGTGCCCTAGGTACCTCTTTTGGCTGTGAATTTTGGTGCGGTGATGATACTATGGATGGCAAGACTAATGGACATGCTGGTTTGGCCAGATAAACTAGTGTACAATGCAGTGTAGAGGAGGGCAAGATTTCTGTCATGCACATAGTGTGCTCGATGAAATGCTAGGGGTGGCTAGGTGATTTTTTTGGAAGTGAGATTTGGCAGGATGGTGTCTCTTTAGATGATAAAGATGATGGTGGAGTTGGATGGACCAAATGAAAAACTTGATAGTGCAAGTTTTACCAGAATTCAGTTCTGGACAGAAACTTGGAGGCTTTATTTGGTGAACTAAAATGATGAGATTGGGGGTGAGCTCCTAGACTTAGGGTTTCTTAGGAGGGACTATAAGGTGGAATAATTTCAGAATTTTTGGATGAAGAAAAATTGAGCTTGTAGTTCAAAGCTGAATCTGGACCAGAAAAGAAAAGAGGATGTTTCACTCAAAATCTCCAAAAGACTAAGTTGGGTTTTCGCATAAAAGTGATCTATAGGTATCACATGACCTCTCATAATTTTTGGGGAATTTTTAGAGAATTATTTAAAATGGTTGTAGTGCAACAGAGGCATGTAAAATATTGAAAATGTTGTTAAAATGATTATCTTGGCAAAATTTTATTATGAAAATGTTTCCTGTTGTTATTTAAAATATATTTGAAATGATTTAAGACAACTACCAAATCCCACAATATTTTACAAAAATTTCTAAATGAAGGGAAGAATTTTGAAAACAGAAGCAGAAAATACTCTAAAATAATAAAAGACCTAATAAAATTCCAAAATTTTATTTCTGGCCAGATTTTACTTAATAAAAATTATGGTTAAATTTTTGGGGTGTTACAAGACAACCATATGGCTCCTCCCGGTTGCCACACTCATGACATGCAGGTCATGAAACAATAATTCACAAGCAACATTCATGGGCTATACCAAATCACAAACATACCCCGCAAAAACAAGTGAGACATTCTACCCCCAAAGACAAAACCATTCGAAACTCTATTTTCCAAGCGGATTTTGACCTCAAAATAATCTCCAAAAACTCGCCGAAAGAAAATAAGAGTTTGTATGCAAAAGTTATGCTCGTTTTACCGAGACTACTCCAATAGATTTCTGCACTGGGGAAACCACATTTCTGCGGTGTTCATCTTCGTTCTGATTCGATCATTCTCATTGATCTTCGTGTGCTGCATCCAGCTATACATTCCACTGTCTACCTCAATGGCGGGAACCAACCGGTAGGGGTAATTCATGTCATGATCTCCGTATCATGATCACAGAAACAAGATCACGAAACCAACCTTCATTACCGACATGCACGGCCGATCTCATCGACCCGCACCGGAATGGATCTACATATCTCATATGCAAATCACCAAATCTATCACCACGCAATGAGGTTCTCATACCATTGTTGGAACATGCAGTACGCTACGCTAGCGCCAAATAAAAAAAATTCTACCTCGCACACAAGATCTTGCTGCTGAAAATAGATCATGGGATCAGATTTACCACTAGACGCGCAGTCACTGCAGCGTAAGAACAGTTGCTGATGTGTGTAGTCAATCAGCCGAGCCGCCGCCTCCTTGTGTAGTCGATCTCCCGTGAACAATGATATCCTGCGAACATTGATAACCCACAAGTATAGGGCATCGCAATAGTCTTCGAGGGTAGTATTTCACCCAAATTTATTGATTCGACACAAGGGGACCCAAAGAATATTTGTGAGTATTAGCAGTTGAGTTGTCAATTCAACCACACCTGGAGAACTAAATATCTGCAGCAAAGTGTTTAGTAGCACAGTAGTATGATAGTTTTGATAGCAATAGTAATAGCAGCAATAGTAACAAAGATAGTAACAGTAGCAGTCTTGTAGTGATTGTAACAGCAACAGCAACGAAAATAACTTAGCAAAGATCAATATGCACAAAGCATAGGATTGGATCGGTGATGGATAATTATGTTGGATGACATTCATCATGTAACAGTCACAACCTAGAGCGATCCACAATAGCTCCAATTCATCAATGTAATGTAGGCATGTATTCCTTATATAGTCATACGTGCTTATAGTAAGAACTTGCATGACATCTTTTGCCCTACCCTCCCGTGGCAGCTGGGTCCATAAGGAAATCTAAGGGATATTAAGGCCTCCTTTTAATAGAGAACTAGAACAAAGCATTAGCACATAGTGAATACATGAACTCCTCAAACTACGGTAATCACCGGAAAGAATCTCAATTATTGTCACATTGGGGTATGTAGATCATAACACGTAATAGGTGCATACAACTTGCAAGATAGGATCAAGAACACAAATATATTCATGAAAACATAAAGGGTTCATATCTGAAATCATGGCACTCGGGCTCTAGTGACAAGCATTAAGCATAGCAAAGTCATAGCAATATCAATCTCAGAACATAGTGGATACTAGGGATCAAGCCCTAACAAAATTGACTCGATTACATGACAAATCTCATCCAACCCATCACTGTCCAGCAAGCCTACGAAGAAATTACTCACACACGGTGGTGAGCATCATGAAATTGGTGATGGAGGATGGTTGATGATGACGACGGCGTCAAATCCCCCTCTCCGGAGCCCCGAACGGACTCCAGATCAGCCCTCCCGATGAAGAACGGGAGGTGGCGGCGGCTCCGTATCGTAAAACGTGATGATTCATTCTATCTGATTTTTTTCTCCACGATGAGGTATATATAGCCTTGGGGGGGTAGGCGCGCCCCCTAGGCTTGTGGCCCCTGGGTGGCTCCCCTCCAGTGGATCTTTTCGCCAGTATTTTTATATATTCTGAAATAATTCTCTGTAAATTTTCAGGTCCATCCGAGAACTTTTATTTCTGCACAAAAATAACACCATGGCAATTGTGCTAAAAACAGCGTCAGTCCGGGTTAGTTCCATTCAAATCATGCAAATTAGAGTCCAAAACAAGAGCAAAAGTGTTTGAAAAAGTAGATACGTTTGGGACGTATCAACTCCCCCAAGCTTAACTCATTGCTTGTCCTCAAGCAATTCAGTTGACAAACTGAAAGTGACAAAGAAAAACTTTTACAAACTCTTTTGTGCTTGTTGTCTGTATATATACTTGACTAGCATCCAAGTTTTCAGCAAAGATTATGAACTAACCATATAAATGATAACACTTAGGTCTCACATTTACTCGTATCAATAACATAACCAACTAGCGAGCAATAATAAGATATCTCGGATGCCAACAATTTGTCAAAACAATCATGATGCAATATGATAACATGGTATCTCGCTAGCCCTTTCTGAGACCACAAAACATAAAAGCAGAGCACCTCTGAAGTTTAAGTAACGACTAGATATTGTAATTCATGGTAGAAGAGATCTAGTCATGTCACACCCAACATTAACTATACTCAATGCATAAAAATGACAATAGTGCTCTCCAACTGGTGCTTAAATGAGAGGGTGGTGACTCAATAATAAAATTAAAATAACATAAAAGTAGATAGATAGGCCCTTCGCAAAGGGAAGCATGGATTTGCAGCGGTGCTAGAGCTCAAAGCTTAAAACAGAGATGAAAACAATTTTGAGAGGTATGCTTTTCCTGTCAACGTCATGACCGAGAATTTTCAATATCTTCCATGCTAAACACATTATAGCCGGTTCCCAAGTGGAAAGGTAAAGTTTACTCCCCCTCCACCATACCAACACAAGCCATGGCTAGCCGAATTCACGGGTGCCCTCCAAATGATCAAATTTCTGAGGGAGTTTGTTTTATTATATTTTGCTTATTTTGATTACAGGACTGGGCATCCCAATTACCAGCCCCTCTCATGCAATGACAAGTGAATAAACACTCATCTGAGAATAACCCGCTTAGCATGGAAGATACTAACCACCCCCTGTCGCTCCATGAGCGGTACGGGCACACAAAACAGATGTTTATTTGAATTATTAGAGGTGGCACAGGCAAATTTACATGGAACGGCAGGGTAATACCGCATGTAGGTAGATATAGTGGACTCATCTGGAACAAATTTAGTTTAAGAATTTTGGATGCACAAGCAGTATTCCCGCTTAGTACAGGCGAAGGCTAGCAAATAGATTGAGAAGCGACCAGCTAGAGAGCGAAAACGGTCATAATCATGCATTGAGAATAATTAACACTGAATACGAGCATGAGTAGGATATAAACACCATGAACATAAATACCGTGGAGGCTATGTTGGTTTTGAATCAACTACATGCGCGAACATATGCCAAGTCACGCCACTTGAATTGTTCAGAGGAGGATACCATACTAACATACTACATCATAACCATTTTAATGCATGTTAACACTCAAGATAAATCATTATCCACTCCTAGCTATCTAAGCATGGCATGAGCAACTATGATCTCTAATTGTCATCACAAACATGTTTACTCATAATATGCTGAATCATGGATACTGAGTTAAACATATTTACAAAAACAAAAACAAGAAGAGTTCATACCAGCTTTTCTTCACCGAAATCACTTCATCAAATATCGCCATTATTGCCTTTCACTTGCATGACCGAATGATGTGATAATAATAATAATAATAGTGCAAGTATGTCATGGACTAAGCTGGAATCTGCAAACATTTATTCAAAGAAGAAGACAAGGTAATAGTGGCTCTTTGTTAGATCAACAATAAAACATATGAGAGCCACTCAACATTTTCATCATGGTCTTCTCCTTATGACAACTCAACAAAAAGAAAAGAAATTTAGAGAAACACACTGAAATATTTTTGGAGTTTTTAGTTTTTCTGAAGAAAGCAAATTAACGAAGGAAAAATGAAAAACGAGGAAAACAATTTACGGGAAAGCTCCCAACAAGTAAAAGAAGAAACGTGAAATAGTTTTGGGTTTTTTTAATACTACGAATTAACTAAACAAGAAAGAAACTACAACTGTTTTTTTTTTGGATTTTCGAAGTTTTTCAAACACGCAAGAAGAAAGCGAAAATAAAACTAATCATGGATATACAATGAAAAAAGATGAACACCGACAACTGGAATGAATGTGTGGTACATGAATGTAATGTCGGTGAGAAATACGTATTCCCCCAAGCTTAGGCTTTTGGCCTAAGTTGGTCTATGGCTATGGATCGAAGTCTGCCCCTCCAGGATAATACTGGGGCTGATGAGGATCCCACTGTGGCTGCTGAGGGTCCCACTGATAAATCGGTGCCTGAACGGGTGCTGGCTCAGGTACTAGGGGCGGTGTCAGGCCCCAATAAGCATTGATGTCCTCGGGCATGATGGTATACCTGCCACTGGAAAGATCGAACAAAGATGGTGCAGGCAATGTAATAACCTCATGAGTGCCCTGACTGAATACCAAGTTATATCTAAAGAGAATAGGACCGTCATCTATAAAGTCATGCCCAACCATACTACCATAATCAAGGTATCTAGTAGGTAAAAGCCTCTCTTCCTCCTCATTGTGCGTAATAGGAATCTCAAAGTGTTCGGCGAGGCGGGAAGCATAAATACCACCATAAATAACGCCCTTCGAACGGTTGGTGTGCAACCGTCGAGCGACCATAGCTCCTAAACTAAAAGTTCTATCATCATGAATAGCATAGAGTAAAATAGCAAGGTCAGGTGCACTAAGCGTGCCACTCTCCCATCGACCCGTCAAACACCTCCCGTCAAATAATGAATAATATCGCAAAACGGGAAAAATGTAAACTAGCAACCCTAGCCTCAGAAACTCCTCTCGACTCCCCCGTGGTCACTGCGGATATAAAATCCGCAACGTCCCTTGGACGTGGCTCTATTGGGCCACCCTCATTAGGAAGTTTGCACACTCGGCAAAAATCCTCAAGTGTCATCTCTTTAGGAATATCATATAGGTTAAATGACACCATGGGTATATCTCTCCTAGAATGAAAGTGGAAACTTTGCACGAAAGTATTAGTGAGGAGGAGATATTGTTCATACTTATCTTCGAGGAACGGGATGAGGCCGTCATTGTTCGCCAAGTAATAGAAATCATTGAAAATTCCTGCATCCCTCAAAAATGTGTCGCATGGCCATTCGCACGGTCGCACTTCGGCCGCACGAGGAAGGTTGTACTTGGGCTTCGGAGCCTCCTTAGGACTCCGGCTCGAAGAACCTCTCAACCTCCACTTTAGCATTTTCCTTTTTTGAAAATTTCTGAAATTTTTAGTGACTCAAAATAAAAGTGAACAAAACTCAATGAAATTGATAGCAACTACTCCCACAAGTGTCTAGAGGCTATATCATGCATCAAAACTACTTTGGACCATACACATTCAACATGCAAGCTCATATACATGGTCACCACAGCAGCAAAAATTTGCAAAACATAAAGCACTAGAACAAAAACTAATTGGAGCATTGGAGGAGTCACATACCAAGGAGTAATTGCGCAAAACAGTTTCGGAAACGGAGTTCCGAGCAAGGAGATCAAAATTTGCAGCAAAATGAGCAAGGACACGGGCTTGGGAGCAAGTTTGATTTTTTCTAGAGGAAGAAGAAGGAGATGGGTGGCTAGAATAAGTGAGGGGTCCCTGTGGGACCCACAAGCCTACTAGGCACGCCCGGGGGGTGGCCGCGCCCTGTGAGCTTGTGGCTCACAGGTGCACCCCCCTAAGGTGTGTTTAGTGCCAAAATTTCTTAAATATTTAGTAGAAAATCATACTAAATTTCCAGGGTATTCTGAGAACTTTTATTTTTGGGGCATTTTTTATTGCACGGAAAATTCAGAAAACAGGATAATCATGGCATTTTATTTTATTAAACTATAAAGAACAGAGAACAAACTATGATTATAGAAGGTTGTGCTTACTAAATTCATCGACCACATGCCCCTCAAAAAGAATCCGTCAATAAGGTTAATCAAGTCTTATTAACAAACTATTTCCGAGTAACATGAAACCGAAGAATTTTTGTATAACACTAAGTTACCTCAACGGGGATATGCATCTCCCCAACAATAAGAATCTCATATTTCTTTTTGACATTAGGAAGAGGAAATTTGAAACCTCCAATAGTGATTGTCGAAACCTTTTCAATACAATTAATACCATTCACCGAAGTTTGTTTCTTCGGAAAATAAACTGTATGCTCATTACCATTGACATGAAAAGTAACTTTTCTTTTGTTGCAATCGATAACAGCCCCTGCAGTATTCAAAAAGGGTCTACCAAGGATAATTGACATGTTGTCGTCCTCGGGCATATGAAGAATAACGAAGTCTGTTAAGATAGTAACATTTGCAACAACAACGGGAACGCCCTCACAAATTCCAATAGGTATAGCAGTTGATTTATCAGCCATTTGCAAAGATATTTCAGTAGGTGTAAGCTTATTCAAATCAAGTCTTCTATATAAAGAGAAAGGCATAACACTAACACCGGCTCCCAAATCACATAGAGCAGTTTTAACATAACTTCTTTTAATGGAGCATGGTATAGTAGGTATTCCAGGATCTCCTAGTTTCTTAGGTATTCCACCCTTAAAAGAATAATTTGCAAGCATGGTGGAAATTTCAGCTTCAGGTATCTTTCTTTTATTAGTGACAATATCTTTCATGTATTTAGCATATGGAGACATTTTCAACATATCAATCAAGCGAGTGCGCAAAAAGACAGGTCTAAGCATTTCAACAAAGCACTCAAAGTCTTCCTCATCTTTATTTCTAGAAGGTTTGGTAGGAAAAGGCATAGGTTTTTGAACCCATGGTTCTCTTTCTTTTCCATGTTTTATAGCAACGAAGTCTCTTTTATCATTTCTTTTATTCTTGGGAGGTGGGTTATCAAGATCAACAGCAGGTTCTATTTCTACATCATTATCTGGTTGAGCATTAACATGAACATCATTATCATTATCATTATCTCTTGGTGTATGTTCATTACCAGATTGTGTCTCAGCATCAGAAATAGAAACATCATTATGATTCTCAGGAGGTTTTTCTATCTCAGGTTCACTAGAAGCAGGCAAAGTTTTATGATTCTTCTTTTTCTTTTTCTTCTTAGATGAACTAGGTGCATCAGTATTAATTCTTTGAGAATCTTGCTCAATTCTTTTAGGATGACCTTCAGGATATAGAGGATCCTGAGTCATTCTACCTCCTCTAGTAACAACTCTAACAGCATGATCATTCATTTTATTATTCATCTCATCAAACAAATCATTTTGTGACTTAGCAATTTGTTCTAACTGAGTATGAACCATATAAGCATGTTTACTTAAGCCTTTAACATCATTAGCAGTTCTAAACATCAAATCACTCAAGCGATCTATCATGAAGGCATTTCTTTTTAGTTGATTGCTAACATATAAATTGAAGTGTTCTTGCTTAATGATGTAATTATCAAATTCATACAGACATTGGCTAACAGATTTATTATAAGGAACATCACCTTCATCAAATCTAGTGAGAGAATTTACCTCTACTACCTGTGTCGGGGTGTCGAGCCCATGTATTTCTTCAATAGGTGGTAAATTCTTAACACCTTCAGCTTTAATACCCTTTTCTTTCATAGATTTATTGGCTTCTTGCATTTCTTCTGGACTGAGGAATAGAATACCTCTCTTCTTCGGAGTTGGCTTAGGTGGTGGTTCAGGAAGTGTCCAATCATCAGCATTTCTGAACATATTATTCAATAGTTCTTCAGCCTGTCCAACAGTTCATTCCCTCAAAACAGAACCAGCACAACTATCTAGGTAGTCCCTAGAAGGGTTAGTCCATTATAAAAGATATCCAGTATTTCATTTTTCTTAAGAGGATGATCAGGCAAAGCATTAAGTAATTGGAGAAGCCTCCCCCAAGCTTGAGGGAGATTCTCTTCTTCAATTTGCACAAAGTTAAATATTTCCTGTAAGGCAGCTTATTTCTTATGAGCAGGAAAATATTTTTCAGAAAAGTAATATATCATATCCTGGGGACTACGCACACAACCAGGAGCAAGAGTATTAAACCATTTCATAGCATCACCCTTTAATGAGAAAGGAAACAACTTAAGGATGTAATAGTAACGAATCTTTTCCCCATGAGCAAATAGGGTGGCTATATCATTCAATCTAGTAAGGTGTGCCACAACAGTTTCCGATTCATAACCATGAAAAGGATCAGATTCAACCAAAGTAATTAACTCAGGATCGACAGAGAATACATAATCCTTATCAGTAACAAAGATAGGAGAGGTAGCAAACTTAGGATCATATTTCATTCTCTCCATCATAGAGTTTTCTTTAAGCTTAGCAAGCAATTTTCTAACATCATCTCTATCGTTACAAGCAAGAAATTCTCTAGCTATTTCTCCATCCAGGACATAACCATCAGGTATCTTAGGCATTTCAATCCTAGGAGAGCTAGGTATAATAGGTGACTCATAATTTTCAGAAGTTTCAACATTTTCAGCTTCTTTAGCTTTAGCAATTTGTTCATCAAGAAATTCACCTAGTGGCACAGTATCATCAAGCATAGTACTACCATCATCATAAGTATCATGTATAGCAAAAGTAGAATCATGAATTACTTATGACATATCAAAATGAATAGCAGGTGGTGGTGTCGCAAGTTTACTCAAAACAGAAGGTGAATCAAGTGCAGAGTGTGATGGCAGTTCCTTACCTCCCCTCATCATAGAGGGAACGATCTTGGTCTTACCGTCTTTCAGATTCTTCATAGTGATCAATAGATATAAATCCCAAGTGACTCAACAGATAGAGCTATGCTCCCTGGCAACGGCGCCAGAAAAAGGTCTTGATAACCCACAAGTATAGGGGATCGCAATAGTTTTCGCGGGTAGTATTTCACCCAGATTTATTGATTCGACACAAGGGGAGCCAAAGAATATTTGTGAGTATTAGCAGTTGAGTTGTCAATTCAACCACACCTGGAGAACTAAATATCTGCAGCAAAGCATTTAGTAGCACAGTAGTATGATAGTTTCAATAGCAGTAGTAACAGTAGCAATAGTAACAGAGACAGTAACAGTAGGAGTTACGAAAGTAACTTAGCAAAGATCAATATATGAAAAAGCGTAGGCATTGGATCGGTGATGAATAATTATGTTGGATGACATTCATCATGTAACAGTCACAACCTAGAGCAATACACAATAGCTCCAATTCATCAATGTAATGTAGGCATGTATTCCGTATATAGTCATACGTGCTTATAGTAAGAACTTGCATGACATCTTTGTCCTACCCTCCCATGGCAGCGGGGTCCATAAGGAAATCTAAGGGATATTAAGGCCTCCTTTTAATAGAGAACCAGAACAAAGCATTAGCACATACTGAATAGATGAACTCCTCAAACTACGGTAATCATCGGAAAGAATCCCAATTATTGTCACCTTGGGGTATGCGGATCATAACACGTAATAGGTGCATACAACTTGCAATATAGGATCAAGAACACAAATATATTCATGAAAACATAAAGGGTTCAGATCTGAAATCATGGCACTCGGGCCCTAGTGACAAGCATTAAGCATAGCAAAGTCATAGCAACATCAATCTCAGAACATAGTGGATACTAGGGATCAAGCCCTAACAAAATTAACTCGATTACATGACAAATCTCATCAAACCCATCACCGTCCAGCAAGCCTACAAAGAAATTACTCACGCACGGCGGTGAGCATCATGAAATTGGTGATGGAGGATGGTTGATGATGACGATGGCGTCGAATCCCCCTCTCCAGAGCCCCGAACGGACTCCAGATTAGCCCTCCCGAAGAAGAACAGGAGGTGGTGGCGGCTCTATATCGTAAAACGCGATGATTCTTTCTCTCTGATTTTTTTCTCCATGAAGAGGTATATATAGCGTTGGAATTAGGTCAAACGGAGGTTCCAGGGGCCCACAAGCCTCAAGGGCGTGCCCTGGGGGCAGGCGCGCCCCCTGGGCCTGTGGCCCCTGGGTGGCTCCCCTCCAGCGAATCTTTTCACCAATATTTTTTATATATTCTGAAATAATTCTCCGTAAATTTTTAGGTCCATCCAAGAACTTTTATTTCTGCACAAAAATAACACCATGGCAATTCTGCTGAAAACAGCGTCAGTTCGGGTTAGTTCCATTCAAATCATGCAAATTAGAGTCCAAAACAAGAGCAAAAGTGTTTGGAAAAGTAGATACGTTTGGGACGTATCAAACATCCCCTCACGGATCCCTAAAACGGCTCCTTGCGGTTCCCTCGAACGGTTTGTCCAAGCACCGCAAATGCGATGCCTCCAAGGTATCCATACGTACGGGCAGAAGTGTCGAGCGGCGGACTGCTAGGTCCAGTCGCGCGCCATGAGGGCATGGGGAGTGGCAGTGGATGTAGAGGGAGGAAAATAACAACCCTAAGTTGTGCGCCCACTCCCCTTTATATGGACCTCCGAGGTTGGTTCAACACTTGAGGCCCACTAGGAGTCTACTCCAATTTCCACTCGGATCCAATCTGAATGGGTGGCGGCTTCTTAAGTGTGTGACCCTATAGGTTCACATACACATGGACACGACTCGAGTCAATAGTTGGTAGTGGCCCCTAGAAGAACGT
Source organism: Elymus sibiricus (assembly GCA_039707655.1). NCBI lineage: Eukaryota > Viridiplantae > Streptophyta > Magnoliopsida > Poales > Poaceae > Elymus > Elymus sibiricus. Next base: position 292,795,401 of record CM077676.1, read on the forward strand.
GCCAACTTCCATGTGTGCGTAAAGTCATTAGACGAACCTCGACAATGTGTCATATGCAACATTCCTTTTTCCTCACGATATATGTTGTCGAGCTCAAGGCGAGTACTTGTTACCCTTGTGGTAGCTCAACCTCTCTTCTCAAAATCGTGATATAGATTCCCGAACCGGATTAACTCTTAACCCAAGTCACATGGCCATGCTTTTCGAATCTGATCACTTGATAGGGCCTAGAGAATATCTCTCCATATAGGGGCAAATACCATCTTGGTCAACCATGTCCCGTGACTCACCCGAAAGCTACCGTTATGACAACCCAGTTATAGAGTAGCATTTGATTGACCCTAAGTGAGTCAATCCTCATCTCAAGAACATGCGAGGACCTCCGGTCTAGGACATGGCATATAGATCATACTTGAGACTAACATATGACAATATTTCCTGCGTCCCAAAGTGGGTCTGTCTGACTCTGTGATCTCCATCCCCGAGTCCATACTATCGGTTTAGCATCTCTATGCCCATGACTTATGAAACGTAGTCATCGGCCAAATAGTATACTAGTCAAAGGATATGTGTCCACATAACCTTATCAACTAGGGACTATTAGAATGATCATCATACAATATCTAGTTTCACAAACAAGTCACATACTTATTGATACACATCACTAATGATGTTCAAGGACAATACAAAGGGCTCATGAATACATAGGGAAATATCATCATCACATGATTGCCTCTAGGGCATATCTCCAACAGTGTTGGTACCATTGCTCCACCAAATTTCTCCTGTATAGCACATTCTTTTATGCATGATGGTGCACAAATAGATGATGTGTTACGTAAGAATACAGAGGAGGTAGCTGATGTCTACAATGTTGACATAGATGAAAATGTACCTTCATCTTCAGTTGCAACAAAGAATACAGTGGCTCCATCTATTTACACATTAAACTTTCTTTGCAGATTTCAAATGCATCTCTATCATGCAATTCTGCCATAACACATTCATTAAACCGTGCAATGTATATGTTGTACCATTCATGGGTACATGGTTTCTTCAGGGACAACTCGGTATTGACTTGCAGGATGAATTAGCCGAAGAATTTTGCATTGGTATGTTGCAAAAAAAAGTGCTCAACAGCATAAATATAGCAATATGACCAAAAAATTTAACAAGGTAAAAATCCATATATAATGTTTCGGCTTCTACTTGAGATTTCAAACTTATGGACGCCCCGTCATATGAAATTTTAGCTTCATATCATTGGAACTTTCTGACAAGGGAAAAGAAAACAAAGATGTTGTCAAGGTCAGCCATAAGACTGGTTGTTCAAAATATGTTACCCCCCATAACTGTAAGAATTTAAATAACATAATAGAAATCCTATGTATTGGTGATTATTTGTGATATGCAATTCTAATGCGCATGTCCTTCTTCCATAAGGGTAAAACAACAAGAAGAAAGCATCCACTGATGAGTTTTGAAAAGAAGCCCACACCATAAAGAAGGATCCTAGTATGAGACAGAGTGCGTAAGAAGCATCCGTAAGAAGCTTCTAATGTTTCGACCTCAAATGTATTGTGTGAGGCATCATATTGTAGTTTACTAACAACACACAAACACCGATTTCAATCATGATGCAGAATGAGACCAGACCACAAAGAGGGCACGTACACAAGAAGTTGTGCCGCAACTACCTGACGTGTAGATTTCAGGAAAAGAGCTCGTCATTCACGTTACTTTCAAGCATCGGTGTCTCATAGCAGAATTTATCCTCTCAACAATGCATCCGAGTGCTAGAAGGAAGATTGCAGCAGATGAGTCAGACACAGAAGTGGAAAATGACACATTTAAAGAAGACATGAATGCAGTAATTGCTGCACAGATGCAAGAAATAAAGGAGATCAAAGGAAGCAGCAACAAGAAATTGAAATTGTCAAGATGGATCAGCAAAGAAAAATCATTGCTTTTGAAAACAAAAACAAAAAATAGAGGCAATTCTTAGTCACCTCTTAAGGAATTCGTCGCATTCTTCCGAGGAGACTGTCTCACAACCCACCAATTACTGATGTTGCATTATTGTTCGTCATGATACTTTCTTGTGTGTCTTATTTCTCGTGTTTGATAATATGTTATTTGGATGCTCATTATAATATGCAGTACAGTGCTGGGACAATTGTCATGTCTCATTGTTAGTGCAAGTTGTGATGGCAATGTTTCATTTCAATTACCTACAAATTCAAACTGTACATGAGTTGACGCCATCTAGAATCTGTAACGATGCTTGTGATGGAAATTCAAGCTGTCACCAACTTATGGACCCCACTTGTAAGCACCCACGTCAACACCGTCTTAACCCACATTTAAGCAGCCACATCAGCGTCTTCTGGGCCCATATGTCAGTATCATTGACCGCTCAAAACTGACAGCCAACTTATTACTTATGACCACCATCGGTGATAAAACCACAACCATAGCCACATGTAAGCAGCCACGTCAGCATCTGTTGGGCCCATTTATAAGAATCTTTGACCGGTCAAACCAATGAATCGATTACTGGTGATGGATTATTGTCACCAAAAATGATCTTAGGTGACAAAACGTTCTATCAAAGGTGATGATTTTGGCTATCACCAAAAATGGCCATTTGTGACAAAGATGGATTTGTCATCTAAGACACAATCTTGGGTGAAAGAAAAAGTGATACCGTCAAGATTTTATTTTTCATGATGGCACTTCGGAGACATTGGGGAGTGACGGCTGAAAACCGTTGCCAAACCATTTTCATTGATGAAAATTGGTTTTTGTGACATAAGTGAACCATCGCTAAAAATCGCTCGTTTTGTAGTGACATCAAAGAGCCACACTGGTCCTGTATTATGAACGAACGTGATATTCTGGATCCTTCAATCCTTTGCCATCGCCCTCCAAAGCTCCACCGCCTGAGGGAACCTGCACATTGCGTGAAAGTCATCCTCGCATTCCAGACCACGTAATGGGCATATGATAGTGGTTTCCAAGTGATGGGAAAATTTATTCGGGCATGTTGCATGGAAGTTTGTCACAAGCCGCCAGGCAAAAATGCATACCTTGGGGGTGCGCTCGTGGATGGACGCTCGGACTCATCCAACGTGAAGCGGTACGCTAACCGAACGATGAAGATACCGTTCTTCTTAGGAGCCCAAGCAATGATGCCATCGACGAGGCGCGGAGAAGTCTGTCTGCTCCTGATGGTCAACATCAACTAGGAGGAAGTTGCGTTGGAGAAGATCCATACACAAAGCACCATGATCGTCCAAGAGTTCCGACACCCGCCGCAGTCGGTAAGTACCCTGGGCGGAATTCAGCTGAACTGAGGGGGCTCGAGACACCCACCTGTCATGCCATATTGTAGGATCTGAGAAGATAGGTCTAGAGGGGGGTAAATAGACTCTTAACCAACCAAAGGTGCAGTTTTTAGTTCTCTTGAAACTTAGGCAGCTTTTAGCACTAGTTAAGATATCACCAAGACTTCCTACACATGCATATCTAGAGATAGGGCAGCGGAAATAGTAAACCATGCAATTGTGCGGAAAGTAAGGAGTTGAGATGAGAAGATCAAACGCAATGAAGACATCGAGATTTTTGGCATGGTTCCGATAGGTAGTGCTGTCGTACGTCCACGTTGATGGAGACTTCAACCCACGGAGGGTAACAGTTGCGCGAGTCCACGGAGGGCTCCACCCACAAAGGGTCCATGAAGAAGCAGCCTTGTCTATTCCACAATGGCTTACGTCCACGAAGGAGTAGCCTCACTCGGGTAGATCTTCACGAAGTAGGCGATCTCCTTGCCCTTACAAACTCCTTGGTTCAACTCCACATGATCTTGGAGGCTCCCAAGTGACACCTAACCAATCTAGGAGACACCACTCTCCAAAAGGTAATAGATGGTGTTGTGTTGATGAACTCCTTGCTCTTGTGCTTCAAATGGTAGTCTCCCCAACACTCAATCACTCTCTCACAGATTTGGCTTTGGTAGGAGAGGGGATTGAATGGAAAGCAACTTGGAGAAGGCTAGAAATCAAGGTTCAAATGGTTGGATTGGAATCTCTTGATCTCAACACATGAGTAGGTGGTTCTCTCTCAGAAAATGAATAGTGGAAGTAGTGTTTCGTACTGATGGCTATCTTAGAGAGTAAGTGGGGGTGGAGGAGTATATATAGGCTTCACCCAAAGATCCAACCGTTACAAGAGCCTTTAACCCAACTCGGTGACACCGGACCGAAATCTCGGTGTGACCGACTAGTGTAAAAGATTCGAATGTTGGAAGTCTCGGAGAGACCGAACAGAACATCTCAGAGCGACCGAAGTGGAATTGCTAGGGCAAGACCTCGTTTCGGTAGTTCCGGTCATTTCATCTCGGTAATTCCGAAATGAAGCAACTTCATTATAGAAACTTGGTCGCGCCGTCTCGGTGAGACCGGGAGCCATATCGGTAGAACCGAAATGCTAGGGTTTGGCTTAGGCAGTGTGTGTGATCAACTTGGTGAGTCCGGGATAGAGAACTTCTGTGGGACCGAGATGACACTTTAGGGTTTTGGACAGATGTGATGTGGAGAAGTGTTTGAGGATTTTTGGAGCAATATCACTAAGCACTTGAGCAATTGAGTCATGATCAAAAGCTCTGTCAGCAGCCGAACTCCGGGAACCCTGGTTTGAACTCTGGGGGCAAGCTCGTTACCTACGACCTGACGGTGACCACGACGAGGCTACGGAGCACGCACACACACAGGGCATGGCAGGGACGCAAGGGCTACCCAGGTTCGGGCCACCGTGCGGTGTAAAACCCTACTCCTGCTTGTGTTTGGGATTATTGTGGATGAGAGTGTTCGTGCGTACAGGATAGGAGATGATGGAATCGATCCCCCTCTATGGTGGTAGCACTGCCCCTTTTATAGCTGCCTTGGTCCTCTTCCCCCCAAAAATATTGCCGGGAAGGATTGCCACACAATGGCAGTTTGAAGGGGGACAGGCGCCCAGTCTTATATCCTGACAAAAGGTGGTCTTCACCTGCAAAGAAGCTATCCATGACACGTTGGTGGGCTCGGCGATGACATCCGCCCTGGCGCGCTTCATTGTCTTGTTCTTCTTGCACCAAATAGGCAAGCTTTGGGACTTGCTTTGTGGGAGGGCAGCTAGCATTGCCCCTTTATCACCAAAGAGGAAATCTTCCCTGACCGCACATGTTGGTACGGCTCTTGTCGCTATCGTCGTCCTGTGCGGGAGCGTCACCCACGTGGTGGGTGCGAGGCCATGCCAAGCGGCTCCTCGCGCGAGTGGCCTCGGGAGGCCGCCTCGCAACAGGGGGCCTCGCGAGGCTGCCTGATGCTGCTGATGATCTTTGGTGGGTCCGCCCCCCGTGGAGGGGGGTCCTCGCGAGGCCGGCACCTCACGAGGTGTCTTGCTTCGTGGCGCCCATGACTGGGCCGCCTCTTGGGCCTTCGCCGGGAGTTGCTTCCTGGGCCACAGGCAGACGGCCCGTGGTACCCTGGTTCCCACTGGGATGACAGTAGCCCCCGGTCCTGCGACGCGCACGCTTCCACCCGTTGGGAACGAAACGGCACGGGGCCTAAGTAGACTGCCGGGCCCAGGCAGGGACGCGTGGCGCACGACGGGACGTGGGATGCCCCCACTTCCTCCACTACGCCTAGTTAACCGCCCGCTCTGCCATAACACAGGCCCACGCGGAGTGCAGCGTCATCATTGTTTTCCTCTGATCCTTCTCGCCTCCCTTGCGCCCGACTCCCTACATCCTCCTCCTCCGCATCCAAAAGTTTCCTCGCGCATCCATGGCGCCCGCTGGCAAGAGAGGCAAGGCGGCAGCCGCGGCCCCAACCATGGTGGCCCTGGAGCCGGCCCTGTTGCGATCCACCATTGTCAACCAGGAGGGGCTGGACAAGGTGCGCCCGATGACCGCCAAAGACCACAATCAGTGGAAGGCGACGCGGATCTATCCGGGCTCGCGCCCGCCCCACGAGTTGGAGGCCACCACCTTCCCTTTCTACCTCCACACCGTCTTCGTCGGCCTGGTGTCGCCCTTCTCGGGTTTCTTCTGTGCCATCCCCGCCCACTACCAGATCCACGCTCTCCATCTCCAGCCCAACTCCATCCTCCTCCTCGCCATCTTCACCTACCTCCGTGAGGCCTTCATGGGCGTGATGCCCTCTGTGGCCCTCTTCCGCCACTTCTACAGCTTGCGGCTGTCCGCGGCGAACCAGCGCTCGGGGTGCGCCTCGTTCCGCAGCGTCGAAGGGACGGCGGACGACATCATCCCCATGAAGATCATGAAGAAGGTGGAGGGCTTTCAGGCAGCGCTGGGTCTACATGGACACGCGCCAGCACAGCCCCCTGTTGATGCTGCCGACAGACCCTACCATGAAGAGCTCCGGATGGGAGCATGCCAAGCTCAGCGACAAGAGGCTGGCGCCGCTTTGGGAGAGGATGGATGAGCTGAAGGCCGCAGGGCTCACGGGGGTGATGGTCGCCAAGGAGTTTCTGCGTCGGTGCATCGCTTCCCTCCAGAAGCGCTCCCGCCCAGTGTGGGCCATCACTGGCCCCGAGGACCTGATGAGGCTGACCATCGACAACCTCAGGGCAGAGGTGGTGGACGAGGTCATGCATCTCCTGCTCGGCGAAGACGCGGAGCTCCCGCCCAAGGAGGGGTTCCCTCTGTATTGCTACAAGAACAGGGCTGAGCTGATCGAGGAGATGCCGCGCTTCGATCAGTGGGGCCTGATCCCGGTGGGTCACGAGGGGCCTCGCGACAACTCGCTTGTGGTGATGCCCGGCTTGGGAGGCCGCGACGACGCCGAGGTCTCAGCAAGCGCCGCAGAGGAGAGCGACGGTGGGGCGGCCCCACGAAGAAGAAGAAGAAAGTCCCCAGCTTGAAGGGTGCCTCGACGCCTACCACAGGCGCTGAGGAGCATGAAGAATCCACCCACCGCCCCGAGGCTGAGACGGGGTGCGCGGAGGTGGAGGAGGAGCACACGGCGCCTCCCGAGCCGCACGCAGACTTGCCTCCGCCGTTCGGGGAGAACAAACCTCGGGAGGAGGCCTCCGGAGGAGGGGTCGTGCCTCCAGAGGCACCCGACGCGAGAGGCAATGCGGCGATGGCGGAGGCTGAGGAGCCGACTCCCCCGCTAAGCTCCACCCCTGCCAGGGAGACCGATGCCGCAGAGGGAGCCACAATGAGGGTGGCGGCGGCTTCCCGCCATGGCCTCTGAAGAAGAGGAGATGGATTGCCAAGGATGAGTAAGCGCTCGCCTACCCTTCTCTTGCACCCGGCGCATCGCGTGTGCCTGAGTCTTTGCTTTTTACAGGACCTCCTCGAGCAAGAAGAAGAAGAAGGAGGAGAGGTCCCCCAGCCTGGCAGAGGCCACACCGCCGGTCACTAGGGCCGAGGGGCGTGAGGAGAACGCCAGCGGTCTCGACATCGAGGCTGGCCCCACGAAGGCAGAGGGGCAGGTGGCCCCTCCTGAGCCGCAGAAGGACATGGCTCGGGAGGCCCAAGCAGGCGAGCCTCAGGAGGCGTCGTCAGGAGGCGGCTCCACGGTTCCTGGGGCGCCCACTGCCGGGGCGGACGTCGAGGCTGCAGAGGCGGAGATGCCAGCTCTCCCATCCTGCACCGTGGGTGGCGGCTGCGATGCGAGAGGCCCGCAAGACTCGCCGGTGCGCGGGGCCTCCGCCGGGGGGCGCGCCGCCACGGCAAGACGAAGAGGGGGACCCCGCGAGCCCTCCGCCCCCGGCGGGTGGCGCCAGGCCCTCACGGGAGGGCGGCATTGAGACGCATGTCGGCTGGGCTCTGCAGCTCATGAGCAGCAATGCCGTGCTCAAGCATGGGGCCCTGCATGGCGCTAGGGCCACCCTCGATCAGCTAGAGGCAGGCCTCCAGGCGGAGGAGGCGCGCATCATCGAGGAGCGCTAGCGCCTCGCGGAGGGGTGGCATCAGCTTGACGTGGCCATCAAGCTGGGCCGCCGTCAAGATGACGCCACGCGGGAGAAACGCGAGAAGGCCGCCCAGGACGCGAAGGAAATCTTTGAGAACACCGTCAGGGAGGCCGACGAGGCTGACAGGCAGCGCAAGGCGGCAGAGGCCCGCAGAAAGGAGCTCCAGGACCAGAACACCGCGCTGGAACGGCAGCTCCAGGCGTGGAAAGATGCCATCTCCGCTCGCGAAGAGGGGCTGGCGGCCCGTGAGGCAGACCTTGGTATCCCCGAGCGGGAGCTCGCGCGGTCGGCATCCGCGCAGGATCTAGAACGCGAGCGGCTGGAGACGCTAGAGCGAGAGGTGTCCGCTACTCAAGGCTCCTATGCCCAGCGCCTAGACAGGGCCAACACCAATCTGGCGGCCAAGGAGAAGAAGATTTAGGAGGACGCGGACAGGAGGGTCGCGTAGAACCGCCAAGCACTTGCCGAGGAGAATAGCAAGAAACTAAAGCTGCAGGAGGGGCGCTTCAAGGCAAGGCGCGAGGAGTTCCAGCACGAGATCGCGGGCCTCAAGGAGATGCTGATCAAAGCAGAAAAATGGTGAGAGACTGCGCTGAAGACCCGGGCCGACGTCGTGGAGCAGGCGAGGGACGAGGCGGCCCGAGCGCGGGGGCGGCAGCTCCAGCGCTCCAAGATGTTCCGCACCCTCGAGCTCTGAGCCCGCCGCGCCTTGGGCTCCATTTGCAAGGAGGACGTCAGCAGCCCCCTCGAGACCCACAACGGCAGCTACCTCGACTTCTTCACCAAGCTCATAGAGCGGCTCGAGGTTGGTGCCAGGAAGGTGGGCGGAATCGTCTAGGAGGAGTGCCGGAATCTCCTCACCCAGGCCGCTACGCGCATCTTCAGCCACCTTCTCCACGCCGATCCCAACTTTGACTTTGGCAAGGTGATAGTTCCCGTCCCGGAGGACGTCCGCGACAACCTTGGGAAGGCGGTGGAGGATCACATGGACGCGTTGCACGCGCAATTCGCCCACGGCGGCAGCGAGAGCTCAGGCGGAACCGAGGAAGGTGAAGATGACGACGGCAGCAGCGGTGATGGCGACACGTCCTCCTAGGCCCTTCCCCATGTCCTGCGCATAGTTAATCGTGGCCCCGTGGGGGTGTGAGGACAATGCCTTTATATTTCAAGTACTTTATGTCTGGTTGTACTAAACGCTTGCGCCCTCATGAAGCTTTCTCTTGAGGCCTATTTTTCTCTTTTTGCTCGCCTTTATGCTCTACGTCGTCAGGACCCAGCCCTTGAGCGGGCGACAGCCGTCGCTGGTATGTCAGGTCGCGATGCCTGGACAAGGCCAGGAGGTGAGGGGCACCGGGAGCTAGTGAGGGCTCCTGAGGCACGATGCTCAGTGAGCCCCCCTTTGACGTGCAAGCGGCTCGCGACTAGAGAAACGCCGGCGCTCGTGAGGTTGCTAGAGGGGAAGGCTTAGGAGACAGCGAGGTGCGACTCGCAAGGCAGGAGACTTAGCTCTGTGTAGGATAGTGTCTGGTGGGCCGCCACTTGTCGGGTACGCCTCATGAGGTTTTCGCTCGTGAGATCTCCTGCTGAGATGGCCGTCGTGGGTTGGCTCCCGAGGCAGGGCCTGCGAAGCTTCCTGAGGCCTTGAGGGGGCGTCTTGTTACCGGGCCACCTCGCGAGGCATCCTCGCGAGGCCACTCAGGGGACCTGTTCCTGAGATAACTGCATGCAGAATGTTCAACAACAGGGGAGCAGTGCACGCTCGCCGGATCGCTCATGGGCGTTACGCGAGGAGATAAGACACCAAGAACCTTGGTGGGGTGGCGTGCACGGGGGTAGGCCCGCGAGCCAGAGCCTGGTTGCTTGGGTTTTTCAGTGCTGCTGGGACTGACCCGAGCACAGACACCGTGTCCAGCCCCCGCTCGCGTGAGGCTCATGAGGGAGGTCGTGAGCGCGCGAGGCTCGTGAGGCAAAGACAAGACGAAACACCACGTAAGGAAACCGAAGCTTTACTGAAGTAAGATAGCAACCCATTACACAACCAAAACGATATGCGGCTGCCGTGTCCGGCACGGGTCAGCTTGAGGTTGGTGCAACCCATGGGGCACCCTCAGTTACACATCAAAACGAGAAAAACGGCTGCCGTGTCCGGCACGGGTCAGCTTGAGGTTGGTGCAGCCTTGGGGCGCCCTCAGTTGATTGTTCCGCCAGCGCGGAGCATGGGGCTTCCACCGGGGTGTGGGTATGATCGCGGGTCGATCGTTCCACCAGCGCGGAGCATGGGGCTTCCACTTGGGCGTGGGCGGGAGCTCTCGCGGGCCCATCAAGCGAACGCAATGAGAGGCTCCAGGGCGTGTACAGCCCCATTTCGTTCGTACACGTGAGGGTCACGGGTAGAACTTGCGAAGGTGTTGGATGTTCCAGACGTTAGGCACAGGAACTCCGTCCTCCGTCTCCAGCCGGGCTGCGCCGGGCCTGGAGACATGAGTAACCCTGAAAGGGCCTTCCCACATAGGTGAGAGTTTGTGGAGTCCCTCTCTGGAGAGGATCCTGCGCAGGACGAGGTCGCCGACCTCAAGAGTGTGAGGGCGGATGTTGCGGCTGCGGTAGCGACGCAAGGCCTGCTGGTACCTCGCGGCACGAAGAGCGGCCTGACGGCGGCCCTCCTCGAGGAGCAGCAGATCGGTCTCCCACGAGCCATCCTGACGCGCCTCGTCGAAGGCAAGGACTCGCGAAGAGCCGTGCTTAAGCTCCAATGGAAGGACTGCCTCAGCTCCGTAGACGAGGAAGAAGGGGGTCTCGCCGGTAGGCTTGCTTGCCGTCGTGCGGATGGACCACAGCACGGACTGCAGCTCGTCGAGCCAGCCCTTGCCGCAGGCCTCGAGCTTCTTCTTGAAGCTCCTTGTTTTGAGGCCCTTGAGGACCTCGGCGTTGGCACTCTCGGCCTGGCCATTGCTTCGCGGGTGCGCCACCGAGGCGTAGCAGATCTGCATGCCGAGGCTGGCGCAGTAGGACCTGAAGAGGCCACTCGTGAACTGGGAGCCATTGTCGGTGATGATGCGGTTGGGAACTCCAAAGCGGCTCACGAGGCCCTTGATGAACTTGATGGCAGAGCCTGCCAGGATGGTGCGCACAGGCTCGACCTCTGCCCATTTAGTGAACTTGTCGATGGCAACGTAGAGGTAGCGGTAACCGCCAGCCGCGCGAGGGAAAGGCCCCAGGATATCCAGCCCCCAGACCGCGAACGGCCATGAGAGGGGAATCGTCTGGAGGCCCTGCGCCGGCTGGTGGATCTGCTTGGTGTGGAACTGGCAGGCCTCACAGGCTTGGACCAGCGCGGTAGCGTCACGCAGCGCAGTGGGCCAGTAGCAGCCGCTGCGGAACACCTTGCCGACGAGGGTGCGTGACGAGGAGTGGTGGCCGTAGTCTCCTCCATGGATATCGGCGAGCAACTCGCGCCCTTGTTCTTCAGAGATGCACCACAGCGAGACGCCATTGGGGCGCCTGCGGTACTGCTCACCATCTTGTAAGCAGTAAGCGGTGGCCTGCCGGGCCACGCGCTCTGCTTCTGAGTCCTCCTCCGGGAGGGTGCCATGAAGCAAGTAGGCCTTGAACTCCGCGGCCCAGCTATCTGCTTGAGGCTCCAGTGCCAGCAGCAGGCGGGCTCCTGAGGCTGGGCCGCAGTCTGGCGCGCCCGTGGGTGGTGCGGGTGGGAGTTCCTCATGAAGGAGCGCGGTCCTCGCGGCAGGGGGTGTAGCTGATGGCTTGAGGGGCCTTTCCTCGAAGATGCCGGGTCTCTAAGGCTCGCGGCGAGATGCTCGTTTGGCAATATCATCAGCCTCTTTGATGCCGCTGCGGGGAACGTGCTGCAGCTCCAGGCCAAGAAAACGCTTCTCAAGTTTACGTACCTCTTCTAAGTAGGCAGCCATGTGCTCATCCTTGGGCTTGTAGCTTTTGCTGGAGAAGTTGACGAGAAGTTGCGAGTCGCCCTTGATGGTCAAACGCTTGATGCCCAGGGCGAACGCAGCCTTGAGGCCAGCGATGAGGCCCTCATACTCTGCGATGTTGTTGGAAACCTTGTCAGTGTGCCTGAAGCAGAGCTGCACAGCGTAATAGAGCCTGTCTCCTGTCGGCGAGGTGAGCATGACTCCAGCCCCTGCGCCCTGTCGGGAGAAGGCGCCATCGAAGTGCATGGTCCAGCCGCCAGGCGCCTCATCCCCTGGCAGGAGGGACTTGGCCTCGCGAGGCTCCACCTCGTACGTGTCCGTCCACTCTGCCATGAAGTCGGCCAGAGCCGCGCCTTTGATGACTCTGGTGGTGGAGAACTCCAGCTGGAAGGCTTGCAACTCGATGTTCCATTTGGCGATGCGGCCGACGGCGTTGGGGCTGCGCAAAACTTGCTCCAAGGGGTAGGAAGAGATGACCTTGATGGGATGACCCTGGAAGTAGTGGCGCAGCTTCCTGGAGGCGACGAGGAGCGCGAGGAGGAGCTTCTGCTGCATGGGGTAGCGCACCCGTGCGTCCCTGAGCACGGTGCTGACGAAGTACACGGGGTGTTCGACGAGGCGCGTGGTTGCGGTGGCAGCTTTCTCTCCAGGTGACTCGCGAGGCACGATGGGCTCGGCGAGCTCACGAGGCTCAGGAGGCTCGGGGGGCTCACGAGGCTCGGAGGGCTCACAAGGCTCGGAAGGCTCGGGAGGTGCGGAGGGCTTCTCCTTAGCACAGACGCGCTCTTCTCGCACAGCTACAAGCGCCGCGCTGGTCGTCTGAGGGGTGGCCGCCAAGTACAGGAGCAAGGGCTCATGAGAGCGCGGCGCGACCATGATGGGCGGGCTCGTGAGGTACCTCTTGAGGTCTTCAAAGGCGGTGTCTACCTCAGGGGTTCACCTGAAGGAGCCGGACCTCTTCATGAGCTTGAAGAATGGCAGGGCTCGCTCGCCAAACTTGGAGATGAAGCGCCCCAGGGAGGCCATACATCCTGCCAAGCGCTGCATTTCCTTAAGGGTCCGAGGAGGATGCATTTTCTCGATGGCCTTGATCTTCTCAGGGTTGGCCTCGATGCCTCGGTGCGAGACCAGGAAGCTAAGGAGTTTGCCGGAGGGAACTCCGAAGACGCACTTCTCGGGGTTGAGCTTGAGGTTGACCTTGCGCAGGTTGGCGAACGTTTCCTTGAGGTCCGCGATGAGGGATCCAGCCTCGCAAGACTTGACCACGATGTCATCGACGTAGGCCTCCGTGTTCCTCCCCATCTGAGGCCCCAGCGTGATGCGCATTAGCCGTTGGAAAGTGGCGCCCGCGCTTCTCAAGCCGAAGGGCATGCAGACGTAGCAGTATATGCCGAAAGGGGTGATAAAGGCCGTCCTCTCCATGTCCTCGGCTGCCATCTTGATCTGGTGATAACCTGAGAAGGCATCTAGGAAGCATAGCAAATCGCACCCGGCGGTGGATTCCACGATCTGGTCGATGCGGGGCAGCGGAAATGGATCCTGGGGGCAGAACTTGTTGATGCTGGTGATGTCAACGCACATAAGCTCCTTGCCGCCCTTCTTGGGGACGACGACTGGATTGGCGAGCCATTCGAGATGGTGCACCTCTCGGATGACTCCAGCTTCTTGGAGCTTCTGAACTTCCTTGACAATGAAATCTTGCTTCTCTGGCGCCTGGCGCCGCACTTTTTGCTTGACGGGGCGTGCGTTGGGGCACACCGCTAAGTGGTGCTTGATCACCTCCCTCGGCACACCGGACAAGTCAGATGCTTTCCAGGCGAAGACATCTGAGTTTGCCAGAAGGAAGGTGACGAGCGCGCTTTCCTATGAAGGACGAAGGCCAGCGCCGATGGTGAAGGGAGGGCCTGAACCGCTGTCGTCCACCGACACCTTCCTCGTCTCGGCGCGGTCCTGAGAGAACAGCTTCTTCTTCTTTGCGGGCGCGGCCTCAAGAGGCTCGACCGCGTCCTCGTCAGCCAGATGCGCGACAGCGGCGGCTTTGTAGGCGCGCTCGAGGGAGCAGACCACGTCCTTCTCATCGCAGGTGACAGTGATGATGCCTCTGCAGCCAGGCATCTTGAGGACATTGTAGGCATGGTGGGTCGCCGCCATGAACTTGGCGAGAGCTGGGTAGCCCAAGATGGCGTTGTAAGGCAGGCCGATGTGCGCCACGTTGAAGTCGATGAGCTTGGTGTAGTAGTTCTTGCGGGTGCCGAAGGTGACGGGGAGGCGCACTTGCCCCAGAGGGACGGTGGAGCCATCGGTCACTCCGGAGAAGGGCCTGGTCGGCATCAGCTAGTCGTAGGGCACTTGGAGCATCTCGAAGGTCTCGATGGAGATCACATTGAGGCCAGCGCCTTCGTCGATGAGTGTTTTGGTGACCGCGACGTTGCTGATGGTGGGAGTGCACAGCATGGGGAGTGCGCCTGCGGAGGCCGAGGACTTGGGGTGGTCCTTGGAATCGAAGGTGATGGCGTACTGCGACAACTTGAGGGGACGCGCGACCGCAGGCCTCGGGAGGGCGGCATTCACCTCGCGAGAGAGCTGCTTGAAGTGGCGGTTGGACACAGGGGCCTGAGCCCCGCCAAGGATGCAGGCGACCGCGCGAGGCTCCTCGTAGCCCCCAGTGCCCTCATCAGGCTGGTTGACGTCATTCCTCCAGGGTGGCGGCGACAGCGGTGGGAGAGCGGCGTTGGCCTGAGGGTTCGCCTCACGAGGCTGGTCGGGCCAGGCGGCCTCACGAGGCTGCTCCCGCCAGCCCTGGCGGAAGTTGCCGTTACTGTTGCGGCCGTCCCAGCGGTTGCCACCGCGGCCACCTCCGCGACCGGCGCCGCGGCCGCTGCGGTCGTCTCGGCGGCCCTGGTGCTCGTCGCGGAGCAGCTTGAGCTCCTGGCAGTCTTCAGTGCTGTGGGAGCGCACGTTGTGGTAGGCGCAGAGCGGCCGGCCATCCTTCCTGGGTTCATCGCGGTCACGGCCGCATTTCTGCTCGGGCTCCGCCGCGAGCACGGCAGGTCCCTTGCGGTTGACGTCCTTGTTCTTGGCCTTGGCGGCATCGAGTGCCGCATCGGGGTCGTTGTGGACGAAGAGGCGACCTTCTTCAGCCTTGGTGCACTTGTCAGCGAGGTCGAATAGCTCAAGCACTAAGTCTAGCTCGTCGTTGATGGCGAGCTTCTCGCGCATCTTGACGTCCGTGACGCCGGTGGAGAACGCATATATGACGGCCGCGTCGGAGGCGCGCGGGATCTTGTTGCGCACCTGGCTGAAGCGCTGGATGTACTTGCGGAGGGTCTTGTCTGGGCGCTGCCGCACGTGCCGCAGGTCGTTGATGGTGAGGGAGAGGTCTTGCGTGCCCTTGAAGTTGGTGATGAACTGGGTGCAGAGCTCGGCCCACGAGGAGATAGACGCCTCGGGGAGGTTCATGAGCCAGGAGCGCGGGCCGTCCTTGAGGGCCATGGGGAACCAGTTCGCCATGACCTTGTCGTCGCCGTTCGCCGCTTCGACGCTCAGCGCGTAGAGCTGAAGGAACTCCGCAGGGTTGGGGGTGCCCTCGTAGCGCGGAGGTAGCTCAGGCTTGAACTTTGTGGGCCACACCACCCGACGCAGCTCGCGGGTGAAGGCACGGCAGCCCACACCGCTCGAGGGGACGCCGCCGGCGAGGGCGGCCCGGTTCTGGCGCCCAGCCGCCGCAACCTCCTGGACGGCCTAGTCCTGGTGCTGGCGCTGCCGCTCAAGGAACACCCGCGCATCAGGGGGCGCACGCCGGATGATCTGGCAGCTGGCCTCGTCTCGGACTGGCGGGGACGCGCCACGGGACTGCTCGCGCGCCCGCGCGTTGTGCTGGGGCCCGCCGAGCTCGTCGCGCAGAGGAGGCGGTGGGGAGCGCCGTGCGCCAGGTCCCCAGCGCGAGACGGCGGAGGGCGGAGCGAGTGGGAAGGCGCCGGAGCGTCCCCGGCGGCGTTGACGAGCTCGGTGATGCGACCAAGCCAGGCGTCGTAGCTGGCCTCAGTTGGACGGTAGCGGAGCAGCTCACGCGCCATGAGTAGCGCGGCCTGCGTGTTCGGCGGCCCACGGTGGGCGAGAGAGGAAGAGGCCGTGGCGGTGTGGCCGTTCGCCTGCACAGAGGGGTGCAGGGAGGAGTCCTGCTGCTCACGGGCAGCGGGGTCGGTGGCGGCAGCAGCTGCGGTCTCGACAGGACGGCGGCGGTTGCTGTGGGCCACCGGCTACGTCTGAGCCACGCGGCCAACCCTGCGCTCAGCGCGCTCGTGGCGTGCGTCGGCCATGGGGCTAGTGGAGTGGAGGATGGAGCGGAAGAACGGTAGCGCACTCCCTACCTGGCGCGCTAAATGTCGGAGTTGGGGCTCCGGGGACCCAAAGGTTCGAACACTAGGGTGAGCTCGTTCCTACCTCCTCGTCCCCTACCATGGCCTAACTACTGCGAAGCTACGGCGGGAGCGCGCTAGTGGGAGCGGACCGTGGACTCAGTGGTTTTACCCAGGTTCGGGTCACCTTGCGGTGTAAAACCCTACTCCTGCTTGGCTGGGATTGCAGTCAGCAAGAAGGTGTTCTCGCATACAAGATAGGAGAGGAAGGAGTCGATCGGATTCCCTACCACAATGGTAGCACTGTCCCTTTATACCTACCCTGGTCCTCTTCCCCCTCGAAACTTAGGCGGGAAGGGTTGCCACACTTGGCGGGTTTTGAAAGGGGACAGGCGCTCAGGCTATCCTGACTAAAGGCGGTATTTGCCTGCAAAAGCATGATCCGTGACGCGCCGGTGGGCTCGGTGATGACCTCCGCCCTGCGCGCCCGCCGTCTTGGTCTTCTTTCGCCGATCGGGCAACCTTTGGGGTTAATTTGCGAAGTAGATAGCTGGCCTTGCTCCCTTAGCACAGAAGGGGAAACCGACTTCATCCACGCCTGCTGGCACAGCCTCTGTCGTCATTCATCGCCGCGCACGTCACCCACATGATGGGCACGAGACCGCGCGGCCAAGCCGAACAGCCCTTGTCTTGTGTGCCTTCAGGAGGGTGCCTCGGGAGGACACCTCGCGAGGCCGTTGGTGAAGATGCTGAGTCATGCTCGCCCGCTCCCTGAGGAGGGGTCCTCAGGAGGCCAAGGCCTCACGAGGGGTCTTGGTGAGGTGCTCGATGGTGGCAGCCTGCTGGGCCCATGCCAGGCGTTGCGCCCTGGGCCAAAGGCAGACGGGCCAGGATACCCTGGGTTCCATGGGCCCGACAGACATCATCGAGGACGAGTGCCGCGATCTTCTGGGCCAGGCGGTGACGCGCATCTTCAGCAACATCTTCTGCGCCGACGCCTCCTTCGACTTCGACAGGGTGATGGCCCCTGTCCCTCCGGAGCTTCACAATGGGCTTGGGAGGGAGGTGCGGGAGCACGTGGAGGCCCTGATCCAGAAGTTCTCCCACGGTAGCGAGAGCTCTGGCGAGGCTGGCGACGACGAAGGCGACGACGACGACGGCGATGACGATGGCGGTGGCGGCGCCTCATCCTCTTAAGCCCCTCTCTTTCTCTTCCTTCCTGCCCTGTATCAGAATAGATGCAGCCCCACGGGGGCGTGAAGACAAGGTTTAAGCGACTAAGTTAAGTACTTAATGCTTCGTTGCCATTCTTGCTCTTCGTGAGGCCTCCATGTGAGGCTTGTTTTTCCTTTTTGCTTGCCTTCGTGCTCTACGTCACTAGGACCCAGCCCCCGAGTGTACTACGACCATCGCTGGTATATTAGGACGCGTGCCTAGACAAGGCCAGAGGGTGTAGGGCTCCACGAGGTGGAAAGGGCTCCCGAGGCGCGATGCTTAGGAAGCCCTCCCTTTGACGTGCAAGCGGCTCGTGCAAGGGGAAAACAACAGCACCCAATGAGGTTGTGGGGGAGAGAGAGTTTAGTTGCGCTGAGGAGAGCTCACGAGGCATTTAGACTTAGCTTATTCGCAGAGCGTGAGGCTTGGCGTGCCGTGGCTTGCGGGGTGGCGCCTCGCGAGGCGTTCGCTCGTGAGGCCTCCCGCTGGCACTTGGTGGGATGGGCGCCGCAGGCCGCCTCGCGAGGCAATGCTCGTGAGGCTTCCTGTAGGCTTCTTGAAGAGGCGATGCGCCGTGGGTCACCTCGCAAGGCAGCGCTCGCGAGGCCTTCTGTGTGCCCTGTACCTGTGACAACCATACTTCAACAAGTTTTGCAAGTAGTGTAGCGGCGCGCGCTCGCTAGTTCACTCGTGAGTGTCCTGCGAGGAGACGAAGTACCAAGGACCTTGGTGAGGTGACGTGCACGGGAGTAGGCCCGCGAACCAGAGCTCAGTCACTTGGGTTTTAGCGGCGCTGCTGGGACTGACCCGAGCGCAGGCACCGTGTTCAGCCCCCGCTCACGCGATATGTAGGAGGGAGATCGCGAGCGCGCGCATCCTCCTGAAGTAAATTGCTTACCAAGCACACACAATACTTAGGAAATAAAACTTTACTGCTGCATAAAAATGTTTCATTACACAACCAAAAAGATGAGGCTGCCGTGATCGACACGGGTCAGCTTGAGGATGGTGCGGCCAGGCAGCACCCTCAATTCGATCGTTCCACCATGTCTGAGCATGGGGCTTCCACTGGGTTGTGGGTGGGAGCTCTCGCGGTCTCAGCGAGCACCGCACAGAGAAGCTTCGGAGCGTGTACAGCTCCATTTCGTTCGTGCCCGTGAGGTCATGGGTAGAACATGCGGAGGTGTTGGATGTTCCATGTGTTTGGCACCGGAACACCCTCCTCCGTCTCCAGCCGTGCTGCGCCAGGCTGGGAGACGTGCACAACCCTGAACGGGCCTTCCCACATGGGCGAGAGCTTATGGATTCCTTCCCTGGAGAGGATCCTTCGCAGGACTAGATCGCCAGCTTCAAGAGTGCGGGGGCGTATGTTGCGGATGTGGTAACGACGCAGCGCTTGCTGATACCGGGCGGCGCGGATGGCGGCCCAGCGACATGCCTCCACGAGGAGGAGCAGATCAGCTTCCCGCAGGCCGTCCTGGTGAGCCTCGTCAAAGGCGAGGACTCGCAGGGACCCACGCTTGAGCTCAGAAGGGAGGACCGCTTCCGCCCCATAGACGAGGAAGAAGGGTGTTTCGCCGGTAGGCTTGGTTGCTGTCGTGTGGATCGACCACAACACAGACTGGAGTTCGTCGAGCCAGCCTTTGCCGCAGGCTGTGAGTTTTTTCTTGAAGCTTCGTGTCTTGAGGCCCTTGAGGACCTCAGCGTTAGCACGCTCGGCCTTGCCATTGCTTCGCGGATGCGCCACGGAGGCATAGCAGATCTACGTGCCAAGGCTGGCGCGGTATGACTTGAAGAGGCCGCTGGTGAACTACGAGCTATTGTCGGTGATGATGCGGTTAGGGACACCAAAGCGGCTCACGAGGCCCTTGATGAACTTGACGGCTGAGCCTGCCGGGATGGTGCGGACGGGCTCCACTTCTGCCCACTTGGTGAACTTGTTGATGGCGACGTAGAGGCAGTGGTAGCCGCCAGCTGCGCGAGGGAAGGGGCCCAGGATGTCCAGCCCCCAGACCGCGAAGGGCCATGAGAGGGGAATGGTCTGGAGCCCTTGTGCCGGCTGGTGGATTTGCTTGGCGTGGAATTGGCAGGCTTCACAGGATTGGACCAGCTCGGTGGCGTCTTGAAGCGCGGTAGGCCAGTAGAAGCCGATGCGGAACACCTTGCCGGCAAGCGAGCGCGACGAAGAGTGGTGGCTGCAATCTCCACCGTGTATTTCGGCAAGCAGCTCGCGCCCTTGCTCCTCGGAGATGCACCGCAGCGCGACACCATTGGGGTGCCTGCGGTAGAGATCACCGTCCCTCAAGAAGTAAGCTATGGCCTGGCGGGCCACACGCTCGGCCTCTGAGTCCATCTCCGGGAGGGTGCCGTCCTCCAGATAGGCCTTGAACTCGTTGGCCCAGCTATCAGCTTGTGGCTCCAGCACCAGCAGCAGGCGAGCGCCTGAGGGTGGGCCGCAGTCTGGCGCACCCGTGGGTGGTGCGGGTGGGAGTTCTTCATGAGGCTCTGTGGCGCTTGTGACGGGTGGGGCAGCTGACGGCCTCAGGAGCCTTTCCTCGAAGACGCCAGGGCTTTGAGGCTCGCGGCGAGACGCCCGCTTGGCAATGCCATCCGCCTCCTTGTTGTTGCCGCGAGGAATGTGCTGGAGCTCCATGCCGAGGAAGCGCTTCTCGAGCCTGCGCACCTCTTCCAGATAGGCGGCCATGTGCTCATCCCTGGGCTTGTAGCTTTTGTTGGAGAAGTTGATGAGAAGCTATGATTCTCCCTTGATGAGGATGTGCTTGATGCCAAGAGCGAAGGCAGCCTTGAGCCCGGCGATGAGGCCCTCATACTCCGTGATGTTGTTGGAGACCTTGTCGTCATGCTTGAAGCGGAGTTGTACGGCATAGTAGAGCTTGTCTCTTGCCGGCGAGGTGAGGACGACGCCAGCCCCCGCGCCCTGTCAGGAGAATGCGCCATCGAAGTGCATGGTCCAGCCGCCAGGGGAGTCCTTCCCAGGCAGGAGGGATTCGTCCTCACGAGGCTCCTCTTGATGCGGATCCGTCCATTCCGCCGTGAAATCCGCCAAGGTTGCGCCCTTGATTGCCCTTGTGGTGAGGAATTTGATACGTCTCCAACATATCTATAATTTTTGATTGTTCCATGCTATTATAGTATCAATCTTGGATGTTTTATATGCACTTATATATCATTTTTTGGGACTAACCTATTAACCTAGTGCCCAGTGCCAGTTGCTGTTTTTTGCCTGTTTTTGCCTTTTCAGAAAATCATTATCAAACGGAGTTCAAACGAAGAAAAAACTTTGGATTAATTTTTCTGGACTAGAAGGGACCCTAGAAGCTTCGGGAGAAGACCAGACGAGTCACGAGGGAGCGACAAGCCCGGAGGCCGCGCCCAGGGGGTAGGCGTGCCCCCAGACTTTTGGGCCCCTCGTGGCACATCTTGACCTAATTCCAGCGCTATAAATTCCCAAATATTCCCAATATACTAGAGAGACAGACGAGAAAACTGTTTCGCCTATGCAAGCCTCTGTTCTTCCGCGATCCCATCTGGAGGCCTTTTTCGGTAATCTGTCGGAGGGGGAATCGATCACGGAGGGCTTCTACATCAACCTTGCTACCCTTCCGATGTTGTGTGAGTAGTTTACCACAGACCAACGGGTCCATAGCTAGTAGCTAGATGGCTTCTTCTCTCTCTTTGATCTTCAATACAATGTTCTCCTCGATGTTCTTGGAGTTCTATTCAATGTATTCTTCTTTTGCGGTGTGTTTGTTGGGATCCTATGAATTGTGGGTTTATGATCAGATTATTCATGAGAAATATTTGAGTCTTTTCTGAACTTATTTATGCATGATTGTTATAGCTTTGGATTTCTCTCCGATCTATCCGTTTGGTTTGGCCAACTAGATTGATTTATCTTGCAATGGGAGACGTGCTTTGTGATGGGTTCAATCTTGCGGTGCTCTATCCCAGTGACAGAAAGGAACAAGACATGTTTTTGTATTGTTGCCATTAAGGATAAAAAGATGGGGTTTAATCATATTGCTTGAGTTTACTTTGTCTACGTCATATCATCTTGCTTAAGGCGTTACTCTGTTTTCATTAACTTAATACCCTAGATGCATGCTGGATAGCGGTCGATGGGTGGAGTAATAGTAGTGGATGCTGGCAGGAGTCGGTCTACTTGTCTCAGATGTGATGCCTATATACATGATCATTGCCTTGAATATCATCATAACTATGCGCTTTTCTATCAACTGCCCAACATTAATTTGTTTACCCACCGTATGCTATGCGTTCGAGAGAGAAGCCTCTAGTGAAAACTATGGCCCATGGGTCATTTATCCATAATATATAAAATAAAAAATACCTTGCTGCAATTTTATTTCTTTTATTTTGTTTTGCAATTTACTTAATCTATCTATCACTATCAGACTTAATCCTTGCAAGTAACCGCCAAGGGGATTGACAACCCTCTGGTTTGCGTTGGGTGCAAGTATTTGCTTTTGTGTGTGTAGGTGCTGCTAACGAGGTTCTGTGTGGTTCTCCTACTGGATTAATAACCTTGGTTCTTAACTGAGGGAAATACTTATCTCTACTGTACTGCATCATCCTCTCCTCTTCGGGGAAATCCCAACGCAGATCACAAGTAGCAAGAAGAATTTCTGGCGCCGTTGCCGGGGAGACATCACCAAAACCTATCAAGTACCTTCGCATAAACTATCATCTACTTGCTCTTATTTTCATTTGCCTTTTTATTTGCATTTGCCTCTTGTTTTTATCTCCCCCACTTCTAAAACAAATTTACAAAAACCCAAAAATATTTTGTTTGCTTGCTTGCTTGCTTCGTCATTATGACTAGTATCACTATCCCTCCTCTGTCTCTGAACTTTGAAGTTCTTTACTTCAAACAGAAACAAGGAGAAAATTTAAAAGATGCTTGGTATAGGATAATGGAATCTTATCGTGTTTGCACCATAAAAGGGGATATGATAATCTTGCTACGAATTTTTTATGTGGGGCTAACTATGCCCAATAGACAACTTTTGGATTTCGCCACTAAAGGGAATTTCATTGATAGTGATGCTAATACTGCTTATGAAATAATAGAGGGAATAGTGGAAACTCCACCCTCGCAAAAAGGATTTAATTATACTCAAGAGGGGATCCAAATTTTGGAAAAATTAGGTGACATGCAGAAAAACTTGGTTGAGTTACAAAAATCTAATGAGCCTCTTAAAAATGTTAGTGGCAATCTCAATCGCATGAACAATCTTCTTACTGTTTGCATCAAGCGGCTTGACACTTTAGATAATAGAATTGCCTTATTTTCTGAAAGTAATGGGAAGCGCAAAGAACCTCCCGGTTTCGAGAATAACCCACCTAAATTAGTAAAAACTAAAGATGATAATACTTGAAACTATGCATTATGCCTAGCTAGGGGCATAAAACAATAGCGCTTGTTGGGAGGCAACCCAATATTTATCTTAAATTTTTTGTTTTATTTTCTGTTTTGTGTGTTTACACAATTATAGCCTCTATTATGATTCTGTTTTTATCTTTTAATTAGTGTTTGTGCCAAGTAATGCCTTTGGGATGATTTGGATGATAGTATGATTGATGCTGTTTGAAAACAGAAAGTTTTGAGTCCAGTGCTGGATTTTTGTTTCTGTACTGGAGCATGATAAAATTATGAAATTTTTACACAGTATTGGTATATGAATTTTTTACGTTTTCCTAATTTTTCATAATTGTTGGAGTTACACAAGTATGGTTTTCAAATCGATCTTTACAGACTGTTCTGTTTTAAACAGATTCTGTTTTTGTTGCATAGTTTGCTTATTTTGATGAATCTATGGATTGTATCGGGGGGTATAAGCCATGGGGAAGTTGTAGTACAGTAGAATTATGCCAATATTAAATATGAATCAATTTATAATAGTACCTAAAGTTTAAGATTTGTTTGTTATACTAACGGATCTCACGAGGTTTCTGTTGAGTTTTGTGTGCAGAAGTTTTCAAGTTTTGGGTGAGACCACGATGGATAAAGGAATAAGGAGTGGCAAGAGCCTAAGCTTGGGGATGCCCAAGGCACCCCAAGGTAATATTCAAGGAAGACTAAAGCATCTAAGCTTGGGGATGCCCCGGATGGCATCCCCTCTTTCGTCTACAATCTATCGGTATATCACCTGGAGCAATATTTTTATTCATCACATGATATGTGTTTTACTTGGAGCGTCTTGTGCCATAGTTTTATTTTCTTTGTTTGCTTTCTAGTTTGCCACAATCATCTTTGCTGAACACACCTTTTTGAGAGGGGCACACATTATTCGTGATTTCTTAGAATACTCTATGTGCTTCACTTAAATCTTTTGAGCTAGGCAATTGCTTTAGTGCTTCACTTATATGTTTTAGAGCACGACGGTGGTTATATTTTAAAGAAATAATTGCACTCTCATACTTCACTTATATCTTTTTGAGAGTCTAATAAATAGTAATGGTAATATGCACGGGTTATGAATTTGGTCCTAATATGATAGGTATTCAAGAGGGATATAATAAAAACTTTCATGTAGATCACTGAATATGATAAGTTTGATTCCTTGCAATAGTTTTGTGATATTAAGATGGCAATATGGTGGGGGTACTAGTAGATAATTGTGGTTTAGTAAGAATATTGGTGTTAAGGTTTGTGATTCTGGAAGCATGCACGTATGGTCTGTCGTTATGCTAAGAAGTTGGAGCATGATTTATTATTGATTGTCTACCTTATGAGTGGCGGTCGGGGACGAGCGATGGTCTTTTCCTACCAATCTATCCCCCTAGGGGCATGCGTAGTAGTACTTTGCTTCGAAGGCTAATAAACTTTTGCAATAAGTATGTGAGTTCTTTATGACTAATGTGAGTCCATGGATTATATGCACTCTCACCTTTCCGCAATTTGCTAGCCTCTTCGGTACCGTGCATTGCCCTTTCTCACCTCGAGAGTTGGTGCAAACTTCGTCGGTGCATCCAAACCTCGTGATATGATACGCTCTATCACACATAAGCCTCCTTATATCTTCCTCAAAACAGCCACCATACCTACCTATCATGGCATTTCCATAGCCATTCCGAGATATATTGCCATGCAACTTCCACCGTTCCGTTTATTATGACACACATCATCATTGTCATATTGCTTTGCTTGATCATATAGCTGACATAGTATTTGTGGCTCAGCCACCGTTCATCATTTTCATACATGTTACGCTAGTATCATTGCACATCCTGGTACACTGCCAGAGGCATTCATATAGAGTCATATTTGTTCTAGTATCGAGTTGTAATTTTTGAGTTGTAAGTAAATAGAAGTGTGATGATCATCATTATTAGAGCATTGTCCCAGTGAGGAAATAAAAAAAAGGCCAAAAAGATCCCAGCGAAAAAAAATGAGAGAAAAAGAGAGAAGGGGTAGTGTTACTATCTTTTCCATACTTGTGCTTCAAAGTAGCACAATGTTTTTCATATAGAGAGTCTCCTATGTTGTCACTTTCATATACTAGTGGGAATTTTTCATTATAGAACTTGGCTTGTATATTCCGATGATGGGCTTCCTCAAATGCCCGGGGTCTTCATGAGCAAGCAAGTTGGATGCACACCCACTTAGTTTTTATTTTGAGCTTTCATACACTTATAGCTCTTAGTGCATCCGTTGCATGGCAATCCCTACTCCTCGCATTGACATCAATTGATGGGCATCTCCATAGCCTGTTGATTAGCCGCGTCGATGTGAGACTATCTTCTTCTTTTTGACTTCCCCTTATTAATCTCTACCATTATATTCTATTCCACCCATAGTGCTATATCCATGGCTTGCACTCATGTATTGCGTGGGGGTTGAAAAAGCTGAAGCGCGTTAAAAAGTATGAACCAATTGCTCGGCTTGTCATCGGGATAGTGCATGATAAATACTTTATGTTAAGAAGATGGAGCATGACAGGATTATATGATTTTGTAGAGATAACTTTCTTTAGCATTTTTATTTTGAAAGACATGATTGTTTGTTAGTATGCCTGAGTATTGATGTCTTTATATCAAATTATAGACTATTGCTTTGAATCATTCGGATCTTAATATTCATACCATAAAAAAGGATTACATGATGAACATGTTAGGTAGCATTCCACATCAAAAATTCTGTTTTTATCATTTACCTAATCGAGGACGAGTAGGAATTAAGCTTGGGGATGCTTGATACGTCTCCAACGTATCTATAATTTTTTATTGTTCCATGCTATTATAGTATCAATCCTGGATGTTTTATATGCAATTATATATCATTTTTGGGACTAACCTATTAACCTAGTGCCCAATGCTAGTTGTTGTTTTTTGCCTGTTTTTGCCTTTTCAGAAAATCATTATCAAACGGAGTCCAAACAAAGAAAAAACTTTGGATTAATTTTTTCTGGACTAGAAGGGACCCTAGAAGCTTCAGGAGAAGACCAGACGAGTCACGAGGGAGCGACAAGCCCCGGAGGGCGCGCCCCCCAGGCTTGTGGGCCCCTCGTGGCACATCTTGACCTAATTCCAGCGCTATAAATTCCCAAATATTCCAAATATACCAGAGAGACAGACGAGAAAACTTTTCCGCCGCCACAAGCCTCTGTTCTTCCGCGATCCCATCTGGAGGCCTTTTCCGGTAATCTGCCAGAGAGGGAATCGATCACGGAGGGCTTCTACATCAACCTTGTTGCCCGTCCGATGATGTGTGAGTAGTTTACCACAGACCTACGGGTCCATAGCTAGTAGTTATATGGCTTCTTCTTTCTCTTTGATCTTCAATACAATGTTCTCCTTGATGTTCTTGGAGTTCTATTCGATGTAATCTTCTTTTGCGGTGTGTTTGTTGGGATCCGATGAATTGTGGGTTTATGTTCAGATTATTCATGAGAAATATTTGAGTCTTTTCTGAACTTATTTATGCATGATTGTTATAGCTTTGTATTTCTCTCCGATCTATCCGTTTGGTTTGGCCAACTAGATTGATTTATCTTGCAATGGGAGAGGTGCTTTGTGATGGGTTCAATCTTGCGGTGATCTATCCCAAGGACAAAAAGGGACAAGACACGTATTTGTATTGTTGCCATTAAGGATAAAAAGATGGGGTTTAATCATATTGCTTGAGTTTACTTTGTCTACATCATGTCATCTTGCTTAAGGCGTTACTCTGTTTTCATTGACTTAATACCCTAGATGCATGCTGGATAGCGGTCGATGGGTGGAGTAATAGTAGTAGATGCAAGTAGGAGTCGGTCTACTTGTCTCGGATGTGATGCCTATATACATGATCATTGCCTTGAATATCGTCATAACTATGCGCTTTCCTATCAATTGCCCAACAGTAATTTGTTTACCCACCGTATGCTATGCGTTCGAGAGAGAAGCCTCTAGTGAAAACTATGGCCCCCGGGTCATTTATCCATAATATATAAAATAAAAAATACCTTGCTGCAATTTTATTTCTTTTATTTTGTTTTGCAATTTACTTTATCTATCTATCACTAGCAGACTTAATCCTTGCAAGTAACCGCCAGGGGGATTGACAACCCTCTTGTTTGCGTTGGGTGCAAGTATTTGCTTTTGTGTGTGTAGGTGCTGCTAACGAGGTTCTGTGTGGTTCTCCTACTGGATTGATAACCTTGGTTCTTAACTGAGGGAAATACTTATCTCTGCTGTACTGCATCATCCTCTCCTCTTCGGGAAAATCCCAAAGCGGATCACAAGTAGCAGAATTCCAGCCCGAAAGCTTGCAGCTCGATGTTCCACTCGGCGATGCGGTCATTGTCATTGGGGCTGTGCAGGACCTGCTCCAATGGGTAGGACGTGATCACCTTGATGGGGTGGCCGTGGAAGTAGTGGCGCAGCTTCCTAGAGGCGATGAGGAGTGCAAGGAGGAGCTTCCGCTGCATGGGGTACCGCTCGCGCGCATCCCGCAGCACCGTGCTGACGAAGTAGACGGGGTGCTCGACGAGGCGCGTAGTTGCGACAACGGCAGCTTGCTCTCCGGGGGGGCTCGGGAGGCGGCTCGCCGAGGGCCTCCTGAGGAGGGTCCTCGGCAGGCGAAGGGGCTGCCTCGAGAGGCGCTGGCGCGGCCTCGGCAGGCACAGGTGCGGCAGGCTTCTTCTTGGCACAAGTAGGCTCCTCTCGTTCTGCCACGAGGGCCGCGCTAACCGTCTTGGGGGTGGCCCCCAAGTATAGGAGTAGAGGCTCGCGTGGGCGCGGGGCGACCATGACAGGAGGGCTCGTCAGGTACTTCTTGATGTCTTCGAAGGCCGCATCAGCCTCAGGAGTCCACTTGAAGGGGCCCGATCTCTTCATGAGCTTGAAGAATGGCAAGGCTCATTCTCCGAACTTGGAGTTGAAACGCCCAAGCGAGGCCATGTATCCCGCGAGGCGCTGCATTTCCTTGAGGTTCCGGGGGGGCGCATCCCTCGATGGCCTTGATCTTCTCGGGGTTGGCTTCGATGCCGCGGTGGGAGACCAGGAAGCCAAGCAGCTTGCCGGAAGTGACTCCGAAGACGCACTTGGTGGGGTTGAGCTTAAGGTTGACCTTGTGCAAGTTGGCAAAGGTATCTTCAAGATCCACGATGAGGGAGCAGGACTTGAAGCTCTTCACGACGATGTCGTCGACGTAGGCCTCCGCATTTCTTCCCATCTGGGGCCCCAGGGTGATACGCATCAGCCTATGGAAGGTAGCCCCTGCGCTCCTCAAGCCGAAGGGCATGCAGATGTAGCAGTACACTCCGCAGGGGGTGATGAAGGCCGTTATTTCTTCGTCTTCCTTCGCCATCTTGATCTGGTGGTAGCCTGAGAAGGCATCCAGGAAGCAAAGCAATTCACACCCAGCGATGGAGTCCACGATCTGGTCGATTCGTGGTAGCGGGAAGGGGTCTTAGGGGCAGGCCTTATTGAGGCTGGTGAAGTCGACGCACATCCGCCTCTCGCCGCCGTGCTTGGGGACGATGACAAGGTTGGCGAGCCACTCGGGGTGGCATATTTCATGGATGACTCCTGCCTCTTGCAGTTTCTGAACTTCTTGGACTATGAATTCTTGCTTCTCGGGTGCTTGGCACCATGCATTTTGCTTGACGGGGCGCGCGTTGGGGCACACCGCTAAGTGGTGCTCGATCACCTCCCTCGGCACACCGGACAAATCTGATGATGTCCAAGCGAACACATCAGCATTTGCCCGGAGGAAGGCGACGAGCACGCCTTCCTATTTGGGATCGAGGCAGTTGCCGATGATGAAGGCGGGCCCGGAGCCACTGCCATCCATCGACACCTTCTTTGTCTCGGCGCGTGCCTAAGAGAATAGCTGCTTCTTCTTCGCGGCTGCAGCCTCGGGAGGCTCGACGTCGTCCTCGTCAGCGGGGTGAGCTGTGGCGGCAGCCTTGTAGGTGCGCTCGAGGGAGCGCACTGCGTCCTTCTTGTCGCAGTGGACGGTGATGGTACCGTTGCAGCCCGGCATCTTGAGGACGTTGTAGGCATGGTGGGGCACCGCCATGAACTTGGCGAGCGCGGGGTAGCCCAAGATGGCGTTGTAGGGTAGGACGATGTGTGCCACGTCGAAGTCGATGAGCTCGGTGCGATAATTCTTGCGGGTGCCGAAGGTGACAGGCAGGCGCAGTTGCCCCAGAGGCAGGGTGGAGCCATCAGTGACGCCTGAGAAGGGCCTCGTAGGCATCAGGCGCTCGTAAGGCACTTGGAGCTTCTCGAAGGTCTCGATGGAGATCACGTTGAGGCCTGCACCGCCGTCGATGAGCGTCTTGGTGACGGCGACGTTGTTGATCGTGGGCGTGCACAACATGGGAATGGCGCCCACAACCGTCGTGGACTTGGGGTGATCCGTGGAGTCGAAGGAGATCGCGTACTGTGACCACTTGAGGGGCTGAGAAGCCTCGGGCCTCAGGAGGGCCGCATTCACCTCGCGAGAGAACTGCTTGAAGTGGCGGTTGGACGAGGGAGCCTGGTAGCCCCCGGCGTTCTCGTCAGGCGGGTTGCCGTTGTTCCTGCTAGGCGGCGGCGGCAGCAGGGCGGCGTTGGCTTGAAGATTGGCCTGCCGCGGCTGGTTCTGCCAGCCTTGCCGGAAGTTATTGTTGCCGTTGCTGTCACGGTCTCCCCAGCGGTTGCCATTGTGGCCGCCTCCGCGGCCAGCGCCGCGGTCGTTGCGGTTGCCGCGCTCGTTTGGCGGTTTTCGTGAAGCAGCTTGAACTCATGGCAGTCCTCGGTGCTGTGGGAGTGCATGTCGTGGTAGGCGCAGAAGGGGCGCCCATCCTTCTTGGGCTCATCACGGTCATGGCCGCGCTTCTGCTCAGGCTCCGCCGCAAGCACGGCGGGGCCCTTGTGCTTGGCGTCTTTTTTCTTGGCCTTGGCGGCGTCTGGTGCCGCGTCTGGGTCATTATGGGTGAAGAGGCGGCCCTCTTCAGCCTTGGCGCACATGTCGGCAAGGTCGAACAGCTCGACTGCGGTGTCAAGCTCGTCATTGACGGCGAGCTTCTCGCGCATCCGGACGTCCGTGATGCCGGAGGAGAAGGCAGAGATGATCACGGCGTCGGAGGCGCGCGGTATCTTGTTGCGCACTTGGCTGAAGCGCTGGATGTACTTGCGGAGAGTCTCGTCAGGCCGCTGGCGCATAGCGCATAGATCGTTGAGCGTGAGGGGGCGCTCGTGCGTCCCCTTGAAGTTGGCGACAAACTGCCGGCACAGTTTAGACCAAGAAGAGATGGAAGCTTCAGGGAGGTTCATGAGCCACGAGCGAGGGGCGTCCTTGATGGCCATGGGGAACCAGTTCGCCATGACCTTGTCATCACCGCCCGCAGCCTCGATGCTTAGGGTGTAGAGCTGCAGGAACTCCATGGGGTTGGGGGTTCCATCGTAGCGAGGAGGTAGGTCCGGCTTGAACTTCACGGGCCACACCACATGGCGTAGCTCACAAGTGAAGGCGCGGCAGCCCCCGTTGCTGGAGGCAACGGTGCCAGCGAGAGCGGCGCGGTTCTGGCGCCCGGCCGCAGCGACGTCCTGGATGGTGCGGTCTTGACGCTGACGCTGCTGCTCGAGGATCACATGCGCGTCCGGTGGCGCGCGCCGGACGATCTGGCAGCTGGCGGCGTCGTGGTCTAGCCAGGATGCGCCGCGGGACGGCTCCCGCGCGCGCGTGGTGTGGCGCTGGCCCGTGGCGTCATTGAGCGGAGGAGGCGGAGGAGGCGCGTCGTGCTCTGCCTCCGCGCCACGCGGCGACGGAGGCGGAAGGGAGCGGGAGGGCGTCGGGGTATCTCCGGCGACGTTGACGAGCTCGGTGATGCACGCGAGCCAGGCGTCATAGCCGGCTTCGGTGGGACGGTAGCGCAGCAGCTCACGCGCCATGAGCAGCGCGGCCTGCGGGTCCGGCGGGTTGCGGTGGGCGAGTGAGGACGCCGTAGCGGTGCGACCAGGTGGATGCACGGACGGGTGGAGGGAGGAGGCCTGCTCTTCTCCCCCCGTGGGCTCGGTGGCGGCGCCGGCGCGCCACGGCGGTTGTCGTTGGCGACAGGCTCAGTGCGGACCATCCTGGCGGCCCTGCGCAGGGCGCGCTCGCGTCGGGCGTCGGCCATGGCGATGTCGAGGTCGAGGAAACGGACACTAGCTCCCCTACCTGGCGCGCCAAATGTCGGAAGCCAGGCTCCGGGAACCCTGGTTTGAACTCTGGGGGCAAGCTCGTTACCTATGACCTAGCGGAGACCACGGCGAGGCTACGGCGAGCGAAGCACGAAGGGAGCACGCACAGACACGGGGCACGGCAGGGACGCAAGGGCTACCCAGGTTTGGGCCACCGTGCGGTGTAAAACCCTACTCCTGCTTGTGTTTGGGATTATTGTGGATGAGTGTGTTCTTGCGTACAGGATTGGAGAAGATGGAATCGATCCCCCTCTATGGTGGCAGCACTGCCCCTTTTATAGCTGCCTTGGTCCTCTTCCCTCGAAAATATTGGCGGGAAGGGTTGCCACACAACGGCAATTTGAAGGGGGGCATGCGCCCAGTCTTATCCTGACAAAAGGTGGTCTTCGCCTGCAAAGAAGCTATCCATGACATTCGCCCTGGCGCACTTCGTCGTCTTGGTCTTCTTGCACCAAATAGGCATGCTTTGGGACTTGCTTTGTGGGAGGGCAGCTGGTGTTGCTCTTTTTTCACCAAAGAGGAAATCTTCCATGACCGCGCCTGTTGGTACGGCTCTTGTCACTATCGTCATCCTGCGCGGGAGCGTCACCCACGTGGTGGGCGCGTGGCCGCGCCGAGCGGCTCCTCGCGCGGGTGGCCTCGGGAGGCCACCTCGCGAGGCTGCCTGCTGATGATGATGATCTTCGGTGGGTCCGCCCCCCGCGGAGGGGGGTCCTTGCGAGGCCGGCACCTCACGAGGTGTCTTGCTTCGTGGCGCCCATGACTGGGCCGCCTCTTGGGCCTTCACCAGGTGTTGCTTCCTGGGCCACAGGCAGACGGCCCGTGGTACCCTGGTTCCCACTGGACCGAAAACCTCATCCCCTCTTAATAGTATTGGCTTTCCTATGGACTCAATGTGATCTTGGATCACTTAACCAAAAATCAAGAGTCTTGGAGCTTTGCCAATTCTTGTCCTTAGCATTTTGAAGGGGTCCACATCCTCATGTCCTTGCCATGCCACTGTTGAACTTATCTGAAATATACTAGATAAAGGTGTTAGTCCAACAACATGTATGTTGACATTAATTACCAAAACCACCAAGGGAGCAAATGTGCTTTCAATCTCCCCCTTTTTGGTAATTGATGACAACATACATCAAAGCTTCAAGTAGAAATGTAACAGAAGATTATATTAAAGCTTTGAAGGAAACATGTAACATGCATATGCTCCCCCTACAAGTGTGTAGCTGGTAAATGATGATAGCTTATGGACTGTAGATGCACAATAGTGAAGGGATTGTAATGTGTTACATGTATCTTGGCTATATGCATCAGAGCAACAAGATGAAGGTGAAGTACCCTCATGCCCATGACTCTTTCTTGCAAACAATATGTGTAGCAAGCAAGAGATCATCATGCACATGAGTAGGACGCATATACTTACCTTGAAATTCTTGATCATACTCCTGAGGAAATACACTTGAGAAAACAAAGTTACATAACACAAGATAACTTCTCCAAGAAAAAGACACAAGATAATTAAGAGTACCAAGATTGGGATGACATGTAGAAGAGGGTATCACTAGGTGAGTACTTCTTTTTAGATGCAATCACGTCCCCAAAAGATCAAATAAGATTTCCAAAGAAAACTTTCAAGGATTTTTCTCCCCTAAAATGAACTTCCTCTCCCCCTGAATCTAGCATTGGATATTGGGAGAAGGTAGGGTGAGACAAAATAAGAGCAAACAGAAAGACATGTTTCTTCCCTCTTAGAAACATGTAGAATTCTCTCCTCTTATAAAATGCATCACTCTCCCTTAGGATATACCTTTTCATATAGAAGAGATTGTAATGAGCTTTGATGTGTATCTCTCTCCCCCTTTGACATCAATTTCCAAGAAGGGGCTAGCTTCAAGGTTATTGTCCAAGTGGGTGTGGTCCTTGAGAGGCACAACTAGCTATGATGTAATGTCAGATGCAGGCAGAGGGAAAGAATCATTGAGTGGATCTGGAACAGAAGAAAATAGAGAAAATTTGACAGAAAATTCTTTGAGCAATGAGGTCGGTGACTCCGAGTTGGATCGATCTGTGAGTCCGAGATCGGTGTATCACTGAACGATCACAACGGTGGGTCTGAATTTGTCCGCTTCGGTTGTACCGATGAACTGAAGTGCAGTGTTAATCGCATTTCGGTGTATTCCATGTCTTTCAAGTCGGTGAGACCGATTTCAATGCAGAGAGAAAAGTTTGTCAACTCAGCTCACTAAGCAATAAGCTCTCACAAAGATATTCAAGGAATTCGGAAAGGATCTGCAATGAATTGACTAGAAGAAAGAAAAATAGTAGAAGAAAGAAAGAAAGAGACATCTAGATGAAGTTTTTTTTGTTGAAAGGGAGGCAAAGCAACAAGAAACACAAAAAACAAGAAAGTCTAAAGAAACACTAGAGAACTTCATCTAGAAAGAGGTCGGCGACTAGGTCACCTATGTTAGAGTATATTGACTTAGAAGTCGAGTGAGATCACTTGATCATAGGTCATACTAATCGTTAAGCTCAAAATGGGGTTGCCATTTTTCGTTTAAGCATTTCAATGTATTCACATCTTCTTGAGTTGCTTTGGCTCATGTCTTTGAGTAAAGCTTCTCTAAGATGTGAGGACTTACATTGGGTTTTGGTGTTGATGTCCATCATGTAGTTGAACTTGAGGTGGATGCTCATGGAATGAAGTTGGGAGCAATCCTTTCATTTGTAGTTCATCTTCCTACATGGGTTAGATTTGCAAGGAACAACATATGTATCCAAATTGACAAGAGAGAAATATAGTCATATGTTGTCAAAGGATATGTTTGAGTTGTCTTGTTCCTTGGACGCACCAAAGATCTAGATACCTGGTCCAACTTTGTTTGCTCAAAATGGGAGTTTGAGAGCAAACTTATGGAATGACGTACATCCAAGTAGCTACAGGGGGTTAGATGCAATACAAGGGAGAAATGTATCCAAGATGTGATATAATCGTCATAAGAGAATCATCAAGGATTAGTCAAGAAAGCTCATGCCCTTGCATGCATCCAAGCGAGTTTCTAGTTCACGTTGGGAGCATCAATGATATTCAACTCACTTCTCAAGTGGCAAAATATCTTCTCATCAAGAGGTTTAGTGAAGATGTCTGCCAATTGTTTGTCGGTACGAACATGCTTAAGGTCAATGTCACCTTTAGCAACATGATCTCGAATAAAATGATGATGAACTTCAATATGCTTAGTTTGAGAGTGTTGCACGGGATTGTGTGCAATCTTAATAGCACTCTCATTGTCACATAGTAATGGAACATGTTTCACATGTACCCCATAATATTTGAGAGTTTGTTTCATCCATAGAAATTGAGCACAACAAGATCCGGCGGCAATGTATTCCACTTCGGCGGTAGATATAGATACCGAATTTTCTTTCTTGGAGGACCAAGACACAAGAGATCTACCAAGAAATTGACATGTACCCGAAGTGGATTTTCTATCAACCTTGTCTCCGGCATAGTCCGAATCGGAGTAGCCAACAAGATCGAAAGAGGATCCTTTGGGATACCAAATGCCAAAATTTGGTGTATGTAACAAGTATCTCACAATTCTTTTCATGGACTTAAGATGACACTCTTTTGGTGCCGCTTGATATCGTGCACACATGCACACACTTAGCATAATGTCGGGACAGGAGGCACATAGATATAGCAATGAACCAATCATGGAACGATAAACCTTTTGATCCACAGGTTTTCCATCCTTTGTCAAGTCAAGATGTCTGGTGGTAGGCATGGGAGTTTTCATACCTTTGCTTTCTTGCATGTTGAACTTCTTGAATAAGTATTTGGTATACTTTGTTTGAGAGACAAAGGTACCCTCTTTAGTTTGCTTGATTTGCAAACCAAGGAAGAATTTGAGTTCACACATCATAGACATCTCATACTTTTCCGACATTAACCTTCCAAACTTTTCACTAAAAGAAGGATTAGTAGATCCAAAAATGATATCATCAACATATATTTGGCATACAAATAGTTCTCCATTAACTCTTTTAGTGAACATGGTTGAATCAATTTTCCCAATTTCGAAACCCATTTCAAGAAGAAACTTTGTTAAGCATTTGTACCAAGCTCTAGGGGCTTGCTTGAGACCATAAAGAGCTTTACGAAGTTTATAGACGTGGTTTGGTTTCTTGGGATTAACAAAGACGGGAGGTTGTTTAACATAAACTTCCTCCTCAATTTCACTGTTTAAGACAACACTTTTAATGTCCATTTGATAGAGGGTGATATCATGGTGATTTGCATAAGCAAGTAAAATGCGAATGGACTCAAGTCTAGCAACGGGGGCATAGGTCTCACCATAGTCCATACCTTCGACTTGTGTGTAACCTTGAGCTACAAGACGAGCCTTGTTGTGTATGACTTGTCCATCTTCATCTTGCTTGTTATAAAACACCCATTTGGTTCCGATGACATTTTGCTCATCCTTGGGCTTCTCAACCAATGTCCAAACTTGATTCCTCTCGAAGTTGTGTAGTTCTTCGTGCATAGCATTCACCCAATCGGGGTCTTCAAGGGCTTCTTCTACCTTCATAGGTTCAACACTTGAGATGAATGAGTAATGCTCACAAAAGTTAGCTAAACGAGATTTAGAGCGAGTAATTCTCCCGGATTTGATGTCACCAAGAGTTTGTTCGACGGGATGATTCTTGTCGGTTCTTGCTCTAACTCGAGGTAGCTTTTGCTTGGGTTGTGGTGATGCTTCATCATCATCATCTTCTTCATCCTCATTGTTGTTGGTGTCGTTGTTCACTTGAGGAGGTGGAGAAGGAGGTCGAGGTGAATCATCTTGTTGCACTTCCTCATTTCCTTCGTCTCGACGTGTTCCACTTGTGGATGCCTCCATGTCAACTTGTGGTTCACCTTGGCATGAAGTTGAGGCTTCCACTTGAATGGACGAAGTACTCTCCTTCACCTCCATGGGACGAATCTTGCCAATAGACAAGTCTTGGATTGCTTCCGATGGTTCTTGATCTCCTACATCAATTGGCAATTGCTCGACTTGCGAGCCGTTAGTCTCATCAAACTTCACATCTACCGTCTCTTCAACTTTTCGAGTGAAGTTGTTGTAGACATGGTAAGTGTGAGAGTTTGATCCGTAAACGAGTAGGAAACCTTCATGAAATTTATGAGCAAATTTTGAACGACGATGCTTATCAAGAATGTAACATTTTGAGCCAAATACCCGAAAGTATCCAACTTGTGGCTTGTTACCGGTGAGTAGCTCATACGCCATTTTACCAAGAAGCTTGTGAAGATAAAATCGATTTGTAGTATGACAAGCTGTCTCAACCGCTTTCTCCCAAAAGTGTTTTGGCATCCTGTATTCATCTAGCATTGTTCTCGCCATCTCGATAAGAGTTCGGTTCTTCCACTCAACAACTCCATATTGTTGAGGTGTGTACATAGACGAGAACTCATGTGAGATGCCTTCTTCGTCAAGAAAGATATCCACATTGGCATTCTTGAACTCCATTCCGTTGTCGCTCCGAACCTTCTTGATCTTCACTTCAAATTGATTTTGGGCCTTCCTAGCGAAGTTCTTGAAGATATTTTGTACCTGCGATTTGTCATCGAGAAAGAACACCCACGTAAATCTGGAAAAATCATCAACTATGACCAAACCAAAAGAGTTACCACCAAGGCTTTTATAAGCATTGGGTCCAAAGCGATCCATATGAAGTAGTTCAAGTGGTCTCCTTGTGGTCATGATGTTCTTCACGGGATGACTTCCTCCAACTTGTTTTCCAGCTTGGCAAGCACTACAAAGTCTATCCTTGTCAAAGATAACATCTTTTACACCAAGAATATGATCTCCTGTACCAAGTTTATCAAGATTTTTCATGCCAACATGTCCTAGCCTTCTATGCCATAACCAACCTTTAGAAGATTTTGCAATAAGACATGTACGAGGCTGGGCTCTTTTAGTGAAATCAACAATGTATAGATCACCTCTATGAATGCCGGTAAAGACCATATTATTATTATCTTGACGAAACACTTGGCAATCTACTTCGGTAAATAGAACATTGAAACCAAAGTCGGCTAGTCTAGATACGAAAAGAAGATTGTAACCAAGGGACTCAACAAGCATAACATTTTGAATGGAGCTATCATTAGATATGGCCACCTTACCAAGGCAAAGTACCTTACCCTTGGAATTGTCTCCAAAAGTCACATACTTGCGTGGACCATCATTTTTAGCAAGCTCACGAAACATGTCTCTATCTCCGGTCATGTGATCGGTGCATCCACTATCAAGAATCCATTCTTTTTCTCCCACCATGTAATCTCGAAGATTTGCCATGAGACTAAGATTCCTCATAGTCTTCTCATAATCGATGTCAAATTCCTCATCTTCATCATAATAGCCATGCTCAACATCATCATCATGTATGGGATCATCACCTAGGGCAATGAATTCGTTAGTTTCATGATCATGACAATGTTCAAGTTTGTGAAGTCTAATGGCTTCCATTATGATGTTGCTTATGGTTCCAACGTCACCTTTAGCACGTGTAAGATCACGAAGCTCAAATAGACATTCATCAAACTTAGGATCACTAGGCTTCATCTTATGAAAGGTAATAGACTTGTGAAGGATCTCATCAAGATTCTTTAATGAGTAATTTGGAAAACGCATCTCAATGTCCTTCCATAGAGTGTATGCACTTTCAAAGTTTTGCATACGAACAAGCACATTTTTAGGTAATCCTCTAATGATAAGATTGACGGTTCTAAGATTACGAAGCAAGTCAATTTCCTCTTCATGAGTGGGGTGCAAGGGATCAATAGGAGACACATAAGGATAATGAACATACTTTCTCAAGTTAAATTCATTAAATATAGCAAGCATTTCATTTTCCCAAGAGTTGTAGTACTCTCCATCAAGAACAGGCACTCTACATCTAAGACTCCCCAAAGTAGACGCATCCATCTTCCTCCAATGGTGATAAAACCAAAGCAATGGAGACCAAAGCTCTGATACCAATTGTAGGATCTAAGAAGATAGGTCTAGAGGGGGGTGAATAGACACTTAACCAACCAAAGGTGCAGTTTTTAGTTCTCTTGAAACTTAGGCAGATTTTAGCACTAGTTAAGATATCACCAAGACTTCCTACACATGCATATCTAGAGATAGGGCAGCGGAAATAGTAAACCATGCAATTGTGCGAAAAGTAAGGAGTAGAGATGAGAAGATCAAACGCAATGAAGACACGGTGGTTTTTGGCGTGGTTTCGATAGGTAGTGCTATCGTACGTCCACGTTGATGGAGACTTCAACCCACGGAGGGTAACGGTTACGCGAGTCCATGGAGGGCTCCACCCACGAAGGGTCCACGAAGAAGCAACCTTGTCTATTCCACCATGGCTTACGTCCACGAAGGACTAGCCTCACTCGGGTATGTTGGTGCAATAATTTGCCTCCTTATGTTTTGGACATTGTTGACAAACAGTGAGGGACTAATGTGTTTGCTAGTGCACACAGAGTAACAGGTCCCTGGAGTCAAGAAGAGTTTGGATTCAAACTCCGAAGAATATTCCCTACGTGGCAGTGAAGGTTATCACCGAAGATTATGACGACAAGAGTGACCCCTCAAAAATTGTTGACGCAAAGCAATTCGTTCGGTGTCCGTCCGAAGAAAGTGACTGCAGCCGAGGAGATTGAAGACGAAGTGAAGACGCAGTATTCTTTTCGTCGTTTCTTTTCTCTTTCTTGAGTCACAGGACCACCGTACTATTAAGAGGGGTGTAGCGTTCGAAACTTTGATTCGCTGATGCTAAACCCAAATCCTATGAAAGTTGCGAGAGAAATCTCTTTGTGTTCAGAGCAAATACTTGCCAGCAAGAGACTGTGATCTTCTTCGATGCGAGAGATTTGTCTCTGACCGAGGAGTTAGCATTACTTGCTCCCCAAGTAATGTTACCGTTGCTCCCAAAATCCGACCGTTGTGAACGTGTAGGTTGGCCATTGGCTGGACCGCGTGTCCAAAATGGTCATTTCCCATCAGGGAAGGCTGCGGCTATAAATAGCCACCCCGCACCGGCGTTGTCCAGTGGCTGCTCCGTTTGATTCTGAGAAGATTGTTGAGCAACCCCCTCTCCGAGAGATTTGAGTTTAAAATCCACCGAGAGAAAACCCTAGAGCCGAAAAATTAGATAGTGGTTCAGCATCACTCGAATCTAAGTCCAGTACGCTCCGCCTATTACTCTTGAGAGCTGCAAACTCTCTAGACGGTTAGGTGTCAATTCCTTCAGAGACCAAGAGTAATTGTGGTTCTCGAAGAAGAAGTCTGTAAAGGTTCGGAGATCGCCTCAAGCATCTACCACGAGTAATCGGCATTGGTTGACGAACCAATTGTCGAGGAGAATAGGGCGAAGAGAGTTTATCTTCTGTGTTAAATCACAACCCCTCCAACCAGACGTAGTCCTTTTGCAGAAGGGCGAACTGGTCTACCAAACACCCTGTCGCCATCGAGCATCACTGGTCACCTCTGCTACCCTCTTTTACATTCGAACTGTGACATATGACATATTTCAAACATGTGATTCAACTCGATGCATGATGTTAGTTTCCATTCGGTAGTTTGTACTCGCTCACTGCATATTGTTTTCATTCGTTCCGCTGCTGGGTTCCGAGAGTTTTGATAATTCCGAAGAAAATTTAAAACTCCCATTCACCCCCCCCCCCTCTGGTAGACATACTTCGTTCCTACAGGGTAGATCTTCACGAAGTAGGTGATCTCCTTGCCCTTACAAACTCCTTGGTCCAACTCCACATGATCTTGGAGGCTCCCAAGTGACACCTAACCAATCTAGGAGACACCACTCTCCAAAAGGTAATAGATGGTGTTGTGATGATGAACTCCTTGCTCTTGTGCTTCAAATGATAGTCTCCCCAACACTCAATCACTCTCTCACAGATTTGGCTTTGGTAGGAGAGGGGATTGAATGGAAAGCAACTTGGAGAAGGCTAGAAATCAAGGTTCAAATGGTTGGATTGGAATCTCTTGATCTCAACACATGAGTAGGTGGTTCTCTCTCAGAAAATGAGTAGTGGAAGTAGTGTTTTGTTCTGATGGCTCTCTTAGAGAGTAAGTGGGGATGGATGGGTATATATAGGCTTCACCCAAAGATCCAACCGTTACAAGAGCCTTTGACCCAACTCGGTGACACCGGACCGAAATCTCGGTGAGACCGACTAGTGTAAAAGATTCGAACGTTGGAAGTCTCGGTGAGACCGAACAGAACATCTCGGAGCGACCGAAGTGCAATGGCTAGGGCAAGACCTCGTTTCGGTAGTTCCGATCATTTCATCTCGGTAATTCCGAAATGAAGCAACTTCATTACAGAAACTTGGTCACGCCGTCTCGGTGAGACCGAGAGCCATATCGGTAGAACCGAAATGCTAGGGTTTGGCTTAGGCAGTGTGTGTGATCAACTCGGTGAGTCTGGGATAGAGAATTTCAGTGGGACCGAGATGACACTTTAGGGTTTTGGATAGATGTGATGTGGAGAAGTGTTTGAGGATTTTTGGAGCAATATCACTAAGCACTTGAGCAATTGAGTCATGATCAAAACCTCATCCCCTTTTAATAGTATTGGCTTTCCTATGGACTCAATGTGATCTTGGATCACTTAACCAAAAATGAAGAGTCTTGGAGCTTTGCCAATTCTTGTCCTTAGCATTTTGAAGGGGTCCACATCCTCATGTCCTTGCCATGCCACTGTTGAACTTATCGGAAATATACTAGATAAAGGTGTTAGTCCAACAACATGTATGTTGACATTAATTACAAAAACCACCAAGGGAGAAAATGTGCTTTCACATATACGTATGCTCTCACCGTTGTGAACGCGCCACACCAGCCCCTTCTTGAGGAGCTCAACCCCATACTGGATGGCCTATCAAGATGTCGAGGCATTCCCGATGAACACCGTATCCTTGAGCTGCTGCTCTGGCTAGTAGCGTGCCTTGAGAACCTGTGCACAAAGACTATCGGGTTTGGTTAGGAGTCTCCACACTTGGCGAGCGAGCAGCGCCTGGTTGACTACTTTGAAATATTTGAAGCCCAAGCCTCCCTTCATTTTATGTGCCATAATGTATGACCAGGATAACCAATGAGTTTTTCTCTTCCCCTTTGAAGCACCGCACCAGAAATTCGCACCATCCTGTTCAAGTCATCACAAACCGACATATGTAACTTGAACACCCCTCATCATGTACGTCGGAATGGCATGTGCTACCACCTTGATCATACTTTCCTTCCCAACAAGGGACAGTGTGTCTCCCCACACAATGATGTGTTCTGTGAGCTGGGCCTGTAGGTACTGGAACTTGCCTTTTGACATTCTTCCTTCGGGTGTTGGCAGGCCCAAGTATTTCTCCTCAAAGATGGACCCTCCAAAGCTGTATGGACCTGCTCCTAGTCTGCTGCCAAACAAGATTTACGAAACATAATACTGTAGTTTGCCGGGTTTATAAGCTGTCATGTGGCGGTCTCATAAGTGTTTATAAGTTTCCTCACCTCCCTAGCCTGCTCCTCGTCCGCTTTAAATAAAAGCAACGTGTCAACAACGAAAAGCAGGTGAGATATACCTGGAGCTCGACAGCACACCTCGAGGGGAGTGAACTTTCCTTGTACTTCGTCATTCTTCAACAAAGCCGACAAACCATCAACGACAAACATGAAAAGAACCGGGAATAAGGGGTCACCTTACCGAAGCCCATGCAAAGGTGCGAACGAATCCAAGAGGCTACCATTGAATTTACAGTATATCTAGTGAGGTGCCGCACGTACACAATTACCTTTTTTAGGGGTGTACACAACTACTACTTTATTGAAGGGAGTCTGTTGGACCATGTTATTTTTATTTTTATTTTTGCCTCAACTCCCCCGCTACATGCAATTTACTAGGGAAAGGGAGTAGTATGTAGGGCAGCACTAGGCATCAGACTACTGATATTCTGCATCCATCAGACTAGTCCTACACCATTGGATCAAAAGAGAGGTGGACGTCCGATTTGCTGCTTTGGCCCCGCGCGAGAGGATATTTTGTTCCCTAATTGTGTGCTTCCTTCCATTAATACGAGGCCCTGGGACTGCTTCCATAAATCACGGGTATGGATCCCTGATAACGTGCATTGCTCCTTGATTTTAGGAAACAACTTACAAAATTTTAGGCAGCAAGATTCCTTGCTTTCAACGTTATCCAAATTTGCATCCCATGTAACTAATTCATGCTTCCACCTTTGTTTTTTCTTGTCTTCTTTCTCCTTTACAAAATTTTCTTTTGTGGTGAATTAAACCAGCTTTGATTTATTTCAAAGTTTGTGTCCATGCAGCATGATATTTCGTTCCAGAAGCATCACTGTCTTGCTTCCATCAAAGAGAATTGCTTCGAACATCCTTCCATCAAAAAGAAAATTATACCACATGTTTGAGAAGCATCACACAACTTGTTTACATCGACTAGAGAATTACTTCCAACTAAATATGATCTTGCTTCGATCAAAGAGAAATATATTTCTAGTAAAAATTACACATGTTTCATACATGTTAGGGATTTGTTTGCAGTGAGAGAAAAAATTGGCTACTGGCAAATGATAGTACGCTTCAATAGGCAAAGTCAAATTACTTCCATCTGTCAAATTCCACTAATTCAAATGTGACATAGCCATCATGTGACGAAAGGCGTGAACACGATGCCGACGGGTAGAAGCTGCAGTACCCCTGCCCGAGCGCCTTGATCTTCTTCACTATAAGGTCCTTGAGGCTATATATGCCAACAACCCAAACGCCTCGATCATAACAATCGGTGTGTGAACTCGACTCATCTTCTCTGAAGTAGACACAATCAGCCCTTGATCTCTAGGCACCTCCTAATCGGCATAGAAACATATGTGAGAACTGAGAGATCAAAAAGTATGAGACATGGATACCAAAAAAATCAATGATTTGATGCTATCATGCACTAGAAGCATAGAAATTTGATTTGCCAAAACCTACATGCTTGCTGGGGAAGATTTGGGTGCACAAATTTAATACCTCGAAACATTGTTGTGGTGCGGCACTACATGTCTACATTAGAAGCATATGGTAAAAATCAAGGAAGCATGATTAACAAGAAGCAATAATTTGCTACTTTCCGACCGGTTGCTATTCACATTGAAGCATACACTATAACCCGAAGAAGCATATGTATAACAATGTAGAAGCACATTGGATAGGAAGCATGAAAATAGTGCCCTGGGCATATAAGTGGTATTACT
The DNA here is from genome assembly GCA_039707655.1 of Elymus sibiricus. Classification (NCBI taxonomy): domain Eukaryota; kingdom Viridiplantae; phylum Streptophyta; class Magnoliopsida; order Poales; family Poaceae; genus Elymus; species Elymus sibiricus. The sequence continues at coordinate 292,838,930 of CM077676.1, forward strand.
TGAAGCATGGATTTTTGAAAAACATGGACGACTCTTTTTTATTCATTGTTGAGTGTCACCTGAGAACATACAGAATGTAATGTGTTAGCATTTCTGAAAAAAATGTGTTAGAAGGAATAAAGTGATAGATTCGCTGTGTGGTGGAATTAGTTGTATGGAAGCAATACATTAGAACTAAAAATATATATTTGTTGACTGATGACATCAAGAATGTAGGAAGCACGTGATATTCACTCAGTAATACAGCACATGACATTGGCATTAGTAAGCTTGATGCCATGATGAGGATGCATCTGTTGGTGACATTGGCATGGAAGCATTTTTCTAGACGAGCATATCAAAAAGGGAACAATTTAGAAGCATTCGTGTATGAAGCTGTAAAAAATGTAAAGGGTGCAATTTTAGTCTTAGGTGGAAGCATGAAATTTTGAAAAATGAAAAAAAAACATATTTACCTGTGGGTACATACACTTGGAAGCTCTGTATACAGGAAGCATTGAAATAAAAATTTCACACCATTTGTCAAATTGATTTGAAGCTCTGAGAAATATTGAAAGAAATGAGTTTTCAAAACAATACTAGGCAAACAACGAACGTAAATAACAATTATAATCCGGCTGCTGGATGAATTACACAGAACATTCCGTTGCAAAAATTACAAATTCCCAAATCTGGGGCGATGGACGAAGTGCACATACCTTCGATTTGGAGATGGGACGCTTCAAATAGGCCGGAATTTTGCAATCCAAATGCCTATTCTCCGGCCGGCCAGTGTCCGGATGCAGCCGATTCAATCGGTGGGGGAGCTTGGCGAAGGACGAAACTCCGTGGCGGATGGGGTGCTCAACCTGCTAATGCCCGGATGGCGCAACGTCGCCCGGGGTTCGCACCGGTGGAGAGGACTAGGGGGAAGCCGTGCTGCTCGGCGGTGGGCGTTGTTGGCCGGTGAAGTCGCGATGAGAGAGCTGTGGAGGAGTGGATCCGGCGGCGCGAGGCTAGGGCGAGGCGAGCGATGTGGAGGCAGAGCTCGGGCGGTGCGGGCAATCAGGGATGATGGGGTCGCGACTCGCGAGGGAGGGGATTATGCGGGAGTTTCGCTCGGGGATTTTTTTTATTCCTTTTTTACAGACCGCATCAAAATCTTGAGCGTCGGATTTCGAAAGAATCGACGGCATTCATGCGGTCTGGCACTGGCGTTCCTTCAGACTACAGATAGGAAGTGTTTACCTAGTAGTATGTTGGAGATGTTCGAAGAATGCTGACTTTTGGACAAATAACTGAACAAGAGTGATGGGTAAAAGGATCATACTAACAGTGATCACTGGTACGTACATCTAAACGACTAAAGCAGAACCAAACTAGAAAACGATCACCAATGATGCAATCACTTTTTCAAGAGTACGCCGATGGAAGAAAGCAATTCAAATTGTAAGATTCTGAATCCTGCCGCGTTGACAGAAACAGAGGAAACGCAAAACCAGCCTGCTTAACTGTTTCAGTTGTACTGCAAGAAACAAAACCAGCAAACCTTTCCTCAAAAGAAAAGAAAAGGCAACCCCATTTAATAAGTACCGTCTTGCTTCCGAAAGAAGTACTCGTAACAAACATAATGACAAAGTCAGCAACATTTAACTGATTTTCAACGACCTGCCTTCATTATCTCGAAAGCAACAGCCTAAACAGATCATGGCAGATGACGCACACCCACAATCTCCTGAATCTTGAACCGGACCCCCTGAAAATTACACTTCACCTGTCACTGAAGATTAGGCAGACAAACCGTGATGTTTTAAGGAAAATGAAATGAATCTTAATAGATGTGAAAGAAAAAAATTGTTAGATATGCAATTTGATCTCCAAAGCTTCATCTCAGTTGGCCAAATATTATGCCAGTTTGCAGACGAAACATACACCGCAAAGCGAAAAGATACTTAACACGGTGGACGAGAATATTATGCTAATTTGCAGGCGAAACCAACACCAGAAAGAGAACTACACACTTACACGTATCTGCGAGCTACAGAACAGGATTCATCAACTGTGGCCATCCACTCGTAAATAGAAGTGCCAATTATAGGACGACCGAATCAATCCACAAAGAAATGCCTCCAGATGCTAAAAATCCTTCCAGTACGTACTCTATATAGCTAGATCTTCCTCTCTCTCTCCCGAATGGCCTGCTACAGTTGATCTACAAAGCAACAGGTCACAAAGTCTGAACTTAAAACGGCAGACGGTTTCCGTGTTTTCAGCTGATCTTGGCATTTCATCAGAAGTTGTGCTGCAAGTACAAGTCCTCCAGTGGCGACTCCGGCCCAATCTCTTCCTCCAATGACCGCAGACCATCTCCTATGCTGCTCCCGACGTTCCTCCCATCTGTGGTTGTGCGGCCATCCAGGTCGGCTTCCGACGCTGATGATTTCCTCCTCTGCGACGAGGTCACGCTTGGAAACGTTATCCAAGATGGTGCCCTGTACTCAATCCGCTGGTCGTCCCCATCAACGAGCTCATTCTCTGAGCACGACTGATTAGATGACCTCTGCGATACTTTTTTGTGCATCCGGCTACTGCCAAGAACAACTTCAGTTGGCAGAATGGGTTGCTCGATGCATGGGCTGCCCATCAGCAGCGCAAGTGCACGCTCTAGAGATGTTGTCACCTTGTCCATGGAAGGCCGGTCTTTGCCTCGCATTCTCACACACTTGCATGCCACAGCTGCAATCTTCTTCAGAGCCTCCAGGTCAGAGGGAGGAGATAAGGCTGGATCAAGGATGCCAGAAATGTCCCCAGCTTTGATCAATGGGGCTGCCCATTCAACAATATTGCCCTCCTCAAGCTGCATGTCAATGGCTTTCCTGCCACTTAGAATTTCTAGAAGAACAACTCCAAAGCTGTAGACATCCGACTTTGTCGTCAAGTAATGGAGACGGTAGTACTCAGGGTCAAGGTACCCAAGTGTCCCTGCCGGCAGCTCTGAGAGTGGTGTGCCGCTATCTACAGGGCCCATTATAGATAGACCAAAGTCGGCAACACGCGCATTGTGATCCTCATCGATCAATATGTTTGAAGACTTAATGTCTCGGTGAATCACTGGTGGGCAAGCATAGCCATGCAAATACTCTATTCCGCGAGCAGCCTGGACAGCAATGGTAACCCGCCTGGTCCAGTTCAGTTGCTTCTTCAAGTTTGAATCCTTGCCATGCAGATGCTGGTACAGGGATCCATGAGCCATGAACTCATAAACCAAGAGCCTCTCGCTGCCATCCTCACAGTAACCAAGTAGGTCGAGCAAATGTGCATGATTGAGCCTAGAGAGGAGGTCAAGTTCAGTATGGAACTCCTTTGAGCTTTTCTTCGCATCCGATACTTTTATTGCACGCTTCACAGCAACGACTGTCCCATCTCTCAGAATGCCCCTGAATACACATGAAAAGCTGCCTTTGCCGACTTGTGAATCCTCCGAGAAGCCGTCGGTTGCTTGTTCTAACTCCTCATAGGAAAATTCCTGAGCTCTCCTGATCTTCAGATCTTCCACGTCAGGCTGGATCTTCGTGTTATCCTTTCGAAAAGAGTATGTTGTGCTCTTTGTCATCCTCAACTTGCTCTTTGAACATCGGCAATCTCGAAGCTTGTGCCGTACATATAGGCAAGCAATGGCTGTCACAGTGAAAATCAAAATGATAGCAAATGCAATCTCTGCCACAAAAATGCGCATCTGAAAATCCATTGACTTATGGTTGTTGGTCTGCTTCCGGGATGTGCAGTATGACAAACACTCATCTGAGACACACCTCGAGCAATCAAACTGGCACACACAGTCAGCCGTGGCATTGCAGGGTGATGACTCATACGAGTCGTCTGGGCAGCCAGCACTGCAGGGCAAGCATAGTCTAGAGTTTCCAGGCTTACAAGCCTTGTTGCCACCAAGCTCCCCATGGTTAACATACTCATAGTATCCGGGGCTGCATGCAGCAGATACACAAATCCCAGGCGATACCGCCATTGGTAGTGCCAATGGCCCACTATTGCCCCAGCACCTTGGCTTCATCGATGTCTCAGCAGGCACGCCACAAGTAAAGTAGTCTCCAGCCACTATTGCATACAACCTGAGACCTTTGGGTGCTGATGTACTGTTCTGAAGTTGGAAACCCCAGCAAGCTACTTGGTGATCAAGGCTCCTGATGCCACAAGCATGGAATCGTCCGCCGACAACGGAGACCATTGCATCCATCGGCACTATGCTGACATCGCCTTCACCGATAGCACCGGTAGGTGACACCTGCTGCATCTCCAAGCTCCTTCCCCAGCAGAAGACTTGTGCATTCTCCAGCACCCCACAGACATGGTAACCACCTGCTCCTATGGACTGGAACTTGACATTCCTAGGCGCCAGCCCAATCACACCACTCACTGTCTCATCACCCCAGCAGAAGACTGTCCTGTTCCGCGCAAACAAGGCACAATTGAACACCGAACCGGCTGATATGGTCGACACGGCTCCAGCGACAACATGTGTGGCAGTCATGTTGTACCCCCAGCAATCTATCACTGAAGTATCAGGGTTAACACCGTGAGGAATCCCCTTGTCAGGCATTCGCAGTGCACAGAGGTGGTTGTCCCCGGCACTGAGCAGGGAATACTCCACGCCCTCGACCATTGGTTGCGGCACCCCGATCTTGACATATGAGTTGCTCCCCCAGCAGTAAGGCTGGCTGGTATCAAGCAAGAGACCGCACGCGAACCCATCCCCCGCGGTGAGGCCGAGGAACGGGATCCTGAGGGGAGCACCGTAGACGACAGAGGCGTCCGCGCCGGAGCAGGCGACCAAGTGGGAGCCGTCCGAGCTGAGGCCGCAGAACACCGGGCCGTCCTCGCCGTAGGACACCGAGACGGATCCCATGGAGCCGAGGCCATTGGCCCAGCTTGGTAGCAAGATTAGGCAGCAGAGCGCGAGAGCTGGAACAATGTCCATTCCTTGAAGCTCGGAGCTAATGTCGGTGAGATTCCTGCCAAAATTGCAAACTTTTAGGCTTTTTCTTAGTTGACCCCGATCCCGACCGACCCGTCGATCTAGATCGGGGCTCGCCTGATTCGCTCTCAGATTCTCCGCTACAGTGCACAGAACAGAAACAGCGTACAATGGTTACCTTCGCCGGCGCAGCCGTCACCATCGCCGCTGGGCCACCAGTGCGCCGTCGCCCTTCCCCCGGATACCTGCCGACATTGGTGTGGTCGCCGAGGGAGGGCGGTGCGGAGAGGAGTGGACGGCGGGGCAGAGCAGCAGGGAGCGGGCGTCACCTCGGGAAGAGCAGAGAGGCAGAGCGTCGGGGGGCGGCGCCGCGGGGTGGGAGGAACAAGCGCGGCGGAGGCGGCGAGGTAGGGGGGAGTGGAGACGAGAGGACTGGACTGATGCCGTCACGTGGGGCGGTCGCTTGTTTTGTTTTTTCTCGCTTCAAATAGATACTCCCTAATTTTAACGGGAAAAGGTGTGAGGGGGCGTCTGCAGCGACTGTTAAACAAAGACGAGAAAGGCGACACTTTGCTTTTCTAATGCCCGGCAAAAACGACAAAATTGACTTGAGGACGAAAAAATTTTACAAACTGAACTGTGTTTGAAAAAAATTCACCCAGCTGACCCTTTTGTGAAGCGCCTGACCCTCAGGCGCTGCACTCCTGGCCAGCGTGGCACAGCTGGGCCCTGCACCGAGCAGTGCAGCGCCTTGGTGCTAGGCGCTACACATGTTATGTGCAGCGCCTATCTCTTAGGCGCTGCACATTCTGTTAGGATTAGGGCTATGGGAGAGGCTGGCCCCCCTCCCCCACCCCCCACCCCCACACACACACACATCCCAACCCCACACCCTCTCTTCCCCTCCTCCTTCCTTCTCAAAATCTTGCAAATCTGAAGATTTTCTCCGTGGATTTCAAACCCAATCCCTCCCTCAAGGTAATCTCCTCCGATCCCATGGTTTTCATCCAAGAAATGCTCACATTTGCTCAATTTTTGCTAGGGTTAGGCAAACCCTAGTTCTTCATGAATTTTGCAATTTATATGGAGATATGAGATGATTGTTTGACATTTTGCTAGGGTTAGGCTTCTTAGTATGTTAGGGTTAGGGCTATGGTTCTTGTTATGTTGGGGTTGGGGTTATGGTTGTTGTTAAGTTGGGTTTGGAGTTATTGTTCGATATCTATGTTAGGACTATGGATTTTGAGTTAATATTGGCATGAGTACTTATGAAATATATTTTTCATTGTGTTGTTTTAATTATTTTAGGGATGGGAAAAACATGTGTTTATGTTTATCATGTGGACAAAGACGCCTTTTTGAAAGGCAATATTGAACCGGATCCGGATGAACTTGACATGGTGTTTGAGAGTACTCCTAGCTATGCCGAGGTCTTGGAACAAGTTAGGAAAGATTTGAATTGGATGGACCCAAGTGATATCGTTGAGTTGGAGGGAAGGCATAATGTGGGTTTTGAAATGCACATCCGTTGGAAGACCATGCGTGTGAACTCCGAGCAACGTTGGGTTGCATACAAGGAGATGGTGGCCGAATCACTAGACAAGGCTCTTGAGTTATTTGCTACGAAAAAGGTTGAGTCTAGTTTGCATTTGGACTTGAACCGGGCCGCCTCCCCGTTGGTTGTTAGTAGTCCCACACCCATGAAGCAAGATGAAATGAGTGAACCTCCTTTGACTCAACAAGTGAGGCCAACATTGAGCCCGATTTCAAACAACAATGTGGGTGATGACAAAGAAGTTTTGTAAGAGGAGAATGATGAGTATGAGGACGATGACAATGAAGTTGATCTCCATGACAACAATGTGGGTGATCTCGACAAATATCATGTGCAAGAGACAATAGACCATTCCATCCCTTATTCCCGTGGCTATGCATCGGAGTCGTATGACGAAGGTCCCGATGAAGAACTTGATGAGGAGGGGTTCACGGTGAAGGAGGCCGAAGCTTTCGAGAAGGTATTCGGGCGGGATCATCAGACACCATTGTTCAAGGATGTTAGTCTCGCGGATGAAGCCGTGGTGGATGGTGGCAAAGGTGTATGTCTTGGAGTTAGGCCATCTTCTCACCGGGATTTGGAAGACGGCAAGAACGGGATTTCTCCCGGGTCGAAATTCGAAACCTTGTTGGAATTGAAGATGTGGCTCGACAACTACTCGGTCACGCATTATCGTCCACACAAGGTGGTTCACTCGGACGTCAATGTGCGTTACACGGTTGCATGTGAGGCTGACCGATGTCCATGGATTGTGCGTGCAAGACCATGGAAAGGAGGGCCCACTTGGCACTTAGTTAGTTGTGTACCAAGTCACATGTGCCGAGGCAAGAAGGTGGATGGCAAGATTGTGTCCCAAGACCATAGACAACTCACGTCCGAGTTCATTGCTTACAGGCTTTCCAACACAATATCCACACTTCCAATCATGAGCATTCAGAGCGTCATGGACCTTGTGAAAGCCATCTTTCATTACAAGGTGAAATACGGAAGGCATGGAAGGCGAAGCAAGCCGCATTCAAGATGTTGTATGGTAATTGGGATGAAGCATATAACCGAATCCCTAAGTTGTTGTTAGCTATGGCCGCCACTAACCCGGGCATGGTTCATGTGGTCGAGCCTCATGGACAAAAAACAACGATTCACGACGGAAGGACCGTGCGAGTATTTGGCCGTGCATTTTGCGCGTTCGAGCAATGCATGAGGGCTTTCGAACACTGTCGGTCGGTCATCGCCGTTGATGGCACGTTCTGACCGGACAATACAAGGGCACCTTGTTGGTTGCAATATCAAGTGATGCCAATAACCGGGTGTTGCCTTTGGCTTTTGCTTTGGTTGAGGTGGAGAACAATGATAACTGGGAGTGGTTCTTGTGTCCTTTGAGAACCAAGGTATTACCGGCTCAAAGGGAAATTTGTGTCATATCGGATCGCCATCAAGGAATTCTAAACGTGGTGGACATTGACATTCCCGGGCATGCTCCGTTGCACCATCAATGGTGCATGAGGCACTTTTGTTCGAACTTCTATAGGGCATGTGGCCTTAAGGAGTTGGCCGATGATCTTCAAGATTGTTGTCTCGCTTTCTCCGACAAGCGGTTCGCCAACTTGTACAACAAATTGGTCACACACAAAAAACTTGATCCCGGGGGTCTTGACTTTCTCAATAGGAACATTCAAGAAAGGAATAGGTGGGCACGTGCTTTTGATGAAGATGGCCGGAGGTATGGTCAAATGACAAGCAACATGGCCGAATGCTTCAATAGGGTGCTCAAGGGTGTACGTGCATTATCCGTGACGGCAATAGTTCAATACACATTCGACAAGATGAATGCGTACTTTCTAAAGCACTCAATGGAAACGGATAAGCAGATTGCGGGTGAGAACAAGAAGAAGTACAAGTACAAGTTCCCACCAAAGGTTGATGAATGGTTGGAATTTCAATCACGGAAGGCGGACTCACAAGAAGCTATATTATATAACGACGACGATTGGTTGTTCGAAGTGAAAGAGCCAGAAGGAACCACAAACGATGGCTGCCAACACGGAGGACGGGCTTTTAAGGTCTCCCTAACACGGTGTGATTGCTCTTGCCAGAGGCCATTGTTGCTTCATCTCCCATGCTCGCACTTGTATACCGCAGCTCGCGTTAGGAGTGTGGACGTCAATCACCCGCTCACCGTGAGGGAGTCCGAGTTCTCAATCATGATGGTTAAGAATACATGGGCTCCCCGATTTCACCCATACTTCGACCAATCACAATGGCCGGAGTACCATGGAGTTCAACTATGGCCCGATCCGGAATTGAAGGTCGTTAAACGGGGAAGATGTAAGACAAAGCGTTTTAGAGGTGACATGGACGGATGGGGCCATGGTGGCGGTCGAGAATCGGGCAACGGCCAATTCCAAGAGCCTCGTGAAAGATCTTGTTGTGGTGACTGCAAAGGTGGGGGACACAACACAAGAACTTGTACCAAACCAAGAAAGAGATCAAAGAAAAATGATGCAAGCACAAGCCAACAAGGAGATACACAAGTTCATAGCCAATGAGGGCCAAGCCAAGCAAATAGTAGTGAACATGGTCATACGCAACAAGGGCCAAGCCAGACAAGTGGTAGCCAACCAAGTGCTAGTCAACAAGTGCCAAACCAACCAAGTAGTAGCCAACAAGGGGCAAGCCAACGAGAAACTAGGCAACAAAGAGGGAGGCAACTAGGTCTTACAAGAGGTCGTGGTGGTGGTAGAGGCCGTGGTGGTGGTCTTGGACTTGGCGGTGGTAGAGGCCGTGGTGGTGGACTTGGCCTTGGTGGTGCTCTCGGCCAAGGTGGTGGTAGAGGAATGTTTGGATACCTAGATGGACCTTTTCCGTACGTGGCTTACTACCTATTTTGTTGCAGTATACATGTTTTTCATACTTTGTTCTTGTCCTTACTAACTATTATTTTGCAATTTACATGTTTTTTAATATGTTCTTCTTGTCCTTACTAACTAGTATGTTCTAATTTTTATAGGTATGGCGGCTTCTCAACCCAACAAACCAACAATGAAGGGGTGGAGGAGAAGGATGGGGAAGGTGAGATGGCGGGGTGGTGGGAGAAGGCTGCGAGGAAGCTGGGAGAGGAGGATGCAGCCGCACTAGAGAAGAAGAAGCAACATGAGTTCGAAGAGAAGATGAAGGAAAAAGAGAGAGGGATATTTGAGGAGATCACGAGGACGGACAAGTTGAGGATTGCATGTGAGAAGGCAGCTGCGCAACGGCAAAAGGATTTTGAAGAAAAATGCAAGAAACTTTGGGCTTTTGAGAAGGAAAAGAAAGAGAGGGAGCATAAGCTATTCATAGAGAAGGTGGTTCATGAGTCTCGTATCATAAGGAAAAGGGAGGAGGAAGAAGAAGATGAGAGGAAGAAGAAGGCAAAGGGACCTTGCTCGACACAATAGAGCAATGTGACCTTGTTATCTACTACGCTATGATCTTCGATTTGGTTGTCGACCAAAGTTTGTAGTATTATGTGCTATCACTCTTCTATGTGTACTTCCATGTCCGCCAACCTCCTCTATGTGTTGTAGTATGTCCTATGGACTCCTCCATGTGCTATGACTCTTGTAAGTCTACTACGATGTGCTATGACTCATCTATGTCTACTAATATGTGGTATGGACTACTCTATGTGTATTTGTGCTATGTGTTGTGGACTAATCTATGTGTATTTCTGCTATGTGCTTCTTGATATAGGATTTGAACCTCAAAATGTATTTTTTTCAGTTTTCTAAAAAAGCCAACCGTGCAGCGCCTGAGGGCTAGGCGCTGCATTACACAGTGTGATGCCTAGGGGTCAGGCGTCACACTGTGTAGTGTAGCGCCTGAGGCAAAGGCGTTGCACACACACTTAGACAAATATTTGGAGGAAAACCTACTGGAACCTATTTGTTGCTGATATCCAGGTGTGCAACGCCTAGGCTTAAGGCGCTGCACTACACAGTGTGACGCCTGACGCCTAGGCGTTGCACATCTGGAGGTCAACAACAGATAGGTTCCAGCAGGTTTTCCTCCAAATATTTATCTAAGTATTTGTGCAACGCCTTTTCCTCAGGCGCTGCAGTACACAGTGTGACGCCTGGATCCTAGGCGTTGCACTGTGTAGTGCAGCGCCTGAGGCAAAGGCGTTGCACACACACTTGGACAAATATTTGGAGGAAAACCTACTGGAACCTATCTGTTGCTGATATCCAGATGTGCAACGCCTTGGTGTCAGGCGCTGCACTATACAGTGTGACGTCTGACGCCTAGGCGTTGCACATCTGGATACAGCAACTGAAAGGTTCCAGTAGGTTTTCCACCAAAATTTTGTCTAACTGTGGGTGCAACGCCTTTGGCTCAGGCGCTGCACTACATAGTGTGACGCCTGGATCCTAGGCGTTGCACTGTGTAGTGCAGCGCCTAAGCCAAAGGCGTTGCACTTCTGTTCACTGCAGAAACAGCAGATTTGCTGTTCATTTCTTTTTCATCAAATATTTGTGTTGATAATATATAACATGGATCTAACATAAGGCAATTTGGTCATACATTGACAATTTCAACATCACTTCAAGTTTAACATCACTTCGAACAGAAGTAGCACATTACTAAGAGTTCATCAACATCCTCTCAACATCTTACATAACCACACAAGTTCATCAACCAAATGAAATGACGATAAGTTCAGTTTGTTACTAGTTCTATTTCGTAAGAAAACGACGGCGACTAGTTCGTTCAGCGCGTTGTATTGCCGGCTCTTCCCCTCTTGCTGGTTATCTTCTTCCTCCTGGGACGAGCAACCGGTTCCGGTGCCTCCTCCTCCTCATCGTTCACATCATCATCCTCCAAGCTTGCCATCCGCGAGCTCCCAGCGAGCGCCCTCTTGCCTCTAGTGTTGTAGTCTTCGGGCGTGTAGCGTTTGAATCCCTTCCTAGGCTTCAACATGTATTGTGAACGAACTTGATAGTCCTGCAATGTAGTGTCATCGTCAACCTATCATACAAGCAAATGATATGGTCAAGAACGTGCGTCATAACGAAATGACCAATGCATCAAAGATATGAATATGTGCTATTGTCATACCTCTTGGGTGACCACACCCTCATCCTCCAAATGAGCTGTCGAGGTAGTCTCATCCTCCAGATGAGCCCCATGGTCAGATGGTGTAGCGGACCTAGACAGCTCTGGTTCTGAATATTCGGGGTCCCGGCAACCGATAAGATTGGCCAACCGCCTTAACCTTTGGCCCTGACGCTGTAACATGGACAAGTGAATGAGATATCCAACTTTGCTACATATGTAACATGAACAACTTAATGAGATATGTACCTTCATGAATGATCGAAGTGCACCTTCCTCATTGCCTTGTCCAACCGGGGTTGTGTCCAGAATATTCTGGGTTTCATCAAAAAGGCGTCTTTGTCCACATGATGAACATAAACACATGTTCTTCCCATCCCTAAAATAATTAAAACAACACAATGAAAAATATATTTCATAAGTACTCATGCCAATATTAACTCAAAATCCATAGCCCTAACATAGATATCGAACAATAACCCCAATCCCAACTTAACAACAACCATAACCCCAACCCCAACATAACAAGAACCATAGCCCTAACCCTAACATACTAAGAAGCCTAACCCTAGCAAAATGTCAAACAATCATCTCATATCTCCATATAAATTGCAAAATCCATGAAGAACTAGGGTTTGCCTAACCCTAGCAAAAATTGAGCAAATGTGAGCATTTCTTGGATGAAAACCACGGGATCGGAGGAGATTACCTTGAGGGAGGAATTGCGTTTGAAATCCACGGAGAAAATCTTCATATTTGCAAGATTTTGAGAAGGAGGAGGAGGAGAGAGGGGGAGAGAGGGTGTGGGGTTGGGGGTTGGGATGTGTGGGGGGTGGGGAGGGGGGCCAGCCTCTCCCATAGCCCTAACCCTAACAGAATGTGCAGCGCCTAAGAGATAGGCGATGCACATTACATGTGTAGCGCCTAGCACCAAGGCGCTGCACTGCTCGGTGCGGGGCCCAGTTGTGCCACGCTGGCCAGGAGTGCAGCGCCTAAGGGTCAGGCGCTGCACAGTGGAGTGCAGCGCCTGACTGTCGGGCGCTGCACAAAAGGGTCAGCTGGGTGAAATTTTTTCAAACACAGTTCAGTTTGTGAATTCTTTTCGTCCTCAGGTCAATTTTGTCGTTTTTGCCCTAATGCCCTAACGAGCTGCTTGGCTCGTTAAGGCTCGGGTTAAGTCTCGGTTCGTTAAGCTCGTGCTCGTTAAGACTTGACTTGTTAAGCTTAACGAGCAGAAAATTTTGCTCGGCTCTGATCGTTTGAAGCTTGTGAATGCTTGTGAGCACCCGTTAACAGATAAGGGCATCTTCAATGGCGACCCACAAATTTTCTATCGCATCCGTCCGCGGATAAGGGGACCAGTCCGCGGACACGGATGCCAGAGGCCGCAATCCAACCCTGCCCGCATACATTTCAACTACTTTTTGAACTAACTGCACGAAATTTGTGCAAACACGACCGGATTTCATATAACCGGATGGCATTCATGCAAACACGGTGGTTTTTCATTACATTTTGAACAAAAAAAAACTACGGCGGCCGCCGGCATCCAAGCCCTTGTTGTTCCCTTCCTGGGCCTCCTCCATCCGCCGTCTTCATGAGCACCGGCGATAAGACCCGTGAAGTGAAGGTGTGGTCTCCGGTGAGGAAGAGTAGAATACGGGAGACCGGCCCACATGGGACACCAGGCCCTGCCGCCTTCCATGTTCTACTCAACCTCGGAGGAGTCCACGACATGTTCGTCGCCGGTGGACGTGAGGTCCACGATGAAAATGGTGGCGTCGGTGCTGTCGTCGTCCCATCGGGTCACCCGATAGTTCGCCGGCGGCGCGTAGGAGGCGCAGCTGGCGTTGTTCTCGTCTGCGATCGCCTACAGCTGCGCCTCCGCGGCGGGCGCTTCCTGGCGAGCGATGGGTTGAGCGCGGATGGCCTCGTAGATCGCACGCTGCTCGGCGACGAAGTTGGGGTTCGTCGCGGCCATGGCCGCCACAGCCTCCTCGCTCGCGCGCTCGCCGTCGATTTGGCCCTCCGCTAGCCGGTGCTGCTCTAGGTGGAGCAGGTTGTACTATTGTTCCTCCTGCGCCTGCTGGAACGCCGACATAGGTGCCGGCGCAGGTTGCTTCTCCGCCATGGCGGCGTTGAAGTGCGCCTGCGCCTGCTCCATGGTGAAGTCGGCATGGACATGCGCGGGCTCTGGTGCGGTGTCGTCGGAGCCCGTCTCCATCGTGGGGTCGTCCTCGTCGTCGGAGACCTCAGGCGAGCTGGCTGACATGCCGGCCTGGATCCGCCTGTCACGACGGTTCTGCCAGGCGGCCGCAAGGGCGGCCACCACGTGCTTCATCTCCGTGGAAAGGCTCTCCCACAGAGCGTTGCCGCCTGCAGTCATGGCAGATGTGGTGCAAGGGAGGAGGATGTGGAGAGGCTTGTGTTGTGGCGTCGAGTTAGTGTGACGCCCCTGCTCGACCGTGCACTAATCATACACGCAAACATGCACGATCGAGATCAGAGACTCATGGGAAGATATCACAGCACAACTCTAGACACAAATTTAAAACATAAATCTTCATATTACAAACTAGGGGTCACGAGGACCCGAATACATAAGTCATACAAACAAATAATATCTGGGTACAGACATAGTTAGTCAAGTTTGCCTTAAGAAGGCTAGCATAACAGCGACACTGATCGAAAAGGCGAAGGCCTCCTGCCTAGGGCCTCCAAACTACTCCTGGTCGGCGGGCTCAACGTAGTAGTAGGTGCCTCCGGGAATCTCCTGCTCCTGGACTCCGTCGTCTGAACGCAGCAACCGGGTAGGGGAAAAAGAGGTAGCAAAGCAACCGTGAGTACTCATCCAAAGTACTCGCAAGACTTACATCAGAACTATACTAAGTATGCATCGGTATCAAAGGAATGGGGCTATATCTTTGGACTAAACTGCAGAAATGCCAGAACAGAGGGGGAGAGGCCTAGCCTATCGAAGACTAGCATCTTGAAGCAATCTTGCAGCATCAGAAGAGAGTAGATCACCGCAGCATATAATAATAGGTATATATTAGCAATGCCCTGAGATCCTTCCTCGACTACCCTGCGAGAAAGTGATCCCGAGAGCAGTAGTAACAGTTTAACATTGTAACGGTATCCATTCATAGTTGTAGTAGATCAGGATACAACTCCGAGCGTCCTGTTACCGTGGACACGGCTATTCGAATAGATAACTTCCCTATAGGGGTGCACTACTATTACCCAACACACTCGATCACATCTGGCCGGACACACTTGCTGGGTAATGCCCGACCTCGGATAATCGACACGTCGTAGTCCTACCTAGGCTCAGCAGAGAGGTCAGCACGCCGGTCTAAATCCTAAGTGCGAAGGGGTCTTGGGCCCATCGCCCTCTGCACTCATGCACGTTGCGAGACTGGTCGGGGCCCAAGCGCGACTATGGAAGCACCAACAGACGTAACCAGCTCACCCCAACAATCAGCCCGCATCTCTGAGCTGTGACATCTGAAGAGCTTTCGACTGATACATACGACGTAGAGGGTCCCATAACCATTATCCCACGTGGTGGTAGTGCGTATAGGCCAGCGGCCAACTCAGATCAAATACCCAAATCCGTTATGCGTGTTTTAGTAGCTCGCAGAGACGAACAGGATCCCTGTCGCTCCGACTTGGTAATCCACGGACTACGACCAAGGACCAGGCCCACCTCTCTCCTAGGTGGTCTCTGCCTGCCCTGTCGTTCCGCCACAATATCACTCGCGGGTGCTCTTGGAGCCGACCCGTCTTTAGTATTATTCTCTCGCGGGCACTCTTGGAGCCGGCCCGACTTTAACAGTATAAAGTATTGCAGTAATGTAACATTTCCATGATCATCACCCAGAGTGACCATGTCTCGATAACAAGCATGGCAAACGGGCAAGGGTGAAGGGCCAGCTGATGAAACATAGCATACCTAACTAAGCATCATAGGGTAGCAAGTAAGGTATCAATAGCAGGCGACGAAATCAGGCTATGCATCAGAATAGGAGCTATCGGAGCAACAACAGAAGCAATTCTAGTGCAAGCATAAGAGAGAAGGAATGGGCAATATCTGATGATCAAGGGGGTTTTGCTTGCCTGGAAGCTCTGCTGAAGGGGTCTGGTCGTCGACGTCGTAGTCGTACTCAGCAGTGTCGTCGGCAGTCTCGGGGTCTATCAGGAGAGAAGGAGGGGGAAGAAACAATAAATACACGGCAAAAAATGCAACATGGATGCATGACATGTCAACATGCAGTGTTAGGGGTGTTCTAATGTAGCACTACGCAAGTTAGTCGGAGCGGGAAAACATCTGGAGGTGTTTTACCAGCTCCGGGCAATTATCGGTCAGATGAATCAGAGGGGAAGGTTCCATGTTCATCATGTTAGAGGGGTGTGGCAGGTATGTGGGTGGCATATTCGGATTCGTCATATTTTTCTGATCGTTTTTCATATATAAATTATTTTCATCCGAGTTACGGTTTATTTTATATGATTTTTCAAAGTTTTATTGAATTTCTGGAATTATTTTAATTATTAAATCCGAATTATCCAAAACAGTGTATTGTGACGTCAGCATGACGTCTGGATGACGTCATCGGTCAATTCCGGCTGACCAGGGTCAAACCTGACCAGTGGGTCCCACTGGTCAGTGACTGTTTTAACTAACAGAGGTTTAATTTAGTTAATTGGTTAATTAACAGGTGGGACCCCACCTGTTAGTGACACAGACTAATTAACGGATTAATTAACAGATTAATTAACAGATTAATTAGCATTTTATTATTTATAAAAATGTTTAATTTGCGCGGGGTCCACCTGTCAGTGACTGGTCAAACCCAGTCAGCAGGGTTGACTTGGTCAACCGGGCCAGCGGGACCCACTGGGCCCACTGGCCAGTGACCCAGATGGTGCCACGTCGGCGCCAGGTCAGCGCCGTCGACGGAGTTGCGCTGGTGAGGCAGAAACACGGCGGCGCGCTCGGGAGGTGGCCGGATTTCGGCTACGGTCGACCGTTTGGACATCCGCGAGCACCTACGTGACGAGGGCAATGAGCCGCATCTAATGGGGGTGGTGGCGTCACCGGAGATGCACCAGAGCGACGACGGCAAGCACGGAGGCGGACGGCGGCGCTCGGGCGTGATGGCGAACGGCGATGCGGGCGCGCTCAAGCCAAACGGATGGGCTAGGGGGCATCTACGCGCGCGGGCAAGCACAACGGGCAGCGGCGCGGGACCATTTGGTCACCGGCGACGAGCTCGCACGGTGGCGGGCTCGGCCACGACGGGTACGGCGTCTACGACCACGGAGACGGGCAGGGGAGAGGGGGAGACGGCGCGGCTGCTCACCGCGGTTGTGCAGAGGTGCAAGGCGTGCTCGGGGAGGGCTTGGGTGGCCGGAACGACGACGACGAGCTGCGGTGGTCCGAGGTGGACGACGACCCCGATCTGGCGATGGAGTGGCGTAGAGCTCGGGCCCGGGGTCGGAGAGGATGTAGCGGATGGAGGCGGAGCGAGCTGGCACGGCGGCAAGGCGAGGAGGTGGCGGTGGCTACGCAGACGAGCTGCAGACGGCGATGGCCGCGTCGGCCATGGAGGGGGAGGAAGCGAACGAGCGAGGGGCGAGGGGGGGAGAGATCTGGGGGCGGGCCAGGGTGGCCGCGATGGCCTTCTTATCCACCCCGGTGCCCTGTAGCGACGTGAGGAGGCGAGTGGGCGCGACTGCGACGGCGAGCCGGCTCGGGCGCGGGCGTGCGCGGGTGAGCAGGAGGAAGGAGGGGACAGGTGGTGGGCTGGGCCGCACTATGCACTCGAGGCCCGGTGCGCCAGTGAGGTCCTCCCCTTTTTCTTTTCTTTTTCTTCTGTTTTTATTTCTTTCTCCCATTTGAAAAATGTTCAGCCACCATTTCAATTTTGTAAAATATGGGACTTGCCCAATTAAATACTAGGCAATATTTATCACTGCCAGAAGAGGGTTTGGAATCAAATTGATTTCATTTGATTTTTGTATTAAATGAAATGGATTAAACTTTGCTGCTTTAGTACTATTTTAATTAGGTTAGGGTCAATTTAAGAATCCAATTAATGTTGGCTTTAATTTTATAATTGCTTTGGGAATATTTGCAATATTATGAACTATTTAGTTTTGCAGTTTGAAGAAATATTAATTTGACTTGCATTTTAAATTTGAATTTGAGTTGGATTATTTCCTAAATGCAATTTGTTTAGGATGATCATGATGACAAGGCAATTTATTAGCTTAATGACAAGGTTAGGTTCTGGGGATGTTACAGTTAGCCGGGTGTGGCCGCCTTTAAATAGCGGATTCCGGTGAGGTCAGGCGTCCGGGTGCGTCAATGTGCCGTGCCGGAGTGGGTTCTTGGCCGGCAAGCCTGCCTAATAGCGGCATACAGATGGACGGGGCACTGAACGGGCGTGGTAGATATCCGTCCCATCTCGTCCTGTCTAGTAACACTTCTCCGGCATTGAACATGCGCGAACATCGGGGACGCGTCACGGGCGACGCCCTCGTCTGGTGCGCCGCTTCAATGGCGGAGGCAGTGAGAGGTCGCGTCTGCTCTGGGCCGGCTTCAATGTGGAGCGACCGCACTACAGCGGCATGAATGCGGGCGGCTGGCGCCACGCAGGAACACGCGCGGGCGAGGAAGGAGGGTTTTGGGTGGGCCATGGTGGTCAGAAGCGGGCGTGGTGCTGTCTGGACGCTCGCAAAGCCCCCCCCCCCCACATTTGTCTCCGGTTTGCGGGAGAAAGTGCGTCCGGACCACGCCGCTGACCGATACAGGACCGCGTTGGTTGGCTTCCGCGGTCCAGACCGCGTGGTCCGGACGTATGCGGGCGGTTTTGTGTTTTGAACCTATGAGATGAGTGTGCAGGTGTGTTTTTTAAAAAGGAAGATGGTGGCTATAGGAGGAGGTGCACTAGTTTGCTGCCTCCTATGGGCTAGGTTTTTTCGATTGGATTGAATAAATGGTCTAAGGTGCTATGAAATTTTCTCACATAAGATGAAAATTGTGAGCGGAGAATTTGAGATTCGTTTTGTTCATTACGAATCAAGCTACGAGCTTAACGAGTCGAGCTATCGAGCGTTCATTAAGCTTGTGAGGTACGAGTTTTTGGTTGAGCCCTGACCTTTAACATGAATTATTTGAAGTTGTCCTCTAGTTTCACCTTCAACATGACACCTGAAAAAACTGCAAAGAAAAAACCTGGACAAATTATATTTACTAGTACTAGCAATTGTGTACGTGCAAAAAATACAATATCGTCGATGTCGGTGGTTTTGTACTTCTCAAATTTGGAAGCGAGCACACCACTAAACTAAAATAATTCATTGATCTAAGAAATGAAATCCTTCGAGTAATAATAGTATCCAAAGAGTGTTCTAGTTGCATACAAAAGAATGTAACATTGCGTTACAAAAACCGTACACTACTTTGAATCTTAGGTCTTATTTGTTTGGGTTGCGGCTTCGGCTGAAGCAGTTGTCTATAGTGTGCAAATACATCACATGCATCATTGCTCTCCTTGGGTTGAGCTTCCATCGTGCGTCATTTGGGATGTATAGCATGGAGCAACCCGACACATGCGGAGACCCCACTAAAGCAGCTTGGAGCCAATAGGGGACTCATGCCCGGGACCTCCACGAAATTCTTCTGACGACTCCTGCAGCCATGAAGGTTGACCATCAGGGAAGCTGTTAGGATAGCACTAGGGATTCACTCAGATCCATGATTCACAGAGTAATTCAAGTACATGGGAGTGATTGGGGGAAGGAAGGAAGAACACATACACATACATATACATATAGCTGATACGTCTCCAACCTATCAATTTTTCCAAACACTTTTGCTCTTGTTTTGGACTCTAATTTGCATGATTTGAATGAAACTAACCCGGACTGACGCTGTTTTCAGCAGAACTACCTTGGTGTTGCTTTTTGTGCAGAAATAAAAATTTCTCGGAATCAGACGAAATTTTACGGAGAATTATTTTGGAATATATAAAAATACTGGCGCAAAGAGTTACCAGGGCGCGCCGCCTGAGCTTGTGGGCCCCACGAAGCTTCGTTTG
Source organism: Elymus sibiricus (assembly GCA_039707655.1). Classification (NCBI taxonomy): domain Eukaryota; kingdom Viridiplantae; phylum Streptophyta; class Magnoliopsida; order Poales; family Poaceae; genus Elymus; species Elymus sibiricus. Next base: position 292,858,653 of record CM077676.1, read on the forward strand.
CCCTACCTCCAAGTCGATAAGTACCGTCCTCCCGAGAAAAAAATCAGAGAGAAAGTTTCATCACGTTTTACGATACGGAGCCGCCGCCGCCTCCTCCTATTCTTCATCGGGAGGCCTGATCTGGAGTCCATCCGGGGCTCCAGAGAGAGCAATTCATCGCAGCCATCATCAAGAACCCTTCTTCATCAACAACCTCATGAGGCTCATCACCAGGAGTGAGTAATTTCATCGTAGGCATACTGGAGATAGATGGAGATGGATGAGATTTGTCATGTAATCGAGTCAATTTATTAGGGCTTGATCCCTAGTATCCACTATGTTCTGAGATTGATGTTGCTATGACTTTGCTATGCTTAATGCCTGTCATTAGGGCCCGAGTGCCATGATTTCAGATCTGAACCTATTATGTTTTCATGAATATATTTGAGTTCTTGATCCGATCTGCAAGTTATATGCACCTGTCATTGTTCTGAACCGTAGGCCCCAAGTTGACAATAATTGGGATACTCTCCGGGGATGACTGTAATTTGAGGAGTTCATGCATTCACTATGTGTTAATGCTTTGTTCCGGTTCTCTATTAAAAGGAGCGCCTTAATTACCCTTAGTTTCCATTAGGACCGCGCTGCCACGGGACGGTAGGACAAAAGAAGTTATGCAAGTTCTTATTATAAGCATGAATGACTATATACAGAATACCTGCCTACGTATGATTGATGAATTGGAGCTATTGTGTATCACTCTAGATTGTGACTGTCACATGATGAATGTCATCCAAATATCCATCGCTACTCCATGCCTACGCTTTGCTCATATTGTCTTTACTAAGTTACTACTATTGCTACTGCTGTTCCAACTGCTACAAAACTGCTACTGTTACCGTTAATATCACTATTGCTACTGTTACCGATGTCATCAACACTATCATATTATTGTGCTACTAATACTTTGCTGCAGAGAAACAACTTCTCAGGTGTGGTTGAATTGACAACTCAATTGCTAAGGCTTATAAATATTCTTTGCCCCCCCATGTGTCGAATCAATAAATTTGGGTGAAATACTACCCTCGAAGACTGTTGCGATCCCCTATACTTGTGGGTCATCAAGACTATTTTCTGGCGCTGTTGCCGCGGAGCATAGCTCTATTTATTAAGTTCACTTGGGAGTTAAATATCTGCTGTAATTTATATTCACTATGAAAAATCTGAGAGACTCTAAGACCAAGATCATGCCCTCTAAGACAAGGGGAGGTAAGGAACTGCCAACTAGCTCTACACTTGATTCACCTACTGTTTTAAGTCAACTTGTGACACCACCACCTGCTATTCAATCTGATATGTCACAAGTAATACACACTGCTTCTGCTATTGATGATACTCATGATGATGCTTCTACTTTGCTTGATAAATCTGTACCACTTGGTGAATTACTTGATGCTCATCTTGCTAAAGCTAAAGAATCTGAAACTTATGAAAATTATGATTCACCTACTACACCTAGTACTCCTGTTAGGAGTAGGATGATAGATGTGCCTAAAGGTTACACTCTTGATGATGTGATTGCTAACGAACTGCTTGCTTGTGAAAATAGGTAGGACCTTAATGATTTAATGGATAGGATAAAAGAAAAAGCTATGAATCAAATGATGAAATATGATCCTAAATTTGCAACCTCTCCTATTTTTGTTACTGATACGGATTATGAATTCTCTATTGATCCTGATCTACTTTGGTAGAATCCAATCCTTTCCATGGTTATGAATCTGAAATAGATGTCGCACATCTTACTAAACTGAATGAAATTGCCACCCTATTTGCTCAAGAGGAAAAGATTCACTATTACTATATTCTTAAATTGTTTCCTTTCTCATTAAAGGGTGAGGCTAAGGTTTGGTTTAATGATCTTGCTCCTAGTTGTGTGCGTAGTCCCCAAGATATGATTCACTACACTACTGCAGGATGGTCCTAACGCGACACATGTATATGAGACCAATCGACCAAACTATGTGCGATGCATGAATCGCAAACGGTATTGTAATAAAACCGTCACCAATAAAACGAACTGTGTGCGATGGAGGATCCATCAAGTATGATTTAGAAAAGATTTGCGTGTGCGATCAGTGGCATACAGTTGGTCCATACAAACTGTTTGCGATGAGCCTAGACAACAGAAACGGTCAGCCAGATCAAGGTGAGTGCGATAGACGGCATACAGGTCACTCGGGTGAACTGTTTGCGATAAACCAAGTCAACAGAAACGGTTAGCCAGATGAAGGTGTGTGCGATAGACAGCATACAGGTCACTCGGATGAGCTGTTTGCGATGAGCCAAAACAACAGAAACGGTTAGCCAGATCAAGGTGGGTGCGATAGGTGGCATACAGGTCACTCGGATGAACTGTTTGCGGTAAGCCAAAATAAACACAAACAATTCAGCTTAACAAGATGTGTGTGATACCTCAAGCTGGCAATGGGGATTACCCATGCGGGTATTGCACTCCCATCCCCGTCCCCATGACTGTGCTCCCATCCCCGTCCCCGTCCCCATACCCGTCCGCGGGGATAAAAAGTTTCCCATCCCCATCCCCGTCGGGTTCTTTATCCCCGTGGGGAAACCCACATACGCAATGAAGAACAACCTTCGATAGTATTTCCGTAGAAAAATAGCATTTCAACGCAATAAACAATATGTTGTGGCTTGGTTAGAGATTTCTGAGGGATTTTTGGGTCAAAGGGGTGGGATGTGTGGAAATTTAGGTGGGTTAGGGCGAGAATTACTAGGGTCTACTAATTTTAGAGCCCACATGTAAGTACTTCATGGGTAAGGCGGGTAACGGGCATGGGTAATGATATCCCATCCCCATCCCCGTCTTGCACGCTGGGTAAGGTATTTGACCCGCCAGCTTCCCCGTGGGCATTCAAGATGGCACATACCCGTCCCCTAATAGAGTAATTACCCATGGGGATGCGGGTAACGGTTAACCATTGCCAGCTTGAGTGATACCCGGCAAACAGGTTAGTAATCAGAATTGTGTGGGAAGACCGATAATAACACATATGATTCCTGCTAATAAACTATGTATGTTGTGGGCAAACGCTTGCTGGTATACAATTGTCAGCGATTGATGAAATCATCACCGACGAGTTCTGTAGTTTAGTATGTGTGCGATGTGATTTGCTATGTCTGCACAACATCTATGCTTTGTCTACAGAGCAACAACATATATACTTATAAGAACATGATTGCATAACCAAAAAAGAACACAATGCCATTTCAAACATTGTATCACAAATACCAGAAACATTACAAGGTTCAAATTCCAGCATTACAAGGCCCAAATTCAAAGATTACAAGGTTCAAACTAATATTAGAAATCAAATTCATCTTCTTCAAAATCTGAGCCATGCACTATTTCTGCGAAGGGATCAGTCACCGAGAAGTCATATATCGGCTTGATAGAGTGACTTCCGAATAATCTGTCATTTGAAGTTCCAAACTGAAATTCAGCTTCAGAGCCTTTTCCATTCAGCTATAGACGCATGTGCTGATCAGCAACCATTCATCTTTGCGCACTAAATATAGGGCAAACCTCATTACCTTGAGCATACTTGCTTTCTGAACAAAGAACCTGGCGAATTTAATCTCTGGTTTGGTGCCTCGATACTCGTTCAAAGTAATTTCTGTGAGATGTAGATCAAGGCATTCGATGGGATTGTTATATTGCACCTCATTTTCCACTTTTGGGCCTACTTGTATCTGCAAACGAAGACAACATATCAGTGCCTAGATGCAGTTTTGAACACTACGGGCCTCTTTGATTTGCAGGATTTCTAAAATACGCTAATAGAGTGACATGCCATCTTCAATCGTTCATGATTAACATCTCAAAAAAAAATGTATTGAAATCCTCCAAATTTCCTTCAGAAATCATAGTACATTTGTCATTGTAATCAGGGGTAAAAGTACCAACAAATTGAACTCCATTGTCTTTAACAATTAATAGGAAAGGAGCATCACCTGGATGTATAGCTTCTCCGTGCAAGGAAAGCATCTAAGGAATCTAACAACTTCATCCAGATCGGGGCCGATGGATTGTAGTGCCAAGATCTTCACTGTGCGCAGAGACAGGGTCAAGCTTGTGGGAATCATTTTCTGGATGACAGCCGAACATAGATCAACAAAAATTAGATAAAATGTGATGTACAATAAGAAGAAGGAGAAGAAGAAGACTGTTGTGCCTAAATGGATATGGATCCAGTAACAAGTTCGGAGAATTCAGCACACGAATAGCCCAACACTGTCAATTTCGGTGTGTCAATGACCCTGATTCTTGTTGGACCTTCTTTATCAAGTACAAACAATCTCTCAAGGAAAGGCGCATTCTCAATGACTGTATCATGAAACACCTCAACTAACCGACTGTTGCGGCACCAGCAATGCACATAAATCGTACGAACATTCGTCAAGGCGATGTGGAGGCTACTGAAGCCATCCATCACCTAAAGACGAAGGTACTCGAGCGTTGTACAGCCGCGGAGCAGGCGTTCCAAATCCTCCTTCGAGATGCTGACACCAATGAGCTTGAGGCCCTTCAATGATGCTGACACTCGTGAAACTTGGGTTTGACCTTGTAGTTGGAACGGAACTTGCCGATGGCAAGGTGTCTGACTGGTCCAGGGTGCGTGGCGAGGATGTGGGACAATGCGTCCAAGCGTTTGCGATCCCCGCTGCAGAGCTCATCATCGTCGATGAGGTCCAGGGGGTGGAGTGCCAGAGGGGGTGCCACCGCCGGGAGAGGACGGTGGTCCGCACGCCAGATTTGATGGGGAGGAGGGATATGATGGTTACCAACATCTCGTCGGGGAGGCTGCTGATGAAGTCCACGCTCGCCAAAGGCCCTTGAAGTTCTGGCTCGACCCACCCCCGCTTGTTGGCCGCCTCGTCCTCCATCGCAGCAGACGGCGATCCTCTGTGGTGGCGCTTATAGATATGAATGCCGAGTAGGAGGAGGATTGGAAACTGTTCTACGTACGTTCCCGGGGCGGCCAAAGCTTATGTGACGCCATCCGGGAACCATTTCGGGCTTTGAAATCAAAACTATCAATAAATTTTGAGCTTGTTTCCCGTCACATTCCAAATTACGACGCTGTAATTAATTGCAAATTTGTTCACACCGATCAAACCTAAACGTGTTCCCATTAATGGAGAAGTTGGGAGTGAGGCGGGCGGCGGGTGGAGGTCAAAGGGCTCACTTCCCAGTGAGCCAGCTATGCCGCGGACTGCTCACACGCGTCCCCCTGAGCCTGCGCGGCGGACTGCTCGCACGCGTCCCGTCGAGCCTGCGCAGCGGACTGCTCGCACGCGTCCCATCTAATCAAACATGCACGCATGGCACCTCCTAGACAATAAAAAATAGGGACGTGTGGTGGCACGTAAATGGTTAGTAGAACGCACATGATTCAAATAATACAATCGGTTGTAATAATAACTTGGCAGCTGTTTGTTCCAAAATGCCTACGTTGGCTGTTAACGTGGCAGCTATTTTGAAATTCATTCTCAATTCTTGCATGGGACCTAAACATGCACCCAAGGACACATATATGATTTTTCAACCCATTTTGGTGCACTGGAGCATGCGCATGTAGTTCAAATTTGAATTATGCACATTAAATGCATTGAAAACTCAGTTAATGTATAAAAATGTCCAAACGAACCCTGAATAATTCCAAATTTTAACACGACACTCCGATCAATCCATGTTGCCTCTGGAAAAAAAATCAAGGCGAGAAGAGGTAGTGGATGTCGTTTCGCTCAGAAAGGTGACATGTTCCATATCGGAACCACAAGGCTTCTTGTGAGAAGCTCCGGTTTGTAAGAGGCTTGTACCAAAGCTTGCCCCAAATTGGACCAAATTTTTGCCATAGCATGTTGGTGCCATTTCATGACACCATGACAAGTTTCATGAATTTCACGCAAGTTTTGGATTTACGAGAATTTAAAAACCAAGATTCTCAATGTTTGCTGCTGAGCCAGGACGCCGAGATGTTTGTAATTCAGTCCCATTTCTTGCATGGGACCTAAACATGCACCCAAGGACACATATATGATTTTTCAACCCATTTTGGTGCACTAGAGCATGTGCATGTAGTTCAAATTTGAATTATGCACATTAAATGCCTAGAAAACTCAGTTAATGTATAAAAATGTCCAAACGAACCCTGAATAATTCCAAATTTTAACAAGACACTCCTATCAATCCATGTTGCCTCTGGAAAAATATTCAAGGAGAGAAGAGGCAACGAATGTCATTTTGTCCACAAAGGTGACATGTTCCCTATCGGAACCACGAGACTTCTTGTGAGAAGCTCCGGTTTGTAAGAGGCTTGTACGAAAGCTTGCCCCAAATTGGACCAATTTTTTACCACTGCATGTTGGTGCAATTTCGTGACACCATACCAAGTTTCATGAATTTCAGACGAGTTTTGGATTTACAGGAATTTATAAACCAAGTTTCTCAATGTTTGCGGCCGATCCACGACGCCGAGGTGTTTGAAATTCATTCCCATTTCTTGCATGGGACCTAAACATGCACCCAAGTACACATAATAATTTTTCAACCCATTTTGGTGCACTGGAGCATGTGCCTGTAGTTCAAATTTGAATTATGCACACTAAATGCCTAGAAAACTTAGTTAATGTATAAAAATATCCAAACAAACCCTGAACAATTCCAAATTTTAACACGACACTCCTATAGTTGCATGTTCATTGCAGATAAATGTTCTAGCAATTCAAACACCGCCCTTTTCCGCCGTAACCCCATTTTGTCTTTCAAATCAAAATGAAAAATCAAGTACACCTCAAACAGTTTATTAGCAAGAATCGTGTGCGATGTAGTATAAAATATCTTGGGGCTGGCTTATGCCGGAAGCTTCATCGGCTACAGTCCATCGCCCGCGCGTCAACCACACTTGCGCGCCAGTTTTTCGCCGCACCGAGCAAAAAAATTCGGCAACTGCGGAAATATCTACCTCCCCCCTCCCCTCCCACCGACCAAAAGCCACATTTCCACTATTTTCTCCTTCCTTTCCAAGTTCAAACATTCACTGCTTGCTTGCAGTGCCGCCTCCTCGCTATCGACGCTCCTTCCTGCTGCGCGGCCTCGTCGATCTAGCCAGCCAAAGACGTCATTGAAGATCACAAGATGAAGCTGACCACCTTGGAGAAATCTCTTGATGCCGCCAAGGAGCGTGAGAGGATTTTGACCAAGGACCTCCAGAACGAGAAGGCCATGCTTGAGAGTGCCGCCAACACCTTCAACGAGCTCAAAAGTGCCTACCAACTTTGGACTGACCATCTTGTGGTCACTGCGGAAAACCTCACCGCACAGCTATCCGCCATGGGCTTGCCGGAATATCACTACTCCACCATCGAAGGGGACACCGCCAGCGCCAGGCATACTCTTTTCTTTGAAATCTTGATCGAGGCGCTGGAAAAGTACCACGGTGAGAGATCTGCCAACTTCGCCAGTGAATCCCGCAAGTTCTGCAGCGGCGTCCTCTCCAAGGTGCTTGTTAAGATTGTCCATCGAAATCCTGGCATTGATGTCTCCAAAGCCTTCAAGAGCTTGCCGAAGGGGACCGACACCATAGCTACCGAAGAGCTCATCGCCCCAATCATCAGCAAGGTCCAGCAGATTCCAAGGACCGAGGGCAATCGTAAAGACTAGCCCCCCTTGACGTTTCTTGTCGCCTGTGGTTCTTGTAAAAGATACATTTTATCTTAAATTAGAACTGCACTTGGCCTTGTGATGTAATATAACTTGTGCTTGATGGAATGGATGTATGCATGCTATTTCCCTTGTTCTATTCTGTCTTTGCATGATTTTCGTACCCTACGCTTGCCGGAATCTTGCCGGTGCGCGCACTCTTGCTGTGAGCGCTTGAGGAACGGATCCTTAGCAGCTTGCCGGAAGTGCCGCTGCCGGCAAGGTTACACTTGACGATCACAACGCAGCCACTTAAGTTGTTGAGTGGACTCGAAACAAAGTAAGAGCGTAGCTGATCACGACAAGGTTCCTTAGCATGCAGGTTTCTCATACAAAGGCCAAAATCGTTCAAGGATAAATTGCCACTACAACAAAGAATTTTTTTCAAAGTTTTGCAACTTAGGTTCTTCTTTGCTGTACTTCATGTCGTAGAATGATATCTTGAACGTCATTTGGTACCCATACGATCACTCCCCCCGGGAAACTTGCTCGCGAGGAACACTTCATTCCTTTAAGAAAAAGAAAGAAGAGAAAAGAGGAGGCTGGAACCTTGACGGTTCGTCAATCATCTTATGCAAGGTAAAACATAACACAATACTGCCTGCAACACATAAATAAATATGCACTTTGACACAGAGTTGTGAAACAGTTAGCTTTTATTCACTATGCACGGGGTCTGCGCTCGGCTCTGTACAAAGGGTTACATGCCTTGCCGGCACACTTGTACAAAAGAGGTTGCCGGGCAGCCCGACAACTGATAACCCACAAGTATAGGGGATCAATTGTAGCCTTTCTCGATAAATAAGAGTGTCGAACCCAACGAGGAGCTAAAGGTAGAATCAATATTCCCTTCAAGTTCTATCGACCACCGATACAACTCTACGCACACTTAACGTTTGCTTTACCTAGAGCAAGTATGAAACTAGAAGTACTTTGTAGGTGTAATGCTAGAACTACTTTGCAAGAATAAAACTAGGAGTGCTTTGCGAGAATAAAACTATGAGTAATTTGCAAGATAATAAAAGTTAGTTGTTTAGTAGAAAGCTTTTGTAACACAAGAGAAAGATTTGTCCCTAGGCAATCGATAACTAGACTGGTAATCATTATTGCAATTTTATATGAGGGAGAGGCATGAGCTAACATACTTTCCGTACTTGGATCATATGCACTTATGATTCGAACTCTAGCAAGCATCCGCAACTACTAAAGATCATTAAGGTAAAACCCAACCATAGCATTAAGTAACAAGTCCCCTTTACTCCCATACGCAACAACCCCCTTACTCGGGTATAAGCTTCTGTCACTCTCGCCACCAACTATAAGAGAATTATGAATGTATTGCAAACCCTACAGTAGGAATCCCTCATGCTTGCGCAACACGGAGGGCACCATAGGTCAGCACCAAAATAAAACATACAACTCAAACCAATCACGATCATCAATCAACCCATAGGACAAAACGAATCTACTCAAACATCATAGGATTGCCACATATCATTGGATAATAATATATAGCGTTAAGCACCATGTTTAAGTAGAGATTATAGTGGGGAGAAGAGGTGTTACACTGCTGCATAGAGGGGGAGAGAGTTGGTGTTGACGGCGGCGAAGTTGTTGGTGTAGATCGCCGTCACGATGATTGCCCCCTCCTTCTTCTTCTTCTTCTTCCTTGGCCTCCCCCTAGATGGGAGGAAAGTTTCCCCTTTGGTACATGGCCGCCATGGCTCCCGGAGGGCAGGAGCCCCTCCGAGATTGGATATCTCTCTCTCTTCTCTTCTGTTTTGCGTTCCTGTTTTCTAGCCGAAAACCGTTTCTTAAATTCCCGGAGATCCGTAACTCCGTTTGGGCTGAAATTTTGAGGGGATTTTTATCCGGATATTATCTTCCTTGCGGCTGAAGGACACCCTCAACCGACCTACAGGGGAGCCACAAGCCCCCTAGGCATGCCCAGGGGGCCCGCGCCCTCCAGGCTTGTCGTCTCCTCGGTCATCGACTCACATTGATTCTTTTTCCCAAAAATCACATATATTCCAAAATAAATCTACGTAAATTTTTATCCCGTTTGGACTTAGTTTGATATGGATTTTCTACGAAACAAAAAACATGCAACAAACAGGAACTAGCACTGGGCACTGGATCAATATGTTAGTCCCAAAAATAATATATAAAATGTTGCCAAAAGTATATGAAAGTTGTAGAATATTGGCATGAAACAATCAAAAATTATAGATACGATGGAGACATATCAGCATCCCCAAGCTTAATTCCTGCTCGTCCTTGAGTAGGTAAATGATAAAAAAAGATAATTTTTGATGTGGAATGCTACCTAGCATAATCTTGATCATGTAATCTAATCATGGCATGAATATTAAGACACGAGTGATTCAAAGCAATAGTCTATAATTTGATATAAAGACATCAATACTCAGGCATACCAACAAACAATCATGCCTTTCAAAATAAAAATGCTAAAGAAAGTTATCCCTACAAAATCATATAATACTGTCATGCTCCATCTTCTTAACATAAAGTATTTATCATGCACTACCCCGATGACAAGCCGAGCAATTGGTTCATACTTTTTAACGCGCTTCAGCTTTTTCAACCCCCACGCAATACATGAGCGCAAGCCATGGATATAGCACTATGGGTGGAATAGAATGATGATAGAGATTAATAAGGGGAAGTAAAAAAAGGAAGATAGTCTCACATCGACGAGGCTAATAAATGGGCTATGGAGATGCCCATCAATTGATGTCAATGCGAGGAGTAGGGATTGCCATGTAACAGATGCACTAAGAGCTATAAGTGTATGAAAGCTCAAACTGAAAACTAAGTGGGTGTGCATCCAACTTGCTTGCTCATGAAGACCTCGGGCATTTGAGGAAGCCCATCATCAGAATATACAAGCCAAGTTCTATAATGAAAAATTCCCACTAGTATATGAAAGTGACAACTCAGGAGACTCTATATGAAAAACATGGTGCTACTCTGAAGCACAAGTGTGGAAAAGGATAGTAACATTGCCCCTTCTCTCTTTTTCTCTCATTTTTTTTGTTTTCTTTTTTTTCTCTTTTTTTTTGATGGGCACTTTTTGGCCTTTTTTTTAGAACAGTCTCATGGACCTCATCCCCACTTTTTCGAGGACTCATTAGTCTCCACCATTCTTTCCTCACTGGGACAATGCTCTAATAATGATGATCATCACACTTTTATTTACTTACAACTCGATATTACAACTCAATAAAAACTATACAAGATGACTCTATATGAATGCCTCTGGCAGTGTACCAGGATGTGCAATGATCTATCATAGCAAAGATATCAAAAAAACGGACAAGCCATGGAAATATCATGCTAGCTATCTTACGATCATGCAAAGCAATATGATAATGAATGCTCAAGTCATGTATATGATGATGATGGAAGTTGCATGGCAATATATCTCGGAATGGCTATGGAAATGCCATAATAGGTAGGTATGGTGGCTGTTTTGAGGAAGATATAAGGAGGCTTATGTGTGATAGAGCATATCATATCACGGGGTTTGGATGCACCGGCGAAGTTTGAACCAACTCTCGAGGTGAGAAAGGCAATGCACGGTACCGAAGAGGCTAGCAAATTGCGGAAAGGTGAGAGTGCGTATAATCCATGGACTCACATTAGTCATAAAGAACTCACATACTTATTGCGAAAGTTTATTAGCCCTCGAAGCAAAGTACTACTACGCATGCCCCTAGGGGGATAGATTGGTAGGAAAAGACCATCGCTCGTCCCCGACTGCCACTCATAAGGTAGACAATCAATAATAAATCATGCTCCAACTTCTTAGCATAACGACAGACCATACGTGCATGCTCCGGGAATCACAAACCTTAACACCAATATTCTTACTAAACCACAATCATTCACTAGTACCTCCCACATATCACCATCTTAATATCATAAAACTATTGCAAGGAATCAAACTTATCATATTCAGTGATCTACAAGTTTTATGTAGGATTTTATGACTAACCATGTGAATGACCAATTCCCGTTGACTCTCTAAATAGATATAAGTGAAACATGAGAGTTTAATTCTTTCTACAAAAGACCACACTCTAATAAATATAAGTGAAGCAAAAGAGCATTCTACAAATAATGGTTTTCTATATGTAGAGAAACAGGCATCCAAACTTCAAATGATATAAGTGAAGCACATGAAACATTCTATAAAGCCATACTCAAAAGATATAAGTGAAGTGCATAGAGCATTCTATAAATCAACCAAGGACTATCTCATACCAGCATGGTGCATTATTAAAAAAAAGCACACGACGCTCCAAGAATTTACGCATATCATGTGAACAAAGCAAAAACCGAGACATACCGATAATTGTTGAAAAAAGATGGGATGCCTTCCGGGGCATCCCCAAGCTTAGAAGCTTGAGTCTCCTTGAATATTTACTTGGGGTGCCTTGGGCATCCCCAAGCTTGAACTCTTTCCTCTCCTTATTCTCCTCATATCGATACCTCCTCATTCTTCGAACACTTCATCCACACAAAACTTAACCGAACTTTTTATTAGAGGGGTTAGTACATATAACATCAAATCCCATCATGTCCTGCTGTAACATTATTGTATAATTATAATCAAACATTTCCCACTGTATGCTATCACAATTCTATGGCTCCCAAGTCAATGGGGCTCAACAAGATTTCAAACATACGCAAATAAAGAAACTATAATAGCAATCTGTGAAAACAGGACAGTCTGTAAAGATGCAAATGAAACATATACTTATGTAAATCAAAAAATTCTAAAAAATTAGTAAAAAATAAAAAATTTGCATATCAGTACTGTGTAAAAATTTCAGAATTTTTGCACGTTCCAGTAAATTATCAAAATTCAAGCACTATAGCAAAAGTTTCTGTTTTTTCACAGCACACACCAAACAAGCAATTTAAACATCCTAAAGGTAAATCTTGGCACATTATTTTTATAATACAATGGATTTGTACAAGGGGATAATTATTTTTGTTGAAAAGTTTCTGTAATCAAGATTCGCAAAGTTTCCATGGGCATGAACAAAGTTCAAGGACGTCCCCCACTTCAACGGTGTTCGTCTTTCTCACTTTCACTTTTCTTTTTGAAAAGTTTTAGGTTCCCCTCTACATTTTTTTGTTTTTAAACTTTTTAAAAGCACACAACAGAATAAAATGACTCTCTAAAACTTCTGGTTGTCTCCCAGGCAGCGCTTTCTTTAAAGCCATTAAGCTAGGCATAAAGTGCTCAAGTAATTGATCCACCTGGATCCCAAGGTATATCAAAGCCAATTTTAATTAAAAATGATTTATAATTTAGTAATGAGCACAAAGCAACATATATCATGCAGTGACGAAGTCTAACTCTCTTCCTATGCATCGGCATGTCATAAAAGAACAATTCATGCACACATAATAAAGGCCGATACATAGCATAAACAATTTCTTGCAATTTTGTCGTACTAGAAAGATAGAGAGGTGGAGATGTAGTTCCTCTCTCATAATAATTGCAAGTAGGAGCAGAAAGCACATGCATATTATATTCATCAAAATCATCATGTGCAATAGTAAAACGCAACCCATTAATGTAATCCTTAATAAGCACAAACTTCTCCAATATAGTGTAGTTTGGAGAATTCAAAAAGATAATAGGACTATCATGTGTAGGTGCAATAGTAACAATTTCATGTTTAACATAAGGAACTATAGCAAGTTCATCTCCACAAGCATCATTCAAATTGGCATCATGGCCACAAGCATAGCAAGCATCAAGTTCATCAAAAAGGGATATTTCAAACGAATCCAAGGGATCATAGCAATTATCATAGCATTCATCCTTCGGTAAGCACGAAGGGAAATTAAACAATGTATGAGTTGAAGAGTTACTCTCATTAGAAGGTGGGCACGGGTAGCTAATCCGCTCTTCCTCCTTTTGTTCTTCGCTCTCCTCGTCATATTTTTCATCTAATGAGCTCATAGTGTCATCAATTTCTTCTTCCATAGGAGCCTGCAAAATATTATTCTCTTCTTGGATAGCGGAGACTTTCTCAATAAACTCATCAATATAGGCATTATATTCATAATTCTCATGGCAATATTTAAGTATAGCATAATTTTCAGATCTGTAAATAGCAGCATCACAATCTTCATACTTTTCAAACAAAGATTTAATTTCATAAGCACCCATAAAAGCAACAAATTCTTCTATTAGTTCCACATCATAGTAATCATATATACCATTAGCATAAGAAGCCAAGGTTTCATTATCATTAAATTCACATTGAAAGGAAAGGTGTGGAGCCTTCATCTTAGAGCAACAAGTATAATCACACCTTAAGTATAAATTCCAAGCATACCAATGCAGCATTTTAATTTCATCCCATAAGAGTTTCCCTTTTTGAGACAAGCGATAATACCTAAAGTATTCCTGTTGATCCAAAGTGTCTCCCATTATCAAGTTGAATGGAGATTTATCAGGATTATCAAAGTAGTATTTAATGTTTTCCACATAACCAACATCGAGGGTTTTAGGAGGTTCCCCATCTCCATGAGTAGTAAGTACAACTAATTATTTTGGTGTTTTGTGTTCCATATCCATAACTAAAGATATAAAACAACTTAGAACAGAAAATAAAAAGTACTTAGTGATAAAGCAAACAAGCACACACGAGAATATCAACCCCACGCTATTGCTCCCCAGCAACGGCGCCAGAAAAAGGTCTTGATAACCCACAAGTATAGGGGATCAGTTGTAGCCTTTCTCGATAAATAAGAGTGTCAAACCCAATGAGGAGCTAAAGGTAGAATCAATATTCCCTTCAAGTTCTATCGACCACCGATACAACTCTACACACACTTAACGTTTGCTTTACCTAGAGCAAGTATGAAACTAGAAGTACTTTGTAGGTGTAATGCTAGAACTACTTTGCAAGAATAAAACTAGGAGTGCTTTGCGAGAATAAAACTACGAGTAATTTGCAAGATAATAAAAGTTAGTTGTTTAGTAGAAAGCTTTTGTAACACAAGAGAAAGATTTGTCCCTAGGCAATCGATAACTAGACCGGTAATCATTATTGCAATTTTATATGAGGGAGAGGCATGAGCTAACATACTTTCCGTACTTGGATCATATGCACTTATGATTGGAACTCTAGCAAGCATCTGCAACTACTAAAGATCATTAAAGTAAAACCCAACCATAGCATTAAGTAACAAGTCCCCTTTACTCCCATACGCAACAACCCCCTTACTCGGGTATAAGCTTCTGTCACTCTTGCCACCCACTATAAGATAATTATGAACGTATTGCAAACCCTACAGCGGGAATCCCTCACGCTTGCGTGACACGGAGGGCACCATAGGACAACACCAAAATAAAACACACAACTCAAACCAATCACGATCATCAATCAACCCATAGGACAAAACGAATCTACTCAAACATCATAGGATTGCCACATATCATTGGATAATAATATATAGCGTTAAGCACCATGTTTAAGTAGAGATTACAGCGGGGAGAAGAGGTGTTACACCGCTGCATAGAGGGGGAGAGAGTTGGTGTTGACGGCGGCGAATTTGTTGGTGTAGATCGCCGTCACGATGATTGCCCTGGCGGCGTTCCGGCACCACTGGGAGAGAGGGGGAGAAAGCCCCCTCCTTCTTCTTCTTCCTTGCTCTCCCCCTAGATGGGAGGAGAGTTTCCCCTCTGGTCCATGGCCGCCATGGCTCCCGGAGGGCAGGAGCCCCTCCGAGATTGGATCTCTCTCTCTCTCTCTCTTCTCTTCTGTTTCGCGTTCCTGTTTTCTGGCCGAAAACCGTTTCTTAAATTCCCGGAGATCCATAACTCCGATTGGGCTGAAATTTTGAGGGGTTTTTTATCCGAATATTATCTTCCTTGCGGTAGAAGGACACCCTCAACCGACCTACAGGGGAGCCACAAGCCCCCTAGGCACGCCCAGGGGGGCCCGCGCCCTCCAAGCTTGTCGTCTCCTCGGGCATCGTCTCGTGTTGATTCTTTTTCCCAAAAATGACATATATTCCAAAATAAATCTCCGTAAATTTTTATCGCGTTTGGACTTCGTTTGATATGGATTTTCTGCGAAACAAAAAACATGCAACAAACAGGAACTGGCACTGGGCACTGGATCAATATGTTAGTCGCAAAAATAATATAAAATGTTGCCAAAAGTATATGAAAGTTGTAGAATATTGGCATGAAACAATAAAAAATTATAGATACGACGGAGACGTATCAACAACCGCGCCTTATGGGTAAAACTTGCGAAGATGCTCAATATTCTATGAGTTGAGTACAGGAGTGCCATCTTCGGTCTCTAGGCGGACTGTGCCAGGTCTAGTGACTCGTATTATCCAGTAAGGGCCTTCCCACTTCGGCGTCAACTTGTTTTTCTCCTTCGTGGACTGAATCCGATGAAGAACAAGGTCGCCTTCCTCAAGGTTCCTGGCGTTAATTTTGCGGCTATGATAGAGGCGCAAAGCTTGCTGGTACCATGCGGCACGGACAGCAGCCCGGAAACGATCTTCCTCAAGGAGCGTGGCATCATCTTGCCGTAGCTCATCTTGATCCTCCTCGTCGAAGGCCAAAACTCGAGGTGACCCATATCTGAGTTTCGTGGGGAGCACCGCTTCTACACCATATACAAGGGAGAAGGGTGTCTAGCCAGTGGCTCGACTTGGTGTCGTTCTAAGTGACCAAAGAACCGCCGGCAACTCTTCCACCCAGCGTCTTCCACATTTGTATAGCTTGTCAAAAGTTTTGGTCCTGAGACCACGCAGCACTTTTGCATTTGCCCTCTCTACTTGTCCATTGCTCCTTGGGTGAGAAATAGAGGCGTAGCAGATCTTGTTTCCATATTCTTGGCAATATGTTGTGAAGGCGCGGCTCGTCAACTGGGTGCCATTGCCGGTGATGATCCTGTTGGATACACCAAAATGAGCAACCAATCCTTTGAGGAACTTGTTAGCTGACTGTGCCGTCACCTTTCTCACTGGCTCTACCTCGGGCCACTTTGTAAACTTGTCGATTGCAACATACAAGAATTCAAAGCCCCCGATAGCACGGGGAAAAGGGCCAACGATGTCGAGCCCCCAGACCGAGAAAGGCCAGGAAAGAGGGATGGTTTGAAGAGCTTGAGCTGGCTGGTGTATGTCCTTGGCGTGGAACTGGCATGCTTCACATCTGACGACCATCGCCAAGGCGTCTTGAAGGGCTGTCGGCCAGTAGAATCCTTGATGGAATACCTTGCCGATGAGCGCGTGTGACCCAATATGAGAACCACACATCCCTTCATGCATCTCTTCCAACAGCCTCTATCCATCTTCCCGACAAATGCACTTCAATTTCACCCCGTTTGGTCTCTTCCTGTACAAAGTGTCATCAACAAATTGGTACATTCTGGATTGACGGGCTACTCTTTCCGCTTCTTCTTGCTCTTCGGGAAGCTCCCCTATTTGAAGGTACTAGATGATCGGCTGCACCCATGCCGGAGCCTGTGGCTCGACGACAAGGACTAAATGCACTTCTTCCTTTGTGGGAGCGCTTGCTTCGATGGCGAGGATCTGGCTTGCCGGAAGTTTCGGCTCACCGGCAAAGGGTGTCTTGTCGATGGTATCTACTTTCTTGGCGGCTGCTGGCAGCTCTGCCGGAAAGTAACCACCAACGTCTTGTTTTCTTTTCTTCGCCAACCTTGATGGTGTAACGGATGGCTGAGTCAGTTGTAGCACAAAAGTTCCTGGCTCCACAGGAGATCTCTTGGTGGCAAGCTTCGACAGGTCATCGGCAATCTCATTCTGGGCACGAGGGACGTGCTCCACTTGCAGACCGTCAAAGTGCTCTTCCAACTTCCTCACTTCATCAACGTAAGCCTCCATCAAGGGACTCTGGTAATCCTTATTGATCTGCCTCACCACAAGCTGCGAGTCACCTCTGATAATCAACTTTCAAATGCCAAGGTCGATTGCAATGCGCAAGCTGGTAAGAAATCCCTCGTACTCAGTAGTGTTGTTGGTGGCCTGCTCCCTGGGAAAATGCATCTGAACCACATACTTGAGATGCTCTCCGGTGGGTGCTATAAACATCACGCCGGCACCAGCGCCTTTCAGCGTGAAAGCACCATCAAAGTACATGATCCAATCGTCAATAGTTTCCTTGCCGGGGAGAGAGGTTTCTTGTATTTCTTCGTCTTGCGTCGGGGTCCATTCTGCAATGAATTCCGCCAAAGCTCTGCTCTGAATTGTTGAGGTACTCTCAAAATTCAAGTCAAAGCTCAACAGCTCCAGCGCCCACTCCACAATCCTGCCGGTGGCTTCTGGATTTCTCAGAATATGTTGCAAAGGAAAGCGAGTGCCGACGGTGACTTGGTGTGCTTGAAAGTAGTGGCGCAGCTTCCTTGAGGCCATGAGAAGGCCAAAGAGCAAATTCTGCACACCAGAATACCTTGACCTAGCCCCCTATAGGAGAGAGCTAACAAAGTAGACTGGGCACTGCACCATCTTCTTCTTCGGCACAACTTGTTGATCTGGCTCACTTGCTTGCACAATCTCAGGCTTGTCGACACCAGACCTTGCCGAAGAAGGTTCCTTTCTTGTTGGACTATGGCTCTGTGGCTGCTACCTCCTCTTCAGCTGCCTCTCTTTCAGCCACAAGTGCAGCACTAACCACTTGATTCGTTGCTGCCAAGTATAGTAACAACGTCTCTTGTGGCCTAGGCGCAACTAAGACTGGCGGAGAGGACAGATACTCCTTCAAATCTTGGAGCGCGGCCTCCGCTTCCGGAGCCCACGTCACCGGGCCTGCCTTTTTCAATATTTTGGAAAACGGCAAGGCGTGCTCTGCTGATTCGGAGATGAACCTGCTAAGAGCGGCGATACAGCCGGCAAGACGCCTGATGTCCTTGATGCATCTTGGTGCTTCGATTTGCTCGATCACCTTGATCTTGTCAGGATTGGATCCCCCTCCGAGACACAAAGAACCCAAGAAGCTTGCCGGACGGAACACCGAACACACACTTCTCGGGGTTGAGCTTTAAGTTGAGTCTGCGCAAGTTAGCAAATGTTTCTTCCAAATCTTGGATCAGTGTTGACTTGTCCTTGGTTTTGACCACAATATCATCCATGTAGGCTTCTACATTTTTGTGCAATTGGGTCTCAAAACCAATCTGAACTGCTCTTGCAAATGTTGAACCAGCACTCTTCAATCCTAAAGGCATACATAAAAAGCAGTATGTGCCACATGGAGTGATGAATCCGGTTTTCTCCTCATCTTCCTTGGCCATACAAATCTGATGATAACCAGAGTAGGCGTCAAGAAAAGATAGTAAGTCACAGCCGGCAGTGGAGTCCACAATCTGGCCGATGCGTGGCAAGGGAAAAGGGTCTTTTAGGCAAGCCTTATTGATATCAGTGTAGTCGATACAAAGCCTCCATTTCACATTTGCCTTACGCACCACCACTGGATTAGCTAACCACGTGGGGTGTAGTACTCCTCTGACCAGGCCTGCCGCTTCCAACTTCTTGATCTCTTTGGCAATAAACTCTTGCCGCTCCAATGCTTGCTTTCTGACCTTCTGCTTGACGGGTCTTGCATGAGGGCAGACAACAAGGTGGTGCTCAATTACCTCCCTAGGAACACTGGGGATGTCAAATGCTTGCCAAGCAAATACATCGACTTTCGCCCGTAGGAAGGCAACGAGCGCGCTTTCCTATTTGTCATTGAGAGTGGAACTTATGGAGAAAGTGCCACTTGTCCCATCCTCCCTCGTAGGAACTTGCTTGGTCACCGGCGCAGAGGCCTTGGCTTTCTTGCTCTTGCCAGTAGAGCTCTCTGGTGTGTCCTCAACAGGCATGCTGCACTCTAAGGTGCGCTTCCCGAAGTCCTTATCAGAGGTCTTGCTGGTCTTCTTCTTCTTTCCTCCCCCGGGAGCTTTGCCGTCAGGAGCATGTACCTCCATGGCAGAAGCTGCCACTGCCTCCCGGTAGAGCTTGTCGGCGCAGATGATTGCGTCCTTCTGGTTGGACTTGATGGTGAGAACACCCATTGGCCCTGGCATCTTGATGACGTTGTACGCATAGTGCGACGCAACCATAAACTTCGCTAGCGCCGGGCAGCCCAGAATCCCATTATACGGCAGTGGCATCTTGACGACGTCAAAGACAATCTTCTCCGTCCTGTAGTTGAGTTCACTGCCAAACGTGACCGGAATGTAACCTGACCCTTCGGCTTGTTCCTCCCTGGACTGATCCCTTGGAAAGTGCCTGTCTCCTCGAGATCCTTGTCGGGGATTTGCAGCCTTGATCACATTAGGAGAGATCAAGTTCAAGCTAGCCCCACCGTCAACTAGCATCTTTGTCACCTTAAGGTTGCGGATTGTTGGTGAAACCAACAACGGCAAACACCCGACCGCAGTGGTGCGATCAGGGTGATCCTAGGCGTCAATGACGATGGGCGCATGCGACCACTTGAGTGGCTTCTGCGCTCCCATTGCCGGCTCCGCTGCATTCACTTCGCGGACCCACTACTTCAGTTGCCGGTGCGAGGAGTGCAAAGATGCGCCTCCATCAACACACATGGCGTCCACTGCATTCTGGAACTCATTGTCGGACCCGTCTTCATCCCCATCATCATCGTCATCTCTCTTCTGGCCCTGAGCGGGCTTCTCCTTTGGTTGCTTTTGCCTTGCCGTGGCGGCCTCCGCGGCCACCACGGTTTTGCTTGCCGGATCCACCGGCACCATCTTGACCCTTCTCCTTGTCGCGCTTCTCGTATTTAGCTTTCTGCTTCTCGGCAAGTTGCTCGACTTGCCGGCACTCCTGGAGATCGTGGCCCTTGGTACGGTGAATCTTGCAGTACGGCCCATCGGTCTTGCCTGTCTTGTCCTCCCGACAGTCAGCGCATCTGGCAACCTCCTTGCCGGAGCTCTCTGCCTTGGGCTTCTTGGCGGCGTTGGCGTCACCGGAGCCTTCGACGACCATCACTGACTTGCCTTTGCGCTTCCTGTTGCGCTTTCGGCCCTTTTTCTGCAGGGTTGATGCGTCACCTGCGTCGTCGTCCTCAGAGTCGACTTCGGCACCAGCATCTTCCCCAAGAAGTCGCCTTCCCTCCTCGGCACGAGCACACTTATCCGCCAAAGCATATAGCTCATTGATGGTTTTGACCTTCTCAATGTTCATCTCAGATCGCATTCTGCTGTTGCGCACATTCGTGTGCAATGCGGCACAAACAGCTGTGGGATGACCATCGGGGATGTTGTGGTGCACACGGCTGAACCTTTGTATGTACTTGCGGAGGGGCTTGCCATCTCTCTGGGGTATCATGTGCAAATCACTTTCCTGACCAGGGAGCTTGTGGCCACCATGGTAGGCACCCACGAACTGATGGCACAGATCTGACCAAGAAGAAATGGAGCCCTCCGGCAAGTTCAACAACCACGACCTGACATTGGGCTTGAGCGCCAACGGGAAGTAGTTGGCCAGTATCTTCTCGTCCCCCCCCCCCCGGCAGCCTACACCGCGATGGTGTAGATGCCAAGGAACTCTGCTGGACTGATCTTGCCGTCGTACCTATCGGGTAGCTCCGTCTTGAAGGCACGGGTGGACGGCCAGACAACCTGTCGCAGCTCATGAGTAAACGCTGGGCAGCCTACCTCGTAAGGTAAACATCCAGGGTACCCTGGTGCTGGCACGTATGCTGCCAGCCCGGCACGATCGTCTGACTGACGGCGTGCTTCCCGGCGCCGCTCGATCTTCGTATGGGCGTCCTCAGCGCACCGTTTGTGGAGCACTTGGCGCTGATCTTGGCGACCCCGCGGATCCGATGACGCCATGGACACCACGTCCTGGTCATCCGATAGGTGAGCTTGCCGCTGCAGTGGTTGTTGATGTGGAGGCGACTGCACCGTTGGTGCAGCGTCTCTGACATGGCCGTCGGTTGGAACCGCCGACAACGTGGGTGGTCACCGTGAAGGCCCCGCCTCCGGTGTCTTGCCGGGATCGGAAAAACTGATGAGACTCTGAATGGTGGCCCTTCATTCATCCATCTTGTCAGGAGTTGGCGGGAAGTTCAATAGCATTTGAACCCGCGCCATGGCTTCTGCTGCCGTGGTTGGCATGGCGGGGAGAATGGAACGGGATGGTGTTCGACTCTTGGCAGAGCCAGTAGGAAGCCCGTCACGTACCTGCTGCCGCAGCACATGCTCACTAGCGGGTTGGTGTGGTGGTGGTACCTGAACATCATGAGGACGATTCTCAGGGTCGGCTTGACGTCGTCCAAGGCCACCAGCACCGTGAGAGAGCATGTCGCGCCCATCTTGCGATGGTCACGGTACACGTCCCTTCGCAGCGTTGTTGGACGTTGCTACAGTTGGGTCTTGGCTGGCACCGCTCCGGTCCATATTGCTATGGCGGCTGCGGTCACCAGAACTTTGTGGGAGTTGGCCGTCTATGCCATCTCCGGTATGGTGGCTACGCTCACCAGTGCGATGAGGAAGCTGACTGCCTCCACCGCCAGCGCCTCCTGCTCCACCCTTCCCAGTAGTACCACCCGCACCGGCCGCGCTGCCTGCGTCGCCTGCGGATGCCTGTGAGCGTAGCTTGGAGGTGGAAGGAGCCGTCGTGGCTCCAACCTTCTTCTTGGGCGCCATCGATGAGAGTGACGAAGCTGGCACTCACACTACCAATACTAATTCGTAACACACGGTCCCCTGCCTGGCGCGCCAAAGATGTCGTGGGAAACGATGATCTATGTGATCGAAAGGATCCCTTTGCGGTTTGGCTACGAGAGTCGACGTGTGCAAAGAGCAGGATTGATAGATGCAAGAACACACAGCAATTTATCCAGGTTCGGGCCGCTGTGAGCATAAAAACCTACTCCTACTTTGGTGGTTTGACTGTGGATGAGCTCAAGTTACAAGGAGCGAAGCTTGCCGGCAAGGTGCGCGGGAAGTGTAGCTACTACGTGTAGTTGAGCTGAGTGTCAACCCTTCTAACTGTAGCCGTGGGCCTCCTTTTATAGGCCAAGGGGTTGCCACAGTGGCTAATAGGGTCATTACAGGGTATGAACAGTGATTGCACTGTCATCAAGTCTATCTCCTAACGGGGGAGGACAAATGCATTGAATGCCCGTTAGGTGCTACGCTGGGGAGGCGAGTTACAGCCAAGGTTCTGCACCGTTTGTCTAGCTGCTCTTCTGTAATCTTGACACGACCCAGGGACAGGTGTCATTAAAGTTAATCCTTAGGTGGCATGCTGACACGTGCCGTGACTAGCTGTGTTTGACTGCCTGTCCGCTCGACACCTATCATACGTGCTTATCTAGCTGATGATGACGTGGAGCGGTAATGAGACAGAAAGAGTCTGCTGGCACGGAGCTTGCCGGGCCTTCGCTTGCCGGCAAGAAGCTTGCCGGCAACCAGGGTCTTGGCCTTCGGTACTAAACTAGTACTTCTCGATGACCTGCCTAGAAGTCTTCTTCATGGTCTTGTTCATCAAGTCTTGAGCAGAGAGGGAAAACGGTCCTCTGGCAAGCCCTTGCCGTCGGGAAGGCTGCAACCGTCCATGCACAAGTCAGGGTACTAAGGCACCCATGTCTTGGTACACCAACAACACACAAAAGCAAATACTTGCACCCAACACGGGCAAGAGGGTCGTCAATCCCCTTGAATGCGTTACTTGCAAGAATTAAATCTTGTAGTGGTAGATAGATAAATTGCAAAACAAAATAAAAGAAATAAAATTGCAGCAAATATATTTTGGATTTTTTATATATGATTTAAGTAGACCCGGGGGCCATAGTTTTCACTAGAGGCTTTTCTCTCGAACACATAGCATACGGTGGCTAAAGAAATTACAGTTGGGCAATTGATAGAAAAGCGCATAGTTATGACGATATTCAAGGCAATGATCATGTATATAGGCATCATGTCCGAGACAAGTAGACCGACTCCTGCCTGCATCTACTACTATTACTCCACCCATCGACCGCTATCCAGCATGCATCTAGGGTATTAAGTTAATAAAAACAGAGTAACGCCTTAACCAAGATGACATGATGTAGACAAAGTAAACTCAACTAATATGAATAAACCCCATCGTTTTACCCTTATTGGAAACAATACAAATACGTGTCTTGTCCCTTTCTGTCACTGAGATATAGAGCACCGCAAGATTGAACCCACTACAAAGCACCTCTCCCACTGAAGATAAATCAATCTAGTTGGCCAAACCAAACGGATAGATCAGGGAGAAATACAAAGCTAAAACAATCATGCATAATAAAGTTTAGAAAAGACTCAATTAATTCTCATGAATATTCAGATCATAAACCCACAATTCATCGGATCCCAACAAACACACCGCAAAAGAAGATTACATCGGATAGAACTCCAAGAACACCGAGGAGAACATTGTATTGAAGATCAAAGAGAGAGAAGAAGCCATCTAGCTACTAGCTATGGACCCGTAGGTCTGTGGTAAACTACTCACGCATCATCGAAAGGCAGCAAGGATGATGTAGAAGCCATTCGTGATCGATTCCCCCTCCAGCAGAGTGCCGGAAAAGGCCTCCAGATGGGATCGTGAAAGAACAGAAACTTGCGGCGGCGGAAACAGTGTTTCGGGTGGCTCTCTATTGGTTTCCCAATATTTGAGAATTTATAGAAGTGGAATTAGGTCAGACGAAGCCTCGAGGGGCCCACAAGGCAACAGGGCGCGCCCCCTGGGTGCACCGGGTTGCCTTGCCATCTCCTCGTACATCCTCTGGTCTCCTCCCGAAGCTTCTAGGGTCTCCTATGTCCTGAAAAAAATTATGAAAAAGTTTCATAGCGTTTGGACTCCGTTTGGTACTGATTTTCTGGAAAACCAAAAACAAGCAGAAAACAACAACTGGCACTGGGCACTGGGTTAATAGGTTAGTTCCCAAAAATGATATAAAATGGCATAAAAATGCATATAAAACATCCAAGATTGATACTATAATAGCATGGAACAATCAAAAAGTATAGATACATTGGAGACGTATCAACCTACGCTACTACATTTGTTCGAAAGACATGCACACCAGCGAAATAGTTCATCTATCCATATATACAGAGAGGAAATATTTGTTTTATGAATAAGAGAGGAAATAGTTCATCCATCTATAGTGCCCTACTTCTTCTTCTTCTTCTTCTTCTTCTTCTTCTTCTTCTTCTTCTTCTTCTCACTTTCTGTGGGGGACGGCTTCGCTACAAGCTCTTTCAACCTTGCAGCTATCTCGAAACTCACACGGGCATCGAGGGCTGCATATTTTATCTGCTCATAGGTCAAGGGATGAATCTCCCATCCAGACGACCTTAATTCCAGCGTCTCGTCGCCCTTCTCAAGCTTTGTTCCGAGTACATAATTTCCTACATCGAATAAGGATGGTGTTGGTTTCTTACAATCCTCTACAGGAATTTTGGATTGTAGGTCGGCGGTGTTTTTCACATCAAGGTTATACGGTGCCAGCTTTTCTTTGTCCCCATCGGTGGCTACTCCACAGAAGAATATGTCCTCCCGAGACAAGAAATCATGGAGCTCACCTGGTATGGAGGGCGTGTGCATGATGTGATACACCAAAACTTCATCTTTTAGGCACAGCTGAAGGACAGCGGTGTGACGCCCCCGACTCAATCGTGCACTAATCATACATGCAAATGCGCACGATCAAGCCCAGGAACTCACGGGAAGATATCACAGCACAACTCTAAACACAAAATAAAATAAGACAAGCTTTATATTACAAGCCAGGGGCCTCGAGGGCTCGAATACATAAGCTCGAGTTACACAAGAGTCAGCGGAAGCATCAGTATCCGAGTACATACATAATTAGACAAGTTTGCCTTAAGAAGGCTAAGCAAAACAACGACATCTAGACCGAAAAGGCATAGGCCTCCTGCCTGGGAGCCTCCGAAACTACTCCTGGTCGGTGGTCTCCACGTAGTAGTAGGCTCTGTCGGTGTAGTAGTAGTCATCGGCAGGATTAGCTGACTCCGGGGCTCCATCATCTGATCGCAGCAATCGGGTAGGGAGGAAAAAGGTAGCAAAGCAACCATGAGTACTCATCCAAAGTACTCGCAAGACTTACATTAGATCTATGCTAAGTATGCATCGGTATCAAAGGGAAGGGGCTGTATCTGTGGACTATACTGCAGAAATGCCAGAATAGAGGGGAAGGCCTAGCCTATCGAAGACTAGCATCTTGCAGCGTCTTGCAGCATTAGAAGACTGCAGATTAGCATATAATAAAATAATAAGTATATATTAGCAACGCCCAGAGACCCTTCCTCGTCTACCCCGCGAGGAAGCCATCCCGGAGCTATCATATCAGTTTAGTGTCACATGTATCCAGTTCTAGTTGTGGTAGATCGGGATACAACTCCGAGCGTCCTGTTATTGTGGACATGGCTATTCGAATAGATAACTTCCCTGCAGGGGTGCACCAACTTACCCAACACGCTCGATTAACTCTGGCCGGACACACTTTTCCTGGTCATGCCCGGCCTCGGCTGATCGACACGCCGTAGTCCTACCTAGGCTCCGCAGAGAGGTCCCCGCCGGTCTACATCCTAAGTGCTCAGGGGTCTTGGGCCCATCGCCCTTTGCACTCCGGGTCGTTGCGTGCAGGGCGAACCCAGGAAACACCCCTGTCCTGGATGGCGCGAGCCCAGCCATGCCGCAATGCTGCACTGGACGTCCGACAGAGCTTTCGGAAGAAATGTACAACGCCGAGTGCTAACCCGCGTGGTGGTTAGTGTGAAAAGGCCAGAGGCCTACTCAGATCACATATCCAAACCCATTAGTGTGTTGGGAGCTCGCGGTGAAGATCAGTGCTACTGTCGCCCCGTCTCACGGACTTACGACAAGGGCCAGGCCCATCCCTCTCTAGGGCGGTCTCTGCCTGCCCGGCCGTGCCGCGTAATTATCTCGCGGGTACCCTCCAGGTCAACCCGACTTCACAAGAGACTGTCGGGCACTCAGGTCCACCTCTACCGGGGTGGTACCGCCTGTCCCTTCAGTCCCGCAGTAACAGTTAAAAGGGGTAATAGTTAAAAGTGACAGTGTGTTTTGTCATCAAGGGGGAAGTCCGAGGAATCACCCTCGATGGACTCCCACTCGATGTATCTGTCAAGGTGAACTTGGAGGAATCACCCTCGATGGTTCACACTTGAGGGGTTGCACGACAGAGGCATCATCAGAGGTGGTGAAAGAGGAATCACCCTCGGTAACCCACAACCGACAAGCTACGCTACGGAGATATCATCAGGAGTGAGGTAGGAGGTATCACCCTCGGCACTCGATAGTAGCTCTGCAGAGTCGTACAACTAAGGGGGTGAGCGGTGCTGTGTCGGTCTCTGCACATCGATCACACTGATCGGGTCATAGGTAGTAAAGCCTGGCAACACGGACAAGAGTGTAGGGCCTCTGATGGATCACTATCCAGCCTATACTAAACATTTAGGATAGCAGGTAAGGTATCAACAGCAGTTACAAAAACAGGCTATGCATTAGAATAGGAGCTATCGAACACAGTATCAAATTCTAATGCAAGCATGGGAGAGAAAGAATGGGCGACATAGGAATGATCAAGGGGTTTTTGCTTGCCAGGAAGCTCTACTGAAAGGGGCTGGACGTCAGGGGCGCAGTCGTACTCAGGAGCAGCGTCAGCGTCGGTCTCAGTGGTGATACGTCTCCAACGTATCTATAATTTTTTATTGTTCCATGCTATTATATTATCAATATTGGATGTTTTTATATACATTTACATCAATTACATATCATTTTTTGGGACTAACCTATTAACTTAGTGCCTAGTGCCAGTTGCTGTTTTTTGCCTGTTTTTGGTTTTCCAGAATATCAGTACCAAACGAAGTCCAAATGCCACGAAACTTTTTGGAGATTTTTTTCTGGACATAACAAGTACTGGAAGCTTCGGGAGAGGGCCAGAAGATGAAGCAGTGGCCCACGAGGCACCAGGGCGCGCCCCAGGGGGGGTGGCGCGCCCTGGTGGCTTGTGGGGCCCACATAGCTCCGTTTGACCTAATTCCACCACTATAAATTCTCTAAAATCGGGAAACCAACAGAGGAGTCCACAAAATACTTTTTCCGCCGCCGCAAGCTTCTGTTCTCGAGAGATCCCATCTGGAGGCCTTTTCCGGTACTCCGCCGGAGGGGGAATTGATCACGGAGGGGCTCTACATCAACCTTGCTGCCCTTCCAATGATGCGTGAGTAGTTTACCACAGACCTTCGGGTCCATAGTTAGTAGCTAGATGGCTTCTTCTCTCTTTTTGATCTTCAATACAATGTTCTCCTCGATGTTCTTGGAGTTCTATCCGATGTAATCACTTTTTGCGGTGTGTTTGTTGGGATCCGATGAATTGTGAGTTTATGATTAGATTATCCATGAATATTATTTGAGTCTTCTCTGAACTCTTTTATGCATGATTATTATAGTTTCGTATTTCTTCTCCGATCTATTGATTTGGTTTGGCCAACTAGATTGATTTATCTTGCCATGGGAAGAGGTGCTTTGTAATGGGTTCGATCTTGCGGTGCTCAATCCCAGTGACAGAAAGGGACATGACATGTATGTATCATTGCTATTAAGGGTAAAAAGATGGGGTTTATTCATGCGTGAGTTTACTTTGTCTACATCATGTCATCTTGCTTAAGGCGTTACTCCTCTCTTTATGGACTTAATACACTAGATGCATGCTGGATAGCGGTCGATGTGTGGAGTAATAGTAGTAGATGCAGGCAGGAGTCGGTCTACTTGTCTCGGATGTGATGCCTATATACATGATCATTGCCTTGGAAATCGTCATGATTATTTGCTTTTCTATCAATTGCCCAACAGTAATTTGTTTACCCACCGTAAGCTATTTTCTTGAGAGAAGCCTCTAGTGAAAACTATGGCCCCCGGGTCTATCTAAATCATATATTAAAAACCCTAAAAATACCTTGCTGCACTTTTACTTTATTTATTTTATTTTATATTTTATTTTAATCTATCTATCTATCACATACAATTTAATCTTGCAATTAACCGCCGTGGGATTGCTAACCCCTTGTTTGCGTTGGGTGCAAAGATTTGTTGTTTTGTGTGCAGGTGCTGCTAACGAGGTGTTGCGTGATTCTCCTACTGGATTGATAACCTTGGTTTCATAACTGAGGGAAATACTTATCTCTACTGTACTGCATCTCCCTTCCTCTTCGGGGAATTACCAACGCAGCTCACAAGTAGCAGGAAAAATTTCTGGCGCCGTTGCCGGGGAGACATCATCAACATCTATCAAGTACCTATGCATAAAACTTACATCTCCTTGCATTTATTTTATTTGCTTTTGCCTCTCGTTTTCATCTCCCCCACTACTAAAAAAGTTTTTACAGAAATACAAAAATATTTTCCGTTTGCCTTTTTGTTCGTTTGCTATCTTTGCTTGTGTGCCATGTGTCTTCTATTTGCTTGCATATTCGCTTGGTAAAAATCTATTGATATGGATCCTCATCAACTTGCTAATCTTTTCAAAAGATCCAATTATGATGAACCAATTGCTAGTGAGTTGAGTGCACTTGACTATCTCTATGAAGTTTTGCTTGAAAATCATGAATCTGAAAATTGTGATGAAGTATTGAAAGAAGAAATTTATAAAGTGATTCATGATAGCTCTTTCAATGAAAAGCATGATTGCAATGATGTTATTATAAATTCTATTAATGTCAATTGTGCTAATAATATGCAAAACTACAAGCTTGGGGATGATGATATTGTTATATCCACTACTTATTGCAATGATCATGATTGGGGTGATAATGCTTCTTATGATCTTGAAAATTTATTTAAGCCTTATGATGAATGTGCTATTGATAATAATGTTTGCAATAATATTGAAAGTGGGTGTGGAAGAGTGTCAACTTTAGATAAAAAGAATCCCACATACTCAGAGAGTGTTCAATCTTATGATTTTTGATAAATGTGGATTTGGAGAGGTCATGACTTTAGTTGATGTTAATCCCACTATCTTGGAAGATTATAAAACTTTTATGCATGTGGATCATGAAGAGAAAATTTTATATGATAGATATATTGTTGAATTTGATTGTGATCCTACATGTAATGAGAGAGGAAAATATGGTTATAGAAATCTTCATGTTACTAAATTACCTCTCTTTATGTCGAGATCGCTATTGTTTCTTTCTTCTTCCTTGCATATGCTAGGTTTTGCTTGCCTTGATAATTTGTTTGCTTATAAAATTCCTATGCATAGGAAGTAGACTTAAATTTGTTTTTCACATGTTACATGATGCTCTCTTTGTGTTTCAATTATTATCTTTCTTGTGAGCATCAATAAAATTTCAAGCCTATCTTAATGTCTATAAAGAAAGAGCTTGTTGGGAGGCAACCCAATGAATAAAATAAATTTTTGCTTTTTATTTCTGTTCTTGTGTGTTTACACAATTATGCTACTGTTATGATTGTGTTTTTTTATGTTTTAATTAGTGTTTGTGCCAAGTAATGCCTTTGGGATGATTTGGAAGATAGTATAATTGATGCTGTTTGGAAAACAGAAAGTTTTGCGCCAGTGCTGGAATTTTAGTTCTGTACAAGAGCGTCAGAAAAATCTGAAATTTTTACACAGTATTGGTATATGAATTTCCCACGTTTTCCTAATTTTTCAGAATTTTTGGAGTTACATAAGTATGGCTTTTAAATAGATCTCTGCAGACTGTTCTGTTTTTGACAGATTCTGCTTTTGATGCATTGCTTGCTTGTTTTGATGAAAATATGGATTGTATCGGGGGGTATAAGCCATGGAGAAGTTAGAACACAGTAGGTATAATTCAAAAATAAAATATGAATGGGTTTGCAACAGTACTTAAAGTAGTGATTTGCTTTGTTATACTAGCGGATCTCACGAAGGTTTTGTTGAGTTTTGTGTGATTGAAGTTTTCATGTTTTGGGTGAGATCACGATGGATGAAGGAATAAGGAGTGGCAACAGCCTAAACTTATGGAATCAACTTGAAAGAAGACAATACTTGAAACTATGCATTATGCCTAGCTAGGGGCATAAAACAATAGCGCTTGTTGGGAGGCAACCCAATGAATAAAATAATTTTTTGTTTTTTGTTTCTGTTTTCTTGTGTGCACACAATTATTCTACTGTTATGATTGTGTTTTTATGTTTTAATTAGTGTTTGTGCCAAGTAATGCCTTTGGGATGATTTGGAAGATAGTATAATTGATGTTGTTTGGAAAACAGAAAGTTTTGCATCCAGTGCTGGAATTTTAATTCTGTACTGGAGCGTCAGAAAAATCTAAATTTTTTACACGGTATTGGTATATAAATTTCCCACGTTGTCCTAATTTTTCAGAACTTTTAGACTTACAGAAGTATAGATTTTAAATAGATCTTTACAGACTGTTCTGTTTTAGACAGATTCTGTTTTTGTTGCATAGTTTGCTTATTTTGATGAATCTATGGATCGTATCGGGGGGTATGAGTCATGGAGAAGTTGGAGTACAGTAGCATTATGCCAATATTAAATATGAATCAATTTACTACAGTACTTAAAGTTAAAGATTTGTTTGTTATACTAACGGATCTCACGAAGGTTTTGTTGAGTTTTGTGTGATTGAAGTTTTCAAGTTTTGGGTGAGATCACGATGGATGAAGGAATAAGGAGTGGCAAGAGCCTAAGCTTGGGGATGCCCAAGGCACCCCAAGGTAATATTCAAGGAAGACTCAAGCTTCTAAGCTTGGGGATGCCCCGGAAGGCATCCCCTCTTTCTTCTACCAACCATCGGTAATTTTACTTGGAGCTATATTTTTATTCGTCACATGATATGTGTTTTGCTTGGAGCATCGTGTATTATATGAGTCTTTGCTTTGTTTGCTTTTTAGTTTGTCACAATCATCTTTGCTGGACACACCTATTTGAGAGAGCCACACATTCATCATGATTTGTTAGAATACTCTATGTGCTTCACTTAAATTTTTTGAGCTAGGCAGTTGCTCTAGTGCTTCACTTAAATCTTTTTGAGCACGGCGGTGGCTATATTTTGAACAAATATTTGAACTCTCATGCTTCACTTATATTATTTTGAGAGTTGATAAGATAAAATTTTGAAGAAATATTTGCACTCTCATGCTTCACTTATATCTTTTTGAGAGTGGATAATAGTAATGGTAATTTGCACAAGATATGAATTTGGTCCCAAAGTGATGAATATTCAAGAGGGATATAATAAAAACTTTCATATAGATCATTGGATATGATAAGTGTGATTCCTTGCAATAGTTTTGCGATATGGAGATGACAATATGTGAGTCATGTTAGCGAGTAATTGTGATTTAGTAAGAATATTAGTGTTAAGGTTTGTGATTCCCTATGCATGCACATTAAGTCAATAGTTATGCAACGAAATTATATCCTACTTATGGTGCATTATGCGGTGTTAGTTATGTTCAATGCATGTTTATGACTGTGAGTGGAATGTTTGTGAAGATGTAATCAAACCATTTATGACATGGTAAGATCAAAGATGACATAAATCAATTTGCCATTATCCCTTTTAAAAGTAATGCTTTAGAGACTGCGGCTTTTACACTGAAAAGAGCACCATCAGATCTGTTGAAATGACTCCATGGTATGGTACACCCAACCATGTTATGTCTTTCTTAACATTTGGAATATGGGGCTTGTGTAAAATATTTACAAACCTATTCCAAATCAGACAAGTGCTACTTTGTAGGTTATCCCAAGTTATTGGGTATTCCCCCACCACTGTATCGAGGCAAAAAGTTTTGCCACAAAGAACGGTATGCTTTTGAAGAAAATGGTTCTTGCAAAAAGGTGAGTGGGAGGACAGTGCGACTCGACGAGATAACAGTATCTTCGTCATCAGATCAAAGGAAAGAAACCTTGGAAGTAATTCCAGAGTTTCCTGCTGCGACTGATACGGAAGCCTCTACATGAGATGTATGGACTTCGGTCAAACTTGAAACTGAACCACGTAGGCAAAACTCGTGCAAACCTCTCAGGTGCGCATGCGAGATATTGTTGTTAGACAACAGTATACCTACGATACACAAGGAAGCGTTGATGGGCCCTGACTCCGGAATTGGCTAAATGCCAATATAATCCGAGATAGTTTCCATAAATGATTCAAGATTAAATCTTGATAAACCCTTCGGAAGACTTAGAGTCTAACGAACATTAATGGAACTATAAACTGATGTGGATAAAATGTTTTATCCATAAAGCTCGACTTGTTGCAATAACAAGTTCAAGGAGTTGACTAAGATGAGATTGTCTCACCGTAGCGATGCTTAAAGTCAAATCAGGTTAAACTAGCAATTAATACGTATTTCAATCATGAGATATGTAACATGGACGCCAAAAGGATTTCCATGTGATGGAAATATAACCTAGGACTTGCATGTGATACAGTCCGAAGTATTTTGTCAATCCAGAGGATGCTAGTAAGTATGCAAACTTCAGAGTTCCAGCAATGGACAGAAGAGAGCAAAATGGAGTTGGAATCTTCGTTTTGATGAAATAGTCAAAAGAGTTTGATTTCATCAATGGATAACGAAGATGCTTGTGGTTACAAGAAAGTAAGTGGGAGCATAATAATATTTATAAAAACATTGTGTGCTTGACACATTGTTGATTGGAAATAATATAAATTTCTTGACACAAATTAGGACTTCATTGAAAAAGGTTTTTTGATGAAGTGCTTGGGCTAAATAGCCTCGATATTAGGCATATTTATCTACGAGATAGAATTGCCTGATAGAGCTAAAGCCAAAAATACATATTGACAAGATGCTAAAACAATTTAGCATTAAAACGCCAAGGAGTGATTCTTGCCGAAGTCACATGGAAAGGGTTTTTGCAAGACTCGGTGTCCCAAAACACTGATGAGAAAAATACATGATGGAGATTCCATACACTCTTGTGTTTGGATTAATCATGTATTCCATGGTATGTAAAACAACCAGATATGTCCGATACTCCCAAGCTATTGTGAGTATAGATACCAAAGTGATCAAAGTACTGATCGTGGGACAACAGTGGAAAATGTCATTAAGTACTAAAGCAGCACTGATGACATGTTTTCTCGCAAGCAGAGATTATGAAGTGCTCGTTGTAAGTAATTACATCAATACAGTCTTCATCAATGCTCCATGCGATTTTCGATTTAAGTTAAGGGTTTTGTATAATACACGATATGGTGGCACGGTGTTTGGAAATCGTTCCAAACAGGTTACTGTGGCGAATTCTATAACAAAGGCTAAGTACGTTGCCGCTTTCAAAGCGACATAGAAGATGTTGAATCGTACAGTTCATTCATGAACTTAGTATGGTTACAAGATGGCTTTGGTCAATGGAACACTATTGAAGATAGTTGCTCCATAGCTCAGTATGAGGAATCAAGGTTTGACCAGTGATTCACATATATACGAAGCCAAGTCCACACAAAATATGAATTTTGTGAAAGCGTGAAAACGCGAGGATATGCAAAGATACACACGGAACTGAAGTTGTCAGATCCGTTGGACATCAGACTATACCACAAGCGAAGCATGTTTTACACCGGTATGCCATAGGTGTAAAGTGCATCAGCATTGACTAGATTATTGACTCTAGTGCAAGTGGGAGTCTGTAGGAGATATGCCCTAGAGGCAATAATAAATGTTATTGTTTATCTCCATGTTTATAATTATGTTTATGTTCCATGCTATAACTGCTATGGTTCTCGAGTCTACAATAACCACGAGGCTCGGAGGAAGACTCATATGCACGTGTGAAATAATAAACGGTAAAATGCATTCCTATTCTGGCCTCTAAGACTAGCTCAAGTGTTGCATGATGGTTCTGTTTTCCTGATCATGGGCATGACTATGCCGGCAACTTTGAGGGCACAATGTTAGAAGAACACTTGTGTTGAATCGACCCGATTGATGTTATGCTATGAGATACATTCGTCACAAGTTAATGGTTAATAACACAGAGAAAGTTAATGTTTGCATAATTCCTTAGACCATGAGAGTGTCGAGTTTCTTCATGCTTGCTTCATGAACTTTGGGGTTTGTTAAACGTCATCCGTAAATGGGTGGCTATTACAGCGGCTTACGGGTTCATGGAAAAGTGTGTCAAGGGACTTGATAGCTCAAGATTGGGATTTGCTCCTCCGACGATGGAGAATATCTCTAGGCCCTCTCGGTGTTACGGTATCCATCATCGTCTGGCCAGACACAATGTGATTTGATCACAGGGATGCCGGAACACGGAAACGAGAAAAGAGAACAAAACCGGTAACGAGGTAACTGGCATTGTGGACAAGTGTTGATCCACGGGGATGCCGATGATTCTCACCTCGGGTATTTGTAACATATCGCGAAGCAACAGGAATAGCACACGGCAACTGGAGGTTCACTCGAATATTCATTCGTGTGGGTATAGGGGTCAATATGGGTGTCCACGGCTCCGATATTGATCATTGATCGGAAAGTGTTCCGTGTCATGTCTATACTTCACCGAACCTATAGGGTCACACGCTTAAGGGTCATCTATCTGCCGAATACTAGACAGGGAGTCTGAGAGAAAGTCACCGGAAAAGTTTCGGAGACAACGGAAAAGTTTCGGAGAGAGAACACCGGAATAGTTTCGGTAAAACTGAAAAGTTGTTTCAGGGTATACCATTAAGTCAAATTGGTTTCGGCACATGCCTAGAAATTCTTGGAGGGTGCCAGAATTGTTCTGGGAACTTCTGCGATTTTTCGGAGAAAAAACCCGGAAATGTTCTGGAGCTGCCGGAACTGCTTTGTTTGCTTTTCGCAGATGAAAATCACTAATCCGGAATTTTTTTGGAACGCGTCCAAAATTATTTTAGTGGATACTGGAAATGTTCTAAGACCTACAAAAATATTTTTGGATTTAACGGTCGCGGAAAAATGTTTTCGTGAATAGTGAAAGTGCTTTTTGGGTTACTTTTTGGAAAGCCACCTTTTAGGGCTTTTGTCAAGCTTCTAGAAGGAAAGACTTAGGGACTAAGGAACCCCTTTTGGGGGGGTCCCACCAAGGGATGGAAGCCATGTGGAGCTACTCCACTTGCCTTCCTTTTATGCCCTTTATGCCCTTTATGTGTGACATAAAGTGTGGGTATTTTGGTATTTTTTGTGTACCATTCCTACCCCTTGGTTTTCCTATAAATAGAGGTGGAGAGGTGCTCTCCACACTCACTCCTTTCTCACATACAAGTGCCATGCTTTATCTGGCTTCTTCTCTCCCTCCCACGAAAAGAGTTTCGTAGAGCCGAAAGGTTGTCTGGGTTCCGGTGGGAACTAGTTCTGGACGGCGAAGCCCTGCCGGATAGATGACACCGTATGTGTGCAACCCCATAGAGAGGTCGTAGGTTCGATCTTTTTGCCCGAGGGGCTGTTCGAGAGTGCCTCCCGAAGGGCTGTTCGAGTGACCGTCCGAGTTTTGAGGGTCCTCCCGAAGGGCTGTCCGTGACACCGTCTGAGGGACTGTCCAACCGCCTCCTGAAGGGCTGTCCGACGAGCAGACAGGGGAGAACATCCTCGCGGTTGGGAGGTTGTAAATCCTAGCTGCGAGGATCTGCACCAACGATCTACATCGACTCTACTTTCGCTGCGCTACGAGTCGGTAACGATCAGATCAAAACCTTGTATGCAGTCTTCATAGTGGTCCTGGGCTGGTGCGTAGGTCGGAAATTTTTGTTTTCTGCTGCGTTCCCTTACAGAGGCACCAGGGCGCGCCCCAGGGGGGTGGCGTGCCCAGGTGGCTTGTGGGGCCCACATAGCTCTGTTTGACCTAATTCCACCACTATAAGTTCTCTAAAATCGGGAAACCAACAGAGGAGTCCACAAAATACTTTTTCCACCGCCGCAAGCTTCTGTTCTCGAGAGATCCCATCTGGAGGCCTTTTCCGGTACTCTGCCGGAGGGGGAATCGATCACGGAGGGGCTCTACATCAACCTTGCTGCCCTTCCGATGATGCGTGAGTAGTTTACCACAGACCTTTGGGTCCATAGTTAGTAGCTAGATGGCTTCTTCTCTCTTTTTGATCTTCAATACAATGTTTTCCTCGATGTTCTTGGAGTTCTATCCGATGTAATCACTTTTTGCGGTGTGTTTGTTGGGATCCGATGAATTGTGAGTTTATGATCAGATTATCCATGAATATTATTTGAGTCTTCTCTGAACTCTTTTATGCATGATTATTATAGCTTTGTATTTCTTCTCCGACCTATTAATTTGGTTTGGCCAACTAGATTGATTTATCTTGCCATGGGAAGAGGTGCTTTGTAATGGGTTCGATCTGGTGGTGCTCAATCCCAGTGACAGAAAGGGACATGACACGTATGTATCGTTGCTATTAAGGGTAAAAAGATGGAGTTTATTCATGCGTGAGTTTACTTTGTCTACATCATGTCATCTTGCTTAAGGCGTTACTCCATTCTTTATGGATTTAATACACTAGATGCATGCTGGATAGCGGTCGATGTGTGGAGTAATAGTAGTAGATGCAGGCAGGAGTCGGTCTACTTGTCTCAGACGTGATGCCTATATACATGATCATTGCCTTGGATATCGTCATGATTATTTGCTTTTCTATCAATTGCCCAACAGTAATTTGTTTACTCACCGTAAGCTATTTTCTTGAGAGAAGCCTCTAGTGAAAACTATGACCCCCGGGTCTATCTAAATCATATATTAAAAACCCTAAAAATACCGTGCTATACTTTTACTTTATTTATTTTATTTTATATTTTAGTTTAATATATCTATCTATCACATACAATTTAATCTTGCAATTAACCGCCGAGGGATTGACAACCCCTTTTTTGCGTTGGGTGCAAAGATTTGTTGTTTTGTGTGCAGGTGCTGCTAACGAGGTGTTGCGTGATTCTCCTACTGGATTGATAACCTTGGTTTCATAACTGAGGGAAATACTTATCTCTACTGTACTGCATCTCCCTTCCTCTTCAGGGAATTACCAACGCAGCTCACAAGTAGCAGGTGGCTACCGGAGAGAAGAGGGGGAAGAAACAATAAATATAAAGCAAACAAATGCAGCACAATGCATGACATGGCAATATGCTGTGCTAGGGGTGGCCTAACGCAGTGCTACACGTTGCAGACGGAGCGGGAAAATATC
Organism: Elymus sibiricus; assembly: GCA_039707655.1. Taxonomy (NCBI): domain Eukaryota; kingdom Viridiplantae; phylum Streptophyta; class Magnoliopsida; order Poales; family Poaceae; genus Elymus; species Elymus sibiricus. The sequence goes on from CM077676.1 coordinate 292,896,675, forward strand.
TGGGGTTATTTTCCCGGCTTTAGGCAATTATTGGACAGACGATCTGGAGGGGAAGGTTCCATGTTTCCAGTGTTGGAGGCATGTGGCAGGTAAGTGGATGTCATATTCGGATTCGTCTTATTTTTCTGATCATTTTTTATATATAAATTATTTTCATCCGAGTTACGGATTATTTTATATGATTTTTCAATGTTTTAATCATTTTCTGGAATTTCTAGAAATTAAATCAATTTCGAAAATACACATGAAAATGCTAGGTGCACCCGGTCCAGTGCACCCAGCAGTGCACCAGAGGCTGACAGTGGGCCCCGTTGACTACCCAGTCAGCAGTCAACGTTGACCCGTTGAGTGGCCAATGGGGCCCAGGGGGTCCCACACATCAGTGACTGGGGGAGCCCAGTCAGCACGGTTGACTCGGTCAATGGGGCCGTGGGACCCACTGGCAGCAACACAGGGGAGGGCCATGTGGCGGCCAGGTCAGCGCAGGCGACCGGAGTAACGCCGGCGACCATTTCCGCGGCGGATCCGCGCCGGAGTTGGCCGGAAAACGAGCACTGGGCTCCGTTTGACGCGCGGCTTACGACATTCGAACGAGCGGAGTGAGCCGCATCCATTCGTGGTGGTTTCGCAAGCAGGGGTGACTGGAGCTGAGCGCTACGACGACGGTAGGCGGCAGTGCGTTCGGGCGAGCTCGAGGCCGAGCGTAGGGGGCACGGCAAGGCGAGCTGGAGGCGGCATTGGGTTCCTGAAGAGCCCAGGAGCTCGACTGCGAGCTCGAACGCGAGCTTAGACTGTGGTGGCCATGGCGGACAAGCAAACGGCGGCGACGTGGGCACGGCAACGGCACGGCTAGCTACGGCACGGGAATGGCGACGAAAACAGAGGGGAAAGGAGGCGGTGCTCACGGTGAGCCTGCAGATGTGCTTAGCGGGCGCGGGGAGGCTCGACGACGACGTACGGCGGCGGCGATCCCGGGTGCCCGAGGAAGAAGACGAGGTCGTACGTGTCGATGGGGAGGCGTAGTGCTCGAGCTATCGGTCGGGGAGGTTCTAGCGGAGCTCGGCGGAGCTCATGGACGTGTTGGCGAGGCGCGGGAATGACGGTGGCCACGACTATGGGGCGGCCATGGCGACGAGGGCATTCGGTTGTCCTCACCACGGCGGATCTAGGGTGAGAGGGGGCAGCTGCGTGGGGGGAGTGGACGCGGGCGAACCCTAGGGCATCGGGGACGATCTTATCCTCGCCGGGGAGGCTTGGATGGCCGGCGCGTGGCCATCGGCGGCTCGGACGCGCGCGGCGCCGACACGCAAGGAGAGAGGGTGCGAGGTGGGAGACGACCGGCACCGGTGGGCTGGGTCTGGCACTGTGGACTTGAAGTCCACATGCACAGTGTGCCTCGGCCCTTTTTCCATTTTCTTTTTCTGTTTCTTTTTCCAGCGGCTATTTTGCATTTATTTGAGCTGCCAAATGGATTTTGTAAAATATGAGACTTGGCCACATAATTACTTTGCAATTTTTGGCACTGCCACAAAAAGTTTGAGAGGGGTTTGAATTGATTTGAATTTTTCATAAATAGAAAAGCATTTAAATATGCTGTTTTAGCACTGTTTTAATTGCTATAGTCCATTTAAGCAAATAAGTGATGTTATTTTCCTTAACAAATAATTTTTATGGAATATTTGCTAAATGATGAACTATTTTGCAACCATGTTTGTGCAACTTTAAATTTCACTTGCAAGTTGAATTGATTTCAGTGGTGGAATTTGAAACGAGATATGATTCCAAAGTGACTTAGCATAGTAATGAAGGATCACTGTAGCTCATTACACAGGGGTGTTTCAGGCGGCGCATTGAATCTTCCCACTGACACGCGTGGTGTACTCTGCATCGAGACCAACGATCTTCATCTCCACATTTTCGAGGGAGTTGGATACATTGTTGATCCACTCCCGAACAACCCTTGCGTGGTCGGTGATGGTGGCGGCTATCCTCAACGAGCCTTCGTTGAGCACATGTTTGACGCTAAAAAGCTGCATACGGATCTCTTTCTCCATTTGGAATCGCCGGACCGGAGGGCTATGGTTTGGAGTATTAGGATTAGGTGGCTAAACAGAGTGGAAGAAGATGATTGATTATTTAAAGGGGTTTCAATGGTATGTGAAGAGGTTAAAATGGTGTGAATCCAGTGGGGTTTGAATGCAAACGAAGGAGAGGTGAAGAAGCCAAGGAAAATCGGTTCCCAATGGAGAATTAATGGGAGAAGTGGCATGCAGGCATTTGATTAGACGGCTAGGTAGACCGACCTGCAAAACGAAAAGCCTATGCGGGTAGCATACTGATTATTATTCAATAGTAGGAGTGGTACTCCCCTAAAAAAAGGAGCTGTACATGTCCGTGTACGTGCCCATGCTTCTATCGCTACATGTGCCACTAGCTAGTTGAGGTCAGTCTTTCGAATCACCATGGCGAAACAATTTATGATTCCTTTTTATTTCTGCACCCCCTCCTGACAGGTGGGACCTACGCAAAGCCCACTTGGGTGGACGAACATATATACAAACATATCCATCTCTTTGCACAAAAATGTCGCCTCAAAAAAATGTGTCATAGTTGGTTCGGATGGATATTGGCGCGTGCGTGCGAGACACAACTTCTGCGTTCGAATACCCGGAGAGCTAACTATTTTGTATTTCAGTTTTTTCCCCATACTGTAGTCCTACTCCACGTACACGTATCGGTTTGGCATTTCCCGTTACACTTTGCTCTAATTTCCGAGACATTTTTGGGGGGGGGGACAATAGACAGTTCATGTGCGTTATCAGAGAACATGTCATAGAGTTCGAGATCCCAAGTCTTCTTCTGGTGGTTTCTCGACGATGCGGCGTGTGTGCTATGTGTGTAACCTTTTCTGGTTAAGGAATATTCGGTTATCCTCAAAAAAGAAAAAGGCCTTCTTCACGCTTCCGCATGCACGAGAATTTTGGTCTGCTCGCAATATGGATGCTACCTGGAGGGGAAAGTTTCAGGTGATACGAACCTGCCCATGCTCCCATGATACGGGCTTCTGAGAGCCCTTGGATCTGAGATCGAACGGTCGCATGCTGGAACCCAGAGGCATGCTAGCATGACCTCTTTTTGATATACTATTGTAGTACTATGTTACTATACTAGTAGTAGTAGTAGTAGTAGTACAGGTGTAGTACTTGTTGGTCAGAATATTGTTCATCTGGTCCTCACAGTGAAGTGACAAGACCCTGCGCCTGAGGTGACACTAGTCCAGGCAGCGTGTTCGGGTTACCAAAGTCAGCCTCACCCTGTGCAGTCACTGTCACCGCCGCTGTACATCATGCCACACCTCGTCTCCCTCTCCCCTAGCACCACTCCATCTCCATCTCCATCTCGCCGGAGATCCTGAGGTCACTCTTCTTCATCTCACAGTGCCCCCGCATACCCTCGCCTCGCTCGCCTCCCCCAGTACAACTATTCTACTCGCTAGCCGCTCCAGCACCGAGAGCCTTCTCCCCCGTAAATCAAGCCCCAAAAAACCCCACCTTCCAAACTCCACGATGGCCGAACCCAAACCGCACAACATCCATATGAGCCGCGGCTGGAGTGATCTCCCCAGGGACATCCTCCACCTCTATTGTTCGCATATGGATATGTTCAGCACCGTGCGGCTGGCTGCATGCTCGAGGGACCTGCACGTGGCCATCGTCGAAGCGAGGACTGAGATTTTCAATACACCCTGCTTGCTTCTATTTGCTCTTGCGGGATGGCGTGCTCACCACTATGCTCACCACTGTCACCATGATACGGAGGCATACATCATGCCCCTTGACTTTGATCCGACCACCATCACCCGAAACTTCGTGTCAGGTATGTACTGGGTCGGCATCAACTCCCACTGGATGGCTGCCGTCGGAGAATACTGGAACAAGTGGGTGCTCGTGAACGTCCACACCTCCTATGAGATTATCCTTCCTCCTTTGGATCATATAGGGATTTGCCATCGTGGCCCACATCCTGTAGATTACCACGTTAGCTGGACTGTTTTGCTGAAGGTTGTAATCTGCCAAGTACCCACGCCATCTGGGAATTACGCAGACTTCAAGCTAATTGCCTTGTTCGACCGCGGACTCGCTTATCTTTGTGGCGGTGCCGGCTGTAGGTGGACACAACTCCCCTCGCAGCGCTGCATCGATGGTGGTCCACACTTCTATGATGCTATTGAACACAATGTCATCATCTACGCGATCGACAATGCAGATGCCACCACGTATTGCTGGGATGCCGTGTGTAAGTTGTTTTCGTCTGATTTCAATGATAACGCCATGACATTGTTTGAACTTTTGTGATGATTAGCATATCCCTGTTACAACATAATTTGAGTAGAACTATGGCAATGTATTAGGGACGCCGTAAATCAGGAAATAAAATTGGGAAATTTGGAAGTCCAAATGGTAATCTCTATATTTGGAAGTAGTTAAATCATGTTATTCTGACCATGTCTATACAGCCAATTTGTACCCTTGAATAATCAAACAGGTAAGGAAGATATGGATATCCTCCTAACTTTATAGTAATCTTTATACTACTAAATATGAGTGTGTATCAATAGCCATGTTAGTTTCCTCATTTTCATGATGTAGAAACATGCATAACACTGTTGGCTTCATCTAACCATACATTAGGGAAGTAAAAGTGCATATGGCAAACTCTATATTTGGAAGTAGTGAAATCTTGTCATGCTTACCATGTCTACATACCTATATTCGCCCTTCAGCAATCAATGGCTAGAATAATATCCTCACAAGAATTTTGCACATAGAACATGAGTATATAACAATGCATGGTGTGTTAGTTTCCTCTGAAGAATTTATTTGTGAGAACAGAACATGACTACATAACATGCATGGCGTGTTAGTTTCCTGTGAAGAATCGATTGCGAGATAACATGAGTATAACCATCCATGGCACTGCTATATTTTTGACGCCAGTATACATTTCCCTCTATTTTCCTCTCAGTTCCAACTGGGACAGATCAATGTTGTTTCTTACATTATCCTACTCATACTCTAAATAATGCTAATCTTACATTAACAATGCCTGTCCTTTTTATCTCCTTTTGTATATGATGCAGTGTCCATACGGGCCCTGCCCTTTGTAATCACACCACCTTTGCCAAAAACAGGGAAGCACAACTGGTTCCTCGCTCGATCAGACGACGGCGAAAGACTGATGATCATTAGCATGCATCAACCGGCAGTGTTATATTGCAAAAAAAACACTGTGTACAAGCAGTGTCAAATACGTGAGTATCCGGAGAATGGCTGTTAAGTCTATGAGCAGGATACCAGCTTGTTGGGGCCTTCAGGATTTTTGAGTTGGAGGCGGGTAAACAGCCTTGGTTCACACTCTCTCTTTCTCGGACTCAATTATCCGATTAACCAGGAGTTCACCTTGGATCTTGATGGCAGAGAGGCTCTGTTTGCTAGGGAGAACTGTGTGTACATGGTGAACCCCAGGTCTACGGGATCAGCCGCCCCTGATTGTCAACGATACAGCATGCAGCCAAATGAAGGTGAGAATGAGAAAGGCATATGTATTAACTTTGATCCTTGGATGTCTCAACTCCGATAGGCAGTGATGTGGTTCAAGCCTTCGGGTTGATAGGTAATGGGGCTGTTGCGTCGAAAGGGTGTAGTCCTGGTGTCTCCGGATCACTGGTGGCTGAAGGGGGGCTACAAATTATGATGGTGCTGGATCATCCCTCTTCGAATGACTTGCTGTCTTTGCTGCTTGTTCTGGATGGGTAGTGTTCTCTTTTGTTATGCAGACTCCTTGTAATTTGGTCATCCTCGTCTATGTCACTCTTACTATGTACTAATTTGCTCTCTTTAGAACTTTGTGATTTGTGTCTGGATCACGAGAGTCTGAGCGCTGCAGATGGGTGCGTTTTGGTGGTGTAGCAAGACTTCTTATGAACTTTCATGTGTCGCTCTTTATGTCAGTAGTAGTCACTAGTCAGTGTTTGCATGTTGTATATATCATTGTTTCGAACTGTTTTTTTGTTTTGAACTGCTGATAGGCTAAATGAGGGTTTAGGGTTCCTTTTTTCATGTTATAATTTGAGCTCAGTGACTTTTCGTTGATGTGCACTTGTTTGGGCCAATGTGAGGTGTCGTTGAATATGGGCCGAGTAGTAACGCAATGCTAAACAGGCCAATTATGAACTCTGAGGCTGGGTGCTCAAAAAAATAGGACTCCTAGGCCGACATGTTGGCGCCACCAGTGTTTTTGTGCGCTTTCGCGGCGAGAGCGTATTGGCGCGCGTTCGAAATTCATGCTACCTTTTCATCCCCAATCCCCCGCCCCTCCCCCACCTCTGGAATCTCGATTCCTACTCCAGTTCCCTCAAATCCCTCTCCTCTACTCCTTGTACTCAAGCGCACTATCATGTCACCGGTCAACACGGATCTCCGAGCCAGAGATCCTGAGTTCCGTCCTACCTTTGGGCGCTGCGTGCTGTCACTCAACAGTGGCATGGCGGCGCTAGACGGCCAGTTTGCCGGCAAAGTGCTGATGGTAACCATCAATGGCGACCGGCCTCCCATTTCGCCGGAGGACCTTATCAAAGCTCTTGGCATTGCGCACGACATCCAAATAAGTGACTTGCTCATCGAAGTCTGTCCGCCACTGGCTGATTTCTTCGTCAGGTTCCGGAGTACATTCGACTGCAGTCATATGTTCAAATCTTCCCGGCGTCTGTTCTACAATGGAGCGATGGTGAGCTTCGATCAGTGGCACCCACAATGGGGCTCAGTGCCCTCTGAGCTTGAGTTTTTAACAAAGCTTACCTTCCATGGCATGCCTCAACAGGCTTGGAACAGCGAGTCCATGAATGAGCTTATCAACGACCTAGGAGGTGAGCTCTTAAGTATGTTTGTTCCTCTAGACAGCTGGGCTCTGACGGTTATGGCATGGATGAAGAAGCTGTCCACCATACCGAAAGTGATTGGTGTTGAGATACCGGTGCAGGAACCGGGGTTGTACTATTCGTTGACACCAAGGCCACCGCGGACCACGTTAGGTATGTACCTATATCGAGTCTTCGTGCATGTCGAAGAAGTGGTCAATCCATCAATCGAAGTCCTGCCGCCGCCTCTGGTGCCAGGGTCCGTCGACGACGTCCATTACAGGAGTCAACGTCAGACTTTCCCCGTGTTGCTCAGAACGATGGAAGGCACAGGGCCTACTCCATCGCGCGGCGGAGGCCACTGCTTCTTTGGGAGAAGAGGCCAGGCTGGCTGCCTGGATGTGCTCTAATTCGAGGTAACAACTGAATCTTCTCAGATATTAGTTATATCTGAGGTATAGCTGTGAAGCTCTGATGTGCTAATACATTTGATTGTGACCTATTCTATTTTTGTACCTGAACTTTTTTGTTTGAAATGGGTGTACATTAACTTAATGTGCTAGCAGAACTTATTGTCTTGTCTGTCTGTTTTCTTTGCACATCATTCAAGATATTTCCACGTCATTGATCAAGACGATGAACGGTGATATACGAGTTTGTTGGTTTCAAGATAGCCCTACCGTAGCGATCCACTGCTTTGTAACACCCTGGTTTTTGCCCTTTTTATTTTTTTGGATTTATTGAATATTTTAGTTTGCATTTGGGTTTTTCAGTCAATTCTTTTGGACTTACCACTTGGAATTATTTTTTGATTTTCTTTCAAGTGGGTTCTATCATCCTTAAACCCTCCCTAGACCTCACCCCTCCCACCATAATACCATGGGATAAGTTTCTTTAATGGCATTATATTCATTTTCTTCCTGAAAATGACTGTTTTCTCATTGAGCTCTAAAGCAACCCTCATTTTTGTTACTCAGAAAATTCCAAAAAAATTCCCAAATATTCTTTCGATCTTGCCTCACCTCCCTATGCAAAAATATCCCATAGTTATTTGGAAATTTTCAGCTAAGGAAAATATTTTTGCTTCTTGTCAGAATTGGCACTTTGTGAAGCAAGTATATTTTTCCTTGATTTGTTAGAGCTGAAATTTTTACCACATGACTACCCTCCTAAGAGATGTTTAACCCCCTAATTTCAGACCTTAAATCCTAGCCGTTTGTCCCCAACAATTGTCCCAAGTTTCTGTCCAGAAACTTTGCATCAAGCTCAAGTCTTGTCCAGTGAGCCAGATGGCAAACCAAGCGCATATCTAGGCACCGCGTTGAAGGGACTTCACATTTGACATGGTCTGGCATCGACTAAAGCACCGCGCGTGCCAGTGCACGCGGTGACTACGTGTGTGCACGGGGTTTGGCATGCGCTCGCCGCGCTCTGTGCATCGGGTCCCTCTGCCGCCACCCGTTCGCCCTCCCCTGGCCACTGCAGCATGTCCCCGCCTCTCAGCAGCCTCCCGCACACCACCTAGCCTCTCCCTGTTCCTCCCTGACGCCGGCAAGCAGCTCGTCGGAAGCAGCCGAAGCACTAGCGGGTGGAACAATGCGCACGCGTGCGCCGTCTGCCCCGCGTAGTGCGCCGCACTGTGTCCGCGTGCGTGCACCGCGTTGCTGTGCTCCACTACTTCATCTCCACATCGTGCCCGAGCTCCTTCCTCTCTCATTTCTTCTGCAGCTCGTCGCCGGCGGAGTCCAGTGCTCGGCCACCTCGCCATCTATAAATAGAACCTCTCCCGAGCCCCTCTAGGCATCGCTCTCACCTCCACTGGCCACAAATCGCCCCCAGCAAGCGCGGCAATGCCGGGAGGGCCTCTTGCCGCCGATCATCGCCGGAGTCCACCGCAGATCCACCTTGATCGTTCACTCGTTCCAGTCGTCCCCAGCTCTGTCCTCTGCTCCCATTGAGGTCATGGTGATCTCCTGAGCACGATGGTATTGTTGGTTCATCGGATCGTCGCCGGAATCGCCGTATCCGACGAGCTCCGCCGCCGCCGTCTCTGGAGAAGAACGTTCTGGTGTCGTCCATCCACCCCGCTGTCATTTCGGGTACACCCGTGCTCGTCTCGATGCGCTGTACCCATCCCCCTCCTCTCCGGCGGTCGCCGAGGTCTCCTCGCCGGAGAACCACCGGCGACAGCGCCGCCTCCCCTGTTTCCCTCCCTCCCTCTCCTTTTAACCCTGGCAGGGGGTCCCACCTGTCATCCTCTCTCTCTCTCCCAAACCGTTTTCTAAGTGGATGCGTATTCTGAGAATACGCCTTCGACGTGGCCCTCTCTGGGATTTCTGAAAACTTCATTTAAATTCATATTTTGACCCTAACTTTGACCAGCTCTAATTTCTATTATATAAGTCCAAATGAGTTGATTCTTTTTGCTACTGTTTTTGTTTGAGATAAAGTTTATGTATGCCAAATTTCTGAATTTTCCTTGCTGTTTGGAATTTCTGGTGAAATAAAATGATTTATGTGACATTCTCTTTTTGCATTTAAAATATTTTTAGAAGCTACTAGTTGTGTTGGAGAAGACCAGGAGTATTGTGACACTCCTCTGAAATAAGGCAAGCCATAACATTCATATGCAAGTATGGCATTACAATGACAATGGTTTATTTGAATTAAATTCATCATATGCTTCACTATTAAAATGATTTACTAAGTGTGCAGTAGAGAAAATGTTTCATGTCATTTTAATGTTATGCAGTAGAGAAAATGTTTCTTGCTAAGTGTGCAGTAGAGATCATGTCGTATACTCTCATGGTAACATGATGCATTCGTTACTCATGATCTTGACCCGTGCATCCATTCTCATACTATGGCTCGAATCATTTTATTTCAAGTTAAACCTGAAGATAATTCAACTTGAACATACTGTTGATCGAGTCATGGTGCCACCGAATCGAGCTCACCAGTGCAACCACACTTGCCTGGATGGGGAGACCCTAATTCGGTCTATTGTCATGCCCCTCGTCGGTGCCTCCTACTAGGGAAGGTTGTGCACTTGCGCTACCCTGGCCCGGTAGGCAGTCCTAACCTTGTGTGCCCGAGTTTTACAGTACTGATGTCCCCGTTTGGGACGACTTGTTTTGTTTGGCCACGACGGTGGTAGCCACAGAGGTGGCGGATGTCACGAGTTGACATTGCGGCCACCCATGACATAGCCCAAAGGGGAGTTTGTCGGAGTGGTCGGGAGAGTGTCATGCAATATATTGATTTTGTCAGAATATCGTTGGTCCACCCGAATGGGAGCACGAGGCCATGAGTTCCGTGGTGTGGGTACAGTGTACTAACCTCTGTAGAGTGTATAATCTATCGATAGCCGCGTCCTCGGATATGGACATAGTTCGTAGTAGGTCACACCATGGGTCAACAGAAATAAATAACCGACACACTAAGAACCACATGATGGCACATGCAGAAGTTGGTGATCGGGTGAGGATCACCATGGTAAGATGTTGACAGTGGTTACGAGGTAACCCCGAGATGGTAAGTTGGTCCAAAGGACCATGGCAGAATTTCTCGCACACTTCATGACTGGTAGTATCATGATCATGTTCATGCATTAAGCTTGCTAAGTGCCTTGTTATTGTTTGTCGTATTTGCTTTGTTTGCTATGAGCTTGCAAGTACATTCAAAGTACTCACCTGGCTTATCATGCCAGATGAAGGAGAAGACGTGCAAGGCGTCGATGTCGAGCAGTATGTCGCGATCTAGGCCGTGTCCCAGCAGTGTCCCTGTGGAATGGAGTTCTGCTACATCGTCGTTCTGCTGCCGCGTAGTAGTTCCCTTTATCATCGAGGCCCCTGAGATGTCTACTAAATAATGTACATAAGTGTAGCCACACCGTGTGTGCCGCTTGGCCTGTCTTATCTTGTAATATTTGAACCTATGTATCCGCTAGAGATCAATAAAGCGGTTATTTTCTGTACCAAGTTGTTGTGTATTGCCAGAAGACTTGATCTCTGGGCTGGCAATGCAAGGTAAACCGGTTGCTCTGAGCCGAGGTGCCACAACGCTTGGTATCAGAGCCGCGCTAACTGTAGGACGCCCTAGACAGCCGACGTGTTAGAAAATGGTAGTTTTAAGTCTTTGTGTTGATTTGGGTTTGTCACTACACTTGGGTGTTGCATTACATGCATATAGTTTACTTTGATGCTGATATGCTAATATTGTGAGTGTAGATGGCACCAGTCCCCTATCCGTATCAACCTGAGCCGGCACCTTCCGCCTTTCTGCATATGCTTAGCAATGTGTGGCGCCGACTCTACCCAGACGGTGATGACCCAGTGTACTAGGTGTATTGAGAGCAGCTTGCTGATGGTGTGTACGAGTATCACGCAGAGGTCATCATGCGCAACAGTACCTTGGTGGGCACTTACACTCGCTCCTCCAAGGGCGGGACCGCTTCTACACCTGACCAGGCGATCCAGTTTGCAGCATTCGAGGCTCTTACTAACTTGCGCTACAACAAGATTCAGATGCAGACTCACCCAGGTTTCTACTTCTATCCGTCCTTGTTTGACTCAGGACAGATCCGTTTCCCTTTTATTGATCCGGAGTGTGACCGTTCAGCCAGCCACCTGTCTCGTTACATAACGACTGGGTATCTTCTGATCGTCAGCTTAGCCCAGGAGCTGAACCGCACCGGGACGAGCTAGCCGTCACTCGAGCTACGGTCGCTCCCCCTTCACTTGCTCATACACCGCCTGTTCCTCCAGTTACCTTACCTCCACCTACACCCGTGACTCCCGCACTTTCTCAGAGTAACTCGGATACCTCAACGGTGACTATTGATGAGTCCCCAGACCAGTGGGCTTTACATCTCGCTACCCCAGCTGCTCCTATGCTGCGGAACCACCCTGCTCCAGACCCTGAGGGAGAGCCATCCCGTCAGCGTCGTCGTGTTTCATTTGCTCCGGAGGTTTCCGTTAACATTATCAGTTCCGATTCGGAGTCAGATACCGAGGAGACATCCGTGGGACTGGCAGACAAGGATGATGTGGTTGTATGCATGTAGCAGTACTGTCCATGCTCCCGTCCTGTTATGTATGTTGGATGATGTATTTCATAATTATGTTGTTTTATGTTATTCGCTTTGGTTTTCCTCACTTTCTTTTTCGGGGTTGTTGCTTCACCTTCCTGTTTTTCCCCTAATGGATGTTGCTCATCTCGATGCTTCGTATTCAGAAACATATATTGGATGACAAGGTTTGGCAGCAATTGTCATGGTGGCGACGATACCCCAGTTCGTCGATCCGCCAGGCAAGCAAGACATTCTCCAGAACCATATCAGCCACCACCTCCTCCACCTCAAGCACCCACAACAGAGCAGATTATGTGCATGTTTGAGGAAAAGAGAAACCAAGATCTGATGGAATTTCTGAGAAGCATGCAGACTATGGTCGGGCAGAATAATCATAATGGTAATCATTCCAAGCTGTCAGATTTTCAGAGGACCAAACCGCCAAGCTTTAGTCAAGCAGTAGATCCGATGGAAGCCGATGACTGGCTAAGGACCATTGAAAAGAAGATAGAAATTGCTCGCACTGAAGATGCTGATAAGGTACCCTTCGCCACTCATTATCTGGAAGGACCAGCTGCTATATGGTGGGACAATGCCAAAATTATGTGGCCCGCTGAAGATGAGATTACTTGGGATAAATTCAAAGATAAATTCCGCAAGTATCATATTCCCGCTGGTATCTTGAAGGTCAAGCAGCGAGAATTCCTCGCTCTTTCTCAAGGGAACTCGACTGTAAGTGAGTATTTAAACAAGTTCAATCACTTGGCCTGTTATTCCACACATGATATAGCCACCAAAGAGCGGAAGATAGATCGTTTCCTCGGAGGACTCAACCATACCCTCCGATGTGAACTCAGCATGCTGGATTTCCCCGACTTCCAAACTCAGGTGAACAAGGCACTCATTGCTGAAAGGGAACACAAACTTGTTAATGATCATAAGACTGCATATGAAGACCACAAACGCAAGTTTGAACCTAAGAAGGAAGGGCAAGTTTTTCAGAAGGTTCGTACTTGGCAGCAGCCACAGTTCGAGTTCAAGCCAACATGGCAGCAGGGGAACATCAAGAATGAAAGTCAGATCAAGACTATGGTCACCAAGCCAATAAAGGAAGACTGTCAGCATAACAATGCATGTTACTCATGTGGACAAACTGGGCATTACGCTAGGCAGTGTCCCAAGAACGGAAAGCCGACTACCAACCTAAAGCCTCAAGTTAATTATGTGGGACAATTCCCCAACCGGAAGTATATTCAAGGGCAAGTTCATCACATCTCCGCCGAAGAAGCTCACGAAGCTCCCGATGTGGTCATTGGTATGTTTCCTGTTAATAACATACCTGCAACAATTTTATTCGATTCCGGGCTTCCCATTCTTTTATTTCGCGGAGTTTTGTTGCCCAGCACCAGCTTCCCTATACTTTTCTGGACAAAGTTATGGTGGTACAATCCCCTGGATCCATGCTTAGGACAAATATTGTATGCCGAGGATTGGAAATCTCAATTAATGGAATTATCTTTCCCGCTTCCCTAGTATCCATTGAATCTCCAAAATTGGATGTTATTTTGGGGATGGATTGGTTGACAAGACACCAAGTTTGCATCAACTGTGCAACAAGAGAAGTCATGCTAATAAATCCCTCGGGCCAGCCTGCTCGGTTCTTTGTCGGTAGAGCCATGCCAAAGAAGGGGATGGTTTATGCAGCAATTGCTACAGACATGAATTTAATCCCAGTGGTTTGTGAATTCCCAGATGTGTTTCCCGAAGAATTGCCCGGCATGCCACTTGATCGAGAGCTTGAGTTTTCAATTTAGCTTGTGCCTGGGACAACACCGATTTACAAGAAATATTATCGAATGCCTTCATCCGAACTAGTGGAGTTGAAGAATCAATTGGACGAGATGCTTCAAAAAGGATATATTCGCCCCAGTTCGTCTCCTTGGGGTGCACGTGCCATATTTGTGGGAAAGAAGGATGGCAGTCTCCGAATGTGTGTTGACTACCGTGCTCTCAACGATGTCACTATCAAGAATAAATACCCGCTGCCCAGGATCGATGATTTGTTCGATCAACTTAGTGGAGCTCAAGTGTTCTCCAAGATTGATTTGCGAACCAGGTATCACCAGCTGAAAATCAGAAAAGAAGATATCCCCAAGACAGCATTCACTACCCGATATGGACTGTACGAGTATACGGTCATGTCATTTGGGCTAACCAACGCTCCTGCATTCTTCATGCACATGATGAACAAGGTGTTCATGGAATTTTTGGACAAGTTTGTGGTGGTATTCATTGATGACATCCTCATATATTCCAAAAGTGAAGAAGAGCACAAGCAGCATCTCCGAGCAGTATTGGAGCGATTACGAGCTCATCAACTCTACACCAGGTTCAACAAATGTGAATTTTGGCTTAAGGAAGTGGGATTCCTTGGGCATACTCTTTCCGCTCAAGGAGTGGCCGTGGACCAAAGCAAAGTCACAGAAGTATTGAATTGGAAGACACCAGTTTCTGTGTCAGAGATCAGAAGTTTCTTGGGTTTGGCAGGCTATTACCGTCGCTTCATTGAAGGCTTCTCAAAGATTGCCAAGCCAATGATGGAATTGCTCAAGAAGAATCAAAAGTTCATATGGACAGAAGCATGTGAGAATAGTTTCAATGAGCTAAAGACTCGGTTGACCACCGCTCCAGTGTTGACTTTACCAGACATCTACCGAAGCTTCGACATCTATTGTGACGCATCCAGACGTGGTATTGGGTGTGTGCTTATGCAAGATGGAAAGGTTGTGGCCTATGCATCGAGACAGCTACGACCGCATGAGGAGAATTATCCTACACATGACTTGGAAATGGCAGCCGTGGTCCATGCCTTAAAAATCTGGAGGCATTACATCATTGGAAAACGATGTCAAATCTACACCGACTACAAGAGTCTCAAGTATATATTCACGCAACCGGACTTAAATCTCCGGCAAAGGAGATGGCTTGAGTTGGTCAAAGACTATGACCTTGGTATCAACTACCACCCAGGAAAGGCTAATGTGGTCGCCGATGCTCTCAGTCGCAAACCGGCCACAGCAAATTCATTAAACGAGCTATTACACCCCGCACTTCGAGAAGAAATAGCTCAGCTCAATATGATCATTTGTGATGCAACATGCTCAGTTACCTTGGAAGTCACCCCTACTCTGGAAGATGAACTCTGTAAGGCTCAACCTGGTGACCCAATGTTACTCAAGGTAATGGCCCAAGTACGAGAAGGGAAGACACAAGATTTCAACATTGATGATAAGGGTACACTCCGATTTTGGAATCGAGTCTGTGTACCGGACCTTGGGGAATTAAAGCAACAGATTCTGAAGGAAGCTCATGAGTCTGCATACCCCATTCATCCTGGAGGCACTAAAATGTATCAAGATTTGAAGCAAACATTCTGGTGGGAAGGTATGAAGAAAGATATTGCCTATTACGTCGCCTATTGCGATATATGCAATAAGGTGAAGGTTGAACATCAGAAACCCGCCGGTCTACTTCAACCCTTACCTGTTCCGAAATGGAAATGGGATGATATTTGCATGGACTTCATCGTGGGGTTACCAAAGACACCACGAGGAAATAACGCTATATGGGTTGTGGTCGACATGCTTACCAAGGTGGCTCACTTTATTCCAATAAGGACTGTAACACCCTGGATTTTGCCTCTTTCTTTTATTTGGACTTATTTGGATTTATTGAATGTTTTATTTGCATTTGGGTTTTCCAGTCATTTCTTTTGGACTTACCACTTGGATTTATTTTTTTTGATTTTCTTCCAAGTGGGTTCCTTCATCCTTAAACCCTCCCTGGACCTCATCCCTCTCATAATAATGCCATTAGGTATTTTTATTTAATGGCATTATACCCTTTTTCTCTCTGAAAATGCCTCTTTTATCACTAAGCTCTTAAGCAACCCCTATTTTTATTGCCCAGAAAATTCCAAGAAAATTCCCAAACATTCTTTGGGTCATGCCTCACCTTCCCATGCAAAAATATCCCATGGTCATTTGGGAAATTTCAGCCCAGGAAAATATTTTTGCTTCTGGACAGAAAAGTCACTTTGTGAAGCAACTATATTATTCCTTGATCTTTTTAATCTGAAATTTTTACCACTTAATGACCTTCCTAAGTAATGCTTAAACGCCTAAAACCAGCCCCAGAATCTTAGCCGTTTGTCCTCAGCATTTGGAGCAAGTTTCTGTCCCGAAACTTTGCAGCTCCCTCTTGTCACCTCCAGTGAGCCATTTGGCAAGCCCAGCACATTTCTAGGCAAAGCTTTGAGAGGACTTCACGGTGGACACGGTTTGGCAGCGCCGAAAGCACCCCGCGTGCCTGTGCACGCGGTGACCGCGTGCGGGCAGGGTGCAATGCACGCGCTCTGTGCGCTCTGCCCGTCGGGTCCGATCGGCCGCCGTCCAACCACCCTCCCCGCGACACCTCTCCATGTCTCAGCGCCGCAGCCAACCCCCGTGCGCCACCCAATCCCCTCCCTGCTCCTCCCCGACGCCGGAATGCAGCTCGCCGGAAGAGGCCGAGAGCTAGCGGAGGGAACAGTGAGCTCGCGTGCCCGTTTTTCGCGCGTAGTGCGCGCCACTGTGGCCGCACGCGTGCACCGCGTCGCCTTGTGCTCCTCTGCTTCACCCCACGCCGCTGCCCGAGTCCTCACCGTCCCCGGTTCGACCTCCCGCTCAGCTCCGGCGGAAGCCCGAGCTCTGCCTCGCCTCCTCCTATAAATAGAGCACTCCTCCGATCGTTCTAGCCATCCCAACCCACCTCTCCACCCTCAAATCGAACTCTAGAAGCTGGTGGCAACGCCGGGAAGGCCTCTGGCCTTCGAACCTCGCCGGCGACCGCCGCGGATCCCCCTCCTCCGAGCACTCAAGATAGACCACCTCAGCTCCAACCACTGCCACCAACGAGACCGTAGCAACCTCCTGAGCACGACGGTAGCAAGAACTCACCGGATTATCGCCGGAAACGCCGACTCCGATCAGCTCCGCCGCCGCCGTCTCTGGAGAAGATCGCCGCGACTCCGTCCGACCACCCCAGCCTGCGCTTCGGGTACGTACTTGACCGTCTCGTCGAGCTCGTCCCGTTCCCCTCCTCTCCGGTGATCGCCGACGTCTCCTCGCCGGAGAAACGCCGACGACAGCGCTGCCGCCCCCTGTTCCCTCCCTCTCCTCTGTTTAACCCTGCCAATGGGTCCCGCTCGTCAGCCTCTCACTCGGCCGACCGAAGCGGTATAAGTGGAGGCGTATTCGCCGAATACGCTTTCGACGTGGCCGCTTCTGGTTTTTCTTTTTATTTCAGATTTTGACCAGATCTAATCCAACTTTGACCAACTATAACTTTTAATCTATAAGTCCAAATGATTTGATTCTTTTTGCTACTGGTTTATAAAATTCCAAAGTTTCTGTATGCCAAGTTTCAGAATTTTTCTTGCTGTTGAGAATTTCTGGTGCAATAAACAGTGTTATGTGACATTTTCTTTTTGCATTTAATTTAATTTCAGAAGAACCTAGTTGTGTTGGAGAAGGCCAGGAGTACTGTGACACTCCTCTGAACCAAGGCAAGCCACAACATTCATATACAAGGATGGCATTGCAATGACTTGGTTTAATTGAATTAAATTCATCCTTTATTCACTATTAAAATGATTTGCTATATAAATCTTATTGCATAAACTTTGTTCTGTCATACTGATAATTTATGCAGTAGGATACATGCTTTCTTGCTAGTGTGCAGTAGGTATCATGGCATATACTCATATGACAACATGATGCATTTATTGTTCTTGACCGTGACCCGTGCACCTATTCATTCACTATGGCTCGAATCATTTTCTTTTCAAGTTAAACTTGATGATAATCCAACTTGAACATGCTATTGATCGAGTCATGGTGCCACCGAATCGAGCTCACTAGTGCAACCACACTTGCCTGGATGGGGAGGCCCTAATGCGGTCTATTGTCATGCCTCTCGCCGGTGCCTCCTACGAGGGAAGGTTGTGCTCTGGCGCTACCCTGGCCCGGTAGGCAGTCATAACCTTGAGGAACCAAGTTTTGATGGTACCGAGGTCCCCGTTTGGGATAGTTTTGATGTTTGGCCATGACGGTGGCAGCCACAGAGGTGGCAGATGTCACATGTTGACATCAGGGTCACCCAGGACATAGCCCAAAGGGGAGTTTGTCGGAGTGGCCGGGAGAGTGTCATGCAATAGATTGGTTTTGTCGGAATGTCGTTGGTCCACCCGAATGGGAGCACGAGGCCATGAATTCCGTAGTGTGGGTACAGTGTACTAACCTCTGCAGAGTGTATAATCTATCGATAGCCGCGTCCTCGGATATGGACACAGTTCGTAGTAGGTCACACCGTGGGTCAACAGAAATAATTAACTTGGACACTAAGATTCACAAGATGGCACATGCAGAAATGGTGATCGAGGATCACTATGAAAGGTATGAATGTGATCAAGTAAGGATCACGTTGGCAAGTGATGAACGGTGGTTACGCGGTAACCCCGAGATGGTAAGTTGGTCCCGAAGACCATGGCAATGTTTCACGCACATCTCATGTTGAGTAGCATCATGCTCATGCATTAAATCTGTTAAATGCCTTGTTATTGTTTGCCGCACTTGTTTTGTTTGCTGTGAGCTTGCGAGTACATTCAAAGTACGCACCTGGCTTATCATGCCAGATGCAGGAGAAGCCGTGCCAGGAGTTGATGTCGAGCAGTATGTTGCGATCTAGGCCGTGTCCCAGCAGTGTCCCTGTGGAATGGAGTTCCGCTACCCCGTCATTCTGCTGCCGCGTAGTAGTTCCCTTATCATCGAGGCCCCTGCCATGTCTACTAAATAATGTACATAAGTGCAGCCGCACCATGTGTGCCGCTTGGCCTCGATTATCATGTAAGATGTAAACCTATGTTTCCGCTAAGAGATCAATAAAGCGGTTGTTTTCTGTACCAAGTTGTTGTGTATTGCCAGAAGACTTGATCTCTGGGCTGGCAATGCAAGGTAAACCGGTTGCTCTGAGCCGGGGTGCCACAAGGATGACCTACCGTGCAGACCAACTTGCTCAACTTTACATATCCAGGATTGTCAGTCTGCATGGAGTACCCAGGACTATCACTTCAGACCGAGGATCTTTGTTTACCTCGGCATTCTGGCTACGTCTCCATCAAGCCCTGTATCGTGGTATTTTCACGGCAGATGTCCTCATAGGACTTAATCTCGAAGCCATCGCGTAAGTAGAAGATCGAAGGGGTCAAACGAGGAACACGGAAGGCAAGATTTACCCAGGTTCGGCCCCTCTCGAGGAGGTAAGCCTACTCCTGCTAGATGTATTTGAAGATCTTGATTACAAGGGTTTTGAGACTTGTCTAGCCCTAGCTCTCGAAAGATTCCCCCCCCCTTCTATCCCCGGGGGCTCCCCTTTATATACAGGCGGGGCCCCGGGGCTCACATAAGAGTCCGGGCCGGGATAACAATCCGAGCCCAACTCCCCTTACTTGTTTCCTAAGTTATACCTTAAGGCGGTTTGCACTTACCGCCTCTCTCGGCGGGTCTTGGGCCGGCCCCTCAATGGGCGGCTCTCCTTCTGGGCCTCCATAGAAGACACTACGGCCCACCTGGCCCTTCATGGTTTTACTCCTCGAGACCCGGCCCTGAACGGGCGGGTTTCACCCAAAGATATTTCCCTGACATTAGCCCTCAGGTTGGCTTGAACTGGTTCCAGACAACCTCGTCCTTTTCAAACTTAACCTTGATATTTTGGCGAGTCTTCAGCAGAACCCGCCTCTTCTGAATATTTCAACTGCCTTTCCTTCAGTCCTGCTCTTCTTGTGACGTCACCGAATCTCCGGAACGAATCTTTCCATGACATCACCAATATCTCAAATGAATTCATTAGGCGCGAAAATCGGGGCGTCGGATTACTGTAGATCCTTAAATCTCGCCCCGACCCTTCGGTGTCTCGCCCCCTTATAAATACCCTTTTCAGGTCCTTTTCCTCATTTTCTCCATCTTCTTCCTCCTGCCGCCCGAGCTTACGCCTCCTCGCGACACACCTTCGAGCTCGCCGGCCATCGGAAGGAGAAACAGTCCCGACGCACCGCCGTCACCTGTCTGCAACCACGCCGCGCGGCCATCCGATCCAGGTATTCCCAGTTCTTCTCACCCTTCTTAGGGTTCCGCCATTGTCGGGCTCGAGCTCCGCCTTGGCCTCTCCGCGGCTACTGTCGCCGGCCGCACCTTGGTACTCTTACATCATGGAAATGGCGCCGTTGCTATCCCTCCAATGATCAGGAATTAAATCTTGTATCAAGATAGATCTGAGAAACCCCATCTGTAAAAACCTGCCGCGGCTTAACAAACAGTAGCAAGAACTGCTTTTTTCCTTATTTTATAGAGCTGTTTGATCCAAAAAATTTACCGCATTGGCAGAAATCTGTTGTTACACACTTAGCGAAATTTTCACTTGTGCTGAACATCCTTCACTCGTGGCGGCTTAAGGAAAGTCGCCATCCTTGCTTTAATAATTTTTTCTTTTCCGACTTATGAAAGCCGCTGACTTAATCCTTCTCCCCATTTACTAGGATGACAAAGAAAGCAATAGAATGCAACTGGGTCCGCTCCGCGGTTACCACCAAACATGTCACAAGACTCATAGACAACGGTCTCCTATCCAAAACAGAAAACTGCCGGGTCTCCAAGAAGGACTGTCCTCCCAAGCCGAAGGAGGGGGAAGTCATTATTTTTACCGATCACATTGAGAGAGGGTTTGATCCACCCGGCTCTAAATTTTTCCGAGACCTTTTACACTTCTATGGTCTGCATCCTCAAGACCTTGGCTCCAACTCTATTGTTAATATAAGCTCTTTCGTAGTAGTTTGTGAAGCTTATCTCCGGATAGAGCCAACGATCTTGTTATTCCGAAATTTATTCTATGTGAACAAGCAAACTGAAGTCGCCGGAGGCCGCCATCAAGAGCTTGGCGGCATATCCTTTCAGAGACGGCGGTTTACTTATTTTCCTAGTGCTGAGCTCTTGAGCCACCCAAAGGGCATGCCGGAGACTTGGTTTTACGTGAAGACCAAGGTGCCTGAAGGGCAACACCCATTGCCGGGTTTTAGACCTGACCGCCTGGATCATAAAAAAGAATATCCTCCCAGGCCCACAGAAACAGAACGGATCCAGCTTCAGCCTCTGATGGACAAGATAGCCGCTTTGATGGCCAATGGTCTTACATGAGCTGACTTGATCCTTTGCTGGCTTTCCTGGAGGATCCAGCCATTGAGCCTTCGAGACCGGCTGATGTATGAATACTCCGGTTTAGAAGATCCTCAGAGGTATAATAATACGCCTGCTCCTGTGTCAGACGTGGTGAAACAGATGAGGATAATCGTCAACTTACCCGGCGACTATACTGGCGAGTTTTCTCTGAAGCCCTTCACTGAAGCCAATCCACCACCGGCTGTAAGCAAATCTCCTTTAGGCTTCTGTTTTATTGTTTACATTCTTGAGGCTTACCCCTTGCGACTTTCAGGATGATGATCCCTTTTGGGAAGCTCGGCCACAGGTGAAAGAAAAAGAACCCAAAGGCCAGAAGCCGGGCAAACAGGCCGGCTCTCGAGGAGGAAAGAAAAAGAAGGAGACCATCAACCCTTTGGACGCGGATCCTGCTGTCTTAGAATCCTCCAAAGATGAAACATCGGCAAGTTCATAATTTACACCCACCTTTTTCCTTTTCATTAGCGGCTTATGCTTAATAATTTTACCTTGACACCTTCCAGGGTGAAGAAGAAGAAGACGAACAGGGAGAAACTGAGGTAACTTCCACTCCGTTCAACAATCATTTTTCTAGGAAACCCAGAATTACTGTGAGGAAATATCCTTTCTCACATCCTTTTGCTCGCCTGGATCCCAACTATTCGTTAAAAACAATTCAGCATGCCGCCTTTCTCCAATCTGATTGTGGCGGCTCTAACACTGGCGCTAGCGGTTCTGTCGTTAATAAAAGCGACTCTCATAAGCGCCCGCGTGAGGTGCTTCTCCATCCAACACCTCTGCTCCCTAAAGCTGGTTTGTTTAAACATCCGCTTAATCCCTCTGATTCGGACTATCAGGTTTCATCTTCCTCTGATGACGCCTCAGAGTCGCCAGAGGATTTCGTTATCAAACCAGGGTAAGATTATGATCGCTCTTATTATCACACCCTTGTGTGATCTCAAAGCTATCAGTTTATTTAAAATCTCAATAAATATGCAGAGTTACCTCCAAGAGACTGAAGCCCTCAACTTCCTCTTCACCTCCGGCGGGCTCCGGAGACCCAGCCAAGGACTCTGAAGAAATAACCAATGACCCTCCAGAAACTCAGGTATCTTTAGAGCCAGAGATGGAAGCACCGGCTGATAACATCGACCAACAGCCGGATGCAACGATATCTTCACCGATTCAGGAAGTGCGACTTTCAGAAGCCGCTGTTATTCCGCCCTCGCACAATATTGAGGAGGGTACTGTTGCTGCTGCTATTGCCACCGCCGCAGACTCGCCGGCGGCTTTGGGAAAATCTTCCCTTGAAGCCATGTCTTCTCAAGGGAAAGACAAGTTAAACCTCTCCTCCTTAGAGAATGCTGATTTAGATGGCCTTCATGAAGCTCTTCAGACTCGATTATTTGAGAGTCAGGAGATCGCCAAAACCTTGGTTAATAAACCAAAGGTGAGATAAACATCATTTTTATTCATAATCCTTATTAGTCGCCCAAACCTGCATATTACTGATTTCATAGTTTTATGGAGGTTTACCAATTTATATTTTAAAAATGCGTAAATGTACACATGTAGTCCCCAAGAACCGGCTGTCTTCTTGAAACAGCCGGGTCTTAAAGCAAAGAACCACATGCGTTTTAAATACAGCAAAGAACCACATGTAGTCCCCAAGAACCGGCTGTCTTCTTGAAACAGCCGGGTCTTAGAACAAAGAACCACATGTGTTTTAAATAGAGCAAAGAACCACATGTAGTCCCCAAGAGCCGGCTGTCTTCTTGAAACAGCCGGGTCTTAGATCAAAGAACCACATGTAGTTAAAAGAACCTCATGGGTTTCAGAAAAAATTTCTTTGTAAAAACTTCGGGTTTGCATTAGCCCCCAAGTGCCATGTGGATTACTTGTAATCGGTATGGAACTTTATCTGCATAAGTAATTTGATCCTTCCTTTTTCTTTCAGGCTCAATTTTCTTCATTAGAGACCCAGCTGGCCGACTCTCAGAGGAAACTGAAATCTGAACAGGAAATGAGAGCAGCCGCAGAAGAGCGGGTTACATCCTTAGAAAAGGCTGCGTCTGAGGCAGCCGCCAAGTTGGTCACCCTGACCTCTGAACATGCGAAAGAGAAACAGCTTCTTGTTCAACGCGCCGAAGAAGCTGAAAAACGCCTTCTGCCTATCTCTGCAGAGCTCGGCGGCCTTAAACTTCACATCCGTCAAATGAGCCATGCAATCTTCGGTAAGCCGCCAGATTTCCTGAAGCTTTTTACACAAGTCTCCTAAATAATTTTTAAATTCTGACATTTTCTTTGCAGGTCCCAGAAGCAATAAGCTGGAGAAGGATCCAGCCACACAGCTCAAAGCAGCTTATACTTTCCTCGAGCAACTTTATACTGGAAGCCGTCGCGCAATCCATGCTGCTTTTTATGGGAAGGAAAAACCTTCCGCCATAAAGGGAGTTCTGGAGGCCTTGTCAACTCTTCCTGCTCAACTGAAGTTTGTGAAGGAATCCAGCGCCCGTATCGCAACGATGCACACTATGGCCCGCGCAAAAGCTCATTATGAGGACTTGGAGCTGCAGACTCTTGTTGGCGGCTTTCCCGAAACTTACAAAGGGAAAAAGATCGATCAGGCGACTTACAACGCTCTGAGGAAAGAAACTTTCATCCCCGCAAGTCTGTTGGTGAAAGAAATGAAGCTTGCAAGAGTTCAACCGTCTTATGGCGAAGATGGAAAGAAGGAAAAACTCGACCCTCTGCC
This sequence comes from Elymus sibiricus, assembly GCA_039707655.1. Classification (NCBI taxonomy): domain Eukaryota; kingdom Viridiplantae; phylum Streptophyta; class Magnoliopsida; order Poales; family Poaceae; genus Elymus; species Elymus sibiricus. The sequence goes on from CM077676.1 coordinate 292,920,722, forward strand.
GCCTCTCACATTATCTCCTAAAGGCCGTAAGGACGAATTCGCTCCTGCTATTGACTCTTCAAACCTTATAGACGCTGAAGAGATCTTCGAGGCTTTTGCCGACGTTGACTGGGATGCTGATCATGACCAGATAAATCCTTCAGCAGACGCGGACCGAGCCGGAGGCGACAAGACCCAGGAGCAAAGCTGGAACCTTGAAAGTCGCCAGCTGCCGAACCTCTTGTAATATATGATCTGAACCATGATTCTGAAATTCCCTCTAGTGGCCTTTTGTAATAGACTTTAGAAAGATCTTGGCCTCTTGCTTTTAAATGCACACTGGCTTCCTTGGGAAGCAAGCCTAATACCTTGGCATGAAGCTTCCTTATAAAAAATTACTCTGGCTGCTTCTAAAAGAAATTGAATCCTTCGTGGACGCTGGCGGCTCTTAGCCAAATATCAAGATAATCATAATACTTTGATAAGAGGTATGCATCATTTGAAACAAGTATTTAACCAAAAACTAATTAGTCATGGCGGCTTATAACCAGCAAACTTGCATAAACATGCTGTAAACAGCGCAATAAACTGGCGGCTCTTGGCCAAATACGAACTTTTAGAACAGTTCATAAAAATCGTAAGACTCGCAAAGGCAATAAATCTCAAGAAAGTTTTGTCAAACTTGTAAAGACGTAAGAAAGGATGCGAAAGCCCCCAGTATGATGGCGGCTCTTGGATTACCAATAACCCCAACCAAACCAGTTCTTTTCTTCCCGTATGGTGGCGACTTCCATGAAGTTCGGCCCATAAGGTTATTGATTTTAAGATGGTGAAGGCTTCTGGATTACCAGTAGCATCGTCACATCTAAGTTTTTTCCCCCGTACATGGATGAAGGTTCTGGATTACCAGTAACGCGACCCGTTTATTAGGTGCCTGTACACGGATGAAGGTTCTGGATTACCAGTAACACGACCCGCTTATTAGGACTTTAACCCAATATGGCGACTTCTGGATTACCAGTAAGTTCAGCCTCATAAGGGTTGAAGGTCCCAGGATGGTGAAGGTTTCTGGATTACCAGTAAGCATCATCCCATCTGAGTCTTTTAAGCCCGTACACGGATGAAGGTTCTGGACTACCAGTAACATGACCCGCTTATTGGGTGCCTGTACACGGATGAAGGTTCTGGATTACCAGTAACACGACCCGTTTATTAGGACTTTAACCCAATATGGTGGCGACTTCTGGACTACCAGTAAGTTCGGCCCATAGGGTGGAAGGTCCCAAGATGGTGAAGGCTTCTGGATTACCAGTAAGCACAGCCCATATGGGTCTTTTTTATTCGACTAAGTGCAGGGTCCTCCATATGATGGATGGAAAACGACAGATACCCCGAGTTTCAGGGCCTCCAGCTTTTATTCATTATTGATAATATATACATGAGAGGTATGTACATGATCCCCAGAGCCGGAACTCTAGGTGTAGTAGGGTCTTAGATGAGCTATGTTCCAGGGCCTGCTGGTCTCTTCTTCAGATGTTCGAGACTCCTTTCCAGGCCGGAGATCAATCAGATAATAAGACCCGTTATAAAGATTTTTGCTGACAACGAAGGGCCCTTCCCAGGGAGGCGAAAGCTTATGCATGCCTGACTGGTCTTGAATTAAACGAAGCACCAAGTCCCCTTCCTGGAAAGTCCGGCTTCTGATCCTACGGCTATGATAGCGACGCAGGTCCTGCTGGTAGATAGCAGATCGGGCGGCTGCCAAGTCCCGCTCCTCTTCCAAGGCATCCAGAGAGTCTTGACGAGCCAACTCATTGTCCTCTTCAACGTATGCTGAGACCCGGGGCGAGTCGTGGCGGATGTCGCTCGGTAAGACGGCCTCTGCTCCATAAACCATGAAGAAAGGCGTGAAACCCGTCGATCTGTTGGGAGTTGTTCGTATGCTCCATAAGACGGAGGGAAGTTCTTCTACCCAACAGCCAGGTGTGCGCTGAAGAGGAACCATAAGCCGGGGTTTTATACCACGAAGGATCTCCTGATTGGCGCGTTCAGCTTGCCCATTAGATTGCGGGTGCGCAACAGCTGCCACATCAAGTCTGATATGCTCCTGATCACAAAACTGCTTCATGGCGCCTTTTGAAAGGTTCGTGCCGTTGTCAGTAATGATGCTGTGCGGGTATCCGAAACGGAAGATTAAATTTTTGACAAACTTAACAGCCGTCTCTGCATCCAAATTACTGATGGGCTCTGCCTCCACCCACTTGGTAAACTTGTCAACCGCCACCAAGAGATGAGTCTTTTTGTCACTAGAAGCTTTGAAAGGCCCCACCATATCTAGCCCCCAGACCGCAAAGGGCCATGTGACAGGGATCATCCGAAGTTCCTGAGCCGGCACATGAGCTTGGCGGGCAAACCTCTGACAGCCGTCACACTTCCTAACTATATTCTTCGCATCAGCATGAGCTGTGAGCCAAAAGAAACCGTGGCGGAAAGCCTTCGCCACCAATGACTTAGAGCCGGCATGATGACTACAGTCACCAGAGTGTATCTCATTGAGAATATTCCGGCCTTCATCAGGTGATACACAGCGCTGAAAGACGCCTGTGGCACTTCTGTGGTGTAACTCGCCATTGACAATGGTCATAGATTTGGACCTTCTCACGATCTGACGGGCTTCGATTTCATCAGCTGGCAGGACGCCTCGAGTCAGATAATCCAAGTATGGGACAGTCCAATCCGGGATCTCATGGAGAGCCGCCACCAGCTGGGCCTCCGGGTCTGGGACAACAAGGTCCTCCTCCGTTGGCAACTTAACTGACGGGTTATGGAGCACATCCAGGAAAACATTCGGAGGCACCGGCTTTCGCTGTGATCCAAGTCGTGAAAAGGCATCAGCCGCCTCGTTCTGCCGCCGATCAATGTGATCCACCTGATAACCTTTGAAGCAACCAGCCACATTAGTAACAGCTTGTCTGTAAGCCGCCATGAGCGGGTCTTTAGAATCCCAAGTCCCTGAAACTTGCTGTGCCACCAGATCAGAGTCGCCCAGGCACCTAACCCGGCTGAGATTCATCTCCTTTGCAATCCGAAGCCCATGGAGAAGGGCCTCATACTCCGCAGCGTTGTTAGTGCAAGGAAACATAAGCCGTAAAACATAGCAAAACTTGTCACCTCGAGGGGAAGATATTATAACTCCAGCCCCCGAGCCTTCCAGCTGCCTAGACCCATCAAAATGTATGGTCCAATATGTATTGTCTGGCTTTTCCTCCGGGGCTTGAAGCTCTGTCCAGTCATTGATGAAGTCCACTAAAGCCTGAGACTTTATAGCTGTTCGAGGTACATATCTGATATCATGGGGTCCAAGTTCAATGGCCCACTTTGCAATCCTGCCTGTAGCCTCTCTGTTATGAATTATATCCCCCAAAGGAGCTGAAGAGACCACTGTGATAGGATGCTCTAGAAAATAATGCCTCAGCTTCCGGCTTGCCATGAAAACTCCAAAAACCAGCTTCTGCCAGTGTGGGTAACGCTGCTTGGACAAAGTCAGGACCTCACTAACATAGTAGACCGGCCTCTGGACAGGATACTCCCGGTTTGCCTCCTTTCTTTCCACCACCATTGCAACACTAACAGCTTTGTTATTTGCTGCAATATACAGGAGCATTGGTTCCTTGGTGACAGGAGCTACCAGTATGGGCGGCTCTGCCAGCTGCTTCTTTAAAGCCTCAAAAGCTTCTGCGGCGGCTTTCGTCCACTTGAACTCATCTGCTTTCTTCAACAGCTGATACAGAGGAATAGCTTTCTCCCCCAGGCGGCTTATGAAACGACTCAGAGCCGCCACGCGACCCGCCAAGCGCTGGACATCATTGATACACTTAGGCTCGGCCAGAGAGGTGATGGCCTTGATTTTCTCCGGGTTAGCTTCAATTCCACGCTCAGAAACCATGAAACCCAGGAGCTTTCCTGCAGGAACACCAAAAACGCATTTATCTGGGTTAAGCTTCATCTGATAAATCCTGAGATTGTCAAAGGTTTCCTTGAGATCCTCCAGTAAAGCTGCTTTCTTAGCTGACTTGACCACAATATCATCCACATAAGCATGCACGTTGCGACCAATCTGCCCGTGGAAGCAATTTTGCACACAACGCTGGTAAGTCGCCTGGGCACTCTTGAGCCCAAAAGGCATAGAAACATAGCAGAAGGCGCCAAAAGGGGTAATGAAGGCCGTCTTCTCTTGGTCCTCCACTGCCATCTTGATCTGATGATAACCAGAGTATGCATCCAGGAAACATAACCTCTCAGACCCCGCTGTAGCATCAATAATTTGGTCAATGCGAGGGAGAGCAAATGGATCAGCTGGACAAGCTTTGTTAAGATCCGTATAATCAATACACATACGCCAAGTTCCATTTTTCTTCAGAACCAACACCGGGTTAGCCAACCACTCCGGGTGTAAAACCTCTATGATAAACCCGGCTGCCAGAAGCCGGGCTAACTCTTCCCCAATAGCCTTGCGTCTCTCCTCATTGAAACGACGAAGATACTGTTTGACAGGCTTGAACTTAGGATCCACATTAAGGCGGTGCTCGGCGAGTTTTCTCGGTACACCCGGCATGTCAGAAGGTTTCCATGCAAAGATGTCCCGATTCTCACGGATAAACTCGACGAGCGCGCTTTCCTATTTGGGATCCATATCAGACCCGATAGTGAACTTAGCAGAAGAGTCGCCAGGGGTAAACTCCACTTCCTTAGTATCTCTGTGAGCCTGAAATTTGAGAGCCGGCTCTCCCTCTATAGAGGGCTTCTTGAGAGGCGTCATATCCGCCGGGTCTACATTGCTGGCGTAGATTTTGAGCTCCTCCGTGGCACAAGCTGCCTCGGCATACGCGGCATCCCCTTCTTCACATTCAATGGCGACTTTCCGGTTTCCATGAATTGTGATTGGACCCTTGGGACCCGGCATCTTGAGCTTGAGATAAATATAACAAGGCCTAGCCATGAACTTGGCATAAGCAGGCCGCCCAAAGAGAGCATGATAGGGACTCTTGATCCTGACCACCTCAAATGACAATGACTCGCATCTGGAATTATCCTCTGACGTCCCAAAAGCCACATTCAACTTGATCCTTCCAACAGGGTATGCTAACTTGCCAGGTATAATTCCATGAAAAACTGTGCTGGATGGTGTAAGGTTTTTCTCCGTCAACCCCATACGCCGGAAAGTGTCATAATACAAAATATTGATACTACTTCCGCCATCCATCAGAACCTTGGTGAGAGCATAGCCTCCCACTTGGGGTGCTACCACAAGCGCCAGGTGACCCGGATTATCAATTCTGGGCGGGTGATCCTCCCTGCTCCAAGTAATCGGCATCTCTGACCACTTTAGGTATTCTGGAACTGCCGGCTCTACCGCATTAACAGAACGTCTCCTGACCTTGCGATCCCTTTTATCTGCACATGTAGTGAACACATGATACTGTCCACTACTTAACTGCTTAGGATTGCTCTGAAACCCGGTCTGATTATTCTGTTGTTGCTGATTGTTGTTCTGCGGGATCTGCTGAAAATGCTGGCCATTGTTGTATTGATTCCCTTGAAACTGCTGACCGCTGCTATTCCCCTGGAAGCCGCCACCAAACCCGCCCGGGTGGTGTGACTGTTGCTGAAAACCGCCAGGCGAGCCTCCACCAGGTGGTCCGAACCCGGGCCCGGAACCCGGTCCGTATCCTCCACCCCCACCACCTGGCGGGTTCTGGAAACGCCGAGCAAAAGCATCCATTATATGGCACTGTTCCCAGGTATGCTTGGCTGGACGCTCTTTAGTGCCGTGTTTTGGGCATGGCCCCTTCAGGAACTCCTCAAAATTTTGTGGCTTAAAAGCTCTGTTATCAGGACCACCCTTCTGAAATTTTGTACCTGCATTTGTATTAGCAACCAGCTCTGACCCGGCTTCTGGGCCCTTACGCTTCTTATCATTGTTCTGCTGCTGACTTTTGCCACCAACAGGCTTTTTACCCTTCGGATCAGGAACCTCTGGCTCATCAACTCCTGGGTCCTTTGTAGGATCAGACTCGGCATACTTGGTGAGAGCATTCATGAGCTCCCCCATATCTTTGACACTCCGTTTGAGCCGCCCTAACTTCTGCGTGAGAGGCTCATAGTGGCAGGCCTTCTCCAGCACCAAAACTGCCTGAGGGGCAGAGATGTTGTCTGAAGAATGAATAATCTCCGCAACTCGGCCGACCCAATGGTGAGCTGACTCTCCCTGCCGCTGAACACAATGCTGAAGATCAATGATAGTCTTTGGACGCTTGCAGGTACCTTGGAAGTTTTTGATAAAACGTTCCCTTAACTCGACCCATGTGTTGATGGAATTCGGGGGCAAATTCTTCAGCCATGTCCGCGCTGCTCCTTCCAACATCATGGTGAAGTATCTTGCACAAGCCTCATCGCTGACTCCCTGCATATCCATGGCCAACTCATAACTTTCTATCCACTGTGCCGGGTTCTGGTCTGGTGTATAACTGGACACCTTCCGCGGGCCTTTGAAATCTCGGGGCAGGGGCGCGCTGCGGAGAGCCGGGCTCAAGCAAGGCACTCCAATGGATCTTCCTGTTGGGGTGACTGTTGTAGTCACGACTGGTGCGAGAGCCGCCTCCTGAGCGGCGAGAGCCGCCGCCTGCGCCGCTGTCTGATCTGCCGCGAGAGCCGCCGTGTGTGCCGCGTGAGTCTCATGTACTCTGTGCCCCGGGACCATAGGATTTGGTGAATATGGCAAGCCCCCAGGCGCACCCCGATGATGGCGGGTGCTAGACACTGCAGGACTTTCAGCATGGCGGCTTCTAGTGCGGCTTCTGTTAGGAGCAGGTGTGGAATGCAGTCGCTCCCGGCTGTAAGAATAATTTGCTTGCTAGACCACAACGGTTTTCAGCTTCTCGATTGCGTTGCGAGCCTCAATCTCCAGGGGCGTGTTTCCATTGATTGGAAGTCGCGCCAGCGCGGTAGTGGCCGCATAAAGGTTATCCACAGGGTTCGTAAAATGCCCTTGCGCCGTAAGCATCGGCGCCTCTCGGCGTAAATTAGGCTCAACCCGTGGCGGCTCTTCACGACCCGCCAAGTGGCGGGCTTCCGGGTCTGGCGACCTCTGGGGAGTTCCTGTTGCAGGACCACGAATGCGTTCCCCTGGTGGGGTGCTGAACTGCAGGGTCTGACCTTCAATATTGGAGATATAACGGCTCCGGTGTCGTCGGTGATGAACCGCATCAGACTCTGCCCGGCGTTGCTCCAGATGATAATTCTCCTGTTGCAAACGCGCCGTCTCTTCCTGTATCTCTCGTTCACGAGTCGCCAGACGGACGTTCTCCGCATCAATGCTAGCCTGAGCCTGCACCATCTGACCCTTGATCCTGGCGATTTCCGCATTGAGCTCTGCTTGATTCTCCGCTGTAACCTGTGTGGCCATCAATGTCGTCAACGTGGTCGCCAGCCCCACCAGAGCCTGCGCTGGCGAGACTCTTGGCATCGCATTAGAAGTTCCAGCATCTACCGCCGGATCTGGCATGTCAGCCGTCCCTGCCATGTAGACAACAGGGCGAGCGGGCGGGCCTAAAGAATCCTGCGACGGCGAGTTCTGCTGAAAGCCCCCAAGACCCTCCTGATGAAGAGAATAAAGCGACTCTCCACCAGAGGAATAGCCACCATCATCGTAAGTCGCCGAGCCTTCTGTGGAAGCCGACGATCCAGAGTACTCCACCCCTTGAGTGAAGCCAATGAAGACGTGCCTCTGCCTGGCGGGCTGCGTGTCCTGGACCGGCTTGAAGGTGTTGGCAAAGATATCCGGCCCAGATCCAGATCCGCCGGCGTGCACAGGAGCCGGAAGCCGAGGGGCGGCTCTCGCCACGGCGGGTTGCGCGCGGCGGGCCGTCTCAACGACCTCCGTGGAGGTGACTGGCTTAGAACCGCCAGCCTTCCCAATGAAAACATGAATTCCGCCAAAGGGGACCCGGAAACCGTACTCCAGAGAGTCGGCCTCGGGGCCCCAGTCTGAGTCGTCGACGAGCAGATTGCCGCGCCGACTCCTGGTCATCCGGCCAATCACGTATCCCTCGAGTCCTCGGGGAGGACCCTTCGAATACTCAACACCACCATGCGATAGCCCCACGGTGGGCGCCAACTGTCGTGGTATTTTCACGGCAGATGTCCTCATAGGACTTAATCTCGAAGCCATCGCGTAAGTAGCAGATCGAAGGGGTCAAACGAGGAACACGGAAGGCAAGATTTACCCAGGTTCGGCCCCTCTCGAGGAGGTAAGCCTACTCCTGCTAGATGTATTTGAAGATCTTGATTACAAGGGTTTTGAGACTTGTCTAGCCCTAGCTCTCGAAAGATTCCCCCCCCCTTCTATCCCCGGGGGCTCCCCTTTATATACAGGCGGGGCCCCGGGGCTCACATAAGAGTCCGGGCCGGGATAACAATCCGAGCCCAACTCCCCTTACTTGTTTCCTAAGTTATACCTTAAGGCGGTTTGCACTTACCGCCTCTCTCGGCGGGTCTTGGGCCGGCCCCTCAATGGGCGGCTCTCCTTCTGGGCCTCCATAGAAGACACTACGGCCCACCTGGCCCTTCATGGTTTTACTCCTCGAGACCCAGCCCTGAACGGGCGGGTTTCACCCAAAGATATTTCCCTGACACCCTGGGAACCGCTTTAAAGCATAGCACTGCTTATCACCCTCAGACAGATGGACAGACAGAATGGGTGAATCAAATCTTGGACGACATGCTTCGGGCATGCGCTCTTGCTCATGGACCCAAATGGGAGGACAACCTACCGTACGCTGAGTTTTCCTACAACAACGGCTATCAAACTAGCCTCAAGATGTCACCCTTTGAGGCTCTGTACGGACGTAAATGTCGCACACTGCTGAACTGGTCTCAGATGGGAGACAACCGAATATTTGGGACTGATTTAATGATGGAAGCAGAAAAACAAGTTAAAGAAATTCGAGACCGATTGCAAGTAGCGAAATCTCATTAAAAGAGCTACTATGATTCAAAGCATAGGCAGATCAGTTTCGAACCAGGTGACTATGCATATCTCTGAGTTACCCCAATGAAAGGAGTTAAAAGGTTTCATACTCGGGGAAAGCTTGCACCAAGGTACATCGGCCCGTTTCCAGTCATGGCCAGAGTGGGCAAAGTGGCTTATCAGTTAGAATTACCTCCAGAGCTATCCGAGGTTCATGATGTCTTCCACGTGTCTCGGCTACGGAAATGTATCGCACCACCCGCAAAATAGACGGATATGACAGAACCAGAGCTCGCCAAAGATTTAACATATGAAGAGAAACCCTTGAGGATCTTGGATGAGATGAACAGAGTCACCCGCAGCAAAGCTATAAAGTTCTACAAGGTCCAATGGGAGCATCACACCGAGGATGAGGCCACCTGGGAAAGAGAGGATTTCTTAAGGACTGCATATCCATATTTGTTTCCTGAGCAACCGAATCTCGAGGACAAGATTCATCCTAAGGGGGGGAGGTTTGTAACACCCTGGTTTTTGCTCCTTTTTTTGGATTTATTGAATATTTTAGTTTGCATTTGGGTTTTTCAGTCAATTCTTTTGGACTTACCACTTGGAATTATTTTTTGATTTTCTTCCAAGTGGGTTCTATCATCCTTAAATCCTCCCTAGACCTCATCGCTCCCACCATAATGCCATGGGATAAGTTTCTTTAATGGCATGATATTCGTTTTCTTCCTGAAAATGATTGTTTTCTCATTGAGCTATGAAGCATCCCTCATTTTTGTTGCTCAAAAAATTCCAAGAAAATTCCCAAATATTCTTTGGATCTTGCCTCACCTCCCTATGCAAAAATATCCCATAGTCATTTGGAAATTTTCAGCTAAGGAAAATATTTTTGCTTCTGGTCAGAATTGGCACTTTGTAAAGCAAGTATATTTTCCTTGATCTGTTGGAGCTGAAATTTTTACCACATGACTACCCTCCTAAGAGATGCTTAACCCCCTAACTTCAGACCTTAAATCCTAGCCATTTGTCCCCAGCAATTGTCCCAAGTTTCTGTCCAGAAACTTTGCATCAAGCTCAAGTCTTGTCCAGTGAGCCAGATGGCAAACCAAGCGCATATCTAGGCACCGCGTTGAAGGGACTTCACATTTGACATGGTATGGCATCGACTAAAGCACTGCGTGTGCCAAAGCACGCGGTAACTACGTGTGTGCACGGGGTTTGGCATGCGCTCGCCGCGCTCTGTGCATCGGGTCCCTCTGCCGCCGCCCGTTCGCCCTCCTCTCGCCATCGCAGCATGTCCCCGCCTCTCAGCAGCCTCCCACACACCACTTAGCCTCTCCCTGTTCCTCCCCGACGCCGGCAAGCAGCTCGCCGAAAGCAGCTGAAGCACTAGCGGGCGGAACAGTGCGCACGCGTGCGCCGTCTGCCCCGCGTAGTGCGCCGCAATGTGTCCGTGTGCGTGCACCGCGTTGCTGTGGTCCACTACTTCATCTCCATGTCGCACCCGAGCTTCTCCCTCTCTCATTTCTTCTGCAGCTCATCGCCGGCGGAGTCCAGTGCACGGCCACCTCGCCATCTATAAATAGAACCTCTCCCGAGCCCCTCTAGGCAGCACCCTCACCTCCACTGGCCACAAATCGCCCCCCAGCAAGCGCGGCAAGGCCGGGAGGGCCTCCTGCTGCCGATCATCGTCGGAGTTCACCCTGGATCCACCTTGATCGTTCACTCGTTCCAGTCGTCCCCAGCTCTGTCCTCTACTCCCATCGAGGTCGTGGTGATCTCCTGAGCACGACGGTATCGTTGGTTCGTCGGATCGTCGCTGGAATCACCGTATCCGACGAGCTCCGCCGTTGCCGTCTCTGGAGAAGAATGTTCCGACGCCGTCCGTCCACCCCCGCCGTCATTTCGGGTACGCCCGTGCTCGTCTCGATGCGCTGGACCCACCCCCCTCCACTCCGGTGGTCGCCGAGGTCTCCTCGCCAGAGAACCACCGGTGACAGCGCCGCCTCCCCTGTTTCCCTCTCTCTCTCCTTTTAACCCTGACAGGGAGTCCCACCTGTCAGCCTCTCTCTCTCTCCCGAACCGTTTTCTAAGTGGAAGTGTATTCTGAGAATACGCCTTCGACGTGGCCCTCTCTGGGATTTCTGAAAAATTCATTTAAATTCAGATTTTGACCCAAACTTTGACCAGCTCTAATTTCTATTATATAAGTCCAAATGAGTTGATTCTTTTTGCTACTGTTTTGTTTTGAGCTAAAGATTCTGTATGCCAAATTTCTGAATTTTCCTTGCTGTTTGGAATTTCTGGTGAAATAAAATGCTTTATGTGACATTCTCTTTATGCATTTAAAATATTTCTAGAAGCTCCTAGTTGTGTTGGAGAAGACCAGGAGTATTGTGACACTCCTCTGAACCAAGGCAAGCCACAACATTCATATGCAAGGATGGCATTGCAATGACAATGGTTTATTTGAATTAAATTCATCATATTCTTCACTATTAAAATGATTTACTATAGACAACTCATTGCATTGTAGTTGTTTCATGTCATTTTAATGTTATGCAGTAGAGAAGATGTTCCTTGCTAAGTGTGCAGTAGAGATCATGTCATATACTCTTATGGTAACATGATGCATTCGTTACTCATGATCTTGACCCGTGCATCCATTCTCATACTATGGCTCGAATCATTTTATTTCAATTTAAACCTGAAGATAATTCAACTTGAACATACTGTTGATCGAGTCATGGTGCCACCGAATCGAGCTCACCAGTGCAACCACACTTGCCTGGATGGGGAGGCCCTAATTCGGTCTATTGTCATGCCTCTCGCTGGTGCCTCCTACTAGGGAAGGTTGTGCACTTGAGCTACCCTGGCCCGGTAGGCAGTCATAACCTTGTGTGCCTGAGTTTTACGGTACCGATGTCCCCATTTGGGATGACTTGTTTTGTTTGGCCACGATGGTGGCAGCCACAGAGGTGGCGGATGTCACGAGTTGACATCGGGGCCACCCATGACATAGCCCAAAGGGGAGTTTGTCGGAGTGGCCAGGAGAGTGTCATGCAATAGATTGATTTTGTCGGAATATCGTTGGTCCACTCGAATGGGAGCACGAGGCCATGAGTTCCGTGGTGTGGGTACAGTGTACTAACCTCTGCAGAGTGTATAATCTATCGATAGCCGCGTCCTCGGATATGGACACAATTCATAGTAGGTCACACCGTGGGTCAACAGAAATAAATAAACGGCACACTAAGAACCACATGATAGCACATGCAGAAGTTGGTGATCGGGTGAGGATCACCATGGTAAGATGTTGACAGTGGTTACGAGGTAACCCCGAGATGGTAAGTTGGTCCAAGGGACCATGGCAGAATTTCTCGCACACTTCATGACTGGTAGTATCATGATCATGTTCTTGCATTAAGCTTGCTAAGTGCCTTGTTATTGTTTGTCGTATTTGCTTTGTTTGTTGTGAGCTTGCGAGTACATTCAAAGTACTCACCTGGCTTATCATGCCAGATGAAGGAGAAGACATGCAAGGCGTCGATGTCGAGCAGTATGTCGCGATCTAGGCCGTGTCCCAGCAGTGTCCCTGTGGAATGGAGTTCCGCTACATCGTCGTTCTGCTGCGGCGTAGTAGTTCCCTTTATCATCGAGGCCCCTAAGATGTCTACTAAATAATGTACATAAGTGCAGCCGCACCGTGTGTGCCGCTTGGCCTCGCTTATCTTGTAATATTTGAACCTATGTATCCGCTAGAGATCAATAAAGCAGTTATTTTCTGTACCAAGTTGTTGTGTGTTGCCAGAAGACTTGATCTCTGGGCTGGCAATGCAAGGTAAACCGGTTGCTCTGAGCCGGGGTGCCACAACGCTTGCTATCAGAGCCGCGCTGACTATAGGACGCCCCAGACAGCTGACGCGTTAGATAACGGTAGTTTTAAGTCTTTGTGTTTATTTGGTTTTGTCACTGCACTTGGGTGTTACATTGCATGCATATAGTTTACTTTGATGCTGATCTACTAATATTGTGAGTGTAGATGGCACCAATCCCCTATCCGTATCAACCTGAGCCGGCACCTTCCACCTTTCCGCATCTGCTTAGCAACGTGTGGCGTCGACACTACCCAGACGGTGATGACCCAGTGTACCAGGTGTATTGAGAGCAGCTTGCTGATGGTGTGTACGATTATCACGCAGAGGTCATCATGCACAACAGTACCTTGGTGGGCACTTACACTCGCTCCTCCAAGGGCGGGACCGCTTCTACACCTGACCAGGCGATCCAGTTTGCAGCATTCGAGGCTCTTACTAACTTGCACTACAACGAGATTCAGATGCAGACTCACCCAGGTTTCTACTTCTATCCGTCCTTGTTTAACTCAGGACAGATCCGTTTCCCTTTTATTGATCCGGAGTGTGACCGTTCAGCCAGCCACCTGTCTCGTTACATAACGGCTGGGTATCTTCTGATCGTCAGCTTAGCCCAGGAGCTGAACCGCACCCGGGACGAGCTAGCCATCGCTCGAGCTGCAGTCGCTCCCCCTTCACTTGCTCATACACCGCATGTTCCTCCTGTTACCTTACCTCCACCAACACCCGTGACTCCCACACTTTCTCAGAGTAACTCGGATACCTCGACGGTGACTCTTCATGAGTCCCCATCCCAGTGGGCTTTACTTCTTGCTACCCCAGCTGCTCCTATGCTGCGGAGCCACCCTGCTCCAGACCCTGAGGGAGAGCCATCCCGTCAGTGTCGTCATGTTTCATTTGCTCCGGAGGTTTCTGTTAACATTATCAGTTCCGATTCAGAGTCAGATACCGAGGAGACATCCGCGGGGCCGTCAGAGTGCCAGTGCGACCATTGCCATCACGAGTAGATGAGGATGATGTGGTTGTATGCATGTAGCAGTACTATCCATGCTGCCGTCCTGTTATGTATGTTGGATGATGTATTGTATAATTAGGTTGTTTTATGTTATTCGCTTTGGTTTTCCTCACTTTCTTTTTCAGGGTTGTTGCTTCACCTTCCTGTTTTTCCCCTAATGGATGTTGCTCATCTCGATGCTTCGTATTCGGAAACATATATAGGATGACAAGGTGTGGCAGCAATTGTCATGGTGGCGACGATACCCCAGTTCGTCGATCCGCCAGGCAAGCAGGACATTCTCCAAAACCATATCAGCCACCACCTTCTCCACCTCAAGCACCCACAACAGAGCAGATTATGCGCATGTTTGAGGAAAAGAGAAACCAAGATCTGATGGAATTTCTGAGAAGCATGCAGACTATGGTCGGGCAGAATAATCATAATGGTAATCATTCCAAGCTGTCAGATTTTCAGAGGACCAAACCGCCAAGCTTTAGTCAAGCAGTAGATCCGATGGAAGCCGATGACTGGCTGAGGACCATTGAAAAGAAGCTAGAAATTGCTCGCACTGAAGATGTTGATAAGGTACCCATCGCCACTCATTATCTGGAAGGACCAGCTGCTATATGGTGGGACAATGCCAAAATTATGTGGCCTGCTGAATATGAGATTACTTGGGATAAATTCCGCAAGTATCATATTCCCGCCGGTATCTTGAAGGTCAAGCAGCGAGAATTCCTCGCTCTTACTCAAGGGAACTCAACCGTAAGTGAGTATTTAAACAAGTTCAATCACTTGGCCTGTTATTCCACACATGATATAGCCACCGAAGAGCGGAAGATAGATCGTTTCCTCGGAGGACTCAACCATACCCTTCGATGTGCACTCAGCATGCTAGATTTCCCCGACTTCCAAACTCAGGTGAACAAGGTACTCATTACCAAAAGGGAACACAAACTTGTTAATGATCATAAGACTGCATATGAAGACCACAAACGCAAGTTTGAACCTAAGAAGGAAGGGCAAATTTTTCAGAAGGTTCGTACTTGGCAGCAGCCACAGTTCGAGTTCAAGCCAACATGGCAGCAGGGGAACATCAAGAATGAAAGTCAGATCAAGACTGTGGTCACCAAGCCAATAAAGGAAGACTGTCTGTGTGACAATGCATGTTACTCATGTGGACAAACTGGGCATTACGCTAGGCAGTGTCCCAAGAACGGAAAGCCGACTACCAACCTGAAGCCTCAAGTTAATTAAGTGGGAAAATTCCCCAACCGAAAGTATATTCAAGGGCAAGTTCATCACATCTCCGCCGAAGAAGCTCATGAAGCTCCCGATGTGGTCATTGGTATGTTTCCTGTTAATAACATACCTGCAACAATTTTATTCGATTCCGGGGCTTCCCATTCTTTTATTTCGCGGAGTTTTGTTGCCCAGCACCAGCTTCCCTATACTTTTCTGGACAAAGTTATGGTGGTACAATCCCCTGGATCCATGCTCAGGACAAATATTGTATGCTGAGGATTGGAAATCTCAATTAATGGAATTATCTTTCCCGCATCCCTAGTATCCATTGAATATCCCAAATTGGATGTTATTTTGAGGATGGATTGGTTGACAAGACACCAAGTCTGCATCAACTGTGAAACAAGAGAAGTCACGCTAATAAATCCCTCGGGCCAGCCTGCTCGGTTCTTTGCTGGTAGAGCCATGCCAAAGAAGGGGATGGTTTATGTAGCAATTGCTACAGACATGAATTTAATCCCAGTGGTCTGTGAATTCCCAGATGTGTTTCCCGAAGAATTACCCGGCATGCCACCCGATCGAGAGCTTGTGTTTTCAATTGAGCTTGTGCCTGGGACAACACCGATTTACAAGAAATATTATCGAATGCCTTCATCCGAACTAGTGGAGTTGAAGAAGCAATTGGACGAGATGCTTCAAAAAGGATATATTCGCCCCAGTTCGTCTCCTTGGGGTGCACCTGCCATATTTGTGGGCAAGAAGGATGGCAGTCAACGATGTCACTATCAAGAATAAATACCCGCTGCCCAGGATCGACGATTTGTTCGATCAACTTAGTGGAGCTCAAGTGTTCTCCAAGATTGATTTGCGAACCGGGTATCACCAACTGAAAATCAGAAAAGTAGATATCCCCAAGACATCATTCACTACCCGATATGGACTGTACGAGTATACAGTCATGTCATTTGGGCTAACCAACGCTCCTGCATTCTTCGTGCACATGATGAACAAGGTGTTCATGGACTTTTTGGACAAGTTTGTGGTGGTATTCACTGATGACATCCTCATATATTCCAAAAGTGAAGAAGAGCACAAGCAGCATCTCCGAGCAGTATTAGAGCGATTACGAGCTTATCAACTCTATGCCAAGTTCAGCAAATGTGAATTTTGGCTTAAGGAAGTGGGATTCCTTGGGCATACTCTTTCCGCTCAAGGAGTGGCCGTGGACCAAAGCAAAGTCACAAAAGTATTGAATTGGAAGACATCGGTTTCTGTGTCAGAGATCAGAAGTTTCTTGGGTTTGGCAGGCTATTACCGTCACTTCATTGAAGGCTTCTCAAAGATTGCCAAGCCAATGACGGAATTGCTCAAGAAGAATCAGAAGTTCATATGGACAGAAGCATGTGAGAACAGTTTCAATGAGCTAAAGACTCGGTTGACCACCGCTCCAGTGTTGACTTTACCAGACATCTACCGAAGCTTTGACATCTATTGCGACGCATCCAGGCGTGGCATTGGGTGTGTGCTTATGCAAGATGGAAAGTTCGTGGCCTATGCATCGAGACAGCTACGACCGCATGAGGAGAATTATCCTACACATGACTTGGAAATGGCAGCCGTGGTCCGTGCCTTAAAAATCTAGAGGCATTACATCATTGGAAAACGATGTCAAATCTACACTGACCACAAGAGTCTCAAGTATATATTCACGCAACCGGACTTAAATCTCTGGCAAAGGAGATGGCTTGAGTTGGTCAAAGACTATGACCTTGGTATCAACTACCACCCTGGAAAGGCTAATGTGGTCGCCGATGCTCTTAGTCGTAAACCGGCCACAGCAAATTCATTAATCGAGCTGCTACACCCCGCACTTCGAGAAGAAATAGCTCAGCTCAATATGATCAATTTTGATGCAACATGCTCGGTTACCTTGCAAGTCACCCCTACTCTGGAAGATGAACTCCGTAAGGCTCAACCTGGTGACCCAATGTTACTCAAGGTAATGGCCCAAGTACGAGAAGGGAAGACACAAGATTTCAACATTGATGATAAGGGTACACTCCGATTCGGAATCGAGTCTGTGTACCGGACCTTGGGGAATTAAAGCAGCAGATTCTGAAGGAAGCTTACGAGTCTGCATACTCCATTCATCCCGGAGGCACTAAAATGTATCAAGATTTGAAGCAAACATTCTGGTGGGAAGGTATGAAGGAAGATATTGCCTATTACGTCGCCTGTTGCGATATATGCAATAAGGTGAAGGCTGAACATCAGAAACCCGCTGGCCTACTTCAACCCTTACCCGTTCCGCAATGGAAATGCGATGATATTTGCATGGACTTCATCGTGGGGTTACCAAAGACACCACGAGGTAATAACGCTATATGGGTTGTGGTCGACATGCTTACCAAGGTGGCTCAATTTATTCCAATAAGGACGACCTACCATCCAGACCAACTTGCTCAACTTTACATATCCAGGATTGTCAGTCTGCATGGAGTACCCAGGACTATCACTTCAGACCGAGGATCTTTGTTTACCTCGTGTCGGGGAAACGACACCTATGGGATCGAAGGATCCCTTTACGGTTCGGCAAGGGAGAAAGGACAGCACAAAGAGCGGAACTAACGATCAACGCGAGGGGATTTACCCAGGTTCGGGCCGCTCGGAAGCGTAAAACCCTACTCCTGCTTGGTTGTATTACTATGGATGTTCCTGGCCAAGTTCTGGGAGCTACAGTAGCAGCTACGCATGCAGAATGGGTCGAATGTCTCCATCCCCCCTGTAGCTACGCCTTGGGTCTCCTTTTATATGTCCAAGGGGTCTCCAACAATGGCGAAGTACAAGAGGTGTAAAGTATCTACAGTATCTCATGATTACTAGTATCCCATGATTACCAGTATCTCATGATTACTACTGACGCCTTAGGACAAACGTCTTAGGACAAGACGCGTTCAATGCTCTGAACAGGTGTCCCTGCCTTTCTTGGGGATGGAAAAAGGACTCGTCCCATCAGCACCGCTTAACCCCTTCTGCCGCCAGCGCCGTGACACGCAACCAGGAGGACAAGCCCTAAACGACAGGCTGGTCGCTGCGCTGGAGCGGTGGCACTGTGCTGAAGCGGTGGGATCTTGCCGGGTGCTGATCTTGCCGGGGCTCGACGGGCCAGCCCGGCAAGATCTTGCCGGACGCCCAGCCTTCGGTCTTCTGATCTTCAGCTTAAACGCCTTCTTGATATCTTGCATCTATCTCCAGCCGTCCTCCGACAGGCCTTGCCGCAGGTATGGCTACAACTGTCCGTGCACAAGTACGGGGTACTAAAGGACCCGATCTTTAGTACACCAACAGGAGCCCCCGGGCCTAGGCCATACACGGGTGCGAGGCGTTGTTGGGCTAGGCCCAAAACAGTGCACGGGTACGCGTGGCAGGAGTTACTGTCATAATCTTCTCATTTACTGCGCCCTCCCACGACGCGCGTTGAATGCAGAACGTGGGGGACATGCGCGGAATGACCGCAACCTCCGCTCCTTCCCCGTAAAAAGGAAATCTGCAGGGGTGCTGCTCATTTACCTCTCATCTTTTCCAATCTGGACGCTGCCATCGTCCTCCTCCTCGAGCCTGAAATGCGCCTCCTCCATTCCTCCGCCACCCGCACGCCCTCGCCACCTTCGGACTCTGCTTCCACTGCCGCCATGCCGCCCAAAGCAGGCAAGGGCAAAGCGGCGAAAGCCGTCGGCTCAGCCGCAGGAGCAGATGAAGGGAATCTGGTGCGGATGCGGAGAGAGCGCGCCGTCTTCGACCCGACGCTTGACGGGCACACCTTGATTACTCAGTACAGGTGCGTATGGGGGAAGAAGACAAATGGCCATCCCAAAACTCGCGCGCTTTTGGCTTCTGCCGGGGGCGGCGCGAATAGATACCCTTTCTTCGCTGCTTATTTTTACTGCGGGCTCTGTCCTCCTTTCTCCGACTTCTTCGTCGACATCATGTACACGTACGGGTTCCGCCTTTTGGATTTCACACCGAACGCCGTAACGTGCATGTCTGTCTTTGCGCATCTTTGCGAAAACTTTGCCGGAGTGGTCCCCAACACGGCCCTCTTCCGCCACTACTTCATCCCCCGCATCGAGACAGGAGACGCCCTCTCTGGATCTATCACTTGGATTCCAAGGACATGGAACAAGGATATATACCCAGGGGGTCTCTACCGCAAGAAGTGGGATGAGTGGCGATCCGAGTGGTGCTGGATCCAGGAGAAAGACCCTCAGCCATTCTACGTGCCCCGGCAAAAGAAGGTGGCCCGTGGTGAGAATTGGAGCGACCTCGACCCTGAAGACAAGAAGCTCACAATTGCAATCACCAGGATCCACCACCTGAAGGCTGCCGGGCTCACGATTGAAATGGTTGGCGCAGATTTCCTTCGCCGGCGCATCGCCCCTCTGCACAATAAGGGGAGGCCAGCCTGGGACTTCAAGAACGCAGCAGATATTATGAGGCTGCGCCCTGGCTTGAATCACAACTTCACGGTCTTGCAACACATGTATCTCTGCCACAAGCTGTTCAAGCCTGACGGGAGGTTCATGTTGCCGCCTGGAGTCGTGCCTCTGTGCAACAACTCTGCCCTAAGCTCCATCATTGCTATGATGCTAGGGTGCAATGCCCACGACCTTGACGGGACTTGGGTAGAGCCGCCTCCAGAGCAAGTGCAGGAGTTCTTCGACAACTTGTCGGAGAGGGCCATCCGGGAAGATCCCAAACTTATCCATCCCACCACTGATGAAGAAATAGCTTACATTGCTAGCAAGGCGGAAGAGGCAAACCTTGCCGCGGAGGCCCGTGACTTTGGCTTCACGGGAGGAGACACCAGTGAAGAAGAGACGGTGCCAGAGGAGACCTCTTCTGAGCAAGAGGAAGTTGCCAGGGAGCAGAGCGGCATGGTTGCCGGGGGCTCTACCGTCGAGGGCGCAACCGAGGAGCAGCCGCACGAGGAGCCCCCAGCTCTAGGGAGGAAAAAGCGCGTTCTTCGAAAAGCCAGCTCTGGCACCCCAGCAAGTCAGCCTCCCTCAAGGGATGAGGTTCCCGGCAAGAAGGCGGCCGGCAAGGCCACGCAGCGGCAAGAGGCCCAACAACCGCCCGTGCGACGTACGACACGCTCGACCGTGGCACAAACTGGTGCGGCGGGAGCGTCCCATACGACGGCACCAGCGGCTGGAGCAGCAGGGTCGCAGCAACCTACTGCTTCCGCTGCAGCCAAGCGCGCCAGGTCTCCTTCTCCACCTCCTCACCCAGGTGCCGAAGCGGAAGTCGTCTTCGACCTCTCTGCCTTGGAATCCGAAGAAGAAGAGTAAGGGCCTTGCCACACCTTATAATTCCTGTATTTCTGGCTTCACTTGACTAATTCACTTTGGCTTGTCTCCACAAAGATGCAAAAACCTTGGCGCAAAGGATGGCGAAGAGGGCGAAGACCTCAACGGGCGACGAACCGCCGGCAAGCACCTCAGGTGCGCCAGAAACGATCAACATCAGCCCGGAGTCGAGCCCACAACGCAGTCCTCAACACAGCCCCCAGCGCAGCCCCCAGCGTGAGTCCGTTATGCACTTTCCGCTGGTAAGTGCCGGGGTGCGTATCTTCACTGCTGACATCTCCGGGCGTGCAGGAGCGGAGCGGCAACAAGGAGTACCAATGGGAACCGTCCCTGATGTGCCGCCGCCATCGACTACACCGCCCAGAGATGAGTCTTCGGCAAGCGAGCTTTACCGCGATGAAGAAGAGCCGGCGAGCACTGGCTTCGGCAACCCTCCTCAGCAGCTCGACACAGGTAAACCGCTCGCCTCAGAGTACTTGCTATTCCTGTTTTTCTCTTTTTTTTTGTCTTCTTGAACTTCAATCTTGGTCTCATCTTGCTTCCCTTCCTGGGCTTCCAGATTTTCTCTTGGCGAAACCCATGGATGCCGAAACCGTCATAGAGGAGACCGCCAGGGACGCTGCTGCCGAGGCCGACAGGGTCGAAGTGGACGAGGCCGCCAAGGCCGCATAGGAAGAGACCGCCAAGAAGTCTGCTGAGGGGACCGACAAGGAGACCGACGACCGCACTGACGACATTCCTGCCGCAGGAGCGCCTGGCGCCACACCGGTCGCGGAGCCCCCAGCTGCCGGTGAAGATCAACCGTCAACATCTGACGTGCCCCCGTCAAGCAGTTACCTCAAGGTCGGCGACAACCTGTTCGTCAGCATGCCAGGGACGGCAAGCACTGGGGCGCCGGTGGAAGGAGAAACTCTGGATGGAGACGTCATCGCCGCCGCCAGCAGCAGTGAACCCAAGGAAGAGCAGCTACTCCAAACCGTGCACGACAACTATCAGAAGCTCCAGGCACTCTACCGCGCCCGGAAGGATAAGCTAGATTCCAGGGCAGCGGTTGTTGATGCAGCAGAGGCGGACTTCCAAAAGCGGGTCGAGGAGATGCAGGCTTGGTATGCTGAGGCCTTCCAAGAGCTGAAGACTGCTCGGGAACAGCTGAGCGAGAATTGGAACGACCTCCTCATGAAGCAATCTGATGTCGAGAAGGCACAGGAGGAGGCTGCACAGCAGGCCGCCGCAGCAGAAGCTCGCCTGACGGAGCGCCACATCGGGCTCGATGCTCACGAAGAGGACCTTACTGCTGGCGAGGAGGCGCTTGCCGCCAAGCTCCGCAGCAAGGACGAGGAGATCGAGAAACTTGTCGCGCAGCGGACCCAGGAGCTAGAGCAGAAACACATGGAGACGCTCAGAGCTCTGACTGAAGATCACGTCGGCAAACTGAAGGAAGCCGTCGATGCTGCCGGAGCTGCAGAGGCCGCCAAGAGCTTGCTGGAGGGGAAGGTGAAGAAGCTAGAGGTTGATCTCGAGGATCACGGCAAGAAGGTCTCAACACTCGAAGCCGAAAGAGACAAAGCTCTTCACAGCTTGATGGAGGCCCAGGTTGCCGCATCCGAGAAGACTCAGCAGCTCACCTCCGCCAAGGAATCCATCGTTGATCTGGAGCAGAAGCTGACCACGCTGAAGGAGACCCTTGAGACCGCCAGGGGTCGGGAGAAGACCTTGATCAATGACCTCCACAATGAACAGGAGCTGCTCAAGAGTGCTGCCGCCACACATAACGACTATGTGGCAGGCGTGCAGATCTGGACTGAGAAGCTCATCGACGTTGCAAAGAAGCTTGCCGCGCAACTGTCCATCATGGGTCTGCAAGGCTTCAGCTATTCTTCTGACGACAGGGTGTCCACAAGCGCCAGGCTGACCATGTTCTTTGACCGCATGCTCGAAGCCTTGGAGCAGCTTCACTCTGACCGAACATCCCAGCTGGCGAACGAATCCCGCAAGCTCTGCCAGGCCGTCCTCCGCGAGGTGCTGGTCAAAGTTGTGCACAAGAACCCCGGCATCAACCTCTCCAACGTCTTCAAACGCTTGCCGAAGGATGTGGACGTCAAGGTACTCGAAGAGCTTGTCGCGCCCATCGTTGACAGGGTGAGCCAAGTCAAGAGGGTTGAAGGCGATCGCCGGGATTAGCTGTTTCTCTTTATCTTGTCGCCATCGCTCCATGCCAAAGACAATTTATCTTTAGTTAGAAACGCGGCAACTATCATGTAATATAACTTGCTGTCTCTGGATTAATGTATGCTATTCCCCTCGTTTGATTTCTTTCTGTATGGTGTATGCCCTACGCTTATGCTGGGAACTTGCCGGTGCGCACCCCCACGAGCGCTGGGTTCGGGACTTCAGCAGCCTGCTGGAGGCGTAGCTACCGGCAAGAAACCTTGACGTTTTCAGTGCAGCCACCTAAACTGTTGAGCGGACTCGAAACAGAGTAAGGGCGCGACCGATCATGACAAGGTTCCATCGCGTACAGGTTTTCCATACAAAGGTCGAAATCGTTCAAGGAGGATAGCCTTACAACAAAAATCTATTTTAAAGGGTTTCTGCAACTTAGCTTTTCGTTGCTGTTCTTCTTCCGGCAAGATGTCAACCTTGAACGTCGCCTGTTGGTATCCATACCATCCTCCCCCCCCCCCGGCAAACTTGCATGCGAGGGAACCTTCTATCCTTTTGAGAAAAAGAAAGAAGAGAAAATATGGAACCTTGGCGGTTCATTAGCTCTTACCGGAAGCAAGCGTAATACAACATCTCAGATAAGCATGCATATAAAATGACATGAAATCGACAAGAATTGTAAAACACTTAGCTTAATTAAACTATGCACAGGGTCTTCGCCTGGCTTTGTACAAAGGATTACATGCTGCATCGGCAAGACTTGTACAAAAGGTGGTTGCCGGGAGCGTTTCTGCGGCAAGAACCTAAGGTTCTGCGCGAAACTGCTGCTAACCGGCAACCGCGCCTTACGGGTAGAACTTACGAAGATGTTCGATATTCCAGGAGTTGCTCACTGGCACACCATCTTCGGTCTCCAGGCGGACATCGCCAGGCCTGGTGACTCGTACTACCCGATAAGGGCCTTCCCACTTTGGCGTCAACTTGTTGGAATCTTGGCCGACTGAACGCGCCGAAGAACAAGGTCGCCTTCCTCAAGACTCCGGGCATGAACCTTGCGGCTATGATAGCGGCGCAAAGCTTGCTGGTAGCGTGCAGCATGCACAACAGCCCGAAGACGATCTTCGTCAAGGAGCACAGCGTCATCTTGCCGCAGCTGCTCTTGCTTGAGCTCATCATAAGCGAGCACTCGAGGTGACCCGTATATGAGTTCCGTGGGGAGAACTGCTTCAGCCCCGTAGACCAGGGCGAAGGGAGTCTGGCCGGTAGCTCGATTTGGTGTCGTTCTGATTGACCAAAGAACCGCCGGCAGCTCATCAATCCAGCGTCTTCCGCACTTGTGCAGCTTGTCAAAAGTTCTGGTCCTGAGACCGCGCAGTACTTCAGCATTTGCCCTCTCTTCTTGGCCGTTGCTTCTCGGGTGAGCAACGGAGGCAAAACAGATCTTTCCGCCAAGGTCTTGGACGTACTGCATAAATGTGCGGCTTGTGAACTGCGTGCCATTGTCGGTGATGATCCTGTTCGGCACACCAAACCGGCACACTATTCCCTTGAAGAACTTGACCACTGACTGTGCTGTCACCTTTCTCACTGCTTCCACTTCCGGCCACTTCGTGAACTTGTCGATAGCAACGTACAAGTACTCGAAGCCCCCGGCAGCGCGGGGGAAAGGACCCAGTATGTCGAGTCCCCAGACCGAGAAGGGCTAGGAAAGAGGGATTGTCTGAAGAGCTTGAGCTGGCTGATGAAGTTGCTTTGAATGGAACTGGCACGCTTCACACTTGGTTACTAGTGCAGTTGCATCCTGGAGAGCAGTGGGCCAGAAGAAACCTTGCCGGAATGCCTTGCCGACAAGAGCTCTCGAGCCTATGTGAGCCACATATGCCTCCATGAATCTCTACCAACAGCTCTAGTCCATCCTCCCGAGGAATGCACTTCAATTTCACACCGTTGGGTCTCTTTCTGTATAGGACGTCATCGACGAACTGGTACATACTAGACTGATGGGCCACTTTCTCCGCTTCTTCCTGTTCCTCAGGGAGTTCTCCTGTCTGAAGGAAACGAACTATGTGTTGTGCCCATGTCGGAGCCTATGGCTCGACGACAAGGACTAAAAGCATCTCTTCGGCCGTGGGAGCGCTTGCTTCAGCGGCAAGAACCTAAGGTTCTGCGCAAAGCTGCTGCTCACCGGCAACCGGCATATCCTCAGCTGCGGGGGCGCGTACTTTTGCGGCAAGAACCTGAGGCTCTGCGCGAAGCCGCTGCTCACCGGCAACCGTGTTGTTCCCGGCAACTTCCTTGCCGGCGGCTTCTGGAAGCTCTGCCGGGAAGTACTTGCCGGTACTTAACTTCCTTCTCTTGTCCGGCCTCGTCGGTGGTGTTACGGATGGCTGAGTCAGGCGGAGCACAAAAGTTCCTGGTTCCACAGGTAACTTAAGGGCAGCACGCTTCGACAGGTCGTCAGCAATGCAGTTCTCTGCTCGAGGAACATGCTCTGTTTGCAAACCGTCAAAACGCTCCTCCAGCCTTCTCACTTCATCGACATAAGCTTCCATCAACGGGCTCTGGTAATCCTTGTTGACTTGCCTGACGACAAGCTGGGAGTCACCTCTGACGATGAGCTTCTTGATCCCAAGGTCTGCCGCGATCCTGAGACCGGCAAGCAGCCCTTCATACTCTGCAGTGTTGTTCGTTGATCTCTCCCGGGGAAAGTGCATCTAAATCACATACTTGAGGTGCTCTCCGGTGGGTGCGACAAGCAGCACGCCAGCACTGGCACCTTGCAGAGAAAAAGCCCCATCAAAGTACATAATCCATTCGCGATCTGTTTCCTTGCCGGGGACAACCAACTCTTGAACTTCTTCGTCTGGCGTTGGTGTCCACTCTGCAATGAACTCTGCCAAGGCTTTGCTCTGAATAGTTGAAGTGCTTTCAAACTTGAGGCCAAAGCATGACAGCTCCAACGCCCACTCCACAATCCTGCCGGTTGCTTCTGGATTCCGCAAGATCCGTTGCAGCGGAAAGCGAGTGACGACGGTAATCTCATGTGCTTGGAGGTAATGGCGCAGCTTCCTCGAGGCCATAAGGAGGCCGAAGAGCAGCTTTTGCACACCAGAATATCTTGACCTAGCCCCCTGCAAAAGGGAGCTGACAAAATAGACTGGGCGCTGCACCATCTTCTTCTTCTGCACTGCTTCACTTGACTACGCGGGCTCTGTCTTGTCGGCACCAGACTCTGCCGGGGATGGTCCTGGCTTGTCGCTTGACGGGCTTGCCGCTGCCGCTGCCTCTTCGTCTGCTTCTCTCTGCGCCACTAGCGCGGCACTAACCACTTGATTCGTTGCCGCTAGATACAGCAGCAACGGCTCTTGTGGCCTAGGTGCGATCAGTGTCGGCGGAGAGGAGAGGTACCTCTTCAAGTCCTGCAGCGCTGCCTCCGCTTCCGGAGTCCATTTCATTGGTCCTGCCTTCTTCAAGATTTTGAAAAAGGGCAGGGCGCGCTCAGCGGACTTGGAGATGAACCTGCTCAGAGCAGCAACGCAGCCGGCAAGCCGGCGCACATCTTTGACACGTCTTGGTGATTCAATCTGCTCAATTGCCTTGATCTTGTCGGGATTGGCTTCAATTCCACGTTGAGACACAAAGAACCCGAGAAGCTTGCCGGATGGAACGCCAAACGCGCACTTCTCGGGATTGAGCTTCAGATTGATCCTGCGCAGATTTGCAAACGTCTCTTCCAGATCTTGTATAAGATTTGCCTTGTCCTTGGTCTTGACCGCTATGTCATCCATATAGGCTTCCATATTTCTATGCAGCTGGGTCTCGAAACCAATCTGGACAGCTCTTGCGAAGGTCGAACCAGCACTTTTCAACCCGAAAGGCATACGTATGAAGCAATACGTGCCACATGGGGTGATAAATGCGGTTTTCTCTTCGTCTTCTTTGGTCATGAAAATCTGATGGTAGCCTGAATATGCGTCAAGGAATGACAACAAATCGCAGCCAGCAGTGGAGTCCACAATCTGGTCGATGCGCGGCAAGGGAAAAGGATCTTTTGGACAGGCCCTATTGATATCAGTATAGTCGATACATAGCCTCCATTTTCCATTCGCCTTGCGCACTACAACTGGATTGGCCAACCATGTAGGATGGAGGACTCCTCTAACCAGACCTGCTGCTTCAAGCTTTCTGATTTCTTCGGCGATAAACTCTTGCCGCTCCAAGGCTTGCTTCCTGATCTTCTGCTTGACGGGCCGCGCATGAGGGCAAATAGCAAGGTGGTGCTCAATTACCTCCCTGGGAACACTGGGGATATCAGATGGTTGCCATGCAAACACATCGATATTCGCCCGCAGGAAGGCAACGAGCGCGCTTTCCTATTTGTCATCAAGGGTGGAACTTATGGTGAAAGTTCCTCCCGTACCATCCTCCTTGGCGGGCACCTTCTTGGTCTCTGGTGGAGCAGCCTTGGATTTCTTGCTCTTGCCGGCAGAGCTCTCCGGCACGTCCTCAACGGGAGCGCAGCACTCCGAGGAGGTGCGCTTGCCGGAGTGGGTGCTAGAGGTCTTGCCGGGCTTCTACTTCTTCCCGAGAGCTTCAGTGACAGGAGCAGGTGCCTTGGCGGCAGATGCTGCAACTGCCTCCCGGTAGAGTTTGTCGGTGCAGATAAGCGCATCCTTCTTGTCGGAGTGGATGGTGATGACGCTCATCGGCCCGGGCATCTTCAGCACGTTATAGGCGTAGTGTGATGCCGCCATGAACTTGGCCAGCACCGGGCGACCAAGAATCCCATTATAGGGTAATGGAATCTTGGCGACGTCGAAGACGATCTTCTCCGTCCTGAAGTTCAACTCGCTGCCAAACGTCACTGTCAGGGTGATCTTGCCCTTCGGCTGGTTCCTTCCCGGATCGACCCCTTGGAATGAGCCTGTTTCCTCGAGATCTTCGTCGGGAATTTGCAATCTCTTGATCACATCGGGCGAGATCAGGTTTAAGCCGGCCCCACCGTCAACTAACATCTTTGTCACCTTGAGGTTGCGGATCGTTGGTGAAACCAACAATGGCAAGCACCCGACCGCAGTTGTGCGATCAGGGTGGTCCTCGGCATCAAAAACGATAGGCGTGTGGGACCACTTCAGTGGCTTCCGGGCATCGAGCGAGGGCTCAGCTGCATTAATCTCGCGCGTCCACTGCTTGAGCTGGCGGTGAGAGGAATGCAACGAGGCACCTCCATCAACGCACATGGCCTCTGTCGCCTTCTGGAACTCGTGCTCGCTGGACTCGTCACCCTCTGCATCATCATCATCATCATCCCCCGGCTCCTTGTCGCGGCCTCGGGCGGGCCGCGCCTTCTGTTGCTTGGCCTTGCTGCGGCGACCTCCTCGACCGCGCTTCTTGCCGGACCCTCCAGCGCCATCCTGGGCCTTCTCCTTGTCTCGCCTTTCGTACTCGGCTCTCTGCTTCTCGACAAGCTCCTCAACTTGCCGGCAGTTTTGGAGATCGTGGCCCTTGGTGCGGTGGATCTTGCAATACTGCTTGGCGGAGCCTTCCGGCTTGTCGGCAGCCGCCAAGGCCTGACATGCGGCACACCCGGCAACCTCCTTGCCGGGGTCGTCAGTCTTGGCCTTCTTGGCGGTGCCGGGGTTGCCGAATCCCTCGACGGCAAGCACGGCCTTGCCCTTGTGCTTCCTGGCCTTCCGTCGGCCCTTCTTTGCCGGGGCAGCAGCGTCTTCGCTTTCGGAGTCGACTCCTGCGCCAGCGTTCTCGCCGGGGAGTCTCCTTCCTTCTTCTGCCCGAGCGCACTTGTCAGCCAGAGCGTAAAGCTCGGCGACATCCCTAACCTTGTTCATCGCAAGCTCTTCCCGCATCTTGCGGTTGCGCACATTCTGATGGAAGGCGCTGATGACAGCGGCAGGATGAACGTCTGGAATGTTGTGCTGGATACGGCTGAACCTCTGGATGTACTTGCGCAAGGTTTCTCCATCCTTCTGGGGAATGATATGCAAGTCGCTTTCCTGGCCAGGAGCTTGGTGGCCGCCAATAAAGGCGCCAACAAACTCATGACACAGATCTGCCCAGGAGGAAATGGAATTCTCTGGCAGATGCATCAACCACGACCTGACGTTGGGCTTCAGCACCAACAGGAAGTAGTTGGCGAGGATCTTGTCGTCTCGAGCCCCGGCAGCCTGCACCGCAATGGTGTAGATGCTCAGGAACTCTGACGGGTGAGTCTTGCCGTCGTACTTCTCCGGCACCTCCGGCTTGAAAGAGCGGGAGTTGGGCCACTGGACTCGCCGCAGCTCACGAGTAAACGCTGGACAGCCCACCTCGTAAGGCAGGCTACCAGGATACCCTGGCGCAGGCTCGTCGACAGTGGGTCCCGCGCGCTTGTCGGACTGACGGCGCGCTTCCCGTCGCCGCTCGATGGTGGTTCGAGCGTCCTCCTTCTGCCGTTCCCGAAGAATCAGACGTTGATCGCGGCGAACCCGCGGATCGGACGACGCCGTGGAATCGTCATCACGGGCGTCGACCCGCCGAGTTAGCGACCGCTCTTGATGTGGTGGAGGGGAGCGTATCATAGATGCACCGCCTCCGGTCTTCTCGCCATCGGCCCGCACCGGTCCAGTAGACTGCCGCCGCGAAGGCTCTGCTTGCTGCGGCCTGTCGTTGTTGGCTAGACCGATGAGGCTCTGATTGGCAGCTCTCCACTCATCTAGCTCCTCCGCAGCGGGAGGGAAGTCTAGGAGCAGCTGAGCTCGCGCCAACGCTTCTGCTGGTGTAGGCGGCGGCGAAAGATGCGAAGAACGTGAGGTGCTCAAACTCCTAACTGGGTTAGAAGGAGCACCGTCACGGTCCTGCAACCGCGCGCGGCTTCCACCGGCGTGTTGACGTGGATCTTGGCCCCGCGCATCTTGAGAGTGATGCGCAGGGGTTTTCCCATGGGGATGCTTGGAACCACCGATGTCACGGTGATGCACGTCGCGCACGTCTTGAGAAGGCCGCGGTGCATGCGCCGGCGTGTGTGTCTTGGAAGGCGCCGTCCCGTCCTTGGAGATCGCTGCACCACCCGTAGGTAGCGTGGCCTTGTCCTTGGACCTGGCGCTCGCCTGGCTTGGATCGCCAGAACGTCGCGGAGGCTCAAGACCTCCACCTCCTCCACTAGCGCCTGCGCCATCACCCGTCTGTGTGGGTACGGGGGGGCTGGACGCAGATGGACCAACCGCCGTGAAACCCTTCTTCTTGGGGGCCATGGCGATGAAAGATGATCAAGAACTGGCGCGCCGACCGCTAGATCGGGTTTGCGCAACCTTTTCTCCCCTACCTGGCGCGCCAAAGATGTCGGGGAAACGACACCTATGGGATCGAAGGATCCCTTTACGGTTCGGCAAGGGAGAAAGGACAGCACAAAGAGCGGAACTAACGATCAACGCGAGGGGATTTACCCAGGTTCAGGCCGCTCGGAAGCGTAAAACCCTACTCCTGCTTGGTTGTCTTACTGTGGATGTTCTTAGCCAAGTTCTGGGAGCTACAGTAGCAGCTACGCATGCAGAATGGGTCGAATGTCTCCATCCCCCCTGTAGCTACGCCTTGGGCGTCCTTTTATATGTCCAAGGGGTCTCCAACAGTGGCGAAGTACAAGAGGTGTAAAGTATCTACAGTATCTCATGATTACCAGTATCCCATGATTACCAGTATCTCATGATTACTACTGACGCCTTAGGACAAACGTCTTAGGACAAACGTCTTAGGACAAGACGCGTTCAATGCTCTGAACAGGTGTCCCTGCCTTTCTTGGGGATGGAAAAAGGACTCGTCCCATCAGCACCGCTTAACCCATTCTGCGGCCAGCGCCGTGACACGCAACCAGGAGGACAAGCCCTAAACGACAGGCTGGTCGCTGCGCTGGAGCGGCGGCACTGTGCTGAAGCGGTGGGATCTTGCCGGGGCTCGACGGGCCAGCCCGGCAAGATCTTGCCGGACGCCCAGCCTTCGGTCTTCTGATCTTCAGCTTAAACGCCTTCTTGATATCTTGCATCTGTCTCCAGCCGTCCTCCGGCAGGCCTTGCTGCAGGTATGGCTACAACTGTCCGTGCACAAGTACGGGGTACTAAAGGACCCGATCTTTAGTACACCGACACCTCGGCATTCTGGCTACGTCTCCATCAAGCCCTGGGAACCGCTTTGAAGCATAGCACTGCTTATCACCCTCAGACAGATGGATAGACAGAATAGGTGAATCAAATCTTGGAAGACATGCTTCGAGCATGCACTCTTGCTCATGGACCCAAATGGGAGGACAGCCTGCCGTACACTGAGTTTTCCTACAACAACGGCTATCAAACTAGCCTCAAGATGTCACCCTTTGAGGCTCTGTACGGACGTAAATGTCGCACACCGCTGAACTGGTCTCAGACAGGAGACAACCAAATATTTGGGACTGATTTAATTATGGAAGCAGGAAAAACAAGTTAAAGAAATTCGAGACCGATTGCAAGTAGTGAAATCTCGTCAAAAGAGCTACTATGATTCAAAGCATAGGCAGATCAGTTTCGAACCAGGTGACTACGCATATCTCCGAGTTACCCCCATGCAAGGAGTTAAAAGGTTTCATACTTGGGGAAACCTTGCACCATGGTACATCGGCCCGTTACCAGTCCTGGCCAGAGTGGGCAAAGTGGCTTATCAGTTAGAATTACCTCCAGAGCTATCCGAGGTTCATGATGTCTTTCACGTGTCTCAGCTACGGAAATGTATCGCACCACCCGCAAAACAGACGGATATGACAGAACTAGATCTCGCCAAAGATTTAACATATGAAGAGAAACCCTTGAGGATCTTGGATGAGATGGACAGAGTCACCCGCAGCAAAGCTATAAAGTTCTACAAGGTCCAATGGGAGCATCACACCAAGGATGAGGCCAAATGGGAAAGAAAGGATTTCTTAAGGACTGCAAATCCATATTTGTTTCCTGACCAACCGAATCTCGAGGACGAGATTCATCCTACGGGGGGGGGGGGGGGGAGGTTTGTAACACCCTGGTTTTTGCCCTTTTTATTTTTTTTGGATTTATTGAATATTTTAGTTTGCATTTGGGTTTTTCAGTCAATTCTTTTGGACTTACCACTTGGAATTATTTTTTGATTTTCTTCCAAGTGGGTTCTATCATCCTTAAACCCTCCCTAGACCTCACCCCTCCCACCATAATACCATGGGACAAGTTTCTTTAAAGGCATTATATTCATTTTCTTCCTGAAAATGATTGTTTTCTCATTGAGCTATCAAGCAACCCTCATTTTTGTTGCTCAGAAAATTCCAAGAAAATTCCCAAATATTCTTTGGATCTTGCCTCACCTCCCTATGCAAAAATATCCCATAGTCATTTGGAAATTTTTAGCTAAGGAAAATATTTTTGCTTCTGGTCAGAATTGGCACTTTGTGAAACAAGTATATTTTTCCTTG
Organism: Elymus sibiricus; assembly: GCA_039707655.1. NCBI lineage: Eukaryota > Viridiplantae > Streptophyta > Magnoliopsida > Poales > Poaceae > Elymus > Elymus sibiricus. Next base: position 292,952,835 of record CM077676.1, read on the forward strand.
ATCTGTTGGAGCTGAAATTTTTACCAAATGACTACCCTCCTAAGAGATGCTTAACCCCCTAATTTCAGACCTTAAATCCTAGCCGTTTGTCCCCAGCAATTGTCCCAAGTTTCTGTCCAGAAACTTTGCATCAAGCTCAAGTCTTGTCCAGTGAGCCAGATGGCAAACCAAGCGCATATCTAGGCACTATGTTGAAGGGACTTCACATTTGACATGATCTGGCATCGACTAAAGCACCGCGTGTGCCAGTGCATGCGGTGACTACGTGTGTGCATGGGGTTTGGCATGCGCTCGCCGCGCTCTGTGCATCGGGTCCCTCTGCCGCTGCCCGTTCGCCCTCCTCTCGCCACCGCAGCATGTCCCCGCCTCTCAGCAGCCTCCCGCACGCCACCTAGCCTCTCCCTGTTCCTCCCCGACGCCGGCAAGCAGCTTGCCAGAAGCAGCCGAAGCACTAGCGGGCGGAACAGTGCGCACGTGCGCGCCGTTTGCCTCGCGTAGTGCGCCGCACTGTGTCCGCGTGTGTGCACCGCGTTGCTGTGCTCCACTACTTCATCTCCACGTCGCGCCCGAGCTCCTCCCTCTCTCATTTCTTCTGTAGCTCGTCGCCGGCGGAGTCTAGTGCGCAGCCACCTCGCCATCTATAAATAGAACCTCTCCCGAGCCCCTCTAGGCATCGCTCGCACCTCCACTGGCCACAAATCGCCCCCCAGCAAGCGCGGCAAGGCCGGGAGGGCCTCCTGCCGCCGATCATCACCGGAGTCCACCGCGGATCCACCTTGATCGTTCACTCGTTCCAGTCGTCCCCAGCTCTGTCCTCTGCTCCCATCGAGGTCGTGGTGATCTCCTGAGCACGACGGTATCGTTGGTTCGTCAGATCGTCACCGGAATCGCCGTATCCGACAAGCTCTGCCGCCGCCGTCTCTGGAGAAGAATGTTCTGACGCCGTCCGTCCACCCCCGTTGTCATTTCGGGTACGCCCGTGCTCGTCTCAATGCGCTGGACCCATCCCCCTCCTCTCCGGCGGTCGCCGAGGTCTCCTCGCCGGAGAACCACCGGCGACAGCGCCGCCTCCCCTGTTTCCCTCGCTCTCTCCTTTTAACCCCGACAGGGGGTCCCACCTATAAGCCTCTCTCTCTCTCCGGAACCGTTTTCTATGTGGAAGCGTATTATGAGAATACGCCTTCGACGTGGCCCTCTCTGGGATTTCTGAAAAATTCATTTAACTTCATATTTTGACCCTAACTTTGACCAGCTCTAATTTCTATTATATAAGTCCAAATGAGTTGATTCTTTTTGCTACTGTTTTGTTTTGAGCTAAAGTTTCTGTATGCCAAATTTCAGAATTTTCCTTGCTGTTTGCAATTTCTAGTGAAATAAAATGCTTTATGTGACATTCTCTTTTTGCATTTAAAATATTTTCAGAAGCTCCTAGTTGCGTTGGAGAAGACCAGGAGTATTGTGACACTCCTCTGAACCAAGGCAAGCCACAACATTCATATGCAAGGATGGCATTGCAATGACAATGGTTTATTTGAATTAAATTCATCATATGATTCACTATTAAAATGATTTACTATAGATAACTCATTGCATTGTAGTTGTTTCATGTCATTTTAATGTTATGTAGTAGAGAAGATGTTTCTTGCTAAGTGTGCAGTAGAGATCATGTCATATACTCTCATGGTAACATGATGCATTTGTTACTCATGATCTTGACCCGTGCATCCATTCTCATACTATGGCTCAGATCATTTTATTTCAAGTTAAACCTGAAGATAATTCAACTTGAACATACTGTTGATCGAGTCATGGTGCCACCGAATCGAGCTCACCAGTGCAACCACACTTGCCTGGATGGGGAGGCCCTAATTCGGTCTATTGTCATGCCTCTCGCTGGTGCCTCCTACAAGGGAAGGTTGTGCACTTGCACTACCCTGGCCCGGTAGGCAGTCATAACCTTGTGTGCCCGAGTTTTACGGTACCGATGTCCCCGTTTGGGATGACTTGTTTTGTTTGGCCACGACGGTGGCAGCCACAGAGGTGGCGGATGTCACGAGTTGACATCGGGGCCACCCATGACATAGCCCAAAGGGGAGTTTGTCGGAGTGGCCGGGAGAGTGTCATGCAATAGATTGATTTTGTCGGAATATCATTGGTCCACCCAAATGGGAGCACGAGGCCATGAGTTCCGTGGTGTGGGTACAGTGTACTAACCTCTGCAGAGTGTATAATCTATCGATAGCCGCGTCCTCGGATATGGACACAGTTCATAGTAGGTCACACCGTGGGTCAACAGAAGTAAATAACGGGCACACTAAGAACCACATGATGGCACATGCAGAAGTTGGTGATCGGGTGAGGATCACCATGGTAAGATGTTGACAGTGGTTACGAGGTAACCCCGAGATGGTAAGTTGGTCCAAGGGACCATGGCATAATTTCTCGCACACTTCATGACTGGTAGTATCATGATCATGTTCATGCATTAAGCTTGCTAAGTGCCTTGTTATTGTTTGTCATATTTTCTTTGTTTGCTGTAAGCTTGTGAGTACATTCAAAGTAATCACCTGGATTATCATGCCAGATGCAGGAGAAGACGTGCAAGGCGTCGATGTCGAGCAGTATGTCGCGATCTAGGCCGTGTCCCAGCAGTGTCCCTGTGGAATGGAGTTCTGCTACATCGTCGTTCCGCTGCCGCGTAGTAGTTCCCTTTATCATCGAGGCCCCTGAGATGTCTACTAAATAATGTACATAAGTGCAGCCGCACCGTATGTGCCGCTTGGCCTCGGTTATCTTGTAATATTTGAACCTATATATCCGCTAGAGATCAATAAAGCGGTTATTTTCTGTACCAAGTTGTTGTGTATTGCCAGAAGACTTGATCTCTGGGCTGGCAATGCAAGGTAAACCAGTTGCTCTGAGCCGGGGTGCCACATGCTTCCACCCCTATTGTGCCGCCCGCGTGAAATTTTTGTATGCAAGCTCAATGTTCTATGATGTTGTATATGATTGTGTCAACTATATAACTTTGTACTGAGCATCAGCAATGCATATGGCTGAAAGATGTATGCACGAGCATTGACCAATCAGTTTCTCTCTCTCTCACTAACAAGTGGGACCCGTTGAATTATTTCTTCGCTCGTGACAACTTTTAATTAGGTTTCACTGGACTCTTCCTTTTTTTCTTAAGTTATAATTTGAGCTCAGTGACTTTAAAAAGATGTACACAAGCCTTGTTTGGGCCATTTCAGGCGTCGTTGAATGTGGGCTGAGTAGCTACGTAAAGTTGTACTGTACTACACATGCCTTGTTCGTCGAACATCAACATTGCAACTGGGCCGAAAGACGCGTGCCAGCCCAGGTTTTGTTTTGTCCTAAAATAAGCGCAGCCCAGCCTATATATTTTTAAGAAAATGCACAACTCAGTTCTATTTTTATATAATATATAACAATACAAAGCCGAACTTATGTTTTTTTAATAAAATTCCTAGATCAGTATTAATTTTTTTATAAGAAATGCTCTGTCCAGACCAACATTGTTTTTTCATCCATCCCAGAAAATGGGTCTATTCCTACTAAAAGCAAATGGGTTGTAAATTATCAGAAATAATAAATGGGTGCATGTCCGCAATATTATTTTTTCACCCAGCCCAGTAAATAGGTGTATTCAAAAAAATAATCAAATGCGCTGTAAATTCTCAGAAATAGTAAATCAACTATTATTTTTTAACCCTGCCCAGGAAATAGATGTATTGGAAAACAAAATCAAATGGGTTGTAAAACCTAAATAAATGGGATGCATGTCCGCCACAGCTTTCGAAGCTGACTTTGTTGGCCCACTAGGACGAAGCCTGTGCAAGGCGTTGTCCATTTAGTCAACAAAATGATTTAATGGTCAAAAGTTAACAAACTATTCTGATAACCATAGCCGTTTTATTGACATCTGACGGCCGTCCTGCTTCTTCAATCTCTGATCTTGTTGCTCCAGCTGCCAAAACCAGCGCCGGCGGGAGCGCCTACTTCTGCCTCCCATGGCCGGCTGTGCTGCCGCGCGGGCCTCGCCGCCCCATCCTACTCCCACCGATGGCTAGGTCATACCTGTACTCACCCACACCTTCTGTTATTCTCTGGTGATGGCAGCCTCAGTCTGCAGCTGAACCAGTCAACCCTCGTACTCCCCTCCGCCGGAGGCTCCCATGCCCCGTCTTCCACGACTCCAGGTCGTTCCCATCCTAGGCCTCGCCGTCGTCCACCGCCGTGGTGCGCTCGACGATGTGTGGTAAACGTGGTCAACAACGAGAGCCATCGGAAGAGGACTGTACAAGGAGAGTGATGGTGTCCTGGACTAGGGGGTACTCATCACGTCGTATCCCAACCAGGTGGATTGGGCCAAGGACCCCCCATGGCGGTTCACTCATGGGCCACTTCGGGCAGCCCATGACGCGTACAAGGAAGACTCCACAAGACTTGGCGCACAAGACGAGGACTCTTCCAAAACCCTAGGCCTCCGGTGCATTATATAAACTGAGGCCAGACTAGTCGGTAGATCATCTCATATTCATTAGAACAATCTCGTGGTAGATACATGTACTCTGTACTACCCCCCATATGAATATAATCAAAAGCAGGACATAGGGTATTATCTCTTCGAGAGAGCCCGAACCTGGGTAAAATCCTGTGTCCATGTTACCATCGCCCCAAGACGCCTAGTTTAGGACCCCCTACCTTGAGATATGCCGGATTTAGAATCAACACTGGTGCTTTCATTGAGAGCCTGCTGGGTGATCGTCGCGGTTCGATGGGATCTTCGTTCGACGCCAAATCAGGAGTTATACTTTCAGTATAGTTCGTTTTGTATAGATCAATTTGTTCGCAAATTATTTTCATCGCCGTGTGTGATTTCTTTTCATAGATCGGTTTTGCTCTCGCCTAAAAATTGGGATCAGATGGTATTCTTGTTTTGTGCATCATCGGACGACCCGATCTCCACTCCACGCGTGGCGCCTTGAGGCAGCCCTTCGGCAGGTACACGCCGGGCCAAGGCCAGCGGCCGCCACGCGCCTTCTTTTTTGCCCGCTGTTCGGCGTAGGTTCAAGTGGAGATTGAGCTGTACTTGGAGATCAAGATCAACCATAGCACGTGTTGCTGGTTCTGGGGAAATCAATTTCTGTTCGGCATGTAAACCGACCAGGAAGTCAAATCTGGCGCACGCACTCTGCGGCTGCAGCTTCATCTGGACAAATCTCAATGCCTTTCTTTCTCTTAAAAAGCACTGTGTGCACCAGAAGATCACCAGGGAGATGTGATCCTTTCTCTTTTCTTTATTCATTATTTAATTATACATGGAGGTAGTCTGCGCTTTTGACTAGTGGTTTGTTTTGCATCTACTTTTCATGTATCACAATTAATGGTCTACACCTCTTACGTACTAGCATGTGTATGATCAAAAGTGTGCTAATTATTTCACAATTTGGAGACTGGATTCTTATCAGCAGATAGACGGACACTGCCGGCGCGACACGGTCTACGCCGTATATTGAAACTTCGTCACGGCATTGGCGTAACGCCTCGAAACCGTCGTCCCTCGAACTCTGACCAACGTCGACGCCTCCGCATTGCTGATCCGACCTCAACGCACAGGCTATATTCCTTGAATCATTTACTTCGCGTAAGTTAATTGTGTAAAGAGATCTTTTACTTTGGTTTTGCACTGTCTTATGTGTGCAGATAAATAAAAAATGACCGAGCTATGTCGCCATCTCGGCCAGCCGACCAAGGGTTCGGATAATCGAGGCAAACCAGCGCCCCACGGACCGCGAGGTCAGGCACGCCGGTATCACCGTGTCATTGCTTCATCAAGCCGACGTCCAATACGCCGACCTGCTCCATCACGTCAGCAGACATGGGGGATCCGTGCCCCCTTACCGACCTGCTTCGACACCTCGGTCGGGCCGGGGGCTTCGCCATCGCTTCATTGACCTACTCCGGCATCACCCTGCCGACCTACTCTGTCTCCTCGGCTGGACCAGGGGCTTTGCCTCGGCACATGGGCAGTGTAGTGCTGCCACTTCATCAGCTGAGCTCTTCGCTCGGCCACCTCGACCCACCGCAAGCTCGGACTACGTCATCAACACCGAGCACATTAACCAGCTAAGTCGCTTTCATGCTCAACTTTTTTCAATTTTCAATTTTTTGTTTGGTTCAACCAAGCGTTATATTTTTGTGTCAGGCAAAAATTCTATTTTTAAAAAACTTAGTTTGTTAAAAACGCTATTTGTTAAAAACAACTTCCTTGAACCAGGTTAACTGGGGGCTTTTAAATTCATATGTGTCGTTCTATAATATAAGTGTTTTCTTCTTAGTCATTGCAAAGTCTTTTTCTACTACTCCCTTTTCTGATGCGAGTGTGTGATCAATAGCCGGATAGCCTGTATTCTCTCTAAAGGCGCACGAGTTTAGTTCGCTAAACTGGCCTGAGAAGCACTCTGCCTTCGGGATAGGAGGTTGAAGTCGAAGGCTGACCCACTTGAAGTATGGAGATCGGATGTATCATGTTAAAGCACAACGGAAGCACAAATTAGTTTCAAAACCAATTTTGGATTGGCACCAAAACACTTGATCTAATTTAGATGTAAAGTTTTTATGTGAACTTTTTGGTTTTACAAGCTTATGGCACTTTTAACCTATTTGTGTGTCTCCGGCATAACTCTTGCAGGGCAACGACAGACGCCTTTAAAGCATCGGCAATATCAACGGGGGCTGCAGCTAGAGCCGAACCCACCAAAAGGCAAGGTACTCCATGGAGTCCTCGGCAAAACGTTCTCGGATATTGCTTTATATGCATCAGTTTCAAATTGTGTCTTTGGTCAATAGTTGGGTTGCCCAGCTCCTGTGCTTACTTCTTACATTCCCGATTGTTCGGCTAAGGGTAAAGGGAGAACCACTGCGAACGTACTTCCAGTTTAACTGGTCAAGTGCCTCAGTGGAGAAAGCCGAAAACTGACTGTCACAATAAGCGTAAACTGGTCAGCGATCCGATGACTGTGTTAAACTATAGATCGATAGAGGTAACCCCGTGTTAAACGATGGGCCTTTCATAAAATTGGCCGAAGTGTTAATGGCTTGACCTCGGCTGACGCCGAACACTAACCGGGGGCTAGTAACTAGCCTTCCCAATTTAAGCTCTTATGACTAAGTGAAAGTTATAAAGCCTGGATATCTGATTGCCTCGTTTCCACTAACACAACCACCTCTGGGCACCGAGACATCGGCTAAGGGTTGTCTTGTTAGTATGGAAACACCCTGCGTAGCATCTACAAAGGGGTGGAAGCCGATGATGGGCCACTTTTAGATTACAAACAGTCGCAACAGAGTCAAAATAACATATAGCATAAAGCGTTTGTATTCAATATACAAGCGCTGCCTTCCGCCATCATCGTTATAAAGCCATAAATATGCATCAATTTCACTTAAGATTTTGGCAAGCTGGGTTGCCTGGCTCCTGTACTTACCCCCTACGTTCTCGATTGTTCGGCTAGGGGGTAAAGGGAGCACCTCTGTGATTGTTATTACCGGGTCATACGGGTTTGTACCTCAGATGGGTAGAGCCAAAAGCTAGCTGTCTTAAGAATATGATTGGTCGGCAACGACGGAAGTGAAAATTTCGGTTCATTAAGACCACAGAGTTCGGGAACTTTCCCTAAACTAAATCCTCAATATTTTCCTCCCACATTGATCGGAAGTGAGGTTTCATGATCATGGTCAACATGACAACCTGGGAAAAGGAACTTATAAAGGAACTGTTTTTCCCAGAAGATGTTTCTTACGTTAATAGTAATATAACATATCTCTCCGCGTACCATTGTTTATAAAACCGTATGGCCAGATTGCCTTGTTTTCCATAAATCTTTGCCCTTATAAAGGCTTTATAAAGTAGGAAAACACTCCTTGGCTACTAGCCGAGGAGGTTGAAGCCGATGGTCGGTCAACAATGTTTTGTACAATGCGGATTTGAGCGTTAATGATATAAAGTACTTGGATACATAGAATCATTGCAAATAAATTGTGATTAAAGTCAATTCACTCCAGCCCATCTATTAAAGAGTCAAGGGCACGGTCTCGCTGAGACAACCGAGCAGCTGACATAGCGCTCTCATAATTCCCGTTGGCTTTGATTTCCTTTTCCATCAAACCCCTTGATGTCAACCTCGGCAAGCTTGGCTTTCACTAGCTCCAACTCCTTTAAGAGATCTTTATTCTTTTGCCGAGGAGTCTGTGTCAAACTTAACAAATTTTGTGTCAAACACAGGTCAATCCTTACTTCAGCCACCCATGGCCAAATTAAGGCTCGGGGGCTACAGGGCTTCGCGCTTCTCAAATTACAAGCCATTGAAGGGGTACATCGATCCCCTGATCTGGTGTTCCCCCCCGACCAGTGGCTCGGGGGCTACTGCATTGACAATTCAATGCAGAAAATTTAAGTGCAAAATAGTTTCCAAGGATATTACGATCCTCAGGTTGGTCAGCCGCACCCAACCTAAGTCTCGAGAACTGCTGCACACCGTGTTTTCGTTCCTAAGTATGCTGCCTCGGGCCTATTTCGTGAATCGACCTGAGTCTCAGGGGCTACTGGGATCAGCGGTTTTATGTTTTCCGTCAGGTGCATCTCGGATTTTAGGCCAATACACACCTTGAGGGCTACTGGCTATACATCTCGGCAGAGAATAAATTGCACCAACCAAAAAATTCCCAAAAAATCAGCCCACGGCCGAGGTGGTACACCACCTCGGCAGCAGTCCGTCGTTAAGCTCGACTGCAAGTGGCTGGCTCTATAGAGGACTTTTTTGGCATTAAACTTGGTTGAAATCCTTCAAACTTTTTTCAGATCGAGGTAATCTATGACACCTCAGATGCCGATCGGTGTTAGAGCTCGGTTGCAAAAAGATACCTCGAATGCAGTCCGGCGTTCGAGCTCGGTTGCAAGAGGACACCGCTGCACGGGGAAAAACTTTGAACCCGAGGTGTGGCCTAAAAAATGACACGACATTGATAAAGGCCAAGAACCTAAAGGGGCTCCTCGGATTCCCGACGTGTGAACTCTTCAGATACACCTCGGCGATCCTCGAGATCAGAGATGCGAATATCTGTTGAACCAGCTTTCAAGACCGGCGACCGAAGATGAAGAACAGTTCGGAAGAACCGAGGAGCGTCCCCAACTTGAACACCGGTTCAGGGGGCTACTGATGGTGTCTTGGACTAGGGGGTACTCATCACGTCGTATCCCGACCAGGTGGATCGGGCCGAGGACCCCCCATGGCGGTTCACTCATGGGCCACTTCGGGCAGCCCATGACGCGTACAAGGAAGACTCCACAAGACTTGGCGCACAAGACGAGGACTCTTCCAAAACCCTAGGCCTCCGGTGCATTATATAAACCGAGGCCAGGCTAGTCGATAGATCATCTCATATTCATTAGAACAATCTCGTGGTAGATACATGTACTCTGTACTACCCCCCATATGAATATAATCAAAAGCAGGACGTAGGGTATTATCTCTTCGAGAGAGCCCGAACCTGGGTAAAATCCTGTGTCCATGTTACCATCGCCCCAAGACGCCTAGTTTAGGACCCCTACCTCGAGATATGCCAGATTTAGAACCGACAGAGAGGCTGACAGCTGGGAACCACCAGCTACATCTTCGCAAGCAAGGAAGTGCCTCCTTATTACGCGCAAAAAAATGATCCCCCCTGACAGCTAGGACCCACTAGCTCCATCTTCGCACGCAAGGAAGTGCCTCCTTATTACGCGAGAAAAAAGCTTCCTCCCCCTAATAGCTGGGACCCACCAGTTACATCTTTGCACGCAAGGAAGTGCCTCCTTATTACGCGCAAAAAAAAGATTCCTCCCCCTGACAGCTGGGACACACCAGCTATATATTTGCACGCAAGGAAGTACCTCCTTATCCCCCTGACAGTTGGGACCCACCAGGTCGAAGCGTACGTAGCATTATCTATTTGGTCGCAAACGTGCACGTACATACTGGTCGATTGGTCTCTCGACCACGATGAACCGTGGCCGTGTAAGGAGCGGCACGTGTCGTAGTAGAGCCCCCTACATAGCAGTTCAGGCAGTCCCGTCTAAATCGTGTACACGTACGTAGAGCCACGCTGCAAAAAATACGGCCACGTACGTACATATGGGCGGGGTTTCGAAAGCGTACTCGTGCATGCGTACAACCAGGGCATGTGTACATGGAGAGGCGGCGGTGGGGATACACAGCAATGGCCTCCTGTTCATCGACAGCCAACTGGCTGGGTTGGAATGGAGAAACAACGTCGTGTTCATCGGGAGGCAACCGACTGGGTCAGAATGCATCCTGTTCATCGGGAGCCAACCGGCTTGGACGGAATAGGCAAAACGGGGTCCTGTTCATCGGGAGGGGTCTGGCGTACCGCAAAACGGAGGAAACGGACTTTTGTTCACCTGCCTACAGTCGAAACGGGGTCATGTTCATCGGGAGGGGTCTGGTGTGCCGCAAAACGGATGAAACAGACTTCTCTTCGACCGCTTATGGTCAAAACGGGGTCCTGTTCATCGGGAGGGGTCTGGCGTACCGCAAAACGGAGGAACGGACTTCTATTCAACCACCTACGATTGAAACTGGGTCCTGTTCATCGGGAGGGGTCTGGCATACCGCAAAATGGAGGAAATGGACTTCTCTCCAACCGCCTACGGTCGAAACGAGGGTCTTGTTCATTGGGAGGGTTGTGGCATACCGCAAAACGGGACTCCACGGGCTACTATTCATCACCGTCGACTTCCAACCGCACACCTCCACGGGCTACTGTTCATCCGCAATTGCCTACGGCCTCCACGGGCTCCTGTTCATCCACCCCAACTGGCTAGGATGTGGCATACCGCGGCACGGCCTCCTCGATCGATCGGGGTCCTGTTCATCCAGCGCCAACCACCTTCACACGGCCAGGGTATTGTTCATCCACGGCCAACCCACCGGCTGGGGTGGGGCGTACGAGCGGGCGAAGGCAATGGGAACTGTTCATCCATAGCCAACCAACCGGCTAGGTCAACTCACCATGTTTCGCGCAAGGGCTCGATCGATGCAAGTCTCGACTCGTTCTACTTATCACGCGCGTGGCAGCAGCGAGCACTGTTCATCAAGAGGCAACACAACCAGCTACGTCTCGCACGTACGGGGGCTCAATTGGCTTCAGTAAGCAGCGAAGGGATCGATCAGGTTCAGTTAGCAGCGAAGAGGGATCGATCGAGAGTTAGCAGCGAAGGAATCGCTCGGGTTTAGTACGTAGTGCGAGGGATCGATTGCTCGTGTTCAGTACGTAGTGCAAGGGCGATCGATCGCTCTGGTTCAGTAAGCGAACACCTCGCTCAGGTTCAGTTAGCGAACGCCTCGCACACACGCGCGTGTACGAGAGAAACGCGCAAACCACACTGCATCGCTCGGCCCGAAGCACCCACCGTAACCGGGAACTCCCCAAAAATTTCCTCGCCCTCACTTCTACCATGATTTTTTACGTCATGGATGGCCCAAAGAATGTCATGCAGGGGCATCTCCGGTCCGCCCAGGACAAAAAGCCCATTTTCTGTCATAATTTTTTGTCATAGAAGTAGGAGCCCACCACATCTATGATGATACGTGTTTTTGTCACAATTATCGTCATAGAAATGTCATAAACATGACAGAAAAAGTTTTCATTTGGGCCATAGTGTCATGGAAGTGTCTTTTTTGTTGTTGTGGATGGTGGCTATGGAGATGGAAATGGCCGTGGCTAGGGTTGATGGACATGGGTGAAGATGAGTCTGTTCTGGCTTCGCTCCCAGACGTTCTGTTAACATTTTGACCTTGTCTCCTTTATAAAAGTTGTTCAGGAGGACGAGAGGCCTCAGTTTCCATGCCATATGACCGCTCATGCGAGCAGTCGTGGTCGCATGGAATGCCGTCTTTCGGGTTGTTTCTTCTGGTGCGCCTCCTGCTGATTTCTTCTATCTCCTCCTTCACTCCTTTCCATGTTCTCACTTGATTTCTACCATTTTAGCCCATTTCATGTGGGAACACATTAAGAGAGGATTTGTGGAATCCTTTGCATTCATTAGTCATTAGTAGAAATATCGGAGCGAATATCTCAGTTTAATTGAAATATCTCGGTTTAAACAAAGGGTAAATGAGTGTAAAAATATCACTCATCATGGTGCTGTCAAGCCTCCAGTGGTGTTTGACTGCATCGGCGCTGGTATCTACTATGATGCGAGAGAACTCTAGGGCATAGATTTGACATCCCACCCGAGTTGTAGATCATGAGCTTGATGCTCGTATGGCGAGGTTGTTGACACGTGTTTCCGGTTTACCCGAGGTGTCGCCTCTACTGGGTTTTTTCTCCACCGACCCCCATGGAATTTTTAGGGCAAAATTATGAACCCGAGGAACATAGTCCTCGGTTATGTGGTGGGGGAAGTGGAGCGCGTACCCCTATTTAGGTTCACTGTCAACTGCTTTCATGGTAGTGTCCATATAATCCGTATGGGGTGTCCGACGTACGCCGGAGTCATTGTTGGATCGGCCATGGACTGGCTTTGGATGCTCGGTAGGGTCTCAGCTGGTTAATCCATCTCAGGCTTTAGATGCTTCCTCGGCAGCCTGAACATGATGAGTGTTATTTTTTACATTCCTCTAACCTGAGTTTAGACCGATACATTTCATGAAAACCGATATATTTGCTCCGGTATTGCCACTAATGACTAATGAATGCATAGGAATCCAAATATACTATCTTTATTTTGTTTCCATATGAAATGGGCTATTTATGGATGAAATCAAGTCAGAACAAGGAAAGGAGTAAAGAGGAGATAAAGGAAATCAAGTGGGTGGCGCAGCAGAAGCTCTAGAGCAAAAGACGGTGTTCGATGGAACCGCGCCCGCTCGCATGATCGGTCGTATGGCATAGAAACTGATGCTCCTCGTTCACCTGAACATACTTTATAAAGGGGTCGACGCCGAAACGTTAACAGAAGAGCCGTAGAATTGCAAAACAGAGCAATCATCATCATCCCCATCACCATAAACCCTAGCCGCCGCCATTTCCCATCTCCGTAGCCACCACCTTCATCTCCACCATAGTTCTCTTCCATCTAGTCATACTTGTAATAGTGTAACACGACATCCATTGTAAGACATATTATCAATCAATCTACCTTCATGATGTGTTCTTCGTCTGATCTGATCTCCATGTGTGAGTACTCCGGTAAGGTATGGGATGAGGCAAGAGCCTTGCAACGCAATGTATTTGTTGGAGGGATCAATGGAAGTGCTTTGAATTAACTCCCCGTATGTGTGAAATAAAAAATTTCCGTACTTGTCACTTGTCTCGTTCGCGTTCTTCATCCCTGTAGGTACCCAGGAACTTGGAGAATGGGCCATGGAGAGGCTAAGGGTAGGGAGACCGTGAGGTGTTATTCTGAACACCAGTGACAGAAAGGTTTAGTACGGTAACACGGATCCTGTCTCTGGGGATTCAAGAGGTGTAGTCATTAAACGCCAAATGCTTTTGTCTAATTATTGCAATCTAATTATCAAGGAAACCCCACGAGACGCATAGGGCCTTCTGTTGGACAACTGACTCTTGATGCAGGACGCGTGCCGGTCAAGATGTAATTTGGACACATCCCCCACTTCAGTTCATAAGAAGCACATCTCGATGGGTGACTTCCAGCACACAAATTAAGATCATATTTGGTCCCTTCAAAAAATATATGGTTGTAAGCATTAATACCTCATACCTATTTTTATTACAAGTGTTTGCAGTGTCAGGTTTGATTTACGTTTCATTCGAAAGCTAGAATTAATTCTTTTACAAAAGCTTGTTTTAGACCTTAGCTTAAAGGGCACCGTCCTCCCATGGGTTCGATAACTCAGGTTCACCTCTGGGGAAAAAGGTGAGAATCCTTTCTGCTCCATTTCTGGATCACCAAAGGTAGTAATCAAGACCTTTTTCTAGCGCCGTTGTCGGGGAGGCTTTGTGTGCCTAACCTTTGTGTTTAGAGTTTTTGTTAAAGTTTTGTTTCAATTTTTGTTTTTCTTTTGTTGCAAGTCTTGTCCGTAGAAACCCCAAAAATATTATCATGGCTCATAATCTTGGAAGTTTTGCTAGTCCTAGCAATAACTTTATGCGTGAACCAATAACACAACCTGATGTTGCTGTCGCTGAGTATGAGAGAAAACTGAACCTAGTATCTATGATTCAACATGACCAATTTGGAGGCTCTGCTTCTGAAGATGTCGGCATGCACTTGCATAATTTTAGTGAATTGTGCAACATGACACGCATTAGAGATTATGATCCTAATGCTTTGAAGTTGGGTCTATTTCATTTCTCCTTGAGAGGAAGAGCAAAAGAATGGCTTCTAGCTTTACCTAGAGGCAATATAACTTCTTGGGTTGATTGTTGCAGCAAGTTTTTATCTAAGTCTTACCCACCTGCAAAAATTATGCAACTTCATTCACAGATAACAAGTTTTAAGCAGGAAGATCGTGAGCCACTAGCGCTTGCGTGGGATCGCATGAAGGAAGCTATAAGGAATTGTACTAACCATGGAATGGAAGACTGGTTAATCCTTCATATGTTTTATAATGCTTTAAATCCTATGTCAAAAACTATGCCAGATACTGCCGCAAGAGGAACTATTATGGGTAAGCCCATAGATATGTTAAAAAGTTACTTGATGAGATGCAAGAAAACCATGCCAAGTGGCATGTTGAAAGAACTACCACCAAGAGAATCAATGCAGTTGAAGACAAGAATACAGAGTTGACCACTAAGTTTGATGAACTCATCTCCGTCATGAAAGGTAAAGAAGAGGTAAATGTGAATGCTATCACTGATGAAAAAGTTAATGATGTGAATTTCATTGCTAGCAATAGCTATAATCCAAAATGGAAAAATGGGTACGCTCCTAGATTACCTTATCCTAATAGTAGTGGAGCACCTAACAATTTTAATGGAGCTAGCAATAGCAATAGAATACTCTTGAAGAGACTCTGAATTTTTTTATTGCTAGTCAAAGTGAGCAGAATGACACTTTTAAAAATATCTTGAAGAACCATGATAACTTACTTTTTAAGTTGACCAGTAAGATTGTTGGACTCACTAATGATGTGCAGATTCTTGATGGAAGAACCAAGAGCATGGAAGCACAAGTGGCTAAAATTGCAGAGAGCCAAACTTTAATCCTAGCCAAGTTTGCAGGTAAACTGGAAACCAACCCGGTTGAGGATGTCAAGATGATGAGAAGTAACGAAGAAAATGCTGAAGAGCTTGATAAAAGCCATGTGCCCGAGTATACATGTACGGTTGCAGACTTCGTGAAGATGATAGCAATGAAACACCCACTACCCGACGTATCAAATGTTGAGGCATATAATGTCATTGTTGATCACGTTGTAGCCAAGGTACGTGAGTTAGATGATGAAAGAAAGAAGTTATATAGTAAGTTACCAACTAAGCAAGAGGATGCTTTTGAGCCTACTATAGAGATTGAGATTGGTTTGAATAAACTCAGCACTTTATGTGATCTAGGTGCTAGTGTTTCTACTATCTATAAGTCTGTTTATGTTAGTCTCAATCGTGGTCCTTATGCTACTAGTGAGATTAGATTGAATATGGCTAAATCCACTTTTACGCAAGCAGTAGGGATTAAGCATGGTGTTATTGTTCAAATAAATGATTGCCCTGTCATGATTGATCTTGTGATAGTTGATATGCTTGAAGATCCCATTGCTCCTATAATTCTTGGTAGACCTTTTCTAAGGAACATAAAAGAAGTGATAAATGTGTTTGAGGGAAATGTAAGATTTGACTTACCTACAAAAGATCCTTTTGTGAGACATTTCCCCAGGAAAAAGAAAATGAAGACATACACCGGAGACGACATTGTCGTCAATGCTCGGAGCTATGGTCTCGTGTAATTGCACCTAAATGATCTTCACTACGTTCGAGCTATCCGACCGAAAACAAGCGCTTCGTGGGAGGCAACCCACGTGAATAAAGTAGAAAAGTAAGTTTTGTTTTTTCAATAAAAGGAGTGTTGAAGTTTTAGTCAAGGAAGTTAAGTTTGGAAGAGTTGTTCTAATGAGGGCTTTGATTTGTGCCAAATTATTGTGTGGTGTACTGACGTTTGAATGCCTGGATATATGCCTATGTATTATGTTAGAACTAAACCAGCAGGAATTTAAGAAAAAGAGAAGTATCGAAAGAAACAGAAGAAAAGACAGCCTAACGTGCGACCAAGGAGGTCGTATGGCCAGTTGATACGTTCATTTTGCATCATGTTTTACTACTGTTATTTATAGTGTTTTTAATCAATATAACATTTTGTGAAGCAATTCTAATGCCTTTTCTCTCTTAATATGCAAGATTTACACAAAGAGGGGGATTGCCGGCAGCTGGAATTCTGGACCTGAAAAAGCTATGTCAGAGATACCTATTCTGCACATCTCCAAATGAGCTTAAATTTCACGGAGTTTTATTTTGGAATAAATAAAAAATATTGGAAGAAAGAAGTACCAGAGGGGGCCACCCAGGTGCCCACGAGGCACCAGGGCGCGCCACCCCCCCCCCCCCCCAGGCGCGCCCTGGTGGCTTGTGGGGCCCCTGGCCAGCCTCCGGTGCCCATTTTCTGGTATATAAGCCCATTTTCCCTAAAAAAATAAGGAGAAGACTTTTGGGATGGTGCGCCGCCGTCTCGAGGCGGAACTTGGGCAGGAGCACTTTTGCTCTCCGGCGGAGCGATTCCGCCGGGGATACTTCCCTCCGGGAGGGGGAAATCGGAGCCATCGACATCACCAATGATCCTCTCATCGTGGGAGGACCAATATTCATCAACATATTCAACAGCACCATCTCATCTCAAACCCTAGTTCATCTCTTGTATTCAATCTTTGTCTCAAAACCTCAGATTGGTACCTGTGGGTTGCTAGTAGTGTTGATTACATCTTGTAGTTGATGCTAGTTGGTTTATTTGGTGGAAGATTATATGTTCAGATCCAATATGCTATTCAATACCCCTCTGATCTTGAACATGAATAGTTACTTTTGTTCTTGAGGACATGGGAGAAGTCTTGTCATAAGTAATCATGTGAATTTGGTATTCGTTCGATATTTTGAGGATATGTATGTTGTTGATTCTCTTAGTGGTGTCATGTGAACGTCGACTACATGACACTTCACCATCTTTGGGCCTAAGGGAATGCATTGTGGAGTAGTAATTAGATGATGGGTTGCTAGAGTGACAGAAGCTTAAACCCTAGTTTATGCGCTATTCCGGAAGGGGCTGATTTGGATCCATATGTTTAATGCTATGGTTAGAGTTATCTTAATTATTCTTTCGTAGTTGCGGATGCTTGCGAGAGGGGGTAATCATAAGTGGGAGGCTTGTTCAAGTAAGAACAGCACCCAAGCACCGGTCCACGCACATATCAAATTATCAAAGTAGCGAATGCGAATCAAACCAACATGATGAAAGTGACTAGATGAAATTCCCATGTGTCCTCGAGAACGCTTTGCTTATTATAAGAGATTGTTCCGGCTTGTCCTTTGCTACAAAAAGGATTGGGCCACCTTGCTGCACTCTTTGTTACTATTGCTACTTGTCACTTGTTACAAATTATCTTGCTATCAAACTACTCGTTACCGATAATTTCAGTGCTTGCAGAAAATACCTTGCTGAAAACCGCTTGTCATTTCCTTTTGCTCCTCGTTGGGTTCGACACTCTTATTTATTGAAAGGACTACGATTGATCCCCTATACTTGTGGGTCATCAAGACTCTTTGCTGGCACCGTTGCCGGGGAGTGAAGCGCCTTTGGTGAGTGGAATTTGGTAAGGAAACATTTATATTACGTGCTGAAATTTACTGTCACTTGTCACTATTGAAAGTAATCCTTTGAGGGGTTTGTTCGGGGTATCTTCACCTCGACCGGAAGTACCAATAGTTGCTCCTCAACCTACTGCACCTACTGAAAATATTTATTATGAGATTCCTTCGGGTATGACAGAGAAACTGCTAGCTAATCCTTATGCAGGAGATGGAACGGTACATCCTGATATGCACTTGATCTATGTGGATGAAATTTGTGGATTGTTTAAGCTTGCAGGTTTATCCAGAGATGGAGTTAAGAAGAAAGTATTCCCTTTATCTTTGGAGGGAAAGGCATTGACATGGCATAGGCTATGTGATGATACTGATACATGGGACTGGAACCGATTGAAACTAGTATTCCACCAGAAATTTTATCCTATGCATTTGGTTTATCGTGATCGGAATTACATATATAATTTTTGGCCTCGTGAAGGAGAAAGCATCGCTCAAGCTTGGGCGAGGCTTAAGTACATGATGTACACATGCCCCAACCATGATCTCTCAAGAGAAATTATCTTACAGAATTTTTATGCTTGGCTTTCTCATGATGATCAAACCATGCTCGATTCTTCTTCGACTGACTCCTTTATGAAGAAAACTATTGAATTCAGATGGGATCTTCTGGAAAAAATTAAATGCAACTCTGAAGATTGGGAACTCGACAAAGGTAATGAGTCAGGTGTAATACTTGAGTTTGATTGTGTTAAATCTTTTATGGATACCGATGCTTTTCGTAAGTTTAGCACTAAATATAGACTTGACTCTGAGATAGTAGCTTCCTTTTGTGAATCATTTGCTACTCATGTTGATCTCCCTAAGGAGAAGTGGTTTAAATATCATCCCCCTGTTAAAGAAAAGATTGAGGAACCCGTTAGTGTTAAAGAAGAAACAATTGTTTACCATGGTTATCCAGTTGTGCCAACTGCTTATATTGAGAAACCACCTTTTCCTGTTAGGATTAAGGAACATGCTAAAGTTTCAACTGTGGTTAACAAAAGTAATATTAGAGCACCTAGACCCTCTGAACAAATTAAAGTTGAACCTAATGTTGCTATGGTTAAATATCTCTTGGTCGATAATATAGATGGGCATGTTATTTACTTCTGTGATGAAGCAGCTAGAATTGCTAAACCAGACCCTAAAGATAAAAACAGACCCATTGTAGGCATGCCTGTTGTCTCTGTTAAAATAGGAGATCATTGTTATCATGGCTAATATGATTTGGGTGCTAGTGTGAGTGCTATTCCGTTTACCATATATCAAGAAATTATGAATGATATTGCACCTATTGAAATAGAGGACATTGATGTTACTATTAAGCTTGCAAATAGAGATACCATTACACCGCTTGGGATCGTTAGAGATGTTGAAGTCTTGTGTGGAAAAATAAAATACCCTACTGATTTTCTAGTCCTCGGTTCTCCACAAGATGATTTTTGTCCCATTATATTTGGTAGACTTTTCTTGAACACTGTTAATGCCAAGATTGATTGCGCTAAAGAAACTGTTAGTGTTAATTTTGGTGGTATGTCTCATGAGTTTAATTTCTCCAAGTTTCGTCGACAACCTCATGATAAAGAATTGCCTAGTAAAGATGAAATTATTGGTCTTGCTTCTATTGCCGTACCTCCTACTGATCCGTTAGAACAATATTTGCAAGACCATGAAAATGATATGCATATGAATGAAAGAAATGAAATAGATAAGATGTTCTTTGATCAACCACCTATCCTTAAACACAATTTGCCTGTTGAAACTCTTGGAGGCCCTCCTCCACCTAAGGGTGACCATGTATTTGAATTGAAGCAATTGCCTGACACATTGAAATATGCTTTTCTTGATGAAAAGAAGACATATCCTGTTATTATTAGTGCTAACCTTTCAGAGCATGAATAAAAGAGATTACTAAAAACTCTGAGGAAGCACCGCGCTGCTATTGGATATATTCTTGATAATCTTAAGGGCATTAGTCCCACTCTATGTCAGCACAAAATTAATATGGAGCCTGATGCTAAACCAGTTGTCGACCACCAACGACGATTAAATCCTAAGATGAAAGAGGTGGTAAGAACCAAAATGTTAAAGCTTCTGGAAGCAGGTATAATCTATCCCATAGCTGATAGTAGATGGGTAAGTCCCGTTCATTGTGTCCCTAAGAAAGGAGGTATTACCGTTGTTCCTAATGATAAAAATGAACTCATTCCACAAAGAATTGTAACTGGTTATAGGATGGTAATTGATTTTAGAAAATTAAACAAAGCCACTAGAAAAGATCATTACCCCTTACCTTTTATTGATCAAATGTTAGAAAGATTGTCTAAGCATACACACTTTTGCTTTCTTGATGGATATTCTAGTTTCTCTCAAATACCTGTATCACCAGCCGATCAAGAGAAAACCACCTTTACTTGTCCTTTTGGAACTTATGCTTATAGACGTATGCCTTTTGGTTTATGCAATGCACCTGCTACCTTTCAAAGATGTATGACTGCTATATTCTCTGACTTTTGTGAAAAGATTGTTGAGGTTTTCATGGATGATTTTTCCATTTACGGAACTTCTTTTGATGATTGCTTAAGCAACCTTGATCGAGTTTTGCAGAGATGTGAAGAAACTAACCTTGTCTTGAATTGGGAGAAGTGCCACTTTATGGTGAATGAAGGTATTGTCTTGGGGCATAAAATTTCTGAAAGAGGTATTGAAGTTGATAAAGCTAAGGTTGATGCTATTGAGAAAATGCCATGTCCTAAAGATATTAAAGGTATAAGATGTTTCCTTGGTCATGCTGGTTTCTATAGGAGATTTATTAAAGACTTCTCTAAAATTTCTAGGCCTCTTACCAATCTCTTGCAAAAAGATGTTCCATTTGTTTTTGATGATGATTGTGTAGATGCCTTTGAAACACTTAAGAAAGCCTTAACCACTACACCTATTGTTCAACCACCTGATCGGAACTTGCCTTTTGAAATTATGTGTGATGCTAGTGATTATGCTGTTGGTGCGGTTCTAGGACAGAGAGTTGATAAGAAATTAAATATTATCCATTATGCTAGTAAAACTCTAGACAGTGCCCAAAGAAATTATGCTACTACTGAGAAAGAATTTCTAGTAGTTGTGTTTGCATGTGATAAATTCAGATCTTACATAGTTGATTCTAAAGTAACTGTTCACACCGATCATGCTGCTATTAAATATCTTATGGAAAAGAAAGATGCTAAACCTAGACTCATTATGTGGGTTCTATTGCTACAAGAATTTGACTTGCATATTATTGATAGAAAGGGATCTGAGAATTCCGTAGCAGATAATTTGTTTAGAATGGAAAATGTTCTTGATGACCCACTCCCAATTAATGATGATTTTCCTGATGAATAATTAGCTGTCATAAATGCATCTCGTAACACTCCTTGGTATGCAGACTATGCTAATTATATTGTTGCTAAATTTATACCACCTAGTTTCACATACCAACAAAAGAAAAAGTTCTTCTTTGATTTAAGACATTACTTCTGGGATGACCCACATCTTTATAAAGAAGGAGTAGATGGTATTATTAGACGTTGTATACCTGAGCATGAACAGGAACAAATCCTACGGAAGTGTCATTCCGAGGCTTACGGAGGACACCATGCGGGAGACAGAACTGCACATAAGGTATTACAATCTGGTTTTTATTGGCCTACTCTTTTCAAGGATGCTTGTAAGTTTGTCTTATCTTGTGATGAATGTCAAAGAATTGGTAATGTTGGTAGACGTCAGGAAATGCCTATGAATTATTCACTTGCTATTGAACCATTTGATGTTTGGGGATTTGATTATATGGGACCTTTTCCTAAATCCAATGGGTATACTCATATTTTAGTTGCTGTTGATTACGTTACTAAGTGGGTAGAAGCTATTCCAACTAGTAGTGCTCATCATAACACTTCTATTAAAATGCTTAAAGAAGTTATTTTCCCGAGGTTCGGAGTCCCTAGATATTTAATGACTGATGGTGGTTCACATTTTATTCTTGGTGCATTCCGTAAACTGCTTGCTAAATATGATGTCAACCATAGAATTGCATCTTCCTATCACCCTCAATCTAGTGGTCAAGTAGAATTGAGCAATAGAGAAATAAAATTAATTTTGCAAAAAACCGTCAATAGATCTAGAAAGAATTGGTCTAAGAAACTTGACGATGCATTATGGGCTTATAGAACTGCTTATAAAAATCCTATGGGTATGTCTCCTTATAAAATGGTTTATGGAAAAGCATGTCATTTACCTCTTGAGTTAGAACATAAAGCATATTAGGCAATTAAAGAACTCAACTGTGATTTTAAACTTGCCGGTGAAAAGAGGTTATTTGATATTAGCTCATTAGATGAATGGAGAACCCAAGCTTATGAAAATGCCAAATTATTGAAAGAAAAAGTTAAAAGATGGCATGATAGAAGAATTCAAAAACGGGAATTCAAAGTGGGTGAGCAAGTTCTATTGTACAATTCTTGTTTGAGATTCTTTGCAGGAAAACTTCTCTCTAAATGGGAAGGACCGTATATCATCGAAGAAGTTTATCGCTCCGGAGCCATCAAAATAAACAACTCCGAAGGCACTAATCCGAGAGTGGTGAATGGGCAAAGAATTAAGCACTATATTTCAGGTACTCCCATTAATGTTGAAACTAATATTATTGAAACAATTACACCGGAGGAATACATAAGAGAGACCTTCCAGAACACTCCAGAACCCTGAAAAGGAAGAGGTACGTGATACGGTAAGTAAACCGACTCCAAAAATTCCATAAAAATACTTTCTGCCAGTTTTAGAATATTAGAAAAAATACAAAAATAAGAAACAGCCGAGGAGACCCACGAGGTGCACACGAGGCACCAGGGCGCGCCACCCACCCAGGCGCGCCCTGGTGGCTCATGGGCCCCTCGTGAGCCTTCCCGACTCCGTTTTCTTCTGGATTACTTGTTTTGCAAGATAAAAATTCTTTATATATATTCCCGGACGTTTTGACCACCGTATCACAGAAATCTCCTCTGTTCTTGTTTCGTGCTATTTTTCTGACAGATCTAGATCGCCATGGCTCCCCGAAGGCTCCGTACCAAGCACCGTATTGTGCAACCATCACCGGGCAAATGCCCCTACAGCGAGGTCTACTACGAGTGGTCATCGGGGGAGGAAGATAATGGCAAGGAGGACAAGGCTGAGGAAGTTGCGGGAATCCGGGCTCCGAAAGGAGGGCAAGCCATCCCCATGGAGGAGGCCACAGAGAAGGGAGATATCCTTCAACCCCTCTATGATGATCTTCCCCTATCCGTAATTGAAGCCCTAAGAGTCTTTGAAACAGTTAGTGCTCAGAATACATCTCTCACTCGTGAAGTTATTTTGTTGGAAGAGCAAAACATCGCCCTTCGGAGCATCAACCGTAAACTGGAGTATCTGCTAAAGTTGAAGGACAAGCCCACCACTTCATCATCACCACCATCACCGAAGGAAGAAACTTGAGCACATGAGTATGGGAACTCCCCTTGGCTTGTGCCAAGCTTGGGGGAGGTGCACCGGTATCATATCACCATCACCTTTATTATCTTTACCTACTTTTAGTTCGATCCTTAGTTATTTCGTGATTTAGTTGAATAAAAGTTTAGTATGATCTATTTTCGAGTGCTAGTTTCATGATCTATCTATCTATGTAATTGAGTTGAGAGTTATATAATAAAGAGTAGTTTGAGTTTTTGCTTCTTTACTTTTATGTTTCAATCCTAGCAATGAAAATAATGAAAAAGATCATATGCTAATCTTATGGAAAGTAATGACATTACATAAAGAAAAGTATAAATGGTAAAATTTATTGAAAGTTAACAAGCATAGCATTAGTCAATGATGCAATTCATGAAAAAATTAATAAGGAAGAGAAGATTCACATGCAAATACACTATCTTGGACATCTTTTATGATTGTGAGCCCCCATTAAGTATTTTATGTCAAATTGTTGACGTTGGACAAGGAAGACAGCGTAATGAATTATGTTTGCTTATATTCACATGGAAGCTATATTGTCATAGATCCTTCAACATCTGGTGCTTGCTCAATATCTTTGCTAGCCAAAAATCCGCACCAAGTAGAGATACTACTTGTGCATCCAAAACCCTTAAACCTAGTTTCATGTCATGAGAGTCCACTATATCTACCTATGGATTGAATAAGATCCTTCAAGTAAGTTTTCATCGGTGCAAAAAGCAATAAAAATTGCCTCTAAATGTGTATGAACTTTTATTGTAAGGGAAAATAAGCTTTGTACGAACTTGTGATGGCAAAGAAATAAAAGCGATGGACCGCATAATAAAGGTTGCTATCACAAGGGGCAATATAAAGTGACGTTCCTTTGCATTAAGAGCTTGTGCATTCCAACAACAAAAAGCGCAAGACAACCTCTGCTTCCCTCTGCGAAGGGCCTATCTTTTACTTTTATGTATTTACTTTTTATGCAAGAGTCAATAGTGTTCTCCTCTATTCCTTTTTATTTTTCTCTTTTGCAAGCATCATGTGGTGGGGAAAGATCTAGGCATATATATCCAGTTGGATATGAGTGATCATGAGTTATTATTGTTGACATCACCCATGAGGTGAATAAGTTGGGAGGCGAAATTATAAGCCCCTATCTTTCTATGTGTCTGGCTGAAACTTTTAGCTCCATATATATGTTGTGAGTGTTAGCAATCATAGAAGACTATATGATGGTTGAGTATGTGGACTTGCTAAAAAGCTCCTACATGAGACCCTTCCTGAAAATTTGATGAATTGTAATTACATTGTTGACTGCGAACATAGTTTGTTAGTTTTCAAGAAAGTTTATGCCTTATACTTCATTGTTGTGATGAATTGTTACTTGCTCATGAGAAGTTTTATGATAATGAATATTGTTGTTATAATAATGATCATGATGCTACTATGTCCATATTTTGTTTTTATCGACACCTCTCTCTCTAAACATGTGGACATGATTATCGATATCGGCTTTCGCTTGAGGACAAGCGAGGTCTAAGCTTGGGGGAGTTGATACGTCCATTTTGCATCATGTTTTACTACTGTTATTTATAGTGTTTTTAATCAATATAACAATTTGTGGAGCAATTCTAATGCCTTTTCTCTCTTAATATGCAAGATTTACACAAAGAGGGGGGTTGCCGGCAGCTGGAATTCTGGACCTGAAAAAGCTATGTCAGAGATACCTATTCTACACATCTCCAAATGAGCTGAAATTTCACGGAGATTTATTTTGGAATAAATAAAAAATATTGGAAGAAAGAAGTACCAGAGGGGGCCACCCAGGTGCCCACGAGGCACCAGGGCGTGGCACCCCCCCCCCCCCCCAAGGCGCGCCCTGGTGGCTTGTGGGGCCCCTGGCCAGCCTCCGGTGCCCATTTTCTTGTACATAAGCCCATTTGCCCTAGAAAAAAAATAAGGAGAAGACTTTTGGGATGGTGCACCGCCGTCTCAAGGCGGAACTTGGGTAGGAGCACTTTTGCTCTCCGGCGGAGCGATTCCGCCGGGGATACTTCCCTCCGGGAGGGGGAAATCGGAGCCATCGACATCACCAACGATCCTCTCATCGTGGGAGGACCAATCTTCATCAACATCTTCAACAGCACCATCTCATCTCAAACCCTAGTTCATCTCTTGTATTCAATCTTTGTCTCAAAACCTCAGATTGGTACCTGTGGGTTGCTAGTAGTGTTGATTACATCTTGTAGTTGATGCTAGTTGGTTTATTTGGTGGAAGATTATATGTTCAGATCCAATATGCTATTCAATACCCCTCTGATCTTCAACATGAATATGGTTTGTGAGTAGTTACTTTTGTTCTTGAGGACATGGGAGAAGTCTTGTCATAAGTAATCATGTGAATTTGGTATTCGTTCGATATTTTGATGATATGTATGTTGTTGATTCTCTTAGTGGTGTCATGTGAACATCGACTACATGACACTTCACCATCTTTGGGCCTAAGTGAATGCATTGTGGAGTAGTAATTAGATGATGGGTTGCTAGAGTGACAGAAGCTTAAACCCTAGTTTATGCGCTATTCCGGAAGGGGCTGATTTGGATCCATATGTTTAATGCTATGGTTAGAGTTATCTTAATTCTTCTTTCGTAGTTGCGGATGCTTGCGAGAGGGGGTAATCATAAGTGGGAGGCTTGTTCAAGTAAGAACAGCACCCAAGCACCGGTCCACCCACATATCAAATTATCAAAGTAGACAACGCGAATCAAACCAACATGATGAAAGTGACTAGATGAAATTCCCATGTGTCCTCAAGAACGCTTTGCTTGTTATAAGAGATTGTTCCGGCTTGTCCTTTGCTACAAAAAGGATCGGGCCACCTTGCTGCACTCTTTGTTACTATTGCTACTTGTCACTTGTTACAAATTATCTTGCTATCAAACTACTCGTTACCGATAATTTCAGTGCTTGCAGAAAATACCTTTCGGAAAACCGCTTGTCATTTCCTTCTGCTCCTCATTGAGTTCGACACTCTTACTTATCGAAAGGACTACGATTGATCCCCTATACTTGTGGGTCATCACCAGTCGTATGGCATCCTGGCGGTTTCAGCAGAAATCGGCAAGAGGTAATAGAGTGAGAGACGTCGTATCATGCGAGCACAACTACTCGTATTTGCGGTCGTATGACACCATCAAGCAGAAGACAAAGAACAATAGAGCATTCGACGGTGTTCCATGCGGGCACTGCCGGTCGCATTAGCGGTCGCATGAGGTAACCACAGACAAAACAACGTCAACAGAGTGAACAGCGGCATTCCATACCGGCGGTTCCGCTCATATGAGCGGTCGTGTGGATCTCTGGCGGACATAAACAGCCCGAGGAAGGAGGTATTTCGCCCCATCTCTCTTCTTTCTTCTTCTTCTTCTTCCTCCAAACCTCTCCAAACCCTACCACAACTTTGCCCAATCTCCCTACTAATTCGATTTCAGTTCAATTCCTTCCGTGTGATCGATCTATGATACATTTCTCCTCCGATCCCAACTTATTTTTCGCAAATCCAGGTTCTATGTGCCTAGCATTGCTATGTCTTGGGTATGCTTATTTTTTGATCTAAAACTTGAGTTTGTCTTGGATTTGTTGATGTTTTTAGAGGGGTATGATGTTGTGATTACCGTAGGATCAATATTGAATCATTGTATTGGATTAAAAAAAATTGTATATGTTCACGAGGAGGTCCACATGTGCCGCTCGCGGTGATGCACCGGGTTCATCTGCGAACACCGGACAACAACAACAACAAGTTTTCACGCAGGGGATCGTGTTCACCGACCGTGAAGCAATGAGGAAATACAAGAAGCTTCATGCAAGGAAGATGAAGACCACCAAATGGGCTTGTGAGTCCACATTAGCCAAACTAGGCATCAGTAACAATTTCAATTTGCTTTGTGATAATGTCGGGTTGCATCATTTTTTTATCAGGGATGTGATACATATGAACGCTTGAGTTTCTTAGCACTCTCTCGCATAATGTTGGTCTTATGATAAATGCATATGAGGAAGAGAGGATCACTTTTTGTCTTATGGACCAAGACATCAACATCACTTTGGATGAGTGGTGTACTCACTTTGGCTTCACCAACAATGATGATGACATCCATTATGTCAATGAATTTCTTGCACTGCACCCTAGGCAATCCTTCTATCAGATGAGCTACCATGGTTCCAAACAAAGGGCCAGTTGCATTGAAAGTCCTGCCATTTGTTATTTCTATTATGTTATCACTAACTCATTACACGCACAATGAGAAGTTTCTAAGGTGAATGATGAGAATATGCTAATTCTCAGGAAAGTAGCTAACCTTGACGTTGGTTATTCGCCCAACTTGGGGGAAATACTTTTTCTACACCTCGCGCATCAAGCAAACCATGCTAAGGAGAAATCGCATGTGGAGGAGTGATCACCATGTTGGACAACTCACTTGGCCTCAACTACAATCACCTTCGTCCCATTGTCGGTAACAACCTTGTTAATATTCGTGTTCTTTCTAGCACTGAAATGGTAGCAGATTGCCATGGTTGTCATTGCATTAAAATTCCTGGAGTGAGGTACTTGTTGACTACTCCTATGCCTAACCGTTTCTCCATAGAAAATGGACAATTGCATTATGTGCCACATGAAGGAGATGCAACTTTTGACCAAGAAGGCCCGGAACAGGAACAAGTTGATGAAGAAGAACTCGCCCCCGACGAAGAAGAGGAGCATCCCCAAGAGGAGCATCCACAACAAGAAGCCTACACCACCTACATGGACCTCTACAGTCTTCAGGGATCCATCAATGACATGAGCAACCTTGCTGAGTCCCTCCGAGACACCTTCGCCTACATGAGCACGAGCTTCTCCAACTGGAACTAAGGATGGGCTCCCGACCAGCCACCGCCACAATGATCTCACTGGTTTGGGCTTGCAAAAGCTTAAGCTTGGGGGAGGTCACTACCACATCAACATCAAGATGTGGCGGTTTTATTTGAATAAATTGTAATGAGGTTGTACTTCAGCTCGCTAAGCTTCAAAACACTCGTGTTGATTTGTTCCAACACTTTGCTTTTATTTGCTTTTGTTTTTCTTTTTGTCGTTGTGATTTCGTTTACAAGTTAGTTTTCAAAAACCCAAAAAACCAAAAATAGAATAAGTTTTGCTTTGCTCTTTTCTTTTGCCCCTTGGAATTCGTTTGCATTCTTGTTTATATTTCAGAGGAGTTGTTATACGCCGGACAACGAGGAATGCAAGCATAAGGAAGAGAAGTGTGTACAATCATGATCGTGAAGGTATGTCCTACGACTCCCGTCTTTTGCACTTGAAATGCTTAGAATAGATGTAGTAGTAGTGGTATGTGTGATGTGTGCAAGAGGGGAGTAAGTCTTGATAATTAAAACAAAGGTTTTGTTCTAGTAGCTGAAATAATTTTGTAGCCTTTGTTCCATTTAATCTAGATAACCAAGACTTGTGGTGGGACTGTTTTTAAAAGAAAGTGTGTCGGTACCATGAAATTTGGGTACACAAAACCAACTACGCATGGTCCATAGTTGCCTCTCCTCCGAGGAAGAACAGATCAAGAAGCTCTCCGGCAACAAACCCTCCACCGCAACTCTGCGGTGGCATGCAGATCTTCGTCAAGATCGTCAACAACAACAACAACAACAACAACATCAAGAAGGAGCCCAGGCTCCGTAGTGGCATGCAGATCTTTGTCAAGACCTGCTACACTCTTCTCCCAACCAACAACTAAGTGCTGGAAGGAACAAGTTCAAGACACCCGGCAACGAGCCGGGGCAGCCGACCTCCAGGAACAACTACGCCCGACAACGACCATTCCACCTAGCCCGCATCAGGTAAGCGTAGTCAGCAAGCCACCGCACCCCATGCGTGGCGTACCAGTTCTGCGCACGTAGGACTTTTGCGGCACGTGGCGGGGGTGCAGGCGTGCCAGTGGAATGACAAGATGCAAGGGGTGAATCACTCTGATGTTTCACCGCATGATGTACACCTGTAAGGGTGTGTGTCTCATCCAGGACCAGGTAACACCCTGGGCGGTGGTGACGAGACGTGCATCATTCCCAGAGGCCAGAAGACGGCGACGCTTCATCAAGCATTTAATGAACTTACCTATCTCTCCGTGGTAGGTGCCCTCTATCATAGCGACTGTGGTGCCCCTTGCAATATAAAAGGAGAACCGAGCTACTGGAGAGGAGGAGGACAAGGTGGAGACTCTGGGGACAAAAATCAAGATACTATAGGACCAGATCTACGCCGGGCAAGGGTTGGACACTTGGTAGAACCTAGAAAGGAGCAACACTACACTTTCCATTCCCAGAAGGATTTGTAGCTCTCTGTCCACCACATAAACCACACACAAAGCAGGAGTAGGGTGTTACACAACAATGCAGCCCGAACCTGGGTAGATTACAGTGTCTTCTTTACGCTTTTCCCATTGAGGTAGATCCACGCCTTGCGCCCCGTGTATGAATCGGCAAGGGATGTCTCCAGTCCTTGGTGTCTCGCGTGTGTTCTGCATACGCACGACGACAAAGTGATCTTAACCAAGAATAACCATGCACAAGAGAAAGTCTTCAAAGACTTCGGTGTTGAGAAACAGTGTAGAGAAGATGATGTTAGAGATGCTCAACCCCATATTGTTAATTTTAATAGACTCAATAGCACTTGTTGATTAAATTGTCTAGAGGAACTTAGTGGAAGGGTGAATGAGATTATTGCCAAAAATATGTGTTGTATCTCTTACATGGTGCTTCAGCTTCTCGCTGGTGCTATGGTCCTGCTACTATATGCACGTGTACGTGTGTAACTATGGCTTCATCACCTTTGTTGGTGTTATGCTGAGAACTCCGCTGGCCAATGAACGATCCACCAGAGTTTTGGCTCGGATTTCGGCTATGAGTTTGTTACCGTACATAGTGGCAACACTGCATCGAATATTATTAAACTTTCTCTTGAATGTGTGTGTATGTGGTAAATACCGGGGACTGATCACAAGATCTCGAAAGAGACAAACATAAAGATCCATAGTTCCCAAAATTAAGCCACAATGAAACTATATGCATCATCACTTATTTGGCATAATCCCTTCACGTGACAACCAAAGTTTCAGCAAACAATGATTGAAACAAAGTGCTTGAGAGCCTTGAGGATGAGACATTCGTGGGTATGTTAATGCGTACTCTAGAATCATGTTTGTCTTTACATACCTTTCACTTCCTAATTTATGTTTTCATGGCTCCATCAAAGAAAAACTCTTCCGTGCATTCCCGGCAACCAAGTGTTAACTAGAGGAAATAGAATTAATTATTGCAAAGTTGTTTTATTTAGTAGAGCAAAAACTTTGAGTCTATTATCTTTGCTTCACTAACACTTGCATAATAACCATGCCACCTCTACAGCTATACTAAGTTTTCGGGTCAAGAAGTGGAGGGCTATCTAGGTGTACCGATCGTAACTGAACCAAAACCTTCTTGTTATTTTGGTTTAAACAACTGAGTTCCTTATGATACGGATTTCTCTTTATGTTGCTCGAGGACGATCAAGTTTAAGCTTGGGGGCTGTGACATCCCCATGTATTAAGCACAGTGATCACCTCTTAATCATGCCAAGTCACCAAGCTTAACAGTGCTTGATCATCATTTGGATCATATCTCATTTCAAATTCCAAATTCAAATTGAGAATTCAAATTTAAAGTGAATTTAAAAGTTGTTCAAATCCAGAAACTAAATAGTTCATAATATTGTAAATATTCCCAAAGCCATTATAAAAATAAAATCAACATTAATTGAATTATTTAAATGACTCTAACATCCTAGAACAGTACCAAAACAGCAATGTTTAATCCACGTTATTCAATCCAAAATTCAAATGAAATCATTTTGCCTCCAAACCTTTTTCTGGCAGTGATAAATATTGCATAGTATTTAATTTCACAAGTCTCATATTTTACAAAATTACAATGGTGGCTAAACATTTTGCAAATGAGAGAAAAGGAATAAAACAGAAGAAAAGAAAAAGAAAAAGGAAATGGGCTACTGTGCTGCTGGGCTGTGAGTGCACAGTGCACAGCCCAGCCCAGCCAGCGCCGTCTCCCACCTCCCGCGCTCGCTGTCGCCTCCACAGCACGCGCGCACGCACCCGCAACCCGGCCCCCTCCCTCGCTGCTCGACACTGCACGCCCCCACCCCGCCAGGTGGATAGGGGCGCCTCCCCACGCCACCCTGAGCTCCCCCTCGCTCACTCCTTCTCTCCCTCGCTCTCTCCCCACCACACCCGAACGTCACCGCCGCCATGGTCGCGACCTAGCGCGGCCACCGTGCCCAACTCGCCGCCCCACCATGCCAGACGAGGCCGCCGACCTCCGCTACTTCGTCCCCGACCTCAAGCTCGACCTCTTCGCCGTCACGTCGTCCGCATCGACCTCATCTTCGTCTCCGACCACCGCAGCTCGCCGTCGCCATTTCGGCCGCTTCGCGCCTCCCCGAGCCCACTGCCCATCCCCTACCGCCTCGCAGTGAGCCTCGCCCCGTTTCCCTCTCCTCTCGCCGTCGATTTCGACCCCTAGCACTGATCCCCGCCATGGCCGAGCCCGTCGCCGCTCGAGCTCGTCGCCGGCGAGCTTCCGGCGACCAAATGGTCACGGGCTCGTGCCCGTTGGACTCACCGCACCGCATAGACCCTGCCTAGCTACTTCGCGCGCTCGAGAGAGCCCCGCATCCGCGTTTCCGAACACGGCAGAACTCCGGTGCCGCCGCGCTGCTCACCGCCGTCGTCTCTGGCCGTCCTCGGCCACGGCACCACCGCCAAACGACGCGCCTCGGCTCCCTCTTTCGAACGCGTCGTCGCACGGGTCCGGGGACCCCCGGTAGCGAAATCCCGGCGATGCCCGACGCGTGCCGCCGCATATTTTGTCGCTGGCAGTGAGTCACCAGTCGGAGCTGACGTGGCTGCCACCTGGCCGGTCCTGTGCCGCTGACGGGTGGGCCCAGTTGACCGGGTCAACTGCTGACTGGGCTGGCTTAGTCACTCACATGCGGGCCCCGCCTAATTTAAACATTTTTATTAATAAATAAAATGCTAATTATTTCGTTAATGAAATTAATTAACTAAACAGTCACTGACAACTGGGTCCCACCCGTTAACTAACCTATTTTAGTTAAAGTTAATCCCTAATTAGCTACTGTGTCACTGACCAGTGGGACCCACTGGTCAGGTTTGACTCTGGTCAGCTGGGTTTGACCCGCTGATGTCACACTGACGCCATGATGACGTCACATGTTACTGTTTTGGATAATTCGGATTTAATAATTAAAATAATTCCAGAAATTCAATAAAACTTTGAAAAATCATATAAAATAAACCGTAACTCGGATGAAAATAATTTATATATGAAAAACGATCAGAAAAATATGACAAATCCGAATATGCCACCCACATACCTGCCACACCTCTCTAACATGATGAACATGGAACTTTCCCCTCCGATTCATCTGTCTGATAATTGCCCGGAGCTGGTAAAACACCCCCAGATGTTTCCCGCTCCGACTAACTTGCATAGTACTGCATTAGGGCACCCCTCGAGTAACGTGCTGCCATGCCATGCATCTGTGTTGCATTTGTCTGCTTTTTATTTATTGTTTCTTCCCCCTCTTCTCTCCGGTAGACCCCGAGACCGACGCTGCTGCCGAGTACGACTACTCCCCTGACGACCAGCCCCTTTCAGCAGAGCTTCCAGGCAAGCAAACCCCCTTGATCATCCCTATATCGCCTATTCCTCCTCCCTCTTGCTTGCATTAGATTTTGCTACTGTAATTGCTTGCTCCTATTCCGATGCATAGCCTGTTTTTGTAACCTGCTATTGTTACTTCATCTGTCATCCTAAACTGCTTAGAATAGGTTGGTTAGTGATCCATCAGTGACCCCTCACCCTTGTCCATGTTGCCCCGCTTTATTACCAGTGCCTCGCTCATTGCGATCGATGTGCAGAGACCGTCACATCACCGCACATCCCCCCTTAGTTGTACGACTCTGCAGGGCTACTATCGAGTGCCGAGGGTGATACCTCGTAGTGCACTCCTGATGATATCTCTGTAGTATAGCACATCGGTGGTGATTGCAGAGGGTGATTCCTTGCTCTTCCCTTCCCGATGATGACGCTGTCGTGCAACCCCTCAAGTGTGGACCATCGAGGGTGATTCCTCCTCGTTCTCCTTGACGGATTACATCAAGTAGGATTCCATCGAGGGTGATTCCTCGGATTCCCCCGATGTTATGGACACACGGATACTTTGACCTTTACCTCAGTACTTGGGAAGTCGGGTTTGCCAGGAGGGCACCCGCGAGAGATTATTGTGGCGGAACGGCAGGGCAGGTGGAGACCACCTAGGAGAGAGGTGGGCCTGGTCCCTGGTCGTTGGACCGCGTGTTACCAAGTCGGAGCGACATGAATCATGTTCGTCTCTACGAGTTACTAAACATGCCTAACGGATTTGGGTATTTGATCTGAGTTGGCCGCTGGCCATATACGCACTACCACCACGTGGGATAATGGTTATGGGACCCTCTGCGTCGTATGTATCAACCGAAAGCTCTTCAGATGTCACAGCTCAGAGATGCGGGCTGATTGTTGGGGTGGGCTGGTTACGTCACTTGTGTATATAGTGTCGCGCCTGGGCCCCGACCACCCACGCAACGTGCAGGAGTGCAAAGGGCGATGGCCCAAGACCCCTTCGCACTTAGGATTTAGACCGGTGTGCTGACCTCTCTGCTGAGCCTAGGTAGGACTGCGTCGTGTCGATTACCCGAGGCCGGGTATTACCCAGCAAGTGTGTCCGGTCAGATGTAATCGAACGTGTTGGGTAACAGTAGTGCACCCCTGCAAGGAAGTTATCTATTCGAATAGCCGTGTCCACGGTAACAGGACGCTCAGTGTTGTATCCCGATCTACTACAACTTGAACTGAATACATGTTACATTAACTGTAAGCTCCGGGATCGCTTTCTCGTAGGGGAGTCCAGGAAGGATCTCTGGGCTTTGCTTCTACATGCTTGTTACGTTATGCTACTAATCTGCACTCTTCTAATGCTGCCAGACGCCGAAGATGCTAGTCTTCGATAGGCTAGGCTTTTCCCCCTCTGTTCTGGCATTTCTGCAGTTTAGTCCAAAGATATAGCCCCATTCCTTTGATACCGATGCATACTTAGCATAGTTCTGATGTCAGTCTTGTGAGTACTTTGGATGAGTACTCACGGTTGCTTTGCTCCTCTTTTTTCCCCATACCCGATTGCTGCGACCAGATGACGGATCCCAGGAGCCAGCTGCTCCCGCCGACGACTGCTACTACATTTCCAGTGGAGCCTACTACTATGTGGAGCCCGACGACCAGGAGTAGATTCGGAGGCTCCCAGGCAGGAGGCATGCGCCTTTTCGATCAGTGTCGTTGTTATGCTAGCCTTCTTAAGGAAAACTTGTTTAACTTTGTGTCTGTACTCAGATACTGTTGCTCCCGCTGATGCTTGTATGACTCGAGCTTATGTATTCGAGCCCTTGAGGCCCCTGGCTTGTAATATAAAGCTTGTATGACTTTTATTTGTGTTTAGAGTTGTGTTGTGATATCTTCCCGTGAGTCTCTGATCTCGATCGTGTGCATTTGCGTGTTTGATTAGTGCACGGTCGAGCAGGGGCGTCACAGGGGCGTTGATGAGTATTATTTTTACACTCCTCTAACCTGAGTTTAAACCGATATATTTCATTAAAACCGAGATATTCGCTCCGATATTGCCACTAATGACTAATGAATGCATAGGACCACAAATATCCTATCTTTATTTTGTTTCCACAGAAAATGGGCTATTTATGGACGAAATCAAGTCAGAACAAGGAAAGGAGTAAAGAGGAGATGGATGAAATCAAGTGGGAGACGCAGCAGAAGCTCCAGAGCAAAAGACGATGTTCCATGCGACCGCGCCCGCTCGCATGAGCGGTCGTATGGCGTGGAAACTGAGGCTCCTCGTCCACCTGAACAAACTTTATAAAGGGGTCGACGCCTAAATGTTAACAGAAGAGCCCGAGAATCGCAAAACAGAGCAGTCGTCATCATCCCCATCACCATCAACCCTAGCCGCCGTCATTTCCCATCTCCATAGCCACCACCTTCATCTCCACCATAGTTTTCTTCCATCTAGTCATACTTGTAATCATGTATCACACAGGACATCCATTGTAAGACATATTATCAATCAATCTACCTTCATGATGTGTTTTATGATGTGTTCTTCGTGTGATCTGATCTCCATGTGTGAGTAGTCCGGTAAGGTATGGGTTGAGGAAAGAGCCTTGCAACCCGGTGTCTTTGTTTCAGGGATCAATGGAAGCGCTTTGAATTAACGTCCCGTATGTGTGAAATAAAATTGTTCCGTAGTTATCTCTTGTCTCGTTCGCGTTCTTCATCCCTGCAGGTACCGTGTATCTTGGAGAACTAGCAATGGAGAGGCTAAGGGCAGGGAGACCATGAAGTGTTATTCTGAACACCAGTGACAGAAAGGTTTAGTACGGTAACACGGATCTTATCTCTAGGGATTCAATAGGTGTAGTCAATAAACGCCCAATGCTTTTGTGTGATTATTGCAATCTTAATTATCGAGGCAACCCCGTGAGACGGATAGGGCCTTCGGTTGGACAACTGACTCTTGATGCAGGACGCATGCCGGTCAAGATGTAATTTGGACACATCCCCCACTTCAGTTCGTAACAAGCACATCTCGATGGGTGACTTCCAGCGCACAAACTAAGATCAAATTTGGTCCCTTCACAAATATATGGTTGTAAGCATTAATACCCCATACCCATAACAATTTTTATTATAAGTGTTTGCAGTGTCAAGTTTGATTTACGATCCGGTCAAAAGCTGGAATTAATTCTTTAACAAAAGCTTGTTTGAGACCCTAGCTTAAAGGGCACCGTCCTCCTGTGGGTTCGATAACTCAGGGTCACCTCTGGGGAAAAAGGCGAGAATCCTTTCTGCTCCATTTTTGGATCACCAAAGGTAGTAATCAGAACCTGGGCCGCAAAGGCCACGGTCTGCTCTTCTGTTCGGAGAGAGTGTTCCATGTTGCCATTTACTGTTATACGCCATGAGGCCCTGACATCTTTAGCTTTAAATAAGCATAGTGCGGGACGGCGTGGAATTGCACGAAGGTTGTCCTTCCGAGGAGTGCGTGATAGCCGCTCCTAAACAGTCAATATCGAAGGTTAACTCTTCACTTCAAAAAATTTCAGGTGTGTCGAAGACTACGTCCAGGTTCACCCTTCCCGAGCACTGTGCTTCGATCCCAGGTATGAGACCTTTAAAGGTGGTGCTATTGGGCTTGATCCTAGTCGGGTCTATATGCATTTTCTTGACTGTATCTGCATATATCAGGTTGAGGCTACTGCCGTCGTCCATAAGGACTCGGGTCAGATGAAAGCCATCAACTATGGGGTCAAGAACCAACGCCGTTGTGCGACCATGACGGATGCTTTTGGGGTGGTCTCATCGATCAAAGATGATCGGGATTATCGACCATGGGCTATACTTTGGCGTTGTGGGCTCCATGGTGGACACATCGCAGAGCGCACACTTCCTCTGCTTCCTGGTGACGTGTGTGACATATATCATTTTGACGTCCTTTACCTCGGGAGGAAATTGTTTCTGGCCGGCATTTCCCATCCCTGGCTGGTCTATATCCTCATTACGAGGTTGGCCCTTGCCCTGGTTGTTGGCCACAATCTTCCCGGCCTGTTTGATGACCCAACAATTACGGATGGTATGCGTGGCTGGCTTGTCGGGACTACCATGGATGGCGTGTGGTTTGTCCAATGTACTTGGACCGTCCCTGCCTCCTTGAAAAGGCTTACTCTTGTTGCCGCCATGCTGGTTAGTGAAACCTGCATTGACTGCGGTCTCCTCGGCGTCACTGCTGCTTCCTCTATTATGGCGCATGTTATTCCTGTTACACCGAGGTTTTCCATTCTCGTCATGCACCTCGGAGGTGCCGGGATCACTGCTATGGTTGCTCTTCTGAGCCAGCCAGTTGTCCTCACCGACGCAAAACCAAGTCATGAGGTGTGTGAGGGCCGCCACTTTTCGCGGTCTCTCCTGTCCGAGCTCTCTGATAAGCCATTCATCACGAATGCTATGCTTGAATGCGGCTCTAGCCTCTACGTTCGGGCAGTCCACTATCTGGATTTTCTTGGTCAAGAATTGATTCCAGAATTTTCGGGTTGACTCCCATGGTTTCTGCACGACATGGGCGAGGTCGTCGGCATCCGAGGGTCGGACGTAGGTACCTTGGATGTTTGCTCGGAACGCATCTTCGTGGTCCTCCCAATTACCGATAGAGTCCTCGGGGAGGCTAGATGTTTGCTCGAAATGCATCTTCGAGGTCCTTCCAATTACCGATAGAGTCCTCGGGGAGGCTAGCCAGCACCGAGCTGATCCTTTGAGCTTCATGGGAAGATATTTAATGGCATGGAGATCGTCGCCTCCAGCCATGTGCATATGCATGAGGAAATCCTCAATCTATACAACGGGGTCCGTTGTGCCGTCATACTACTCGATATTAATGGGTTTAAACCCTTCTGGGAATTGGTGCTGCATCACCTCGTTTGTGAAACACATGGGATGGGCAGCTTCTCGGACCCTCGTTGTAGCATGGCAGTCATTGGACATGGTTACATTTCGGTCATGCGTATAATCGCGTATATCACCGTTCTTGGCTAGCCAAGCCAGGTATCCCGCCAGTCCAGTAGGTGGGCGTTCCCCGGATTTGTAAATCGACCGAGTGGAGCTGCTGTCCTTGAAGGCAGATTCTCTCCCAGATCGTATTTCCATAGGGGCCGTGGTGTATCTAGTCCTTCTCAGCGCCAAGGGGCTTCATGGATATTTTTCTTCCCGCCGGTTGGCCTAACTCGGCCCCGAGGTGGGCGGTCGGGCTGTTCGGCCCACTCGCGCTTAGATAGCGCGCTGTCTTCGCCCTCCTTGTCAAGCTCTGGAAGCAAATTTCTTCGGGGGTAAAATTTATTAGCCCCGGTCTTGGCAAGCTTGTCCTCAAGATCCAGCTCGGTCCTGAGGAGCTCGACCCATCTGTCATTAAGCTCATCCTGGTCGGATTTAAGCTGCTGGGTCTTTTGCTTAATGCTCTTGTACTGGCCAATCACTTGCGGAAAGTTTCGAGCTAAGGTGCCTCAAGAGGCTCCTCAATAACATGGAACTCATCGATACCGAGGCTTCTATCTTCCTCGGACTCCGGATAGTAATCGACGTCCTCAGGTTCGTCATCGTCCCCATGATCGGACCGCCATCATTGTTGTTGCCATCACCAGTATCATTCTGGCGTTCTGGTGGTCGGCGCCGTCTTGAGCGGCATCGTTATTGGCAGTGTCACCCTTTCCAGTGTCGTCGTTGATCGCCTCGCCATTGCTAGTGCCTCCATTACGGCAGCCTCTATATCAGCGCTTGGGGGGGGGGGGTTATGCTGCCTCCTCCGTCCTTGGGGGTATCCACCATGTAGACGTCGTAGGTGGGGGTAGCTGCCCATTTCCCGGTATTAGTAGTGGCAGGCGGTGATGCAGTGTCCGACATCTCATCGACATATTCATCCATTTCGGCATCTTCGTCGGACGCGTACGCTAGAACATCGGTTAAGTCCTCGATGATAGTGACTAGGTGGGTGGAGGGTGAGTTGAAAATTCGCGCCTCTTTAGGTTTTCCCCAGATCTGATCGTAGACCGAGGTCCGATCGTCCAAGATAGCGAGGCTCTAAATCCGATCTAACATCTCGTTCAGAAGTACCTTGTCGGTTTCGCCCATGTTTTGAACGAAGACCGGGCTTAGCTGAAGTTTTACCGATGTCTCATCTGACATGGCCTCGGGAGCTTCGTCGGTTGAACTTGAAGTCTGATCCGACGAGGCGGTGTTCGGCTCCGAGCTTGAAGCCAGATTTGATGAATGCTTCGCGTTGTGGTCCTGATCTGAGATTAATCTACGGTCAGCATGTCGGCGCTCGCGGGGTCCTCGGACTTGTCTGACACTCAGCTCGAAAATGCAAGTTCGTCACGGGCATCCGCAGCATACTCCATGTTCCCAAACCGGATGGTGTGGCCTGGAGTGAAGTTCTCGATCTAGCTGAGCTGGCCAGTCGCATCGGCATACAACGTGAAGCTGCCGAAGACAAAGAGCTGACCGGGAAAGAAGGTCTTCCCACAGCCAATGTTGTCGTCGGTCTGAAGATGAGCCATCGAGTTGTTCTGACCACACAGCGGGACCTGCATGAGCCACCAATGTTGGGGTTAAATCTGGTGGATCTCGGGTAGGGGGTCCCGAGCTGGTGATCTTGCCTGGATGGTAACAAGACGAACAAGAGACACGATGTTTACCCAGGTTCGGGCCCTCTCGAAGAGGTAAAACCCTACGTCTTGCTTCTGTTGTATTGATTGTGATGGAGTACAAAGTACAGGATGATCTACCTCGAGATCGTATGAATGAATCTAACTTGACTTAACCCTACGGACTAAAACCCCTCGGCTTATATAGGGACCGGGGTACCTACGGTTACATGTATGTCGGTTACATCTAGGGATAACCTTACCGATGATTTGAACATGTCTTGAAGTATGCGCCAAGTCTTCGGAGGATTACATCTTGAGTACGCCGGGGGTCATGGTAAACATGGCCCATTCTTCGGTTGCTTAGGGGTCATCGGCCCGGCCCATGACTAGCAGGCCGATGCGGCTAGCACCCCCTAGTCCAGGTCACCGTCACTCAGCTCGCTAAGCTTATTAAGCTTAACGAGCAAAAAACTCTGATCTGCTCCGTTCATTTAAAGCTCATTAAGCTCGTAGGCGCTCGCGAGTACTCGTTAACAGACATTACCACATTTTGCTTCAGTTCTGATGTGTTTTTTTATGAAGGAAGAAAATGACCACATGAGGAGGTATGCTAGTTATTATCTTCTGTGGGATAGATTGGATCGATTAGATGGAATAGAAGAGTTGAGATACCAAAAAATATTGTCACTTAACATAAAAATATACTCCCTCCGTCCGGAATTAGTTGCCGCTCAAATGGATGTATCTATCAAGTGCTAGATAAATCCATTTGAGCGACTACTAATTCCAGAGGGAGGGAGTATATTGTATTGTATTAACAAGCTTAACGAGCTGCTCGTGAAACTCATTAGCTCATTCATTAAGCTCGTTAAGTTTAATGAGCTGAAATCCGTGCTTGACTCTGTTCATTAAGAAGCGAGCTACGAGTTTTTCGTCCAGCCCACGGTCCACCCTTCTTACCATCCCCAACCACGCACAAACACATAAAGAAAGAAAAGACTAGATAATATGCTGATGTGCGCGCACAACTTTGACCCTTCGCCTTGGGGAAGAAGTTGCTTGCAAACCGTGTGAAGTAACCACAACTTGCTTGCTAATCTTATCGGCCCTCCAAGCTGAGAAGAGAAATTACAATATTCCTAGCTAGCTACTACTCCAGATTATATAGTGGTACTAACATATGCCACACGCATTCAGATTATTCCTTTCTTGGACCCTTGTGCAAGAAACGCTCCAACTGAATTTGACCAAGCGAAATCATTTCACTCATATAAATAAAGATGCAAGCCACCATATGCTCTGCAGTACCTCAAGCTCACTTCAAACCATAGCTTAAACCACAACCAACTGATCAAAAAGAACAGTTATACATTTGGAAGTGGTTTACTCAACTCTAGCTGACATGGTTTGCTTTCGGCTGTTCCCATTCCTCCTCGGCACAGCCATCGGCGTGTACGCGGCCCAGAACTACAGGGTCCCCAATGTCCGCCGCCTCGCCAAGCGCTACGAGGAGGAATACCGCAGGAAGCCAGAAATCGCTGGTGAGGGGAGGAAGAAGAAGGTGCGGGTGGAGATCGACGATGACGAGGAGTAGATCGATCACACTCTTCAAGCTGCAGGTAGGCCGGCCATTATATATGGGGTGATCGGTCAATACAAATATGAAGCACTATGAGTACGTATGTGAAGTTTGTAGTAGGAGTCACTGGAGTAGTGATGTAATATTATGATCGATCAATAGGTCGATGTATATAATGTCATGTATTGTTGCGTATTTAATGCATGATTTGTTTTTCTATAAAAAAATGTATCAATTATGATGTGTTGTCGGTTGGCACTTCAGCTGCGGACCTTGCAAGCTGCTCTTGTGCCTCGTGGCTTCTATGTACCTGCGTGATCACATTCAGTTGC
This sequence comes from Elymus sibiricus, assembly GCA_039707655.1. Taxonomy (NCBI): domain Eukaryota; kingdom Viridiplantae; phylum Streptophyta; class Magnoliopsida; order Poales; family Poaceae; genus Elymus; species Elymus sibiricus. The sequence goes on from CM077676.1 coordinate 292,994,616, forward strand.
CTTAAAGTAAGTAATTAACGTGATGTTTATTTTCATAAACTTAACCCTATTTCAGATCTTTCAAAGTTGTAAAAATGGAAAACTCTGGCAAAAGGAAATGGAACGAAAGTTCATTTTGGATTTTTGAGTGGGGAAAGTTCATTTTGGATGAACCCACCACACTGAACAGGACATCAGCGCCGGTTAGCAGATGGGGTGCTCATGCGAACGGCAGCGGGCCGCGGCCCATTAAGCATCGCTCCCTCGCTAGCTCCCGCTTCGATTCGTTCGCTCACTCGCTAAAAAAACAAATTCGTTCGCTAGATCAACTCGCCTTGCTCGTATTTTGTTTTTTTTCCGGCTGTGTTGTGCTGCTGGTTCAAGAAAAAGACCAGCCCCCGGTTTTTTTACGATTTTGAATATGTTCGTGAAATAAAGAAAAGTTCATGGATTCATTAAAATGTTCGTGGGTTTAAAACAGTTCATGAAATTGAAAAAATTTATTACACAAATAAAAAAATCACGAATTATGGAAAAAGCTCCTCGAATTTGAAAAAGTTCATTGAATTTGAAAAAAAAAATCATCGATTTTGAAAAAAAATCATCAATTTTGAAAAAAAAGTTCATTGATTTTGAAAAAAGTTTACAAATTTGAAAAAGATCATTGCTTTTGAAAAATAAGTTCACAAATTTAAAAAAAGTTTGAGCATTTAGAAAAATAAAAATAAAAAACCAAACAGAACCGTTCCCAAAAAAAGGAAACAAGAAAAAAGATAAGAAGAAAAGAAGGAAAAAGATGTAACTAATCACATTAGGTGAGGTGGTTGGGGTGGTTAGTGCAGCGTACATGAACCAGGAGATTGCCGGTTTGAATCACGATACGCGTGTAGTTTTTTCCATGTTAAAATAGAAAAAAAAAAATGAAGATGGGCCGGCCCAGCGCGGAGGAGGTGGTGTGCGCCGGTTTACACGGCGCCGTACCGCCCGTTATAGGCTTAATGGTAAATGGTGCACACCCCCCCCCCCCCCCCCCCCCCCGCGCGTACACTAGGTCTTGTAGCGGCTGGCCCATTGTATTTTCTGTTCGTTTTTTTCTGCGTTCCCACTTGGGTTTTCTATTTCAAATCCATGTTTTTTTTTTCAAAAATGAACTTTTTTCAAATTCGATGAACTTTTTTTCAAATTTGATGATTTTTTTTTCAAAATTGATCAACGTTTCTCAAATTCGATTGACTTTTAAAAAAAATCAATGAACTTTTTTCAAATTCCTGAACATTTTGAAGGTTATGAAAAAAAATTCAAAATCCATGAACATTTTGAATTCACGTTTTTTCCTTTTTTTCCATATTTTTTCCCAAACGCGGTTGAGCGACCAGGAAAACCAGTCGAGTGCTTGCCTTCTTCTTGGGCGGCCCACGAAGGGGTGCGCATGGAGGCCAAGAAGCTCAACCGGCGCCTAAGGCGCCCTATAGGACCTCCCACAGTGTACCTCGACTGAACCTCATCAAACTGGACCGAATTGGCTCGTGCTGGAACTTCCCTACAAAATGGCCTGCTGGGCCGCGCCTAAGGGCCGGAGTGTCATCTCCTGCGCAACGAGAGGGTGGCCCAGCCCATTCCGGAAACAACCCAGATTGGTTGGAGCTCAAAGCATGGCCCGCCTGAGATGTTCCTCAAAAAAAAAGTAAGATAGATATAGATAATTCAAAGCTTCAAAACAAAAGATATAGATAATTCAAAGGAGCGGCATGACGTAACTAGAGACCGTCTAACTGCTGCACGCCAACGGAACGATGGCAACTCGGTCGCCGCTTTCTGTTTGCCGTTTACATAACAGTTTCAGCTTGTGGTCGGCGTCGCACCCCGGCCGACCGGTGGCCGACGATATGGGCCACAAGCTTAAAGCGGCGGGAATATACGTAGGAACCCCATCAAAAAAGGGCATTCGGGCAGCGTCATACCAACTATCTTTGTCATGGCCGGCCGACGTGCTCAACGCGGCGCCCACCGTATCATGTGGCAGCAACGTTGCTCTTGGCTGGTCGTAGGTTTCTTTTTTTTGAAAGACGCTGGTCGTAGGTTTCACTGGTCGTTTTGTATTGCATTGGTTTTCCAGCGTGGAGCGCACTAAAGCTCCAACCCAAGAGGAGTGGTCACTGACCCTCGCGCCCATACAGCCACTCGCGAAACCACCGGCTCAGGCCGCCCGCATGCCAGAAACCTCGATCGCTTGTATCCAAGAACCAAAAGCTTTGCTTTATTTATTTATTTATTTATTTATGAAAAGGAGGATATACCCTCGCCTCTGCATCTGGACGATGCATGCAGCCATTTTATTAATTATTCACAAAGATCATATAAAGCAATACATCAGTAAACCTGAAACCACCGTCTAGGCAACACCTGTTGCTACTTCTATCCCCTTGATGAAGGGGTGCCGAATGTCCGAGCCAAATACCAAACAGACATCACATCAAAACCTAACATGTAAAACCGGATGCCCCAGCCCAGCCACTACCGGGACTGGGTCACACACCGGACCGGCGCACTTTCAGAGGCCGCCGTCGCCATCTTCCACCGGTCCATCTCCAAAGCAGGAACTGACGCATCGAGCTTGCCTGGCCTGCCGTCGACGCCACCACGGCGCCAGACAACGCCACCATCCTGCACGTATCCGTCCACACGCGCCCGTTGCCGAACCTCCGCAGCGCCATGCCGCCGGGATCCGCCGTCGGCCTTGCGGTAGATGTAACACCGCTCCTCCTCTTGTCCCCTCCAGCCAGCACTTGCTCCAAAACGATGCCCCCAGGAGGGACAACGGCATCGAAGGTGCCATCATCGTCCGATCCGGTAGACCCAGATCTAGGGTTTCCCCCGGAGCATCACGAGTGGGGTGCTACGACCTGCAACAACGATGCCTCGAGAAGGGAACGACGTCACAGACGCCGCCATCGTCCGCCATGACCGTAGTCGACGTGATTTTCACCGAAAGTTGCCCCCCCCCCCCCCCCCCCCCCCCCCCGATCTCGTAGCTGTCTGAAACCGTACGAAGCCTCGCCGTGAAGACGAAAGCCGCCGTCGGCAAGCCGGCAGGGAGCCTCCAGCCGCCCCTCACCGGTCCCTCCACGCGCTTGCTTGCAAGAGGCTTTTGATTGAGCACACAAAGGGTGCCCACTGCACTTTAGTACTAGACGCAGTCGCATTCTAGCTCAACCGTCACCACAATGTATTACTCCTATAAAGATTGTCGGAGTATCTGCTATCTGGGGCATCCTCGCTCGCGATTACCCTTCCGTCCGCTTCTCACACCTCACGCCATTGGCTCCCAGTCGCACTTCCGGCCGTCTGATATTCCTGGGCGCTGCGCACCACGCTGATTTCCTTGGGGGTTCATGATGCATGCCCACGTGAGCGCTCAGGGCCACCTTTCTGTGATGCTTTTCGTTACGCCTGTGTGCGTCATCTCGTGCGTTGGTCCGCATGCGCCAGGTGAGACCGGGTGGACGTGTCAGCGTCCTTCGTTTTCTGCAAGGCTGTTTGGTTCGCGTGAGTTGGGTACGCCCATGCGCCCGGGTCAGCGTGTGAGCGTTGCATGGTCGGCCTTGCCCTGCGTGTGGGGTTGCGATGGGCTTGCCTGGCCGTGTGCGCGTGGGGCCATCCCGGCTGGGGTGTCTTTCATTGTGCTTGCGTGTGCCTCTGCATGTGTCGTGTGTCCTGCCTGGACCCCATCCGGCTATCCCGCCCAAAGGTCGACTTCGTGTCCTGCTCCGGCCCTTTCTGTTTGAATCACTTTGGGAAAGAAACCATTGTTACGTTGCCTGAAACTGTCTTAACATCCTAGCGTTGGTTTGGAGGTCATGAAAAATCTACTTCTTGTTGGTGGAGATCGGATGACGTTCTTTTTTCTGATTTTTAGATCAGCTGATTATTTTACTTACGTGTTTGCTTTGTGTAGCGGGCATCCAGACTTTGTCTTTGATGGATGAGCAACTCTGCTATTATAGAAGCCATCAGATATATAAAGAAGATTATAACTATAGCGAAGTGAAGAGGTTCATGCGGAAGAACAGGGGCCTAAAGATTGTTGGTGGTGGTAAATGGTTGTCAAGAAAGGCTTGAAACACTAGTGCAGCGACATCCTATGCAAACGGTTTTAACCCCTTTCTGCGACACAGTATAAAACCGTCGCCTTGCCTGTGTGGGCGATAGGGGGTCCATCACACACGACCCAGATAAATCTTCTGGGATAGCTCCTTCGGTCACACACGCTTAGCATATATGCTCATGTGCGATCGGGAGAGCTAACACAGACAATTGCGCCGGACAAGCCATGTGAGATCGGCTTAGCATCCCACACAATAAATTTGGAACAAACGTTTGCGTTGGCAGAGCGCATCACACACAACTTTCTGTATAAACTAGTTTGTGATAGGGGAGCGATCACAAACGCTTTGCCTCAGTTAAGCGTTTGCGTTATTGCAGTATATCACACATGATTCGGTGAAGAAAACTGTATGACATAGGGCTATCCATCACACGCGCTTTTCCTACTGCGCTTTTCCTACTGGAAAGGTTTGTAAAGTGCCAAAACCCATTTAGCAGGTATATTAGTTTACTGTTAATACTCCCGGTATTAATTCACATTTCATATCGAACTGATGTTTACTACTTTTTCATATCGGGCACACAATATATTTTAACATCACAGTTCAGATAGCTACGTCACAACAGCACAGTACACCATATAGCTAGTTCACCTTCATAAGCACAAAGTATGTTGAGCACAATATTACAACAATATATTCATTTCCCTAAGCGGCTGATGTATGTTGGTGGATGCGTGCATGATCAGCCAAATTCTTCTTCTCTAGCTCTGCTTTCAGTTCAGTAAGATCCATTTTTGCACTACCCAACTGGGAAGGTGCCTCCTCCTTCTCACACACCATCCTATCAAAGTCTAATTTAAAAAATATAAGCTCATTCTCCATCTTCCTATTTTTTCCAGTATATTGAAATTTTCTTCAACGTTGACAACATTTTCTCTAAGCCTATCTCTATTCTCTTCCTCATACTTGCTCCAAAGTTTTGCTAGGCACATCTTCAGAGACTGTGGCCACTCTGGATCAACCCACTCTAGGTAAGAACACTTTCGTTCATCCTATAATATTTGAAACTAAATCAGATTACAATTATATGAAAAAATGGGTTTCTAGTAACTTAGAAAATCAGCACATACAAATTTTGAAAACCTGAAGAAACACATTAATTATGACATATCTTCTCAAAAATTTCAATGTGCAAATGAATTAATTGCTACTGAGACAACAACCAAATTCTTAGTCATGCTAAAATTAACTACAATAACCCTACAAGTTCTTAGTCATGTATAATAACAAATTGACCATTTGATGAGGAAGCTACATATAACTGCAACTGCACAACGACAATGTTTGAATGACATCAAATTAATACTAACAGGTATGTACATGCACATATTTTATAACATAAAACCGATGCCATCAATTAAAATAGCACTGCCATCAGTTCTATCCAGAATTTTATAACATAGAAGTAGAACTGATGTCATCAATTAAAATACCCACTACCGCAGGAAGGTCCTCAGACGACACATGTATAGGAGACCATTTTACCAAACTATGTACGATGCATGAATCGCAAACGGTATGGTAATAAACCGTCACCAATAAAATGAACCGTGTGCGATGGCTGATTCATCAAGCACGATTCAGATAAGAGTTGCATGTGCGAAACATTGCATACAGTTGATCCATACGAACTGTTTGCGACAAGCAAAAAAACACAAACGGTTACCCAGGTTAAGATGTATGCGATAGACAGCGTACAGGTCACTCGGATGAACTGTTTGCGATGAGCCAAAACAACACAAACGGTTAGCTAGATCAAGGTGTGTGCGATAGACGACATACAGGTCACTCGGATGAACTGTTTGAGATGAGCCAAAACAACACAAACGATTAGCCAGATCAAGGTGTGTGCGATAGACGGCATACAAGTCACTTGGATGAACTGTTTGCGATGAGCCAAAATAACACAAACGATTCAGCATAACAAGATATGTGTGATACCCAGCAAACATGTCAGTCATTAGAATTGTGTGGGATGGCCGATAATAACACAGACGATTCCTGCTAATAAGTTGTGTCTGCTGTTGGCAAACACTTGCTAGTAAACAATTGTCTGTGATCCATGAAATCATCACCGACGGGTTCCGTAGTTTAATCTGTATGCGATGTGATTTGCTCTGTCTACACAACATCTATGCTATGTCTACAGAGCAACAACATATATACTTATAACAACATGATTGTATATCCAAAATAAACATCCAATTACATAACTGACTACAGATAACATTTGCACACACCTCAATAAACAATTACATGCATACTAAACTAGGATAAACGATCATCAAATCATCTACTTCTTGTGACTCTTGCCGCCACTGCTCTGCTTGTAGTAATACATATAGATGGAGTGATTGTCACGGTTGCAAACCGCCATGGCGGCGCCTGTTCACTGATGCAGCAACCGAGCAGGTCAGTGCATCGCTGGCGGGGAAGGAGGATAGGTCACCTCACCTAGGATGCATGCGCAGCGCCGCCGCTGCAGCTGGTTGGGCGATTTGGCTTCTTCTACCGCCCATTTGAACAGCTGCACCGGGTTCGGATACCATTCCGTAGGCATGCACGTTCTCTCCTCCGTAGTCGATTCCGTGAATATGATATCTGCCATTAGCCCCAGCTCGAAGTCGATGCGACGCTGCCAGCTGCTAACATCCCTCAGCATCTCTGCCCTGAGATTGACTTGCGCCTCCGCCTTGTGCTTCGCCAGGCGCAGCTCCTTCGAACTTGTCTCCAATTGATGCCTCGCTTCCTCGATATGATTTGCCCTTGCTGCCCATCACCTCCAACGCAGCCCCGGCATGTCCTCTGGTGCCACTAATCTGTGACTCCATAGCAATGGAGCCCCTCTGATAGATAAGTAGGTTTCGCTCAATGGCGGCAGTGCTGCGGGCCGCAGCGAGAGGGAAGCCCGTGGGATGCTGGGATCTAGGGGACTATCCATGGCAGAATCCGATGGGTGAGGCGGGGAGGCTGTAGGGTCGAGGAGATAGGTCTAGAGGTGGGGTGAATAGACACTTAACCAACCAAAGGTGCAATATTTAGTTTTCTTTGAATTTAGGCAGATTTTGGCACTAGTTAAGATATCACCAAGACTTTCTACATATGCATATCTAGAGATAGAGCATCGGAAGTAGTAAAGCATGCAAATGTGTGGAAAGTAAAGGGGTAGAGAAAAGAAGATCAAACGCAATGAAGACACGATGGTTTTTGGCGTGGTTCCTATAGGTGGTGCTATCGTATGTCCACGAAGGGTAATGGTTGCACGTGTCCACGGAGGGCTCCACCCATGAAGGGACCGAAGTGGAACAACTCGGTGGGACCAAAAGTGCAATGGTTAGGGCAGAGCTCAGTTTCGGAAATTCCGATTATTTCATCTCGGTGATTCCGAAGTGAAATAATGGCATTACCGAAACTTGGCAAAGCCATCTCGGTGGGACCGAGATCCTTTTTGGTGAAACCGAATTGCTTGGGTTTGGCAGTGGCAATATGAATGAGTAGTCTCGGTGAGTCCGGATGAAGAAGTTTCGGTGGGACCGAGATAGAAGTTTAGGGTTTGGACATATGTGATTGTGGAAGAATGACTGAGGGTTTTGGAGCAATACCACTAAGCACTTTGAGCAAAAACCTCATCATTAACACCTCATCCCCTTTTAATAGTATTGGCTTTCCTAAGGGACTCAATGTGATCTTGGATCACTAAAATGAAAATGAAGAGTCTTGTGGATGCCAAACTTGTTCTTGACATTTTGAGAGGGTCCCCACATCTCCTTTTCCTTGCGATGCCATTGTTGAACTTGTCTAAAATACACTAGATAAAAATATTAGTCCAACAACTTGTATATTGACATTAATTAGCAAAACCACCAAGGGAGCAAATGTGCTTTCAATCTCCCCCTTTTTGGTAATTGATGACAACATACATCAAAGCTTTAACTAAAGATGCCATGGAAGGTTGTATGAAAGCTTTGAAAAACATGTAACATGTATGAGCTCCCCCTATAAATGTGCATCTAGTAAATGATGATAGGAAATGTACATGTAACATGTATCTTAGCTATATGCACCAGAGCAACAAAATGAAAGTGAAGTACTCTCATGTCCATGATTACTTTCTTGCAAACAATATGTGCAAACGCAACAGGTCATCATGCACATGAGTATGATGCACATACTTACCTTGAAGTTCTTGATCATATACCTGAAGAAATACACTTGAGAAAACAGGGTTAGATAACACAAGATAATTTCTTCAAGAAAAGAATACAAGATCAACAAGAAAACCAAGACTGGGATGACATGTAGAAGAGAGTACCACTAAGTGAGTACTTCTTGAGAAAGCAAACATGTCCCCAAGAGAAAGAACAAGTAAAATCAGTTGACTCCCCCTGAAGGCACTTCCTCTCTCCTGAATCTTGCATTGTATATTGGGAGTAGGTAGGGAGAGAGAACTAGAGCAAACAAAAACAGATCATGTTTCTGCCCTCTTAGAAACATGTAGCATTCTCTCCTCTTGTAAAATGCATCACTCTCCCTTAGGATATCCCTTTTGACATGGAAGAGGTTATGGTGATAAGCTTTGATATGCATCTCTCTCCCCCCCCCCTTTGACATCAATTTCCAAGAAGGGATAGCTTCAAGGTTATTGGTCAAGTGGGTGTGGTCCTTGAGAAACACAACTAGCCATGATGTAGTTCCAGATACAAGCAGAGGGAAAGAATCATTGAGTGGAGCTGGAGAAGAAAACACAAAAAAATATTTGACAAAAAATTCCTTTGAGCAATAAAGTCGGTGACTCCGAGTTGAAACAATTCGGTGTGACCGAGTTTAGTGCAAAGAGAAAAAATTCTATCAACTCAGCTCTCTAGGCAACGAATTAATACAAGGATTTGCAATGAATTTACTTAGAAACTAGCAAAAAAACACAGAAAAGAAAGAAACAAAGAAACATCTAGATGAAGTTTTTTTTAAAAACACTCTAGCAAGAAAAAGACACAAGAGAAACACTAGAGAACTTCATCTAGAGGGGTCGGCGACTATGTCACCTATGTTAGAGTATATTGACTTAGGAGTCAAGTGAGAACACTTGATCATAGGTCATACTCATCGTTAAGCTCAAAATGGGATTGCCATTTTTCATTTAAGCATTTCAATGTATTCACATCTTGTTGAGTTGCTTTAGCTCATTTCTTTGAGTAAAGCTTCTCTAAGATGTGAGAACTTATATTGGGGTTTTGGTGGTGATGTCCATCATGTAGTTGAACTTGAATTGGATGCTCATGGAGTGAAGTTGGGAGCAATCCTATCATTTGTAGTCCATCTTCCTACATGGGTTAGATTTGCAAGGAACAACATATGTATCCAAAATGACAAGAGTGACGTATAGAGTCAAATGTTGTCAAAGGATATGTGTGAGTTGTCTTGTTCCTTGTCACACCGAAGATTGTTGATACTTGGGTTATACAAGATTGCTTAAGATAAGAGTGAGATGCAATCTTGTGACAACAAGCTTGTCCAAGTCCTTGCATGCATCCAAGTGAGTCTCTAGTTCACGTTTGAAGCATCAATGATGTTCAGCTCACTCCTCAAGTGACAAAATACCTTCTCATCAAGAGGCTTAGTGAAGATATCCGCAAATTGCTTGTCGGTGCGAACATGCTTGAGGTCAATGTCACCTTTAGCAACATGATCTCGAATGAAATGGTGACGAACCTCAATATGCTTAGTTCGAGAATGTTGCACAGGATTGTGTGCAATCTTAATAGCACTCTCATTGTCACATAGTAATAGAACATGTCTCACATGCACACCATAGTCTTTAAGAGTTTGTGTCATCCATAGTAATTGAGCACAACATGATCCCACGGCAATGTATTCCGCTTCGGTGGTGAATAGAGATACCGAGTTTTGTTTCTTGGAGGACCAAGACACAAGAGATCTACCAAGAAATTGACATGTACCCGAAGTGGATTTTCTATCAACCTTGTCTCCGACATAGTCCGAATCGGAATAGCCAACAAGATTGAAAGAAGATCCTTTGGGATACCAAATGCCAAAGTTTGGTGTATGTAACAAGTATCTCGTCCGAATCGGAATAGCCAACAAGATTGAAAGAAGATCCTTTGGGATACCAAGTGCCAAAGTTTGGTGTATGTAACAAGTATCTCACAATTCTTTTCACGGCCTTAAGGTGACACTCTTTTGGTGCCGCTTGGTATCATGCGCGCATGCACACACTTAGCATAATGTCGGGACGGGAGGCACATAGATATATAGCAATGAACCAATCATAGATCGATAAACCTTTTGATCAACCGGTTTGCCAGCCTTAGTCAAGTCAAGATGTCCACTTGTGGGCATGGGAGTTTTCATACCTTTGCTTTTTTGCATGTTGAACTTCTTGAATAAGTCCTTGGTATATTTTGTTTGAGAAACAAAGGTACCCTCCTTAGTTTGCTTGATTTGCAAACCAAGAAAGAATTTGAGTTCACACATCATAGACATCTCATACTTTTCCGACATCAACCTTCCAAACTTTTCACTAAAATAGGGATTAGTAGATCCAAAGATAATATCATCAACATATATTTGGCATACAAATAATTCTCCATTAACCCTCTTAGTGAACAAAGTTGAATCAATCTTCCCAATTTCAAAACCTTTTTCAAGAAGAAACTTTGTCAAGCATTTGTACCAAGCTCTAGGGGCTTGTTTGAGACCATAAAGAGCTTTACAAAGTTTGTAAACATGGTTAGGTTTCTTGGGATTAACAAAGCCGGGAGGTTGTTTGACATAAACTTCCTCCTCAATTTCACCATTTAAGAAAGCACTTTTAATATCCATTTGGTAAAGGGTGATATCATGGTGATTGGCATAAGCAAGTAAAATGTGAATGTACTCAAGTCTAGCAACGGGGGCATAGGTCTCACCATAGTCCATATCTTCGACTTGTGTGTAACCTTGTGCTACGAGACGAGCCTTGTTGCATATGACTTGTCCATCTTCATCTTGCTTGTTCCGAAACACCCATTTGGTTCCAATGATGTTTTGCTCATCCTTGGGCTTCTCAACTAACGTCCAAACTTGATTTCTCTCGAAGTTGTGTAGCTCTTCATGCATTGCATTTACCCAATCGGGGTCCTCAAGAGCTTCTTCTACCTTCATAGGTTCAACACTAGAGATAAATGAGTAGTGCTCACAAAAGTTAGCTAAACGAGATTTAGAGCGAGTGATTCTCCCGGATTGAATATCTCCAAGTATTTGTTCGACGGGATGATTCTTGTCGACTCTTGCTCTAACTCGAGGTAGCTTTTGCTTGGGTTGTGGTGAGGCTTCCTCATCATCATCTTCTTCTTTATTTGTATTGTTGTTGTCGTTGTTCGCTTGAGGAGGTGGAGAAGGAGGTTGAGGTGGATCATCTTGTTGCACTTCCTCATTTCCTTCGTCTTGACGGGTTCCACTTGTGGATGTCTCCATGTCAGCTTGTGGTTCACCTTGATGTGAAGTTGGGGCTTCCACTTGGATGGATGAGGTACTCTCCTTCACCTCCATGGGACGAATCTTGCCAATAGACAAGTCTTGGATTGCTTCTGACGGTTCTTGATCTCCTACATCAAGTGACAATTGCTCGACTTGCGAGCCGTTAGTCTCATCAAACTTCACATCTACCGTGTCTTCAACTTTTCGAGTGAAGTTGTTGTAGACACGGTAAGTGTGAGAGTTCGATCCATAACCAATATAAAACCTTCATGAGATTTGGGAGCAAACTTTGAACGATGATGCTTATCAAGAATGTAACATTTTGAGCCAAATACTCGAAAGTATCCAACTTGTGGTTTGTTGAGTAGCTCATACGCCGTTTTTCCAAGAAGCTTGTGAAGATAAAGTCGATTTGTAGCATGACAAGCCGTCTCAACCGCTTCCGCCCAAAAGTGTTTTGGCATCTTGTATTCATCTAGCATTGTCCTTGCCATCTCAATAAGAGTCCGGTTCTTCCTCTCAATAACTCCATTTTGTTGAGGTGTGTACGTAGCCGAGAACTCATGTGAAATGCCTTCTTCATCAAGAAAGGTATCCACATTGGCGTTCTTGAACTCCGTTATGTTGTCACTTCGAACCTTCTTGATATTCACTTCAAATTGATTTTGGGCATTCCTAGCGAAGTTCTTGAAGATCTTTTGTACCTGCGATTTATCATCGAGAAAGAACACCCACCTAAATCTGGAAAAATCATCAACAATGACCAAACCGAAGGAGTTACCACCAAGACTTTTATATGCATTGGGACCGAAGAGATCCATATGAAGTAGTTCGAGTGGTCTCCTTGTGGTCATAATGTTCTTCACGGGATGACTTCCTCCAACTTGTTTTCCTGCTTGGCAAGCACTACAAAGTCTATCCTTGTCAAAGATAACATCTTTCACACCAAGAATATGATCTCCCTAAACAAGTTTATTAAGATTACGCATGCTAACATGTCCAAGCCTTCTATGCCATAACCAACCTTTAGAAGATTTAGCAATTAAGCATGTACGAGGTTGGGCTCTCTTAGTGAAACCAAAAATGTATAGATCACCTCTACGAATGTCGGTAAAGACCATATTATGATTATCTCAACGAAACACTTGGCAATCTACTTCGGTAAATAGAACATTGAAACCAAAGTCGGCTAGTATAGATATGGAAAGAAGATTGCAACCAAGAGATTCAACAAGCATAACATTTTGAATTGAGCTATCATTGGATATGTCCACCTTACCAAGGCCAAGTACATTACCCTTGGAGTTGTCTCCAAAAGTCACATACTTGCGTGGACCATCGTTTTTTGCACACTCACGAAACATGTCTCTATCTCCGGTCATGTGATCGGTACATCCACTATCAAGAATCCACTCTTTTCCTCCGGCCATATAATCACAAAGATTTGCCATGAGACTAAGATTCCTCATAGTCTTCTCATATTCGATATCAAATTCCTCGTCCTCATCATAATAGCCATCCTCAACATCATCATCAACATGTATGTGATCATCACCTAGGGCAATGGATCCGTTAGTTTCATGATCATGACAATGTTCAAGTTTATGAATTCTAATAGCTTCCGTGATAATATTACTAATAGTTCTAACTTGTCCTTTAGCACGCATAAGATCACGAAGCTCAAATAAGCAATCATCAAAGTTAGAATCACTAGGCTTCATCTTGTGAAAAGCAATAGTCTTATGAAGAATCTCATCAAGATTCTTTAAAGAGTAGTTGGGATATCGCTTTTCCAAGTCATTCCATAGAGTATAGGCACACTCAAAGTTTTGCATACAACTAAGCACAATTTTAGGTAATCCTCTAATGATGAGATTGATGGTTCTAAGATTACGAAGCATGTCAATTTCCTCTTCATGAGTGGGATGTAAGGGATCAATGGGAGGCACATAAGGATTATGAATGTACTTTCTCAAGTTAAATTCATCAAAGATATCAAGCATCTCATCCCTCCAAAAGTGATAATACTCCCCATTGAGAATAGGCACTCTACGTCTAAGACTCCCCAAAGTAGACACATCCATCTCCCTCCAATAGTGATTAAACCAAAACAATGGAGACCAAAGCTCTGATACCAATTGTAGGCTCGAGGAGATAGGTCTATAGGGGGGGTGAATAGACACTTAACCAACCAAAGGTGCAGTATTTAGTTTTCTTTGAATTTAGGCAGATTTTGGCACTAGTTAAGATATCACCAAGACTTTCTACACATGCATATCTAGAGATAGAGCAGCGGAAGTAGTAAAGCATGCAAATGTGCGGAAAGTAAAAGGGTAGAGAAAAGAAGATCAAACACAATGAAGACACGGTGGTTTTTGGCATGGTTTTGATAGGTGGTGCTATCGTACATCCACGTTGATGGAGACTTCAACCTACGAAGGGTAACGGTTGCGCGAGTCCACGGAGGGTTCCACCCACAAAGGGTCCACGAAGAAGCAACCTTGCCTATTCCACCATGGCTTCCATCCACGAAGGACTAGCCTCACTCGGGGTAGATCTTCACGAAGTAGGCGATATCCTTGCCCTTACAAACTCCTTGGTTCAACTCCACATGATCTTGGAGGCTCCCAAGTGACACCTAACCAATCTAGGAGACACCACTCTCCAAAAGGTAATAAATGGTGTGTTGATGATGAACTCCTTGCTCTTGTGCTTCAAATGATAGTCTCCTCAACACTCAATCTCTCTCTCACAGATTTGGCTTGGGTTGGAGAAGGATTGGAGTGGAAAGCAACTTGAAGAGGCTAGAAATCAAGGTTCAAATGGTTGGATTGGAATCTCTTGATCTCAACACATGAGTAGGTGGTTCTCTCTCAGAAAATGTATGGTGGAAGTGTAGGCACGCTCTGATGGCTCTCTTAGAGAGTAAGTGGTGGTGGAGGGGTATATATAGCCTTCACCAAAAATCCAATCGTTACACACTTTTGACCCAAAATTGGTGGGACCGAAGGCAAACTCGGTGAGACCGATTAGTGTAAAAAGTATGAACTTTAGGCTTTTCGGTGGGACCGAAGTGGTACAACTCGGTGTGGCCAAAAGTGCAATGGCTAGGGCAGAGCTCAGTTTCGGAAATTCCGATTATTTCAACTCGGCGATTTCGAAGTGAAATAATGGCATTACAAAAACTTGGCAAAGCCATCTCGGTAGGACCGAGATCCTTTTCGGTGAAACCGAATTGCTAGGGTTTGGCAGTGGCAATATGAATGAGTAGTCTCAGTGAGTCCGGATGAAGAAGTTTCGGTGGGACCGAGATAGAAGTTTAGGGTTTGGACACATGTGATTGTGGAAGAATGACCGAGGGTTTTGGAGCAATACCACTAAGCACTTTGAGCAACAACCTCATCATTAACACCTCATCCCCTTTTAATAGTATTGGCTTTCCTAAGGGACTCAATGTGATCTTGGATCACTAAAATGGAAATGAGGTGTCTTGTGGATGCCAAACTTGTTCTTGACATTTTGAGAGGGTCCCCACATCTCCTTGTCCTTGCCATGCCATTGTTGAGCTTGTCTGAAATACACTAGATAAAAATATTAGTCCAGTTATTTGTATGTTGACATTAATTACCAAAAACACCAAGGGAGCAAATGTGCTTTCAAAGGCAAGCATAGGTGGTGGGTGAGCCCTAATACACTACTCGCTCCATTTTTAAATAAGGCCACCAACAAGACGTGTGCTACCCAGAACCGGCCCTGGTCCAACCATTAATGGCATGCACTAGCCACGTACACATCCGACAACGCGGGCCCACGTAGGGCTTCGAAACCAAAACCATCAATAAATTTTGAGCTTGTTTCCCGTCACATTCCAGATTACCATGCTATAATTAATTGCAAATCTGTTAACACCGATCAAACTTAGATGTGTTCCCACTTAGAAGTTGTTTACTAGGCTATAAAAAATACCTACTTGAAAATTAATGCACATTGCTCTCCCCATCACCAAAAAAATAGGTCTTTCTTGTTCATCGTTCCTTGCATCTGCCATGGCCGGTAGGAGGAGTTCTGGGTCGAGAAATAACCAGGGAGCAAAGACCAAGGCCGCGGAAGGAACAGAGAGGTCCCGCCGCGCCGCGGCAGCCGCAGCAGAGAGGTCCTGCCGCGCCGCGGAGGCCTCGACCGATCTCTCATGGGCAGGTGAGGGCTCTCACAAGCGCATTCGCCGCGGAGGTGAATAGGACGAGCTGGCAGTGGTGAAGTCCTTAGCCCGCGAGGACATGCTCACTAAGCTAAATAAGCAGAAGGAGGTGATCGCCGGCTTGGTGAAGCTGCTGCAGGAGAGCAATGCCTCGTTTAAGAAGGCGACCAGCGTCGTCGTGCAACTTACGGATGAAAAGGCGAAGCTCCGCAACGAGCGCGACCTGCCGAAGGAGGAGATCGCCAGCTGGAAGAAGCTGCATGAGAAGAGCAGTGCCTCGGTGAAGAAGACGACCACCGTCATCATGGAACTTATGGATGATGTGGTGAAGCTCCGCATCGAGCGCAACCTGCTGGTGGAGGAATTCATGGCTGCTGTCAAGCAAAGTCTTGAGGATGTGAAGGAGAGCATCGATGCTCTCCACGAGAAATCCTGCGCCATGGACACAATGACGAAGATGGCGGAGGAGAGGTGAGTGGAGATGAAGGTCATGTAGGCGATGAAGAAGGAGATGGTGGAACTCCGCGCCCAGCAACCCATCAAGAAGTAGAGAGTGGCGACCCAGATCGTTGTCTGCATCTTCCTTCTTCTTTTGCCCCTGTGTCTTTCGGGCGTTGCCGCATGTGGCATTTTAAATTATACTGAATATGTAAGACAATTATTATTCGTTGCCATTGTCGTCATATTATTTCGTTCGTAGGTAAATGTATACGAGTCAAAAATAGGCTAAAAGTCACTTTCTCAGCGAGGCACGAACAAAACAATGCTAACATTGAGTGTGGCCGTGGGATCACAAGCAAACTACTCCCTACGTCCATGTGCATTTGTCGCCTGTTAAACAGCGGCTCGGCCGCCATTAATGGAGAAGTTGGGAGCGAGGCGGGCGGCGGGTGGAGGTCAAAGAGCTTGCTTCCCGGTGAGCCTGCACAGTGGACTGCTCGCACGCGTCTCACTGAGCCTGCGCGGTGGATTCTCGCACGCGTCCCGCCGAGCCTGCGCGGCGGACTGCTCGCACATGTACCATCGAGCCTGGGCGGCGGACTGCTCGCACGCGTCCCGTCTAATCAAACAGCTGCCCGCATGGCTCCTCCTAGCCAGTAAAAAGTAAGATGCTTCATGGCACGAAATGGTTAGTGGAACGCCCACGATTCAAATAATATAACCGTTTGCGATAATAATGTGGCAGCTATTTGTTCGAAAGTGCCTACGTTGGTTGTTAAGGTGTGCGCCTTGTCTCAAATTGGAAAACAGAAGGTACCATGGCCTATGTGTGCCATGTTATGACACCATGCCAAGTTTCATGAATTCCAGGCCAGTTTTGGATTTACGGGAATTTAAAAACCAAGAATCTCAATGTTTGCGGCCGAGCGATGACGCCAAGATGTTTGAAATTCATTCCCATTTCTTGCATGGGACCTAAACATGCACCCAAGGACACATATATGATTTTTCAAACCATTTTGGTGCACTGGAGCATGTGCTTGTAGTTCAAATTTGAATTCTGCACATTAAATGCCTAGAAAACTCAATTAATGTATAAAAAGGCCAAATGAACCCTGAATAAATCCATATTTTAGCACGACACTCCTATTGGTCTATGTTGCCTCTACAAAAAAAGTTCAAGGCGAGAAAAGGCGGCGAATGTCGTTTCGCCCACAAAGGTGACACACATGCCCTATCGGAACCACGAGGCTTCTTGTGAGAAGCTCTAGTTTGTAAGAGGCTTGTACCAAAACTTGTCCCAAATTGGACAATTTTTTTACCATGGCATATATGTGCCATGTCATGACACCATGCCAAGTTTCATGAATTTCAGGTGAGTTTTGGATTTACGGGTATTTAAAAACAAAGATTCTCAATGTTTGCGGTCGAGCCACGACGCCGAGATGTTTGAAATTCTTTCCCATTACTTGCATGGGACCTAAATATGCACCCAAGGACACATATATGATTTTTTAACCCATTTTGGTGCACTGGAGCATGTGCCCGTGGTTCAAATTTGAATTATGCACATTAAATACCTAGAAAACTCAATTAATGTATAAAAAAGGCCAAACAAACCCTGAACGGTTCAATATTTTAGCATGACACTCCTATTTGTCTATGTTGCCTCTAGAAAAACAAATCAAGGCTAGAAGAGGCAGCGAATGTAGTTTCGCCCACAAAGGTGACACATTCCCTATCGGAACCACGAGGCTTCTTGTGAGAAGCTCCGGTTTGTAAGAGGCTTGTCCCAAAACTTGTCCCAAATTGGACAAAAAATTCACCATGGCATATGTGTGCCATGTCATGACACCATGCCAAGTTTCATCAATTTCAGTCGAGTTTTGGATCTATGGGAATTTAAAAACCAAGATTCTCAATGCTTGCGGCCGAGCCACGATGCCGAGATGTTTGAAATTCATTCCCATTTCTTGCATTGGACCTAAACATGCACCCAAGGACACATATATGATTTTTAAACCCATTTTGGTGCACTGGAGCATGTGCCCATCATTCAAATTTGAATTATGCACATTTAATGCCTAGAAAACTCAATTAATGTATAAAAATGCCAAAAGAACCCTGAATTATTCCATATTTTAGCACAGCACTCCTATTTGTCTATGTTGCCTCTAGAAAAAAATTCAAGGCTAGAAGAGCTAGCGAATGTCGTTTTGCCCACAAAGGTGACACGTTCCCTATCGGAACCACGAGGCTTCTTGTGAGAAGCTACGTGAAAGCACATTTGCTCCCTTGGTGGTTTTGGTAATTTATGTCAACATACATGTTGTTGGACTAATGCTTTTATCTAGTGAATTTCAGACAAGTTCAACAATGGCGTGGCGTGGATAAGAGGACGTGGAACCCCCTCAAAATGCTAAGGACAAGGATTGGCAAAGGATCAAGACTCTACATTTTTGGTTTAGTGATCCAAGATCACATTGAGTCCATAGGAAAGCCAATACTATTAAAAGGGGATGAGGTGTTGCTTAATGGTCCTTTTGCTCAAGTGCTTAGTGACGGTATTCCTAAACCCTCAACCACTCTCTCTACCCAAATATGTCCTAAACCTAAAGTCCAACTCGGCCCCACCGAAATTTCCAATCCGGCCCCACCGAGTTCATCCAAGACTTAGCCACTGCCAAACCCTAACAAATCGGATCCACCGAAATGGATCTCGGTCCCACTGAGATGGCCTTGCCAACTCTCTGTAATCGGTTGAATTCACTTCGGTCTCACCGAGTTATGCATATCGGTCTCACCGAGATGGCTTGCCAACTCTCTGTTGCCTTATTGCTTCACTTCGGTCCTACCGAGTTGATGCAATCGGTGCCACCGAGATGAGGATTGCCCTAGCCATTGCACTTCAGTCCATCCGAGTTGTTCGTATCGGTCCCACCGAGATTCCTAAAGTTCATATCTTTTACACAGTTCGGTGCTACCGAGATGATCGTTTCGGTGCCACCGAGTTGGGTCAAAAGTGTGTAACAGTTGGATTTTGTGTGGAGGCTTATATATACCCCTCCACCCCCTCCTTCTCAGTAAGGAGAGCCATCAGAACGTGCCTACACTTCCACCATTCATTTTCTGAGAGAGAACCACCTACTCATGTGTTGAGATCAAGATATTCCATTCCTACCATTTGAACCTTGATCTCTAGCCTTTCACAAGTTGCTTTACACTCAAATCCTTCTTCCACCATAGCCAAATCTGTGAGGAGTGTTTGAGTGCTGGGAAGACTATCATTTGAAGCACAAGAGCAAGGAGTTCATCAACAACACACCATCTATTACCTTTTGGAGAGTGGTGTCTCCTAGATTGGTTAGGTGTCACTTGGGAGCCTCCAACATGCTGTGGAGTTGAACCAAGAAGTTTGTAAGGGCAAGGAGATCGCCTACTTCGTGAAGATCTACCCCGAGTGAGGCTAGTCCTTCGTGGACGTAAGCCATGGTGGAATAGACAAGGTTGCTTCTTCGTGGACCCTTCGTGGGTGGAGACCTCCGTGGACTCGCGCAGCAGTTACCCTTCGTGGGTTGAAGTCTCCATCAACATGGACGTACGATAGCACCACCTATCGGAACCACGCCAAAAACAGCCGTGTCTTCATTGCGTTTGATCTTCCATACTCTACCCCTTTACTTTTCGTACTATTGCATGCTTTACTATTTCCGCTGCTCAATCTCTAGATATGCATGTGTAGAAAGTATTGGAGTGATCTTAACTTGTGCCAAAATCTGCCTAAGTTCTAAGAGAAATTAAAAACTGCTACTTTGGCTGGTTAGGAGTCTATTCACCCCCTCTAGACCTATCTCCTCGATCCTACAGTTGGTATCAGAGCTTTGGTCTCCATTGCTTTGGTTTCATCACCATTGGAGGGAGATGGATATGTCTACGTTCGGGAGTATTAGACGTAGAGTGCCTATTCTCAATGGGGAGTATTACAACTCTTGGAGGGATGAAATGCTTGATATCTTTGATGAGTTTAACTTGAGCAAGTATATTCATAATCCTTATGTGCCCCCTATTGATCCCTTGCATCCTACTCATAAAGAGGAAATTGACATGCTTCGTAATCTTAGAACCGTCAATCTTATCATTAGAGGATTACCTAAGATTGTGCTTGGTTGTATGCGAAACTTTGCATGTGCTTATACTCTATGGCATGATTTAGAAAAGCGATATCCTGATTATTCCTTAAAGAGTCTTGATAAGATTCTTCATAAGGCTGTTGTTTTTCACAAGATGAGTCCTAATGATCCTAAGTTTGATGATTGCTTGTTTGAGCTTCGTGATCTCATGCGTGCCAAAGGAGATGTTAGAACTATTAGCAATATTATCATGGAAACTGTTAGAACTCATAAACTTGAACATTGTCATGATCATGAGACTAATGAATTTGTTAATCACACGCATGATGATGATGATGTTGAGCACGGCTATTATAATGAAGACGAAGACTTTGATATTGAATTTGAGAAGACCATGAGAAATCTCAGCCTTATGGCAAATCTTCGAGATTATATGGCTGGAGGAAAAGAGTGGATTCTTGACAGCGGTTGTACCGATCACATGACCGGGGATAGAGACATGTTTCGTGAGCTTACTAAAAATGATGGTCCACGCAAGTATGTGACTTTTGGAGACAAGTCCAAGGGTAAGGTACTTGGCCTTGGTAAGGTGGCCATATCCAATGACAGCTCCATACAAAATGTTATGCTTGTTGAATCTCTTGGTTACAATCTTCTTTCCGTATCTAGACTAGCCGATTTTGGTTTTAATGTTCTATTTACCAAAGTAGATTGCCAAGTGTTTCGCCAAGATAATCATGATATAGTCTTTACCGGCATTCATAGAGGTGATCTATACATTGTTGATTTCACTAAGAGAGCCCAACCTCGTACATGTTTAATTGCAAAATCTTCTAAAGGTTGGTTATGGCATAGAAGACTTGGACATGTTGGTATGCGTAACCTTGATAAACTTGTTAAAGGAGATCACATTCTTGGAGTGAAAGATGTTATATTTGACAAAGATCGACTTTGTAGTGCTTGCCAAGCAGGAAAACAGGTTGGAGGAAGCCATCCCATAAAGAACATTATGACCACGAGGATACCACTCGAGCTACTTCATATGGATCTGTTTGGTCCCAACGCCTATAAGAGTCTTGGTGGTAACTCTTTCGGTTTAGTCATTGTTGATGATTTTTCCAGATTTACGTGGGTGTTCTTTCTTGATGACAAATCGCAGGTACAAAAGATCTTCAAGAACTTCACAAGAAAGGCTCAAAATCAATTTGAAGTAAAGATCAAGAAGGTTCAGAGTGACAACGGAACAGAGTTCAAGAACGCCAATGTGGACACCTTTCTTGATGAGGAGGGTATTTCACATGAGTTCTCGGCTACGTACACACCTCAACAAAATGGAGTTGTTGAGAGGAAGAACCGTACACTTATTGAGATGGCAAGAACAATGCTTGATGAATACAAGACGCCAAGACATTTTTGGGCAGAAGCGGTTGAAACAGCTTGTCATGCAACAAACCGACTCTATCTTCACAAGCTTCTTGGTAAAACGGCATATGAACTGCTCACCGGTAACTAACCACAAGTTGGATACTTTCGAGTATTTGGCTCAAAATGTTACATTCTTGATAAGCATCGTCGTTCAAAACTTGCTCCTAAATCTCATGAAGGTTTCCTACATGGTTATGGATCGAACTCTCACACTTACCGTGTCTACAACAACTTCACTCGAAAAGTTGAAGAGACGGTAGATGTGAAGTTTGATGAGACTAACGGCTCGCAAGTCGAGCAATTGCCACTTGATGTAGGAGATCAAGAACCATCGGAAGCAATCCAAGACTTGCCCATTGGCAAGATTCGCCCCGTGGAAGTAAAGGAGAGTGCCTCGTCTATTCAAGTGGAAGCCCCAACCTCACATCAAGGTGAACGACAAGCTGATATGGAGGCATCCACAAGTGGAACACGTCAATACGATGGGAATGAGGAAGTGCAACAAGATGATCCACCTCAACCTCTTTCTCCACCTCCACAAACAAACAACGACAACATCAACGAAGAAGAAGAAGATGATGATTATGAGGAAGCCTCACCACAACCCAAGAAAAAGCTACCTCGAGTTAGAGCAAGAATCGACAAGGATCATCCCGTCGAACAAATACTTGGCGATATCCAAACCGGGAGAATTACTCGCTCTAAATCTCGTTTAGCTAACTTTTGTGAGCATTACTCATTTATCTCTAGTGTTGAACCCTTGAAGGTAGAAGATGCTCTCAAGGACCCCGATTGGGTGAATGCAATGCACGAAGAGCTACACAACTTTGAGAGGAACCAAGTGTGGACATTGGTTGAGAAGCCTAAGGAAGAGCAAAACATCATTGGAACCAAATGGGTGTTTCGGAATAAGCAAGATGAAGATGGACAAGTTGTATGCAACAAGGCTCGTCTCGTAGCACAAGGTTACACACAAATCAAAGGTATGGACTATGGTGAGACCTATGCCCCCGTTGCAAGAGTTGAATCCATTCGCATTTTACTTGCTTATGCCAATCACCATGATATCACTCTTTACCAAATGGATATTAAAAGTGCCTTCTTAAATGGTGAAATTGAGGAGGAAGTATATGTTAAACAACCTCCCGGCTTTGAGAATCCCAAGAAACCTAATCATGTGTACAAACTTCGTAAAGCTCTTTATGGTCTCAAGCAAGCCCCTAGAGCTTGGTACAAATGCTTGACAAAGTTTCTTCTTGAAAAAGGTTTTGAAATTGGGAAGATTGATTCAACTTTGTTCACTAAGAGGGTTAATGGAGAATTATTTGTATGCCAAATTTATGTTGATGATATTATCTTTAGATCTACTAACCCCTCTTTTAGTGAAAAGTTTGGAAGGTTGATGTCGGAGAAGTTTGAGATGTCTATGATGAGTGAACTCAAATTCTTTCTTGGTTTGCAAATCAAGCAAACTAGGGAAGGTACCTTTGTCTCTCAAACAAAGTATACTAAGGACTTATTCAAAAAGTTCAACATGCAAGAGAGTAAAGGTATGAAAACTCCCATGCCAACGAGCGGACATCTTGACTTGACCAAGGATGGCAAACCAGTTGATCAAAAGGTTTATCGATCGATGATTGGTTCATTATTATATCTATGTGCCTCCCAACCCGACATTATGCTAAGTGTGTGCATGTGTGCACGATACCAAGCGGCACCAAAAGAGTGTCACCTTAAGGCGGTGAAAAGAATTGTGAGATACTTGATACATACACCAAACTTTGGCATATGGTATCCCAAAGGATCTTCTTTCAATCTTGTTGGCTACTCCGATTCGGACTATGCGAGAGACAAGGTTGACAGAAAATCCACTTCAGGTACATGTCAATTTCTTGGTAGATTTATTGTGTCTTGGTCCTCCAAGAAACAAAATTCCGTATCTCTATCTACTGCCGAAGCGGAATACATTGCCGCGGGATCATGTTGTGCTCAATTACTATGGATGGCACAAACTCTTAAAGATTATGGTGTGCATGTGAGACATGTACCATTACTTTGTGACAATGAGAGTGCTATTAAGATAGCACACAATCCCGTGCAACATTCTCGAACTAAGCATATTGAGGTTCGTCACCATTTCATTCGAGATCATGTTGAGAAAGGTGATATTGACCTTAAACATGTTCGGACTGACAAACAATTGGCGGACATCTTTACCAAACCCCTTGATGAGAAAGTGTTTTGTCACTTGAGAAGTGAATTGAACATCATTGATGCTTCAAATGTAAACTAGAGGTTCATGTGGATGCATACAAGGGCATGAGCATTCTTGACTAATCCATGATATCCTTCATGATCATTTTATATCTTGGACATTTTTCTCCCTTGTATGGTATCTAACCTTTTGTAGGTACTTGGACAAGCTTCATGTCACAAGATTGCATCACACTCTTATCTTGAGCAATCTTGTATAACCCAAGTATCAACAATTGATGGAGTAACAAGGAACAAGACAACCTAAACATATCCTTTGACAACATTTGAGTTATGCTTCATTCTTGTCATTTTGGATACACATGTTGTTCCTTGCAAATCTAACCCATGTAGGAAGATGAAGTACAAATGATAGGATAGCTCCAAACTTCAATTCATGAGCATCCACATCAAGTTCAACTACATGATGGACTTCACTACCAAATACCAATGTATGTTCTCACATCTTAGAGAAGCTTCACTCAAAGACATGAGCTAAAGCAACTCAACAAGATGTGAATACATTGAAATGCTTAAAAGAAAAATGGCAACCCCATTTTGAGCTTAACGACGAGTATGACCTATGATCAAGTGTTTTCACTTGACTCCTAAGTCAAAATACTCTAACATAGGTGACCTAGTCGCCGACCCATCTAGATGAAGTTCTCTAGTGTTTCTTCTGCTTGTTCTCTTCTTGCTAGAGTGTTTCTTTTCAAAAAAAAAACTTCATCTAGACGTTTCTTTGCTTCTTTTCTGTTTCTTCTCTTTTAGCTTGATTCGCAGTTAATTCTTTGCAAATCCTTGTGAGATTTCCTTTGTCTAGTGAGCTGAGTTGAGAAATAATTCTATTGCATCAACCTCGGTTCCACCGATTTATATCAACTCGGTGTCACCGATTTTGCTGCTCTAAGGAATTTTCTGTCAATTTTTTCCTGAGTTTTTGCTATTCCAGCTCCACTCGATGATTCTTATCCTCTACATGCATCTAGCTGTATTTCTCAAGGACCAAACTCACTTAATCAATAACCTTGAAGTCCCTTCTTGGAAATTGATGTCAAAGGGGGAGAGAGGAATACATCAAAGCTTAATCTTATCTATTTAAAACAAAGATGCACCTTACAAGAGGAGAGAATGTTACATGTTTCTAAGAGGGGAGAAACATGATTAGTCTGTTCTTTGGCTGTTGTTTGAGTGTTCTCACCCTACCTACTCCCAATATCCATGTCAGATTCAGGGGGAGAGGAAGTTCTTTAAGGGGAGACAGCTATTTCTTTTGGGGACATGTCTGCGTCAAAGAAGTATTCACCTAGTGATACTCTCTTCTACATGTCATCCCAATCTTGGTTTCTTGTTGATCTCGTGTCCTTTTCTTGAAGAAATTATCTTGTGTTATCTAACCCTGTTTTCTCAAGTGTATTTCTTCAGGTACTTGATCAAGAACTTCAAGGTAAGTATATGCATCACACTCATGTACATGGTTGACCTCTTGCTAAGTATATATTGTTTGCAAGGAGAAAATCTTGTACATGTGGATACCCTAATGTCACATATACATATTGCTCTGATGCATATAGCCAAGATACATGTTGCATGTATATTTCCCATAAGATATCATCATGTTATGCACATCTTCAGGGGGAGTTCAGGGGAGCTCATACATGTTACATGTTTCCTTCAAAGCTTTCATACATACATCTGCTAAATCTTTATTTAAAGCTTTGATGTATGTTGTCATCAATTACCAAAAAGGGGGAGATTGAAAGCACATTTGCTCCCTTGGTGGTTTTGGTAATTTATGTCAACATACATGTTGTTGGACTAATGCTTTTATCTAGTGAATTTCAGACAAGTTCAACAATGGCGTGGCGTGGACAAGAGGATGTGGAACCCCCTCAAAATGCTAAGGACAAGGATTGGCAAAGGATCAAGACTCTACATTTTTGGTTTAGTGATCCAAGATCACATTGAGTCCATAGGAAAGCCAATACTATTAAAAGGGGATGAGGTGTTGCTTAATGGTCCTTTTGCTCAAGTGCTTAGTGACAGTATTCCTAAACCCTCAACCACTCTCTCTACCCAAATATGTCCTAAACCTAAAGTCCAACTCGGCCCCACCGAAATTTCCAATCCGGCCCCACCGAGTTCATCCAAGACTTAGCCACTGCTAAACCCTAACAAATCGGATCCACCGAAACGTATCTCGGTCCCACCGAGATGGCCTTGCCAACTCTCTGTAATCGGTTGCATTCACTTCGGTCTCACCGAGTTATGCATATCGGTCTCACCGAGATGGCTTGCCAACTCTCTGTTGCCTTATTGCTTCACTTCGGTCCTACCGAGTTGATGCAATCGGTGCCACCGAGATGAGGATTGCCCTAGCCATTGCACTTCGGTCCATCCGAGTTGTTCGTATCGGTCCCACCGAGATTCCTAAAGTTCATATCTTTTACACAGTTCGGTGCTACCGAGATGATCGTTTTGGTGCCACCGAGTTGGGTCAAAAGTGTGTAACGGTTGGATTTTGTGTGGAGGCTATATATACCCCTCCACCCCATCCTTCTCAAGAGAGAGAGCCATCAGAACGTGCCTACACTTCCACCATTCATTTTCTGAGAGAGAACCACCTACTCATGTGTTGAGATCAAGATATTCCATTCCTACCATTTGAACCTTGATCTCTAGCCTTTCCCAAGTTGCTTTCCACTCAAATTCTTCTTCCACCATAGCCAAATCTGTGAGGAGTGTTTGAGTGCTGGGAAGACTATCATTTGAAGCACAAGAGCAAGGAGTTCATCAACAACACACCGTCTTTTACCTTTTGGAGAGTGGTGTCTCCTAGATTGGTTAGGTGTCACTTGGGAGCCTCCAACCAGATGTGGAGTTGAACCAAGAAGTTTGTAAGGGCCAGGAGATCGCCTACTTCGTGAAGATCTACCCGAGTGAGGCTAGTCCTTCATGGACGTAAGCCATGGTGGAATAGACAAGGTTGCTTCTTCATGGACCCTTCGTGGGTGGAGCCCTCCGTGGACTCGCGCAACCGTTACCCTTCGTGGGTTGAAGTCTCCATCAACGTGGACGTACGATAGCACCACCTATCGGAACCATGCCAAAAACCACCGTGTCTTCATTGCGTTTGATCTTCCATTCTCTACCCCTTTACTTTCCGTACTATTGCCTGCTTTATTGTTTCCGCTGCTCAATCTCTAGATATGCATGTGTAGAAAGTATTGGAGTGATCTTAACTTGTGCCAAAATCTGCCTAAGTTCCAAGAGAAATTAAAAACTACTAATTTGGCTGGTTAGGAGTCTATTCACCCCCCTCTAGACCTATCTCCTCGATCCTACAACTGCAGCCGCCTCCGTGGAGCTTGAGAGACTCCGGTCCGAGCTGCAAACAGCTCGGCAAGAAGCCGAGCAGCAGAGGGCTACGACAAGGGAGGCCAGTGAAGCGCTGGCCAAGGAAAAGGAGGCCCGAGAGAAGCAAGCGGCACGGGTAGTGGAGGTGGAGGGTGGCCTGGAAGGGCTGGTCAAGCAGTGCGACGCCCTCCAGGAGGAAAAGAACAAGCTCGCCTCCGAGCTCAAAACCGCGAGCTCGGCCTGCAAAGAGGCCACTACCCAGGCGAGGGCAGATCGGGAAGTGCTTCAACAAGTGAAGCAAATCACCACCGGTAAGCCATATCTGCTCCGATGCGTTTTCGGTGACTGTCGATTTGCCCATCTTATGCAAGTCTGGCGTTCTTCAGAGGCCTTCAGGGATCTGCCGCGGAGTGCCTCGGACGCCGGCGCCTATTTTGCTTCCCATCTCGAGGAGTCGATAGAGAAGGCCTTCTGGGCCCAATTCCAAGCGCCCGAGCATCCCCCACTGCTGAATAATCAGATGAAGCAGCTGTCCGAGCTATTCTGCACGGCTCGGCTAATGATGGAGGACATCTGCGTCAATCTCTGGCCGCAGGAGCCATTGCCGACCAGCTTGTTCGGCTTGGTCCAGAGATTGCTAGGCGCAAGCCCCCAGGTGGAGAAGTGGAAGAGGTCGGCCTGCCTGGAAGGTGCGGAGCGAGCCTATGCATCAACCATGGCGCACTATCCGAAGATCAAGCCGCTCGCTATCGCGTCAGGGCCTCCAGAAGGGAAGAACCGGACGCCCGAGTAGTTTCTCGCCGAGGTCCGTGAAGGGGCTCGGGAGACCGAAGTACAATGCTCGAAGGCCAAGCTCCGGTTCTAAAGAACCTCTTTTGTATGCCGTGACAGCTGCTGTAAAAACAATATTTATGTATGCAAAGTAGTCGTTTGCATCCGGCCTGTTTATTTCATTCCTGTGCGACCGTTAATACTGAAAGAGGCCGGTCGTTGGCTTCTAACCCCTTTCTAGATACTACGTGGGGTGTTTCATAAGAACACGTAAACCCTTAGCCGATGTCTCGGTGCCCGAAGGCGGTTGCGTATTTGTGAAACTAGGCAATCGGACCATAGCGGTTTTATATCCTTCACTTAGTCATAGGAGTTCGAAAATTTGGGGTAGTTGATCTAGCCCCCGGTGTAATGATGATCGGCCAAGCCAAAGTGCACCAGGTAGAACACCTCGGTTCGTATAATAGGAACCCTTCGTTTATCACAGCGTAACCACTAACGGCTTGTAGTTTGACACTGTCTTCGGATAGCCGACCAGTTTACACTTTATCATGACAATCGATTTTCGGCTTTCTCCTACTAAGGTGCTTGACCAGGCCGAGCTGGAAGCACAATCGCAGTGGTTCTCCCTTTGCGCACCTAGCCGAACAGAGCGGAATGTAGGAGGCAAACACAAGAGTCGGGCAACCCAATCATTGACCAAAATCATGATTCGAAACTGATGCATATAATGCAATATCCAAGACGCTGAACAGATATCGGACTTAAACATAGGCTCAACTATATATCCGAGCTGCCGGTCAATAACCGGACTCATCTATATATTTCTAACGGTATCCATATTTCTACAAGGCAAAAAGCAGAAGGAACGACACGTAACTTTGTGTGGAGACCGAAAAAAGGTCTGTTCTTTCATTCATTAAGGCATAGCCATAGATGCCAAGATGATATCAAGAGGAATCTTACAAGATACAGAGAGTATGTCAGAAGAAAAATGGGAGGTATCTGGTACAGGGCTTTAGAAAAAACGGGGATGGTTCCCAGCGCCTTCCCTGCCGCACGTCTGCGCCTCCGTGCTATAGAACAGCTATGCCTTGTCTAGTCCAAGGCTTGGTGAACACTCCTCGCCAATCCATCTTGACTACGTAGGACGCACCCGAGGTGTGGGGCCCCCGAGGAGGTAATTGCCAGAGTGTGGCTGCTTGACGCTGCCGAATTTGTGCGTCCTGGTTGGCCTTTATATGCCGCCGAAATAAGAAATAACCAGGATGTGGATGATCGGCCATTCCAAGATGACGCACCCTTTTTGTTAAATATATGCTCCTCGGTCTCCCATGGAATTTTAAGTGCAAAGTTATGTACGCGAGGCATGTAGCTTGCTATCAAGAGAGGAGGACCGGGGAGCGCACGTCCCTATTTGGGATCGATGCGGGGTTGGTCGGGGGCCGAGGTGCTGGTGCGTACACGTTTTGAAGAGCTGAGCAACGCCTGCCGTGCTGTACGTCGGGCGGCTTCGTCGGTCGCCTGGAAGTCGGCTGCGAAGGCTGCTGTCCTCTCTTCTGTATGGAGGGAGGTCTCTGTTTTACCATTAATGGTAATGACGCCGTGGGGCCCTGGCATCTTGAGCTTCAGGTAGGCGTAGTGCGGCACCGTGTTAAAGCGGGCAAACGCAGTACGGCCGAGCAAGGCGTGACAACCGCTGCAGAAGGGGACGATGTCAAAGATCAAGTCCTCACTTTGGAAATTCTCGGGTTCCCGTGCATTGGTCCTCCACGCCAGGTATAACACCCTTGAATGTGGTGTTGCTAGGCTTAATTCATGACGAATCGATGCCCATCTTCCTGATAGTGTCAGCATAGAGCAGGTTCAAACTACTCCCGTCGTCCATTAGGACGCGGGTTAGGTGGAATCCATCGATAATGGGGTCCAGTACTAAGGCTGCTGACCCGCCATGACGGGTACTGGTCGGATGGTCCTTCTTATCGAAGGTGATCGGGCAAGCCGACCAAGGGTTGTACTTTAGTGCTACATGCTCTATGGCGTAGACATCCCGAAGTGCACGCTTCCGTTCCTTCTTGGGGATATGCATGACATAGATCATGTTCATGTTTTTGACATTGGAAGGGAATTGCTTTTGGCCACCGCTGCTCGGCCTGTGAGGTTCATCTTCGTCATTGCTGTGGGACCCGCTCCTGGTTGGTTCCTCGGTAAATGCCTTGCCGGCCTGCTTAAACACCCAACAATTTTGATTGGTGTGGTTGGCGGGCTTGTCCGAGGTGCCGTGAATTTGGCAAGACCTGTCCAGTATTCTATCCAGGGCGCTAGGGCCATCCTTGTTCCCTTTAAAGGGCTTCTTCTTGGGTCCAGCCCGCGGGCCGCTGAACCCTGCATTGACTGCTGGGTGCTCGGTATCGCTGCCACCATGCTTATTTCGGCGCTTGTTTTTGTTGCGCCTAGGTTTGCCATTTCCGTCGCGTGCCTCCGAGGTGCCGGGATCGTTCCTGTGGGAACTGCGGTCAAGCCAACTATCCTCGCCGGCACAAAAGCGGGTCATCAAGGAGGAAAGGGCCGCCATAGTTCTCGGCTTGTCCTTCCCGAGCTGGCAGGCGAGCCACTCATCCCAAATGCTGTGGTTGAATGCTGTAATAGCTTCGGCATTGGGGCAATCAGCGATCTGGTTCTTTTTAGTTAAGAACCGATTCCATAATTTTCAAGCAGATTCGCCCTCTTGCTGGACGATGTGACTGAGGTCGTCGGCGTCCGGGGGCCGAACATAGGTTCCCTGGAAGTTTTCCCTAAAGGCTTCCTCCCGTTCTTCCCAGCTTCCGATAGAGTTGCTGGGGAGGCTGTTAAGCCAGTGCCTTGCCGGTCCCTTAAGTTTGAGCGGCAGGTACTTTATAGCATGGAGGTCATCACCTCGGGCCATATGTATGTGGAGGAGGAAATCCTCAATCCAGACAGCCGGGTCTGTTGTCCCATCATATTGGTCAATGTTAATGGGTTTAAACCCTTCCGGGAACTGATGTTCCATGACCTCGTGTGTAAAACAGACCGGATGTGCAGGGCCTCGGAAATGAGTCATATCTGGCCGTGCGGTGGCCGATGTCCTGCCCCGCATCTTCTCCTGAGCTCTGTCGTGCCTCTCTAACTAGGCGTCATAGCCTTCTAGGCCAGCGGGTGCGCGACCCCGTGAACCATATATGGATCGGGGAGGGGCTTTATTTGCCTATATTTTGTCGCGCAGATCAAAGGGGCGTTGAAGCCCACCACGCTCTTGCCGTGAGGGCGGGTTTTTGCAGGGGGTTCTGTGTTCGCCCCTGCTTGCCTGTCTCGTCCTCTAGGGGGGCGATCAGCCTGTCCTGTATTGCCGTGCGTGAATAGCTCATCGTTTGCCGCCTCGTCATCGAAGTCGGGTAGCAGCCGTCTTTTAGGGTATGACTTGGCAGCGGTACATCGAGCCTTGAGCTCGGCTTCGACTTTGAGGACTTTTACCCATTTGTCATTGAGCGCGTTCTCGTGGGTGTATAGCTCTTGCTGCTTCCTCTTCATGCTTCGCGCAATTGCGAGTAACCGTCGCTGGAACCGTGCCTATTCGGAAGGGCTTATGGGTACCACAAAGTCCTCAGGGCCGAGGCTTAAATCGTCCTTGGATTCAGGAAGGTAATCTCTATCCGATCCATCGTTGAGAGTGCCCATGTCCTCGAGATCATCCTCCGTAGGTGCCTCTACGGGCTCCTTTGGCTTGGCGGGCGAGGCCTGATTGTCCTCGCCCGGGTTCTCAGTGGAGTCGGGGGGCGTAGCGTTATCGGCGGTGCCCGTGGTGTTGGTTGTACTCTTACTTCCATTACTCCCTTTAGATCGCCTCTTTGGGCGGCGACGTTTAGGGTTCTCCTTAGGTTTATCCTGAGGACTGTTGTTAGGAGTATCAACCATATAGACGTCGTATGTAGACGTGGCTGCCCAATCCCGTGTATGGGTTTTAGCGGACAGTTTTGCTCCGGTATCGCCACAGACATCCTCATCCATGTCAGTGGCTTCATCGGAGCCATAGTCGAGCTCATCAGTCAAGTCTTTGACCGTGGTGACTAGGTGGGTGGTGGGTGGGACAAAAATCTCCCAATCATCGGCTTTACACCCGATCTGATCGTAGACGGCGGAACAGATCGCCAAGTCTTGGATTCGGTCCAACACCTTGTTTAACTGTGAGACCTCCTCCGTGCTCAAGACCTGGCTGTAGGCCGGGCCGATCTGGAGTGGCCTGCTCAGACTGCCTGATGCAGCATTGTTACCCTGCCCATCCGAAGTCGATACCTGGTTGGCAGGAGAAGGGGTCTTGTCAGCCGTAGGCGATGAGTTGATCACCGTCGGGCCCATTGGCGAACTCGGCTCGAAGCCAGGGTCCACGGGCGTGGCGGGGTTAGAAGCGACGATCGCTAGATCTATCTCCGGGATCGGGTTTGCAAGGAGGTCGGATCTAGGAATTAGATTGGGAATAACATCCAAAGCCGCCGCGCCAGAGGGATCCTTAAGCCGATCTGAGGTCCACCCCGAAAAGACTAGCTCACATCGGGCGTTCGTGGTGTACTTCAGGTTTCCGAACATGATGACCTGATCTGGGGCAAAGTTCTCGACGCGGCACATATGGCCCGTCGAGTCGGCGTGCAGCACGATGCTGCTGAAGATGAAAAGCTGGCCGGGGACGAAGATGTCACCATAGCCAGTATCGCTGTCAATCTGCAAGTGAGCCATCGATCCTTTGGGATCAGCATAGTGAGCTCTCAATGAAAGCACCAATGTCAGTGTCAAAACCGGCGGATCTCGGGTAGGGGGGCTCGAGCTGTGAGAAAGGATCAATGGGTTAACAGGAGACGTAGAACACGGTGATTTACCCAGGTTCGGGCACTCTCGATGGAGGTAAAACCCTACGTCCTGCTCTTGTTTATATTGATGGTGTATCAAGGTACAGGGTTGATCTACCTCAAGATCGTAAGATGTGGTCTAAGCCTAGGGGTATGATGAATGAACCTGTCCTATGGACTAAAACCCTCTGGTTTATATAGGCACCAGGGGTATCCAGGGTTACACATGGTTGGTTACAATTAAAGGAATACATGCCGAATCTTCATATCCTTGGGGTGTACGCCAAGTCTTCGGTGAAGCCTGGTACGTCAGTTCTTCAGGTTGGAAACCTCCGGAGTCTCTGCTCTTCAACGGGCCTCGAGTCCGGCCCATAGACTAATCACCTAGGCCAGGACCCCCTAGTCCAGGACACCGCCACCGAGGGTCCCACAAGCTTAGGTAGCGTGCCCTAGGGGTGGGGGCGTGCCACCCAAGCTTGTGGCCCCCCTGGACACCTTCTAGTCCTTCTTCGAAGTTTTGTGGGTCCCTTCTTGTCCATAAAAAATCACCGTAAAATTTCTTTGTGTTTGGACTTCATTTGGTTTGGATTTTCTGGAAAACCAAAAACATGCAGAAAACAGCAACTGGCACTGGGCACTAAGTTAATAGGTTAGTCCATAAAATAATATAAAAGTCCACCAAAACCATATAAAATCATTGTAATCATGGCATGAATACTTCATAAATAATAGATACGTTGGAGACGTATCAACACGTCAAAATTATCTAAGTTTGAATGGAAGTGACTAGTATGGTCTATCCCTTTGACCTACAACGAGAAGGGTTTGACCATGATGGATTCCTCTTAGTTTGTGTTACATTAGGTCATGGTGGCATGTCAGACCAAAGTTTGAGCACATGCTTTGGATTCCCTCCCGCCGGCTCAAAGTGGCGGAACTGGCACCCTACGTCTTGAACCTGGCTTCCTAGGGGTTGTTCGGTTTGTGAGGCAGCTAGCTGGTGCCACGTCAAAGTTGTGCACTGGGTATTTGAACACATCACGCCACCCGTACATATATTTGGGTCGCATGCAGGTGGTGGTGGTCTTCTGATCGACCCCGTCTCCCTTGTGCGGTTTCGACGACACGCCTATCTATGGGCTCCTGGGGTCTATATATCATCCCTTTGACCGACAATGAGAGGGGTTTAACGATGAATGGATTACTCTTGGTTCGTGTTACGGTGGGTCATGGTGACATGTCCGAGCAAAGTTTGAGCTCACGCGTTCTCAGGATTCCCTCCCATGTGCTAGAAATGGTGGGTGGACCGACACCCTACGTACGTCGTCCTTAATTACCAAGCTTTCATGGGGGTTGTCCGGTTCATGAGGTAAGCGCCACATCAAAGTTGTACATTGGGTATTTAAAACACATCACACACCACCCCTTCATACATACATTTGGGCCGCATGCAGGTGGTGCTGGTCTTCTGTCCCCTCTCGTGCGGTTTTTGATGACGGGCCCATCCATGGACCCGCGTGGTCTATTCCTTTTTGACCGATGGCAAGAGTGGTCGTTCGAACAAGATTTAATTCGCTTGGTCCGTGTTATGGTAGGTCATGGTGACATGTCCGACCAAAGTATGAGTGTACGTGTCCCGCCGACACGAAGTGTGTGTGTGGGGGGGGGGGGCACCCTACGGCCTTAACCTGCTAGTATACATATCCAAAGGGGGGCTGTCCAGTTTGTGAGGCAGGTGCCACATCAAGGTTGTGCATTGTGTATTTAAACATTGCACCACCCTTTTCCTACATATATTGGGCCACATGCAGGTGGTGGTGGTCTTCTGGCCCCTCTCACCCGATCTTCGACGACGTGCCCATCCATGGGCCCGCATGGTCTATTCCTCTTGACCGACAGCGAGAGGGGCCAGTTTGACCAAAGATATAGATTTTGGATTCCCTCATCCGGCACAAAGTGGAGGGGCCAGCACCCTACGTTTATGTCATGAACCCTTTTCTGTCGCACTAGACGTTTTTATGCATGCATGCATCATGTGCCACATCAAAGTTGTGCATTAGGAATTTGAATATCACACCACCCTTTTCGTACATATATATTTGGGCCACAAGCTGGTGTGGTTGTGTTCTGACCCTCTCTCACATTTTTTTGCCGTTTTTTTTGAAATGATGCTATATAAACACAGACGATTTGGTTGAAACAACTGTCTGCGATTGTATACGCAACAGACATAGGTGCATCGGACTAACCGTGTGCGATGTGCGTGCCCTGTAAAATGCACTGGTGGCAACTGGCCATGACCTCGCAAGTGCCAGCCATGGTAAAGGGGGTAATGTGTACAGTAAAAAAAACCAATCCGACAGCGAGCTATATACAATCTCACCAGCGGCGACTCTCAGCTTATTCTTCCCGCCGATAGCTCGCCACCACCACCACACACACCCAATGGAAATGGCGCACAACCATGCACTACTGCAGGATGGTCCTAATGCAACACATGCATTAGAGCCCCCTCGACCAAAACTGTGTGCGATGCATTAATCACAAACGGTGTCGTACTAAAACCGTCACCAATGAAACGAACTATGGGCGATGGCGGATCCATCAAGCACGATTCAGAAAAGATTTGCGTGTGCGAATCGTGGCATACAGTTGATCCATATGAACCGTTTGCGATGAGCCAGAACAACAGAAACGGTCAGCTAGATCAAGGTGTGTGCGATAAACGGCATACAGTTCACTCGGATGAACTATTTGTGACGATCCAGTACAACAGAAATGGTCAGCCAGATCAAGGTGTGTGCGATAGACGACAAACAGTTCACTCGGATGAACTGTTTCCGATGAGCCAAAACAACAGAAATGGTTAGCCAGATCAAGGAGTCTGTGATATATGGGCACACATTCTAATTAAAAGAATTGTGCGCGATGGTAATAACAAGCACACACGGTTGATGGAACAAGTCGTGTGCTGACATTGCCGATTGCGGTGCACACGCCACGTACGCATCCGAGAACGCTAGCCCACGTTACACCATCTGGGAATTGTGCCGCACTTCAAAACCGAAACCGTCAATAAATTTTGAGCTTGTTTCCCGTCACATTCCAAATTACCACGCTATATTTAATTGCAAACCTGTTCACACCGATCAAAACCTAAATGTTTTCCCACTTAGCAGCTTATTACTAGGTTATAAATACTACCTACTCGAAAATGACTGCACATTCCTCCTCAATTCCTCATCAACAAACAAACAAGTCTTTCTTCATTGTTCCTTGCGTTTGCCATGGCCCGTAGGAGTTCTTGGTCGAGAATTGACCAGGGAGTGGCGAGCATGGAAGCGGAAGCAGCAGAGATGTCCCGCCACGCCGCGATAGCAACCGCGAGGTCCCGACGCACCACCAAAGCAGCACAGAGGTCCCGTCGTGCGGTCGAAGCAGCACGGAGGTCCTGCCACGCCGCCGAAGCAGCACAGTGGTCCGGCCGCGCCGTCGAAGCAGCAACGATGACCCGCCGTGTCGCGGAATCAGCAGAGAGGTCCTGCCGTGCCACGGTGGCCTGGGAAGATCTCTTTCGAGAAGGCGAGTGCTCTCACAGGCGCATGCGCGCTGAGCTTAATAAGCTGAAGGATGAGATCTCCGGCTGGGCGAAGCTGCACGAGGAGATCAATGCCTCATTTGATAAGATGATCGGCATCATCCGGGGACTAAGGGATGACAAGGCGAAGCTTGACACCCAGCGCGACCTGCTGAGGGCGAAGATCGCCGGCAATGCGAAGCAGCACGAGGAGAGCACTGCCTTTTTGAAGAAGACGGCCGCCATGGTCGAGAAAATTATGGATGAGAATGCCAACCTCCGCATCGAGCGCGAAAGGCTGGTGGGGGAATCCAAAGCTGCTGTCAAGCGAAGTATTGAGGACGTGAAAGAGATCATTGCCGTTCTCCACGAGAACTCCATCGCCATGGATGCAATGACGAAGATGGCGGAGGAGAGGCGAAAGGAGGTGAAGGTCGTGGAGGCGATGAAGAAGGAGTTGGAGGAACTCCGTGCCCTACAGCAACCCATCAAGAAGGAGTAGAGAGCAGCGACCCAGATTGTTGTCCGCGTCTTCTTCCTTCTTCTTTTGCCCTTGTGTCTTTCGGGCATTGCCGCGTGTGGCATTTTAAATTATCTTCCTGAATATGTAAGACAATTAATATCCATTGCCATCATCATCATATATATCAGTCTTGCTAAGTCTTCGTTAAGTTTCAGTCGAGGCTATGTCCGTAAGTTATCCGTGCAAAATTTTGTTTTCAAATTTTCTTTTTTCTCCCTTAAATCTCAGTCGACTGAGACCTAGCCACA
The DNA here is from genome assembly GCA_039707655.1 of Elymus sibiricus. Lineage (NCBI taxonomy): Eukaryota > Viridiplantae > Streptophyta > Magnoliopsida > Poales > Poaceae > Elymus > Elymus sibiricus. Next base: position 293,032,019 of record CM077676.1, read on the forward strand.
CCATTAAGCGCCTATAAAATAGGGGCTCGAGCACCATTAATGGAGAAGTTGGGAGCCAGGTGGCCGGCGGATGGAGGTCAAAGGGCTCGCCTCCCGGTGAGCTTGCGCAGCGGTCTGCTCCACGCCCCCCGTCTACTCAAATAGCTACCCCGCACAGCGCCTCCTAGCCAATAAAAATGGGGACGCGTGGCGGCACGTAAATGGTTAGTACAACGCCCATGGTTTGAATAACACTTGTGTTTCTGATTGTAACATGGTAGCTCTTTGTTCCAAAATGACTTTGTTGGTTGTTAATGTGTGCGCCTTCAAAAAAATCGGACAAATTTTTTACCACAACATGTTGGTGCCATGTCAAGGCAACATGCCAAGTTTAATGATTTTCAGGCAAGTTTTGGATTTACAGGAATTTAAAAACCAAGTTTGTCAATGTTTTCGGCTGAGCCACGACACCCGGATGTTTGAAATTCATTCCCATTTCTTGCATGGGACCTAAACATTCACCCAAGGACATATATACGATTTTTCAACCCATTTTGGTGCACTGGAGCATGTGCATGTAGTTCAAATTTGTATTATGCACATTAAATGCCTAGAAACTCAATTAATATTAAAAAAGGCCAAACGAACCCGGAATAATTCCAAATTTTAGCACGACACTCCTATTGGTCTATGTTGCCTATGTAAAACAAATCAAGGCAGGAAGTGGTAGCGTATGTTGTTTCGCCCACAAAGGTGACACGTTCCCTATCGGAACCATGAGCCTTCTTGAGAGAAGCTCGGGTTTGTAAGAAGCTTATACCAAAACTTGTCCCAAATCGAACAAAAAATTTACCACAGCATGTTGGTGCCATATCAAGACACCATGCCAAGTTCCGTGATTTTTAGGCAATTTTTGGATTTACATGAATTTAAAAACCAATTTTCTCAATGTTTTCGGCTGAGCCACGACGCCCAGATGTTTGAAATTCACTCTCATTTCTTGTATGGGACCTAAAAATTCACCCAGGGACACATATACGATTTTTCAACCCATTTTGGTGCACTGGAGCATGTGCATGTAGTTCAAATTTGAATTATGCACATTAAATGCCTAGAAAACTCAATTAATGTATAAAAAAGGCCAAACGAACCCAGAATAATTCCAAATTTTAGCATGACACTCCTATAGTTGCATGTTCACTGCAGATAAATGTTCTAGCAATTGAAACACCGACCTTTCCTGCCGTAACCCCATTTTGTCTTTCAAATCAAAATGAAAAAATCAAGTACACCACAAATAGTTTATTAGCAAGAATCGTGTGCGATGCAGTATAAAATATCTTGGGGATCCCTCATGTATGGCTTACGCCGGAAGGTTCGTCGGCTAAAGTCCACCGGCCGCGTGATGTCTACTACACAACTTTTATTCTTGTAGACGTTGTTGGGCCTCCAAGTGCAGAGTTTTGTAGGACAGTAGCAAATTTCCCTCAAGTGGATGACCTAAGGTTTATCAATCCGTGGGAGGCGTAGGATGAATATGGTCTCTCTCAAACAACCCTGCAATCAAATACAAGAAATCTCTTGTGTCCCCAACACACCCAATACAATGGAAAATTGTATAGGTGCACTAGTTCGGCGAAGAGATGGTGATACAAGTGTAGTATGGATAGTAGATATAGGTTTTTATAATCTGAAAAACAAAAAAAACAACAAGGTAGCAAGTAACAAAAGTGAGCACAAACGGTATTGCAATGCTTGAAAACAAGGCCTAGGGTTCATACTTTCACTAGTGCAATCTCTCAACAATGCTAACATAATTGAATCATATAACAATCCCTCAACGTCCAATAAAGAATCACTCCAAAGTTTCTATCGGAGAACGTAGGACAAAAACGAGTATCAACCTATGTGCTTAGATTACCCCAATGTCACCACGGGAATCTGCAAGTTGAATACCAAAACATACATCAAGTGAATCAATAGAATACCCCATTGTCACCACGGGTATCCACATGCAAGACATACATCAAGTGATCTCAAATCCAATATTCAATCCAACATAACGAAACCTCAAAGTGCAAGACTCAATTCATCACAACAAGATAGAGAGAGGTAAGAAACACCATATGATCCAACTATATTAACAAAGCTCGTGATACATCAAGATCGTGCCAAATCAAGAACACGAGAGAGAGATGGAGAGAGATCAAACACATAGCTACTTGTACATACCCTCAGCCCCGAGGGTGAACTACTCCCTCCTCGTCATGGAGACCACCGGCATGTTGAAGATGGCCTCCGGTGATTATTTCCCCCTCCAGCAGGGAGCCGGAACAGGTCTCCAGATGGTATTTCTTTGGTACAGAGGCTTGCGGCAGCGATGTCGAAGTTCTAGGTTTATTTCTGGGAGTTTCTCTATTTATAGGATTTTTCAGTGTTGGAATCACGCGAAACGGAGCTACGAGGGCCCCACAAGGTAACACGGCGCGAACCCCCCCAGGCCGTGCCGTGGTGCCTTGTGAGCACCTCATGAGGCTTCTGGTCCTTTCACGAAGCTTCGGGGGTCTCTTTTGGTCCAAAAAAAATCATCAAAAAGTTTCGTCCAATTCCGAGAACTTTTATTTCTACACAAAAAACAACACCACGGTAGTTCTGCTGAAAACAGTGCCATTCCGGGTTAGTTCTAATCAAATCATACCAAAACCATATAAAATTGTTATAAACATGGCATTAATACTTCATAAATTATAGATACGTTGGAGATGTATCACCGCGCGTCAACCACACTTGCGTGCCAGTTTTTCGCTGCACCGTTCGTAAATTTTCGGCATCCGCGAAAATATCTAGGTCCCCGCCCCCTCCCCCCCACCAAAAGCCACATTTCCACTGTTTCCTCCTTCCTTTCCAAGTTCAAACCTTCACTGCTTGTTTTGCAGCGCCGCCTCCTCACCGGCGGCGCTCCTTCCCGCTGCGCGGCCTCGTCGATATAGTCAGGTAATCCACACCCACCCCCATCCTCCTCCTCCTTCTCCATCCCACATGCCTCGACCGCCGACATGACACCTTCCACCCAAATCACTGCCCCATCCTCCAAATAAGCGCCATCCATAGCCATGGTGCACGCATTATAGCCAGGAGATCGAGGAGCATCTAGCAGCGGTGAAGCAAATCGCGGCCGCACCATGCGTGCCGACCGCCAGATCTAGGAGGAGCACCTCGCCGTCGAGGCCACCGTCGACCCCTCGTGTGTGGACGCCGCCACGTGGTTGGCTGCTTTAAACAACAGTTCGTGGTGTTTTCTCGAGGCCGCCTCCGGTGCCTTCAAGTGAATTGTCCTCTGTAATGTTAATATGCAATCTGATCTTTGAAATGTGATGTTCAGTTAACAGTTTGGTTCATTTGTTGTGATGTTCAATTAACTGTTTGGTTCAATTCTGAAATGTGATATTCAATTCCTGTGGGTACAAAAAAAATTATTGTTATGCATGTGAGGAATAAAATCGAAGTTGGATGTACTCTACACATGAGAAACATGCACAAATGCTATATTTCGTAGTAGTTCTTAAGCATGCTTGGCTTGGTTAACTATATGATCTTCTAGTATATGTTCTATTCTGCAATGTGGTTCTCAGTTAACTACCTGCTTCATTTGTTGTGGTTTCCAGTTAACTGTTTGGTTCAATTCTGCAATGTGATGTTCATTTGTTGTGGGTACAAGTTTTCATTAATATATTCTACCGATAGTATGCCAACTCTCACTTAAACTGATCAATATCTGCCTTATATATGTTGCAGGGAAACAATGGGAGGCACTGAGGTTTACCATCGAGGTTTGCACATGCATGGTCCTTTGGCTAATAGCACATTATTGTGCAATTGCAGGAACCATTCTAATATTTAGGTTTTTAACAATTTGGTCTTGCACATGTAGGTCCTGCTGTCAGAGGTTTAGACCCACTTTTCGATCCATTTTGCATATGGGGAAATGAGATGGACATGAATATCAGTCAAGTCAAGAAACTCAGAAAGATTGTTAGGATAAAGAAACTAGCGATGAATAACAACAAGATCTTTGTTTGCACAATGAAGAAGGCATCAGTCAACTATAGTATGGTACTAACTCTTTTACCTTGTGTTTTTTCCTATGCGCCATTTCAAAATTTAGAACAGATATTTATGCATATCTTTGTTTTCAGTCCTTTCCAAAGCAGTTCACCGATGATTACCTCTCAAACCACCTGCATGGTCAAGAGGCGAGGAAGGTACTCATTCAACACCCACGGTACAATATTGAAGTCTTCCTTAAGAGCACGAAGGTTGGGCGGGCAATCATCCACAGCTACTAGCCTAAAGTTGCAAGGGCATTCAAAATCATTGAAGGCTCAATATTCGCCTTCAGATTCAACAGTTTTCCAGACGAGATTCATCTGTCTATATACCATATATGATGCTACTTTCCAAAGGTTTTAGATGTTGCATGTGAAACTTCGTGCTGTTGTGTAATGGCATAGCTAGCAATATACCTATATGGTGTAACTGAGTACTGAAGCTATGTGATGTTGTACTCTGATGTAATTCAGCTATGAAATCCTGGTTGCCGTAATACGGCTATGAAACCTATGGCGTGTTTGATATGAAATGTCAATTTGATTACTAAATGCATTATCAATAATAGGCCAATTAGCCTGCTTATTGGGTTTTTGTATTGCAGACGGTTTCTCAGACAACACCGTGGGCGATGACCTCAAACAACGCACACAGTTTCTAGAAAGTAGCCGTGTTGGATCAATGAACAATTACACACGACTTCCGCCCGACAAATGTTTGCGTTAGGCCACCTTGCACAAACGTTTCCACATAAAAATTGTGTGTGATGTACATATGAACGGAAACGTTTGTCTGAGATTCACTATGTGGGATGTACATACGAACGGAAATGATTGGGCCAGTATAATTGTATGCGATGGCTCGCCCGATTGCACACAAGCTCTTTTTGCCCCGCGTGTGTGACCGGAGGCCCTATCGCCGACGGTTTCCGGGATGTGTGGGAAGGACCCCCCCCTATCGCACACACAGGCAAGGCAGCGGTTTAAAACTCTGTCGTGGAAAGGGGGTAAAAACCATTGGTATAGCACGTCGCTGCACCAGTGATGGGGATGTGTATGGCGCCGTCCTGATTGCGGTGGATGACAACGGGATAGGGGATTCCGACGCGCTAGTCGCCATGGCGGTTATCGGCCAATCGCAAGTTGCCGCGGCTGCGCCGCCGCCGCCGACCCTGAGTTTCAGGGTCGGATACAAATGGCCATCACTCTGTCTGTCCAAGAATCACGCTTCGATGCGTTCCAGCGTGACAAGTACGAGCGTCGTCTCATTGCCGATGTGGAACAATCTATCACGTCTGCGGATGCCATCCGCAACGCGGCTAGGGATCTGCAGTGGCAGAAATGGCGGGAGAGTGCAAAGAGGAAGCGGCTGAGGAAGAAGGCAGATGCTAATGGAGCGGGCGGACGCACGGAAAACGGCACCAATGCCCGTAACAAGAAGATGCGGGAGCATGACCAAAAGGCGGCGGAGCAGGCCGACGCATGCCTCTCAGCCGCGTTGGAGGCCAGTGCAGGCCTTGCAGCTGCGGCAGCAGCCCTGGCAATAGCGGCCGCCTTGGCAGCCACGGCGACCATGGACGCAACCCTTGCGAGAGCAGTGCCCGTCTGTGTCCGGATAGCCCACACGGGTGCAACGACAGCTCCGTCGACGGTGGCTGCCTTGGGGAATGCCGCCGTGGCGAAGGTAGCTTCGTCAACCGCGGTAGACCTAGCGAGAGGCCCCGCGGTTGCTCCGACCGAGGTAGCCCTGTTGGTCACCGCCGCGAAACCAGTGGAGATCATCGACTTAATGACCTCCTCTTAAAACTCCTTCCGAGCCGAGGAAGGTCACGACGACGGTGGCGGCGCGGTGTTTCTATGCATCCATGGCGTAGTGAATATTTTGTGCAGTTCATCTAGATGTAAATTGGTGAACTATTTGTAAATTAGTGAGCATATGAACTAATGTCAACTTTTCCGCTGCAAAATTAGGCATTTTGTGGTGAAAATTAGCCAAATGTTTTTGTCATATGTTTGAGGGCGTGTGGAAATTTTGGATGAATTTCACGTCTGCGTCTGAAAATTAGGATGAATTTAGGATGAACCATGTGCGATAAACCAGAATGTACGCCACAAATATTTCCACCTTGATTAGCAGCAACCCACATTGAGAAATCTCAAAAAAAGCTACCCTACTTGAGCGATGCAAAAATTCGTGGTTTTGTGGCTTTTCCTTATATCGTACACAATTATTACGTTTGAACCGTGTGCGATCTTTGTTGCTCCCGCGCCGCTTCAATTCCTTTACCCAAATTTTAGTAGCCGTGGTATTTCAACCGTCGCCCTCACTCCTCCACCACTGTCCTTATAGTAAAAAAATTAGTAGATGAGGCATTGAAACCATCGCCCTCCCTCGTCCACCACCATCACCACCCACCATTACTAAAGTTTTCAGTAGCCGCAGGATATCCTCAAACACCACCCCACCCCCCTCCACAGTCCACACACACCGACCCCCTTCCCCCTCCTCCCCCGCTCGAACCCTAGCTCGCCGCCGCCGCCGCCCTCCACCACCAACCTCTGCCGGTCTGCCCGTGCCTCCTAGCTAGATAAGTTCGGTTGCCCATCGATCTCCATACCCTCGCTGCCCTGAGTTTTTAGATGACGCCTGCGGTGTGCCTTCCCCCCAGATTCCTATCCCGATCCCCATCCCCTACTCCAGAGAGTCGCAGCCTAAGCCTTACCACATATCCCTGGGAGCCTGATACGTCTCCAACGTATCTGAATTTTTTGATTGTTTCAAGCTATTATATTATCAATCTTGTATACTTTATATGCCATTTTATATTATTTTTGGTAACTAACCTATTAACCTAGTGCCTAGTGCACTTTGCTGTTTTCTACATGTTTTTGGTTTTACAGAAAATCCCTACCAAACGAAGTCCAAACGCAACGAAACTTTTTGATGATTTTTTCTGGACAAGGAGGGACACAGAAGCTTCGGGGAAAGACCAGAAGCCAAACGAGGTGATGGCAACGCAACAGGGCGCGCCCTAGGGGGGGCGCCCTGATGTCTTGTGGGCCCCTCATGGCTCCGTCTGACCTAAGTCCAGCGCTATAAATTCCCAAATATTCCAAAACCCCCAGAGCGAGACCCGAATCAATTATTCCGCCGCTGCAAGCCTCTGTTCTTCCGCGATCCCATATGGAGGCCTTCGCCGATACTCTGCCAGAGGGAGAATCGATCACGGAGGGCATCTACATCAACCTTGCTGCCTCTCCGATGATGTGTGAGTAGTTCCCCACATGACCTAAGGGTCCATAGCAGTAGCTAGATGGCTCTCTCTCTCTCTCTCTCTCTCTCTCTCTCTCTCTCTCTCTTTGATCTTAAATACAATGTTCTCTTCGGAGATCGATTCGATGTAATCTTTTGCAGCGCATTTGTTTGGATCCGATGAATTGTGGGTTTATGATCAGATTGTTCATTGAAAGTAATTGAGTTATTTTTGAACATTATTATGTGTGATTATTATAGCTTTTTATTTCTATCTGATCTATCCATTTAGTTTGGCCAACTACATCGATTTATCTTCAGCGGGAGAGGTGCTTTGTGGTAGGTTCAATCTTGCGGTGTCCTCACCTCGTGACAGAAGGGGTAGCGAGGCACGTATTTGTATTCTTGCTACTAAGGATAAAACGACGGGATTTGCGCATATTGATTGGTTTTATTCTTTCTACATTATGTCATCATGCTTCATGCATTACTCTGTTTGTTATGAACTTAATACCTTAAGATGCATGCTGGATAGCGGTTGAGGGTTGGAATAATAGTAGTAGATGCAGAATCATTTCGGTTGACTTGTCACGGACGTAATGCCTACGTACTGATCATGCCATGAATAACATCTTAACTATGCGCTTTTTAATCAATTGCACAACAGTAATTTGTGTACCCACCATTGCTATGTTCTTGAGAGAGATGCCGCTAGTGAAAGCTATGCCCCCCCAGGTCCATCTAAATCATATTACTAAAACCCCAAATACCTTTCTGCAATTTATTTACTTTTGTTTAGTTTTGCAATTTATATATCTCCTACTATCAGAATTAATCCTTGCAAATAACGAGTACAAGGGGATTGAAAACCCTCCTGCCCGTGTTGGGTGCAAGTATTTGTTCGTGTGTGTAGGTACTGCTAAAGGTCGTTTGTGTGGATCTCCTACTTGTTCGATAAACCTTGGTTCTTAACAGAGGGAAATACTTACTACTACTACATCGCCCTTCCTCTTCGGGGGAAATCCCAACGCATGTTACAAGTAGTAGAAGCAGAATTTCTGGTGCCGTTGCCGGGGAGACTTCATCAAACAACTGAAGGTACCTGCACACACACACACACACACACACACACACACACACACACCTTATTTGCTTGCTTTATTTCTTGCCTAGTTATGCTATCTTTATTGTTGACTCAAGAAAAATAAAATAGAACAAAATGATATATGGATCATTCCCCACTAGCTGGATTTTTAGAAAAACCTAACTATGATAAACTAATTTCTAGTGATGAAAATGCTATAAAAGAAAAGATGGAATTGAATGCACTTTGTTATCTTTATGAAGTTTTAAATCATGAATCTGAGAATTGCTATGAAGTGTTAAAGGAAATGATTAATAAGAATCCCATGAGTGAAAAGCATGATTGCAATGTTGTTAGTATAAATTCCATGAAAGTCAATTGTGATAATGATTATGATTGGGGTGACGATCATAATGCTATGAATATTAAAAGTGGGTTTAGAAGAGTTTTAACTTTAGAAAATCCCACTATTTTGGAGAGCAATCAATCTTATGAAAAGTTTGAAAAAGTGGGTTCGAAGAGGTCATGACTTTAGTTGATGTTAATCCCACTATCTTGGAAGATTATAAAATTTGCATGCATGTGGATCAAGGAGAGAATATTTTATATGATAGCTATATTGTTGAATTTTATGATGATCCTACATGTAATTATTTTGAGAGAGGCAAATACGGTTATAAAAATCTTCATGTCACTAAATTACCTCTCTTTGTGTTGAAATTATTAATGCTTCATTCTTCCTATTTGCATATGCTAGATGTTGTTTGTCTTGATAATTAGTTTTCCTACAAAATGCCTATGCATATGAAGAGGGTTAGACTAAAATGTGTTTGTCACATTTTGTATGATGCTCTCTTTGTGCTTCAATTCTTGTCTTTTATGCGAGCATCGTTAAAATCTCAAAGCCTATCTTAATGGATATAATGAAAGAGCTTGTTGGGAGACAACCCAATAGTTATCCTTTACCTTTTCTAGAGTCAACATGATTATTGCTACTATAATGATTATGTATTTATCTTTTAATTAGTGTTTGTGCCAAGTAAAGCCTTTGGGATAATTTGAATGATAGTAAAGTTGATTCTGTGCAGAAACAGAAAGTTTCGCGCCCAGTGCTCGAATTTACATTCTATACTAGAACGTCAGAAAAATCTGAAATTTTTACTCAGTATTGGGTTACAATTTTTTATGTTTTAATAATTTTTAATAATTGTTGGAGTTACAGAATTATGGATAAATATTCTGTCATTACATACTCTTCTTTTTTAGACAGATTCTGTTTTTTATTGCATAGTGTGCTTATTATGATGATGCTATGGATTATATCAGGGGGTATAAGTCATGGAAAAGTTAGAATACAGTAGGTATTATGCAAGGGAAATTATGAATATATTTATAACAGTACCAAAAATGGATGATTGATTTACTATACTAACGGTTCTCACGAAGTTTCTGTTGAGTTTTGTGTGCTGAAGTTTTCAAGTTTTGGGTGAGATCACGATGGATGAAGGAGTAAGGAGCGGCAAGACCCTAAGCTTGGGGATGCCCAAGGCACCCCAAGTTAATATTCAAGGATGACCCAAGCGTCTAAGCTTGGGGATGCCCCGGATGGCATCCCCTCTTTCGTCTACAATTCAACGGTTTGTTACTTGGAGCTAGCTATATTTTTACTCATCACAAGATATGAGTTTTGCTTGGAGCGTCGTGTGCTATAATTTTATTTTATTTTTTAGTTTGCCAAAATCATTGTTTGCTGGAAACACCTTTTGAGACAGACACACATTTATCATAATTTGTTAGAATGCTCTATGTGCTTCACTTATATATATCTTTTGAGTTAGGCAGTTGCTCATGTGCTTCACTTCTATCTTTAGAGCACGGCGGTAGGTATATTTTATAGAAATGATCTGCACTCTCATGCTTCACTTATATATTTTTGAGAGTCTTAAATAGGAAGTGGTAATGTGCATGGGTTATAAGACTAGTTCAAGCATGATAGGTATACAAGAGTGGTATAATAAAAACTTTCATGTAGATCACTGAATATGAAGCATGTGATTTAATTATATTGATGTAGTAATATGAAAGAGTATTAGCTCATAATCATTGGCTAATAAAAATATCAATATTAAAGCTTGTTATGCACTACTCATTTAAGTGTCTGTCATGGCATGATGGGGTTGTTGGAGCATATTTATTCCTCGTTGAAATCCTTTGTGTTGTTCGAACCAGAGGCGCGCGATGGTTAACTCCTACCAACCTCCTCCCTAGGGGCATGCGAGTAGTACTTTGCTTCAAGGGCAAATAGAACTTTCACAATAAGTATATGAGTTCTTTATGACTAATGTGAGTTCATGGACTAATATGGCACTCCCACCTATCCACATATTGCTAGCGTCTTCGGTACCGTGCATTGCCCCTTCTCACCTCGAGAATCGGTGCATACTTCGCCAGTGCATCCAAATCCCGTGATATGATATGCTCTATCACACATAAGCCTCATTATATCCTTCCTCAAAAAAGTCACCATACCTACCTATCATGGCATTTCCATAGCCATTCCGAGATATATTGCCATGCAACTTCCACGGTTACTGTTCACATGACTTGTGTGTTCATCATCATATTGCTTTGCATGATCGTATAGAGATGACATGATATTTGTGGCAAAGCCACCATTCATCATTGTAATACATGTGATGCTAGATCATTGTGCAACCTAGTACACTGCCAGAGGCATTCATATAGAGTCATACTATTTCAGTTTATCGACTTGTAAGTAAAAAGAAGTGTGATGATCATCATTATTAGAGCATTGTCCCGGTGAGGTAAAGAATGACGGAGACTGATGAGTCCTCAAAAAATTGGGGATGAGGTTCATGAGATTGTTCTAAAAAAAGAGAGAAAAGAAAAAAAATGTGAGAAAAGAGGGAAGGGGCAATGCTACTATCCTTTTACCACACTTGTGTTTCGAAGTAGCACCATGTTCTTCATATAGAGAGTCTCCATGATATGCACTTTCATATACTAGTGGGAATTTTACATTATAGAACTCGGTTTGTATATTCCGATGATGGGCTTCCTCAAATGCCTGAGGTCTTCATGACCAAGCAAGTTGGATGCATACCCACTTAGTTTCAGTAGCGAGCTTTCATACACTTATAGCTCTAGTGCATCTGTTGCATGGCAATCCCTACTCCTCGCATTAATATCGATTGTAAGGCCTCTCCATTGCCTAACGATCGACCGAGTTGATGCGAGACTTTCTTCACTTTTTTCTTCCCTTATAAACCTCTACCAACATACTCTATACCACCCGTAGTGCTAAGTCCATGTCGCATGCTCATATATTGAGTGAAGTTGAAAATGCTGAAGCGAGAAAAGGTATGATGCAATTGCTTGGTTTGGCACCGGGGTGCTCATGATTTGTACTTATGTTAGGAAGACCAAGTCATGCCATGCTTACATAATTCAATGAGTAGGGGTAACATTCGTTAAGCATCGTATATTTTGAAAAGTAATGATTGTTTTCCAGTATTCATGGATATTATTATGTTGATATCAATTACTTCATCGTTTCTCAATATTCATATCGTAAGGGATTACATGATAAGACGTGTTAGGTAGAATTCAACATCAAAACTTCTGTTTTTATCATTTACCTACTCGAGGACGAGCAGGAATTAAGCTTGGGGATGCTGATACGTCTCCAACATATCTATAATTTTTGATTGTTTCATGGTATTATATTATCAATCTTGTATACTTTATATGCCATTTTATATCATTTTTGGGAACTAACCTATTAAACTAGTGCCTAGTGCCAGTTGCTGTTTTCTGCATGTTTTTGGTTTTACAGAAAATCCCTACAAAACGAAGTCCAAACGCAATGAAACTTTTTGATGATTTTTTCTAGACAAGGAGGGAACACAACAGCTTCGGGGAAGGACCAGAAGCCAAACGAGGAGATGGCAAGGCAACAGGGCGCGCCCGAGGGGGCGCCCTAATGTCTTGTGGGCCCCTCGTGGCTCCGTCTGACCAAATTCCAGTGCTATAAATTCCAAAATATTCCAAAACCCCCAGAGCGAGACCCGAAATAATTATTCCGCCGCCGCAAGCCTCTGTTCTTCCATGATCCCATATGGAGGCCTCCGCCGATACTCGGCCGGAGGGGGAATCGATCACGGAGGGCATCTACATCAACCTTGCTGCCTCTCCGATGATGTGTGAGTAGTTCCCCACAGGACCTAAGGGTCCATAGCAGTAGCTAGATGGCTCTTTATCTCTCTCTCTCTCTCTCTCTCTATCTATCTATCTCTCTCTCTCTCTTTGATCTTCAATACAATGTTCTCTTCGGAGATCGATTCGATGTAATCTTTTGCGGTGCATTTGTTGGGATCCAATGAATTGTGGGTTTATGATCAGATTGTACATTGAAAGTAATTGAGTTATTTCTGAACATTATTATGTGTGATTGTTATAGCTTTTTATTTCTGTCTGATCTATCCGTTTAGTTTGGCCAAGTAAATCGATTTATCTTCAGCGGGAGAGGTGCTTTGTGGTAGGTTCAATCTTGTGGTGTCCTCACCTCGTGACAGAAGGGGTAGTGAGGCACGTATTTGTATTCTTACTACTAAGGATAAAACAACGGGGTTTGCTCATATTGATTGGTTTTATTCTTTCTACATTATGTCGTCATGCTTCATGCATTAGTCTGTTTGTTATGAACTTAATACCTTAAGATGCATGCTAGATAGCGGTTGAGGGTTGGAATAATAGTAGTAGACGCAGAATCATTTCGATCTAGTTGTCACGGACGTAATGCCTATGTATTGATCATGCCATGAATAACATCATAACTATGCACTTTTTAATCAATTACCCAACAGTAATTTGTGTACCCACCATTGCTATGTTCTTGAGAGAGATGCCGCTAGTGAAAGCTATGCCCCCCCGGGTCCATCTAAATCATATTACTAAAACCCTAAATACCTTGATGCAATTTATTTACTTTTGTTTAGTTTTGTAATTTATATATCTCCTACTATTAGAATTAATCCTTGCAAATAACGAGTACAAGGGGATTGACAACCCTCTTGCCCGTGTTGGGTGCAAGTATTTGTTCGTGTGTGTAGGTACTGCTAAAGGTTGTTTGCGTGGATCTCCTACTTGTTCGATAAACCTTGGTTCTTAACTGAGGGAAATACTTACTGGTACTACATCACCCTTCCTCTTCGGGGGAAATCCCAACGCATGTTACAAGTAGTAGAAGCAGAATTTCTGGCGCCGTTGCCGGGGAGACTTCATCAAACAACTGAAGGTACCTGCACACACACACACACACACACACACACACACACACACACCTTATTTGCTTGCTTTATTTCTTGCCTAGGTATGCTATCTTTATTGTTGACTCAAGAAAAATAAAATAAAAAAAATTGATATATGGATCATTCCCCACTAGCTGGACTTTTAAAAAAACCTAACTATGATAAACCAATTTCTTGAGATGAAAATGCTATGAAAGAAAAGATGGAATTGAATGCACTTTGTTATCTTTATGAAGTTTTAAATCATGAATCTGAGAATTGCTATGAAGTGTTAAAGGAAATGATTAATAAGAATCCCATGAATGAAAATCATGATTGCAATGTTGTTAGTATAAATTCCATGAAAGTCAGTTGTGCTAATGATTATGATTGGGGTGGCGATCATAATGCTATGAATATGAAAAGTGGGTTTAGAAGAGTTTCAACTTTAGAAAATCCCACTAGTTTGGAGAGCAATCAATCTTATGAAAAGTTTGAAAAAAGTGGGTTCGAAGAGGTCATGACTTTAGTTGATGTTAATCCCACTATCTCGGAAGATTATAAAATTTGCATACATGTGGATCATGGAGAGAATATTTTTTATGATAGCTATATTGTTGAATTTTATGATGATCCTACATGTAATTATTTTGAGAGAGGCAAATATGGTTATAAAAATCTTCATGTCATTAAATTACCTCTCTTTGTGTTGAAATTATTAATGCTTCATTCTTCCTATTTGCATATGCTAGATGTTGTTTGTCTTCATAATTTGTTTTCCTACAAAATGCCTATGCATAGGAAGAGTGTTAGACTTAAATGTGTTTGTCACATTTTATATGATGCTCTCTTTGTGCTTCAATTCTTGTCTTTTATGCGAGCATCGTTAAAATTTCAAAGCCTATCTTAATGGATATAATGAAAGAGCTTGTTGGGAGACAACCCAATAGTCATCCTTTACCTTTTCTTGAGTCAACATAATTATTGCTACTGTAATGATTATGTATTTATCTTTTAATTACTGTTTGTGCCAAGTAAAGCCTTTGGGATGATTTGAATGATAGTAAAGTTGATTCTGTGCAGAAACAGAAAGTTTCGCGCCCACTGCTCGAATTTACATTCTATACTAGAACGTCAGAAAAATCTGAAAGTTTTACTCAGTATTGGGTTACAATTTTTTATGTTTTAATAATTTTTAATAATTGTTGGAGTTACAGAATTATGGATAAATATTCTGTCATTACATACTCTTCTTTTTTAGACAGATTCTGTTTTTTATTGCATAGTGTGCTTATTTTGATGATGCTATGGATTATATCAGGGGGTATAAGTCATGGAAAAGTTAGAATACAGTAGGTATTATGCAAGGGAAATTATGAATCTATTTATAACAGTACCAAAAATGGATGATTGATTTACTATACTAACGGTTCTCACGAAGTTTCTGTTGAGTTTTGTGTGCTGAAGTTTTCAAGTTTTGGGTGAGATCACGATGGATGAAGGAGTAAGGAGCGGCAAGACCCTAAGCATGGGGATGCCCAAGGCACCCCAAGTTAATATTCAAGGAAGACCCAATCGTCTAAGCTTGGGGATGCCCCGGATGGCATCCCCTCTTTTGTCTACAATTCATCGGTATGTTACTTGGAACTAGCTATATTTTTAATCATCACAAGATATGAGTTTTGCTTGGAGCGTCATGTGCTATAATTTTAATTTGTTTGTTAGTTTGCCACAATCATTGTTTGCTGGACACACCTTTTGAGACAGACACACATTTATCATAATTTGTTAGAATGCTCTATGTGCTTCACTTATATCTTTTGAGTTAGGCAGTTGCTCATGTGCTTCACTTATATCTTTAGAGCACGGCGGTAGGTATATTTTATAGAAATGATTTGCACTCTCATGCTTCACTTATATCTTTTTGAGAGTCTTAAATAGGAAGTGGTAATGTGCACGGGTTATAAGACTAGTTCAAGAATGATAGGTATACAAGAGTGGTATAATAAAAACTTTCATGTAGATCACTGAATATGAAGCGTGTGATTTAATTATATTGATGTAGTAATATGAAAGAGTATTAGCTCATAATCATTGGCTAGTAAAAATATCAATATTAAAGCTTGTTATGCACTACTCATTTAAGTGTCTGTCATGGCATGATGGGGATGTTGGAGCATATTTATTCCTCGTTGAAATCCTTTGTGTTGTTCGAACCAGAGGCGCGCGATGGTTAACTCCTACCAACCTCCTCCCTAGGGGCATGCGAGTAGTACTTTGCTTCAAGGGCAAATAGAACTTTCACAATAAGTATATGAGTTCTTTATGACTAATGCGAGTTCATGGACTAATATGGCACTCCCACCTATCCACATATTGCTAGCGTCTTCGGTACCGTGCATTGCCCCTTCTCACCTCGAGAATCGGTGCATACTTCGCCAGTGCATCCAAATCCCGTGATATGATATGCTCTATCACACATAAGCCTCATTATATCTTTCCTCAAAACAACCACCATACCTACCTATCATGGCATTTCTATAGCCATTCCGAGATATATTGCCATGCAACTTCCACGGTTACTGTTCACATGACTTGTGTGTTCATCATCATATTGCTTTGCATGATCGTATAGAGATGACAAGATATTTGTGGCAAAGCCACCATTCATCATTGTAATACATGTGACGCTAGATCATTGTGCATCCTAGTACACTGCCAGAGGCATTCATATAGAGTCATACTATTTCAGTTTATCGACTTGTGAGTAAAAAAGAAGTGTGATGATCATCATTACTAGAGCATTGTCCCGGTGAGGTAAAGAATGACGGAGACTGATGAGTCCTAAAAAAAGTGGGGATGAGGTTCATGAGATTGTTCTAAAAAAAGAGAGAAAAGAAAAAAAAATGAGAGGAAAGAGGGAAGGGGCAATGCTACTATCCTTTTACCACACTTGTGCTTCGAAGTAGTTGCACCATGTTCTTCATATAGAGAGTCTCCATGATATGCACTTTCATATACTAGTGGGAATTTTACATTATAGAACTTGGCTTGTATATTCCGATGACGGGCTTCCTCAAATGCCTGAGGTCTTCATGACCAAGCAAGTTGAATGCACACCCACTTAGTTTCAGTAGCGAGCTTTCATACACTTATAGCTCTAGTGCATCTATTGCATGGCAATCCCTACTCCTCGCATTGACATCGATTGTAAGGCCTCTTCGTTGCCTAACGATCTACCGAGTTGATGCGAGACTTTCTTCACTTTTTTCTTCCCTTATAAACCTCTACCAACATACTCTATTCCACCCGTAGTGCTAAGTCCATGTCTCATGCTCATATATTGAGTGAAGTTCAAAATGCTGAAGCGAGAAAAGGTATGATGCAGTAGCTTGGTTTTGCACCGGGGTGCTCATGATTTGTACTTATGTTAGGAAGACCAAGTTATGCCATGCTTACATAATTCAATGAGTAGGGGTAACATTCGTTAAGCATCGTATATTTTGAAAAGTAATGATTGTTTTCTAGTATTCATGGATATTATTATGTTGATATCAATTACTTCATCATTTCTCAATATTCATACCGTAAGAGCTTACATGATAAGACGTGTTAGGTAGAATTCAACATCAAAAATTCTGTTTTTATCATTTACCTACTCGAGGACGAGCAGGAATTAAGCTTGGGGATGCTGATACGTCTCCAACGTATCTATAATTTTTTATTATTTCATGCTATTATATTATCAATCTTGTATACTTTATATGCCATTTTTATATCATTTTTGGGAACTAACCTATTAAGCTAATGCCTAGTGCCAGTTGTTGTTTTCTCCATGTTTTTGGTTTTACATAAAATCCCGACCAAACAAAGTCCAAATGCAACGAAACTTTTTTACGATTTTTTCTGGACATGGAGGGACCCTAGAAGCTTCGGGGAAGGACCAGAAGCCAGACGATGAGACGGCAAGGCAACAGGTGCGCCCCGTCTTGTGGGCCCCTCGTGGGTCTGTCTAACCTAATTCCAGCGCTATAAATTCCCAAATATTCCAAAAACCCCAGAGCGAGACCCGAAACAATTATTCCGCCGCCGCAAGCCTCTGTTCTTCTGTGATCCGATCTGGAGGCCTCCGCCGATACTCTGCTGGAGGGCGAATCGATCACGGAGGGCCTCTACATCAACCTTGATGCCTCTCCGATGATGTGTGAGTAGTTCCCCATAGGACCTAAGGGTCCATAGCAGTAGCTAGATGGCTCTCTCTCTCTCTCTCTCTCTCTCTCTCTCTCTTTTTGATCTTCAATACAATGTTCTCTTCGGAGATCGATTCGATGTAGTCTTTTGCGATGCGTTTGTTGGGATCCGATGAATTGTGGGTTTATGATCAGATTGTTCATTGAAAGTGGTGCATAGTTGTAGGTTCAATCTTGCGGTGTCCTCACCTCGTGACAGAAGGGGTAGCGAGGCACATATTTATATTGTTGCTACTAAGGATAAAATGATGGGGTTTGATCATATTGATTGGTTTTATTCTTTCTACATTATGTCATCATGCTTCATGCATTATTCTATTTGTTATGAACTTAATACCTTAAGTTGCATGCTGGATAGCGGTCGAGGGGTGGAATAATAGTAGTAGATGCAGAATCATTTTGGCCTACTTGTCACAAACGTAATGCCTACGTACTGATCATGCAATGAATAACATCATAGCTATGCACTTTTCTATCAATTGCCCAACAGTAATTTGTGTACCCGTCATTGCTATGTTCCTGAGAGAGATGCCTCTAGTGAAAGCTATGGCCCCCGGGTCCATCTAAATCATATTACTAAAACCCTAAATACCTTGCTGCAATTTATTTAATTTTGTTTAGTTTTGCAATTTATATATCTCCTACTATCAGAATTAATCCTTGCAAATAACGAGTACAAGGGGATTGACAACTCTCTTGCCCGTGTTGGGTGCAAGTATTTGTTCGTGTGTGTGTAGGTACTGCTAAAGGTCATTTGCGTGGATCTCCTACTAGTTCGATAAACCTTGGTTCTTAACTGAGGGAAATACTTACTGCTACTACATCACCCTTCCTCTTCGGGGAAAATCCCAATGCATATTACTAGTAGTAGAAGTAGAGCCCGAGGAGCGTACAGCCAAAAAGAGGTCTATCGCGGCCTCTCCGCTGGACGATGTTGAGGTAGCCGCCGTTCATGCTGACCTGCCGATCCCGGAGGAACACCTCGCAGCGGAAGACGGCGAGGACGTTAACTGCGTTGCCATACTGAAGGCTTCAAGTCAGCGGGATCGCATATTCCTATATCTCATGAGAGCCGGCTACGACATCGAGCTCGTCGACAGTGATGGATTCACGCGGGCTATGTCACTGGTTAAGTGGTCCATCCCGAACGCCTCTGGTTCAACCATCGTCGATCTCTTCGAAGGCCCCACCACTAATCTCCTCCGTCTCGCGGTCAAGGATTTGCGATCCTTGTATGCCATTGAGCCCCTTCTGTCATTTCTGATGGACACGTTCTACGCCGGTGGCTTAGGATCCTCGGCTGCTTTTGATGTTGTTTATCAACGGTATCATCCATAGATGATTGTGGGGATTTAGTATGTGTAGAGATCATCGAGGTGGGTTAGTGATGTCTACTATGCAACATTTATTCTTGTAGACTCTGTTGGGCCTCCAAGCGCAGAGTTTTGTAGGACAGCAGCAAATTTCCCTCAAGTGGATGACCTAAGGTTTATCAATCCATGGGAGGTGTAGGATGAAGATGGTCTCTCTCAAACAACCTTGCAATCAAATACAAGAAATCTCTTGTGTCCCCAAGACACTCAATACAATGGTAAATTGTATAGGTGCACTAGTTCGGCGAAGAGATGGTGATACAAGTGTAGTATGGATAGTACATATAGGTTTTTGTAATCTTGAATAATAAAAATAGTATGGTGGCAAGTAACAAAAGTGATCACAAACGGCATTGCAATGCTTGAAAACAAGGCCTAGGGTTCATACTTTCACTAGTGCAATCTCTCAACAGTGCTAACATAATTGAATCATATAACAATCCCTCAATGTGCGACAAAGAATCACTCAAAAGTTCCTATCAATAGCGGAGAACATAAGATAAAATTGTTGTAGGTAGCAAACCACCTCAAAGTTATCTTTCTGAATAATCTATTGAGACATCCCTATAAATGTCACAAACAACCCTAGAGTTCATACTAGAATAACACCATATGATACACATCAATTAACTCTAATGTCACCTTGATACTCCAATGTCACCACAAGTATCCGTGAGTTAATTATTTGACATGCATCAAACAATTTCAGATTCATAATATTGAATCCAACACAAAGAACTTCAAAGAGCACCCCAAAGTTTCTATCGGAGAAAGTAGGACAAAAACGTTCATCAACCCCTATGCCTAGATTACCCCAATGTCACCTCAGGAATCCGCAAGTTGATGACCAAAACATACATCAAGTGACTCAATACAATACCCCATTTTCACCATGGGTATCCACATGCAGGACATACATCAAGTGTTCTCAAATCCAAAATATTCAATCCGATAATAATGAAACCTCAAAGGGAAAGTCTCAATTCATCACAACAAGATAGAGAGGGAAGAACACCATATGATCCAACTATATTAACAAAGCTCGTGGTACATCAAGACCGTGCCAAATCAAGAACACGAGAGAGAGAGATCAAAAACATAGCTACTAGTACATACCCTCAGCCCCGAGGGTGAACTACTCCCGCCTCATCATGAAGACCGCCGGGATGATGAAGATGGCCTCCGGTGATGATTTCCCCCTCCGGCAAGGTGCCGGAAAAGGCCTCCAGATGGGATCGCTTCGGAACAGAGGCTTGCGGCGGCGGAGTCGAAGTTCTAGGTTAACTTTCAGGGGTTTCCGAATATATAAGAATTTTCAGCGTTGGAATCACGCGAAGAGGGGCCCCAAGGGGGCCACAAGGCATCAAGGCGCGACCATGCCCCTGGGCGCGCCTTGTTGCCTTGTGGGGCCCCTGTGGGTCTTCTGGTACTCCCTCGAAGCTTCCCAGGTCTCTTTCCTTCCAAAAAAATCGTCAAAAAGTTTTGTTGTGTTTGGACTTCGTTTGGTATGGATTTTCTGGAAAACCCAAAACAAGCAAAAAAAATAGCAACTGGCTGGGCACTAGGTTAATATGTTAGTCCATGAAAATCATATAAAAGTCATATAAAAGTTCACCAAAATCATATAAAATTATTGCAAACATGGTATGAATACTTCATAAATTATAGATACGTTGGAGACGTATCAGCATCCCCAAGCTTTATTCCTGCTCGTCCTCGAGTAGGTAAATGATAAAAGAAATAATTTATTAAGTGTGAATGCTAGTATAGTGCACAAGTTTGATCAATGATAATTTCAATCACTTTTTCTAGCGTCATAACAGCAACTCTTTCTCATAAAACTCATAATGATAAAGTAGCAATCAATTCACATGTTATGGTTCAAGCAATGCATTCTCTTGAAACTTAACAACCTATGTTCTTAGTCAACAAAGAATTTCAATGCATCTTTTCCAACAAAGTCTTAGTAAGAGCTCCACATACTCAATTATCATATAGTCTTCTGTGATTGCTAATACTCAAAGCATATCTTTAGAACAAATAGCATCCATCGAACGTAGAGAGAGATAGGGGCTTAATGTTTCGCCTCCCAACTTATTTATCATAGAGATAATTGTCAACAATAATAATTCATGATCAAATATATTTGACTGGATATATGTGTTTGGATCTTTCCCCGCCACAAGATGCTTGTCAACTACTCCCTCCGTCCCAAAAAAAGTGTCTCAACTTTAGTACAAAGTTGTACTAAAGTTGAGACACTTATTTTGGGACAGAGGAGAATAGGTTGGAATGAGAAGTTGACTCAACAAAAATAAAATAGACAGAAAAGTAAAAGATAAGCCCTTCATAGAGGGAAGCATGGATTTGTAGAGGTGCCAGAGCTCATTGCTTAAAACAGAGATGAATACATTTTGAGTGGTGTGCCTTTCCTGTCAATGTCACGACAAAGGATTTCAATATCTTCCATGCTAAACACATTATTGGCGGTTCCCAATGCAGAAATGAAAAGTTTAACTCCCCCTCAACCATTCAAACACAAGCCATGGCTAGCCGAATTCACGGGTGCCCTCCAAACTTTCAACTTTCCGGGGGAGCCTTTGTTTTATTATATATTTTTTTCTTTTTATTTAAGGGACTGGGCATCCCGATTACCATCCTCTCTCGTGGAAGGACAAGTGAATAAACACCCATCATGAGAATAACCCACTTAGATGGAAGATACTGACCGCCCCGTCGCTCCATGAGCGGTACGGGCACACAAAACAGATGATTATTTGAAGGTTTTAGAGATGGCACATGCAAATTTACTTGGAACGGCTGGGTAATACCGTATAGAGGTAGGTATGGTGGACACTCATGGAAGACACTTGGCTCAAGGATGTTGGATGCACAAGCAGTATTCCCGCTTAGTACAGAAATTTTGGCAAGCAAAAGATTCTAAATCAGCACCACATGTTGGAGGATCCATAACGACATATAACTTGTATGCAAATATACCCAAACATAACTCATTACGTTGTCTTCCTTGTCCAACTTCAACTTATTCGATCAAGTTTGAAAATAATTAATGGGTATTCACAATCATAAAAGATGTCCAAGATAATATATTTGTATGGGAAATTTCTCTTCCATATACTAATCATTCATGAATTGCTTGTATGACCAATATTGTGATTGTCAAATTTCAATAGATTTACTTTCTAAACCCAATGTGAAACTACTACTAAGCATATGGAACATGGATAATTTCAGATTTATGATATTCATTTCATTCAACAATTTACTCAAAGGATATAAGTGAAGCACAAGAATGAATGACAAGCTACTCCAAAAGATATAAGTGAAGATCAATGAGTAGTCAAACAATTAAGTAGCTATGTATAAACTCTCTCAATAAAAACTTTTAGATATAATGAGCTTATTAAATAGCAAAAAAAATAAAAATAAAAGGACACTCCAAGAATAGCACATATCATGTGAACAAATAAAAAACTTAGGCTAACTGATAGGTGTTGATGAAGAAAGGTGTGATGCCTACCGGGGCATCCCCAAGCTTAGTTGCTTGAGACTTTTTGGAATATTATCTTGGGGAGCCATGGGCATTCCCAAGCTTGATCTCTTGTGTCTCCTTAATTCCTCTCATACCAAGGCTTCTCCTAAATCTTAAAAACTTCATCCACACAAAACTCAAAAAGAACTCACGAGATAAGTTAGTATAAATCCACTCAAAACCTTAACATTCTCTACTTTAGCAAATCACTAAAATTATAATTAAACATTGCATACTAAATGCCTCTGCATATTTAATACTCCTATCCACAAATAGAAACATTAAACATGCAAACATATGCAAACAATGCAACTATAACAGCAATCTGCCAAAACAGAACAGTCTGTAAGAGGGGAATAAAAATTAATACTTCCCCAAGTACAAAAATTCTGAAAACTTACCACGTGATAGGGAACTCATGCATGCTTATTGTGTAAAAATTTCAGATTTTTATCATGTTCTGACAATTCAGGAATATTCAGCACATAACAGAAAACTTTCTGTTTTCAAACAGCAACTCATAAACTTGCAAACTGAGCATGGTAAAGGATATACTTGGCATTTTATTGAGATGAAAAGGTAGAAACATGATTAATAACAGCAAGCAAAGCGAACTAAAAGAAAATGATGCTCCAAGCAAAACACATATTATGTGATGAATAAAAATATAGCTCCAAGTGAGGTGTACTGATAGATTGAAGACGAAAGAGGGGATGCCTTCCGGGGCATCCCCAAGCTTAGATGCTTGCATCTTCCTTGAATATTATCTTGGGGTGCCTTGGGCATCCCCAAGCTTAGGGTATTGGCACTCCTTATTCTCCTTCTATCGTCATCTCACCCAAAACTTGAAAACTTCAATCACACAAAACTTAACGGAACTTGTGAGATAGGTTAGTATAAAAATAAATCATTCACTTAGTGTAGGATCGAAAGTATGTCTAGAGGGGGGGTGATTAGACTACTTGCCAAATAAAACCTAACCTTTTCCCAGATTTTAATTGTGGACGGATTTTAGCAATAGTACATGTCAAGCATCACCCTACACATGCAATTCTAAGAGTATAGCAGCGGAAAGTAAGCAATTGCATATGTATGTAAAGGAGGGGATCGGAGAGTTCAAACGCAATGAAGACACTGTGGTTTTTGGCATGGTTCCGATAGGTGGTGCTATCGTACGTCCACGTTGATGGAGACTTCAACCCACGAAGGGTAACGGCTGCGCGAGTCCACGGAGGGCTCCACCCACGAAGAAGCAACCTTGTCTATTCCACCATGGCTTACGTCCACGAAGGACTAGCCTCACTCGGGGTAGATCTTCACAAAGTAGGCGATCTCCTTGCCCTTACAAACTCCTTGGTGCAACTCCACATCAGGTTGGAGGCTCCCAAGTGACACCTAACCAATCTAGGAGACACCACACTCCAAAAGGTAATAGACGGTGTGTTGTTGATGAACTCCTTGCTCTTGTGCTTCAAATGATAGTCTTCCCAGCACTCAAACAACTCCTCACAGATTTGGCTATGGTGGAAGAGGGATTTGAGTGGAAAGCAACTTGGGATAGGCTAGAAATCAAGTTTCAAATGATAGGAATGGAATAGATTGATCTCAACACATGAGTAGGTGGTTCTCTCTCACAAAATGTATGGTGGAAGTGTAGGCACGTTCGGATGGCTTTTCTTACAGAGAAGGAGGTGGTGGAGGGGTATATATAGCCTCCACACAAAATCCAACCGTTACACACTTTTGACTCAACTCGGTGGCACCGAAACAATGATCTCGGTAGCACCGAATTGTGTAAAAGATATGAACTTTAGGAATCTCGGTGGGACCGATACGAACAACTCGGATGGACCGAAGTGCAATGGCTAGGGCAATCTTCATCTCGGTGGCACTGATTGCATCAACTCGGTAGGACCGAAGTGAAGCAATAAGGCAACAGAGAGTTGACAAGCCATCTCGGTGAGACCGATTTGCAAACTCGGTGAGACCGAAGTAAGTGCAAACGATTACAGAGAGTTGGCAAGGCCATCTCGGTGAGACCGAGATCCATTTCGGTGGATCTGATTTGTTAGGGTTTTGGCAGTGGCTATGTCTTGGATGAACTCGGAGGGGCCGGATAGGAAATTTCGGTGGGGCCGAGTTAGAATGTAGGTTCTGGACATATTTGGGATTGAGAGAGTGGTTGAGGGTTTAGGAGTACTGTCACTAAGTAGTTGAGCAAAAGGACCATTAAGCAACACCTCATCCCCTTTTAATAGTATTGGCTTTCCTATGGACTCAATGTGATCTTGGATCACTAAACCAAAAATGTAGAGTCTTGATCTTTTGACACTTCTTGTCCTTAGCATTTTGAGGGGTCCACGTCTCTAGTCCATGCCATGCCAATCATTGAACATCCCGAAATCTTTAACTTGAACGGACATTAGTTCAATGAGATATATGTTGTTATGAATTACCAAAACCACCAAGGGAGCAAATGTGCTTTCAATCTCCCCCTTTTTGGTAATTGATGACAACATATAGATCAAAGCTTCGACAAATGATTAAATGAATGAAATACATCGTTGCTTTGAGAAGTATGTGATAAGCAAGAGCTCCCCCTAAATTTGTGCATTATTAAATATTTGCGTTTGAATGCAAATGCACAATCGATTAGGCTTTTGGGTTACTCTTCCATGTCACATACATCTTGGTGGAGCGCGCAAAATGATATGATTGAAAAGATAAGCACGCATCACCAACACAAGTGAATGATCATACAAGATAATGATAAAGATAATCATAGATCATCACAATAAGCATAATATGATCATCACATGAGGTAGCTCACAAGCATAAGCAACATATTAACTGTAGCAAGCACACATAACAAAGTATCAACGAGCAAATAAGGAAGTAGCAAATGAAATCTCGAGAGAAAAACAAACGACCAAAACACTCTCTCTCGAAGCCTATGATCTATACAAATTCTCCCCCTTTGGCAAAAAGTACCAAAAAGATCGAATGAGTATAGGACTAGTCGACACTCTAGGCACGATCCTCTGAAGCTCCTGAAGGCGATCTTCTGCTGGCTGCTCCGGTGTGCGTAGACGGCGTTGAGAGAAGTGCATCCGCGAAGGCTTCTGCAGACGTCTGCTGGACTGGTGGAGTGGAGACCTGTGGTGGCACTGAGGCAGTAGCAGCTGGTGCAGATACTATGGTCCTCGGATCCACAACTGGTATTGCAGCTGACCTGTCCGCCCTGGGCACTGTCTGGAATTGCTGTGTGGTTGGTCTGTCATCTCCGCTGTCATCAGATGGGGCTGTCTTGACAGCATCAATGTCATTCTGCAGTTGCTCTACGGTAGTCTGAATCTCTGTCACCTTCACATCCAAATCATGAAATTTGGTCCCAATAATCCGCTCAAAACTAGCCTGGGTCTGGGTGAGGTTGGCCAGACTTCGCTCAATCCTCAGAGTGGCTTCAAGCAGATATGTCATTTGATCCTTGGGTGTCTTGAGATTTGCGATAGGAGCATTTGGAGCTGATGCCTCCTGAGCTGCTTTTGCTTCCTTTGCTTTGCGGATTTCCTCTTGAGCTTGTGCTGAAGTGGGATGCGAAGGATCCATCACTATCACATTGTCCTCAAACTCTGGACGGAGTGGCAAATGCTCTCGATCAAGAAGATACATGCTGGTTCCAACCTTGGAATTTATCAAAATCTGAATATGTGGGGCATATCCGCACGATCTCTTCTGATCTGCTGCAGTCCTCTTGATAGTTTCTACTATCAGGCTCATCACCTTGAACTTCTGAGGTGTATCAAATAAGTGCAGCAATTTGATGGAGTGGCCACGAATCATCTTGTCATATCCTGACTTGGGTAGCAAAGTGTACCGCAATATAGTGTTCGTTGTGGCTAATCCTGGTAGCAGATGCTTCGCTGATCCAAGCTTATGAGATTCAAGATCTTTCTGAGGAATTGCAGTATACATGTTGGCCATGGAGTTGTGATCCATCTTGAGCTTGGCATAGATATCTATGTCGTCATCGTCTTCCTTGGGTGCACCAAGAAGACTTGCCCACTTAGAGATGGTAGACTGGTATCTGATACCCTCAGTCATCCATATAATGTGGCCATCTGGATAGAAGTGTGCAGTAGAGTAAAACTGCATGACCATCTCATCGTTCCACTTGGTCAACTTCTTTCCGACAAACTCGTCAACTCCTGCAATCCTGAAGCTTTCGTGGATGTGGGGGAAATAATCCTCATGCTCATCGATGTATTCCCAATCCACCCATTTCATGTCACTGACTATGGGCTTCTTATCAAGCAACACTGTCTCATAAAAGTCCTGTTGTTCACGGGTGTGAAAGCGATAGTCACATGCTGTCTTCCTCCTGATAGCATAGGGATCTGTCAATCTCCACTGACGCAGCCCTTTATCCTTCCTCAGCATCATGTTCTCTGCGACTGGGTGTGCATTGTCATGTTCTGGAATCTTAGGCTTCAATTTTCTGAGCACTAGTGGCTCTTCATCAACATTGGACTCAGGCACTGGGGCCTTGTTCTTCTCTGCAGCTGATATGTTCCTGGTTGACCTCTTGGGTGCAGGTGCCTTTGGTTTGGACTTTGGGGGTGCAGCAGTCTTGATTGCATCAGACATGAGCTTCTGAGCTTTTGCAGGGGGTGCACTGGCTGCTGGCTCTTCCTCTTCTTCTTCCTCCTCATCAATCATCAGGGACGGTCTGCCAATCACACGGGCAAATGAGTTTCTTACTCTTTTCTTCTTAGTTCCTTCAGCTGCCTCTGTGTCACTAGGCTTTTGCATAGTCTGCTGAGGCACTTTCCTCACAGCAGTCCTCTCTTTGGTAGAAGTAGGCTTGGTGATGTACTCCTTAGCAAGCACTACTCTCTTTTTCTTAGGTGCAGCTTCACTTGCAACAAAGTCCTCATCCTCACTGTCTGAGGTTTTCTTCTTCCTTGTTCTGGTTGCAGCTTTGGGAAGATCTCGAGAGCTCCTCTCTCCCTCATAGAAACTTTCAGCTGGGCTTGACCCTTCACTCATATCAGCATGCTGCTCTGATCTGTTCTGACTGTCACTGCCACTTGACATCTTGCTGAGCTGACCCTGTGAATAGATGGGTATAGGCAGAGTAGATGAGTCATCACAAAAAGCAGAGATTTTTCATAAAATTTGAGTTCAACTCTTAGTTTCAAGTTTTCACAGGATGCATATCGGATGGACCGAGTTGATCATCTCGGTGATACCGAGGCACACTACAGAGACCTTACACGCCACTTCGGTCAGACCGATATGGGTTTCGGTGGCTCCGAGATGCTAGGGTTTCACTGAGACTTTACTTTCGGTCTCACCGATTCGTACAACTCGGTGGCACCGAGACGTACTAGTGCTATGGTCAGACACCAAATCGGTCGTACCGAAAATTTAGAATCGGTCGGTCCGAGATGCATTCGGCGGAAACTTAAACCTAAAAATTTACTCGCATCTAATCTATGGAATTTGTAGTGTAACAAGAGTTCTCAATCCATGGCAAGAATTCAGGCAGTCCAATCGTGGATTGAATCGGAAAAGGGAAGCACGAGAGAGATCGAATCTCACCCTAACTTGTTGGAGATCCTCTACGGCGGCAACGGCGGAGGAGATTCCCGTTGACGGCGATGGAATCCGGCGGCGAGGGCGCGCTGGAGACGACGGTGAAGTCCGGAGACGAGGGCGACGGCAGCGACGGGGAGCGGGAACGAGTGGGGTCGAGAATTTTCAAACGTTTGGTCCGCGCGATATATATACCCGTACGCTGTCGGTGGCACCGAGTTGAACAACTCGGTGGCACCGATATGTGTAACTGCACGCAGTATTGCACATCGGTGGCGCCAAAATGGTTCAATTCGGTAGCACCGAGATGGAAAATCTAGATCAATCTAAGTGATTTCGGTTGGACCGAGTTGGAGTGAATTGGTTCGGCCGAAATCATTTAGAAGGTTTTGCAGGTTCAGCCCTTTCAGATCGGTGGCTCCGAGTGCTCCTCACCCGGAGGGTCCGAAAATGACTTGTTCAATTTTTGTGATGCAGCAATTATAGAATTTGAGACAAGAAAGCATAGATAGCTAGAGAAGGTACTTAGGCATTCTTGTACATCCACTTGGCCAGAAAAACCAAGACAATCAAAACAACAAATGGATGTCCTCGAATGATGAAAACATGCAAACCAACATGCTCACACAATAAGATAGCAAATGAAATATGTGTCAAACATGCACAACCAATTCTAGCATCTATCAAGTAATGGCGATGACTAGGTCATCTATATATGAGTATATTGACTTAGGAGCCAAATGAGAACATTTGATCATAGGTCATACTCATCGTTTAAGAACAAGTGGGGTTACCACTTTTACATAAAGCATTAATGTGTTCACACCATTTGAGTTGCTTTTGCTCAATTTCTTAGAGCAAAGCTCCCCCTAGACGTGATATCCCCCCTAAGAGGGATGAACTAACCTTGGGTTTTGTCGATGATGACTTCATGTAGATGTTGAAGATGTGGATGCTCAATGTTGATGTAGACCATCAAGAGTTGGGAGCAATCCTTTGGAGTTTTGTGCTTTCAATACCTACATGGGTTAGTCCCACACAAGGAACATACAAGGATATCCATGGACATAGAGTGAAATACACATATGATGATGTCCATGAATGCATTTAATACCTTGTCCCTTGCCTTACCAACAAGAGGGTTTGTGACTCCATGAACTAGTGCAAAATGTGGAAGTTGGTTGCACAAGTTCTTGCCATAAAGAATATGAGTGAAGTTTGTTGGCGGAGTCACCCTCAAGAACTCTCTAGTTCTTCTTCTTTTGGACCCACATCAATGTGATGGGAATCCTTGGAGTTGTAGTAGCACTTGATGAAGTAGAACTTGATGAAGTCTTGGGAACCCACTTGACCATGGCTTGAGGAGCTTCTTCAAATGAATCAATCTCTTCTTGAAGCTTGTCCTTGCCTTTTAGCTTGTGGTCTTGTGGTGGAAGATCTTCTTGAGCTTGTGTTCCCTTGAAGGAAGTAGGATCATACTTCTCTTGTTGAGGAACAAACTTCGTCTTGGGGTATTGATCTTCTTCCTACTCAACTCCATTGGCATTGAACTTTTGTTCAAAACCAACACCTTGGTTCTTCCGGTGCCTTCCTTGCTTGCGTACAATTTCCTCAAATTGCTTACTCTCGGCAAGACTCTTGTAGACAGCTTTCTCTATAATTCCTTTCAATAGCATATTTTCTTGCTCAAGTGTAACTTGGCTAAGAGAATCATTAGTGGAATCAATAGAACTACTAGAAGTAACAACATTGGATTTAGCATTGTTATTGTTACTACTAGAGGTAGAACCATTTTTACCCTTGTTGCTAGTTTGCTTAGATTTAACTTGTGGCATAAAGGTAGACAAGAGTAAACGCTTGGCAAGATATCAAGAACTCTTCTTTCGAAGATCGTCATTGATAGCTTTAAGAAACTCATGCTCTTGCTCTAAATTTAGCTTCTCGAAGCGTAGCTTCTCATGAGTTCTTAGAAGTTCTCTATGATCCTCTTGAGTTATTTCATGAGCTAACTTAAGAGCATTTAGTTCTTTAGTTAGACGCTCAATCTCCTTCATAGCATTGTCACTCGTTTCCTCTTGACTATCATGATTACTAGCATTTTCATTATAGCTCATATCACTAGCCCTATCAACAAGTAAATCATCATCACCAAGCAAATCATCTTCATCACTATTAAAATCAAGATACTCGGGGTGTGATACCTTGGGGCCTTTTGCCATGAAGCATCTTCCAATTCCTTCATTTGGTGAGTCAAATAGATCATAGGAGTTGGATGATACAAGTGCAAGTCCGGCAACACCTTCATCTTGACTATAGTCGGAGTCGGAGTGATAACTTCTCTCGGAGTGGTCGTCGGAGTCGGAGCCGGAAACCCCTTCACCAACATGAGCTTGATGTCTTCTTCTTGTATAGCTCTTGGATGACTTGTCCTTCCTCTCCGAATCCTTGCTTCTTCTAGAGTGTCTTCGTTCATAACGATCATCTCTACTCCTTCTCTCCTTATGAGGTGATTCATCTCTTCTATGTCTTCCTCTTGGTGATTCGTCTCTTTTCTTGTAGGGAGCCGTACACTCATTTGAGTAGTGTCCGGGCTTCCCACAATTGTAGCAATTGCGGTCACGACTTGATGATCTTCTCTCATAGTGTTTTGAGCTAGAGCTTCTTTCTTTGCCTTTGTTCTTGTAGAACTTGTTGAACCTTTTCACCATTAGGCTTATCTCTTCATTTGATACTAGCTTGTCACTTGAAGTTGTTGGAGCATCGGTTGAGGCCTTGTAAGCACCACTTGATTTGTTGTGTAGCTCCTCTTTGTCCTTGAGTGACATTTCATGAGCAACAATCCCTCCTATGACTTCCGTGGGCTTGAGATCTTTGTAATTTGGCATCATTTGGATCAATGTGCAGACGGTATCATATTTTCCATCCAAAGCTCTAAGTATCTTCTTGATGATGAATTTGTCGGTCATCTCTTCACTTCCTAAGCCGGCAATCTCATTTGTGATGAGAGCAAGCCTAGAGTACATCTCAGCAACTCCTTCACCATCCTTCATCTTGAACTTGTCAAGTTGACTTTGAAGCACATCCAACTTAGATTCCTTGACAGACTCGGTACCCTCATGCATATCAACCAAAGTATCCCAAATTTCCTTTGCATTCTTGAGGCGGCTGATTTTGTTGAATTCTTCGGGACATAGACCGTTGAATAGAATATCACAAGCTTGAGCATTGTATTGCAACATCTTCAATTCTTCCGGGGTTGCTTCACGATCCGGTTCCTTGTCGTCCTCAAAGAAGTCACCTTGCAAGCCAACACGAACAACAGCCCAAACGGCAGGATTATGACCAAGAATATGCATTTTCATCTTATGTTTCCAACTAGGAAAGTTTGTACCATCAAAATATGGACCTCTACGGTGATAGTTACCCTCACTAGACGCCATACTCTCCTAGGTTGTGAAACCAAGGCTATGATCACCAAAGCAATGGAAATCAAGGCTTAAGGAGACCAAAGCTCTGATACCACTTGTAGGATCGAAAGTATGTCTAGAGCGGGGTGATTAGACTACTTGACCAAATAAAACCTAACCTTTTCCCAGATTTTAATTGTGGACAGATTTTAGCAATAGTACATGTCAAGCATCACCCTACACATGCAATTCTAAGAGTATAGCAGCGGAAAGTAAGCAATTGCATATGTATGTAAAGGAGGGGATCGGAGAGTTCAAACGCAATGAAGACACGGTGGTTTTTGGCGTGGTTCCGATAGGTGGTGCTATCGTACGTCCACGTTGATGGAGACTTCAACCCACGAAGGGTAACGGCTGCGCGAGTCCACGGAGGGCTCCACCCACGAAGGGTCCACGAAGAAGCAACCTTGTCTATTCCACCATGGCTTACGTCCACGAAGGACTAGCCTCACTCGGGGTAGATCTTCACGTAGTAGGCGATCTCCTTGCCCTTACAAACTCCTTGGTTCAACTCCACATCAGGTTGGAGGCTCCCAAGTGACACCTAACCAATCTAGGAGACACCACTCTCCAAAAGGTAATAGACGGTGTGTTGTTGATGAACTCCTTGCTCTTGTGCTTCGAATGATAGTCTTCCCAGCACTCAAACAGCTCCTCACAGATTTGGCTATGCTGGAAGAGGGATTTGAGTGGAAAGCAACTTGGGATAGGCTAGAAATCAAGTTTCAAATGATAGGAATGGAATAGCTTGATCTCAACACATGAGTAGGTGGTTCTCTCTCACAAAATGTATGGTGGAAGTGTAAGCACGTTTTGATGGCTTTTCTTACAGAGAAGGAGGTGGTGGAGGGGTATATATAGCCTCCACACAAAATCCAACCGTTACACACTTTTGACTCAACTCGGTGGCACCGAAACAATGATCTCGGTAGCACCGAATTGTGTAAAAGATATGAACTTTAGGAATCTCGGTGGGACCGATACGAACAACTCGGATGGACCGAAGTGCAATGGCTAGGGCAATCTTCATCTCGGTGGCACCGATTGCATCAACTCGGTAGGACCGAAGTGAAGCAATAAGGCAATAGAGAGTTGACAAGCCATCTTGGTGAGACCGATTTGCAAACTCGGTGAGACCGAAGTAAGTGCAAACGATTACAGAGAGTTGGCAAGGCCATCTCGGTGAGACCGAGATCCTTTTTAGTGGATCCGATTTGTTAGGGTTTTGGCAGTGGCTATGTCTTGGATGAACTCGGTGGGGCCGGATAGGAAATTTCGGTGGGGGCCAAGTTAGATTGTAGGTTCTGGACATATTTGGGATTGAGAGAGTGGTTGAGGGTTTAGGAGTACTGTCACTAAGCACTTGAGCAAAAGGACCATTAAGCAACACCTCATCCCCTTTTAATATTATTGGCTTTCCTATGGACTCAATGTGATCTTGGATCACTAAACCAAAAATGTAGAGTCTTGATCTTTTGCCACTTCTTGTCCTTAGCATTTTGAGGGGTCCACGTCTCTAGTCCATGCCATGCCAATCATTGAACATCCTGAAATCTTTAACTTGAATGGACATTAGTTCAATGAGATATATGTTGTTATGAATTACCAAAACCTCCAAGGGAGCAAATGTGCTTTCACTTGGGTACTGTCAAAGACAAGATTCATAATTGTTCTCACATAATTCCTACTATACTCTATCATTTCTGCACTTTATATCTCACAATATAAGCTATGGAAACACTAAAACAAGCAAACTATGCATTGAAAACAGAATCTATCAAAAACAGAATAGCATGTAGTGAGAGAATTAAAAAGCATACTTCTGTACCTCCAAAAATTCTGAAAAATTAGGAAAAACGTAAAAAAATTGTAACCCAATACTGTGTAAAAATTTCGGAAATTTCTCACGCTCCAGTACAAAATAGAAATTCCAGCACTGGACGCAAAAGTTTCTGTTTTTGCACAGAATCAAATCAACAAGTATCCGCACTATCCCAAAGGCTTTACTTGGCACATTATTTCAACAAAAGCTATAAAACATGATTACTATGGTAGCTTAATCATGTGAACACACAAAAATAGTAGGGATAAATATTGGGTTGCCTCCCAACAAGCGCTTTTCTTTAAAGCCTTTTAGTTAGGCATGGTGATATTAGTGATGCTCACATAAAAGTGAAAAATTGAAACATAATGGGAGCATCATGAAGCATATGACAAGCACATTTAAGTCTAACCCACTTCCTATGCATAGGATTTTTGTAAGCAAACAATTTATGGGAGCAAGAATCAACTAGCATAGGAAGGCAAACAAAGCATGACATAAAACATAGGAAGGCAAACAAAACTTTTAACACGTAGAGAGGAAACTTGATATTATTGAGATATGTAGAATCATATATTCCTCTCTCATAATAATTTTCAGTAGCATCATGAATGAATTCAACTATATAACCATCACATAAAACATTCTTTTCATGATCTACAAGCATAGAATTTTTATTACTCTCCACATAAGCAAATTTGTTCTCATTAATAATAGTGGGAGCAAATTCAACAAAATAACTATCACGAGACACTTGATTGACATAACCAAATTGAACATTAAAATCATGATGACAAGTTTCATGGTTATTATTTATAGCATACATGTCATCACAATAATCATCATAGATAGCAACTTTGTTGTCATAATCAATTGAAACCTCTTCCAAAATAGTGGAATCATCAATAAATAGAGCCATGACCTCTCCAAATCCACTTTCATAATTATTACAATAAGATTCAACACCCTCGAAATTAGGGGGATCATTACTACCTAGAGTTGACACTCTTCCAAACCCACTTTCATCATTGTAATCATCATAATAAATTTGCTCATCAAAAGTAGGGGGACTAAAAAGATCACATTCATCAAACATAGCATCCCCAAGCTTATGGATTTGCACATCATTAGCATCATGGATATTCAAAGAATTCATACTAGCAACATTGCAATCATGCTTATTATTCAAGGAACTCACATTAAACATTTTGTTAAATTCTTCTTCTACAATCTTAGCACAATTTTCCGATCCATCATTTTCAAGAATGACTTCATATAGATGAAGTATTTGAGGTAACCTCAATTCCATTTTTTTGTCGTTTTCTTTTATAAACCAGACTAGTGAAAAACAAGAAAATAAAAGATTCAATTGCAATATCTAAAGATATACCTTCAAGCACTGACCTCCCCGGCAACGGCGCCAGAAAAGAACTTGATGTCTACTACGCAACTTTATTCTTGTAGACTCTGTTGGGCCTCCAAGCGCAGTGTTTTGTATGACAGTAGCAAATTTCCCTCAAGTGGATGACCTAAGGTTTATTAATCCGTGGGAGGTGTAGGATGAAGATGGTCTCTCTCGAACAATCCTGCAATCAAATACAAGAAATCTCTTGTGTCCCCAACACACCAAATACAATGGTAAATTGCATAGGTGCACTAGTTCAGCAAAGAGATGGTGATGCAAGTGTAGTATGGATAGTACATATAGGTTTTGGTAATCTGAAATAATAAAAACAGCAAGGTAGCAAGTAACAAAAATGAGCACAAATGATATTGCAATGCTTGAAAACAAGGCCTAGGGTTCATACTTTCACTAGTGCAATCTCTCAACAGTGCTAACATAATTGAATCATATAGCAATCCCCCAATGTGCGACAAAGAATCACACCAAAGTTCCTATCAATAGCGGAGAACATTAGATGAAATTGTTGTAGGTAGCAAACCACCTCAAAGTTATCTTTTCGATCAATCTATTGAGCCATCCCTATAAGTGTCACAAACAACCCTAGAGTTCGTACTAGAATAACACCGTATGATACACATCAATTAACTCTAATGTCACCTAGATACTCCAATGTCACCACAAGTATCCGTGAGTTAATTATTCGACATGCATCAAAAATTTCAGATTCATAATATTCAATCCAAGACAAAGAACTTCAAAGAGCACCCCAAAGTTTCTATCGGAGAAAGTAGGACGAAAACGTGCATCAACCCCTATGCCTAGATTACCCCAATGTCACCTCAGAAATCCGCAAGTTGATGACCAAAACATACATCAAGTGACTCAATACAATACCCCAGTGTCACCACGGGTATCCACATGCACGACATACATCAAGTGTTCTCAAATCCAAAATATTCAATCCGATAATAATGAAAACTCAAAGGGAAAGTCTCAATTCATCACAACAAGATAGAGAGGGAAGAACACCATATGATCCAACTATATTAACAAAGCTCGTGGTACATGAAGACATATCCACGACAGTAGCCCCTGAGCTTTCGGGTGACTCGAAGAATCGGGCGGAAGGTCTTTGATTTGTTCATGCTTTTGTCTTCCTGGGACGCGGAGCTTTTGCCGGGTCGTTGACGTAATGGATGTCGAAATGTGGATGAAGAGATTGCTGGCTCTCGAGCGTCGAGGTTGCCGGGTCGTGAGCGTCGAGGATGATGAGCCATCGAAGCCGGCTAGTCGCGTAGTGGCAGCCAGGTTCCCAATGTAGAGGCTGCCGGGTTTGCCGACGTAGTGGTTGCCGGGTTTTCCAACGTAGAGGCTGCCGGGTTGTGGGCGTAGATCTGTCGGGTTATGATCTCGGTGATACCCATTTTTCTCATCTTGGAGATTGGCTTGTGACACATTATGGGGCGTATCATAAATTCTGACTGGAATTGAGGCACGTCCGGTCTAACTCGATGTTTAATCGTGCCTGCTTTTGTCCATTGGAATGCGTCCAAGTTCCATGCCTCAGAACCGAGTTGTTGTTTTTCAAGCCGCCACTAGATCCTAGTGGATGTGTAGCCCTCGAGTCTTGAGTCAACTAGAGGACTCGGCTTGAGACTCTTTGTACCTGAAATAAAACACATGAATGCATTACACCGTTCATGATGTATAATTTTAAATGAACATAACGGTGATTTTGTTAACTTTTGTTTAATTAGTTAATCATTCGACTCGACTAAGTAGGCTTTCGCGTGGACGTTTTTCATGCAAATAATATGTTCAGGGTGGACAAAGTCCATGATAGGCATCAGAGTCGATTGACAATATCATACGCACTACTTGGTCCGTTGCGAGTTGCATCTGACTTAGTAAAGAACGAACGTCAAATTATTTCGCTGATAGGTAGGGTACCCATGTTTGAACTATGCATCATGGCAACTAGTCCTCTTTGGCAACCTTACGACTCTACTTTATTTGAGAAGAAACGACAGCCCCCGAGATTGACTCAAAGCTGTCAGATTTATTTAATTGACTGGAAAAATAAATATGAAATTTAAATATAAAAGTGACTTAGCTTGTTTTTATGACGTGGCATAAGTCGGCGGAGGGTTGAGGGCGACTCAAGTAAGCTGTCGTGGGATCAACCACAACGGAGTCGGCGAAGCCAGAGCCGGCGTGTTGTCGGTGTACTAAGACATGGGTGCCCTCGTACCCAGACTTGTGCACAGGAAGTTGTAGCCTCCCTTTCGGCAAGGGTTTAACAGAGGATAACTACAACCCAAGACTCAACACCAAGACCGTGAAGAAGACCTCAAGGCAGGTTATCGAGAAGTACTATTCTAAGTACTGAAGATCGACACTGTTCTTGCCGGCAAGCTTTGCCCCGGCAAGGTAAAGACTAAGGCTATGGTTACCGGCAAGCCCTTACTGGCAAGCAAGGCCCGGCAAGCTCCGTGCCAGCATGCTTGTTCTGTCCCAATACCGCTCCACCTTACCATCGATCAGATAGGCTCGTGGGCTAGGTGTCGAGCGGGCAGGCAGTCAACATGGCCGGCCAAGGCACGTGTCAGCGCACCACGCCGAGATTAACTTTAATGACACCCATCCCTGGGACGTGTCAAGATTACAGGTGGGCACCAGGACCGGTGGTACTGATCTTTTGCCCAAGGCCTCACCTCCCCGACGTAGCACCTTACGGTGCATTAAATGCGTTTGTCTTACCCCGTTGGAAGATAAATGTGATGACGGTGCAAGTCACTGTTCACACTCTGTAATGACCGTATTAGCCATTGTGGTAACCTCTTGGCCTATAAAAGGAGGCCCACAGCTACAGGTAGAAGGGTCGACACCCAGTTCAATTACATGCCATAGCTGTATTTTCCCGAGCACCTTGCCGGAAAACTGTGCTCCCTGTAACCAGAGTTCATATTCGATCAACCACAGAGCAGGAGTAGGGTTTTACGCTCATAGCGGCCCGAACCTGGATAAATCCCCCGTGTGTTCTTGCACTTACCAAAGACCTGGTCTTTGTTCCATGCACGTCCCCTGAGCCGAATCGCAAAGGGACCCGTTCAGTCCCATAGATAGTCGTTTCCCATGACACGTGTCCTGTAGTGAGGTGAGTTGAAGTCGAAGCCTTGTGAGCCAACCGCGGTGAGGAGAGTTGTTGTTGAAGCCTCGCGAGTCACCCATGACCTCATCACGGCGAGTCTCCCACGACGTAGTTGGATGTCGCAGTCGGCGACGAAGATGTTGAAGTTGACCGTGTTGCCAATGGAGCCATTGCTGCTAGGTGGAAGCTTGGATGGGGTTGAGCAGAATCGAGAGACGTGAGTTTACCCATGTTCAGCCCCTCGCGGTGGAGGTAAAAGCCTACTCGTGCTTGCATGCTATTGATGATGATCATCTCGATTACAAGGGTGTGGATTCGCTAGCCTAGCTCTCGAGGGATTATAACTTGTCTTGTCTCTAAACTTGTCCCTCGGACGCCTCAGGATCCCACTTTATATAATAGCCGGGTCCTGGGCTTACAATAGGTTTTTGGGTTCTACCCATAGTTGGAGTCCTACTATAAGTCTTGTAAACCTTCCGTGTCTTCCAAGTTAAGAGGACTCCTTCTGGTGTTGGGACTCCGGGTCTTCCCGGGTCTTCTTTGCTTGCCGAGTCTACTCAGGCCAGGTCTTCTCCGGGCCGGGTCTTGATCTTCCTTGCCGGGTTCCTTCCAAGCTCCCAGCCCATAGTGAGCCGGCCCGTTTAATGCCATGTATGACCCAATTATGGGCCCTCTGGTCCTACCGGGTTATGTCTTGGGATGCCGGGTCT
Source organism: Elymus sibiricus (assembly GCA_039707655.1). NCBI lineage: Eukaryota > Viridiplantae > Streptophyta > Magnoliopsida > Poales > Poaceae > Elymus > Elymus sibiricus. The sequence goes on from CM077676.1 coordinate 293,071,079, forward strand.
AGCCGCGGGTTATTCCCCCGACATTAGCCCCCAGGTTAGCTTGAATTTATTCGTGGTAAGCTCCTAAAATAAGAATAATTAATACGTTAAGGGACCGGCTAGCTCAATGGCCGGCTTTATTCAATGCAGCATCTCCTGGAAAGTCCGGGTCTCTTTGTCATATCAACAGGCCGGCTTCACAATCAACTTGCTGACACTAATTCCTTGCAGAAAAATATTGGGAATAATAACCCATCTGACGTTGAGTCGGCTCCTAGTGCTTCGGTTTAATAAAGTTGTTAGGAGCAAAAAAAATTGTCTGATGTTGAGTCGGCTTTCAATACTTCAGCTTAATGAAAAATATTGGGAATAAAAAATCCGTCTAATTTTGAGCCGGCTTTTAATGCTTCGGCTTGATAACTTGGAAATAAATTTTGCAAGCCTCCAACAAGAATATGAGACCCGGCTCACTTAAAACTGATAGCTTGACGGTGGGCTGGCGGTCGTGATGAAAAAATCATGAGGTATGTTCCTCCTTTATGTCCATATTAGCTGTAGCCCCAAGCTCCGAGTTTATCACTACGTGATGACTTGGTGCTTTGCATAGAAAAAAAAATATCTTGATAGTGTAGCCCCCAAGTGCTGGGTTGTCTTGCCTGCATCAGCCTGGAACTTATCAATTTTCATTATGAAGCGTCAAATAGTGTAGCCCCCATGTGCCGGGTTGCCTTGCCTGCGGCAACCTGGGATTTATCATTATCTTGTGCTCATAAAGCTTCACTTGGTGTAGCCCCCAAGTGTCGGGTTGTGTTGCCTGCAACAACCTGGGACTTACTTTTAACCTGACATCCCGTAGCCCCCAAGTGCCGGGTTGTCTTGCCTGCGACCACCCGGGGTTCTGTTTTTGAACTGTCATAGCTGTTGAAACTGGCAAATATGCTATGCTTGCTGTTGAAGCCGACAAATACTTGTTTGCTGATGAAGTCGGATGAAGCTAGATTTGCTTGCAAGGTTTAATAACTCTTATGGTGCCAGCTGTCCTGTTCGACCGGGTCATCACCAGGCTGGATCGACTTGCTAGCGATATGTTGAAGCCGAATGAAACCAGATCTGTTTTCGTTGCACTTGCTGCGGTGTGCCTAACATTGATGAATTCAGGGTCACGATGTCCTCTCTGGGCTCAGTTGTGATTGATTTGTCAGGTGGCACATCTGGGTCATAAGCCTCTGAGCACTGGTGCAAATGAAGCTTCAAAAGAAGAGGCGCAAGAGAAAACAGAAGAGCCGGCTCAGGGAAAACCGACAACCACGGAGGCTGAGACGGCACCAGGTGAAGGTAACCGGACAGATCAAACTGCCGGGTCACAGCCAAACCCAACTCCTGAGGCTTGAGCTTTTTAAACAATGATGATTCAGCCCTGAAAATGCTTTTAATAACTTTGTCCTTTGAAAACTTGCTTGAATGTGCTTTATCTGGTAGTGCCATCGTGCACTTGTGAAATATTTATGAAAATGATTATCCTTAAACTGATATGGTGCTGTTCAATGTGAATTCTTGACTGGAATTTGCAATGAGACCCGGCAATTTTCCCTTGTAAGAATTTCATAAGTGCTTCGTTCCTTGGTTGAAATAACTCTCTAGAAAATATGAAACCTGGCTTTATAGATGAAAAGTCGGCTTCTGCAAAATATAAGAAACATATATATACAATAAAATATGAAATAGGGTATAATAAACAAAAAAAGGGTTATAGTAAACCAAATAAAGGCCGACTTTCAAGGCTCGACACTTGAAATATAAAGGCTGGCTTTCGAGGCTCGACACTTGAAATATAAATGTCGGCTTTCGAGGCTCAACATTTCAAATGTGTTTCCTATGGAAGCAGGCCTTGTAGCCTGTGGTTTATCCTTGCTATCTGGAAAAGCCGGCTTTCGCGTGACATAAACCAGTGTTTTAACTTTGATAATTTCAGGGTCAACAAAGTCCAATGATAGGCATCAGAGTGATTGACTTATCAAGTGTACAGTCGGGTCACATAAGTGCAAATAGCATCAAGCTTACAGGCAGGTATAACCAATAATATGATGGCATATGCCTGGTTAAAGGGATGTTATAGCTGAACTCGATGAGTTAGAAGCCCCCAAGTAACCAATGATCAATGATAAAATAAAGACACAACAACACACTATTATGAAGTGAAACGACAAACCTCCGGGGTTCAGAAGTGTCAGCTTTATTCCATTGATCATAATAGATGAGCCATAATAGGCGTTTTAAGGCTTTTGTGCCGTACGCATTTTAAGGTTCCCGTACCATAGGCATTTTAAGGTTGCCGAACCATAGGCATTTTTAAGGTTGCTTAACCGTAGGCATTTTAAGATTGCCGAACCATAGGCATTTTTAAGGTTGCCGAACCTTAGAATTGTGGAAGTAAAGGCCACCATATTCCGGTGAATATAACCTTCAAGGCTCGAGTCGTCTTCGTTGAAGTCCGCTTGAGTCTCTTTTTTCGTTTCCTGAAATCACGTGCAGATGAACGTGGTGCTAACTCCGAGGTTAACTCAAAGGTGTCAGTGCATTCTTACTGATAAATAAAGTCATGAAAAGCATGAAAATGACTTAGCTATTTGTATGCCTCAGCGTTGATGACGCAGTGGGAACTCGCGGAAGGTTGAAGTCAACCACGGCGAGGTTGTAGATGATCACATAGGAGTCGCGAGTTAGTGACCCTGCTGATAGTTCGAGCCAGCAGCGAGAGCCAGAATTTTGAAGATGTTATAGCCGGAAACCGCCGAACCGGAAGCAGCGCGAACCAAGCCGGCATTGACTGATTTATTTTAGAAGAAAACAGCAGCCCCCGAGCGTCGGTTGTCTTTCTTGCAATGACCCGGGGTTCTTCGATTTGCTTAAGCCGGCAAAATCTGCCGAGTCATGCCTGTGTGTGCATCCATCGAGCAGCGCCGTGCGGGCAGATGCGTTCACGGCCTTAAGTGTGTTGATGTAGATAGAACCATAGGACGGCGGCCTATGTGCCTGTCCATCGAGGAGTGCGGCTTGGGTGGACGCCGGTGCAAGATGAGGCTGGCGTGCACTCCGTATCCATGGTATGGCATTATCTTTATAGTGAACGCTTGTCCTGCATATAAAAATATTACAGGCCAAGTAATTGTCCCCGAAGAATTTAATATGTGCTAATAAAACAGAATAGATGGATAGCACCTGATTTATTTGGACGACAGATGACCCGTGTACAATGTCCGCCGGGATGTCCGATTGGTGAGATTCGCTGTAGTATTTTTTGTTGCAGATCGATCAATACGAATCTGCTATTGTATTTGCTAGCCAGCTGGGACCTTCATGTGCGTACAGGCTTTTTCCATTTTTTTCTTTTTCTTGATGTGATGATGAACTAGTAGTAGCGTAGTTGAAGTACTAGTACTTGATGATCCATAATTGAAATAACCAGTAATTGATTTGACTGATTGAGTCTTCACGTGGAGGTAGTTGTAGATGAAAAACTGATCCAGCATCAACAGGCAAAGCCAATAGGCTTTAATGAATCCTCGGGGTCCGCACAACAACTAGTATTTAGTTTATTCTTGGTTGATCTCACAGATCGAGTAGTATTAGTATTGTTGTGCACCAGTACCAGTACTAGTCGATTTCTTCACCATGTTTTTTGGTTCTGACATACTGCTTCGTTCGGGCGGCCGGCCGGAGCGTGGAGCCACAGGGTTCTTGATGCTCTAGCTTCATCTTCTATGACCAACACGCCTGATAATTGATTCTGGCAGTATGATCCACCGGCCTCTATCCAAAAAACAGTGATTGGGCTATATCCGATACTACTAGTATAAACTAGTACGACCTCTGCTGAAATTAGCACTAGTATGAGCGAACACGACTCTCTATGAATTGTTTATCCTTTGAGGTTGATCCTTCATAGCTTGGTTAAATGAGCACCACGGATGGATCAAATCTTGACCCATGCCAGACATTGCATATAGTACTAGCTGTACTACCGGCATCGTACTTTAATCTGTCTTTTAATGTTTTCTTCTTCTTTTGATCTCACGTGTGGCAGTAGCAATCCGAGAGGAAAAGATCCAATTAGTAGCTAGTACTAGCCTCGGACTACACTCGGCGCGTGTTAGGTTTTGACGTTTGCGTCCGCTGATGCCTTTTTTGTCTGATATGGTCTCCTAGTGCTCGATGAGTATTGTGCGGCGACACAAATTGCTTCTGCCTTTGGGATCGCATATCGATCCGATGACTGCAAATTCCGCTGCCCACAAAGTATGCCTCGGGTATGGATCTCTACTGCAAAAATTGCTCGCCTCGGCAAAAAGCAAAACTGACGGATCATTGGAGGCGGAGCTCTGGTCGGCTGCACTGGAGATCGATTTTTCTTCAGATTGAATAGATTGCTCGATGCCGTGTACCGGCGGTGGCGCCAAACTCTTTTTTTTGTTTCGATCTTAGATTGGATCAAAGTAATCATCGATGAAGATACTTCCGTGGCGGCTTTTCCTCATCCGGCAGATCATGAGCCTCTCGATTCCTGGGAGAGCTCCCTCCAAGAACACAACACCACCGTGCACTGGCCCCACGGTGGGCGCCAATATCGATGTTGTTTATCAACGGTATCATCCATAGATGATTGTGGGGATTTAGTACGCGTGGAGATCATCAAGGTGGGTTAGCACACGAGACAAGATTTAGACAGCTTCGGGCCTCGGGAAACATCATCCGGTAATAGCCCTACGTGCTGTTTGGCTAGGTCTTATTCCGTATGCTCATGAGGGATTCGCCGTATGAGCCAGCTCTCCTCTAGTTGTGTCTAGCCATAGAGATTCTGGAGGTTCTTTAGGTTCTTGGGGTGCCTTGCTCCTCCTTATATATGTTGAAGGAGCCGGCTTACATGGAGAGTCCTAGTAGGATTACAACTAGTCTCTTTTCTATTTTAAGCCGGATAGCAGTCCGGGTCTTATTCAAACTGTTTAAGTCGGCCTGCTGGACCTCCTCCCATGATGGGCCACGGCCTATCTCCATGAGGGTACCCATGTCCCATATCCACGACAGCTGCCAAGTTAGATCTCATCAACCACGACTACGAGAAGGGCACCCACTACGGCTCTTCCAAGGGGAAACAACCCATCTACGACATCAAGGAGCGTACCCTAGGTCTATGCTCTTCCAAGTGGAAGGAGGCCATCCATGACAAATGAGGCAATACCCTATGAGCAAATCTTACTTTTTCTAGCTAGCCAACTCATACACATTGTTGTAGTAGCTTTTGCCATGTTATGTTTTAACTATGCTATGTTTAATTATTTCAGTTATGCAAAAATGTAATGTTCAATAGGGCTATCTGATGTTTAAGTATGAATTGACTTGTTCAATTTCACGAATGGCTATATTTGGTTGTTTATAGTGAGCAGATGCTTTGTTTATCTGTATTTTGTTGTTAGGTTGGTTGCAGTGCGCATTTGTCTAATTTTAAGCAGATGCCTTGTTTTTCTGTATTTGGTTGTTAGGTTGGTTGCAGTGAGCATTTGTCCAGTTTTCAATGGCTATATTTGGTTGTTATAGTGAGCATATATGCCTTGTTTATTTCAATTATTAACAATGTGATGTTCATTATGTGCAAGTATGAATTGTGCAGTTCAATTTCATCAATACCAGTTTGAATGGCTATATTTGGTTCCTGTTATGCCTGGTGTAGTGTGCCCTTTACTTCAGTTTTACATATTTATTCAGTGTGATGTTTAAGCATGAGCTACGTTCTATTCATTTTCAACAATACCAGTTTGAATTACAATATTTGGTCGCTCTTAAGCCTATTGTAGTTAACATCCCCTTCTATTTTTTATCTGCTTTAATAGCATGCTTAAACCAACACATTCAAGCTATCATTTGGAGATGATGTTGTTTACCATGGATATATTTGGTTGATGTTAAGCCTGTTGTACTAATCATGCCTTTCCATGTACTTACACAGAAAAACAATGGGAGTGGCCGACGTTTTCCACCCAGGTTAGTTTCATCCCTCGGCTTATACTCCCTTCGTTCCATAATGTGGTGCATATAGATTTTTTGAAAAGCCAAACTTTGCAAACTTTGACCAAATTTATAAAGAAAACTATTTATACCTACAACACCAAAATGTATACAATATGAAAGTACATATTGTGATGTATCTAATGAAATGTATTTGGTATTCTAGATGTATAAGTTTTTCTCTACAAACTTGGTCAAAGTTAGTAAAGTTTGACTTCTCAAAATATTTATGCGCAACACATTGTGAAACAGAGGGAGTATTATATTACACCATTCTGCAATTGTATTTTAGCTTCTAATATTGACTTGTTGGTTGTAGCCTTGTAGGTAGATATGTCCTTGGTACAGATCCACGCCTGGACCCTTTTTGCGTATGGGGCAATGAGATATTCATGAACCAGCATCAAGTGAGGAAACTGATAAGGATTGTTAGGAATAAGAGATGAACAATGGCAATTAATCTATTTGTTTACGCTCTATCCAACACAACAGTGAGCTGTAGGATGGTAACTATGAACTCTGTAGCCTTCTCTTTTACTGCCCATAATGAGTTGTTAGACAACAATGTTTGAATCTTTTTCGTTTGTAGTGGTTCCCAAAGCAGTTTACTGAAGATTACCTCGCAAAGTACATGATTGGTAGACATGCAATGAAGGTTAAAGTATTTCATCGAGACTACAATGAGTATCGAGAAGTCATAATGAAGACAGAGAAGGATGGGCGGGCGACCATCACAAGGGGTTGGCCTAGAGTCGTGCGTGCATTAGGCATGGAGGAGGGCACAATATGGGCATTCAGCTTCACCTTCTCCAGCAACCAGAATGTATTTTGCCTCTCTCTTTACCGTCTTTAATACAACTGTGGTTCACCATTCTTTATTTGGTGCTTCAGTAGTTCTTCAATATATGTACCTGTGAATCGAATTATGCATTCGTTCTTGAACCTATATTTGTAAACATGATTCGATATGAAATAAGTGATTGCCTACTTTCAAATTCAAAATCTGTTTCAAATTCAAATTTTGTGAATTTTAAATGCAATGATTAAATTAGGGATAAATTATGCTCTATTGGCCATTACACTGCACACAGTTTGTGAAACGAAAACGTCTGTGATCAAAGTCAAGATCAGATACGTTTCTCAGATCACGACGTGTGCGATGAATCTCTACTGCACACACAATCAACCAAGAAAAAACGTGTGAGATTAACAACAGAAGCGCACATAGTTACTTCTTATCAAATGTTTGTGATAGTCTCCTTATCACACACGCTTTGCAATCATGAACTGTTTATGATGTCATGCGTGTCATAAACGTTGGTCATAGAAGAACGCGTGCGATAGGCCTTCATCCGACACGAGTACTACAGATGAATTGTTTGGGACATTTTCTATATCACAAACATTTATCGACAGAGCAACATGTGGGATAGATCAAGCTTCGCATATAGTTTTATACTGACAACTGTATGCACTCTTACATCCTATCACAGACGGTATTGTAGAACTAAATGTTTGTGATAGACCACTTATCGTACACACTTCACAGTCATGAACTGTTTGTGATGCGGTGCAGATCGTAAATGTTGCACCACAGAATAGCGTGTGCCACGGTAATGTCATCCCACACGAGTAGCAAGGATGGAGCATTTGGAAAATTTGATATATATCGCAAACAGTTGGGTGACGACTCACGTTTGGGATAGACGCAGGCATCGCATACGCTTAGTTCTGCCAAATGTATGCATTCTTGCTTCCTATCGCCGGCGATTTTATGGGTCGTGTGGGATGGACCCCCCCCCATCGCACACACAGGCAAGGCGACGGTTTACAACTATGTCGTGGAAAGGGGGTAAAAACCGTTAGGACATTGCTGCACCAGTGACCACTAACATAGAACTGTGACACTGTCTTAATCACATCCGGAATAACATAGCATAGTGTCACATCCAGAATCACATCTAACAAATGATTTCTAACAACAAAAGTGGGGCTAACCTTCTCTGCACATGCCAGAAACTTCCTCCCACTATTCATAGATTCAAAGGCCACTAACTTCACGCATGGAGATTGATGCTGACAACGAGTAGGCAGATCTTCTGCTACCCCGCTCTATTCCTTGCAAGTGATGGTCCTAGGGAGCTACAAGAGGAAGAAATGGCTCCAATGGGCCGCTGGGTTAATATCCTCAATTCCAAACCATAACCCTAAGACTAGGAGAGCCAGAGAGAGGAGAGAGGCATACCTACCTGGTGGCAGAGTTGTCATCGGACAAGGAACCGCTGGAGAGGTCATTCCAGGAGACCATGGAGACCGCGGCGGTCGGATGCGAGACGGCGAGAGCGAGCAAGCAAGCGAGGAAGCGGCTATAGCTTAGGAAGGAAGGAGGAAACAGGGGAAATGTGGCTCTTGGTCGGGGAGAAAAGGGGGGAGTTAGATATTTCGGCGGTAGGCAAATTTTTTTTTGATAGGTGCAGGGAAACTTGGCGCACAAAGTATCATCGGACATGATTCCTTCTGAACAAATGTGTGTGATAACACACCATTGCAAACGATTCTTCTGCTTTAAGCACATGCGGTGAGTTTGATCATACAAATTTTGGTCCAGATTTCTCTGGTTACAGTGCTCATCCACGTCATTGCATAATTTAACATCACTTGCTAATTTGGTACACAAAAGAGCCTATAGCACAGCCCACACTTACTTAATCGTGCAAGTTTAGTAATTAAACAGAGCTAGTTGACCTAAACATTTCTCTAACAAAAGACCATCACTCTAAAGAAAGGCTATATTTTAACCAAGCCGCCGATGCTCCACCCTATGCCTCATCGGTGTAAGATGAGATGTCGATGACTTGTTCGGGCGACATTCCGATGTTGGTGGACTCCGCGTCCCCAGGCTAAACTCGACCATGACATCTTCCTCGTCCTGGTCCTCGGCGTCACCCTCATCGTTGTAGTACTCGTAGTAGCAGTGGCGCCAGAGCTCGCATTGGTACTCCACCACCGATTCCTTGATGGACATGTGCTTCTCTACCTCCTCCTCAGCTATGTGCAACTCCTCCTCCTCGCGCTCGTCGCTCTCCGCCGCCTCCTACATCTCCATCTCCCGCTCGGCGATCTCATGGGGAAGGGGCTCCATGGCCTCCGCCGCCGCATCATCGCAAGCATCCCGGCCTCTGCCTCCGCCGCCTCTTCGGACGTGGGGTGCAGGCTAGATATCAAGGAGGCCTGGAATATCTTGGTGTGGGCATCCTCAATCCGGGTGTGGATGGCCTCGACCCAGGCCAGTGCGACCTCCATGGCATGGACGGATGCTTGAGCGCTCTCGGGTTTGCAGCCGCCTCGGCTGCTGCAGCTGCCATGTCGGTTGCCGCAAATGCCCTGTCGGCGGATGCGGATGCGCTCAAGGCGTAGGCGGACGCACTCTCGGCGGAGGCGGAGACGCTTGGGGTGGACGCGGTGACCGTACGCGCCCTCACAAAGTGTCTCCATGCCGTCATTCTTGGCAAAAAGGGGTTGGGGAATGGGGATCGAGGGTGAACGACACTTGAGCTGGACAAAGCCGACGAAGCTTCCAGCATAAGCCATAAATAGACCTGCGAATTTTCATCGCAAACGGTTCTATAAGCAACTATGTGTGATGTAGTTGAATTTTTGTATTGTTTTGAAAGACTAATTTGGGGTACAGTAGCAATTGATAGTGTTTTAATTGTACGAAACATTTTTCTACCGTTAACATGCACGTATACAACTGCCATGTTAAAATTTGGAAATTTTCAGGGTTCATCTCGCCTTTTTAAGACATTAAGTGAGTTTCTAGCCATTTGGTGGCCGTAATTCTAATTTGAACTACATGTACATGCAACAAATCAAAATGGGTTGGAAAATCATATTTGTGTCCTTGTGTGCAAGTTTATTCCCCATGCAGTAAATTGGAAGGAAATTTCAAACATCTTGGTGCCATGGCTTGGACACAAACATTGAGAACCTTGGTTTTTAAATTCCAAAAAATTGAAAATGATTTGAAATACATGGAACTTTGCATGATGTCATGACATGGCACCAAGATGTCGTGGTAAAAAAATTGGCCTATTTGAGATAAGTTTTGACACATACCTCTCATGAATCGGAGCATCTCAGAGAAGACTCGTGTTTCCGAGAGGGAACAAGGAATGTTTGTCGATGAACTGACAGTCACTACCCCTTATGGCCTAGAATTTTTTCCTACCATTAACATGCACGAATACAACCCTCATGTTAAAATTTGGAAATTTTCAGGGTTCATCTGGCCTTTTGAAGACATTAAGTGCATTTCTAGCCATTTAATGACCGTAATTCAAATTTGAACTACATGTACATGCAATAGCAAATCAAAATGGGTTGGAAAATCATATGTGTGACCTTGTGTGCAAGTTTATGCCCCATGCAATAAATTGGAAGGAAATTTCAAACATTTTGGTGTCACGGCTTGGACCCAAACATTGAGAATCTTGGTTTTTAAAATCTAAAAAATCAAAAAATTATCTGAAGTACATGAACCCGTGCATGATGTCATGACATGGCACCAAGATGCCATGGTAAAAAAATTGTCCTGTTTGAGATAAGTTTTAACATATACCTCTCACAAATCATAGCATCTCACGAGAAGACTCGTGGTTCCGAAAGGGAACAAGGCATGTTTGACGATGAACCGACAGTCACTGCCACTTATGGCTGTGAATTTTTTTCCTACCGTTAACATGCACGAATACAATTGTCATGCTAGAATTTGGAAAGTTTTAGGATTCATCTGGCCTTTTTAAGACATTAAGTGAGTTTCTAGCCATTTAATGGTCGTAATTCAAATTTGAACGACATGTACATGCAACAACAAACAAAAATGGGTTGGAAAATCATATTTTTGTCGTTGTGTGCAAGTTTATGCCTCGTGTAATAATTTGGAAGGAATTTTCAAACATCTTGGTGTCACGGCTTGGACACAAACATTGAGAACCTTGGTTTTTAAATTCCAAAAAAAATCAAAAAATGATCTGAAATACATGAAACTTTGCATGATGTCCTGCTTGAGATAAGTTTTGACATATACCTCTCACAAATTGGACCATCTCACGAGAAGACTCGTGGTTCCGTGAGGAAACAAGGCATGTTTGACGATGAACCGACAATCGCTGCCTCTGATGCCCTTAATTTTTTTACCATTAACATGCAAGAATACAGAACCCTCATGTTAAAATTTGGAAATTTACAGGGTTCATCTGGCCTTTTTAAGATATTAAGTGTGTTTCTGGTCATTTAATGGCGTAATTCAAATTTAAACTACATGTACATGCAATAGCAAACCAAAATGGGTTGGAAAATCATATTTGTGTCCTTGTGTGCAAGTTTATGCCCCATGCAATAAATTGGAAGGAATTTTCAAATATTTTGGTGTCATTGCTTGGAGCAAACATTGAGAATCTTGGTTTTTAAATTCCAAAAAATCAAAAACTGATCTGAAATACATGAAACCTTGCATTATGTCATGACATGGCACCAAGATGCCATGGTATTTTTTTGGCTCAATTTGAGTTACACAAATGTCATTTATGTATTACATTTTACAATAATATCAGAGTAGTAACACAAATAGCATTCATGCATTACATTTGGAAAGGAAATATAAATATCTAGCAAGACAACTGGGCCCCACTGATTGACACTCTATTTCGCGTCTCGAGGTTTGGAAGGTGAGTAGCACAGGGTATTAATCGGACGCGGTTCTATATTGGGAACCGTTGGTGATGTAAGTCACACATGACTTTTGCTCCGGGAATCGTGTGAAATTGAAGCTATTGAATTCCAACTACCGGTGCGTCTAGCAGTCTCCATCGCATTCCACCGCTCGCGTCGATCTACATTTCGCCCGCCTATAAATACTACCACACCCACGTTATCCCGCCCGCATTCTCATCTGCATTCTCTCCTCACTCGCCCCCTCTCTCTCACCAAACTCTGCCATGGCGCCGCCGGTCTGCCCACGCGCTGAGGAGGAGGCACCGCCTCGCGAGGACGTCAAGGCAGAGAGAAGCGACGAGGAGGACCCCTACGCGCCATCAAACGAGGTCGCGCCGGACCCCCCAAGGGATGAGTGGTTTTGGGGCCAGTACAATCTAGCCCTGTGGAAGGTGCTGCTGCCAACTGAGAAAGTCAGGCAAGTGGCGTTCAAGAAGGTGTTGGTAGAGGAGCGCGCCAGGTACCTGGCGGCCTGTAATGCCCGTAGGGCCGCCTGGGGAAAGGAGGAGCTGGAGATTTGGCAACGGGCACGACGACGTGCGGTGGAGTGGACGAAGACGGTCGGTACAACACCATGAGGGCCAGAGGCGCTAGGCGCCTCATCGTTGCATGGAGGTGGGGCGATAAGGTCGAGGTTGCTACTGTCGAGGAGCTCCGGTGGGCGCCCAATGAAATGGCCAGAACGGTCACATGCGTCCGCCAGCAAGAGGCAGATCGGCACTTCTAGCACCGCGAGGCAGAGGATGCGGAGAAATCCCTTCGCGCTTGGAAGCCACCTCACACCAGGGAGCTGGTGGCGAGGGGCTCCCGGAATACTGGCCCCCTAAGGAGGGATTATTAGTTTTAGTATTGTTCGTCTTCAATTTTTATGCATTGTACATAGTAATTAAGTATCATCACACATATGGGATGAACTACTGAACAATTAATATATATTGTTGATGAGTCCAATTTACGTGATGTTTTTCCTATATATTTTGTGCCTACAAGGTGTGCTTTTTGGAATTTTACCGCGTTCGCGCACTTCTTTTTGTTGATAATCCCTCAGGTAACGTCTTTTGGAGCAATATTCATTTAATGGCGAAAATCATCGAAAATGGCACTGTAATTACACATTAAAGGTGATAAACACTTTCCATAAAAAAATCAAGCAAGAAGGCCAAAGAAACAGCCGTCGTCGCACTTTCATAGCGAACGACGGCGTTCCATGCGACCGCGCGCACTCGCATGAGCGGTCGTTTGGCACGCCGCCGCCTCTGCGGGATCGGCTATTTTCACCCCGTCAAAGCGGATCATGGGTGGGGGACGAATAGACACTCCAGAAACTCATCTAGAAGGCAGAACCCTAGCCGCCGGAGCCCATCCGGGAGGAGGATCGACCGGGAGAAGAAGGGGATTCCTCTCACCGCGCAAGGAGTGGTATCATCATCAACATCTACATCATCACCACCTTCATCATCATCATCATCATCCGCATCCTTATCATCTGCAACATCAAGAACCCTAGTGGATCCTTTGGTGTATCGGTTGAATCATTCGCCCATGTATTCTATTACCATTACCATGATGATTATTGTTCTTATGTGTGAGTAGACCCCTAGTTCTCGGGGATATGGATGAACCTTGGTATGTGTAGGATCTGGAACATTTTTTATGGGTATGAGATCCTCTGTTGAATGCTTAGTTTAATAACTTCGTGAATGTTGTGAAGGGGCCCCACTCAGCATTTGTGCCTATATTGGCCACGAAGTATATCACTGTCTTTGCATAGGTTTAGGATGCGGAGGCAATTTGAGCTGACAGTAAAAGCCTACTGCTCCTAACCATTACATGTGACCGGGGATTTACGGAGAACCCTTAGTGAGGCCGCGTCCATGGGGAAACCCTTAATTATCATGAGTTGTAACCCACATGGGGATGGTGGCGTGCGTGGCACGAAGTCTACCACGAGTAGAACGTGTTCTGTACCCGGCTTCGCCAAGCATAAATATCAACAGTGGCTCAAGTATCCTTTCCAAGCAAGGAGGTAGCCCTTTGTGCCGATGTCGAGGTAGCCGAGAGCGTAGGGTGGTGTAGCCGTGGTCGAGGTAGCCGTGCGAAGAACACCGTGGTCGATGTCGAGTCGGGGTGGCCGGTGTCGAGATAGTCGCCGTGGAGCCGCGGAAGAAGAGCGGCGGCGGCGATGGCCTGAGGAGGCGGCGGCGGCAGCGGTGCTCGAAGTAGGCAAGAAAGAATCCGACAGCATGACAAAGACTGGCACGGATGGTGACGTTCCCGCGCCAAGGGAGGCAACGCAACACATATCACATGGAAGTCGACGCGCGGGGACGGCGGAGTGGACCGCGCACCGCGACGCTACGGCCCGAAGGGGCGACGCAGCGGCAGGGCGCGGGTCAGGGCGACGGCGGGGAAGACCTCAGGGCGGTTGCAGGGACCACGTGCCACGTTCACTACGGCCCGACGGGGCGACGCAGCAGCAGCGCGAGGGTCGGTGCAACCTCGGGGACGGCCTGGAGCGGACAACCTCGGGGCGGCGGTTGACCGTGGGCCGCGACACTACGGCCCGAAGGGGCGACGCAGCGGCAGCGCGCGGGTTGGTGCAACCACGGGAACGGCCTCAGGGCGGTGGCGGGGACCACGTGCCGCGGTGCTACGGCCTGAAGGGACGACGCAGCGACGGCGCGGATCGGTGCAGCCACGGGCAGAACCACGGGGTGGCGGCGCTGCGGCCCGACGGGGCGACTCAGCGGCAGCCCATTGCTCGATCGGTGGAGGGGTGCGCTGAACTCGGGGACAGGGCGGTGACGCCTGGCGCTGAGCGACGGGTGGGCAAATGCACGGATGGTGGCCGTGACACGCCGCCGCGTCGCGCGAGGCCGCCCGGTCGGACAAGTGGCCGGGTGGTCGCGTCGGTGTCGGAGTAGAGGCGCGGGTCGACGGCAGCGGCGGGCGACACAAACCGATCTTAGATCGGAAAACAAAAAAGAAAACGCCGATCAAGACGAATGGCGAGAGAGAAAAACCCAGATCAAGGGCTCGGGAAAAAGACTTTCTAGGGCAGCCGGTCAACATGACCGGCGGACGAACCCTAGGTACGGGCGGCGCGGCCCCCGGCGGCGGGCATAGTAGTATCTAGAAACATACCAGTGGGGATTCTAGACCCCCTGAGAACGCCTTTTTAGTTCTATTGTTTCACTATTATTTACCATCCTTGTCTTTCATTTACTTTTATGTTATTTAGTTACAAGTCACCATTTCACTCAACCCTTATTTAAATCCGCCCTCACTCTGCTTCAAGTCTACAATTATTTGCAGGCACAAAGTTACAGAATTCTCTACAAGAGGCAAAAGCCTGATTCCTGTGCTCCCTGTGGGATCGATACTCTTACTTCAAAAAGGCTACAACTAAACCTTGTGCACTTGCAGGCTATCAAGCTTTTTCTAGCGCTGTTTCCAAGGAGCTAAGCGCTTTTGGGCCTTGCCTCGAGTTTTGAATTATTTTGTGATGTAACGGTTTTTGCAGACAAAGAGCAGCCATGGTCCTTCAAGAACAAGTTTCTCAGGTAGGTGCTGAGTTAGTAACAGGACCGGCTCGAGGAGAGAACTTTATAACAACTGGTCCTGACCTACCTGGTAAAGTATATGAGATAAACCCTCGGTTAATTAATATGATAAAATAAAATATATTCTGAGGTGATGCAACTGAATGTCCTTATGAGCATATTGACAACTTTAATCTTGCATGCGGAACTCTTCAGTTGCAGGAGTTAACCAATGACGAGATCAAAGCAAAAGTATTTCCCTATTCTCTCCAAGGAGCAGCTACAAGATGGCTAAGATGCCAAGATATAAATACACTGAGAAGCTGGCCAAAATTGTTGGCTGCATTTTCCTCTTATTATTTTCCTCAAGGGAAGCTATATACAATCAGGAGGAAGATAAGCAGTTTTGGATAGTGGGAAGGTGAGAAGCTAGTGGATGCATATATAAGGTATCGTGAAATACTTCTTGCATGCCCTGGACATCATTATCCTGACTTTTTAATAGTCAACTTCTTTTATGGTGGGCTTAATTCACAAAGTAAACAAGCTTTAGATCTTGCCTCTAAAGGTTCCTTTTTGGGAACCGAGATATCAGATGCTTGGAGTTTACTTGACATGATAAGGTACAATGCTGAGAATTGGTACCTTTGTTCAAAGGAAAAGAGTAAAGTTGATCCTGTTTATGATAGCATTAAATCTTTACTTAGAACTTCGAAAGTAAAAGATTTACGTTGTGAGCTCAATATTGGATCTGACCCCATGCTTCATGTTTTGAAAGATTTTTCTAAGTTCTTGAACTTGCCAGAGAAGAAGTACTTAAAATTCAGCAGGGAGTCTAAGGCTATTCGCATGGTGAAAGCCATAAAGAAAAAGACTACTCCACCTGAAAGGCGAAAAGAAGCCTATTGGGAGCCAAATGGTAAAAAGCTAGAAGGAACACCCACAGAAAAGTGGAAGAAGAATGTTAAGATGGAACAATGTGGGACTCCACTCTATGTCAACGTAATTAAAGAACTTGCTACACCTATACCGGTGGTGAATAAAGAGGTTTATTTGGATAGGGATACCACTTCTTATCTTAAAGGGTGTACCAAAGGTAAAAATGCAGGTAAGCAAATTTTATCATGTTCCTTTGTATGCAAGACATATATTGGGTTGTGTGACCCCGGTTCACCGGTTAATATTATTCCTTATAGTCTTTATGCTAAAATTTATGATGAGATTGCTACTTGCACCCTTGAGCCTACTGACGTTGTTATCAAGCATGCAGATAAAACCGAAAGGAAACCCTGTGGCATCCTTAAAGATGTCAACATAATAATAGGCTCTCTCATTTATCCCAATTATATTTATGTACTAATGATCTCTGAGGATAAAGATTGTCCTATTGTTTTTGGAACCTCCTTTTTTAATGTTGCGGGTGCCTACATAAAGAAGAAATCTATCTCCATGAACTGGGGATATGAGATGATAAAGTTCCCATTTTCCTCTATATTAAGTAAGCCATATGAAGAGGAAGTTCAGGACAATGAGGAGCAGGAACTAAATTGACTAGCTGAAATCCATCTCCAAACACCAGAAGATGAAGTTGAACGGGTATTGGTGAGTCCAGGATCCTCATATGAAGATGAAGAGAAAGAGGAGATCGAGATGATAATGGATACTACACCAATAGTATGCCCGCGTTTTAATAAAGTTTATGAATCACTCGAAAGAAAGGGAGATGAGGATTTACCTCCTCCGACTTTAAAACCATTACCCAAAGGGTTGAGGTATGAGTTTATGGATAATATAGAAAGATTCCCTATTATTGTTAATGCTGACCTTTCAGGTAAAGAGAAGGAGAAACTCTTAGCAGTGCTGAGTAAGCATCGAAAGGCTTTGGGCTACTCAATCCGGGATGTAAAAGGGATACATCCTTCTATATATTCTCATGCAATACCTATTGAAGAAGGGGCTAAACCCGTGATTGAGAGCCAACGGAGACTCCATCGATCGTCCAAAAATGTGGTAAGAAAAGGAATAATACGCCTCCTTGATGCAGGGGCAATTTACCCTATATCTGATAGCAAATAGGTAAGTCCGATCCATTGCATTCCTAAGAAAGGAGGAGCTTCCTTAGTAACTAACGAAAACAATGACCTAGTCCCTACTAGGGCTGTTATTGGATATGGAATGTGTGTTGATTTCAGGAAATTAAATAAATATATGAAGAAGGATCACTACCCATTGCCATTCATAAATGAGATATTGGAGAGATTGGCCAACAACTCTTATTTTTGCTACCTTGATGGATATTCTGGGTTCTCTCAAATATCGATCCGACCTGAAGATCAAGAAAAGACTACCTTCACCTGCCCGTACGGTACATATGCGTATCGTAGAATGCCATTTGTTCTATGTAATGGACCACCCTTGTCGGTGTAAAAACCGGCAGATCTCGGGGTAGGGGGTCCCGAGCTGCGGATCTGGGATCGATGGTAACAGAGACAATGGAGACGATGTTTACCCAGATTGGGCCCTCTTAATGGAGGTAAAACCCTACGTCCTGCTTCTGTTATATTGATGAAGATGTATCAAGTACAGAGTTGATCTACCTCGAGATCGTAATATGAGTCTAACTCCTATGGCTAGGTAAGCAATGTTGCGTATATCTCCCTATCACGGGCTAAACCCTATGGCTTATATACACGCCAGGGAGGGTATCTAGGGTTACAAGGTCGGTATCTAGGAGCAAGGCGGCTAGAGAAATCTTGAAGTGTACTACAAGTCTTTGGTAGGGGCAGCCTTGATCACGTCCCCCATGTATGGCCTCCGGAGTCCATCTTGGTCACGCACGAGGGTACATCGGCCCAACCAAGGAGTCGGGTAGGCCCGGTTAGCACCCCCTAATCCAGGACACCGTCAGTAGCCCCCGAACTAGTCTTCTACGCCGAGGACGATGGTCGACAGGTATTACTTTGGATCTGGAGTCTTTGGCTTGACAGACGAGTTCCACTTTACATTTCGGATTTTCTTTAACAGAACATCGATATCCGTGGTCCAACCAAGCTGGTACCCTGCCCGAGGGGTGTAGGTATCTTAGCCTCGAAGGCTGGTCGTACAGGTATGAACAATCCAATCCTGTCTCACAACTTTAGCGGAGAGGCTCACCCCATGATGGGTCGAGCAGTTACTGGCTCATCCTCAAATCGCGGTTCGAGACAACTTATTTACTGGCACATCCCTTCGAAACAGAGATCATGCCCGCTTTCTTAGGGATATCATCAAGATTTTGTTTCCCCCCATATGTTTCAATGGCATTTTTGATAGCGCCCGCAAATTTATCGGCGCAGCAGGGGGACTCTTGGCCTTTTACAGGTCTATAAGAACCAAAGGGAGAACAGCGCAACGACGCACGCGCCCATTCCTTCCCTATTGCTACGCCGTCTAGCTCCAGCACCCAGATCCAACTAGCATGCCCGCCTTTTGCGCGAGCTCAGCTTCTCAACCAGCCATGGCCGACACCCTCAAAGGGCACTGGGGCGGCTCCATGGTGACAGTGGCGACTATCACCGAGCTGCGTGACGCGGGGTATCTAGCCCACACCATCGCTGCCCGCGCTCCAGAGGCCAACCAGCTGGTGCCCGCTCCCAACGCGGGGGAACGGGTGCTCTTCATCCCCCACCTCATCCGAGGCCTGGGGTTCCCGCTGCACCCCTTTGTGCGCGGGGTAATGTACTATTATGGGTTAGATTTCTACCATCTGGCCCCTAACTCCGTTCTCCACCTCACCGCTTTCATAACGGTCTACGAGGCCTTCCTTCGCTGTGAGCCGCACTTCGGCTTATGGCTGAAGCTCTTCGGGATCAAACCGAAGTCAAGTGGCTCGGAGCTCGCGGAGTGCGGAGGTGCCATGATCAGCAAGAACCAGGGTGCCACCTGGTTCAAGGGTACCTTCATCGAGACGGTGAAGGAATGGCAGAGGGAGTGGTTTTATATCACTGAACTTCTTGCTCCTGGTCAAACCGAAGTCTCGGCCTTCTCGGCCGGGCCACCCAAGAAACTCAAGTCCTGGAAGGAGAAGGGCGTTGCTTGGGGGAATCCAGAAGAGGTGGAGACCCTGGTTGACAGGATCCTGTGGTGGTCCACGACGGGGAAGGTTGAGCTGGCCGACGTCATCAATGTCATGCTCAACCATCGGATACTCCCTCTCCAATTTCGGGCTACCCCAATGTGGGCGCAAAAGCCCAAGGACATGGACACCATCAACACTTTCTTCCGCTCCACCTTGGCAGCCATGTGGTCCAGGCTCATGAAGCTAGCCAAGGATAAGATTCCTCCCGCGGGGGAGGACCACGGTCTCGAACACGGGTACGAAGCCCCCCCGGTAAGTAGTCTCGCCCTTCAATATTTGTTTTGTTCGCTCATTGTGATGAGGAGCTAAGTCTTTGCTTAAACTGTCATGTTATGACATTTTCCAGAAATGGTCGGCCTGGGTGAAAGGGGTAAGATGCCCAGCCCCACTGCCGGAGCAGCCCCCAACTCCCCTGCTCTCGGCGCTTACCGAGGAGCCACATGTGGTGGCCTCCAAAGGGACGAAGTCCCAGATGGGGAGGTCAAGTGCTCGGACCCGAGGGACTTCGGTCACTCGGTCCGAAGAGACCCACCATTCCGCCGCTCAAGACGGCGGCGCCGAGGAGGGTGAGGAGGAGGAGGTTCCTCCTCCAAAGGGGAAGAGGTCGGCGATAGAAGACGCCAACGTGGTCATGCCGCCGAAGGGCTCAAAGAGGCCGAGGCGATCCTCATCCGAGGCCGCAACAAGTCATCGGAGAGGGCCGAGCTCTTCGATGACTCAGAGGAAGACCCCCTCGCAATGGAGAGGAAGAAACCGGCACCTCGAGGGTAAGCCCTTGTCTCTATCGTCTTTCCTTGAGTCACTTTTTTTAGTAAGGGAGATCTTACAGTAGTAATCTTTCACACGCAGTCCGCCGAGGGTAATCCCCAGTGGCTCTTCGAGCGGGCTGCCATCCGCTAACGGGACTCCAGAGCCCGCCGCTTCGCCCCTAAAGCATTACGGGCTAGGGGAGGCGACATCCACCATGGTCCCCGACGTCAACTTGACGGGGACCAACCAGGTGGCGATCATGGCCAAGGTCAATTCCTCGGCCCAACAAGACCTGGGGACGGGACATCCCGAGGTCATCGAGGGAGGGATAGGCCAATCACTGGTCCAGCCGGCATCTACCTCGGCACTACCCCCCCAGGCGGAGGCTGCTTGGGTGGAGGCACCCGAGGTCCTCCCTCCACCTGAGCCCTCTGTCCAAGGACGGGCCAGAGCGGGATGGACCGAGGAGATGGAGGATGCCTTGAAGGGCTCTTCCATTAAGGAGGAGCACCGTGCCTTGATAGGCACGGCGCTGCAAGGCTACCGGTCTGCAGGGGCCAGCCTGCACGAGGTTTTTAAGAACCTCATAGCAGGTTGCGAGGTACGCCTTATGCGTATTCATGTTGTTTATTTAAGCTTTTTGTTTTTGTGAGTTCTGTCCGAGGACATAAGAGTGTAGCCTTCTAAACGGCTTAGTGAGTGAGTAGCCCCCGAGCCCGAAGGCGGTTTCAAGAAACCGGCATCGGGGTCGTATGAAGTAGTAGGAGCTGATGGGTGAACGTAATTGTTCCCTTGATAAGGAGAATCCGTTCTGTTCGAGGGTGCAACCCTGATTCTGGACTCCGCCGCCGAAGAGATGGCGGAGATGAACCGGAAACTTAAGCAATCTCAAGGTAAGCAAGTTTAAGCTTGCCGTACATTTTTACTGAATATGAGTAATGTGTGTGAAAGAGGACAACTAAGGCCGAATTGTGTTAACAGCGGAGCTGGAGATGCTCAAGGCCGAGCTAGCCAGAGCTCGGAAAGAGGTGCGGCAGCAGGAGACTGCTGCCGATGTAGCCGAGAAGGCGCGGGCTGCCGAGAAGGCGTCCGGAGAGAAGCACCAGGCAAGGGTGCTAGAGGTTGAGGAGACCCTGAAGGGCGTGTTCGAGGCACGCGACAAACTTCAGGAGGAGGGGCAGCGGACGAAGGAGGAGCTCGAGAAGCTGCAACATGCCTACTCCGAGCTCAAGACCTCGGCCCGAGCAGACCGCGAGGTGCTCTAGCAAGTGGAGCAGATCGCCTCGGGTAAGAAATTCTTGCTGCAGTGTGCATTTGGCAGCAAAGGGTGTGTCAAGCTCACCCAATTATGGCATTCCGTAGAGTTCTTCGAGGATCTCCCGCGGAGCGCGGAGGATGCAGTAGCATATTTTGGCCAGCTGGCGGGCCATGAGGCGGAGAAAGCTTTCTGGGGTCAATTCCTGGGGTCGCCGTCTGTGCAGCTGCTGAATCATCGAGTGAAGCAGCTGGTCGAGCTGTTTTGCATGACAAGCGCGGCGCTCCAGGACCTCTGCGTCGCGTTATGGCCTGCCGAAGCCATGCCGAGGAGTTTATTTGGCCTGACGGCTCATCTCCAGAATGCCGTGCCCTGCGTTGAGCGCTGGAAGAGATCCGCGTGCTTCGAAGGGGCGCGGAGGGCATATGCTTGCGTGAAGACTCACTTCCGCAAGGTGGATGCGGAGACGTGTGCCGCTGGCCCTCCTGCCAACAAGCCACGGATCGCCGAGCAGTTTTTCACCGAAGTGGAGGCGGGAGCTCGGACCACCGAGGCCATGTGCCCCAAGGACACTTTGTATTTTTAAGTGAGGCTCCGGAATGCCGGAGTGCTATAATGTAAAAACTTTATCTCGTGTTTAAATGAAGATGGCTTTAAATTCCATGTGTTTTTATTGTAGTATTTGATTATTCTTCCAATATGACGTTTTAAAATGAGAGTGGCCAGTCGTCGGCTTCAGCCCTAGTGTTGGTTATAAAGAGGGTGTTCCTTAAGGCATACTTGACCCTTGGCCGACGTCTCGGTACCCGGAGGCGGTCAATGACTTAAAGGAACTAGGCAATCAGACTATAGTGGATTGGCATCTTTCATTTAGTCATAGGAGTTTGACTGTGGGGGCTGAGGACCAGTCCCCGGCATAGGGAGTGTGCGGCCAATGCGGCCGAGGTCTAGGCCATGGCACACTTCGGCTAGAAATAAAAGCCCTTTGTTTGACACGGGTGATCTCTATCGTCACATCGCCTGACGCGGTCTCCGGATGGCAGACCAGTTTGCGCTTACCCAGATAGTCAGTTTTCGACTTTCTCCACTGAGGCTCCATGCCAGTTAACCTGGCAGCGCAATCGCAGTGGTTCTCCCGTTACACCCGTAGCCGAATACATCGGGAACATAAGGGGTACACATAGGAGCCGGGCAACCCAACTATTGACCGAAATCCAGGTTCGAAACTGATGTATAAGGCCAAAAATCCGGGACGCCGAATACATCGGACTTTCCTACACAATTGCATCTTTTTGAAATACTTCATTGTCCCGGAGCTATGCTGATAAAGAAATACAATAAAGACCTTGAAAGGGCACGGTTTCTTTATTTCATAGTGTCAATCATGTACATGCCCCGTTGTGACGAGAGTGATCGAAAGAATACAACATGAGTAATAAGGAAGAAAGAGGAAAAAACAGGTCGGATAATTACTGACGGATTTTAAAGGATCCGGACCGAAGCCTGCCGCACGTCTGCGTTTCTGAACTGTTGAACAGATCGCTCTTGATTGATGACGACTGATTTGCGAAGGCTGATGCCTGACCGGCCCTTTATACACTCTAAGTGTTTGATTGACCGAGTTCCTCAAAGGGAGGTGTTTGCCGGAGTCATTTTGTGGTGAAGGCCACAGGGATGTAGTGATGCTCGGCCACTTCTTTTACAGATACCTGCCTGTGCAGGGGCTCTAAGCCTTGTCTTCGCGTGGTTAATCCGCGCGTGATGCGTGGGTAGTTGTATCCTCGACGTCCCAGGGAATTTTGAGTGCGAAGTGGTGCACCCTGGGGACGTAGTGCCCGCAGCTAGGGCACGCGAGGAGCCCGCATCCCTATTTCGGGTGCGGGGGTAGCTGGCCGAGGTCGACTTGTGCATCCTGGGCTCGCTTCAAAGAGCGAGCGGCGCGTTTATCGCTATGAGCTGCCTCCTCGGACTCTTGGACCTCGGCTGCAAAAGCCGCGGTCTATTCCTCTGTCTGGAGTGAACGCTCGGTGTTACCGTTGACCGTGATGACACTGTTGGGTCCCGGCATTTTGAGCTTGAGGTAGGCGTAATGGGGGACTGCGTTGAAGCGTGCAAAGGCCGTGCGTCCTAAGAGCGCATGGTATCCACTCCGGAAGGGTACAATGTCGAAGATTAACTCCTCGCTTCTGAAGTTCTCGGGCGAACCGAAGACTACCTCGAGGGTGACTGTCCCGGTACAATGGGCTTCGATGCCCGGAATGACACCTTTAAAGGTGGTAGAGCTCGGCTTTATCCGAGATGAGTCAATGCCCATCTTCCGAACCGTGTCCTCGTAGATGAGGTTAAGACTGCTTCCCCCCGTCCATCAGGTCGCGTGTGAGGTGATAACCCTCAACAATAGGGTCCAGAATGAGCGCCGCAGATCCGCCATGCCTGATGCTGGTCGGATGATCGTGCTTGTCGAAGGTGATCGGGTAGGCCGACCATGGGTTATACTTCGGGGCGACCGGCTCCAACGCATATATGTCCCGAAGCACACGCTTTCTTTCCCGTTTAGGGATGTGGGTGACATAGATCATGTTGACCTCTGTTACCTTGTTGGGAAATTTCTTTTGCCCTCCATTATTGGGCTGCCGAGGTTCATCCTCGTCATCGCTGCGGTGTTGGGTTTTATTCTGACCCTCTGCCGCTATCTTGCCAGCTTGTTTGAAGACCCAGCAATTCCTATTAGTGTGTGTTGCTGGTTTTTCCTGAGTACCGTGAATTCCACATGGGCGGTCCAGGAGCCTGTCAAGCTGGCTAGGTCCGTCTTTGTTCCCCTTATAGGGTTCTCTTTTCTGCCCGGATTTAGGTCCGGCGAATCCAGCATTGACCGCAGCGTCTTCAGTGTCGCTTCCGCCGTTCTTATACCTGCGCTTATTTTTATTGCGCTTCGGTTTTCCATTGGCGTCGCGGGTTTCCGAGGTGCCTGCTTTGCCGTTATGAGTACTTCGGGCGAGCCAGCTATCCTCTCCCGCGCAAAAGCGGGTCATCAGAGAGGTCAGGGCGGCCATAGTCCTCGGCTTATCCTGGCCGAGTTGTCGGGCTAGCGATTAATCCCGAATATTATTTTTGAAGGCGGCAATGGCCTCAGCATCGGAGCAGTCTATGATCTGGTTCTTCTTGGTGAGGAACCTGTTCCAGAATTTCCGGGCTGATTCGCCTGGCTGCTGGGTAACATGGCTGAGGTCATCCGCGTCCGGAGGTCGGACATACGTGCCCTGGAAGTTTGCCCGAAAAGTGTCTTCTAGGGCCTCCCAGCTGCCGATAGAGTGGGGAGGGAGGCTATTAAGCCAATGTCTAGCCGGCCCCTTTAGCTTGAGTGGCAGATATTTGATGGCATGGAGGTCATCTCCATTGGCCATGTGTATGTGTAGGAGGAAATCCTCGATCCAGACTGCTGGGTCTGCGGTACCATCGTATGATTCTATGTTAATGGGTTTAAACCCTTCTGGGAACTGGTGCTCCATCACCCTGTCTGTAAAGCAGATTGGGTGAGCTGGACCTCGGGACCGAGGAGGATCTCGTCGGGTCTCGGGAGACAGCCGTGAGTAAGCTTGATCTCGGGCACGGTCGTTCCTATCCATCCAGGCATCGTAGCCGTTGGGCCCAGCGGGGGTGCGTCCCCTGGATCCATAGATGGACCGAGGGGGAGCCCTATTTTCTTCAATACGACGTATAGCATCGCGAGGATCCAGGTGGTCCACGGGTTCTTTACCATGACGGTGTGGAGGTGGCCTTTCACCACGGTCTTCTCGCCTTGGCCTGTCCCGGCCTCTAGGGGGCCGATCGAGGTCGTCAGCAAGCTCTTCATCAAATTCTGGTAGGAGGCGCCTGCGTGGGTAAGACTTCGGCGCGCTATGGCATCGGTTTTCCATATCCTGCTCGGCAGAAAGCACTTCAACCCACTTGTCATTTAGCGCGTCGGTATTTTCCTGCAGCTGCTGCTGCTTGCGTTTTAGGCTCCGGGCCGTCGCGACGAGGCGTCGCCGGAAGCGTTCTTGTTCGAAGGGGTCATTGGGGACGATGAAGTCCTCGGTATCGAGGCTGTCGTCCTCCTCGGACTCCGGCATGTAATTGTCATCGGCCCCTTCGAAGAGGTCATCGGGATCGGAGTCCACAAGAGGTCGGTCTGGTGTGCCGTTCCTTACTGGGGAGGCTTGACTGTCCTCCTCCAGCTTGTCGGCGTCGCCGTCCTCCTCGTTGCCGTTATTGGCTATTGCGTTATTGCCACTGGGTTCCCCATTATTGCCCCTTCGGCACCGTCGCCGGCGTCTTGGAGGGGATTTTGGGGTGTCCACCATATAGACATCATAGGTGGATGTGGCGGTCCACCTGCCCGTGTTGACCGAGGGCAAGGTGTTATCTTTGGGGCCATCTGCGTCTGCCTCCATATCTGAGGGTTCGCCGTAGTCCAATACGTCGGTTAAATCATCGATCGTAGCGACTAGGTGGGTGGTGGGTGGGATGTAAATTGCCCTATCGTCGGCTTTAAGTCTGATCTGATCGTAAACCGAAGCCTTGCCGTCCGAGATAGACATGCTCTGGATGCGGCAAAGCATCTCATCAAGGTGAGATAACTCTTCGGGATCCATGGATGCGCCGTAGGCAGGGCTGATTCGAAGTACATCTGGTGTGTGACCAGGCGCGTCCTCGGAGCGAAGAGAGTCTGACGTAATTCGGAGTTTTGATTCGAAGTCACCTCTGGCACCGCTTCGGGAGTGGGAGCCGGATCTCTCTCAGAACTAGCGGTCGAGGGGAGATCAGCCGGAGTGGCGGCGCCGGTAGTCTCAGAGGATGTCGTGAAAGAGTTCGGTTCCGGAGTCGAGCCTCCAGAACCGGCCGAGCTTTCGATCAGGCCGGGCATTCGTCCCGATAAGACGAGTTCGCCGCAGGAATCGGCAGTGTACTCGAGGCCTCCGAAGGTTATGACCCGTCCAGGGGCGTAGTTCTCGACAGAAGTCAGACGTCTCATCGAATCGGCGCAGAACATCATGCTGCCGAAGACGAAAAGCTGTCCGGGGACATAGACGTCCCCACAGCTGTTATCGTGATTGATCCGTAGGTGAGCCATCGACCCTGCCGATGATCGCGCAGCGGAACTCTCAATGAAAGCACTAGTGTCAATTTAAAAACCGGCAGATCTCGGGGTAGGGGGTCCCGAGCTGCGGATCTGGGATCGATAGTAACAGAGACAATGGAGACGATGTTTACCCAGGTTCAGGCCCTCTTAATGGAGGTAAAACCCTACGTCCTGCTTCTGTTATATAGATGAAGATGTATCGAGTACAGAGTTGATCTACCTCGAGATCATAATATGAGTCTAACTCCTATGGCTAGGTAAGCAATGTTGCGTATATCTCCCTATCACAGGCTAAACCCTATGGCTTATATACACGCCAGGGAGGGTATCTAGGGTTACAAGGTCGGTATCTAGGAGCAAGGCGGCTAGAGAAATCTTGAAGTGTACTACAAGTCTTTGGTAGAGGCAGCCTTGATCACGTTCCCCATGTATGGCCTCCGGAGTCCATCTTGGTCACGCACGAGGGTACATCGGCCCAACCGAGGAGTCGGGTCGGCCCGGTTAGCACCCCCTAATCCAGGACACCGTCAACCCTCGTTTCAAAAGTGCATATCTAAAAAATTTCCCGATTATATTGAAAAAATTGTTGAAGTGTTCATGGACAGTTTTTCTGTCCAAGGCACGTCCTTTGATAATTGCCTCTATAATCTCACAAAGGTTTTGCAGAGATGTGAGGAAACAGGTTTTGTGCTGAATTGGGAGAAGAGTCATTTTATGGTCACTGAAGGTGTGGTGCTGGGACATAGAGTCTCGGGGAAGAGTATTAAGATAGATCAAGATAGAATTGAGGTAATATAAAATTTACCTTACCCTCAAGATGCGAAAGGTATGCAAACTTTTATGGGACATGCTAGTTTCTATAAAAGATTCATCAAAGATTTCTCCAAAATATCTAAACCTCTGACTGACCTGTTGCACAAAGATGTGCCTTATTCTTTTGATAAGATCTGTGTGCAGGCTTATGAGAAATTAAGAGATGCCTTGATCACAACCCCCATCATCCAACCTCCAAAGTGGGATGAGCCCTTCGAGATCATGTGTGATGCTAGCAATTATGCTGTTGGTGCTGTTCTAGGACAACGAGTTGATAAAAAACTTAATGTGATCTTTTATGTTAGAAGGAGTTTGGATGATGACCAAGTACACTTGGCAACCACTGAAAAAAATTACTAGCTATTGTTTTTGCTTGTGACAAATTTTATCCTTATATTATTAACTCAAAAGTGATAGTCCACACCGATCACCGTGCTTTACGCTACCTCCTTGCAAAGAAGGACGCTAAACCCCGGTTGATTAGGTGGATATTACTACTTCAGGAATTTGATTTGCAGATAGTAGACTGCAAAGGGGAGGACAAGCCAGTAGCAGACCACCTATCACGCATGGAAAGAATACCTTATGATCCAGTGCTTATAAATGAATCCTTTCCAGGTGAGAGTTTGGCTATGATTAAAAAGATAGAACCTTGGGTTGCAGATTATGCTAACTTTCTTGCAGGAAAGTACATGCCGCCCGACATGAGTTATCATCAAAGGAAAAAGTTCTTCAGTGATCTGAAGTATTATTTCTGGGATGACCCATTTCTCTATCGGCATGGACCAGATGACATGATAAGGTGTTGTGTCCCATAACTTGAAATGAATGCTATACTGGAAGGGTGTGATACGTCCAATTTGCATCATGATTTCCTACTGTTATTTATAACATATTTGACCATTATTTCACTTTATGATGCAATTCTTATGCCTTTTCTATCTTAATTTGCAAGATTTATATGAAGAGGGAGAATACCGGCAGCTGGAATTCTAGACCTGAAATAGCTACAGCAGAGATACCTATCGTACAGAGCTCCAATTGACTTGAAACTTCACGAAGATTTTTTATTGAATATATAAAAAATACTGGAGAAAAGAGATACTCGAGGGGACCCACCAGTTGCCCACAAGGCAATAGGGCGCGCCCCCGTGGGCGCGCCCTGATGCCTTGTGGGGCCCCTGGCTGGCCTCTGGCCCCCTCCTACTATATAAGCTCATTTGCCCTAAAAATAATAGAGAAGACTATCGGGACAAAGCGCTGCCGTCTCGAGGCGGAACCTGGGCAGGAGCAATTTTGCTCTCCGGCGGAGCGATTCTGCCGGGGATACTTCCCTCCCGGAGGAGGAAATCGAAGCCATCGACATCACCAATGATACTCTCATCGTGGGAGGACCAATCTTCATCGACATCTTCACCAGAACCATCTCATCTCAAACCCTAGTTCATCTCTTGTATTCAATCTTTGTCTCAAAACCTCAGATTGGTACCTGTGGGTTGCTAGTAGTGTTGATTACATCTTGTAGTTGATGCTAGTTGGTTTATTTGGTGGAAGATTATATGTTTATATATCCTTAATGATATTCAATACCCCTTTGATCTTGAACATGAATATGATTTGTGAGTAGTTACTTTTGTTTTTGAGGACATGGTAGAAGTCTTGTCATAAGTAACCATGTGAATTTGGTATTCGTTCGATATTTTGATGATATGTATGTTGTTGCTTCCATTAGTGGTGTCGTGTGAACGTCGACTACATGACACTTCACCATATTTGGGCCTAAGGGATGGAATGGTGGAGTAGAAATTAGATGATGGGTTGCTAGAGTGACAGAAGCTTAAACCCTGGTTTATGCGCTATTCCATAAGGGGCTGATTTGGATCCATATATATGTTTCATGCTATGGTTATATTTATCTAGTCGTGGATGCTTGCGAGAAGGGGTAATCATAAGTGGGAGGCTTGTTCAAGTAAGAACAACACCCAAGCACTGGTCCACCCACATATCAAATTATCAAAGTAGCGAACGCGAATCAAACAAACATGATGAAAGAGACTAGATGAAATTCCCATGTGTCCTCGAGAACGCTTTGCTTATTATACGAGTTCATTTTGGCTTGTCCTTTGCTATAAAAAGGATTGGGCCACCTTGCTGCACTTTATTATACTTGTTACTTGTTAGTTGTTACGAATTATCTTGCTATCGAAACTATCTGTTACCGCTACTTTCAGTACTTGCAGAGAATACCTTGCTGAAAACCGCTTGTCATTTCCTTCTGCTCCTCGTTGGGTTCGACACTCTTACTTATCGAAAGGACTATGATTGATCCCCTATACTTGTGGGTCATCAAGACTCTTTTCTGGCGCTGTTGCCGTGGAGTGAATCGCCTTTGGTGAGTGGAATTTGGTAAGGAAACATTTATATTACATGCTGAAATTTATTGTCACTTGTCACTATGGAAAGTAATCCTTTCAGGGGCTTGTTCGGGGTATCTTCACCTCGACCGGAAGCATTAAGAGTTTCTCCTCAACCTACTGAACCTACTGAAAATATTTATTATGAAATTCCTTTGGGTATGATAGAGAAACTGCAAGCTAATCCTTATGCAGGAGATGGAACGGTGCATCCTGATGTGCACTTGATATATGTGGATGAAATTTGTGGATTGTTTAAGCTTGTAGGTTTATCCGGAGATGGAGTTAAGAAGAAAGTATTCCCTTTATCTTTGGAGGGAAAAGCATTGACATGGTATAGGCTATGTGATGATACTGGAACATGGGATTGGAACCGGTTGAAGCTGGAATTCCACCAGAAATTTTATCGTATGCATTTGGTTCATCGTGATTGAAATTATATATATAATTTTTGGCCTCGTGAAGGAGAAAGTATCGCTCCATCTTCGGGGAGGATTAAGTTTATGTTGCACACATGCCGTAATCATGAGCTCTCAAGAGAAAGAATCATCCAAAACTTTTATGCTTGGCTTTCTCATAATGATCAATCCATGCTCAATGCTTCTTCTGATGGTTCGTTTATGAAGAGAACTATTGAATTCAGATGGGATCTTCTGGAAAGAATTAAATGTAACTTTGAAGATTGGGAAATCTACAAAGGTAAAGAGTCAGGTATAAATCTTGAGTTTGATTGTGTTAAATCTTTTATGGAAACCGATGTTTTTCATAAGTTTAGTACTAAATATGGACTTGACTCTGAGATAGTAGCTACCTTTTGTGAATCTTTTGCTGCTCATGTTGATCTCCCTAAGGAGAAATGGTTTAAATATCATCCACACATTGAATTAAATTAAGAACCTATTAGTGTTAAAGATGAAACAATTGTTTACAATGTTGATCCAGTTGTGCCTACTGCTTACATTGAGAAACCTCCTTTCCCTCTTAGGATTAAGGAACACGCTAAAGCTTCAACTGTGGTTAACAAAAGTAATATAAGAACACCTATACCTTCTGAACAAATTAAAGTTGAACCTAATATTGCAATGATTAAAGATCTTTTGGTCGATGATATTGATGGGCATGTTATTTACTTTTGTGATGAGGCTGCTAGAATTGCTAAACCTGTTAGAAATGAACGAGACATGTTAGACAAGAACAAGCCCGTAGTTGGCATGCCTGTTGTTTCTTTTAAGATTGGATATCATTGCTATCATGGTTTATGTGACATGGGTGCTACTGTGAGTGCTATTCCGTTTTCTCTATATCAAGAAGTAATGAATGATATTGCACATGTTGAGATTGAAGATATTGATGTTACTATTAAGCTTGCAAACAGAGATACTTTTACACCACTTGGGATTGTTAGAGATGTTGAAGTCTGGTGTGGTAAAATCAAATACCCTACCGATTTCTTAGTACTTGGTTCACAACAAGATAATTTTTGTCCTATTATATTTGGTAGACCCTTCTTGAATATTGTTATTGCTGAAACTGATTATGTTAAAGAAAAGGTTCGAGTTAAGTTTGGTGATATATCTCATGAATTTAATTTTTTAAGTTTCGTAGACAACCTCATGATAAAGAATTACCCAATAATGTTGAAATTATAGGTCTTGCCTCTATTGATGTGCCTCCTACTGATCCTTTAGAACAATATTTGCTAGACCATGAAAATGATATGCATATGAATGAAAGAAATGAAATAGATGAGTTGTTCTTTAAGCAAGCACCTATCCTTAAACATAATTTGCCTGTTGAAACTTTGGGAGATCCTCTTCAACCAAAGAGTGATCCTGTGTTTGAATTAAAGCAATTACCTGATACGCTTAAATATGCTTATCTTGATGAAAAGAAGATATATCCTGTTATTATTAGTGCTAACCTTTCAGAGCATGAAGAAAAGAGATTACTTAAAACTCCGAAGAAACACCGTGCTGCTATTGGATATACTCTCGATGATCTTAAGGGCATTAGTCCCACTCTATGTCAGCATAAAATTCATATGGAGCCAGATGATAAACCCGTTGTTGATCATCAAAGAAGGCTGAATCCTAAAATTAAGGATGTGGTAAGAACTGAAATATTAAAGCTTCCGGAGGCAGGTATAATTTATCCCATAGCTGATAGTAGACGGGTAAGTCATGTTCATTGTGTTCCTAAGAAAGGAGGTATTGCTGCTATTCCTAATGATAAAAACGAACTTGTCCCACAAAAAAATGTAACTGGTTATTGGATGGTAATTGATTTTAGGAAATTAAATAAAGCTACTAGGAAAGATCATTACCCCTTGCCTTTTATTGATCAAATGTTAGAAAGATTACCTAA
This sequence comes from Elymus sibiricus, assembly GCA_039707655.1. Classification (NCBI taxonomy): domain Eukaryota; kingdom Viridiplantae; phylum Streptophyta; class Magnoliopsida; order Poales; family Poaceae; genus Elymus; species Elymus sibiricus. The sequence continues at coordinate 293,103,270 of CM077676.1, forward strand.
GCATACACACTTCTGCTTCCTAGATGGTTATTCTGGTTTTTCTCAAATACCTGTATCACCAGAAGATCAAGAGAAAACCACATTTACTTGTCCTTTTGGAACTTATGCTTATCGTCATATGCCTTTTGGCTTATGTAATGCACATGCTACCTTTCAAAGATGTATGACTGCTGTATTCTCTGACTTTTGTGAAAATATTGTTGAGGTTTTCATGGATGATTTTTCTGTTTACGGAACTTCTTTTGATGATTGCTTAAGCAACCTTGACCGAGTTTTGCAGAGATGCAAAGAAACTAATCTTGTCTTGAATTGGGAGAAGTGCCACTTTATGGTGAATGAAGGTATAGTCCTTGGGCATAAAATTTCTGAAAGAGGTATTGAAGTTGATAAAGCTAAAGTTGATGCAATTGAGAAAATGCCATGTTCTAAAGATATCAAAGGTATAAGAAGTTTCCTCGGTCATGCTGGTTTCTATAGAAGGTTTATAAAAGACTTCTCTAAAATTTCTAGGCCTCTTACTAATCTTTTGCAAAAAGATGTTCCATTTTTTTTGATGATGGTTGCGTAGAAGCCTTTGAAATACTTAAGAAAGCCTTAATTTCTGCACCTATTGTTCAACCACCTGATTGGAACCTACCCTTTGAAATTATGTGTGATGCTAGTGATTATGCTGTTGGTGCTGTTCTAGGTCAAAGTGTTGATAAGAAATTGAATGTTATTCATTATGCTAGTAAAACTCTAGACAATGCTCAAAGAAACTATGCTACTACTGAGAAAGAATTTTTAGCAGTCGTGTTTGTATGTGATAAATTTAGATGCTAAACCTAGACTTATTAGGTGGGTTCTTCTGCTACAAGAATTTGATTTGCATATTGTTGATAGAAAGGGAGCTGAGAATCCCGTAGCAGATAATTTGTCTAGAATGGAAAATGTTCTTGATGACCCACTCCCTATTAATGATGATTTTCCTGATGAACAATTAGCTATGATAAATGCTTCTCATAACACTCCTTGGTATGCAGACTATGCTAATTACATTGTTGCTAAATATATACCACCTAGTTTCACATACCAACAAAAGAAAAAAAAATCTTTGATTTAAGGCATTACTTTTGGGATGACCCACATTTATATAAAGATGGAGTAGATGGTATTATTAGACGTTGTGTACCAAAGCATGAACAGGAACAAATCCTACGGAAGTGTCACTCCGAGGCATATGGAGGACACCATGCGGGAGACAGAACTGTACATAAGGTATTACAATCTGGTTTTTATTGTCCTACTCTCTTCAAAGATGCACGTAAGTTTGTCCTTTCTTGTGATGAATGTCAAAGAATTGGTAATGTTGGTAGACGTCAGGAAATGCCTAAGAATTATTCACTTGTTATTGAACCATTTGATGTCTGGAGTTTTGATTATATGGGACCTTTTCCTTCCTCTAATGGGTATACTCATATTTTAGTTGCTGTTGATTACATTACTAAGTGGGTAGAAGCTATTCCAACTAGTAGTGCTGATCATAATACCTCTATTAAAATGCTTAAAGAAGTTATATTTCCGAGGTTTGGAGTCCCTAGATATTTGATGACTGATGGTGGCTCACATTTTATTCATGGTGCTTTCCGTAAATTGCTTGCTAAATATGATGTTAATCATATAATTTCATCTCCTTATCATCCTCGGTCTAGTGGTCGAGTTGAATTGAGTAATAGAGAACTAAAATTAATTTTACAAAAGACCGTTAATAGATCCAGGAAAAATTGGTCTAAGAAACTTGATGATGCATTATGGGCTTATAGAACTGCTTATAAAAATCCTATGGGTATGTCTCCATACAAAATGGTTTATGGAAAAGTATGTCATTTACCTCTTGAATTAGAACATAATGCTTATTGGGCAATTAAAGAACTTAACTATGATTTTAAACTTGCCGGTGAAAAGAGGTTATTTGATATTAGCTCTCTAGATGAATGGAGAACCCAAGCCTATGAAAATGCCAAGTTATTTAAAGAAAAGGTGAAAAGATGGTATGATAAAAGAATCCAAAAACTGGAATTTAAAGTGGGTGAGCAAGTTCTATTGTACAACTCTCGTTTCAGATTTTTCGCAGAAAACTTCTCTCTAAATGGGAAGGACCATATATCATCGAAGAAGTTTACCGCTCCGGAGCTATAAAAATCAACAACTCCGAAGGCACCAACCCGAGGGTGGTGAATGGACAAAGAATTAAGCATTATATCTTAGGTACTCTCATTAATGTTGAAACTAATATTATTCAAATAATGACACCAGAGGAACACATCGAAGAGTCCTTCCGGAACGCTCCAGAATCCTGAAAAGGCGTAGGTATGTGATACGGTAAGTAAACCGACTCCAAAAATTCCATAAAAATTATTTCTGTCCGTTTTGGAATATTAGAAAAAATACAAAAATAAGAAACAGCCAAGGGGACCCACAAGGAGATCACAAGGCAAAAGGGTGCGACCCCCCTGGGGCGCGCCGTGTTGCCTCGTGGGCCCCTCGTGTGCCCTCCCGACTCTATTTTCCTCTCGTATGCTTGTTTTGCAAGATAAAAATTCTTTATATATACTCTCGTGTTTTGACCACCGCATTGCAAGTTTCCCCTCTGTTCTTGTTTCGGGCTGTTTTTCTGACAAATCTAGATTCCCATGGCACCCCGAAGGCTCCGCATCAAGCACCGGATTGTGCAATCTTCGCCCGGCAAACGCCCTTTCAGTGAAGTCTATTATGAGTGGTCGTCCGGGGAAGAGGACACCGCTATGAAGGAGGAGTCAGGAGTTGTAATGGAGGACCAGATGCAAGGAGAAGAAGATCAAGCCACGCGCATGGGAGAAGCACCAGGAAAGGGAGATACATGGCAAACTCTTTGTAATAACCTTCCCCCATCTGAAATCGATACACTAAAGGTTTTTGAAGCAATTTGTGCACAGAATACGTCGCTTACCTGTGAAGTTATTGTGTTAGAAGAGCAGAACCATGCCTCCAGAGGATTAATGGCAATTTGGAGTACTTGCTGAAGTTGAAGGACAAGCCTATCAATTCATCACCACCATCATCAACGAAGGAGACTTAAGTACATGGGTATGGGCACCACCCTTGGCTTGTGCTAAGCTTGGGGGAGGTGCCCCGGTATCGTATCACCATCACTTTTATCATCATTATCTATCTTAGTTCGATCCTTAGTTATTTCGTGATTTAGAAGAATAAAGTTTTAGTATGATCTAGTTTCGGGTGCTTGCTTCGTGGTCTATCTATCTATGTAATCGTGGGTGAAAGTTATATAATAAAGAGTAGTTTGAGTTGAGTGTTTTGCTTTTGTTGATCCAATCCTAGAAATAAATGAAGAGAATAAAAAACTAAAGATCATATGCTAATCCCATGGGGAGTAATGACTTCACATAAAAGAAGTATAATTGATAAAACTTGTTGGAGGTTAACAAACATAGCATTGGTCATTGTTGCAATTCATGAAAAAGTAATAAAGGAAGAGAGGTCTCACATATAAATATACTATCTTGGACATCTTTTATGATTGTGAGCCCCCATTAAATATTCTATGTCAATTAGTTGACGTTGGTCAAGGAAGACAACGTAATGAGTTATGTTCGCTTATATTCACATAGAAGTTATATTGTTTTGGATCCTCTAACATGTGGTGCTTGCCCCCCTATCTTTTGCTAGCAAAAAATTCCGTACTAAGTAGAGATACTACTTGTGCATCCAAAAACCCTTAAACCAAGTTTCATGCCATGAGAGTCCACTATATCTACCTATGGATTGAACAATATCCTTCAAGCAAGTTGTCATCTGTGCAAAAGCAATAAAAATTTCTCCTAAATATGCATGATATTTTATAGTAAGGGAAAATAAGCTTTGTACGAACTTGTGATGGTGAAGAAATAAAAGCGACAGGCTGCATAATAAAGGTCGCTATCACAAGGGGCAATATAAAGTGACGTTCCTTTACATTAAGAGCTTGCACATCCCAAAACAAAAAGCGCATGACAACCTCTGCTTCCCTCTGCAAAGGGCCTATCTTTTACTTTATGTATTTACTTTCATGCAAGAGTCAATAGTATTCTCCTCTATTCCGTTTTTATTTTCTCTCTTGGCAAGCATCATGTGGTGGGGATAGATCCAAGCATATATATCCAGTTGGATGTAGGTGATTGATACGTCTCTAATGTATCTATAATTTTTGATTGTTCCATGCTATTATAGTATCAATCTTGGATGTTTTATATGCAATTATATGCCATTATATATCATTTTTTGGGACTAACCTATTAACCCAGTGCCCAGTGCCAGTTATTGTTTTCTGCTTGCTTTTGCCTTTTCAGAAAATCAATATCAAAAAGTGTCCAAACAAGAAAAAAACTTTGGATTAATTTTTTCTGGACCAGAAGAGACCAACGAAGCTTCGGGAGAAGACCAGAAGAGCCACGAGGAGGTGACAAGCCTGGAGGGTGAGCCCAGGGGGGTAGGGCGCGCCCCCCAGGCTTGTGGGCCCCTCGTGGCACCTCTTGACCTAATTCCAGCACTATCAATTCCCAAATATTCCCAAACCAACAGGGAGACAGAAGAGAAAACCTTTCCGCCGCCGCAAGCCTCTGTTCTTCCGCGATCCCATCTGGAGGCCTTTTCCGGTACTCTGCCGGAGGGGGAATCGATCACGGAGGGCTTCTTCATCAACCTTGCTGCCCTTCCGATGATGTGTGAGTAGTTTACCACAGACCTACAGGTCCATAGCTAGTAGCTAGATGGCTTCTTCTCTCTCTTTGATCTTCAATACCATGTTCTCCTCAATGTTCTTTGAGTTCTATCCGATGTAATCTTCTTTTGCGGTGTGTTTGTTGGGATCCGATGAATTGTGAGTTTATGATCAGATTATTCATGAGAAATATTTGAGTCTTCTTTGAACACTTTTATGCATGATTATTATAGCTTTGTATTTCTCTCCGATCTATCGATTTGGTTTGGCCTACTAGATTGATTTGTCTTGCAATGGGAGAGGTGCTTTGTGATGGGTTCAATCTTGCGGTGCTCAATCCCAGTGACAGAAGGGGACATGACACGTATTTCTATTGTTGCCATTAAGGATAAAAATATGGGGTTTAATCATATTGCTTGAGTTCACTTTGTCTACATCATGTCATCTTGCTTAAGGCATTACTCTGTTTCATACTTAATACCCTAGATGCATGCTGGATAGCGGTCGATGGGTGGACTAATAGTAGTAGATGCAGGCAGGAGTCGGTCTACTTGTCTCGGAGGTGATGCCTATATAAATGATCATTGCCATGAATCCGTCATAATTATTTGCTTTTCTGTCAATTGCCCAACAGTAATTTGTTTACGCACCGTATGCTATGTGTTCGAGAGAGAAGCTTCCAGTGAAAACTATGGCCCCCGGTCTAATTTATCATATATAAAAAACCTAAAAATACCTTGCTGCAATTTATTTACTTTTATTTTAATTAGTATTTTAATTTATCTATTTATCTCTATAAGATTTAATCCTTGCAAATAACCGCTAAGAGGATTGACAACCCTCTTATTTGCGTTGGGTGCAAGTGTTTGCTCTTGTGTGTGCAGGTGCACTTAACGGAATTTTGCTTGGTTCTCCTACTGGATTGATAACCTTGGTTCTTAACTGCGGGAAATACTTATCTCTACTGTACTGCATCATCCTCTCCTCTTTGGGGAAATACCAACGCAGACTACAAGTAGCAGGAAGAATTTCTGGCGCCGTTGCTGGGGAGACATCATCAAAATTACCTAGTCCCTTCGCACAAACTATCATCCACTTGCATTTATTTTATTTGCCTTTTATTTGCATTTGCCTCTAGTTTTCGTCTCTCCCACTTCTAAATTTATTTTGCAAAAAACACAAAAATATTTTTATTTGCCTTTTTGCTAGTTTGCTTGAAATTGTTATCATGTCTGAATTTGAGAAAGTTGTGGTTGAAAGTGCTAGTGAGGATAGTGGTAGTGAATCTCTTGGGGATAAAACACACTCTTTTGATCTTAGTCATGACCCTCCGGAGACTAATCCCCCCACTAATTTTAAGACTAAAGTTTATCATGTGGGAAGTGGTAATATTATTGGGAAAAACATTATTCATGAATTCTTTAATTGCACGGGAGTTATACCAATAATTAGTGGATCTATTCTTGATAAAAAAAATTGTTATGTGGATGCTATTGCCATGCTTGTGGTTAAATTAGAAAGAATTTTTTTACATATCCACCCCGCCTTACAAAGGATATTTTATGAACTTCCCAACATCCATGATCCTAGGGCTAAGAAAATTGCCACTATAATCCTTATGCATGAATTTGATTATATAATCCGAGAAGCTAGGGATATTTTTTCCTTTTACAAAATTAATTTTGAGCATCCTCCTATAGAGGAGATTCTTCATGATAAAGATACTATTCGTAGGTTGGAATCCAAAGATTACTTTGCTTATGGTAAAAATATTAGAAGGAGAGTTCCATACGCCGAAATAATTAAAACTATGTACCACCATGCTTGTGATAAATTTGAGTGGGTTACTAAAGGAATTGATGAGGGATTTAGTGCAGAATGGTTTGAGGGTACGGCTAGAGATCCTATTGATGATGAGATACATGTTTTATATGAAGACGTTTATGGTGATGATCCTGAGTTTGAAGTTATGAATGTTAAAGTTACTAATCAAAGCCCCTTCAATTACCTAAGCTCACCCACTAGAAAAGAAGAGCATGAGAGTAGATAATTAATGAGAAAAGTTTTGGAAGATCTAATCAAAAAGGACTTGGGGAAGAAGGATGACAATACTTGAAACTATGCATTATGCCTAGCTAGGGGCATAAAACAATAGCGCTTGTTGGGAGGCAACCCAATGAATAAAATAATTTATTGCTTTTTCTTTCTGTTCTTGAGTGTTTACACAATTATAGCCACTGTTATGATTGTATTTTTATGTTTTAATTAGTGTTTTTGCCAAGTAATCCCTTTGGGATGATTTGGAAGATAGTTTGATAGATGTTGTTGGAAAACAGAAACTTTTGCGTCCAGTACTGGAATGTTTGTTTCGCTGGAGCATCAGAACCTTCTGAATTTTTTACACAGTATTGATATATGAATTGCCCACATTTTCCTAACTTTTCAGAATTTTTGAAGTTACAGAAGTATGACGTTAATTCAGATCTTTACAGACTGTTCTGTTTTAGACAGATTCTGTTTTTGTTGCATAGTTTGCTTATTTTGATGAATCTATGGATCGTAGGGGGGGGGGTATGAGTCATGGAGAAGTTGGAGTACAGTAGCATTATGCTAATATTAAATATGAATCAATTTACAACAGTACTTAAAGTTTAAGATTTGTTTGTTATACTAATGGATCTCACGAGGTTTCTGTTGAGTTTTGTGTGCTAAAGTTTTCAAGTTTTGGGTGAGACTACGATGGATAAAGGAATAAGGAGCGGCAAGAGCCTAAGCTTGGGGATGCCCAAGGCACCCCAAGGTAATATTCAAGGAAGACTCAAGCGTATAAGCTTGGGGATGCCCCGGAAGGCATCCCCTCTTTCGTCTACAATCTATCGGTAACTCACTTGGAGCTATATTTTTATTCATCACGTGATATGTGTTTTACTTGGAGCGTCTTGTGATATAGTTTGTTTGCTTTTTAGTTTGTCACAATCATCTTTGCTGAACACACCTTTTTGATAGGGACACACATTATTCGTGATTTGTTAGAATACTCTATGTGCTTCACTTATATCTTTTGAGCTAGGCAGTTGCTCTAGTGCTTCACTTATATCTTTTAGAGCACGGCGGTGGTTATATTTTAAAGAAATAGTTGCACTCTCATGCTTCACTTATATCTTTTTGAGAGTCTAATGAATAGCAATGGTAATATGCACGGGCTATGAATTTGGTCCTGATATGATAGGTATTCAAGAGGGATATAATAAAAACTTTCATGTAGATCACTGAATATGATAAGTTTGATTCCTTGCAATAGTTTTGTGATATTAAGATGGTAATATGTGGGAGGTATTAGTAGATAATTGTGGTTTAGTAAGAATATCGGTGTTAAGGTTTGTGATTCCCGAAGCATGCACGTATGATCTGTCGTTATGCTATTAAGTTGGAGCATGATTTATTATTGATTGTCTTCCTTTGTGTGGCGGTCAGGGGCGCGCGATGGTTAACTCCTACCAACCTCCCCCCTAGGGGCATGCGTAGTAGTACTTTGCTTCGAGGGCTAATAAACTTTCGCAATATGTATGTGAGTTCTTTATGACTAATGTGAGTCCATGGATTATACGTACTCTCACCCTTCCGCAATTTGCTAGCCTCTTTGGTACCATGCATTGCCCTTTCTCACATCGAGAGTTGGTGCAAACTTCGCCGGTGCATCCAAACCCCGTGATATGATACGCTCTATCACACATAAGCGTCTTTATATCTTCCTCAAAACAGCCACCATACCTACCTATCATGGCATTTCCATCGCCATTACGAGATATATTGCCATGCAACTTCCACCGTTCCGTTTTTATGACACACATCGTCATTGTCATATTGCTTTGCATGATCATATAGCTGACATAGTATTTGTGGCTCAGCCACCGTTCATCATTTTTATACATGTTACGCTAGCATCATTGCACATCCTGGTACACTGCCAGAGGCATTCATATAGAGTCATATTTTTGTTCTAGTATCGAGTTGTAATATCGAGTTATAAGTAAATAAAAGTGTGATGATCATCATTATTAGAGCATTGTCCCAGTGAGGAAAGGATGATGGAGACCATGATTCCCCCACAAGTCGGGATGAGACTCCGGACGAAAAAAAAAGAAAAAAAAAGGGAGGCCAAAAAGAGCCATGAAAAAAAAGAAGAAAAAAATATATATAAATGAGAGAAAAAGAGAGAAGGGGCAATGTTACTATCCTTTTTCCACACTTGTGCTTCAGAGTAGCACCATGTTTTTCATATAGAGAGTCTCCTATTTTGTCACTTTCATATACTAGTGGGGATTTTTCATTATAGAACTTGGCTTGTATATTCCGATGATGGGCTTCCTCAAATGCCCGAGGTCTTCATGAGCAACCAAGTTGGATGCACACCCACTTAGTTTTCATGTTGAGCTTTCATACACTTATAGCTCTTAGTGCATCCGTTGCATGGCAATCCCTACCCCTCGCATTAACATCAATTGATGAGCATCTCCATAGCCCGTTCATTAGCCTCGCTGATGTGAGACTATCTTCTTATTTTTGACTTCCCATTATTGATCTCTACCACCACACTCTATTCCACCTATAGTGCTATATCCATGGCTTGCGCTCATGTATTGCGTGGGGGTTGAAAAAGCTGAAGCACGTTAAAAAGTATGAACCAATTGCTTGGCTAAAAGAGGGGTTGTTCATGATAAATAGTTTGTGTTAAGAAGATGGAGCATGTTAGGATTATATGATTTTGTAGGGATAACGTTCTTTAGCATTTTTATTTTGAAAGACATGATTGTTTATTAGTATGCCTGAGTATTGATGTCTTTATATCAAATTATAGACTATTGCTTTGAATCATTCAGATCTTATTATTCATACCATAAGAGAGAGAGATTACATGATGAAACATGATAGGTAGCATTCCACATCAAAAATTCTGTTTTTATCATTTACCTACTCAAGGACGAGCAGGAATTAAGCTTGGGGATGCTTGATACGTCTCCAACGTATCTATAATTTTTTATTGTTCCATGCTATTATAGTATCAATCTTGGATGTTTTATATGCAATTATATGCCATTATATATCATTTTTTGGTACTAACCTATTAACCTACTCGTGGCACCTCTTGACCTAATTCTAGCGCTATAAATTCCCAAATATTCCCAAACCAACAGGGAGACATAAGAGAAAACCTTTCCGCCGCCGCAAGCCTCTGTTCTTCCGTGATCCCATCTGGAGGCCTTTTCCAGTACTCTGCCGGAGGGGGAATCGATCACGGAGGGCTTCTTCATCAACCTTGCTACCCTTCCGATTATGTGTGAGTAGTTTACCACAGACCTACGGGTCCATAGCTAGTAGCTACATGGCTTCTTCTCTCTCTTTGATCTTCAATACCATGTTCTCCTCGATGTTCTTGGAGTTCTATCCGATGTAATCTTCTTTTGCGGTGTGTTTGTTGAGATCCGATGAATTGTGAGTTTATGATCAGATTATTCATGAGAAATATTTAAGTCTTCTCTGAACTCTTTTATGCATGATTATTATAGCTTTGTATTTCTCTCCGATCTATCGATTTGGTTTGGCCTACTAGATTGATTTATCTTGCAATGGGAGAGGTGCTTTGTGATGGGTTCAATCTTGCGGTGCTCAATCCCAGTGATAGAAGGGGACATGACACATATTTGTATTGTTGCCATTAAGGATAAAAAGATGGGGTTTAATCATATTGCTTGAGTTTACTTTGTCTACATCATGTCATCTTGCTTAAGGCGTTACTCTGTTTCATACTTAATACCCTAGATGCATGCTGGATAGCGGTCGATGGGTGGACTAATAGTAGTAGATGCAGGCAGGAGTCGGTCTACTTGTGTCGGACATGATGCCTATATACATGATCATTGCCATGAATCCGTCATAATTATTTGCTTTTCTGTCAATTGGCGAACAGTAATTTGTTTACCCACCGTATGCTATGTGTTCGAGAGAGAAGCTTCTAGTGAAAACTATGGCCCCCGGTCTACTTTATCATATATAAAAAACCTAAAAATACCTTGCTGCAATTTATTTACTTTTATTTTAATTAGTATTTTAGTTTATCTATTTATCTCTATAAGATTTAATCCTTGCAAATAACCGCTAAGAGGATTGACAACCCTCTTATTTGCGTTGGGTGCAAGTGTTTGCTCTTGTGTGTGCAGGTGCGCTTAACAGAATTTTGCTTGGTTCTCTTACTGGATTGATAACCTTGGTTCTTAACTAAGGGAAATACTTATCTCTATAGTACTGCATCATTCTCTCCTCTTCGGGGAAATACCAAAGCTGACTACAAGTAGTAGTGATCATGAGTTATTATTGTTGACGTTACCCTTGAGGTAAATAAGTTGGGAGGCGTAATTATAAGCCCCTATCTTTCTATGTGTCTGCTGAAACTTTTGCTCCATAAGTATGCCGTGAGTGTCAGCAATCATAGAAGACTAAATGATAGTTGAGTATGTGAACTTGCTAAACAAAGCTCTTACATAGACTCTTTCTGGTAATATGATGAATTGCAATTGCTTCAGTTACTGAGATCATAGTTTGTTAGTTTTCAATACGGTTTATGGTTCATACTTTATCTTGTGGATGAATTGTAACTTTTTCATGATAAGTTTTATGATGTTATATTGCTGTTATAATAAAGATCATGATCCCTTCATGTCCATATTTTATTTTTATCGACACCTCTCTCTCTCTAAACACGTGGTGATGATTATAGATTTTGGCTTTCGCTTGAGGACAAGCGAGGTCTAAGCTTGGGGGAGTTGATACGTCCAATTTGCATCATGATTTCCTAGTATTATTTATAATGTATTTGATCATTATTTCACTTTATGATGCAATTCTTATGCCTTTTCTCTCTTAATTTGCAAGATTTATATGAAGAGGGAGAATACCGGCAGCTGGAATTCTGGAACTGAAATAGCTATAGCAGAGATACCTATCGTACAGAGCTCCCATTGACTTGAAACTTCACGGAGATTTTTTATTGAATATATAAAAAATACTGGAGAAAAGAGATACTGGAGGGGACCCACCAGTTGCCCACAAGGCAACAGGGCGCGGACCCCCCTGGGCGCGCCGTGATGCCTTGTGGGGCCCCTGACTGACCTCTGGCCCCCTCCTTCTGCTATATAAGCTCATTTGCCCTAAAAAATTTATAGCGAAGACTTTCGGGACAAAGCGCCGCCGTCTCGAGGCGGAACCTGGGCAAGAGCATATTTGCTCTCCGGTGGAGCGATTCCGTCGGGGATACTTCCCTCCCGGAGGGGGAAATCGAAGCCATCGACATCACCAACGATCCTCTCATCGTGGGAGGACCAATTTTCATCAACATCTTTACCAGCACCATCTCATCTCAAACCCTAGTTCATCTCTTGTATTCAATCTTTGTCTCAAAACCTCATATTGGTACCTGTGGGTTGCTAGTAGTGTTGATTACATCTGGTAGTTGATGCTAGTTGGTTTATTTGGTGGAAGATTATATGTTCAGATCCTTAATGATATTCAATACCCCTCTGATCTTGAACATGAATATGATTTGTGAGTAGTTACTTTTGTTCTTGAGGACATGGGAGAAGTCTTGTCATAAGTAATCATGTGAATTTGGTATTCGTTCGATATTTTGATGATATGTATGTTGTTGCTTCCATTAGTGGTGTCGTGTGAACATCGACTACATGACACTTCACCATCTTTGGGCCTAAGGGAAGGCATTGTGGAGTAGTAATTAGATGATGGGTTGCTAGAGTGACAGAAGCTTAAACCCTAGTTTATGCGCTATTCCGTAAGGGGCTGATTTGGATCCATATGTTTCATGCTATGGTTAGATTTGTCTTAATTCTTCTTTCATAGTTGCGGATGCTTACGGGAGGGGTAATCATAAGTGGGAGGCTTGTTCAAGTAAGAACAACACCCAAGCACCGGTCCACCCACATATCAAATTATCAAAGTAGCGAACGTGAATCAAACAAACATGGTGAAAGTTACTAGATGAAATTCCCATGTGTCCTCGAGAACGCTTTGCTTATTATACGAGTTTGTTCCGGCTTGTCTTTGCTATAAAAAGGATTGGGCCACCTTGCTGAACTTTATTATAATTGTTACTTGTTACTTCTTACGAATTATCTTGCTATAGAAACTATCTGTTACCGCTACTTGCAGTACTTGCAGAGAATACCTTGCTGAAAACCGCTTGTCATTTCCTTCTGCTCCTCGTTGGGTTCGACACTCTTACTTATTGAAAGGACTACGATGGATCCCCTATACTTGTGGGTCATCAGGGTGCCATAGTAGCCCTTATGCAGGACACCGTGCTGGAGATAGGACCGCCGCCAAGGTACTTCAATCAGGATTTTACTGGCCTACACTCTTCAGAGATGCTCACAGGTTTGTTCAAAATTGTGACGCGCGTCAACGCACAGGTAACATTGGAAGGAGACAAGAAATGCCTATGAACTATAGTCTAGTTTGTGAACCTTTTGATGTTTGGGGATTGGACTACTTAGGACCTTTTCCTGTCTCAGATGGGTACACTCATATTCTTGTGTTGTAGATTATGTTACGATGTGGGTTGAAGCTCTGCCAAACAAGCATGCAGATGCGGCTACTTCGTTGAAAATGATAAAGGACATCATACTGCCCAGGTTTGGAGTTCCTAAAATTCTTATCACTAACGGTGGATCTCATTTTATACAGGGAATATTCGAAAGGGTACTTCATAAGTATGGGGTGACTCACCGAATAGCTTCACCATATCCTCCACAAACTAGTGGGCATGTGGAACTCTCTAACAGGGAAATAAATACAATACTACAAAAGACGGTGCAGAAGTCCAGGAAAGATTGGGCAACAAAGCTAAATTAAACACTCTGGGCTTACCGCACCGCTTACAAGAATCCCATGGGGATGTCACCATATAAAATGGTGTATGGTAAGGCTTGTCATCTACCCTTAGAATTAGAGCATAAAGCTTTCTGGGCAATCAAAAATATAAATCTTAATCTTAAAGAAGCTGGAGAAAAGAGGTTGTTGGATATGCATGCTGTAGGTGAACTTCGCAACAGTGCTTACGAGAGTGCCAGGTTGTTCAAAGAAAAGGTTAAAATGTGGCATGATCGTAAGATACTGAAACGAACTTTCACTATGGGGAACAAGGTCCTCCTATTTAACTCTCGTGTCAAGTTGTTTCCAGGAAAGCTTAGGTCTCGCTGGGAAGGGCCCTATGAGATAGAAGAGGTGTACAATTCTAGAGCTGTTCATCTTAAAGGAGGGAAGAATGGTCCCTGGATCATGAATGGACAACGCTTAAAGATGTACCTTGCGGATGAACAAAAGGAAGAGTGGGATATAGAAGAGGTAAGTTTCCTCACGATCGAGCAAGCCAAAGCTCTCCGTAAGGAACAACGAGTATAGATCAGCACTCCGGTAAGATAGATGTGAATATCTAGAAAAAAAGTTATATTGTTTTGAAGACTTGTTAAATCTCACGTCTCAGAGGTTGGAATTTTCGTTTATAGTTGGGAGCTTTGCCACTAATCTTTCAGGGATGAAATTTTTTACTAAGGAAGAAACTGGCACAACTACCAACAGAATAAAAGACGGCGTTTCAAATGACCACGAGTGCCCGTTTGGGCGGTCGTATGAAAGAGAGACAGAGGAGCCGTGGGAGACCGAGATGAAGACGGCGTACCATACGGGCGTAGGCGCTCTCTTGAGCGGTCGTTTGGGATGCCCTCGGCAAATGCTGCGAGAACAGAATCTAAGACGGTGTTCCCGATGACCGGACGCGCCCGTATGAGCGGTTGTTTGGTCCATTCTCTGCGGCAGGTAAAAAAAGGGAAGAAGAGATCCAGCAGCAGGTCAAACGACTAGACATACGGGCGCAAGCGCCCGCATGGAAGGCCGTCGTTGATCCGGCTGGCACGATTCTTTCCCGATTTCGTTTTGATTTCTTTCTAACTAAATTTTTATCTCATATCTCGTGATTACCTACAGGATTAGCCTTTATAAAAAGGAGGAAGGGAAGTCCATAAACTTAAAACCATCTAATCTCTCATGTTCTTTGCTTCCCATCTCCTCCAAAAGGCTTTTAGTTGCAGGTAACAAGCATGATCGCTGCCATGAGCAACAAGACCTTGTCCACCTGTGCTCACATCATCCCCTTCCCCAACTTGGATGATGTTGAGCCCTCGGGATGGGAAGACCTGAGGAAGCTTAGCATCAAGGAAGAACCTCGTGAGGAGAAGAAGGATATGGAGGAGAAGTTCGAGGTGGTGGAGATCGAGAAGGAAGAACAAGCACAAGAGCGAGATGATGACCCTATTCCAGATGGGTATCCTCCTAATCCCTATCAATTCAATATCCACGGGTCTATTCCGTTATTTCCTCTGGGGCCTCCTCAATCTGAGTGGGGAAAGGAGCCACCAACCCCAGAAGAGATGAAGGAAAAGATTCGGGAGTTGGAGAAAGTTTCCAAGGCTTGTGTTAATGTGATCGGAGATGGGATTGATTCTTACTGGTTGATGAGCAAGAATTTGGAAGCAAGAGTAGATGGTCTTTTCCATAAAATCGGGCTTATGATTGATACTCTTAACAACAACACTGCACGACTTGAGTTTTTGACCCAGGTTGTAGATGATCAGCAAGCCGTGATCAAGGAACTGAAGAACAAGCTTAAGAGCATCTGCGTTGCCTTCCAGGGATTCCAGGAGTGAGCATGAAATGCTTTGTGCCTGGATCTCCCCGGCTTGATTGTAAGTTTGGGGGAGATTCATGTGCACTTTGTATCTTTACCCTTTCTGCATTTACTTTTCCGTGAGGTTAGAGAATAAGCTTTATTTTCAATAAGGTTGAATTATCAATTTTTCCTCTTGAATAAGGAATGATCCCTTCCAATGAGTTTAGGGATATCTTGATGTGTGAGATCATTACTTTTGTTTGAAGAACGTGCTTGATAGTTGTTGTGATCTAAATAGTAGTGCATATTTACTTACATGATGATTATAAGTCCCCCACATCTTAGTTGTATAAATTTTTGAAGGGAGATAAAACAACTATATATGCTAGCTCATTGAAGGGTTCAACTTACTTAAGGTCAAGCAAACAAATTAATCCTCTGCTAAAATACCTTTGGAAATGAAGTCTCTCTGAGAATAAGGCTGGCTTACAATTAAAGTTTCATTGAGCCTTCAGTATGATTCAATGAGGAGAGACTAAACCTTTGTGATAAAAACTTTTTACAAGAAAAATGAAGGAAAAATAAACTACTTGCCCGGTTGAAACAACAATGAACTATTATATGAAGTTATTACTTGTCCTCAGTAAAATTAAATGACAAGATGTGGATGCTTGCATGATCATTACTGGAGTAAGTATGGGCTATTGTTTGCCACATATACGCATCAACAAACGTTCCTCTTGGGAGTAATGGACTCATACCTTTTGATATTCGTATCTTATAAACACAAGGGTGACCTCGTTCTTTACAAGCCACGGTACTTGCTCAGGGACGAGCAAGACTTAAGCTTGGGGGAGTTGATGAGTCCAATTTACGTGACGTTTTTCCTATATATTTTGTGCCTACAAGGTGTGTTTTGTGGAATTTTACAGCGTTCTCGCACTTCCTTTTGTTGATAATCCCTCAGGTAACGTCTTTTGGAGCAATATTCATTTAATGGAGAAAATCCTCGAAATTGGTAGTGGAATCACACATTAAAGGTGATAAACACTTTCCATAAAAAAATCAAGCAAGAAGGCCAAAGAAACAGCCGTCGTCGCACTTTCAGAGCGAACGACTGCGACCGCACGCGCTCGCTCGCATGAGCGGTCGTTTGGCACGCCGCCGCCTCTGGGGGATCGGCTATTTTCACCCCGTTGAAGCGGATCGTGGGGGGGGGGGGGACGAACAGACACTCTAGAAACTCATCCAGAAGGCAGAACCCTAGCCGCCGGAGCCCATCCGGAGGGAGGATCGATCGGGAGAAGGGGATTCCTCTCACCGCACGAGGAACGGCATCATCATCAACATCTACATCATCACCACCTTCATCATCATCATCATCATCATCCGCATCCTTATCATCTGCAACATCAAGAACACTAGTGGATCCTTCGGTGTATCGGTTGAATCATTCGCCCATGTATTCCATTACCATTACCATGATGATTATTGTTCTTATGTGTGAGTACACCCCTAGGTCTCGGGGATATGGATGAACCTTGGTATGTGTAGGATCTGAAATGTTTATTATGGATATGAGATCCTCTGTTGAATGCTTAGTTTAATAACTTTGTGAATGTTGTGAAGGGGCCCCACTCAGCATTTGTGCCTATATTGGCCACGAAGTATATCACTGTCTTTGCATAGGTTTAGGATGTGGAGGTAATTCGAGGTGACAATAAAAGCCTACTGCTCCTAACCTTTACAAGTGACCAGGGATTTACGAAGAACCCTTAGTGAGGCCGCGTCCACGGGGAAACCCTTAATTATCATGAGTTGTAACCCACATGGGGAGACTATGATGGTTGCGTGCGTGGAACGAAGTCTTCCATGAGTAGAACGTGTTCTGTACCCGGCTTCGCCAAGCATAAACATCAACAGTGGCTCAAGTATCCTTTCCATGCTATGCTTATGCTTAGTAGTACTAGAAACATACCAATGGGGATTCCAGACTCCCTGAGAACGCCTTTTTAATTCTGTTATTTCACTATTATTTGCCATCCTTGTCTTTCATTTACTTTTATGTTATTTAGTTACAAGTCACCATTTCACTCAACCCTTATTTAAATCCGCCCTCACTCTGCTTCAAATCTACAATTATTTGCAGGCACAAGTTACATAATTCTTACAAGGGGCGAAAGCCTGATTCTTGTGCTCCCTGTGGGATCGATACTCTTACTTCAAAAAGGCTACAACTAAACCCTGTGCACTTGCAGGCTATCAATTATTAATTTCATATTTCTATATCTGTTTTCCTACTCATTTCTAGCTAGCTGTTACCATCCACATGTAAAGAATGGAAAGCACACACACATTGAAATAGAAGAATATATAAGAACGGAAAGCACACACACATTGAAACAAAGCAATATTATGATTGATGTGCAGACATTGCGATCAACATCGAAACAACTCAACAAAATAAAATGCGTCCATGACCACCACCCTTGCCTACGGAAGCTCTTGGCTCTGCCTGAACTCGTGCAGGTGTTCATCCAAGCGGTTGACACGCTCACGGTACAGCTGGAGCACGATCTCGAGCTCCAAGCTGGCTATTTCATCGAAGATCACGAGCTCGAGAATGCGATGGCCATGTTCCTCTACTACACCTCAATGGACACCTGGGCCAAGGAGGCACTCAAGCCTAGCGACCAGCGCATTGGCACCAAGCGGGTCGCGGACAAGGCGAACGGCATGACCCATGCGAATGGCGTGGCCAGCGTCCGGTGCAAGTACGGCGCAGATGGCCGCTGCCCACTCCTGGCGAGGAATCAGTCTACTGACGGGCCGTGGACCTGGCTGCAACATCCTGTTCAGTGGGACAGCAGGCAAGCAGCGATGGATCCGCTCTTGCTCTGCTGCGCGCCGTGCCTCTCGCTCTGCGGCACTCCATCGGTTTTGTTGTGCGGCGCACCGCAACCTCTCAGCGCGAACGTGCCTATCTTGCTCTTCGGTGCGCCACCGATCTTATTGTGTGGCGCGTTACAGCCTCTCGGCACTGATGTGCCTATCTTAATCCTCGGTGCTGCCACGCCCTGCGCCAAGGGTCTGCTCAACCTTGGCGATGACGTGCAGCACGACGTTGTTCGGCGCGTTGCCGGGGATGCCCTTGGCCTCGACGGGTCGTGGTGCCTGCACCGGCTCATTTTCCGCGCCGAGGAGGTTGATTGCAGAGGTGGCGCTTCGGCGAGTTGGCATGCTTGGAAATGGTAGAGGGGCTATAGGTTGCGCTAGTTGTGCCGCCCTGTGTCGTGCGCCGCCTAGGCTTATGCCGAATTGCTGGTGGCGGGAAACCGATGGGGAAGTGGCGGGAAATGGTGGCATGTTCGGATAACGCCATCAATGGAAAACTTAGGAAAGAAGGAAGCACAAGCTAGCATGACGTATGCACACACATTGCTTACCCACGGGTGTGATCGATATACTGTGTGCCCAATAGAGCACACAGTTCACACCAAAGAATCGTATGTGTTGTCACAAGTTATCACACACGAGTTGAGTTTATGAACTGTGTGTGTGTAACTTTCAAATCATCACACACGAGTATTCATGTCACACATCATGTGTGATGCTCCAAGCCATCGCAAACCTTTTGTGTTTGTAAGTCGTTTGCCAAGAATGCACACGGGTAACGCACACTGAAACGTATGCATTATGAACACATATCGCACACGCAAAATAATAGTTAGTTGTGTGCCCACTATCACACACAGTCTTCATTACCTAATCGTGCCCGATGGATAAGCCAATGAACACGTTTCGTTTCTGGCACACGAGTATATTTTGTTATAGTTTGCGATTTGTGCATCGCACACAGTTTGGTCGAATGGTGTGCGATACATGTGTCGTCTTAGGCCCAACCTGCAGTAGTGGAAGGGTTCTTTTTTAGTTAGGCAAATGAGATCCTTTTTACGGCAGGCACGGAATGTCACGTGTTGTCACCTTTTGCATGGCAGTCACGCCCAGAGTTTCATGATGAATGATGCCCTTGGTAAAGCTAGTTCAGTGGATGCAGGCTAAGTTGTGCTTTCGCACACCTAGGGAGGCAACAAGGTCAATAGTCTGGTTTATGAACATTGTTGTTAGATGCTCTATGTGTGTGCTGGCATGTAATTATTGTGGTTCAGTGGCCTTTATCTTTGCTAATTCTGTACACAACACCGCCTCAAATCTCAAACCAATGGATCTTATTTTCGCTAACCACATCGGCCCCATCATACTGGGCAGGGCCGAGGACCCCTGGATCGTCAATGAATGGGCCGAGACTACCATGCCCCAAGGCGTACTCAAGGTGGAATACTCTGAATACATGGAGCATACTCTAAGACACATTTGAATCTTCGGCATGTTAATCCCTAGATGTAACCAACCTACTGATACGACTCCAACGTATCTATAATTTTTGATTGTTCCATGCTATTATATTATCAATCTTGGATGTTTTTATATACATTTATAGCAATTATATATCATTTTTTGGGACTAACCTAGTAACTTAGTGCCCAGTGCAAGTTGCTGTTTTTTTGCCTGTTTTTGGTTTTCCAGAATATCAGTACCAAACGAAGTCCAAATGCCACGAAACTTTTTGGAGATTTTTTTCTGGGCATAACAAACACTAGAAGCTTCGGGGGGAGATGAGAAGATGAAGCAGTGGCCCACGAGGCACCACGGCGCGCCCCAGGGGGGCGCGCCCTGGTGGCTCGTGGGGGCCACACCGCTCCGTTTGACCTAATTCCTCCACTATAAATTCTCTAAAATCAGGAAACCAACAGAGGAGTCCACGAAATACTTTTTCTGCCACCGCAAGCTTCTGTTCTTGAGAGATCCCATCAGGAGGCCTTTTCCGGTACTCCGCCGGAGGGGGAATCGATCACGGAGGGGCTCTCCATCAACCTTGCTGCCCTTCCGATGATGCGTGAGTAGTTTACCACAGACCTTCGGGTCCATAGTTAGTAGCTAGATGACTTCTTCTCTCTTTTTGATCTTCAATACATTGTTCTCCTCGATGTTCTTGGAGTTCTATCCGATGTAATCACTTTTTGCGGTGTGTTTGTTGGGATTCGATGAATTGTGAGTTTATGATCAGATTATCGATGAATATTATTTGAGTCTTCTCTGAACTCTTTTATGCATGATTATTATAGCTTCGTATTTCTCTCCGATCTATTGATTTGGTTTGGCCAACTAGATTGATTTATCTTGCAATGGGAGAGGTGGTTTGTAATGGGTTCGATCTTGCGGTGCTCAATCCCAGTGACAGAAAGGGACATGACACATATGTATCATTGCTATTAAGGGTAAAAAGATGGGGTTTATTCATACGTGAGTTTACTTTGTCTACATCATGTCATCTTGCTTAAGGCGTTACTCCATTCTTTATGGACTTAATACACTAGATGCATGCTGGATAGCGGTCGATGTGTGGAGTAATAGTAGTAGATGCAGGTAGGAGTCGGTCTACTTGTCTCAGACGTGATGCCTATATACATGATCATTGCCTTGGATATCGTCATGCTTATTTGCTTTTCTATCAATTGCCCAACAGAAATTTGTTCACCCACCGTATGCTATTTTCATGAGAGAAGCCTCTAGTGAAAACTATGGCCCCCGGGTCTACTTCTATCATATATTAAAAATCATAAAAACACCTTGCTGCACTTTTACTTTATTTATTTTATTTTGTATTTTCTTTCGATCTATTTATCTATCACCATACAATTTAATCTTGCAATTAACCGTCGAGGGATTGACAACCCCTTGTTTGCGTTGGGTGCAAAGATTTGTTGATTTTGTGTGCAGGTACTGCTAACGAGGTGTTGCGTGATTCTCCTACTGGATTGATAACCTTGGTTTCATAACTGAGGGAAATACTTATCTCTATTGTACTGCATCTCCCTTCCTCTTCAGGGAATTACCAACGCAGCTCACAAGTAGCAGGAAGAATTTCTGGCGCCGTTGCCGGGGAGACATCATCAACATCTATCAAGTACCTACGCATAAAACTTTCATCTCCTTGCATTTATTTTATTTGCCTTTGCCTCTAGTTTTCATCTCCCCCTATTCTAAAAAGTTTTTACAAAAATACAAAAATATTTTCCGTTTGCCTTTTTCTTGTTTGCTTGTTTGCTTGCTTGTTACCTTGTTTGCTTAGTCATGATGCCCCGAGAAAATTATCATGATACCTCTTATTATAAAATTTTGTCCGAAATCGAGAAAAATACTAAAGATTACATGACTACGTAGTTTGAGCACAACAATTTTTTTTACCGAGGAACTCAAAGAACACTCTACTTTATTGGATGCTATTGCAAAACAACTCGATGATGTTAGTAAAGAAGTTGCTAGTCTTCAATCTCAATTTGCTCTTACTGAAAATTTGCTAGGAAAAATTTCTGATGCGCAAGCGACGCTAGTAAATCAAATGGCAGCTAAGCCGGAATCATTAGAACGTAGTAATGATGAGGATATTAAAATGATTGGTGTTTCATCTATTGATTCTGTGTTTAGAAATATAAAACTTGATGAAAAGGGGACTGAAGAAGAGTCAACTTTAGCTAGAAGGCATTCCCATAATTCGGAGGGTGGAAATCTTGATAATTTTTTTGATAAAAGTGGGTTTGGAGAGGTAAAAACTTTAAATAGCGATGTGTCCACTCTCTTGGATTACAAAGACTTTAATTATGATAGTTGTTCTTTGATTGAGTGTATTTCTTTGTTACAATCCATGCTAAATTCACCCAACGCTTATGAACAAAACAAGGCTTTTACTAAACACATTGTAGAAGCAATGATGAAAGCGTTAGAAGAAAAGCTAGAACTAGAAATTTCAATTCCTAGAAAATTATATGACGAATGGGAACCCACCATTAAAGTTAAAATTAAAAATTATGAGTGCAATGCTTTATGTGATTTGGGTGCTAGCGTTTCCACAATTCCAAAATCTCTATGTGATGTGCTAGGCTTTACCAATATAGATGAAAGTTCTCTTAATTTGCATCTTGCAGATTCTACTATTAAAAAGCCATTGGGTAGAATTAATGATGTTCTTATTCTTGCAAATAGGAACAATGTGCCCGTTGATTTTATTGTACTTGACATTGAATGCAATCCTTCTTGCCCCATAATACTTGGTAGACCGTTCTTACGAACCATAGGTGCCGTTATTGTCATGAAAGAAGGGAATATAAAATTTCAGTTTCCATTAAAGAAGGGTATGGAACATTTCCCTAGGAAGAAAATTAAAGCACCATATGAATCCATTATGAGGGCCACTTATGGAATTAATTTGAAGGATGATAATACTTGAAACTATGCATTATGCCTAGCTAGGGGCATAAAACAATAGCGCTTGTTGGGAGGCAACCCAATGAATAAAATAAATTTTTACTTTTTGTTTCTGTTATTGTGTGTTTTCACATTTATGCTACTGTTATTGTTGTGTTTTTATGTTTTAATTAGTGTTTGTGCCAAGTAAAGCCTTTGGGATGATTTGGAAGATAGTATAATTGATGCTGTTTGGAAAACAGAAAGTTTTGCGTCGAGTGCTGGAATTTTAGTTCTGTACTGGAGCGTCAGAAAAATCTGAAATTTTTACACAGTATTGGTATATGAATTTCACACGTTGTCCAAATTTTTAAGAATTTTTGGAATTACAGAAATATAGATTTTAAATAGATCTCTACAGACTGTTCTGTTTTTGACAGATTCTGTTTTTGATGCATTGCTTGCTTGTTTTGATGAAACTATGGATTGTATCGGGGGGTATAAGCCATGGAGAAGTTAGAATACAGTATTTATAATGCAAAAACAAAATATGAATGGGTGCAACAGTACTTAAAGTAGTGATTTATTTTATTATACTAACGAATCTCACGAAGGTTTTGTTGAGTTTTGTGTGATTGAAGTTTTCAAGTTTTGGGTGAGATCACGATGGATGAAGGAATAAGGAGTGGCAAGAGCCTAAGCTTGGGGATGCCCAAGGCACCCCAAGGTAATATTCAAGGAAGACTCAAGCGTCTAAGCTTGGGGATGCCCCGGAAGGCATCCCCTCTTTCTTCTAAAAACCATCGGTAATTTTACTTGGAGCTATATTTTTATTCGTCACATGATATGTGTTTTGCTTGGAGCGTTGTGTATTATATGAGTCTTTGCTTTGTTTGCTGTTTAGTTTGTCACAATCATTTTTGATGGACACACCTATTTGAGAGAGCCACACGTTCATCATAATTTGTTAGAATACTCTATGTGCTTCACTTAATTTTTTTTTGAGCTAGACAGTTGCTCTAGGGCTTCACTTAAATATTTTTGAGCACGGCGGTGGCTATATTTTAAAGAAATATTTAAACTCTCATGCTTCACTTATATTATTTTGAGAGTTGATAAGATTAAAATTTTAAAGAAATACTTAAACTCTCATGCTTCACTTATATTATTTTGAGAGTTGATAAGATTAAAATTTTGAAGAAACATTTGCACTCTCATGCTTCACTTATATCTTTTTGAGAGTTGATAATAGTAATGGTAATTTGCACAAGATATGAATTTGGTCCCAAAGTGATGAATATTCAAGAGGGATATAATAAAAACTTTCATATAGATCATTGGATATGATAAGTGTGATTCCTTGCAATAGTTTTGCGATATGGAGATGATAATATGCGAGTCATGTTAGTGAGTAATTATGATTTAGTAAGAATATTAGTGTTAAGGTTTGTGATTCCCTATGCATGCACATTAAGTCAATAGTTATGCAAAGAAATTATATCCTACTTATGGTGCATTATTCGGTGTTAGTTATGTTCAATGCATGTTTATGACCGTTTTTGCTTTTTGGTTGGTCACTTCTCAATCTATTTGCTAGCCTTCATTTTGTACTAAGCGGGAATACTGCTTGTGCATCCAAACTCTTTAAACCCAAGTTGTGCCAAATGAGTCCACCATATCTACCTATATGCGGTATTTCCATGCCGTTCCAAGTAAATTTGCATGTGCCAACTCCAAAATTTTCAAAATAATTTTTCCGTTTTGTGTGCCCGTACCGCTCATGAAGCGGCAGGGGGTGGCCAATATTATCCATGCTAGGTGTGTTATTCTCACGATGAGTGTTTATTCACTTGTCATTGCACGAGAGAGTGGCAGGTAATAGGGACGCCCAGTCCCACAATGAATCAAAATTTAATAACAAAAAATTCCTTGGAAAGTGTTGGTATGGAGGGCACCCGTGGATACGGCTAGCCATGGATTTTGAAAGAATGGTGGAAAGGAAATAAACTTTCTTTTCTGTTTGGGAACCGCCTATGATGTGTCTAGCATGGAAGATATTGGGAATTCTTGGTCGTTTTCATTGACAGGAAAAGCATGCCTCTCAAAATAATTTTATCTCTCTAATTTAAGCTTTGAGCTCTGGCACATTTGCAAATCTCTGCTTCCCTCTGCGAAGGGCCTATCTGTTTACTTTTATGCAATTTTTATTTTTATTTTGAGTCTCCATCTTCTCTTATAAAGCACCAACTAGAGAGCACTATTGTCATACTTGTGCATTGTGTGTAGCTAATATTGAGTGTGTTACATGAATGGATCAATGATTGAGCATAATGGGCTAGGGATAACTTTCTTTAGCGTTCATATTTTGAAAGACATGGTTGCGTGTTAGTATGCTTGAGTATTTATGTCTTCATGTCAAACTATAGACTATTGCTTTGAATCATTCAAGTCCAAATGTCCATGTTATAAAAGAAAAGAGTATATGATGAATATGATAGGTAGCATTCCACATCAAAAAATTTGTTTTTATCATTTACCTACTCGAGGACGAGCAGGAATTAAGCTTGGGGATGCTTGATACGTCTCCAACGTATCTATAATTTTTTATTGTTCCATGCTATTATATTATCAATCTTGGATGTTTTTATATACATTTACAGCAATTATATATCATTTTTTGGGACTAACCTATTAACTTAGTGACCAGTGCCAGTTGCTGTTTTTTTGCCTGTTTTTGGTTTTCCAGAATATCAGTACCAAACGAAGTCCAAATGCCACGAAACTTTTTGGAGATTTTTTTCTGGACATAACAAACACTAGAAGCTTCGGGAGGAGATGAGAAGATGAAGCAGTGGCCCACGAGGCACCACGGCGTGCCCCAGGGGGGGCGCCCTGGTGGCTCGTGGGGCCCACACAGCTCCGTTTGACCTAATTCCTCCACTGTAAATTCTCTAAAATCGGGAAACCAACAGAGGAGTCCACGAAATACTTTTTCCGCTGCCGCAAGCTTCTGTTCTCGAGAGATCCCATCTAGAGGCCTTTTTCGGTACTCCGCCGGAGGGGGAATCGATCACGGAGGGGCTCTCCATCAACCTTGCTGCCCTTCCGATGATGCGTGAGTAGTTTACCACAGACCTTCGGGTCCATAGTTAGTAGCTAGATGGCTTCTTCTCTCTTTTTGATCTTCAATACATTGTTCTCCTCGATGTTCTTGGAGTTCTATCCGATGTAATCACTTTTTGCGGTGTGTTTGTTAGGATCCGATGAATTGTGAGTTTATGATCAGATTATCCATGAATAATATTTGAGTCTTCTCTGAACTCTTTTATGCATGATTATTATAGCTTCGTATTTCTCTCCGATCTATTGATTTGGTTTGGCCAACTAGATTGATTTATCTTGCAATGGGAGAGGTGCTTTGTAATGGGTTCGATCTTGCGGTGCTCAATCCTAGTGACAGAAAGGGACATGACACGTATGTATCGTTGCTATTAAGGGTAAAAAGATGGGGTTTATTCATACGTGAGTTTACTTTGTCTACATCATGTCATCTTGCTTAAGGCGTTACTCCGTTCTTTATGGACTTAATACACTAGATGCATGCTGGATAGCGGTCGATGTGTGGAGTAATAGTAGTAGATGCAGGCAGGAGTCGGTCTACTTGTCTCGGACGTGTGCCTATATACATTATCATTGCCTTGGATATCGTCATGATTATTTGCTTTTCTATCAATTGCCCAACAGTAATTTGTTCACCCACCGTATGCTATTTTCATGAGAGAAGCCTCTAGTGAAAACTATGGCCCCCGGGTCTACTTCTATCATATATTAAAAATCATGAAAAATACCTTGCTGCACTTTTACTTTATTTATTTAATTTTGTATTTTTGTTCGATCTATTTATCTATCACCATACAATTTAATCTTGCAAGTAACCGTCGAGGGATTGACAATCCCTTGTTTGTGTTGGGTGCAAGGATTTGTTGTTTTGTGTGCCGGTACTGCTAACGAGGTGTTGCGTGATTCTCCTACTCGATTGATAACCTTGGTTTCATAACTGAGGGAAATACTTATCTCTATTGTACTGCATCTCCCTTCCTCTTCAGGGAATTACCAACGCAGCTCACAAGTAGCACCTACATGTAACCCTAGATACCCCAGGACCCTATATAAGCCATGGGTTTAGAGCATAGGGTAGAGAATTAGACATTCACATACGATCTCAAGGTAGATCATCCTGTACTTTGTACTCCAACACAATCAGTACAAGAAGAGTAGGACGTAGGGTTTACCTCTTCGAGAGGACCCAAACCTGGGTAAACATTGTCTCCCTTGTTCATCCTGTTACCATCTAGGTAAGATTACCAGCTCGCGACCCCCTACCCGAGATCTACCGGATTGAACTCCGACATTGGTGGCCCATGCACGTCTCGCTGTGTGGTCAAGACAGCTCGATGGCCCATCTTCGGATCGACGATAACATTGGCTGTGGGAAGACCTTCTTCCACGGTCAGTTCTTTGTCTTCGGCTGTGCTACGCTTTATGCCGATGCGGGTGGCCACCTAGGCCAGATCGAGAACTTCGCTCCAGGCTAGACCATCAGGTTTGGACACATGGAGTACGCTGCGGATGCACGAGGCGAACTTGCATTCTCGGGCTTGGTGTCCGATTAGTCCGAGGACCCCGTCGACGCCGACGCCGATGCACCGATCTCAAACTTATTCCTGGATCAGGACCACGGCGCGGAGCACTCATCGGATCTGGCTTCAAGCTCAGAACTAAGCACTACCAAGCCAGTCTGGGCATCAAGTCCTGATGGGGAAATTGCCAAGACCGGGTGACGGTGTCCTGGACTAGGGGGTGCTAACTACGTCGGCGCATCATAAGTGGGCCGAGACAAGAACCCCTGGATGGTTAACGAATGGGCCAAGACTGCCATGCCCCGTGGCATACTCAAGATGGAATCCTCCGAAGACTTGGCGCGTACTTCAAGACTCGTTTGAATCTTTGGCATGTTTATCCCTAGATGTAACCAACCTCATGTAAAACCTAGTACCCTCGGTCCCTATATAAGCCGTGGGGTTTAGTGCATAGGGTAGATAATTAGACATTCACATACGATCTCGAGGTAGACCATCATGTATTTGTACTCCAACACAATCAATACAACAAAAATAAGACGTAGGGTTTTACCTCTTCGAGAGGATCCGAGCCTGGGTAAGCATCGTCTCCCTTGTTCCTCTTGTTACCATCTAGCTAAGATCACCAGCTCGGGACCCCCTACCCGAGATCTTCCGGATTTAACTCCAATGTTGGTGGCCCATACAGGTCCAGCTGTGTAGTCAAGACAGCTCAATGGCTCATCTTCGGATCGACGACGGCATTGGTTGTGGGAAGACCTTCTTCCCCAGTCAGCTCTTTGTCCTCGGCAGATTATGCTTTATGCCGATGCGACTGGCCACCTCGTCCAGATCAAGATCTTCGCTCTGGGCCAGATCATCAAGTTTGGAACACATGGAGTATGCTGCGGATGAACGCGGCAAACTCGCATTCTCGGGATGGGTGTCAGATCAGTCCGAGGACCCCGTCGACACCGACGCCGATTCGCCGATCTCAGACTTAATATTAGATCAGGACCACAACATGGAGCACTTATCGGATCCGGCTTCAAGCTCAGAATCGAGCACTATAAAGCCAGCCTCGGCGTCAATTCCAGACGGCAAAATTGTCGAGGCCAAGTCAGATGGAACCTCGGCCAAACTCCAACTAAACTCAGCTTTATGTCAAGATATGGGCAAGGCCGACAAGGCGCTCCTGAACGAGATGTTAGATCGGATTCAGAGCCTCGCTATCTCGGACGATCGGATTTCGGTCTATGATACGTCTCCAATGTATCTATAATTTATGAAGTATTCATGCTATATTTACCTGAATTCTACATGGTTTTGGTGCACTTTTATATTATTTTTATGGACTAACATATTAATCTAGTGGCCAGTGCCAGTTCCTACTTTTTTGCATATTTTTTGTTTCGCAGAAAAACCAAACCAAACGAAGTCCAAACGTGACAACAATTTACGACAATTTTTTTGGAAGGAAAGAAACCCAGGAAGCTTCGGGGTGGAGCCAGAAGGTGCCCAGGGGGCCCACAAGCTCAAGGGGCGCCCCTCTAGAGCGCGCCATGCAAGCTTATGGGGCCCTCCCCCCTGACGTGAATCCAATGCTGAAAAATTCAATAAATACAGGAACCTTCAAAAAGTAACCTAGAACTTTTACTCCACCATCGCAAGTCTCTGTTCTGAAGCGATCTCATCTGGAGGCCTTTTCTGGCACCCTGCCGTAGGGGGAAGCCATCACGGAGGCTATCTTCATCATCCTTGCTACCTCCATGGTGATGCGTGAGTAGTTCATCCTCGAGGCCGAGGGTTTGTACTAGTAGCTATGTGTTATCTCTCTCTCTCTCTCTCTCTCCCGTGTTCTTGATTTGGCATGATCTTGATGTATCATGAGCTTTTTTAATATAGTTGGATCATATGATGATCTTCCCCTCTATCTCTTTTGTGGTGAATTGAGTCTTGCACTTTGAGGTTTATTTGTTATCGGATTGAATACTTCGGATTTGAGATCACTTGATGCATGTCTCACTCACGGATTCCCGTGGTGACATTGGGGTAATCCAGGTGACATAAGAGTTTACTGATGCGTATCATATGGTGTTGTCGTAGTACGGTCTCTAGGGCTATTCGTGACACTTTGGGGTGGTTCAATAGATTGATTGGAAACACAACTTTGAGGTGGTTTACTACCTATACGATCTCATCCTAGTTTCCCCGGTGGGAATAGAAACTTTGGAGTGATTCTTCGCTACACTTTGAGGGATTATCATATGATTTAATTATGTTAGTAACATTGAGAGATTGCACTAGTGAAAGTATGAACCCTAGGCCTTATTTCTAAGCATTGAGATACCATTTTTTTCTCGTTTTTGTCGCTTGCTACCTTGGTTTTTTATTTATTCATATTATAAAAAGCTATTTCTACCATCCATATTACACATCTATCATCACCTCTTTGCCGAACTAGTGCACCTATACAATTGACAATTGTATTGGGTGTGTTGGGGACGCAAGAGACTCTTTGTATTTGATTGCAGGGTTGTTTGAGAGAGAACAATCTTCATCCTACACCTTTGTGACGCCCCTGCTCGACCGTGCACTAATCATACATGCAAACGTGCACGATCGAGATCAGAGACTCACGGAAAGATACACAACACAACTCTAAACACAAATTTAAACATAAATCTTCATACTACAAACCAGGGGTCTCGAGGACCCAAATACATAAGTCATACAAACAAATATTATCTGGGTACAGACATAGTTAGTCAAGTTTGCCTTAAGAAGGCTAGCATAACAGCGACACTGATCGAAAAGGCGAAGGCCTCCTGCCTAGGGCCTCCGAACTACTCCTGGTCGGCGGGCTCAACGTAGTAGTAGGTGCCTCCGGGGATCTCCTGCTCTTGGACTCCGTTGACTGATCGCAGCAACCGGGTAGGGGAAAAGAAGGAAGCAAAGCAACCGTGAGTACTCATCCAAAGTACTCGCAAGACTTACATCAGAACTATACTAAGTATGCATCGGTATCAAAGGAATGGGGCTATATCTTTGGACTAAACTGCAGAAATGCCGGAACAGAGGGGGGAATGGCCTAGACTATCGAAGACTAGCATCTTGAAGCAATCTTGCAGCATCAGAAGAGAATAGAACACAGCAGCATATAATAATAAGTATATATTAGCAATGCCCTGAGATCCTTCCTCGACTACCCTGCGAGAAAGTGATCCCGAGAGCAGTAGTAACAGTTTAACATTGTAACGGTATCCATTCATAGTTGTAATAGATCAGGATACAACTCCGAGCGTCCTGTTACCATGGACACGGCTATTCGAATAGATTACTTCCCAGCAGGGGTGCACTACTGTTACCCAACACGCTCGATTACATCTGGCCGGACACACTTGCTGGGTAATACCCGGCCTCGGGTAATCGACACGCCGTAGACCAACCTAGACTCTCCAGAGAGGTCAACACGCCAGTCTAAATCCTAAGTGCGAAGGGGTCTTGGGCCCATCGCCCTCTGCACTCCTGCACGTTGCGAGACTGGCCGGGGCCCAAGCGCGACTGTGGAAACACCAACAGACGTAACCAGCTGACCCCAACAATCAGCCCGCATCTCTGAACTGTGGCATCTGGATCGCTTTCGGAAGGAACGTACAACGTAGACGGCCCCATTAAACCATTATCCCGCATGGTGGTAGTGCGTATAGGCCAGCGGCCAACTCAGATCAAATACCCAAATTTGTTAGGCGTGTTTTAGTAACTCGCAGAGACGAACAGGATTCCTGTCGGTCCGACTTGGTAATCCACGGACTATGGCCAAGGACCAGGCCCACCTCTCTCCTAGGTGGTCTCCACCTGCCCAGTCATTCCGCCACATTATCACTTACGGATACCCTTGGGTTCAACCCGTCTTGTTTCATTATCTCGCGGGCACTCTTGGAGCCGGCCCGACTTTAACAGTTTAAAAGTATTGCAGCATTGTAACATTTCCGTGATCATCACCCAAAGTGATCATGGCCCGATAACAAGCCTGGCAAACGGACAAGGGTGAAGGGCCAGCTGATGAAACATAGCATACCTAACTAAGCATCATAGGATAGCAGGTAAGGTATCAATAGTAGGCGACGAAATCAGACTATGCATCAGAATAGGAGCTATCGGAATATCAACAGAAGCAATTCTAATACAAGCAATAGAGAGAAAGAGTAGGCGATATCTGGATGATCAGGGGGGTTTTGCTTGCCTGGAAGCTCTGCTGAAGGGGTCTGGTCGTCGACGACGTAGTCGTACTCAGCAGTGTCGTCGGCAGTCTCGGGGTCTATCGGGAGAGAAGGAGGGAGAAGAAACAATAAATACACGGCAAACAATGCAACACAAATGCATGACATGGCAATATGCAGTGCTAGGGGTGCTCTAATGCAGTGCTAGGTATTTTGGTTGGAGTGGGAAAATATCCGGGAGTGTTCTCCCAGCTCCGGGTGATTATCGGTCAGACGATCTGGAGGGGAAGGTTCCATGTTTGCAGTGTTGGAGGTATCTGACAACTACATGGAGGGCGTATTCGGGTTCGTCATATTTTTCTGATCATTTTTCATATATAAATTATTTTCATCCGAGTTACGGTTTATTTTATATGATTTTCAAAGTTTTATTGAATTTCTAGAATTGTTTTAATTATTAAATTTGAATTATCCAAAACAGTAACCTATGACATCAGCATGACGTCAGGGTGACATCATCGGTCAACCCAGCCGGTCCAGGTCAAACCTGACCGCTGGGTCCCGCATGTCATACACAGAGGTGTAACTAGGGATTAAACTAAACTAACACAGGTTAACTAGGGAGGGGCCCCACATGTCAGTGACTCAGCAGTGTTAATCAGTGTTTTAAATTTAACAGAGATTAATTAGAAGGTGGGTCCTACTGTCAGTGTCTAGGCTTGTATTAGGTTATTTAATTAGTTTAATTGCTACAGTACGGGCCCCACATGTCATAGGGTTATTAGAGCTAATTAACCCCCTGACACGGGGGACCCACCAGGCCACGTCACACCGGCGTTCAAACGCGGTGGCGCACTGGCGGCGTCCACAGGAACGGCGGAGGGCGTCGGGATCGCGCCTCTGGCGTCCATTCGGTGCGCGAAAGGGCGGAATCGAACGCGGGCAGAGCCGTGCGTCGATCTGCGGCGGTGGAAGCAGTAGGGAAGGCCGGAAGTGGCTGGAGCAGCGATGGCGGACGGTGGCGCGTATGGGAGCTCGGTAGAACGGGCGTAGAGGCGAGCAAAACGACCAGCAGACGGCACATACGACAACTATACGAGCTAACGAAGCGGGTGGCCGCATGCACGCGACCAAAAGGTCATCGGAGCATCGCCGGAGACGAGCGTGGGCGGCAGAGCGTTCGGTCGCGGTGGGATCGGGCGACAGAGCTTGCAAACGAGCACATGGAGTGAGGGGAAAGAGAGGGAGGCTCACAGGGGTCCTGTAGGTGAGCTAAGCGGGCGCGGGGGAGGCTCGGAGTGGCCAGAATGACAGCAGCAATCTGCGGTGGTCCAAGGTAGACGACGACGGCGATCTGGTGATCCAGGGCTCCCTGGCTTGCACTGGTAGTCGGAGAGGAAGTAGTCGAGGCCGGCAGATCGATCTGGCACGAAGACGAGGCGAGGCGGCGGCGGTGGCTACGTGGGTGAGCTCGCAACGGCGACGGCCGCGTCGGCCTTGGAGGGGAAGGAAGCAGTGGCGCGATGAAGGAGGGGATAAGGACTGGGGGTTGTCCCCAGGCGCCCTGGTGGAGCTCTTATCCACCCGCGAGCCGGTGTAGCGATGCGGAGGCGACCATGGCGCGGCTGCGACGGCGCTCTGCCTCGGTCGCCATCGACGCGTGAAGGACAGAAGTGGGAGACGACGGGGAGATGGGCTGGGCCTAGCACTGTGGACTAGCGCCCAGTCCACAGTGCCCTTTTTCCTTTTCTTTTCTTCTGCTTTTATTTCTTTTTCTCTTTGAAAAATGTTTAGCCACCATTTCACTTTTGTAAAATATGAGACTTGGCTCAATAAACACCATGCAATATCTGGCACTGTCAGAAAATGGTTTGGAGGCAAAATAATTTCGTTTGAATTTTTCATAAATGAAAAGGCATTTAAATATGCTGAGATTGCACTGTTTTATTGTCATAGTCCATATTTAGCTTGATGGTGATGTTGTTTTCCTGAACAAACATTTGGTTTGGATTATTTGCTAAATGATGAACATTTTTCTAGCAACTTTTGTGCAACTTCAAATTTCACTGACATTTGAATTTGAATTCAGTGTTGGAATTTGAAATGAGATATGAAACCATAGTGATCAAGCATTGCATTTCCAAGTGGCTTAGCATTAACATGGAGATCACTGTAGCTCATTACACAGAGGGTGTTACAATTCTCCCCCTCTAAAAGAAATTCTCGTCCCGAGAATTCAGGAGGTAGAAGGAAAGAGATCGGGGTATTCTTCAAGAAGACGATCCTCGCGTTCCCAAGTGGCTTCATCTTCAGTGTGATTCGACCCCTGCACTTTAAATAACTTGATTGCCTTCTGACGGGTTCGACGTTCAGCTTGATCAAGAATGCGGATCGGATATTCTTGATAAGATAGATCATCTCGCAATTCAAGCATTTCATGATCCACTGCTCGGATAGGATCCTCGAAGCAGCGACGGAGTTGCGACACATGGAAGACATCATGAACTTGAGAGAGATTCGGCGGCAATTCCAATTGATAGGCCACTTCTCCACGTCTGGCGAGGATACAAAACGGGCCAATGTAGCGAGGAGCTAACTTGCCCTTGATTCCAAATCGATGAGTGCCCTTCATCGGAGTGACACGAAGGTAAGCTTGTTCGCCAGGTTGATAGACCATTACCTGGTGTTTTCGGTCATAATTGCTCTTCTGACGAGACTGAGTAGTTTTCAAATGTTCATGGACAATGCGGACTTGTTCTTCAGCTTGTTGGATAATATCCGGACCGAAGAGTAGCCGTTCCCCAATTTCTGACCAATTCAGAGGGGTTCGACACTTACGTCCATATAAAACTTCAAAGGGTGCCATCTTCAAACTAGCCTGATAGCTGTTGTTGTATGAGAATTCAGCATATGGGAGAGATTCCTCCCATTTCTTTCCGAATGAGATGACACAAGCTCGAAGCATATCTTCAAGCAGTTGATTGGCTCGTTCAACTTGTCCCTGGGACTGGGGGTGAAAAGCGGTGCTGAAGGACAGATGAGTTCTCATAGCTTCTTGGAAACTTTCCCAAAATCTTGAGGTAAAGAGGCTGCCTCGGTCTGAACTAATTTCCAACGGAACACCATGGAGTGACATGATTCTGGAAACATATAAGCTTGCTAACTGACTAGCAGTGATCGTCTCCTTGATAGGTAGAAAATGAGCAACCTTGGAGAAGCGATCAATGACAACAAGAATAGCATCATGACCCTTCTGCGATCTAGGAAAACCAGTGATAAAATCCATTTCAACTTTGTCCCATTTCCATTCAGGAATAGCAAGGGGTTGTAGAGTTCCAGCATGCCTTTGATGCTCTGCTTTGATGCGACGGAAAACGTCACACTCAGCAACATAACGAGCAATGTCTCACTTCATCTTAGGCCACCAATATCTCTGACAAATGTCTTGGTACATCTTGGTGCTACCTGGGTGGATAGACAGAGGTGTGTCATGTGCTTCTTTCATGACATCCGATGTTGAATCTAGGTTGCCTTTCGAAGGAACCACTAAGCGACCATTAAAGAACACGACGCCTTCATCATCAACAGTGAAAGACGAAGAGTTACCATTTGAAAGATAGCGCTTAATCTTTTCGACTTGAGAATCATATTTCTGCCTTGTCTTGATGTTGCGCTCGAGGTGCGGTTCAACAACCAGGGTATTGAGATACCCCTGTGGAACAATATGAAGGTTCAACTTGCGAAGTTCTTCATAGAGAAGGGGTTGTGCTTGCTGAACCATGAGGTTGTTGCAATAAGACTTCCAGCTCAAAGCATCGGCCATTACATTAGCCTTGCCAGGGGTATAAGAAATATCCATGTCATAGTCAGCTATTGTCTCGAGCCATCTTTGTTGACGGAGGTTCAAATCTGGTTGAGTATACAGATACTTCAGACTTTGGTGGTCCGTGTATATCTCGCAACGATTACCGAGAAGGTAATGTCGCCACAGCTTCAGAGCATAAATAACTGCTGCAAGTTCGAGATCATGTGTTGGATACTTATCCTCATGAGGACGCAACTGACGAGAGCCATAGGCAATCACCTTGCGCTCTTGCATTAGGACACAGCCTAATCCTTGACGAGACGCATCACAGTAGATCACAAAGTCCTTGCGAGTATCTAGGGGTGCTAGCACTGGGGCAGAGGTCAACTTGTCTTTGAGCATCTAGAAACTTTCTTCGCATTTGGATGTCCACTCAAACTTCTTGCCTTTGTGGAGCAAATCAGTCAGTGGCTTTGCAATCTTGGAGAAGTTCTCGATGAAACGGCGGCAATAGCTGGCGAGACCAAGAAAACTTCTGACCTGCTTGACAGTTTGCGGTGGAGTCCAGTCAAGAATAGCCTGAACTCGTTCTGGGTTAACAGCAATGCCATCCTTGGAAATCACATGACCAAGATAGGTCACCTCAGATAACCAGAATTCACATTTTGAAAATTTGGCCTATAGCTGGTGTTCTCGGAGTTTCTCCAATACAAGCCGAAGATGTTCGGCGTGTTCTTCTTCATTCTTGGAGTATACAAGGATATCATCCAAATAAACCACGACAAATTTGTCGAGGTCATCCATGAAGATATAGTTCATCAATTGAGAGAAGGTTGCTAGAGCATTAGTTAATCCGAAGGACATGATGGTGTACTCGTATGATCCATAACGGGTAACGAAGGCGGTCTTCGGAATATCCTCTTTACGAACTCGGATCTGATGGTAACCCAACCTTAAGTCGAGTTTAGAGAACACCGAGGATCCAGCAAGTTGATCATAAACATCGTTGATCCGGGGAAGTGGATATTTGTTCTGGATTGTTGCTTGGTTAATAGGCCGATAGTCCTGGACCAATTGGTTCGTTCCATCCTTCTTCTTAACAAAAAGAGAAGGTGCTCCCCAAGCAGAGGAACTTGGACGAATGAAGCCTTTACGAAGCTATTTGTCGATCTCCTCCTTAAGTTCAAGGAGTTCATGCGGCGGCATCTTGTAGGGATGCTTAGCAATAGGGGTAGTGCCTGGTTTTAAGTCGATAACGAACTCGACAGGTCTAACCGGGGGTACTCCTGGAAGTTCTTCTAGAAAGACGTCTGGAAAATCGCGAATGACTGGAACATTCTCAATTCCCTCAAGAGGTGAAGCGTTCAAAGCATTCAGAGCATATATCTGAGCTTCGGCATTCTGGATAATTCGGGCTGTGTAGTTCACTATCTCGTCGGAGGGATGAAGGAGTTGGACGACTTTGGTGGCACAATTGATCGAAGCAATGTGAGCTTTCAACCAATCCATTCCCAGAATGAGGTCTATGGTGGAAGACTTCAGAACGATGGGGGAGGCAAGGAATTCTAATCCTTCAATTTCGACGGTGACGTTATGTGCCATCATGTCAGCATGACAATGGGCCCCGGGAGTATTAACGACTAATGGAGTATGCATCTTTTCATATTGTATGCCATGCATGAATGCAAATGCTCCAGAGACAAATGAATGTGATGCTCCTGAATCAAATAAAACAGAAGCGGGTACTGAGTTAACGAGGAGGGTACCCATCACAGTAGCGGGTTGATCCTGAACTTCTTCAACATCAACATGATAAGCCTGTCCACGACCATAAGCAGAAGACCCGGTATTATAGTTGCGGGTCTGATTGTAACCACGGCCATTTCCATGGCCAGTTGAAGGAAGTGCTAATTGGGTTTGATTCTGACGGCATTCTCTGGCACGGTAACCTGGCTGGCCACACTTGAAGCACAATCCGTCATTGGGACGGGGAGCAGTAGCTTTGGGCGGTGCTGTTGGTGCAATATTTGCCCTCCTGTGTTTTGGAGATTGTTGACAGAAACAGGCATGGACTGATTTGTTTGCTAGTGCACACAGAGAGAAATAGTCCATGCAGTTCCGAAGAGAATGCTGTCTCCGGTGTCAAGTTCGAGGAACTTCACCGAAGAATATCTGTGCAGCAGAGAAGAATGAGCTACATCCATTGGAGTCATGTAGACGAGAAGATTGATGTGAAGGAGTTAACCCCTCGAAATTTATTGCTGACGCAAAGCAATTTTTATTCGGTGTGTCCGAAGAAGAATGACTGCAGTCGAGAAGGTTGAAGATGAAGCGAAGACGTAGCATTTGTTTCGTTGTTCTTCTTTGTCTTATTTGAGTCATAGGACCTCCGTACTATTAAGAGGGGTATAGGTTCTCGAAGCTTAGATCCGCCGTGATGCTTAGCCCAAACCTATGCAAGACTGAGAGAAATCTCTTTATGCTTCGAATGATTACCTGCCAGCAGAAGACGTTGTTCTTCGGTGCTGCGGGGGATATCTTTCGAACTAAGGAGTTAGCATTACTTGCTCCGCAAGGAATGTTACCGTTGTTCTAAATATCCGACCGTTGGACTCGTGTCGTTCGGCCATTGGCTGCCCCACATGTCCAATTTGGTCTTTTCCCTTCAGGGAAGGCTGCGGCTATAAATAGCCACCCCGCTCCAACGTTGCCCGTTGGCTGCTCCGCTTAAGATTTCTGAGAAGATTGATTGAGCATCCCCTCTCCGAGTGATTTGAGTTTAAGATCCACCGAGAGAAATCCAAGAACCAAAACTTAGACAGTGGTTGAGCATCACAGTAGTTCTGAGTTAGAGTTCTGGTACCTATTACTCTTGAGAGCTGCGCACTCTCTAGACGGATAGGTGTCAGCTCGAGTGTCGAAGAGTAATTGTCTTCACCGATCAAGATCTTCAGCAACCAAGAGTCATTGTGGTTTGCGAAGAAGTCTGTCGAAGGTTTGGAGATCGCAGACAAGTATCTACCACGAGTGAAATCAACTGGAGTCTGATCAGCTCTGAGTTGAAGGAGAATAGGGCGAAGAGAGTTTATCTTCTGTGTTAAATCACAACCCCTCCAACCAGACGTAGTCCTTTGGCAGAAGGGCGAACTGGTCTACCAAATTCATTTGTCGCCATCGAGCACCACTGGTTCACTCTACTTTACTGCATCATCTACAGCAGTTTACTTTCGAGCTCTATGTCGATAGTATTGATCTGATCTATCATAGTTCGTTGCTTTTCATTCGCATCCTCATCATTCATTTCTGTCATTTCTGTCTAATGAATATCTCATTGCACTTGTGCATGTTAGCGTGATTTCATTCAGTGTCGTATCCATTCACCTCATCACTACTTCCCTTGCATTTCCCTCGTAGTTCATACCTTGTTTTCCCTCATGCTACTGCATCTGTTCGTATATTGCATTACCATCATAATTGTCAAACCTGTGATATTCTTCGCTCGAACTATTATTGCTTCCTACATCGATAGATATGTTCCTCTACAGTGTGCTTGATTAAGTACCTTGCTACCAAACCTTATTTCTGCTGCTGTGTTTGGGATCAGTTCAGAACATTTGCAAGAATTTTTCAATCTCCCATTCACCCCCCTCTGGTCTATATACTCTCGGTATCAGAGCAGGTACTCCCTGTCTCTGTTTATTAAAGGTCTAACAACCTTGGAGTTTTGAGTATGTCGTATGCAAGTAGATCCCCGCACTCTGAAGGGCTTCCTATCTTCGATGGAAATGACTATGTCTACTGGAAATAGCGAATGAAAATCAGACTTCAAGCCATCAACATTGAACTTTGGCAGATTGTGGAAAATGGATACACTGTTCAGCACCCTGATGCTCCTACTTCCGATGACAAAGCTATAATGCGGTTGAATGCTCAAGCAAAAGACATTATCTGTGATAGTATCTCGAAAGACATTTTCATTCGATTCCGAAAGCTTGACACTGCCAAGCAACTTTGGGATGCCATCAAAGATGTTCATGAAGAATTCATTGCCAGAACAGATCAACACACAGATATGCTTCGTGCCATGTTTGCTGGTTTCAGAAGTCTTCGTAAGGAAAGTGCTATGGAACTCACTGATCGGTTGACAAATATTGTTGAAAGAATTCATCAACATGGAGTAACAGATATCACCGATAGAGATGTGGTCAACAAGCTGTTGAGTGTTCTTGATGCAACCTTCGATTCAATCGTAGCTGAAATCAAGCAAAGACCAGACTATGAAGAACTTCACTACGTCGAGGTCAAGACACTGTTGTCTATTCACGAAGAAAAGATGGAACTTGAAAATGGGCATCAAGAATCTTCTTCGGAAAGCGAAGGGGAAATTCTTTCACATTATGGCTGTTCACAAGAAGATGTCGAGAATCAACACTCTATCACAAGAGAACTAGAAATGCTCACAGAAAGACTAGGTAATCTCAGAAGACAAAATCTGTGTCTCACAAATGATGACAAAGTTGACTTGCCTGAATCTTCAAGAAGATTACCTCCGAAAGAAATAAAGTGCTTCAAGTGCAAACAATTCGGTCACTACATAGCAGACTGTCCTTGTTGGGAATAAGATGAAAAACCTAGCAACAGATGGATTCATCTTCACTGCTCTGGATTCACTCGAGTGGACCGTCACACTAAGCTCTCGAAAAAAATGAATCTTTCGCATCCTCTTCGACGAGACCAGTCACTGACGTGCAAACCAGAGTAACCATTGAATCTAATATGAAGAGAATATCGCAACTGGCTAGAGTGTGTGCTGAAATGAATATGGAATCTAAAGATGAAACATCCGAATCCGAATCAGAAGACGAAGAGCTTTACAGAAGCCTAGGAAGTGGCAATGCATTCGTTGCTCATGAATCATCCGAGAAATCACTCGAATCAGACTCTGATGATTATTCTTCAAGTGATGATGAACCACTAGCACTCTGCCTCATGGCAAAAACCTCAAAGGATCAGGTATCAGCAAAACACCAAAAATCTATGACTGAATATTCTTCTGAATACATTGCCTATGCTAAACTGGTTAAGATTGCCAAATCTCAACAAGATGAGCTTGAAAAACTTGAAAAGAATCTCAGGAAATCCGAAGGATTACTGGTCAAAGAGATGGAGAAGAATCAGGAGTTGACTAAAGAGCATGATGCTCTTTCTTCAACGATTGATGATCTTTCCAACCGATATGATTCTCTTGCAGTCGACTACGAGAGTTTATCAGATGAACTCCTTAGCAGGAATCAAGAACTCGAGTTATTGAAAGAGTCTTATAACGTGCTTGCGAAGGAAAAAGCTTCTCTCTTCGCCGAGCAATCTGAAAAACTTCCTGATGATTTTATGCCTCGCTCAAAATGCCAAGAACATAGCAATGCTGATTCGAATGCTGAGTCATCCAATGTTGTCATCGAGAATATTGCAACCACTACAAATGATATTTCTAACCCCTCTTCTGGGGAATTTGTTGCTATCTCTGATGAGAATTGCAGGTTAAAGAACTTGCTTGAGACAGGAGTGCTAAAGAGCCTCGAAGGGCATCAAACTCTCTGTGATGTGCTCAAGAAGTCAATACTGCACAAAAATCCCCGAAAGGAAGGACTGGGTTTCGAAAGGAAACTCAACGTTGATGAAACCTACTGGACTCCCAAGCAATATCCTCGAACGAGTTGGGTTCTTGCCGAAAGCAAAACTCTCGAACCTGCACTTCTGTCAGGATATGACACTCCCATTTCTTTTGTTTCTGACGAGTCTGATGACTCAAACTATAAATTCTTCAAACAACAGAATGGTAAGGTTTTCGCTCGGTATGTTGGGACTAACTGCAGGTCTGGTTCACCCAAGAAGCAAATCTGGGTTAAGAAGTGCATCATTGAAAATTTATCTGTCACTGCTAACCTGAATATGCAGAGTAATTCTCTTCGAGGAAACGATAACCACTCGTAGATTGGCGCTGCAACTTCCTCGAATGGATATCGGTC
Source organism: Elymus sibiricus (assembly GCA_039707655.1). Taxonomy (NCBI): domain Eukaryota; kingdom Viridiplantae; phylum Streptophyta; class Magnoliopsida; order Poales; family Poaceae; genus Elymus; species Elymus sibiricus. Next base: position 293,144,718 of record CM077676.1, read on the forward strand.
AAACATTCGACAAAAGGAGTACATGTGTATCTCCTTGAATCATTATGCTCATGTCTCTGGGAATAATTTCAATGCATATTCATATGATTACTCTCGAAATGTACAGGCAAACTACAGAGATCAACGAAGGAACGTCCCTGCTCAGTCAAGACAAATGAGGTCCACGCTGCCCACACAAGTGTGGGTTGCGAGAAAGAACTAACTCATCTTGCAGGAACTCTCTCTCAGGGATTCTATTTGCTTATCCATAGCCCTGAGATCTATATTGTTGGTGCTAGTTCTTTGTGTTTATTTTTTTGTTTGTCTTCGAGTTGCCGTGTTTGTGTTTTTTCCGTTGAACAACTGACTCATAGCTCTCAGTTTAGTGTTTCTTCTCTTCTGGCTGAGTGTTTTGTTTCGGACCCTTTTATCCCTCTGTTCTTTCTCATCCAAATCTATGATGTCCGTCATGAGCATGCAATTTGATCTGAAGAAAATCTCTCTCCGACGTCCTTGGTCGCGAAAGAGATCAACTTCGAACTTTTATCCATTTTTGGCGTTAAGCCCTTCCTCAAATCTTTCGAACTCCCGCTCTCTTCCCGTGTTTCTCGCAGAGAATGGTTGCCACGTGCCCACGATCTCCACAATCGTGATCGTGTCCGTTGAATGCGGAATGTCCCGCAACTGTGGGCCGTAGATTTCGGAGAGGAGGTTCAGTTCTCCAGCTATAAATATCCCTCACCGTGTCTTCTTCCTCATTTCCTCAAACCCTCGTTTCACCTCCACCCGAGCCCGTGCTCGAAGCAACTCCGGCGAGAAGCTCCGCCGTGCTACTCCGGTGAAATCTCGTCGCAGCTGATCACGCCGGTGCGGTAATCCTTCCTCCCGCATTGCTGTAGTTGATTCAAGTTGCCAAGTTAGGGCACTTGGATCCGGAACTGCTCCTGTCCATATCTCTGTTCTTAGGGCAGTTCTTACCGATGCTATTTTCGTTGGTTTATTTCACCGCGGTAGATCCTTAGGACTCACTAGTATTTGACTTGTACGGTTTGTAGATCTTCCTCGTACTTGTTTTCCTCGACCTAGGATTCATGTGTATTTATCCGAAAGATTAGATGGCTATCAACCTGCCTAGTATCTTCTGTGGATAGCTTGTAAAATCTATTAAGGATATCTTTTTGGACTACCATGAGTTCCTTTGGACTCCCTCAAAATCATTTTCGTTCAAAAGACTTTCTGTGCATGCTTGTGACCCTACCCTTTTTCCCTCGTATCTATTCTATTTCATAGGTTGGTTATGGCACAGAGTTCGCAAGAGTATTCAGATTCTAAAGAAGAATTGCCTCAGCTTCCATCAAGGTCTGAACGAATGAGAATGACTGGAGGAGGAAAATCTTCGAAACCACCCAAGGCTCCAAAGAAGAAACATGAGACTGAATCCAAAGAAGATGATGAGGAGATTCCCTCTGCTCACAGTCATCCCGAGGATGAATTGGTCACCGACGCCCTAACCATCTTTTCTGATGGAAATCCTAAGAAGGGCGGTCGTGTGGCACCCCGGCTCAAAGGACCGGTTTACCCAGTGTTTCCAACCCAGAGATCCTGTCTTCTGGAAACACACAACAACTTGGAACAGAACAGAACTGATCTTTATTGATATATCTCGAGTACAAGCTCATAATTTACATCGATAGCGAGGCCAGAAGCACATCATGTGCTATGACAATATCTACATTATTTATGAAACATAGCAGGGCCTCGATACTACTAGGTGATTCTACGGCGTAGCGGAACATAGCGCGGAAAACTCCATCCCAAAGGGACACTGCTGGGGACACGACCTAGTTAGCGTAGCACGAACCATCGGGACCTCCGTCCTCGGCTTCTCCTGCATCTGGCATGATACGCCAGGTGAGTACTTGGAATGTACTCGCAAGCTCACAGCAACCATAACAATGCAGGAAACAACAGCATGGCAATGATCATATTAAGTGCTTAGGTGGCTTACTTACTGTTACCGAATACCAACTTACTCTCTTCCGGGTTGTCCCACAACCCTCAGAATACTCGTGATCCACTGATTACTTCCGAACATAAGACAAGTTCTTCCATCATTATTATCATTATTGCGGTTGACCACTCAGTGTGACCTAGTGCGGACTGTCCAATACCGTGGACGTGGCTATTCGAATAGATTCTTACACTCTGCAGAGGTTGCGCACTTTACCCACACCATGAAGCTCCTGGTCCCGTACCTCGGTACACTTCATTTTTCGGGTGGACCGGTGCTGCTCCAACGAAACCTGCCTGACCCGTGACTCCTCCATCGTACCACCGACAATCATACCCTCCCAGGGTCATGTCCTGGGTGGCCCCTGTGTCACCCCGTGACACCTGCCACCGTCGTGGCCAACTAAACTGTCCCAAACGGGGACGCCGGCAAAACTCAACTGGGCTCACAGGATTATCGTCGTCTACCTGAGCAGGGCAGCACGCACGCATAACCCTCCCTCTTTTGGTGGTACCGACAAAAGCGCACGCAGTCAGACCAAGTCAAGGCCATCCCATACCGGCAGATGTGGCTGCACGGATAAGTCCGGGTCGGTGGCACTTGATCAACCAAATAGGTTTAGTTTTGACAAGAACTTAAGAAGCATGGTTATTTATCATGACTAACTTAACATGGCAGTAGCTATGCATCAAGTAATCTACTATGAATTATCACATATTAAAATAATGCAAATAATTCCAATAAATAACCAACACTGTTGAAGTGCTCCATGCAATGGATGATGTGGCTTGCCTTGCTCTGTTGGGTTGTCGACAAACTCCTGGGCTTCAAAACCAAAAGGATTTTCCTCTGAAAATATTTTAAAAAGGCAAAGGAAAATGTCACATAACACATTTCTGTGCACTAGAAATTCTGTGAGCATGAGAAAAATACCAAAATTTACCAGAAAATAGAGGGGCTCAAGACAAACCTAAAGCAAAAAGAATCAATTGATTTGGACTTGTGGATAAAAAGTTATGATGGGTCAAAGTTACTGGTCAAATCTGAATTAAAAACAGAAAATAGAAAAATCAGCAGAGGGCCACGTCGATGGCGTAAAGTGGAGGGGCGCCTCCACTTACCGCTTCGGCGTGCGAGGCAAGCCACTGACGTGCGGGCCCCTCTGACATATTTAAAAGGGGGGAGAGAGAGAATAGAGCACCGCGGAGCTCCGGCGATGGTCGCCGGCGATGCAGACGGCGGCGAGGTCCGGCGACTACGGGGATGGAACGAGCTCATGGAGACGAACATGTACGTACCCGTGGATTGGCAAGAGATGTCCGGACGACGTCGTCCCCTTCCTCTCCGGCGGCGGTGGTTTTCGGGTGTCGCCGGAGACGGCGATTCTGGCAAGGTTCCGACCAGGGAAGAGCTCGGGCGGGGTCAGGAGAGTGTGTGGAGCTCGCGCATGGAGTCAGTGGAGACTGGGGTGGAGTGGAACAGCTGGGTGGCAGAGCTCGGGTGGCGGCGAAACGCCGGAGAGATGCGAGGCCAGAGGGCCTCTCGGCCTTGGCTCGTTGCTTGGGAGCTCGATTGGGAGCGGGTGGAGTGTGGTGAGGAGCTAGGAGGGCTGGGCTCGGCCTTTTATAGGCGGAGGCGAGGCTTCTGGAGCGGGCGGAGCTCAGGCCACGTCACCGGTGCAAGGACGCCGCGCTGGCTGGCTTGGCGCGGGCGACGGCATAGGAGAGGACAGGAGGAGTAAATGCGGCACTGGCGACTTGCGGAGGAAGACGACGGCCAGTAGGGCCACAGTGCCCGCACGGGTGCCACAGTGGCCGTGTGCGGTGGCGGCCACCGGGAGCGATTCCGGCGAGGACAGGGTTCGGGAGTAGGGTACGTGGACGGCAGCGGCAACGTCGGCACTACCAGACACAGTACGGCAACGCGGGACAGCCGGAGTCATCCCATCAGACGCGGGCAAGGTGCAGAGCGCGCACACTGGCATGCCAGTGCCGTGCTCACCACACTGGCTGGCACCTGGAAGCCACGCAGGTCTGGCGCACCGTGTCCATCACGTTCTCCCTTGATCACTTAGTCCCCCTGTGCCTCTTGTTTGGCTAGATACATGCTGGTTCGAAGTGTAGCTTCAGCTACAGTTTCTGATAGAAACTTTGGGAGAGCTCTAGAGGAGAGATGAGCTGGAGATGATGCCAATAGAGATGTCTGGAGTAATCTACTTTCGAAGGACTACAAACTGGCCAAATTTGAGATATTTTCATCAAGATTCGAATGTGGTTCATGTACGACTGCTGTTGCTGGTCCAGAAGCAAGATGAGCTTATAGCACTCATATGGTTGATCTGCTGGAGCTGGAATTTGGTGTGTGAGGGTTATTTGGTGGATAGAAGATGTCATAAAAATTCCAGCTCAAATGGATACCTCTAGCTGGTACTTCCTTCACAGAGGTTCAATTTGAGCAGAAACTTGGCAGAATATTGCTGCTGAAAATTTGTACTGGGCAAGATGATATTTTTGGATATTGTGGCAAGATAGGTTCCCTAGTATCTCAGGGAATTATCTGAGAGTTTTCTGAGTTGGGAAAATATGAGTTGCTTCACAAAGGGCCAGTACTGTCCAGAAGATAAATGGAGTTTTCTGGACAAAATTTTATACTGGACCATGAAATGTTTTTGAAGATTGTGGGAGTAGATGATGACAAGAAGGTGTGGTATTAATTTGGGATTTCTCTGATCATCAGAACTATAGGTTGCTTCATAACCCATAGTGATGACAGATTTTCCCAAAGGAAGAAAATGAATTATTGGGAAAGATTGAGAATTGAAATTTGATCCAGTAGGTGTGTGGCAAGCTTTTGGCAAGATGATGAGGGCTTTGGATCACTTAAAGAAAGATTCAAAAGTTTCCTAAGTCCAAAGTCAACTGAAAAGATTCAAAAACCATCCAAATTGCAAATAAAGCCAGAAAGATTTTGAAAAGAAAAAGTTGCCAAAACCAGGGTGTCACAAACCTACCCCCCTTAGAATGAATCTCGTCCTCGAGATTCGGTTGCTCAGGGAACAAGTGTGGGTATACTGATCTCAGAAAATCCTCTCTTTCCCAAGTAGCTTCTTCCTCAGTGTGATGATCCCACAATACTTTGTAAACTTTGATTACCTTACTCCTGGTAGTTCTTTCCATCTCATCCAATATTCTGACAGGTTTTTCCTCATAGGTCAAATCCTTAGTCAGCTCTAGCTCACTCATATCTGCCTACTTGATCGGTGGTGCAATGCGCTTTCTCAGTTGTGAAATGTGAAAGACATCGTGAACGTCAGACAACTCTGGTGGTAACTCCAACTGATATGCCACTCTGCCTCTTCTAGCCATTACTGGAAAGGGATCGATATATCTCGGTGCAAGCTTTCCTCATGTGTGAAACCTCTTTATTCCTTTCATGGGGGTAACTCGGAGATAAGCATATTCTCCGGGCTCAAAAGTTACTTCTCTATGTTTAGTGTCATAATAACTCTTTTGACGGGACTTGGCTGCTTGAAGACGTTCCTGAATATCCTTCACTTGTTTCTTAGACTCGAGCATCAAATCCGTGCCGAAGATACAGCTGTCTTCTGTCTGAGACCAATTTAAAGGAGTGCGACACTTTCGTCCATACAGAGCTTCAAATGGTGACATCTTGAGACTGGACTGATAACTGTTATTGTAAGAGAATTCTGCATAGGGTAGACTATCCTCCCATTTGAGTCCATAGGTAAGAGCACAAGACCGAAGCATATCTTCCAATATCTGGTTCACACGTTCGGTCTGTCCATCTGTCTGTGGATGATATGCCGTACTATGCTTTAGCATGGTTCCCAGGGCTTGGTGCAATCGTAGCCAGAATGCTGAAGTGAACAAGGAGCCTCTATCCGATGTGATAGACTTGGGTACTCCGTGAAGGCTGACTATCCGGGACATGTAGAGCTGTGCAAGCTGATTAGCTTTGAAAGTGGTCTTTACTGGAATAAAGTGAGCCACTTTCGTAAGTATATCCACGATGACCCAGATAGCATCATGGCTTGTTTGACTTGGGTAGTCCAACAATGAAGTCCATGCATATGTCATCCCATTTCCACTGGGGAACTGGTAAAGGTTGCAGTAGTCCAGCGGGTTTCTGGTGTTCAGCCTTGACTCTGTTGCAGATGTCACAACAGGCGACATAATATGCAATGTCTCTTCGCATTCTTGGCCACCAAAAGGTTTCTCGCAAGTCCTGGTACATTTTTGTTCCTCCGGGATGGATAGAGTAGTCGGATTTATGTGCCTCTCTAAGTATTTGCTGTCTCAAATTTTCTTGATCAGGCATGCATATTCGGTCTTCAAACCATAAGGTGTCTTGATTATTAATATGGAAGGACTTAGCCTTTCCTTGTGGAATATGCTCCTTGATCTCTTGTATACCTTTATCTAATTTCTGAGCTACCTTAATTTCTTCCATAATTTTTGGAATGATTTCCATGGTATCCGGGCTAATTGGGCCGCAAAGCACCATATTCAGCTTAGCAAATTCTTCTTGTAGCCTGGGATGGATACCCTCCATTATTGCATTTATGGTGCCTTGTTTTCTACTGAGAGCATCGGCGACCACATTGGCTTTTCCTGGATGATAATTAATCCCAATGTCATAGTGCTTGACCAGCTCAAGCCATCTTCTCTGTCTGAGATTAAGATCAGGTTGGGTGAAAATATACTTGAGACTCTTATGGTCTGTGTATATTTCACATCGCTGTCCAATGAGATAATGCCTCCAAATCTTTAATGCATGAACCACGGCTGCCAATTCCAAATCATGAGTGGGATAATTCTCTTCATGGGGTCGTAGATGTCTGGACGTGTATGCTACAACCTTTCCCTCTTGCATTAGAACGCAGCTGATTCCACGCCTGGAAGCATCGCAGTATATATCAAAGCTCTTGTGGATGTCTGGAAGAACTAAGACAGGGGCTGTAGTTAGCCTCGTCTTTAATTCCATGAAACTGCTATCGCATTCTTCCGTCCAGGCAAATTTGTGGTTCTTTTTCAACAGTTCTGTTAATGGCTTGGCTATTTTTGAGAAGCCTTCAATGAAGCGACGGTAGTAGCCTGCCAATCCCAGGAAACTGCGGACTTCTGTTACCGTGGCTGGTGTCTTCCAGTTTAATATCGCGGTCACTTTGCTGGGGTCGACGGCCACACCTTGTTCTGACAGAACATGTCCCAGAAACCCCACCTCTCTTAGCAAAAATTCACATTTACTGAATTTGGCATACAAGCGATGGGTCCTTAGTCTTTCTAGGACAGTACGGAGGTGTTGCGTGTGCTCTTCTTCATCTTTGGAGTAGATAAGAATATCATCGATGAATACTACCACGAATTTGTCCAAGAAGTCCATGAAAACCTTGTTCATCATGCTCATGAAGTAGGCTGGAGCATTTGTTAGCCCAAATGACATGACTGTAAATTCATACAGACCATATCGGGTGGTGAAAGCTGTCTTGGGGATATCCTGTTTTCTGATTTTTAACTGATGATACCCCGTTCGAAGGTCAATCTTGGAAAATACCCGGGCCCCGTTCAACTGGTCAAACAAATCATCAATGCAGGGAAGCGGATATTTATTTTTGATGGTGACCTCATTCAACTGGCGGTAGTCCACGCACATACGTAAGCTACCATCCTTCTTTTTAACAAACAGCACAGGTGATCCCCATGGCGAAGTGCTTGGACGAATATACCCTTTTTGTAGTAGTTCATCCAACTGTTTCTTTAGTTCCACCAGCTCTGGGGAAGGCCTGTGGTAGTACTTCTTATAGATTGGAGCGGTTCCGGGAACAACATCAATAGCGAACTCTAGTTCTCGATCAGGTGGCCTTCCTGGTATTTCTTCCGGAAATACGTCCGGGAATTCACTGACTACTGGAATCAGATTTATGTCTGTAGCTGTGGTTTTGAATGCCATTCCCTTCTTTGACATCATTTTGCTAGCAGTGAATTGCACTATTTGGCCTACCGGGTTGACCAGTGTCACCGTCCTGGTGGCACAGTTGATACACACCTGATGTGGTACCAACCAATCCATTCCTAATATTATATCCAGTCCAGGGGATTCAATGGCCACAAGAGTAGCTGGAAACTTAACGCCATGTATCAAAATTTCCAGATCCTTGTATATCACATTTGTTCTGAGCATGGAGCCAGGGGATTGCACCACCTTGATTTTGTCCAAAAGAGAAGGAGAAAATTTGTGCAAGGTGGCAAAACTCCATGAAATAAACAAATGAGAAGCCCCAGAATCAAATACAATTATTGCAGGTATGTCGTTAACAGAAAACATACCAAGGACCACGTCTGGTGCTTCGCGGGCTTCCTCAGCGGAGATATGATGGACTTGGCCGCGATAGAAATTCGGATTGGGGCGGCATCCAACATTGTTGACTTGTGGCTTGTAATCAGATGATGGCTTCCCATTTCTTGCGGGGCACTGCCTTGGAGTAATGCCCGCTCTGGCCACAATTAAAGCATGTGTTGTTACGGCGGCAGTCCTCCAGCACTGGCTGTTTACCAAAGGTCTTGTCCTGGCCAATGGGCTTATTGTTGTTGTTGCCATTATTCCAGGCAGGCTTGTTCTCAGATGAGCCTGGCTGCCAGATGCGTGGCTTCTGTGCAAACTGCTCATGGTTGCCCTTCTTAGGTTCAAACTTCCGCTTGCGATCATCATATCCTGACTTATGCTCCCGTTCAGCTATGAAAGCCTTGTTCACCAAAGTCTGGAAGTCTGGAAAGTCTAGCATACAAAGCTGACAGCGGAGGGTATGATTGAGTCCTCCTAGGAATCGATCAATCTTTCTTTCTTCTGTGGACACGTCATGGGTAGAGTACCGTGCCAGATTATTAAACTTGTTGAGATACTCTCCCACTGACATGTTACCTTGAGTAAGAGCTAGAAATTCCCTCTGCTTCACTTTCATTATGCCGGTAGGAATATGATACTTGCGGAATACCTCTTTGAATTTTTCCCAAGAAATATCTTCCCCAGGGGACCACATTATTTTTGTATTGTCCCACCATATAGCTGCCGGTCCTTCCAGGTAGTGAGTAACAAAAGGAACCTTATCTGACTCATCACAGCGGGCTATGTCCAATTTCTTTTCCATGGTCCTCAGCCAGTCCTCAGCTTCCATAGGATCCACAGCTTGACCAAAACTGGGCGGCTTGGTTCGCTGAAAATCAGACAATTTAGAGTGTGTCCCATTGTTATTATTCTGACCCACCAAAGTCTGCATACTTTTCAGAAATTCCATAAGATCTTGATTTATTTTCTCTTCAAACATTCTCATGATCTGATCAGTGGTTGGTGACTGTGGTGGCGGAGAGGGAAAATCTTCTGGTGACTGTCCTGCTTGTCTGGCGGATCGACGAACGGAAGTTCCATCGCCGCCTTGATTACTACACCTCTTCATCCTAAATTTGTTCCCATTGCAAAATACCGAATCGATGAGCAACATCCATAAGGGAAAGCATGATGGTATGACACCAGAAAAAGAAGCCAAATAAAAAGAGAAGATAAAGAGAACAACATAATTATACAAGGCAACCCAACATCATACATGACAGGCTAGTAGGGGAATTATCATGACTGGACTGCTCATACGGCAGTTGACATATGCAGAGATGCTATGATGCATGCACTGAAACTCAAGCCTCCACTCTAGTAGCGCAGGTGGCACGGACACTGGCAAACTGAAGACTCCTCGTCGTCTGATCCTGTCTCCGAATCTGAGCTGATGATAAGAATCTCGGTCTCCGGATCAAAGGTAACATGGCGACGCTGACGGGAAGGTTCTCCCTCTAAAGGAGAAGAAGCACGATGCCGTAGCATCGGAGCAGCTGGAGTAGCTAGGAGTGAGGCCCATTCTATTGGGGTCTCATGTCGGTTACCAGACGAAAAGCCTGGCGGTCCGAACGAGCTAGAAGGAGTCTCAGAAGGTGGAACGGGTGGAGTATACACGGGTGAAAATGGAGGTGGAAGAGGAGACTGTGTTGTCGCAACAGCTGCAAGTGCCTCGCGGGCATGAGTCAGCTCCTCAGCTAGTTAAGTGATCATACGGTAACTGGCATTCAGATAATGAGATAAAACACCAGTAGCACGATCACTCGCCGGGTCAACAGGTGCGAAAAGGACTCGCCCTGTCGCAGGCGACAGGGTGGGGTAGTGAAAGAAACCTGGATGAGTCTGCATCTCGAACTCGTGGAAGCGCAAGTCGGTGAGAGCCTCCATCGCAGCAAACTAGATCGCCAGCTCCGGAGTAGAAGCAGTTCCGCCCTTGGAGGAGCGAGAGTAGCTGCCAATGTCCGAACTCGCAGTAAGAAAGGCCTCCGCGTGATACTCGTACACTGAACCAGCAAGCTTCTCTCGGAACACCTGGTACACTGGGTCTTCGCCGTTGGGATACAGCTGAAGCCAGACACTACGAAGCAATACTGGAAAAAGTGAACGGTGCCGGCTCATGATTGTAGTGGTACGGAACTAGTGCCATCTACACTCACAAGTCCAACGGTTAGCACAATAAAAACTATATGCCTTCCATGCAGCAACCAGATGCAACAAGGAAAGCACATACCAAGACTCTAAACTAATCGTGGTTCTAGCGCAGGGTTAACTAGGGTGTCCTACAGTTAGCGCGGCTTTGATACCAAGCGTTGTGGCACCCCAGCTCAAAGGACCGGTTTACCCAGTGTTTCCAACCCAGAGATCCTGTCTTCTGGAAACACACAAAAACTTGGAATAGAACTAAACTGATTTTTATTGATATATCTCGAGTACAAGCTCATAATTTACATCGATAGCGAGGCCAGAAGCATATCATGTGCTATGACAATATCTACATTATTTATGAAACATAGCAGGGCCTCGATACTACTAGGTGATTCTACGGCGTAGCGGAACATAGCGCGGAAAACTCCATCCCAAAGGGACACTACTGGGGACACGACCTAGTTAGCGTAGCACGAACCATCGGGACCTCCGTCCTCGGCTTCTCCTGCATCTGTCATGATACGCCAGGTGAGTACTTGGAATGTACTCGCAAGCTCACAACACCCATAACAATGCAACAAACAACAGCATGGCAATGATCATATTAAGTGCTTAGGTGGCTTACTTACCATTACTGAATACCAACTTACTCTCTTCCGGGTTGTCCCACAACCCTCAGAATACTCGTGATCCACTGATTACTTCCAAACATAAGAAAAGTTCTTCCATCATTATTATCATTATTGCGGTTGACCACTCAGTGTGACCTAGTGCGGACTGTCCAATACTGTGGACGCGGCTATTCGAATAGATTCTTACACTCTGCAGAGGTTGCGCAGTTTACCCACACCATGAAGCTCCTGGTCCCGTACCTCGGTACACTTCCTTTTTCGGGTGGACCGGTGCTGCTCCAACGAAACCTGCCTGACCCGTGACTCCTCCATCGTACCACCGACAATCATACCCTCCAAGGGTCATGTACTAGGTGGCCGCTGTGTCACCCCGTGACACCTGCCACTGTCGTGGCCAACTAAACTGTCCCAAATGGGGACGCCGGCAAAACTCAACTGGGCTCACAGGATTATCGTCGTCTACCTGATCAGGGCAGCACGCACGCATAACCCTCCCTCTTTTGGTGGTACTGACAAAAGAGCACGCAGTCAGACCAAGTCAAGGCCGTCCCATACCGGCAGATGTGGCTGCACGGATAAGTTCGGGTCGGTGGCACTTGATCAACCAAATAGGTTTAGTTTTGACAAAAACTTAACAAGCATGGTTATTTATCATGACTAACTTAACATGGCAGTAGCTATGCATCAAGTAATCTACTATGAATTATCACATATTAAAATAATGCAAATAATTCAATTAAATAACCAACACGATTGAAATGCTCCATGCAATGGATGATGTGGCTTGCTTTGCTCTGTTGGGTTGTCCACAAACTCCTGGGCTTCAAAACCAAAAGGATTTTCCTCTGAAGATATTTTAAAAAGGCAAAGGAAAATGTCACATAACACATTTCTGTGCACCAGAAATTCTGTGAGCATGAGAAAAATAGCAAAATTTACCAGAAAATAGAGGGGCTCAAGACAAACCTAAAGCAAAAAGAATCAATTGATTTGCACTTCTGGATAAAAAGTTATGAGGGGTCAAAGTTACTGGTCAAATCTGAATTAAAAACAGTAAATAGAAAAATCAGCAGAGGGCCACGTCGATGGCGTAAAGTGGAGGGGCGCCTCCACTTTCCGCTTCGGCGTGCAAGGCGAGCCACTGATGTGCGGGCCCCTCTGACAGATTTAAAAGGGGAGAGAGAGAGAACAGAGCACCGTGGAGCTCCGGCAATGGTCGCCGGCGATGCAGACGGCGGCGAGGTCTAGCGACTACGGGGATGGAACGAGCTCACGGAGACGAACACGTACGTACCCGTGGATTGGCAGGAGATGGCTGGACGACGTCATCCCCTTCCTCTCCGGCGGCGGTGGTTTTCGGGTGTTGCCGGAGATGGCGATTCTGGCAAGGTTCCGACCAGGGAAGAGCTCGGGCGGGGTCAGGAGAGTGTGTGGAGCTCGCGCGTGGAGTCAGTGGAGACTGGGGTGGAGTGGAACAGTTGGGTGGCAGACCTCGGGTGGCGGCGGAACGCCGGCGAGATGCGAGGCCAGAGAGCCTCTCGGTCTTGGCCCGTTGCTTGGGAGTTCGATTGGGAGCGGGTGGAGTGTGGTGAGGAGCTAGGAGGGCTGGGCTCGGCCTTTTATAGGCGGAGGCGAGGCTTCTGGAGCGGGCGGAGCTCGGGCCACATCGCCAGCGCAAGGACGCCACGCTGGCTGGCTTGGCGCGGGCGACGGGATAGGAGAGGGCAGGAGGAGTAAATGTGGCAGTGGCGGCTTGCGGAGGAAGACGACGGCCAGCAGGGCCACAGTGCCCGCACGGGTGCCACAGTGGCCGTGTGCGGTGGCGGCCGCCGGGAGCGATTCCGGCGAGGAGAGGGTTCGGGAGTAAGTTACGTGGACGGCAGCGGCGACGTCGGCACTACCAGACACAGTACGGCAACGCGGGACAGCCGGAGTCATCCCATCAGACGCGGGCGAGGTGCAGAGCGCGCGCACTGGCATGCCAGTGCCGTGCTCACCATGATGGCTGGCACCTGGAAGCCACGCAGGTCTGGCGCACCGTGTCCAGCACGTTCTCCCTTGATCACTTAGTCCCCCTGTGCCTCTTGTTTGGCTAGATACATGCTGGTTCGAAGTGTAGCTTCAGCTACAGTTTCTGACAAATACTTTGGGAGAGTTCTAGAGGATAGATGAGCTGGAGATGAAGCCAGTAGAGATGTCTGGAGAAACTACTTTCAAAGGACTACAAACTAGCCAAATTTGAGATATTTTCATCAAGATTTGAATGTGGTTCATGTACAACTGCTGTTACTGGTCCAGAAGCAAGATGAGCTTATAGCACTCATATGGTTGATCTGCTGGAGCTGGAATTTGGTGTGTGAGGGTTATTTGGTGGATAGAAGATGTCATAAAAATTCCAGCTCAAAAGGATACCTCTAGCTGGTACTTCCTTCACAGAGGTTCAATTTGAGCAGAAACTTGGCAGAATATTGCTGCTAAAAATTTGTACTGGGCAAGATGATATTTTTGGATATTGTGGCAAGATAGGTTCCCTAGTATCTCAGGGAATTATCTGAGAGTTTTTTGAGTTGGGAAAATATGAGTTGCTTCACAAAGGGCCAGTACTGTCCAGAAGATAAATGGAGTTTTCTGGACAAATTTTTATACTGGACCATGAAATGTTTTTAAAGATTGTGGGAGTAGATAATGACAAGAAGGTGTGGTATTAATTTGGGATTTCTCTGATCATCAGAACTATAGGTTGCTTCATAACCCATAGTGATGACAGATTTTCCCAAAGGAAGAAAATGAATTATTGGGAAAGATTGAGAATTGAAATTTGATCCAGTAGGTGTGTGGCAAGCTTTTGGCAAGATGATGAGGGCTTTGGATCACTTAAAGAAAGATTCAAAAGTTTCCTAAGTCCAAATCAACTGAAAAGATTCAAAAACCATCCAAACTGCAAATAAAGCTAGAAAGATTTTGAAAAGAAAAAGTTGCCAAAACGAGGGTGTCACAGGTCGTGGCAGAGAAAAGAACATCACTGCTGAAATGTATGATCTGGATAGTTACAGAACTCCACCAGGGATTGAATTAACGACAGATCGCAACAACAGGCTTCAAAGAATTCGCCGCGACTGGGCAGGCAAATGGTTCCGATACGAAAATGTTCGCAAGAAGTACCAGATTCTGTTTGCTTTCACACCACCGTGGAATGACTGCATTGCTAAAAATTGCATTGTCCCCGATGATGAGAAAGTCAGACCACCACAGCCTCCAAATGCTCACCCCGACTCCCTCAAAACCATCGCTGATTTTCCCGAGGAAGTGGCTAAGAGGGCGAAGGCCAAAGCCAAGCATGATGCTAAGGAAGCGAAGAAAAACCAAGTTGGAGCGAAAAATGCCGCGCTGACCCAGCAAGACGTACAGAAGAAGAAGGATCGTGCATCTGCTTCCAAGGGAAGCAAGTCTAGGAAATCAGTTTCCCCTCGTGCACCTCGAATGAAAACCGTCGCCAAGAGAATCAAGAAGGCAGTTTCTGGCTCGTCTGATGAGTCATCCAGTGAAGAGATCCCTCATGAAATTCCAGAGTATGATCAACTTGCCATTCTCAATGAAGCCATCCAAGAGCCCCTCTCCAGTGAAAGTTTTACCCTCTCCAAGGAGATCACCAAGGCATGCACCCATTCCCTTCACTGACAAACCTTCAGGTTCTGCAGCCCTGAGAACTTTGACAAACACTACGGCAAAGAGAAAGCTGTAGTCAAAAGAAAAAGTTGATGTATCTGCCAAGAAGGCCAGGCCCACTGTTCCTGCTTCCACAGAGGAACAGAAGTATGATTTCAAATTCATGATCGATGTGATTTACAGTACTGCATATGATGCAAAATCTGATGATGTGAGCGGTCTGGGACTGCCTGATGATGTTACCGAAATGGTGACGAAGCATTTCATCGAGCTGAGAAAAATCTCCAAGAAGCTGTATAAAGCAGTCAAAGACAAGCAAGCTGTCGAGAAAATGAGGAGTGAGGCCAAAACTGAATCCGAAAGGAAAAAGCTGAACAAAGAAATTGTTGAACTCACCAAGGCCCTCAGTGTCTTGCGCAATGAGAAAATTGATTGGCACTAGCGCTTGCACATGGAGGTATATCAGTTGTGTGACAGAAGGAACGAGTTGATTGATCGCAAGGCAGATCTTGCTCGAAGAAGAACTCAAGAAGAAAGACGTCAGAAGGCTAGGGCGAGAGTTAGCAAACCAAAAGAAAACAAAGACCGCCGCCTTCAGAATGTCGCTGCTGATACTATTCCTTTGGACTCCAGTGCACCCTTGCAGCAGGTTCCACCATTTCCACCTCGCGAAGATGAACCTATGCAGCAAGCTGGCACTGTGGAGGTTGTTATCCCAGCTCCGGTAGTCCAAGAACAACCTGATGTTGTTGATATTTTCCTTGGAAAGGCTGATGAAGAAAATGCTTCACTTAAGCAGTGAGCCCCAGTAGATGAGACTGATGAAGAAATTGAAGTTGAGAAGGCAGATTCATTGCCACCGAGAACATCGCAACCAGAGCCCTCCGAACCAAATAAGGAGGAGAATGACAAGATTGAGGGGGAGCTAAATGCTTCCCAAGAGAAAACAACCCCGGTCACATCATCTGGTACCCCTACTCAGATGGATGTTGATTCTGCTCCTCTTACCAGTGTACCAAAGACGGTAGAGGAAGAAAAAAAATCTGATGAGCCGATGGCTTGAGAAGTAATTGTACCACCAGTTGTGACTCAAGCGTCTGAGAAAGAGGTTGTTGTGCCTCCAGCCGAAGAAAGTGCAAAGAAAGAAAAGGCCCTTGTGCCCGAAAGCCAGAAAGCTACTGAAGGAGTTCCAGCGAGCAAAAACGGTAGTCAGTCAAGTTCTTCGAAGCAATCTGCACAAGAAAAATCAAGGATGCCACGTGCTCCTCTCAAGCCTATTGAGGAAGGAGTGCCTGGACCTGATGACATTCGGACCCGATTTATGGCCGATGAAGAACCACTGAGAAACCCATTGGAAACCTATCCTTTGTTTCCTGTCGATGATGGCCAGAATGGTCCAGCTTTCAACGTGCAGTTTCATCATTCAAAACTTGCATTCTTTCGGACCAGCCCATATGATGGAGAAAGAACTACCTAGTCACCAAGATTCTGGACGAAGGAACAGGCCGTGTACTATGCTCACATTCTGTACGGCAAGAATCGCATCTTCAGGCACAAGATTCTGGATTTCGCCGAGCTCAAAAGTTTACCTTGCTTCCATCACACCATCGAGCAGATTGAACAAGTCTTCCTGAAGAATTTCCTTCGTTTCAATCATGGCTGGAATCATGAAGTAATCCTTCAGTTCTATGCCACTCTTTATATCTCAGGGGACCTTGCTAATAGCAGTACTTGGATCCTCGAATGGATGACCGAAGAAGAAAATATCAAATGTTCGGTTGACCAGTTCTTAGCTCTGTTGAATATTCCTCTGTGTGAATTTGATGCCACTCAGGAACACAGACTGCACTACTGGGATGTTTCCAAAGCCGAACTTCATATGCTGGTGGATCCCAAATTTGTTGGTTATGAATGTACATAGGAAAATCCTAAGAATCTGGCCTATGAGAACAAAGTGTTGTTCTATATCCTCTGCAACTCCCTCACGCCAACAAACAGGCCAGAAAACATTCATGGCATCATGGCAAATGCTCTTCAAGCAACATCTCATGGTATTCAGTTTGACATTCTGGATCTTTTCATTCGCAACTTGGCCTATGCAGCTGATACCCCTCAGGCTTTGAACCCATATGCACCTTGGGTCATGTTTGCTATTGAGCAACTTACTGAGAAAAAGTTTTTCTGCCCACATGTCCCGAAAGTTTTCATTCCACCAATCCGGGACACTCTCCGGATCATGAAGGACATCGGCAAAGGGAAGACACCTATTGATGCTACTGCCTCTGCCTCTGCTAAAGCTCCGAAGGTCAAGATGTCAACAGTCGAAATCCCTCGTGAAGAAAATCCCTCACTGTATGAGATTTGTCTTCGCACTCAGCAAGCCCTGGAAAGTCACATCAAGCTCGACCGCAAAGAGAAGTTGGAAATGATGGCTGAGATCAATCTGCTTCACAATTATGCTCGCCAAGCTCTTCTATATGAGAAAGAACAAAAGAAGCGCTCCTGGACCATTCTGCGCAAGCATTATTCTCGCACACAACTATCTACCAAGGGTATAGAGAAAGATTATGATCATCCGGAGCTGTTTGAAGTTCCTCGCATCCGAAGGCAAACCCCAGTGCTTCCTCAGCGTTCTGCCTCCACCGACCTGCTGTTTGTTGAACCCGATGATGAACTTGAAGACACAGCAGGCACATTGATATTCAAGCCAGATGCACCTCGCGCTGCTACTCCCGAAGCTGCTCTCGATGCCCATGCTGCAACTCCAACTCCTGCTTCGGCCTCAACCATCGCTCGCTCTGCTTCGCCAAACAGTTCGAATTCTGGGGATTCTTCGGACGAGTAGTTCCTCGCATGCATTCCCTTTCCTTTTTGACACTTGTTGACAAAAGGGGGAGAAGAACATCGAGAGATAGATAAGCTGGATATTTGCAGGGTGTTTCCATTCGCCATTTGCTTTTCAGTCGAACAATATGGTTTCCGTCGTTGAACTGTTTGCTTTTGTTCGTGGAACTTAATCTCACCACCTATGGTGATGGAATACTGCGTCATCATGTACTGTTAATAACTCCCCCCTGCAATGATATTTGCTTCCAGTTATCCGTTTGCAGGTGCTATTGAATGCTTACTTCCTTGCGATAATTATCCTCAATACTTATCTATCGTGCAGGGTAAAGTGAAAGCATTTCAAGGAGGATTGGAAATCATGCTTCTCTAAAAGAGATATCTCACTCCTTGAAACTATATGTATCTTCCACTTAGATATGCTACTATGATGATCTTTCGATATCTAACGATGCAGGAGAAGAAAGGTTGCTTCAGAGCAAATTTACTCATGATTCAAAAGAGAATTCTTTCTATCTGTCTCATAAGATCGTATCATCCTTATTGCAGGAAAAACCTCGTCTGAAGCATATCTACTCCGAGCAAAATACTTGTGATTCCCTTGCTCTGATTTTCTTCGAATATCTAACTTGTAGGGAACCTATATATCGTGTGGATTCAAACTGTGTTCTGAGAAAATCTTCATGGCTTATTTATTGCCACAACTCATTTCAAAATATCCTCACTTTCTAACAAATCTATTTCAAAGGTTGTGTGTGGCAGGAAATACCTCAGACACCGTCGAGTGCATTGGATAAGACTACGAATGCGATCATCTGTCAATGTCACTCATACAAAGATTCACCTCACTACCTTCCGTGTTATCTCCTATGCATACTCTTAAGTCAGAATGATGCATACCTTTAGGGGGAGCATGTTTTATCTTCGTAATTATCTCTCGTCTTTCATTATAATTTGCATTCCATTCTATAATCTATCTTTTGATGTGTTCTATTTTGTCAACAATCGTCCAAAAAGGGGGAGATTGTTGGTGCAATATTTGCCCTCCTATGTTTTGGAGATTGTTGACAGAAACAGGCATGGACTGATTTGTTTGCTAGTGCACACAGAGAGAAATAGTCCATGCAGTTCCGAAGAGAATGCTGTCTCCGGTGTCAAGTTCGAGGAACTTCACCGAAGAATATCTGTGCAGCAGAGAAGAATGAGCTACATCCATTGGAGTCATGTAGACGAGAAGATTGATGTGAAGGAGTTAACCCCTCGAAATTTATTGCTGACGCAAAGCAATTTTTATTCGGTGTGTCCGAAGAAGAATGACTGCAGTCGAGAAGGTTGAAGACGAAGCGAAGACGTAGCATTTGTTTCGTTGTTCTTCTTTGTCTTATTTGAGTCAGAGGACCTCCGTACTATTAAGAGGGGTATAGGTTCTCGAAGCTTAGATCCGCTGTGATGCTTAGCCCAAACCTATGCAAGACTGAGAGAAATCTCTTTATGCTTCGAATGATTACCTGCCAGGAGAAGACATTGTTCTTCGGTGCTGCGGGAGATATCTTTTGAACTGAGGAGTTAGCATTACTTGCTCCGCAAGGAATGTTACCGTTGTGCTCAATATCCGACCGTTGGACTCGTGTCGTTCGGCCATTGGCTGCCCCACATGTCCAATTTGGTCTTTTCCCTTCAGGGAAGGCTACGGCTATAAATAGCCACCCCACTCCAACGTTGCCCGTTGGCTACTCCGCTTAAGATTTCTGAGAAGATTGATTGAGCATCCCCTCTCCGAGTGATTTGAGTTTAAGATCCACCGAGAGAAATCCAAGAACCAAAACTTAGACAGTGGTTGAGCATCACAGTAGTTCTGAGTTACAGTTCTGGTACCTATTACTCTTGAGAGCTGCGCACTCTCTAGACGGATAGGTGTCGGCTCGAGTGTCGAAGAGTAATTGTCTTCACCGAGCAAGATCTTCAGCAACCAAGAGTCATTGTGGTTTGCGAAGAAGTCTATCGAAGGCTTGGAGATCGCCGACAAGTATCTACCGCGAGTGAAATCAACTGGAGTCTGATCAGCTCCGAGTTGAAGGAGAATAGGGCGAAGAGAGTTTATCTTCTGTGTTAAATCACAACCCCTCCAACCAGACGTAATCCTTTGGCAGAAGGGCGAACTGGTCTACCAAATTCATCTGTCGCCATCGAGCACCACTGGTTCACTCTACTTTACTGCATCATCTTCAGCAGTTTACTTTCGTGCTCTATGTCGATAGTATTGATCTGATCTGTCATAGTTCGTTGCTTTTCATTCGCATCCTCATCATTCATTTCTGTCATTTGTGTCTAATGAATATCTCATTGCACTTGTGCATGTTAGCGTGATTTCATTCAGTGACGTATCCATTCACCTCATCACTACTTACCTTGCATTTCCCTCGCAGTTCATACCTTGTTTTCCCTCATGCTACTGCATCTGTTCGTATATTGCATTACCATCATAATTGTCAAACCTGTGATATTCTTCGCTCGAACTATTATTGCTTCCTACATCGATAGATATGTTCCTCTATAGCGTGCTTGATTAAGTACCTTGCTACCGAACCTTATTTCCACTGCTGTGTTTGGGATCAGTTCAGAACATTCGCAAGAATTTTTGATAATCTCCCATTCACCCCCCTCTGGTCGATATACTCTCGGTCCTAACTGGTGCAGCTTGTACTCTTGGCTACCTCGGTGGTGGAGGAGGCAGACGAGGCACGGCATAATAGGGCCTTGGCACAGGGGCAGTTGGATGGTACATGCTGTGGGGAATCCAGATTCAACGCTTTTGTGCTGAGCTCGAAGATGAGCCAACGTCATGGTGGTGCTTCTGTGACTCCTTGTGCTCCATCTGAGCGGTCTCAACCTGGATAGCCTTGTTCACCAGGGTGGCGAAGTCGGTGAAGTCATGAACAACAAGTGCAAGCTTAAGGTCTTGGTGAAGTCCATCACGAAACTTTTCCTGTCTGCTGGCATCAGTGGCAATGTCTTCTTCAGCATAGCGGGATAGGTCAAGGAATTCCTGCTGATAAGCTTCGATAGTCTTATTGCCCTGAGTGAGGTTGCGAAACTCTCTTTTCTTCCGGTCCATGATTCCCTGAGGAATGTAACGGGCACAGAAAGCAGTTTAAAACTCGATCCAGGTAACGACTGTCCCAACAGGTAGTGAACGCCTGTGGGTGTCCCACCATTGAGCAGCGGGACCCTTCAAGAAGTAGAACGCGAAGGTAACAAGGTTGGCAGGGGCGACATTGGCAGATTCCATCTCGAAGGTGATGTCGCGAAGCCAGTCATCAGCATCCAGTGGCTGTTCCGAGTGACAGAAAACAGTAATGTTGAGACGCACAAACTCCTGCAGAGTTATTGGATCAGGTTGCTGATTCTGAGCATTCTGGTTCTGGTTTGGAAACTGAGCCATGATTCCAACCGTGAATTGGCGGTTCAGCTCGAATTGATGCATCATAGCTGCCATATAGTCTGGCGGGGGTGGATCGTTGGCACCACGGCCACGACCACGACCTGCGGGTCTAACCATCCTGCTAAAATTCAATAGGGGTAGTTTAGCAATGAGTAATTCCAGGTGTAAGGAATCATTCATGAAGTAATACGCACAACAAAAGGAAGTGCAGTAGATACATCACCATAGTCCAACACGACATACAGATCCATACATAAGTTCGGTTACAGGCCAGCGTTACAACAACGGAAAAGAAGGCTAGACACACTAGGTGGCACGCAGGCACGCGGTAGGGAATACAACAACGGGACATAGCAAAGGCTACATCAACGTCGGGGAAAACCACTGAAACCAGGTAACTGCAGGTGCTGACGATGAGTGCTCACGGCAGAAAGGTCCTGCGCTCCGTGATTACTCTGATGCAGAACCCGATCTCGAACTGGGAGGAGAGGTCCACGTGCAGGTGTGCGACCTCCAACAGCAGGCCAATCGATACCTGCAAGCATTTGAGTCTTGCGCGGGTAAAGGATGTACTCTGGATGTATCCCTACCTGGACAGCTGGTAGCAACTGTGTCATAGCCTCATAGAGACATGCGTGAGTGGCGTACAGCTCGACGACAAGAGCTCGGGCAGTGCGATCCAGAGCCTCAGTGTGCTATATCAAGACCTATGGGTCATATCGACGTGGCACATACGAAGCGCGGACAGTAGTGTAGTATCCAGTCTCATCTCCCACAGGGGCATACGGGATGTATCTGAACTCGGAGTCATCCAAGCGACTATGCTCTCCACGAAGATGTCCGACAGCAGAATGGGCAGCGTCATGGACTGCCAGATCAATCGTCACGACGATACTATGAAAAGTGTGCAACTCAATGACGGAGTCGTCCCGCTGATCAAAGATATGAACATTGGCATGGTACTGCTCCTGGTTGAACTCACGGAAATCCTCGTAAACCATGTACTCGGGGTACCAGCGGTAGCCCAATCTGGTCAGGAGGGCGGTCAGGATAGCTGGAAAACCAGGCGCATCATGAGCCCAAGTCTGAAGTACAAGCTGCATCGCAGGACGCGGCGAAAACAAACGATCCATCTGAAATAGAGGAAATTTCAAAGTTGTCAAATGACGGTGCATGAATCGTGTATTATGTCTTCAAAGAAGTAATTGCAGATAATCAAGCTCCGAGTGGACGTGATCACGAGAACCTAGAGTCAGAGTTAGTAAAATTTTAACCCGAATAGAAGAGAGATCAGAGTCCCAGAGTAAAGGTGCAGAAGAAAAGATCCTAATCCCATCCATTTGCGATGTGGGCCCGTAAGCCACACAACAATGTTAGTAAAATAGTTTTTCAAAGACTAGACTCAACTTCGACCAAGGAATCGGAAGGGGGCTTCCTACAGGCAGTCTGCTCTGATACCAGCTTGTGACGCCCCTGCTCGACCGTGCACTAATCATACATGCAAACGTGCACGATCGAGATCAGAACCTCACAGAAAGATATCACAACACAACTCTAAACACAGATTTAAACATAAATCTTCATATTACAAACCAGGGGTCACGAGGACCCGAATACATAAGTCATACAAACAAATATTATCTGGGTACAGACGTAGTTAGTCAAGTTTGCCTTAAGAAGGCTAGCACAAACAGCGACACTGATCGAAAAGGCAAAGACCTCCTGCCTAGGGCCTCCGAACTACTCTTGGTCGGTGGGCTCAACGTAGTAGTAGGTGCCTCCGGGGATCTCCTGGACTCCGTCGACTGATCGCAGCAACCGGGTAGGGGAAAAGAAGGAAGCAAAGCAACCGTGAGTACTAATCCAAAGTACTCGCAAGACTTACATCAGAACTATGCTAAGTATGCATCGGTATCAAAGGAATGGGGCTATATCTTTGGACTAAACTACAGAAATGCCGGAACAGAGGGGGAAAGGCCTAGCCTATCGAAGACTATCATCTTGAAGCAATCTTGCAGCATCATAAGAGAATAGAACACAGCAGCATATAATAATAAGTATATATAAGCAATGCCCTGAGATCCTTCCTCGACTACCCTGCGAGAAAGTGATCCCAAGAGCAGTAGTAACAGTTTAACATTGTAACGGTATCCATTCATAGTTGTAGTAGATCAGGATACAACTCCGAGCGTCCTGTTACAGTGGACACGGCTATTCGAATAGATTACTTCCCTGCAGGGGTGCACTACTGTTACCCAACACGCTCGATTACATCTGGCCGGACACACTTGCTGGGTAATACCCGGCCTCGGGTAATCGACACGCCGTGGACCAACCTAGACTCTCCAGAGAGGTCAACACACCGGTCTAAATCCTAAGTGCGAAGGGGTCTTGGGCCCATCGCCCTCTACACTCCTGCACGTTGCGAGACTGGCCCGGGCCCAAGCGCGACTGTGGAAACACCAACAGACGTAACCAGCTGACCCCAACAATCTGCCCGCATCTCTGAACTGTGACATCTGGATCGCTTTCGGAAGGAACGTACGACGTAGAGGGCCCCATTAAACCATTATCCCGCGTGGTGATAGTGCGTATAGGCCAGCGGCCAACTCAGATCAAATACCCAAATCCGTTAGGCGTGTTTTAGTAACTCGCAGAGACGAACAGGATTCCTATCGCTCTGACTTGGTAATCCACGGACTACGACCAAGGAACAGGCCCACCTCTCTCCTAGGTGGTCTCCACCTGCCCTGTCGTTCCGCCACATTATCACTCGCGAGTACGCTTGCGTTTAACCCGTCTTGTTTCATTATCTCATGGGCACTCTTGGAGCCGGCCCGACTTTAACAGTTTAAAAGTATTGCAGTATTATAACATTTCCGTGATCATCACCCAAAGTGATCACGGCCCGATAACAAGCCTGGCAAACGGACAAGGGTGAAGGGCCAGCTAATGAAACATAGCATACCTAACTAAGCATCATAGGATAGCAGGTAAGGTATCAATAGTAGGCAACGAAATCAGACTATGCATCAGAATAGGAGCTATCGGAATATCAACATAAGCAATTCTAATGCAAGCAATGGAGAGAAAGAGTAGGCGATATCTGGATGATCAAGGGGGTTTTGCTTGCCTGGAAGCTCTGCTGAAGGGGTCTGGTCGTCAACGACGTAGTCGTACTCAGCAGTGTCGTCGGCAGTCTCGGGGTCTATCGGAAGAGAAGGAGGGGGAAGAAACAATAAATACATGGCAAACAATGCAACACAAATGCATGACATGGCAATATGCAGTGCTAGGGGTGTTCTAATGCAGTGCTAGGTATTTTGGTCGGAGCGGGAAAATATCCGGGAGTGTTCTCCTAGCTCCGGGTGATTATCGGTCAGACGATCCGGAGGGGAAGGTTCCATGTTTGCAGTGTTGGAGATATATGACAGCTACATGGAGGGCGTATTCGGTTCGTCATATTTTCTGATCATTTTTCATATATAAATTATTTTCATCCGAGTTACGGTTTATTTTATACGATTTTTCAAAGTTTTATTGAATTTCTGGAATTGTTTTAATTATTAAATTCGAATTATCCAAAACAGTAACATGTGACGTCATCGGTCAACCCAGCCGGTCCAGGTCAAACCTGACCGCTGGGTCCCGCATGTCATACACAGAGGGCTAACTAGGGATTAAACTAAACTAACAGAGGTTAATTAGGGAGGGGCCCCACATGTCAGTGACTCAACAGTGTTAATCAGTGTTTTAAATTTAACAGAGATTAATTAGAAGGTGGGTCCTACTGTCGGTGTCTGGGTTAGTATTAGGTTATTTAATTAGTTTAATTGCTACAGTACGTGCCCCACATGTCATAGGGTTGTTAGAGCTAATTAACCCCCTAACACGGGGGACCCACCAGGCCACGTCACACCAGCGTTCAAACGCGGTGGCACGCCGGCGGCGTCCACAGGAACGGCGGAGGGCATCGGGATCGCGCCTCCGACGTCCATTCGGTGCGCGAAAGGGCGGAATCGAACGCGGGCAGAGCCGCACGTCGATCTGCGGTGGTGGAAGCAGCAGGGGAGGCCGGAAGTGGCCAGAGCAGCGATGGCGGACGGTGGCGCGTATGGGAGCTCGGCGGAACGGGCGTAGCGGCGCGCAAAACAACCAGCAGACAGCACATGCGGTACCTATACGAGCTAACAAAGCGGGTGGTCGCACGCACGTGACCAAAAGGTCATCGGAGCATCGCCGGAGACAAGCGCGGGCGCCGGAGCATTCAGTCGTGGTGGGATCGGGCGGCAGAGCTTGCAAACGAGCGCATGGAGTGAGGGGAAAGAGAGGGAGGCTCACAGGGGTCCTGTAGGTGAGCTAAGCGGGCGCGGGGGAGGCTCGGAGTGGCCGGAACGACGGTGGCGATCTGCGGTGGTCCGAGGTAGACGACGACGGCGATCTGGTGATGCAGGGCTCCCTGGCTCATGCTGGTAGTCGGAGAGGAAGTAGTCGAGGCCGGCGGATCGATCTAGCACGAAGACGAGGCGAGGCGGCGACGGTGGCTACGCGGGTGAGCTCGCAACGGCGACGGCCGCGTCGGCCATGGAGGGGGAGGAAGCAGTGGCGCGAGGAAGGAGGGGATAAGGACTGGGGGCTGTCCCAGGCGCCGTGGTGGAGCTCTTATCCACCCGCGAGCCGCTGTAGCGACGCGGAGGCGACCATGGCGCGGTTGCGACGGCGCTCTGCCTCGGTCGCCATCGACGCGTGGAGGAGGGAAGTGGGAGACGACGGGGAGATGGGCTGGGCCTAGCACTGTGGACTAGAGCCCACTCCACAGTGCCCTTTTTCCTTTTCTTTTCTTCTGCTTTTGTTTTTTTTCTCATTGAAAAATGTTTAGCCACCATTTCACTTTTGTAAAATATGAGACTTGGCTCAATAAATACCAAGCAATATCTGGCACTGTCAAAAAAAAGGTTTGGAGGCAAAATGATTTCGTTTGAATTTTTCATAAATGAAAAGGCATTTAAATATGCTGAGATTCTACTGTTTTATTGTCATAGTCCATATTTAGCTTGATGGTGATGTTGTTTTCCTGAAGAAACATTTGTTTTGGATTATTTGCTAAATGATGAACATTTTTCCAGCAACTTTTGTGCAATTTCAAATTTCACTGACATTTGAATTTGAATTCAGTGGTGGAATTTGAAATGAGATATGAAACCATAGTGATCAAGCATTGCATTTCCAAGTGCCTTAACATTAACATGGACATCACTGTAGCTCATTTCACAGGGGGTGTTACAACCTTCCACGTATTAATAAACCTTAGGTCACCCACTTGAGGGAAATTTGCTGCTGTCCTACAAAACTCTCCGCTTGGAGGCCCAACAAAGTCTACAAGAATAAAGTTGCATAGTAGACATCAAGCTATTTCTGGCACCGTTGCTGAGGAGGTGAGTGCTTGAAGGTATCTTCTTTAGATTATGCAATTAAATCCGTCGGTTTCTTATTTTTCACTAGTTTGGTTTATAAATGAAAACAACAACAAAAATGAAAGTGAAGTTGCATCAAATTTTTTATTTTTATGATTTTTCTTGAAAACATGGATTCCGACAATTGTTATGAAGTGTTAAAAGAATAATTTAACACAATGTTTGGTGTGAGTTCCTTGAATGATAAGAATGATAGCAATGTTGCTAGTATGAATTCTTTGAATATCCATGATGCTAATGATATGCAAAGCTATAAGCTTGGGGATGCTATGTTTGATGAAGATAATGTTTTTAGTCCCCCTACTTTTAATGATAAAATTTATTATGATGAGAACATGCCTCCTATTTATGATGATTATAATGATAAAAGTGGATTTGGAGAGGTCATGACTTTATAAAATTTTGATTCCACTATTTTGGAAGATGTTTCAATTGACTATGACAAAAAAGTTGCTATTTATGATGATTATTGTGATGACATATATGTTATAAAGAATAATGATAACTATGCAACTTGTCATCATGATTTTAATGCTCAAATTGATTATGTCAATCAAGTTTCATATGATACTTATTTCATTGAATTTTCTCCCACTACTATTGATGAGAATAATTTTGTTTATGTGGAGAGTAATAAAATTTCTATGCTTATGGATTATGAAAAGAATGCTTTATGTGACAGTTATATTATTGAATTTCTTCATGATTCTATTGAAAATTATTATGAGTGGGGAAGATATGCTTATATATATATATATATATATATATATATATATATATATATATATATATTATATACAGACGGTCTATTATCCTAATATTAGGAGAATAGTTATTCTGCTAACACTTCCGAACTGCACGCTCAACGCAAGTGCACGTCATTGTTGAAGCAAGAGCACTGCAGTACTTAGGCGAGTGAACTTCCCGTCGCAAAAAACTGCACGCAGTATTTTTCGGTACTGTTTTCGCTCCAGTTTTTAAACCGTTTGTCAGAACGAGGCGTGTAATATACCATTGGAAAGCTATGGATTAGGCGCAACTTCGCCATGTTAATTTTTTTCAGAGATTCGTCATGGTTTAAGAGCAGTTTTGAAAACAGTGCGGCGCCCGACGAGTGGCAGCGAGCGTTTTTTCACCTTTTTTTCTAAACCGCTCATCGGAATAAAGCAAATGATATGCCGTTGGAAAGATATCGTCGAGGCGCAACTTTTTCATATATATTACTTTCTCTAATTTGTTACGGTTTAAGAGCAGTTTCAAGTTTACTAAATCGCGGAATTCTGTTTTTTCAATTTTTTTTGCAATTTTCGGGACTGTTTTCACTCCAGTTTTTTAACCGTTTGTCGAAACAAGGCATGTGATACGCCGTTGGAAAGCTACGGACAAGGTGCAACTTTCATATGAAGAAATATTTTTGAGATTCCTTACGGTTTTAAATTAATTTTGAAAATGGTGCGGCGGACGACGAGTGGCAGCGGCCGTTTTTTCGCGAAATTTTTACAAACCGCTGGTCGGAATGATTCAAATGATACGCCGTTAGAAAGATATCGACGAGACGCAACTTTTTCATGTTGAACGCTCTCTCTAAGTCCTTACGGTTTAAGAGCAGTTTTAAAATTACCGAAATGCAGACACTGTTTTGCGTGACGGCAAAATCAACGTGTGTACTGCATCAGACAGAAGAATGCACTGCTTCAGATTGAAAACCGCACTGCATCGGACGGGCAAGCGAACTGCATGATTTCTTTTTGTCCTTTTCTCTAACTTTTTTATGAACGAGTGGACTGCAGCAAGTGAACCACATCAACGTTTGTGTCAAATTGTTTCCTTATTCAAACTTGTTCAACGAAACAAGAAAGTGAACAGTTTAAACATTTTTTAAATACATTTTTTTTCAAATGAAGTGTACTGCAGAGTCTTTCGGAGTGGACTTTTTTAAGATCGAAGTGCACTGCATTTTCCTTTTTATTTTTTCTCTTTAGAGTGTGATTTTCACATAGTGCAATAGTCTGCATTAGAGAACAGAGTGGACTAATGTGTGTCTTCGTTTGAGCAGACACCGAACTGCACACACGCACTGCAAAAGAAACTTTAACATGCAAAATGCAAAAGGAAATAAAAAGTGAACTACAGCTTAAAATAAGTGAACTTCTTACGATGTTTTTCTTATTTTCTTGTTTTTACAAAGTGAACCACAGAAGATGTTTACATTGAACCGCATCTGAGGGAACCAAATCAATGTGATATGCCATTGGATCTGAATGAACTACATGGTCACGCCTGGGAACCGCACGGCGTCACCAGCCGGACTGCATCCGCGCGCGCCACCTGGTCTTGCTCCCGTCGTCGGCGTCCAGCGCCCATGGGGTAGCCTCTGTGAACCCATTCAGGTGGAGGAGTAGTTGCTAGTGACAAATCCCGACGACGTTCGACTCACAGTATAGAAGTGTACTACGTGGGGAGTCGACGATGGTCGCACGCACCTGTTGTGTGCACTGCTTCGGCAAAATCCATGCCTACAAATGAACTGCACTACACAACAAAGTCAAGAGTACATCGCCCAACAGTTAACTGCAATGCTCAAGGCATAAGTTATTGAATGCAAAAAAGAAAGCACCAGAACATACAACCATTTTTAGTACCACACACATGCACTATACTGCAAATATGAATGGCCAAAGAAGAATTTGAACCTCCATGGGTTCCAGCCGTATTGCTGTGTCATGTTTCTGGGCAAAGTTCCTGCAGCTCCCCCGAGAAGTGGACTACCTCCTAGCAAAGCTGCACACGCAAGCTGCAGAATCGCTTCCTGCACTAACAAAACTACGGACTGGTGAACTGCAACGACGACGGAGACGACCTGCGTCGGGGAGCAACCTACACTGCGTTCGTAGTGAATTATGCACGAAGAGCAACAACACGAAGACAGTCGAAACCTGCATCCCACCGATGCATGCACGCAACAGTGAGGCACCCACAAAACTGCAGGAGACTGGCTTCGTGTCAACAGCGAGCATAACAGTTAAACACCTTTGATCCCCAATACGTGCAGAATTCACCACCACGAGAACCAAATTCAACAAGAAGGACGGACACGAGATGCAAGATGACCAAGAACCTACTCGATTTTGCAGGAGGAGGTGCTCGAGGGGGATGAAGGACCCGACAGTGGAGGCACAGGCACTTGGGATCTCGCCAGAGGATCGACGACAAGGCACCGAAGGGCACACGCGCACGCCTACGAGCTGCCTGTCATGCTTGCCCGAACTGCAAGCTGCGGTCGCCAGAACCTCGGCCCCGATGGATCTCCTTCATACCTGCCGATCATGCTTCACGGCGGAGCAGGAGAGGATGGTGGGTAAGATGAAGTGGCTGCGGGATTCGGCAGTGGATAGAGGATGGTTGTGCCAGCTCATGAAAACCCGCCGCCGACTGAACTGCAAGTGGGCGCACTGCCGAACGACTCGCCGTGGTCCGGCGAACTACCGATGTTCGCAGTGACCGGGATCCAGAGGGACGACGGGGGGAGCAGAGATGAGGCCGTGCCAGGGCCGGTGGTGGCCGAATCTAGTGGTAGAGGCCGCGCCGAAGACCGGTGGCGGCCGGATCCGGCCGTTGAGGCCACGCCGGGGATCGGTGGTCGCCTAATCTGGTGGTGAAGGCCTTGGACGGGGGCCGATGGAGGCGGAGGGTTGCATTGCTGTGTAGGAGGCATGCGGCGGCGGCGATGTAGGGGTGGTGGGCCATAAGGAGGTGGGGTGGGCGCGACGGGGCACAGCGTCGCCGTGGGAGGAAGGTGGTGGCGCGCCGTCGGGGAGGAAGGTGGGGGGTAGCCGCGGTGGGGCACCGGCCGGGTAGGAGGCAGGTAGGGCAGCAGGGGGAGGTGAGGCATGGATGGAGCTGGTTCTGGGGGGGAAGGTGGCTGGGCGTGCGGCGCCGCTACGCGGTGGAAAGGGAGGGAATTGCGGGGGTGGGTTTGCATGGGGAGGAAGAAGGTGGAGTAAGGGAAGACGGTGGGAGGTGGGGGTTGTTGTTTGGTTCGGTTTGGTGCGTGTTCGTAGGTGTTAGCAGAATAAGCTGGGTGTTACGAGAATAAGACTCTTAAGGGTCTTATGAGAATAGACCCACCCTATATATGTGTTATCAAGTTTTCTCTCTATGTGTTGAAATTTTTGAAGTTACACTTGTTTTGCCTTCCTATGCTAGTTGATTCTTGCTTCAATAAATTGTTCGCTTATAAAATTCCTATGCATAGGAAGTGGGCTAGGCTTAAATGTGTTTTCTATATGATTCATGATGCTCTCTTTATGTTTCAATTCTTACTTTTATGTGAGTATCATCAAAAATATCAATGCCTAGCTAAAAGGCATTAAAGAAAAGCACTTGTTGGGAGGCAACCCAGTATTTATCCTTACTATTTTTGTGAGTTTACATGATTAATTCTACTGTAGTAATCATGTTTTGTATCTTTTATTTCAATGAAGTACCAAGTATAGCTTTTACCATGCTCAGTTTGCAAGTTTATGAGTTGTTGTTTGAAAATAGAAAGTTTTCTGTTATGTCCTGAATATATTCCTGAATAGTCAGAACATAATAAAAGCTTGACATTTTTACACAGTAAGAATGTATGAGTTCTCTGTCATGTGGTATTTTTTCAGAATTTTTGGAGTTAGAGAAGTATGATAAAAACAATTAGATATTTATGTGTTGTTCTGTTTTTGACAGATTCTGTCTAGTTTTCTCAGTTTGCTTGTTTGGGAGTTTTCATCCCTTATATTAAGTGATATAAATTGTGGAAATGATAGAATACAGTAGGCATTATGCGAGAACAATTATGAATCTTGTCTTTACAGTACCCAAGTGAATGATTTACTTTATTATACTAACCTATCTCACAAAGTTCCATTAAGTTTTGTGTGATTGAAGTTTTCAAGTCTTGGGTGAGATATCGATATGAGAAGAATTAGGAGTGGAAAGACCCTAAGCTTGGGGATGACCAAGGCACCCCAATGTGATATCTAAGGAAGACTCAAGCGTCTAAGCTTGGGGATGCCCCGGAAGGCATCCCCTCTTTCGTCTTCAATCTATCGGTATGCCTCACTCGGAACTATCTTTTAATTCTTCACATTATATGTGTTTTGCTTGGAGCGTCTTTTTGTTTTTCTTGCTGTTTGATACAGTCTTTAGATCTGAAAATTTAAAATTGGAGAGAGCTTACACATATCTACCTATTTGCTTAATACTCTTTGCTCTTCACTTATAACTTTTGGAGTAGTTTATTGTTACTCTTGTGCTTCACTTATATCCTCAGAGTAATAATTTTCTTCAATGAATTGAATGTCATGTGCTTCATTTATTATATGTGTGTTGAGAAGTAAATATGCATCCTCCATTTAATCCGTTAAAGTAGAAGTGAGACTATGATAGTTGATATCTTTAATCAAGTAAGGAAGTTATATTATAATGGCAATGAGCGTTAGTTTTATTTAGTTGAACCTATCATGTTGTTGTGATAAGTATCTGATGACCCACAAGTATAGGGGATCAATCGTAGTCCTTTCAATAAGTAAGAGTGTCGAACCCAACGAGGAGCAGAAGGAAATGACAAGCGGTTTTCAGCAAGGTATTCTCCGTAAGTACTGAAAGTAGCGGTAACAGATAGTTTTGATAGCAAGATAATTCATAACAAGTAACAAGTAACAAATATAATAAGGTGAAGCAAGCTGGCCCAATCCTTTTTGTTGCAAAGGACAAGCCGGAACGAACTCGTATAATAAGCAAAGCGTTCTCGAGGACACATGGGAATTTCATCTAATCACTTTCATCATGTTTGTTTGATTCACGTTCGCTACTTTGATAATTTGGTATGTGGGTGGACCGGTGCTTGGGTGCTGTTCTTACTTGAACAAGCCTCCCACTTATGATTACCCCCTCTCGCAAGCATCCGCAACTACGAAAGAAGAATTAAGATAACTCTGACCATAGCATGAAACATATGGATCCAAATCAGCCCCTTCCGGAATAACGCATAAACTAGGGTTTAAGCTTTTGTCACTCTAGCAACCCATCATCTAATTACTACTCCACAATGCCTTCCCTTAGGCCCAAAGATGGTGAAGTGTCATGTAGTCGACGTTCACACGACACCACTAAAGGAAGCAACAACATACATATCATCAAAATATCGAACGAATACCAAATTCACATGATTACTTATAACAAGACTTCTCTCATATCCTCAAGAACAAAAGTAACTACTCACAAATCATGTTCATGTTCAAGATCAGAGGGGTATTGAATAGCATTAAGGATCTGAACATATAATCTTCCACCAAATAAACCAACTAGCATCAACTACAAGATGTAATCAACACTACTAGCAACCCACAGGTACCAATCTGAGGTTTTGAAACAAAGATTGAATACAAGAGATGAACTAGGGTTTGAGATGAGATGGTGTTGGTGAAGATGTTGATGAAGATTGGTCCTCCCACGATGAGAGGATCGTTGGTGATGTCGATGGCTTCGATTTCTCTCTCCCGGAGGGAAGTATCCCCGGCGGAATCGCTCCGCCGGAGAGCAAAATAGCTCCTGCCCAGGTTCCGCCTCGAGACGGCGGTGCTTCATCCCAAAAGGCCTCTCTTTATTTTTTCTAGGGCAAATGGCTTCATATAGCAGAAGGAGGGGGCCAGACGCCGGCTGTGGGCCCCACAAGGCACTAGGGCGCGCCCAGGGGGGTGGCCGCGCACTACTGCCTTGTGGGCAGCTGGTGGGTCCCCTCTGTAAACTCTTTTCTCCAGTATTTTTTATATATTCAATAAAAAATCTCCATGAAATTTCAGGTCAATTGGAGCTCTGTAGAATAGGTATCTCTGATATGGCTATTTCAGGTCCAGAATTCCAGTTGCCGACATTCTCCCTCTTCATGTAAATCTTGCAAAGTAAGAGAGAAAAAGCATAAGAATTGTACCATAAAGTGAAATAATGATCAAAAACATAATAAATAATAGTGGGAAATCATGATGCAAATTGGACGTATCAACTCCCCCAAGCTTAGACCTCGCTTGCCCTCAAGCGAAAAGTCAAAATCGATAATCATGACCACATGTTTAGGGAGAGAGACGTCGATAAAAATAAAATACGGACATGGAGCATCATGATCTTTATTATAACAGCAATTTGTCATCATAAAACTTCTCATGAAGAAGTGACAATTCATCCACAAGTTAAAGTATGAAGCATAAACTAAATTGAAAACTAACAAACTATGATCTCGGTCACTGAAGCAATTGCAATTCATCATATTATCAGAAAGAGTCTATGTAAGAGCTTTGTTTAGCAAGTTCACATACTCAACTATCATTTAGTCTTTTATGATTGCTGACACTCACGGCATACTTATGGAGCAAAAGTTTCGGTCGAACACATAGAAAGATAGGGGCTTATAATTTCGCCTCCCAACGTATTTACCTCAAGGGTAATGTCAACAATAATAACTCATGATCACCTACATTCAACTGGATATATAGGCATGGATCAATCCCCACCACATGATGTTTGCCAAAAGAGAAAATGAAAACAGAATAGAGAAGAATACAATTGACACTTGCATGAAAGTAAATACATAAAGTAAAAGATAGGCCCTTCGTAGAGGGAAGCAGAGGTTGTCATGCACTTTTGTTTTTGTATGTGCAAGCTCTTAATGTAAAGGAATGTCACTTTATATTGCCCCTCGTGATAGTGACCTTTATTATGCAGTCTGTCGCTTTTATTGCTCCACCATCACAAGATCGTACAAAGCTTATTTTCCCTTACAATAAAAGTTCATACATATTTAGGAGTAATTTTTATTACTTTGCACCGATGACAACTTACTTGAAGGATCTTATTCAATCCATAGGTAGATATAATGGACTCTCATGGCATGAAACTGGGTTTAAGGGTTTTTGGATGCACAAGTAGTATCTCTACTTGGTGCGGATTTTTTGGCTAGCAAAGATAGGTGGCAAACATCACATGTTAGAGGATCCAAAACAATATAACTTCTATGTGAATATAAGCAAACATAACCCATTACGTTGTCTTCCTTGTCCAATGTCAACTAGTTGTCATAGAATATTTGATGGGGGCTCACAATCATAAAAGATGTCCAAGATAGTATATTTATATGTGCGACCTCTCTTCCTTTATTACTTTTTCATGAATTGCTACAATGACCAATGCTATGTTTGTTAACTTCCAACAAGTTTTATCAATTATACTTCTTTTATGTGAAGTCATCACTCCCCATGGGATTAGCATATGATCTTACTTTTTATTCTTTATTTCTAAGATTGGATCATCAAAAGCAAAACACTCAACTCAAACTAATCTTTATTATATAACTTTCACACACGATTACATAGATAGATAGATCACACAACAAGCACTCAAAGCTAAATCATACTAAAACTTTATTCCTCTAAATCACGAAATAACTAAGGATCGAACTAAGATAGATAATGATGATGAGAAAGTGATGGTGATACGATACCGGGGCGCCTCCCCCAAGCTTGGCACAAGCCAAGGGGAGTGCCCATACCCATGTACTCAAGTCTCCTTCTTAGGTGATGGTGGTGATGGTGAGGTAGTGGGCTTGTCCTTCAGCTTCAGCAAGTACTCCAGATTACGATTGATCCTTCAAAGGGCATGGTTCTGCTCTTCTAACACAATAACTTCACGAGTGAGCGAAGTATTTTGGGCACAAATTGCTTTAACAACATTTAATGCATTAATTTCAGACAAAGAGATGTTGTGATGAAGAGTTTGTAATATGTCTCCCTTTTCCGTAGGCTTCTCCTTATGCATGGCTTGATCTTCTTCTCCTTGAATCCAGTCCTCCATGACCTTTCCGGGTTCCTCCTCCATAGATGTGTCCTCCTCTCCAGACGACCACTCATAATATACTTCGCTGAAAGGACGTTTGCCGGGTGAAATCTGGTGCTTGGTGCGGAGTCTTCGAGGAGCCATGGCGATCTAGATCTGTCAGAAAAATAGCCCGAAACAAGAACAGAGAGAAAACTCGCGATGCGGTGGTCAAAACTTATGGGAGTATATATAAAGAATTTTTATCTTGCAAAACAAGCAATGCGGGAAGAAAACGGAGTCGGGAAGGCACATGTGGGGCCCACAAGGTACTAGGGCACGCCCAGGGGGGTGGCCACGCCCTACTGCCTTGTGGGCAGCACGTGGGTCCCCTCGGCTGTTTCTTATTTTTGTAATTTTTCTAAAATTCCAAAACTGACAGAAATAATTTTTATGGAATTTTTGGAGTCGGTTTACTTACCGTATCACATACCTACCCCTTTTCAAGATTCTGGAGCGTTCTGGAAGAACTCTTTGATGTGCTCTTTTGGTGTAATTGTTTCAATAATATGAGTTTCAACATTAATAGGAGTACCTGAAATATAGTGCTTAATTCTTTGCCCATTCACCACTCTCGGATTAGTGCCTTCGGAGTTGTTTATTTTGATGGCTCCGGAGCGATAAACTTCTTCGATGATATATGGTCCTTCCCATTTAGAGAGAAGTTTTCCTGCAAAGAATCTCAAACGAGAATTGTATAATAGAACATGATCACCTACTTTGAATTCCTGTTTTTGAATTCTTTTATCATGCCACCTTTTAACTTTTTCTTTAAACAACATAGCATTATCATAGGCTTGGGTTCTCCATTCATCTAAGGAGCTAATATCAAATAACCTCTTCTCACCAACAAGTTTAAAGTCATAATTAAGTTCTTTAATTACCCAATAAGCTTTATGTTCTAATTCAAGAGGTAAATGACATGCTTTTCCATAAACCATTTTATACAGAGACATACCCATAGGATTTTTATATGCAGTTCTGTAAGCCCATAATGCATCATCAAGTTTCTTAGACCAATTCTTTCTGGATCTATTAACAGTCTTTTGCAAAATCAATTTTATTTCCCTATTAGTTAATTCAACTTGACCACTAGACTGAGGATGGTAAGGGGATTCAATTCTATGATTAACATCATATTTAGCAAGCAACTTACGGAAAGCACCATGAATAAAATCTGAACCACCATCAGTCATTAAATATCTAGGGACTCCAAACTTAGGGAAATGACTTCTTTAAGCATTTTAATAGAAGTGTTATGATCAGCACTACTAGTTGGAATAGCTTCTACCCACTTAGTAACGTAATCAACAGCAACTAAAATATGTGTATACCCATTGGATTTAGGAAAAGGTCCCATATAATCAAAACCCCAAACATTAAATGGTTCAATAACAAGTGAATAATTCATAGGCATTTCCTGACGTCTACCAACATTACCAATTCTTTGACATTCATCACAAGAAAGGACAAACTTATGTGCATCCTTGAAAAGAGTAGGCCAATAAAAACCAGATTGTAATACCTTGTGTGCAGTTCGGTCTCCCGCATGATGTCCTCCATAGGCCTCGGAGTGACACTTACGTAGGATTTGTCCCTGTTCATGCTCAGGTACACAACATCTAATAATACCATCTACTCCTTCTTTATATAGATGTGGGTCATCCCAAAAGTAATGTCTTAAATCAAAGAAAAACTTTTTCTTTTGTTGGTATGTAAAGTTGGGTGGTATGTATTTAGCAACAATGTAATTAGCATAGTCTGCATACCAAGGAGTATTACGAGAAGCATTTATCACAGCTAATTGTTCATCAGGAAAATCATCATTAATAGGAAGTGGGTCATCAAGAACATTTTCCATTCTAGACAAATTATCTGCTACAGGATTCTCAGCTCCCTTCCTATCAACAATATGCAAATCAAATTCTTGTAGCAGAAGAACCCATCTAATAAGTCTAGGCTTAGCATCTTTCTTTTCCATAAGGTATTTAATAGCAGCATGATCAGTGTGAATAGTAACCTTGGAATCAACAATATAAGATCTAAATTTATCACATGCAAACACAACTGCTAAAAATTCTTTCTCAATAGTAGCATAATTTCTTTGAGCGCTGTCTAGAGTTTTACTAGCATAATGGATAACATTTAATTTCTTATCAACTATTTGTCCTAGGACAGCACCGACAGCATAATCACTAGCATCACACATAATTTCAAAAGGTAGGTTCCAGTCAGGTGGTTAAACAATAGGTGCACAAATTAAGGCTTTCTTAAGTGTTTCAAAGGCTTCTACACAATCATCATAAAAAACAAATGGAATATCTTTTTGCAAGAGATTGGTAAGAGGTCTAGAAATTTTAGAGAAGTCTTTTATAAACCTTCTATAGAAACCAGCATGACCAAGGAAACTTCTTATACCTTTGATATCTTTAGGACATGGCATTTTCTCAATAGCATCAACCTTAGCTTTATCAACTTCAATACCTCTTTCAGAAATTTTATGCCCAAGCACTATACCTTCATTAACCATAAAGTGGCACTTCTCCCAATTCAAGACAAGATTAGTTTCTTCGCATCTCTGCAGAACTCGATCAAGGTTGCTTAAGCAATCATCAAAAGAAGTTCCGTAAACAGAGAAATCATCCATGAAAACCTCAACAATCTTTTCACAAAAGTCAGAGAATATAGCAGTCATACATCTTTGAAAGGTAGCAGGTGCATTACATAAACCAAAAGGCATACGACGATAAGCATAAGTTCCAAAAGGACAAGTAAAGGTGGTTTTCTCTTGATCTTCAGGTGATACAGGTATTTGAGAGAAACCAGAATAACCATCTAGGAAACAAAAGTGTGTATGCTTAGACAATCTTTCTAACATTTGATCAATAAAAGGCAAGGGGTAATGATCTTTCCTAGTAGCTTTATTTAATTTTCTGAAATCAATTACCATCCTATAACCAGTTACAATTCTTTGTGGGATGAGTTCATTTTTATCATTAGGAACAACGGTAATACCTCCTTTTTTAGGAACACAATGAACAGGACTTACCCATCTACTATCAGCTATGAGATAAATTATACCTGCTTCTAGAAGCTTTAATATTTTAGTTCTTACTACATCCTTCATTTTAGGATTCAGCCTTCTTTGATGATCAACAACGGGTTTAGCGTCTGGCTCCATATGAATTTTATGCTGACATAAAGTGGGACTAATGCCCTTAAGATCATCACGAGTATATCCAATAGCGGCCCGCTGCTTCCTCAGAGTTTTAAGTAATCTCTTTTCTTCATGCTCTGAAAGTTTAGCACTAATAATAACAGGATATATCTTCTTTTCATCAAGATAAGCATATTTAAGAGTATCAGGTAATTGCTTCAATTCAAATACAGGATCACCCTTGGGTGGAGGTGGACCTCCCAAGGTTTCAACAGGCAGATTGTGTTTAAGGATAGGTGCTTGTTTAAAGAATAATTCATCTATTTCATTTCTTTCACTCATATGCATGTCATTCTCATGCTCAAGCAAATATTGTTCTAGTGGATCAGTAGGAGGCACAATAATAGAAGCAAGACCAATGATCTCATCCTTACTAGGCAATTCTTTATCATGAGGTTGTCTACTGAACTTAGAGAAATTAAACTCATGAGACATCTCACCAAAATTAACACTAACAATTTCTTTAGTGCAATCAATCTTAGCATTAACATTATTCAAGAAGGGTCTACCAAATATAATGGGACAAAAATCATCTTGCGGCGATCCAAGAACACAAAAATCAGTAGGGTATTTGATCTTACCGCACAAGACTTCAACATTTCTAACAATCCCAAGCGGTTAAATAGTATCTCTGTTTGCAAGCTTAATAGTAACATCAATATCTTCAATCTCAACGGGTGCAACATCATTCATGACTTCTTGATAGAGAGTAAACGGAATAGCACTCACACTAGCACCAATATCACATAAACCATGATAACAACGATCTCCAATTTTAACAGAAATAACAGGCATGCCAACTACAGGTTTATTTTTATCTTTAGGGTCAGGCTTAGCAATTCTAATTGCTTCATCACAGAAATATATAACATGTCCATCAATGTTATCAACCAAAAGATCTTTAACCATTGCAACACTAGGTTCAACTTTAATTTGCTCAGAAGGTCTAGGTGCTCTAATTTTACTCTTATTGACTACATTTGAAGATTTAGCATGTTCTTTATTCCTAATAGGGCAAGGAGGCTTCTCAATATAAGCAGTGGGCACAACTGGATCAACATGGTAAACAATTGTTTCTTCTTTAACACTAACATGTTCTTCTTTCAATTCAATAGGTGGATGATATTTAAACCATTTCTCCTTAGGGAGATCAACATGAGCAGCAAAAGATTCACAAAAGGTAGCTACTATCTCAGAGTCAAGTCCATATTTAGTACTAAACTTACGAAAAGCATCAGTTTCCATAAAAGATTTAACACAATCAAACTCGAGATTTATACCTGACTCGTTACCTTTGTCGATTTCCCAATCCTCATAACTGTGTTTAATTCTTTCAAGAAGGTCCCATCTGGATTCAATAGTTTTCTTCATAAAGGAACCAGCAGAAGAAGTATCGAGCATGGATTGATTATTATGAGAAAGCCGAGCATAAAAGTTTTGAAGGATTATTTCTCGTGAGAGCTCATGATTGGGGCATGTATGCAACATATACTTAAGCCTCCCCCAATCTTGAGTGATACTTTATCCTTTACGAGGCCAAACATTATATATAATTCCGATCACGATGAACCAAGTGCATAGGATAAAATTTCTAGTGGAATTCCAGCTTCAATCGGTTCCAGTCCCATGTATCAGTATCATCACATAGCCTATACCATGTCAATGCCTTTCCCTCCAAAGATAAAGGGAATACTTTCTTCTTAACTCCATCTCTGGATAAACCTGCAAGCTTAAACAATCCACAAATTTCATCCACATAGATCAAGTGCATATCAGGATGTACCGTTCCATCTCCTGCATAAGGATTAGCTAGCAATTTCTCTATCATACCCGAAGGAATTTCATAATAAATATTTTCAGTACATTCAATAGGTGGAGGAGCAACTCTTATTTCTTCTGGTCGAGGTGAAGATACCCCGAACAAGCCCCTCAAAGGATTACTTTCCATAGTGACAAGTGACAATAAATTTCAGCACGTAATATAAATGTTTCCTTACCAAATCCCACTCACCAAAGGCGCTTCACTCCCCGGCAACGGCGCCAGAAAAGAGTCTTGATGACCCACAAGTATAGGGGATCAATCTTAGTCCTTTCGATAAGTAAGAGTGTCGAACCCAACGAGGAGCAGAAGGAAATGACAGGCGGTTTTCAACAAGGTATTCTCTGTAAGTACTGAAAGTAGTGGTAACAGACAGTTTTGATAGCAAGATAATTCGTAACAAGTAACAAGTAACAAATATAATAAGGTGGCCCAATCCTTTTTGTAGCAAAGGACAAGCCGGAACAAACTCGTACAACAAGCAAAGCGTTCTCGAGGACACATGGGAATTTCATCTAGTCACTTTCATCATGTTTGTTTGATTCGCGTTCGCTACTTGGATAATTTGGTATGTGGGTGGACCGGTGCTTGGGTGCTGTTCTTACTTGAACAAGCCTCCCACTTATGATTACCCCCTCTCGCAAGCATACGCAACTACGAAAGAAGAATTAAGATAAATCTAACCATAGCATGAAACATATGGATCCAAATCAGCCCCTTACGGAATAGCGCATAAACTAGGGTTTAAGCTTCTGTCACTCTAGCAACCCATCATCTAATTAGTACTCCACAATGCCTTCCCTTAGGCCCAAAGATGGTGAAGTGTCATGTAGTCGACGTTCACACGACACCACTAAAGGAAGCAACAACATACATATCATCAAAATATCGAACGAATACCAAATTCACATGATTACTTATGACAAGACTTCTCCCATGTCATCAAGAACAAAAGTAACTACTCACAAATCATGTTCATCTTCAAGATCAGAGGGGTATTGAATAGCATTAAGGATCTGAACGTATAATCTTCCACCAAATAAACCAACTAGCATCAACTACAAGATGTAATCAACACTACTAGCAACCCATAGGTACCAATCTGAGGTTTTGAGACAAAGATTGAATACAAGAGATTAACTAGGGTTTGAGATGAGATGGTGCTGGTGAAGATGTTGATAAAGATTGGTCCTCCCATGATGAGAGGATCGTTGGTGATGTCGATGGCTTCGATTTCCCTCTCCCGGAGGGAAGTATCCCCGGCGGAATCGCTCCGCCGGAGAGCAAAATAGTTCCTGCCCAGGTTCCGCCTCGAGACGGCGGCACTTCGTCCCAAAAGCCCTATCTTTATTTTTTCTAGGGCAAATGGCTTCATATAGCAGAAGGAGGGGGCCAGACGCCAGCTGTGGGCCCCACAAGGCACTAGGGCACGCCCAAGGGGGTGGCCGCGCCCTACTGCCTTGTGGGCAGCTGGTGGGTCCCCTCTGTAAACTCTTTTCTCCAGTATTTTTTATATATTCAATAAAAAATCTCCGCGAAATTTCAGGTCAATTGGAGCTCTGTAGAATAGGTATCTCTGATATGGCTATTTCAGGTCCAGAATTCCAGCTGCCAGCATTCTCCCTCTTCATGTAAATCTTGCAAATTAAGAGAGAAAAGGTATAAGAATTGTACCATAAAGTGAAATAATAATCAAAAACATAATAAATAATAGTAGGAAATCATGATGCAAATTGGACGTATCAGTATCTCCCAGTGAAGGACGAATAATTGACTTAGCACATGTTTACACATGTTTGATAAATTCGAAATTCAGCCTTGATGGTATTAAAGATTTGTAGGTTATCATGATGATTATATTTTCTCAATTATATTACTATTAGGGAATGCATGATTGTGGTTTTTGTGCTCGGTAAAGTGGTTGCCCCTAGTCTTTTGCTAGCCTTTTCTTGTACTAAGAGGAAATACTGCTTGTGCATCCAATACTTGAAACAAAGTTATGCCTAAAGAATCCACCATATCTACCTATATAAGGTATTACCCTGTTGTTCCAAGTAAATTTGCATGTGCCATCTTTAAATCTTCAAATGACATCTATTTTGTGTGCCCGCGCCGCTCATGGAGCGATGAGGTAGTCAATATCTTCCATGC
Organism: Elymus sibiricus; assembly: GCA_039707655.1. NCBI lineage: Eukaryota > Viridiplantae > Streptophyta > Magnoliopsida > Poales > Poaceae > Elymus > Elymus sibiricus. Next base: position 293,187,404 of record CM077676.1, read on the forward strand.
TAAGTGTGTTTTACTTGCGATGAGAGTTTATTCACTCATCAATTTTGAGGGAGGCTAGTAATATGGATGCCCAGTCCTTAATTCATTTATAAAAACACTCCCTGAAAAGTTGAAAGCTAGCAGGCACCCGTGGATTTGGCTAGCCATGATTTGTGTTGACATGGTGGAATGGGAGAAAAACCTTTTGCATGGGAACCGCCATTAACGTGTTTAGCATGGAAGATATTGGAAAATTTGTCGTTAAACCATTGACAAGAAAAGTACACCTCTCAAATCAAATTATCTCTGTTTTAAGCAATGAGCTCTAGCACATAAGCAAATCCCTGCTACCCACTGCGAAGGGCCTATCTATTTACTTTTTGTGTTGAGTCAATTCCATCTTTCTCTCTTTTGGCACCACGTATTGAGCATGGGGATCACTCTTAGCTTTGCATGCACTCTTAAAATGGAAATTTGTTGAGCATTGTATAAGTATGATGGTTATCTTTAAGTTGGGGTACCTAGTCGTCATCTTTAATTCATTGATAGCTTTATGTTTGCAATATAATCTTGAAAGGTTGCGAGATACTTCATTACCATTTTGTGATATGTTGAACTTATTGGAATGATGCTACTTTTTATTAGATTATCATTGCCTATGTGACCAAAGATCAGTTTTATTCTAGCATTCACACTTCCTAAATTATTTCTTTTATCATTTACCTACTCGAGGACGAGCAGGAATTAAGCTTGGGGGTGTTGATATGCACTACAAAAGAACACTTTCGTGATGATACGTGTTTGTCACAGTAGTTCATGTTTTATGTCACGCATGTACACCTGTGACGATTTTATGACAGAATCAAGATAGTCATACCTGTGCTGTCGTAGAAGTGTTCCATGACAATACTCAAATTATCATCACGGAAGTGTCCACTTCCATGACGATAAATGGCGCGTCGTGGAAGTGATTTCGTCAAGGGTAACCGACATGTGGCAACCACCATAACGGGTCGCCGTTAAGCTATCGGGTGCCGGTTTTGGATCCGATACCCGTTAACAGCCCGACCAATGACGATTTTTCACATGTCATTTTCTCATTCGCCAATGGAACCATGTGTCAGCTCTACGTTGCGACAGATGTCATTCATCCAATGGACGAGACGCGCCTATGGAACAGTGACACATGGAACGGCCCAACAGTGGCCCATTTAGGTTAAAAAGGCCGACCCAGTCAAAGGCCCATAAGATTTGGTCAGGTACTAGTGGGCCCGCCCACTAACGGCCTGCTTGAACATGGCCCATTTACAGCCCACCACCAGTTCGGACCCGTTAATTGTTTGCTCAGTCTTTGGGCCCCGTTACGGCCCAGTGTGTTTTTGGCCTGTTAGAGGTCCGATGTAGAAATGGGCCCATTTCAGCCCGGTGTGTCTTTCGACCTGGTAGTGGCCCATGTGCCCATGCTGTACATGGGCCATTTATGGTCCGACGAGACATTTGACACATTAACGGCCTGTCATCTCGGTGGCAACATTTCAGCCTAACCTGACTTTCGGCCTATTAAAGGCCTGTCGTATATTTTGGCCCGTGGACTACTCATGAAAATTGAGGCCCAACATGCTTTTTGGCCTGCTAAAGTCCCATGGTGTCTTCTGGGCCAACTCAGGCTAGCAGTATATTCAGCCTATTAATGGCCCGAAGCTACATGGGCCTAACAAAAGGTTGGGCCTGCTAAAGGTCCGTGAGAGTTATGGGCCTGGGCCTACCGGGTCCATGAAGGGCCCATACGGTAGGTCTGCGTAGGCCCAAGTACAGCCTGTTGCGGGCCGCCCGCTGAAATGCAGGACCGTTAGAGGCGCATCTTTTGGCATGTTCGCCTCCATCAGACTTTCACCTTTTTTTCTGATAGCGAATGATCGCATATACATTAACTAGGAATTAAGAACAAACCTACCCTATACAATAAAGAAATTACGGCATAGTAACTAAGAATAAACCTACACTATACTGTTAGGACCAAGAGTATATCGACCAGAGGGGGGTGAATGGGAGATTCAAAAATTCTTGTGAATGTTTTGAACTGATCCCAAACACAGCAGCGGAAATAGGGTTCGGTAGAAAAGCACTTAATTAAGCTCGCTATTGACGAACATATCTATCGATGTAAGAAGCAGTAATTGTTCGAGCACAGGTTAGACAGATACGATGGTAATGCAATATACGAACAGATGCAGTAGCACGAGGGAAAACAAGATATGAACTGCGATGAAAATGCTCGAGAAATAGTGACAAGGTGAATGGATATGACACTGAATGAAATCACGCTAACATGCAGAAGTACGAAGAGAAATAAATTAAACTGAGACAATAGAAATGAATGATGAGAATGCAAAAGATAATTGACGAACTGTGATTGATCAGATAACACTATCGGCACAGAGCACAAATGTAAACTGCTGAATGAAATGCAATAATGTAGAATGAACCAGTGGTGCTCGATGGCGACAGATGAATTTGGTAGACCAATTTGCCCTTCTGCCAAAGGACTACGTCTGGTTGGAGGGGTTGTGTTTTAACACAGAAGATAAACTCTCTTCGCCCTATTCTCCTTCAACTCGGAGCTGATCAGACTCCAGTTGATTTCACTCGTGGTAGATACTTGTCGGCGATCTCCAAACCTTCGACAGACTTCTTCGCGAACCACAATGACTCTTGGTTGCTGAAGATCTTGCTCGGTGAAGACAATTACTCTTCGACACTCGAGCCGACACCTATCCGTCTAGAGAGTGTGCAGCTCTCAAGAGTAATAGGCACAAGAACTCTAACTCAGAACTACTATGATGCTTAACCACTGTCTAAGTTTTCGGCTCTTGATTTTTCTCTCGGTGGATCTTAAACTCAAATCACTCGGAGAGGGGATGCTCAATCAATCTTCTTAGAAATCTTAAGCGGAGCATCCAACGGGCAACGCTGGAGCGGGGTGGCTATTTATAGCCGCAGCCTTCCCTGAAGGGAAAAGACCAAATTGGACATGTGGAGCAGACAACGGCCGAACGACACGAGTCCAACGGTCAGAATTTGAGCACAACGGTAACATTCCTTGCGGAGCAAGTAATGCTAACTCCTCAGTTCGAAAGATATCTCCTGCAGCACCGAAGAACAATGTCTTCTGCTGGCAGGTAATCATTCGAAGCATAAAGAGATTTCTCTCATTCTTGCATAGGTTTGGGCTAAGCATCACAGCGGATCTATGCTTTGAGAACCTATACCCCACTTAATAGTACGGAGGTCCTATGACTCAAATGAATGAAAGAAGAACAACGAAAAGAATGCTACGTCTTCACTCCGTCTTCGTCTTCCAGTGCTGCAGTCAATATTCTTCGGACAGAATCACCGAACCAATTGCTTCACGTCAGCAGTAAATTTTCGAGGGGTTAATTTCTTAACATCAATCTTCTCGCCTACATGACTTCATTGGATGTAGCTCATTCTTCTCTGTTGTGCAGTTATTCTTCGGTGAAGTTCTTAGGACTTGACACCGGAGACAGCATTCTATTCGGCACTGCATAGACTATTTCTCTCTGTGTGCACTAGCAAACAAATTAGTCTATGCCTGTTTCTGTCAACAATATCCAAAACACAAGGGGGCAAATATTGCACCAACAATCTCCCCCTTTTTGGACGATTGTTGACAAAACAAAACACATCAAAAGATAGATGAAAGAATGAAAAGGAATGCGAAGGATAATGAAAGACGAGAGATAATCACGAAGATAAAACACGCTCCCCCTGAAGATATGCATCATTTCGATTAGAGCATAGGAGATAACACGGAAGGTAGCGAGGAGAATCTTCGTATGAGTGACACTGACAAATGATCTCATTCGTAGTTTCATCCAATGCACTCGATGGTGTCTGAGGTATTTCCTCTCACACACAACCTTTGAACTAGATTTGTTAGATAGCGAAGATAAATTGAAATGAGTTGTGGCAAAGGATAAGCCATGAAGATTTTCTCAGAACACAGTTTGAATCCACACGAGATATGGGTTCCCTGCAAGTTAGATATACGAAGGAAATCAGAGCAAGGGAGTCACAAGTATATTGCTCGGAGTAGATATGCTTCAGACGAGGTTTTCCTGCACCAAGAATGATACGAAAGAAATATGCGAGGGAAAACAGCTTATGAGACAGATAGAAAGAATTTTCTTTTGAATCATGAGTAAATTTACTCTGAAACAACCTTTCTTCTCCTGCATCGTTAGATAGCGAAAGAAAATCATAGGAGTAAGATGTATGCAGTTTCAAGGAGTAAGATATCTCTTTTAGAGAAACATGATTTCCAATCCTCCTTGAAAAGCTTTCACTTAACCTTGCACGATAGATAAGTATCGAGGATAATCATTGCAAGGAAGTAAGCATTAGATAGCACCTGCAAACAGATAACTGTAAGCAAATATAGCATTGCAGGGGTTATTAACGGTACATGACGACGCCGTATACCATCACCACAGGCGGTGAGACCAAGTTCCATGACCAAAAGTTCAACGACCAAAAGCAAATAGTTCGAAAGAAAAGCAAATGGTGAATGGAAACACCCAGCAAATAACCCGCTTATCTATCTCTCGATGTTCTTCTCCCTCTTTTTGTCAACAAGTGTCAAAAAGGAAAGAGAATGCATGCGAGGAACTACTCGTCCGAAGAATCCCCAGAACTCAAACTGTTCGGCGAAGCAGAGCGAGCGATGGTCGAAGCCGAAGCAGGAGTTGGAGATGCAACACGGGCTTCGGGATCAGCTTCGGGAGTAGCAGTGCAAGGTGCATCTGGCTTGTATACGAATGTGCCTGCTGTGTCTTCAAGTTCATCACCGGGTTCAACAAACAACAGGTCGGTGGAGGCAGAACGCTGAGGAAGCACTAGGGTTTGCCTTCGGATGCGAGGAACTTCAAACAGCTCCAGATGATCAGAATCTTTCTCGATACCCTTGGCAGATAGTTGAGTGCGAGAATAATGCTTGCGCAGAAGGGTCCACGAGCGCTTCTTCTGTTCTTTCTCAACAGTAGAGCTTGGCGAGCATAGTTGTGAAGCAGATTGATTTCAGTCATCATTTCCAACTTCTCTTTGCGGTCGAGCTTTATGTGACTTTCCAGGGCTTGCTGAGTGCGAAGACAAATCTCATACAGTGAGGGATTTTCTTCACGCGGGATTTCGACTGTGGCCTTCTTGACCTTCGGAGCTTTAGCAGAGGTAGAGGCAGTAGCATCAATAGGTGTCTTCCCTTTGCCGATATCCTTCATGATCTGGAGAGTGTCTCGGACTGGTGGAATGAAAACTTTCGGAACATGTGGGCAGAAAAACTTTTTCTCAGTAAGCTGCTCAATAGCAAACATGACCCAAGGTGCATATGGCTTCAAGACTTGAGGGCTGTCAGCAACATATGCCAAGTTGCGAATGAGAAGATCCAGAATGTCAAACCGAATGCCATGAGCTGTTGCTTCAAGAGCATTTGCCACGATGCCATGAATAGTTTCTAGCATGTTCGTTGGCATGAGGGAGTTGCAGAGGATATAGAACAGCACTTTGTTCTCATAGGCCAAATTCTTAGGATTTGCTTCGGTACATTCATCACCAACAAGTTTGGGGTCCATCAGCATATGAAGTTCAGCTTCGGATACATCCCAGTAGTGCAGTCTGTGTTCCTGAGTGGCATCAAATTCACACAGAGGAAGATTCAACAGTGCTAAGAACTGGTCAGCCGAGCATTTGATCTTTTCTTCTTCGGTCATCCATTCGAGGATCCAAGTACTGCTGTTTGCAAGGTCCCCTGAGATATAAAGAGTGGCATAGAACTGAAGGATAACTTCACGATTCCAGCCATGATTGAAACGAAGGAAACTCTTCAGGAAGACTTGTTCAATCTGCTCGATGGTGTGATGGAAGCAAGGTAAACTTTCGAGCTCGGCGAAATCCAGAATCTTGTGCTTGAAGATGCGATTCTTGCCGTACAGAATGCGAGCATAATACACGGCTTGTTCCTTCGTCCAGAACCTTGGTGACAAGGAAGTTCTTTCTCCATCATATGGGTTGGTCCCAACGAATGCAAGTTTTGAATGATGAAACTGCTCGTTGAAAGCTAGACCATTCTGGCCATCATCGACAGGAAACAAAGGGAAGGTTTCCAAAGGGTTTCTCAGTGGTTCTTCATCGGCCATAAATTGGGTCCGAATGTCATCAGGTGCAGGCACTCCTTCTTCAATAGGCTTGAGAGGAGCATGTGACATCCTTGATTTTTCTCGTACAGATTACTTCGAAGAACATGACAGACTACTGTTCTTGCTCGCCGGAACTCCTTCGACAGCTTTCTGACTTTTGGGCACCAGGGCCTTTTCCTTCTTTGCACTTTCTTCGGCTGGAAGCTCAGCTACCTCTTTCTCAGACACTTGAGACACAATGGGTGGTACAGTTTCTTCTCGAGCCATTGGCTCATCACATTTCTTTTCTTCCTCTACCAACTGTGGTGCGGTGGTAAGAGGAGCAGGATCAACATCCATCCGGGTTGGGGCACCAGATGATGTGACCGGGGGTGTTTTCTCTCGAGAAGCATTTAGCTCCCCCTCAATCTTGTCATTCTCCTCCTTATTTGGTTCGGAGGGTTCTGCTTGCAATGTTCTCGGCGGCGATGGATCTTCCTTCTCAACTTCAATCTCTTCATCAACCTCATCAACTGGGGATTGCTGCTTAGGAAGTGCATTTTCCTTATCAGTCTTTTCCAGGAATATATCAACAACTTCATGTTGCTCTTGGGCTACTGGAGCTGGAATAATAACCTCCTCAGTGCCAGCTTGCTGCATAGGTTCATTTTCGGGAGGTGGAGATGGTGGAACCTGCTGCAAGGGTGCATGGGAGTGCAATGGAATAGGTTCAATAGCGACAGTCTGAAGGCAGCGGTCTTTGTTTGCTTTCGGTTTGCTAACTCTCGCCCTAGACATCTGATGTTTTTCCTCTTGAATTCTTCTTCGAGCAAGATCTACCTTGCGGTCAATCTCCTCGTTTCCCCTGTCACATAGCTGAGATACTTCCATATGCAAGCGCGAGTGCCACTCAATTTTCTCATTGCGCAAGACACTGAGGGCCTTGGTGAGTTCAACAATTTCTTTGTTCAGCTTTTTCCTTTCGGATTCAGTCTTGGCCTCATTTCTCATTTTCTTGACAGCTTGCTTGTCTTTGACAACTTTATTCAGCTTCTTGGAGATTTTTCTCAGCTCGCTGAAATGCTTCATTACCATTTCGGTAACATCATCAGGCAGTCCCAGACCGCTTACATCATCAGCTTTTGCATCATATGCAGCACTGTCAATCACATCGATCATGAAATTGAAATCATACTTCTGTTCCTCTGTGGGAGCAGGAACAGTGAGCCTGGTCTTCTTAGCAGCCACATCAGCTTTTTCCTCAGACTGCAGCTTTCACTTTGCTGCAGTGCTCATCAAAGTTCTCAGAGCTGCAGAACCCGAAGGTTTGTCAGTGAACGGGATGGGTGCATGCCTGGGTGATTTCCTCGGAGAGGGTAAAGCTTTCACTGGAGAGGGGCTCTTGGATGACTTGTTGAGAATGGCGGGTCGATCATACAGTGGAATTACATCAGGGGTATCTTCTCTGGATGACTCATCAGACGAGTCAGGAGATGCCTTCTTGATTCTCTTGGCAAGAGTTTTCTTTCGTGGTGCACGAGGGGAAACTGATTTCCTAGATTTGCTTTCCTTGGAAGCTGATGCACGTTCCTTCTTCTTCTGTACGTCTTGTTGGGTCAGCGCGACGTTTTTCGCTTCAACTTGGTTTTTCTTCGCTTCTCTAGCTTCACACTTGGCTTTGGCCTTCGCCCTCTTAGCCACTTCCTCGGGAAAATCAGCGATGGTTTTGAGGGAGTTGGGGTGAGCATTTCGAGGCTGTGGTGGTTTGACCTTTTCATCATCGGGGCCAATGCAGTTTTCGGCAATGCAGTCGTTCCATGGTGGTGTGAAGGCAAATAGAATCTGGTACTTCTCGCGAACATTTTCATATCTGTACCATTTGCTAGCCCAGTGGCAGCGAATCCTTTGAAGCCTGTTGTTGCGATCTGTCGTTGATTCACCCTCAGGTGGAGTTCTGTAGCTATTAGGATCAGACATCTCTGCAGTGGTGTTCTTTTCTCTGCCGCGACCGCCCTTTTTAGGATTTCCATCAGAGAAGATGGTTAGAGCGTCTGTGACCAATTCATCCTCGGGCTGACTTTGAGCAGAGGGAATTTCCTCATAATCTTCTTCGGACACAGACTCTTGTCTCTTCTTCGGAGCCTCGGGTGGTTTCGAAGATTTTCCTCCTCCAGTCATTCTCATTCGTTCAGACCTTGGTGGAAACTGAGGCAAATATCCTTCAGAATCTGAATGCTCTTCCGAACTCTGTGCCATGACCAACCTGTGAAATAGAATAGATGAGAAAAAAAAAAGGTAGGGTCATAAGCATGCACAGAAAGATTTTGAACAAAAATTATTTTGAGGGAGTCCAACAAGGAACACATGGTAAAACAGAAAGATATCATCGATAGATTTTACAAACTAGCCACAGAAAAATTCTAGGCTGGTTGACAGCTATCTAATGTTTCAGATAATTACTCATGAACCCTAGATGAGGAAAACCAGTACAAGGAAGATCTGCAAACCGTACAAGTTAAATCCTAGTGATTCCTAAAGATCTACCGTAGTGAAATAAATCAAAGTAAATAGCATCGGTAAGAACTGCCCTAAGGACAGAGAGTTGGAGAGGAGCAGTTCCGGATCCAAGCACCCTAACTTGGCAACTTAGATCGACTATGGCAATGCGGGAGGAAGATTACCGCACCGGCGTGATCAGGTGCGATGAGATTCCACCGGAGTGGCGCGGCGGAGCTTCTCACCGGAGTTGCTTCGAGCATGGGCTCGGGTGGAGGTGGAACGAGGGTTTGAGGAACTGAGGAAGAAGACGCGACGCGGTGAGGGATATTTATAGCCGGAGAGCTGAACCTCCTCTCCGAAATCTACGGCCCACAGTTGTGGGATGTTCCGCATTCGACGGACATGATCACGATTGTGGAGATCGTGGGCACATGGCAACCGTTTTCTGCGAGAAACTCGGGAAGCGAGCGGGAGGTCGAAAGGTTTGAAGGGCTGAACGCCAAAAATGGATAAAAGTTCGAAGTTGATTTCTTTCGCGACCAAGGACGTCGGAGAGAGATCTTCTTCAGATCAAATTGCATGCTCACGACGGACAGCATAGATTTGGATGAGAGAGAATAGAAGGATAAAAGGGTCCGAAACAAAACACTCAGCCAGACGAGAAGAAACACCAAACGAGGAGCTATGAGTGAGTTGTTCATCGGACGAAACACAAACATGGCAACTCGAAGACAAACAACAAACTGAGAACTAATAAACACAAAAAACCAGCACCAACAAGATAGATCTCAGGGCTAAAGATAATCGAATAGAGTCCCTGAGAGAGAGTTCCAGCAAGAAAAGTTAGTTCTTTCTCGCAACCCACACTTGTGTGGGTGGCGCAGACCTCATTTGTCTTGACCAAGTAGGGATGTTCTTTCGTTGATTTCTGTGGTTCACCTGTGCATTTCGAGAGTAATCATAGGAGTAAGCATTGAAATTGTTCCCAGAGACATGAGCATAATGTTTCGAGGAGATAAGCATGTACTCCTTTTGTGGAAAGTTTGACCGATATCCATTCGAGGAACTTTCAGTGCCAATCTGCGAGTGATTATCATTTCCTCGAGGAGAGTTACTCTGCATATTCAGGTTAGCAGTGACAGATAAATTTTCAGTAATGCACTTCTTCACCCAGATTTGCTTCTTGGGTGAGCCAGACCTGCAGTTAGTCCCAACATACCGAGCGAAAACCTTACCATTCTTTGGTTTGAAGAGTTTGTAGTTTGAGTCATCAGACTCGTCAGACACAATAGGAATGGGAGTGTCATATCCAGACAGGAGTGCAGGTTCGAGAGTTTTGCTTTTAGCAAGAACCCAACTTGTTTGCGGATATTGCTCGGGTGTCCAGTAGGTTCCATCAACGTTGAGTTTCCTTTTGAAACCCAATCCTTCCTGTCGGGGATTTTTGTGCAGTATTGACTTCTTGAGCACATCACAGAGTGTTTGATGCCCTTTGAGGCTCTTTAGCACTCCTGTCTCAGGCAAGTTCTTTAGCCTGCAACTAACTCAAGGCTCGGGGCCTACCATATTCGCGATTCAAAGACATATTTTAATCCTTGTTCAAAGGGTTAAGATTTTCCATTATGTTCTCGGATGATGCTTCCGCATCATCCTTGAAGGCTACTGTGTATGCTTAGAGTTCTAAATGTTTGAGCCATATAAAAGGAAAAGGAAATTGTACCTCAAAGCCTTTCGCAAGGCTGAGGAACACCTCCGTTATCCCAGCTTCGGTGGACCAAAACTGGTTCAGAGCCGTGCCAAGGATGGCACGGTGGTTGGGAAGAATAGAGGGGCTTTTTTAAGGCCGCCTTCACCTTCCGCTAGTGCTCTGCCAGCTTGGACCCTCCTTGGGCGAGCTGTGAAAGCAATGTCCTCGGCGCCCCATCGTCGGCTGGAGGCGAGGACAGCGCCATTTGATGATCACGTGACTATGAATCCACACGAACTGGAGAGGCCAGGCGGTCGGTCGCTGGTACCTCCTGGACAGAGGGAAGTTTCTCCCCTGGCCTCCTGCTTGACCCTCCGCGGCCAAGGATGGGTCCTCAGCCATGGGGTTAGTAACCCCCTCTTCGCCATCAGGAGACGAGGAGGGAGGTTGCAACGAGGCTTCCCACATCCCGCAGCGGAGGGGTTAACCTCCGTCTTTGAGGAACTCACCGCCAGTGAGCTCGCTGGGACTCCTCGGGAATCCCCGTCTGACGAATCGCACTGCTCCCTATAAAAGGAAGAAGGGAGTAATATCTTTCTATGTTATTATCTTATCAAAAGACTAAAAGATTGTCAAAAACTCACATCTCAGGAGTGGGGCGTGCGCGGCGAGGGCGGCCAGGTGGCCGAGACTCCTTGGAGGAGTCCGAGCTGATCTGCTCGATATATGTCGAGGCTTGGCTCGCCGCCAAGGCCTTTGTCCACTTCGGGCTCTTAGAGGCCAAGGCCTCATCATGCCCCGACGCCGCTCGCTCTGTCTTCCCACCTAAGGAAGAGGGAGCATCACCAGACTCCACCTCTACTCGAAGCAGGAGTTAGAGTCTGAGTCCCGCTGGCTACCAGACAAGGCCTCGGGAAGGTTTTCCCGGATGACAGGCCCCCTTTCCCTAGTTTTCTATGGGGCCTTGGTCTTCTTCGGCTTGACCATGACCACATGCGGGTCCTCGGTCAGTAGCTTCGCCAGATCGGCGCTCACGGGATCCCCCCGTCGAGGCGCCGATGGCTTGACCGACCCGGCGAACGCATGCCAGTCCTGCAAATTAAAACAGAAAAAACTTGGTCGTTCAGTCAAAAAATAGGAAAGAAACCACAAATTAAAAATGGGTGCTTAGCATATCTCGGTCGCTGGACGTGCTCGGCGGAGGCCGAGGTCTTCCCCGTTGGTCCAGAAGGATTTTTCCTTCACCGTGGGCTCGACGAGGATGGTTAACATCCCGTCGAGGTCCTTCCCCAGTTCGGATAACTAAATCCTCATTGTTCAGCTCGAACCTCCATAGAGGGGATGCACGGGCCTGGAGGGGCTGGACCCCGCGATGGAGCATGACATGAATCACGTCCACCAGGCTGACACCCTTGCCCATCTGGACCTTCACCTAGTCCTGGAGAGCTCGTACCTCCGCCTGGTCACCCCAGTCAAGATTATTGGCGGTCCAGGAGTGCAGCCTCTTCAAGGGCACTGCCGAGAAGACGGGAACACCCTCTTGATCCCCCACTGGCACATAGGCCATATAAAGCTACTCCTCTTGCCATTGCTTCACCGTCTTGATGAACTTGCCTGGCAGCCATTTGACATTGGGGAGCTTGCTGATCATGGTGCCCCCGCACTCGGTTATCATGCGGCCATTGATGTGTGGTTTGACACAGAACAATTTGAGCCAGAGCCTAAAGTGTGGCTCGATGTGGAGGAATGCCTCCTAGAAGACAATGTACAAGGCGATCTGGAGGATGGAGTTGGGGGCCAAATGGTGGAATTGAATCCTGTAAAAGAACATGAGACTTTGGAGGAAGGGGTGAACTAGAAAAACCAGACCTCGGATGAGGTGAGATATGAAAACCACGTGCTCGCCTTCCCGAGGCTCGGGAACTCGGGAGGCGGAGCAGATATAATCTCTGACGAGGGGGGAGTGGCACTTGACCTCATCCTGTGACGGGAGGTAGCCGCCCGCCTGAAACTTGGCAATGTTGCCGGCGGTGATGGCGGAGCTCATCCACAAGCCCCTCTTGCTGGTTGTCTTCTCCTCATCTGCCTTCGGGGCGGCACCTTTTCCCTTGCCGACCATCTCTTGGGATGGGAAGGAAGTGGGAGGAGGATGAAGGTTTGAGCTTGTTTCTGTTCTCTAGGCACTGGAGCTTGGGGAATTCGGGGTACCGAAGGGAATGAGGAGGCGTTCAGCAAACTAGATTTGTCTTTCACCTTTATAGCCCATTAAAAATACCAAAGGGCACCACAACACATGATAATTTCGCCATTTCTCAACCATGATGTGCATTACGTGTGCGCGTGGGTCGAGGGATTTTCTTAATGAAATCATCAAAAATCCGGAGCACTATCCTTTATTGACGGGACATGCCAATGAAAACAACCTCGAACCACAGTAAAATTGGCGTAATGACCACTGATGGGACCTTTAGTTCAACAGTGTGCCGCAACGGTTCGGTTTTCGATCAAAGGTTGTCAGGGCACTACTCAATAGTCTGCCATGCTAAACACTATGAAACTTAGCTACTAAGCTATCTAGGCTTGGTGGGGATCCTTGGATCCGATAAAAATAAGAAGCTTTGCTTGAGGATTCTGGGTTGGACCTCCTCGGTTGTCCGGAGTAATTAACTTCTCACACTCGGAAAAAATAACATGGTTACGGTTAAAGAAGATGCCGAAGAGGAGGAACCGATAAAACTTACAAGAGATTTCGGATCCAAGGGGGTCCTCGGACATGGAATCAAGATGGCGCATCAAGTTTATTGAACTCACCTACGAAGCCGAAGACTCAAGACGAAGACATTTTGAGGAGTTCGATGTCCTTGGCTTAAAGACCAATTCAAGGGCTACTGAAGGTGTCCTGGACTAAGTGCTGCTAACCATGTCGGCCCCATCATAGTGGACCGGGCCGAGGACCCGGATTGTCAATGAATGGGTTGAGTTTGCCATGCCCCAAGGCGTACTCAAGATGGAATCCTCCGAAGACGTGGCGCATACTCCAAGACACATTTGAATTCTCGGCATGTTTATCCCTAGATGTAACTAACCTACATGTAACCCTAGATACCCCCAGACCCTATATAAGCCGAGGGGTTTAGAGCATAGGGTAGAGAATTAGAAATTCACATACGATCTCGAGGTAGATCAGCCTGTACTTTGTACTCCAACACAATCAATACAATAAGAGCAGGACATAGGGTTTTACCTCTTCGAGAGGGCCCGAACCTGGGTAAACAGTGTCTCCCTTGTTCATCCTGTTACCCGATGGGTCAATATTTTATGCATCTTTAGAGCTCATTTGTTGCACATTATCTCCGTATATCAAGTTCCATTGAGCCAATTATATGTCCATATGCATGATTTCCAGTTTTTGTCCTTTTCACCACGATCATTGCATAATCTTTATTCTTAGTTGGTTTTTATTAGTTTTCCTTGTCTTTGTGTGTCTTGTAGGTGATGCGGACTTCCCAAGCACTTAGCACGACGAAAGGAGTTTAAACGGTGGACACCCAGGACCCCAGACTTGGCCATTTCGAAGGTGGAAAAAGTCATTTTTCCAAAGTACTCCAAATCAATATCTAAAACCAGAAATGGATCGACATCATTCATACAAATCCAACGAGCCCAAGAACATCAAATTCCGAGTTCGTATGAAGAAATGGCGACCATTTTACCAGAGAGAGGTCAGACCAAAAGACGCATTTCATAGGACCGCGTGCGGTCGTTTGAGCGCTCGTATGGAGTCCAGACAGCACCAAAAGTTGCCTCTCGTGACGGGATTCTTCATGGATTTCGTCCCCGTTTGTTCCCACTACTTCCTTGGCCATCAAGGGGTGATTTGGGAGAGGATTGGGCTCATCTATAGCCCTTGGATCAATGGAGGGAAGCCACATCAAGGGAGGAGGCATTGGGAGAGCTCTTATATAAACACTATCAACCCTAGCCCCCGCCTCCATCACCATCATTTGTCATTTGTCATCTCATCTCCAAGTCCAGCCGCCATCCACATCAAGACACCATTTTTGCAATGTTGAAGGAGACCGGAAGGAAGCCGCCCCGGTGGGGCGCGGCCATGGGCCGCCGCCGCGCCACCATCATCCGCGCCGCCGCCATCATCACCATCCCTTCTTCCTCATCCATCATGGTCTCTATGATGGGCTATAACAACTCTTAAACCCCTTTATATGTGATGTTATTTGAGTAATTTTTGGGTATGGGTCGGTCAATTAGTAAGTGGTTATTTGATATGTGTTGTCTAATTATGCGTGTGTCTTTGTGTTGCTTATTTACCTTCGGTAATTTAGTGATGGGAGATGTCCTATCCATTGGCGTAGTTGGAGACATCCAACTCCCCAGGCCACACATGAAGTATATAGATAGTTGTGGAAACCAATAGACCTGTGACATGATAGGTGCAGATATCTTGAGGGGAACACAATTACTCTAGGAGTCACGGTTGTCCATAGAACTTAATGCCTTCGTCCGGTCCTCAAACCATGAGGACCTTAATATCTTTGCGTTAGCCGCCTCAGGTATGGGACAAGAAGTAGGATGAATGAGTTATCTCAATATAGCACGTCTTGAGAGATAATGTTATGTGAGGGACCGCCCACCAAAAGTAGACCGCCGTATCCTATAATGCAGGTACTGACTTAGTCACAACATGGCATAGTCATAAAACCCGAACTCTATTCCACGCCCGTACCGAACGAGGCCATACCTAGATGCCAGCAATCTCATCTAAAACATCACATACTTCTCTTAGTTTATTTTCTCCGTTTAGTTTAGTATTTACTTTTTATTCTCTCTAGTTTAATTCCTTGTTTTTACCATTCCCTTGCAACTTACTTAAGTGAGCCATTTCCAAACTACGGTTTGGATGTGAGCGTGGTTGTGTTAGTGACAACATAGTTGCGGGGATTGTGGTGCCATCCTATTCGCTCCCTGTGGGATCGACAAAACTTACTTATCACGAAATTGCTACATAGCCATGTGCACTTGCAGGCCATCATTACCATCTAGCTAAGATCACCAGCTCGGGACCCCTTACCCGAGATCTGTCGGATTTAACTCCAATAGGGGGTCCACTTCGGAAGGTATGGGTGGAATCAAACACGTACACAAAACCATATTGCACCCACATAGCCTTCCGAACTTTCAAGGAGTTCTCCATTCTTTTTTGGTGCTTCTGGTTCTCACTACCCGGTAGCACCGGGGTACATAGCGGTAGTACCTCTCCCTTCATAGTACCACTCCCTTCATGGGAGCAGTACTAGCACTGTCTGCCTCCAGGCCGGTAGTACCGCACAGTTGACCGGTAGTACCGCTTCCTGTTGGAGCGACTTTGTCGGACCAACTACCGCATGGGGTTCCTTCCTCTCTGTTTTGGCCACGGTGCTAGGGCACCACTGCTGCGACAGTATTGGTTATTTCATCATAGCCATTACTACCGGTGCCCCTTGCGCTAGTAACGCTTGGGCACTAGAAGTGCAACCCATATATGGGACTGTGATAGCACCACTCTCTGGAGCGGTAGTACAGCTCAGTGTAAAATCTGACGGTTAGAATTGGAGGGGGTATATAAAGGGGGTCTTCTTCCCCAAGTTGACCAACCTATTGTCTCTCCCTTCTCCATTGTTGCCCAAAGCTTATCCTTTCTAGATCTCTCTCCCTGGCCACTCAAACTTGTTGATCTTCTAGGATTTTGGAGAGAAGACCTAGATCTACCACTCACCAAAGGAAAACTTGATTCCCCTTGCTTTCCCATGTGGATCTTTTTACTCTTGGGTGTTTCGGCACCCTAGAGGAAAGAGGTCACCTCGAAGCTCAAATCATTGTGGTGAAGCTTCGCGGTGGTGTTGGGAGCCTCCAATTTAGTTATGGAGATACCCCAACCTTGTTTGTGAAGGTTTAGTCATCGCCTCCAAGGGCACTGCATAGTGGATCTTGAGACCTTGCATTGTGCGAGGGCACGAGGAGAATAAGGTGAGCCATTGTGGCGCTTGGTGAGCATCGTGCCGCCACACCTCTCCAACGGAGACATACCTTCCCCGAAGGAGGGAGCTCCGAGAACAACATCGTCTCGTCTCCACTTGCAGTTTATTCTTTCCTTTACTTACTTTGTGCAAGCTAGTATTCATGTATCTTTTCTAGCTTGTTGTTATTTGTGAGCTTCCATATAGGTTGTCTATATAGTTGCATATCGTGATAACCTATATTCTTGTTGTATCCCTTAAAACTGGAAAAGAGATTAAAAATTGTTAGTCGCCTATTGACGGTGTCCTGGACTAAGGTGTACCAACCTAGTTGGCCCATCGTATATGGGCCGAGCTTATGGCCCACCGATCGCATAAGGAAGGACTCCGGAAGCCTCGAGCCTAGGCGTGGTGAAGATGGACTCTACCAAAGACTTGGCGTGTACCCCAAGGATTGCTCCGGCTATTGGCATGCATTTCTCCAGCTAGCAACCGACCATATGTAACCCTAGATACCCCCAGTACCTATATAAGCTGAGGGGTTAAGGTCGTAGGGCCAGAATCATCATTACTCACCTTAGGGTTAGAACACAACATACGATCTCGAGGTAGATCAAGCTTGTACTCGATACATCATCATCAATACAATCAAAGTAGAACGTAGGGTTTTACCTCCTCGAGAGGGCCTGAACCTGGGTAAACACCGTCTCCTTCGTCCCCTGTTACCCATCGATCCGAGATCTACAGCTCGGGCCCCCC
Source organism: Elymus sibiricus (assembly GCA_039707655.1). Lineage (NCBI taxonomy): Eukaryota > Viridiplantae > Streptophyta > Magnoliopsida > Poales > Poaceae > Elymus > Elymus sibiricus. Next base: position 293,204,533 of record CM077676.1, read on the forward strand.
TACCCGAGGTCTGCCGGTTTTAGTACCGAGACCTATTCACCCCCCCCCCTCTAGTCGACCATACCGAACCTTTCACTAGTCCATGGGTCTGTCACCACACCAGTTACACGCCTGGTGGGCTGACCTGATGACCCCTAGGTTGGTTCCATCCATGGCCACATTGGGCAGCCCATGGCGGATGATACGTCTCCAACGTATCTATAATTTTTTTATTGTTCCATGCTATTATAGTATCAATCTTGGATGTTTTATATGAAATTATATACCATTATATATCATTTTTTGGGACTAACCTATTAACCCAGTGCCCAGTGCTACTTGCTATTTTCTGCTTGTTTTTGCCTTTTCAGAAAATCATTATCAAAAAGTGTCCAAACGAGAGAAAAACTTTGGATTAATTTTTTCTGGACTAGAAGAGACCCAGGAAGCTTCGGGAGAAGACCAAAAGAGCCACGAGGAGGCGGCAAGTCTGGAGGGCGCCCCCAGGGGGGTGGCCGCACCCCCCAGGCTTGTGGGACCCTCGTGGCACATCTTGACCTAATTCCTTCGCTATAAATTCACAAATATTCCAAAACCAACAGAGAACTAGAAGAGAAAACCATTCCGCCGCCGCAAGCCTCTGTTCTTCCGCGATCCCATCTGGAGGCCTTTTCCGGTACTCTGCCAGAGGAGGAATTGATCACGGAGGGCTTCTACATCAACCTTGCTGCCCTTCCGATGATGTGTGAGTAGTTTACCACAGACCTACCGGTCCATAGCTAGTAGCTAGATGGCTTCTTCTCTCTCTTTGATCTTCAATACCACGTTCTCCTCGATGTTCTTGGAGTTCTATCCGATGTAATCTTGTTTTGCGGTGTGTTTGTTGGGATCCGATAAATTGTGACTTTATGATCAGATTATTCGTGAGAAATATTTGAGTCTTCTCTGAACTCTTTTATGCGTGATTATTACAGCTTTGTATTTCTCTCCGATCTATCGATTTGGTTTGGCCTACTAGATTGATTTATCTTGCAATGGGAGAGGTGCTTTGTGATGGGTTTAATCTTGCGGTGCTTAATCCCAGTGACAGAAGGGGACATGACATGTATTTGTATTGTTGCCATTAAGGATAAAAAGATGGGGTTTAATCATATTGCTTGAGTTTACTTTGTCTACATCATGTCATCTTGCTTAAGGCGTTACTCTGTTTCATACTAAATACCCTAGATGCATGCTGGATAGCGGTCGATGGGTGGAGTAATAGTAGTAGATGCAGGCAGGAGTCGGTCTACTTGTCTCGGACGTGATGCCTATATACATGATCATTGCCATTAATCCGTCATAATTATTTGCTTTTCTATCAATTGCCCAACAGTAATTTATTTATCCACCGTATGCTTTGTATTCGAGAGAGAACCCTCTAGTGAAAACTATGGCCCCCGGTCTACTTTATCATATATTAAAAACCTAAAAATACCTTGCTGCAATTAATTACTTTTATTTTAATTAGTATTTTAGTTTATCTATTTATCTCTATAAGATTTAATCCTTGCAAATAACCGCTAAGAGGATTGACAACCCTCTTATTTGCGTTGGGTGCAAGTGTTTGCTCTTGTGTGTGCAAGTGCGTTTAACGGAATTTTGCTTGGTTCTCCTACTAGATTGATAACCGTAGTTCTTAACTGAGGGAAATACTTATCTCTACTGTACTGCATCATCCTCTCTTCTTTGGGGAAATACCAACGCAGACTACAAGTAGCAGGAAGAATTTCTGGCGCCGTTGCCGGGGAGACATAATCAAAATTACCAAGTACCTTCGCACAAACTATCATCCACTTGCATTTACTTTATTTGCCTTTTATTTGTGAAAGCACATTTGCTCCCTTGGTGGTTTTGGTAATTCATAACAACATATATCTCATTGAACTAATGTCCATTCAAGTTAAAGATTTCAGGATGTTCAATGATTGGCATGGCATGGACTAGAGACGTGGACCCCTCAAAATGCTAAGGACAAGGATTGGCAAAAGATCAAGACTCTACATTTTTGGTTTAGTGATCCAAGATCACATTGAGTCCATAGGAAAGCCAATACTATTAAAAGGGGATGAGGTGTTGCTTAATGGTCTTTTTGCTCAAGTGCTTAGTGACAGTACTCCTAAACCCTCAACCACTCTCTCTATCCAAATATGTCCAAAACCCACATTCTAACTCGGCCCCACCGATATTTCCTATCCGGAGCCACCGAGTTCACCTAGACTTAGCCACTGCCAAAACCCTAACAAATCGGATCCACCGAGATGGCCTTGCCAACTCTCTGTAATCATTTGCACTTACTTCGGTCTCACCGAGTTTTGCAAATCAGTCTCACCGAGATGGCTTGCCAACTCACTGTTGCCTTATTGCTTAACTTCGGTCCTACCAAGTTGATGCAATCGGTGCCACCGAGATGAGGTTTGCCCTAGCCATTGCACTTCGGTCCATCCGAGTTGTTCGTATCGGTCCCACCGAGATTCCTAAAGTTCATATCTTTTACACAGTTCGGTGCTACCGATATTATGGTTTCGGTGCCACCGAGTTGGGTCAAAAGTGTGTAATGGTTGGATTTTTTGTGGAGGCTATATATACCCCTCCACCACTTCCTTCTCAGTAAGGAGAGCCATCAGAACGTGCCTACACTTCCACCATACATTTTTCTGAGACAGAACCACCTACTCATGTGTTGAGATCAAGCTATTCCATTCCTACCATTTGAATCTTGATTTCTAGCCTTTCCCAAGTTGCTTTCCACTCAAATCCTTCTTCCACCATAGCCAAATCAATGAGGAGTTGTTTGAGTGCTGGGAAGACTATCATTTGAAGCACAAGAGCAAGGAGTTCATCAACAACACACCGTCTATTACCTTTTGGAGAGTGGTGTCTCCTAGATTGGTTAGGTGTCACTTGGGAGCCTCCGACATGATGTGGAGTTGAACCAAGGAGTTTGTAAGGGCAAGGAGATCGCCTAGTTCATGAAGATCTACCCCGAGTGAGGTTAGTCCTTCCTGGACGTAAGCCATGGTGGAATAGACAAGGTTGCTTCTTCGTGGACCCTTCGTGGGTGGAGCCCTCCGTGGACTCGCACAGCCGTAACCCTTCGTGGGTTGAAGTCTCCATCAACGTGGACGTACGATAGCACCACCTATCGGAACCACGCCAAAAACCACCGTGTCTTCATTGCGTTTGAAATCTCCGATCCCCTCCTTTACTTACATATGCAATTGTTTACTTTCCGCTACTATACTCTTAGAATTGCATGTGTAGGGTGATGCTTGACTTGTATTGTTGCTAAAATCTGCCTACAACTAAAATTGGTAAACGGTTAGGTTTTAAATGGTCAAGTAGTCTAATCACCCCCCCTCTAGACATACTTTCGATCCTACAAGTGGTATCAGAGCTTTGGTCTCCGTAAGCCTTAATTTCCATTGCTTTGGTGATCATAGCCTTGGTTTCACAACCTAGGAGAGTATGGCGTCTAGTGGGGTAACTATCACCGTAGAGGTCCATATTTTGATGGTACAAACTTTGCTAGTTGGAAACATAAGATGAAAATGCATATTCTTGGTCATAACCCCGCCGTTTGGGCTGTTGTTCGTGTTGGCTTGCAAGGTGACTTCTTTGAGGATGGCAAGGAACCGGATCGTGAAGCAACCCCGGAAGAGTTGAAGATGTTGCAATACAATGCTCAAGCTTGTGACATTCTATTCAACGGTTTATGTCCTGAAGAATTCAACAAAATCAGCCGCCTCGAGAATGCCAAGGAAATTTGGGATACTTTGGTTGATATGCATGAGGGTACCGAGTCCGTCAAGGAATCTAAGTTGGATGTGCTTCAAAGTCAACTTGACAAGTTCAAGATGAAGGATGGTGAAGGAGTCGCTAAGATGTACTCTAGGCTTGCTCTCATCACAAATGAGATTGCCGGCTTAGGAAGTGAAGAGATGACCGACAAATTCATCATCAAGAAGATACTTAGAGCTTTGGATGGAAAATATGATACCGTCTACACATTGATCCAAATGATGCCAAATTACAAAGATCTCAAGCCCACGGAAGTCATTGGAAGGATTGTTGCTGATGAAATGTCACTCAAGGAGAAAGAGGAGCTGCACAACAAATCAAGTGGTGCTTACAAAGCCTCAACCGACGCTCCAACAACTCCAAGTGACAGGCTAGTATCCAATGAAGAGATTAGCCTAATGGTGAAAAGGTTCAACAAGTTCTACAAGAACAAAGGGAAAGAAAGAAGCTCTAGCTCAAGACACTATGAGAGAAGATCATCAAGTCGTGACCGTAATTGCTACAATTGTGGAAAGCCCAGACACTACTCCAATGAGTGTACGGCTCCCTACAAGAAAAGAGACGAATCACCAAGAGGAAGACATAGAAGAGATGAATCACCTCATAAGGAGAGAAGGAGTAGAGATGATCGTTATGAACGAAGACACTCTCGAAGAAGCAAGGATTCAGAGAGGAAGGACAAGTCATCCAAGAGCTACACAAGAAGAAGACATCAAGCTCATGTTGGTGAATGGGTTTCCGGCTCCGACTCCGACAACCACTCCGAGAGAAGTTATCACTCCAACTCCGACTATAGTCAAGATGAAGGTGTTGCCGGACTTGCACTTGTGTCATCCAACTCCTATGATCTAGTTGACTCACCAAATGAAGGAATTGGAAGATGCTTCATGGCAAAAGGCCCCAAGGTATCACACCCCGAGTATCTTGATTTTAATAGTGATGAAGATGATTTGCTTGGTGATGATGATTTACTTGTTGATAAGGCTAGTGATGCGAGCTATAATGAAAATGCTAGTAATTATGATAGTCAAGAGGAAACGAGTGACAATGCTATGAAGGAGATTGAGCGTTTAACTAAAGAACTAAATGCTCTTAAGTTAGCTCATGAAACAACTCAAGAGGATCATAGAGAACTTCTAAGAACTCATGAGAAGCTACGCTTCGAGAAGCTAAATTTAGAGCAAGAGCATGAGTTTCTTAAAGCTATCAATGACGATCTTCGAAAGAAGAGTTCTTCATATCTTGCCAAATGTTTACTCTTGTCTACCTTTATGCCACAAGTTAAACCTAAGCAAACTAGCAACAAAGGTAAAAAGGGTTCTACCTCTAGTAGTAACAATAACAATGCTAAATCCAATGTTGTTGCTTCTAGTAGTTCTATTGATTCCACTAATGATTCTCTTAGCCAAGTTACACTTGAGCAAGAAAATATGCTATTGAAAGGAATTATAGAAAAAGGTGTCTACAAGAGTCTTGCCGGGAGTAAGCAATTTGAGGAAATTGTACGCAAGCAAGGAAGGCATCGGAAGAACCAAGATGTTGGTTTTGAACGAAAGTTCAATGCCAATGGAGTTGAGTGGGAAGAAGATCAATACCCCAAGACGAAGTTTGTTCCTCAACAAGAGAAGTATGATCCAACTTCCTTCAAGGGAATACAAGATCAAGAAGATCTTCCGCCACAAGACCACAAGCTAAAAGGCAAGGACAAGCTTCAAGAAGAGATTGATTCATTTGAAGAAGCTCCTCAAGCCATGGTCAAGTGGGTTCCCAAGACTTCATCAACTTCTACTTCATCAAGTGCTACTACAACTCCAAGGATTCCCATCAAGTTGATGTGGGTCCAAAAGAAGAAGAAGTAGAGAGTTCTTGAGGGTGACTCCGCCAACAAACTTCACTCATATTCTTTATGGCAAGGACTTGTGCAACCAACTTCCACATTTTATACTAGTTCATGGAGTCACAAACCCTCTTGTTGGTAAGGCAAGGGACAAGGTATTCAATGCATTCATGGACATCATCATATGTGTATTTCACTCTATGTCTATGGATATCCTTGTATGTTCCTTGTGTGGGACTAACCCATGTAGGTATTGAAAGCACAAAACTCCAAAGGATTGCTCCCAACTCTTGATGGTCTACATCAACATTGAGCATCCACATCTTCAACATCTACATGAAGTCATCATCGACAAAACCCAAGGTTAGTTCATCCCTCTTAGGGGGGATATCACATCTAGGGGGAGCTTTGCTCTAAACAATTGAGCTAAAGCAACTCTAATGGTGTGAACACATCAATGCATTATGTAAAAGTGGCAACCCCACTTGTGCTTAAACTATGAGTATGACCTATGATCAAATGTTCTCATTTGGCTCCTAAGTCAATATACTCATATATAGATGACCTAGTCATCGCCATTGCTTGATAGATGCTAGAATTGGTTGTGCATGTTTGACACATATTTCATTTGCTATCTTATTGTGTGAGCATGTTGGTTTGCATGTTCTCATCATTCGAGGACATCCATTTGTTGTTTTGATTGTCTTGGTTTTTCTGGCCAAGTGGATGTACAAGAATGCCTAAGTACCTTCTCTAGCTATCTATGCTTTCTTGTGTCAAATTCTATTCTTGCTGCATCACAAAAATTGAACAAGTCATTTTTGGACCCTCCGGGTGAGGAGCACTCGGAGCCACCGATCTGAAAGGGCTGAATCTCCAAAACCTTCTAACTAATTTCGGCCGAACCAATTCACTCAAACTCGGTCCAACCAAAATCACTTAGATTGATCTAGGTTTTCCATCTCGGTGCAACCGAGTTCAACCGTTTCGGAGCCACCGATGTGCTGACCTGCGTGCAGTTACACATATCGGTGCCACCGAGTTGTTCAACTCGGCGCCACCGACAGCATACGGGTATATATATCGCGCGGACCGAACGGTTGAAATTTCTCGACCCCACTCGTTCCCGCACCCCGTTGCTGCCGTCGCCCTCGTCTTCGGACTTTGCCGTCGTCTCCAGCGCGCCCTCGCCGCCGGATTCCGTCGCCGTCAACGACAATCTTCACCGCCGTTGCCGCCATAGAGAGTCTCCACCGAGTTAGGGTGAGATTCGATCCCTCTTGTGCTCCCTTTTCCGATTCAATGCACGATTGGACTGCCTGAATTCATGCCACAGATTGAGAACTCCTGTTACACTGCAAACTCCGTAGATTAGATGCGAGTAAAAATTTTAGGTTTAAGTTTCCGCCGAATGCATCTCGGACCGACCGATTCGAAATTTTCGGTCCTACCGATTTGGCCTCTGGCCATAGCACTAGTACGTATCGGTGCCACCGAGTTGAACGTATCGGTGAGACCGAAAGTAAAGTCTTAGTGAAACCCTAGCATCTCGGAGCCACCGAAACCCATCTCGGTCTGACCGAAATAGCGTGTAAGGTTTATGTTGTATGCTTCGGTGTCACCGAGATGATCAACTCGGTCCATCCGAAATGCATCCTGTGAAAACTTGAAACTAAGAGTTGAACTCAAATTTTATGAAAAACCTCTGCTTTTTGTGATGACTCATCTACTCTACCCATACCCATCTATTCACAGGGTCAGCTCAGCAAGATGTCAGATTCCAGTGACAGCCAGAACAGGTCTGAACATCATGCAAAACTCAGTGAAGGGTCAAGCCCTGCTGAGAGTTTCTACGAGGGAGAGAGGAGCTCTCCAGATCTTCCTAAGGCAGCCACTAGAACAAGGAAGAAGATAACCTCAGACAGTGAGGATGAAGATTTTGTTGCTAGTGAAGCAGCAACCAAGAAAAAGAGAGTCGTGCTTGCGAAGGAGTACAACACCAAACCATCAACTGCCAAAGAGAGGACTGCTGTGAGGAAAGTTCCAAAGCAAACTATGCAATTCACTCTTGAAGAGCCAAGTGACTCTGAACCAGCTGCAGGTGGAAAGAAGAAGAGAGCTAGGAAGACTACAGCTCAAGTGCTTGGAAGGCCCTCCATGAGGACTGATGAGGAAGAGGAGGAGGAACCTACTGCTGATGCACCTCCAGCCAAGTCTCAAAAGCTTATGCCTGATGCAATCAAGACTGCTACCCCCAAGTCCAAGCCAAAGGTGTCAGCACCAAAGAGATCCACCAGGAACATATCAGCTGCTGAGAAGAACAAGGCCCCAGTGCCTGAGGGAAATGTTGATGAAGAGCCACTAGTGCTCAGGAAATTGAAGCCAAAGATACCAGACCATGATGATGCACACCCAGTTGCGGAGAACATGATGCTGAGGAAAGATAAAGGACTGTGTCAGTGGAGACAGTCAGATCCTTATGCTACAAGGAGGAAGACAGCGTGTGACTATCGTTTTCACACTCGTGAACAACAAGATTTCTATGAGACAGTATTGCTTGACAAGAAGCCCATTGTTAGCGACATGAGATGGGTGGATTGGGAATACATCGATGAGAATGAAGATTATTTCCCCCATGTCCATGAGAGCTTTAGGATTGCAGGTGTTGATGACTTTGTCGGACAGAAGTTGACCAAGTGGAATGATGAAATGGTCATGCAATTCTACTCTACTGCTCACTTTTATCCAGATGGCCGAATTGTGTGGATGACTGAGGGTATCAGGTACCAGTCAACCATCTCTGAGTGGGCAAGTCTTCTTGGTGCTCCCAAGGAAGAGGACGATGACATTGATATCTATGCTAAGCTCAAGATGGATCACAACTCCATGTCCAACATGTACACTGCAATTCCTCAGAAGGACATTGAGACTCATAAGCTTGGATCAGTGAAGCATCTGCTCCCAGGACTGGCCACCACGAACACCATCTTGCGGTACACCTTGTTACCCAAGTCAGGAGATGACAAAATGATTCGTGGCCACTCCATCAATTTGCTGCATTTGTTTGACACTCCTCGGAAATTTAAGGTGATGAGCCTGATAGTGGAAACTATCAAGAGGACTGCAGCTGATCAGAAGAGATCGTGCGGATATGTAACACCCCAAGAGTCCTCCTTCCATATTTGTACTTCCCAACATTGCATTTCATGGAATTGTCATGATGATCTTGATGGATGTGGTATTCTCATGTTGTGTTTTTGCCTTTCTTTTCTCATTGCATTTCATTTTCATATTATTTTGCCATGTGCTTGCATCACCATATTCATTTATGTTGTTCATGAGCATTGCATCCATTAATTATTTTTGTGTTGCTCATGTATGCATTGTGCGTGTGGTCATCTCTTTCTTTTCTCACCCATCTCTTGAGATATCACCCACGCACACCACTTCCCCATCATCTTCTCAAATCCTTCCCTTTTCCAATATTATTCGTGTGGTCATGATTTCTGCTCCAGATTAATGTCCACTATTTCCCTATAAATCCTACACCATGCCATTTAGCTCTCTGCCAAATTTCAGCATTTTTGGAATTGATTTGGTTGGGTTCAAAAATGGTGCAAGTTTGAATTTAATTCAAACTTGAATTATTTTTCTGCCTCTAATAATGTCCAAACCAATTAATTCAAATACTACATAATTTATGGACTCCAGGGATATTTTTATATCTCTCTCACCTCACTCCAAACTCCCTGTGCATTTCTGTATTTTTTCTCTGTTTGAAGAAAAAGTAAAGCAGAAAACAGAGAGAGAGAGAGAGAGAGAGAGAGAGAGAGAGCAGCCCAACAGCAGCCCACCTGGCCGCTTACCTCTTCAGCCAGCCCAGCCGAGCACCGATGCCCTGTTTAGCGTCTCTCCACTGTACGGCAGAGCATCCACAGTGTCCCCGTCGACGCCCCGGTCGATTTGACGGCCGTCCGGCGCCCCTAGCCCCTATATAACCTGTCCAAACCCTACCCCGGCCTCTCCTCTACCCATTCAGCTCCTCTCCGCCCTCACCGCCGCTCAGGTAAGCGCCACGCGCCTCGCCGTCGCCCTGCCCGCCATGACCCGGCCGAGCTCGAGCTCGAGCTCGGGGTAGCCCTCAGCCGCTCTTCCGACTCCCTAGGCTATTGTGGAGGGACCGCCAAGTACCCCTACGTCCCCTACCACAACGCACACGGCACCAGCCCCCCCGGAGCTCCCTCACCGTCGCCATCCTCTTCATCGCATTCGGGCCAGATCCTCGTCGGACTTCCGTCGGTCCTCCCGTCGTCACCGTCGTCCCTCCGACCACACCTCCTTGTCCCTTGGACGCTAGGTGAGCCGCTCCTCCCCCCTGCCCTTTCTTGCTGTCAATAACGTCCAGTAGGAGTCGCTCCGTCCGTGCCATGTTCGCGCTCTCCGTGCTCCGGCCGAAGCCATGTTTTATTTTGTTGTTGTTGATGTTTCTGTCGTGGCTGTTCTGCTCCCCGCGCTCCGGTTTTTCCCTCGCTGCGCGCCCACGCAACGCAGCCGTCCCGCACTCGCACGCAGCGCCTCGCTGCAGCCCGCACGCACCTCCAGGGCCTTGCTAGTCGCTTGCCTAGGTTCTTCCAGCCGCCGCCTCGCCTATCAGTACCGCGCTCGAGATGAGCACAAGCTCGTGCTCGAGCATCCGCACGCACATGCCCCGCCAAGCAGCAGCCGCTCGTCCACGTGCACACATACACTTTCCGCACCCCCGCCGGTGCTCTGCAGCCGCCTTCGCCGTCGCCTTGCTCGCCGGTGTCAAGGCCGACGCATCTCCGTGCAGCCATGACTCCATGCTCGGCCATTTGATGTTGTTCAAGAGTGGCTGGTTTGCCTCCTGTGCACAAGCATGCAGCAGCAGCGCAGTGGTTGGCACCACTGGTTTCTACCCCGGCAACCAGAGATGAAATCCCCACGGCTGCACTCTTTTTCTGCAATTTCGTTTCTCCGGTGGATCAGCTCTTGGCTTTGCTTGAATTAAAGACGAACCCCTTCCTGTCACACACACTCAGCTAGCCGAGATGGTTAGTCACGCATGCACACCAACGATTACGAGTCGAACGACTAGTCGAGACTAGTCGCTCGACTAGTCTACGAGTCGCAGTGTGGTTGCCGACTCATTTTCTTGTGCAGACTAGAAATACGAGTCGAGCTGTGGATCGGCAAGTCGACGACTAGTCTGGACTAGTCGACATATTCGAGTAGAGCGACTCAAAAAACTACACTAGTATAAATAAGCTGGCGGGATGACCTAGTTTCTTTCCCGCTCCTCACCTGGACGCGCCGCTGGCTGCTGGATGCGCCCGTCGAGCCCTCCTCGCGCTGTCGGCCGCGGATCTGAAGCTCCACCCTCCACCGTCGCCGGCCCCGCGTCGCGGATCTAAAGCTCCACTACCTGGACACGCCGCCGGCTGCTGGAGGCGCGCTCCTCCTGCTCCTTCGTCTAGCGCCCCTCCTCATGCCGCCGGCCCCTCGTGCTCTTCTCCTCTTCAGGCAGGTGAGCCTCAGTGCCTCCCTTCTCCTCCTCTTTCTTCTTGGCTTGCTGCTGATGCTGCTCTGCCTCGCTGCTGGACTGCTGGTGCTGCTCTGCTTGCTGTTGGTGCTGCTCTGCTCACAGCTGGACTGCTGGTGCTGCTCTACTTGCTGTTGGTGCTGCTCTGCTTGCTGCTGGTTGCTAGTGCTGCTCTGCTTGCTGCTGGTTGCTGGTGCTATTCTGCTTGATGCTGATTGCTGGTGCTGCTCTGCTTGCTGCTGGTTGCTGGTGCTGCTCTGCTTGCTAGTTGCTACTAGCCTACTAGTACTAGATGTAGTAGCTGCTTGTGTAGCTTGTGATGTTGAGCAATTGTGCTAATTTGTGTTGTTGTTGACTAGTCTAGACTCCACTTTGCTTGTTTCAATTTCCAGGTCCTGAGGTCTGAGCTACAATGTCTACAACACCGGAGATATCTCAAGTAGTGTGTTCAGCAGCAGCTGCAGCTCAAGCCGATGAGCATTACGATCCATCGAAGGATCCTGCGAGGAAGCCACGTAGGAGCAAGGACCTAGCATGGAAATATGCCTTTTGGCCTGATCTGGAGGACAAATTGACACTCCAGTGTGTTTTGTGTGGCAAAAACATCACTTCTGGAGTGCTAAGGATGAAGAAGCACCTTGGTGGGGGTTACACAGAGGTGAGAATGTGTCTAAAAGCAAACGATGAGATCAGGAAAGAGATGCATTTGTACATGAAGACCAACTCAAACAAGTTCAAAGCCATGCAACTTGATGGGGATGAAGTTGAAGCAACTGATGGAGATGGAGGAGAGGAGGAGGCAGGAGCAAGTTCAAGGGCGTCGAACAACACCGCAACCTCCACGAAAAGGAAGTCTTGTTTTATTGTGACGGCGCCAGTGGCGGCAAAGAGGAAAAGCAATTCAATTGCAGATGAGGTTAGGAAGACACCAGAGGAGGTGGTTGCTGAGAGGCATAGCACAAGAAGCACTCAGTTAAAAATCAAGGACTATGGAACAAAGACAAAAGAACAAAAAGATGTTGTAGATAGTCATGTAGCTGACTTTCTCTATGAGAATTGCCTTCCATTCAATATTATCAATTCGAGAAGTTGGGAGATCCTATTGGAGTCTATAGGACAGTATGGATCAGATTATATCATACCTTCTTACCATGATGTGAGGTTACCATTACTTGAGAAGGCAAAGCTCAAGACTGACACTTTGAAAGCCAAGCATCAATTGGCATGGAAGGAGTATGGTTGCACTCTCATGTTCGATGGTTGGACGGACATGACTGGGCGACACTTGATCAATTTTCTCGCCAATAGTCCTGAAGGTACATTCTTCTTAGGGACAGCCAATGTTTATTCTGAGTCTGTTACTGCTCAATTGGTAGCAAAATTATTGAGTGAACAGATTGAGGCAATTGGTCCTGAATTGGTAATCCAGGTCGTTAGCGACAATGGCTCCAACTACAAGGCAGCCGGGAGACTTCTAATGGATAAGTATCCATCTTTGTATTGGACACCTTGTGCTGCTCACTGTTTGGATCTTATGCTAGAGGACATTGGGAAGATAAGAGAGTTCAGTGATTGCATTGTTAAAGCAAAGAAAATAACCAGATTTATTTATGCCCATGGTAGGATTCTTGATCAAATGAGAAGCTTGAATGGCAAGAGAGATCTTGTAAGGCCTGGAGCAACTCGTTTTGCATCCTCCTTCCTCACATTGGCCAGCCTGTGGAAACAATGCCAACATTTGAAAGCACTATTTGTTAGCGCAGAATGGCACGCAAACAAGTTGAAGCTCACCCCACCAGGGAAGATGGCTGAAAATACCGTGCTCTCTATGCCGTTTTGGCAATCGGTGGAGAACTGCATGAGAGCTTCACAACCCATTCTTGTTGCTTTGAGGATTGTTGATGGTGATGACATACCAGCATAGCCCGAAATTTGGGCAGCCATGGATATTGCGAAGACACACATAACAGATGCATTGACACAAAGGCCAGGCCTACAAAGTCAAGTGCTAGCAATTGTTGACAAGAGGTGGGATAACCAGATGGAGCAAAAGCTACATGGGGCTGCAATGTTTTTGAACCCAAGCAAGTTATTTGCAATGAAGGAGACTAACAGAAGACTAGCTGCACGACTGCGTTCAATGTTCAATGATGTGCTATGGAAGATGGTGATCGATGATGAACTACAATCCAAGATAAGTAAATTGGCTGATGATTATGAGCGGACGGAGGGTGAATGTTTCACCAAGCAAATGGCAATTAAAGACCGCGAGAAAAAGAGTCCTCGTAAGTATCTATGTTGTTGCAGCTTGTAGCTTATCTTCTTGGCTCTATGTTTCAACTTCTATTTGCTTGTTTCAACTCCTACTTGCTGATTTTTGTAGTACTTTGGTGGAATGCATATGGTGGCCTTTCTTATGACCTCCAATCTTTTGCAAATCGGATCATTAGTCTATGTTGTTCATCGTCTGGCTGTGAGCGCAATTGGAGTGCATTTTCTCATGTAAGTAACTAGCAATTGGATGGTTTGATAGATAATTGCAGGCTGTAGCAGCTTCTCACAAAAGGTTTTGCTTGCAAATCCATACCAAAGGAAGAAATCGTTTGGAGTATAAGAGATTGAACAAGCTAGCATATGTCTCATACAACCGGCAAATGACAACTAGGTTTCAAAAGTTACGCGAGCAAGGTTTCAAAGGAAAGAGGGCTAATGCACTTATCCTAGAAGAATTTCAATGAGATAATGAATGGGTTGATGTTACTGCTGAATTGGTTCATCAAAATGACGCTATGGACGATGACAATCCACTACTTTCGTCCCATGTTGATCAGGCCATTGGCGCAACGGATGGTCTAAGTGGACGCCATCTTCCAAGGAGGGCTGGTGGTGATTTCAGTGAGTCTAGTCGTCCCACTGGCTCTAATCTGGTTGTCCATGATGAAGACTTGAGGGCTGAATTGGAAGCTGAAGATATTGATAGTCACATGGAGACCAATGGTGAAGACAATGATGGCCCTACACGAGCGAATGATATAGACTCTGATTTTCAGCTGCATATAGATCTGGATTGATTTGAGGGCTGAGGCTACAAGATTTCTTTTGCTGGACTGGACTTGTTGCTTGTGGTGTTGTTGAACCATTCTATTTCAATCTCCATCATGAACTGCTTTCTTTTGTAATTCAGACCTTGATGTTGGACTACATGTTGAACCTTATGTTGGTCTTGTGAAGTTGTGACACTAAGGTGTTCTACTATGTTTGCAATTGCATATGGATTATGGAGTGCTGAACTTGTTTTTTATGCTAGTGTTGCTGTGCTGGACTGTTGTTTGATAGTGCATATTTGATTGCTTTTATCTTTTGTAGGCTGTTGGTGCTGGTTTGTGGAGACTGGAGAAGCAGAGGCCCTGGCCATTGGATATTGCAATGGGCACAGCCTCAGGTTCTTCATCCACTTCCCAATTCCCATGCATTCATTTGTATTGTATACTGTACTTGTATACTTATATAGTGTAATACTACATACTACTACTAGGTATTAGTAGTTATGTACTGTAAGTTCAGTACTACAGAACCATGTCGACTAGTCTCGCACTAGTCTAGACTAGTCACGATTAGTCTATGAGTCTCAACCTTGGAACGACTCGACGACTCTTCGACTCGTAAACGTTGATGCACACAGCCTTGGGGTCCTGGGTTCGAAACCCAGTTCGCCCCTTTTTGCCTCTGTTTGTTTTTCTTTTGTCGACACACACACACTCAGCAGCCACTTGGGCCGATGCAGTGTGCTGTAATCCGGCCCATGTATGTTTTTTTTCTCTCCGCTCCAAGTTAGCATTTTTCCACTGCATTGCATAATTAGATCTGCCTTTGTTTTGAGATGTTAATAAGTAAATAACCATGCATCGGATGAAAATGAGTCATATATGTAAATTGCTTAAAATTTTGTGTAGTTTCATAATATCCAACTTTCATCCATGTTAAAATTGTCTAAATTGCTGTTTGCATTAATGTGCTCTAATGACATGCTTAAATGTTTTATTCCATAACTTCATAACCGTAGCTCCGAATTAAATAAACTTTATATGTAAATGGGGTGGAAAAATGTGTAGATTAACATGATGAATTTCCTTTTGCTATTAAACAACTTAAAAATTGTGTTTAGGTCAGAACAGTACCAAACTCAAAATTGCATATGGGGAATTTCCGGAATTGTATTGTGTTGTTCCCGGCCTCATTTAAATTGCCTAGATAGGTAGATTATATATGCTTCATTTTTTGCCATGTTTGTCAACATGTAATATTGATGAGTAGCATAAACGGGAGCGAACTAAATAATCATTGTGAAGTTTCGTCAACATGCAACCCGTTGCATATTGAGCTTCACTTAATGTGTAGTATTTGATTGTTGCACCTTGCCATGCCATGCGTCTTTAAATCTCCGCTCCAAGTTAGCATTTTTCCACTGCATTGCATAATTAGATCTGCCTCTGTTTTGAGATGTTAATAAGTACATAACCATGCATCGGATGAAAATGAGTCATATATATAAATTGCTTAAAATTTTGTGTAGATTCATAATATCCAACTTTCATCCATGTTAAAATTGTCTAAATTGCTGTTTGCATTAATGTGCTCTAATGACATGCTTAAATGTTTTATTCCATAACTTCATAACCGTAGCTCCGAATTAAATAAAATTTATATGTAAATGGGGTGGAAAAATGTGTAGATTAACATGATGAATTTCCTTTTGCTGTTAAACAACTTTAAAATTGTGTTTAGGTCAGAACAGTACCAAACTCAAAATTGCATATGGGGATTTTCCGGAATTGTATTGTGTTGTTCCCGGCCTCATTTAAATTGCCTAGATAGGTAGATTATATATGCTTCATTTCTTGTCATTTTTGTCAACATTTAATATTGATGAGTAGCATAAACGGGAGCGAACTAAATAATCGTTGTGAAGTTTCTTCAACATGCAACCCGTTGCATATTGAGCTTCACTTAATGTGTAGTATTTGATTGTTGCACCTTGCCATGCCATGCGTCTTTAAATTTCCGCTCCAAGTTAGCATTTTTCCACTGCATTGCATAATTAGATATGCCTCTGTTTTGAGATGTTAATAAGTAAATAACCATGCATCGGATGAAAATGAGTCATATATATAAATTGCTTAAAATTTTGTGTAGTTTCATAATATCCAACTTTCATCCATGTTAAAATTGTCTAAATTGCTATTTGCATTAATGTGCTCTAATGACATGCTTAAATGTTTTATTCCATAACTTCATAACCGTAGCTCCGAATTAAATAAACTTTATATGTAAATGGGGTGGAAAAATGTGTAGATTAACATGATGAATTTCCTTTTGCTGTTAAACAACTTTAAAATTATGTTTAGGTCAGAACAGTACCAAACTCAAAATTGCATATGGGGAATTTCCGGAATTGTATTGTGTTGTTCCCGGCCTCATTTAAATTGCCAAGATAGGTAGATTATATATGCTTCATTTCTTGCCATGTTTGTCAACATTTAATATTGATGAGTAGCATAAACGGGAGCGAACTAAATAATCATTGTGAAGTTTCGTCAACATGCAACCCGTTGCATATTGAGCTTCACTTAATGTGTAGTATTTGATTGTTGCACCTTGCCATGCCATGCGTCTTTAAATCTCCGCTCCAAGTTAGCATTTTTCCACTGCATTGCATAATTACATCTGCCTCTGTTTTGAGATGTTAATAAGTAAATAACCATGCATCGGATGAAAATGAGTCATATATGTAAATTGCTTAAAATTTTGTGTAGTTTCATAATATCCAACTTTCATCCATGTTAAAATTGTCTAAATTGCTGTTTGCATTAATGTGCTCTAATGACATGCTTAAATGTTTTATTCCATAACTTCATAACCGTAGCTCCGAATTAAATAAACTTTATATGTAAATGGGGTGGGAAAATGTGTAGATTAACATGATGAATTTCCTTTTGCTGTTAAACAACTTAAAAATTGTGTTTAGGTCAGAACAGTACCAAACTCAAAATTGCATATGGGGAATTTCCGGAATTGTATTGTGTTGTTCCCGGCCTCATTTAAATTGCCTAGATAGGTAGATTATATATGCTTCATTTCTTGCCATGTTTGTCAACATTTAATATTGATGAGTAGCATAAACGGGAGCGAACTAAATAATCGTTGTGAAGTTTCGTCAACATGCAACCCGTTGCATATTGAGCTTCACTTAATGTGTAGTATTTGATTGTTGCACCTTGCCATGCCATGCGTCTTTAAATCTCCGCCCCAAGTTAGCATTTTGCCACTGCATTGCATAATTAGATCTGCCTCTGTTTTGAGATGTTAATAAGTAAATAACCATGCATCGGATGAAAATGAGTCATATATATAAATTGCTTAAAATTTTGTGTAGTTTCATAATATCCAACTTTCATCAATGTTAAAATTGTCTAAATTGATGTTTGCATTAATGTGCTCTAATGACATGCTTAAATGTTTTATTCCATAACTTCATAACCGTAGCTCCGAATTAAATAAACTTTATATGTAAATGGGGTGGAAAAATGTGTAGATTAACATGATGAATTTCCTTTTGCTGTTAAACAACTTTAAAATTATGTTTAGGTCAGAACAGTACCAAACTCAAAATTGCATATGGGGAATTTCTGGAATTGTATTGTGTTGTTCCCGGCCTCATTTAAATTGCCTAGATAGGTAGATTATATATGCTTCATTTCTTGCCATGTTTGTCAACATTTAATATTGATGAGTAGCATAAACGGGAGCGAACTAAATAATCGTTGTGAAGTTTCGTCAACATGCAACCCGTTGCATATTGAGCTTCACTTAATGTGTAGTATTTGATTGTTGCACCTTGCCATGCCATGCGTCTTTAAATCTTCATGCATTATTTTGCTTGTGCATATATGCCATGATTGTTTGTTTATTTCGGTGCTTGTTCTTTCTTTTGGGTAGTTCCGGGAGACGAGTCCGAGTTCGAGGAACCGGTTGAGAACGTGTTCGAGGAGCAGTCTTACTATCCTTCCGAAGAGACTTCAGGCAAGATGATCATTATCCTTGATAACACTACTATCTTTGCTTGCTAGTTGTCTCGTTGCTATCGCGATGTCACGTTTCCTACCACATACATGTCAGCCTCTCACATGCCATGATACAGCCTCTAACCACCCTACCCAGCAAACCGTTGTTTGGCTATGTTACCGCTTTGCTCAGCCCCTCTTATAGCGTTGCTAGTTGCAGGTGCAGTGCAGGTTGTTCCATGCTGGGGCATGGATATGTTGGGATATCACAATATCTCTTATTTAATTAATGTATCTATATACTTGGTTGTGTGTGGAAGGCTCGGCCTTTTGCCTAGTGTTTTGTTCCACTCATGCCGCCTTAGTTTCCGTAATACCGGTGTTATGATCCTTGATTAGCATTCCTAACATGCTCAGGGGAATGGGACCCTCTTGACAGTTCGCTTTGAATAAAACTCTTCCAGCAAGGCCCAACTTTGGGTTTACCATTTGCCTAATAACAACTAAAATTTGCATAGGGAGTAATTAACCCGAGGATTCTTAATCAACAACCCGGGCCAGTGCTCCTCATGAGTGTTGGTCCAAACTAGGGCGATGTCCGGCGCCCCCTGGGAAACTGGGGTCTCAGCTAACCCGACGTCTGGCTCATCCGGTGTGCCCTGAGAACGAGATACGTGCGGCTCCTATCGGGATTGTCGGCACCCCGGGAGGTCTTGCTGGTTTTGTTTTACCATTGTCAAAATGTCTTGTGCACCGGGATTCCGAGGATACTTCGGGCTATCTCGAGGTTGAGGTATTTCCACCGCAGCTTGTGTTGGTCTATGATGGACCAGGTTGGAACACCCCTGCAGGGTTAAATCTTACGTGAAGCCGTGCCCGCGGTTATGTGGCGACTTGGATATTTTTAACCTCCGGTTGTAGAGAACTTGACACTAATTCTAAAAAAATACACCAACTGTGTGCGTAACCGTGATGGTCTCTTTTCGAGTAAGTTTGGGAAGAGAACACGGTGGGGTTATGTTTGAACCGTCAGTAGGTGTTCAGGATCACTTCATGATCATATTAGACTTGCGACCGTTGTGCGTAGTATGCTCATCTTTATTCTTGTACTCGTAAGTTAGCCACTTAAACATGCTTAGTGCTTGCTGCAACCTCACCACATTACCACTTCCATTCCTATAAGCTTAAATAGTTTTGTTACCTTGGGTGATGAGATTGCTGAGTCCCTGTGGCTCACAGATTACTACATAACTCCAGTTGCAGGTACACTTGAGACAGACACAGGCGAGCCCGAGATGCTCCATTGGGAGTATGATGATGAACGTGGGCGTATGTACGTCACGATGCCAGACGATCAGTAGTGGGCCCTAGTCGGTTGATCCGGGGATAATAGTAGGGTGGTGTTTTCTCGTTTGATTTCGTCCGTAGTCGGACCCTGTCTTTCTTTTGGATGATTGTATGATGATTATGACATATTTATGTTGTAGCATGTGGCGAGTGTAAGCCTTTATCTAGTATTCTCACCTGTTCACTTGGTTGTATGTATTTGAGAATCACCTTGCTATGCGTCTCAAAATGAGGTTCTGTCACAATCTTAAGTTCATCACGAGGTTGCGATAGAGCTTCATATTGGGCGTTACAGGATATGCTCCACATATTCAGATTTTGATCAATTCCAAGGTTGGAACCAGCACATACCTTCTTGATCGAGAGCATTTGCCTTTGCGTCCAGAGTTTGAAGACAATGTGATTGTGATGGATCCTTCGCATCCCACTTCTGCACAAGCTCAGGAGAAGATCTGCAAAGCCAAAGAAGCAAAAGCAGCCCAGGAGGCAACAGCTCCCAATGCTCCAATTGCAAATCTTAAGTCTAAGTCTGACCAAATGACTTATCTGCTTGAAGCCACCCTGAGGATTGAGCGAAGTCTGGCCAACCTCACCCAGCACCAGGCTAGCTTAGAGCGGATAATAGAGACAAAATTTCATGATCTAGATGTCAAGGTCACAGAGATTCAGACTACCGTGGAGCAGCTGCAGAGTGATGTTGATGCTGTCAAGACAGCCCCGTCAGATGATAGTGGAGATGACAGACCTACCACAGAGCGTTTTCAGACAGTGCCTAGGGCAGCCAGATCTGCTGCAGTGCCAGTTGTGGATCTGAGGACCACAGTCTCTGCACCTGCTGCTGCTGCCATAGTGCCACCGCCGGTATCCACTCCACCAGCCCAGCAAACTTCTGCAGAAGCATTCGCGGACGCTCTTCTCTCAACGCCATCTACGCACACCGGAGTTGCCAGCAGGAGGTCGCCTTCAGGAGCTTCGGAGGACCGTGCTTAGAGTGCCGATTAGTCCTATACCTATTCAATCTTTTTGGTACTTGTTGCCAAAGGGGGAGAATTTGTATAGATCACAGGCTTCGAGAGAGAGTGCTTTTGTTTTGCTCGTTTTATTTCTCTCGAGTTCTTTTGCTACAATTTGCTTGTTGGTACTTTGTTTCTGTGTGTGTGCTTGATACTATGCTTCGTTATGATTGTGAGCTACTGCTTGTGATTGGTCATACTATGCCTCTTGTGATGATCAATGCTTATCTTTATCATTATCCTATATGATCACTTACTTATGTTGGTGATGCGTGCTTGCTATTCGAATCATATCATTTTGCGCGCTCCACCAAGTTGTGTGTGACATGGAAGAGAGACCCATGAGCCTAATCGATTGTGCATTTGCATTCAAACGCAAATTTTTAATAATGCGCAAATTTAGGGGGAGCTCTTGCTTATCACATACTTCTCAAAGCGATGATGTATTTCATTCATTTAATCATTTGTCGAAGCTTTGATCTATATGTTGTCATCAATTACCAAAAAGGGGGAGATTGAAAGCACATTTGCTCCCTTGGTGGTTTTGGTAATTCATAACAACATATATCTCATTGAACTAATGTCCATTCAAGTTAAAAATTTCAGGATGTTCAATGATTGGCATTGCATGGACTAGAGACGTGGACCCCCTCAAAATGCTAAGGACAAGGATTGCCAAAAGATCAAGACTCTACATTTTTGGTTTAGTGATCCAAGATCACATTGAGTCCATAGGAAAGCCAATACTATTAAAAGGGGATGAGGTGTTGCTTAATGGTCTTTTTGCTCAAGTGTTTAGTGACAGTACTCCTAAACCCTCAACCACTCTCTCTACCCAAATATGTCCAAAACCCACATTCCAACTCGGCCCCTACAAAATTTCCTATCCGGCCCCACCGAGTTCATCCAAGACTTAGCCACTGCCAAAACCCTAACAAATCGGATCCACCGAAATGGATCTCGGTCCCACCGAGATGGCCTTGCCAACTCTCTGTAATCGTTTGCACTTACTTCGGTCCCACCGAGTTTTGCAAATCGGTCTCACCGAGATGGCTTGCCAACTCTCTGTTGCCTTATTGCTTCACTTCGGTCCTACCAAGTTGATGCAATCCGTGCCACCGATATGAGGATTGCCCTAGCCATTGCACTCCGGTTCATCCGAGTTGTTCGTATCGGTCCCACCGAGATTCCTAAAGTTCATATCTTTTACACAGTTCGGTGCTACCGAGATGATCGTTTCGGTGCCACCGACTTGAGTCAAAAGTGTGTAACGGTTGGATTTTGTGTGGAGGCTATATATACCCCTCCACCACCTCCTTCTCAGTAAGGAGAGCCATCAGAACGTGCCTACACTTCCACCATACATTTTCTGAGAGAGAACCACCTACTCATGTGTTGAGATCAAGCTATTCCATTCCTACCATTTGAATCTTGATTTCTAGCCTTTCTCAAGTTGCTTTCCACTCAAATCCTTCTTCCACCATAGCCAAATCTATGAGGAGTTGTTTGAGTGCTGGGAAGACTATCATTTGAAGCACAAGAGCAAGGAGTTCATCAACAACACACCGTCTATTACCTTTTGGAGAGTGGTGTCTCCTAGATTGGTTAGGTGTCACTTGGGAGCCTCCAACATGATGTGGAGTTGAACCAAGGAGTTTGTAAGGGCAAGGAGATCGCCTACTTCGTGAAGATCTACCCCAAGTGAGGCTAGTCCTTCGTGGACGTAAGCCATGGTGGAATAGATAAGGTTGCTTCTTCGTGGACCCTTCATGGGTGGAGCCCTCCGTGGACTCGCGCAGCCGTTACCCTTCGTGGGTTGAAGTCTCCATCAACGTGGACGTACGATAGCACCACCTCTCGGAACCACGCCAAAAACCACCGTGTCTTCATTGTGTTTGAAATCTCCGATCCCCTCCTTTACTTACATATGCAATTGTTTACTTTCCGCTGCTATACTCTTAGAATTGCATGTGTAGGGTGATGCTTGACTTGTATTGTTGCTAACATCTGCCTACAACTAAAATAGGGAAAAGGTTAGGTTTTAATTGGTCAAGTAGTCTAATCACCCCCCCCCCCCCGTCTAGACATACTTTCGATCCTACAGTTTGCATTTGCCTCTCGTTTTCATCTCCCCCTCTTCTAATTTTTTTTACAAAAACACAAAAATATTTTTATTTGCTTGTTTGCTAGTTTGCTTGCTTTGCTTGAAATTGTTATCATGTCTG
Organism: Elymus sibiricus; assembly: GCA_039707655.1. Taxonomy (NCBI): domain Eukaryota; kingdom Viridiplantae; phylum Streptophyta; class Magnoliopsida; order Poales; family Poaceae; genus Elymus; species Elymus sibiricus. The sequence goes on from CM077676.1 coordinate 293,227,395, forward strand.
AATTTGAAAAAGTTGTGATTGAAAGTGCTAGTGAGGATAGTGGTAGTGAATCTCTTGGGGATAAAACACACTCTTTTGATCGTAATCATGACCCTCCGGAGACTAACTCTCCCACTAATTTTAAGACTAAAGTTTATCATGTGGGAAGTGGTAATATTATTGGGAAAAACATTATTCAGGTATTCTTTAATTGCGCGGGAGTTATACCAATAATTAATGGGTCTATTCTTGATAAAACAAATTGTTATGTGGATGCTATTGCAATGCTCATGGTTAAATTATAAATAAATTTTTTACATATCCACCCCGCCTTACAAAAGATATTTTATGAACTTCCCAACATCCATGATCCTAGGGCTAAGAAAATTGCCACTATAATCCTTATGCATGAATTTGATTATATAATCCGAGAAGCTAGGGATATTTTTTTTCCTTTTACAAAATTAATTTTGAGCATCCTCCTATAGAGGAGATTCTTCATGATAAAGATACTATTCGTAGGTTGGAATCTAAAGATTACTTTGCTTATGGTAAAAATATTAGAAGGAGAGTTTCATATGCCGAAATAATTAAAACTATGTACCACCATGCTTGTGATAAATTTAAGTGGGTTACTAAAGGAATTGATGAGGGATTTAGTGAAGAATGGTTCGAGGGTACGGCTAGAGATCCTATTGATGATGAGATACATGTTTTATATGAGGACGTTTATGGTGATGATCTTGAGTTTGAACTTATGAATGTTAAAGTTACTAATCAAAGCCCCTTCAATTACCTAAGGTCACCCACTAGAAAAGAAGAGCACGAGAGTAGAGAATTAATGAGAAAAGTTTTAGAAGATTTAATCAAAAAGGACTTGGGGATGAAGGATGACAACACTTGAAACTATGCATTATGCCTAGCTAGGGGCATAAAACAATAGCGCTTGTTGGGAGGCAACCCAACGAATAAAATAAATTTTTGCTTTTTCCTTTTGTTCTTCAGTGTTTACACAATTATAGCTTCTGTTATGATTGTATTTTTTTATGTTTTAATTAGTGTTTGTGCCGAGTAATGCCATTGGGATGATTTGGAAGATAGTATGATCAATGCTGTTGGAAAACAGAAACTTTTGCGTCCAGTGCTGGAATTTTGTTTTTTAGCTGGAACGTCCGAACCTTCTGAATTTTTTACACAGTATTGATATATGAATTTCCCACGTTTTCCTAAGTTTTCAGAATTTTTGGAGTTACATAAGTATGATGATAATTCAGATCTTTACAGACTGTTCTGTTTTAGACAGATTCTGTTTTTGTTGCATAGTTTGCTTATTTTGATGAATCTATTGATCGTATCGGGGGGTATGAGTCATGGAGAAGTTGGAGTAAAGTAGCATTATGCCAATATTAAATATGAATCAATTTACAACAGTACCTAGAGTTTAAGATTTGTTTGTTATACTAATGGATCTCACAAGTTTCTGTTGAGTTTTGTGTGCTGAAGTTTTCAAGTTTTGGGTGAGACTACGATGGACAAAGGAATAAGAAGTGGCAAGAGCCTAAGCTTGGGGATTCCCAAGGCACCCCAAGGTAATATTCAAGGAATACACAAGCGTCTAAGCTTGGGGATGCCCCGGAAGGCATCCCCTCTTTCGTCTACAATCTATCGGTAACTCACTTGGAGCTATATTTTTATTCATCACATGATATGTGTTTTACTTGGAGCGTCTTGTGATATAGTTTGTTTGCTTTTGTTTGCTTTTTAGTTTGTCACAATCATCTTTGCCGAACACAACTTTTTGAGAGGGACACACATTATTCGTGATCTTTGCTGAATACTCTATGTGCTTCACTTATATCTTTTGAGCTAGGCAGTTGCTCTAGTGCTTCACTTATATCTTTTAGAGCACGGCGGTGGTTATATTTTATAGAAATAGTTGCACTGTCAGGCTTCACTTATATCTTTTTGAGAGTCTAATGAATAGCAATGGTAATATAAACGGGTTATGAATTTGGTCTTGATATGGTAGGTATTCAAGAGGGATATAATAAAAACTTTCATGTAGATCACTGAATATGATAAGTTTGATTCCTTGCAATAGTTTTGCGATATTAAGATGGTAATATGTGGGAGGTATTAGTAGATAATTGTGGTTTAGTAAGAATATTGGTGTTAAGGTTTGTGATTCCCGAAGCATGCACGTATGATCTGTCATTATGCTAAGAAGTTGGATCATGATTTATTGTTGATTGTCTACCTTATGAGTGGCGGTCGGGAATGAGCGATGGACCTTGTCCTACCAATCTATCCCTCTAGGGGCATGCGTAGTAGTACTTTGCTTCGAGGTCTAATGAACTTTCACAATAAGTATTTGAGTTCTTTATGACTAATGTGAGTCCATGGATTATACGCACTCACACTCTTCCGCAACTTGCGAGCCTCTTCGGTACCGTGCATTGCCCTTTCTCACATCGAGAGATGGTGCAAACTTCGTCGGTGCATCCAAACCCCGTGATATGATACGCTCTATCACACATAAGCCTCCTTATATCTTCCTCAAAACAGCCACCATACCTACCTATCATGGCATTTCCATAGCCATTCCAAGATATATTGCCATGCAACTTCCACCGTTCCGTTTCTATGACACACATCGTCATTGTCATATTGCTTTGCATGATCATAAAGCTGACATAGTATTTGTGGCTCAGCCACCGTTCATCATTTTTTATACATGTTACGCTAGCATCATTGCACATCCTGGTACACTGCCAGAGGCATTCATATAGAGTCATATTTTTGTTCTAGTATCGAGCTGTAATATTGAGTTGTAAGTAAATAGAAGTGTGATGATCATCATTATTAGAGCATTGTCCCAGTGAGGAAAGGATGATGGAGACCATGATTCCCCCACAAGTCCGGATGAGACTCCGGACAAAAAAAAAGAGGCCAAAAAGAGCCCACAAAAAATGAGAGAAAAAGAGAGAAGGGGCAATGTTACTATCCTTTTTCCACACTTGTGCTTCAGAGTAGCACCATGTTTTTCATATAGAGAGTCTCCTATTTTGTCACTTTCTTATACTAGTGGGAATTTTTCATTATAGAACTTGGCTTGTATATTCCGATGATGGGCTTCCTCAAATGACCGTGGTCTTCGTGAGCAAGCAAGTTGGATGCACACCCACTTACTTTTCATGTTGAGCTTTCATACACTTATAGCTCTTAGTGCATCCGTTGCATGGCAATCCCTACTCCTCGCATTGACATCAATTGATGGGCATCTCCATAGCCCGTTGATTAGCCTCGTTAATGTGAGACTTATCTTCTTATTTTTGACTTCCCCTTATTGATCTCTACCACCGCACTCTATTCCACCTATAGTGCTATATCCATGGCTTGCGCTCATGTATTGCGTGGGAGTTGAAAAAGTTGAAGCACGTGAAAAAGTATGAACCAATTGCTCGGCTTGTCATCGGGGTAGTGCATGATAAATACTTTGTGTTAAGAAGATGGAGCATGACAGGATTGTATGATTTTGTAGGGATAACGTTCTTTAGCATTTTATTTTGAAAGACATGATTGTTTATTAGTATGCCTGAGTATCGATGTCTTTATATCAAATTATAGACTATTGCTTTGAATCATTCGAATCTTATTATTCATACCGTAAGAGAAATATTACATGATGAAACATGATAGGTAGCATTCCACATCAAAAATTCTGTTTTTATCATTTACCTACTCGAGGATGAGCAGGAATTAAGCTTGGGTATGCTTGATACTTCTCCAACGTATCTATAATTTTTTATTGTTCCATGCTATTATAGTATCAATATTGGATGTTTTATATGCAATTATATGCCATTATATATCATTTTTTGGGACTAACCTATTAACCTAGTGCCCAGTGCCAGTTGCTGTTTTCTGCTTGTTTTTGCCTTCTCAGAAAATCATTATCAAAAAGTGTCCAAACGAGAAAAAAAGGAGAAAAAAAACTTTGGATTAATTTTTTCTGGACCAGAAGAGACCCAGGAAGCTTCGGGAGAAGACCAGAAGAGCCACGAGGAGGTGGCAAGCCTGGAGGTCGTGCCCCCCAGGTTTGTGGGCCCCTCGTGGCACATCTTGACCTAATTCATTCGCTATAAATTCACAAATATTCCAAAACCAACAGAGAGCAAGAAGAGAAAACCTTTCCGCCGCCGCAAGCCTCTGTTCTTCCGCGATCCCATCTGGAGGCCTTTTATGGTACTCTGCCGGAAGGGGAATCAATCACGGAGGGCTTCTACATCAACCTTGCTGCCCTTCCGATGATGTGTGAGTAGTTTACCACAGACCTACGGGTCCATAGCTAGTAGCTAGATGGCTTCTTCTCTCTCTTTGATCTTCAATACCATGTTCTCCTCGATGTTCTTGGAGTTCTATCCGATGTAATCTTCTTTTGCGGTGTGTTTGTTGGGATCCGATGAATTGTGAGTTTATGATCAGATTATTCATGAGAAATATTTGAGTCTTCTCTGAACTCTTTTATGCATGATTATTATAGCTTTGTATTTCTCTCCGATCTATCGATTTGGTTTGGCCTACTAGATTGATTTATCTTGCAATCGGAGAGGTGCTTTGTGATGAGTTCAATCTTGCGGTGCTCAATCCCGGTGATAGAAGAGGACATGACACGTATTTGTATTGTTGCCATTAAGGATAAAAAGATGGGGTTTAATCATATTGCTTGAGTTTACTTTGTCTACATCATGTCATCTTACTTAAGGCGTTACTCTATTTCATACTTGATACCCTAGATGCATGCTGGATAGCGGTCGATGGGTGGAGTAATAGTAGTAGATGCAGGCAGGAGTCGGTCTACTTGTCTCGGACGTGATGCCTATATACATGATCATTGATATGAATCTGTCATAATTATTTGCTTTTCTATCAATTGCCCAACAGTAATTTGTTTACCCACCGTATGCTTTGTGTTCAAGAGAGAAGCCTCTAGTGAAAACTATGGCCCCCGGTCTACTTTATCATATATTAAAACCTAAAAATACCTTGCTGCAATTTATTTACTTTTATTTTAATTAGTATTTTAGTTTATCTATTTATCTCTATAAGATTTAATCCTTGCAAATAACCGCTAAGAGGATTGACAACCCTCTTTTTTGCGTTGCGTGGACAACCCTCTTTTTTGCGTTGGGTGCAAGTGTTTGCTCTTGTGTGTGCAGGTGCGCTTAACGGAATTTAGCTTGGTTCTCCTACTGGATTGATAACCTTGGTTCTTAACTGAGGGAAATACTTATCTCTATTGTACTGCGTCATCCTCTCCTCTTCGGGGAAATACGAACGCAGACTACAAGTAGCAGTGGATTATACGAAGACTCTAGAAGACTTGACGTACAAGCCGAAGATACCGGAGCCAAGGAGGACTCTACCTCCACCGACATAGCCGAGTAGGATTTGTAACCCTAGGTCCCCCGTTATGCTATATAAGCCGGGGGTTGGGCTCGTTAATAGACACATCACAATCCCTTGGTATTCACTTTGTACACACCCCTAACACAATATATACGAGTAGGAGTAGGGTATTATCTCCACCGTGTGATAATCCCCAAGTGGAAGGAATTGTCGTAGCACTTTCCAATGATGGAGTTGGTAAGTATGGAGTCTCGAACCCACAAGGAGCTAAATGTATGATTGGTATTCTCTCGGGTCCTATTTTCCACTAATACGACCCTGTGTACACCGAACGTTTGCTTTATTTAGGAACAAAAAATAAATCTACGTTGGGGGTATAAAAAATAGGTTTGCTAGAAAATAAAGAACATCTAAATAAATGCTAGGTGTTGTCTAAGTAAAAGTACAATAATATTGAAAGCACATTTGCTCCCTTGGTGGTTTTGGTAATTCATAACAACATATATCTCATTGAACTAATGTCCATTCAAGATTAAGATTTTAGGATGTTCAATGATTGGCATGGCATGGACTAGAGACATGTACCCCTCAAAATGCTAAGGACAAGGATTGGCAAAAGATCAAGACTCTACATTTTTGGTTTAGTGATCCAAGATCACATTGAGTCCATAGGAAAGCCAATACTATTAAAAGGGGATGAGATGTTGCTTAATGGTCTTTTTGCTCAAGTGCTTAGTGACAGTACTCCTAAACCCTCAACCACTCTCTCTACCCAAATATGTCCAAAACCCACATTCCAACTCGGCCCCACCGAAATTTCCTATCCGGCCCCACCGAGTTCATCCAAGACTTAGCCACTGCCAAAACCCTAACAAATCGGAACCACCGAAATGGATCTCGGTCCCACCGAGATGGCCTTGCCAACTCTCTGTAATCGTTTGCACTTACTTCGGTCCCACCGAGTTTTGCAAATCGGTCTCACCGAGATGGCTTGCCAACTCTCTGTTGCCTTATTGCTTCACTTCGGTCCTACAAAGTTGATGCAATCGGTGCCACTGAGATGAGGATTGCCCTAGCCATTGCACTCCGGTTCATCCGAGTTGTTCGTATCGGTCCCACCGAGATTCCTAAAGTTCATATCTTTTACACTGTTCGGTGCTACCGAGATGATCGTTTCGGTGCCACCGACTTGAGTCAAAAGTGTGTAATGGTTGGATTTTGTGTGGAGGCTATATATACCCCTCCACCACCTCCTTCTCAGTAAGGAGAGCCATCAGAACGTGCCTACACTTCCACCATACATTTTCTGAGAGAGAACCATCTACTCATGTGTTGAGATCAAGCTATTCCATTCCTACCATTTGAAACTTGATCTCTAGCCTATCCCAAGTTGCTTTCCACTCGAATCCCTCTTCCACCATAGCCAAATCCGTGAGGAGTTGTTTGAGTGCTGGGAAGACTATCATTTGAAGCACAAGAGCAAGGAGTTCATCAACAACACACCGTCTATTACCTTTTGGAGAGTGGTGTCTCCTAGATTGGTTAGGTGTCACTTGGGAGCCTCCAACATGATGTGGAGTTGAACCAAGCAGTTTGTAAGGGCAAGGAGATCGCCTACTTCGTGAAGATCTACCCCGAGTGAGGCTAGTCCTTCGTGGATGTAAGCCATGGTGGAATAGACAAGGTTGCTTCTTCGTGGACCCTTCGTGGGTGGAGCCCTCCGTGGACTCGCGCAGCCGTTACCCTTCATGGGTTGAAGTCTCCATCAACGTGGACGTACGATAGCACCACCTATCGGAACCACACCAAAAACCACCGTGTCTTCATTGCGTTTGAATTCTCCGATCCCCTCCTTTACATACATATGCAATTGCTTACTTTCCGCTGCTATACTCTTAGAATTGCATGTGTAGGGTGATGCTTGACATGTACTATTGCTAAAATCTGCCCACAATTAAAATCTGGGAAATGGTTAGGTTTTATTTGGTCAAGTAGTCTAATCACCCCCCCCCTCTAGACATACTTTCGATTCTACAAATATACAAATAACGAGTGTGGAAGAGCGGTGGTAGGGTGTGCGGAATTGTCCCTAGGCAATTAGCAAAGTTACTAGACCGATCATCATCATTGTTATTTTATATGTGAGAGAGGCCTCTCTAACATACAATCTGTACTTGGAATTATATATACTTATGATTGGAACTATTAACAAGCATCCGCAAATGCTAACACGTTCATTAAGGTAAACCCAACCATAGCATTAAGATAAACTAGTCCCCGTTCATTCCATATGTATCGATCCCTACACTCAGCCTCGGTAATATATGTCTCTCCGGACGGCCTATGCATAGTTCTCTTCAACATACAACTAACCCTAAGGTGTGATCCACGTGTGGGCTCATATGAACGGAACGAAAGGACAGCAACATAACCACATGCAACTCAAACACAAAGTAGAAATTCATCAATTAACCCACAGGACAAAAATAATCTACTCAGACATAAAGAAGATGCAAGAAATCATCATATTATTCGCATCCAACACCATGTTCAAGTAGGGGATTATAGTGGGTTGCAGGAGAGTGGACCGCTGAATAGAGGTGGAGGCAGGTGATGAATATGTCAGTGATGATGGTACCCCCGGCGGCACTCCGGCGCCACCAGAAGAGAGGGGGACAGAGGCTCCCCCTCCGTCTTATTCTTCCATGACCTCTCCCCTAGATGGGGAGAGGTTTCCCCCTCTGGTCCTTGGCCTCCATGGCTCCCGGAGGGGCGAGAGCCCCTCCGAGATTAGGTCTCATCTCTCTCTATTTCTCTCTATTTCGGTACTATTTTTTAGGCCAAGCACCATTTCTTCAATATCCGGAGATCCATAACTCCGGCCGGCTGAAATAACATGATTTTCTTCCATAAAATTAGTTTTGTTGTAGCGAAAGAAGGGCTCCAACCGCCTTCGGATTGGCCACGTGGGCACCCCACGTAGGTAGGGGCCTACCCGCGCCGCCTGCTCTTGTGAAGCCCTCGTGGCTCCCTCAGCATCTATCTTGTCGCTACAGGTGTCTTTAATTCCAACAAATCCACAAAAATTAGTAGCTCATTCCGGTTCCATGAACTTTTTTACCTATATTTCTAAAAACACTAGAAAATAGGAATTGGCCTTTGGCACTGGATTAATATGTTAGTCCAAATAAAAATAATATAAATTCTTGCCAAAAGTATGTAAAAGTGGCATGATAATAGCATGAAATGATAAAAAAATATAGATAAGTTTGAGACGTATCACCGTGATAGCCTGAACCTGGGTAAAACCTTGAGCTTGGGTTTGGCTAGCGAGGAGTCGTCGGCCAGTAGAGAGGTTATTGGCAGTGTCGATGACAAGTATGCACATACTCTGGGTGAAAACCCATGATCTTGTCTCTCCTAGTAGATCAGACATTGTGGACGTGCATGCGTCATGACCTTGTTGGAGGTGTGGGCTCGAAGCTCCGCTTCGTGGACGAAAGTTCCATGTTCGACCTTTGGTTGAACCTGTCCACATCGGCACACGTATGATGATCCCTTCTTGAAGGTTTTGTCTTAGAGTTGTGGCGGTGATGAGGCCTTGCACCTGATGTTAGTCAACGCTCGGGCATGTGGATTTGTTGCGGTGAAGAAGATGGAGGATTTGACTACGGGATAGGATGCGTGCGGCTGTGCATCAATCTGGCCCCATGCATGGATTCATGCTGCCTCAAGGAGACGCATGATGGGTGGTGGCGGTAGACATGTTGGCCCTATCGTGATCCCGTTAGTGGGGTCGCCTTGGTGGACACCGGAGCAATGGCCATGGGCATGTGTTCAGCAGATGATTGACAAGGCTACAATGGCAGATGGATCATGTCATCACCTAACAACCAAGCATCCCTCCCTCTCCGACCATCAGGGCCGATTCAAGGTGTCGTAGAGACCGGGAGTGGGGCGGTGAAGTCGTCACCTTCTTTTGGCTCTCTCGGTGCTTGAGTTTGGCTAGCGAGGAGTCGCTAGCTAGCTGGTAGAGACTGAAGAGGTTGTTGGCAGTGTCGATGACAAGTATGCGGGTACTTCGGGTGAAAACCCATGATCTTGTCATTCCGAGTAGATCAGACATTGTCCATGTGCATGCGTCGTGACCTAGTTGGAGGTGTGGGCTCGAAGCTCTGCTTCTGGGACAAAAATTCCCGGTTGAAATTTTCAACATCGGGGCATGTACAATGATCCCTTCTTGAAGTCCTTTTTTTGCCGATCTGCCACTTGTCATATAGGGTTTGTGGTAAGATTCTGGAGATTCTACAGCGAAGCATTTGGCCTCAAGTTTTTTATTTTGTTTCTATAAGCCGACTCAATCGGGATTAATTCTTGAATTTGCCTGGCATTCTTCAATAATTAATAATATATAGTTGAGTGCATCAACCAATGCAGACGCCGAGGGTGCTATCCTTCTTTTTGAAGAAAAAGAAAAAGAAATACAAGAAACAATGTATCAACTTGTTCGTTAAATCTTGGATTCTCTTTAGTCTTTACTTCGCTAGTGTTTTTTGTTAGACACTTATTTATTTTACTTTTAAACTAAAAAAATGCAATTGTAAATAGCATCCGGGATAGCTCGCGGTAGCTGGGGCATGGGGTATCTGCTCACGAGCTCAAATACTCCCTGGTGAACTGTAAAATCGAAAAAATAGTAAAAAAAAAAATCAAAAAATCTGAAATTTTTTGTAACAAACTTTGACAAAACTTTTGTGTTCTTGCAAAAAATTATCAAGAAATGACATTCTTGAAAGTCGTGGCAAAATACAAAATCGATGCTCAAAAAATGCTATTTTGTAAAGCATTTTGGAGTGCTGATTTTCTCTTTTTTTGTCATGACTTCCACGAATATCATTTTGTGATGAATTTTTTCAAACACTCAAAACATTTGTCAAAGTTTCCCACAAAAAATGCAAAATTAGTTGAATTTTTTTTTTCAATTTTACTGTTCATCTCGAGCTCATTTGAACTCGGAAGCAGAAGATTACTTTCGGCGATAGCTGGCATAGCTATAGCTCGTGCCTCACCACAATGCCGTGAAAACACGATTTAAAACCTTGGCACCGTGTAGTGCTAACTTTTGGACTCAACCATTACCGTTTGCTCTTTTATTACAAGTTATTATTATTACGTATAATGCTCTTTTTTTTTTTTGCATGGTAATACGTGTCTCATTTATAGAATAAAGATCAAGTTACAAGGCACGTAAGCACCGACCTTACATAACTGAAAAGATAGGTACGTATAATGCTCTTTTGGACTCAGCGCATAGAACCTGACAATACAGGGGTTTCATCCTAGAATTAGACGGCAGACGGGGCACCTGGCGCGCATACGTACTTCGTATGTATGTACATGCGTGGTTCTAGTTATAAGATAGATGGATTGCCATACCGATTGATAGGATATATATTAAGATAATACACGTAACTGTTACGTGATGGTTGCTTGATGATGATTGATAATGATAAGATAATGCACGTACCTGTTACGTGATGCGGCGGCAATCGACATGAAGCCAAAAATTAGGTGAAGCGTGACCGCAAGTAGAAATAAATGCCTGATGTATATGTATGATGTGTCCATTCCAGACACTTCGAAGCTAGATCTTATACCCAAAGCGTACACATCTAGATGACTAGACTAGATATACAGCTCTCCAATGGAAGCGCGACACAAATGCATTCCCAGACTAATTATAGTGATGTTAGGGCATCTCCAGCCGACCGCAAATTTTCTCCCACATTCGTCCGCGGACATGGACCAGTCCACGGACACTGATACAGAAGCCGGCCATCCAACGCTGGCAGCATACATTTCAACCACTGTTTGACATAACCGGACGAAATTCATGCAAACACAGTGGACTTCATACAAACCGGATGAAAACATTTACATTTTAGACATATTTTAACTAAAAATCGTAAAACTATGTGCATGTCCGGCCGCGCGGAGCTCCATCCACACGACACAGATACACTATACTAGTCTACGGCCGATCGCGGCGGATCCCTTTGTTAGCCTGAGCAGGCTGCCGGGAGCCCCGAAGGTATATTCTTCCCCCGTATCTTCCCTATGTCCAGCTGCGCCACTCATGGGAGTGGCAAAGAGGGTGCTTCAGCCGGAGGGGAAGGGGGGGGGGCTCTTCCGCTTCCATGAAGCCGAGGTGGGGTGGACGATGGTCGGCGCTGAACCGGGCAAGTCACCGGCTGCAAGCCGGCGACGCGCCGGCAGTGGCCTTCCTGGGGGCCAAGCGGCGGCGGCCTCCCATGTCTACTTCCCCTCGATGTTGGCGGCGGACGCGGACACACTGGCCACCGACTCGTCGATCTCCGCGTAGCCGGCCTTTTTCTCCACTGACTGGGCGCGGTTCCGCCAACGTTGACGGCGGATGGCACGGCGTCTGGCCTCGTCCATGGCAGCCACGATGCTCGTTGTGTCGTGCTCCCCCGCGAGCTGGCTTGGAGCGGCGAGTTGCTGAACCACGCGCCGGCTTGGAATGGCAACTTGCTCCGTCGGTCTAGGCGAGGGAGGTGGAGCAGCGAGTTGTCTGGCTCATATCCGGCGGGCTCGGCGGGCCACCCAGCCGGCTTCTATGCCGGAGAACTTCTCTTCATGCTCACTGGATGCCATGGACAGTGTAGAGAAAATGGGGCAACTAGGAGATGGGGAGCGGAGTTGTGGTGCGATTCTTGCCCGGCGTCTGGCCTCGTTTAAATAGCGGGCTGACGGGAGGAGCTTGCCCGGCGTTGTGTTTAATGCCGACCCGCTCGTGAACGAACGTGTGGCTGGGGTAGGTTTTTCGGCACACGCGCGGGAGGCGTTTGAATGCGGCGAGGAGGCGTGTTCAGCTGTGCGTGCAGCGGGCGGTGCCCTCGGCCGGCGTGCCGCTTCAGTGGCGGAGCCAATGAGAGGTCGCGTCCGCTCTGGGCCGGCTTCAATGTGGAGCGGCCGCTCTATAGTGACATGAATGCGGGCAGTTGGCGCCGGGCAAGAATGTGCTAGCGAGGAAGGAGGGTTTTGGGCGGGCCAGGGTGGTCAGAAGATGGCGTGGGTGCTGTCCGAACGCCCGCAAAGCCCCCCCCCCCCCTAGTTTGTGTCCGGTTTGCAGGAGAAAGTCCGTCCGGACTGTCGAGCGGACCGATACAGGTCTGCGTTGGACGACACAACATGTCCGGACCACGCGGTTGCGGTCGGTTTGAGGGTCGGCGTTGGAGATGCCCTTATGTTATCGTTCACTATATACTACCTCTGGAGGTCTTCATTTGGCATTTTTGCTCTGTTCACTATTTTTTAGATATTATACGGAATAAAATGAATGAATAAATACACTAAAATACGTCTATACACATTCGAATTAGAAAAAAGTTAGAGCATTTTATAATTTGAAACCAAGGAAATATCATATTGTATTACATATCGCGTCAAGCATATTCAACTTGAAAGGTAGAAACTTCAAAGTTTTTCTCGTCCTCAAGAGAAGACTCTCAGGCAATTAGGTTTCCTTCTTTTGTCGGCGTCATCGCTGGTCTGCTCCGCCTCCGATGGCCTTTGGGTCGTGGAGGTGCGGAGGAGATCGACCACTCCCCTCCCCCCCCCCCCCCCCCCCCGGGCACGGACCCCGCTCTTGTTCTTGTTACATTCGGCGTCTTGGTTGTTCGATCCCCGTCCTAATGGTGCATCTACCATCGTCCAAGGGCGTGTGGAGGTGTGTCTCCGTTGGATCTCGTGGTATTCGCCCGTTGCGATCTTAAGTGGATATATTTGGATCCGGTCTTTGTTCGTCTATATTCATGTGTTTACAGGTTTATTCTTTTCGATCTACGACTCTCTTCATCGGCGATGGTTGCTGCTCTGATGTGTTGTCATGTGAGGCTTAGCACAACGACTACTACGATAAGGTTTGTCCGGCTCCAGTGAAGAGGGGCGATGACGGCGGCTCGCTGCCGTGCTTGTAGTCATCGCTAGGTGGTCCATGGACCTAGTTGTATTTTTGTTACTTTTGACTCATAGGGGCACGCAGGTGTGGGGACACACACCTGCATAGCCGTGTTGGCCGCCAGATTGTCTCGTGATCCGCAAAGTCGTTGGATCCCACACGAGGGCACAACAAGTTTTAAATTTAAGTTTATGAAACTTACGATTTTCTCGGTTGCGGGTTCTGAAACTTATGATTTTGTTGGGCGCTCGTACCAAGTTTTAAAAGTTGTCGGTGGCAAGTTCTGAAACTCACGTTTTTATCGGTTGCTCGTTACAAGTTTCAGAAGTTGAAACTTAACAACTGTTTAAAAACTCATAAAAACATATTTAAAATGGATCTCGTTTGAAGCCCTTGTCACCGGAAACATGAATATGCAAACCAAACTTAATTTAGACCTTTGGTTCAAAAAATATGAAAGATTGAAAATTGAAAGCCAAAAGAAGAAGAAAAAAGGTTGTGTGCCCCGCACCTCTCGAAATAGGCTTTCGCCCCACTTTATATATAAAGCAACAACCAAACAGAGTACACGGCCGAACGATACAAGGTGGAGAGGTAACCCTCATACAAAGCAGATCCCGAGATAACTGAATCACGCAGAACACACAACTACGCTACCGAAGGAGAACACAAGGAAGACGAGGTACAACGCCACGCTATGCACTAGCACGCCTAAGGTCCACGACAACGCACTCGGGAGGGAAGATGGCATGAAGCGTCGCCGCTGCCGATTCCAAGGTGGACATGAGCTTTCGCTCGGAACCTTGGCACCATGAGGAGAACCACGACGACATCTTCAAGAAGAGAGTGTCGCCGCCGTCTGCGCCAAAAGCGCGGAGCTTTTGCTCGGCAGCTCAACCGTGCCACACGAGGTCACCAGGACAACCGCAACGATCCTAGATTCCCAGATCTAGGCGTCGCCACTGTCAACAACAGTGGACAAGCCCGAGCCACCTGACGCTACCCCCTTGTCGCCCACACGACCAAGAGGGAAGCCACCGCCGTCGCCAGTGCCCACCGGAGAGTCAACCATGCAGCCCACCATCCGAGGCCACCGGCCCAGCATACCAGGTCCGACACACCGCCATCCGACTACTTCACAGCACACTCACCACGCTAGGAAGAGCGGACGCCTCCATCCACTCCTAGCCCGGCATCAGCCATCGATTCTGGGTTAGCGCCTCCACCGTAGGAAGCGCCCACACCTGCATCCCAAGCTAGCCCCGGTGGACTAGGGGGGATACGACCAATGACTGCCAACGGCCGTTGTTGAGCAAGCCTTGACCCTAGCCCTCTAGCCTCGGCCCAAGAGAGCACGCAAAATGCCATGTCCATGGCATTTGGTGCCGATCCGACGGCACGAGCAGCGATGTCACGACAACCACCAACTCCCACCGCGCCCGTGAGAGGAAGACGCCGCTCGCGAGCACACCCCGGGTCGAGTCCAACCTCACCTACCCGAAGCACCAGCTCTGATCCGCCTCGGGCACAGATCAGGCCCACCCGAGCATGAACCCTAGCTCCAAGCCATCCCTGTTGCATGTGCGGCCGACACCAGCCCAACCCCACACACCGTCGGCTCGAACCCAAGAGAAGGAGAGCCGCCACCACCACCCTGTGATGCATGTCGGAGCACCGCAACCGGATTTCGTCGCCGCTGCCGCCACAAGCACGCACCACAAACCATGCCCGAGAAGGACCAGCAACGGCACAAGCCCACCACTGGCCACCCGGGCCCTCCTGCCACCACCAGCCACGGCAAGCAGGCCGCGCCGCCGGCGCCCGAGCCGAACGCAGCCCGCACCGCCCGCCGAGGAGCTCCCCTGCCCAATCCAGATCGGGGCTGAGCTAGCCACCCCCACCGGCGTGCACCACCATCCCGACGCTGCCCAGCACACGACCCACACCCCCGCCAAGGCACGGCCGCAGCGCCGCCGCGTTGCAGTGCCAGCGCCGCATCCCGTCGCGGCCGCCCCGTCCCGCCCCGCGGGACCAGCGCGCGAGGAGCTGAGGAAGTCCCGCCAGCGCCGGCGCCGGCCAGGCTTTGCCCGGCTGTGCCCTGTGGCGGCGGCGAAGGAGGAGGCGCAGGGTGGAGGGAGTTTGTGGCAGCGGTGGCTGGGGCGCCCTCCCCGTAGCACGCGGGGCGACAAGGGACGGGAAGGGGAATTTTTTTGTGCTATAAATCTCCTCTTGTATTTTTTGTACCGCTATAATTGATAATAAATAGATTGAAAAGTTCTTCCCGGGAAAATAAAGCAGATCATGCACAATCTACGAATTGAGTAGTCATGGTCTTGTAAATATGAACACCAGTCAAAGCACATTATCGGAATAGTGGTTGTATTGCATTAATCGACAGCGAGTAGTAGTGGTAGGCTACTAGCCTAGCCAGGCAACAATCAACGAATGCAACTTCTTGACAAGACGACGATGACTGTGGCGACTAAGAGCATGGAGACAGCCGCTGACTATATGATACTGCCATGTTATCTATAGTTAAATTTATAGTCCGTAACTATAATATTTAGATATAAATATGTATTACTTTATTGATATATGTCACACATCATTCTCTTATAAGGTTATTAAGAGCACGTGCTACATCACTGTTAATCTATAGTCCGTTTCACTTTTCCCTTCTCTTCTCTCTCTCAGGCTCAAAACCCCTTTCGGCTTTTGGTGCTTGCATGCAAGTGGAGCGAGCGACTGCCGCTTCTTGCATGGGCCTCTTGTCCATGGGTTAATCTAGGGGCGATGGTTTTGCACCCACGCGAGTGGCTGGCCGACCGGCACCTATTGTGTCGCCTCCAAAGTTAATATTCAAGTATGGCTATAATCTACTCCATCCGTTCTCAAATAAATGGAAATATAGTAATTTTAAGATAGATTATGGAGCGAAGTAGAAAATGCATTTGAAAGGTGCAACCCACCATCTCTCTAATATTTAATTACCTCACGTTCAATGAGCTAACTGCATGTAGAAAGTGAGGAGACCATGTGTGATGAGAGAAGCATTTTTTTTCTACTTTAAAATGCATTGGAAAGATAGAAGTACATTTTTTTGGACAAATTTTAAACGCTAAACGTCCACTTATTTGAAGACAGATGAAGTATGAAGAAGGAATGCGAGTGGAACGAAGTTGATGCCGTAAATTCTGCGGCCACATAGAACTATGTTTGATGTTTGGTAAGGATAATAAATGGGAAATGACAGTGGTCAGCCTGTTGATAATAGCAGGGCGTCAACCTCCTCGAACGCATGACACGTGTCCTTGTGGGCCCACCAAATTACCCGTCCATTTTGAACCTTAGAGCATCACCAACAAGTCCCATAAAACACTCCCCCTAAAACTGATTTTAGGGGGTGTCCACATAATTTATGGAGGATTGTAGGTGAGCTCCTTTTGCAGGTTCCGTAAAATCTGCCCCTAAATTCACTTCTTTCCTTTTTTGCTCTCTGCCTCTCAGACAGTGGTGCGGCAAACTCTGGCGGTGGCGGAGGTGGGTGATTACTACCTTTGGTGATTCGGAAATGGAGCAGAAAGGATTCTCGTCTTTTTCCTCAGAGGTGACCCATGGGAGGACAGTGCCCTTTAAGCTAGGGTCTCAAACAAGCTTTTGCTAAATAATTAATTTCAGCTTTTGACCGGATCGTAAATCAAACTTGACACTGCAAATACTTATAATAAAAATAGGTACGTGTATGAGGTCTTAAAGCTTATAACCAGATATTTGTGAAGTGACCAAATATGATCTTAATTTGTGCGTTGGAAGTCACCCATCGAGACGTGCTTATTACGAACTAAAGTGGGGGATGTGTCCAAATTACATCTTGACCGGCATGCGTCCTGCATCAAGAGTCAGTTGTCCAACCGAAAGCCCTATCCGTCTCGCGGGGTTGCCTCGATAATTAAGATTGCAATAATCAAACAAAAGCATTGGGCGTTTAATGACTACACCTCTTGAATTCCCAGTGATAGGATCCGTGTTACTGTACTAAACCTTTCTGTCACTGTTGTTCAGAATAACACTTCACGGTCTCCCTGCCCTTAGCCTCTCCATGGCTCGTTCTTCAAAATCCTGGGTACCTGCAAGGATGAAGAACACGAACGAGACAAGAGACAACTACGGAACAATTTTATTTCACACATACGGGACGTTAATTCAAAGCACTTCCATTGACCCCTCCAACAAATACATTGAGTTGCAAGGCTCTTGTCTCAACCCATACCTTACTGGACTACTCACATACGGAAATCAGATCACACGAAGAACAAATCATAAAGGTAGATTGATAGATAATATGTCTTATAATGGATGCCGCGTGTGATACACGATTATAAGTATGACTAGATGGAAGTGTGTTGGGGAACGTTGCATGGAAAACAAAAAATTTCTACACACACGCAAGATCTATCCATGGAGATGCATAGCTACGAGAGGGGGAGTGTGTCTACGAACCCTTGTAGACTGTAAGCGGAAGCGTTAGAACAACGCGGTTGATGTCGTCGAATAACTTCACGATCCAACCGACCGAGCACCGAACGTACGGCACCTCCGCGTTCAGCACACGTTCAGCTCGGTGACGTCCTCGACTTCTTGATCCAGCAAGACGGCGAGGTAGTGTATGAGTTCTGGCAGCACGACGGCGTGGTGACGGTGATGGTGATGCTATCTCCGCAGGGCTTCGCCCAAGCACTGCGAAAATATGACCGAGGGACGGAACTGTGGAGGGGGGCGCCGCACACGGCTAAGACAATGTTGTGGCTTGTTTGGGGCGCCCCCTCTCCTCTATTTATATATGTGTAGGGGCTTGGAGTAGAAGGAATAGTGCCAAGTGAACAGTACCATGTGAATAGTATCACGTGAACAGTACCATGTGAATAGTACACACGTGGACTTGGACTCCAAAGTCCAATCCTATTCCTACTAGGACTCTCCTTTTTTCCTTCCCTAGCTGCGTGGGCTTTTGAGGACTTGGTGCGCCAGGCCCAATAAGGCCAGGGCGCCTCCCCTTAGCCCATGCCAGCCCTTTGGGACGTGGTGGACCCACTTGTGGACTTCCGGACCCCTCCGGAATCCTTCGGAAGCTTCCCGGTACAATACCGAAAAAACTGCACCTTTTTCCGGAACCCAAAATATGACTTCCCATATATAAATCTTTACCTCTCAACCATTCCGAGACTCCTCGTGACGTCCGGCATCTCATCCGGGACTCCGAATAACATTCGGTTACCAATTCACATAACTCATATAACACTATATCGTCAATGAACGTTAAGCGTGCGGACCCTACGGGTTCGGGAATGATGTAGACATGACCGAGACGCCTCTCCGGTCAATAATCAATAGCGGAACCTGGATGCCCATATTGGTTCCTACATATTCCACGAAGATCTTATCGGTCGAACCGCAATGACAACATACGTAATTCCCTTTGTCCATCGGTATGTTACTTGCCCGAGATTCGATCGTCGGTATCTCCATACCTAGTTCAATCTCGTTACCGGCAAGTCTCTTTACTCGTTTCGTAATACATCATCCCGTAACTAACTCCTTAGTCACTTTGCTTGCAAGCTTCTTATGATGTGCATTACCGAGAGGGCCCAGAGATACCTCTCCGAAACACGGAGTGACAAATCCCAGTCTCGATCCATGCCAACTCACTAGACACCTTCGGAGATACCTGTAGAGCATCTTTATGATCACCCAGTTACGTTGTGACGTTTGATAGCACACAAGGTATTCCTCCGGTATCCGGGAGTTGCATGATCTCATGGTCGGAGGAACATGTATTTAACATTCAAGAAAGCAGTAGCAATAAACAGAACGATCATATGCTAAGCTAACAGATGGGTCTTGTCCATCACATCATTCTCCTAATGATGTGATCCCGTTATCAAATGACAACTCATGTCTATGGTTAGGAAACCTTAACCATCTTTGATCAACGAGCTAGTCTAGTAGAGGCTCACTAGGGACACGGTATTTGTTTATGTATTCACACATGTATTTAAGTTTCCGGTCAATACAATTCTAGCATGAATAATAAACCTTTATCATGAACAAGGAAATATAAAATAATAACAACTTTATTATTGCCTCTAGGGCATATTTCCATCAAAGTGAACTATGGTGGAGATGAAGGTGGTGGCTATGGAGATGTGAAATGACGGCGGCTAGGGCTGATGGTGATGGGGATGATGACGACTGCTCTGTTTTGCGATTCTCCGGCTCTTTTGTTAACATTTAGGCGTCGACCCCTTTATAAAGTTTGTTCACGTGGACGAGGAGCCTCAGTTTCCACGCCATACGACCGCTCATGCGAGCGGGTGCGGTCGCATGGAACATCATCTTTTGCTCTGGAGCTTTTGCTGCGCCTCCCACTTGATTTCATCCATCTCCTCTTTACTCCTTTCCTTGTTCTGACTTGATTTCATCCATAAATTGCCATTTCCTGTGGAAACAAAATTAAGATAGTATATTTGGAATCCTATGCATTCATTAGTCATTAGTGGCAATATCGGAGCGAATATGTCGGTTTTAATGAAATATATCGGTTTAAACTTAGGTTAGAGGATTCTAAAAATAACACTCATCAACTCCCCCAAGCTTAAACTTGATCGTCCTCGAGCAACCTAAAGAGAAATATGAATCATAAGGAACTCAGTTGTTTAAACCGAAATAACGAGAAGGTTTTGGTTCACTGATGATCGGTACGCCTAGATATACCTCCGCTTCTTGACCTGAAAACTTAGTATAGCTATAGCGGTGGCATGGTTATTATGCAAGAGTTAGTGGAGCAAAGATAATCAACTCAAAGTTTTTGCTCTACTAGATAAAACAACTTTGCAACACTTAATTCTATTTCCTCTAGTTAACACTTGCTTGTCGGGATGCACAAAAGAGTTTTTCTTTGATGGAGCCGTGAAAACATAAATTAGGGAGTGAAAGTATGTAAAGACAAACATGATTATAGAGTACTCATTAACATACAAACGAATGTCTCATCCTCAAGGCTCTCAAGCACTTTGTTTCAATCATTGTTTGCTGAAATTTTGGTGATTATGCCAAATAAGTGATCATGCATATAGTTTCGTTATGGCTTAATTTTGGGAACTATGGATCTTTATGTTTGTCTCTTTCGAGCTCTTGTGATCAGTTACCACATACACACACATTCAAGAGAAGGCTGAATAATATTCGATGTAGTGTTGCCACTATGTACGGCAACAAACTCATACCCGAAATCCAAGCCAAAACTCCGGTGGATCGTTCATTGGCCAGCGGAGTTCTCAGCATAACATCAAGAAAGGTGACGAAGCCACAGTTACACACGTACACGTGCATATAGTAGCACTGTAGCAGGGCCATAGCACCAGCGAGAACCTGAAGCACCATGTAAGAAATACAACACAAATTTTTGGCACAATCTCATTCACCCTTTAACTAAGTTCCTCTAGACAATTTAATACACAAGTGTTGTTGAGTCTATTAAAATTAACAATATGGGGTTGAGCATCTCTAACATCATCTTCTCTACACTTTTTCTCAACACCCAAGTTTTTGAAGACTTTCTCTTGTGCATGATTATTCTTGGTTAAGATCACTTTCTTTAAAATCAGTCCCACGCAAGTCTCGGTTATCTAGATTAAACAAAACAAAGGCTACAAATTTATTTCAGCTACTAGAACAAAACATTTGTTTTAATTATCAAGACTTGCTCCCTCTTGCACACATCACACATACTACTACTACATCTATTCTAAGTATTTCAAGTGCAAAAGACGGGAGTCATAGGACATACCTTCACAATCATGAATGTACACACTTCTCTTCCTTATGGTTGCATTCCTCATTGTCCAGCGTAGATCAACTCCTTTGAAATATAAACAAGAATGCAAACAAACTCCAAGGAGCAAAAGAAAATAGCAAAGAAAAACTCATTCTATTTTTGGGGTTTTGAAAACTAACTTGCAAACGAAAAATCACAACGGCAAAAAGAAAAACAAAGGCAAATAAAAGCAAAGTGTTGGAAAAATAACCAACACGAGTGTTTCGAAGCTCAGCGAGCTGAAGTACAACCTCATTACAATTTATTCAAATAAAACCACCACATCTTGATGTAGACGTGTTAGTGACCTCCCCCAAGCTTAAGCTTGTGCAAGCCCAAACCAGTGAGATCATTATGGTGGTTGGTCGGGAGCCCATCCTTGGCTCTAGCTGGAGAAGCTCGTGCTCATGTAGGCGAACGTGTCTCGAAGGGACTCAGCGTGGTTGCTCATGTCATTGATGGAGCCCTGAAGACTGTAGAGGTCCGTGTAGGTGGTGTAGGCTTCTTGTTGTGGTTGCTCCTCTTGGGGCTGCTCCTCTTGGGGCTGCTCCTCTTCTTCGTCGGGGGCGAGTTCTTCTTCATCAACTTGTTCAGTTTCCGGGCCTTCTTTGTCAAAAGCTGCATCTCCTTCATGTGGTTGATAATGCAATTGTCCATTTTCTATGGAGTAACGGTTAGGCATAGGAGTAGGCAACAAGTACCTAACTCCAGGAATTTTTATGCAATGACAACCACGGCGAACTACTACTATTCCAGCGCTACAAAGAACAGGAATATTAACAAGGTTATTACCGATAATGGGGCGAAGATGATTGTAGTTGGGGCCAAGGGAGTTGACCAACATGGTGATCACTCCTCCACATGTGATGCCTCCTTGTGCATGATTTGCTTGATGCGCGAGGTGTAGCAAAAGTATTGCCCCTAAGTTGGGAGAATAACCAACGTCAAGGTTAGCTGCTTTCCCAAGAATTAGCATATTCTCATCATTCACCTTAGAAACTTCTTCTCGTGCCTGCAATGAGTTAGTGATAACATAATAGAAATAACGAATAGCAGGACTTTCAATGCAACTGGCTCTTTGTTTAGAACTATGGTAACTCATCTGATAGAAGGATTGCCTCGGGTGCTGTGCAAGAAATTCATAAAAATAATGGATGTCATCATCCTTATTGGTGAAGCCAAAGTGAGTACAGCACTCATCCAAAGTGATGTTGAAGTCTTGGTCCATGAGACGGAGTGATCCGCTCTTCCTCATAAGCATTTGGCATGAGACCAACATTATGCGAGAGAGTACAAGAAACTCAAGAGTCAAGCATTCATATGTAACACATCCCTGATAAACAAAATGATGCAACCTGGCATTATCACAAAGCAAATTGAAATCATGACTGATACCTAGTTTGGTTAACGTGGACTCACAAGCCCATTTGGTGGTATTCATCTTCCTTGCATGAAGCTTCTTGTATATCCTCATTGCTTCACGATCGGTGAAGACGAACCCATGCGTGAAAACTTGTTGTTGTTGTGCGGCGTTCGCGGATGAACCCGGTGCATCACCGCGAGCAACACGTGTGGACCTCCTCATGAACATCTACAAAATATTTTTTTAGACCAATACAATGATTCAATATTGATCCTACGGTAGTCAGAACATCATACTCCTCTAAAATAATGAGAAAAGTCCACATTTCAACCCCGAACTAACCACACAGTTTAATTTACAACCCTGAACTTCGAAACCGGTCGAAACACACCTCGAACTAACCACATGGTTAAGGATTCAACCCTCGTCTCGGTTTTGACTCAGTCAAGCGGTTTTGACCACGTTGACCACTGACTGGGCAGCACCACATCAGCAGAACTGCCAAATCAGCAAGGTATGGCTTATGTAAAAAAACAGATGAAGCAACCGCACACTGCAACCCAACCCCAAAAAACCAACACATATATACCACACCCACCTCCCCCACTCATCCCGAACCCACCACCTTCTTCGACGCCGGCGAGCGCCCGACTAGAGCCGTTGCGCCGGTGAGTGCCCAACTAGAGCCGTCGCGCTAGTGCATCCCAACCCACTCCTCACACCGGAAACCACCACTCCCGCTTCCACATCTCATGACCAGCGCAACCCCACATCGGATCCAACGAGATCCGGTGTGACCCGCCTCCACCGCCACCGCCCAGGGCCTCCCGGCGCCGGATCCGACGAGCCCTGTCTCCACCGCACCGGCCCAACGCCGCCATGCACTCCAGCCACCTTCTCTCTCTCTCTCTCTGCCCTGATGCTTGACCGGGCAGGCCGGCGAGGATCCTCTCCACCGCCCACCATTGACGCGGCCTGCCCTCCCGTGCTTTCCCTCCCTCCCCCGCAGTCGTCCTCTTCCCTTCGCTTCGATGACGAAGGTGCAGCCGCCGGCGATGGAAGGGGTCAAGGCGGAGCTCCTCCCATTGGATGCTTTGCAGACGGTGTCCGGCAGACGGAGTCCTGGTCGTCAGGTGCGGCGTCGGGGCGGCGGTTGTTGCTGTGGTGGGGAAGGGCACTTCGTGTGGGAGCTCGGGTAAGGGCGCTCTCAAGGAGAGAGCGGGTGGAGGTGCAGCGGCGGCGGGGACAGGGGCCACGGCAGCTGCTTTCTGCTCGGGGTTGGGGGCCAGAGAACAAGAGACAGAGAGATTTTTTTTAGTTGTGCTTTGTTGGCGTTCTTTGCTGGCTTGGTGGAGCCCAGTCAACATTGACTATGGTCAAAACTGGTTGACCGACCCAAAACCAAGAGCAGGGTTGACTTCTAAACCTTCAGGTTTGTTGCGGGTGTATTTCGACCGGTTTCAAAGTTCAGGGTTGTAAATAAAACGGTGTGGTTAGTTCGGGGTTGAAATGTAGACTTTTCTCTAGAAAAATCAATGAATCCAAGCCAAACTCAATATTTAGACCTAAAATACGCATACCCTAGACATAGCAATGCTAGGCACATAGAACATGGATTCGCAAAAAATAAGTTGGGGATCGGAGGAGAAACGTACCGTAGATCGATCACACGGAATGATTTGAACTGAAATCGAACGAGTAGGGAGATCGGGCAAAGTTGTGGCAGGGTTTGGAGAGGTTTGGAGGAAGAAGAAGAAGAAAGAAGAGAGATGGGGGCAAAATACCTCATTCCTCGGGCTGTTTTATGGCCGCCAGAGATCATACGACCACTCATACGATCAGAACCGCCCGCACAGAACGCCGTCATTCACTCTGTTGGCGTTGTTCTGTCTGTGCTGACCTCATGCGACCGTTTATGCGATCGACAGCGCCGGCATGGAATGCCATCGAATGCTCTGTCGTTCTTTGTCTTCTGGTCGATGGTGTCATATGACCGCCCATACGAGTGCGGGTGCTCGCATGGAACGCCGTCAAATGCTCTAGACCTCGTCTCTGTTTCCACCAAGAGTTCATACGACCACACATACGAGCGGTTGCGCTCGCATGATACGTCTTCGATCACTCTGTTACCTCTTGTTGTTTTCTGCTGGAACTGCCAGGATGCCATACGACCTCCTTGGTCGCACGTTAGGCGTCTTTTCTTCTGTTTCTATCGAAGCTTCTTTTTTTCTTAAATTCATGTGGGGTTAGTTCCAACATAATACATAGGCACATATCCATGCATTCAAATGTCAGTGCACCACACAATAATTTGGCACAAATCAAAGCCCTCATTAGAACACTCTTCCAAACTTAACTTTCTTAACTAAAACTTCAACACTCTTTTTATTGAAACAAAAACAAAACTTACTTTTCTACTTTATTCATGTGGGTTGCCTCCCACGAAGCGATTGTTTTCGGTCGGTTAGCTTGACCGTAGTGAAGACTTGGGTGCAGTTACACCAAGCCCATAGCTTCGAGCACTGACAACAATGTCGTCTCCGGTGTATGTCTTCATTTTCTTTTTCCTGAGGAAATGCCTCACAAAAGGATCTTTTGCAAGTAAGTCAAATCTTACATTTCCCTCAAACACATTTATCACAGCTTTTATGGTCCTAAGTAAAGGTCTACCGAGAATTATAGGAGCAATGGGATCTTTAGGCATATCAATTATCTCAAGATCAATCATGACAGGGCAATCATTTATTTGAACAATAACACCATGCTTAATCCCTACTACTTGCATAAAAGTAGAATTAGTCATATTCAATCTCGTCTCAGTAGTAGCATAAGGACAAAGATTGAGACTATCATAAATAGACTTAGGGATAGTAGAAACACTAGCACCTAGATCACATAAAGCACCGAATTTATTCAAGCGAATCTCAATCTCTATAGTAGGCTCAAAAGCATCTTCTTACTTAGCTGGTAACTTACTGTATAACTTCTTTCTTTCATCATTTAACTCACATACCTTGGCTGCAATGTGATCAACAAAGAAATTATATGCCTCATCATTTGATACCTCCAGTGGTGGGTGTTTCATTGCTATCATCTTTATGAAGTCTGCAACCGTGTACGTATATTCGGGTACATGGCTTTTAACAAGCTCTTCTGCATTTTCTTCGCTACTTCTCATCATCTTAACATCCTCAACCGGGTTGGGTTCCAGTTTACCTGCAAACTTGGCTAGGATTAAAGTTTGGCTCTCTGCAATTTTAGCCACTTTTTCTTCCATGCTCTTGGTTCTTCCATCAAGAATCTGCACATCATAATGAGTCCCACAATCTTACCGATCAACTAACTAAGTAAGTTATCATGATTCTTCAAGATATTTTTAGAATTGTCATTCTGCTCACTTTAACTAGCAATAAAAAAATTCAGAGTTTCTTCAAGAGTATTTCTATTGCTATTGCTAGCTCCATTAAAATTGTTAGGTGCACCACTGCTATTAGGATAAGGTAATCTATGAGCATACCCATTATTTTTCCAGTTTGGATTATAGCTATTGCGAGCAATGAAATTCACATCATTAACTTCTTCATCAGTGATAGCATTCACATTTACCTCTTCTTTACCTTTCATGACGGAGATGAGTTCATCAAGCTTAGCGGTCAACTCCGTATTCTTTTTTTCAACTGCATTGACTTGCTTGGTGGTAGTTCTTTCAACATGCCATTAGGCATGGTTCTCTTGCATATCATCAAGCAACTTTTTAACATCATATATGGGCTTACCCATAATAGTTCCTCCTGTAGGAGTATCTAGCATAGTTTTTGACATAGGATTTAAAGCATGATAAAATATATGAAAGATTAACCATTCTTCCATTCCATGGTTAGGACAATTCCTTATAGCTTCCTTCATGTGATCCCACACAAGCGCTAGTGGCTCACGATCTTCCTGCTTAAAACTTGTTATCTGCGAATGAAGTTGCATAATTTTTGCAGGTGGGAAAAACTTATATAAAAACCTACTGCAACAATCAGCCCAAGAAGTTATATTGCCTCTAGGTAAAGCTAGAGGCCATTCTTTTGCTTTTCGTCTCAAGGAGAAAGGAAATAGACGCAACTTCAAACCGTCAGGATCATAATCTTTAATGCGTGTCATGTTGCACAATTCAGTAAAATTATGCAAGTGCATACCGGCATCTTCAGAAGCAGAGCCTCGAAATTGGTCCTGTTGAACCATATAGACTAGGTTCAGTTTTCTCTCATACTCAACGGCAGCAACATCAGGTTGTGCTATTGGTTCATGCATAAAGTTATTGCTAGGAGTAGCGAAACTTCCAAGATTACGAGCCATGGTAATCTTTTTGGGGTTTCTACGGACAAGACTTGCAACAAATGAAAAACTAAAACTAAAACAAAACTTTAACAAAAAATCTAAACACAAAGACTAGGCACACAAAGCCTCCCCAGCAACGGCGCTAGAAAAAGATCTTGATTACTACCTTTGGTGATCTGGAAATGGAGAAGAAAGGATTCTCGGCTTTTTGCCCAGAGGTGACCCTGAGTTATTGAACCCATGGGAAGACGGTGCCCTTTAAGGTAGGGTCTCAAACAAGCTTTTGCTAAAGAATTAATTCCATCTTTTGACCGTATCGTAAATCCAAGTTGACACTTCAAACACTTATAATAAAAATAGGTACGGGTATGAGGTCTTAATGCTTACAACCATATATTTGTGAAGGAACCAAATATGATCTTAATTTGTGAGTTGGAAGTCACCCATCCAGGTCTGCTTGTTATGAACTGAAGTGGAGGATGTGTCCAAATTACATCTTGACTGGCACGCCTCCTGCATCAAAAGTCAGTTGTCCAACCGAAGGCCCTATCCGTCTCGCGGGGTTGCCTCGATAATTAAGATTGCAATAATCAGACAAAAGCATTGGGCGTTTAACGACTACACCTCTTGAATCCCCAAAGATAGGATCCATGTTACCGTACTAAACCTTTCTATCACTGGTGTTCAGAATAACACTTCACAGTCTCCCTGCCCTTAGCCTCTCCATGGCTCATTCTCCAAGATCCTGGGTACCTGCAGTGATGAAGAATGTGAACGAGACAAGAGACAACTACGGAACAATTTTATTTCACACATGTGGGATGTTAATTCAAAGCACTTCCATTGATCCTTCTAACAAATACATCGGGTTACAAGACTCTTGCCTCAACCCATACCTTACTGGACCACTCACACATGGAGATCAGATCACATGAAGAACACATCATAGAACACATCATGAAGGTAGATTGATTGATAATATGTCTTACAATGGATGCCGTGTGTGATACACAATTACAAGTATGACTAGATGGAAGAGAACTATGGTGGAGATGAAGGTGGTGGCTATGGAGATGGGAAATGGTGGTGGCTAGGGTTGATGGTGATGGGGATGATGATGACTGCTCTGTTTTGTGATTCTCCGGCTCTTCTATTAACATTTCGGCGTCGACCCCTTTATAAAGTATGTTCAGGTGGACGAGGAGCCCTGGTTTCCACGCCATATGACCGCTCATGCGAGCGGGCACTGTCGCATGGAACGCTGCCTTTTGCTCTGGAGCTTCTGCTACGCCTCCCACTGGATTTCCTCTATCTCATCTTTACTCCTTTCCTTGTTCTGACTTGATTTCGTCCATACATAGCCTTTCCTGTGGAAACAAAATAAAGATAGGATATTTGGAATCCTATGCATTCATTGGTTATTAGTGGCAATATTGGAGTGAATATCTCGGTTTTAATGAAATATATCAGTTTAAACTCTGGTTAGAGGAGTGTAAAAATAACACTCATCAGCAGGCGGGCATCGGTGGCAAACGGCGGATGGCAGTGGTCGGCGACTGTAGGCGGGCGAGCGGCGGCGGTTGCGGGGATGGTGGCGGCATGGTGGTGGTTGATTACGGTGGTGGTGCCACATTGACGGCGACGAGGTTGGTGGCGACGTGGTGGTGGTCTGTGGCGACGGTGGCGGCACAATGTTCATCGACGGCGGCAGCGTGGGGGCGCGGTGGGTATTGGCGGCAGTGTGGTGGACTCCTCCGTGATGTGCAATCATGACAATTATACGACAAGGGACATCTCCCCTAGATGAAGGGGTAGTTGGGCTGACTATAGGGGGTCCCCTAAAAATATTTCGCTTTTACGGGAACTGTTGAAGCACCATTTTTTGCCCAACTCCCGCTAAACCAAAAATATTTACGAGAATAGGGAACCGTCAGTGATGCTCTTATCTCCTTGCGGCACATCCACACATATTTTCTTCTCCTTTTCTGGCACCAGCCGCATCTTTCCTACCTCTCATATCTCACTGCCAACTATCACCTGGCCTCACAACATGTTGTCGGACTAGCCGCCACCGTTGTAAGGGAGGAAGCAGGTAGCGTCACACCCAGCTGGTTGCGAATCGGCACTGCCGTTACAAGAGGATTCCAAGGGGCGATGCAGCGGGGAGAGGCTCCGATGACGCAACTGCGGCTACGCTCACCTCGCATTGTTTTTCTAGCGAGTCACGGCCAATGGTGACGTTGTAATGCAGCATGTGGCCGTTGCACCGATCCATGAGCTTAGGGTGGTGGTGGGAGTGGGGAGGGGTGTCGCAACATCGGTGGTGAAAGAACATGCGGTGCCCCCATGTTTGGTTTTGGTAATTGATGACAATTCCTATGGACTAATGGTTGCCTTGAGTTATATTTGAAGGGTTTGTCCATAGGCATTTCTTGAAGTCCATTTGTTGGTTTCAAGGAGATTATGTGATGAGCAAGGTGCTATTCAAGGATTTATCCAAAGATTGGTCATGTGAGAGTTGAGCCTATTGCAAGCATGTCTTGAAGAAGAAGATTGTGTGAACATTCATGTTTACCTTCAAGACATCATCCTAATGAAGAGAGTTGGAAAGATTCAACGTTGATCAAGACTAAATATGAAGAGTGATTCAAGTTGATCAACACATAAAGCGTAGAAGATGTACCGAGTGGGATCAAGTGATCTCACAGTATGGTAAGCATTGTCCATTACGCTTTGTGTACTAACCCATGTTCTATGCGAGAGTTCTTTGTGGGGTTAGGTTTGTTTCCATGGGCGTGCATCAAAAGGAAGATATCATACAACCCATGGAGGATGACATCAAGTGATGATCGTCATCAAGATTGCGGTGTGCAAGTTCAAGTGGAGCATCACGAAGAGATCATGCTTGAAGCTTGCCGTCCATTGTGGTGACAATGGACTTGTGAAGATGTGCCGAACAGTGGCTCACCCAAAGTGGAGTATGGGGGAGCAATCTACTAGTCTTCATCGAGCCGGCGCAATCAAGAAAGGTGGTCCAACTTGAGGAAGTCAAGATCGTCATCATCTAGCTCAAGTGGACTATGCGCAAGGCAAAGGTTTGCCCTTGATAGGTTTTCTATTTTACCGGTCTCATGGTGGTAGTTGGGAGACCGGGTTATAGGATCGATAGCCGTACTATCAAGGGGGGCTCTCAAGTAAGTAGCTTGATCGTATCGTTCGTAGAGAGCTCAAACCATTGCATTCTTGCATCATCTTTCTTGGTTCTTCTTTGGTGTTTCTCTTTCTGAGTTTTTGAGCTTATGATCATCTTCATGACAAGCTCGAGTTCATTGAAAACGGAGTTCATATATGCATCTTCTATGATGTTTTCGATGTTGGAGTTTATGCCGGTTCTTCATTCATAGAGGTTTCTCTTCTCTATATCTTCGGCATATCTCCCCTGCTGTTGTTGGATAGTACTCGTCGTCCTCTATCCAACAAGCTTGAGTTTGCTCTTTTCGGAGCTCATTTGCAGAAGTTATGGCAGTTCTGGTTTTCTTGGTGCCATCTGTTGCTGTGCTTGTGAGCTGGCGGCCACAAGCGGTAGTACCGCTCTGGTAAGCGGTAGTACCGATTATTAGCGGTAGTACCGATGTCCAGTTCCGCGGCTACTACCGCTGCTTCTGGGAACTCGACTTTCGTGTCGGGTTTGCGTGGAAATGCAACGGTAGTGCGAAGTGGTAGTACCGCCCATAAGCGGTAGTATCGCCCACTACTACCGCTGCAGTACCGCTCGCTCCAGGTCTCGATGCACTCTCAGCGGAAGTAAAGCGGCAATGGAGAGCAGCACTACTGCCTATAAGCGGTAGTACCGCTCAGGTGAGCGGTAGTACCGTTGTAGCAGTTCTACTGCTTCTCCCCTGTTCCTGCTCTGCTTCTGAGTAACCCGAGCTGCAACCCCAGCGGTAGTACCGCTGGGGCGAGCGGTAGTACCGCTCCGGCTGCACTACCGCCTCGTGGCTTCGTGCCATTGCACTGCTTTTGGGTTACTACCGCCCGAGCGGTAGTACCGCTCTGTGGAGCGGTAGTACCGCTTTGTGCGGGCTGAGAGCAAGGTAACGATTGGATTTTTCCCCTCCTATAAAAGGGGGTCTTCTTCCCCCTTGAACCTTATCCTTCTAGGTCGTGTTCTTCCCCCATTGTTGACCTTCTTCGAACTTGCTATCTCTCAATCCCTCCAATGATTCTTGCTAGTTCTTGAGGGAAAAGAAAGAGGAGATCTAGATCTACGTTTCCACCAATCACTTTCTCCTCTATGTGAGGGGAACCCTTTGGATCTAGATCTTGGAGTTCTTGGTGTTCTCCTTCTTGTTCTTCCTCTCATATTCCTCCATAGCTTTCGTTGCTTTGGTGGGATTTGAGAGTGAGGGACTTGGGCACTCCGTGTGCCCTTGCCATTGCATTTGGTGCATCGGTTTGAGTTCTCCACGGTGATACGTGGAAGTGAAGTTTGAGAAGCTTTTTACTCTTGGGTGCTTGGTACCCTAGAGCTTGTTTCTCTTGGGTGCTTGGGCGCCCTAGATGGTTGGTGGTGCCTCGGAGCTCAATCATTGTGGTGTAAAGCTCCGAGCAAGCGTCGGGGTCTCCAATTAGGTTGTGGAGATCGCCCCGATCAATTTGACGGGTACCGGTGACCGCCCCCAAGGGTTGCCAAAGTGTACGGGTTCGGTGACCGCCCCCAAGGGTTGCCATTTGTACGGGTTCGGTGACCGCCCTCAAGGGTCCCTTAGTGGAATCACGGCATCTTGCATTGTGCGAGGGTGTGAGGAGATTACGGTGGCCCTAGTGGCTTCTTGGGGAGCATTGTGCCTCCACACCGCTCCAAACGAAGATTAGCATCCGCAAGGGTGTGAACTTCGGGATACATCGTCGTCTCCGCGTGCCTCGGTTATCTCTTACCCGAGCCCTTTACTTATGCACTTTACTTTGTGATAGCCATATTGTTTCTTGTTATATATCTTGCTATCACTTAGTTGTTTTTCTTGCTTAGCATAAGTTGTTGGTGCACTTAGATGAGCCTAGTTGTTGTAGGTTTTGTGCTTGACAAATTAACCGCTAGGTTTATTCCGCATTTGTTCAAGCCTAAACCGTAATTATTTTAAAGCGCCTATTCACCCCCCCCCTCTAGGCGACATCCACGATCTTTCAGTTGGCACTATGATGGGGGAGACGAGGTCTGCGATTCGCTAGCATGCTTTGGGATTCTCTAGCGTACTTCTGCAACAGCTTGGCTAGATAGTGGGAGTTATAATTTTCCTTTTTACCTGGTTTCCCAGAATAGATCAGACAACACTCTTCTTTATTAATGTATAGCCAAAGCTTTTTCCTCACTTCAAGAAAAAAAAACTTGGTGCATGCCAAAGAATT
The DNA here is from genome assembly GCA_039707655.1 of Elymus sibiricus. Classification (NCBI taxonomy): domain Eukaryota; kingdom Viridiplantae; phylum Streptophyta; class Magnoliopsida; order Poales; family Poaceae; genus Elymus; species Elymus sibiricus. The sequence goes on from CM077676.1 coordinate 293,259,732, forward strand.
TTAGTGTAAAGAGCGAGGATTGTCTTTTTTAGGGGCGGACCGTTCTCCTCTCCTAAACCTTAAAGAGGAGATTTTCTGAGTGTACCGTCTCACCCACTAGCGAGCTACTCATGGGAAAACGCGTGTCGTGCCTGCCCATCAAATCACAGAAAAACTTATATACATATGCATCCCACACGGTTGGCATTTGGAAACCTAGCCCAGTCCAGTGGACTAGCACAGGCACAGTCAGACACAGCCATGCTCTTCTCGCATCCATCCCCTACTCACATCCATCTCTTATTCTCTCCACGCCTCGTCCAGTACTACAAGCTCTTTGACACTTCAAAAATAAGTTCGCCTCTATCTCGTCAAACCATGGTTTTGACATCCAAAACCTTCGGGGACAAGGTTATGATGGGGCTAGCAACATCAGAGGTGATTTGAATGGACTACTAGCTCTTTTTTTCAAGATTGACCATATGCTTAATATGTCCATTGTTATGGCCATCGTTTGCAGCTTCCGCTAGTTGATGCATCCAAATAAGTGGTTCATATTTCCGAATTCTTTCAGAATTTGGTTTATATCATAAACACCATTGACAACTCTTCGATGCACCATGATGATCTCCATCATGCATAGCTAGTTGAACTAGAAAATTCAATCGCTAATGCTAGAGTCGAGACAGAGCAAAGTTTAAATCAGATCCGCAACCTTAAGCGACTAGGAGACTGCTACTCGTGTTAGAGTTGTTGGGTTTCCCCGAAGAGGAAGGGTGAAACAGTATAATAGCAGATAGCATTTCCCTCAGTTAAGAACCAAGGTTTATCAAACCAATAGGAGATAACACACAAACAACGTGAACGGTACCTGCACACAGACACAATAATTGCTTGCACCCAACAAAGGCAAGGGGGTCGTCACTTCCCTTGTTCTTGCCAGTTGCAAGATTAAAATTGATAGTGATAGGCAAAGCAATAAAAAGTAAAAGAAAAATAAAATAGAGCAAATAAAGCAACTGTAGGATTCTTAGTATTGATAGAGAATGGACCCGGGGCCATAGGTTCACTAGTGGTATCTCTCTCGGAAGCATAACAACGGTGGGTAAACAAATTACTGTTGGGCAATTGATAGAATTGAGCATAGTTATGATGATCATCCATGGCATAATCATTACATAGGCATTACGTCCGTGACAAGTAGACCGTTTATCCAACTGCATCTACTACTATTACTCCACCCCAAGACCGCTATCCAGCATGCATCTCAAAGTATTAAGTTCATACAAATAGAGTAAGGCATTAAGCAAGATGACATAATGTAGATACAATAAGATCAATCAATATGAGCAAACCCTGTCATTTAATCCTTAGTAGTAACAATACAATGTGTGCCTTTGACCCTCCTATCACAGGGCAAGATCACCACGATATTGAACCTACCACAAAGCACCTCTCCCGCTGAAGAAAAACAATCTAACTTGGCCAAAGTAGACAGATAGATAGGAGAGAAATACAAAGCTATAAAATTATGCAACAAATAATTCTCAAAAGACTCATATAATTTCAATGAATAATCTGATCATAAACCCAAAATTCATTGGATCCCAACAAACACACCGCAAAAGGTTACATCGGATTGATCTTAGAGAAGATCATTGTACTGAAGAGAGAGAGAGAGAGAGAGAGAGAGAGAGAGGGAGCCATTTATCTACTGCTATGGACCCGTAGGTCCTGTAGGAACTACTCACACATCATCGTGGAGGCAGCAAGGTTGCTGAAGATGGTTGCTACTTGTGGTAGATATTGGGTTTTCCCAGAAGAGGAAGGGATGAAGCAGTATAGTAGTATATACTATTTCCCTCGGTTAAGAACCAAGGTTTATCGAACCAATAGGAGACACCACATGCACACACACAAAGAAAATGCTTGCACCCAACGAAGGCAAGAGGGCTGTCAATCCCCTTGTTCTCGCCAATTGCAAGGATTAAATCTGATAGTGGCAGATATATAAAATAAAATAAAAAGGAAAAGGAAATAAAAACAGCGAGCAAATTTAGGGTTTTAGTAAATATGGAAAATGGACCCGGGGGCCATAGGTTCACTAGAGGCATCTCTCTCATTTGCATAGCAACGGTGGGTAAACAAATTACTGTTGGGCAATTGACAGAATAGCCCATAGTCACGATGATTCTTCATGGCATGATCAATATATAGGCATTACGTCCGTGACAAGTAGACTGTATAATCCAATTGCATCTACTACTATTACTCCGCCCCAAGACCGCTATCTAGCATGTATCTCAAAGTATTAAGTTCATGACAAATAGAGTAACGCTTTAAGCAAGATGGCATAATGTAGACAAACTAAGATCAAGCAATTTGTTCAAAACCCGTCGTTTTATCCTTAGTAGCAACAACATAATATGTGCCTTACAACTCCTCCTGTCACAGAGTAAGGACACTACAAGATTGAACCTACTACCAAGCACCTAACCCACTGAAGATAATTCAATCTAATTGGCCAAAGAAGATGATAGATCGGAGATAAACACAAGGCTATAAAAATCACACATAAATAGATCTCAGAAAAGATGCAAATAATTTCAATGAATAATCTGATCATAAACCCACAATTCATGGGATCCCAACAAACGCACTGTGAGAGTTACGTCAAATAGATCTCCGAAGAGACCATTGTATTGAAGATCAAAAATAGAGAGAGAAAGCCATCTAGCTACTACTCCGGACCCGTACGTCCTGTGGGAACTACTCACACATCATCATGGAGGCAGCAAGGTCGATGAAGATTGCCTCCCCAATGAATTCCCCTCCGGCAAAGTACCGGAAAAGGCCTCCAGATGGGATCATGGAAGAACAGAAGTTTGCGGCGGTGATAAAACTATTTCGGGTCTCGCTTTCGGGGTTTTTGGAATGTTAGGGAATTTATAGGCCAAAGATTAGGTCAGATGGAGCCACGTGGGCCCCGCAAGTGCTGAGGCATGTCTGCCCCCCTGGGGTGTGCCCCTTGAGCTTGTCGCTCCCTCATGCATCTTCTGGTCTCTCCCCAAAGCTTCTAGGGTCTCTTCTGGTCCAAAAAAAATCACCGTAAAGTTTCATCGTGTTTGGACTTCGTTTGGTATGGTTTTTCTGCAAAACAAAGAAATAGGCAAAAAACTGGAACTGGAACTGGGCACTAAGTTAATAGGTTAGTGCACAAAAGCGATATAAAATGGCATATAAAGCATACAAGATTGATAACATAATAGCATGAAACAATAAAAAATTATAGGTACGTTGGAGACGTATCAGCATCCCCAAGCTTAATTCCTAGTCGTCCTCGAGTAGGTAAATGATAAAAACATAATTTTTTATGTGAAATGCTACCTAACATGTCTTAGTCGTGTAATTCATTACGATATGAAGATTAGGAAGCGATGATTTGTTTCATATCAAAAGAATAATATGCAAGAATGCTAGAAAATAATCATTACTCTTCAATATAAAGAGTGCTAAAGAATGTTATTCCTACTCATTTAATCATGTAAGCATGGCATAGCTCGGTCTTCCTAACATAAAGTATAAATCATGAGTCACCCCGGTGCCAAACCAAGAAATAGTATCATACTTTTTCTCGCTTCAGCTATTTCAACTTCACTCAATACATGAGGGTGAGCCATGAACTTAGCACTTTGTATGGCAAAGAGAATGATGATTGGGGTTTATAAGGGAAGACAAAAGTTTGAGAAAGTTTCGCATCAACTCGGTGGATCGTTAGGCAATGGAGAGGCCTTACAATCGATATCAATGCGAGGAGTAGGGATTGCCATGCAACGGGTGCACTAGAGCTATAAGTGTATGAAAGCTCTCTATATGAAACTAAGTGGGTGTGCATCCAACTTGCTTGCTCATGATGACCTCGAGCATTTGAGGAAGCTCTTCATCTAAATATACAAGCCAAGTGTATATCAAAGTGACAAATCATGGATACTCTCTATATGAAGAACACGGTGCTACTTTGAAGCACAAGTGTGGTAAAAGGATAGTAGCATTGCCCCTTCTCTCTCTTTCTCTCTCGTTTTTTTCTTTTCTCATTTTTTTAGAACAATATCATGAACCTCACGCCCACTCTTTCGAGGAATCATTAGTCACCACCATTCTTTTCCTCACTGGGACAATGCTCTAATAATGATGATCATCACACTTTTATTTACTTACAACTCGATAAACTGAAAGAATATTACTACATATGAATGCCTCTGGCTGTGTACCAGGATGTGCAATGATCTAGCGTAACATGTATAACAATGATGAATGGTGGTTTTGCCACAAAATATCATGTCAGCTTTATATGATCATGCAAAGCAAAATGACAATGAATGCTCAAGTCATGTGAATAGTAACGATGGAAGTTGCATGGAAATATATCTCGGAATGGCTACGGAAATGCCATAATAGGTAGGTATGGTGGCTGTTTTGAGGAAGGATATATAAGGCTTATGTGTGATAGAGCGTATCATATCATGGGGTTTGGATGCACCGGCGAAGTTTGCACCAAGTCTCGAGGTGAGAACGGGCAATGCACGGTACCGAAGGGGCTAGCAAATTATGGAAGGGTGGAAGTGCTTATAGTCCACAAACTCACATTAGTCATAAAGAACTTATATATTTATTGTGAAAGTTTAGAAGCCCTTGAAGCAAAGTACTACTCGCATGCCCCTAGGGAGGAGGTTAGGAGGAGTAAACCATCGCGCGCTCCCGATTCGAACAACACAAAGGATATCAATTAAGGATAAATTATGCTCCAACTTCTTGGCCATGCCACGACCGACATTTTAATGAGTAGGACATCACGAACCTTAACATCGATATTTTTACTAACCCATGATTATCAACTAGTAAACCTTCATATTATAACCTCAATATCATTAATCAAACGCATCATATCCAGTGATCTACATGCTAGTTTTTATTATACCACCCTTGTATACCTATCATTTTTGAACCAAACATATAACTCATGCAAATTACCACTACCTATTTAACTATCAAAATGATATTAGTGAAGCATGAGAGTGCAAATGGATTCTATAAAATATATGTATCGCCATGCTCAAAAGATATAAGTGAAGAACATGAGCAATTGCCTTAGCTCAAAAGATATAAGTGAAGCATAATGAGCATTCTATAAATTGCGATGAATGTGTGTCTGTCATAATTGGTGTGATCAGCAAACAATGATTTTGGAAATAAACAAACAAATAAAAAAAACACGATGCTCCAAGAAAAACACATATCATGTGATGAATAAAAATATAGCTCCAAGTGATATTACCGATAGATTGGAGACGAAAGAGGGGATGCCTTCCGGGGCATCCCCAATCTTAGATGATTGGATCTTCATTGAATATTACCTTGGGGTGCCTTGGGCATCCCCAAGCTTAGGGTCCTGCCGCTCCTTATTCTTTCATCCATCATCATCTCACCCAAAACTTGAAAACTTCAATCACACAAAACTCAACAAAACCTCGTGAGATCCATTATTATAATAAAATAATCATGAACTTAGGTACTGTCGAAAATAGATTCATAATTGTTCTTACATAATACCTACTGTATTCTATCATCTCCATGACTTATACCCCCAGATACAATCCATAGAAACCTCCGAATAAGCACACTATGCAATAAAAACAGAATCTGTCTAAAACAGAACAGTACGTAATGATGGGATTTTAAGCCATACTTCTGTAACTCCAAAAATTCTGAAAAAATAGGAAAACGTAAAAAAAATTGCATAGCAGTACTGTGTAAAAACTTTAGAATTTTACCGCACACCAGTACAGAATGTAAATTCATGCACTAGACGCTAAACTTTCTGTTTATGCACAGAACCAAATAAACAATCATGCACATCAACCTAAAGGCTTTACTTGGCACAAAAATCAAAAGCAAAGATACAAACATAATTACTACAGTAGCAATAATAATGTTGACACACAAAAACATAAAATTAAAATAAAGATGACTATTGGGTTTCCTCCCAACAAGCGCTATTGTTTAATGCCCCTAGCTAGGCATAATGCATATTATCACGTATTGTCATCTTTATCCAATTCCCTTTGAGTTAATTCATCACAAATCTTTCTCAAGAGTTCCCTTTTATCAATCTCTAATTTTCTGGTGGGTGAACTCAAATGATTAAAGGGGCTGTATTTAGTGATTTTAACATTCATAACTTCAAATTCTTGGGGAATCGGATCATCTCCATAAAGATCTTTATATAAAACAGAAATTTCATCATCAATAGGATCTCTAGCGGTGTACTCAAACCACTCATTAAATTCTTCATTAATCCCTTTAACAACCCATCCAAATTTATCAAAAGTATTATTAAACATTTTTTGGATTAAATCCAATTGCGGAACTTTCTTTCTAGCATTCTCACCAAAAGCTTGATGATCTTTAGATTCCATCCTACGCATAGCATCTTGATCATGAAGAATTTCTTCAATAACAGGATGTTCAAAATTTATTTTATAAAAGGCAAAGATGTCCCTAGCTTCTTGGATTATATAATCAAACTCATTCATAAGGATAATAGTGACAAACTTTTTAGCTCTAGGATCATGGATATTAGGGAGCTCGAAAAACATTCTTTGTAAAACTAGATGAATATGCAAGAATTTTCTTTCAAGTTTAACCACAAGCATAGCAATAGCATCAACATAACTATTTGTTCTTTCAAGAATAGATTTACCAATTGACGGTATGACTCCCGTACAAGTAAAGAATTCCTGGATAACATTTTTTCCAATAATATTCCCACTCCCAACACGGAAAGTTTTGGTTTTCCAAATAAAGGGAGATTCATTATCATGAGGTTCATTATCAAGATTAGGTAGTTCAGATTCTTCCCCATGAGTTTCGCTAGGACTATCATCACTAGCACTTTCAAGAGCAACCTTTTCAAAATCAGACATGATGACAATTCAAGCAACGATAGTAACACGAATATATTTGGTATTTTTAATTTTTTAGAGAAGAAGGAGCAAATGAAAAAGAGAAGACAAATAAAAAGGCAAATGGCAAAGAAAGTAAAACCAAGCAAATTGATAAATGTGAGCGAAGGAACCTGTTTTGTTTGGTGAAGCCTCCCCGCCAACGGCGCCGGAAATCCTTCTGCTACTTGTGGTAGATGTTGGGTTTTCCCCGAAGAGGAAGGGATGAAGCAGTATAGTAGTAGATAGTATTCCCCTCAGTTAAGAACCAAGATATATCGAACCAATAGGAGACACCACACAAACAAGATAAGCGGTACCTGCACACACACAAAGCAAGAGGGCTGTCAATCCCCTTGTTCTCGCCAATTGCAAGGATTAAATTTGATAGTGGTAGATATATAAAATAAAATAAAATAAAAAGGAAATAAAAATAGTGGGCAAATTTAGGGTTTTAGTAATTTTGGAAAATGGACCCGGGGGCCATAGGTTCACTAGAGGCATCTCTCTCATGAGCATAACGACGGTGGGTAAACAAATTACTGTTGGGCAATTGACAGAATAGCGCATAGTTATGATGATTCTTCATGGCATGATCAATATATAGGCATTACATCTATGACATCTACTACTATTACTCCACCCCAAGACCGCTATCCAGCATGCATCTCAAAGTATTAAGTTCCTGACAAACAGAGTAACGCTTTAAGCAAGATGACATAATGTAGACAAAGTAAGATCAAGCAATATGTTCAAATCCCGTCGTTTTATCCTTAGTAACAACAATACAATACGTGCCTTGCAACTCCTCCTGTCACAGAGTAAGGACACCGCAAGATTGAACCTACTACCAAGCACCTCTCCCACTGAAGATAAATCAATCTAATTGGCCAAAGAAGATGGATAGATTAGAGCACTACTGCAGGCGACCGCTAACGTGACACATGAATCAGAGACCCCGCGACCAAACTATGTGCGATGCATGAATCGCAAATGGTGTCGTAATAAAACCGTCGCCAATAATATGAACTATCTGCGATACCGGAGACATCAATCATGATTTAGATGAGAGACGCGTGTGCGATACATGGCATACAGTTGATCCATACGAACTGTTTGCGATGAGCCAGAATAACAAACACGGTTAGCCAGTTCGAGGTGTGTGCGATACACGGCATACAGTTCACTCGGATGAACTGTTTGTGATTACCCAACACAACAGAAACGGTCAGGCAGATCAAGGTGTGTGCGATATACGGCATGCGGTTCACTCGGATGAACTGTTTGCGATTACCCAACACAACAGAAATGGTTCAACTTAACAAGATGTGTGTGATACGTGGCAAACAGGTCAGTAATCCAAAATGTGTGGGAAGACGGATAACAACATGGATGATTCCTGCTAATAACCCGTGTGTGTTGTGGGCAAACGGTTGGTGGTAAATAATTGTCAGCGATGGATGAAATCATCCCCGACGGGTTCCCTAGTTTAGCCCGTGGGCGATGTGATTTGCTCTGTCGGCACAACATATATGCTCTATCTACAGAACAACAACATATATACTTATAAGGACATGATTGCATAACCAAATTAAACATCCAATTACATAACTGACTACACACATAACATTTGCACACACCAAAGTAAACAATTACATGCATAATAAACTAGGATAAACGATCATATCTAATCATCATCTACTTCTTTTTGTGACGCTTGCTGCTACTGCTCTGCTGGTGGCTCGATCCCTCGTCGTCTGCAGGAAGGAGGCACTCCCTCATGCCGACAATCTGCATGTGCATCTCGTAGCATGTGTACACGTTCTTGGCTACAAACTTGAGGTGAGGTTCATCTAGTCTCCGCACCCAGGCACCGTGCCAGGATCCAGGATTTCTCTTCGAACCTTCCTTTGTGTTTTCCTAGTAGGGGTCGATGATGGCCGCAGCGAGTTCAACTAGGGAGTCCTTCTTTGTGCTACCCCAGACCCTGTAGTGGCCACGGATGTCGACAAGCTTGGGGCAGGCCAAGCCCGAAATCTGGAGCACTTTTACATCGTCGGCGGTGTCCACCGTAGCGAACTTGTAGTTGGAGCTCTTGACAAACCTGGTGAAATGCTCGCAAGGCCTTGTGGCCAGGCAGTAGTAGTAGACAAGGACGTGATGGCCCACACACAACTGGGCGACGGCAACCGCCTGATCAACCCCGGGACGACTTGCGGTGTACTGCAGGTCGAAGCCGACCACTTTGTACTTTTCGTCCTTAGCAAGCAACTGCTCCATGGTGTTGATGGAGTCCTCCACCACGGCCGGGTCGATGGTGTACACCACCGAGAGGTCCTTCCCCCTCACGTGGGTGTCCACACGATGCTTGCCGAACTCCACTGGAGCGCCGCTAGATATCCTCTCTCTATGTGTCATCGTGGGTGTGCTTGTTGTGTTGTGAGGCGCGATCGAAAGGTTGAAGAGACTAAGGTTATAATGGTCGTGGGAATAAATAGGGAGGCCGAACGGCCTGGAGTATCGGCGCGCGCGGATGACAGGTGTTGCAGCGCGTAACTGCATCGTGCCGCACATATTAACTGCATCATGGTGACGCGCGTGGACGCAACCGCATGCATATGGCGCCCAAAACATGATCGTGCGCCGGCCCCAACTGCTGAAAGAGCGCACGCGGAAGGACGCGAGTAGAGCGCGCCGCGGCCGCCTCAATGTCGAGCAGAGCATGTGAAGGGACGCGAGCAGAGCGTGCCGCGGCCGTCTCAATGGCAAGCAAGCACATGCATAATTATTGCATATAGCATTTATGATTTCTAGGCATTTAACTAAAGAAATGGGACCTAAACATTCACCCAAGGACACATTTATGATTTCTAGGCATTTAATTAAAGAAATGGCAAGCCATTGGCCCTGTTTGAAAGAAAATATGAGTCACAACCGAGTTGAAAAGGGCAACAACATCTAACTCCAGCTTACAAATGGTACAAAAGCACGAGGATCAGTTCATCGGGTTTAGACAAAACCCAGATTGAACAGGGCAACAGCATCTAACTCGACCAAAGTTTTCAGCAGTCACAATCAAATGGTTCAGTCTGATCCATAAAATCAAGATCCTGGGCCAAAATATTTACTGGTACATGATGACAAGTTGTTGTAAAGAGAAGTCGAGCACGTTCAGAAGCCCTTTTGTCCACCTAAAACTTCTTTTTGTGCTGTTCAACATGTCCATCCGTGAGAAAAATTTTGTTAAAAAACTTAATCCTCATGGACAATAGTACCCTCGCATTCAACAGGAAGAATGTGACAACGCTAGTGTTTGCATGGTTGGATGCATATCCTTCCATCGTTATTGTCCTCAAGCGAATGTCATGAGAACTGAGAAAATCCATGTGCTTCTTACGCCACCGATTTGTTATACCTTTTTGTCCATGTGTTATTGCCTAAATAGACATGAAGATTGAAAATAGTTAATGTCTAAAAAAAGAGTATGTCGAAAGAGCGACAGCTGAACGGTTAATTCTAGTACATTATATATGGGCTTTCAATGTGCGTGAAATCATCACCTCTATATACAAATTCTCCAGGCATGGAAAGCATCGCAGCAAGCCAATAATCGTGTTCAGATCTAAACACCACATACTGATATGTAAGGTCTTGACAGAATCCAGCACCATTGATAGGCTATCCATGGACAAACTCTTCATTGAGCATAGAACATAAAATTAGTACCAGAAGTGTACTCCAAGATGATATAAAACTTATGCGCACAAATGAAAAATGCAGCTTATGATTACAAAAGTGTTGATGATCATATACAGTACCTGAATAAGTGTGGAGCCAAACACCATCTTGTAACCTTTAAACGGATCACGAATTACACCCAAGGTCTCCAGTTTAGGCGCAGAGACCACAGTTATTTGCGAAGGTGCATAACAATAATCAAGGAGCAACCTTTGAAGGGAAGAGGCATCTTCGATGATGAGCTCCTTTCCTTTAAAACAAATTCCAATGCTTACAAGGTGAGGCGACTTTATTTGGAGACAACAGATACATATTTCTTCTCCAAAAACAAGCAGCAAGCGCTCCAGGGCAGGGCAGCTGGAGTGGATGATGCTGTGCAGTGAGGCCTCGGACAGATCAACCACCACAAGCGCAAGTTTCTTTAGCAGTGGGAGTCGAAGCATTTGTACCAGATTGTCTGCTAGATGGCACTGGGCCAAGGTGGTGGTGTGGAGAGAGGAGGAAAACCATGATATGGACATCGGTGGTGAGGGCACAGATACAGCGGTTGGTGGTAAGCTATTTTCATAGTAATGGTAGAACTCAAGCTGCTGGAGTTTTTTGAATTCACGGGATGTCAGCCAGGCGTCCACCATGCAGGGTATGTGCAGCAGGCAGCATGCCGGGATGCAGAGGCGTTGAACGGAGCCCTGGTGGGAGGAGATGATGGATCCGTGGAGTTCAAAATCATGAACGACAGATAGCTGACCACAGTCGAGATAAAGAGGCGTGGCGTGCCATAGAGGGCGCCACCGAGATGCGAGGACCTATGTGCGGCAGCCATCCTTGGTGGGGAGAAGGGAGATGATCTCCCCAAGGATGGCGCCCTGGAGATCGCTTATGCTGTCCGCCTGAGATTCTACGGGTTCCTCAAATCCAGGGGGGTCGTGGCCGCTTCTGCCCTCGCTGCCGGGTGCAGGATCTACAACCGGCGGCAGCGCTGGTCGAAGCCTCATCAGTGTACATACCATTCTGGGGGGGGAATTGGCACAAACATATATGTAGGACATTCAAAATCAATTCTCAAGATCTGGAACAAAAAAAATGGCACAAACATATATGTAGGACATTCAAAATCAATTCTCAAGATCTGGCTACGAATTATTAGCACGAACGCTAACCCTTGTCGGATTATTAGCAAAAATCATTTGTACAGAACAAACAATTAATCACTAACCCTAGACGGTTACCATTCAAACAATCAATACACTACATGGATCTAACGAATCTTACTCTGATTTCATGGACTGAGAGAACATAACCATATGATTTCTATTCCAAAAAAATGAAGGGGGGAGGGGGGCAGGAGTAACCAAAGAAAACACATGATATATTTGCCGCAAAAATGGGTATAGATGACTAACCGGTTTTCCGTCGGAGTCGGAGTCGTTGCCGGAGTTGCTGTTGACCTCCGGCTCCGGCTGGCGAGGCACAACGGCGGCGACGACATCAAGGTTGCGCCGTTGCCCGTGCGAGACCTCGTCTGTGGCGATAGCAACCTCTGTACCCAGCTTCACGCGTTGCGCGGGTGCTTCACCAGCCCCGGCGTCATCACTCCCTCCGATGGTGTGCTTCGGCGGCATCCTCATACACTCCAGACGGCAGTGACCACTGTGGACGGGGGGTGCGGCCGCCTATTACGACCAGCGGCTTAGGCGTGCCATTAATATGGAGCAGTGGGAGCGAGGCGGGCGGCGGTCAAAGGGCTGGCTCGCCTCCTGGTGAGCCTGCGCAGCGGACTGCAGGCATGCCTACCGTCATTTCACACAGCTAATAACACGCCTCCCGGTGACACTGCGCAGTGAACACGCGCACGCCTCCCGGTTTGCCTGCGCGGCGGACTGCTCGCATGCGTCCCGTCAACTCACGCCTGCTCGCACGGCACGCGGGACGCGTGGCGGCACGTATATTGTTTTTCTTTTTTGATGATTAATTCTGCCGCTTTATTGCTTAACCGAAGCATGGCACGTACATTGTTGGTCTAACGCCCATGGTTCGAATAAATAATCCGTTTGCGATATTGGTTGCCAATTATTAATAATCTCCCGTTTGTAAGAAGATTATATCAAAACTTGTCTCAAATTTGACAAAAAAATACAATATCACAGTCTATTGGTGTCCAAATGACACCACGATAAGTTTCATGAATTTCAACTAAGTTTTGGATTTACTGGATTTTAAAAATCAAGATTCTCAATGTTTGAAATTTCACGGGGAATAAACATGCACCCAGGGACACACATATGATTTTCCAATCCTTTTTGGTGCACTATCACGTGTGCATGTAGCTCAAATTTGATTTCTGCACATTAAATCCCTAGGAAATCAATCAATGTATAAAAACGGCCGAATGATCTCTGGGTTTTTTTTCAAATTTTAACACGACACTCCTTTTGTCACATGTTTAGTGCAGAAAAAGTTTGACATGCCTCGAAGTGGCGGTGGTGGTGCGGTGTGTGTGGGGGAGGGTCCGGCATTACACTACGAGTCGTGAGCCTCCGTGTGGGATTGACCGTTTTGTGAGGCAGGTGCCACATCAATGTCATGAATTGGTTATTTAAACCATTACACAACCCTTTCATATATACATACATGTTCGAGCCACATGCATGCATTATTGGTGGTCCTCGGACACTCCCTCGTGCGGTTATCAGCGATGTGCCCATTCGTTAGCCCGCGAAGGTTATCAGTTTTCACCGACAGCGAGAGGCATTTGACCAAAGGTGGATTCATCTTGGCCTGTGTATACGGTGTGGATCATGGTGAGATTCCTGATCAAAGTTCGAGCGCGTGCGTACACATGAGGCCCTCCCACCGGCTCGAAGTGAGGGGGACCACACGTCGTGAACCTCTGTGTGTGTTTCCGGTTTGCGAAGCATGTGCCACATCAAAGTTTGGCATTGGGTATTCAAACATCACACAACACCTCTTTGGGCCACATGCACGCGGTGGTTGTCCTAGGACACTCACTCGCGTGTGACGCTCTCTGTGGGCCCGCGAGGTCGTCATCCATCATATCACTTTGACCTACAGCGAGAGAGAGGTTAATTTGACCAACAAGGATGATTCTTTTTTGGTTTTTGTTACGTACGGTAGGAGTGTATATATAGTACATGTCGAAGAGGGGGGGCAACATATACTACGCGTCATGAACCTCGCTCTGTGTGGGGACTTTCCGGTTTCCGAGGCAGGTGCCACATCAAAGTTGTGCATTGGTTATTCAAACATCACACAACACCTCTTTGGGCACATGCAGACGGTGGTTGCCCTATAGGACACTCACTCGCATGTGACGCTTCCATCCGTGGGCCCGCGAGGTCGTCTCCAGCACTCTGACCCAACGAGAGAGGTTAATTAATTTGACCAACAAGGAGGATTCTTTTTGGTTTGTGTTACGGTAGGAGTATATAGTACGCGTCGAAGAGGGCCGGGGGAGGGGACGACCATCACATACTACGTGTCATGAACCTCGCTCCGTGTGGGGACTTTTCGGTTTCCGAGGCAGGTGTGCATTGGGTATTCAATCATCACACAAACACCGGCTTCTTTGGGCCACATGCAGACGGTGGTTTGTCCTATAGGACACTCACTCACGTGCAACGCTTCCCTCCGTGGGCCCGCGAGGTCGTCATCCATCACTTTGACCCAACGAGAGAGGTTAATTTGACGACCAAGGAGGATTCTTTTTGGGTCGTGTTACAGTAGGAGTATATAGTACGCGTCGAAGAGGGGGGGGGCCAGCATATATACTACGTGTCATGAACCTCGCTCCGTGTGGGGACTTTACGGTTTCCGAGGTAGGTGCCACATCAAAGTTGTGCATTAGGTATTCAAACATCACAACCACACACCTCCATACATATGTTTGGGCCACATGCAAGCGATGGCGGTGTCCTCTGGCACTCACTCACGTGGTTATCGGCGATGCTTCCATCTGTGGGCCCGCTTGGTCCATCACTTTGACCGACAGCGAGAGAGGTTAATTTGACTTAGGAAGGGATTAATTTTTGGTTTGTCTTGCGGTATAGGTCATGCTGTGAGATTACATAATATACTTTGAGCGCATGTGTACGCATGAATCCCTTCCACCGGATCAAAGTGGGGGGGCGAGCATATACACGACGCATCATGAACCTCGCTCTGTGTGGGGACTGTGCGATTTTTGACGCATGCGCCACATCAATGGTGTGCATTGGGTATTCAAACATATGCATGTATCACGCACCTCCATACATATGTTTGGGACACATGCATGCAGTGGTTGTCTTCGGACACTCTCCCCTCACTTGGTTATCGGCGGCAAGCCTATATATTCGTGGGCCCGCGTGGACGTCCATCACTTCGACCGACAACGAGAGGGGTTACCAGGGTGGATTCTTCTTCTTCGGTTCATGTTACCGTATAGTAGGTCGATCATGGTGAGATTCCAGACCTAAGTTTGAGCGCATGTGTACACATGAATCCCTCTCACCGGCTCGAAGTGGGGTGACATACGTACATATATACTACGCGTCGTGAACCCTCGCTCCGTGTGGGGACTTTCAGGTTCCAAAGCATGGTGCCACATCAAAGTTGTGCATTGGGTATTCAAACACCACACAACACTTCCATACATAAGTTTGGGCCACATGCACGCAGTGGTTGTCTTCGGGCACTCCCTCGCGTGGTTATCATCGACAAGCTAGCCCATTTGTGGGGCCATGTGGACGTCCATCACTTTGACCAACAATGAGAGAGGTTATACGACCAAGGTTTATTCTTCTTGATCCGTGTTACAGTACGTCTTAGTGAGATGCCCTATCCTACCGACTCAAAGTGTGTGTGGGGGGGGGGGGGGGGGGAGGGCACTACTTCGCACTTCCTGAAACTCCGTGGGGTCGGGGATGTCCGGTTAATTTGCGAGGCACACATGTGCCACATCAAAATTGTGAATTGGGTATTTAAATATCACACCACACCCTTTTCATACATATATATAGTTGGGCCACCCGCAGGTGGTTCGTATGTGGTCTCACCCATCTCGCGCCACAAGCACACATTTGTGGACCCGCACACGGTCCACCTTTGACCGGAAGCGAAAGGGGGGGTTGACCATGATGGACTCCTATAGGTTTTGTGTTATGGTAGGGTGAGATGTCAGACCTAGCTATTTGGGGGCATGCGTTCATAGCTAGGATTCCCATCCCGCCGACACGAAGTGGGGGGGTGGCGGACTAGCAATAATGTGCACTTTGTGAGACAGGTGCCACATCAAAGTTGTGCATTGGGTATTTGAACATCAAACCACCCTTTTCATACATATATTTGGTCCACATGCAAGTGTGTTGGAAATATGCCCTAGAGGCAATAATAAATTGGTTATTATTATATTTCCTTGTTCATGATAATCGTTTATTATCCATGCTATAATTGTATTGATTGGAAACTGAAATACATGTGTGGGTACATAGACAACACTGTGTCCCTAGTAAGCCTCTAGTTGACTAGCTTGTTGATCAAAGATGGTTAAGGTTTCCTAGCCATGGACATGAGATGTCATTTGATAACGGGATCACATCATTAGGAGAATGATGTGATGGACAAGACCCAAACTGTAAACGTAGCATTTGATCGTGTCAGTTTATTGCTATTGTTTTCTGCATGTCAAGTATCTGTTCCTTTGACCATGAGATCATGCAACTCACTGACACCAGAGGAATACCTTGTGTGTATCAAACGTCGCAACGTAACTGGGTGACTATAAAGGTGCTCTACAGGTATCTCCGAGGGTGTCTGTTGGGTTGGCATGGATCAAGACTGGGATTTGTTACTCCGTATGACGGAGAGGTATCTCAGGGCCCACTCGGTAATACAACATCACATTGAGCCTTGCAAGCAAAGTGACTAAAGAGTTAGCCACAGGATCTTGTATTACGGAACGAGTAAAGAGACTTGCCGGTAACGAGATTGAACTAGGTATAGTGATACCGACGATCGAATCTCGGGCAAGTAACATACCGAAGAACAAAGGGAACAGCATACGGGATTAACTGAATCCTTGACATAGAGGTTCGACCGATAAAGATCTTCGTAGAATATGTAGGAGCCAATATGGGCATCCAGGTCCCGCTATTGGTTATTGGCCGTAGAGGTGTCTCGGTCATGTCTACATAGTTCTCGAACCCGCAGGGTCTACACACTTAACGTTTGGTGACGATTAGTATAATTGAGTTATTATGTTGGTGACCGAAAGTTGTTCGGAGTCCCGGATAAGATCCCGGACATGACGAGGATCTCCGGAAGAGTCCGGAGGTAAAGATTGATATATGTGATAATAGTGTTTCGATCTCCGGAAGAGTTTCAGAGTTCACCGGAATGGGTTCCGGATGTTTGCCGAAGTGTTCGGGTGCAGCAACACTTTATATGGGCCAAAGGGATAAAGCCCACAAGGTATTGGAAAGTGCAAAAAGTAGTTTTGCTGCCGCGTAAGCGGTACTACCGCTTGGTGAAGCGGTACTACCGCCCGAGCGGTACTACCGCTTGTGTAAAGCGGTACTACCGCCCAAGCGGTACTACCGCTTGTGTGAAGCGGTACTACCGCTTGTGCGCGGCTGTGCACGGTTCGGCAGGGATCCGAGTTGGACTCTTTTCCTGCGGGCCAAACCGACCTTGTGCGGGCAAAACCGACCCGGAGGAGGCTTTTACTCCAAGTTTAGACCCCAAGGCTCAACATATAAATAGAGGGGCAGGGCTAGCACACGGGACACATCAGGATTTCCCAAGCCGTGTGCCGGCAACCCTAGCCCTCTAGTTCCTCCGCCATAATCTCCGTAGCGCTTGGCGAAGCCCTGCAGAGATTGTTCCTCACCACCATCACCACGCCGTCGTGCTGCTGGAACTCAACCACTACTTCATCATCGCTCGCTGGATCGAGGAGGTGAAGGCGTCATCAAGCCGTACGTGTGTTGAACGCGGAGGTGCCGTCCGTTCGGCACTAGATCGGAAGGATCGTGATTGGATCGCGGGACGCTCGGCGATTTGGATCGCGAAGACGTTCGACTACATCAACCGCGTTTATTAACGCTTCCGCTTAGCGATCTACAAGGGTATGTAGATTCACTCTCCCTCTCGTAGATGCTCATCACCATGGATAGATCTTATGTGTGCGTAGGAAAATTTTTGTTTCCCATGCAACGTTCCCCAACAGTGGCATCATGAGCTAGGTCTATGCGTAGATGAGATCTCGAGTAGAACACAAACGAGTTGTGGGCGTGGGTGTATACATATTGCTTGCCGTTACTAGTTGATATTTGATTCGGCGGTACTGTGAGATGAAGCGGCCCGGACCGACATTACGCGTACACTTACGCGAGACAGGTTCCTTCAACTAACATGTAACTTCGTTGCATAAAGATGGCTAGCGGGTGTCTGTCTCTCTCACTTTAGTTGAATCGATTTCAATGAAGAGGGTTCTTTTAGAAGATCAAAAAGCAATCACTACACCACGTTGTGGTTTTGCGTAGGTAAGAACGGTTCTTGCAAACCCGTAGCAGCCACGTAAAATTTGCAACAACAATTAGAGGACGTCTAACTTGTTTTTGCAGGGTATGATGTGATATGATATGGCCAATTACATGATGAGATATATGTGATGTATGAGATGATCATGTGTTGTATAGAATATCACGACTTGCATGTCGATGAATACGGCAACTGGCAGGAGCCATAGAGTTGTCTTTAATTATTGTATGACCTGCGTGTCAATCATTAAGCGCTATGTAATGCTTTACTTTATCGCTAAACGTTAGCTATAGTCGTGGAAGCAACAGTCGGCGCGACAACCTTATGGCGACACGTTGATGGAGATCAAGATGATGGAGATCATGGTGTCATGCCGGTGACGATGGAGATCATGCCGGTGCTTTGGAGATGGAGATCAAAAGCACAAGTTCATGGCCATATCATGTCACTTATGATTTGCATGTGATGTTAATCCTTTTATGCATCTTATTTTGCTTAGGACGACGGTAGCATTATAAGGTGATCCCTCACTTAAATTTCAAGATAAATTGTGTTCTCCCCAAGTGTGCACCGTTGCGAAAGTTCGTCGTTTCGAGACACGCCGTGATGATCGGGTGTGATAGACTCTACGTTCGCATACAACGGGTGTAAGCCATGTTGCACGTGCGGAACACTCGGGTTAAACTTGACGAGCCTAGCATGTACAGACATGGCCTCGGAACACAAGAGACCGAAAGGTCGAACATGAGTCATATAGTAGATATGATCAACATGAAGATGTTCACCATTGAAACCACCTCAACTCACGTGATGATCGGACTTGAGTTGGTGGATTTGGATCATGTTACACTCGAATGATCGGAGGGATGTCAATTTGAGTGGGAGTTTTTTAAATATGATTAACTAAACTCATTATCTAAGAACAATAGTCTAAGTTGTCTTTGCTATATTTATGTTGTAGATCATGGCTCGCGCAGTAGCACCCCTGAATTTTAATGCGTTCCTAGAGAAAGCTAAGTTGAAAGATGATGGAAGTAACTTTGTGGACTGGGCCCGTAATCTAAGGATTATCCTTACGGCTTCCCAGAAGGCTTATGTCCTTGATGCACCGCTTGGTGATCCACCCGCTCCAGTTGAGTCTCTAGACGTTGTGAACGCCTGGCAGGCTCGTTCTGATGATTACTCAATAGTTCAATGTGCAATGTTGTATGGCTTAGAACCGGGACTTCAAAGACGTTTTGAACGTCATGGAGCATATGAGATGTTCCAGGAGTTGAAGTTTATCTTTCAGAAGAATGCCCGGATCGAGAGATATGAGATCTCCGATAAGTTCTATGCTTGCAAGATGGAGGAGAACGGGTCTATCAGTGATCACGTACTCAGAATGTCTGGGTACTCCACCCGTCTGGCTGAGTTAGGGATGCCCCTTCCGCCAGAGGCTATCACTGACAGAGTTCTTCAATCATTGCCGCCTAGCTACAAAAGCTTCGTGTTGAACTATAACATGCACGGGATGAACAAGTCAGTCGCCGAGCTGTTTGCGATGCTGAAAGTCGCTGAGTCTGAAATTCAGAAGGAGCATCAAGTGTTGATGGTCAATAAAACCACTAGTTTCAAGAAAAATGGCAAGGGTAAGAAGGGTAACTCTAAGAAGAGTGGCAAAGCAGTTGCTCCTCTCGTGAAGAAACCCAAGGCTGGACCCAAACCAGAAACTGAGTGTTTTCATTGCAAGGGAACTGGACACTGGAAGCGGAATTGCCCCAAGTATTTGGCTGACAAGAAGGCGGCCAACAACAAACAAGGTATATATGATATACATGTTATTGATGTGTGCCTTACCAACTCTCGTTGTAGTGCCTGGGTATTTGATACCGGTGCGGTTGCTCATATTTGCAACTCAAAACAGGAACTGCGGAATAGACGGAGGCTGGCAAAGGACGAAGTGACGATGCGCGTGGGAAATGGTTCCAAGGTTGATGTGATCGCCGTCGGCACGCTCGCTCTTCGATTACCGTCGGGATTAGTGATGAACCTAAATAAGTGTTATTTGGTGCCTGCGTTAAGCATGAACATTATATCTGGATCTTGTTTATTGCGAGACGGTTACTCATTTAAATCAGAGAATAATGGTTGTTCTATTTATATGAGTAATATCTTTTATGGTCATGCACCCGATGTGAGGGGTTTATTCTTATTGAATCTCGATAGTAATGATACACATGTTCATAACATTGATGCCAAAAGATGTAGAATTGATAATGATAATACCACTTTCTTGTGGCACTGCCGTTTAGGTCATATTGGCGTAAAACGCATGAGGAAGCTCCATGCTGATGGACTTTTGGAGTCACTTGATTTTGAATCACTTGACACATGTGAGCCATGCCTCATGGGCAAGATGACTAAAACTCCGTTCTCTGGAACAATGGAACGGGCAAGTGACTTATTGGAAATCATACATACTGATGTGTGCGGTCCGATGAGCATTGAGGCGCGCGGTGGTTATCGTTACTTTCTCACCTTCACTGATGACTTAAGTAGATATGGGTATATTTACTTAATGAAACACAAGTCTGAAACATTTGAAAAGTTCAAACAATTTCAGAGTGAAGTTGAGAATCATCGTAACAAGAAGATTAAATTCCTACGATCTGATCGAGGAGGAGAATATCTGAGTTATGAGTTTGGCAGTCACTTAAGACAAGTGTGGAATTGTTTCACAATTGACACCGCCTGGAACACCACAGCGTAATGGTGTGTCCGAACGTCGTAATCGAACTTTATTGGATATGGTGCGATCTATGATGTCTCTTGCCGATTTGCCACTATCGTTTTTGGGGTTATGCATTAGAGACAGCTGCATTCACTTTAAATAGGGCACCATCGAAATCCGTTGAGACGACGCCATATGAACTTTGGTTTGGCAAGAAGCCAAAGCTGTCGTTTCTTAAAGTTTGGGGATGTGATGCTTATGTCAAAAAGCTTCAGCCTGAAAAGCTGGAACCCAAAGCGGAGAAATGCGTCTTCATAGGATACCCAAAAGAGACAGTTGGGTATACCTTCTACCTCAGATCCGAAGGCAAAGTGTTTGTCGCTAAAAACGGAACATTTCTTGAGAAAGAGTTTCTCTCGAAAGAATTGAGTGGGAGGAAGATAGAACTTGATGAGGTTGTTGAACCTTTACTTCAACCTGAGAGTAGCGCAGCGCAGAAAGTTGTTTCTGTGGAGCCTACATTAGCTGAAGAGGAAGTTAATGATGATGATCATGAAGCTTTGGATCAAGTTGCTATCGAACCTCGTAGGTCGACAAGGACGCGTACTGCTCCTGAGTGGTACGGCAACCCTGTCTTAGAGGTCATGTTGTTAAACAACGATGAACCTACGAGCTATGGAGAAGCGATGATGGGCCCGGATTCCGAGAAGTGGTTAGAGGCCATGAAATCCGAGATGGGATCCATGTATGAAAACAAAGTATGGACTTTGGAAGTATTACCTGAAGGGCGTAAGGCCATTCAGAACAAATGGATCTTTAAGAGGAAGACGGACGCGGACGGTAATGTCACCGTCTATAAAGCTCGACTTGTGGCAAAGGGTTTTTCACAAGTTCAAGGAGTTGACTACGATGAGACCTTCTCACCCGTAGCGATGCTTAAGTCCGTCAGAATCATGTTAGCAATAGCTGCCTTTTTCGATTATGAAATTTGGCAGATGGATGTCAAAACAGCGTTCCTTAACGGTTACCTTAAGGAAGAGTTGTATATGATGCAGCCAGAAGGTTTTGTCGATCCAGAGAATGCTGACAAAGTTTGCAAACTCCAGCGATCCATTTATGGACTGGTGCAAGCATCTCGGAGTTGGAATCTTCGTTTTGATGATGTGATCAAAGCGTTCGAGTTTATACAAGTTTACGGAGAAGCTTGTATTTACAAGAAAGTGAGTGGGAGCTCTATAGCGTTTCTAATATTATATGTGGATGACATATTGCTGATTGGAAACAATATAGAAATGCTGGAAAGCGTAAAGGAATATTTGAACAAGAGTTTTTCAATGAAGGACCTAGGAGAAGCTGCTTTCATATTAGGCATCAAGATCTATAGAGATAGATCGAGACGCTTAATAGGACTTTCACAAAGCACATACCTTGACAAAGTTTTGAAGAAGTTCAAAATGGATCAGTCCAAGAAGGGGTTCTTGCCTGTATTGCAAGGTGTGAAGTTGAGTAAGACTCAATGCCCAGTGACTGCAGAAGATAGAGAAAAGATGAGTGTCATCCCCTATGCTTCAGCCATAGGCTCTATCATGTATGCAATGCTGTGCACAAGACCCGATGTCAGCCTTGCCATAAGTATGGTCGGAAGGTTTCAAAGTGATCCAGGAATGGAACACTGGACGGCGGTCAAGAATATCCTGAAGTACCTGAAAAGGACTAAGGACATGTTTCTCGTTTATGGAGGTGATCAAGAGCTCGTCGTAAAGGGTTACGTCGATGCAAGCTTTGACACTGATCCGGATAACTCTAAGTCGCAAACCGGATACGTATTTATTCTTAATGGGGGTGCGGTTAGCTGGTGCAGTTCCAAGCAAAGCGTGGTAGCTGATTCTACATGCGAAGCGGAGTACATCGCTGCCTCGGAGGCGGCGAAGGAAGGTGTCTGGATGAAGGAGTTCATGACAGATCTTGGAGTAGTGCCTAGTGCACTTAACCCAATGACTCTGTTTTGTGATAATACTGGTGCCATTGCTCTAGCCAAGGAACCAAGATTTCACAAGAGGACCAGACACATAAAGCGACGTTTCAATTCCATCCGCGATTACATCAAGGAGGACGACATAAATATTTGCAAAGTACACACGGATCTAAATGTTGCAGATCCGATGACTAAACCTCTTCCAAGGGCTAAACATGAACAACACCAGAACTGCATGGGTGTTCGATTCATTACAATGTAAATCACATAGTGATGTGAACTAGATTATTGACTCTAGTGCAAGTGGGAGACTGTTGGAAATATGCCCTAGAGGCAATAATAAATTGGTTATTATTATATTTCCTTGTTCATGATAATCGTTTATTATCCATGCTATAATTGTATTGATTGGAAACTGAAATACATGTGTGGGTACATAGACAACACTGTGTCCCTAGTAAGCCTCTAGTTGACTAGCTTGTTGATCAAAGATGGTTAAGGTTTCCTAGCCATGGACATGAGATGTCATTTGATAACGGGATCACATCATTAGGAGAATGATGTGATGGACAAGACCCAAACTGTAAACGTAGCATTTGATCGTGTCAGTTTATTGCTATTGTTTTCTGCATGTCAAGTATCTGTTCCTTTGACCATGAGATCATGCAACTCACTGACACCAGAGGAATACCTTGTGTGTATCAAACGTCGCAACGTAACTGGGTGACTATAAAGGTGCTCTACAGGTATCTCCGAGGGTGTCTGTTGGGTTGGCATGGATCAAGACTGGGATTTGTTACTCCGTATGACGGAGAGGTATCTCAGGGCCCACTCGGTAATACAACATCACATTGAGCCTTGCAAGCAAAGTGACTAAAGAGTTAGCCACAGGATCTTGTATTACGGAACGAGTAAAGAGACTTGCCGGTAACGAGATTGAACTAGGTATAGTGATACCGACGATCGAATCTCGGGCAAGTAACATACCGAAGAACAAAGGGAACAGCATACGGGATTAACTGAATCCTTGACATAGAGGTTCGACCGATAAAGATCTTCGTAGAATATGTAGGAGCCAATATGGGCATCCAGGTCCCGCTATTGGTTATTGGCCGTAGAGGTGTCTCGGTCATGTCTACATAGTTCTCGAACCCGCAGGGTCTACACACTTAACGTTTGGTGACGATTAGTATAATTGAGTTATTATGTTGGTGACCGAAAGTTGTTCGGAGTCCCGGATAAGATCCCGGACATGACGAGGATCTCCGGAAGAGTCCGGAGGTAAAGATTGATATATGTGATAATAGTGTTTCGATCTCCGGAAGAGTTTCAGAGTTCACCGGAATGGGTTCCGGATGTTTGCCGAAGTGTTCGGGTGCAGCAACACTTTATATGGGCCAAAGGGATAAAGCCCACAAGGTATTGGAAAGTGCAAAAAGTAGTTTTGCTGCCGCGTAAGCGGTACTACCGCTTGGTGAAGCGGTACTACCGCCCGAGCGGTACTACCGCTTGTGTAAAGCGGTACTACCGCCCAAGCGGTACTACCGCTTGTGTGAAGCGGTACTACCGCTTGTGCGCGGCTGTGCACGGTTCGGCAGGGATCCGAGTTGGACTCTTTTCCTGCGGGCCAAACCGACCTTGTGCGGGCAAAACCGACCCGGAGGAGGCTTTTACTCCAAGTTTAGACCCCAAGGCTCAACATATAAATAGAGGGGCAGGGCTAGCACACGGGACACATCAGGATTTCCCAAGCCGTGTGCCGGCAACCCTAGCCCTCTAGTTCCTCCGCCATAATCTCCGTAGCGCTTGGCGAAGCCCTGCAGAGATTGTTCCTCACCACCATCACCACGCCGTCGTGCTGCTGGAACTCAACCACTACTTCATCATCGCTCGCTGGATCGAGGAGGTGAAGGCGTCATCAAGCCGTACGTGTGTTGAACGCGGAGGTGCCGTCCGTTCGGCACTAGATCGGAAGGATCGTGATTGGATCGCGGGACGCTCGGCGATTTGGATCGCGAAGACGTTCGACTACATCAACCGCGTTTATTAACGCTTCCGCTTAGCGATCTACAAGGGTATGTAGATTCACTCTCCCTCTCGTAGATGCTCATCACCATGGATAGATCTTATGTGTGCGTAGGAAAATTTTTGTTTCCCATGCAACGTTCCCCAACAAAGTGTGCTCGTGTTCTGACCCTTTCCCGCATTTTTTTTGCCAAATTTATAAACAGCAGACGAGACGGATGTGATTGGGAACGTAACAGACACGGTTCCCTCAGACTACCCGTGTGCCAACCCCGTGCCCCTGTCACTCACATCAGCACAGTAGATTGGGGTCCACGAGGCTTCCCTCCCAATCTTAAAAATATATACCCGCCTGGAGGGTTTTTCTGTTTGATAGCACACGATTACTATGTTTCGACCATGTGCGATGTTCGTTGCTCCCGCTCTCGAAAATATCTACCCGCCTGGAGGGTTTTTCTGTTTGATAGCACACGATTATTATGTTTCGACCGTGTGCGATGTCTGTTACTCCTACTCTGCTTCAATCCCTTGATCCAAATTTTTAGTAGCCCCGGCATTTTACTCCTGCCTGCATCCCTCGCAATCTCAAAAATATCTGCTCGCCTGGAGGGTTTTTATGTTTGATAGCACACGATTATTATGTTTGGACCGTGTGCGTTGTTTGTTACTCCCGCTCTGTTTCAATCCCTTGATCCAAATTTTCAGTAGCCCTGCATTTTACTACCGCTTACATCCCCCACAATCTCAAAAATATCTGCTCGCCTGGATGGTTTTTCTGTTTGATAGCACACGATTATTATGTTTGGACCGTGTGCGATGTTTGTTACTCCTGCTCTGCTTCAATCCCTTGATCCAAATTTTTAGTAGCCCCGGCATTTTACTCCTGCCTAGTAAAATTTTCAGTAGCCGTGGAATTTCCTCAAACACCACCTTGGCCCCCCTCCACACACACACCCCAAAACCTCCGCTCACACACACACACACCACCCATCCCTCGCTCGAAACCTAGCTAGGTCGCCGCCACCGCCGCCGCGCCGCCTCCATCGTCAACCTCTACCGATCTGCTCGTGCAGGTTACCCACCGATCTACATACCCTCGCCACCCTGAGTTTCTTAGATGACGCCTGTGAAATGCCCCCTTACCCACAGATCCCCATCCCCATCCCCCTCCCCCACTCCAGAGCGTCGCAGCCTAAGCCCGGCTACGCTTCCCGGGGAGCTCGAGGAGCGAATGGCCCAAAAGAGGTTTATCGCGGCCTCTTCGGCTGACATCGATGTGGTGGCCGCCGAGGAAGCTGAGGACGATGACTGGCCGGAGGCTTTCAATCAGCGGGCTAGACTATTCTGGTATGTCGCGGACGCCGGCTACAACATCGAGGTCGTCGACAGCGACGGCTTGACGCGGGCTATGTCACAGGTTAAGTTGCCCACCCCCAACCCCTCGGGTTCAACCTCTGTCAATCTCATCGATGGCCCTGCCGCTGATCTCCTCTGGCTCGTTGTCAACAATTTGCCATCCTTCATCACCATGGAGCCCCTTTTGTCATTTCTGAAGGACACATTCTGCGACACTGGCTTGGGATCCTCAGCTGCCAAGCCAGACCTCATCGACGGCGACCACGAGGAGGGCACCCTCTCCAGCTCTTCCAAGGGGAAAGAGCCCATTTGCGACATCAGGGAGGGCACCCTACAGCCATGCTCTTCCAAGGGGAAGGAGTCCATCTGCGACAACATGGAGCGCACCCAGAGTCCGTGCTCTTCCAATGGGAAGGAGCCCATCTGTGACAAGTAGGGAAACCCATGATTTGTTTTTCCGTGCCTCTTCACAGGGGGAATCCCATGATTTGTTTTTGGTTGTTCGTATTATGCCTTGTTTATTTCAGTTATTCACAAAGTGATGTTCTATATGTGCAAGTATGAAATTTGCAGTTCAATTTCATCAATACCAGTTTCAACAATACCAATATGAATGACTATATTTGCTTGTTGTTAAGCCTGTTGTAGCGACCATATGCCTCTTTTAACGGTTTTGGTTGTTCGGTTGTTTGTAGTTAGCATATGTCCAGTTTCAATTGCTATCTTTGGTTGTTCGTAGTATGCCTTGTTTATTTCAGTTATTCACAATGTGATGTTCTATATGTGCAAGTATGAACTGTGTAGTTTACACACCTTTCCACTTCTTGTTTTGCTTAACTAGCGTGCTTAAACCTGCACACTGAAGCTATCATTTGGAGATTATGTTGTCTACCATGGATATATTTGGTTGATGTTTAGCCTGTTGTGCTTAACATGCCTTTCGATGTACTTACACAGGACAATATTGGGAATGACTGTTGTTTTCCATCGAGGTTAGTTTCATCCCATGGCTTATATATACTCATTGTTCAGGATATCGGTAGTTGGTACCATATAGGCCGGGGGCTGATAAGGGATTAATCGGCGAATCGGACATTTAACTGAATATATATGTAACCCATTTATCGGTAGGTTAACTAGGGCCATATCTAATATATCTAAGGCTACATAGCAACATGCATTGTACTGAATGTCTAAATATGCAATCCTAGGCTACATAGCAACAAGGAAGAGTGTTACCTTAATGTTCTGATGATGTCTAGATATACATAGAAGAGCAGCAACAACAACACAGCAGCAGTTAACTGCAGTTAATCGGCCGATATTTGTAACAATGTAATAAACTCCCTCCACCCCATAATATAAGATGTTAATTCATCCAATATGTGAGTATATTGTATGTAATAAGATCTTATATAATGGGACAGAGGGAGTGTTGTACTACATCATTGTGCAATTGTTGTTTAGCTTCTAATATTAACTTGGTGCTTTTAGGTACATATGTCATTGGTAAAGATCCGCGCTTTGACCCTTTTTGCGTATGGGGCAATGAGATATTCATGAACCAGCATCAAGTGAGGAAACTGATAAAGATTGTTAGTAAAATGCGTCAAAAGATGGCAATTAAACTATTTGTTTTCACTTTATCCAAGACAACAGTGAACTGTAGGATGGTAAGTAAGAACTCTGCAGCCTTCTTTTTACTGCCCATAATGAGTTGTGTTAGATGACAATGTCTGAATCTTTTTCCTTTGCAGTGGTTCCCAAAGCAGTTTACTCAAGATTACCTCTCAAACTACATGATTGGTGGGCATGCAAAGGTTAAAGTATTTCTACCAGAACACAGTGACTATCTAGATGTCCTCATGAAGACAGTGAAGGATGGGCGGTCAGCCATCACAAGGGGTTGGACTAGAGTCGTGTGTGCCTTCTGCATGGAGGAGGGCACAATATGGGCATTCCGCTTCACCTTGTTCAGCAACCAGAATGTCTTTCGCCTCTTTCTTTACCGTCTTTAATAGTACAAGTATACAACCCTGTTTCATCATTCTTTATTTGGTGCATATGTAATTCTTTTTTTTATGTAACTCTTGAACATATGTACCTATGAATCGAATAATGCATTGGTTGTTGAACCTGATGCATATGAATAAAGTTATAGCCTACTTTCAAATTCAAATTCGGTACATTTTTAAATATCAGCGATTAAATTAGGGTGAAAATATGCTCTGCAGATCATTACGGCACACACGGTCTGTAAAGCACAACGTGTGTGATATACATCATATTCCTACACGGTTCACAGAGAGGAAACGTGTGCGACCATGCACACAGTTGCCGTTTGCAAAGCGTGTGTGATGTCAGATAATATCACAAACGGTGCAAGCAAACTAAATGTTTGTGATAGTCGCCTTATCGTACACGCTTTACAATCATGAAATGTTTCTGATGTCGTACGCATCGTAAATGTTTTCACCACAGAATAGCGTGTGTGATAGTTATCCTGTACGACACTGGTACGACAGTCCGACATTTCGTAATCCTATCCGACACTCGTACGATGATTAGCTAATCTTCTTAATTACATATTGCATATGGTTTGGGAGAAGTGAATGTGTGTGATAGTCTCCTTATCATACACGTTTTACAATCGTGAACTGTTTGTGATGGGGCATGCATCATAAACGTTACACCACAGAATACCGAGTGCGATGGTAACGCGAGCACACACGAGTAGCAAGGATGGAGCGTTTGGGATATTCGATAGATCACAAACAGTTGTGTGACGACTCACGTTTGGGATAGATGCGGGCATCGCATACGCTTAGTTCTGCGAAACGTATGCTTGTATGCTCCCTATCGCCGATGGTTTCTGGGTCGTGTGGGAAGGACGCCCCCCTATTGCACACACAGGCAAGGCGACGGTTTAAAACTCCATCACGAAAAGGGGGTAAAAACCGTTTGTATAGCAGGTCGCTGCACCAGTGGAGAGAAATACAAGGCTATAAAATCACACATAAATAGATCTCAGAAAAGATGGAAATACTTTCAATGAATAATATGATCATAAACCCACAATTTATCGGATCCCAACAAACACACCGCGAGAATTACATCGAATAGATCTCCGAAGAGACCATCGTATTGAAGATCAAAAAGAGAGAGAGAAAGCCATCTAGCTACTACTATGGACCCGTAGGTCCCGTGGGAACTACTCACACATCATCATGGAGGCAGCAAGGTCGATGAAGATTGCCTCCCCAATGGTTCCCCCCTCCGGCAGAGTACCGGAAAAGGCCTCTAGATGGGATCACGGAAGAACAGAAGTTTGCGGCGGCGATAAAATTGTTTTGGGTCTCGCTTCGAGGGTTTTGGAATATTAGGGAATTTATAGGCCAGAGATTAGGTCAAACAGATCCACATGGGCCCCACAAGTGCTGACGGCGTGCCTGCCCCCTTGGGCGCGCCCCTTGAGCTTGTCACTCCCTTGTGCATCTTATGGTCTCTCCCCGAAGCTTCTAGGGTCACTTCTGGTCCAAAAAAAATCACTGTAAAGTTTCATCGTGTTTGGACTGCGTTTGGTATGTTTTTTGTGAAACAAAGAAATAGGCAAAAAACAGGAACTGTCACTGGGCACTAAGTTAATAGGTTAGTCCACAAAAATAATATAAAATGGCATATAAAGCATACAAGATTGATAATATAATAGCATGGGAAAATAAAAAATTATAGATACGTTGGAGAAGTATCAACGGCTTCCCCAGTGATTCTCCCCTCCGGCAGAGTGCCAGAATGCTCCAGATGGGATCGCTTCAGAACAGAGGCTTGCGGAAGTGATAAAATTGTCTCGGGTGTTGCTCTGAGGGTTTCAGGAAATCACGATATTTATAGGCTTGGAATTAGGTCAAACGGGGTTGTGGGGCTCTCACAAGCCTTCCAGCGCGCCCCCCTGGGGCCGCGCCCCCTGGGCTTGTGGGGCCCACAGCCCACTTCTGGCTCCCTCCCGAAGCTTCTAGTGTTACTTATATTCCAGAAAAAATCCTCGTAAAGTTTCATCGTGTTTGGACTTTTGTAGGTATGGATTTTCTGCGAAACCAAAAACATGCAAAAAAAACAGGAACTGCCACTGGGCACTAAATTAATAGGTTAGTCCAGAAAAATAATATAAAATGGCATATAAAGCATGCAAAAGTGATAATATAATAGCATGAAATAATCAAAATTATAGATACGTTGGAGACGTATCAGAGACACAAGCTGGGTTCTCATTTTGGTTCACTTTACAGCCTTTTAAAGACGTCCGGTGTTATTTATTCTGTTATTCAAGATATAGCTGCAGATAGATCCATTGGGTCAATTTGTGTGGATGCAAACACTTGTTTCGGCTAATTGTTCTCCTTTGAGTTAATATTTATCTTATATTTGATAAAAGAAATAAGTGAACTACTTGACCAAGCCTTACAGAAGAAGTCACAAGATATTATGAATGTTGTTCGTCTAGAGTCATTAACAAAAGTGTGTCTCAGCAGCTGAGATCAGATGATGGATATGAAGAATTTATTGTGATGGTTGCATTGTGCACAAACCATTCCATTGACATTCCTAAATTTGAGGAAACTTATATCTTGCGTGGTGGTCATACCTGTCATCAACCTAATCAATTCACCAAGGAGCATTACTTTCGAGTGGAAATATTCTTTGCAATGATGGATACTCAACTATTTGAATTAAATCGGAGGTTCGGTGAGAAGGTAATGGATTTTCTATCTACTAGTGCCACCTTGATTCCTAGAAATAGGTTTAGAGACTTCAAAGCTAGTGATATATGTGAGATGGTGAAAAAATACTACTCATCAGACTGCTCCCAACAAGATATCTATGGATTAGAACTCCAACTAAAACATCATGTCTTGGATGTTTTGAAGGATGAATATCTGGGGGGAAATATCAACGTTAATTGATCTTTGGTGATGCCATGTGGAGACAGGAAGACATAATATCTTCAATTTGATTGAAAGGCTACTTCGTTTTCTCATTACCCTCCCAGTTTCTGCAACAAGTGACGAACATGCATGTTCTAATATGAAGATGATTAAAACAAGGTTGTGCAATAAGATGGAAGATGGTCATCTTGGCAATAACTTTGTAGTTAACATAGAGGGAGATATTCTGGAGAAATTCAGCTATGAAGATATCATTGAAGATTTTAGAAGCATGGTAGATCGGAAAGCTGATTTGTAGTATGTAACTCTGGTGACCATGCATGATGTAAACTACTATGGGTTATTTTGTTTACTAGTAGTGTGTGTGTGTGCGCTCGCGTACTGACTATGCCTACTAAAATAGTGTGTGTGTGGTGTGTGTATTTAAAAAAAAAATTGTGCTCTACATTAGCCTGGCCTGCCCAGTTTTCTCTTTATAGCTCCGCCACTGGTCTCGCTACCTCTCTTCTACCAATAGGCCCCCCCTCCTCCTCCGCTAGCTCTGGCGATGTGATAGTGTGGGGAGGCCCGGGTCTACCGGATGAAGATATAGTGTTTCTTCACTTTGGGGGTTTTAGTAGGGTTACAAAGTGGTGCTTCGTTGGTACCCTCCCCATATCAATGGTGTTGGCTGCAGTGGTGTCGATGACTTGTTGGCGTAGATTCTTGTCGACCTCTCTGTCCGTTGATGTTAGGGTTTGCAGTGTTTATCGGTGTGGTGGTGATGGTTGATACGTCTCCGTCTTATCTATAATATTTGATTTTTCATGCCAATATTCTACAACTTTCACATACTTTTGGCAACATTTTATATTATTTTTGGGACTAACATATTGATCCACTGCCCAGTGTCAGTTCCTGTTTTCTGCTTGTTTTTTGTTTCGCAGAAAATCCATATCAAACGAAGTCCAAACGCGATAAAATTTTACGGAGAATTATTTTGGAATATATGTGATTTTTAGGAAGAAGAATGAACGCAAGACGGTGCCCGAGGTGGCCACAAGGCAACAGGGCGCGGCCCGGGGGGGTCATGCCGTCTTGCCTTGTGAATCCGTCGAATGTCAGTTGGGGCCCTTCTTTCGCCGCAAGAAAGATAATTTCCGGATAAAAATCCACTCAAAATTTCAGCCCAATCGGAGTTACGGATCTTCGGGAATAAACGGTGAAGGGCCAGAAAACGGAACGTGAAACAGAAGAGAAACAGAGAGAGAGATCCAATCTCGGAGGGCTCCTACCATCCGGGAGCCATGGCGGCCATAGACTAGAGGGGAAACTCTCCTCCCATCTAGGGGGGAGGCCAAGCAAGAAGAAGAAGGAGGGGGGCTCTCTCCCCCTCACTTCCGGTGGCGCCGGAGCGCCGCCGGGGGAACCATCGTGACGGCGATCTACACCAACAACTTCGCTGCCGTCAACACCAACTCTCTCCCCCTCTATGCAGCGGTGTAACACCTCTTATCCCCGCTGTAATCTATACTTAAACATGGTGCTTACCGCTATATATAATTATCCAATGATGTGTGGCAATCCTATGATGTTTGAGTAGATTCTTTTTGTCCTACGGGTTAATTGTGGTATGGTGTGATTGATATGAGTTGTATGTTAATATGGTGCTGTCCTATGGTTCCCTCCATGTCGCGCAAGCATGAGGGATTCCCGCTGTAGGG
The DNA here is from genome assembly GCA_039707655.1 of Elymus sibiricus. Taxonomy (NCBI): domain Eukaryota; kingdom Viridiplantae; phylum Streptophyta; class Magnoliopsida; order Poales; family Poaceae; genus Elymus; species Elymus sibiricus. The sequence goes on from CM077676.1 coordinate 293,292,704, forward strand.
TTTTGCAATACGTTCATGATTCGCTTATAGTGGGTGGCTAGAGTGACAGAAGCTTACACCCGAGTAAGGGGGTTGTTGCGTATGGGAGTAAAGGGGACTTGTTACTTAATGCTATGGTTGGGTTTTACCTTAATGATCTTTAGTAGTTGCGGATGCTTGCTAGAGTTCCAATCATATGTGCATATTATCCAAGTACGGAAAGTATGTTAGCGTATGCCTCTCCCTCATTGCATATAATAATTATCACACATGTCATATTCAATTGCCTACAGACAATCTTTCTCATCGTTCTACAAAAAGCTCTCTACTAAACAACTAACTTTTATTATCTTGAAAATCACTCCTAGTTTTATTCCCATTAAGTACTTCTAGTTTTATTCTAGCAAACTTATCCTTACACCTACAAAGTAGTTTTATTCTTGTTCTAGGTAAAACGAACGTTAAGTGTGCGTAGAGTTGTATCGGTGGTCGATAGAACTTGAAAGGAATATTAATTCTACCTTTAGCTCCTCGTTGGGTTCGAAACTCTTACTTATCGAGAAAGGCTACAATTTATTCCCTATACTTGTGGGTTATCAAGACCTTTTTCTGGCACCGTTGCCGGGGAGCAATAGCGTGGGGTTGATATTCTCGTGTGTGCTTGTTTTCTTTATCACTATGTAGTTTTTATTTTTTGCTCTTGTTTTCTATCTTTAGTTATGGGTAGGAAACGTAAAATACCAAAAAAAATTAGTTGTACTTGCTAAACCAATGGTTGAAGAACCACCCAAAATCTTTCATACTGTTGAAGCTTTCTACTTGGATCATCTTCGATCCCTTTGTGCTCGTGCTGAAAACCCAACTAGCTTAGTTGAGGGAAAATCATTAGATGAGCATGCTTGTTTTGTGTGACACTGCTTGTCTCAAAAAGGGAAACTCTTAAGGCATCAAATTAATTGTTTGCAATGTTATGCTTGGAATTTATGCGAAATATATGATTTTACTTGTTGTTCTGAAGACCCTAAAAAACACCTTCAATACCAATGCGAGTTTAAGGATAATGGAATCTTATCTTCTTATGCCAAAGGTGTTTATAGTTACTATGATATTGAACAAATTGATGAATTTGTTTCTTTTAAGGGTGCCTATGAAATTGCTTCTTTGATTGAAAAGTGTGATGCTACTCTTTACAAATCTGAAAAATTTTCCATACTTAAATATTGCTATGAAAACTATGCTTCTAATGCTTATGTTAAAGAATATATTGAGGAATTCCCCGCTGTCCAAGAGGAGACTAACATTTTGTAGGAGTCTATGGAAGAATAAATTGCTGAAATTGTGGGCTCATTAGATGAACAAGATGAGAAGGAGAGCGAAGAACAAAGGGAGGAAGAGTGGATTAGCTACCCGTGCCCACCTTCTAATGAGAGTAACTCTTCAACTCATACGTTGTTTAATTTCCCTTCGTGCTTACCGAAGGATGAATGCTATGATCCCTTTGATTTGTTTGAAGTATCCCTTTTTGATGAACTTGATGCTTGATATGCTTGTGGCCATGATGCCAATATGAATTATGCATATGGAGACGAACTTGCTATAGTTCCTTATGTTAAGAATGAAATTGCTGTATTGCACCCACACATGATAGTCCTATTATCTTTTTTAATTCTACCAACTACACTATATCGGAGAAATTTGCGCTTATTAAGGATTATATTGATGGGTTGCGTTTTACTATTGCACATGATGATTTTGATAGATATAATATGCATGTGCTTGCTGCTCCTAATTGCAATTATTGTGAGAGAGGAACTATATCTCCACCTCTCTATGTTTCCAATACAATAAAATTGCAAGAAACTTTTTATACTATGCATTGGCCTTTACTTGATGTGCATGAATTGTTCTTTTATGACATGCTGATGCATAGGAAGAGAGTTAGACTCCGTTGTTATGTGATATATGTTACTTTGTGCTCACTACTAAATTATAAATCATTGTTAATTAAAATTGGCTTTGATATACCTTGGGATCCGGGTGGATCGATTACTTGAGCACGTTATGCCTAGCTTAATGGCTTTAAAGAAAGCACTGCGTGGGAGACAACCCGGAAGTTTTAGAGAGTCATTTTATTCTGTTGTGTGCTTTTAAAAAGTTTAAAAACAAAAAAATATAAAGGGGAACCTAAAAACTTTTTCAAAAACAGAAGCGATTGGAAAGCTATGCATTGAAGAAGTGAGGGTCGACCTTGAACACTTGTGTTCATGCTCATGGAAACAATATAGAATTTTTCATGGAAGTTTCTCGCAAAAATAATTATCCCCTTGTACAAATCCATTGTATTATAAAAATAATGTGCCAAGATTTACCTTAAGGATGTTTAAATTGCTTGTTTGGTGTGTGCTGTGCAAAAATAGAAATTTTTGCTGTAGTGTTTGAATTTCTATATTTTACTGTAGCATGCAAAAATTCTGAAATTTTTACACAGTACTGCTATGAATTTTTTTTATTTTTTCCTAATTTTTCAAAAAAATTGAAGTTACAGAAGTATATGTTTCATTTGCATCTTTATAGACTGTCTTGTTTTCACAGATTGCTGTTATAGTTTCTTTATTTGCTTATGTTTGAAATCTTGTTGAGCCCCATTGACTTGGGAGCCATAGAATTGTGATAGCATACAGTGGGTAATGTTTTATTATAATTATACAATAACGTTACAGCAGGACATGATGGGATTTGATGTTATATGTACTAACCCCTCTAATAAAAAGTTCGGTTAAGTTTTCTGTGGATGAAGTGTTCGAAGATCGAGGAGGTATCGATATGAGGAGAATAAGGAGAGGAAAGAGTTCAAGTTGGGGATGCCCAAGGCACCCCAAGTAAATATTCAAGGAGACTCAAGCGTCTAAGCTTGGGGATGCCTCAGAAGGCATCCCATCTTTCTTCGACAATTATCGGTATGTTTCGGTTTTTGCTTTGTTCACATGATATGCGTAAATTCTTGGAGCATCTTTTGTGTTTATTTTTCATTTTTTCTTTTATGCACCATGCTGGTATGAGATAGTCCTTGGTTGATTTATAGAATGCTCTTTGCACTTCACTTATATCTTTTGAGTATGGCTTTATAGAATGCTTCATGTGCTTCACTTATATCATTTGAAGTTTGGATGCCTGTTTCTCTACATATAGAAAACCGTTATTTGTAGAATGCTCTTTTGCTTCACTTATATTTATTAGAGCGTGGTCTTTTGTAGAAAGAATTAAACTCTCATGCTTCACTTATATCTATTTAGAGAGTCAATAGGAATTGGTCATTCACATGGTTAGTCATAAAATCCTACATAAAACTTGTAGAACACTGAATATGATATGTTTGATTCCTTGCAATAGTTTTGCGATATTGAGGTGGTAATATTGGGGCATGCTATGTAAAATAATTAAAGTTGAGTATTAATAATGGTGTTAAGGGAAGTAAGTCTTTACGCAAGTAAATCCTCACGCATGTAAAGTGGTGGCCGCTGACATTAGCAGTGAGGTCGGAGCATGATTTATCATTGATTAAGTCTTTGTGTTGTTCGGATCGGGGGCGCGCGATGGTTAACTCCTCCCAACCTCCCCCCTAGGGGCATGCGAGTAGTACTTTGCTTCGAGGGCAAGTAGGCCTTACAATAGGTATATGAGTTCTTTATGACTAATCTGAGTCCATGGATTATACGCACTCTCACCCTTCCGCAATTTGCTAGCCTCTTCGGTATCATGCATTGCCCTTTCTCACCTCGAGAGTTGGTGCAAACTTCGCCAGTGCATCCAAACCCCGTGATATGATACGCTCTATCACACATAAGCCTCCTTATATCTTCCTCAAAACAGCCACCATACCTACCTATCATGGCATTTCCATAGCCATTCCGAGATATATTGCCATGCAACTTCCATCATCATCATCATATACATGACTTGAGCATTCATTGTCATATTGCTTTGCATGATCGTAAGATAGCTAGCATGATATTTTCATGGCTTGTCTGTTTTTGATATCTTTGCTACGCTAGATCATTGCACATCCTGGTACACTGCCAGAGGCATTCATATAGAGTCATCTCGTATAGTTTTTTTTATCGAGTTGTAAGTAAATAAAAGTGTGATGATCATCATTATTAGAGCATTGTCCCAGTGAGGAAAGGATGATGGAGACCATGATTCCCCCATAAGTCAGGATGAGACTCCGGACGAAAAAAAAGGCCAACAAGAGCCCATCAAAAAAAATGAAAACAAAAAAATGAGAGAAAAAGAGAGAAGGGGCAATGTTACTATCCTTTTACCATACTTGTGCTTCAGAGTAGCACCATGTTCTTCATATAGAGAGTCTCCAGAGTTGTCACTTTCATATACTAGTGGGAATTTTTCATTATAGGACTTGGCTTGTATATTCCGATGATGGGCTTCCTCAAATGCCCAAGGTCTTCATGAGCAAGCAAGTTGGATGCACACCCACTTAGTTTCAGTTGAGCTTTCATACACTTATAGCTCTTAGTGCATCCATTTCATGGCAATCCCTACTACTCGCATTGATATCGATTGATGGACATCTCCATAGTCCATTGATCCGCCGAGTTGATGCGAGACTTTCTTCCTTTTTGACTTCTCCTATTGATCTCTACCATCGCATTCTATTCCACCCATAGTGCTATGTCCATGACTCACGCTCATGTATTGAGTGAAGTTGAAAATGCTGAAGCGGGTTAAAAAGTATGATCCAATTGCTTGGTTTGGCACCAGGGTACTCTTGATTTGATGTGTCTATGCAGGGAAGAACGAGCATGTCATGCTTACCACAACTAAGTGTATAGAGGCTGTTTCCTTTAGCTCAATTATTATGAAAGGCAATGATGAAATACATGCATGTTTTGTATTATTCTTTCAATATCAAATTGATAGACTATTGCCTTGAATCACTTGTATCTTAATATTCATGCCATGATTAGATTATATGATCAAGATTATGCTAGGTAGCATTCCACATCAAAAATTATCTTTTTATCATTTACCTACTCGAGGATGAGTAGGAATTAAGCTTGGGGATGCTGATACGTCTCCGTCGTATCTATAATTTTTTATTGTTTCATGCCAATATTATACAACTTTCACATACTTTTGGCAACATTTTATATTTTTTTGGGACTAACATGTTGATCCAGTGCCCAGTGCCAGTGCATATTTTCTACTTGTTTTTTGTTTCGCAGAAAATCCATATCAAACGAAGTCTAAACGCGATAAAATTTTACGGAGAATTATTTTGGAATATATGTGATTTTTAGGAAGAAGAATCAACACAAGACGGTGCCCGAGGTGGCCACAAGGCAACAGGGCGCGGCCCGGGGGGGTCGCGCCGTGTTGCCTTGTGACTCCCTCAAACGTCGGTTGGGGCCCTTCTTTCACCGCAAGAAAGATAATTTCCAGATAAAAATCCCCTCAAAATTTCAGCCCAATCGGAGTTACGGATCTCCGGAAATAAACGGTGAAGGGCCAGAAAACGGAACGCGAAACAGAAGAGAAACATTGAGAGAGATCCAATCTCGGAGGGCTCCTGCCATCCAGGAGCCATAGACTAGAGGGGAAACTCTCCTCCCATCTAGGGGGGAGGCCAAGCAAGAAGAAGAAGGAGGGGGGCTCTCTCCCCCTCTCTTCCGGTGGCGCCGGAGCGCCGCCGGGGGAACCATCGTGATGGCGATCTACACCAACAACTTCGCCGCCGTCAACACCAACGCTCTCCCCCTCTATGCAGTGGTGTAACACCTCTTCTCCCCGCTGTAATCTCTACTTAAACATGGTGCTTAACGCTATATATTATTATCCAATGATGTGTGGCAATCCTATGATGTTTGAGTGGATTCTTTTTGTCCTACGGGTTAATTGTGGTATGGTGTGATTGATATGAGTTGTATGTTAATATGGTGCTGTCCTATGGTGCCCTCCGTGTCGCGCAAGTGTGAGGGATCCCCACTATAGGGTTTTGCAATACGTTCATGATTCGCTTATAGTGGGTGGCTAGAGTGACAGAAGCTTACACCCGAGTAAGGGGGTTGTTGCGTATGGGAGTAAAGGGGACTTGTTACTTAATGCTATGGTTGGGTTTTACCTTAATGATCTTTAGTAGTTGCGGATGCTTGCTAGAGTTCCAATCATAAGTGCATATGATCCAAGTACGGAAAGTATGTTAGCGTATGCCTCTCCCTCATTGCATATAATAATTATCACACATGTCATATTCAATTGCCTATGGACAATCTTTCTCATCGTTCTACAAAAAGCTCTCTACTAAACAACTAACTTTTATTATCTTGCAAATCACTCCTAGTTTTATTCCCGCTAAGTACTTCTAGTTTTATTCTTGCAAACTTATCCTTACACCTACAAAGTAGTTTTATTCTTGTTCTAGGTAAAGCGAACGTTAAGTGTGCGTAGAGTTGTATCGGTGGTCGATAGAACTTGAAGGGAATATAAATTCTACGTTTAGCTCCTCGTTGGGTTTGACACTCTTACTTATCGAGAAAGGCTACAATTGATCCCCTATACTTGTGGGTTATCAATGGTGCTTACCTTTGCATTTTTTTCCGCGGCCTTCTCTTTGTCACACAGATGCAACATCTGGTGACGGCATCAGGCCCTGTGCGATTTTTGGAGCTTGGCATCTTGGATATGTGGATCTTTCAATGGCAATGGTTTCGACGATTTCTTTTAGGGTGTTGGTTCGATAAGGCCATGACTTTAATGTCTTCTCGTCCGCGATCAATAATGAAGGGATGATTCCGCCAATAGATAAGCAGGAATGTTGAAAAGAACTAAACCTTTAAGGACCTTAATGTGTTTTCTTTATTTCATAGAGATATTAGAGCATCTCCAACCGGACCCCCACTTCCCCCTATATGCCCGAGCGGATAGCCAGACATGGCCCAGACGAGAAAAGCCGCCTAGTCAGCCCCCTATACCCAACACATTTGTTCGGGTTGTTCGTAAACCCGCAACCATGTGGGGTGGATATGGGGCGGTTCAGACACGATCGCCACATTGGATCAGCCCACGCTGGCCCACCACGACCCCACAAAAAACCCACCACTTCCCATATAGGACCAAACCCTAGCACACTCCCTTGACCGTTGTGCTCCTAGTACTCTCCCCTCCCGTTATCGTCGTCCGTCACCACAATGTCCAGCTCCGGCAGCGGTTCCTCCTCCGAAGCCGACCTCATTTATTGGGACGCCCTCGCCACAAAGTCGAATGAGGAGGTGGCTATCAGTGTCACCCTCCGCCGGCCACGGATAGATAGGGGTGGAAGCTCAAGCTCTGCGCCCTTCCCGGTAGTGCATCATTGTACGCATTCGCCGCAGTGGCCCATGCAGGCCTCTTACAGCTCAGGGTTGTCACCTCCGGCCCTCGCTCCTCCCAGTCAGCTATGCTAGTCCCGGCATCTCCGAGCCCACGGCGGTGGCTCCATGAGTCAGAGGCGCAGGCAACTCACCGCGCAAGGCAGACGACCCGGGGTCGGATCTAGCCACTCAGTTTGCGGTTCTTGCAGGTCCACGCCGGTGCCCGTGCCCTTTGACACGACGACGAGGACGAGCTCATTCATGCCGTTCTATGTCGGTCCTTCGCCGAGACGGATGCCTGCCACTACCACCGCCGCAAAAATGTGAAGGCATTGCGGCTCGGTCTCAAGGAGTCTGAGCATCTCGCGAAGGAGAAAGCGGCGTCTTTTACCAAACCAAGCCACGTCGCCAAGGAGCAGGCCCGGGTTGCCCGACGTCTATCGGGCTTCCCTCCTCGTCCTCCTCATCCAGCACCTCTGAAAGCACATTTGCTCCCTTGATGGTTTTGGTAATTCATGCCAACATACATGTTGTTGGACTAATGCTTTTATCTAGTGAATTTCAGACAAGTTCAACAATGGCGTGGCATGGATAAGAGGACGTGGAACCCCCTCAAAATGCTAAGGACAAGGATTGGAAAAAGCTCAAGACTCTACATTTTTGGTTTAGTGATCCAAGATCACATTGAGTCCATAGGAAAGCCAATACTATTAAAAGGGGATGAGGTGTTGCTTAATGACCTTTTTGCTCAAGTGCTTAGTGACATTACTCCTAAACCCTCAACCACTCTCTCTACCCAAATATGTCCAAAACCTACATTCCAACTCGGCCCCACCGAAATTCTCTATCTGGCCCCACTGATTTCATCCAAGACTTAGCCACTTCCAAAACCCTAACAAATCGGATCCACCGAAATGGATCTCGGTCTCACCGAGATGGCCTTGCCAACTCTCTGTAATCGTTTGCACTTACTTCGGTCTCACCGAGTTTTGCAAATCGGTCTCACCGAGATGGCTTGCCAACTCTCTGTTGCCTTATTGCTTCACTTCGGTCCTATCGAGTTGATGCAATCGGTGCCACCGAGATGAGGATTGCCCTGGCCATTGCACTTCGGTCCATCCGAGTTGTTCGTATCGGTCCCACCGAGATTCCTAAAGTTCATATCTTTTACACAGTTTGGTGCTCCCGAGATGATCGTTTCGGTGCCACCGAGTTGGGTCAAAAGTGTGTAACGGTTGGATTTTGTGTGGAGGCTATATATACCCCTCCACCACCTCCTTCTCAGTAAGAAGAGCCATCAGAATGTGCCTACACTTCCACCATACATTTTCTGAGAGAGAACCACCTACTCATGTGTTGAGATCAAGCTATTCCATTCCTACCATTTGAATCTTGATTTCTAGCCTTTCCCAAGTTGCTTTCCACTCAAATCCCTCTTCCACCATAGCCAAATCTGTGAGGAGCTGTTTGAGTGCTGGGAAGACTATCATTTGAAGCACAAGAGCAAGGAGTTCATCAACAACACACTGTCTATTACCTTTTGGAGAGTGGTGTCTCCTAGATTGGTTAGGTGTCACTTGGGAGCCTCCAACATGATGTGGAGTTGAACCAAGTAGTTTGTAAGGGCAAGGAGATCGCCTACTTCGTGAAGATCTACCCCGAGTGAGGCTAGTCCTTCATGGACGTAAGCCATGGTGGAATAGACAAGGTTGCTTCTTCGTGGACCCTTCGTGGGTGGAGCCCTCCGTGGACTCACGTAGCCGTTACCCTTCGTGGGTTGAAGTCTCCATCAACGTGGACGTACGATAGCACCACCTATCGGAACCACGCCAAAAACCACCGTTTCTTCATTGCGTTTGATCTTCCATACTCTACCCCTTTACTTTCTGTACTCTTGCATGCTTTATCATTTCCGCTGCTCATTCTCTAGATATGCATGTGTAGAAAGTATTGGAGTGATCTTAACTTGTGTCAAAATCTGCCTAAGTTCCAAGAGAAATTAAAAACTGCTAATTTTGGCTGGTTAAGGGTCTATTCACCCCCCTCTAGACCTATCTCCTCGATCCCACAATTGGTATCAGAGCATTGGTCTCCATTGCCTTGGTTTCATCACCATTGGAGGGAGATGGATGTGTCTATGTTGGGGAGTCTTAGATGTAGAGTGCCTATTCTCGATGGGGAGTATTACAACTTTTGGAAGGATGAAATGCTTGATATCTTTGATGAATTTAACTTGAGCAAGCATATTCATAAACCTTATGTACCCCCTATTGATCCCTTGCATCCTACTCATGAAGAGGAAATTGACATGCTTCGTAATCTTAGAACCGTCAATCTTATCATTAGAGGATTACCTAAGGTTGTACTTGGTTGTATGCAAAACTTTGCATGTGCTTATACTCTATGGCATGATTTAGAAAAGCGATATCCTGATTACTCCTTAAAGAGTCTCGATAAGATTCTTCATAAGGCTGTTGCTTTTCACAAGATGAGTCCTAGTGATCCTAAGTTTGATAATTGCTTGTTTGAGCTTCGTGATCTTATGCGTGCCAAAGGAGATGTTAGAACTATTAGCAACATTATCATGGAAACCATTCGAAGTCATAAACTTGAACATTGTCATGATCATGAAACTAATGAGTCTATTACCCTAGGAAATGATCACACGCAGATGAAAATGTTGAGCATGGCTACTATGATGAGGATGAAGAATTTGATATTGAATTCGAGAAGACCATGAGGAATCTCAGTCTTATGGCAAATCTTCGAGATTACATGGCCGGAGGAAAAGAATGGATTCTTGATAGTGGATGTACCGATCACATGACCGGAGCTAGAGACATGTTCCGTGAGCTTGCTAAAAATGATGGTCCACGCAAGTATGTGACTTTTGGAGACAACTCCAAGGGTAAGGTACTTGGCCTTGGTAAGGTGGCCATATCCAATGATAGCTCCATACAAAATGTTATGCTTGTTGAATCTCTTGGTCACAATCTTCTTTCCGTATCTAGACTAGCCGATTTTGGTTTTAATGTTCTATTTACCAAAGTAGATTGCCAAGTGTTTTGCCAAGATAATCATAATATGGTCTTTACCGGCATTCGTAGAGGTGATCTATACATTGTTGATTTCACTAAAAGAGCCCAACCTCGTACATGCTTAATTGCTAAATCTTCTAAAGGTTGGTTATGGCATAGAAGACTTGGACATGTTGGTATGCGTAACCTTGATAAACTTGTTAAAGGAGATCACATTCTTGGAGTGAAAGATGTTATATTTGACAAAGATCGACTTTGTAGTGCTTGCCAAGCAGGAAAACAAGTTGGAGGAAGCCATCCCGTGAAGAACATTATGACCACAAGGAGACCACCCGAGCTACTTCATATGGATCTTTTTGGTCCCAACTCCTATAAGAGTCTTGGTGGTAACTCTTTCGGTTTGGTCATTGTTGATGATTTTTCCAGATTTACGTGGGTGTTCTTTCTTGATGACAAATTGCAGGTACAAAAGATCTTCAAGAACTTCGCAAGAAAGGCTCAAAATCAATTTGAAGTGAAGATCAAGAAGGTTCGGAGTGACAACGGAACGGAGTTCAAGAACGTCAATGTGGACACCTTTCTTGATGAGGAGGGTATTTCACATGAGTTCTCGGCTACGTACACACCTCAACAAAATGGAGTTGTTGAGAGGAAGAACCGGACACTTATTGAGATGGCAAGAAAAATGCTTGATGAATACAAGACGCCAAGACATTTTTGGGCGGAAGCGGTTGAAACAGCTTGTCATGCAACAAATCGACTTTACCTTCACAAGCTTCTTGGTAAAACGGCATATGAATTGCTCACCGGTAACAAATCACAAGTTGGATACTTTCGAGTATTTGGCTCAAAATGTTACATTCTTGATAAGCATCGTCGTTCAAAATTCGCTCCTATATCTCATGAAGGTTTCCTACTCGGTTATGGATCGAACTCTCACACTTACCGTGTCTGCAACAACTTCACTCGAAAAGTTGAAGAGACGGTAGATGTGAAGTTTGATGAGACTAACGGCTCGCAAGTCGAGCAATTGCCACTTGATGTAGGAGATCAAGAACCATCGGAAGCAATCCAAGACTTGCCCATTGGCAAGATTCGCCCCGTCGAAGTAAAGGAGAGTACCTCGTCTATTCAAGTGGAACCCCCAACTTCACATCAAGGTGAACGACAAGTTGATATGGAGGCATCCACAAGTGGAACACGTCAAGACGAAGGGAATGAGGAAGTGCAACAAGATGATCCACCTCAACCTCCTTCTCCACCTCCACAAGCGAACAACGACAACATCAACGAAGAAGAAGAAGATGACGATGATGAGGAAGCCTCACCACAACCCAAGAAAAAGCTACCTCGAGTTAGAGCAAGAATCGACAAGGATCATCCCGTCGAACAAATTCTTGGAGATATCCAATCCGGGAGAATCACTCGCTCTAAATCTCGTTTAGCTAACTTTTGTGAGCATTACTCATTTATCTCTAGTGTTGAACCCCTTAAGGTGGAAGATGCTCTCAAGGACCCCGATTGGGTGAATGCAATGCACGAAGAGCTACACAACTTTGAGAGGAACCAAGTGTGGACATTGGTTGAGAAGCCTAAGGAAGAGCAAAACATCATTGGAAACAAATGGGTGTTTCAGAATAAGCAAGATGAAGATGGACAAGTTGTACGCAACAAAGCTCGTCTCGTAGCACAAGGTTACACACAAGTCGAAGGTATGGACTATGGTGAGACCTATGCCTCCGTTGCAAGACTTGAGTCCATTCGTATTTTACTTGCTTATGCCAATCACCATGATATCACCCTTTACCAAATGGATATCAAAAGTGCCTTCTTAAATGGTGAAATTGAGGAGAAAGTGTATGTTAAACAACCTCCCGGTTTTGAGAATCCCAAGAAACCTAATCATGTGTACAAACTTCGTAAAGCTCTTTATGGTCTTAAACAAGCCCCTAGAGCTTGGTACAAATGCTTGACAAAGTTTCTTCTTGAAAAAGGTTTTGAAATTGGGAAGATTGATTCAACTTTGTTCACTAAGAGGGTTAATGGAGAATTATTTGTATGCCAAATTTATGTTGATGATATTATCTTTGGATCTACTAACCCCTCTTTTAGTGAAAAGTTTGGAAGGTTGATGTCGGAAAAGTTCGAGATGTCTATGATGTGTGAACTCAAATTCTTTCTTGGTTTGCAAATCAAGCAAACTAGGGAGGGTACCTTTGTTTCTCAAACAAAGTATACCAAGGACTTATTCAAGAAGTTCAACATGCAAGAGAGTAAAGGTATAAAAAAAACCATGCCCACGAGTGGACATCTTGACTTGGCTAAGGATGGCAAACCGGTTGATCAAAAGGTTTATCGATCTATGATTGGTTCATTGCTATATCTATGTGCCTCCCGTCCCGACATTATGCTAAGTGTGTGCATGTGTGCACGATACCAAGCGGCACCAAAAGAGTGTCACCTTAAGGCGGTGAAAAGAATTGTGAGATACTTGATACATACACCAAACTTTGGCATATGGTATCCCAAAGGATCTTCCTTCAATCTTGTTGGCTACTCCGATTCGGACTATGCCAGAGACAAGTTTGACAGAAAATCCACTTCGGGTACATGTCAATTTCTTGGTAGATCTCTTGTGTCTTGGTCATCCAAGAAACAAAATTCCGTATCTCTATCTACTGCCGAAGTGGAATACATTGCTGCGGGATCATGTTGTGCTCAATTACTATGGATGACACAAACTCTTAAAGACTATGGTGTGCATGTGAAACATGTACCATTACTATGTGACAATGAGAGTGCTATTAAGATTGCACACAATCCCGTGCAACATTCTCGAACTAAGCATATTGAGGTTCGTCACCATTTTATTCGAGATCATGTTGAGAAAGGTGATATTGACCTTAAACATGTTCGTACCGACAAACAATTGGCGGACATCTTTACCAAACCCCTTGATGAGAAAGTGTTTTGTCACTTGAGAAGTGAATTGAACATCATTGATGCTTCAAACGTGAACCAGAGGTTCATGTGGATGCATACAAGGGCATGAGCATTCTTGACTAATCCATGATACCTTTCATGATCATCTAATATCTTGGACATTTTGCTCCCTTGTACTGTATCTAACCTTTTGTAGGTACTTGGACAAGCTTCATGACACAAGATTGCATCTCACTCTTATCTTGAGCAATCTTGCATAACCCAAGTATCAACAATTGATGGTGGAACAAGGAACAAGACAACCTAAACATATCCTTTGACAAATTCTTGAGATATGCTTCATTCTTGTCATATTGGATATACATGTCGTTCCTTGCAAAACTAACCCATGTAGGAAGATGAACTACAAATGTTAGGATAGCTCCAAACTTCAACTCATGAGCATCCACTTCAAGTTCAACTACATGATGGACACCACCAAAATCCAAATGTAAGTTAACACATCTTAGAGAAGCTTCACTCCAAGACATGAGCTAAAGAACTCAACAAGATGTGAATACATTGAAATGCTTAAAGGAAAAAATGGCAACCCCATTTTGAGCTTAAACGATGAGTATGACCTATGATCAAGTGCTCTCACTTGACTCCTAAGTCAATATACTCAAACATAGGTGACCTAGTCGCCAACCCATCTAGATGAAGTTCTCTAGTGTTTCTTCTGGTTGTTCTCTTCTTGCTAGAGTGTTCTTTAAAAAAAAACTTCATCTAGACGTTTCTTTGCTTTTTTTGTGTGTCTTTTCTTTCAGTTAGATTCGCAGCAAATTCATTGCAAATCTTTGTGAGAATTCCTTTGCCTAGTGAGCTGAGTTGACAAAATGTTCCATTGCATCAAACTCGGTTCCACCGAATTGCCTCAACTCGGTGCCACCGATTTTGGCTGCTCTAAGGAATTTTCTGTCAAACTTTTCCTGAGTTTTTCTGCTCCAGCTCCACTCAATGATTCTTATCCTCTACTTGCATCTAGAGCCACTCCATGGCTGGATGTGTTTCTCAAGGACCAAACCCACTTGATCAATAACCTAGAAGTCCCTTCTTGGAAATTGATGTCAAAGGGGGAGAGAGGAATACATCAAAGCTTATCTCTACAAAAAAGAGAGAGATGCACCTTACAAGAGGAGAAAATATTACATGTTTCTAAGAGGGAAGAAACATGATCAGTTTGTTCTTTGGCTGCTCTAGTTTTCTCACCCTACCTACTCCCAATATCCAATGTCAGATTCAGGGGGAGAGGAAGTTCTTTAAGGGGAGACAACTATTTCTTTTGGGGACATGTCTGCTTCAAAGAAGTATTCACCTAGTGATACTCTATTCTACATGTCATCCCAATCTTGGTTTCTTGTTGATCTTGTGTCTTTTCTTGAAGAAATTATCTTGTGTTATCTAACCTTGTTTTCTCAAGTGTATTTCTTCAGGTACTTGATCAAGAACTTCAAGCTAAGTATATGCATCACACTCATGAACATGATTGAACTCTTGCTAGTATATATTGTTTGCAAGAAGACAATCATGGACATATGGATATCTAAATGTCATATATATTGCTCTGATGCATATAGCCAAGGTACATGTTGCATGTATATTTCCCATGAGATATCATCATGTTATGCACATCTTCAGGGGGAGCTCCAGGGAGTTCATACATGTTACATGTTTTCTTCAAAGCTTTCATACATACCTCTGCTATATCCGTATTTGAAGCTTTGATGTATGTCGTCATCAATTACCAAAAAGGGGGAGATTGAAAGCACATTTGCTCCCTTGGTGGTTTTGGTAATTCATGCCAACATACATGTTGTTGGACAAATGCTTTTATCTAGTGAATTTCAGACAAGTTCAACAATGGCGTGGCATGGACAAGAGGACGTGGAACCCCCTCAAAATGCTAAGGACAAGGATTGGCAAAAGCTCAAGACTCTACATTTTTGGTTTAGTGATCCAAGATCACATTGAGTCCATAGGAAAGCCAATACTATTAAAAGGGGGTGAGGTGTTGCTTAATGGCCTTTTTGCTCAAGTGCTTAGTGACAGTACTCCTAAACCCTCAACCACTTTCTCTACCCAAATATGTCCAAAACCTACATTCCAACTCGGCCCCACCGAAATTATCTATCCGGCCCCACCGAGTTCATCCAAGACTTAGCCACTGCCAAAACCCTAACAAATTGGATCCACCGAAATGGATCTTGGTCTCACCGAGATGGCCTTGCCAACTCTCTGTAATCGTTTGCACTTACTTCGGTCTCACCGAGTTTTGCAAATCGGTCTCACCGAGATGGCTTGCCAACTCTCTGTTGCCTTATTGCTTCACTTCGGTCCTATCGAGTTGATGCAATCGGTGCCACCGAGATGAGGATTGCTCTAGCCATTGCACTTCGGTCCATCCGAGTTGTTCGTATCGGTCCCACCAAGATTCCTAAAGTTCATATCTTTTACACAGTTCGGTGCTACCGAGATGATCGTTTCGGTGCCACCGAGTTGGGTCAAAAGTGTGTAACGGTTGGATTTTGTGTGGAGGCTATATATACCCCTCCACCACCTCCTTCTCAGTAAGGAGAGCCATCAGAATGTGCCTACACTTCCACCATACATTTTCTGAGAGAGAACCACCTACTCATGTGTTGAGATCAAGCTATTCCATTCCTACCATTTGAATCTTGATTTCTAGCCTTTCCCAAGTTGCTTTCCACTCAAATCCCTCTTCCACCATAGCCAAATCTGTGAGGAGTTGTTTGAGTGCTGGGAAGACTATCATTTGAAGCACAAGAGCAAGGAGTTCATCAACAACACACTGTCTATTACCTTTTGGAGAGTGGTGTCTCCTAGATTGGTTAGGTGTCACTTGGGAGCCTCCAACATGATGTGGAGTTGAACCAAGTAGTTTGTAAGGGCAAGGAGATCGCCTACTTCGTGAAGATCTACCCCGAGTGAGGCTAGTCCTTCATGGACGTAAGCCATGGTGGAATAGACAAGGTTGCTTCTTCGTGGACCCTTCGTGGGTGGAGCCCTCCGTGGACTCACGTAGCCGTTACCCTTCGTGGGTTGAAGTCTCCATCAACGTGGACGTACGATAGCACCACCTATCGGAACCACGCCAAAAACCACCGTTTCTTCATTGCGTTTGATCTTCCATACTCTACCCCTTTACTTTCTGTACTCTTGCATGCTTTATCATTTCCGCTGCTCATTCTCTAGATATGCATGTGTAGAAAGTATTGGAGTGATCTTAACTTGTGTCAAAATCTGCCTAAGTTCCAAGAGAAATTAAAAACTGCTAATTTTGGCTGGTTAAGGGTCTATTCACCCCCTCTAGACCTATCTCCTCGATCCCACAACCTCCAGCGACTCTGACGGTCCTCCGTACACCGATGCGCCCACCGATTTTGACACGTCTTACCGCCGCTCCGAAGACAACAAGGGGAAGGGCAATGCGAAGAAGTGGTGAAATTTATCTTTATCCACTCTTATTTGTCAATGTTCTGTAGTCGTGAACTGACTATCTTTTGAACTTGCTATGTCCGGTTGTTTTATGAACTTGCTATGTCTGACTGTATCAATGTTATGTGTTTAATTCATCTATGTTGTGTTGATCTATGTTGCATGGAATTGTATGGATCTGGGGGTTTGAATATGAGGGGGGTTGCGGAAGCGTAGAGGACGCGGGCCAACGCTATACATATCTGTGGACATATATGGGCCCAAATTAGCTATGTTCGGTTGGAGATGCTCTTATGTAGTGCTGATTTGATCGAGTCGGACAACAAATAGTCGTTGGTGCAGCCAGTTCTTCTTTGCCCTCTCGCAAGGCAAATAGGGCAAAGCTTACCTCCCCTCAATCTTTGCCGGCAAGTTCATGGATTCGCCTCTCCTCTACATGTCGCTCCATCGACCGATGGTGGGAAGGGGAATCATGATGCCTCGGCTCTAACTAGTAGATAGGTTAGGGTTTCAGTCCTTACTTGGGCGACGCTCGGGCGGATGGCGCCGCTTCATTATCGGGTCAGTTTTCCAGCCACCGGTCCTCCTCAAATTCGCATGTTGGGACAGATTAAATGGATCTCTGGCGTAGATTCTTGCTACCTCTTTGGGGCGATAGGATTAGGGTTTCTCACCTTGCGTTCGCAATAGTGAGATTTGATGTCAGGTTCTTTGGATCGATTTGGTGTCAAGTTCTTCGGATCGCTTCAAGGGTTCAATGTCAACGACCGCGGCTCCAGGGTGCTGATTCTTAGGGGCACGTGCACGAGAACATCTTGACTGACAACGACAACGTCAGGCTAGCTTCGGTATGGGAGCGTCGATTGCTTGTTTTGGTGGCAGTGAATGTTCGATGGTTCAAATACCTCAATGTAATTTATATTATGTTTAGATTGCTTGTATTTCTATGAAACCTAGATGTGGGCTCTTTTCGAAAAAAACAAATAGTTGTTGGCGCGGGCGGCTGTCCCTATGACGGTCTGGTTAAAGGCAAACTAGAACGGTTGGTCGAGGGCGTCCAAGGCCTACCGTGTGGCCCCCCGGTGTGGCCGAAACGGGATGCAGGCCACGTGTGACGCGGCGCAAGGAGAAAATCTGCACGGCACGTGTGGTATAATTCCCTTGGCGGGAATGGAATATTCGGAGAGCTACTCCTCTCTCACCGGCCTGGCCATACATAGGAAACTATTTGTGCATTCCAACTTTACCCTCCACCACATCCCATTATCACAGCGCTTCCATTTTTCCCCGTTTCCGTCGTCTTTGCGACAAATACTTGCTGAGAACTGCCACTAATCGAAAAGTGCACTTAAAAATCGAAAAATGCATCACAAGTTTCATGAAATGATTGTAGTATAGGATGCGTGTGCCACACGCCCATACCATATCCACTAGCTATTTTGGTGTACCTTAGAAGTGTTTTTGCTAACTTTCAAAAAAATCTGAAGTCAAAAGTGGACTAAATAAATTGAAATTGCCTTTGTTCACACAAGTAATCGTGTAGTACGTGCAACATACTCCCTCCGTAAACTAATATAAGAGCGTTTAGATTACTGCTTTAGTGATCTAAACGCTCTTATATTAGTTTATAGAGGGAGTACGTTTCAAGATTAACCACAATTAATATGATTCCAAGATTAATTGTGTTTAATATAATTAATGTCGTTTTCAAATTATGGTTAATGCAATTAACATGCTTTTAAATTATTGATGATGTGATGGATACATGATTGGAGCAACGTGAGACGTTAGATAGTGGTTGGATGGCTCAGATCATTTGGATTCATCAAACGCATGGTTTTATAAGTAGTACTCCTTCCGTCCCATAATATAAGAACATTTTTTACACTAGGGAATAGTAGATAATAGATAGATGGGGAAGAAAAGTAAGCAAATAATTTGGCAAGGTATGGCTTATGCATTGTGTATAATGGAAGCAAAGCTTAGAGCATCTCCAATAGATGATGCAAATTGGGAGATGTAAAACTAGGAGATGTAAAATTTACATCACCAAAAAGTGCAATTTACATCTCAAAAAAGAGGCAACTCCAACAGATGATGTATATTGGTGATGTATATTGCTGATGTAAAAGTCCAACTCCAATAGATGATGTATTTGAAGATGTAAAACTAGTCGGCATGAGCGCCGGCGGTCGAGCGCTGAGAGCTGGGAGGAGTGCCGACGGGCCGAGCAGCGGTAGCAGGTGTGCCGGTGGCCGAGCGACGAGATCCGGGAGGTCGAATGCGGCGGCGGGAGCTCGAATGGTCAGCGGCACGGTTGTGAATCGAGCGGTTGATTGGTCACGGCGGGGCGACGGGCGTGCGACGCGAGAAGGTCAAGTATGGCGGTGGAAAAGCGGCAGCGGCGTGGCGACGAGCATGCGGCTCGAATCCGGCGACGACGGGGCGGCGGGGGAGCTCAAATTATGCGGCAGCGCGGGCGGCGATTCGGCGGTGGAGAAGCGGCCAATTCGGCTGAGTTGGAGGCGGGCGGCGGTGGAGTAGCGGTGGAACCAGAGGCGGGGCGAAGGAGCGGCCGGATCTGGCAGCGGGGCGGCGGCGTGGTGCTGTGGGCGAGCGGCGCGACAGCAGAAGTGCGGCGGGACGGACTCAAATCGGTGGTCCTCGGCGGCTACGGCGGCGCGGCCAGCGGCGGGGTCGGGGATGGACGGTCGGGCGGCAGCGACAATGTTTCCGGCCAGAAATCACCGGCGGCAGAGGTGGGCGGGCGTCGGGCGGGTGGGGAAACTGAAATGAAGCGGCGGTTGGCGGTTGGCACGCGACTGACTGTTTTACATCTCCTTGAGGTGGAGATGCAAATTTGCATCTCCAGGTGTTGTATTTTACATCTTCTGGAGGTGGAGATGTAATTTTTTTTCCATCTACATCATCTGTTGAAGGTGGGTTTTGGGGCCTCGGAGATGTATAAGTTAGTTATTTTGCATCTATAGCATCTATTGGTGATGCTCTTAGCATCTACTACGAACAAATTCAGTGGTAAAAGCTGGCAATAAGAATTTCAACAAATTGAGGATGCATAAGTTCAAAAGTTATTTATCAATCTGTATAGTCAAAGTTAGAAAACATAAAAGAAAAGTCCGTCCTTCCCCTTAACATATCATCCATCACGAATGTTAGGGCATATTTCTCCCTTAATGGTTTTGGTGATTGATGACAATACTTTTGCAGACTAATCGTGTGCATTGAGCATTTCAGATAATCTACCATATGGCACAAGACGATTCGTGCCCCTCGGAGCTTTTGCGAAGACGGTGTTTTTCCTTCGTTTCATTTTCGGTGGATTTGAGTCATAGGAACACCGTACTATTAAGAGGGGGTCCGCTTCGGAAAGGTTTGGGTGGAATCAACACGTACACTGTCCTCTCGCACCCTCTTTCCTTCCCGGCAATTGAGCTTGTCCTCATTTGTGGTTAGGCCTTCTTGAGGCACATAAGCGGTAGTACCGCTCTGCCGCACGGTAGTACCGCTCCAGCAGTACTACCACAGTTCAGTACTACTAGGACTTCCGCCTATTTACAGTGCTCTGTAAATGAGCGGTAGTTCAGTGCGGTAGTACCGCTCCGGCGGTACTGCGGCTCTGGCTACCACCCCACTACCGCAGATTTACTGGGCATCTATGAGTTAAGCGGAAGTATCGCTCCCTGTGGAGCGGTAGTACTGCCCCGGTGGAACTACCGCTGCTCCTCTACCGCTGGGAGTACTGCTTATTTTCCGCCCTCTGGACTGCTCTGTCCTTCGAGCGGAAGTAGATCGGCAGTAGCTTGCAGTAGTACCGCTCCGTGCGGCACTACCGCTCTTCCCTCCTCTACTACCATTGTTTCTTCTGTTTGCTCAACACTAAGCGGTAGTACCGCTGGTGGGAGTGGTAGTACCGCTCCGGCGGCACTACCGCCTCCCTGACATGTTCAGTTGAACGCAGCTGCTGAAACTTCCGTGCCAGCGGAAGTACCGCTCGCCCGAGCGGAACTACCGCTTGTGCATGGGCTGAAGGGGCATCATGGTTGGATTCCTTCCCCCACTATAAAAGGGATTCATCTTCTTCTAGTTAACTTACCTCTTCCTCCCCAAGCTCCATTGTTGCTCACAAGCTCATTTTCGTCCGATCTCTCTCCCTAGCCAATCAAACTTGTTGATTCTTTAGGGATTGGTTGAGAAGGCCTAGATCTACACTTCCACCAAGAGAAATTTGATTCCCCCCACTAATCCCTTGCGGATCATGTTACTCTTGGGTGTTTGAGCACCCTAGACGGTTGAGGTCACCTCGGAGCCACATTCCATTGTGGTGAAGCTCTATGGTGGTGTTGGGAGCCTCCAATTAAGTTGTGGAGATAGCCCCAACCTTGTTTGTAAAGGTTTGGTCGCCGCCTTCAAGGGCACCACTAGTGGAATCACGGCATCTCGCATTGTGTGAGGGCGTGAGGAGAATACGGTGGCCCTAGTGGCTTCTCGGGGAGCATTGTGCCTCCACACCGCTCCAACGGAGACGTACTTCCTCTCAAAGGGAAGGAACTTCAGGAACACATCCTCGTCTTCACCGGCTCCACTTGTGGTTACTTCTTACCTTTACTTTGTGCAAGCTTTACTTGTGTTGTTTCCTTTGCTTGCCTGTGTTGTTGTTGTTGTTAGCATCATATAGGTTGCTCACCTAGTTGCATATCTAGACAACCTATTTGTTGTTAAACTTAATTTGTTTAGAAAAGCTAAAAATTAGTAGTTGCCTATTCACCCCCCCCTCTAGTCAACCATATCGATCCTTTCAATTGGTATCAGAGCCTCGTCTCTTTATTAAGGGTTTCACCACCCGAAGAGTATGGTTGACAACGGAGGTGGTGTTGATGAAGTACTCGAGGCCATGGAGTTGAATTCGGTCACCCGAGACGACTTAAATGAAGCTATGGCTTCACTTAAGACGTCTATGACGGCCGAATTCAAGTCCATGCTTAAAGAACTCCTTGAGGGGTTGAAAACTTCTACCGGTCCATTGCAAGTGGCTAATCCCACCGCATCGGAGTCCGAGGCCAATTCCGGTAAGGAAGCGGCTAAAGGTACTCAAACCCCCTCCCCTCATGACAAGAATGGGACGGGAACCTTTGCCTCGGTTCCTCCTCCCCCGGTCTATGGTGGACCGGTTCCTACCCCTCATATAAACCATCTTGGTCCACCTCCTAAGCTTGTGAAGGGTGATTTTGCTAATTGGGTTTTTCGTATCAAGTCTCATTTGAATCACAGCTCTACAAATCTTTGGAGAATCATCAAGCAAGGTTTCTACCCGCATGATCCAAACAACCTCACCCCAAGAGAGGAGGCGGACAATCAATACAATCATTCCGCCTTGTTCATCCTCCAATCCGCGGTGCCTCCCGAAGACCTAGCTCACTTGCGTCCCTTCGCTCGTGCAAAGGATTGTTGGGAGCATATTATATCTTTGTACAAGGGAAGCTCAAGCATACAACGGTCCAACTTTGAGGTGGTTCTTGATGAGGCCGATGAGTTTGTGATGAATGAAGATGAGGATCCTCGTGATCTCTACCGAAGATTGAAAACTCTTGCGGTCGCTCTTCAAGATCATGGGAGCAAGGATACGGATGATAATTGGATCAAGCGCAAGTTTCTCAAGGCCATGTCCTCCGTGATCCAAAGGCTGGACTTCCACACCTTGTCTTCAAGTGAGGTGTTGGATGAGTTTATTACCATGAACATCATGAACAATACCGCCGACAATGCTCTAGCTCATGTCCAACGGTCAAAGAGAGCCTCACCCAACCTTGCTTTGAAGGCTAAGGCTATTCCGGAAGAAGAAGAAGAGGAAGAAGAAGAGAGTTGCCCTGAAGACACCAAATATGCTTACCATGAGCACATGGCTCTTGCGTCAAGGCAATTTTGGGGCAACAAGAGAAACTCAAGGCCCAACTTCTCCAAGAACAACTCAAGTGGCTCAAAGGGCAAGCAACGAGTAAGGATTTGCTACAATTATGTCAATGTGAATCACTTTGTGGTGGATTGTCCATATGAGAAGAGGGAGGACAATGGTGGCAAGCTCATTCGCAAAGACAAGGCCAAGTCCTTCCCAAACAAGAACAACTTCACCAAGAAACCTCAAAAGGGTTTGGTGGCGCAAGAAGAGTACATCTCCGATGATGATGATGATGAAGATACAAGTGGTGAAGGAATGGCAACGACAACCGTGGCCATTGCCACCTCTTTCCCAACCAAGGTGTCTCTCTTCGGCGCCCCCAATGAGAACCTCATTGCCAAGTGCCTCATGGCCAAAGGTATCAACAAGGTAACCTCCAACATCAAAACCACTAACACTACTACCCCTTCTTTGTTGGATTGTGTGGATGATAGTGAGGTGGTAAAGGTTGATGAGAACGAGTTTGATAAGTTCTTGAGTAAGCTCAAAGGTGAGACCAAGAAGCACTTTGTTGCTCTCTTGGAACAACTTGGTGAGGCCAATGATATCATTGAGTCTCATGAGGATACGATCTCCAAGTTGGAAGGGCATAGTCGTGATTATGCCGATGAGATTGCGGATCTTTCCATTGCTCTTGAGGAAGCTCGAGGTCTTCGTTTGACTCTTGACGAGTCACACAACGTTGATCTTGCTAAATTGCAAAAAGATCTTGATCATGCTATTGTTCTTACTCGTGTGCTTAAATCTGAGAAGGTTGCACTTGGGGTTGGCCATGATAGACTCAAAGAGGAGCTTGACATACTCGACAAGGCTCACAAGGTCTTGAAGGGTGTTCGTACTTCCCTCAAGGAGTCTCATGATCAACTCCAAGTGAAGCTAACCAAGGAGATAATGACTTGTCCTCCTTTTGTTTTAATTGATAATGCCAATGCTACTAACCCTTGTTGTGAGCATGAGCATCTTGTGGAGGAGAATGCCAAGTTGAAAGAGCAAATTGAGAAAGGCCTTGTGACTTGCATACAAGGTGAGAAGAACCTCAATGACCTTTTGAGCAATCAAAAGGAGGTTGTGGCAAAGGAAGGGCTCGGGTTTGCACCCAATTCAAAGAAGAAGAAGAACAACAAGACCAAGCAACCTCTCCCACTCAAAGAAGTCTTCGTAAAGGCGGGAGAGGGTGCTCATGAGAAGAAGAAGGACATGGGTATGGGTGGTAATGCCAAGAAGGGCAAGACCACCCCTTCTAACAAAGCTAGCGACTTTAATCATTCCTATGTTTTATGTCGTGCTAGTGATGGGCATGTTTATGCCAAATTTGTTGGTCCTTCTTACGAGTACATTGAATGGTCCATTTGGGTTCCTAAGACCCTTGTTACTAACATAAAAGGACCCATTCAAGAATGGGTACCTAAAACCAAGCATTGATCTCTTGTAGGAGTTTGCTTCCGGTGGAGGATCATGGTTGCTTGATAGTGGAGCAACAAATCATATGACCGGGAGCAAGCATTTGGTGGTGGACGTGCAACCAAGCCCATATATGCCCACCCATGTTCAATTCGGTGATGCCTCAACATCTAAGGTATTGGGTCTTAACAAGGTTGTGATTTCTCATGATTTATCAATTGAGAAAGTCATGCTTGTTGAGACCCTTGCATACAATTTACTTTCCGTTCGTCAACTTGCACTTATGGGCTTTGCCACATTCTTTGATGTTGATACCGTGGCCCTTTTGTGGAGCAAGACTCTTAAAGTAGCCTTTGTTGGGCATGTCGAGAATGGTCTCTATGTGGTTAAATTCTCGGAGCGACCCACTAAGATCGCGACTTGCCTAATGGCTAAAGTTGATGTGGGGTGGCTTTGGCATCGCCGACTAGCCCATGTCAATATGAGATCTTTGCAAAGTCTCCTCAAGGGGGATCACGTTCGTGGACTAACAAATATGAGCTTTGCCAAAGATCGTGCTTGTAGTGCTTGTATCGAAGGAAAGCTACATGAGACGGCTCACCGACCCATGACTATCATCTACTTGAAGAGGCCCTTGGAGCTCCTTCACATGGATCACTTTGGACCTCAATCCTTTGATAGTCTTGGGGGAAGAAAGTATTGCTTGGTGATTGTGGATGACTTTTCAAGATACACTTGGGTATATTTCTTCAAGAGGAAGAGCGAGACCCAACAAACCGTCATCTACATTGCCAATGAAGCTCAACGTCAACATGAGGCAAAGATATTGATGATTAGAAGCGACAACGGCACCGAGTTCAAGAACTACACCTTGGATGAGTTCCTTAGTGATGAGGGGATCAAGCATCAATACTCCGCACCATATACCCCTCAACAAAATGGTGTAGCAGAGAGGAAGAACCGGACGTTGATGGACGCGGCAAGGACCATGATGGCGGAATTCAAGTCTCCGTACAACTTTTGGGCCGAAGTCATCAACACCTCATGTCATGCATCCAATCAGCTCTACCTCCGCATAGGCTTGAACAAGACTCCATATGAGATACTTACCAGTAACAAGCCCAACCTCAAGTACTTCCGGGTGTTCGGGTGTAAGTGTTTCATCCTCAAGAAAGGTGCCCGTTTGTCTAAATTCGAACCTAGAGCTCAAGAGGGCATATTTGTTGGTTATGCTACAAACTCTCATGCTTACCATGTCCTCAACAAGTCCAATGGACTCATTGAGGAGACGTGTAACGTAGAGTTTGATGAAAATAATGGCTCCCAAGTGGAGCAAAGTGGTCTTTGTGATGTAGGTGATGAAATTCCTCCCCAAGCCATAAGAAGAATGGGGATTGGTCAAATACTCCCCATTGAGGAACCCCTTGTGGCCGATGGAGAAGGACAATGCTCTACGCAAGTGGAGCCATCACCAACCATTGACCCACATGCTTCCGAAGAACAAACCGAAGGCCTTCAACCAAGTGATCAAGATCAAGGGCAAGATCAACCTCAAGATGATTGTGATGCACCAAATGATGCCCAATATCAAGATCACGACACCGAGCAAGCTCAAGATCAAGTGCAACCTCAAGATCAAGAGCAAGCTCAAGATGACGCTCAAGATGTTCAAGATGATCCTCCTCAAGTGACTATGGAGGAGCTATTGGAGCGTCGGTGCCGCCAAGATTGCTTCCAAACTCAAGCATCAACAACATGTCATGGAGAATGTTTATGGAAGCTTAAAAAAGGGGGTAACCACTCGTAGACAATTAACAAAATTTTGTGAGCATCACGTGTTTGTTTCTTGTGTTGAACCCCAAAAGGTACATCAAGCGCTCGAGGACACGGATTGGCTTGAAGCCATGCATGATGAACTCAACAACTTCGAGCGCAACAAAGTGTGGACATTGGTGCCAAGGCCAACGGAAAATCATAATGTCATTGGAACTAAATGGATCTTCAAGAACAAGCAAGATACGAACGGTGTTGTCATTCGAAACAAGGCAAGATTGTTGGCACAAGGCTACTCCCAAGTCGAGGGTATCTACTACGGTGAAAACTTTGCTCACGTTGCTCGTCTTGAATCTATTCGTATGTTGCCTGCATATGCATCTCATCATGATTTTAAGTTGCAACAAATGGATGTGAAGAGTGCATTTCTTAATGGTCCTCTTAATGAGTTGGTATATGTCAAACAACCCCCGGGGTTCGAGGATCCCAAGTTACCCAATCATCTATACAAGCTCGATAAGGCACTCTATGGCCTTAAACAAGCCCCACGTGCGTGGTATGAGCACCTTACCGAGTTGTTGCAAGACCGTGGGTTTGAAATTGGGAAAATCGATCCCACTCTTTTTACTAAGAGGGTTAAAGGGGAATTGTTTATATGCCAACTATATGTTGATGATATTATCTTTGGTTCTCCTAACAAAGCTTTCAATGATGAGTTTGCCGCACTCATGACCGAGAAGTTTGAGATGTCTATGATGGGAGAGTTCAAGTTCTTTCTTGGGTTTGAAGTCAAACAAAGAAGAGAAGGAACCTTCATCAACCAAGCCAAATATACCCAAGACATGCTCAAGAGATTCAAGTTAGAAGATGTCAAACCGGCCAAGACTCCAATGCCTACCAAGTGCCAACTTGACATTGATCCCAATGGTAAAGCGGTGGATCAAAAGGTATATCGTTCTATGATTGGATCCTTGCTTTACCTTTATGCATCTAGGCCGGATATCATGTTGAGTGTGGGAATGTGTGCACGGTTTCAAGCCGCGCCGAAGGAAAGTCACTTTGTGGCGGTCAAGCGAATCTTTCAATATTTGGCTCATACCCCAAACTTTGGCTTATGGTACCCCAAAGGAGCAAGCTTTGATCTCATGGGATATTCAGACTCGGATTGGGCGGGAGACCGTGTGGATAGGAAGTCAACTTCCAGAGGGTGCCAATTCCTTGGTCGCTCTTTGGTGAGTTGGTCTTCGAAGAAGCAAAATTGTGTGTCTCTCTCCACCACCGAAGCCGAGTATGTCACCGCCACAAGTTGTTGTGCACAATTTCTATGGATGAGGCAAACTTTAAAGGATTACGGTGTCACTTGTGACAAAGTGCCTCTTTTCTGTGACAATGAAAGTGCAATCAAGATCTCCTACAATCTGGCGCAACATAGCAAGACGAAGCACATTGAAATTCGTCATCACTTCATCCGGGATCACATCAAGCATGGAGAGATTGATATTATTCATGTAGGTACACAAGAGCAACTAGCGGATATATTCAAAAAGCATTTGGATGAAGCAAGATTTCGCGAGTTAAGGCATGAGCTAAATATCATTGATTCGAGCAACGTGTCTTGAATCTAGGCACACCCCACCGCATGCATCATGATATCTTGTTCTAGATGTAGGCATGGACATATGGGGGTGTTGTTCTCTCAATGAACTCTCCCTCCCCCCATTATGCATAAATTGATCAAGTCTTTCACATTTGCCATTTTTGGATGGTACTTGTGCTTCAAAGATGAGTTTTGGTCATGGACCCAAGGTTAAAATCTTCGCGGTGCCATACCAATTGACTCAAACATAGGTGACTCCGGTCACCGCCCTCTCCTTGAGAGGGTTGGCTCCAATTGGTTTGAGTTGTGATTATTTGTTTAGGCTTTTGGTTGTTGGACTACTCCATGTGTGCTCTCGGTTTTAGTTGCTTTTGACCTTGGAGTATTCCTTTCCATTTGCTGTGTTTTCTTGTCTCCAACCTAAGCCCTCCTATCCTCAAACCTCTTAGAATTGCCTAAGCCCTTTTTCCCATATTTGTCCCGAGCAGTTTTCTGCTAGCAAGCGGTACTACCACTGTTCGGCACGGTACTACCGCTCAGGCGGTACTACCACGCAGACCTACGGTACTACCATTGAGTGCAGTGTGCCGACCTCCTGTCAAAACACTGGGGCGGTACTACCGCTGGAAGTGACCGGTACTACCGCTCAGGCGATACTACCGCTTACTCCAGCGGTACTACCGCTTCGGGGACCCGCGAGGGGGTTAAGTGCTGGGCACGGGGAGTTCTAACTTCCTTGTACCCATTCACTTCCTTTCCTCTTGAGTTCTCTCTCTCAGGCGACCAAGAACTGCTCCGGAGGCCGGCTCCGGTCCTCCGATTCCGTGCCATCTTCTCCGTTTTCGACCGGTGGGATCAATCCCCACCACCTCCTCTTGCCATGGACACCGGTATTGCCCTCCGTTTCTCTCCCTACGGTTCTATTTTTTGAATCTTGGTTCTAGGGCAATGCATGTGGTGTTCGTAGATTTTTGGCTAAATCTAGGCATGAGTAGGATGCGGGTTGACTGCTAGATAGGAGAATAGTTGTCTTTGCCGAAATTTTGAACTTCTATGTCACCAATACTATCAGATCCACGCCGCGGATGTTATCCCATCGGGTGGGCGGTACTACCGCTTGGACGCGGACGGTACTACCGCTGCCAGCGGTACTACCGCTTATCCTTCGACGGTACTACCGCTACTGGGAGCGGTACTACCGTTGTGACCTAGTTTTTCAGAATTTCTGCACTTACGTCTATTCTCAGTTTGTATCTCTTGGCTTATGCAATGGCTTTACACCTGCTTTTCCCTCGCTCTGTGTTTGTGGGTTCCAGGTGATGGTAGCTCCGCTCATCATGCTCGTCGCAAGAACCCGGATCGTCACGGTGGATCCAAGCGCTATCGCACCTCAGAAGATGCAGCTGCCAGCTCCAGTGCTCCACCAAAGCAACAGGTGAAGAGGACTGTCAGTAAGAAGAAGGAGAAGGAGAAGAGGACTCCTCCTGATGAGATGCCTGGCAAGGAGTTTGTTTTGTTCCGTCAGCGCAACCCTTATCGTCATCCTCAGGACGAGGCGTTTGTTGGTCGTCCCTTCTGGACTAAGGAGCTGTCGCTTATCTATGTGGACATTTTGAAGGGCAAGAAGAACCTGTATGTGGATGCCAAGTCTATCGACCTTCATCACATGGAAGAGGATCCCGCTTACTTTGGAGAAGCTCTTGCACTTTGTCAGCAGTGGGGTCTCATTCTGATCATGACCTTCAACAAGGACTTTGACGCAGAGATCGTGGCCCAATTCTATGCCACTGTTCACTTTCATTCTGATGAGGCAAGATCCATGACTTGGATGACTGGTGGGAGGCTACTGAAGGTTGAGTGGAAGGCATTCATGGATTGTCTGGGCATTGCTGATGAGGGGCAGGACAACCCTGTTGGTCTCCGGTCTCACAAGGAAACAAGTCCTCAGCACAAGTCTAAACTGATTCGTTACTCCCGGACTGTGACTACTGCCAAGGGGGCCGTTCGAACTGAGCTCATTCCTTTCTTGGACATCATGCACCGCATATTTCGCAACACTCTTTTCCCTCGCATTGGGAACCTGGATCAGGTACACTCATATCTGGTGGATATGCTTCTGTTGTGCATGAAGGAGAGGGGCAGGAACTCTACTTTGGATATCTCTCACATTATGTGGCGTGAGATTCGTTCTGCTGTGCTTGACCGGAAGGTGCCCATTTATGGCCCCTACCTTTTCAAGTTGATTGAGGAGAAATGGGCTGCTGAGTTTCCAGGAGAATCCCTTCCCACTGAGCACATGGTGTCGCATGGCATTCTAAAGCTGCAACAGAAGGAGAACTGGGGTACTGCACCTGCTGCCCCCAATGAGGAGATCGCCCCCACTGACTCTGATGATGAGGCAGAGCCTGACTATGAGTTTGTTCCTTCTCCAGACAAGGAACCATCTTGGGCGTCCAAGCTCAAGGCGAAGATGAAGAAGCTCTTTTGCATTCAGGCCAAGGGACAGTATATGGCTCATGTTGCTGAGAAGAAGGCCCGCATGCGTGACAAGGCTATGATGAGGCATTTGGGCATGGAGGTTACTAGTGGATCTGAGGAGAGGGTCACTGATGAGGAGACGTGGATCTTGCATCATTGCAAGTGGTCAGATTCAGAGGTCGAGCGTCTGCATGAGGCAGCAAAGGAGTCTAAGGAGCACGAGGACTTGGATGAGCACGCGGAGTACTGATGTTCTGGAGCATCTTCATCACCTTGGACTTGTTTAGTGCTCTTTGCCCTTTTGGTGTCTCGATGCCAGAGGGGGAGAGAGTTTAGGGATTTGCCGAGTCACGAGTGTGTTTTCTTTGTCGTTGCTTTCATTCTCTCATGAACTCTTTCTCGTTTGATTTGCTTTAGTTTGTGTGTGGAACCTTACCCTTAAGTACTTTTCATATGGTGTGAGACATATGCTACCCTATCTTTATCTTTATGTCAAGTACCTTATTAGCTTGTGAGATGTTATCTATCTTGTGCCCTATCTTTATGCTCACATGCTATTTCCTTGCATCCATGCTTATCTCTCTTATGTAGTTGATGCAAGTGTTGCCGGTCTATAAAATATAGGGGGAGTGTGGATCCTAGTGTGTGTACTTTGCATTCCAAAGGCATACTTAATTAGTGCACACATCTAGGGGGAGCCCGTCTATATTTTGTAGATGTTGGGTTTGCATATTATCTTGTTCTATCTTTGTGCAAATCCCGTGTTGTCATCAATCCACCAAAAAGGGGCAGATTGTTAGGGCATATTTCTCCCTTAGTAGTTTTGGTGATTGATGACAATACTTTTGTGGACTAATCATGTGCATTGAGCATTTCAGATAATCTACCATATGGCACAAGACGATTCGTGCCCCTCGGAGCTTTTGCGAAGACGATGTTTTTCCTTCATTTCATTTTCGATGGATTTGAGTCGTAGGAACACCGTACTATTAAGAGGGGGTCCGCTTCGGAAAGGTTTGGGTGGAATCAACATGTACACTGTCCTCTCGCACCCTCTTTCCTTCCCGGCAATTGAGCTTGTCCCCCTTTGTGCTTAGGCCTTCTTGAGGCACATAAGCGGTAGTACCGCTCTGCCGCACGATAGTACCGCTCCAGCGGTACTGCCGCAGTTCAGTACTACTAGGACTTCCGCCTATTTATAGTGAGCGATACTACCGCAGATTTACTGGGCATGTGTGAGTTAAGCAGAAGCACCGCTCCCTGCGGAGCGGTAGTACCGCCCCGGCAGAACTACCGCTGCTCCTCTACCGCTGGGAGTACTGATACGTTCATTTTGCATCATGTTTTACTACTGTTATTTATAGTGTTTTTAATCAATATAATACTTTGTGGAGCAATTCTAATGCCTTTTCTCTCTTAATATGCAAGATTTACATAAGGAGGGAGATTGCCGGCAGCTGGAATTCTGGACCTGAAAAAGCTATGTCAGAGATACCTATTCTGCACATCTCCAAATGAGCTGAAATTTCATGGAGATTTATTTTGTAATAAATAAAAAAAATATTGGAAGAAAGAAGTACCAGAGGGGGCCACCCAGGTGCCCACGAGGCACCAGGGTGCGCCACCCCCCCAGGCGCGCCCTGGTGGCTCGTGGGGCCCCTGGCCAGCCCCCGGTGCCCATTTTCTGGTATATAAGCCCATTTTCCCTCGAAAAAATAAGGAGAAGACTTTTGGGACGGTGCGCCGCCGTCTCGAGGCGGAACTTGGGTAGGAGCACTTTTGCTCTCCGGCGGAGCGATTCCGCCGGGGATACTTCCCTCCGGGAGGGGGAAATCGAAGCCATTGTCATCACCAACGATCCTCTCATCGTGGGAGGACCAATCTTCATCAACATCTTCAACAGCACCATCTCATCTCAAACCCAAGTTCATCTCTTGTATTCAATCTTTGTCTCGAAACCTCAGATTGGTACCTATGGGTTGCTAGTAGTGTTGATTACATCTTGTAGTTGATACTGGTTGGTTTATTTGGTGAAAGATTATATGTTTAGATCCATTATGCTATTCAATACCCCTCTAATCTTGAACATGAATATGATTTGTGAGTAGTTACTTTTGTTCTTGAGGACACGGGAGAAGTCTTGTCATAAGTAATCATGTGAATTTGGTATTCGTTTGATATTTTGATGATATGTATGTTGTTGATTCTCTTAGTGGTGTCATGTGAACATCGACTACATGACACTTCACCATCTTTGGGCCTAAGGGAATTCATTGTGGAGTAGTAATTAGATGATGGGTTGCTAGAGTGACAGAAGCTTAAACCCTAGTTTATGCGCTATTCCGTAAGGGGCTGATTTGGATCCATATGTTTAATGCTATGGTTAGATTTATCTTAATTCTTCTTTCGTAGTTGCGGATGCTTGCGAGAGGGGTTAATCATAAGTGGGAGGCTTGTTCAAGTAAGAACAGCACCCAAGCACCGGTCCACCACATATCAAATTATCAAAGTAGCGAACGCGAATCAAACAAACATGATGAAAGTGACTAGATGAAATGCCCATGTGTCCTCGAGAACGCTTTGCTTATTATAAGAGATCGTTCCGGCTTGTCCTTTGCTACAAAAAGGATTGGGCCACCTTGCTTCACTCTTTGTTACTATTGCTACTTGTCACTTGTTACAAATTATCTTGCTATCAAACTACTCGTTATCGATAATTTCAGTGCTTGCAGAAAATACCTTGCTGAAAACCGCTTGTCATTTCCTTCTGCTCCTCGTTGGGTTCGACACTCTTACTTATCGAAAGGACTATGATTGATCCCCTATACTTGTGGGTCATCAAGACTCTTTTCTGGCGCCATTGTCGGGGAGTGAAGCGCCTTTGGTGAGTGGAATTTGGTAAGGAAACATTTATATTACTTGCTGAAATTTATTGTCACTTGTCACTATGGAAAGTAATCCTTTGAGGGGTTTGTTCGGGGTATCTTCACCTCGACTGGAAGCACAAATAGTTTCTCCTCAACCTACTGCACCTACTGAAAATATTTATTATGAGATTCCTTCGGGTATGATAGAGAAACTGCTAGCTAATCCTTATGCAGGAGATGGAACGGTACATCCTGATATGCACTTGATCTATGTGGATGAAATTTGTGGATTGTTTAAGCTTGCAGGTTTATCCGGAGATGGAGTTAAGAAGAAAGTATTCCCTTTATCTTTGGAGGGAAAGGCATTGACATGGTATAGGCTATGTGATGATACTGATGCATGGGACTGGAACCGGTTGAAGCTGGAAGTCCACCAGAAATTTTATCCTGTGCATTTGGTTCATCGTGATCGGAATTATATATATAATTTTTGGCCTCGTGAAGGAGAAAGCATCGCTCAAGCTTGGGGGAGGCTTAAGTACATGATGTACACATGCCCCAATCATGAGCTCTCAAGAGAAATTATCTTACAGAATTTTTATGCTCGGCTTTCTCATGATGATCAAACCATGCTCGATTCTTCTTCGACTGGCTCCTTTATGAAGAAAACTATTGAATTCAGATGGGATCTTCTGGAAAGAATTAAACGCAACTCTGAAGATTGGAAACTCGACAAAGGTAATGAGTCAGGTATAATACTTGAGTTCGATTGTGTTAAATCTTTTATGGATACCGATGCTTTTCGTAAGTTTAGCACTAAATATGGACTTGACTCTGAGATAGTACCTTCCTTTTGTGAATCATTTGCTACTCATGTTGATCTCCCTAAGGAGAAGTGGTTTAAATATCATCCCCCTGTTAAAGAAAATATTGAGGAACCCATTAGTGTTAATTAAGAAACAATTGTTTACCATGTTGATCCAGTTGTGCCTACTGCTTATATTGAGAAACCACCTTTTCCTGTTAGGATTAAGGAACATGCTAAAGTTTCAACTGTGGTTAACAAAAGTAATATTAGAACACATAGACCCTCTGAACAAATTAAAGTTGAATCTAATGTTGCTATGGTTAAAGATCTCTTGGTCGATAATATAGATGGGCATGTTATTTACTTCTGTGCATGCCTGTTGTCTCTGTTAAAATAGGAGATCATTGTTATCATGGCTTATGTGATTTGGGTGCTAGTGTGAGTGCTATTCCGTTTACCTTATATCAAGAAATTATGAATGATATTGCACCTATTGAAATAGAGGACATTAATATTACTATTAAGCTTGCAAACAGAGATACCATTACACCGCTTGGGATCGTTAGAGATGTTGAAGTCTTGTGTGGAAAAATAAAATACCCTACTGATTTTCTAGTCCTTGGTTCTCCACAAGATAATTTTTGTCCCATTATATTTGGTAGACCTTTCTTGAACACTGTCAATGCCAAGATTGATTGCGCTAAAGAAACTGTTAGTGTTAATTTTGGTGGTATGTCTCATGAGTTTAATTTCTACAAGTTTCGTAGACAACCTCATGATAAAGAATTGCCTAGTAAAGATGAAATTATTGGTATTGCTTCTATTGCCGTACCTCTTACTGATCCGTTAGAACAATATTTACTAGACCATGAAAATGATATGCATATGAATGAAAGAAATGAAATAGATAAGATGTTCTTTGATCAACCACCTATCCTTAAACACAATTTGCCTATTGAAACTCTTGGAGGCCCTCCTCCACCTAAGGGTGACCCTGTATTTGAATTGAAGCAATTGCCTGATACATTGAAATATGCTTATCTTGATGAAAAAAAAGATATATCCTGTCATTATTAGTGCTAACCTTTCAGAGCATGAAGAAAAGAGATTACTAAAAACCCTGAGGAAGCACCGAGCTGCTATTGGATATACTCTTGATGATCTTAAGGGCATTAGTCCCACTCTATGTCAGCACAAAATTAATATGGAGCCTAATGCTAAACCAGTTGTTGACCACCAGCGACGATTAAATCCTAAGATGAAAGAGGTGGTAAGAACCGAAATATTAAAGCTTCTGGAAGCAGGTATAATCTATCCCATAGCTGATAGTAGATGGGTAAGTCCCGTTCACTGTGTCCCTAAGAAAGGAGGTATTACCGTTGTTCCCAATGATAAAAATGAACTTATTCCACAAAGAATTATAACTGGTTATAGGATGGTAATTGATTTTAGAAAATTAAACAAGGCCACTAGAAAAGATCATTACCGCTTACCTTTTATTGATCAAACGTTAGAAAGATTGTCTAAGCATACACACTTTTGTTTCCTAGATGGATATTCTGGTTTCTCTCAAATACCTGTATCACAAGCCGACCAAGAGAAAACCACCTTTACTTGTCCTTTTGGAACTTATGCTTATAGATGTATGCCTTTTGGTTTATGCAATGCACCTGCTACCTTTCAAAGATGTATGACTGCTATATTCTCTGACTTTTGTGAAAAGATTGTTGAGGTTTTCATGGATGATTTTTTCGTTTACGGAACTTCTTTTGATGATTGCTTAAGCAACCTTGATCGAGTCTTGCAGAGATGTAAAGAAACTAATCTTGTCTTGAATTGGGAGAAGTGCCACTTTATGGTGAATGAAGGTATTGTCTTGGGGCATAAAATTTCTGAAAGAGGTATTGAAGTTGATAAAGCTAAGGTTGATGCTATTAAGAAAATTCCATGTCCTAAAGATATTAAAGGTATAAGAAGTTTCCTAGGTCATGCTGGTTTCTATAGAAGGTTTATTAAAGACTTCTCTAAAATTTCTAGACCTCTTACCAATCTCTTGCAAAAAGATGTTCCATTTGTTTTTGATGATGATTGTGTAGAAGCCTTTGAAACACTCAAGAAAGCCTTAACCACTGCACCTATTGTTCAACCACCTCATTGGAACTTGACTTTTGAAATTATGCGTGATGCTAGTGATTATGCTGTTGGTGCTATTCTAGGACAGAGAGTTGATTAGAAATTAAATGTTATCCATTATGCTAGCGAAACTCTAGACAGTACCCAAAGAAATTATGCTACTATTGAGAAAGAATTTCTAGCAGTTGTGTTTGCATGTGATAAATTCAGATCTTACATAGTTGATTCTAAAGTAACTGTTCACACCGATCATGCTGCTATTAAATATCTTATGGAAAAGAAAGATGCTAAACCTAGACTCATTAGGTGGGTTCTATTGCTACAAGAATTTGATTTGCATATTATTGATAGGAAGGGAGCTGAAAACCCCATAGCAGATAATTTGTCTAGAATGGAAAATGTTCTTGATGACCCACTTCCTATTAATGATGATTTTCCTGATGAACAATTAGCTGTCATAAATGCTTCTCCTAATACTCCTTGGTACGCGGAATATGCTAATTATATTGTTGCTAAATTTATACCTCCTAGTTTCACATACCAACAAAAGAAAAAGTTCTTCTTTGATTTAAGACATTACTTCTGGGATGACCCACATCTTTATAAAGAAGGAGTAGATGGTATTATTAGACGTTGTATACCTGAGCATGAACAGGAACAAATCCTACGGAAGTGTCATTCCGAGGCTTACGGAGGACACCATGCGGGAGACAGGACTACACATAAGGTACTACAATCTGGTTTTTATTGGCCTACTCTATTCAAGGATGCTCGTAAGTTTGTCTTATCTTGTGATGAATGTCAAAGAATTGGTAATGTTGGTAGACGTCAGGAAATGCCTATGAATTATTCACTTGTTATCGAACCATTTGATGTTTGGGGATTTGATTATATGGGACCCTTTCCTAAATCCAATGGGTATACACATATTTTAGTTGTTGTTGATTACGTTACTAAGTGGGTAGAAGCTATTCCAATTAGTAGTGATGATCATAACACTTCTATTAAAATGCTTAAAGAAGTTATTTTCCCGAGGTTCGGAGTCCCTAGATATTTAATGACTGATGGTGGTTCACATTTTATTCATGGTGTATTCTGTAAACTGCTTGCTAAATATGATGTCAACCATAGAATTGCATCTCCCTATCACCCTCAATCTAGTGGTCAAGTCGAATTGAGCAATAGCAATAGAGAAATAAAATTAATTTTGCAAAAAACTGTCAATAGATCTAGAAAGAATTGGTCTAAGAAACTTGACGATGCATTATGGGCTTATAGAACTGCTTATAAAAATCCTATGGGTATGTCTCCTTATAAAATGGTTTATGGAAAAGCATGCCATTTACCTCTTAAGTTAGAACATAAAGCATATTTTGCAATTAAAGAACTCAATTATGATTTTAAACTTGCCGGTGAAAAGAGGTTATTTGATATTAGCTCACTAGATGAATGGAGAACCCAAGCTTATGAAAATGCCAAATTGTTTAAAGAAAAAGTTAAAAGATGGCATGATAGAAGAATTCAAAAATGGGAATTCAAAGTGGGTGAGTATGTTCTATTGTACAATTCTCGTTTGAGATTCTTTGCAGGAAAACTTCTCTCTAAATGGGAAGGACCGTATATCATCGAAGAAGTTTACCGCTCCGAAGCCATCAAAATAAACAACTCCGAAGGCACTAATCCGAAAGTGGTGAATGGGCAAAGAATCAAGCATTATATTTCAGGTACTCCCATTAATGTTGAAACTAATATTATTGAAACAATGACACCGGAGGAATACATAAGAGAGACCTTCCAGAACACTCCAGAACCCTGAAAAGGAAGAGGTACGTGATACGGTAAGTAAACCGACTCCAAAAATTCCATAAAAATACTTTCTGTCAATTTTGGAATATTAGAAAAAATACAAAAATAAGAAACAGCCGAGGGGACCCACGAGGTGCATACGAGGCACCAGGGCACACCACCCCCCCCCCCCCAGGCGCACCCTGGTGGCTCGTGGGCCCCTCGTGAGCCTTCCCGACTCCGTTTTCTTCTGGAATACTTGTTTTGCAAGATAAAAATTCTTTATATATACTCCTGGACGTTTTGACCACCGTATCGCAGAAATCTTCTCTGTTCTTGTTTCGTGCTATTTTTCTGACATATCCGAAAGTATGTCGTCTCAAGACTCAGATGGAGAGAGCTTCGTATCACACTGTGTTACAAATCCAAGGATCTATGGGGATATAGACCCCTATGGATGGTCCGCGGAGGAGGAGCGAGATGCCAACATGAAGGGAACGGAAGACGCGAGCTCGGATGAAGAAGATGCCCCTCTACCTCAACCGGGAGATATGCATGTGGAGTTCAAGAAGTCGAGCCTCCCAAACACAGTAAACAAATCTAAGATCCAATTTATCCCTTTCTGTCTTCTACAGGAAAACAAGAATGTATTGTGTGAGAAGATAGTGGAGCTTGAGCAAGAAATTAGCAAGTTGAAGGAAGAAAACTATGTTCTCAAGCGGAAACTGAAGGACAAGCCCACCACTTCGTCACCACCATCATCACCGAAGAAGGAAGCTTGAGTACATGGGTATGGGCACTCCCCTTGGCTTGTGCCAAGCTTGGGGGAGGTGCCCCGGTATCGTATCACCATCATTTTTATTATCTTTACCTATTTTTAGTTCGATCCTTAGTTATTTCGTGGTCTAGTTGAATAAAAGTTTAGTATGATCTATTTTCGAGTGCTAGTTTCGTGATCTATCTATCTATGTAATTGAGTTGAGAGTTATATAATAAAGAGTAGTTTGAGTTTTGCTTCTTTACTTTTATGTTTCAATCCTAGCAATGAAAATAATGGAAAAGATCATATGCTAATCTTATGGAAAGTAATGACATTACATAAAGAAAAGTATAAGTGGTAAAATTTATTGGAAGTTAACAAGCATAGCATTAGTCAATGATGCAATTCATGAAAAAAAAATAAGGGAAGAGAAGATTCACATGCAAATACACTATCTTGGACATCTTTTATGATTGTGAGCCCCCATTAAGTATTTTATGTCAAATTGTTGACGTTGGACAAGGAAGACAACGTAATGAATTATGTTTGCTTATATTCACATAGAAGTTATATTGTCATAGATCCTCCAACATGTGGTGCTTGCCCAATATCTTTGCTAGCCAAAAATCCGCACTAAGTAGAGATACTACTTGTGCATCCAAAACCCTTGAGCCCAGTTTCATGTCATGAGATTCCACTATATCTACCTATGGATTGAATAAGATCCTTCAAGTAAGTTGTCATCGGTGCAAAAAGAAATAAAAATTGCCTCTAAATATGTATGAACTTTTATTGTAAGGGAAAATAAGCTTTGTACGAACTTGTGATGGTAAAGAAATAAAAGCGACGGACTGCATAATAAAGGTTGCTATCACAAGGGGCAATATAAAGTGACGTTCCTTTGCATTAAAAGCTTGTGCATCCAACAACAAAAAGCGCATGACAATCTCTGCTTCCCTCTGCGAAGGGCCTATCTTTTACTTTTATGTATTTACTTTTTATGCAAGAGTCAATAGTGTTCTCCTCTATTCCTTTTTATTTTTCTCTTTTGCAAGTATCATGTGGTGGGGAAAGATCTAGGCATATATAACCAGTTGGATATGAGTGATCATGAGTTATTATTGTTGACATTACCCTTGAGGTGAATAAGTTGGGAGGCGAAATTATAAGCCCCTATCTTTCTATGTGTCTGGCTGAAACTTTTTGCTCCATATATATGTTGTGAGTGTTAGCAATCATAGAAGAGTAAATGATGGTTGAGTATGTGGACTTGCTAAAAAGCACCTACATGAGACCCTTCCTAAAAATATGATGGATTGCAATTGCATTGTTGACTGAGAACATAGTTTGTTAGTTTTCAAGAAAGTTTATGCCTTATACTTCATTGTTGTGATGAATTGTTACTTGCTCATGAGAAGTTTTATGATAATGAATATTGCTGTTATAATAATGATCATGATGCTACTATGTCCGTATTTTGTTTTTATCGACACCTCTCTCTCTAAACATGTGGACATGATTATCGATATCGGCTTTCGCTTGAGGACAAGCGAGGTCTAAGCTTGGGGGAGTTGACACGTCCATTTTGCATCATGTTTTACTAATGTTATTTATAGTGTTTTTAATCAATATAATACTTTGTGGAGCAATTCTAATGCCTTTTCTCTCTTAATATGCAAGATTTACATAAGGAGGGAGATTGCCGGCAGCTGGAATTCTGGACCTGAAAAAGCTATGTCAGAGATACCTATTCTGCACATCTCCAAATGAGCTGAAATTTCACGGAGATTTATTTTGGAATAAATAAAAAATATTGGAAGAAAGAAGTACCAGAGGGGGCCACCCAGGTGCCCACGAGGCACCAGGGTGCGCCATCCCCCCCCCCCCAGGCGCGCCCTGGTGGCTCGTGGGGCCTCTGGCCAGCCTCCGATGCCCATTTTCTGGTATATAAGCCCATTTGCCCTAGAAAAAATAAGGAGAAGACTTTTGGGATGGTGCGCCGCCGTCTCGAGGCGGAACTTGGGCAGGAGCACTTTTGCTCTCCGGCGGAGCGATTCCGCCGGGGATACTTCCCTCCGGGAGGGAGAAATCGAAGCCATCGTCATCACCAACGATCCTCTCATCATGGGAGGACCAATCTTCATCAACATCTTCAACAGCACCATCTCATCTCAAACCCTAGTTTATCTCTTGTATTCAATCTTTGTCTCAAAACCTCAGATTGGTACTTGTGGGTTGCTAGTAGTGTTGATTACATCTTGTAGTTGATGCTAGTTGGTTTATTTGGTGGAAGATTATATGTTCAGATCCATTATGCTATTCAATACCCCTCTGATCTTGAACATGAATATGATTTGTGAGTAGTTACTTTTGTTCTTGAGGACATGGGAGAAGTCTTGTCATAAGTAATCATGTGAATTTGGTATTCGTTCGATATTTTGATGATATGTATGTTGTTGATTCTCTTAGTGGTGTCATGTGAACGTCGACTACATGACACTTCACCATCTTTGGGCCTAAGGGAATGCATTGTGGAGTAGTGATTAGATGATGGGTTGCTAGAGTGACAGAAGCTTAAACCCTAGTTTATGCGCTATTCCGTAAGGGGCTGATTTGGATCCATATGTTTAATGCTATGGTTAGATTTATCTTAATTCTTCTTTCATAGTTGCGGATGCTTGCGAGAGGGGTTAATCATAAGTGGGAGGCTTGTTCAAGTAAGAACAGCACCCAAGCACCGGTCCACCCACATATCAAATTATCAAAGTAGCGAACGCGAATCAAACAAACATGATGAAAGTGACTAGATGAAATTCCCATGTGTCCTCGAGAACGCTTTGCTTATTATAAGAGATCGTTTCGGCTTGTCCTTTGCTACAAAAGGGATTGGGCCACCTTGCTGCACTCTTTGTTACTATTGCTACTTGTCACTTGTTACAAATTATCTTGCTATCAAACTACTCATTACCGATAATTTCAGTGCTTGCAGAAAATACCTTGCTGAAAACCGCTTGTCATTTCCTTCTGCTCCTCGTTGGGTTCGACACTCTTACTTATCGAAAGGAATACGATTGATCCCCTATACTTGTGGGTCATCAAGTACCGCTTATTTTCCGCCCTCTGGACTGCTCTGTCCTTCGAGCGGAAGTAGAGCGGCAGTAGCTTGCGGTAGTACCGCTCTGTGCGGCACTACCGCTCTGCCCTCCTCTACTACCGCTTTTTCTTCTGGTTGCTCAACACTAAGCGGTAGTACCGCTGGTGGGAGCGGTAGTACCACTCCGGTGGCACTACCGCCTCCCTGACATGTTCAGTTGAACGCAGCTGCTGAAACTTCCATTCCAGCGGAAGTACCGCTCGCCCGAGCGGAACTACCGCTTGTGCACGGGCTGAAGGGGCATAACGGTTGGATTCTTTCCCCACTATAAAAGGGAGTCATCTTCTTCTAGTTGACTTACCTCTTCCTCCCCCAAGCTCCATTGTTGCTCACAAGCTCATTTTCGCCCGATCTCTCTCCCTAGCCAATCAAACTTGTTGATTCTTTAGGGATTGGTTGAGAAGGCCTAGATCTACACTTCCACCAAGAGAAATTTGATTCCCCCCACTAATCCCTTGCAGATCTTGTTATTATTGGGTGTTTGAGCACCCTAGACGGTTGAGGTCACCTCGGAGCCACATTCCATTGTGGTGAAGCTCTGTGGTGGTGTTGGGAGCCTCCAATTAAGTTGTGGAGATAGCCCCAACCTTGTTTGTAAAGGTTCGGTCGCCGCCTTCAAGGGCACCACTAGTGGAATCACGGCATCTCGCATTGTGTGAGGGCGTGAGGAGAATACGGTGGCCCTAGTGGCTTCTTGGGGAGCATTGTGCTTCCACACCACTCCATCGGAGACGTACTTCCTCTCAAAGGGAAGGAACTTTGGGAACACATCCTCGTCTTCACCGGCTCCACTTGTGGTTACTTCTTACCTTTACTTTGTGCAAGCTTTACTTGTATTGTTTCCTTTGCTTGCTTGCTTGTGTTGTTGTTGTTAGCATCATATAGGTTGCTCACCTAATTGCATATCTAGACAACCTATTTGTTGCTAAACTTAATTTGTTAAGAAAAGCTAAAAATTAGTAGTTGCCTATTCACCCCCCTCTAGTCAACCATATCGATCCTTTCAACGAACTTGTTACGAAATTGTGTCGAAACTGATATTGTGGTTGATGGCCTAGATCATGTTGGCATATGAATTTCATTTATGTAAGGGTGGTGCTTGGCGCCGGCCGACCGGCATCAAATCCGGATTGGTGGCCTTCTGCATTGTCGGATTGCTTTGGGCCCAAGCCATTGGTTCCAGATCGTTTTCTTCCCCCAAAATTGATTCACATGCGCAACCATCCTTTACCCTCATGCAACATGCTCACCCCGTCCCCTGTCATTCCGATCGTCCTCCTTGGCCACCACCCATGCCTCCTGTCGCATGTCGCCGCCCTCATTGCAGCTTGTCGTTGTCATCGACCCAACGGTTTCACTCAATTGTAGTATCGCCAGTGTGTCGCCAGTTGCAGCAAAAAAATCACCGATCGTAGCTATCTGCGATGTCGGTTGCACCTCGCCCCGCGCTATTCTAGCAGGCCCTAGTGTCGGTGCGGCTCGTCCCCGTGCCCAACCCAGCATACGATGGTGTCAGTTACAGCTCCCCGTCGTGCTTGTTGGAGTTGTTGGAACACGCGGTATGCTACGCTAGCGCCAAATAAAAATTTCTACCATGCATCTAAGAACATGCTGCTGGAAATAGATCACAAGATCGGGTTTACCGCTAGGCGCACAGTCACCGCAGCGGAAGAAGAGTTGGTGATGCGTGTAGTCGATCAGCCGAGTCGCCTCCTCCTCGTGTGGTCGATCTCCCGCGAACAGTTCCTTGCGGATCCCTCGAACAGCTCCTTGTGTTTCTCTCAAACAGTTCCTTGCGGTTCCCTCGAACAGTTCGTCCTAGCACCGCAAATGCGATGCCTCCAAGGTATCCACACGTACGGGGAGCATCGTCGGTCGCCAAACTGCTAGGTTCGGTCGTGCGGCATGGGGCGTGGGGAGTGGCGACGACGACTGTAGAGGGAGGAAAAATATCAACCCTAAGAGGTGCGCACACTCCCCTTTATATAGACCTCCGAGGTGGGCTCAACACTTGAGGTCCACTAGGAGTCTACACCCATTTTCCACTCGGATCTAATCCGAATGGTCTCCTGCACCTTAAGTGTGCAACCCTATAGGTTCATGTACACATGGACACGACCCGAGTCGATAGTTGGTAGCGGCTCCTAGCAGAAAATGCCAACTCCCATGTGTGCGCAAAGTCATTTGACGAATCGACAGTGTGTCATATGCAACATTACTTTTGCCTCACGATATATGTTGTCGATCCCAAGGCGAGTATTTGACCTCTCTTCTCA
This sequence comes from Elymus sibiricus, assembly GCA_039707655.1. NCBI lineage: Eukaryota > Viridiplantae > Streptophyta > Magnoliopsida > Poales > Poaceae > Elymus > Elymus sibiricus. The sequence goes on from CM077676.1 coordinate 293,336,532, forward strand.
AAACCGTGATACAGATTCCTGAATCGGGTTAACTCTTAACCCAAGTCGCATGGCCATGCTTTCCGAATTTGATCACTCGAGAGTGCCCAGAGAATATATGTCCTTATCGGAGGAGAAAATCCCATCTTGGACAACCATGTCTCGTAGCATGTCTCACGACTCACCCGAAAGCTACCTTTATGACTACCCAGTTAGGGAGTAGCGTTTGATAGACCCTAAGTGAGTCGATTCTCATTCTGAGAACATGCGAGGACCTTAGGTCTTAGGACATGGCATATACATCGCACTTGAGACTAACAGTTGACAATATCTTGCCGCGTCTTAAAGTGGGTTTTTCCAACTCGGTAATCTCCATCCCCGAGTCCATACTATCGGTTTAGCATCTCTATGCACATGACTTGTGAAACATAGTCATCAACCGAATCGTATACTAGTCAAAGGATATGTGTCTGCATAACCTTATCAACTAGGGACCATTAGAACGATCATCATACAATATATAGTTTCACAAACAAGTCACATACTTATTGATACATATCAATGATGATGTTCAAGGACAATACAAAAGAATCATGAATACATAGGGAAATATCATCATCACATGATTGCCTCTAGGGAATATCTCCAACAACCAGCTTGCCGTCAAGGCATCAGAGCAACCCGCAACCATGGTTCCGGCTCGCCGCGGTGACCGCCACAGCTCGCCAATGTGACGTGGTTCCAGCAAGCCGCTACCACCATTGCAGCATCATGTGGTCACGGTTCCATCTAGTCGCATCGCCATTGCAGCTCGCCACAGTGACCGACACAGCTCGTCCCGGTCACAGTTATGGCGTCTCCGGTGGCAGGTTCCAGCACACCGCCTAGCGGGTTCCAGCATGCGGCGGCAGTAGTCGCAGCATCGATGTCACCCGGTTCCAGCACGCGGCGGTCGTGGTCACAGCATCGTTGTCGCCCGGTTCCAGCACGTGGCGGCAGTGGTTACATCATCGATGTCATCCGGTTCCAGCACGTGGCGACTGTAGTCGCAGCATCGTCGCTCACTGTTCCCAGCATGCGGTCGTCTCAGTTCTAGCACATGACTGTCGTAGGCGCCACCCATCGCAGCACCCCCTCGCACCATATTGTTGTAGTACGCGGCAGCCGTGGTCGCAGCATGTGCTCGCTGTGGTCGTAGCACACGCTCGTCGTGGTTGAGCACGCGACCGCCGCAGGCCACCGCCGACACAACATCCACCACCGCCATTGAAGGCACCAGATCATCGTTTCCAGCACCTGCAATTGCCCCCCCCCCCCTTCCTGGTTGTGGCGCATGACATGGTAGCGGCGGGGGGGGGGAGGGGGGGTCAAGGGAGTCAGGTGTGTTGTGGGTTGAGGGAGAGTTCTGGACGAGGTAGGTTCCAGCCGATAAGGATGGGGGCAACAGATAAGGATGGGAGGGGAGAGGGTGACCCGTGGCGGCACGTGGATGCGAGTCACTCGCACGAGCGACCGGCGTAAAATGAAGCCGATCGGCTGACTGGGAACGTTTTCTTTTACAAGGAGTGCGAGACTAGTGCTCCTCTTCATGGGGTTTGCGTGCGAAGCAGATGTTTTTCTTTTTCTTTGACGGAACATGCGAAGCAGATCATGAAATATGGGTCATGCCACCTTATGGCTAATTGTCTTGTGCTAAAGTGATTCCGATTCTTATGACCGCGCGACGTTGCTGTGCTGTCACTTAAATTTGGACCCCAAATCCCTGGCGACCATTCGCCAGGAACGATGGCAAGCACGCCCCCGGGATGACAGTTTTCGTGGTTGAGGGTGGCGTTTTTCAAAATTGCCATGGCATTTTTTTTAAATGTTGGAGGTTTCGGGCAGAAACTGCCTGTCAAATCTGAATCTGACGGCTCTGGGGAGTTCGCCAGGATTTAATTCATGCGAACGTTTGCGAGATAACATTACGGTAAATTTGTTATTAAGAACTAGTAGTATGAGTTGCCGTCACTTCTGAGTACGGGTTGATGTGGCTTGAGAACTTGACCGATATATCACCCGTCCCATGGTTGACGTTTAGCGTGACATGTAAAAGGGTTTTCCAGTTTGCCACTTTGCCTTGTGCTTGTGAATCCAGTGGCGTCAATCTGCTCCAGACAATAAATAAAAGCGAAAGGGCATTATGGTCCAAGGGCATCGCCGTAAATACCTCTGCAAACTTGGCTTGCCATCTGAATAAATGCAAGCCAGCCTCGCTCGAACTCCTCGAGCCACCCAAACTCTCGAGAAAAAACAGACGCCAAGAGAGGAAAGAAACGCTCTCCTTCCTTCCTTCCCCAGCCATCTCCTCCTGTCCTTCCTGCGCGTGCGCATTTTCACACTAAACCCCCAATCCAACCTGCTGCGGCTCGTCGCAGATCGGCAGAGCAGTCCACCGCCGCCGCGGAGGTGTGTTCTTGTCCCGAATCTCCCTCCTCCTTCTTCTTTACTGATTCTGCAGGCCCAATCTGTAAGCTTGTTTCCTTTGCTTCTTTGGATCGTCGGGCTGTTGGTTTGGCGGCGAGGGGTGATGGGTTTTAGGGAGGTTTGGGTTGGACAAGGGCAGGGAGTTGGGAACGATTTTTAGTCTCTTCAGGTTTCATGGGGGAGAGAGAGACGACAATCTCTCCCGTTATTTCCTGAATTAGGTGATGTATTAGATGCTTGTTCGTACTGCTCGGTAGCCGTGGATGGAGCATTTGAACAGTACTAATATTTTGGGGTAGTTTAGTTCCTGTGATGGAGACCCTGAATTTTTATCCAGGGATATCCAGGTCAGATCAGCCTTCCCCCCCCCCCCCCCCCCCCCCCCCCCCCCCCCTTTACCCCACTTGGGAATCTTTTTACCTGCCCCGGTTAATAGTATGGTATACACTTGATACTTTAGAGTCACGTCTAAGTCGGTTGATTGCTAAAAGAATGATAATAGGGGTGAATTCTGTTTTGTGGTGTTGGAGATAAGAATAGTGTACCATCAGTCCTTTGTACCATGTGCTCTCCATGATCTAGGTCGCAGATGGGGTGATCATATTGTGCGGAACAAGAGCAAGAAAGGTTTCCGCTTTCGGTGATCTAGTGGATGACTTGCACTTGCGATCATTGAACTGGGCTAGCCAACATATTGATCAATTTGTTTCCAATTTGCTTTGGACCATTAGATGTGTCAATTTTTTACCATGTTTGCGTGTTAACCAAATTGCACAAAGTTGTGTTGGGATTAACGGAGTTTAATGTTTTATAAAATGTGTTGAATTATTGGATGCGTCACTTTTCCCCATATTTGCATGGTAACCAAAATTCTACAAAGATGAGTCTTTTAAAGCACGATTGCTTATGGATGTTACTAACCACTAAGAGATGTATAACTTCAGTTATCAATTTTAACATAGAATCGCCCATTTGCCCATTTGTCTTTACATCCTCTTTGTTGCTTTCAGGTGGTGATCATTCTTTTATCAGGAAGTGTACATCTGCTTGGCCTCTGGCACTAGCTGCAGTTACCAACAGTCCAGAGTTCTCATGGCCAAGTCTCATGAGACGACGAGTAGGAAACCTCCTGGCCTCCGGTTATTCAAAGGTGCCAAGGCTCTAAGAAATTACCAGACGCTCGTCTTGGTCCTTACATTCTTGGCATACACTTGCTTCCATATGACTCGGAAGATAACAAGCATTGTCAAGAGTGAGCTTGATCCCCAGACGAAAGTGGGGTCTGCCTGGGGACGATTGCACACACGCAACAGTCTCAACATTGGTTGGTCTCCATTTAACACCACTGATGGTTCCACTTTGCTTGGTGAGATAGATGTCGCATTCCTTGCGGTTTATTCTCTTGGGATGTTCTTCGCCGGGCATCTTGGTGACCGCATGGACTTGAGGATCGTTCTAACAATTGGCATGATTGGGACTGCCATATTCACTGCGCTCTTTGGTGCTGGATATTGGCTAAATATTCACAACTTCTACTACTTCCTGGTCTTTCAGATGATTGCTGGCTTATTTCAATCATCTGGATGGCCTTCAGTCGTTGCAGTTGTTGGTAACTGGTTTGGGAAGAGCAAGAGGGGATTGATTATGGGTATATGGAACGCACATACTTCTATCGGAAACATATCCGGTTCACTGCTTGCTGCATCTCTGCTGAAATTTGGATGGGGGTGGTCATTTGCCATCCCCAGCATCATCATGGCTCTTGCTGGGTTGGTGGTGTTCTTTTTCTTGCCGGTTAGTCCTGATGTAATGGAGATAGATATTGATGATGGGGAGATAAACTCAGACAAGGATACTGCAAAGGAGCCCCTTTTGAAACCAGGCCAAGAAGTGAAACATAAGGCAATAGGATTTTTGGAGGCATGGAGGATTCCTGGAGTTGCACCGTTTGCTCTCTGCCTCTTCTTCTCCAAGTTGGTTGCATACACCTTCCTGTACTGGCTACCTTTCTACATCAGCCATACACGTAAGTCTTCTTATTCATCTTTCAAATCTGTATAACATTGTTTCCTTTGGTGCTTCGGTAGCGATTCGGATCCCTGTATTTTTTTGTGTTATAACCTGAACCATGCTTTAAAGTGTTCATTCCTGATAGGCCTTTGCTTGTTTCAGCTATTGGCAACGAGTACCTCTCTGATGCGATGGCTGGCAGCTTGTCAACAGTCTTTGATGTTGGAGGTGTGTTGGGAGGAGTCCTTGCCGGTCACATCTCTGATCGCTTAAATGCACGAGCAATCACGGCTGCGAGCTTCATGTACTGTGCCATACCTGCCCTTTTCTTGTACCGAACATATGGAAGCATGTCGATGATGTCGAACATTTGCCTCATGTTCATCACCGGCATGTTTGTCAATGGTCCTTATGCCCTGATCACAACCGCAGTGTCAGCTGACCTTGGCACTCACAGCTCATTGAATGGTAATTCTCGGGCACTGGCCACTGTGACAGCAATCATCGATGGGACAGGGTCGGTTGGTGCCGCGATCGGGCCATTGCTCACAGGATACATCTCAACAGAGAGCTGGAGTGCCGTGTTTACGATGTTGATGGCAGCAGCACTTCTTGCTGGGCTCCTCTTGACACATCTTGTCTGTGCTGAGCTAAGAGGAAAGCTGTCTTCCAATGTGAGCAAGGTTGTCGCCAATGCACAAACCACCTGCTCAGATCAAGTGTAAGATTGTAAGTATGATCTGCTCGTGCTCACGATGTGGTATTATGCATTGGAAACAATTTTTGTAGTTCCATCACCTTCTTGGTCGACATCAGTATGAGTCTGAAATAAGCTTAAGGATGGGGTTTCCGGGTGACTTGCTCCGTACAAACTCCAGGAATGACTAGCAGAGGGTAGAAAAGTTATGTCCAGATTTTTTATTTAGACAAGATGGAGGTGAAAACACCAAAAGTTTCTGAGCCCGCATATAGTTTCTTTTATCTACTGCCTTGTAAATACGAATTGGGCAATAAGGTTGGGCCTGTGTTTGCTTGTATCACTGCATATTTAAGCTTGTACGCATGTGATTGCTGTTTAGGGTAGATATATAAGGAAATCTCCCTTTATACAAGATGAGACCCGAGTCTATCTGCTGGCCATGTTGATCTCCTTTTGTACTTGTAAATACGTCAAGTTGAGAAGATTGATAAAATTTGGAATTGAGATCTCAGGGAAGTGTTGGTCCAAGAAAAATAAATGGTGTACTGATTATTTGTTCATATGCTTTCAGTTTCGTTAGAAGATAACTTGTGGTTTACACGCCTAACTTTTGGAGTAATCTCATATACACTGTTATATTAGTATATTCTTTATATAGTAGGAAAAGAACCTACATATATATGAAAAATATCCTTTTCATGTTTCATTCCAAATTATTTGAAGTTATATCTTTGTCCTATGCTAGACCAAGTCTATAGAAAAATATGCAAATATCAACAACACTAAGTATAGATATGAAATATTGTATGATAATTCAAATGAAAATAATTTGGTGTTGTAGACGTTGATATATTCTTCTATAGATTTGTTTGAACTCATAAACATATAGACAAATGAAGACAGGTTTGGCTCTTCCTCCTACGTACCCGCTTGGTTAAGAAATATGGCATACTTTTAGGGTTTTTTTTTTTTTGATTAATCGTTGCTCAAAACTTGAACAAGTCAAAATACACCATATATTCCAAACAGAGTATAAAGAGGGGAAAATTCAGTTCTTCCACAAACTAGAATAGCAAATTACTGCGACACAAATCAGATTTACCTTTCCAAATGGCACACACATTCAACTATGGACTGACAATTTCACAGTAAAGGGTTAACTGTGAACAGAAGCAATTGATGCATTTTCCAAGTTACAGCGTCATCATAGCGCACAACTCACCAATGAAATTAACAACAAAAGAAGCTTAAACTAGCTCAATATTTCTCACACATGTACTCCTATATTGACAAAACATAAAGGAGAACTTGAAGACATTTGATCTCGAATGATCTTTTCAAGTTCCCAAACATGACTAGCAAGTCCAGTTTCCTTCGATACGGTCAAGTGATACGGATAGAAAAGAATTATGACTTCATCATGTAGCCCAGGAAGATCCCGATCAAAGCTACAATTATGACAATTACAAAGGAAAACCCTCCACCACGCCTCTTGCTGACTTCCCGTCTCATCATATCCTGCCACGTAAACAGAAAAACATGATAAATCTGAATCACAGATTCGTGACAGAAAAGTAGTAAATATAAATTGTTTCAGACAAATATCTCTCTTCTTCTATTAGCTTTAGTACTAGAAGAATAGTATGCAGTCTATTGGCTTCATCGATGCACCACTATTTCTTTTATTTGCCATGCTCAAGTTCTTAAAAGGATTGTTTATATTAGCATGCAATAATCTAAAACAACATGAACAAATGACCTTTTCGTTGAACGAAGCTATTTCTTACAGCCAAGAGGTTAGACATGAGTTCAGAAGTTCCTATCCATTTCTAAGCGATCCTCAAAACCCCTGCATCTCTCAGTTGTTGACTTCTTTTGGTCTTCGACACGGTTTCGACTATGATTTTCACTTATAGTACAGAATTAGTATAAAGATGTATGAAATGAAACTATTTTGCAACACAAATAGTACAGCGATACTATTTATACATGCCCAGTCCATACACTTTATTATATATCAAGTTGTCAAAGTTGTGCATTAAAGACCGTGCAAAACCAAGCGCGCCTTAGATTTTGGGAAGGAGGGAGTATGGAATTTCATTATTTCAGCTCACCTTTCCTAACAAGGATTTGAGTAGTTCAGTAGCAATGTACTTATAGTGGTTTCTTATACTGACATCAAGGGTGGTTTGGTAGAAGTACTAGTGAGGTTCCAGAAGTGTGGAAATTGGGCAAGTGGTTATTTGGGTGGCTTTTAGTGGAAACTATTCTGCTCCCTCGGTACATCAAGGACTGTAAATACCACATTTATGAATTTGTATAATGAAGATTTAATCATAGTATCGAAGACAGAGCCCGGTTTCAGGTTGAAATACAGAAACAATAAATTACTCAACAGTAGAGAAAAAACCAAGCAAATGACGTTATAGTCCATAGAAGAAATTTGAATACTGTTTTAATCTTCAGAATACATAAATTGAAAAGGAAATCTTTGAAATGTTATGTTGGAGCTGAAGATTCTCCAGCATGACTAGTATCGAGCTGAGGTAGCAAAAAACAAACAGCATATATATGCAGATTGCTCTGGCTGTAGTTTTCTTTTGGAAAAATGTTTTGTAGAAGTTCTTTGGCATGGGAACAGCAACTTAAAACAATTCAGTGTTGATTATATTGGGATCGACAGCCAGTCTTGCGACAAGTCACCATCCCAGCTTGGCATATATACATTTGAAAACCTTGGCATGTTTCATTTATTTAAAGTTTCAACTATGGAGCTTTCATTTTCATCAATTTGAGAATAAACAGGTACATCCATTGCTACTGTTATTACTAATGCAGAAAGCGACAGTTAGGTGCCTTTTGAGCTTCAAGATAGTGCCATATTACTACTTTAATGTAATAACTTTGTTGGTTTGGTCCTCAAGTCAAAATGCCCAATACGTCACAAGGAAACAAAAAGGGTGAAAATTTTCAAAACAGAAAATGATAGGAAGAAGAAAACTAAAGCATTCACAGCAGCTTTATACTTTTAAGTTCCGCTTAGCACCAATTGAATTTAGATTCTTAAATTTCAGATGATCGTAGATGGTGGCATCTAGTAGGTGCTTAATGTTAGATAAGTTCCAAAACTTCAGATAAAGCTTCCACTATGAAGCCACAGTACTATACGCTAGAAAGATAGCATGCAATACTGCACTCACAAGTTCCTGTCTAATTTTATGGTTCTGTTGAATTGCAGAATTCTTTTCTTCGGTCAACTTGGAGATCAAAGCTCCAGCCTGCAAAACAAATTTGAGAATGTAAGATATTTCATATCACGAGATACTAAACCCATAGCCATTATTAAAGAAACTAGATGATACCCCGCGCGTTTCTGCGGGAACCTTGTTAAAACAAATGCATAACTAGGTGCTAATGCAAAAGCAAATGTAAAAATGATATAGGTTTACATTTAAAAACAATAGAACATACAAAGTATGTGACAAAATGATGCATAAAAAGAGAAACTTCTGGAACATGCATGACTTGATTCCCCGCAAAAGAAAAGACATGCGTGACTTGATGAGGTGCCAAGATTGCCATGGATAGATTAATACAAAAAAAAATGTAACTTATGACCACATGCATGACTTGTTGATGTTGCATGGCTGCATGGAGAGGAAAATTAGGTGGTGGGTTGCAACTATTTAGGAATAAAGGATGAGGGAAGAGCTAAACCACAGGAGAAGCCAATAAAATCACATGAAACTTGCCATGATACAAGATACCAGTAATCAAATGTGTAAGGCCACGGCCATTTTCAGGAAACTAACATAATTATGAGTCAACAAATCATTGATGAACTTATTATTGGATCACACACTGGAATAACAACTGACCTCTAAAGATTTTTCTTGGGGCTCAATGCGTTCTCGCAGTGCCTGCAATGAATACAGAATCAAGTAATTTTCCCTCAACAGGGGGTGGGGGTGGGGGGGGGGGGGGGTGCTAAACGTGTGGGTGCAAGTTCAACAATCATGACAACTCACCCTGGTGAATCCCCCAGCAGAACCATCTCCATTTTCTGATTCAACCCTAGATGGGGAGCCTTCCTCGGATTCTTCAGGAACTGGAGATGGTGGTTGTGGAGGTGCAACATAGGTGACTCGTAATTTCACCTCTTCAATCTTATTTCCAGATTCCTTCATAAACTGCAAGCCATTCAACAACACGACCAATCAATCAATACAGGTGTACCACCAAAGTCAACTGAGAAAAAGGATACAACTGAAACAAGGATTTTCCAGCTCCTAAGTTAATCCATCGACTGATGCCTCGATTCTCATATAAGTAATGCCTCATTTGATTCCTTAAGAAACATATTAAGAGGGAAACATTACCATCTCTCCCGTAACATCCTTCACATTTATGCCAGAGGGTGCGATGACGCTCTGGACTAGGAACTTATCTTTGCACTGCATGTCAGATGGTACTTCTCGCTGTGCTTGCATTGTCACTGCAATAATATATATGCACAATTATATCACCAAAAAAGAAGATAACTTGATCACATCAAGAACACTGGGGGAGCAAATCTAAAAATCACAAACCAACAACATCGCATGTAGATCGCGGCAAGACAACCCCTGTGTTGGGCCGCACAGAGTATTTCTTTGGGCTTGTAGTTTTCACCTGAGACAATGAAGAGAACAGGAAATATAAAACAACACAATACAGCCTCTTTGAGTTCATGATTTCTTGCAAGCTTAGATTGAAGCGATTCCACTGCAAACTGTTCTAACGATTTCAGTGTCATTATGCAGTTATACACTGGAAGGTTTCACCTCTAACCATCGAATGGCAAGGAAAACAATGAAATAACCTAGGTACACAAAAGTAATCAAGAATAATAAACCTACGGAATCGGTTGTGTGCGAATGCCCGCATGTGTGCCTCATAGCACGAACGGCTCTGAACCGTGCAATCACTCAGCTGCCATACACATCACGTGTCATGATTCAAATCAGGATGATACCGAGGTGATGTGTTTGGTGCACAGTGTGTCGCACGGTAGTACTGTCCTAAACCTATACCACAGTCACACCGATGGCTGTATTTTGACAACAATTAAACAACCCATACAGATGATGACTAGGATGTAGTAGTTGGCACCATATGCCAACAACATAACCAACTCCAAGGTGCATGCCATCAAATTCAAGGTATAGACAATCAAACAACATACAGACTTGAACAACGAAACCATAAGAATGACCGGCAATTATGTTTGAGAGAGAAATAGCTCTAAACTGTTCAATCTATACAACTAGTGAACACAATATTTAGTTCTTAGGCATCATATCATAGAGACAATTTTCAATATCACTGATCAGGTCAAATCCAACGACATGATTCACGGAAACAAAAATTCGCGAATAACAGCTGTGACATGCAGATAGATGATATGCCACACCGAAACGTACAACGCATCAAAGCGCCCATGGAACTGCTCCTGTTCTAGGGTTCCAGGACGATCCGTACGGAACGAAAAGATCAGCCAGAGATTTCTGGAAAGGACTAACGGACCTTGAAGGCGATGTAGTCGTCGCTGAGATTCGACAGCTGCATCGAGCAGGAGATCTGCTTCTTCAACTCAACTGCTCAACAAAAACAACAGACGAGAATCACAGACCAATCGATCCACGGTGGAAGAAGAGAGCAAAAAAGGAGATCTTCGCAGAAGGGAAGAGAGGGGGGGGGGGGGGGGGGGGGGGGGGGGGGGGAGGGGGAGGGAGGGGAGGGGACATACAGGGGAAGCGGAGCTCGATGGGGTCGATGCGGAGGAGCTCGCCGGCGGGGGCTGGTCCGGGGGAGGCCATTGCCGGAGAGGGGGAGGCAAGGGAGATCTCGGGGCGGTGCGTGCGAGAAGGGGAGAGGCGTGGAGGGGTGAGAAAAGAAGAAACGTGGAAATAAAGAAGAGAAGTACTGATTTGGCTCTCGTTTTCCTTCCGACAAATTTGTCTTTGCAATTGCAGGCAGCCACGCTAAGACAAACCACCTTCTATCATACTTTTTTTTTTTACGGGGACCTTCTATCATACTCTCACAACGATAATAGACATTTTTAATCCTTTTGAAAATGGCCTAAGGTCGATTAGGCCCTTTTCAAAATTACATCAATCATCCTTGAACTTGCTGGCGCGTAACATAATCATTACTCCCTCCGTTCCACAATGTAGTGCGCCCACGCTTTTTCAAATCTAAGTTTGACCATGAATTTGACCAACGAGGCCGATTGCGGCGGGAGCAAAAACTATACCACTGAATTCGTATTTTCGATACGAATTCAGTGATATAATTTGTACCCCCGCCGCAATCGGTCTCGTTGGTTAAATTCATGATCAAAGTTCAAGCTCGAAAAACGAGGACGCACTACATTATGGAACGGAGGGAGTATTGAATTTGAGAAACACTACAATACGATACTTTTTTTTTTTGCGTTCAACACTACAATACGATACTTATACATGTGAATATGTAATATCTAAAGTCATGTATACGGTCTTGCGTACGCTCTGCCAACACGTACACCCTCTCGCGAGAGCAACGACCGTTTTGCGGAAAACACCCTCGCTTTCTACGTAATGAACCCGTGCCCCACAACTTCGGACAGCACTGTGAAGTTTGCGGACGGCCGTCCCGACAATGCAAATTCATTCATCGCCCTTTACCAACCGAAACATCCCTTCGTGTAGGGTCAAGAAGATAGGTCTAGAGGGGGTGAATAGACTCTTAACCAATTAAAGGTGCAGTTTTTAATTCTCTTGGAATTTAGGCAGATTTTAGTACTAGTTAAGATATCACCAAGACTTCCTACAGATGCATATCTAGAGATAGAGCAGCAGAAATAGTAAAGCATGCAAATGTGCGAAAAGTAATGGGGTGGAGAAAAGAAGATCAAACGCAATGAAGACACGGTGGTTTTGGCATGGTTCCGATAGGTGGTGCTATCGTACGTCCACGTTGACGGAGACTTCAACCCACGAAGGGTAACGGTTGCGCGAGTCCACGGAGGGCTCCACCCACGAAGGGTCCACGAAGAAGCAACCTTGCCTATTCCACCATGGCTTCCGTCCACGAAGGACTAACCTCACTCGGGGTAGATCTTCACGAAGTAGGCGATCTCCTTGCCCTTACAAACTCCTTGGTTCAACTCCACATGATCTTGGAGGCTCCCAAGTGACACCTAACCAATTTAGGAGACACCACTCTCTAAAAGGTAATAGATGGTGTGTTGATGATGAACTCCTTGCTCTTGTGCTTCAAATGATAGTCTCCTCAACACTCAATCTCTCTCTCACAGATTTGGCTTGGGTAGGAGATGGATTGGAGTGGAAAGCAACTTGTAGAGACTAGAAATCAAGGTTCAAATGGTTGGATTGGAATCTCTTGATCTTAACACATGAGTAGGTGGTTCTCTCTCAGAAAATGAATGATGGAAGTGTAGGCACGTTCTGATGGCTCTCTTAGAGAGTAAGTGGGGTGGAGGAGTATAAATAGCCTTCACCCAAAATCCAACCGTTACACACTTTTGACCCAAATCGGTGAGACCGAATGTAAACTCGGTGAGACCGATTAGTGTAAAAGATATGAACGTTGGGCTTTTCGGTGGGACCGAAGTGGAACAACTCGGTAGGACCGAAGTGCAATGGCTAGGGCAAAACCCAGTCTCGGAAATTCTGATTATTTCAACTCGGTGAATCTGAAGTGAAACAATATCATCACAGAAATTTGGCAATGCCATCTCAGTGGGACCGAGATCCATTTCGGTCAAACCGAATTGCTAGGGTTTTGCAGTGGCAATGGAAGTGGTTATCTCGGTGGGTCCGGATGGGGTAGTTTCGGTGGGACCGAGATGGTGATTTAGGTTTTGGACAGATGTGTTTTTGAGACAATGACTGAGGTTTTTTTTGGAGCAATACCACTAAGCACTTGAGCAACAACCTCATCATTAATAAATCATCCCCTTTTAATAGTATTGGCTTTCCTAAGGGACTCAATGTGATCTTGGATCACTAAACCAAAAATGTAGAGTCTTGGAGTTGCCAATTCTTGTCCTTGACATTTTGAAGGGATCCACATCTTCTTGTCCTTGCCATGCCATTGTTTAACTTTTCTGAAATACACTAGATAAAAGTATTAGTCCAACAACATATATGTTGACATTGATTACCAAAACCACCAAGGGAGCAAATGTGCTTTCACTTCGTCGTGCTCGAGGAAGGCGACGTTGCACGGTGGTGCGACATGATCATCGCTGTCGAGTCGACTCGGGAGTCTCTCGCGCGGGCGATCTAGCCCGACCGGCAATGGCATTCTCGTCGCCCGGTCTTAGTTCGTGCGATGGGCATACAACGACCGGAGCACGCCCCCCTCCCGCAATACGGCAAGTACCATTGTCGGTCAAACTCTACCGATTTGGTCCACTTGCAGCTCAATTGCGAGCATTTCAACTGCTTTAGTACTGGGTTTGTTATCACAAATCATGGCTGATTTGAGCTCGTTAGCCTAGGGTTTACTCTGCATCGTAGGGTTTGGTTGAATGTTTTAAAACTTTTGTTTTTTCATCGGATTTTTCTTTGGTACCAGAGGAAATAGGTCATATATGAATGGAAAGAAGGCCTTTTATGATTTGTGTGATGCTAGGGAAACTTGCATGTCGATGTTGGACGATTTGGTAGAGGGTCTGGGGTATGAGATGGCACGAAGAATAAAAACATATTTGTTGCTGCCTGGAATGCAAATCAATGAGCACGAACTGAAGCTTATTGCAGAAAACAATGACACCACGTGCATCAAGGAACTGGTTAGAGAGGGGCTGATGTAGGGCAAACCCTATGGTGGCTCAATCTTCACGAATTGGAGGTGGATTCGAGGAAAAACACGAGGGGGGGTCACAAATCAACATTCATAGATGAAAATAAAGATACACATAGATAGATCCTTGATCCAAATCATCCAAAGAGTGAGATGGAACAAGATAGAGTTCTTCCACAAGTCCTAGGACAAGGACGGCTTGAATCCATAGATAGATCCTACCATATAGGGGCCTTGAATCCACTAGGGATCTTCTCCAATGGAGGCCTTGAGCTCCAATGGAGTCCTCTCTCCCTCTCTTCCTCTCTCCCTCTCAAGGGGAATCCCACAAGGGGAGATACATGAGCTTGATGAGTACAATTTATGTGATGATTTTGATAGTTATTTTGTGCCTACATGGTAGGCTTTGTGGGATTTTACCGCGTTCGCGCACCTCTTTTTGTCGGTATTCCACAGGTAACGCCTTTTGAAGCAAATAATATTTTATGGAAGGAATCCCAGGAAATGGTAGTGAAATCATGTATTTAATGTGATAATCATCTACCATAAAAGAATAGATCAAGACAGCCAAAGGAGGAGTCGCTGCAGCACCTCCAGAGCAGAAGACGGCGCTCCATACGAGCGCGCCCGCTCGTATGGGCAGTCGTATGATGCGCCAGTGCTGCCGCCTCGTCCACTATTTTCACCCCGTGAAATCAGATCGGGGAGGAGAAAAACAGAGAGACCAAAAACTCATCGAGAAGGCAGAACCCTAGCCTCCGGAGATCATCCGGAGGAGGGATTGACAAGGAGGAGATCGCCATCTTCACCACCAAGCACAAGGGGGCTACAACATCATCACCACTATCATCACACTACAAAAAAACACTTCTGTGATAATACATGTTTGTCACGTGCTACTTGTAGTCTGCGTTGGTATTTCCCCGAAGAGGAGAGGATGATGCAGTACAGTAGAGATAAGTATTTCCCTCAGTTAAGAACCAAGGTTATCAATCCAGTAGGAGAACCAAGCAAAATTCCGTTAAGCGCACCTGCACACACAAGAGCAAACACTTGCACCCAACGCAAATAAGAGGGTTGTCAATCCTCTTAGCGGTTATTTGCAAGGATTAAATCTTATCGAGGTAAATAGATAAACTAAAATACTAATAAAAATAAAAGTAAATAAATTGCAGCAAGGTATTTTTAGGTTTTTAATATGATAAAGATAGACCCGAGGGCCATAGTTTTCACTAGAGGCTTCTCTCTCGAGCGTAGAAACATACGGTGGGTAAACAAATTACTGCTGGGCAATTGATAGAAAAGCAAATAATTATGATGGATCCATGGCAATGATCATGTATATATGCATCACGTCCGAGACAAGTAGACCGACTCCTGCCTGCATCTACTACTATTACTCCACTCATCGACCGCTATCCAGCATGCATCTAGAGTATTAAGTTAATAAAAACAGAGTAACGCCTTAAGCAAGATGACATGATGTAGAGAAGCAAATTCAAGCAATATGAATAAACCCCATCTTTTTATCCTTACTGGCAACAATACAAATACGTGTCATGTTCCCTTCTGTCACTGGGATTGAGCACCGCAAGATTGAACCCATCACAAAGCACCTCTCCCATTGCAAGATAAACCAATCTAGTTGGCCAAACCAAATCGATAGATCGGAGAGAAATACAAAGCTATATTTAATCATGCATAAAAGAGTTTAGAGAAGACTCAAATATTTCTCATGAATAATCTGATCATAAACTCACAATTCATCGGATCCCAATAAACACACCGCAAAAGAAGATTACATCGGATAGAACTCCAAGAACATCAAGGAGAACATGGTATTGAAGATCAAAGAGAGAGAAGAAGCCATCTAGCTACTAGCTATGGACCCCTAGGTCTGTGGTAAACTACTCACACATCATCGGAAGGGTAGCAAGGTTGATGTAGAAGCCCTCCGTGATCGATTCCCCCTCCGGCAGAGTACCGGAAAAGGCCTCCAGCTGGGATCACGGAAGAACAGAGGCTTGCGGCGGTGGAAAGGTTTTCTCTTCTGGCTCTCTGTTGGTTTCCCAATATTTGAGAATTTATAGAAGTGGAATTAGGTCAAATGGAGTCACGTGGGCCTCACAAGGCAACACGGCGCCCCCCCGGGCCGCGCCCTGTTGCCTTGTGAAGCCTTCGTGAGGCTTTTGGCCTCTTCCCGAAGCTTCCAAGGTCTCTTTTGTCCAGAAAAAAATCTCCAAAAAGTTTTGTGGCATTTGGACTTCGTTTGGTACTGATTCTCTGAAAAGCCAAAAAACAAGCAGAAAACAGCAACTGGCACTGGGCACTAGGTTAATAGGTTAGTCCCAAAAAATGATATATAATTGCATATAATTGCATATAAAAACATCCAAGATTGATACTATAATAGCATGGAACAATAAAAAATTATAGATACGTTGGAGACGTATCAAGCATCCCCAAGCTTAATTCCTGCTCGTCCTCGAGTAGGTAAATGATAAAAACAGAATTTTTGATGTGGTATGCTACCTATCATGTTTCATCATCTAATCTCTCTCTTACGGTATGAATAATAAGATCCAAATGATTCAAAGCAATAGTCTATAATTTGATATAAAGACATCAATACACAGGCATACTAATAAACAATCATGTCTTTCAAAATAAAAATGCTAAAGAACATTATCCCTACAAAATCATACAATCCTGTCATGCTCCATCTTCTTCACACAAAGTATTTATCATGCACTACCCCGATGACAAGCCGAGCAATTGGTTCATACTTTTTAACACGCTTCAGCTTTTTCAACTCCCACTCAATACATGAGCGCAAGCCATGGATATAACACTATGGGTGGAATAGAGTGTGGTGGTAGGGATAAATAGGGAGAAGTCAAAAATAAGAAGATAGTCTCACATCAACGAGGCTAATCAACGGGCTGTGGAGATGCCCATCAATTGATGTCAATGCGAGGAGTAGGGATTGCCATGCAACGGATGCACTAAGAGCTATAAGTGTATGAAAGCTCAACATGAAAACTAAGTGGGTGTGCATCCAACTTGCTTGCTCATGAAGACCTTGGGCATTTGAGGAAGCCCGTCATCGGAATATACAAGCCAAGTTCTATAATGAAAAATTCCCACTAGTATAAAAAAGTGACAAAATAGGAAACTCTCTATATGAAAAACATGGTGCTACTCTGAAGCACAAGTGTGGAAAAAGGATAGTAACATTGCCCCTTCTCTCTTTTTCTCTCATTTTTTTTCATGGCTCTTTTTCGCCTCTCTTTTTTTAGAACGGTCTCATGGACCTCATCCCCACTTTTTCGAGGACTCATTAGTCTCCACCATTCTTTCCTCACTGGGACAATGCTCTAATAATGATGATCATCACACTTCCATTTACTTACAACTCAACATTACAACTCGATACTAGAACAAAAATATGACTCTATATGAATGCCTCTGGCAGTGTACCAGGATGTGCAATGATGCTAGCGTAACATGTATAAAAAATGATGAACGGTGGCTGAGCCACAAATACTATGTCAGCTATACGATCATGCAAAGCAATATGACAATGATGATGTATGTCATAAAAACGGAACGGTGGAAGTTGCATGGCAATATATCTCAGAATGGCTATGGAAATGCCATGATAGGTAGGTATGGTGGCTGTTTTGAGGAAGATATAAGGAGGCTTATGTGTGATAGAGCGTATCATATCACGGGGTTTGGATGCACTGGCGAAGTTTGCACCAACTCTCGATGTGAGAAAGGGCAATGCACGGTACCGAAGAGGCTAGCAAATTGTGGAAGGGTGAGAGTGCGTATAATCCATGGACTCACATTAGTCATAAAGAACTCACATACTTATTGCGAAAGTTTATTAGCCCTCGAAGCAAAGTACTACTACGCATGCCCCTAGAGGGATAGATTGGTAGGACAAGGTCCATCGCTCGTCCCCGACCGCCACTCATAAGGTAGATAATCAATAATAAATCATGCTCCAACTTCTTAGCATAACGACAAATCATACGTGCATGCTTCGGGAATCACAAACCTTAACACAATTATTCTTACTAAACCAAAATCATCTACTAGTACCTCCCCCATATTACCATCTTAATATCGCAAAACTATTGCAAGGAATCAAATTTATCATATTCAGTGATCTACATGAAAGTTTTTATTATATCCCTCTTGAATACCTATCATATCAGGACCAAATTCATAACCCGTGCATATTACCATTGCTATCATGAGACTCTCAAAAAGATATAAGTGAAGCATGAGAGTGCAACTATTTCTTTAAAATATAACCACCGCCGTACTCTAAAAGATATAAGTGAAGCACTAGAGCAACTGCCTAGCTCAAAAGATATAAGTGAAGCACATAGAGTATTCTAACAAATCACGAATAATGTGTGTCCCTCTCAAAAAGGTGTGTTCAGCAAAGATGATTGTGACAAACTAAAAAGCAAACAAACTATATCACAAGACGCTCCAAGTAAAACACATATCATGTGATGAATAAAAATATAGCTCCAAGTGAGTTACCGATAGATTGTAGACGAAAGAGGGGACGCCTTCCGGGGCATCCCCAAGCTTAAACGCTTGAGTCTTCCTTGAATATTACCTTGGAGTGCCTTGGGCATCCCCAAGCTTAGGCTCTTGCCGCTCCTTATTCCTTTATCCATCGTAGTCTCACTCAAAACTTGGAAACTTCAGCACACAAAACTCAACAGAAACCTCATGAGATCCGTTAGTATAACAAACAAATCTTAAACTTTAGGTACTGTTGTAAATTGATTCATATTTAATATTGGCATAATGCTACTGTACTCCAACTTCTCCATGACTCATACCCCCTGATATGATCCATAGATTCATCAAAATAAGCAAACTATGCAACAAAAACAGAATCTGTCTAAAACAGAACAGTCTGTGAAGATCTGAATTATGGTCATACTTCTGTAACTCCAAAAATTCTGAAAACTTAGGACAATGTGGGCAATTCATATATCAATACTGTGCAAAAAATTCAAAAGGTTCTGACACTCCAGCGAAATTTAGAAATTCCAGCACTGGACGCAAAAGTTTCTGTTTTCAAATAGCATCTATCATACTATCTTCCAAATCATCCCAAAGGCATTACTTGGCACAAACACTAATTAAAACATAAAAACACAATCATAATAGAGGCTATAATCATGCAAACACTCAAAAACAGAAGAAAAAAGTTTATTGGGTTGTCTCCCAACAAGCTTTTTCTTTATAGCCATTAAGATAGGCTTGAGATTTCAATGATGCTCTCATGAAAGATAATAATTGAAACACAAAGAGAGCATCATGTAGCATGTGAAAAACACACTTAAGTCTAACATACTTCCTATGCATAGGCATTTTATAGGAAAACAAATTATCAAGACAAGCAATATCTAGCATATGCAAATAGGAAGAATGAAGCATTAAAATTTTTAACACAAAGAGAGGTAATTTTGTGACATGAAAATTTTTATAACCATATTTTCCACTCTCATAATAATTACATGTAGGATCATAATCAAATTCAACAATATAGCTATCATATACAATTTTATCTTCATTATCCACATGCATAAAAGTTTTATAATCTTCCAAGATAGTGGGATTAACATCAACTAAAGTCATGACCTCTCCAAACCCACTTTTATCAAAAAATTCATAAGATTGATAATTCTCCAAAGTAGTGGGATCATTATTACCTAAAGTTGACGCTCTTCCAAACCCACTTTTAATAGTATTGCAATCATTATTATCAATGACATATTCATCATGAGGCTTAAATAAATTTTCAAGATCATAAGAAGCATTATCACCCCAATCATGATCATTGCAATAAGTAGTGGACATAACAAAATTATCATCCCCAAGCTTGTAGTTTTGCATATTATTAGCACAATTCACATTAATAGAATTTATAGTAACATCATTGCAATCATGCTTTTCAATCAAGGAGCTATCATGAATCACTTTATAAATTTCTTCTTCTAACACTTCATCACAATTTTTAGATTCATGATTTTCAAGTAAAACTTCATAGAGAAAATCAAGAGCACTCAAATCACTAGCAATTGGTTCATTATAATTGGATCTTTTGAAAAGATTAGCAAGTGGATGAGGATCCATAGTGATCTTAAATTTTTGTTTTACTTTCTGTTCTTGAGTGTTGTCATGGCAATAAAAGCAAGCAAGCAAATAAAAATATTTTTGTGTTTTTGTAAAAAAAATTAGAAGTGGGGGAGATGAAAACGAGAGGCAAATGCAAAAAAAGGGCAATTAAAATAAATGCAAGTGATTGATAGTTTGTGCGAAGGTACTTGATAGATTTTGATGATGTCTCCCCGGCAACGGCGCCAGAAATTCTTCCTGCTACTTGTAGTCTGCGTTGGTATTTCCCCGAAGAGGAGAGGATGATGCAGTACAGTAGAGATAGGTATTTCCCTCAGTTAAGAACCAAGGTTATCAATCCAGTAGGAGAACCAAGCAAAATTCCGTTAAGCGCACCTGCACACACAAGAGCAAACACTTGCACCCAACGCAAATAAGAGGGTTGTCAATCCTCTTAGCGGTTATTTGCAAGGATTAAATCTTATCGAGGTAAATAGATAAACTAAAATACTAATAAAAATAAAAGTAAATAAATTGCAGCAAGGTATTTTTAGGTTTTTAATATGATAAAGATAGACCCGAGGGCCATAGTTTTCACTAGAGGCTTCTCTCTCGAGCGTAGAAACATACGGTGGGTAAACAAATTACTGCTGGGCAATTGATAGAAAAGCAAATAATTATGATGGATCCATGGCAATGATCATGTATATATGCATCACGTCCGAGACAAGTAGACCGACTCCTGCCTGCATCTACTACTATTACTCCACTCATCGACCGCTATCCAGCA
Organism: Elymus sibiricus; assembly: GCA_039707655.1. Classification (NCBI taxonomy): domain Eukaryota; kingdom Viridiplantae; phylum Streptophyta; class Magnoliopsida; order Poales; family Poaceae; genus Elymus; species Elymus sibiricus. Next base: position 293,357,489 of record CM077676.1, read on the forward strand.
TGCATCTAGAGTATTAAGTTAATAAAAACAGAGTAACGCCTTAAGCAAGATGACATGATGTAGAGAAGCAAATTCAAGCAATATGAATAAACCCCATCTTTTTATCCTTAATGGCAACAATACAAATACGTGTCATGTCCCCTTCTGTCACTGGGATTGAGCACCGCAAGATTGAACCCATCACAAAGCACCTCTCCCATTGCAAGATAAACCAATCTAGTTGGCCAAACCAAATCGATAGATCGGAGAGAAATACAAAGCTATATTTAATCATGCATAAAAGAGTTTAGAGAAGACTCAAATAATTCTCATGAATAATCTGATCATAAACTCACAATTCATCGGATCCCAACAAACACACCGCAAAAGAAGATTACATCGGATAGAACTCCAAGAATATCAAGGAGAACATGGTATTGAAGATCAAAGAGAGAGAAGAAGCCATCTAGCTACTAGCTATGGACCTGTAGGTCTGTGGTAAACTACTCACACATCATCGGAAGGGCAGCAAGGTTGATGTAGAAGCCCTCCGTGATCAATTCCCCCTCCGGCAGAGTACCGGAAAAGGCCTCCAGATGGGATCGCGGAAGAACAAAGGCTTGCGGCAGCAGAAAGGTTTTCTCTTCTGGCTCTCTGTTGGTTTCCCAATATTTGAGAATTCATAGAAGTGGAATTAGGTCAAACGGGGTCACGTGGGCCCTACAAGGCAACACGCCCCCCCCAGGGTCGCGCCCTGTTGCCTTGTGAAGCCTTCATGAGGATTCTGGCCTCTTCCCGAAGCTTCCAAGGTCTCTTTTGTCCACAAAAAAAACTCCAAAAAGTTTCGTGGCATTTGGACTTCGTTTGGTACTGATTCTCTGAAAAGCCAAAAACAAGCAGAAAACAGCAACTAGCACTGGGCACTAGGTTAATAGGTTAGTCCCAAAAAATGATATATAATTGCATATAAAAACATCCAAGATTGATACTATAATAGCATGGAACAATCAAAAATTATAGATACGTTGGAGACGTATCATCATGGCAGGTCATGTTTTCTGTCACGCATGTACATCCGTGACGATTTTATGATAGAATCAAGATAGTCATACCTGTGCTATCATAGAAGTGTTCCATGACAATACTCCATTTATCATCACGGAAGTGTCCACTTCCATGACGATAAATAGCGCGTCACGGAAGTGTTTTCGTCAAGGGTAACCGACACGTGGCAGCCACCATAACGGGTCACCGTTAAGCTATCGGGTGCCAGTTTTGGATTCGATACCCGTTAACACCCTGTAGCGACCCGACCTCAAACGGTCAAGCCTCTGTGTATCTGTGCCATCCCTGGATCAGTATGCTGGCACACACAGTACATCAATGTATATATCAAAGTGCAATCACATGTATAAATAACGTAAAACTGATATATACCTCATAAGTCTCAGCGGAAACAAACAAACAGGTGTGGAGTCCCATCAACGCCATCGGCAAGTTGAGTATAGACCGTAACCCTACAACGAAACTCACTCGTCGTAGAAAATCTTGCAACATAATACGTTGCAGCCGTGTAGGTCAGTACATTGAATGTACCGGTAAGATCACAATAAGAAAGCAGATGATAAAACTATACTATATGCAATATGGCTTTGAGGCTCCGTGTCTGAGTTTTTTTTTGCATAAAAGCTGGTTTTATTTTCCCTACAACAAAGGAATAATTAGGAGTTTTCACTACGGAGTTATCTACTATGACATGGTTCCGTCAACTGATGTCTCATAGCCCACAAGTATCATAAGTTACCCACAATTAGTTATCAGTCCGGTGTTGAGAGTTCCGAGATAGATCCAAGTCCAAAGGCTCAAATTGTCTGTAACCGGGGACACGGCTAATCGATTAGGTTTTAACTCTGCAGAGTGTTGTGCACTTTACCCACAAGATTCGATCCCTCTTTTTATGTTCTCGCACTTCAGGGTGTTTGAGAACAAGACGACCGAAACATGGTCTTCCGGTGAGTTCCTTTGACCACTGTCCGGTGCTCATCCAATCCTACCGTAGTTCTACATCTGCTAGCACCGTCCCAGCCAAAGTCACAACTAAGGTCAACCAAGCCAGAGCCCATAATGACTTGCGGTTGCACAGGTAAGCTTCCGGGCATGAAGTATTCTTTCGTCTCTTTGAGTCTGGGTGAAGCTTTTCGCAAGATGTCATGGCGCTTCTCCATGCATCCCGGCCATCCACTGGTTGCTCCAGGGTGCCCATCAAATCCATCCTTCACCCAGTAGTGTGTATTGAAATCTTGTCTCGAGTCTCGAAATCTTGAGGTCTTGTATATGCAGGCCTTGAAGGATACCGGTCTTGAAATTGCCATCATGAAGTTGTCGTCATTGATGTAGAGTCCTCCATTCTCACACCACTCCCGAGCACTCATACCAACCCCGTCTACTATAGCATAGCTTTAAAACTAAACAACGTCCCGGGCTTGGTAACAGGGAGATGGGTTCCTACCTCATGCATTCTACTCAACTACAAGAATTCAATATCACTACTGGAGGAATTGTTGGAATGGTGACACTAAATGCATTAAAAACATAGGCATGATAAAATGGTCAAAGTGAACTTGCCTGGTAGGTTGATGAAGTTTATAACGCTCTCGGAAAAATACTTGGTAGAACTATTCGTCACTCCATTGAAAATCTATATTTAACAAACATGGCAATCATATAAGCAAACATTCTAGCACTCAAAATGAATAGTTCATCAAATAAAATCAATAAAGAAAATCAATAGGAAAAACCAAACAAAAGTTCAAAGAGAAGCTTCTAAGAAAGCTATAAAGAAAAACACTAAAGAAAACTCTAGGACTTGTCTTTACAACAACAAAATAATTTTGTCCTAAGTAAAAACTTAACAACAAGGAAAATACTAAACTAGTAAATTAACAGAAAAGAAAATGTAAAACAACTAAGTAAAAACAAAGAATTTGACTAGAGTTTTAACTAGCAAAAGGAAATAAATAAAAAGCTTTTATAAAACTCTATTTATGACCTAAACTAATAACTTAACAGAAAAGAAAAATAAAGTTTCATTAAAATAATAGAAAGAATTTTAACTAGAGCTTTCTAAGTAAAAAGAATCAACCTAAAAGCCTTTATAAAACACCTACTAAGATCAAAACAAGTTTTCACTACAAAACTAAAGAAACAAAATAATAAAAATTATTTTAACTACTAATAAAAGTGGCTACTATTGACTAACGGAAACAAAACTAAATTTGTCAAAAATGACAAAAGTTTTAAATAAAAACAATTAAAAACTGAAGGAAAAGAAAATAAACAAAATCAGTACTAAACAATACTGTTTTTGGTCTAATCTAATTTTAAATAAATAAATAAATAAATTTGTAACCTCTACTGGATAGGCAAAGGTCCTGGTGACCAGGAGCAAAAGGAATCACTCAAAAATAATAATCCTAGCTCAAGTTATAGCCAAATTAGTGATTTGAACAAAATTCATGAAGTTCAAATTTAAAAACTCCAAATTTGAAAACTTTTGGGTCCTACAGAAACTTCATAAAATTTTGAAACTAATGCAAAAAGAATCATTGGATTTGGATTAAAAACCTAAAAGATATAACAATTCTAAAATTGAAACTATTCCTGTTTTTAACACAGAAACTAAAATAAAACAGAAATTCTACGGGCCGGTGCATGAAACGTGGCGTGCATTGATTGGGTGTGCTAGCAGCTGAAATTAAACTACGGGCGGACGACCTATAACTAGCAGGGACGGCTCGGTGAGAAAAAGGAAAAAAACAGATCAAATCTGACGGTCCGATCTGGATCAGACGGATGAGGCATGTTCGTTGCTTGCTCCAAACGACGGACGGCCGGAATTTAGTGCATAACGGTTCGGCTAAAAAAAATTAACCTGATCTAATCTGTGCCGTACATCAAGGATCGGATGGAGGGAGTTCATACCACGGCGGCGGGACGGAAACGACGGCGAGGTGGGCTCGGGCGTCGTCGGCGGCGGGGCTCCGGTGGTCGGCGGTGTCGGCGGAGAGGTCAGGGAGGCACGGAGAAGGGTGGCGCGTCAGGTGGTGGTGTTGGTGGAGCTCGGGGACGTCGGTGTTGAGCGGAGCGAGCTCGTCGGAGCTCCTGTGGCCGACGTGCTCCGGCGTGGGCACGCGAGGTCGATGCGGCGGCTCTAGTGTGACCTGGGCGTGCAAACGATGTCAGGGCGGTGAGCAAAGGCTAGGGGGACCGAATGGAAAAAAGAGGGATCGAGGGAGAGCTCACCGGCGTGGAAATCGACGGCGACAGAAACGGCGGCCGGCGAGATTGGGTTGACGAGGGCGAGAGGTACGGTGGGTCTCGGGCGTGGGTTTTAGGGGGGGTCGAGAGAGGATGGCCTAGGGTATTTATAGGACGTAGGCGTGCGTGAGGGGAAAGCTCAGCAGCACGATCCCGAGAAGATCGGAGTGGCGGCGGCGCTCCGGACGCGTTCCGGTGTGGCATGCCGTGGGCGAGGGGAAAGGGAAGAGGTGTGGGGCCCGGCGGTCAGTGGGTGCGGGAGAGAGGGAGGGGATCGGGCGTCCGATCGGTAGGGGATTCGGGCGCGAGGCGCTCTGCTGGGCCGGGGTGAGGGAGAGCTGGGCCTCAGTGCGCTGGCCTGGCCGGCTTCGTTTTTTTGTTTTTGAATAAAAACAGAGACAGATAAAGAAATAAAAAGTAAAATAAAAGGAAATATTATATAGGCATATTATATATCAAAATCTTTAGCATAAAATTTCCTAAAACATGGACTATTTTTCAAGTCCAAATAAAATCAACAAAAATTCAAATAATGCAAACAGTGCTACTGTTGCATTAAAAATTCGTAAAAATCATTTTAGAATATCAAAATGATTTCAAATACATTTTTCTCCATTTTTATGTTGAAGGGAATCATTTTACCCTAATTTCCATATATTTTATTTTTGCAGAAAAATAATTTGATTAAAAACCCAAATACTCCTAAATGGTTTTGAATTTGAATTTCAAACCACTTGCAAATCTTTTCTGTTTTTCCTTGGCCAAAAATATTTCAAATAGCTCTGAATTTTGAAGTGTCATATTTATTCTCTTATTTTGAATAACTTTCAGAGAATTTGAAATTCAAATAACTTTAAATTGAAAGTGAGTTTCAAATAACTTCAAAATGGATTTCAAAATGTTTCTTTGAAACTCCCAACTCTCTTTCTACAATTTGAAGAAGTCATTTCATCTTCTCTCATGAAACTCATTGAGTTGCATAAAGTTTGTGAATTTGGAATTCAAATCCTTTTCAAATCCCTTTTCATTTCTTTAAATGGAAGAAGTCATATTATCTTCTCTCTAGGGTTTTTTGTGATGGGTTGAAATTGAATTCATGGATCCAAATGTAAGGATGAAAGTTTGGGAAAGTCCTTTTATTCCCTCTCATTCAACTTTGAAAAAGTTTCAAATTCCACTCAGTTTCACACCATCAATCACACAGCAATCAAACAAACAATCATAATTTACTTATTTAATATAACATTCCAAAATTTAGAATTTTGGGATGTTACAAATCTACCACACTTAAAATGAATCCCGTCCTCGAGATTCGAAGAGGCTAGCAAGAAAAGGTTAGGGTTTGGGGGTCTTCCAGCAAATACATGGATCGGAAGGTCTGGGGTGCTACCACACTTAAAATCATGGTCATGGGTCCATCAAACTCCGGTATTTCTTTCCTTTGGGTTGACGGTGTCTGTCTGCTCATATCCTTCGGAATAATTCCTTTACTGGTGCTCTTCCGGTAAGGGCATAACCTCTTTTCTCAAAATCCTGGTCCTTTCATCAAATTAAGACTGTTCCCGAGACTGGGTCTTCTAGCTGACAGGTTTGTCGCCAATTCTAAGCAACTATCGGAAATCTCATGGTGGTCAATACTTTCTGGTTTCTCTGCAGGAATTGCGTCTGGGTTGAATCTCACCGTATAACCTACGATTGGCAACGGCTGCCTTGTACAAGGGCTTCTTATCATACCATTCTAAGGCTTAAGCAAAGTTTTCAACGATCGTCGTCGCTACTATAGGTAAGTCACTCCAGATTTACCATTCCAAATAGCAAGAGCGAACGATAAGAGTAAGTCGGTATGGTGATCAATCCATTCCGCACCCAAATCATTACCCTGTATAAGGTTTAGTGAATCTCGTATTTCTAACACTCGGGCAAACTCACAAGCCTTGCAGAATTTCTCTTGTTCTCGAACTGGGTTCGGGTAAATCCATTGATTCTGCAAGCTGAACAAAACATTTATCATTTTCTTCACAACTCTCGGGGTTTTACGTATCCTCCTAAGAAACGTATGCTGATCAATCACAGCTACTTCCAAATCCTCTTTAATTCCTGGGCCTGTGGGTTATGGGCCCACTTCATTACTTGTATCGCTTTAACTCATCCTTGGAGTTACTATTGTTCCATATTCCAACATTAAACCTCCTTTAGATTCAATAATACTTCATTTCTTTATACTATTGGGATAATCGTCATATCAAAACAAAACTCCAACTCATTTTGCCCAACTCCACTATGTGGAATACACTTTCCTTTCCATTGGTCAAGTGTTCACACAAAAGCATCACAATTAAAATAGGACGCACTGGTTCATATATAAATCATATTCATATCAAATCCTTTATTACATCCTTAACAACTTCTCAAAATTCCAACATTCAAAAGTACTTTATTACAAATGCTGCCATCCACATGGTTTTGGTATGGTCAAGCATCACATCCATCTTTATTCATTTGCCCTTCTCGAAGACTTTAACTCCACTGAAATTGAGCGATGTGTTCCTTGAAATCCTCCATTTTTTCTTTCATCTTGGAGGCCATGAGCTTTATCTCCATCATCTCTGCATGTACCTCTCTCAGGTATTCCTGAGTGTGACGGAGCCTTGCTTCTAGTATTTCTCCAATCTGACGTATGGCTTCCATGACAGCTTCACGAACAGAGTCGAAGAAAGTTGCTCGGGGTACACGTGAGATGTAAAAGTATTGACCCATCGTCTTCGGGCAAACTCCTTTCACCCGGTGGAGGTGTACTTCCACGTACCAAAGTTCCACTCCATTTTTCATGAAGGGATAACCTTTGTAAACTGCATCTCCTTCAAGGTGAATATGCTTCATCATGTCCTTCAGGATCTTTGGGTAATCATGATCACTAGTTAGGGTCATTATGGTTTCCGGGCCCTTGAGGAAGGACTCATAAAGGGTTGTCATCTGTAGTTGTAAGATAGAAGGGGTATTCAGAATAATGTATGCATCTCCTTGGGTAAGCATTCATATCATCCAAACAAAACTTCAAATTCAATTCCCAACATCTTACAGGGTATTGTCATCCTTAAAACAAAATGTATTGGGTTATCCATTGACCATATTCTATTGTATCCTTGTACTTTATCAAAATCCCAGTTTATGCATCAACAACTCATTTTCATCCATGTTTACCCACATAATCAGTTCCAAGATAAATGTTAACAACATAACAACTTCATAAAGCCTTTTAGCATATGACATATCGACTTTATTGATTCATGAAGTATTACAATCTCCGAGATTTCCATTACATAATTCAAATCAACATCCTTAAGAAAACAAGAGTATTTCCTATTACACTTATTCATCCAATATTCATCTACTCATATTTAGCTTTCTTCTTAACTGGACATTTAGTAGTAAAATGTCCTGCTTCCTTACAGTGAAAACAAACGATTTTCGACAAGTCTCGGGGCTTCTTGGTGATTGTGTAGGCTCCTTGGATTTTTAGCTTCTTTTCTGGACACCTATCGAAATAGTGACCTGACTTGTTGCACTTGAAGCATGTGATATGACTCAGGTCCTTCTCGGTAGAAATTGGGTTGTTCTGGGAAGATCTTTGTTTCCTCTTCTTGGACTTCTTCATACTAATCAAATTCTCTATTTCCTGTGGGTCATACTCTACTTCTGTTGTCGGAAACTCACCAAGATACTCCGTTCCCTTCTTCGTGCAATACTGAGATATGTGTCCTTCTCCACATGCATAGCATGACTTGGTGCAAACTTTGATTGGGTTTCCTCCATTAGGGTCCATCACAACATCCTTCACCACAGGTACTTCCATACCTTCTCGGAGGGCTTCTTTCATTCCTTCTTTCTGCTTCCGGACAGTTTGTTGCACCATGGGGTAAATGTGACACTGAGCCGGGTAGTGGTCAGTTCCTTCACACAAGAAACAAGTCACCTGCCTAGTGGGGCATTCTTCCTCTGGGTGATTTCCTTCACAGTGCGGGCATCCATCCTTGTGTTCTTCCTGGGTGTGTCCTATTTCTCCGCATATCTTGCAAGCACAAGGTTTCTTCACCGGTTTATCACCGTTCTCCCGGATAAGACGTGATCTTAACAGAGTCGTCTTGAATTCCTCCCAAGTTCTTGCTCCATTATCTCCTTGTATGGTTTGACGCATTTTCCACCATGTTATAGTACCTTGTGTGATGTACCATAGGGTGTATGGAACCATATACTCTATTCCGATACCTTGCTCCTTCATGTGATCTTCCATGTTTTGTATCCACTGTTCTACTTCCAGTTGTGTCATGTATCTCAGAAATACATGTCCATCTTCATTCATCATCTATTGTGTCCAAGGGTTTTGGGATGAGATACGAGAGAGGGATAGAGAGATACACACAGTACAAACAAAAGTTTTGAGAATAGGTTTTATTTGTGGCTGTCGAAAAAACACACACAAATGACAACTCACAATTCATCGCATCTAACGTGAGTATACAACAGGGGTTTGGTCTTCTAAAGGTCATAATAATATTGGGATTCTTCAGGGTCTTCAAATTCTTCGGGTCTTCGGAGTCTTCAACCGTTGTAGCTTCAATCCTTGTACTCTGAGGTGGTCCTCAGTTGCTCCTCCATGTGATCAAAATAGAAAGGGGTATATTCTAACTACTTGAGGTAAAACTCAGAAAAGGGTGAGAAGTAGAGGATCTTTTTGAAGAGAAATTTTTTGAGGTATCCTGTCCTAGGGCTTTCCAGTTTCTAGGGTCATGTCCTACAGTCAACATGTGCTCTGATACCATCTCTGTAGCGACCCGACCTCAAACGGTCAAGCCTCTGTGTATCTGTACCATCCCTGGATCAGTATGCTGGCACACACAGTACATCAATGTATATATCAAAGTGCAATCACATGTATAAATAACGTAAAACTGATATATACCTCATAAGTCTCAGCGGAAACAAACAAACGGGTGTGGAGTCCCATCAACGCCATCGGCAAGTTGAGTGTAGACCGTAACCCTACAACGAAACTCACTCGTCGTAGAAAATCCTGCAACATAATACGTTGCAGCCGTGTAGGTCAGTACATTGAATGTACCGGCAATATCACAATAAGAAAGCAGATGATAAAACTATACTATATGCAATATGGCTTTGAGGCTCTATGTCTAGGTTTTTTTTGCATAAAAGCTGGTTTTATTTTCCCTACAACAAAGGAATAATCAGGAGTTTTCACTACGGAGTTATCTACTATGACATGGTTCCGCCAACCGATGTCTCATAGCCCACAAGTATCATAAGTTGCCCACAATTAGTTATTAGTCCAGTGTTGAGAGTTCCGAGATAGATCCAAGTCCAGAGGCTCAAATTGTCCATAACCGGGGACACGGCTAATCGATTAGGTTTTAACTCTGCAGAGTGTTGTGCACTTTACCCACAAGATTCGATCCCTCTTTTTACGTTCTCGCACTTCAGGGTGTTTGAGAACAAGACGACCGAAACATGGTCTTCCGAAGAGGTCCTCTGACCACTGTCCGGTGCTCATCCAATCCTACCGTAGTTCTACATCTGCTAGCACCGTCCCAGCCAAAGTCACAACTAAGGTCAACCAAGCCAGAGCCCATAATGACTTGCGGTTGCACAGGTAAGCTTCCAGGCATGAAGTATTCTTCTGTCTCTTTGAGTCCGGGTGAAGCTTTCCACAAGATGTCATGGCGCTTCTCCATGCATCCCGGCCATCCACTAGTTGCTCCAGGGTGCCCATCAAATCCATTCTTCACCCAGTAGTGTGTATTGAAATCTTGTCTCGAGTCTCAAAATCTTGAGGTCTTGCAGATGCAGGCCTTGAAGGATACCGGTCTTGAAATTGCCATCATGAAGTTGTCGTCATTGATGTAGAGTCCTCCATTCTCACACCACTCCCGAGCACTCATACCAACCCCATCTACTATAGCATAGCTTTAAAACTAAACAATGTCCCGGGCTTGGTAACAGGGAGATGGGTTCCTACCTCATGCATTCTACTCAACTACAAGAATTCAATATCACTACTAGAGGAATTGTTGGAATGGTGACACTAAATGCAGTAAAAACATAGGCATGATAAAATGGTCAAAGTGAACTTGCCTGGTAGGTTGATGAAGTTTATAACGCTCTCGAAAAAATACTTGGTAGAACTATTCGTCACTCCATTGAAAATATATATTTAACAAACATGGCAATCATATAAGCAAATATTCTAGCAAGCAATTCTAGCACTCAAAATGAACAATTCATCAAATAAAATCAATAAACAAAATCAATAGGAAAAACCAAACAAAAGTTCAAAGAGAAGCTTCTAAGAAAGCTATAAAGAAAAACATTAAAGAAAACTCTAGGACTTGTCTTTACAACAACAAAATAATTTTGTCCTAAGTAAAAACTTAACAACAAGGAAAATACTAAACTAGTAAATTAACAGAAAAGAAAATGTAAAATAACTAAGTAAAAACAAAGAATTTGACTAGAGTTTTAACTAGCAAAAGGAAATAAATAAAAAGCTTTTATAAAACTCTATTTATGACCTAAACTAATAACTTAACAGAAAAGAAAAATAAAGTTTCATTAAAATAATAGAAAGAATTTTAACTAGAGTTTTCTAAGTAAAAAGAATCAACCTAAAAGCCTTTATAAAACTCCTACTAAGATCAAAACAAGTTTTCACTACAAAACTCAAGAAACAAAATAATAAAAATTATTTTAACTACTAATAAAAGTGGCTACTATTGACTAACAGAAACAAAACTAAATTTGTCAAAAATGACAAATTTTTTAATTAAAAACAATTAAAAACTAAAGGAAAAGAAAATAAACAAAATCACTACTAAACAGTACTGTTTTTGGTCTAATCTAATTTTAAATAAAAAAATGAAAAAATTTGTCACCTCTACTGGATAGCCAAAGGTCCTGGTGACCAGGAGCAAACGAAATCACTCAAAAATAATAATCCTAGCTCAAGTTATAGCCAAATTAGTGATTTGAACAAAATTCATGAAGTTCAAATTTAAAAACTCCAAATTTGAAAACTTATGGGTCCTACAGAAACTTCATAAAATTTTGCAACTAATGCAAAAAGAATCATTGGATTTGGATTAAAAACCTAAAAGATATAGCAATTCTAAAATTGAAACTATTCCTGTTTTTAAAACAGAAGCTAAAATAAAACAGAAATTCTACGGGCCGGTGCGTGACACGTGGTGTGCATTGATTGGGTGTGCTAGCAGCCGGAATTAAACTACGGGCGGACGACCTATAACTAGCAGGGACGGATCGGTGAGAAAAAGGGAAAAAAATAGATCAAATCTGACGGTCCGATCTGGATCGGACGGATGAGGCATGTTCGTTGCTTGCTCCAAACGATGGACAGCCGAACTTTTGTGCATAATGGTTCGGCTAAAAAAAATAACCTAATCTAATCTGTGCCATACGTCAAGGATCGGACAGAGGGAGTTCATACCACGGCGGCGGGATGGAAATGACGGCGAGGTGGGCTCGGGCGTCGTCGGCGGCGGGGCTCCGGTGGTCGGCGGTGTCGGCGGAGAGGTCGGGGAGGCGCGGCGAAGGGTGGCGCGTTAGGTGGTGGTGTTGGTGGAGCTCGGGGACGTCGGTGTTGAGCGGAGCAAGCTCGTCGGAGTTCCTGTGGCCGACGTGCTCCGGCGTGGGCACGCGAGGTCGATGCGGCGGCTCCAGTGGGACCTGGGCATGCAAACGATGTCAGGGCGGTGAGCAAAGGCTAGGGGGACCGAATGGAAAAAAGAGGGATCGAGGGAGAGCTCACCGACGTGGAAATCGACGGCGACAGAAACGGCGGCCGGCGAGATTGGGTTGACGAGGGCGAGAGGTACGGTGGGTCTCGGGCGTGGGTTTTAGGGGGGGTCGAGAGAGGATGGCCTAGGGTATTTATAGGACGTAGGCGTGCATGAGGGGAAAGCTCGGGAGCGCGATCCCGAGAAGATCGGAGTGGCAGCGGCGCTCCGGACGCGTTCCGGTGTGGCATGCCGTGGGCGAGGGGAAAGGGAAGAGGTGTGGGGCCCGACGGTCAGCGGGTGCGGGAGAGAGGGAGGGGATCGGGCGTCCGATCGGTAGGGGATTCGGGCGCGAGGCGCTCTGCTGGGCCGGGGTGAGGGAGAGCTGGGCCTCGGTGCGTTGGCCTGGCCGGCTTCGTTTTTTTTGTTTTTGAATAAAAACAGAGACAGATAAAGAAATAAAAAGAAAAATAAAATAAAATATTCCATTGGCATATTATATATCAAAATCTTCATAATAAAATTTCCTAAAACATGGACTATTTTTCAAGTCCAAATAAAATCAACAAAAATTCAAATAATGCAAACAGTGCTACTGTTGCATTAAAAATTCGATAAAAATCATTTTAAAATACCAAAATGATTTCAAATATATTTTTCTCCATTTTTCTGTTGAAGGGAATCATTTTACTCTAATTTCCATATATTTTATTTTTGGAGAAAAATAATTTGATTAAAAACCCAAATACTCCTAAATGGTTTTGAATTTGAATTTCAAACCACTTGCAAATCTTTTCTGTTTTTTCGTGGCCAAAAGTATTTCAAATAGCTCTGAATTTTGAAGTGTCATATTACTTCTCTCATTTTGAATAACTTTCAGAGAATTTGAAATTCAAATAACTTTAAATTGAAAGTGAGTTTCAAATAACTTCAAAATGGATTTCAAAATGTTTCTTTGAAACTCCCAACTCTCTTTCTACAATTTGAAGAAGTCATTTCATCTTCTCTCATGAAACTCATTGAGTTGCATAAAGTTTCTGAATTTGGAATTCAAATCCTTTTCAAATCCCTTTTCATTTCTTTAAATGGAAGAAGTCATATTATCTTCTCTCTAGGGTTTTTTGTGATGGGTTGAAATTGAATTCATGGATCCAAATGCAAGGATGAAAGTTTGGGAAAGTCCTTTTATTCCCTCTCATTCAACTTTCAAAAAGTTTCAAATTCCACTCAGTTTCACACCATCAATCACATAGCAATCAAAAAAACAATCATAATTTACTTATTTAATATAACATTCCAAAATTTAGAATTTTGGGATGTTACACACCCCCGACCAATGATGATTTTCCACATGTCATTTTCTCATTCGCTAACAGAACCACGCGTCAGCTCTGTGTTGCGATAGGTGTCACCCATCCAACGGACAGTACACGCTGAAAGGATCGATATGGTTGATTAGAGGGGGGGGGGTGAATAGGCAACTACCAATTTTTAGCTTTTCTTAACAAATTAGGTTTAGCAACAAATAGGTTGTCTAGATATGCAACTAGGTGAGCAACCTATATGATGCTAACAGCAACAACAACAAGCAAGCAAGCAAATGATACAAGACAACAATAGCTTGCACAAAGTAAAGGTAAGAAGTAACCACAAGTGGAGCCAGTGAAGACGAGGATGTGTTCCTGAAGTTCCTTCCCTTTGAGGGGAAGTACATCTCCGTTGGAGCGGTGTGGAGGCACAATGCTCCCCAAGAAGCCACTAGGGCCACCATATTCTCCTCACGCCCTCGCACAATGCAAGATGTCGTGATTCCACTAGTGGTGCCCTTGAAGGCAGCAACCGAACCTTTACAAACAAGGTTGGGGCTCTCTCCACAACTTAATTGGAGGCTCCCAACACCACCACGAAGCTTCACCACAATGGAATGTGGATCCGAGGTGACCTCTTCCATCTAGGGTGCTCAAACACCCAAGAGTAACAAGATCCGCAAGGGATTAGTGGGGGGAATCGATTTTCTCTTGGTGGAAGTGTATATCGGGACCCTCTCAACCAAACCCTTGAAAATCAACAAGAGTTGTTGGCTAGGGAGAGAGATCGGGCGAAAATGGAGCTTGGAGCAACAATGGAGCTGAGGAGGATAAGAGGTGGTTCTTCTTGGGGAAGAAGACCGCCTTTATATAGTGGGGACAAATCCAATCGTTATTCTGTCCACAGCCCGCACACAAGCGGTACTACCGCCCGGGCGGTAGTTCCAGGAGTATAGGCAATGGCGAAGAGCCTCGAGCCGGTAGTGCCGCCGGAGCAGTACTACCGCTCGCCCCAGCGGTACTACCACTGAGGTTGCAGTACAAAGGAACCAAACGGTTGTAGGGCCGTAGTACGGCGGCTGTACAGCAGGAGCGGTACTACCGCCCTACTGCCGCGAAGTGGCAAACCAGTCCAGAAGCCATCAAATAAGCGGTAGTCGCAGCGGTAGTGACCGGGCAGAAGTGCTGCTCGCAAGCAAGCGGTACTACCGCCCTACTGCCGCTCTACTACCGCTTAGCGTTCTGAGCTACAATGAGAGCAGCGGTAGCGGAGTGGTGGTAGGGGCAGAAGTACCGCAAGCGGTACTACCGTCCTACTGCCGCGCCACTTCCACTGAGCACGAAGAGACAACAGAATGCTTCGATTAAGCGGTAGTACGCGCGGTACTGGACCGGCGGTACTACCGCTCACCAGCGGTACTACGGCTCTGGGGAGCGGTACTACCGCTTGGTAGCTTTAGGACAAGTTCCAGAAGAAGGTAGTTGGAACTCCAATGGTGCGGGAAGGAAAGTGGGTGCAAATGAAAGACGTGTACGTGCTGATTCCACCCAAACCTTTCCAAAGCGGACCCCCTCTTAATAGTATGGTTTCCCTACGACTCAAGTCCACCGAAAAAGAAACGTAGGAAAAATAACCGTCTTGGCTTTAAAGCTCCGAGGGGCAAGAATCGTCTTGTGACATATGATAGATTATCTGAAATGCTCAATGCACATGATTAGTCCGCAAATGCATTGTCATCAATCACCAAAACCACTAAGGGAGAAATATGCCCCAACAATCTCCCCATTTTTGGTGGATTGATGACAACACATGATTTGCACAACAGATATAACGAGATAATAAGCAAACCCAATATCTACAAAATATAGACGGGCTCCCCCTAGATGTGTGCACTATTTAGATATGCTTTTGGAATGCAAAACACACACACTAGGATCAACACTCCCCCTATATTTTATAGACAAGGCAACCCTTGCAACAACATAATATGAGAAATAAGCATGGATGCAAGAGATAGCATGTGAGCATAAAGATAGGGCACAAGATAGACATAATCTCACACACTAACAAAGCACTTAGACATCAATAGATAAGTAGTAGGGTAGCATATGTCTCACACCATATGACTGCGGTCTCCAGGTCTCACAAACACAAACCAAAGCAAGCGACAAACGGTAAAAGAGTTCACGAGCGAAGAAAGCAAAGGCAAATAAGATGGACTCGTGACTCGGCAAATCCCTAAACTCTCTCCTCCTTTGGCATCGAGACACCAAAAGGGCAAAGAGCACTACAATGGTCCTAGGTGGTAGCAACACTCCAGATCATCATCACCACTCCTTGTGATCGTCGGACTCCTCATCTGCAGTGGCAGCCTGATCATCCTCTGAGTCCGTCCACTTGCAATGCTTGGAGGTCCACTCCTCCTCATCTGTGATCTTGTCCTCAGAACCGCTGGTCACCTCCTAGCCCAGATGCCTCATGATGGCCTTGTCACGACTGCGAGCCTTCTTCTATGCCACGTGTGCCTTGTACTGACCCTGCGCCTGGAGACAGAACAACTTCTTCATCTTCTCTTTGAGTTTGGAAGCCCATGTTGGTTCCTCGGTGGAAGGCACATACTCAGGCTCATCGCCTCCCTCAGACTCAAAGGCATGTGCCTCAACCTCAAGAGCGGCAGGAGTGCCCCAAAGTTCCTTCTGCCTCAGCTTGATAACCTCGTGGGAGACGAGATCACTGGTCACAAGCATCTCCTCCGGAAAAGTGGAAGCCCATGTCTCCTCAATGAGCTTCATCAGATAGGGGCCATGGATAGGACACTTACGCTCAAACGTGGCTGAGTGCAGTTCAGACCACATCACATGCGAGACATCCAACACCTGCTATGTGTTCTTCTCCTTCTGGCACATGAGCAACATATCCACAAGATAAGAGTGAACCATGTCCAGATTCCCAATGCGGGGAAACAGAGTGTTCCTGAAGATACGATGCATGATATCCAAGAAGGGGATTAACTCATACATCTTCTTGCCGGTGGTGGAGATCTTCTCCGTGGAGTAATGGTAAAGCGCGGACTTGTGAGTAGCCGCATCCTCCTTGTGAGGGCGCAACCCAAGAGGGTTCTCAAGCCCCTCGTCATTGTAGCTCAAACTCTCTATGAAGTCCTTCCATGTTGCTTTCAGAACTCTGCCATTTGTCATCCAGGTGAGGGTCCTCGCCTCATCAGAACCGAAGTGGATGGCATAGAATTGGGCCACAAGCTCTGCATCAAAGTCTTTGTTGAATGAGATGATCCTGAGAATGTCCAGCCGAGCACAAAGAGCCAAAGCTTCTCCAAAGTATTGAGGATACTTCTCCAAGTGACCAAGATCGATAGACCTGACATTCACAAACAAATTCTTCTTGGCCTTGAGAACATCATGATAGATGGACATTTGCTGCTTGGTCTAGAAAGGACGGTTGATGAGAGTGGGATCTTGCGCAGTGCGGTACGGATTGCAACGGCGAGCAACATAGAACTCCTTGGACGGCAACTCATGCATGGACTTCTCTTTCTCTTTCTGCTTGCTGGCAATCTTCTTCACACCTTGCTTGGGTTGAACACTTGAACTGGCACCTGCCTCATCTGAGGTGCGAAAGCTCTTGGAGCCACCTTGACGGTCTGGATTCTTGCGACGAGCTTTGTGAGCGGAGCTACTACCACCTGGAACCCACAACACAGAACGAGGGAAAAGCAGGTGTAAAGGATTGCATAAGCCAAAAAGGAGTAAACAAAAAGAATAGAAGTTTGATGTGAGGAAAGTGGAAGTTGACAACTCAAGCGGTAGTACCGCCCTTGCAGCGGTAGTTCCGCCTATAAGCGGTAGTACCACTCCTGGTGGAGCGGTAGTACCGCCCGAGGTGGACCAATTCCACCGCGGCAAGATCCGGTACTACCGGAGGTGTTAAATTCAAATTTTCTCCCACCAAACATCGATTCTCCTACTCTAGCAGTCTTCCACGTCCTACTCATGCCCCGATTTAGCCAAAAATCAACAAATCCAACAACTATTGCCCTAAAACCTAGATTCAAAAGATAGAACCGTAGGAGAGGAAAACGGGGGCAATACCGGCATCCATGGCAAGAGAAGAGGGTGGGGATCGATCCCACCGGTCGAAATCGCGGAAGACAGTCCGGAATCGGCGGTCTGGCGGCGGCCGCCGGGGCTTGTTCGTCGCTTGGAGAGAGAGAGAGCGTGAGGGGGGAGAGACACGAATGGGTATGGGGGAGTTAGAAGTCCCCCTGCCTGACTCATAACCTCCCCCATGCATCGCTGAGCGGTAGTACCGCTCAGAGAAGCGGTAGTACCGCCCCGGTACTACTGCGCGGCAGGAGGCCGGGTAGTACCGCTCCAGCGGTAGTATCGTGGGCCAAAGCGGTAGTACCGCTTAGCAGCGGTAGTACCACCTTAGACCCAGTGATAGTACCGCCCTGGGGACATAACTTTCCACAAGAGGAACAAGGATGGTGGCTTATGCAAATATGAGAGGTTGTAGATAGGATAGGCTTGGGTTGGAGACACAAAGACTAGCAAATGGGAAGAGACACCCCAAGTTCAAAAGAGCAAACAAAAGAGAGCAAACTTGGAGTGACTCAAAGCACAAACAAAGCCCTAAGAGGCTAGATAAAACCAAAAAGAGCCAACTCAAACAAACACCTCTCAAGGAGAGAGCGGTGGCCGAGGCCACCTATGTTTGAGTCAATTCGTATGGCACCGCGAAGATTTTAACCTTGGGCCCATGACCAAAACTCATCTTTGAAGCACAAGTACCATAAAAAATGGCTAATGTGAAAGATTTGATTTATTTATACATAATGGGGGGAGGGAGAGTTCATTGAGAGAACAGCACTCCCCCTATGTCCATGCCTACATCTAGAATAAGATAACATGATGAATGCGGTGGGGTGTGCCTAGTTTCAAGCCACATTGCTCGAATCAATGATATTTAGCTCATGCCTTAACTCGCGAAATCTTGCTTCATCCAAAGGCTTCGTGAATATATCCACAAGTTGCTCTTGTGTACCTACATACATAAGATCAATCTCTCCACGCTTGATGTGATCCCGGATGAAATGATGACGAACCTCAATATGCTTCGTCTTGCTATGTTGCACCAGATTGTATGAGATCTTGATCGCACTTTCATTGTCACATAGAAGAGGCACTTTGTCATAAGTGACATCGTAATCCTTTAAAGTTTGCCTCATCCATAGCAATTGTGCACAACAACTAGCGGCGGCTACATACTCGGCTTCGGTGGTGGAGAGAGACACACAATTTTGCTTCTTGAAGACCAACTCACCAAAGAGCGACCAAGGAATTGGCACCCTCCGGAAGTTTACTTCCTATCCACACGGTCTCCCGCCCAATCTGCGTCCGAGTATCCCATGATATCAAAGCTTGATCCTTTGGTTTAACCACTTACAACGGATCGCTTGAAAGTTTGAGACCATCAGGGAAATCTTTAAGCAAGGATTTGACCTCGGTCGTCACGGAGGTTTTAAGTGAGGCAATAGCCTCATTTAATTCCTCACGAGAGACCATGATCACTCCCTTGGCCACGAGTAACTCCTCCACCCTTGGCCCGTCGTCAACCATACTCTTTAGGCGGTAAAGCCCTTAAAAAGAGACGAGGCTCTGATACCAATTGAAAGGATCGATATGGTTGACTAGAGGAGGGGGGTGAGTAGGCAACTACCAATTTTTAGCTTTTCTTAACAAATTAGGTTATGGCAACAAATAGGTTGTCTAGATATGCAACTAGGTGAGCAACCTATATGATGCTAACAGCAACAACAACAAGAAGCAAGCAAATGATACAAGACAACAATAGCTTGCACAAAGTAAAGGTAAGAAGTAACCACAAGTGGAGCCGGTGAAGACGAGGATGTGTTCCTAAAGTTCCTTCCCTTTGAGGGGAAGTACGTCTCCGTTGGAGCGGTGTGGAGGCACAATGCTCCCCAAGAAGCCACTAGGGCCACCGTATTCTCCTCACGCCCTCGCATAATGCAAGATGCCGTGATTCCACTAGTGGTGCCCTTGAAGGCGGCAACCGAACCTTTACAAACAAGGTTGGGGCTCTCTCCACAACTTAATTGGAGGCTCCCAACACCACCACGAAGCTTCACCATAATGGATTGTGGCGTCTAGGTTGCTCAAACACCCAAGAGTAACAAGATCCGTAAGGGATTAGTGGGGGGAATCGAATTTCTCTTGGTGGAAGTGTAGATTGGGACCCTCTCAACCAAACCCTAGAAAATTAACAAGAGTTGTTGGCCAGGGAGAGAGATCGGGCGAAAATGGAGCTTGGAGCAACAATGGAGCTTAGGAGGATAAGAGGTGGTTCTTCTTGGGGAAGAAGACCCCCTTTATATAGTGGGGACAAATCCAACCGTTATTCTGTCCACAGCCTGCACACAAGCGGTACTACCGCCCGGGCGGTAGTTCCATGAGTACAGGCAATGGCGAAGAGCCTCGAGCCGGTAGTGTCGCCAGAGCGGTACTACCGCTCGCGCCAGCGGTACTACCGCTGAGGTTGCAGTACAAAGGAACCAGACGGTGGTAGGGCTGTAGTACGGCGGTAGTACAGCAGGAGCGGTACTACCGCGCGCTTACTACTGCCCTACTGCCGCGAAGTGGAAAACCTGTCCAGAAGCCATCAAATAAGCGGTAGTGACCGGGTGGAAGTGCCGCTCGCAAGCAGGCGGTACTACCGCCTTACTGCCGCTCTACTGCCGCTTAGCGTTCTGAGCTACAGCGAGAGCAGCAGTAGCGGAAGTACCGCAAGCGGTACTACCGTCCTACTGCCGCGCCACTTCCACTGAGTGCAAAGAGACAATAGAATGCTTCGATTAAGCGGTAGTACGTGCAGTACTGGACCGGCGGTACTACCGCTCACCAGCGGTACTACCGCTCTGGGGAGCGGTACTACCGCTTGGTAGCTTTAGGACAAGTTCCAGAAGAAGGCAGTTGGAACTCCAATGATGTGGGAAGGAAAGTGGGTGCAAATGAAAGACGTGTACGTGCTGATTCCACCCAAACCTTTCCGAAGCGGACCCCCTCTTAATAGTACGGTTTCCCTACGACTCAAGTCCATTAAAAAGAAACGTAGGAAACATAACCGTCTTGGCTTTTAAGCTCCGAGGGGCAAGAATCGTCTTGTGCCATATGATAGATTATCTGAAATGCTCAGTGCACACGATTAGTCCACAAATGCATTGTCATCAATCACCAAAACCACTAAGGGAGAAATATGCCCCAACACACGCCAATGCAATGGCGACACGTGGCACGGCCCAACAATGGCCCATTTACATAAAAAGGCCTGCCTAATAAAAGGCCCACAAAATTTAGGAAAAAATTAGCGTCCCGGCTCACTAACGGCCTGCTTGCACATGGCCCGTCGGTAGTTCTGACCCATTAACAGTCCGCTATGTATATGGGCCAAACGACAACCCGATGAGTTTTCGGCCTGTTAGCGGCCCGTGGAGGAATTGGGCCGTCTTCGGCAATGTGGCTCTTTTGGCCTGTTATCGGCCCATTCTAGAGTTGGGCCAATTCTAGCCCGGTCTGTCTTTCAACCTGTTAACGACCGACGCTACACTTGGGCCATTTGTGGCCCGACGTAACATTCGGCCTCTTAACGGCCCACGCGCACCATGGCACAATTCTGGCCCGTTCTCACTTTCAGCCTGTTAAAGGCCCGTGTAGTACGTCAGCCCATTTATGACAAGAGTTAGATTTCGGCCAATTAATGGCTCGCGTACTAATCGGGCCCTCTAGCCTGAGATAGATTTTGGCCTGCTAATGGCTCGTGGGCTCTTTGCCCTATTACGGGCCCAATCTTACTTTTGGCCTTGTATGAATGAAGTATGTCTACCAGAGGGGGGAGATACGTCTCCAACGTATCTATAATTTTTGATTGTTCCATGCTATTATTGTATCAATCTTGGATGTTTTATATGCAATTATATGCCATTATATACCATTTTTTGGGACTAACCTATTAACTCAGTGCCCAGTGCCAGTTGTTGTTTTCTGCTTGTTTTTGCCTTTTCAGAAAATCATTATCAAAAAGTGTCCAAATGAGAAAAAAACTTTGGATTAATTTTTTTTAGACCAGAAGAGACCCAGGAAGCTTCAGGAGAAGACCAGAAGAGCCACGAGGAGGCGGCAAACCTGGAGGGCGCGCCTAGGGGGGTAGGCGCGCCCCCCAGGCTTGTGGGCCCCTCGTGGCACATCTTGACCTAATTCCTTCGCTATAAATTCACAAATATTCCCAAACCAATAGAGAGCCAGAAGAAAAAACCTTTCCGCCGCGACAAGCCTCTGTTCTTCCGCGATCCCATCTGGAGGCCTTTTTCGGTACTCTGCCGGAGGGGGAATCGATCACGGAGGGCTTCTACATCAACCTTGCTGCCCTTTCGATGATGTGTGAGTAGTTTACCACAGACCTACGAGTCCATAGCTAGTAGCTAGATGGCTTCTTCTCTCTCTTTGATCTTCAATACCATGTTCTCCTCGATGTTCTTGGAGTTCTATCCGATGTAATCTTCTTTTGCGGTGTGTTTGTTGGGATCCGATGAATTGTGAGTTTATGACCAGATTATTCATGAGAAATATTTGAGTCTTCTCTGAGCTCTTTTATGCATGATTATTATAGCTTTGTATTTCTCTTCGATCTATCGATTTGGTTTGGCCTACTAGATTGATTTATCTTGCAATGGGAGAGGTGCATTGTGATGGGTTCAATCTTGCGGTGCTCAATCCCAGTGACAGAAGGGGACATAACACGTATTTGTATTGTTTCCATTAAGGATAAAAAGATGGGGTTTAATCATATTGTTTGAGTTTACTTTGTCTACATCATGTCATCTTGCTTAAGGCATTACTCTGTTTCATACTTAATACCCTAGATGCATGCTGGATAGTGGTCGATGGGTGGAGTAATAGTAGTAGATGTAGGCAAGAGTCGGTCTACTTGTCTCGGACGTGATGCATATATACATGATCATTGCCATGAACCCGTCATAATTATTTGCTTTTCTATCAATTGCCCAACACTAATTTGTTTACCCACCGTATGCTATGTGTTCGAGAGAGAAGCAAGTGAAAACTATGCCCCCCGGTCTACTTTATCATATATTAAAAACCTAAAAATACCTTGCTGCAATTTATTTACTTTTATTTTTATTAGTACTAGAACAATGCCCGTGCGTTGCAACGGGATATAAATATTCTAGTATGTTAGCTTGTGATTTACCTGCCCATAATATGCGATTGTGTAAATAAATGTTCATCAAATCCTGTCCGTGATTTACCTTATATTTTGATCAGAAGTGATTTACATGCCCATAGTATCCGATTGTGTAAATAAATGTTCATCAAATCATGTCCGTGATTTACCTTATATTTTGATCAGAAGTTTGATAAGTAAACTAAAGTGGAATTGGTTCAGAAGGTAAGTAAATTAATGTGATTGATTATTATACGGGGAAGGTTGGACGAAGGGGTGGTGGGAAGAAAGGAGAAACGGGAACCTTATGTTCTTTTTAAGTAGTAGAGATTTTAGTTTATCTATTTATCTCTATAAGATTTAATCCTTGCAAATAACCGCTAAGAGGATTGACAACCCTCTTATTTGCGTTGGGTGCAAGTGTTTGCTCTTGTGTGTGCAGGTGCGCTTAACGGAATTTTGCTTGGTTCTCCTACTGGATTGATAACCTTGGTTCTTAACTGAGGGAAATACTTATCTCTACTGTACTACATCATCCTCTCCTCTTCGGGGAAATACCAACGCAGACTACAAGTAGCAGGAAGAATTTCTGGCGCCGTTGCCGGGGAGACATCATCAAAATTACCAAGTACCTTCGCACAAACTATCATTCACTTGCATTTATTTTATTTGCCTTTTATTTGCATTTGCCTCTCGTTTTCATCTCCCCCACTTCTAATTTTTTTTTACAAAAACACAAAAATATTTTTATCTTTCTTGTTTGCCTCGTCACTATGACTAGTTTTACCATCCCTCCTTTGTCTCCGGATTTTGAAGTTCTTTACTTCAAACAGAAACAAGGAGAAAATTGAAAGATGCTTGGTATAGGATAATTGAATCTTATCGTGTTTGCACTATAAAAGGGGATATGAAAATTTTGTTGTGAAACTTTTATGTAGGGCTAACTATGCCCAATAGACAACTCTTGGACTTTGCTACCAAAGGAAATTTCATTGACAGTGATCCTAATACTGCTTATGAATTAATAGAGGGAATAGTGGGAACCCCACCATTGCAAAAAGGATATAATTATACTCAAGAAGGGATACAAATTTTGGAAAAGCTAGGTGACATACAATTTTTTTTTTGGAATTACAAAAGTCTAATGAACCCCTTAAAAATGTTAGTGGTAACCTCAATCGTATGAATAATCTCCTCACTATTTGCAATAAGAAGATAGACACTTTAGATAGCAAAATTGCTTTATTTTCTGAAAATCATGGGAAGCATAAAGAGCCTCCTGGGTTCAAAACCAACCCATCTAAATTAGCAAAAACTAAGGATGACAACACTTGAAACTATGCATTATGCCTAGCTAGGGGCATAAAACAATAGCACTTGTTGGGAGGCAACTCAATGAATAAAATAAATTTTAGCTTTTTCCTTCTGTTTTTGAGTGTTTACACAATTATAGCTTCTGTTATGATTGCATTTTTATGTTTTAATTAGTGTTTGTGCCAAGTAATGCCTTTGGGATGATTTGGATGATAGTATAATTGATGCTGTTTGGAAAACAGAAAGTTTTGCGTCCAGTGCTGGAATTTTAATTCTGTACTGGTGCGTCAGAAAATATGAAATTTTTACACAGTATTGGTATATTAATTGGTTACGTTGTACTAATTTTTCAGAATTTTTGGTTTTATAGAAGTATGGATTTTAAATAGATCCTTACAGACTGTTCTTTTTAGACAGATTCTGTTTTTGTTGCATAGTTTGCTTATTTTGATGAATCTATGGATCGTATCTGGGGTATGAGTCATGGAGAAGTTGTAGTACAGTATCATTATGCCAATATTAAATATGAATCAATTTACAACAGTATATAAAGTTTAAGATTTGTTTGTTATACTAACGGATCTCACGAGGTTTCTGTTGAGTTTTGTGTGCTGAAGTTTTCAAGTTTTGGGTGAGACTACGATGGACAAAGGAATAAGGAGCGGCAAGAGCCTAAGCTTGGGGATGCCCAAGGCACCCCAAGGTAATATTCAAGGAAGACTCAAGCGTCTAAGCTTGGGGATGCCCCAGAAGGCATCCCCTCTTTCGTCTACAATCTATCGGTAACTCACTTGGAGCTATATTTTTATTCATCACATGATATGTGTTTTACTTGGAGCGTCTTGTGATATAGTTTGTTTGCTTTTTAGTTTGTCACAATCATCTTTGCTGAACACACCTTTTTGAGAGGGACACACATTATTCATGATTTGTTAGAATACTCTATGTGCTTCACTTATATCTTTTGAGCTAGGCAGTTGCTCTAGTGCTTCACTTATATCTTTTAGAGCACGGCGGTGGTTATATTTTAAAGAAATAGTTGCACTCTCATGCTTAACTTATATTTTTTGAGAGTCTAATGAATAGCAATGGTAATATGCACGGGTTATGAATTTGGTCCTGATATGATAGGTGTTCAAGAGGGATATAATAAAAACTTTCATGTAGATCACTGAATATGATAAGTTTGATTCCTTGCAATAGTTTTGCGATATTAAGATGGTAATATGTGGGATGTATTAGTAGATAATTGTGGTTTAGTAAGAATATTGGTGTTAAGGTTTGTGATTCCCGAAGCATGCATGTATGATCTGTCGTTATGCTAAGAAGTTGGAGCATGATTTATTCTTGATTGTCTTCCTTTGTGTGGTGGTCGGGGGCGCGCGATGGTTAACTCCTACCAACCTCCCCCCTAGGGGCATGCATAGTAGTACTTTGCTTCGAGGGCTAATAAACTTTCACAATAAGTATGTGAGTTCTTTATGACTAATGTGAGTCCATGGATTATACGCACTCTCACCCTTCCGCAATTTGCTAGCCTCTTTGATACCATGCATTGCCCTTTCTCACATCGAGAGTTGGTGCAAACTTCGCCGGTGCATCCAAACCCCGTGATATGATACGCTCTATCACACATAAGCCTCTTTATATCTTCCTCAAAACAGCCACCATACCTACCTATCATGGCATTTCCATAGCCATTCCGAGATATATTGCCATGCAACTTCCACCATTCCGTTTTTATGACACACATCGCCATTGTCATATTGCTTTGCATGATCATATAGCTGACATAGTATTTGTGGCTCAGCCACCGTTCATCATTTTTATACATGTTACGCTAGCATCATTGCACATCCTGGTACACTGCCAGAGGCATTCATATAGAGTCATATTTTTGTTCTAGTATCGAGTTGTAAGATTGAGTTGTAAGTAAATAAAGGTGTGATGATCATCATTATTAGAGCGTTGTCCCAGTGAGGAAAGGATGATGGAGACCATGATTCCCCCACAAGTCGGGATGAGACTCCGGACGAAAAATAAAATAAAATAAGAGGAAAAAAAGTGCCATGAAAAAAAATGAGAGAAAAAGAGAGAAGGGGCAATTTTACTATCCTTTTTCCACACTTGCGCTTCAGAGTAGCACCATGTTTTTCATATAGAGAGTCTCCTATTTTGTCACTTTCATATACTAGTGGGAATTTTTCATTATAGAACTTGGCTTGTATATTCCGATGATGGGCTTCCTCAAATGCCTGAGGTCTTCATGAGCAAGCAAGTTGGATGCACACCCACTTAGTTTTCATGTTGAGCTTTCATACACTTATAGCTCTTAGTGCATCCATTGCATGGCAATCCCTACTCCTCGCATTGACATCAATTGATGGGCATCTCCATAGCCCGTTGATTAGCCTCGTTGATGTGAGACTATCTTCTTATTTTTGACTTCCCCTTATTGATCTCTACCACCACACTCTATTCCACCTATAGTGCTATATCCATGGCTTGCGCTCATGTATTGCGTGGGAGTTGAAAAAGCTAAAGCGCGTTAAAAAGTATGAACCAATTGCTTGGCTAAAACCGGGGTTGTTCATGATAAATATTTTGTGTTAAGATGATGGAGCATGACAAGATTGTATGATTTTGTAGGGATAACGTTCTTTAGCATTTTTATTTTGAAAGACATGATTGTTTATTAGTATGTCTGAGTATTGATGTCTTTATATCAAATTATAGACTATTACTTTGAATCATTCGGATCTTATTATTCATACCGTAAGAGAAAGATTACATGATGAAACATGATAGGTAGCATTCCACATCAAAAATTCTGTTTTTATCATTTACCTACTCGAGGACGAGCAGGAATTAAGCTTGGGGATGCTTGATACGTCTCCAACGTATCTATAATTTTTGATTGTTCCATGCTATTATAGTATCAATCTTGGATGTTTTATATGCAATTATATGCCATTATATATCATTTTTTGGGACTAACCTATTAACTCAGTGCCCAGTGCCAGTTGCTGTTTTCTGCTTGTTTTTGCCTTTTCAGAAAATCATTATCAAAAAGTGTCCAAACGAGAAAAAAACTTTGGATTAATTTTTTCTGGACCAGAAGAGACCCAGGAAGCTTCGGGAGAAGACCAGAAGAGCCACGAGGAGGCGGCAAGCCTAGAGGGCGCGCCCAGGGGGTAGGCGCGCCCCCTAGGCTTGTGGGCCCCTCGTGGCACATCTTGACCTAATTCCTTCGCTATAAATTCACAAATATTCCCAAACCAATAGAGAGCCAGAAGAAAAACCTTTCCGCCGCCACAAGCCTCTGTTCTTCCGCGATCCCATCTGGAGGCCTTTTCCAGTACTCTGCCAGAGGGGGAATCGATCACGGAGGGCTTCTACATCAACCTTGCTGCCCTTCCAATGATGTGTGAGTAGTTTACCACAGACCTATGGGTCCATAGCTAGTAGCTAGATGGCTTCTTCTCTCTCTTTGATCTTCAATACCATGTTCTCCTCGATGTTCTTGGAGTTCTATCCGATGTAATCTTCTTTTGCGGTGTGTTTGTTGGGATCTGATGAATTGTGAGTTTATGATCAGATTATTCATGAGAAATATTTGAGTCTTCTCTGAACTCTTTTATGCATGATTATTATAGCTTTGTATTTCTCTCCGATCTATCGATTTGGTTTGGCCTACTAGATTGATTTATCTTGCAATGGGAGAGGTGCTTTGTGATGGGTTCAATCTTGCGGTGCTCAATCTCATTGACAAAAGGGGACATGACACGTATTTATATTGTTGCCATTAAGGATAAAATGATGGGGTTTAATCATATTGCTTGAGTTTACTTTGTCTACATCATGTCATCTTGCTTAAGGCGTTACTCTGTTTCATACTTAATACCCTAGATGCATGCTGGATAGCGGTCGATGGGTGGAGTAATAGTAGTAGATGCAGGCAGGAGTCGGTCTACTTGTCTCGGACGTGATGCCTATATACATGATCATTGCCATGAATCTGTCATAATTATTTGCTTTTCTATCAATTGCCCAACAGTAATTTGTTTACCCACCGTATGCTATGTGTTCGAGAGAGAAGCCTCTAGTGAAAACTATGGCCCCCGGTGTACTTTATCATATATTAAAAACCTAAAAATACCTTGCTGCAATTTATTTACTTTTATTTTAATTAGTATTTTAGTTTATCTATTTATCTCTATAAGATTTAATCCTTGCAAATAACCGCTAAGAGGATTGACAACCCTCTTATTTGCATTGGGTGCAAGTGTTTGCTCTTGTGTGTGCAGGTGCGCTTAACGGAATTTTGCTTGGTTCTCCTACTGGATTGATAACCTTGGTTCTTAACTAAGGGAAATACTTATCTCTACTGTACTGCATCATCCTCTCCTCTTCGGGGAAATACCAACGCAGACTATAAGTAGCGGGGGGGGGGGGGGGGGGGTGAATGGGAGTTTTAAAATTTCTTCGGAAACTTCAAAACTCTCGGAACCCAGCAGCGGAGCGAACGAGATTAAACTACAGTGAGCGAGTACAAACTAACGATCAAGGAGTAATAGTATGAATTGAAGAGATTCACATGATTGATCTACTCGGACAGTTCAAAGCGAATGAAAAGCTAGAGAAGAGATGACCAGTGATGCTCTATGGCGACAGGATATTTGGTAGACCAGTTCACCCTTCTGCAAAAGGACTACGTTTGGTTGGAGGGATTGTGACTTAACATGGAAGATAAACTCTCTTCGCCCTATTCTCCTCGACAATTGGTTCATCAACCAATGCCAATTACTCGTGGTAGATGCTCGAGGTGATCTTCGAACCTTTACAGACTTCTTCTTCGAGAACCACAATTACTCTTGGGCTCTGAAGAGATTGACACCTAACCGTCTAGAGAGTTCACAGCTCTGAAGAGTAATAGGTGGAGTGTACTGGACCTAGATTCGAGTGATGCTAAACCACTATCTAATTTTTTGGCTCTGGGGTTTTTCCCTTGGTGGATTTTAAACTCAAATCACTTAGGAGAGAGGGTTGCTCAACTAACTTCTTGGAATCAAATGGAGCAGCCACCGGACAACGCCGGTGTAGGGTGGCTATTTATAGTTGTAGCCTTCCCTGGAGGGAAATGACCATTTTGGACACACGGTCCAGCCAATGGCCAACCAACACATTCTCAACGGTCGGAATTTTGGAGCAACGGTAACATTACTTGAGGAACAACTAATGCTAACTTTTCGGTCGGAGTCAAATCTCTCGCAGCGAAGAAGATCACAGTCTCTTGCTGGCAAGTATTTGCTCGGAACACAAAGATATTTCTCTCTCTACTCACATAGGATTGGGTTTAGCATCAGAGAATCAAAGCTTCGAACACTATACCCCTCTTAATAGTACGGTGGTCCTATGACTCAATAAAGAGAAAGAAGAATGACAAAATAAATGCTACGTCTTCACTCCATCTTCAACTTCTCGACTGCAGTCAATTCCTTCAGACGGCACCGAACCAATTGCTTTGCATCAATCTTCGGTGATAATCCTCGCTGCCACGCAGGAGATTATCTTCGGAGTTTGTGCCAAACTCCTCATGACTTCATGGACCTGTTACTCTGTGTGCACTAGCAAACACATCAGTCCCTTACTGTTTATGTCAACAATCTTCAAAACATAAGAAGGCAAACTATTGCACCAATAGGCCTGTTAAGGGCCCTATTATGTTTTTGCCCTACCAAAAGCCCTAGTTGTGTTTCAGCTTATTAACGGACTGTAGTCTGTATGGGCCAAATAAGGCCCACTGTTTATTTCAACCTGTTAACAACCCTTGTTAGAATGGGCCCACATTCGATCCCAGAACCATTTCTGCCCCGTGATGGCCCATGATTGTTATGGGCCTACTTAAGAATAGTGGGACCATCCGAGCCATTAAAGGCCCAGGTGGATTAGGATACACTTATTATTAGTAGGCCGGGCCAATAACGGCCCGCTATGGCTACCTTTTTTCGTTCTGTTCTGATGGCGTCCCGTTAACGTTTGGCCTGTTGGCCCCCGTTTCAACGATGGCATATACAATAACTAAGAATTATGCTACTCTATACAATACCCTAAAAAAAACTAGACTATACAATAAATAAATTACGGCATAGAAACGAAGAATAATCCTACAGTATACAATAAAGAAATAATGACAGATTACATCCACTGGGCATCAAAGTTCGCCACTAGTGATAATAAAGCGCAACCAAATAGCAAATTACATACACTAGGCACATACACCTCATACATCATGGACGTGTATCAAGACAACTTACCATTTGAATTATGATCTCTTCAGAAAATAGGATTGCCCGGATTCAGATAGCACAAATTGCAGTCTGCTCAATCTCCACTCTCTTTCTGACTTCCTCGGTCACTAGTTTCATTTCGATGACTAATGCATCTGATTCCTGCATCTCCCTTCTCAACATGTCAATTACATCTTGGAACGCATATGCACGCTGTCTTTCTGCCTCTAGTAGATGCTCTAGAACATCAGCACATTCCTATTCCAATCCATAATCGTTTGGTAATGGCCATGCCACACTACTTCGAGAACTTTGTGTTGATGTCACTTTATCCTGAAATGTTTTTGTAAGTACACATGACTAGGGTAAAAGTATAGTTACAACAGTGAAGCGAGCAAGACAGACTAACTTGTACATGGCAAACAGGACTAACAATAATGTACACGTCATGAAGCATAAGCAGGTGATATTGTAAAAATTATAAAGATGGTAGTCTGTGCAGCACGCGTACAGAAATCTCTCTTCGCTCACCAAAGGAGCATGATGTTGGGGACAAATCCAATACACTGGCAGGTTACAAATTGAGACCACGTGCAACTACTAAACATTAGATATATCTTGTGTATAAGTAAGCAAGCAGTTAGCCATTGTGTAGCTCGTATTAACTAGCTGGAACATTGTGGGCCATGTTTCAAAAGAGTCTTAGGGAGCATAATAAACTGCAGAGGGATTCATACAAACCTAAGACAACAAGCAAAACTATGCAATCATTAGCCAACTCAGTCAGTTGCTGACAGACAAGGTAAATACAGTATGGCTCAGGCAAACAAGCAAATACATATGCCTTAGAGAGCAAGCAATTAAACTGTTGTGTGTAAATGAGTAGTTTTAGATTGTGGACCTCATATAAACTTGATTGTGAGCCTCATGCAGTAATAGTTGGTTAATGGACTTCAAAGTTTCAAGCACACTTTGCCAGAGTAATGAAACGGTAAGGCATTTAATTATGTCAACTAATAGTTATACAAGTACCCTACATCAGGCAACATTGTTTGGGCATCTCATTAACTGCAAGACAAATAAAGCAATTGAAACGAGCAATTTAACTATTCTTGAAGCAAACAAGCAATTGAAGTGTTGTGTTGGCAACATGCATACATGCATGCATCAATAACATCCTTGGCCTGGCTACATTTGAATCAACTGATGTATGTTCTATATAATGGAACAAGTAATGTAACATTGTTTGCCTCATATGAAGTATCTCGACCATTATGTACTCAAGATCCTAGTAATGATATGGTGGCTAATGAAGTGAACATGTGTTTGGTTATGACATTTATGACATCAAGATCTCTACCATAGTAGGAAGGAGTTTCTCCTTCTGTTCACTATTATAAGATTTTTTAGATATTTAAATATAGACTACATCCGGACTGAAATGAGTGAACAGACACATTAAAATGTGTTTACTTACATCTGATTTAGAAAAAAGTTAGAACATCTTATAATAGTGAGCGAAGGGAGTATTAATCAATGGCCCAATGACTGGGTTACAGGTGGAGAACCCTACGCAAGCACAATGGCAGACAAATAGGATATCCTGGTAATTGAAATGAAGTGACTAACCATAACTGGTTGTACAGGCTCAGCGCTACTCCTCATTCTCTTGCAAGGCTCCTTAAATCTGTCCCTAACATCATGTACTTGGAAATTCTGACTCTTTGCTTCGTTGCACCCCCTCTACAAGGTGACACAAATTAGGTACACGTCTCCTTACATGAAAGATAAATACGCATACTTTCCAGTCTATAGGCAACACCAAAGCATTAGTTTATAACACAACGAGACCACATAATGATACATGCCACATCTCTTGCACACACTCAAATGAGAATTTACTAAGTGTGCGCTATGTATAAACTAGGCATACCTTCGTGAACTGGAGCTCCCGGTACTCTTGGGGAGCCTAGTTTAGTGGACAGGCAAACCTTTATGTCACTGATACGTCCAATTTGCATCATGATTTCCTACTGTTAATTAATATGTTTTTAATTATTATTTCACTTCATGGTACAATTCTTATGCCTTTTCTCTCTTATTTTGCAAGATTCACATGAAGAGGGAGATTGCCTGCAGCTAGAATTCTGGGCCGGAAAGGGGTGAAACAGAGATAGCTATTCTGCACAACTCCAAATGACCTGAAAATTTACGGAGAATTATTTTGGAATATATAAAAATACTGGTGAAATAATTATCAGGAGGAGGCCCACCAGGAAGCCATAAGCCTGGGGGGCGCGCCCTACCCCCTGGGCGCGCCCCCCGAGCTTGTGGGGCCCCTGGCAGGCCTCCGACCCCCTCCTTCTACTATATGAAGCCATTTGCCCTAGAAAAAAAATCAGAAGAAGACTTTCGGGACGAAGCGGCGCCGTCTCGAGGCGGAACCTGGGCAGGAGCTATTTTGCTCTCCGGCGGAGCGATTCCGCGGGGAAACTTCCCTCCGGGAGAGGGAAATCGAAGCCATCGACAGCACCAACGATCCTCTCATCGTGGGAGGACCAATCTTCATCAACATCTTCACCGGCACCATCTCATCTCAAACCCTAGTTCATCTCTTGTATTCAATCTTTGTCTCAAAACCTCAGATTGGTACCTGTGGGTTGCTAGTAGTGTTGATTACATATTGTAGTTGATGCTAGTTGGTTTATTTGGTGGAAGATTATATGTTCAGATCCTTAATGCTATTCAATACCCCTCTGATCTTGAACATGAATATGATTTGTGAGTAGTTACTTTTGTTCTTGAGGACAATGGGAGAAGTCTTGTCATAAGTAATCATGAGAATTTGGTATTCGTTCGATATTTTGATGATATGTATGTTGTTGCTTCCTTTAGTGGTGTCATGTGAACGTCAACTACATGACACTTCACCATCTTTGGGCCTAAGGGAAGGCATTGTGGAGTAGTAATTAGATGATGGGTTGCTAGAGTGACAGAAGCTTAAACCCTAGTTTATGCGCTATTCCGTAAGGGGCTGATTTGGATCCGTATGTTTCATGCTATGGTTAGAGTTATCTTAATTCTTCTTTTGTAGTTGCGGATGCTTGCGAGAGGGGGTAATCATAAGTGGGAGGCTTGTTCAAGTAAGAACAGCACCCAATAACCGGTCCACCCACATATCAAATTATCAAAGTAGCGAACACGAATCAAACAAACATGATGAAAGTGACTAGATGAAATTCCCATGTGTCCTCGAGAATGCTTTGCTTATTATACGAGTTCATTCCGGCTTGTCCTTTGCTATAAAAAATATTGGTCCACCTTGCTGCACTTTAGTATACTTGTTACTTGTTACTTGTTACGAATTATCTTGCTACCAAAACTATCTATTACCGCTACTTTCAGTACTTGCAGAGATTACCTTGCTGAAAACCGCTTGTCATTTCCTTCTGCTCCTCGTTGGGTTCGACACTCTTACTTATCGAAAGCACTACGATTGATCCCCTATACTTGTGGGTCATCAAGACTCTTTTCTGGCGCCGTTGCCGGGGAGTGAAGCGCCTTTGGTGAGTGGAATTTGGTAAGGAAACATTTATATTACGTGCTGAAATTTACTGTCACTTGTCACTATGGAAAGTAATCCTTTGAGGGGCTTGTTCGGGGTATCTTCACCTCCACTGGAAGCATTGAGAGTTGCCCCTCAACCTACTGAACCTACTAAAAATATTTATTATGAAATTCCTTTGGGTATGGTAGATAAACTGCTAGCTAATCCTTATGCAGGGGATGGAACGGTGCATCCTGATGTGCATGATATATGTGGATGAAATTTGTGGATTGTTTAAGCTTGCAGGTCTATCCGGAGATGGAGTTAAGAAGAAAGTATTCCCTTTATCTTTGGAGGGAAAGGCATTGACATGGTATAAGCTATGTGATGATATTGAAACATGGGATTGGAACCGGTTGAAGCTGGAATTTCACCAGAAATTTTATCCTATGCATTTGGTTCATCGTGATCGGAATTATATATATAATTTTTGGCCTCGTGAAGGAGAAAGTATCGCTCAAGCTTGGGGGAGGCTTAAGTATATGTTGCATACATGCCCCAATCATGAGCTCTCAAGGGAAATAATTATTCAAAACTTTGATGCTCAGCTTTCTCATGATGATCGTTCCATGCTCGATACTTCTTCTAATGGTTCCTTTATGAAGAGGACTATTGAATTCAAATGGGATCTTCTGGAAAGAATTAAATGCAACTCTGAAGATTGGGAAATCGACAAAGGTAAAGAGTCAGGTGTAAATCTTGAGTTTGATTATGTTAAATCTTTTATGGAAACTGATGCTTTTCATAAGTTTAGTACTAAATATGGACTTGACTCTGAGATAGTAGCTACCTTTTGTGAATCTTTTGCTGCCCATGTTGATCTCCCTAAGGAGAAATGGTTTAAATATTATCCACCCATTGAATTAAATGAAGAACCCGTTATTGTTAAAGAAGAAACAATTGTTTACAATGTTGATCCAGTTGTGCCCACTGCTTATATTGAGAAACCTCCTTTCCCTTTTAGGATTAAGGAACATGCTAAAGCTTCAACTGTGGTTAACAAAAGTAATATAAGAACACCTAGACCTTCTGAACAAATTAAGGTTGAACCTAATATTGCAATGGTTAAAGATCTTTTGGTTGATGATATTGATGGGCATGTTATTTAGTTTTGCGATGAGGATGCTAGAATTGCTAAACCTGTTAGAAATGAACGAGGTATGCTAGATAAGAACATGCCTGTAGTTGGCATGCCTGTTGTTTCTGTTAAGATTGGAGATCATTGCTATCAAGGTTTATGTGATATGGGTGCTAGTGTGAGTGCTATTCCGTTTTCTTTATATCAAGAAGTAATGCATGATATTGCACCTGTTGAGATTGAAGATATTGATGTTACTATTAAGCTTGCAAACAGAGATACTATTACACCACTTGGGATTGTTAGAGATTTGAAGTCTTGTGTGGAAAAATCAAATACCCTACTGATTTCTTAGTACTTGGTTCACAACAAGATAATTTTTGTCCCATTATATTTGGTAGACCTTTTTTGAATATCGTTAATGCTGAAATTGATTGTGTTAAAGAGAAGGTTAGAGTTAAGTTTGGTGATATATCTTGATACGTCTCCAACGTATCTATAATTTTGGATTGTTCCATGCTATTATAGTATCAATCTTGGATGTTTTTATATGCCATTATATATCATTTTTTGGGACTAACCTATTAACCTAGTGCCCAGTGCCAGTTGCTGTTTTCTGCTTGTTTTTGGCTTTTCAGAGAATCAGTACCAAACGAAGTCCAAATGCCACGAAACTTTTTGGAGATTTTTTTCTAGACAAAAGAGACCTTGGAAGCTTCGGGAGGAGGCCAGAAGCCTCATGAAGGCTTCACAAGGCAACAGGGCGTGGCCCAGGGGGGGCGCCGTGTTGCCTTGTGGGGCCCACATGACTCCGTTTGACCTAATTCCACTTCTATAAATTCTCAAATATTGGGAAACCAACAGAGAGCCAGAAGAGAAAACCTTTCCACCGCCGCAAGCCTCTGTTCTTCCGCGATCCCATCTGGAGGCCTTTTCCAGTACTCTGCCGGAGGGGGAATCGATCACGGAGGGCTTCTACATCGACCTTGCTTCCCTTCTGATGATGTGTGGGTAGTTTACCACAGACCTACGGGTCCATAGCTAGTAGCTAGATGGCTTCTTCTCTCTCTTTGATCTTCAATACCATGTTCTCCTTGATGTTCTTGGAGTTCTATCCGATGTAATCTTCTTTTGCGGTGTGTTTGTTGGGATCCGATGAATTGTGAGTTTATGATCAGATTATTCATGAGAAATATTTGAGTCTTCTCTGAACTATTTTATGCATGATTAAATATAGCTTTGTATTTCTCTCCGATCTATCGATTTGGTTTGGCCAACTAGATTGGTTTATCTTGCAATGGGAGAGGTGCTTTGTGATGGGTTCAATCTTGCGGTGCTCAATCCCAGTGACAGAAGGGAGCATGACACATATTTGTATTGTTGCCATTAAGGATTAAAACATGGGGTTTATTCATATTGCTTGAATTTGCTTCTCTACATCATGTCATCTTGCTTAAGGCGTTACTTTGTTTTTATTAACTTAATACTCTAGATGCATGCTGGATAGCGGTCGATGAGTGGAGTGATAGTAGTAGATGCAGGCAGGAGTCGGTCTACTTGTCTCGGACGTGATGCCTACATACATGATCATTGCCATGAATCCGTCATAATTATTTGCTTTTCTATCAATTTCCCAACAGTAATTTGTTTACCCACCGTATGTTTCTGCGCTCGAGAGAGAAGCCTCTAGTGAAAACTATGCCCCCCGGGTCTATCTTTATCATATTAAAAAATCTAAAAATACCTTGCTGCAATTTATTTACTTTTATTTTTATTAGTATTTTAGTTTATCTATTTACCTCGATAAGATTTAATCCTTGCAAATAACTGCTAAGAGGATTGACAGCCCTCTTATTTGCGTTGGGTGCAAGTGTTTGCTCTTGTGTGTGTAGGTGCGCTTAATGGAATTTTGCTTGGTTCTCCTACTAGATTGATAACCTTGGTTCTTAACTGAGGGAAATACTTATCTCTACTGTACTGCATCATCCTCTCCTCTTCGGGGAAATACCAACGCACACTACAAGTAGCATATCTCATGAATTTAATTTCTCTAAGTTTAGTAGACAACCTCATGATAAGGAATTACCCAATAAAGATGAAATTATAGGTTTTGCTTCTATTGCTGTGCCTCCTACTGATCCTTTAGAACAATATTTGCTAGACCATGAGAATGATATGCATATGAACAAATGAAATGAAATAGATGAGCTGTTCTTTAAACAAGCACCTGTTCTCAAACATAACTTGCCTGTTGAAACCTTGGGGGATCCTCTACCACCCAAGGGTGATCCTATGTTTGATTTAAAGCAATTACCTGATACACTTAAATATGCTTATCTTGATGAAAAGAAGATATATCCTGTTAGTATTAGTGCTAACCTTTCAGAGCATGAAGAAAAGAGATTACTTAAAACTCTGAAGAAGCACCGTGCCGCTATTGTTTATACTCTCGATGATCTTAAGGGCATCAGTCCCACTCTATGTCAGCATAAAATTCATATGGAGTCAGATGCTAAACCAGTTGTTGATCATCAAAGAAGGTTGAGTCCTAAAATGAAGGATGTGGTAAGAACTGAAATATGAAAGCTTCTGGAGGCAGGTATAATTTATCCCATAGCTGATAGTAGATGGGTAAGCCCTGTTCATTGTGTTCCAAAGAAAGGAGGTATTACCGTTGTTCCTAATGATAAAAATGAACTCATTCCACAAAGAATTGTAACCGGTTATAGGATGGTAATTGATTTCAGGAAATTAAATAAAGCTACTAGGAAAGATCATTACCCCTTGCCTTTTATTGATCAAATGTTAGAAAGATTATCTAAGCATACACACTTTTGCTTCCTAGATAGTTATTCTGGTTTCTCTCAAATACCTGTATCACCAGAAGATCAAGAGAAAACCACATTTACTTGTCCTTTTGGAACTTATGCTTATCGTCGTATGCCTTTTGGTTTATGTAATGCACCTGCTACCTTTCAAAGATGTATGACTGCTATATTCTCTGACTTTTGTGAAAAGATTGTTGAGGTTTTCATGGATGATTTCTCCGTTTACGGAACTTCTTTTGATGATTGCTTGAGCAACCTTGATCGAGTTTTGCAGAGATGTGAAGAAACTAATCTTGTCTTGAATATGGAGAAGTGCCACTTTATGGTGAATGAAGGTATAGTCCTTGGGCATGAAATTTCTAAAAGAGGTATTGAAGTTGATAAAGCTAAAGTTGATGCTATTGAGAAAATGCCATGTCCTAAAGATATCAAAGGTATAAGAAGTTTCCTCGGTCATGCTGGTTTCTATAGAAGGTTTATAAAAGACTTCTCTAAAATTTCTAGGCCTCTTACTAATCTTTTGCAAAAAGATGTGCCATTTGTTTTTGATGATGATTGTGTAGAAGCCTTTGAAATACTTCAGAAAGCCTTAATTTCTGCACCTATTGTTCAACCACCTGATTGGAACCTACCCTTTGAAATTATGTGTGATGCTAGTGATTATGCTATTGGTGCTGTTCTAGGACAAAGAGTTGATAATAAATTGAATGTTATTCATTATGCTAGTAAAATTCTAGACAGTGCTCAAAGAAATTATGCTACTACTGAGAGAGAATTTTTAGCAATTGTGTTTGCATGTGATAAATTCAGATCTTACATTGTTGATTCCAAAGTTACTATTCATACTGATCATGCTGCTATTAAATATCTTATGAAAAAGAAAGATGCTAAACCTAGACTTATTTGGTGGGTTCTATTGTTACAGGAGTTTGATTTGCATATTATTGAGAGAAAGGGAGCTGATGTAACACCCCAAAGTAATGAGCTATAGTGATCCTCCTGATTAAGCTAAATCAATTTTTATTTGCAGTGATTGATCACATTGGAATCATATCTCATTTCAAATTCCAATTCAAATTGAAATTCAAATCTGAGGTGAAAATAAAAGTTGTTCAAATTTGGAAACTAAATAGTTCATAATGTTGGAAATATTCCATAACTATTTATGTTCAGGAAAACAACATCACCTAATTTCCCTAGATGGCTCTAACATCATGAAAAAAGGGCCAACAACACCATTTTGACTCTTCTAAATGCAATACAAAATCCAAATGAAATTATATTGCCTCCAAACTTTTTGTGGCAGTGCAGTTTATTGCAAGGTATTTAATGTGGCAAGTGGCATATTTTTCAAAAGTCATTTGGTGGTTGAACTAAATGCAAAACCCTTTCTGTAAAAAAAAGAA
Source organism: Elymus sibiricus (assembly GCA_039707655.1). NCBI lineage: Eukaryota > Viridiplantae > Streptophyta > Magnoliopsida > Poales > Poaceae > Elymus > Elymus sibiricus. Next base: position 293,396,694 of record CM077676.1, read on the forward strand.
AACAGAAAAGAAACAGAAAAGCCTAAACTCTACTGTACCTGGGCCTAAGTCAAACAGGGAGGCCCAGCCCAACCAGCTCTTCTTCCCACCTCCCGCTCCCTTTCTATCCTCGCTGACGCCGCTCCAGCGCGCGCGCCCGCGCCCGCAGCCAAGCCCCCCCTCTCCTGGTCGACAGCGCGTCGCTGCGCCCGTCCTTGGACGGTTAAGGCCCCCCTGCACCCCTGGCTCCCCTCTGGCCTCACTCCTCTCCTCTCTCCCTCGCTCTCCACTCCCTCCCGAGCACGGCCATGGCCTCGCCGCTGTAAACCTCGCGGCCACCGTCGCCCCTATGCCTCGGCGCTGTGCCAGCACGCTCCGCCGTCCTCGACTCCTTCATCTGCACCAACCAGTTGGAGCAAGGAGCCCCTGCATCGCCCGCGACGAGCCCATACTCCCCTTCGGTCGCTGGAGATCGCCGCCACCACGCCGTCCTCCCCAGGCCCTCACCGAGCACGCTTAGCTCACCTGCAGGTCCACTGTGAGCACCGCATCCCCTCCGCTCTCTTCTCCTCGTATCATCGTACCCGTAGCCGTCGTCTCCAACGTGGACGAGCCCACTGCCACGGGAGCTCATCGCCGGCAAGCTTCCGGTGACCAAATGGTCACGTGTCAGTGCCCTTTGAGCTCGCGCGCGCACGTAGATCCCTCCTGGCCCCTTGTTTCGCTCGCAAACGCGCTGTGCAGCCGTCCCCGCAGAACACCCGTAGCCACCGCCGTCCACCGTTGATGCTCCGGTCGACTCTGGCCATCCCAGGTCGCGAGACTGCCGCTGTTGGATGCGGCCTGCTCTCCTCGTTCGAACGCAGGTCACGGCGCTCGTTTTGGCCCCCTAAAACGGAATCCCGACGCTCGCCGGCGCGCCTGGCCGCGTTCGGGCTCGCCGGAGTTACTCCGGCCACCGGCGCTGATGTGGCCGTGACGTGGCTTCCACTAGGTCGCTGACAGTGGGCCCAGTGGGTCCCGTTGGCTGGGTTGACTAGGTCAACCCTGCTGACTGGGCAGCCTGGGTCACTGACAAGTGGCCCCCACACTTAATTAAAATGTTTTTATAAATAAATAAACTGCTAATTAATCTGTTAATTAAACAGTCACTGACAGTGGGTCCCACTAGCTAATTAGATTAATCAGTTAATTTAATCCACTGTTTAAATATCTAGTCTATGACAGAGGGGTCCCACATGTCAGTTTGACCAGTCAATGGTCAAAGTTGACTGCTGACTGTGCTTTGACTGGCCCCACATGTCATTGACTGTGGCTGGCTCAGTCTGGGTATAAAAAGTAATTACACTCTTTAAATTGGAATCTAATATTTAAATTAATTCCAGGAATTTCAAAAAATGATTAAAACTTTGAAAAATCATAGAAAATAAACCGTAGCTCGGATCGAAAAGTTTTCTACATGAAAGTTGATCAGAAAAATGAGACGAATCCGAATATGCCCTCCATGCAGTTGTCACATGCCCACAACACTGCAAACATGGAACCTTCCCCTCCGGTTCATCTGTCTGACAGATGCCTAAAGCCAGAAAAACATCCCCAGATATTTTCCCGCTCCGTCTGAAACGTGTAGTGCTGCATTAGGTCACCCCTAGCACAGCATACTGCCATGCCATGCATCTGTGTTGCATTGTTTGCTTTTATTTATTGTTTCTTCCCCCTCTTCTCTCCGATAGACCCCGAGACCGACGCTGCTGCCGAGTACGACTATGCCCTTGACGACCAGACCTTTTCAGCAGAGCTTCCAGGCAAGCAAAACCCCCCTTGATCATTCCAATATCGCCTATTCTTTCTCTCCCATGCTTGCATTAGAATTTGCTACTGTAATTGATTGCTCCTATTCTGATGCATAGCCTGTTTTTGTAACCTGCTGTTGTTACTTTACCTGTCATCCTAAACTGCTTAGAATAGGTTGGTTAGTGATCCATCAGTGACCCCTCACCCTTGTCCCTGTTGCCCTGCTTTGTTACTGGTGCCCCCGATCAATGTGATCGATGGGCAGAGACCGACACATCACCGCATCTACCCCCCTAGTTGTACGACTCTGTAGGGCTACTATCGAGTGCCGAGGGTGATACCTCGTACTGCACTCCTGATGATATCTCTGTAGTATAGCACATCGGTGGTGATTGCAGAGGGTGATTCCTCGCTCTCCCCTTCCCGATGATGACTCTGTCGTGTAACCCCTCAAGTGTGGACCATCGAGGGTGATTCCTCCTGGTTCTCCTTGACGGATTACATCGAGTAGGAATCCATCGAGGGTGATTCCTCGGGTTCCCTTGATGTTATGAACACACGGATATCTTGACTTTTATTTCAGTACCTTGTTGAAGGCGGGTCGACCCCGAGGGGTACCCGCGAGTAATGTGGAGTCAGGTTGACCGTGAGGGTACCCGCGAGATAATTACGTGGCACGGCCGGGCATTCCTGGCCCTTGCCGTAAGTCCACGAGACGGGGCGACGGGACCACAAATCGTGGATCACTGATTGTCACTGCGAGCTCCCAGAGCACTAACGGGTTAGGATATGTGATCTGAGTAGGCCTCTGGCCCTTTTCGCACTAACCACCATGCAGGAATAAGTATGGGCACTCGGCGTCGTACGGTTCTTCCGAAAGCTCTTAGACGTCAGCAATTGAGCGGCGCGCGCTGGGTTGGACTGGGAAAGCCTGCGCTTGTATTAAGGGGGCTAGGTCTGCTCCCGGCCGCGTTCGCAACGCGCAGGATTGCAAAGGATGATTGGCCCATGACACCTTCGCATTTAGGAGTTAGACCGGCGTGTTGGCCTCTCTGTTGAGCCTAGGTAGAACTACGGTGTGTCGATCGGCCGAGGCCGGGCATGACCCGATAAAAGTGTGTCCGACCAGAGTTAATCGAGCATGTTGGGTAAGTTGGTGCACCCTTGTAGGGAAGTATATCTATTTGAATAGCCGTGTCCATGGTAACGGACGCTCAGAGAGTATCCCGATCTTCTACAACTAGAACTGGATACTTGAGTTGGTTAATAATATGATAGCTCCGGGATCATTTTCTCGCAGGGGTCGAGGAAGGATCTCTGGGCGTTGTTACTACTTGCTTACTACTTTACTATGTACTAATCTACACTCTTCTAATGCTGCAAGATGCCACAAGTTGCTAGTCTTCGATAGGCTAGGCCTTTCCTCTACTCTGGCATTTCTGCAGTCTAGTCCACAGATACAGCCCCTTCACTTGAAACCAATGCATAAATAGAATAGTTCTGATGTAAGTCTTGCGAGTACTTTGGATGAGTACTCACGGTTGCTTTGCTTCCCTTTTTCCCCATACCCGATTGCTGCGATCAGATGATGGTGCCTAGGAGCCAGCTGCTCCCGACGATGACTACTACTACCCTACCGGTGGAGCCTACTACTACGTGGAGACCGACGACCAGGAGTAGTTTTGGAGGCTCCCAGGCAGGAGGCCTGCGCCTTTTCGATCTAGTTATCATTGTTTTGCTCAGCCTTCTTAAGGTAGACTTGTTTAACTTTATGTCTGTACTCAGATACTAATGCTTCCTCTGATGCTTGTACGACTCGAGCTTATGTATTCGAGCCCTCGAGGCCCCTGGCTTGTAATATAAAGCTTGTATGACTTTTTTTGTGTTTAGAGCTGTGTTGTGATATCTTCCCATGAGTCCTTAGGCTTGATCATGTGCATTTGCGTGTATGATTAGTACACGATTAAGTCGGGGGCGTCACAGCTGAGAATCCCGTAGCCGATAATTTGTCTAGAATGGAAAATGTTCTTGATGACCCACTTCCTATTAATGATGATTTCCCTGATGAACAACTAGCTGTGATAAATGCTTCTCGTAATACTCCTTGGTATGCAGACTATACTAATTACATTGTTGCTAAATATATACCACCTAGTTTCACATACCAACAAAAGAAAAAGTTCTTCTTTAATTTAAGACATTACTTTTGGGATGACTCACATTTATATAAAGAAGGAGTAGATGGTGTTATTAGACGTTGTGTACCTGAGCATGAACATGAACAAATCCTACGAAAGTGTCACTCCGAGGCATATGGAGGACACCATGCGGGAGACAGAACTGCACACAAGGTACTACAATATGGTTTTCATTGGCCTACTCTTTTCAAAGATGCACGTAAGTATGTCTTCTCTTGTGATGAATGTCAAAGAATTGGTAATGTTGGTAGACGTCAGGAAATGCCTATGAATTATTCACTTGTTATTGAACCATTTGATGTTTGGGGTTTTGATTATATGGGACGTTTCCCTAAATCCAATGGGTATACTCATATTTTAGTTGCTGTTGATTACGTTACTAAGTGGGTAGAAGCTATTCCAACTAGTAGTGTTGATCATAACACTTCTATTAAAATGCTTAAAGAAGTTATATTCCCGAGGTTTGGAGTCCCTAGATATTTAATGACTGATGGTGGTTCACATTTTATTCATGGTGCTTTCCGTAAATTGCTTGTTAAATATGATGTTAACCATAGAATTGCATCTCCTTATCATCCTCGGTCTAGTGGTCAAGTTGAATTAACTAATAGAGAAATAAAACTAATTTTGCAAAAGACCATTAATAGATCCAGAAAGAATTGGTCTAAGAAACTTGATGATGCACTATGGGCTTACAGAACTGCTTATAAAAATCCTATGGGTATGTCTCCATATAAAATGGTCTATGGAAAAGCATGTCATTTACCTCTTGAATTAGAACATAAAGCATATTGGGCAATGAAAGAACTTCACTATGATTTTAAACTTGCCGGTGAAAAGAGGTTATTTGATATTAGCTCTCTAGATGAATGGAGAACACAAGCTTATGAAAATGCCAGGTTGTTTAAAGAAAAGTTAAAAGGTGACATGATAAGAGAATTCAAAAAGGGTAATTCAAAGTAGGTGATCATGTTCTATTATACAATTCTTGTTTAAGATTTTTTGCAGGAAAACTTCTCTCTAAATGGGAAGGACCGTATATCATCGAAGAAGTTTATCGCTCCGGAGCCATTAAAATAAACAACTTCGAAGGCAATAATCCGACGGTGGTTAATGGGCAAATAATTAAACATTATATCTCAGGTACGCCCATTAATGCTGAAACTAATATTATTCAAACAATGACACCGGAAGAGCATATAGAAGAAACCTTTCGGAACGCTCCAGAATCCTGAAAAGGAGTAGGTACGTGGTACGGTAAGTAAACCGACTCCAAAACTTCCATAAAAGTACTTTTTGTTCATTTTGGAATATATAAAAATTAGGAAAATAATAAACAGTTCGAAAAGTGCACGAGGAGGCGACAAGCCCGGGGGGCGCGCCCTACCCCCAGGGCGCGCCTACCAGGCTTGTGGCCCCCTCTTAGACTTTCCCGACTCCGTTTTTCTTCCATATTACTTGTCCTGCACGGGAAAAATTCATTATATATACTCACGGGTGTTTTGACCACCGCATCGCAAGTTTCTCCTCTGTTCTTGTTTCTTGCTGTTTCCTGTTAGATTTTCGAGGCCGGGCATCATGTCTTCCGCTTCCTCCAACAACGTGGGAGACGACGCTTGGTTGCTATAGATGGAACTCAGGAGAGAGGAGGAGGAGGAGGTTACCATGGAAAAGATGATGGAGATTCGCTGGTAGTCCACCCCCCCAGCATCCGAGAGGGGGTACCCTTGCCGGCATCTCCACGACTCCAAATCCTCATCAAGCCATAAGAAGCACTACAAGCCATGGGAGTCCAGAGGTACAAGAAGGGCTTCCTCCTAGGAGACCCTTACACAGGTTACATCGGAACAATTTTCATAATTTGATCCACAATTATGGGGTTGAAAACACTCCTCGCATGCACATACCTTCCAATTGGGATATTTCCCATCCAAGTGAGAATGATGCAGGAAAGGGATCATGGTGGCCAAAAAATAAACATATTATGGTTGAAGTGCAAAAGAACGCCACCGCGATTCAGCACTTGCCTCGGGAGGTCCAGAGTTTGAAGGATATCTTATTAAATAGTTTGAAGGACAAGCCCACCACTTCATCACCACCATCACCGAAGAAGGAGACTTGAGCACATGGGTATGGGCACCACCCTTAGCTGGTGCCAAGCTTGGGGGAGGTGCCCCTGTATCGTATCACCATCACTTTTTATCATCATTATCTATCTTAGTTCGATCCTTAGTTATTTCATGATTTAGAAGAATAAAGTTTAGTATGATTTAGTTTTGAGTGCTTGCTTTGTGATCTATCTATCTATGTAATCGTGTGTGAGAGTTATATAATAAAGAGTAGTTTGAGTTGAGTGTTTTGCTTTTGTTAATCCAATCTTAGAAAAAAAATAAAGAGAATAAAAAATAAGATCATATGCTAATCCCATGGGGAGTGATGACTTCACATAAAAGAAGTATAATTGATAAAACTTGTTGGAAGTTAACAAACATAGCATTGGTGTCGGTGTATAAAACATGGGTATTTTATACCCTGACTTATGCACAGACGGCAGTAGCCTCCTTGCCAGCCAAGGCTTGCCGGGAACCGCCAAGACCAAGATTCAAGGCCCAGTTGCGGAAGCTATTGGGGAGAAGCTCAAGACAAAGCGTCAACAAACACTCAACTAGTAGTGAAGATGAAGACATTTCTTGCCGGCAAGAATAAACCGGCAAGGTGAAGACCCGGCAAGCTCCGTACCGGCAAGCTTAAGTCAGCACGCCAGCGCTCCACCTCGACGGACAGCTAGTCACTAATTAGGGAGGTGTCGACCACGCATGCCGGTTGGTGAGAGTTGTCGGGCACGTGTCAGCACGCAGGGAGAAGATTTACCTTTAATGACACCCGTCCAGGAGGCGTGTCAGGATAATACGAGGTAGCTGGGCGAGCGGTGCAGGAACCTTGCCGGGGCTGCCTCTCCACATGACACCTAACGGTGCATTTAATGTTTTTGTCTTAAACTGGCAGAGTTAGGTATGATAGCACTGTTTGCTATCTAATCTATATGTAATTACTGTTTTGCCACTATGGTAACCCCTTGAGCTATAAAAGGAGGGCCAAGGCAACAGTTAGAGGGATTCGGACCCTTTTTCAAACATCAGCATGTCTCGTGTAGCAGCTCTCTCAGCACCTTGCCGGGAGGAGCGCTCCTTGTACTTGTGCTCTCATATGACCAATACACCAAAAGCAGGAGTAGGGTTTTACGCTTCTTAGTGGCCCGAACCTGGGTAAATCCCGTGCGCCTTCCACTGATTCTGCTCTTTGTGCACGTCGATCTCCCTTGCCGAACCACAAGGGGCTGGATGGCCCCATAGATGGTCGTACCCACGACATCTTTGGCGCGCCAGGTAGGGGCGTCGCTTGCGCGAACCTGAATCAGCAGATTGCGCGTCATCTTCATCAACTTCATCATCGTCCTCCTCGTCGTCGTTGGCGCCCAAGAAGAAGGGCATCACGATGACGGCCACTCCGCACGTATCCGTAGGCGGCGCAGGCGGCGCGGCCAATGCGGGCGGTGCGGACACCGCGGGTGGCGCGACCAGCGCAGGTGGCGCGGTCGCCATGCCCACCGTGGTCAGTGTGGGAGACGAGCATGCTAGAGGCGGTTGACTTCCTCAACCCTCTGGCGCGCAAAGCCGAGACAGCGCGGGCGGAGCGGATGGACGACCTCCTCCTCCTGCTCCTCACCGCATCGACGAACGCAGCCACCGGAGCAGCAATGCCCGGACCAGCGCGAGCCAAGACCCCGCCACGGCGACGTCCAAGGATGCTGCTTCGGGACAGACGCCGCGCCCCTCGCACAACGAGCGCGGTACGGCTTTGAGCGGCGCCAACGACTCCAGGCAGCGGCGACCTCACGGCAAGACTCCTGTTGATCAAACCCCAGATCCTCAGGCACCGCCTCCGCCACAACGACCAGCTGCTGATCGTGTGCCATGGCAGCAAGACCACGATTATGCTCCTACTGGCTCTGCCAGGAGTAGAGCGACGTCGCACTCTTCTCTTCCGGCCATGCCAGCCACAGCAGCGGAAGCAATGGCGCAAGCCCAAATGCTGCTAAATTTCCCTCCAGCGGCAGAGAAGATGGATGAATGGAGAGCCACCATCCAAAGCTTGATTGGGTTTGCCAAGGCCAGCAAATCACAGCAAGCGGAGCCCACACGGCGTCCGCAAACGGCACTAGTAGCTCCAACTGGTGGACACGTTGGCGGTGCCGCGCTAACGGTGCAATCACCTCAGTGGCAACAATCCCAACAGCAGCAGCGCCAACAGCCGTGGCAAGCTCAACAATCTTTTGAGCCCGACGAGATGTCGATGGCCTCTTCGGATCCGTGAGCGCGGCAAGACCAGTGGCAAGTGCTGTGAGACAGACGGGTAGAAGACGCCCGCACCACCATTGAACGGCGCCGGGAGGCGCGCCGTCAATCTGACGCGCGCAACGGCCCCATCGTAGATGAGCTTGCGCCAGGGGTTGGCGGATATCTACCTTATGAGGTTGGGTGTCCTGCCTTCACCCGAGAGCTGCGGCAAGTCCGATGGCCGTCCGTCCGGGCCTTCAAGCCAGAAGTACCAGAAAAGTATGACGGCAAGCTAAACCCGGCAGAACTTCTGGGCATCTACACGATTGCTGTGCAAGCTGCCGTAGGAAGAGATGAGAAAATCCTCGCCAACTACTTTCCGTTGGTGCTGAAGCCTAATGTGAGGTCTTGGCTGATGAACTTGCCAGAGAACTCCATTTCTTCGTGGTCAGATCTCTGCAACAAGTTTGTTGGTGCCTTTACCGGAGGCCACAAGGCCCCTGGACAGCCCAGCGACCTGCAAGTGATCCCGCAAAGAGATGGAGAAACTTTGCGCAAGTACATCTAGAGGTTCAGCCGTGTGCACCGTAACATTCCAGATGTGCACCCCGCAGCCGTCATCGCCGCCTTTCACACGAATGTGCGCAATTGGAGGATGCAGGAGAAGATGAACGTCAAGCTACCCAAAACTGTTGATGAGCTCTATACGTTGGCAGATAAGTGCGCACGTGCTGAGGAAGGGAGAAGGCTTCCCGGGGAGGACGCTGGTGCCGAGGTGGATTCCGAGGATGACGATGTTGCCACCCCGAGGAAGAAGGGCCGAAAACGCAACAGAAAGCGCAAAGGCAAAACTGTCATGGCTGTCGAAGGTTCCGGCAACTCTGAGTCTGCCAAGAAAGCCAAGACTGAAAACTCTGGCAAGGAGGCTGCTGTATGCGCCGCTTGCCAGGAGGCGGCGGCAAACGAGAAGGCCGACATATCTGATGGGCCATACTGCAAGATTCACCGCACCAAAGGCCATGATCTCCAAGAGTGCTGACAAGTCGAGCACCTTGTTGAGAAACAAAAGGCTGAGTACGAAAAACGTGACAAAGAGAAGGGTCAAGATGGTGCCGGTGGATTTGGTAAAAAGGGTCATGGTGGTCGAGCAGGCCATCGCGGCAAGGCCAAGCAGCAGAAGGAAAAACTTCCTAGAGGCCGAGAAAAGAAAGAGGAAGATGATGGAAGTGAGGAAGAAGAGGACGATGGAGAGTCCAGTGAACAAGAATTCCAGAAGGCAACTGACGCCATGTGTGTTGACGGAGGGGCATCTTTGCACTCCTCTCACCGCCAACTTAAGAAGTGGGCACGTGAAGTCAATGCGGCAGAACCGGCAATGGGCTCTCAAAAGCCACTCAAGTGGTCACACACACCTATCATTTTCGATGCCGAGGACCACCCTGGTCGCACAACTGCGGTCGGGTGTTTGCCGTTGTTGGTTTCACCAACAATTCGCAACCTCCAGGTCACGAAAATGTTAGTTGACGGTGGGGCTGGCCAAAACTTGATTTCTCCGAAAGTAATCAAGAGGCTGCAGATTCCCGACGAGGAGCTCAAGAAGACATGCACTTTTCAAGGAGTAAATCCGGGAAGAAGCCAGCCCAAGGGAAAGATCACATTGCCGGTGATGTTTGGCGGGGAGTTGAACTACAGGACGGAGAAGATTGTATTTGACGTTGTCAAGATCCCTTTGCCGTACAACGGAATTCTTGGCCGCCCAGCCTTGGCAAAATTCATGGCAACTTCTCACTATGCTTACAACACATTGAAGATGCCGGGGCCAATGGGTGTCATTTCCATCAACTCCGACAAGAAAGATGGAGTTATTTGCGTCGATAAGATGTACAGAGATGCGGTTGCTGTAGAGGCCACCAAGGCGCTCGCTCCCGCCAAGAAAAAAGAAAACAAGAAGTCCGGCAAGACCTCTAGCAAGGATTCTGGGAAGCGCACCTCGTTGGAGTGTTGTGCACCTGTTGAAGACTTGCCAGAGTGCTCTGCCGGTAAGAAGCCCAGAGCCACTGCACCGGCAACCAAGAAGGTGCCGGCGAGGGAGGATGGTGCTGACGGTACCTTCACCATCAGTGCCACCCTTGACAACAAATAGGAAAGCGCGCTCGTTGCCTTCCTGCGGGCAACTGTCGATGTGTTTGCACGGCGACCAACTGACATCCCCGGTGTTCCCAGGGAGGTAATTGAGCACCACCTTGCCGTTTGTCCCCACGCTCGGCCCGTCAAGCAAAAAGTCCGGAAGCAAGCTTTGGAGCGGCAACAATTCATTGCCAAAGAAATCAAGAAACTTGAAGCAGCAGGCTTGGTCAGAGGTGTACTACATCCCACTTGGTTGGCGAATCCAGTGGTGGTGCGCAAAGCAAACGGAAAGTGGAGACTTTGTATTGACTACACTGATATTAACAAAGCTTGTCCAAAGGATCCTTTTCCCTTGCCGCACATCGATCAAATTGTGGACTCTACTTCCGGCTGTGACTTACTCTCCTTCCTTGACGCATATTTTGGGTACCATCAGATATTCATGGCCAAGGAGGATGAGGAGAAAACGGCATTCATTACTCCATGTGCCACGTACTGTTTCGTGCGTATGCCTTTCGGATTAAAGAGTGCTGGTTCAACGTTTGCAAGGGCAGTCCAGATTGGTTTTGAACCCCAGCTGCACCAGAATGTGGAAGCATACATGGATGATATAGTGGTCAAGACCAAGGACAAGTTTACCCTCATTCAAGATTTAGAAGAGACATTCGCGAATTTGCACAAAATCAATTTAAAGCTCAACCCCGAGAAGTGTGTGTTTGGCGTTCCATCCGGCAAGCTCCCCGGGTTCTTTGTATCTCAACGGGGAATTGAAGCAAATCCCGACAAGATCAAAGCAATTGAGCAGATTCAAGCACCAAAAAGTGTCAAAGATGTGCGGCGTCTTGCCGGCTGTGTTGCTGCCTTAAGTAGGTTCATTTCAAGATCCGCTGAGCGCGCCCTGCCGTTTTTCAAAATTTTGAAAAAGGCAAGTCCGATGAAATGGACTCCAGAAGCGGAGGCCACGCTGCAGGACTTGAAAAGGTACCTCTCCTCCGCGCCAACACTAGTTGCACCTAGACCGCAAGAGCCGTTGCTACTATACGTAGCGGCAACGTATCAAGTGGCTAGTGCTACATTAGTGGCGCAGAGGGAAGTCGATGACGAGGAAGTAACCGCGGCAAGCTCATCTAGCGACAAACCGGAGTCTTCTCCTGCAGGGTCTGACGCCGACAAGTCAAAAACAGCACAAGCAAGTGAAGCTGATCAGCAAGTGGTACCAAAGAAGAAGGTGGTGCAGCGACCCGTGTATTTCGTCAGTTCCCTTCTGTAGGGGGCTAGGTCAAGATACTCGGGGCTGCAGAAATTGCTTTTCGGCCTTCTTATGGCCTCGAGAAAGTTGCGTCACTACTTCCAAGCACACGAGATCACCGTCATCACTCGCTTTCCGTTGCAACGCATCCTGAGAAATCCGGAAGCAACTGGCAGGATAGTGGAGTGGGCGTTGGAATTGTCAAGCTTTGCACTTAAATTTGAAAGCACTTCAACCATCCAGAGCAGAGCCTTGGCGGAGTTCATCGCAGAATGGACACTAACGCAAGACGAAGAAGTTCAAGAAACGACTCTCCCCGGCAAAGGGACAACCAAAGAATGGATCATGTACTTTGACGGTGCCTTCTCGCTACAAGGCGCCAGTGCCGGAGTGCTGCTTCTCGCACCCACCGGAGAGCACCTCAAGTATGTGGTTCAAATGCACTTTCCCAGGGAGCAAGCTACAAACAACACTACTGAGTACGAAGGACTCCTTGCCGGTCTTAGAATCGCAGTGGACCTCGGGATCAAAAAATTGATCATCCGCGGTGACTCGCAACCTGTTGTGAAGCAAGTAAACAAAGATTACCAGAGCCCGTTGATGGAAGCATATGTGGAAGAAGTGAGGAAATTGGAAGAACACTTTGACGGGTTGCAAACAGAGCACATCCCTCGTGCGGAAAACAGCATTGCTGATCACCTGTCAAAATGTGCCGCCCAAAAGCTACCTGTGGAACCTGGAACTTTTGTGCTCCATTTGAATCAACCAACAGTCACCCCATCAATGCAGGCCGGTAAGAGAAGGAAGTTGAACGCCGGCAAGTATTTTCCGGCAGAACTCTCAGGAGCCGCCGGCGAAAAGGTTGCCGGAGTCAACGACACAGCTGCCGGTGAGCAGTAGCTTTGCGCAGAACCTCGGGTTCTTGCCGCAGAAGCTAGCTCTCCCGCAGCCGCAGAAACGCCTTTAATCCTTGTCGTCGAGCCGCAGGCTCCGGCATGGGCACATCATATAGTCCGTTTTCCTCAAACGGGAGAACTTCTCGATGAGCAAGAAGAAGCTAAGAAAGTAGCCCGTCAGTCAAATATGTACCAGTTTGTGGATAGCATTCTATACAGAAAGCAACCAAACGGTGTGAAATTGAAGTGTATTTGCCAGGAAAACGGACTGAAGCTGTTGGCAGAAATACACGGAGGCATATGTGGCTCTCACATAGGATCAAGGGCGCTTGCCGGCAAAGCTTTTTGGCAAGGCTTCTATTGGCCCACTGCCCTCCAGGATGCAACTGAGTTAGTAACCAAGTGTGAAGCATGCCAGTTCCATTCGAAGAACATACATCAGCCAGCTCAAGCTCTCCAAACAATCCCTTTCTCCTGGCCCTTTTCGGTCTGGGGGTTCGATATCTTGGGCCCCTTCCCCCGTGCTGCCAGGGGCTTTGAGTTCTTGTACGTCGCCATCGACAAGTTCACAAAGTGGCCTGAAGTGGAGCCAGTGAGGAAGGTGACAACGCAATCAGCCGTCAAGTTCTTCAAAGGATTAGTTTGCCATTTTGGGGTTCCTAACAGAATCATCACCGACAACGGCGCCCAATTCACGAGCCGCACCTTCATGCAATATATCCAAGACCTTGGCAACAAAATTTGTTTTGCATCTGTCGCTCACCCGAGAAGCAACGGCCAAGCGGAAAGGATGAATGCTGAAGTGCTGCGTGGCCTCAAGACAAGAACCTTTGACAGGTTGCGCAAATGTGGAAGGCGCTGGATTGATGAGTTGCCGGCGGTTCTTTGGTCACTCAGGACGACACCAAATCGAGCTACCGGCCAAACACCCTTCTCCCTAATCTATGGTGCAGAAGCGGTGCTCCCCACGAAACTCATATACGGGTCACCTCGAGTGCTCACTTACGATGAAGCTGAGCAAGAGCAGCTGCGGCAAGACGACACGATGCTCCTTGAGGAAGATCGTCTTCGGGCGGCTGTGCGAGCTGCACGCTACCAGCAAGCCTTGCGCCACTATCATAGCCGCAAAGTGCACGCCCGAAGCCTTGAGGAAGGCGGCCTTGTTCTTCGGCGCGATTAGTCCGCCAAGAGATCAAACAAGTTGACGCCGAAGTGGGAAGGCCCTTATCGGGTAGTACGAGTCACCAGACCTGGCGCAGTCCGTCTAGAGACTGAAGATGGCACCACAGTGCAAAACTCATGGAATATTGAGCATCTTCGCAAGTTCTACCCATGAGGCGCGGTTGCCGGGCCTCCCGGCAACCCTTTTTGTACAAGCTTTGCACCAAGACTGGTAACCCTTTGTACAAAGCCAGGCACAGATCCTGTGCATAATAAAGCTAAGTGTTTCGCAACTCTTCATGCATATTCATTTACATATGGATACATGTGATGCTGTGATTTACACTTTAGTTTGTATGGAATGGCTGATGAATCGTCAAGGTTCCCAAACCACTCTTTATTCTTCTTTCTTTTTCTTAAAAGGACAGAAGAATCCCTCGCGTGCAAGTTTCCCGGGGGGGTGTGACGATGGGGTACCATTCTGACGACGTTCAAGTGATCATTTCATACGACGAGGAAAACAGTGCGAGGAAAAGCTAAGTTGAAAAACTTTTAAAAAAAGTTCCTTGTTACATTCGCAATTTCCCTTGAACGATTATGTGCTTTGTATGAGAAACTTGCATGCGAAGGAACCTCGTCGCGATCAGTCCGCGCCCTAGTTTGCCTTGAGTCCGCTCGGCAAGCTTAGCGGCTGCGTTCTGGCCCGACAAGTTGCCTTGCCGGCAGCGGCACTTCCAGTAGGCTGCTAAGGACCCGCTCCTCAAAGCGCTTGCGGCAAGTGTGCGCACCGGCAAGTTTCCGAACAAGCGTAGGGAACGCGATCTTACAAAGGCAAAATTAAACAAGGGGAATGACACGCTTTCACTTAAACCCGGCAAACACTAGATATTCGTTAAAAAAAATACTCAATCACATTTTGTTGGCCCTTCCCCAGGGTTTACATCGAGTGCAAGGAAGGCAAAAGGGGTGCCTAGGCGAAGGCCGGCTTGTTCCCGGAAGGCCAGATGATGGTGCTGCCGGCGATCAGCCAGACTCTTCGTCGTCGTCCTCGATCTTCACGCCGGGAACGCCGTCATCATCACCGTCATCATCGTCATCCTCAGCATCGCTGGAGGAAGCGGTGTCGCTGTCGCTCGAGCTTTCCGCGCAGCACTCCAGACGTGCGCCTGAAGCCCCGAAGAACTTCACGACGAGCGTGTCTGGTCCGTCCAACCTGAAGAGAAGAAGGTGCCCTTGCCCTAGGAAACAGGCACGAGCAAAGGACTTCCACCCGCGCGTGAGGTACATGAGGCCGTTCTTGAAGGTCTCAACGGTCACCCAAACCGGGCCATTGCAGCAACCGTCCACGCGCAGCCACAAGCCGTGCAGGTGGCGGCCTTCCATCTCCCTGGCAAAAGGACGGGGAAGCCGCAACCAGCTCCACAGCCGTTCGCGCAGTTCCACGATGAACTCCTACGCCGTGTCCTCCGTATGGCCCTCCGACAGGGGAGGAAGAGCCGAGGTTGAAGCGGCAAGCGCTCCGCCATGACCGCCTCGACCACGAACACCGCGTCTTCCATGACCACGGGCCGCGGCCCTCCCTTGAGCGTTGGAGCCGGCCTCCGCAGCCGCGGCCGAGGTGTGGGCATGCAGCCGAGGAGAAGCTCTTGCCGCGGTAGCGGAGGCGCGACCGCGTCCTCTCCTCCTCGCCATGCCGTCGTCTGATGCGGAAGAAGAAGAAGAGAGAAGGAGGTGACGGTTGCTGAAGATTGAGGCAGAAGGAGATGGATGACCATCACACCCCACGGCTCCCTCTTTATAGGGGGAGTGCGGGGAAATGGCTCTTCACCATCTTCGGGCGGCCGCCCACGTTCGCCAATCCCGCGCCCTGCGCTTCTGGACGGGCGCGTTACTCCAGCAACCGCCCACGTTCGCCAATCCCGCGCCCTGCATTCCTGGCCCGGCGCATCACTCCAACGGCCGCCCTTCTCCACCAATCCGCTGCCTTGCATGCATGCAAACACGCGTAATGGGGGGGGGGTGAGGGCGCAGAAGAAGGAGGAATCATGGCATGAATGGCAGTTATTTCTTGCCACGCGTTGCCATGCACATATTCAAGTCCGTTCAATGGCAAGGGTTGCCGAAAAATGACCAAGAGCATACTCAAGACTAGATTAATGAAGAAGCAAAGAAGATCTCAAGAGGAGATAACCATCATGACGAAAAACTACAACGGCAGTTTTCCCGCTGCGTGTCTGTGCATTGTTTGGGCCTAGCCCAACGACGCTTCGGACGCGCGTATGTCCCAGGTCTGGGGGCTCCTGTCGGTGTATAAAACATGGGTATTTTATACCCTGACTTATGCACAGACGGCAACAGCCTCCTTGCTAGCCAAGGCTTGTCGGGAACCGCCAAGACCGAGATTCAAGGCCCAGTTGCAGAAGCTACTGGGGAGAAGCTCAAGACAAAGCGTCAACAAACACTCAACTAGTAGTGAAGATGAAGACATTTCTTGCCGGCAAGACTAAACCGGCAAGGTGAAGACCAGGCTTGTGGCCCCCTCTTGGACTTTCCCGACTCCGTTTTTCTTCCATATTACTTGTCCTGCATGGGAAAAATTCATTATATATACTCACGGGTGTTTTGACCACCGCATCACAAGTTTCTCCTCTGTTCTTGTTTCGTGTTGTTTCCTGTTAGATTTTCGAGGCCGGGCATCATGTCTTCCGCTTCCTCCAACAACGTGGGAGACGACGCTTGGTTGCTACAGATGGAACTCAGGAGAGAGGAGGAGGAGGAGGTTACCATGGAAGAAGATGATGGAGAGTCGCTGGTAGTCCACCCCCAGCCTCCGAGAGAGGGTACCCTTGCCGGCATCTCTCATCAAGCCATAAGAAGCACTACAAGCCATGGGAGTCCAGAGGTACAAGAAGGGCTTCCTCCTAGGAGACCCTTACACAGGTTACATCAGAACAATTTTCATAATTTGGTCCACAATTATGGGGTTGAAAACACTCCTCGCATGCACATACCTTCCAATTGGGATATTTCCCGTCCAAGTGAGAATGATGCAGGAAAGGGATCATGGTGGCCGGAAAATAAACATATTATGGTTGAAGTGCAAAAGAACGCCACCGCGATCCAGCAGTTGCTTCAGGAGGTCCAGAGTTTGAAGGATATCTTATTAAATAGTTTGAAGGACAAGCCCACCACTTCATCACCACCATCACCGAAGAAGGAGACTTGAGCACATGGGTATGGGCACCACCCTTAGCTGGTGCCAAGCTTGGGGGAGGTGCCCCTGTATCGTATCACCATCACTTTTTATCATCATTATCTATCTTAGTTCGATCCTTAGTTATTTCATGATTTAGAAGAATAAAGTTTAGTATGATTTAGTTTCGAGTGCTTGCTTTGTGATCTATCTATCTATGTAATCGTGTGTGAGAGTTATATAATAAAGAGTAGTTTGAGTTGAGTGTTTTGCTTTTGTTAATCCAATCTTAGAAAAAAAATAAAGAGAATAAAAAATAAGATCATATGCTAATCCCATGGGGAGTGATGACCTCACATAAAAGAAGTATAATTGATAAAACTTGTTGGAAGTTAACAAACATAGCATTGGTGTCGGTGTATAAAACATGGGTATTTTATACCTTGACTTATGCACAGACGGCAGCAGCCTCCTTGCCAGCCATGGCTTGCCGGGAACCGCCAAGACCGAGATTCAAGGCCCAGTTGCAGAAGCTATTGAGGAGAAGCTCAAGACAAAGCATCAACAAACACTCAACTAGTAGTGAATATGAAGACATTTCTTGCCGGCAAGACTAAACCGGCAAGGTGAAGACCCGGCAAGCTCCATACCGGCAAGCTTAAGCCAGCACGCCAGCGCTCCACCTCGACGGACAGCTAGTCATTAATCAGGGAGGTGTCGACTGTGCAGGCCGGTTGGTGAGAGTTGTCGGGCACGTGTCAGCACGCAGGGAGAAGATTTACCTTTAATGACACCCGTCCAGGAGGCGTGTCAGGATAATACGAGGTAGCTGGGCGAGCGGTGCAGGAACCTTGCCAGGGCTGCCTCTCCACATGACACCTAACGGTGCATTTAATGCTTTTGTCTTAAACTGGCAGAGTTAGGTATGATAGCACTGTTTGCTATCTAATCTATATGTAATTACTGTTTTGCCATTGTGGTAACCCCTTGAGCTATAAAAGGAGGGCCAAGGCAACAGTTAGAGGGATTCGGACCCTTTTTCAAACATCAGCACGTCTCGCGTAGCAGCTCTCTCCGCACCTTGCCGGGAGGAGCGCTCCTTGTACTTGTGCTCTCATATGACCAATACACCAAAAGCAGGAGTGGGGTTTTACGCTTCTCAGCGGCCCGAACCTGGGTAAATCCCCTGCGCCTTCCACTGATTCTGCTCTTTGTGCACGTCGATCTCCCCTGCCGAACCACAAGGGGCTGGATGGCCCTTTAGATGGTCGTACCCACGACAATTGGTCATTGTTGCAATTCATGAAAAAGTAATAAAGGAAGAGAGGTCTCACATATAAATACACTATCTTGGACATCTTTTATGATTGTGAGCCCCCATTAAATATTTTATGTCAAATAGTCGATGTTGGACAAGGAAGACAACATAATGAGTGTTTGCTTATATTCACATAGAAGTTATATTGTTTTGGATCCTCTAACATGTGGTGCTTGCCCCCTATCTTTTGCTAGCCAAAATTCCGCACTAAGTAGAGATACTACTTGTGCATCCAAAAACCCTTAAACCCAGTTTCATGCCATGAGAGTCCATTATATCTACCTATGGATTGAATAAGATCCTTCAAGTAAGTTGTCATTGGTGCAAAGCAATAAAAATTGCTCCTAAATATGTATGATCTTTTATTGTAAGGGAAAATAAGCTTTGTACGATCTTGTAATGGTGAAGAAATAAAAGCGACAGACTGCATAATAAAGGTCACTATCATAAGGGGCAATATAAAGTGATGTTCATTTACATTAAGAGCCTGCACATCCAAAAACAAAAAGCGCATGACAACCTCTGCTTCCCTCTGCGAAGGGCCTATCTTTTACTTTATGTATTTACTTTCATGCAAGAGTCAATAGCATTCTCCTCTATTTCGTTTTTATTTTCTCTCTTGACAAGCATCGTGTGGTGGGGATTGATCCAGGCATATATATGCAGTTGGATGTGGGTGATCATGAGTTATTATTGTTGACATTACCCTTGAGGTAAATACGTTGGGAGGCGAAATTATATGCCCCTCTCTTTCTACGTGTCTGATTGAAACTTTTGCTCCATAAGTGTGCCGCGATTGTCAGCAATCATAGAAGACTAAATGATAGTTGAGTATGTGAACTTGCTAAACAAAGCTCTTACATAGACTCTTTCTGATAATATGATGAATTGCAATTGCTTCAGTGACTGAGATCATAGTTTGTTAGTTTTCAATTTGGTTTATGGTTTGTACTTTAACTTGTGATTGAATTGTCACTTTTTCATGAGAAGTTTTATGATGATATATTGCTGTTATAATAAAGATCATGATGCTTTCATGTCCGTATTTTATTTTTATCGACGCCTCTCTCTCTAAACATGTGGTCATGATTATCGATTTCGGCTTTCGCTTGAGGACAAGCGAGGTCTAAGCTTGGGGGAGTTGATAAGTCCAACTTGCATCATGATTTCCTACTGTCAATTAATATGTTTTTAATCATTATTTCACTTCATGGTACAATTCTTATGCCTTTTCTCTCTTATTTTGCAAGATTCACATAAAGAGGGAGATTGCCGGCGGCTGGAATTCTGGGCCGGAAAGGGGTGAAACAGAGATAGCTATTCCGCACAACTCCAAATGACCTGAAAATTTATGGATAATTATTTCGGAATATATAAAAAATATCGGTGAAAGAATTAGCAGGAGGGGCCCCACCAAGAAGCCACAAGCCTGGGGGGCGCGTCCTACCCCCCTAGGCGCGCCCCCTGAGCTTGTGGGGCCCCTGGCAGGCCTCTGGCCCCTCCTTCTGCTATATGAAGCCATTTGCCCTAGAAAAAAATCAGAAGAAGACTTTTGGGACGAAGCGCAGCCGTCTCGAGGTGGAACCTGGGCAGGAGCTATTTTGCTCTCCGGCGGAGCGATTCCGCCGGGGAAACCTCCCTCCGGGAGGGGGAAATCAAAGCCATCGACATCACCAATGATCCTCTCATCGTGGGAGGACCAATCTTCATCAACATCTTCACCAGCACCATCTCATCTCAAACCCTAGTTCATCTCTTGTATTCAATCTTTGTCTCAAAACCTCAGATTGGTACATGTGGGTTGATAGTAGTGTTGATTACATCTTGTAGTTGATGCTAGTTGGTTTATTTGGTGGAAGATTATATGTTCAGATCCTTAATGCTATTCAATACCCCTCTGATCTTGAACATGAATATGATTTGTGAGTAGTTACTTTTGTTCTTGAGGACATGGGAGAAGTCTTGTCATAAGTAATCATGAGAATTTGGTATTCGTTCGATATTTTGATGATATGTATGTTGTTGCTTCCTTTAGTGGTGTCGTGTGAATGTTGACAACATGACACTTCACTATCTTTGGGCCTAAGGGAAGGCATTGTGGAGTAGTAATTAGATGATGGGTTGCTAGAGTGACAGAAGCTTGAACCCTAGTTTACGCGCTATTCCGTAAGGGGCTGATTTGGTGTAACGCCCAATATGAAGCTCTATCGCAATCTCGTGATGAAGTCGAGACCGTGACAGAACCCCATTTTGGGTCGCATAGCAAGGTGGTTCTCAAATACATACAACCGAATGAACAGATGAGTGTACCAGATAAAGGCTTACACTCGCCACATGCTACAGCAATATATCATAATCATCATACAATCATCCAACAGAAAGACAGGGTCCGACTACGGACGAAATCAAACGAGAAAACACCACCCTGCTATCATCCCCGGATCAACTGACTAGGCCCACTTTTGATCGTCTAGCATCGTGCCGTACATACGTCCCCGCTCATCGTCATACTCCCAATGGAGCATCTCGGGCTCACCTGTGTCTGTCTCAAGCGTACCTGCAACTGGAGTTATGTAGTAATCTGTGAGCCACAGGGACTCAGCAATCTCATCACCCAAGGTAACAAAACTATTTAAGCTGATGGGTATGGAAGGGGTAAATGTGGTGAGGTTGCAGCAAGCACTAAGCATGTTTAAGTGGCTAACTTACGAGTACACGATTAAAGATGAGCATACTACGCATAACGATCGCAAGTTTAATATGATCAAGAAGTGATCCTGAACACCTACTTACGATTCAAACATAACCCCACCATGTTCTCTTCCCGAACTCACTCGAAAAGAGACCATCACGGTTACGCACACAGTTGGTGTATTTTATTAGAATTAGTGTCAAGTTCTCTACAACCGGAGGTTAAAAATATCCAAGTTGCCACATAACCGCGGGCACGGCTTCGCGTAAGATTTAACCCTGCAGGGGTGTTCCAACCTGGTCCATCATAGACCAACACAAGCTGCGGTGGAAAAACCTCAACCTCGAGATAGCCCAAAGTATCCTCGGAATCCCGGTGCACAAGACATTTCAAAAATGGTAACACAAGTCCAGCAAGACCTCCCGACGTGTTGACACCCCGACTGGAGCCACGCGTATCTCGAAATCAGGCCACGATGGATGAGCTATGATTACAACGACCAACTCCACGGGTTGCCCCGGGCGGCGCCGCAAGCTGCTCTAGTTTGGACCAACACTCATGAGGAGCACTGGCCTGGGTTGTTGATTAAGAATCCTCGGGTTAATTACTCCCTATGCAAGTTTTAGTTGTTATTAGGCAAATGGTAAAACCAAAGTTGGGCCTTGCTGGATGCGGTTATTCAAAGCGAACTATCAAGAGGGTCCCATTCCCCTGAGCATGTTAGGAACGCTAATCAAGGATCATAACACCGGTATTACGGAAACTAAGGCGGCATGAGTGGAACAAAACACTAGGCAAAAGGCCGAGCCTTCCACACACAACCAAGTATATAGATGCATTAATTAAATAAGAGATATTGTGATATACCAACATATCCATGTCCCAACATGGAACAACCTGCACTGCATCTGCAACTAGCAACGCTATAAGAGGGGCTGAGCAAAGCGGTGACATAGCCAAACAATGGTTTGCTGGGTAGGGTGGTTAGAGGCTGTATCATGGCATATGAGAGGCTGACATGTATGTGGTAGGAAGCGTGACATAGTGATAGCAATGAGACAACTAGCAAGCAAAGATAGTAGTGTTATCAATGGTAATGATCATCTTGCCTGAAGTCTCTTCGGTAGGATAGTAAGACTGCTCCTCGAACACGTTCTCAACCGGTTCCTCGAACTCAGGCTCGTCTCCCGGAACTACCCAAAAGAAAGAACAAGCACCGAAATAAACAAACAATCATGGCATAAATGCACAACGAATATGATGCATGATCATTTAAAGGCGCATGGCATGGCAAGGTGCAACAACCAAATACTACACATTAAGTGAAGCTCAATATGCAACGGGTTGCATGTTGACGAAACTTCACAACGATTATTTAGTTCGCTCCCATTTATGCTACTCATCAATATTAAATGTTGACAATCATGGAAGGAAATGAAGCATATTTAATCTGCCCAGCTAGACAATTTAAATGAGGCCGGAAACAACACTAAACAATTCCGGAAACTCCCCATATGTGAATTTTGAAATTGGTACTGTTCTGGCCTAAATCATATTTTATTGTCGTTAAACAGCAAATGTAGGTGTACCATGTTAATCTACACATTTTTCCACCCCATTTACATATAAAGTTTATTTAATTCGGAGCTACGATTATTTAGTTATGAAATAAACCATTTTACCATGTCACTTAGACAAATTAATGCGAACAGCAAGTTTAAACATTTTATCATGGATGAAACTTGCATCTCATGAAACTAAATGAAATTCCACCCAAGTTACATATATGACATGTTTTATTTGGATGCATGGATAAGTATTTATGAGCGATGCAAAATAAAGGCAGTTTCTGTAATTAGGAATGCACTGGAAAAAGCTAAAATCGCAGAGCAGAAAAAAAGAGGTTACGGGCCGGAAGCAGCTCACTGCACAAGGCCCGGAAGTGGAATTGGCCCAAGCGGCTGTGTGTGTGTGTGTGCAAACTAAAAAGAAACAGAGCAAAAAAGCTGAGCTAGCTCGATGGTGTTGACATGAAGGGGTTTTACTCCCTTATGAACCAACCTTCAAGGCTGGCCTGGTTCTCTGAACCAGAGCAGACGGCGGCGGCGACGAGGGCACCGGCGGCGACCACCGAAGCAGACAAGCACCGGCGGGGGTGCGGAATTGGTAGGGGAACGGTGCTGGGGCGCGCGCGTGAGCAACGGCGGGTGCAGCACGAGCTCAAGGCTTTCGGCCATGGCGGCCAAGTCTCTGTGTTATGCGGTGATGCAGCGAGCGACATGAGAGGCGAGGAGGCAGGGTGCGCGGGCATGCGTGTTTGCGCTAAGAGGGTTCGTGAGAGTGTGCAAGGGACGAAGCAAGGTACGAGCTTGAGCCCGCTCTCCTGGTCGCCCATGGCGGACGAACACGGAGCAGCCCGGGTCAGCGACTACGACGGCGAAACCCCCGAGGAGAGGAGATGGGGAGGAGCATCGGCTCACCACGGCCCCGTGGGACTAGACGAAGAGGCCGGGGACGCGACGCGGAGGCGAGGAGGAGGCGCTGTTCGTGGCGGAGTTCTCTGATCCGTGAAGGAGACGGCGTAGAGGAAGAAGAGCGTCGAGGAACTTGGCGTCTCTGGCCTTGGATCGCCGCGGGAATGAGCACGGGGAGGTGTCCTGGTGCTGTGGACGGAGGAGGGAAACCGGTGGGGCGCGCTACTCCGGCGACGAGCACGGGCTCGCCCCGGCCATGGCGTCGGGCGACGAGCGAAGCAGTAGCGCGGGGAGGACTCACCTCCTGGCGGCGGCGGAGGAGGGAAGGAAGAGGATGGGGGAACCCTAGGGCGGAGGCTGCGGGGTTTTATAGGAGGGGCGCGAGCGCCGTGGCAGCCACGGTGGCCATGTGCGCCTGTTTCTGAAGTTTTACTGTGAGAGGAAAAAAAGGATCGAGAGGAGGAAGAAAAGCAGGGGAAAGAGAGGCTGCAGGTGGGGCCCGAATGGGTGTCCAACATGGAGTTACTAGTGAAGGGGGGAATCAGCGACCTGGTGGGCTGGGCTGCAGCTGGTTGTACAGGTAAGGGCAGGATGGGGCTTCTCTCTCACCCCAAATTACTTCTCTGTCTATATTAAATAAACAGAGACAACAATTAAAAGGCCAAGGGGGTTTGGAAAAGCATATGATAGACTTAAACATATTCCTGGGGTCCAGGGAATATGTAGAATTAAATGAAATTGTCCTGGCATTATTTAAAGATAGAAAAATAATTCAAGTTTGAATTTAATTCAAACTTGAACCATTTTTGAATCTAGCCAAAACATCTCCAAAATTGCTGAGATTTGGAGGAGTGGGTTTATAGATGGATTAGAGAATTTAGGAAAATAGTGGACATTAAATTGGGACAGAAAAAAATTACACAATGGATTATATTGGGAGAAAGAGGGTTTTGAGAGAGAGGTGATGGTAGATGGCTTGCATATGTGAAACCCAAGGGTTGGGTGAGGCAAGGAGAAGTCACATACACAATGCATACATGAAGTCCACAACACAAGTAATATGATGGATGCAATGCACATGACAAAATAACATGAAGATGAAATGCAAAGAGAAAAGAAAAGAAGAACACAACATGAGAAAACCACATCCATCAAGATCATCATGACAAAACCATATATGGCAAGGTTGGGGAGTACAAAATGGAAGGAGCACATCTGGGGTGTTACATTTGGATCCATATGTTTCATGCTATGGTTAGAGTTATCTTAATTCTTCTTTCGTAGTTGTGGATGCTTGCGAGAGGGGGTAATCATAAGTGGGAGGCTTGTTCAAGTAAGAACAGCACCCAAGCACCGGTCCACCCACATATCAAATTATCAAAGTAGCGAACGCGAATCAAACAAACATGATGAAAGTGACTAGATGAAATTCCCATGTGTCCTCGAGAATGCTTTGCTTATTATACGAGTTCGTTCCGGCTTGTCCTTTGCTATAAAAAGGATTGGGCCACCTTGCTGCACTTTAGTATACTTGTTACTTGTTACTTGTTATGAATTATCTTGCTACCGAAACTATCTGTTACTGTTACTTTCAGTACTTGCAGAGATTACCTTGCTGAAAATCGCTTGTCATTTCCTTCTGCTCCTCGTTGGGTTCGACACTCTTACTTATCGAAAGGACTACGATTGATCCCCTATACTTGTGGGTCATCAGTGACCTATGAGTTATGGAAGCCCCCACTATAGCAACAAGTAGTGTTTAAATTATTGACAGGCTCAGTTAGGTCATGAACAACAAGTAATCAAAGCAAGCAGTTCTAGTATCACTACAAAAAAACACTTCCGTGATAATATGTGTTTGTCACAGTAGGTCATGTTTTCTGTCACACATGTACACCCATGACGATTTTATGAAAGAATCAAGATAGTCATACCTGTGCTGTCGTAGAAGTGTTCCATGACAATACTCAAATTATCATCACGGAAGTGTCCACTTCCATGACTATAAATGGCGCGTCGTGAAAGTGATTTCGTCAAGGGTAACCGATACGTGGCAGCCACCGTAACGGGTCGCCGTTAAGCTATCGGGTGCCGGTTTTGGATCCGATACCCGTTAACAGCCCCGACCAATGACGATTTTCTACATGTCATTTTCTCATTCGCCAACGGAACCACGTGTCAGCTCTACATTGCGACAGATGTCATTCATCCAATGAACAAGACGCGCCTATGGAACAGGGACATGTGGCATGGCCCAACAGTGGCCCATTTAGGTTAAAAAGGCCAGCCCAGTCAAAGGCCCATAAGATTTGGTCAGGTACTAGTGGGCCGGCCCACTAACGGCCTGCTTGAACATGGCCCATTTACGGCCCACCACTAGTTCGGACCCGTTAATTGTTCGCTCAGTGTTTGGGCCCCGTTACGGCCTGTGTGTTTTCGGCCTGTTAGAGGCCTAATGTAGAAATGGGCCCATTTCAGCCCGGTATGTCTTTCGGCCTGGTAATGGCCCATGCTGCACATGGGCCATTTATGGTCCGATGTGACATTCGGCCCATTAACGGCCCATCATCTCGATGGCAACATTTCAGCCTAACCTGACTTTTGGCTAGTTAAAGGCCTGTCGTATATTTCGGCTCGTTGTCGGCTCTACTAAGCTTTCGGCCTATTAAAGGCCCATGGTGTGATTGGGCCAACCAAGGCCCGAGGTATGTTTTGGCCTGATAACGGCCCATCACGTAACTGGAGTTCTCTGTGATCTTCCTTAGAGATTTGACTTCAAGTCGAAGCTGAGTTGTACCATGTCTTTCTGCTTGAAGTTGAGACTGAAGAAGTCGAACTGATTCAGGCAGCGACTTCTGTGAGCTTGTGTGACTGCTAGTCTTGAGTAACTTGAACACTGCATCAAGACATGACTTTGGGGTTGTCTCGCTATCTTCAAGATGTTTTTCCTTGTTTGCTACAATATATGTTGGGTTTGTCTCACAGTCTTCAGCAGACTTGTGCGTGCCATCAGGGATATCACCCTGAAACAAGGATGACTGGTTTTGCACGGATATAAGCAAGGATGGTCAGTGTGCTGTCAATTCCATCCAATTTCATATTATAAAATAAAGAGACACAATTCAAAATGTCAATAGCATAATTTGGCATTGTTCATAATGCGGGGAGCTTCACCACACTACTGGATTACAGATGAATAACACAAGCATAGATGCAGGGCAAAAGAAAATCATTGGATCTCTTTTGGTTAATGTGCATGGCATGTTGTTCATATTATCTGCTAGATCACTTAAGACAAAGCAGGAAATGACAAGGTGCAAATGTGGGCAGCTTCACTACACACTGGATTACAGATCAACAACACAAGCATACATGCAGGGCTAAAGAAAACCATTGGATCTGTATTGAATAATGTGCATGGTATGAATAAGGAATTTGGTTTTATGACTAAAACTTGAAACTTGCAATTGTTGCGAACATGCATTTTGATAGAAATAACAAACTAAATAGCAGTTGAGGATAGGGAGTATGTGCTAGCACAAAGTTTAAAGGCTTTAGAAGGACGGACTTACATTAACAGTTAACACCGGCTCTATAATGCCCTTCTCCATGTCAAGGGAGGGATAACTCAAGAAATTCAGCACAAAAACTTCTTCATAAGCATTGCCTGTGCTCTACATTTTGTAGAGATTAATTATAGATAAGATAATACTGGAACGGATAGAGGATAATGAAGATAAGATGCAGAGTGATGCTACATAATCAACTACCTATCCATGTAAGTACAGCGTTACAGGACAAAATGTACTGACAAGCGCAATGGGCAACACTTCAGCACTGGTATTGTCTGTGTATTCAACTTTTTGGTAAGAGTAAATATAGATCTGATAATTTTTAGGAAATGGAGGGCGAGGGAGATAAGATGAAGAGTAATGCTACACAATGAACTAGCTGTTAATGTAAGTACAGTGATACTAGGCGTTCGGTCCTTACAAGAGCAATGCAGAGCTAAACTTCTTTATAAGCATTGGGTTGATTCTAAATTTATGTAAGAGTCAATACAGATCTTATAATGTCCACCAATTGGAGCATAAGGAGGCTAACATGTGCAATGATGCTACATAATCAACCAGCTATGAAAGTAAGTATGTTGATACAGGGCAAGAGGTAATCACAAGAGCAATGCAGTGTGCAGTATAGTTGCGAGATCCTGTGGTCCCTTGAGAATGGATATTCTTCTGCAAACAGTTTTCGTACAAGTGAGATGGTAAGGCACATGTAGAAATGTAGTTCAAGTTGTGATGTGATATCATAGACAGTACCTTATGCTGTAGACGAGATCAGTGTGTAACAAGCTTATTCCAGTTAGTGTCTTGTAAATGTAGCACCGGAGACTTTATAGAAATTTCATTTAGAGGCTTGCCATCGAAGTGCGCTTGGCTCAGGTAGCAACGATACTGCCTCAACACGTGGTTGAAAAGCGCAACTAAGCTTTGCTCGTCTTGACTATCCAGATCGGTCCTCGCCTATTTAAAAGAATGAAATCTTTTGTGTTCTGTCAGCAGAAACATAGGCACTAATTACCATGAATAACATTAGTACATTACTTACACGTAAGGTGCGGAGGAAGATTTGAAATTGTTGTTGGTATGTACTATAATCTTTCCATGATGGGAAGATGCGCACAAAGTTCCTGACAACAATAAAAGCTTTGTCTTCTAAACTGGGAAGAAGTGGAATAGGGGTCCTATTTGCTGCAATTGGGGCTCTCTCCAGTTCGAAAAGGGATTTGGCAACCGGAGTTGGTGTACTCTTTGCTGGAATGGGGGTTTTGCATCGTAGAGTTGGTGCTATGTCAACTGGCATCGTCATACTTTTTGCTGTAGTTGGGATCTGCTGTGTTGGGGCATCTGCTTGGCCAATGGAGTAGGGGTAGAGTTTTCTAGAGTTGGCACTGTGTTTTGTGGGTCCGGTGATATTGCCACTACACCTGAAGGGCTATTTGATTTATTAGGTATCACTACCTTTCCAAATACTTTGTTCGTGCTCCTTCGCGATCGGCAATCGCCCTCTTCCTTTTGAATGTCTGATACACAAGAACAACATTTGAATGGAGAAATATAGTATGATGACCGATGGAATATGTACTGAAAATGGATAGGCATGGCATATTCACATATATGATGTGTAAACTAAGCAAATGGCGGTGCAACAAAGTAGAAGCAATGCAAAGCATCATTTGCAAAATATGTGCGACCAATATAACCTTGCCAAGTTAGAGCAAGCACCTTGATGGGTGAATAATATAGGGCATCTGCCTCTGACTCCCCCACTAGAGAGCTACATTGACTTAGGTCTCCGTCTACAATCATTGTTAGGATCATATTCTGAACACGAATCTATAGGTGGGGAGCGTGTGGATTTCATTGCATCTAGACTGGATCTCAATCCCTTGATGCCAAGTTTGATAACCATTGCATTGTTCCACATTATTCTTCTCATGCGCGCATTCTCATAATCATTATGATGATGTTCAGTATCTGAGATTCATGAAAACATAAAAAGTAGTGATATTATCTTTGGAATGCATTGCGGATTCTACTCCAATAGTGTCTCCGTATAAACCCCTGCGTATACAAAGTTCACCCCCCAACCATGATGATCAGAGCGCACACAAAAATACAAACCTCTCCTGTCTCTCTATAAGGAGCGGACACACATTTCAAAACTGAAGTAGGAACATTAGCAGACAATTAAATGTGTGTCTGTTTAATTAATATCAGTATCATATCAAATTCATATTTGAAAAATAAACTTAGGAATTATGAGTGGCATGTTGTTTAGCTTCAAGGGTGGAGTGCTGCTAGTGCGACACAAAGCACGTAGGCAGATTGTAGTCCATGTAAAAGATCATAGTCTATGTAAAAGGTGGATATAACCGTTTCTCTCTATACAATGCAATGTTCGTTGCCCACACATGATGGAAGAGATCACACAGAGAAATACTATTCACTCATGTATGCGGATCCAGGATTTTGAAACAGGATGGTCCACCCTAAAAAAATATTGACAACAAATATGACAAGGCAAGCATAGAGCTAGTGAATCAATCATTACTTGTGAGCTTACTAGTACAAGTATGCAGAATCATAACTGCAGTAAGAGACCGTCCAAAATCTGAATCAAGAAGTTGGGCTAGCACTTATTGTTTAGAACTAATCAAAGTGAATAATTGGATATCATATCGAATGAGTAACAAACACTAGTAAAATTGTCAACAAACCTGGCCTGCAGTAGTAATCTGTGTCAATGTCACTATGACCAACAATCCAACATGACTAGTGTTTGTTCCTAGGCCAGGAATTTTGAAACCCTGTCAACTTTACATGTACTAAAGATTACTGAAACATCTGAACCATTAAATGTAGGTAGCACTCAGTACACAACAAACCCTAATGACAATCCTGCTTAGTGAGTAATGGATCAATTAGAAAATGGGTGATGGGGAGTGGCTGCTGAGGGTTGAGGACAGTGTATCTAAGCATAAATCGGGTTGGCTGAGTGGGTGTTGCACGCCTGAGCCCTGAGCGGACTGGGAAGCTGGGCACGCCGGCGCGCCCGGGCAGTGGTGACGCTATTGGGCGAGCGGCTCCTGACCTCCTGGTCATCCGTCGCCTCCTCCTAAAGTCATGGCGTCCGACGACGGCAAGTCGCCGACGAGGCAGGCGGCTGGCGGCGAGTAGAGATCGAAAGCACAGCAGACCAGAGGGGAATCGGGGTCTGGAGGCATTGGTTCTTTTTAGCAAAGGCATTGGCTGGCTGACCATGTTCTAATCTCTTATGGTATAGAGGCCGACCGAAAATCCCAGGGTGGGCCGCGGCCCACCCTGGCCACCCTGTAGATCCACCCCCGTAGTGCACATGCATTTCGAAACTAAATTAGGAACATTTAGGTGACCAATTAAATGTGTCTCTGTTTTACTAATATCAGCATCAGATCAGATTCGTATTTCAGAAACTAAGCTTGTTTAGCTTGTTGGGTGGAGCAGTGCTATTACGACACGAAGCACGTAGGCTGATCGTATAGTGATCATAGAAGGGGGAAACCCTAAGCATGATGAGTATAGTGTTGACCGTGGCATAGTAGATCTGAAGCTGCAAACCGCACAAAGGCTACTTAGCGACCGATGTTTGCTTTCAACTAACAACTAAGATTCTAAGAGCTGAAAAGAAAGTACAGTAAACAAGTGACGATCTATTTTCTGGTTGAGATCAAAAAGTTGAGCAGATATGAAAGAGTACCATCTCTCTTGCGGCGTCGTGTAGGCATCTGCTGATATGTTGAGGGTGCTGTGGGTGCGATGGTTGTCGGCGGCGTGGAAGAAGATCTGCGACGGTAGACGGAGGCATCGGGGGATAAGTCCCATTGTGGTGGACGAGAAGGTCGTCAGAGCGGCCCCGGCAAGGTGGACGACGGCGCAGATGAAGCGAGAGGACGCGATGCAAGGCTCCTGGTCCGGCGCCATGGATGAGAGACGTCGATCTCTTGCAGTGGACGACGCGGTCTAGGTAGCGGCTCCGGCATGGTGGAGGAGGGTGGCGATGGATGGGGTGTCGGACGGAGGAGGCTAGGGTGGAGAGGGTGTTTTGGTGCCAACGATGTATGAATGGAAAAATGAAGGGAGAGGGGTAGGGCGAACCATGTCTTTGGGACGCGCTTGTCTGAAATGTGGGAAAGTTACGAACTTAGCCCCCTTTTAAAATTTCAGACATCAGAGCGATATTTTTCGGTTGGGGATAGGACGGTAATCTCGCATCTCCCGAATATATGCCGTGAGCGATTTCGGGCGAGGAGAGGGTGTTTTGGCGCCCATGGTTGGCACCCATGGTGTATGAATGGGGCTGACAAGTAGGGCAGTTGTGTCACGTATGAGTGAAGTTACAACCTGCCCCTATTTAAAATATTTGCCGAGATCAATTTCGGCCGAGGAGACTTTGTTTTGGCGCCCACCATTTATGAATGGGGAAATGGAGGGAGAGAGAGAGAGAGAGGTCTTTGGGACGAGCTTGGATCAAATGTGTTTTGGCACCCATGTTTGGCGCCCACCGTGTATGAATGAGGTGAGAGGCAGTCGTGTCGTGTCCGAGTGAAGCTACAAACCTACCCCTATTGAGAGCACTGGAAATCGGGCCGATATGTTGTTTGTGTCAGGGGTAGACAATAATTTCCATCTCCCAAACATTGGTTTCGGGCAGCCGATGAGGATGTGGGTGTTTTGCCGCTTCGTTCAAATTTTGGGAGAATAAGCATTCACGTTTACCCTGGCAACTAAATTCGAATCCATTTTGTATTCGAATACGAATCTTTATACATCATTCTATGTTTTTTATATATCTTCAGAAGCACAACAAAGATGTATTCCACCTTTATATATGAATATGATTTACAAATGCCATGATCCTCGAATTCAAAAGGTTGAATCTAGTTTAAGGTGAATTCGAATATTTGAAACCACTTTATGTTCAACTCAAGTGTAACATGTATGACACACGCAGCATATAGTGTACTTCCATTTAGATATGAATTTAAGAAGCCAAGTGTTGTCTCAAAATTCAAAATACTGAGTCTACAAACCAATAATATAGAAAACTAACAGACATATGACCACATATAGAGTATATGGATCAATAATATCAACTAACATACATAAGCCAGATCGCTGTACTGTTTTTGGCTAGTAGAGCATCTTTTCTTTTACTAAAGCTAGTAGAGCATCAAGGCCCTTTCAGATGCGTGCCAATTAAGGCCCATTTGTACTACTAGGTATTTTTGCTGAATGCAGCGTTTAGCCCGATTAGCATATTTGTAGGTCTGGCATAGCAAACAAAATGAAATGTCTTTGCCTCAACCAAAAAAAAATGAAATGTCTCGTATGGTCTTATCAATTATTATAGACTCGTGCTCAGAAAAAAATACAGACAAAAAAACAAAAAACAATTATTAGATGATCTCTAAAACGAATGGTTCCAATCTATTACATGAACAAACAACACAAGGTCATTCAACGATGGAAAAAACATTTCACCTACGATTTAGCAAGTGGGATTTGAATTTGCTGTTTTCTGCCAGGACCTTAACAATGCGGTCAGTCTCAGCTTGCTTCGTTCTGAAATCCACCAAATATTTAATGGTTTTTGTGAGTACTGCTTGTGATTGTGTTGTTTGCTTCGTCAAGATGTCAACTTCATCTCTAAGTGCAGAAGCACACTCTCTTTCTACCAATAGTTTAGCCTCTAGAGCATTAGCAGTTGGCAATTCATGATGCACCATTGGGCTGGTGCCACTGCTCTAGGATGATCCTACGTCCATGGGGACCTCGCTGTTTGATCTTGGGCTAACCTGTTTTGCCATTAGAGTTCCGATTGGATTCAGAAAAGTTGAAGTTAGTAAAACATCTCAAGTGGAAATTAGAACAACAACCCAGTTAAACAAACAAGGAATTAAAGAGTTCTGATTGGATGCTGAAAAGTAAGTTATTAACATGATTAGAGCAACCGGTTGCAGCAGCAAAGCAGTTAAACAAACAAGTTTTCCAAAACGGACCTGTTGTGCCAGTGGAGTTTCTCTTGGATCCTGAAAAGTTGAGTAGTCAGTAACTTGATTAGAGCAACAAGTTACAACAGCAAACCTATTACACAAATAAGTTTTTGAAATGTACCCGTCGTGCCATTGGAGTTCTGATTGGATCCTGAGAAGTTGAAGTTAGTAACATGATTAGAGCAACAAGTTACAGTAGAAAACCAGTTAAACAAAGAAGTTTTTCAAAACATACCTGTTGTGCCATCAGAGTTTCAATTGGATCCTGAAAACTTGTAAGTTAGGAAGCATAAATAAAGTGTTGCAAGGGCAAGAAGAAACTAACGTCAAACTAGTAAAACTAACAAGTTTTGGCAACGTATTTAATTACATATGAACTAGTAAAACTAACAAGTTTTTGGCAACATATTAAACTAACAAGTCAGTAGAGTTTACCAGCAACACAAACATCTCTATATTTCATTGATGTAAGCAAAATGATTCTGACACATGTATATAAGTTAAAAAGATGGTGTCCCTCATATAACCCTGACAGTTATCTCTCGATGAACATGCAAACATTACTAGTGCTAGAAGTCATAACAACTAACCAGTTAAACAAACAGGGTATCAGAAGGTAAATTACACATGAATTTTGTTGCACCCTAGAAGTATATATGACCAGCTATCTACGTGCTTAAGTAGCTATTTAAGTTCAGACAAACAGATAATTCTATAAATAGTAAGTAACAAACACATAGATAGGCGCAGTCTATAATAGGATTAACAGGCTATGGCATTATGTAATTAGTAGCAAACTAAATTAAGCCAAGCAAGGTAATTGAACCATTTTGTAATCAGTGGCTAACTAAAATTCCGAGAAGCAGGTAACTGAACTTACGCTAGATCTTTGTACATGCACACTGCAACTTCTTTTCGCTTACGAGGTTCTATGAAGGAGTCCATGGCATCACTTGCTTGGATACACAGTCCCAATACTCCTTTCTAAACACACTGCATTTTGGTAAGTTGAATGGTTAATCTGATAAGATGGTACGGCCTTGATATATTATATGAGGACAGGTTGTCAGACTAGTTGTATCAATACACATCACACTGGCTTTTACTGTATATTTCATGCAATTATATTTGGCATATCGAGATCTAAGCAATCTACAATAGGATGAAAATACTGGCATCCTTCTCATTATTGGCCAACTTAGTTCATAGAAACAAGCAATTCAACCATTATGTGGGTAAATCAAAAGCGCCACTGGAATACATTTCACTACCCCAATCATACACGCAAGCTAGTACGAATTAAATGAAATGCAGGGACTTACGCTAGCTCGTTGTACAGGCTCACTGCAACTCTGCTTGCGCTTGGGATGTTCCATGAAGAAGTCCATGTTACCACTTGCTTGGATGTGCAAGCCCTGTGCTCCTTCCTTCCCCCTCTGCATTTTTGGCACGGCGAATGGTTGATCTAATGAGAGGGATCGACCTTGCTGTTGTATCGGAGGACAGGTACTTACAAGGTTATATGGGCGTGCAACATGTGTACTAGATCCCATAGCACCGTCATGCTTCGCTAAAAAATGGTTTTGCTTGTTTCAGAGGATATCTCCAGAAGAAATAAGAGTTAAAGTTAGAGTTGCATGGGCGTATAAGCTAAGAGAGCAGTAAAAGGATATCCAAACATCGTCGGAATAGTGCACAGTGCAGTGACCTGTGGATACCTAGTTCGGGCCGGCATTTGGGCATACTCGGCTAGAGTGCGGGTCACTTCAGAGCCATTGAGGGTGATGCTCTTGCGTTGGCTGACCGCCTACGAAAGCAGATCTTGAGCGGCGGTGGAGCGCTATGATGCGGTGGACGAGGCCATTGGTGAAGCACCAGCAGGGGGTGGAGGTGCGACGATGTGCTCGGTGAAGTAGCCCCGGTGAGGTGGAAGACGACGTCGGTGAAGCAGATCTGATGCGGTGGAAGTTGGTGTTTGTGAAGCACGTCGGCTGCGGCGGTCGACGTTGTCGGTGGACCACCCGGTGCGGTGGACGAGGGCGTAGATGAGGCAGCTCCGGTGTGGTGGTGAAGCGTGATCGTCGTCTTCGTCCGGTACAGAGGTGTGGAAAGAGAGGAGACGAGGGGCGATTTGAATTTTGCTTGGGTGGCGGCGAATTAGGGATTTGAGCGCTTTGGGCGCGGAAGGGGGCGGCGGAGAAGGGCGATTTCACAGGGCTGGAATTCGGTCTGCCAGATGTTTCGATCCGTAACGCGGAGCCTCGGGGGGGGGGGGGGGGAGGGGGGGTTGCTAACGTCCATACAACACACGCCACCACCACGACACGAGCATGGTCTGCCTGGTGCGCCTACATTTGAGAATACAAAGGAATTTTTTTTTTCATTGGCAAACGAATCTGTATGTATGACCATGCCCGTGTTTTCCTTGCAAATAATTAGTCCTTCGGAATGAGATACTAGATTAATTAATGACGAGTTCTTTGAATTAGAGTGTGTTTGTGACATAGCGATCTTCAATTCTAACGTGGATTTCGCATTTCATGGTATCCACGCTAAGTTTTTGAATGCAAATTCATATGTATAAGATGAACACTATGGTGGTGAGAAAACTTTGTATGTATTCAAGCATATGACCACACACATACAAAAAGCGACAACAATCGAGTCAATATAGTGCATCTACTTTTCCAAACCTTATATGGCACAAATTCAAAATAATTACAGAAGCCATGCATGATCCTCAATTCAATTTTTACAATGTACACTAAATTGAAACGTGAATATTAAGTCTAGTACTATCTACATTCAAATGTTGTGTTTAGGTCTCCCCATCGACTCCCCTGGCACACACACTATACATACTCCCTCTATCGATCAATCTTCCTCTCTTAACCACCTTATTGAGCTATTGGTATCCGACACACGCTCATTCTTTCTCTCCATGTTTCGATCTCTATCTCTCTCAAATACACAACCTCCTTCCCCCCACTCTCTCAGCAAATGTATTTCTCTCACACACCCGCCATTGCACTCCATGCCGAGCTCTCTCTCTCTCCCTCCCTCCCACCCTCTCTTGCTAGATACATACATTGCCTCTCTAGACCCCCCTCTTGCGCACACGCACGCACATTGTCTATCTATGTCACTCTCTCTAGACCGTCTCACTCTTTCGACCGCACGGTGGCCCACACTAGCTCAATCTTTCTCTTTATCTATGTCTCGATTGACCTCGCTTTCTCTCACACACAACCGATATATCTCCCTGTTTGGGCCTCGATCGACACTCTGTATACTCTCTCAT
Source organism: Elymus sibiricus (assembly GCA_039707655.1). Taxonomy (NCBI): domain Eukaryota; kingdom Viridiplantae; phylum Streptophyta; class Magnoliopsida; order Poales; family Poaceae; genus Elymus; species Elymus sibiricus. The sequence continues at coordinate 293,433,011 of CM077676.1, forward strand.
GCACATTGTCTATCTCGGTCACTCTCTCCAGACTGTCTCACTCTTTCGACCGCACGGCGGCCCACACTCACTCAATCTCTCTCTCTTTATCTGTGTCTCGATTGACCTCACTTTCTCTCACACACAAATGATATATCTCCCTGTTTGGGCCTCGATCAACACTCTGTATACTCTCGCCGCACATTGTCTATCTAGGTCAATCTCTTAAGATCTCTCTTCCAGCCCTCACCCTCCCAAAAAGCTCATCGCACGATATCTCTCCAGAGCATCTCCCTCTTTTGACCGCACGCCGGGCCACACTCACTCTATCTCTCTCTTTATCTATGTCTCGATTGGCCTCGCTTTTCTCGCGCCATCTCTCCCACACATAGACGCTATCTCTCCATCTCTCGCAGAGGTGGAGCTAGGTACATTGCCAGGAGGACTATGCCTCTAACCTTAGATTAATTTGTGAAGGCATTTATTTAAGAGGGTTTAGATTAGATATTTTTTTTGCATTTGGCCCACAACTGCCCCAAACACCGATGCCCCCCCGCCCCTCCCCCAAATGATTTCCCTCTAGCTCCGCCATCGCTCTCTCGCACGCTCTTTCTCACCTTCCCCGTCGCACCATAGTCTTTTTGCAAAAAAAAAACTCTCGTGTTTTCTTTAATTATTACAAAGAAGCTACAAACTACACACAGGGGGTCTACCTATCATGGAACAAATTTCGACCCATAAATTAAAATGCTACAAACTACACACCGTGGGTCCCACCTATCATGGAACAAATTTGGACCCATACAAATTAAAGATGAAAAGGACGAGGATCGAACCGGCGACCTGGTCCATCGAGGCGCACGTCAAGAGCTAACATAGTAGCAACGTTTGTTGTATCTTTAATGGATAACAAATTTTTATATTACTTTCAGTAGATTAGTGGGATCGGCTCGTCAGCACGTACTACCTCTTCGTTGAGTCACTTACTGGAGGGTCCCATGTCTGCTCTCTTTCTCCTCCCCTTCTACGTTTAGACGCACGGGCAAACACAAAGAACGCGTGAGCTGGTAAACATGGTGCGTCACCTGGGGTAGATGCCGATGCCGTCGACCATATCTGGACGCTTTCACAAGTTACGACACCGGTTTCTCGTACTAGTATTTTACAAGTTTAGGAACAAAAGTGACCGTGACAGACAAGTTCAGGCACCCTTGGTGTATTTAACTAGTAAAAAAGGCATGGAAAAATAGATGTATCGGCTAGTGCTTGAACAAGGGACCTCATGGGTCATATTAGCGAAGAAACCAGCTCGCGCTCTACATATGTGATCAATACTAGTATTTGGAATTGACGCATGTATTTAATATGAAATGTTTGCGATGAGAAGGAATACATGTCGCTTGATGACTTTTTTTTTAACTTGATAGGGCTCTAGCAGAACACTCAATTGATCAAACCATAGATTTCATTCAGTCTGACTATGACTTTACATTCATACTACAATCAAACTAAAATATTAAAATGAATAAAACTAATTGCGGTGGCGGCGGAGGCGTCTTGCGGCGGTGTCTTGCACCGGCGTTGGCGTACTCCTGGACGTTGGCCCAATCTTCAAGGAAGGCCAGAATGTTCTGGACTTCGGTCTCTAGGAGCCAGTTAACCGACAAGAGGCGGTGACTAGCGGCGTTGCAAGGAAGCGGTCGACGGCGGCGACCCATGCCGCTAAGGGGGGCACTGGCATCGGCGCGGTGACAGGCGCTGGCAACAGCACGTCGGAGACATTCATGTGCACGGGCACAGGAAGGGACGCGTGCGTCAGTGCAGACGCTGGCGCAGGTGTGGGCACAGGTGCGAGCACTAGTCCAGGCTGATACGTCTCCAACGTATCTATAATTTTTGATTATTTCATGCTATTATATTATCAATATTGGATGCTTTATATGCAATTACATGCTATTTTATATCATTTTTTGGGTCTAACCTATTCACGCAGTGCCCAGTGCCAGTTCCTGTTTTTTTGCTTGTTTTTGGCTTTTCAGACAATCAATATCAAATAAAATCCAAACGGAAAAAAAAATCTTTAGATTAATTTTTTCTAGACCAGAAGGGACCCTAGAAGCTTCAGGAGGTGGCCAGAAGAGGTACGAGAGAGCCACAAGCTCGAGGGGCGCACCCTAGGGGGGTAGGCTCGCCCCCTGAGCTTGTGGGCCCCATGCAGCTCCGTTTGACCTTATTCCAAGCCTATAAATTCCCAAATATTCCCAAACCAACAGAATGCAAGACGATATAACTTTTCCATCGCCGCAAGCTTCTGTTCTTCTACGATCCCATCTGGAGGCCTTTTCCGGTAATCTGCCAGAGGGGGAATCGATCACGGAGGGCTTCTACATCAATAGTGCTGCCCTTCCGATGATGTGTGAGTAGTTCACCACAGACCTACGGGTCCATAGCTAGTAGCTGGATGGCTTCTCTCTCTTTGATCTTCAATGACATGTTCTCCTCGATCTCTTGGAGTTCTATCCGATGTAATCTTCTTTTGCGGTGTGTTTGTTGGGATCCGATAAATTGTGGGTTTATGATCAGATTGTTCATTGAAAGTAATTGAGTCTTTTCTGAACTTTATTATGCATGATTGTTATAGCTTTGTATTTCTCTCCGATCTATCCATTTGGTTTGGCCAACTAGATTGATTTATCTTCAGTGGGAGAGGTGCTTTGTAATGGGTTCAATCTTGTGGTGCTCTATATCCCAGTGACAGTAGGGGACAAGACACGTATTTGTATTGTTGCCATTAAGGATAAAATGATGGGGTTTATTCATATTGATTGAGTTTACTTTGTCTACATCATGTCATATTGCTTAAGGCGTTACTCTGTTTTTCGTGAACTTAATACCATAGATGCATGCTGGATAGCGGTCGATTGGTGGTGTAATAGTAGTAGATGCAGGCAGGAGTCGGTCTACTTGTTTCGGACATGATACCTATGTACATGATCATTGCCGTGAATAACGTCATAACTATGCGCTTTTCTATCAATTGCCCAACAGTAATTTGTTTACCCATCGTATGCTATTTGTTCGAGAGAGAAGCCTCTAGTAAAAACTATGGCCCCCGGGTCTATCTTAAACATAAAAAAGAAAATCTAACTACCTTTGCTGCAATTTATTTACTTTTCTTTTATTTTACAGTTTATACTTTCGCCTTTACAAGATTTAATCCTTGCAATTAACGAGTTCAAGGGGATTGACAACCCTCTTGCCCGCGTTGGGTGCAAGTATTTGCTTTTGTGTGTGCAGGTGCTGCTAACGAGGGTTTGCGTGATTCTCCTATTGGTTTGATAAACCTTGGTTCTCATTGAGGGAAATACTTATCTCTATTGTACTGCATCTCCCCTCCTCTTCGGGGAAAATCCGAACGCAGCTCACAAGTAGCAGGAAGAATTTCTAGCGCCGTTGCCGGGGAGACATCATCAAATCCTATCAAGTACCTTCACTCAAACTATCATATAATTTCTCTACTTTTTATTTGCCTTTTTATTTGCCTCTCATTTTCATCTCCCCCACTTCTCTAAAAAATTGAAAAACACAAAAATATTTTACTTTGCTCGTTTGCTTGCTTGTTATCATGTCTGAGTTTGAAAAAGTTAGTGATGCTCCCGCCACTAGTGCGGAATCTTTGGACAGTCCGTCCGTACTTTTAAAGCTTATGAATGAATAATGAAAATATTAAAAGAAGCTTTATGAAGCTGCTAAGGAAAAACTGGATAATCTTGCCGATGATGATCCTGATAAAGAAGAACCCACTATTATGCATACTAAAAAACTTCACATAGGTAGTGGTAATATTATTGGAAAAGGCGTAATTTAGGATTTCTTTACTTGTGCTGGCACATTACCTATGCTAGGAGGATCAATTCTTAATAAAACTTCTAGTCTTGCGGATGCCATATCTTTTCTTATAGTTCAATTTGAAAGACAATTTGTGCATATGCACCCTGCTATACAAAGGATACTTCTAGAGTTTTCAAACATTCATGATCCTTCTGTTAAACGCGTAGTTACTATATTCTTAGCTCATGAATTTGGCCATATCATGAAGGAGGCACGAGAAATATTTGCCTACTATAGTATAAATAGTGGGTGTCCTCCCATAGAAGAAATTCTTTACAACCAAGAGGAAATTAGGAGATTACAATCTCCGGATTATGCTGCTTATAATGAGAATCTTAGGAAAAAGGTTCCCCCATCTGTTTTACTTGATAAAATTTCCGAACATAATGATAACTTGGCTATACAAAATAATGGATTGGGGCCTGTGCTTGAGAAAAGGCTAAAGGAACACATTCAAAGAAACATGTATAATGAAGAAATAGTCATCACTTACAAAGGGCCAAAAGAGGAACCTCATCCTGCTAAACTTGATCTTACGGATCCTTATCCTATTAAATTTAGCCCTTTTGATTATTTTTGCATACCGCTTAGGAAGCTTGCTGCTGAAAGAAGGGAGCATGAGATGAGCATGGATGATCTCCCTTACTTCTATTACAAAACTTGAAACAATGCATTATGCCTAGCTAGGGGCATAGAACAATAGCACTTGTTGGGAGGCAACCCAATAGGTATCTTAATTTTTTTATTTTATATTCTGTTTCATGTGTTTGCACAATTATAGCTACTGTTATGATTGTGTTTTTATCTTTTAATCAGTGTTTGTGCCAAGTAATGCCTTTGGGATGATTTGGATGATAGTATAATTGATGCTGTTTGAAAAAACAGAAAGTTTTGCGTCCAGTAGTTGATTTTAAATTTATTGCTGGAACATCAGAAACATTCTGAAATTTTTACACAGTATTGGGATACAAATTTTTTACGTTGTCTTAACTTTTCAGAATTTTTGGAGCTACAAAAGTATAGATAATATTCTGTCATTACGTATTGTTCTGTTTTAGACAGATTCTGTTTTTATTGCATAGTGTGCTTGTTTTAATGAATTTGTGGATTATATCGGGGGGTATAAGTCATGGAAGAGTTAGAATATAGTAGGTATTATGCAAGAACAATTATGAATGAGTTTATAACAGTACATAAAGTGAATGATTGATTTATTATACTAACGGATCTCACAAAGTTTCTGTTGAGTTTTGTATGCTGAAGTTTTCAAGTTTTGGGTGAGATTACGATGGATGAAGGAATAAGGAGCGGCAAGACCCTAAGCTTGGGGATGACCAAGGCACCCCAAGGTAATATTCAAGGAATACGCAAGCATCTAAGCTTGGGGATGCCCCGGATGGCATCCCCTATTTCGTCTACAATCTATCGGTAACTTACTTGGAGCTATATTTTTATTCATCACATGATATGAGTTTTACTTGGAGCGTCTTGTGCCATAGTTTTCTTTTATTTGTTTGCTTTTTAGTTTGCCACAATCATTGTTTGTTGGACACACCTATTTGAGAGGGACACACATTTATCGTAATTTGTTAGAATACTCTATGTGCTTCACTTATGTCTTTTGAGCTAGGCAGTTGCTCTAGTGTTTCACTTATATCTTTTAGAGCACGTAGATGGTTATATTTTGTAGAAATAATTACACTTTCATGCTTCACTTAAATCTTTTTGAGATTCGAATAAATAGTAAGGGCAATTTGCACGTGTTATAAGACTAGTCCAGAAAGGATAGGTATTCAAGGGGGATATAATAAAAACTTTCATGTAAATCACTAAATATGAAACGTATGGTTTAATGATATTAATGTCGTAATATGAAAGGATATTGGTTCATGATCATTGGTTAGTAGAAATATCGATATTAAAGCTTGTCATTAACTTCTCATCTAAGTGTTGGTCATGGCATGGTGGGGAGGTTTGAGCATTTTTATGTCTGAAATGAAATCCTTGAGTGCTGTTATAATCGGGGGTGCGCGATGGTTAACTCCTACCAACATCCTCCCTAGGGGCATGCAAGTAGTACTTTGCTTCGAGGGCTAATAGGCTTTACAATAAGTATGTGAGTTCTTTATGACGAATGTGAGTCCATGGATTGTACACACTCTCACCCTTCCGCAATTTACTAGCCTCTTCGGTACTGTGCATTGGCCGATCTCACCTCGAGAGTTGGTGCAAACTTCGCCGGTGCATCCAAACCCCGTGATATGATATGCTCTATCACACATAAGCCTCCTTATATCTTCCTCAAAACAGCCAGCATACCTACCTATTATGGCATTTCCATAGCCATCCCGAGATATATTGCCATGCAACTTCCACCGTTCCGTCATATGACTTGTGCTCATTGTCATATTGCTTTGCATGGTCATATAGAGCTGACATGATATTTGTGCCATGATGACCCACAAGTATAGGGGATCAATCATAGTCCTTTAATAAGTAAGAGTGTCGAACCCAACGAGGAGCAGAAGGAAATGATAAGCGGTTTTCAGCAAGGTGTTTTCTGCAAGCACTGAAAGTAGTGGTAACTGATAGTTTTGTAGCAAGATAATTCGTAACAAGTAACAAGATAACAAGTGTAACAAAAGTGCAGCAAGGTGGCCCAATCCTTTTTATAGCAAAGTACAAGCCAGAACGGTCTCTTATATAAAGCAAAGCATTCTTGAGGACACATGGGAATTATCGTCTAGTCACTTTCATCATATTCATTTGATTCGCGTTCGCTACTTTGATAATTTGATATGTGGGTGGACCGGTGCTAGGGTGCTGTTCTTACTTGAACAAGCAACCCTCTTATGATTACCCCCTCTCGCAAGCATCCACAACTATGAAAGAAGAATTAAGATAAATCTAACCATAGCATGAAACATATGGATCCAAATCAGCCCCTTACAGAATAACGCATAAACTAGGGTTTAAGTTTCTGTCACTCTAGCAACCCATCATCTACTTATTACTCCACAATGCCTTCCCTTAGGCCCAAATATGGTGAAGTGCCATGTAGTCGACGTTCACACGACACCACTAAAGGAAGCAACAACATACATATCATCAAAATATCGAACGAATACAAAATTCACATGATTACTTATAACAAGACTTCTCCCGTGTCCTCAAGAACAAAAGTAACTACTCACAAATCATATTCATGTTCAAGATCAGAGGGGTATTGAATATCATTAAGGATCTGAGCATATAATCTTCCACAAAATAAACCAACTAGCATCAACTACAAGATGTAATCAACACTACTAGCAACCCACAGGTACCAATCTGAGGTTTTGAGACAAAGATTGAATACAAGAGATGAACTAGGGTTTGAGACGAGATGGTGCTGGTGAAGATGTTGATGAAGATTGGTCCTCCCACGTTGAGAGGATCGTTGGTGATGTCAATGGCTTCGATTTCCCCCTCCCGGAGGGAAGTATCCCCGGCGGAATCGCTCCGCCGGAGGGCAAAAGTGCTCCTGCCCAAGTTCCGCCTCGAGACGGCGACGCTTCATCCCGAAAGTCTTCTCATTAATTTTTTTAGGGCAAATGACCTTATATAGCAGAAGGAGGGGGGTAGAGGCCAGCTGTGGGCCCCACAAGGCAACCTGGCGCGCCTGAGGGGGGGCCGTGCCCTATTGCCTTGTGGGCAACTAGTGGGTCCCCTCTGCTATTTCTTTTCTGCAATAATTTTTATATATTCAATAAAAAATCCTCGTGAAATTTCAGGTCATTTGGAGCTCTGTAGAATAGGTATCTCTGCTGTAGCTATTTCAGGTCCAGAATTCCAGCTGCCGGTATTCTCTCTCTTCATATAAATCTTGCAAATTAAGAGAGAAAAGGCATAACAATTGCATCATAAAGTGAAATAATGACCAAATACATTATAAATAATAGTAGAAAATCATGATGCAAATTGGACGTCTCAACTCCCCCAATCTTAGACCTCGCTTGTCCTCAAGCGAAAGCCGAAATCGATAATCATGACCACATGTTTAGAGAGAGAGGTATCGATAAAAAAAATACGGACATGATAACATCATGATTAATTTCATAGCAGCAATATATTATCTTAAAGCTTCTCATGGACAAGTAATAATTCATCACAATATCGAAGTATAAAGCATAAACTTTCTTGAAAACTAACAAACTATGATCATGGTCAATGAAACAATTACAATTCATCATATTTTCAGGAAGAGTCTATGTAAGAGCTTTTTGTTTTAGCAAGTCCACATACTCAACTATCATTTAGTCTTCTATGATTGCTGACACTCACGACATATTTTTATGGAGCAAAAGCTTCAATCAGACACATAGAAAGATGCGGGTTTATAGTTTCACCTCCCAACAATTTCACCTCAAGGGTAACATCAACTATAATAACTCATGATCACTTACATCCAGCTGGATATATGTGCCTAGATCTTTCCCCACCACATGATGCTTGCCAAGAGATAAAATAAAAACGGAATAGAGAAGAACACTATTGACTCTTGCATATAAGTAGATACAGAAAAGTAAAAGATAGGACCTTCGCAGAGGGAAGTAGAGGTTGTCATGCGCTTTTTATTTTTGGATGTGCAAACTCTTAATGTAAAGGAACGTCACTTTATATTGCCACTTGTGATAGCGACCTTTATTATGCAGTTTATCGCTTTTATTTCTTCACCATCACAAGTTCGTACAAAGCTTATTTTCCCTTACAGTAAAGGTTCATACATATTTAGAGGAAATTTTTATTGCTTTGTGCACCAATGACAACTTACTTGAAGGATCTTATTCAATCCATAGGTAGATATAGTGGAATCTCATGACATGAAACTGGGTTCAAGGGTTTTGGATGCACAAGTAGTATCTGTACTTAGTGCGGATTTTTGGCTAGCAAAAGATAGTGAGCAAGCACCACATGTTAGAGGATCTAAGACAATATAACTTCTATGTGAATGTAAGCAAACATAACTCATTACATTGTCTTCCTTGTCCAACGCCAACTATTTGGCATAGAATATTTAATGGGGGCTCACAATCATAAAAGATGTCCAAGATAGTATATTTATACGTGAATCCTCTCTTCCTTTATTAATTTTTTTCATGAATTGCATCAATGACCAATGCTATGCTTGTTAACTTCCAATAAATTTTATCAACTATACTTTTCTTCATGTAAATTCATTACTCCCCAAGGGATTAGCATATGATCTTTTCATTCTTTTATTGCTTAGCTTGAAACATAGGAGTAAAGAAGCAAAAACTCAAACTACTCTTTATTATATAACTCTCACACACGATTACTGTCGGTGTATAAAACATGGGTATTTTATACCCTGACTTAGGCACAGACAGTAGCAGCCTCCTTGCCGGCCAAGGCCTTGCCAGGAACTGCCAAGGCCAAGACTCCAAGTCCAGCCAAAGGAGCTGCCAGAGAGAAGCTCAAGACTCGTCACTCAACCAGTACCAAAGGTGAAGACACTCCTTGCCGGCAAGCATAAACCGGCAAGGTGAAGACCCGGCAAGCTCCATGCCGGCAAGCTTATGCCAGCCTTCCAGCGCTCCACCTCGCCGCACAGGTGTTCGCTGATGCGTGAGGTGTCGACCGCGCAGGTTGGTTGGTGAGGCTTGTCGGGCACGTGTCAGCTCGCTGGGACAAGATTTGCCTCTAATGACACCCGTCCAGGAGGCGTGTCAAGATAATACGAGGTAGCTGGGCAAGCGGTGTAGAAACCTTGCCGGGACTGCCTCTCCACGCGACACCTAAGCACTGCATTTAATGCCTTTGTCCTAAACTGGCAGAGTTAGTTATGATAGCACTGTTCACTATCTAGTCACGCTGTAATTACTGTTTTGCCACTGTGGTAACCCCTTGGACTATAAAAGGAGGGCCAAGGCAACAGTTTAGAGGATTCGGACCCCTTTTCAAACACAAGCACCTCTCGCGTAGCTGCTCTCTCCGCACCTTGCCGGGAGAAGTGCTCCTTGTACTGTGCTTCCACACCACTAATACACCAAAAGCAGGAGTAGGGTTTTACGCTTCTCAGCGGCCCGAACCTATGTAAAATCCCTCGCGTTCCATTGTTCATGCTCTTTGTGCGCGCCGATCCTCCCTGCCGAACCACAAAGGGGCTGCATGGCCCCATAGATGGTCGTACCCCGACAATTACATAGATAGATAGATCATGAAACAAGCACTCAAAACTAAATCATACTAAAACTTTATTCTTCTAGATCATGAAATAACTAAAGGTCGAACTAAGATAGATAATGATAATAAAAAGTGATGGTGATACGATACTGGGGCACCTTCCCCAAGCTTGGAACAAGCCAAGGGTGGTGCCCATACCCGTTTACTCAAGTGTCTTTCTTCGGTGATGGTGGTGATGAAGTAGTGGGCTTGTCCTTCGTCTTCCACGACATAGGCTCTCCATCATAAAAGGATGAACGTGTTTCTGGAGTCCTGAAACTTGCAGCTAAACTCATACCTTTAAACCTGGCTTCATACTCAAAATTCTGGTTTTATAAGTCATAAATTTGGGCCTGAAGATGATCAATCTGGTCATTGAGCTTGAAGATGATGTTCCCAATATCCTTGCTGTCCACTTTGTGTTCACGGATGAATTCCGTGATCATGGAGTGGTTGGCGTTGAGTCCGCGCTCCACCATCCCCTAGAACTTGAAGATCTCCTGTTCCACTGCTTCAAGCCTGGCCTTCTCGCTTCCGGTCTTCGTAGGTCCTTGAACGTCCCAAATGTGGAGCACCCCCTCACGCATCCCAATGTCTTGAGGGTGCTTCATCACCTTCGGTAGGTAAGGGTTGATGACCTTCTCGTAGAACTTGTCCTTGGGCGAACTGGGGAGCGCCATGGCAATCTAGATCTGTCAGAAAAATAGCCCAAAACAAGAACAGAGGAAAAACTTGCGATACGGTGGTCAAAGCATACGGGAGTATATATGAAGAATTTTTATCTTGCAAAACAAGCTTACGGGAGGAAAACGGAGTCGGGAAGGCACACGAGGGGCCCACAAGGCAACCCGGCGCGCCCCGGGGGGGAGGGTCACGCCTTGTTACCTTGTGATCTCCTCGTGGGTCCCCCCGGCTATTTTTTTTTATTTTTTCTAATATTCCAAAACGGACAGAAATAATTTTTATGGAATTTTTGCAGTCGGTTTACTTACTGTATCACATAGCTACCCCTTTTCAGGGTTCTGGAGCGTTCCGGAAGGACTCTTTTATGTGTTCCTCCGGCGTCATTGTTTGAATAATATTAGTTTCGACATTAATGGGTGTACCTGAGATATAATGTTTAATTCTTTGTCCATTAACCACTCTCGGATTAGTGCCCTCGGAGTTGTTGATTTTGATAGCTCCGGAGCGATAAACTTCTTTGATGATGTATGGGCCTTCCCATTTAGAGAGAAGTTTTCCTGCAAAAAATCTAAAACGAGAATTGTACAATAGCACATGCTCACCCACTTTAAATTCCCATTTTTGAATTCTTTATCATGTCATCTTTTAACTTTTTCTTTAAACAACTTGGCATTTTCATAGGCTTGGATTCTCCATTCATCTAAAGAGCTAATGTCAAACAACCTCTTTTCACCGGCAAGTTTGAAATCATAATTAAGTTCTTTAATTGCCCAATATGCCTTATGTTCCAGTTCAAGAGGTAAATCACATGCTTTTCCATAGACCATTTTATATGGAGACATACCCATAGGATTTTTATAAGAAGTTCTGTAAGCATAATGCATCATCAAGTTTCTTAGACCAATTCTTCCTGGATCTATTAACGGTCTTCTACAAAATTAGCTTTATTTCTCTATTACTCAATTCAACTTGACCACTAGATTGAGGGTGACAATGTGATGCAATTCTATGGTTAACATCATATTTAGCAAGAAGTTTACGGAAAGCACCATGAATGAAATGTGAACCACCATCAGTCATCAAGTATTTAGGGACTCCAAACCTAGGGAATATAACTTCTTTAAGCATTTTAATAGAGGTGTTGTGATCAGCACTACTAGTTGGAATAGCTTCTACCCACTTAGTAACATAATCAACAGCAACAAGAATATGTGTATACCCGTTGGATTTAGGAAAAGGTCCCATATAATCAAAACCCCAAACATCAAATGGTTCAATAACAAGTGAATAATTCATAGGCATTTCCTGACATCTACCAATGTTACCAATTCTTTGACATTCATCACAAGAAAGAACAAACTTACGTGCGTCTTTAAAAAGGGTAGGCAAATAAAAACCAGATTGTAATACCTTGTGTGCAGTTCTGTCTCCCGCATGGTGTCCTCCGTATGCTTTGGAGTGACACTTCCGTAGGATTTGTTCTTATTCATGCTCAGTTACACAACGTCTAATAATACCATCTACTCCTTCTTTATATAGATGTGGGTCATCCCAAAAGTAATGTCTTAAATCAAAGAAGAACTTTTTCTTTTGTTGGTATGTGAAACTAGGTGGGATATATTTAGCAACAATGTAATTAGCATAATCTGCATACCAAGGACTAGTGCGGGAAGCATTTACCACATCTAATTGCTCATCAGGAAAATTATCATTAACAGGAAGTGGGTCATCAAGAACATTTTCCATCTTAGACAAGTTATCTGCTATTGGATTTTTAGCTCCCTTTCTATCAACAATATGCAAGTCAAATTCTTGTAGTAAAAGAACCCACCTAATAAGTCTAGGTTTAGCCTCTTTCTTTTCCATAAGATATTTAATAGCAGCATGATTAGTGTGAATAGTTGCTTTAGAATCAACAATGTAAGATCTGAACTTATCACATGCAAACACAACTTGTTGGGGATATTCACCAGCAAGGAGACCCGGCAGAGTGTTGACCCGGCCATAAGGCGAGCTTAATGGGCCAACTCACTGCGGGGCTGAAGTCTTTATATGGGCCGGCTTAGCAAGGCCGGTAAGAGTAGGCCGGCTTACATAATGAGCCGGCTCACGACGAATCAGATGGCAAGGAGAGCTGTCTTGAAGAACAAGTTGGAAGGAATAAAGAGGCGGGTCAAAGAACGACCCGGACTCTCATGTAATCTAGGGTTCCACCTGTGTATATAAAGGGGAGCACCTATACGAAAAGATTAAGTGGCAATCCCCTCGAGAGCTAGGTTAGCGAATTCGCATCCTTGTAATTGAGATCTACATCAATATAAACAAGCAGGACGTAGGCTTTTACCTCCACCGTGAGGGGCTAAACCTGGGTAACCCGGCGTCTTCTCGTTCCTATTCAACCCCGCTAAGCTTCCACGTTAGTGCGATGGCTTCATCTCTAAGTCCTTTTACCCGGACATCTGTCGCGACAAAACCACGACAGTTGGCGCCCACCGTGGGGCTCACGCACGGTGGAGTTGAGTTCTTAGCGGGATCCCTTCCAGGGTTCGGGAAGTATGCGGTTGGCATGATGACCAAGAGCCGCCGCAGGAAGTTCTACATCGACGATTCGTACTGGGGCCCCGACGCCGACTCAGTCGAGTACGGGTACCGGGTCCCCTTCGGCAAGATCCATACCTTCATCGGCGTGGTCGGCAAGCTGGCCGCCGGGTTGGAGGGCATCGCTGGTGTCGAGTCAGCGCGCCGGGTTGGTCAGCCCCCGGCGAGACCCGGCCCGTGTCAAGCCGGCCAAAATCACGCCTTCGTGGGCTTCACCCAAGGGGTGGCCCTGTCAGAGAACTCCCTGTCTCAGGACGACATGCTTGTCCAATCTGATGGCGAGTCCTCGATGGGGGAAACCGAGTCAATTCTCCCGCTGCATGATGGTAGGCTGGGGCACACGGACGACGTCTTCCTGGAGAGCCCTGATCCGCCTCGCTTCGCGGCGGTGTACATGGCAGGTAGGCAAGATCCAGCGCGAGACCCGGCCAATCCGACGGCGGGACAGAACAACCTCCTGGCCAGCTCAGGAGGAGCCGGCACCTCGGCCTCCGGCTCTCAGAAGACCGGGGTTTAGGCACTCACGGACTTGATGACAACGCTGGCGACCCTGTTGGCTGAGTCGGTTACTGCAGAGAACGCGGCGGCGCGCAACACAGAGATCGTGAAGTGTCGCGAGGAGATGGCCAAGATCCAGGAGGACATCAACGCAGAGAACGCCCGCATGATACAGGAGCAGGCACAGATCTTCGCGGAGAGGCAGCGCCTTGACGAGGAGACACAGTACCTGAGCCGCCGGCAGGCTGAATCCGAGCTTGTTCTTCGGAGGCGTCGCTAGAGCCGGCTTCCGGCTGATCTCAAGCCGACTCAGCTGTTCACAACGCCACCGGCTCCCACAAACCTGGGGGCTGGAGTTATCCCCCCGAGAGAGCCGCTACAGCAGCTTATTCAGCAGCGAGAGCCGGCCCGACTTCGTACACCAGATCGGCAGCAGCAGCCGCCGTCTCACCGGTTCCAGACCCCAATTGGACACTACTCCAACCCGGTGGATAACGTGCTGGCAGCAACCCACAACTTGGCAGCTATTCCGATTGAGGGGGACGGCCCGATTCAGACAGAGGCCAGGAATGCCATTGCGATGCTCAAGACGGCAGTGGTGCAGCAGGCCAATTACTCGCATAGCCAGCATCGACTTCACTCAACCCCTCATCAGAGCTGCTCCAGGAGTCAGCGCCCTGAGTCGCCCGCGGTCTCCAACAGCGCGCACCGCCGGAGGGCCGCCCAGCCACTGGCGGAGCAACAGCAACCCAGGATTCCGCAGGACGTGGCTGACGCAGCCCGGATTCTGCGAGCATGGGAGGAAGAAAACGCGCGTGCAGGGCGTGACCCGCCAGCACACGTCAGCACGCCGGCTCGCGTAAACCCGCCGCCGAATGCTAAACCGCCGGAAGTACGTCGTTCACCTGAGATAACCCGGCCTGACGGACGGCCTGAGAGCTCGTCGAGCCGCCTGGTTGGAACCCCCTGCTTGGTACCAGCGCTGCGAAAGGCGCGCATTCCCTCAGATTTCAAGGGGCCTCGCAAGGTTCCTAACTACATGGCGAATTTGGAGCCTACAGAGTGGGTCGAGAGCTATGAGCTAGCGATGGACTTGTTGGGTGCAAGCGAATCAGTCCTGGCACGTTACTTGCCGTTGATGTTGGAGGGCCCTGCACGTACCTGGATGAAAAACTTACCGGCAAACTCTATCAACACCTGGCAGGAGCTGAAGGAGCGTTTCATCAAGAACTTCCAGGGGACCTGCAAGAGGCCAACCACAATTGTGGATCTTGAGCATTGTGTCCAGCGCGAGGATGAGTCAGCACACCATTGGGCTCGCCGGGTTGCAGAAGTTATGCACAGTTCTGACAGCATCATGGCGGCTCAGGCGGTGCTTGTTCTGGAGCGAACATGCAAGTTCCAGCTGCTGGTTCAGAAGCTTGGGCGGCTCAAGCGAAAGGTTCAGGACATGGGAGACCTCATGGATGTTTTAACCCGATATGCATAGTCGGATAACACCAAGGATCCGCTGTCAGATGAGGAGAGGTCTGGCAAGGGAAAGAAGGCTGGCGGTAAGGGTCAGCAGCAGAACAACGACAACGGTCAGAGCAACAATGGTGGGAAGCGCAAGGGTCACGATGGTAGCTCGGATTTGGTGGCGAACACGAACGCGGCAAACAAAGGTCGGCGTCAGGATGACGGTTCCAGGAAGCAGCCCTTCGGCAATCGCCCTCTCACTTATGAAGAACTCCTCAAAGCTCCTTGTCCGAAGCACAGTTACAATGGTAAACCATCCACTCACTCCTGGGAAAAGTGCTACGTGATGCAAGAGTTCGCCAAGCGTGCCTTCCAGCATCATCTTCATGGTGGGGGCAACGGTGGACAACCCGCCAACCCAGGACCCGGCTTATCAGGAGCCGGCTTGCAGGGGCCCTTTGCCGGACCCGGCTTCCAGGGAAATGGTGGCCAAGGCGGCGGGTTCCAGGGGGCTGGGAATCCGGGAGGCGGCAATCAGAGAGGCAACCAGGGAAACCAGCATTAGGCCGGCGCGGCAGGATTTCAGAGTAACCCGAAGCAGTTAAATAGCGGACAGTATCACGTCTTCACCACTAGCACCTGTAAGCGGGATCGGAAGGTGCAGCGGAGAGCCGCCCACGTGGTTGAGCCGGCAACACCGTACTACCTCAACTGGTCGGTGCAGCCGATCACCTGGAGCAGGGCGGACCATCCAGTCATACTCGATCACCCCGGCCACTTGGCTCTGGTGGTTGCGCCACAAGTCGGCGGTTATACCTTGACAAAGGTGCTCATGGACGGGGGCAGCAACATCAACATCCTGTATTATGACACGTTCAGGCGGATGAATCTGTCTGATAAGCAGTTAACTCCGTCTTCTATAGTCTTTCACGGCATTGTTCCTGGCAAGTCAGCATATCCCATGGGAAGAATTTCCCTTGAGGTGGCCTTTGGCTCAGAAGATAACTGGCGTTCTGAGTTCCTGTCCTTTGAGGTGGTCAAGCTCAAGAGCCCATACCACACCCTATTTGGCCGGCCGGCTTACGCGCGGTTCATGGCGCGCCCATGTTATGTCTACCTGAAAATGAAGATGCCAGGGCCAAGGGGAACCATCACAGTGGAAGGAAACCGAAAAATCGCACTCGAGTGCGAGGAAGGAGATGCAGCTTACGCGGAGACGGCTTGCGCCGCGGAGGAGTTGCGGTATTACAAGGATAATGTTGACCCGACTGACAGGACGTCTCTAAAGAAGCCCACTACGGAGTCTGACCCCCTGCTCAAATTTAAGTCGGCCAGAGATACAAAGCAAGTTGACTTCACCCCAGGCAACTCTTCGGAGCAGTTCACCATCGGGGCGAATATGGATCCCAAATAGGAAAGCGCGCTCATCGAGTTCATCCGTGAGAATCGGGACATGTTCGCATGGAAACCTTCTGACATGCCAGGTGTACCGAGAGAACTCGCCGAGCACTCCCTTAATGTGGATCCAAAGTTTAAACCAGTTCGCCAGTTTCTCCGTCGCTTCAACGAGGAGAGGCGGAAAGCCATTGGAGAAGAAGTGGCCCGGCTCCTAGCTGCCGGGTTCATCCTCGAAATCTTTCATCCCGAGTGGTTGGCTAACCCAGTGCTTGTTCTGAAGAAAAACGGGACTTGGCGGATGTGTGTTGATTACACAGACCTGAATAAGGCTTGTCCAAGTGACCCCTTCGCCTTACCCCATATTGACCAGATCATCGATGCTACGGCTGGTTGCGAGAGTCTATGTTTCCTAGATGCTTATTCTGGTTATCATCAGATCAAGCTGAAGCCGGAAGACCAGGCAAAGACGGCTTTCATCACTCCTTTTGGGGCCTTCTGTTATACAACAATGTCATTTGGTCTGAAGAGCGCCCAGGCGACTTACCAGCGTTGTGTTCAGAACTGCTTCCACAAGTAGATCGGGCGGAATGTTCATGCTTATGTGGACGACATCGTCGTCAAGTCGCGGAAGAAAGAGACTCTATTGGAGGATCTCAAGGAAAGATTTGACAATCTCCGTGTCTACAAGATGAAGCTTAACCCGGAGAAGTGTGTTTTTGGTGTCCCTGCAGGAAAGCTTCTGGGGTTCCTTGTCTCTGAGCGTGGCATTGAAGCTAACCCGGAAAAAATCAAAGCAATCACGACCCTGGCTAAGACGGCCAAGCTAAATGACGTGCAGAAGCTGGCTGGGTGGGTTGCGGCTTTAAGCCGGTTCATAAGCCGGCTTGGTGAAAAAGCAATTCCGTTATATCAGTTGCTCAAGAAATCGGATGACTTCATCTAGAGTAAGGAGGCAGATCAGGCTTTTGAGGCCCTTAAGAAGCAGCTATCTGAGCCACCTGTCCTTGCTGCCCCTCGCGAGAAGGAGCCGATGCTGTTGTACATTGCTGCCAATAACAGGGCTGTAAGTGTGGCGGTCGTCGTTGAGCGCAAAAAGGATGGCAAGGAATATCCTGTCCAGCATCCTGTATATTACGTCAGCGAAGTGTTAAGCGAGTCTAAGCAGCGATACCCGCATTGGCAGAAGCTGGTCTACGGAGTGTTCATGGCTAGCCGCAAATTGAAGCATTACTTCCACGAGCATCCAATCACGGTGGTTAGTTCAGCGCCCCTTGGGGATATAATCCAGAACCGGGAAGCCACAGGCCGGGTTGCTAAGTGGGCTATTGAGCTCGGTCTGCATAATCTAAAGTACCCGCCTCGTACAGCAATCAAATCTCAGGCGTTGGTTGACTTCATCAATGATTGGACAGAGTTGCAGGCTCCTGAAGAGAGGCCCGACACAACATACTAGTCTATACACTTCGACGGCTCGAGGCAGCTCAAAGGCTCGGGGGCTGGAGTTGTGATTACTTCCCCACGAGGAGACAAGTTCTGTTACGTCTTGAGACTCATGTTCACTTGCACTAATAACGCAGCTGAGTATGAGGCGCTGCTTCATGGGCTTAGAATGGCCAAGGAAATGAATCTGAGCCGGGTCAGGTGCCTTGGCGACTCAGACCTGGTGGCCCAGCAAGTTTCAGGTACATGGGATTCCAAGGACCCGCTTATGGCGGCTTACCGATAGACAGTCACCAATATTGCTGGACACTTCAAAGGGTATCAGGTCGACCATATTGATCGCCGACAGAACGAGGCGGCAGACGCACTCTCTCGTTTGGGTTCTCAGCGTAAGCCAGTGCCACCCAATGTGTTCCTGGACGTCCTGCACAACCCGTCTGTCAAGTTGCCAACGGAGGAGGATCTGGCTATTCCTGACCCGGAGGCGGCTCTCGTGGCAGCTATCCATGCCATCCCTGATTGGACGGTCCCCTACCTGGCTTACTTAAGCCGGGGAGAACTGCCAACAGAGGAACTCATTGCTCGACAGATCATCAGACGATCTAAGTCTATGACGATTGTCAATGGCGAGTTACACAGGCGAAGCGTCACTGGTGTTTTTCAACGTTGTGTTTCACCTGACGAAGGCCGCGCAATTCTCAATGAGATTCACTCTGGCGATTGCGGGCACCATGCTGGCTCAAGATCACTGGTCGCAAAGGCTTTCCGGCATGGGTTCTACTGGCTTACAGCTCATGCTGATGCAGAGGACATTGTCCGTAAGTGCGATGGTTGCCAGAAATACGCTCGTCAGGCCCATGTGCCGGCTCAGGAGTTGAGGATGATTCCAATCACTTGGCCGTTCGCGGCCTGGGGGCTTGACATGGTGGGGCCCTTCAAACGTTCCAAGAACAAGCATACACACCTCCTGGTGGCTGTGGATAAGTTTACCAAGTGGGTGGAAGCAGAGCCGGTCAGCAACTGCGATGCAGCAACGGCTGTCAAGTTTCTGAAAAAGCTGATCTTCCGATTTGGTTACCCGCATAGCATCATTACAGACAATGGAACCAATCTCTCCAAGGGGGCTATGGAACAGTTCTGTCAACAGGACCACATCCGGCTTGACCTGGCATCGGTTGCGCATCCTCAGTCCAACGGGCAGGCAGAAAGGGCTAATCAGGAATTACTGCGTGGTATCAGACCCCGGCTCATGGTGCCTCTACAGCGCACGCCGGGTTGCTGGGAAGAAGAGTTACCTTCAGTACTTTGGAGCATACGGACTACTCCCAACAGGTCGATAGGCTATACGCCGTTCTTTCTGGTCTATGGTGCAGAAGTCGTGCTCCCAAGCGATATTCGTCACGACTCCCCTCGAGTGGCGGCTTATGTGGAGGCAGATAATGAGCTGGCATGTCAAGATGCTCTTGATGCTTTGGAGGAGGAGCGTGACCTTGCTGCATCCAGATCAGCAATCTATCAGCAAGACCTACACCGCTATCACAGCCGTAGAGTTCGAAGCCGTGCTTTCCAGGAAGGTGACTTAGTGCTCCGTCTGATTCAAGACCAGACAGGCATGCACAAGCTTTCGCCGCCTTGGGAAGGGCCCTTTGTGGTCAGCAAGAATCTCAACAACGGGTCATATTACCTTGTTGATATACGTGAAGCAGAGAAGTCACGCACGTCTGAGGAGGAAACAAGCCGGCCCTGGAACATTGCCCAGCTCCGGCCGTATTACACCTAAGTCATTGACTAGGTTACACCTTGTACATACCTTCTATCATGTATATACCTCTTTTTGATCAAATATAATTTCGACCAGCAACACTGTATGAGGGGGTTTGTTTAGCCTCAAAACTTGTGTACTGGATCTTCATTTGTTGATCTTGGTTACTTGGGGGCTTCCAACTCAATTGAGTTTAGCTTACAAAACCCTCTTAACCCCGCGAGATGCCACAACGTTGGTTAAACCTGCCTGTTAGCAAGATGCTACTCCCTATACAAACGACCCGGCGTACGTCTGATGAGTCAATCACGTATGTGACCCTGAACTCATCCGAGTTAAAACGTTCGATTGGTTGTGGAGAGCCGGCTTTCAGAAAGCGAGGACAAACCAGCAGGCCAAGTGCCAGCTTCATAAAAGCGTCGTTCGGTTTGGGCTTTCTAAGCCGGCCGTTTCAAGCATAGTCCGACTTGCAATTTTTTCGCATACATACATTCTTGCGCACACTTACATTCAGGCATATCATCTCTGCATACATACATACATCCATGCGTGTCATTCACTTAGGTCTATTTGAGCTACTTGATTTGTTGGAAACAGTAACAAAGATTACTCGTTCTAAGTGGCATGGTCACTGGCCATCACATATGGTTATATTGTTTCGGCAGATTCATTCCATTGCAGGCCGGCTCTCAAGGCCAAAAGGAGGATTCACAGAAATGCAAAGTATTTACACTGATATCAGAAGTTTATGCTACCCTGTTACAAGCCGCCCATCAGCTGCGGCCTTGGCAAAAATTTTCTCTCAAGGATCGGCCTGCTACGATAAGCCGGCGTTTACACCGCCGGGTCAGAGCTGGCGCCAGTGCCTGATGGATCACCATGAGCCGGCTCTTCGTGGCCGTCGTCATCCTCCTCTTCTTGGCTTGAGTCGCCGGTCGACCACTGAATTGAGCGCAATGCTTCAAATAGGGCATCTTCGGATATTAGGGAGGACGGATCGACGTCAGGAGCAAAGGATTGCTTACGTGTACGGGTTAGAGCCACCGGCTGATGATTTGGGGCCTCGATCCGTTCATTGTTCTTTGAATAAGGCGTCTGATATCTACTCAAGTCAGCTTCTTCTGCAATGGCGGTGGCCGCAACCCGGGTTTCCTTGAGGCAGCGTTGGAAGTCCTTCTTTGAGAAAGGCGTGTCATCGATATTGAACTCTGGGTATCCGCCTGCCACCTGAGCCGGGTCAAGCTCCGGCACATATGCCTTGGCCCGCGCAAGCACGGTCAGAGCTCCCGTGCGGCAACATGCTCTTTTCCAGTCGTCGAACCACCTGGGCATGATCGACAACTCTTTTAGTGTGTCCGCAATCAGCTGAGGCGGTGCCTTGGTATTTTTGGCGGCCATTATGCAACGGCAGCTGCCTATATACAGTTGTTCTACCAAGGTATAGACTGCCTTCAGTTTCATCACTGGTAGCTGCACAAGAGTTTGATTTTTTTGGCCTGCAAAGCACAAGTTTGCACGATCAGTTAAGCCGGCTAAGGATGATAAGCCGGTCCAATGAATTATGCTCAGTTTTACCTACCGAAGATGGCTCGACACATGGCAGTAAATTGACCTTTGAGAGTTGTCAGTTCTTGGGTTGCCGGCTCAAGCTTGGCCTCTGTTGCTTCGGCTCTCATGGCCTGGGCGGCTCTTGCAGCCTCAGTCTCTTGCAAGGTGGCCTGCACAATCGCCAAAGCTTTCTTCGCCTCCGCGGCGGCTTCCTCATATTCTTGGCGCAATTTCTTCTCTTTTCTGGCCTCCTTTCGAAAGCCGGCGGCCTGGGTTTCTGCTTGGTCCAGCATCTCCTGCAAGGCAGACTATTATACGTGACATGCATATGACCCGGACTGCCCTGAAGGACAGCCCGGCTCATGGGGGCTACATATTATCGAGCTTCACAATAAGCAAGGAAGTCCCATGCAGTTGCGGGCAATCTACATGGCACTTGGGGGCTAATGTATGAGTTGATTTTTCTGCTTAGTTATGCAGACCCGCCCATCATGAATGCTGAGCCGGCCTTTGGGGGTTACCGGTTGAAGTTGAGCTGACAAATTATCATACTTTGGAAGTTCTGGGTCATTATTTCATATTAACCCGGCCCTTGGGGGCTCATGCATCCATGGATCTATTCTGTTAAATTATGGAGACCCGCCCGTCGTTAATGACGAGCCGGTCCTTGAGGGCACTAGTGGACGGTTCTACGTACAAGTTTCAATTGAAAGTTTCGGATCGTTATTGCATAATGACCCGGCCCTTGGGGGCTACATATATATATGGTACAAGAGGAAGGGTGCAGCTTACCTCATATTTCCACTTCAAGGCAGTGACCATGGCGATTTATGTGTCCCGGCTTTCAACTAGCCGGGTTAATACAGCTCGATGGAGGGTACTGGCGTCTTGGTCTTCAAACTTAGGAAGCTCAAGAGCCGTCCTCTCTTTGTCCTTCGATGCCGGTTCAGGTTTGGTCGGGACTTTGGTAAGGGCGGTGGAGGGTTCTGGCGCAGCAGTTTGCCGTACACTCGTCACTGCTACTTCTTCGTGAGCCGGTGCTTCTTCTTGAGTCGGCACATCGGGCTGCAGAACGGGTTGATCTTCAACTATATTCTCCCTTTCTTGAGCTGGTGGGGAGGCGTGAGCCGGACTTGTCATGTTCAACGGCGGCGGGCTGTTTTGGACGGCCGGCTCGTCCTGGGCTGCCAAAGTGGTTTCCTCTACTTGAGGGCCTGTCTGAATGGCCGGGTCAGATGACTCGGCAGCTGCTTTCTTCTTAAAGGCTTTGGCGCTGTACAAGGGATGGGGGAGTTACTTATTCACAGGGATGAAAGATAAGAGGTCAATATTCATTACAGGAATGTCTGCTTACCCAGGGTTGATATTGAAAGCCGGCACCTGTGTGGCGCTTGACTCGCCTGAGGAATGCGACGTCTGATAGGCCGAGTCGTTAAAGGGTAAGGGTTCTTTATAAAGGCCAGGTAGAGGAAAAGAATAAGTTGGGCTAAGAGGCACCTCAGCTCGAGCTTTGCGGGATGGCGGCTCATATGGAAGCCCGCTACTTAGTTCGCCTTCACTGCTCCGGGTCTTCCTGTTGGAGGTCCCGGCTCGATGAGTTTTCTTCAAAATAAATTTGGGATCCAAATGAGCATCTTGGTTGGAAAAGGGCACCTTACGGACGGCAACCCGGGGCTTCCTTCGAACCTTGCGAATCACAGCCCGGGTTTTCTTCCGAATAGGTGTTGGTGAGTTAGAATTAGAAGAGATTAAGGTTACCTCCGGCTCGTTGGTATGGCTAATTTCAGTTTCGTCCTGAAGAGAAGAGGCATCAGCAAGTTGAATGAAAAGACGGCCAAGTGAGTCAAGTTCTACCTCATCCTCGTCCTCTGCAGCCGGCTTATCAGTACCGGCCGGCTCATCCTGCTGTTCCGCTGGAGCGGGGACGGGTTGTGGGGGCTTCTTCTTCTTCCAAAATTTGTCGTTTGCCTGTATTAAGACGAGTTGACAGATGAGGATGGTGACTTAAGAACAGAGTAAACAAAAAAGGGGGTGCAAACACTTACTGAAGGCACCGGGTTGGTTAAGCAAAAGGGGGCCAGCCCGGTTTTGTTGCATTTCTCCTGAGGCTCTCCTTGTAGCCTCTTGATGGTTTTGTTGATATCACTTGCTAATAGGTTGACTTGGCTGAACCGTTGAGCATCGGCCGGTTCACCAGTGTAATTGCACATCAGGTCGCCTCTGTGGCTAAGAGGCTGGATTCGCCAGCTCACCCAGCACCGGGTCAGATCAATCCCAGTAAGGCCGTTGGCAACCAAGGCCCTTAGTTTGGCGTAAACAGGGGCGAATTGCTTGCGTTCTTCTGTGGATGGCCAACCCGGAAAGGCCACTGTAGCGTTAAGCCGGTCCGGTCTGTAACCCGGCAGGGGATTTTCACCTTGAGGGGCGGTGCTCTTGCAGTAAAACCAAGTCTTGTTCCAGCCCTTGGGGTGACTCGCCAGCTTGGCCTCAGGAAAGGGAGTGTTTCTTCGCCTTTGAATTGAGATGCCGCCAAGTTCTATGCTGGGGCCATCGGTGAACTCAGTCTGATGATTGATATAGAAGAATTCGCGAAAGAGCAGGACAGTTGGTGCCATTTGAAGATACACTTCGCAGAAAACTTGAAATTGGCAGAGGTTGGTAATTGAGTTTGGTCCAAGATCTTGCGGTCGGAGGTCGAAGGAATGGAGAACATCACGGAATTTTTTTGACCCGCGAGGTCGAAACCCCTTGTGCAGATATTCTGCGAAGATTACCACTTCACCTTGTTGGGGCTGAGGGGTGCTTTCTTCCTCAGGTGCCCGCCAGTCGATTGCGGTTTGAGCCGGCAAAAGGCCTTGCCCTACGAGCTCATTCAGCATCAGAGTTGACACTTGTGATCTGAACCAGTTGCAGGATTTGTCGGTCTTGGGGGCCATGGCGACTTAAAAGTTTAGCTGCAAGGACAAAAATGACAAGCCGGTGTGTTAGTTTAAAAGGGACAAGCCGTCAGAATGTAAGACCCGGCCGAATGATGCAGGTCAGGATGTCTGAGTTCATAACCCGGATTCAGGCACGCCGTCTCCGGCAATTATAAGCCGGTATTGACGGCAGTGGAGGTTTGGATTTCTCTAAGTGTTGAACTAGTGACAAACAGGAATCTAACGGAGCGATTATTATTACGGATCTGAAAATATCTCGGAAAGAAAGTTCAGAACCTAGGTGGAAATAGAAACAGAGGCCTGTTTTCAATGCGGGTTTATGGAGGTTGGTTCGGACGATCTAGATGCGAAAAATGGTGCTACCGCGATAAAACAAATGCTTATGCGGTCCATTTCACTGATTCTAATCAACTAAAGGAAGAAGAACATCGAAGAACACGAAGAACACTGATGAACTGCAGAGAATGGGTGTCATAGATCCAGAGGAGCAAGGGTTGGAGTGTACCAGATTGCGGCGAATGCGGTGGCGGTGTCCCGTTGAGCTCCGGCGATGATGGGTGTAGGAGAAGGCGCGGTCGAGGTCGTCGGAGAGCTCTAGGGCGGCAGCGCTTCGAGTCCGACGAGTAGGCGCGAGGAGGAAGAAGATGAGAAGTAAAAAGTGAAAATGGGGATGAGCTGGCGTATTTATGGGCGCAGTAAAGGTTAAAACGGCAAGGGCGAAACCCCAGGCGGCGCAGTAATTTTCGGTGGCGTGGCGCCTCGATTCTCGCGCCTGACAAGACGGGACGTACCCACGCAAGGATTTAAAATGATATCGTTCCGGATTTCGCGGAAGTGGATCGTGACGTCATGAGGAACAAGAATTGAACATGCTAAGTTTGAATCTGAGGGGGTGAACCCGATGATCGCTTAACCCGGCAACTTGAGCCGGTCCGAGATGGCAACTTAAAAAAGAAAAGGGGGCGGCTTGGGGGTACTTGGAAGTATGTTACTAATGATTTATTTTTTCTGGATGGAGTTTAACGTGAATAAATTCAAGTCAAACCGAGGGCTAATGTTGGGGATATTCACCAGCAAGGAGACCCGGCAGAGTGTTGACCCGGCCATAAGGCGAGCTTAATGGGCCAACTCACTACGGGGCTGAAGTCTTTATATGGGCCGGCTTAGCAAGGCCGGTAAGAGTAGGCCGGCTTACATAATGAGCCGGCTCACGACGAATCAGATGGCAAGGAGAGCTGTCTTGAAGAACAAGTAGGAAGGAATAAAGAGGCGGGTCAAAGAACGACCCGGACTCTCATGTAATCTAGGGTTCCACCTATGTATATAAAGGGGAGCACCTATACGAAAAGATTAAGTGGCAATCCCCTCGAGAGCTAGGTTAGCGAATTCACATCCTTGTAATTGAGATCTACAACAATATAAACAAGCAGGACGTAGGCTTTTACCTCCACCGTGAGGGGCTGAACCTGGGTAACCCGGCGTCTTCTTGTTCCTATTCAACCCCGCTAAGCTTCCACGTTAGTGCGATGGCTTCATCTCTAAGTCCTTTTACCCGGACATCTGTCACGACAAAACCACGACACAACTGCTAAAAATTCTTTCTTAGTAGAAGCATAATTTCTTTGAGCACTGTCTAGAGTTTTACTAGCATAATGAATAACATTTAATTTCTTATCAACTCTTTGCCCTAGAACAGCACCAAAAGAATAATCACTAGCATCACACATAATTTCAAAGGGTAGGTTCCAATCAGGTGGTTGAACAATAGGCGCAGACATTAAGGCTTTCTTAAGTATTTCAAAGGCTTCTAAGCAATCATCATCAAAAACAAATGGAACATCTTTTTGTAAGAGATTAGTAAGAGGCCTAGAAATTTTAGAGAAATCTTTTATCAACCTTCTATAGAAACCAGCATGACCTAGGAAACTTCTTATACCCTTGATATCTTTAGGACATGGCATTTTCTCAATTGCATCAACTTTAGCTTTGTCTACTTTAATACCTCTTTCAGAAATCTTATGCCCAAGGACTATACCTTCGTTCACCATATTGTGGCACTTCTCCCAATTCAAGACAAGATTAGTTTCTTCACATCTCTGCAAAACTTGATCAAGGTTGCTTAAGCAATCATCAAAAGAAGTTCTGTAAACGGAAAAATCATCCATGAACACCTCAACAATCTTTTCACAAAAGTCAGAGAATATAACAGTCATACATCTTTGAAAGTTAGCAGGTGCATTACATAAACCAAAAGGATACGACAGTAAGCATAAGTTCCAAAAGGACAAGTAAAAGTGGTTTTCTCTTGATCTTCTTTTGACACAGGTATTTGAGAAAAACCAGAATATCCATCTAAGAAGCAAAAGTGTGTATGTTCAGATAATCTTTCTAACATCTAATCAATAAAAGGCAAAGGGTAATGATCTTTCCTAGTAGCTTTATTTAATTTCTTGAAATCAATCACCATCCTATAACCAGTTACAATTCTTTGTGGAATAAGTTCATTTTTATCATTAGGGACAACAGTTATGCCTCCTTTCTTAGGGACACACTGAACAGGACTTACCCATCTACTATCAGTTATAGGATAAATTATACCTGCTTCCAGAAGCTTTAATATTTTAGTTCTTACCACATCCTTCATTTTGGGATTTAAACATCGTTGATGATCAACAACTGCTTTAGCATCTGGCTCCATATTAATCTTGTGCTGACATAAAGTGGGACTGATGCCCTTAAGTTCATCAAGAGTATATACAATAGCAGCACGGTGCTTCCTCAGAGTTTTAAGTAATCTCTTTTCTTCATGTTCTGAAAGGTTAGCACTGATAATAACAGGATATATCTTCTTTTCATCCAAGTAAGCATATTTAAGTGTATCACGTAATTTCTTTAATTCAAACACAGGATCACTCTTAGGTGGAAGAGGATCTCCCAAAGTTTCAATAGGCAAATTATGTTTCAGAATAGGTGCTTGTTTAAAGAATATCTCATCTATTTCATTTCTTTCATTCATATGCATATCATTTTCATGGTCTAACAAGTATTGTTCTAAAGGATCAGTAGAAGGCACAACAATAGAAGCAAGACCAATAATTTCATCCTTATTAGGTAACTCTTTACCATGAGGTTGTCTACGAAACTTAGAGAAATTAAACTCATGAGATACATCACCAAAATTAACACTGACTGTATCCTTATTGCAATCAATCTTAGCATTAACTGTATTCAAGAAAGGTCTACCAAATATAATGGGACAAAAATCATCTTGTGGTGATCCAAGAACAAGAAAATCAGTAGGGTATTTGATCTTACCACACAAGACTTCGACATCTCTAACAATCTCAAGTGGTGTAATAATATCTCTGTTCGCGAGCTTAATAGTAACATCAATATCTTCAATCTCAACAGGTGCAATATCATTCATGACTTCTTGATAAAAAGAAAATGGAATAGCACTCATGCTAGCACCAATATCACATAAACCATGATAGCAATGATCTCCAATTTTAACAGAAGCAACAGGCATGCCAATCACAGGTTTATTTTTATCTTTAGGGTCTGGCTTAGCAATTCTAGTTGCCTCATCACAGAAATATATGACATGTCCATCAATGTTATCAACCAAAAGATCCTTAACCATTACAATATTAGGTTCAACTTTAATTTGTTCAGATGGTTTAATTGGTTTGATACTACTCTTATTAACCACAGTTGAAGCTTTAGCATGTTCCTTAATCCTAACAGGGAAAGGAGGTTTCTTAATATAAGCAGTAGGCACAACTGGATCAACATTATAAATGATTATTTCCTCTTAAGCTATAATAGGTTCTTCTTTTACTTCGATAGGTGGATGAAACTTAAACATTTCTCCTTAGGGAGATCAACATGAGCAACAAAAGATTCACAAAAAGTAGCTACTATCTCAGAGTCAAGTCCATATTTAGTACTAAACTTATGAAAAGCATCAGTTTCCATAAAAGATTTAACACAATCAAACTCAAGATTAATACCTGACTCTTTACCTTTGTCGATTTCCCAATCTTCAGAGTTGCGTTTAATTCTTTCCAGAAGATCCCAT
Source organism: Elymus sibiricus (assembly GCA_039707655.1). Lineage (NCBI taxonomy): Eukaryota > Viridiplantae > Streptophyta > Magnoliopsida > Poales > Poaceae > Elymus > Elymus sibiricus. The sequence continues at coordinate 293,461,512 of CM077676.1, forward strand.
TTGAATTCAATAGTTCTCTTCATAAAGGCACTAGTAGAAGAAGTGTCGAGCATGGATTGATCATTACGAGAAAGCCGAGCATAAAAGTTTTGTATAATTATTCTCTTGAGAGCTCATGATTGGGGCATGTGTGCATCATATACTTAAGCCTCCCCCAAGCTTGAGCGATACTTTCTCCTTCATGAGGCCAAAAATTATATATATAATTCCGATCACGATGAACCAAATGCATAGGATAAAATTTCTGGTGAAACTCTAGCTTCAACCGGTTCCAATCCCATGTTCCAGTATCATCCAATAGCCTATACCATGTCAATGCCTTTCCCTCCAAAGATTAAGGGAATAACTTCCTCTTAACTCCATCCTCGGATAAACTTGCAAGCTTAAATAATCCACAAATTTCATCCACATAGATCAAGTGCATATCAGGATGTATTGTTCCATCTCCTGCATAAGGATTAGCTAGCAGTTTCTCTAACATACCCGAAGGAATTTCATAATGAATATTTTCAGTAGGTTCAGTAGGTTGTGGGGAAACTCTTATTGCTTCCGGTCGAGGTGAATATACCCCGAACAAACCCCTCAAAGGATTACTTTCCATAATGACAGGTGACAGTAAATTTCAGCACGTAATAAAAGTGTTTCCTTACCAAATTCCACTTACCAAAGGCGCTTCACTCCCCGGCAACGGTGCCAAAAAAGAGTCTTGATGACCCACAAGTATAGGGGATCAATCATAGTCCTTTCTATAAGTAAGAGTGTCGAACCCAACGAGGAGTAGAAGGAAATGATAAGCGGTTTTCAGCAAGGTGTTTTCTGCAAGCACTGAAAGTAGTGGTAACTGATAGTTTTGTAGCAAGATAATTCGTAACAAGTAACAAGTGCAAAAAAAGTGCAGCAAGGTGGCCCAATCCTTTTTATAGCAAAGGACAAGCCGGAACGGTCTCTTATATAAAGCAAAGCGTTCTCGAGGACACATGGGAATTATCGTCTAGTCACTTTCATCATATTCATTTGATCCGCGTTCGCACCTTTGATAATTTGATATGTGGGTGGACCGGTGCTAGGGTGCTGTTCTTACTTGAACAAGAAACCCTCTTATGATTACCCCCTCTCGCAAGCATCCGCAACTACGAAAGAAGAATTAAGATAAATCTAACCATAGCATGAAACATATGGATCCAAATCAGCCCCTTACGGAATAACGCATAAACTAGGGTTTAAGCTTCTGTCACTCTAGCAACCCATCATCTACTTATTACTCCACAATTCCTTCCCTTAGGCCCAAACATGGTGAAGTGTCATGTAGTCGACGTTCACACGACACCACTAAAGGAAGCAACAACATACATATCATCAAAATATCGAACGAATACCAAATTCACATGATTACTTATAACAAGACTTCTCCCATGTTCTCAAGAACAAAAGTAACTACTCACAAATCATGTTCATGTTTAAGATCAGAGGGGTATTGAATATCATTAAGGATCTGAACATATAATCTTCCACCAAATAAACCAACTAGCATCAACTACAAGATCTAATCAACACTACTAGCAACCCACAGGTACCAATTTGAGGTTTTGAGACAAAGATTGAATACAAGAGATGAAATAGGGTTTGAGATGAGATGGTGCTGGTGAAGATTCCGATGAAGATTGGTCCTCCCATGATGAGAGGATCGTTGGTGATGTCGATGGCTTCGATTTCCCCCTCCCGAAGGGAAGTATCCTCGGCGGAATCGCTCCGCCGGAAGGCAAAAGTGCTCCTGCCCAAGTTCCGCCTCGAGACGGTGGCGCTTCGTCCCGAAAGTATTCTCATTAATTTGTTTAGGGCAAATGACCTTATATAGCTAAAGGAGGGGGCCAGAGGCCAGCTGTGGGCCCCACAAGGCAACCTGGCACGCTAGAGGGGGGGCCGCGCCCTGTTGCCTTGTGGGCAACTGGTGGGTCCCCTCTGCTATTTCTTTTCTCCAATAATTTTTATATATTCAATAAAAAATCCTCGTGAAATTTCAGGTCATTTGTATCTCTGTAGAATAGGTATCTCTGTTGTAGCTATTTCAGGTCCAGAATTCCAGCTGCCGGTATTCTCCCTCTTCATATAAATCTTGCATATTAAGAGAGAAAAGGCATAAGAATTGCATCATAAAGTGAAAGAATGACCAAATACATTATAAATAACAGTAGGAAATCATGATGCAAATTGGACGTATCATGGCGCAACCACCGTTCATCATTATCATATATGTTACGCTAGATCATGGCACATCCTGGTACACTGCCAGAGGCATTCATATAGAGTCATTCTGTATAGTTTTTATCGAGTTGTAAGTAAATAAAGTGTGATGATCATCATTATTAGAGCATTGTACCAGTGAGGAAAGGATGATGGAGACTATGATTCCCCCACAAGTCAGGATGAGACTCCGGACGAAAAAAGAGAGGCCAAAAAGGGCCCAAAAATAAGAGAAAAGAAAAATAAAAATAAAAATGAGAGATAAAGAGAGAAGGGGCAATGTTACTATCCTTTTCCACACTTGTGTTTCAGGGTAGCACCATGTTCTTCATATAGAGAGTCTCATATTTTGTCACTTTCATATACTAGTGGGAATTTTTCGTTATAGAACTTGGCTTGTATATTCCAATGACGGGCTTCCTCAAATGCCCGAGGTCTTCATGAGCAAGCAAGTTGGATGCACACCCACTTAGTTTCATTTGTACTTTCATACACTTATAGCTCTTAGTGCATCCGTTGCATGGCAATCCCTACTCCTCTCATTGATATCGATTGATGGACATCTCCATAGTCCGTTGATTCTCCGAGTTGATGCGAGACTTTCTTCCTTTTTGACTTCTTCTATTGATCCCTACCACCACATTCTATTCCACCTATAGTGGTATGTCCATGGCTCACGCTCATGTATTGCGTGAAGTTGAAAATGCTGAAGCGCGTTAGAAGTACGATCCAATTGCCTGGTTTAACACCGGGGTGCTCATGATTTATATTTATGCGATGGAGGCGGAGTCATGCCATGCTAACATGATAAAATGAGTGGGGATAACATTCGTTAAGGATCGTATATTTTGAAAGTTTAATGATTATGCTTCTTATATTCATGGATATTATTATGTTGATGTTGTTAATTCATCGTTTCTCAATATTTATACCGTAAAGAGATTACATGATACACATGTTAGGTAGCATTCAACATTAAAAATTCTGTTTTTATCATTTACCAACTCGAGGACGAGCAGGAATTAAGCTTGGGGATGCTGATACGTCTCCAACGTATCTATAATTTTTGATTGTTTCATGCTATTATATAATCAATCTTGGATGCTTTATATGCAATTATATGCTATTTTATATAATTTTTTGGGACTGACCTATTAACTCAATGCCCAGTGCCACTTCCTGTTTTTTGCTTGTTTATGGCTTTTCAGAAAATCAATATCAAATAAAGTCCAAACGGGAAAAAATCTTTAGATTAATTTTGTCTGGACCAGAAGGGACCCTAGAAGCTGCGGGAGGTGGCCAGAGGAGGTTTGAGAGAGCCACAAGCTCGAGGGGCGCGCCTGTAGGATCAAAAGTATGTCTATACGGGGGGTGATTAGACTACTTGACCAAATAAAAATCTATCCTTTTCCCAATTTTAGTTGTGGGCAGATTTTAGCAATTCTATCAAGTCTGGCATCACCCTACACATCCAATTCTAAGAGTGTTGCAGCGGAAAGTAAAACATTGCACATGTAAGTAAAGGAGGGGTTTGGAGATTTCAAACGCAATGAAGACACAATGATTTTTGGCGTGGTTCCGATAGGTGGTGCTATCGTACATCCACGTTGATGGAGACTTCAACCCACAAAGGGTAACGGTTGCGCGAGTCCACGGAGGGCTCCACCCACAAAGGGTCCACGAAGAAGCAACCTTGCCTATTCCACCATGGCTTCCGTCCACGAAGGACTAGACTCACTCGGGGTAGATCTTCATGAAGTAGGCGATCTTCTTGCCCTTACAAAATCCTTGGTTGAACTCCACATAATCTTGGAGGCTCCCAAGTGACACCTAACCAATCTAGGAGACACCACTCTCCAAAAGGTAATAGATGGCGTGTTGATGATGAACTCCTTGCTCTTGTGCTTCAAATGATAGTCTCCTCAACACTCAATCTCTCTCACACAGATTTGGCTTGGGTAGGAGAAGGATTGGAGTGGAAAGCAACTTGAAGAGGCTAGAAATCAAGGTTCAAATGGTTGGATTGGAATCTCTTGATCTCAACACATGAGTAGGTGGTTCTCTCTCAGAAAATGAATGGTGGAAGTGTAGGCACGTTCTGATGGCTCTCTCATAGAGTTAGTGGGGGTTGAGGGGTATAAATAGCCTTCACCCAAAATCTAACCGTTGCACACTTTTGACCCAAATCGGTCAGACCGAATGCAAAACTCGGTGAGACCAATTAGTGTAAAAGATGTGAACTTTAGGCTTTTCGATGGGACCAAAGTGGAACAACTCGGTGGGACCGAAGTGCAATGGCTAGGGCAAAACCAGTCTCAGAAATTCCGATTATTTCAACTTGGTGATTTAGAAGTGAAACAATGTCATCACAGAAACTTGGCAATGCCATCTCAGTGGGACCGAGATCAATTTCGGTCAAACCGAATTGCTAGGGTTTGGCAGTGGCAAAGGAAGTGGTAATCTCGGTGGGTCCGGATGGGATAGTTTCGGTGGGACCGAGATAGTGATTTAGGGCTTGAACAGATGTGTTTGTGAGAAAATGACTGAGGATTTTTTGGAGCAATATCACTGAGCACTTGAGCAACAACCTCATCATTAATACCTCATCCCCTTTTAATAGTATTGGCTTTCCTAAGGGACTCAATGTGATCTTGGATCACTAAACCAAAAATGTAGAGTCTTGGAGTTGCCAATCTTGTCCTTGACATTTTGAGGGGTCCACATCCATTAGTCCTTGCCATGCCAATCATTGATCTTTTCTAAATATACTAGCAATGAGTGTTTGATCAATGACATATATGTTGTTATTAATTACCAAAACCACCCGAGGATTAGTTGCACTTTCAACCTCCCCCTTTTTGCTAATTGATGACAACATATAGATCAAAGCTTCGACAAATGATATAACCAATGGAATGCATCGTCGCTTTGAGATGTGATAAGTAAGAGCTCCCCCTAAATTTGTGGATTATTTGAAATTTGCATTTGAATGCAAATGCACAATCGATTAGGATCATGGGTCACTCTTCCATGTCACATACAACTTGGTGGAGCGCTCAAAATGATAAGAATGCAATGTAGTAAGCACTCATCACCAAACAACCAAATGAATGATCATACATAGATAATGATAATGATAGACAATGTGCATAGCATGAAGCATTGTATGATCAAACACATAACCAAACGTAGTATCATCACAAGCATAACAATCAAGAAACTCAAGGAAAAACAAACGATCAAAAGCAAGACACTCTCTCTCGAAGCCCTAATGATCTATACAAAATTTCCCCCTTTGGCCACAAGTACCAAAAAGATCGAATAGGTGTAGAGCTAAACGTCGCTCTGGTCTCGATCTCCGGTAGCTCCTGGTGGTGAAGTCCTCTGACTTGCAGCGCCGGTGTGCGTCGATGTCGGAGTAGAAAGAAGTGCATCTACAAATGCCTCGAAAGAAGTCTGCTGAATTGGTGGAGGAGTGCAACAACTGGAGCAACTGACGGAGCAACTGAAGGAGTAGCAGCTGGAGCTGAAACTGTAGCTCTGGAAGTGTCTGGAACTGCTGCTGACCTAGCTTGGGTGCAGAACTGAGTGGTCGTGTGAAAGCACATTTGCTCCCTTGGTGGTTTTGGTAATTTATGTCAACATACATGTTGTTGGACTAATGCCTCTATCTAATGAATTTCAGACAAGTTCAACAATGGCGTGGCAAGGACAAGAGGATGTGGAACCCTTCAAAATGCTAAGGACATGGATTGGCAAAAGCTCAAGACTCTACATTTTTGGTTTAGTGATCCAAGATCACATTGAGTCCATAGGAAAGCCAATACTATTAAAAGGGGATGAGGTGTTGCTTAATGGTCTTTTTGCTCAAGTGCTTAGTGACAGTACTCCAAAACCCTCAACCACTTTCTCCATCCAAATATGTCCAAAACCTAAATTCCAACTCGGCCCCACCGAAATTTCCTATCCGGAGCCACCGAGTTCATCTGGACTTAGCCACTGCCAAAACCCTAACAAATCGGATCCACCGATATGGATCTCGGTCCCACTGAGATGGCCTTGCCAACTCTCTGTAATCGGTTGCAATTACTTCGGTCCCACCGAGTCTTGCAAATCGGTCTCACCGAGATGGCTTGCCAACTCTCTATTGCCTTATTGCTAAACTTCGGTCCCACCGAGTTGATGCAATCGGTGCCACCGAGACGAGGTTTGCCCTAACCATTGCACATCAGTTCATCCGAGTTGTTCCAGTCGGTCCCACCGAGATTCCTAACGTTCATATCTTTTACACAGTTCGGTGCCACCGAGTTGGGTCAAAAGTGTGTAACAGTTGAATTTTGTGTGGAGGCTATATATACCCCTCCACCACTTCCTTCTTAGTAAGGAGAGCCATTAGAACGTGCCTACACTTCCACCATACATTTTCTAAGAGAGAACCACCTACTCATGTGTTGAGATCAAGAGATTCCATTCCAACCATTTGAACCATGATTTCTAGCCTTTCCCAAGTTGCTTTCCACTCAAATCGTTCTTCCAACATAGCCAAATCTGTGAGGAGTTGTTTGAGTGTTGGGGAGACTATCATTTGAAGCACAAGAGCAAGGAGTTCATCAACAACACACCGTCTATTACCTTTTGGAGAGTGGTGTCTCCTAGATTGGTTAGGTGTCACTTGGGAGCCTCTGACATGATGAGGAGTTGAACCAAGGAGTTTGTAAGGGCAAGGAGATCACCTACTTCGTGAACATCTACCCGAGTGAGGCTAGTCCTTCGTGGACGTAAGCCATGGTGGAATAGACAAGGTTGCTTCTTCGTGGACCCTTCGTGGGTGGAGCCCTCCGTGGACTCGCGTAGCCGTTACCCTTCGTGGGTTGAAGTCTCCATCAACATGGACGTACGATAGCACCACCTATCGGAACCACGCCAAAAATCGCCGTGTCTTCATTGCGTTTGATCTTCCATACTCTACCCCTTTACTTTCTGTACACTTGCATGCTTTACTATTTCCGCTGCTCAATCTCTAGATATGCATGTGTAGGGAGTATTGGTGTTATCTTAACTTGTGCCAAAATCTGCCTAAGTTCCAAGAGGAACTAAAAACTGCAACTTTGGTTGGTTAAGTGTCTATTCACCCCCCCTCTAGACCTATCTTCTCGATCCCACAATTGGTATCAGAGCTTTGGTCTCCATTGCTTTGGTTTAATCACCATTGGAGGGAGATGGATGTGTCTACTTTGGGGAGTCTTAGACGTAGAGTGCCTATTCTCGATGGGGAGTATTACAATGCTTGGAAACATGAGATGCTTGATATCTTTGATGAATTCAACTTGATTAAGTATATTCATAATCCTTATGTGCCCCCTATTGATCCCTTGCATCCTACTCATGAAGAGGAAATTAACATGCTTCGTAATCTTAGAACCGTCAATCTTATCATTAGAGGATTACCTAAAGTTGTGCTTAGTTGTATGCAAAACTTTGAATGTGCTTATACTCTATGGCATGACTTGGAAAAGCGATATCCCGATTACTCTTTAAAGAATCTTGATGAGATTCTTCATAAGACTATTGCTTTTCACAAGATGAGTCCTAATGATCCTAAGTTTGATGATTGCTTGTTTGAGCTTCGTGATCTTATGCGTGCTAAAGGAGATGTTGGAACTATTAGTAACATTATCATGGAAGCTATTAGAATTCATAATCCCGGACATTGTCATGATCTTGGAACTAATGAATTCATTGCCCTAGGTGATGATCATATGCATGATGATGATGATGTGGAGCATGGCTACTATGATGAGGACGAAGAATTTGATATTGAATTTGAGAAGACCGTGAGGAATCTTAGTCTTATGGCAAATCTTCGAGATTACATGGCCGGAGGAAAAGAGTGGATTCTTGATAGTGGATGTACCGATCACATGACCGGAGATAGAGACATGTTTCGTGAGCTTGCTAAAAATGATGGTCCACGTAAGTATGTGACTTTTGGAGACAACTCCAAGGGTAATGTACTTGGCCTTGGTAAGGTGGCCATATCCAATGATAGCTCCATACAAAATGTTATGCTTGTTGAATCCCTTGGTTACAATCTTCTTTCCGTATCTAGACTAGCCGACTTTGGTTTCAATGTTCTATTTACCAAAGTAGATTGTCAAGTGTTTCATCAAGATAATCATAATATGGTCTTTACCGGCATTCGTAGAGGTGATCTATACATTGTTGATTTCACCAAGAGAGCCCAACCTCGTACATGTTTAATTGCTAAATCTTCTAAAGGTTGGTTATGGCATAGGAGACTTGGACATGTTGGCATGCGTAACCTTGATAAACTTGTTAAAGGAGATCACATTCTTAGAGTGAAAGATGTTATATTTGACAAAGATCGACTTTGTAGTTCTTGCCAAGCAGGAAAACAAGTTGGAGGAAACCATCCCGTGAAGAACATTATAACCACGAGGAGACCACTCGAGCTACTTCATATGGATCTCTTTGGTCCCAACTCCTATAAGAGTCTTGGTGGTAACTCTTTCGGTTTGGTCATTGTTGATGATTTTTCCAGATTTACATGGGTATTCTTTCTCGATGACAAATCGCAGGTACAAAAGATCTTCAAGAACTTTGCAAGAAAGGCCCAAAATCAATTTGAAGTGAAGATCAAGAAGGTTCGGAGTGACAACGGAACGGAGTTCAAGAACGCCAATATGGACACCTTTTTTGATGAGGAGGGTATTTCACATGAGTTCTCGGCTACGTACACACCTCAACAAAATGGAGTTGTTGAGAGGAAGAACCGTACTCTTATTGAGATGGCAAGAACAATGCTTGATGAATACAAGACGCCAAAACACTTTTGGGCGAAAGCGGTTGAAACAGCTTGTCATGCGACAAATCGACTCTACCTTCATAAGCTTCTTGGTAAAACGGCGTATGAACTGCTCACCGGTAACAAACCACAAGTTGGATACTTTCGAGTATTTGGCTCAAAATGTTACATTCTTGATAAGCATCATCGTTCAAAATTTGCTCCTAAATCTCATGAAGGTTTTCTACTTGGTCATGGATCGAACTCTCACACTTACCGAGTCTACAACAACTTCACTCGAAAAGTTGAAGAGACGGTAGATGTGAAGTTTGACGAGACTAACGGCTCGCAAGTCGAGCAATTGCCAATTGATGTAAGAGATCAAGAACCATCAGAAGCTATCCAAGACTTGCTCATTGGCAAGATTCGCCCCGTGAAAGTAAAGGAGAGTACCTCGTCTATTCAAGTGGAAGCCCCAACTTCACATCAAGGTGAACAACAAGTTGATATGGAGGCATCCACAAGTGGAACACGTCAAGACGATGGGAATGAGGAAGTGCAACAAGATGATCCACCTCAACCTCCTTCTCCACCTCCACAAGCGAACAACAACAACATCAACAAAGAAGAAGAAGATGATGATGAGGAAGCCTCACCACAACCCAAGCAAAAGCTACCTCGAGTTAGAGCAAGAATCGACAAGAATCATCTTGTCGAACAAATACTTGGAGATATCCAATCCGGGAGAATCACTCGCTCTAAAACTCGTTTAGCTAACTTTTATGAGCATTACTCATTCATCTCTGATGCATATAGCCAAGATACATGTTGCATGTATATTTCCCGTGTGATATCATCATTTTATATGCACATCTTCAGGGGGAGTTCAGGGGAGCTCATACATGTTACATGTCTTTCTTCAAAGCTTTCATACAAATTTCTCACTTAAATCTTTATTTGAAGCTTTGATGTATGTTGTCATCAATTACCAAAAAGGGGGAGATTGAAAGCACATTTGCTCCCTTGGTGGTTTTGGTAATTTATGTCAACATACATGTTGTTGGACTAATGCCTCTATCTAATGAATTTCAGACAAGTTCAACAATGGCGTGGCAAGGACAAGAGGATGTGGAACCCTTCAAAATGCTAAGGACATGGATTGGCAAAAGCACAAGACTCTACATTTTTGGTTTAGTGATCCAAGATCACATTGAGTCCATAGGAAAGCCAATACTATTAAAAGGGGATGAGGTGTTGCTTAATGGTCTTTTTGCTCAAGTGCTTAGTGACAGTACTCCAAAACCCTCAACCACTTTCTCCATCCAAATATGTCCAAAACCTAAATTCCAACTCGGCCCCACCAAAATTTCCTATCCGGAGCCACCGAGTACATCTGGACATAGCCACTGCCAAAACCCTAACAAATCGGATCCACCGATATGGATCTCGGTCCCACCGAGATGGCCTTGCCAACTCTCTGTAATCGGTTGCAGTCACTTCGGTCCCACCGAGTCTTGCAAATCGATCTCACCGAGATGGCTTGCCAACTCTTTGTTGCCTTATTGCTTCACTTCGGTCCCACCGAGTTGATGCAATCGGTGCCACCGAGACGAGGTTTGCCCTAACCATTGCACATCGGTTCATCCGAGTTGTTCCAGTCGGTCCCACCGAGATTCCTAACGTTCATATCTTTTACACAGTTCGGTGCCACTGAGATATCTGATCGGTGCCACCGAGTTGGGTCAAAAGTGTGTAACGGTTGGATTTTGTGTGGAGGCTATATATACCCCTCCACCACTTCCTTCTCAGTAAGGAGAGCCATCAGAACGTGCCTACACTTCCACCATTCATTTTCTGAGAGAGAACCACCTACTCATGTCTTGAGATCAAGAGATTCCATTCCAACCATTTGAATCTTGATTTCTAGCCTTTCCCAAGTTGCTTTCCACTCAAATCCTTCTTCCACCATAGCCAAATCTGTGAGGAGTTGTTTGAGTGTTGGGGAAACTATCATTTGAAGCACAAGAGCAAGGAGTTCATCAACAACACACCGTCTATTACCTTTTGGAGAGTGGTGTCTCCTAGATTGTTTAGGTGTCACTTGGGAGCCTCCGACATGATGTGGAGTTGAACCAAGGAGTTTGTAAGGGCAAGGAGATCGCCTACTTCGTGAAGATCTACCCGAGTGAGGCTAGTCCTTCATGGACATAAGCCATGGTGGAATAGACAAGGTTGCTTCTTCGTGGACCCTTCGTGGGTGGAGCCCTCCGTGGACTCACGCAGCCGTTACCCTTCGTGGGTTGAAGTCTCTATCAACATGGACGTACGATAGCACCACCTATCGGAACCACGCCAAAAATCGCCGTGTCTTCATTGCGTTTGATCTTCCATACTCTACCCCTTTACTTTCCGTACACTTGCATGCTTTACTATTTTCGCTGCTCGATCTCTAGATATGCATGTGTAGGGAGTATTGGTGTTATCTTAACTTGTGCCAAAATCTGCCTAAGTTCCAAGAGAAACTAAAAACTGCAACTTTGGTTGGTTAAGTGTCTATTCACCCCCCCTCTAGACCTATCTCATCGATCCCACATCGTGGGAAGTACTAAACCACGATGCTCGTCATCCTCACGGCTAGCAAGCTTGGCACCATCCACCTCTTTCTTCAGACTTTCAACAGTAGATTGCAACTCTGTCACCTTGACATCTAGATCATAGAATTTTGCCTCAACTATCCTCTCAAGACTCTTCTGGTTCTTCGCTAAGTTGGCCAGACTTTGCTCGATCCTCTGAGTAGCTCGAAGAAGATGGTTCATCTGATCGGCCTTGGTCTTCAATGATGGAGCAGCTCTGGGCTCTGCAGACTTAGCAGCTTCAGCTCATGCTTCCTTCTCTGCCTGTGCTACGGCTGAAGTGGGATGGGATGGATCCATCGTCACTGTGTTATCCTCAAACTCCGGCCTAAGCGGCAAATGCTCACGGTCTAGCAGATATGTCTTGTTACCAACTTTGGAATTGATAAGCACCTAAATGTGTGGAGCAAATCCACATGACCTCTTCTGATCTGCGGCAGTCCTCGTGATAGTCTCAACAATAAGATCCATGACTCTAAATCTCTTAGATCGATCAATGTGATGAAGCATATTGATGGAGTGCCCTCTGATCATCCTCTCATCTCCTGACTTGGGCATCAAGGTGTATCTCATTATTGTGTTGGAGGTAGCAAGTCCTGCCAACAAATGATAAACAAAGCCTAGCTTATGTGTTTCCACATCATCCAAAGGAACCTCCTTGTACATGTTGGCCATGGAATTGTGATCCATCTTGCGCTTGGCATAAACATCAATGTCATTCTCCTCGGGCTTGGGCACATCTAGCAAAGTAGCCCATTCTTCAACTGTGGAATCATATCTAACACCTTCTGTCATCCACACAATCCGGCCATCTGGATAGAAACGAGTTGTGGAGTAGAATTGCATGATCATCTCATCATTCCAAGCAGTCAATTTCTTCCCTATGAACTCATCAATCCCAATCATCTTGAAGCTCTCATGCACATGAGGAAAGTGGTCTTCATTAGCATCAATGAATTTCCAGTCCACCCATCTCATATCACTGACTATGGGCTTCTTGTCAAGCAACACAGTCTCATAGAAATCCTGTTGTTCCTTGGTGTGAAAGCGATAGTCTACAACAGTTCTCCTCCTCACAGTATATGGATCTGACTCTCTCCATTTCCTCAGGCCATTGTCTTTCCTCTCTTTCATATTTTCAGCAACTGGATGTGTGTCATTGTGCTCTGGCAATCTGGGTCTAAGCTTCCTCAGAAGTGAAGGTCCATCATCATCATCATCATTCACAGGCACTGGGGCCTTGTTCTTCTCACTGGCTGGCACATTTCTTGTAGTTCTCCTTGGCTTGGAGGTAGGTGCTTTGGGTTTTGGCTTGGAAGGGGCAGCAGTCTTGATGGCATCTGCCATGAGCTTTTGTTGCTTGGCAGTAGGTGGGTTAGCTGCTGGCTCTTCCTCTTCTCCTTCCTTATCTGTGGCATCATCTCTCCTCATGGATGTGGGCTTGAACACCACATGGGCCACTTGCTTCCTTTCCCTCTTCTTGCCTGTAGCCTTTGGCTTTGACTTGGTTGGCACAGCCTGAGATCCTTCTGGATTGGCTGAGGTAATGCCTCTCTTGGCAGCAACTGAGACAGGAACTTTCCTAGTAACTCCTCTCTCTTTTTGACTTCTTGCATACTCCTTTTGAACAGTGGCTTTCTTCTTCTTGGAAGTGACCTCTTCCAACTGGAAGTCCTCATCCTCAGTTTCTGAGCCCTTTGCTTTTCTTGTTCTCTTGGCAGCCTTAGGCAAATTGCTGGGAGTGCTTCTGCTACCTTCATCAAAACTACTCTCAGGACTAGAACCTGCACTCAAATCAATATTTTGCTCCTCAGATCTATTCTGGCTGTCACTGGCATCTGACATCTTGCAAGCTGACCTGTGAAGTAGTTGGGTATAGGCAAAGTGGATGAGTCATCACAAAATGCAGCTGGTTTTTTTTCAAAAATTTGAGTTCAAATCTTAGTTTCATGTTTTCACAGAAGACATTTCGGAACAACCGAGTTGATCATTTCGGTGATACCAAAGCACTTAACAGAGACTTGACAGACAGCTTCGGTCAGACCGATATGTGGTTTGGTATCTCCGAGATGCTAGGGTTTCACAGAAACTTTATTTTGGCCTCACCGATCAGTACAACTCGGTGGCACCGAGACGTACTAGTGCAATGGCCGAAGCCAGATCGGTGACTCCGAAATTTTTAGATCGGCTAGTCCGAGATGTGTTATGCGGAAATGTAAACCTAAAATCTTTGCTCGAATCTAATCTAAGGAATTCATACTTGGTAAAGAGGTTGCAAACTATGGCATGAATAATGGCGAAAACCCCAGTGCATTGAATAGGAAATTAAAGCACTAAGGGGTCAGATTTTACCCTAACTTGGCGCAAATCCTCTACAGCGGCAATGGAGGGAGAGATTTCCGTTGACGGCAGCAGAATCCAACGGTGAGGGCACGCTGGACGGAACGGCGATTGTCCGGAGACTGAGGCGACGACAGCTGTGGGGCGCGAGGATGAAACGTTTGAGGAAGTTTCAACCGTACGGACTCGCTGGATATATATACCCATCAACTATCGGTGGCTCCGATCAAAACATTTCGGTGGCTCCGAGATGTGTAACTGCTAGTAGTACAACATATCGGTGACTTCGAGACGGTTCAGATTGGTGGCACCAAGATGAAAACCTAGATCAATCCAAATGATTTTGGTGAGACCGAATAGGAGTGAGTTGGCCAGACCGAAAGGCATTTAGAAGGTTTGGGAATTCAGTCCTTGACAGATCGGTGACTCCGAGCTCGCCTCACCCGGAGGGTCCGAAAAAGACTTGTTCAAATTTTGTGATGTAGCATGAAGAGAATTTGAGACAAGAAAGAATAGATAGCTAGAGAAGGTGCTTAGGCATTCTTGTACATCCATTTGGCCAAGAAAAACCAAATCAATCAAACTACAAATGGATGTCCTCGAATGAGAAATATGCATAGCAACATGCTCACACAATAAGATAGCAAATGAAATATGTGGCAAACATGCACAAGGAATTCTAGCATCTATCACACAATGGGCGATGACATAGTCATCTATATATGAGTATATTAACTTAGGAGTCAAATGAGAACATTTGATCATATGTCATACTCATCGTTTAAGCACAAGTGGGGTTACCACTTTTACATAAAGCATTAATGTGTTCACACCATTAGAGTTGCTTTAGCTCAAGTCTTAGAGCAAAACTCCCCCTAGATGTGATATCCCCCCAAAGAGGGATGAACTAACCTTGGGTTTTGTCGATGATGACTTCATGTAGATGTTGTAGATGTGGATGCTCAATGTTGATGTAGATCATCAAGATTGGGAGCAATCCTTGGAGTTTTGCACTTTCAATACCTACATGGGGTAGTCCCACAAGGAACAAACAAGGATATCCATAGACATAGAGTGAAATGCACATATGATGATGTCCATGAATGCATTGAATACCTTGTCCATTGTCTTACGAACAAGAGGGTTTGTGACTCCATGAACTAGTGCAAGATGTTGAAGTTGGTTGCACAAGTCCTTGCCATGAATGAATATGAGTGAAGTTTGTTGGCGGAGTCACCCTCAAGAACTCTCTAGTTATTCTTCTTTGGGACCCACATCAACTTGATGGGAATCCTTGGAGTTGTAGTAGCACTTGATGAAGTAGAACTTGATGAGATCTTGGGAACCCACTTGACCAAAGCTTGAGGTGGTTCTTCAAATGAGTCAATCTCTTCTTGAAGCTTGTCCTTGCCTTTTAGCTTGTGGTCTTGTGGTGGAAGATCATCTTGAGCTTGTGTTCCCTTGAAGGAAGTAGGATCATACTTCTCTTGTTGAGGAACAAACTTCGTCTTGGGGTATTGATCTTCTTCCCACTCAACTCCATTGGCATTGAACTTTCATTCAAAACCAATACCTTGGTTCTTCCAGTGCCTTCCTTGCTTGTGTACAATTTCCTCAAATTGCTTACTCCCGGCAAGACTCTTGTAGACACCCTTTTCTATAATTCCTTTCAATAAATTGTTTTCTTGCTCAAGTGTACCTTGGCTAAGAGAATCATTAGTGGAATCAATAGAACTACTAGGATCAACAACATTAGATTTAGCATTGTTATTGTAACTACTAGAGGTAGAACCCTTTTTACCCTTGTTGCTAGTTTGCTTAGATTTAACTTGTGGCACAAAAGTAGACAAAAGTAAACGAGTCGCAATGTAAGAAGAACTCTTCTTTCGAAGATCGTAATTGATAGATTTTAGAAACTCATGCTCTTGCTCTAAATTTAGCTTTTCGAAGCGTAGCTTCTCATGAGTTCTTAAAAGCTCTCTATGATCCTCTTGAGTTGTTTCATGAGCTAACTTAAGAGTGTTTAGTTCCTTAGTTAGATGCTCAATCTCCTTCATAGCATTGTCATTCGTTTCATCTTGACTATCATGATTACTAGCAAGTTCATTATAGCTCACATTACTAGTCTTATCAACATGCAAATCATCATCACCAAGTAAATCATCCTCATCACTATCAAAGTCTAGGTATTCGGGGTGTGATACCTTGGGGCCTTTTTCCATGAAGCATCT
This sequence comes from Elymus sibiricus, assembly GCA_039707655.1. Taxonomy (NCBI): domain Eukaryota; kingdom Viridiplantae; phylum Streptophyta; class Magnoliopsida; order Poales; family Poaceae; genus Elymus; species Elymus sibiricus. The sequence goes on from CM077676.1 coordinate 293,477,762, forward strand.
TCCAATTCCCTCATTTGGTGAATCAAATAGGTCGTAGGAGTTGGAGGATATGAGAGCAAGTCCGGCAACACTTTCATCTTGACTATAGTCGAAGTTGGAGTGATAACTTCTCTCGGATTGGTTGTCAAAGTTGGAGCCGAAAATCCATTCACCAACATGAGCTTGATGTCTTCTTCTAGTGTAACTCTTGGATGACTTGTCCTTCCTTTCCGACATCTCTACTCCTTCTCTCCTTATGAGGTGATTCATCTCTTCTATACTTTCCTCTTGGTGATTTGTCTCTTTTCTTGTGAGGTGCCGTACACTCATTGGAGTAGTGTCCGGGTCTTCCACAATTGTAGCAATTACGGTCACTACTTGATGATCTTTGCTCATAGTTTCTTGAGTTTGAGCTCCTTTCTTTTCCTCTACTCTTGTAGAACTTGTTGAATCTTTTCACCATTAAGCTTATCTCTTCATTGGATACTAGCTTGTCACTTGATGTTGTGGGAGCATCGCTTGAAGCTTTGTAAGCACCACTTGACTTATTGTGTAGCTCCTCTTTGTCCTTGAGTGACATCTCATGAGCAACAATCCTTCCAATGACTTCCGTGGGCTTGAGATCTTTGTAGTTGGGCATCATTTGGATCAATGTGCACACGGTATAATATTTTCCATCCAAGGCTCTAAGAACCTTCTTGATGATGAATTTGTCAGTCATGTCTTCACTTCCTATGCCGGCAATCTCAATTGTGATGAGAGCAAGCCTAGACTACATCTCAGCGACTCCTTCACCATCCTTCATCTTGAACTTGTCAAGTTGACTTTGAAGCACATCCAATTTGGATTCCTTGACGGACTCGGTACCCTCGTGCATATCAACCAAAGTATCCCAAATTTCCTTGGCATTCTCGAGGCGGCTGATCTTGTTTAACTCCTCGGGGCACAAACCGTTGAAGAGAATGTCACATTCTTGAGCATTGTATTGCAACATCTTCAATTCTTCCGCGGTTGCTTCGCGATCCGGTTCCTTTCCATCCTCAAAGAATTCACCTTGCAAGCCAACATGAACAACAACCCAAATGGCGGGGTTATGACCAAGAATATGCATTTTCATCTTATGCTTCCAACTAGCAAAGTGTGTACCATCAAAATATGGACCTCTACGGTGGTAATTTCCCTCACTAGACGCCATACTCTCCTAGGAAGTGAAACCAATGCAATGGAGACCAAAGCTCTGATACCACTTGTAGGATCGAAAGTATGTCTAAAGGGGGGGGGGGGTGATTAGACTACTTGACCAAATAAAAATCTATCCTTTTCCCAATTTTAGTCGTGGGCAGATTTTAGCAATTCTATCAAGTCTAGCACCACCCTACACATGCAATTCTAAGAGTGTAGCAGCGGAAAGTAAAACATTGCACATGTAAGTAAAGGAGGGGTTTGGAGATTTCAAACACAATGAAGACACAATGATTTTTGGCGTGGTTCCAATAGGTGATGCTATCATACGTCCACGTTGATGGAGACTTCAACCCATGATGGGTAACGGTTGCGCGAGTCCATGGAGGGCTCCACCCACGAAGGGTCCACGAAGAAGCAACCTTGCCTATTCCACCATGGCTTCCGTCCACGAAGGACTAGCCTCACTCGGGGTAGATCTTCATGAAGTAGGCGATCTCCTTGCCCTTACAAACTCCTTGGTTCAACTCCAGATGATCTTGGAGGCTCCCAAGTGACACCTAACCAATCTAGGAGACACCACTCTCCAAAAGGTAATAGATGGTGTGTTGATGATGAACTCCTTGTTCTTGTACTTCAAATGATAGTCTCCTCAACACTCAATATCTCTCTCATAGATTTGGCTTGGGTAGGAGAAGGATTGGAGTGGAAAGCAACTTGAAGAGGCTAGAAATCAAGGTTCAAATGGTTGGATTGGAATCTCTTGATCTTAACACATGAGTAGGTGGTTCTCTCTTAGAAAATGAATGGTGGAAGTGTAGGCATGTTCTGATGGCTCTCTCATAGAGTTAGTGGGGGTGGAGGGGTATAAATAGCGTTCACCCAAAATCTAACCGTTGCACACTTTTGACCCAAATCGGTGAGACCAAATGCAAAACTCGGTGAGACTGATTAGTGTAAAAGATGTGAACTTTAGGCTTTTCGGTGGGACCGAAGTGGAACAACTCGGTGGGACCGAAGTGCAATGGCTAGGGCAAAACCAGTCTCGGAAATTCCTATTATTTCAAGTCGGTGATTCTGAAGTGAAACAATGTCATCACATAAACTTGGCAATGCCATCTCGGTTGAACCAAGATCCATTTCGGTCAAACCAAATTGCTATGGTTTGGCAGTGGCAAAGGAAGTGGTAATCTCGGTGGGTCCAGATGGGATAGTTTTGGTGGGACCGAGATAGTGATTTAGGGCTTGAACAGATGTGTTTGTGAGAAAATGACTGAGGATTTTTTGGAGCAATATCAGTGCTGGGCCTGTGGAACCCAGGGTATCCCGGCCCGTCTGCCTTTGGCGCAGGGCGCAACGCCTGACGGAGGCCTAACAGGCGGCCACCAGCGGGCATCTCAGGCAAGACCCCTCATGAGGCCCCGGCCTCCTGAGGACCCCTCCTTAGGGAGCGAGCAAGCAAGACGCCGCCGCTTCACCGAGAGCCTCGTGAGGCCCTCTCGCGAGGCTGCCTCCCGAGGCACCCTCCCGAAGGCGCGCAAGACGAGTGCAGTTCGGCTCGGTCGCGCGGTCTCGTGCCATTCACGTGGGTGACGCGCGTGGCGACGAACGGCGACAGAGGCCGTGCCAGCAGGCGCGGATGGAGAGGATTTCCCCTTTTGTGCTAAGGGGGCAAGGCCAGCAGTCCAGTTCCCAAAGCAACCCCCAAAGGTTGCCCGATCGGCGAAAGAAGACCGAGACGGCGGGCGCGCAGGGTGGAGGTCATCCCCGAGCCCACCGGCGCGTCATGGACGGTCGCTTTGCAGATGAAGACCACCTTTTGTCAGGATAGACCGCGCCCCTGTCCCCCTTCAAACTTGCCATTGTGTGGCAACCCTTCCCGCCAATGTATTCGGGGGAAGAGGACTAAGGTAGATATAAAAGGAGGGCAGGGTGCCACTGTAGAGGGATCCGATCGGCTCCCACCATCTCCTACCTTGTACGCGAGAACATCCTCTTGCCCTGAGCAATCCCAACCAAGCAGGAGTAGGGTTTTACACCACAAGGTGGCCCGAACCTGGGTAAACCGCTGAGTCCACGGTCCGCTCCCGCTAAGCGCGCTCTCGCCGTAGCTCTACCGTAGTTCAGCCGTGGTAGGGGATGAGGAGGTAGGAACGAGCTCACCCCAGTGTTCGAACCTTTGGGTCCCCGGGGCCCCAACTCCGACATTTGGCGCACCAGGTAGGGGTGCGCTACTATTCTCCCACTCCGTCCTCCACTCCACCAGCTTCATGGCCGACGCCCACCGCGAGCGCGCTGAGCGCAAGGCTGGTCGCGTGGCTCAAATGGAGCCTGTGGCCCGCGGCAACCACCGCCGCCCTGTCAAGGCCGCTGCCGCCACCGACCCTGCCGCCCAGGAGCAGCAGAATTCCTCCCTGCACCCCTCCATGCGGGTAGAGGGCCACACCACCACGGCCTCCTCCTCCCTCGCTCACTATGGGCCGCCGAACGTGCATGCCGCGCTACTCATGGCGTGCGAGCTGCTTCGCTACCGTCCAGCTGACGCCGGCTACGACGCCTGGCTGGGTCACATCACCGAGCTCGTCAACGCCGCCGGGGATGCTCCGGCACCTTCCCACTCGCTCCGCCCTCCGCTGTCTCGCGCTGGGGACGTGGCGCATGGAGCTCCCCCGCCACCTCCTCTGCGCGACGAGCTCGACGGGCCCCAGCACAACGCGAGGGCGCATGAGCTGTCCTGTGGCGCTTCCTCGCCGGTTCGCGATGAGGCCAGCTGCCAGATCATCCACTGCGCACTGCCTGATGCACGTGTGCTCCTCAAGTAGCAGCGCCGGTGCCAAGACCGGGCCGTCCAGGAGGTCGTGGCAGTTGGCCGCCAGAGTCACGCCGTCCTCGCCGGCGGTGTCCCCTCGAGCGGCGTGGGCTACCGTGCCTTCACTCGCAAGCTGCGTCGGGTGGTGTGGCCCGCGAAGTTCAAGCCGGAACTGCCTCTGCGCTACGACGGCACCCCCAACCCCACGGAGTTCCTTCAGCTCTATGCGCTGAGCGTCGAGGCGGCGAACGACGATGACAAGGTCATGGCGAACTGGTTCCCCATGGCCCTCAAGGACGGGCCGCGCTCCTGGCTCATGAACCTTCCTGAGGCGTCAATCTCGTCGTGGGCTGAGCTCTGCAGCCAGTTCGTCGCCAACTTCAAGGGCACGCACGACCACTCCCTCACCATCAACAACCTGTGGCATGTGCGGCAGCGCCCAGGCGAGACCCTCCGCAAGTACATCCAGCGCTTCTGCTAGGTGCGCAACAAGATCCCGTGTGCCTCCGACGCGGCCGTCATCTCTGCGTTCTCCACCGGTGTCACAGACATCAAGATGCATGATAAGCTCACCATCAACGACGAGCTGGACTCGGTGCTTGAGCTGTTCGACCTCGCCGACAAGTGCGCCAAGGCTGAGGAAGGTCGCTTGTTCGTCCACAACGACCCCGATGCGGCGCCCGACGCTGCCAAGGCCAAGAACAATGACATCAAGTGCAAGGGCCCTGCCGTGCTTGCAGCGGAGCCCGAGCAGAAGCGCGTCCGTGACCACGATGAGCCCAGGAAAGACGGCCGCCCACTCTGCGCCTACCACAACGTGCGCTCCCACATCACTGAGGACTGCCAGGAGCTCAAGCTACTTTGCGACGAGCGCCAGGGCCGCCAAGGCAACCGCAACGACCGCGGCACCGGCCGCGGGGGTGGCTGCGGCGGCAACCACTGGGACGGCCGCAGCGGCAATGACAACTTCTGCCAGGGCTGGCGCGACCAGCCTCATGAGGCCGCCTGGCGCGACCAGCCTCGTGAGGCAAACCCTCAGGCCAACGCCGCTCTCCCGCCGCTGCCGCCGCCACCCCGGAGGAACGACGTCAACCAACCTAACGAGGGCGCTGGGGGCTACCAGGAGCCTCACGCGGTTGCCTGCATCCTTGGCGGGGCTCAAGCTCCCGTGTCCAACCGCCACTTCAAGCAGCTCTCTCGCGAGGTGAACGCTGCCCTCCCAAGGCCTGAGGCCGTGCGGCCCCTCAAGTGGTCGCAGTACGCCATCACTTTCGACTCCAAGGACCACCCCAAGTCCACGGCTGCCACAGGCATGCTCCCCATGCTGTGCACTCCCACCATCAGCAACGTCGCGGTCACCAAGACCCTCATCGACGGAGGCCCCGACTTAAACGTGATCTCCATCGAGACCTTTGAGACGCTCCAAGTGCCCTACGACCAGCTGATGCCGACCAGGCCCTTCTCTGGAGTGACTGATGGCTCCAGCATCCCTCTGGGGCAAGTGCACCTTCCTGTCACCTTCGGCACCCGCAAGAACTACCACACCGAGCTCATCGACTTCGATGTGGCGCACATCGGCCTGCCGTACAACGCCATCTTGGGCTACCCAGCTCTCACCAAGTTCATGGCGGCGACCCACCACGCCTACAACGTCCTCAAGATGCCTGGTTGCAGCGGCATCATCACCGTCGCCTGCGACAAAAAGGACGCGGTCTGCTCCCTTGAGCGCGCCTACAAAGCCGCCGCTGCCGCACATCTGGCTGACGAGGACGCGGTCGAGCCTCCTGAGGCCGCACCTGCGAAGAAGAAGCAGTTGTTCTCTCAGGACCGCGCCGAGACGAAGAAGGTGTCAGTGGATGGCAGCGGCTCAGACCCTACCTTCACCATCGGCACCTGCCTCCCTCCTGCATAAGAAAGCGCACTCGTCGCCTTCATTTGGGCAAACTCAGATGTTTTCGCCTGGAAAGCACCTGGCTTGTCCGGTGTACTAAGGGAGGTGATCGAGCACCACTTAGCGTTGTGCCCCAATGCACGCCCCATCAAGCAAAAAGCACGACGCCAGGCGCCCGAGAAGCAAGAGTTCATCGTCCAAGAAGTATGCAAGCTACAAGAAGCTGGAGTAGTCCGTGAGGTGCGCCATCCCGAATGGCTCGGCAACCCAGTCGTCGTCCCCAAGAAGGGCGGGAAGGAGCGTATGTGCGTCGACTTCACGAGCCTCAACAAGGCCTGCCCTCAGGACCCCTTTCCACTATCGCGCATCGACCAGATTGTGGACTCCACCACCGGATGCGACCTACTATGCTTCCTAGATGCCTTTTAAGGCTACCATCAGATTAAGATGGCGGCAGAAGACGTGGAGAGGACGGCCTTCATCACCCCTTGCGGCATATACTGTTACGTTTGCATGCCCTTCGGCTTAAGGAGTGCAGGCGCCACCTTCCAGCGGCTGATGCGCATCACGCTGGGGCTTCAGATGGGGAGGAACGCGGAGGCCTATGTCGACGACATTGTGGTCAAGACTCGCGAGGCCGGGTCCCTCATTGCGGATCTCAAGGAAACGTTCGCCAACCTGCGCAAGGTCAACCTCAAGCTCAACCCTGATAAGTGTGTCTTCGGAGTTCCTTCCGGCAAGCTCCTTGGCTTCCTGGTCTCCCACCGCGGCATCAAGGCCAACCCTGAGAAGATCAAGGCCATCGAGAGAATGTGTCCTCCCCGGACCCTCAAGGAAATGCAGTGCTTGGTAGGATGTATGGCTTCCCTGGGGCGCTTCATCTCCAAGTTCGGCGAGCGAGCCTTGCCGTTCTTCAGGCTCATGAAGAGGTCCGGCTCCTTCAAGTGGATCCCTGAGGCAGACGCTGCCTTTGAAGACCTCAAGAGGTACCTCATGAGCCCGTCCATCATGGTCGCGCTGCGCCCCCGCGAGCCCCTGCTCCTATATTTGGCGGCTACCCCCAGACGGCCAGCGCAGTGCTCGTAGCGGTGCGGGAGGAGCGCGTCTGCGCTAAGGAGAAGCCCTTCGCGCCTCCTGAGCCCTCCGGGCCTCGTGAGCCTCCCGAGTCTTTCGCGCCTCCTGAGCCCTCCGAACCTCATGAGCCTTCTGGGCCTCGTGAGCTTCCTGAGACCGTCAAGCCTCGCGAGCCACCTGAAGAGCAAGCTACCACCACAACTACGCACCTCGTCGAGCACCCTGTGTACTTCGTCAGCACGGTGCTAAGGGATGCACGCGAGCGCTACCCCATGCAACAGAAGCTCCTCCTCGTGCTCCTCATCGCCTCCAGGAAACTGCGCCACTACTTCCAGGGTCACCCCATCAAGGTCATCTCTTCCTACCCCTTGGACAAAATCTTGCGCAGCCCCAACGCCGCTGGTCGCGTCGCCGAATGGAACATCGAGCTGCAAGCCTTCCAGCTGGAGTTTTGCACCACCAGAGTAATCAAAGGCGCGGCTCTGGCCGACTTCGTCGCAGAGTGAACAGACCCCCGTGAGGCCGAATCCCTCCTGCCTGGGGATGAAGCGCCAGGTGGATGGTCCATGCACTTCGACGACGCCTTCTCCCGACAGGGCGCGAGGGCTGGCGTCGTGCTCACCTCGTCAATGGGAGACAAGCTCTACTGCGCTATCCAACTCTGCTTCAAGCGCGACGATAAGGTCTCCAACAACATCGCAGAGTACGAGGGCCTCATCGCCGGCCTCAAGGCCGCCTCTGCCCTCGGCATCAAGCGCTTCACCATCAAGGGTGACTCTCAGCTCCTCGTCAACTTCTCCAACAAAAGCTACAAGCCCAAGGAAGAGCACATGGCAGCCTCCTTAGAAGAGGTACGTAAACTTGAGAAGCGTTTCCTTGGCTTGGAGCTGCAGCACATCCCGCGCGGTGGCAACAAGGAGGCCGATGACATCGCCAAGCGAGCATCCCGCCGTGAGCCCCAGAGCCCTAGCGTCTTCGAGGAAAGGCTCCTGAAACCATCAGCTGCACCACCTGTCGTGGGCACCACGCTGCTTCATTAAGAGCTTCCGCCCGCGCCGCCCACGGGCGTGCCAGACTGCGTCCCGGCATCAGGAGCCCGCCTGCTGCTGGCGCTGGAGCCTCAGGCAAGCAGCTGGGCTACGGAGTTCAAGGCTTACCTACTCCACGGCACCCTCCCAGAGGAGGATGCAGAAGCAGAGCGCGTGGCCCGACAAGCCACCGCTTACTGCTTGCAAGACGGCGAGCTGTACCGTAGGCGCCCCAATGGCGTCTTGTTGCGGTGCATCACAGAAGAACAAGGGCGCGAGTTGCTTGCTGATATCCATGGAGGAGACTGTGGCCACCACTCCTCGTCGTGCACCCTTGCTGGCAAGGTGTTTTGAAGCGGCTTCTATTGGCCTACCGTGCTCCATGACGCAACCGAGCTGGTCCAATCCTGCGAAGCGTGCCAGTACCACACCAAGCAGATCCAGTAGCCAGCGCATGGCCTCCAGACGATCCCCCTCTCATGGCCCTTCGCGGTCTGGGGGCTGGATATCCTGGGGCCTTTCCCTCGCGCGGCTGGTGGCTACCGCTACCTCTACGTCGCCATCGACAAGTTCACCAAGTGGGCAGAGGTCGAGCCTATGCGCACCATCCCGGCAGGCTCTGCCGTCAAGTTCATCAAGGGCCTCGTCAGCCGCTTCGGAGTCCCCAACCGTATCATCACCAACAATGGCTCCCAGTTCACAAGCGGCCTTTTCAAGTCCTACTGCGCCAGCCTCGGCACACAGATCTGCTACGCCTCCGTGGCGCACCCGCGAAGCAACGGCTAGGCCAAGCGTGCCAACGCTGAGGTCCTCAGGGGCCTCAAAACGAGGAGCTTCAAGAAGAAGCTCGAAGCCTGCGGCAAGGGCTGGCTTGACGAGCTGCAGTCCATGCTGTGGTCCATCCGCACAATGTCAACCAAGCCTACCGGCGAGACCCCTTTCTTCCTCGTCTATGGAGCTGAGGCGGTCCTTCCCTCGGAGCTTAAGCACGGCTCTCCGCGAGTCCTTGCCTTTGACGAGGCGTGTCAGGATGGCTCGCGAGAGGCCGACCTGCTGCTTCTTGAGGAGCCCGCCATCAGGCCGCTCTTCGTGCCGCAAGGTACCAGCAGGCCCTGCGATGCCACCACAGCCGCAACATCCGCCCTCGCCCTCTCGAGGTCGGCGACCTTGTCCTGGGTAGGATCCTCTCCAGAGAGGGACTCCATAAACTCTCACCCATGTGGGAAGGCCCTTTCAGGGTTGCTCATGTCTCCAGGCCCGGCGCAGCCCGGCTGGAGACGGAGGACGGAGTTCCTGTGCCTAACGCCTGGAACATCCAACACCTCCGCAAGTTCTACCCGTGATCCTCACGCGTACGAACGAAATGGGGCTGTACACGCCTCGGAGACTCTCAATGCGTTCGCATGACGGGCACGCGAGAGCTCCCGCCCATGCCCAAGTGGAAGGCCCATGTTCTGCGCTGGCGGAACGATCGACCCGCGATCATGCCCACACCCTGGTGGAAGCCCCATGCTCCGCGCTGGTGGAACAATCAACTGAGGGAGCCCCACGGGCCGCACCAACCTCAAGCTGACCCGTGCCGGAAACGGCAGCACCCTTTTTTCGCTTTCGGATGTGCACCTGAGGGCGCCCCACGGGCTGCACCAACCTCAAGCTAACCCGTGCCGGACACGGCAAACGCATCTCTTTTTGGTTGTGTAATGGAATTTGTTGTCTTGCCTCAGTAAAGCTTCGGTTTCCATACATGGTGTATTTCGTCATGTCTTTGCCTCACGAGCCGTGCGCGCTCTCGGCTTCCCTCATGAGCCTCACACGAGCGGGGGCTGGACACGGTGTCTGTGCTCGGGTCAGTCCCAGCAGCGCTGAAAAACCCAAGCAACCGGGCCCTGGCTCGCGGGCCTGCTCCCGTGCACACCACCCCACCAAGGTCCTTGGTGTCTTATCTCCTCACGTAATGGTCATGAGCAAGCCGGCGAGCGCGCACTACTCCCCTGTGGCGGGACTTTCTGCATGCAGTTAGCACAGGAACAGGTCACCTGGAGGGCCTCGCGAGGACGCCTCGTGAGGGGGCCCAGCGGCCAGATGCTCCTTGAAGCTTTGCAGGACCCGCCTCGGGAGCCAACCTACTGCGGTCATCTCAGTAGGGGACCTCGCGAGCGGAAGCCTCGCGAGGCGCGCCCTGCAAATGGCGGCCACCAGGCGCTGCTCTTCACAAAGCTAAGTCTACTACCTCGCGAGCCACCCTCGCCATCTCCCAAGCCTTCCCCTCTAACAACCTCACGAGCACCAGCGTTTCTCCTGTCGCGAGCCGCTTGCACGTCAAAGGGGGCTCCATGAGCATCGCGCCTCAGGAGCCCTCACCGGCTCCCGGTGCCCCTCAACTCCTGGCCTTGTCCAGGCATCGCGACCTGACATACCAGTGACGGCTGTGGCCCGCTCGCGGGTTGGGCCCTAACGACGTAGAGCACAAGGCGAGCAAAAAGAGAAAAGCGGGCCTCAAGAGAAAACTTCATGAGGGCACGAGCGTTCATTACAACCAGACAAAGTGTACTTAAAACACAAAAGGCATTGTCCTCACGCCTCCACGAGGCCATGTCGATCTGTTATAGGATAAATAAAGGGGAAACTCTAGGAGGGAGAGCTACCGTCACCACCGTCGTCGCTGCCGGTGCCGTCACCCACGCTTCCCCCAACCCTGTCGGAGCTCCCGCCGCTCTCATAGGAAAACTTCCCAAGCAGCGCATCCACGTGGCCTTCGACCGCCTTCACAAGGCCGTCTCGGAGCTCCTCGGGAACCGGGGCTATCACCTTGTCGAAATTGAAGCTGGGGTCGGCGTGAAGGAGGTGGCTGAAGACGCGGGTCACCGCCTGAGAGAAGAGGTCGTGGCATTCCTCCTCCAAGATGACATCCACCTTCTTGGCCCCATCTTCGAGCTGCTCCATGAGCTTGGTGGAGAAGTCGACGTAGTCGGCGTCGTGGGACTCACGAAGAGCTCCGAGCCTCTCCTTACAGATGGAGCTCAGAGCATTACGGGATCGAAGCTCGAGGGAGTGGAGCATCTTGGCGCGTTCGCGCTGCCGCTCCCGCTCCCGATCTGCCTCGCCTCCGGCCTGCTCAGCCTCGGCGTCGGTCTGGGCCTGTAGCGCGGTCTCCCGGCGGGTCTCCGCCTCGGCAAGCGTCGCCTTGAAACCGGCAACTTCTTGCTGGAGCCCCTCGCGCTCCGTCTCGAAGGCGTCCCCTTGCCGCTTCAGCTCCTTGCTGTGTTCCTCGGTGAGCGCCAGGTGTTCCGCCGCTATCTTCGCGTCGGCGTCTTCTTGGGCCTTCTTCTCCTTAGCCTCCAGCTGGGCGTTGGCCTCGTCGACGCACTTCGCGTGGGCCTCCTGGGCGTCGGCCACCTGGCGCCCCAGCATCTCCAGGTGCCCGCGCTCTGTGGCCTGCTTAGTCAATGCTCTCGCGAGGTCTCCCTCACGGGTCGCAAGGTCCGCCGCACGGGCCGCAAGCTCCCCCTCGCGGGTAGCGAGAGCGCTTTCCCGCACGTGGAGCAGTTGCGTCTGTGCGGCATGTTGATCCTGGAGCTCCTTCAGGCGGGCCTCCGCCTCAGCCTCCCTGAGAGTGCTCGCACAGGCCTCCTTCGCCTCGGCGGCATCCCTCTCGCCCTTCACGCGAGCAAGCTCATTTTAGTGCCGGCCCATCTCGATGGCAACGCTAAGCCGGCGCCACCGTTCAGCGAGCCTCAGGCGCTCCTCGGCGAGGCGCGCCTCTGTGTCCTGGAAGTCCGCCCCAAGCCGATTGAGCGTGGCCTAGGCGTCGCGCAAAGCCCCGTGCCTAAGCAGGGTGCGGTCACTCGCAAGCACCAGGGACCAGTCCGGGCCCGGACCCTCGCTGCCCTCCACCACCATGGTTGGGGAGGCCCCGGCGTCGTTCACCAGGAGCGGGGGGCTCGTCGGGGTTCCCCTCGCGTTCGGCAACGGCGGCGCGCCGTGGGGGCTCGCCGTGCCCGCCCCGGAAGCCCCAGGTGCGGGTGCAGCTTGAGAGCTTGCCGCGGCCCACCCCGTGTTGTCCCCCTTCGTGTTAAGGGAGGCCTCTGGCAGGGGAGCGGGCGCCTCGACCTCCCCCATCGCTGCATCTTCTCTCGCGGCACGGTCCGCGGGGGGCACGCCACCGCCGCCGGAGGCAGCCGCCTGAGGCTGCTCCGCCCAGGCCTCGGGAGTCGCGCCCGCGTGCGGCTCCGGAGGGACAGCCGGCTCCTCTTCCACCTCCATTCGCCCCGCCTCGGCGTCAGGGCGGCGGGCGGCCTCTTCGTGCCCCCCGGCGCCCGCAGCAGGCATTGGTGCCCCCTTTGGGCTGGGAGCCATCTTCGCCGTCGTCTTCTTCTTCTGGTCACTGGCGGGCCTCCTTTACAAAACGGCGGCTAAGCCCCGAGCTCGGACAAGAAATGCGAACAATAAAACGCCGAATGAGCATGGGGACTTACTCGTCATTGGCGGTCCACTTCCTCTTACTCTCCATGAGAGACGGGTCGTCGCCGCCGTCTTCAGGCATCGCCCCAGCTCCACCTTCCAGGCCCCCAGAGCAGGTCGCGGCGGACCAGGACGCGTCGTCACCTGTCTCGAGGGCCTGGGAACGAGCCTCTGCCGCCGGGGGCTCGACCGCCTCCCGGCCTAGGACCGCCTCCACCGAGGGGTGCGCGCTATTGGCATCGTCGTCATCGAGGTCGCAGAGGAGCTGCGGCGGGTGCGCGGTGGTGCTCGGTCGGCGCCCTCCTCTGTGGCCTCCCCTGTGTCCTCGTCACCGCCACTGCCTCTGGAATCCAGCGCCACCACGAGAGGGTTCTCGTGGGGCCCGACGTGGCCCTCCGGCACGAGACCCCACTGGTCAAAGAGGGGCATCTCCGCGACCAGCTCTGCCATCTCCTGGTAGCGGAACAGCGGGAGCGCATCCTCAGGCGGGTCCGCGGCGGGGCCGCTAAGCAGAATCGCCAGGGCTCCTTCCAGCACGTCTTGCTTCAAGCTACCGGAGCTTAGCCTCATGGCGTCCCTCATGCCGGTGAACTCCCACACAGGGCGCGAGCGCTGTTGGAGCGGCGTGATGCGCCGCCGCAAGTACTCCCTGACGACCATCGCCCCTGACAGGTCCGCGGCCCGGTGCGCGGCCATCCGCTCCAAGATGGGCTCCATCCTAGGGTCGGTGAGCTTCTCGTGCCGCCACCCGGAGTTCTTCTCGGCCGGGTCCATCGGGATCATCAGGAGCGGGCTGGTCCGGCCCGCGTCCATATAGACCCAGCGCTGCTGGTAGCCCTCCACCTTCTTCGCCACCTTCAAGTTGATGATGCTGCGCTCCATCCCCTTGACAGCAAGGAACGAGGTGCACCCGGAGCGCTGGTCCGCCGCGGTCAGCCGCAAGCTGAAGAAGTGGCAGAAGAGCGCCACCGAAGGCATCACGCCCACAAAAGCCTCGTAGTACAAGGCGAACATGGCCAGGAGGAGTATGGAATTGGGTTGAAGATGAAAGGCGTCGATGCGATAATGGGAAAGGATGGCGTAGAAAAAGTCGGAGAATGGCGGCACCAACCCGGCATAAACACTATGGAGGAAAAAGGGATAGGCCATCGCCCCCAGGTCACGCCGCGCGCGCGAGCCTTGCCAGATCCTGGTAGCACCTTGTCCAGGCCCTCCCGGTCGATGATGGTGGAGTGCTGTAGCGCCGCCCCGATGGCGGACGTGCTTGGGGCCGGGGCCGCCGCCTTTCCCTTCTTGCCGGTGGGCGCCATCGAGGTGCGGCGGAGTCGCGAGTGGAAGTGGGGGAAGAGGAGGAGCTCGGAGAAGGGATCATGAGGAGCAGTGCGCAAGAAGGAAGGCGCGGGGAGACGGAGTGCACAAAGGAAGGCAATGATGGTCTCGCGCCGCGCACGGGCAGGCTTTATGTCAGCGCGGGCGGTTACCGACGCGTCGTGGGAGAATGGGGGCGCCCCCCGTCACATCGTGCGCCATGCGTCGCGCCTGGCCCACAGGCGGTTAGGGCCCACGCCGTTTCACCCCCGAGTAGGCGGGAACATGCGCGCCATGTGCCCGGGGGCTACTGTCGGCCCCGTGGAACCCAGGGTATCCTGGCCCGTCTGCCTTTGGCCCAGGGCACAACGCCTAACGGAGGCCCAACAGGCGGCCACCAGCGGGCATCTTAGGCAAGACCCCTCATGAGGCCCCGGCCTCCTGAGGACCCCTCCTCAGGGAGCGAGCAAGCAAGACGTGGCCGCTTCACTGAGAGCCTCATGAGGCCCTCTCACGAGGCAGCCTCCCAAGGTTGCCTCCCGAGGCACCCTCCGGAAGGCGCGCAAGACGAGTGCAGTTCGGCTCGGTCGCGCGGTCTCGTGCCCATCACGTGGGTGACACGCGCGGCGACAAACGGCGACAGAGGCCGTGCCAGCAGGCGCGGATGGAGAGGATTTCCCCTTTTGTGCTAAGGGGGCAAGGCCAGCAATCCACATCCCAAAGCAACCCCCAAAGATTGCCCGATCTGCGAAAGAAGACCAAGACGGCGGGCGCGCAGGGCGAAGGTCATCCCCGAGCCCACCGGCGCGTCATGCACGGTCGCTTTGCAAATGAAGACCACCTTTTTCAGGATAGACTGCACCCCTGTCCCCCTTCATACTTGCCGTTGTGTGGCAACCCTTCCCGCCAATGTTTTCGGGGGAAGAGGACCAAGGCAGATATAAAAGGAGGGCAGGGTGCCGCTGTAGAGGGATCCGATCGGCTCCCACCATCTCCTACCTTGTACGCGAGAACATCCTCTTGCCCTGAGCACTCCCAACCAAGCAGGAGTAGGGTTTTACACCGCAAGGTGGCCCAAACCTGGGTAAACCACTGAGTCCACGGTCCGCTCCCGCTAAGCGCGCTCTCGCCGTAGCTCTGCCGTAGTTCAGCCATGGTAGGGGACGAGGAGGTAGGAACGAGCTCACCCCAGTGTTCGAACCTTTGGGTCCCCGGAGCCCCAACTCCACAATCACTGAGCACTTGAGCAACAACCTCATCATTAATACCTCATCCCATTTTAATAGTATTGGCTTTCCTAAGGGACTCAATGTGATGATGGATCACTAAACCAAAAATGTAGAGTCTTGGAGTTGCCAATCTTGTCCTTGACATTTTGAGGGGTCCACATCCATTAGTCCATGCCATGCTAATCATTGATCTTTTCTGAAATTTACTAGCAATGAGTGTTAGATAAAGGACATATATGTTGTTATTAATTACCAAAACCACCCGGGGATTAGTTGCACTTTCAGCGCCCCAGGGGGGTAGGCGCGCCCATTGAGGTTGTGGGCCCCACGCAGCTCCGTTTGACCTAATTCTAAGCCTATAAATTCCCTAATATTCCCAAACCAACAGAACGCAAGATGATATAACTTTTCTGCCGCCGCAAGCCTCTGTTCTTCCGCGATCCCGTCTGGAGGCCTTTTCCGGTAATTTGCCGGAGGGGGAATCGATCACGGAGGGCTTCTACATCAACCTTGCTGCCCTTCCGATGATGTGTGATTAGTTCACCACAGACCTACGGGTCCATAGCTAGTATCTAGATGGCTTCTTCTCTCTCTTTGATCTTTAATACCATGTTCTCCTCGATCTTCTTGGAGTTCTATCCGATGTAATCTTCTTTTGTGGTGTGTTTGTTGGGATCCGATGAATTATGGATTTATGATCAGATTGTTCATTGAAAGTAATTGAGTCTTTTTTGAACTTTATTATGCATGATTGTTATAGCTTTGTATTTCTCTCCGATCTATCCGTTTGGTTTGGTCAACTAGATTGATTTATCTTCAGTGGGAGAGGTGCTTTGTAATGGGTTCAATCTTGTGGTGCTCTATATCCCAGTGACAGTAGGAGACAAGACATGTATTTGTATTGTTGCCATTAAGGATAAAATGATGGGGTTTATTCATATTGATTGAGTTTACTTTGTCTACATCATGTCATCTTGCTTAAGGCGTTACTCTATTTTTCATGAACTTAATACCATAGATGCATGCTGGATTGCGGTCGATTGGTGGAGTAATAGTAGTAGATGCAGGCAGGAGTCGGTCTAGTTGTCTCGGACGTGATGCCTATATACATGATCATTGTCATGAATAACGTCATAACTATGCGCTTTTCTATCAATTGCCCAACAATAATTTGTTTACCCACCGTATGCTATTTGTTCGAGAGAGAAGCCTCTAGTGAAAACTATGGCCCCGGGTCTATCTTAAACATAAAAAGAAAACCTAAAAACCTTTGCTGCAATTTATTTACTTTTCTTTTATTTTGCAATTTATACTTTCGCCTTTACAAGATTTAATCCTTACAACACTACAAAAAAAAGACACATCTGTGACATTATGGCCCAAACGAAAACTTTTTCTGTCATGGTTGTGACACTTCTATGACGATAATTGTGACAAAATCACGTATCTTCATAGATGTGGTGGGCTCCTACTTCTATGACAAAAAATTATGACAATAAATGGGCTTTTTGTCCTGGCGGGCCGGAGATGCACCTGCATGACATTCTTTGGGCCGTCCATGACGTAAAAAATCATGGTAGAAGTGAGGGCGAGGAAAATTTCGGGGAGTTCCCAGTTACGGTGGGTGGTCGGGGCCGAGTGATGCAGTGTGGTTTGCGCGTTTCTCTTGTACGCGCGTGTGTGCGAGGCGTTCGCTAACTGAACCCGAGTGAGGCGTTCGCTTAGTGAACCCGAGCGATCGCACTAGCTACATACTGAACACGAGCGGTCGATCCCACTACGTACTGAAGCCGATCGATCCCTTCGCTGCTAACTGAACCCGAGCGATTCCTTCGCTACTAACTAAACCCAATCGATCCTTCTCGCTGCTTACTGAAGCCAATCGAGCCCCCGTGCGATACATAGCCAGCTGGTGTTGGGTTGCCTCTCGATGAACAGTGCCCGTTGCTGCCAGGCGCATGATACGAAGAACGAGTCGAGACTTGCATCGATCAAACCCCTTGGACGAGACGTGGTGATTTGACCTAGCCGGTTGGTTGGCTGTGGATGAACAGTTCCCGTTGCTGCCGCCCGCTCGTATGCCCCACCCCAGCTGGTGGTTGGATGAATAGGACCCCGTGGTAGTAGGCGGTTGCCGCTAGATGAACAGGACCCCGAGGAGGCCGTGCCACAGTACGCCACACCAAGCCGGTTGGGGGTGGATGAACAGGACCCTGTGGCGGCTGGATGAACAGTAGCAGGTGGAGGCTGGAGGAAGTCGACGTTGATGAACAGTAACTGGTGGAGGATGGAGAGGAAGTCGACGGTAGATGAACAGTAGCCCATGGAGTCCCGTTTTGCGGTATGCCACACCCCTCCCGATGAACAGGACCCCGTTTCGACCGTACGCAATTGGGGAGAAGTCTGTTTCCTCCGTTTTGCGGTACGCCAGAGCACTCCCGATCAACAGGACCCCATTTCGACCGTAGGCGGTTGAACAGAAGTCCGTTTCCTCCATTTTGCGGTACGCCAGACCCCTAGCCGATGAACAGGACCCCGTTTCGACCGTAGGCAGTTGAACAGAAGTCTGTTTCCTCCGTTTTGTGGTACGCCACACCCCCAGCCGATGAACAGGACCCCGTTTCAGTCGTAGGCGGTCGAAGAGAAGTCCGTTTCCTCCGTTTTGTGGTACGCCACACCCCGAGTCGATGAATAGGACCCCATTTTGGCTGTTCCGTCCAAGCCGGTTGGCTCCCGATGAACAGGACACATTCTGACCCAGTCGGTTGCCTCCCGATGAACACGACGCTGTTTCTCCGTTCTGACCCACCCGGTTGGCTGCTGATGAACACGATGTCGTTTCTGTCGTCCGTTGCCTCTCCATGTACATGAGCCCTGGCCGTACGTATGCGCGAGTACACGTTCGAGACCCCGCCCGTATGTACGTACGTGGCCGTATTTTTTGCCGTGTGTCTGTACGTATGTGTGCACGTTTTAGACGGGACTGCCTGAACTGCTCCGTCGGGGGCTCTACTAAAACACGTGCCGCTACTTACTCGGCCACGGTTCATCCTTGTAGAGAGACCGATCGACCAGTATGTACGTACACGTTCACGAACTGACAAACAACGCTATGTACGCTTTGACCGGGTGGGTCCCGGCTGTCAGGGAGGATAAGGAGGCACTTCCTTGCATGCGAAGATATAGCTGGTGGGTCCCAGCTGTCAGGGGGAGGAATCATTTTTTTTGCGCGTAATAAGGAGGCACTTCCTTGCGTGCGAAGATGTAGCTGGTGGGTCCAGCTGTTAGCCTCACCGCGTACAGTGCTCTTCCGATGGCTGTCGTTCATTGACCACGTTGACCACGCCGCGCCAAGAGCACCAAGGCGGTGGACGACGGCAAGGCCTAGGAAGGGAACGACGCGGAGCCGGGAAGACATGACAGTGGATGCCCATGCGGAGGGGAGTACGAGGGTTGACTGGTTCGGCTGTGGTGTGAGGCTGCCGTCGCCGGAGAATAACAGGGGATGTGGGTGAGTAGAGGGAAGGCCTGGCTAGCGGTGGGAGTAGGGTGGGGCAGTGAGGCCTGCGCGGCAGCACAGCCGGCCACGGCAGGCAGGAACAGGCGGTCCCGCCGGCGCTGGTTTGGGCGGCTGGAGCAAGAAGATCAGAGATTGAAGAAGCAGCATGGTCGTTGGATTAACATCCAATGGTAACTGCTGCTAGATTCGTTTGTTGACTATGTTGACAAAGCCCTGCATACGCGTCAACTTAGTAGGCCCACAAGTCAGCCGCCAAATCCGGTGGGTCCCAGTTGTCATGGGGAGAAAACGTTTTTTTTCGCGTAATAAGGAGGCACTTCCTTCCGTGCGAAGATATAGCTGGTGGGTCCTAGCTGTCAGGCGGGGTGGGTCATTTTTTTGCTTAATAAGGAGGCACTTGCTTGCGTGCGGCCATGGACCATGTGGGTCCCTACTGTCAGCCTCTCCACGTACATCACTCTTCTGATGGCTGTCGTTTGTTGATCACGTCGCGCCGAGAGCACCAACCCGGTGGACGACGGCGAGGCCCAGGAAGGGAACGACCCAGATGGTGAAGCCACAATAGTGTATGCCCATGCTGAGGGGAGTACGAGGGTTGACTGGTTCGGCTGCGGTGTGAGGCCTGTGTCACCGGAGAATAACAGGAGGTGTTGGTGAGTAGAGGGATGGCCTGGCCAGCGGTGGGAGTAGGAGGGCGCGGCAGCACAGCCGTCCACGGGAGGCAGGAGCAGGCGGTCCCGCCGGCGCTGGTTTGGGCGGCTGGAGCAAGAAGATCAGAGATTGAAGAAGCAACACGACCATTGGATGTTATCCAATGGTCGCTGCCGATAGAATCGTTTGTTGACTAAGTTCACAAAGCCCTGCGTACGCGCCAACATAGTAGGCCCACAAGTCAGCCTCCAAACCTGTGGCAAACAGCATACAACCCATTTTCCATCATTTTAAATAATTTACAGCCCATTTACTAATTCTTAAGGATTTTTTGAAGCCCATTTTCTTTTTGTTAGCATTACAGCCCATATTCTGGCCATGGTTAAAAAATTCACCAAAATTTTGCATATTTCGGTGGGGTCCGAACTATTTTTAATCCCAAAATTTTGAGTCAGATTCAAACTAATTTGAAAAATAAATTTATATTAATTTAAATCCAGCGAAATTTTCCCACGAAAAAATCAATGAAATTTAAAATCTAGAAATCCTAAAAAACCGTAATTTGAAACTAATTGCCGGTTTGCTGTGTTGTTTTTAAAATTTACAGCCCATTTCTTACTACTTATAGCCCATTTTTTGGGCAAGCCCCGAATACATCCCTCCTCGTCTTGAAAGATTTGCAGCCCAGCATGACTGAGAAAAGCAAGTAGGCCACGGTTGGGTATTCTGCAAAAAAATTGAACTGGGCTAGCCATTTTCAGAAAGATAAAAAACAACTGGGTTGGTCATGTGGTAAACAGAAAATAAAGCCTGGGCTAGATGGGGTACAGCCCCCGCATAGCCCAGTTGATACCTTGCTCCGTCTCAAAAACAGAAAACAACTGGGCGAGTTACTGGGTCCCTGGTGTCTGCCGCTTGTTGTGCAATTCTCTCGTTTATTGACTACGTTGACAATGGGGTGGGATCCAGCTGTCAGCAAACCATTAGGAGGAAGCATTTATTTTGGCTTGTAACAAGGAGGCACTTGCATGCATACTGCCATGACCTTGGTGGGTCCCTACTATCATCCTCTCCATGTACAATCATCTCCTGATTCCTCTCGGTTGTTGACCATGTTGACAACGCCAGAGGGCGGCGCCCCGGCGAGTAAACCAAGGCGGAGAACGATGGTGAGGCCTCGGACGGGAACAAACAGGAGCCGGGGAAGATGTGGCAGTGTAGTCGCAGGCGGAGGGGAGTACAAGGGTTGGCTGGTTTGAGTGCGGGGTGGGGCTGACTTCGTCAGAGAATAACATGAGGTGTGGGGTAGAGGGATGGCCTGGCCAGAGTTTTAGGGTGCAATGGGGTGGCGATGCATGCATGGCAGTGCAGCCAGCCATGGGAGGCGGGAGCAGGCGGTCCCGCCGGCGCTGGTTTGGTTTTGGCGGCTGGAGGAAGAAGAGACTGAAGAAACACGACAAACGTTGGATGTCAAGCCAACGGTCAAGGTTCGCAGAATCGTTTGTTGACTAAGCCGACACCACATTGCATACGTTTTTTGCAAGAAAAGAAAAACTGGGCTCGTTCGCCAGATAACATTACCAAAACTGCCACCGTTTGATCTTACATCGCAACTAAAACTGCCAGGAAAATGCGTTCGTTTGCCATCCTCCTCCCAGGGAACGTTCGTCGGATAACATTCCCGAAAATCAAAGACTTGAGAAGGCGTACAGAACAAGCTAGTTGATACGTCCATTTTGCATCATGTTTTCCTACTGTTATTTATAGTGTTTTTAATCAATATAACACTTTGTGCAGCAATTCTAATGCCTTTTCTCTCTTAATATGCAAGATTTACATAAAGAGGGAGATTGCCGGCAGCTGGAATTCTGGACCTGAAAAAGCTATGTCAGATATACCTATTCCGCACATCTCCAAATGAGCTGAAATTTCACGGAGATTTATTTTGGAATAAATAAAAAATATTGGAGAAAAGAAGTACCAGAGGGGGCCACCCAGGTGCCCACGAGGCACCAGGGCGCGCCCACCCCCCTAGGCGCGTCCTGGTGGCTTGTGGGGCCCCTGGCCAGCCTCAAGTGCCCATCTTCTAGTATATAAGCCCATTTTCCCTAGAAAAAATAAGGAGAGGACTTTCGGGACGGAGCGCCGCCGTCTCGAGGCGGAACTTGGGCAGGAGCACTTTTGCTCTCCGGCGGAGCGATTCCGCCGGGGATACTTCCCTCCGTGAGTTGGAAATCGAAGCCATCGTCATCACCAACAACCCTCTCATCGTGCGAGGACCAATCTTCATCAACATCTTCACCAGCACCATCTCATCTCAAACCCTAGTTCATCTCTTGTATTCAATCTTTGTCTCAAAACCTCAGATTGGTACCTATGGGTTGCTAGTAGTGTTGATTACAACTTGTAGTTGATGCTAGTTGGTTTATTTGGTGGAAGATTATACGTTCAGATCCATTATGCTATTCAATACCCCTCTGATCTTGGACATGAATATGATGTATGAGTAGTTACTTTTGTTCTTGAGGACATGGGAGAAGTCTTGTCATAAGTAATCATGTGATTTTGGTATTCGTTCGATATTTTGATGATATGTATGTTGTTGATTCTCTTAGTGGTGTCATGTGAACGTCAACTACATGACACTTCACTATCTTTGGGCCTAAGGGAATGCATTGTGGAGTAGTAATTAGATGATGGGTTGCTAGAGTGACAGAAGCTTAAACCCTAGTTTATGCACTATTCCGTAAGGGGCTAATTTGGATCCATATGTTTAATGCTATGGTTAGATTTATCTTAATTCTTCTTTCATAGTTGCGAATGCTTGCGAGAGGGGTTAACCATAAGTGGGAGGCTTGTTCAAGTAAGAACAACACCCAAGCACCGGTCCACCCACATATCAAATTATCAAAGTAGCGAACGCGAATCAAACAAACATGATGAAAGTGACTAGATGAAATTCCCATGTGTCCTCGAGAACGTTTTGCTTATTATAAGAGAACGTTCCAGCCTGTCCTTTGTAAAAAAAGGATTGGGCTACCTTGCTGCACCTTAGTTACTATTGCTACTTGTCACTTGTTACAAATTATCTTGCTATCAAACTACTCGTTACCGATAATTTCAGTGCTTGCAGAAAATACCTTGCTGAAAACCGCTTGTCATTTCCTTCTGCTCCTCGTTGGGTTCGACACTCTTACTTATCGAAAGGACTACGATTGATCCCCTATACTTGTGGGTCATCAAGACTCTTTTCTGGCACCGTTGCCGGGGAGTGAAGCGCTTTTGGTAAGTGGAATTTGGTAAGGAAACATGTATATTACGTGCTGAAATTTATAGTCACTTGTTACTATGGAAGACGATCCTTTGAGGGATTTGTTCGGGGTATGTTCACCTCAAACAGAAGCACAAATATTTGCTCCTCAACCTACTGCACCTACTGAAAATATTTATTATGAGATTCCTTCGGGTATGATAGAGAAACTGCTAGCTAATCCTTATGCAGGAGATGAAACACTACATCCTAATATGCACATAATCTATGTGGATGAAGTTTGTGGATTATTTAGGCTTGCAGGTTTACCCAGAGATGAAGTTAAGAATAAGGTTTTCCCTTTATCTTTGAAGGGAAAGGCATTGACATGGTATAGGATATGTGATGATATTGGAACGTGGGATTAGAATCAATTGAAATTGGAATTTCATCAAAAGTTTTATCCTATGCATCTGGTTCATCGTGATCGGAATTATATATATAATTTTTGGCCTTGTGAAGGAGAAAGCATCGCTCAAGCTTGGGGGAGGCTTTAGTACATGATGTACACATGCCCCAATCATGAGCTCTCAAGAGAAATTATCTTACATAATTTTTATGCTCGGCTTTCTCATGATGATCAAACCATGCTCGATTCTTCTTCGACTGGCTCCTTTATGAAGAAAACTATTGAATTCAGATGGGATCTTCTGGAAAGAATTAAACACAACTCTGAAGATTGGGAACTCGACAAAGGTAATGAGTCAGGTACTTGAGTTTGATTGTGTTAAATCTTATATGGATACCGATGCTTTTCATAAGTTTAGCACTAAATATGGACTTGACTCTGAGATAGTAGCCTCCTTTTGTGAATCATTTGCTACTCATGTTGATCTCCCTAAGGAGAAGTGGTTTAAATATCATCCCCCTGTTAAATAAAAGATTGAGGAACCCGTTATAGTTAAAGAAGAAACTATCATTTACAATGTTGATCCAGTTGTGCCCATCGCTTATATTGAGAAACCACCTTTCCCTGTTAGGATTAAGGAACATGCTAAAATTTCAACTGTGGTTAATAAAAGTAATATTAGAGCACCTAGACCCTTTGAACAAATTATAGTTGAACCTAATGTTGCTATGGTTAAAGATCTCTTGGTCGATAATATAGATGGGCATGTTATTTACTTCTGTGATGAAGCTACGAGAATTGCTAAGCCCGATCCTAAAGATAAGAATAAACCTGTCGTTGGCATGCCTATTGTCTCTATTAAAATAGGAGATCATTGCTATCATGGCTTATGTGATTTGGGTGCTAGTGTGAGTGCTATTCCGTTTACCTTATATCAAGAAATTATGAATGATATTGCACCTATTGAAATAGAGGACATTGATGTTACTATTAAGCTTGCTAATAGAGATACCATTATGCCGCTTGGAATCGTTAGAGATGTTGAAGTCTTGTGTGGAAAGATAAAATACCCTACTGACTTTCTTGTCCTCGGTTCTCCACAAGATAATTTTTTCCCATTATATTTGGTATACCTTTCTTGAACACTGTTAATGCTATGATTGATTGCGCTAAAGAAATTGTCAGTGTTAATTTTGGTGATATATCTCATGAGTTTAAGAATTGCCTAGTAAAGATGAAATTATTGTTCTTGCTTCTATTGCCGTACCTCCTACTGATCCGTTAGAACAATATTTGCTAGACCATGAAAATGATATGCACATGAATGAAAGAAATGAAATAGATAAGATGTTCTTTGATCAACCACCTATCCTTAAACACAATTTGCCTGTTGAAACTCTTGGAGGTCCTCCTCCACCTAAGGGTGATCCTATATTTGAATTGAAACAATTGCCTGATACATTGAAATATGCTTATCTAGATGAAAAGAAGATATATCCTGTTATTATTAGTGCTAACCTTTCAGAGCATGAAGAAAAGAGATTACTAAAAACTCTGAGGAAGCACCATGCTGCTATTGGATATACTCTTGATGATCTTAAGGGCATTAGTCCCACTCTATGTCAGCACAAAATTAATATGGAGCCTGATGCTAAACCAGTTGTCGACCATCAACGACGATTAAATCCTAAGATGAAGGCGGTGGTAAGAACTGAAATATTAAAGCTTCTGGAAGCATGTATAATCTATCCCATAGCTGATAGTAGATGGGTAAGTCCCGTTCATTGTGTCCCTAAGAAAGGAGGCATTACTATTGTTCCTAACGATAAAAATGAACTCATTTCACAAAGAATTGTAACTGGTTACAGGATGGTAATTGATTTTAGAAAATTAAACAAAGCCACTAGAAAAGATGATTACCCCTTACCTTTTATTGATCAAATGTTAGAAAGATTGTCCAAGCATACACACTTTTGCTTTCTTGATGGATATTCTGGTTTCTCTCAAATACCTGTATCACAAGCCGACCAAGAGAAAACCACCTTTACTTGTCCTTTTGGAACTTATGCTTATAGACGTATGCCTTTTGGTTTATGCAATGCACCTGCTACCTTTCAAAGATGTATGACTGCTATATTCTCTGACTTTTGTGAAAAGATTGTTGAGGTTTTCATGGATGATTTCTCCGTTTATGAAACTTCTTTTGATGATTGCTTAAGCAACCTTGATCGAGTTTTGCAGAGATGTGAAAAAATAATCTTGTCTTGAATTGGGAGAAGTGCCACTTTATGGTGAATGAAGGTATTGTCTTGGGGCATAAAATTTCTGAACGAGGTATTGAAGTAGATAAGGCTAAAGTTGATGCAATTGAGAAAATGCCATGTCCTAAAGATATTAGAGGTATAAGAAGTTTCCTTGGTCATGCTGGTTTCTATAGGAGGTTTATTAAAGACTTCTCTAAAATTTCTAAGCCTCTTACTAATCTCTTGCAAAAAGATGTTCCATTTGTTTTTGATGATGATTGTGTAGAAGCCTTTGAAACACTTAAGAAAGCCTTAAGCTCTGCACCTATTGTTCAACCACCTGATTGGAACTTGCCTTTTGAAATTATGTGTGATGCTAGTGATTATGATGTTGGTGCTGTTCTAGGACAGAGAGTTGATAAGAAATTAAATGTTATCCATTATGCTAGTAAAACTCTAGACAGTGCTCAAACAAATTATGCTACTACTAAGAAAGAATTTCTAGCAGTTGTGTTTGCATGTGATAAATTCAGATCTTACATAGTTGATTCTAAAGTAATTGTTCACACCGATCATGCTACTATTAAG
The DNA here is from genome assembly GCA_039707655.1 of Elymus sibiricus. Classification (NCBI taxonomy): domain Eukaryota; kingdom Viridiplantae; phylum Streptophyta; class Magnoliopsida; order Poales; family Poaceae; genus Elymus; species Elymus sibiricus. The sequence goes on from CM077676.1 coordinate 293,503,384, forward strand.
TACCTTATGGAAAAGAAAGATGCTAAACCTAGACTCATTAGGTGGGTTCTATTGCTACAAGAATTTGACTTGCATATTCTTGATAGGAAGGGAGCCGAGAACCCTGTAGATGATAACTTGTCTAGGTTGAAAAATATTCTTGATGACCCACTGCCTATTGACGATAGTTTTCCCGATGAGCAATTAGCTGTCATAAATGCTTCTCGTAATACTCCTTGGTATGCAGACTATGCTAATTATATTGTTGCTAAATTTATACCACCTAGTTTCACATACTAACAAAAGAAAAGGTTCTTCTTTGATTTAAGACATTACTTCTGGGATGACCCACATCTTTATAAAGAAGGAGTAGATGGTATTATTAGACGTTGTATACCTAAGTATGAACAGGAACAAATCCTACGGAAGTGTCATTCTGAGGCATCCGGAGGACACCATGCGGGAGTCAGAACTGCACATAAGGTACTACAATCTGGTTTTTATTGGCCTACTCTTTTCAAGGATGCTCGTAAGTTTGTCTTATCTTGTGATGAATGTCAAAGAATTGGTAATATTGGTAGACGTCAGGAAATGCCTATGAATTGTTCACTTGTTATTGAACCATTTGATGTTTGGGGATTTGATTATATGGGACCTTTTCCTTCCTCTAATGGGTATACACATATTTTAGTTGTTGTTGATTACGTTACTAAGTGGGTAGAAGCTATTCCAACTAGTAGTGTTGATCATAACACTTCTATTAAAATGCGTAAAGAAGTTATTTTCCCGAGGTTCGGAGTCCCTAGATATTTAATGACTGATGGTGGTTCACATTTTATTCATGGTGCATTCCGTAAACTGCTTGCTAAATATGATGTCAACCATAGAATTGCATCTCCCTATCATCCTCAATCTAGTGGTCAAGTTGAACTAAGCAATAGAGAAATAAAGTTAATTTTGCAAAAGACCGTCAATAGATCTAGAAAAAATTGGTCTAAGAAACTTGACGATGCATTATGGGCTTATAGAACTGCTTATAAAAATCCTATGGGTATGTCTCCTTATAAAATGGTCTATGGAAAAGCATGTCATTTACCTCTTGAGTTAGAAAATAAAGCATATTGGGCAATTAAAGAACTCAATTATGATTTTAAACTTGCCGGTGAAAAGAGGTTATTTGATATTAGCTCGCTAGATGAATGGAAAACCCAAGCTTATGAAAATGCCAATTTGTTTAAAGAAAAAGTTAAAAGATAGCATGATAAAAGAATTCAAAAACGGGAATTCAAAGTGGGTGAGTATGTTCTATTGTACAATTCTCGTTTTAGATCTTTTGCAGGAAAACTTCTCTCTAAATGGGAAGGACCGTATATCATCGAGGAAGTTTATCGCTCTGGAGCCATTAAGATCAATAACGCCGAAGGCACTAATCCGAAGGTGGTTAATGGGCAAAGAAATAAGCATTACATCTCAGGTACACCTATTAAAGTTGAAACTAATATTATTCAAACTATGACACCGGAGGAATACATAAGAGAGACCTTCCAGAACACTCCAGAACCCTGAAAAGGAAGAGGTACGTGATACGGTAAGTAAACCGACTCCAAAAATTCCATAAAAATACTTTCTGTCAGTTTTGGAGTATTACAAAAAATACAAAAATAAGAAACAGCCGAGGGGACCCACGAGGTGCACACGAGGCACCAGGGCGCGCCCACCCCCTGGGCGCGCCCTGGTGGCTCGCGGGCCCCTCATGAGCCTTCCCGACTCCGTTTTCTTATGGAATACTTGTTTTGCAAGATAAAAATTCTTTATATATACTCCCGGATGTTTTGACCACCGTATCGCAGAAATATCCTCTGTTCTTGTTTCGTGCTATTTTTCTGGCAGATCTAGATCGCCATGGCTCCCCAAAAGCTCCGTACCAAGCACCGTATTGTGCAATCATCGCCGGGCAAACGCCCCTACAGCGAGGTTTACTACGAGTGGTCGTCGAGAGAGGAAGACAATGGCAAGGAGGACAAGGTCGAGGAAGTTGCGGGAACCTAGGCTCCAGAAGGAGGGCAAGCCATTCCCATGGAGGAGACCGTAGAGAAGGGAGATATCCTTCAACCCCTCTATGATCATCTCTCCCCATCTGAAATTGAAGCCCTAAGAGTCTTTGAAACAATTTGTGCTCAGAATACATCTCTCACTCGTGAAGTTATTTTGTTGGAAGAGCAAAACATCGCCCTTCAGAGCATCAACCGTAAATTGGAGTATCTGCTAAAGCTGAAGGACAAGCCCACCACTTCATCACCACCATTATCACCAAAGAAAAAACTTGAGTACATGGGTATGGGCACTCCCCTTGGCTTGTGCCAAGCTTGGGGGAGGTGCCCCGGTATCGTATCACCATCACTTTTATTATCTTTACCTATTTTTAGTTTGATCCTTAGTTATTTCGTGATTTAGTTGAATAAAAGTTTAGTATGATCTATTTTCGAGTGATAGTTTCGTGATCTATCTATCTATCTATGTAATTGAGTTGAGAGTTATATAATAAAGAGTAGTTTGAGTTTTTGCTTCTTTGCTTTTATGTTTCAATCCTAGCAATGAAAATAATGAAAAAGATCATATGCTAATCTTATGGAAAGTAATGACATCACATAAACAAAAGTATAAGTGGTAAAACATATTGAAAGTTAACAAACATAGCATTGGTCAATGATGCAATTCATGAAAAAAATTAATAAGGGAAGAGAAGATTCACATGCAAATACACTATCTTGGACATATTTTATGATTTTGAGCCCCCATTGAGTATTTTATGTCAAATTGTTGACGTTGGACAAGGAAGACAACGTAATGAATCATGTTTGCTTATATTCACATAGAAGTTATATTGTCATAGATCCTCCAACACGTGGTGCTTGCTCAATATCTTTGCTAGCCAAAAATCCGCACCAAGTAGAGATACTACTTGTGCATCCAAAAACCTTGAACCCAATTTCATTCCATGAGAGTCCACTATACCTACCTATGGATTGAATAAGATCCTTCAAGTAAGTTGTCATCCGTGCATAAAGCAATAAAAATTGCTCCTAAATATGTATGATCTTTTATTGTAAGGGAAAATGAGCTTTGTACGATCTTGTGATGGTAAAGAAATAAAAGCGATGGACTGCATAATAAAGGTTGCTATCACAAGGGACAATATAAAGTGACGTTCCTTTGCATTAAGAGCTTGCGCATCCAAAAACAAAAAGCGCATGACAACATCTGCTTCCCTCTGTGAAGGGCCTATCTTTTACTTTTATGTATTTACTTTTTATGCAAGAGTCAATAGTGTTCTCCTCCATTCCTTTTTCTTTTTCTTTTTTGCAAGCATCATGTGGTGGGGAAAGATCTAGGCATATATATCCAGTTGGATATGAGTGATCATGAGTTATTATTGTTGACATTACCCTTGAGGTGAATAAGTTGGGAGGAGAAATTATAAGCCCCTATCTTTCTATCTGTCTGGCTGAAACTTTTTGCTCCATATATATGTTGTGAGTGTTAGCAATCATAGAAGACTAAATGATGGTTGAGTATGTGGACTTGCTAAAAAGCACCTACATGAGACCCTTCCTAAAAATATGATGGATTGCAATTGGATTGTTGACTGAGAACATAGTTTGTTAGTTTTCAAGAAAGTTTATGCCTTATACTTCGTTGTTGTGATGAATTGTTACTTGCTCAAGAGAAGTTTTATGATAATGAATATTGCTGTTATAATAATGATCATGATGCTACTATGTCCGTATTTTGTTTTTATCGACACCTCTCTCTCTAAACATGTGGACATGATTATCGATATCGGCTTTCGCTTGAGGACAAGCGAGGTCTAAGCTTGGGGGAGTTGACACGTCCATTTTGCATCATGTTTTACTAATGTTATTTATAGTGTTTTTAATCAATATAATACTTTGTGGAGCAATTCTAATGCCTTTTCTCTCTTAATATGCAAGATTTACATAAGGAGGGAGATTGCCGGCAGCTGGAATTCTGGACCTGAAAAAGCTATGTCAGAGATACCTATTCTGCACATCTCCAAATGAGCTGAAATTTCACGGAGATTTATTTTGGAATAAATAAAAAATATTGGAGAAAATAAGTACCAGAGGGGGCCACCCAGGTGCCCACGAGGCGATAGGGTGCCCCCCCCGCCCCCCCCCCCCCCCCGCCCAGGCGCGCCCTGGTGGCTTGTGGTTCCCCTAGCCAGCCTCCAGTGCCTATCTTCTGGTATATAAGCCCATTTGCCCTAGAAAAAATAAGGAGAGGACTTTCGGGATGGAGCGCCACCATCTCGAGGCGGAACTTGGGTAGGAGCACTTTTGCTCTCCGGCGGAGCGATTCCGCCGGGGATACTTCCCTCCGGGAGGGGGAAATCGAAGCCATCGTCATCACCAACAACCCTCTCATCGTGGGAGGACCAATCTTCATCAACATCTTCACCAGCACCATCTCATCTCAAACCTTAGTTCATCTCTTGTATTCAATCTTTGTCTCAAAACCTCAGATTGGTACCTGTGGGTTGCTAGTAGTGTTGAATACATCTTGTAGTTGATGCTAGTTGGTTTATTTGGTGGAAGATTATATGTTCAGATCCATTATGCTATTCAATACCCCTCTGATCTTGGACATGAATATGATGTGTGAGTAGTTACTTTTGTTCTTGAGGACATGGGAGAAGTCTTGTCATAAGTAATCATGTGAATTTGGTATTCGTTTGATATTTTGATGATATGTATGTTGTTGATTCTCTTAGTGGTGTCATGTGAACGTCGACTACATGACACTTCACCATCTTTGGGCCTAAGGGAATGCATTGTGGAGTAGTAATTAGATGATGGGTTGCTAGAGTGATAGAAGCTTAAACCCTAGTTTATGCGCTATTCCGTTAGGGGCTGATCTGGATCCATATGTTTAATGCTATGGTTAGATTTATCTTAATTCTTCTTTCGTAGTTGCAGATGCTTGCGAGAGGGGTTAATCATAAGTGGGAGGCTTGTTCAAGTAAGAATAGCACCCAAGCACCGGTCCACCGACATATCAAATTATCAAAGTAGCGAACGCGAATCAAACAAACATGATGAAAGTGACTAGATGAAATTCCCATGTGTCCTCGAGAACGCTTTGCTTATTATAAGAGAACGTTCCAGCCTGTCCTTTGCAACAAAAGGATTGGGCTACCATGCTGCACCTTAGTTACTATTACTACTTGTCACTTGTTACAAATTATCTTGCTATCAAACTACTCGTTACCGATAATTTCAGTGCTTGCAGAAAATACCTAGCTGAAAACCGCTTGTCATTTCCTTTTGCTCCTCGTTGGGTTCGACACTCTTACTTATCGAAAGGACTACGATTGATCCCCTATACTTGTGGGTCATCACTAGTCTACTAGTAAAGAGACGTTCCTGACTGTTAGAAAAAAGAGAGACGTGCTGCTGTAACTGGTTCGAATCCAAACCTAGACTATATATAGTGTTATACTACTCTACAAGTAATGAAACTGACATATCCAACATTCGCTTCTCCTCTTCTCTAGTTAATCTGCCTAGCTTCAGAAGCTCCGGCCGCAGCAACCATGTCCGCTGGCTCGTCCACCTGCTCTTCAGCAGGGAATCGAGCCAACAACCAGATGTGCGCGAAGTCGCCATCCGTACCACCGCCTGTGGGTCTCATCACACCCCCGCTGGCACACTCACCGCAGCCGGTTGCTCATCACACCCCGTTGCCATTGGTGTGCTGCCACTGCTGCAAATCATGCAGAGTCATCCGTCGCGTCTCAACTACAACCCTCAACCCTGGCCGAATCTTCTACAAATGCCCAATTCATGGGGTAATATGGTCAAGTTGTTCGCCTGCTTTCAGTTGCTGAATTTTATTTTTTAAGAGTTTGGTTGATGATCTTCCAATTTGATTCGTGTAGAAAAGGGAGGATTCTTGTGATTTGTATTTCTGGGAAGTTGCTGATGTGGGGGAATGGAACTACGTGGATTATTTGGTTAGCCGATGAATCCCAATTCCAGTAGGCTGGGGTGTTGGACAAGTAACTGAAGGAACGACAGAAGAGGAAGATGCAGAGCAGAAGGTTAAAGATGCAGTTCATCAGATCATGGCCAAGCAACAGCTGGTGAACGGCCTTGGCAGCAATGAGGAGATGAAAGAGCATGTGAAGATAATGGGCAAGATCGTTGTGCTCTGTAGGATGATTGTCTCTTTATTTGCAGTGTATGTAGCACTAGTGATGTATTCAGTGGCTCTGACATGAGCACTTTGCTGAAACTAGTAATGAATGAAACCTATTTAGCAGGCTAGGCGTCTAGTGTTGTGAACATCTAATGATTTCTATTAACGGAAATCGGGGGGCATCCCCTTTTGCTAGTAAATAAATAAATAAGCAGAGGCCCTGTCGGGTCAGCTTTGTTCCCATTGCAAGATGTTCAGCAAATTGTAGTCCAACAGCAAACTGCCATCAGCTAGATTCGCGGTTGTACAATCATCAAATACAAGTTTCACAGCAAAATATGAGTACTACTAAACAACAATGTCATCATGTTTCAGTCATCATACAATCACCAAACACAAATCAACATACATAATGAGTGATGTTCTCACTAAACAACTACTTCATCAGGTTTCAGTCGTCATAGCAAACACAATTTGACATAGTAGATAATAAGTCATCTTCTCACATGCAAATATGACAAAAGCAATCTAATCATCATCCGCAGCAGCAGCGTCAACATCTTCACCATGTGTATCAGTCTGAATCGTAATTCCCCCAGTGTCATCTTCTTCTTCAGCATCAATGTCCTCGAACGTTGGCTTCTTATTGATCAACTCATCTACTTCCACAGTCTTACAGGCAATCTTTTCTCCAACCTTATTGATGTGATGGTCCGCAAACATATCATAAACATCTGCTGAATCCTCTACATCAGCAGTAGTGTAAGCATCATCTTGTTGTGCAACTTCATTAAACGAATTCCTCTACTTTTGCAATACTCTCCAGTCTTGGTTACGTGCATATGTGTCTTCCAAGAAAAATATCTGTGTTGCTTGATTTGCCAAAATATAAGGCTCGTCGGTGCGGTACGCCGCCTTGACATTGATGGATTTGAAATAATCATCAGCTTTGGGTTTTGAGATCTTGGTAAACTGGTTATACCAACAACAACAAAACAGAACCACGCACCGATGAACCTCAAAACTAGAGATATTCTGCAACTGAACTATGTTTGTTATGTTAGGATACATTTTAGTTGTCACATTCTTGTGCGTATCCATGCTCATGATGGCACTGTTTTGTGTCTTCCTGCCTTCGTCGCGTGCAAGGGTGTTGTAGCGCACATCTCCAAGAACGCAAGATGCATAATGTCTTACCTCAGTATCAGGACCCATTGCTAGTGCGTAAAGGGTATCACTAACTGCCTGCCCCTCCTCCCACATCTCCTTAACCTATGGTTAGAAAATAGACAAGCTGATTATCTTATGTACTCAATATATTAAAAAAACTGACAGTGCAGTTCAAAAGCTTACACGGTTCTTCAACCATTTCGCAAATCCTTCCCTAACCCATTTGTCAATGTTTCTTGGATTTTGCACCAGTAACTCCTCTTCGTACATGCTGCAGAATATAGTGATCACGTCAAACATCTAAATATATAAGAATGTGCTGCAACTTTAGTAGATTACAATGTATAAGCTGCAGTACTTAGCACTTACTCGATATAAGGTAGAATCTCAGGACAGTTATTCAACACATACCAAACCATTTTGTCCAAATCTTTAGGTTTGTCATCTTGTCGACTCTTCTCTGTTACTCGAACAGCAGGATCGAAAACATTGAGCTCAGGATTTTTTTCGCCCACCTTTTTACTAGGCTGATCAGCTGTTTCAATGTATCTTGACCAGAATGTCAACGCTTCTGTAGCAATGTAGGCCTCTGCAATGGAACCCTCAGGTCTAGCTCTGTTCCTAACATAGCCCTTGAAAGTGCCTAGCCACCTTTCAATAGGGTACATCCATCCATACTGTACTGGACCTCTAAGTTGTGCCTCATCAGGTAGATGAACAGCCAAATGCACCATCACATCAAAGAAGACTGGAGGATATATCTTCTCAAGGTCACATAGGATAGTTGGTATCTTCTCTTTCAGACGCTTCACATCATCTATCCTGATATTTCTACAGCAGAGTTCCCTGAAGAATTGTCCCAGCTCTGCAACTGCTCTGTATAAGTCAGGGCGTCCCAATCCTCTAAGGAGAACAGGTAAAACCCTTTGAAGTAGGACGTGGCAGTCATGAGTTTTCAACCCTTGTACCTTGGTTCCATCTGCATTGATTCTCCTTTCAGGGTTGGAAGCAAATCCATGTGGGAATCTCACACATGATAGGACCTTGCAGAATTCTTTTCTTTTTTGCTTGTCCAAGACGTACACAGCTGGTGCCATATCCCGTGATTCACCATTGCTTTTCACCTGCAAATCGGATCTGATACCTAGGTGTGTCAAATCAATCCTAGATTTTAAGGTATCTTTTTTCTTGCCTTCAATATTAAGAAGTGTGCCGATAATGCTGTCACATATATTTTTCTCGATGTGCATCACATCAAGATTATGCCTAAGATCCAAATCTTTCCAATACTCCAAGTCCCACAAAGTGGACCCGCGGGTAAACAATAATCTCTCTTTTGCCATGCCATGCTTACTTTTCTTGCTACCATTATCGGGATGGTTTCCTGGTGTAATATGTCTGACCTTCTGTAATTCCTCCTGCTACTCTTCGCTGGTGAGCCTCTTTGGTGCATCACGGTTTTCATGACTTGCTTCGAACACAGGTTTTTGGTATTTTATAAGACGCAGCTTGTCCTTGTCAAGGAAATGGCGGTGTCCAATGTAACAGACCTTGCTAAGTATTGGGTATGACAGCGGATTCTTGTCACAGCGAACACATGCATTGTAACCATGTGTCGTTCGCCCTGACATAGTGCCCAAAGCCGGATAATCATGGATGCACCAAATTATAACAAAAATCAGCTGGTGGGTTGCTATATAGGTCTCGAGTGAGAACACCCCTCCATAGCTTTTGAAGTTCCTCCACAACAGGCTCCATGAATAAATCAAAATCCTTTCCATTACTTTTTGGACCTGGGATGAGCAAGGCCATGATGTAGTTTGATTCTTTGGTGTAGACATTTGGTGGCATGTTGTGAGGGATAACAAGCACTGGCCACATGGTGGCGCTCTGGTGGCCAAATGGGTTGAATCCATTTGTAGCTATGCCAAGTCTAATGTTTCTCGGCTCAGCAGCAAACTTTTCGTGTTTTAGATTGAAGTTTGTCCAGTCACTACCATGAGATGGATGGCTCATTACATTCTGATCTCTGTAATCCTGGTTCCTAGAATGCCACAGTACATCCTCTCTTGTTTGAGCATCATGAAACAACCTATGCAATCTTGGTATAATTGGAAAATGTCTCAGAACCTTATGAGGAATCCTCTTCACATCATTGACATCTTTCCATCTTGATGATTTGCATTTTGGGCATTCACTTAAGTTGGCATAATCCTTCCGAAACAGAACACAATTATTCTTGCAAACATGGATCATATCATATCCAATTCCAACCGCACGGAGGAACTTCTACATTTTACTATAGGTGTGTGGCAGCTCCAACACAGCTGGGTAACAATCGCGGAAAGCAGCCATCATCACATCGAATGATTTATTGGTCATCCGCTGAGATGTCTTCACCTGAAAAAAGCTGACCATAGCTGAGAATACTGACAGCTTACAACCTGTGGTGACTGCCACGTTGCATTGCTCCAACATGCGGGACCACCTTTTTTCTTGTACAACTGTAAGTTCTTGAAATGCGCGAGCATTTCGTAGCATTATATTGTTTCAATCTTGGTCAAAATCACTGGCTCCGCCACCACCTCCTCCTCCCCCTCCTCCTCCTCCTCCTGAGCATCAGGCAGATCAAGATGGTGATCTGCTGCTTCCACATAGTGAGTGACATTGACGTTCACAGCTTCACCATGATGAACCCACCTAGTATATGTGACTGACATCACATACAAGTGTAGATGATTTTGCACAGTTGACTGGGGTCTAGAAACTGAATTCATGCAACTGCTACACGGGCAGCGCACATCTGCTTTCGGACCACCGTACTCAGCTCTGATAAAGTTCATGAAGTTTTGAACCCCCTCGACATATGCAGGGGAGAATCATCGAGCAGAAGTTATCCAAGTCCCGTCCATCTGTCAGACATACAAATTAGTTCTTCTACTAGATATTACAGGAAAAACATATATGTTTTTTATAAAGTCCAGAAAAAATACCTAGGTCCATGTCTAAAGCTATGGCAAGATATTTGGACAAGCAGATCTAAGTAACGAAATATATGTAAAGCTAATTCAGCAAACAGATTGACTGCTAAATTATGGCATGCTATTTCAGCAATCAATGAGGCCGAGCACACATCCATCGAGGGCCATCTCAGCAACAAAGATTGAGTGTAAAACGGTGTCGAGCTATTTCACCTAACAGACTGGCTACTAGACCATGGCAACCTACTTCACAATACATACATGGTCCTAAAATATGGCAGGATATTTTAGCAACTAATCAGGCATGGCATGCCATCTCAGCAAAGCAGATTGAGTGCAGAACAGGGCAAGGTAGCTTTTTAAGCAGACCATATTGAGTGTAAACTATTTCGGCAAGAAGTGAGATTAACATCATCTATCAGCTAACATCCAGCGCTACTCCGACATGCACGGGGCCTCGGTCTAGAATGCGCATACCGTGGGAGAAGCTGACTGCCGTGCGTCTCCACAAGAACGTCGCCAGCGGTGGCGGCGCGGCTGGAGGACGACAGTTTACGAGAGCGTACAGTGGGAGCGAGAGGATCGCCATGCGTCCCCTCGAATCACCGCGATGCCGACGTTTCGACACGGCAGGGAGGGCTACTTTGGCGGAGCGAATGGAGTGGAGGGGGGAGGGGGAGGGTGGTTTGGGCAATATTATTGGCTAGTTGGCCGAAGGGGAGTTGAATTTGGGATTTTGGGGGAATTTTCGCACGGTGGGCGGGGGAGTTTGGCGCATGGTCGGTTTCTCCAATTGCGGTCCCATGTGTCAGGGAAGAGGCCGAAGCGCGTTCTTTTTGGGTGAGCGGTGTGCAGGACCGACCGTGTGAGGGGTGCAATGCGACCGCGACAGGTGTGCTGTAAGTGTACCGCCTTTTCCTTTTGAACTTGTAGAGCGTAACACTTGGTTTTGGTGCTTCGCGCGATCCATCGATACAAATCCCAACTAAAACGGCGCGGGCGGGTCTTTTCCCGCGTGATATGCTAGGAGTTTGGCTTACTTAGTTTGACAGACAAAGCGAGAGAAAGACGTGAAATGCATGAATGTGTAGTGGACGTACTTTTGGAGGTCCTAAGAGAAATTGTGTATGTAAACCCTCTATTTTTATTTACTTCGCATATTAGCTTTGTCTCGGGTCAAAATTTCTAAACTTTGACCAAGTTTATACATACAAAAACAATGACAATGACAATACCAAGTAAATACGATTAGAATCATCATTCAATATATTTTCATATAATATATCTTTTTATTTTGAAAGTTCATATAATGGGATGAGATTCATGCAAACATGACAGATTTTCATTACATTTCAAACTTTTAGGACAAAAAAAGAAAAGAAACCCGACCCTAAACCTATCCTACGGCGACGGCTGACGTCCACTTTCCTTTGTATTCTGCATCGGCGACCACGTCCTCCATCTGCCGTCTCCATGAACGGCGGCGGGGTTCAAGACCCGTGAAGTGAAGGTGCGGTCTCCAGCAAGGAAGAGTAGAACACGGGAGACGGACCGGCCCACTTGGGACACCATGCCCTGCCGCCTCCCATGCCCTACCATCCTCGGAGGAGTCCGCGACCTCGGCGGTGCCGGTGGACGTGAGGTCGATGATGGACGTGGACGGTTCGTCGCTGTTCACCTGCCATATGTGCCCCTGAACGTTGGACGGCGGCGCGTAGGACACGCGGCTGGCAGTGCTCTTGTCCTCGGCGGCCGGCGCTTGTGCGGCCGCGCCCGCGTTCGGCTACACCGGCATTGCGTTGCGAGCGGCGGGTTGAGCAAGGGCGGCGACCTTGAGCTTCATCTCCCAAGACAAGCTCTCCCGCAGAGCGTTCCTGCTCGCGGTCATGGTGGATGTAGTGCCAGGGAGGAGGATGTGCTCGGGTGTGGAGTTTAGCTGTGTGTTGCCGCCTTTAAGTAGCGCATACTGGTGAGGCCAAGCGTCCGGGTGCGTCAATGAGTCACCGGAGTTCGTTCCTCGGGCGGCGAGCCTGCTTAATGGCGGCATACAGACGGACGGCATGAATGCGGGCAGCTGGCGCCGGGGGGGGGGGGAACACACACGGGCGAGGGACGCGAGTTTTTTGTGGGCCAGGGTAGTCAGCTGCGGGCGTGGCAATGTTGTAGATGCCCTTTGCTCACATGCGATCCCACATGTCAGTGACAAAGCAAGATGACCCGCGTTCCCTTGGGTCAGAAGCATGCCGGACCGACCGTCTGGGGGTGCAACGTGAACGCGACAGGGGTGCTGTCAGTGCACCGCCTTTTCATTCCGAACTTGTAAACCATAACACTTGTAGAGCATAACACTGAAAGCATATATGAAGTTGGCACCTCACCTATAGCCAGCCTAGTAGCCCACATGTACAATAGTTATTCATACTAGCGTATGTACCATTATAATAAGTGTACCGCCCTTTCCTTTTCAACTCGTGAAGCGTAACACTTGATTAAGTAGCCGGACAATGTGTGTTACCTGTCTTTGTATGTATTTGAGGTGTGCTAATTGAGGTGTCCGGCTGTTTGAAGCAATAATTGAGGTGTGCCTGGTCCGTGCCCGCATTTAGAGGTCCAACTTACCATGTTCCAGCTGTAGTAACTATACTATGTAAGTTGCTTGGAATAATAGTTACCTAGGTCGGTTTTGTGAGCCGTCCAAATATAATCATGCGGCTTTGCTTCTTTCTCATTCCCCTCCAACCCTCTTCTCCATCGATCATGCATGCCGCCCTCCGATCGACTCCATCCCCCTGCATTCCTCATCTGAACATTCCACCAAGTGTCATTCACATGTGGGCCTAGACCCTGTATTTATGTTATAGTTCAACGGTGTGCCAGTTTGTCCAAAGTTGTATGTCCGGCATGCATACATACAAACAGTTCGTTTCAAGTTTCGCGTTTCCTCGACTACGTGTCACTCCCCATCTTAGTAGTGACAACCCCTTCGGTTCATGACCCGACACATCTTGACGAGATCGATAGATGTTGAGAGATTGAGTGTGTGTTGTGCAAGGAAATCAAGGTTTGGTGTGTGTCTATGATAGAAATGATCGTGTGGGGTGGAGAGAGGGGGGTGTTTGTCTGTGCGCTGGTCGGTCATGTACCCTCTAGCTGTACATCGATTGAAAGAGGACTAGGGTGGGTCCGGAGATCGAGCGATCGACCGATCTAGCGAGGGGCGGAGAGAAAGATGAATGTATGCTTAAAACAAGATATATGAAAGGCTTGGTTACAATTAATGCATGGTAGAGTGACCTAGGCGTGTGTCGAAGAGCGACGTGATGAGTGAGATACAATCCCGATACCTCAAGAGGTCGATCATGTGTGACATGCACAAAGAGGAAGAGAGGTGGTATGTGTGTGTGTGTGTGTGTGTGTGTGTGTGTGCAGAGAGAGAGAGACCCTGAGATGAAACCGAGAGAGATCGAGTGGGTGTGTAATGCAGAGAGAGTGTGCATCAAAGAAAAAACAACATGACAACACTCTATGCTGGGTGTGTGAGACACATTATGCATAATAAGACACTTGGTACTTGAATCCAACCTAAAATAGTTTCAAATATTAGAATTCAACCTAAAGTGGATTCAAATATTTGAACCGGTGATCATAGCATTTGCAAATCATATGTAAAGGGCATTCAATCTTTGTTTCGCTTTTCAACGTACAATATACTATGTACAAGCACGTACGTAGATTTGTATTCAAACAGAAAATGGTTTCCAATTTGTATTCAAACACGTGAATGTTTGTTCTCGCGCATGCGCATGCCACTAGGATTTCGCCATGTCTAGCTAGTCCAATAGCAGAAGGAGTACTAGTGCTAGTACTACCTCCGTCCTGGTTTTTTGGTCCCCTTTGTTTTTCGTGCCAAATTTTGACCATAATTTTAACTAACAAGATATTAATGCATGCCATCAAAAATTATATCGTTCGATTCGTATTTGAACATAGTTTCCAATGATATTATTTTTGGTGACATGCATTAATACTATTTTAGTTAAATCTAAGGTCAAAATTTGACACAAAATACGAAGGGGACCAATAAACCAGGACGGAGGCATCTGCACTAGAGTATGGAGTGCTCCTACTTTATTAACACATGGCCCACCTCACACTCTCAACAAATTTCTTGGAATCCATGCTACAATCTCTCCCTCCTCGTCTCTCTCTTCTAGTGTGTGTTTTTTGACATCACTTGTCTCTCTCTTCTAAATTCAGCCGACGCGGGCCGGGGAGGGGGAGAGGGAGGGGGAAAGTTTGCCTACCGTCGGTTTGCTCTCAACTAAGGTCCCACAAGCGAGCAAAAATGCAAGACGAAGCACGTTCCACTCGGTGAGCGATGTGCCGGACCGACCGTGTCGGGGTGCAACGCGAACGCGACAAGTGTGATGTACACCGTCCGTTCCTTTTGAACTTCCATACTTCGAGTACTCCTATTGCGTACATAACACTTGGTTTTGCTGCTTCGAGCAATCCATCGATACAAATCCCACCTACAGCATCTCAAAAAAAAAATCATGCGGACCGACTGGTGGGGAGGTCCGGACGTCTGCCACATCAAACTCCGAAACTTTGGTCCCATCCCACCCCACAACTCTCCAGGCTCCAGCCGTCCGGCTTTGCAAACTTCGCACAGTCAAAACCGATTGACCTGTCGTCACCGGTACCACTATTCACACCGGAACCTTCGCTGCTCGGCCTACGCCAGCTAATTGCCGGCCGGTTACCACTGCCCCAAAACCACACCTCCCAGCCCATTCTCCCACCTTTCGATCCCCTAGCCCGCATCAGTCGTCCCCTAGTTCGCCGGATAGCCATGGTGTGCAGCAAGATCACGTACTACAAGATGTTGACGCCGGAGCACCGCGCAGAAATCGCGGCGGCAGTAGGCGCCACAGACTTCCATTCCCAAGCTCGCTTTGCGGCGGGCCAATCTCCGAGTCCTCTAGAGCCGAGCTCCGAGGAGGAAGGCGATCCAATGTTCATGGCGGAGGTCGCGGCGCAGAAGGCCCCCGCGGCGAAGGAGGCGATGGACGTCAACTTCGTGCCAACGTCCGGGTCCCCCATGGTGCAAGCAGACCAGTGGTTCAACCTAGCGATCCTAAAGGAGCACCGGGCGGCGGAGGCTCAACTCGACGCGGAGCGCGTGGATGCCGCTGCCATCGAGACCCTCCTGCAGGCGGAATCAGATGTCGTGGTCATGAACCGGGTGGCGGAGGCTCAACTCGACGCGGAGCACGCGGATGCCGTTGCCATCGAGGCCCTCCTGCAGGCGGTACCGGACGTCATGGACTTGAACCGGGCGGCGGAGTCTCAACTCGACGCGGAGCGCGGATGCTGCTGCCATTGAGGCCCTCCTGCAGGCAGAACCGAATGTCGTGGATGTGAACCAGGCGGTGCTCGCGTCCATGTAGAGCGCCCACATGCTCCGCATGAACGAGTAGCTGGAGGCCGAGGACAATCACGCCGCGGAGACACACGTCGGCAGCTCCGGCTGGTTCGCGCCGGCAGCGAAAGACAACGAGGCCGGCTCGTTCCACGAGCAGTGATAGTTTTTCTTTATGTTGTTGTTTTTAGGGATCTTTTGCTGTGTAAAAACATATTTATATTTAATAAATATAGAGTCCTCATAAACATACTGTATGAACGAAAATTAGGTGTCAGCGGTTGGATGACTGAGTTTGGTTTGATCACATGCGGTTTCTCCCTCCGTCCAAGTGTATAAGTCACCTTACGAAAATCAGATATTCCCAAAACGCTTTGGCACAATGCATTAAATTCCTTCCTCGTTCCCCTCACTGCCTCATTCATCAGTGAGCGAATTTTTTGGCCAAACCACGTGCAGGGAGGAAGATAGTGCGGGAAAGAAATAGCGACCTATGTATGCAGAGAAGGAACACGTTGATTAGGGGAGGGATTGACCCCAGTTTGCATGCACGTAAGTGGGCCTGCATGGGTTGGCTGAAATGGCATCCCTATTAATTAGGGATTCATTGCTAATTTTCATTTTATTTAGGAGGAAAAAACGGGCGCGGTGATTGGAAGAATTCCCGGTCCAACTCTTTCGCCTCCTCCAATCCGTAGCCACCGGGTCGCGCTGCTCCACCTTAGGTGACTTATGCACCTGGACGGAGGGAGTACCACATGTCAATGAAAAAGGCAAGCCGAGGCGCGTTCCCTTGGGTTTGCAGCGTGCCGGACAGACTGTGTGAGGGTGCGGTGCGACCGCGACAGGCATGCGTAAGTGTACCGCCTTTTATTATCGTAACATTTGGTTTGCGAGTGAGCGACTTCGATTTTAGTACTGTGTTAAAAAGAAGGGTGGGGTTTTCCTTCGTGGGATCGATTGATACAAATCCTGATTAGAAATGTGAAGGCGAGGCGGGCTAGTTTAGCCCATGGTCGGATTGCTGACATGCGTTCCCACATGCCAGTGAAATGCCAAGCCGGTTGGCGTTGAGCAGCGAGGTAGATCGACCGTGTGCTGGTCTGATGTGAATGCGACAAGCGTGCTGTGAGTGTTCCTTTTCCTCGTTTTAAACTTGTGAAGATAACCCCCTCAATTTTTTTGTGAAGATAACACTTGGTTCTTTGCCTTGGCGCGATACATCGATGGAAATCCTGATTATAATGACGCTGGATTTTCTACTAAATCCCTAAAAAGGCGTCCTCTTCGCCCCTCCGGCCGCAATCATCGCGCTAATCATATATCTATTTGATTTCCTTCCCCATTACGGTAACGTTGACGATATTGCGATCGATGTGGCTTTGGTGAAGTGCGTTCGACAGAGTGCACCATTGAGGCAGACGACGGTCATGTCGTTTGGAAATGCTGCCTGGAAGCCGAGACAACCGCCTTCTTGGTGCGATCTATACTAATCTCGATTATATTGATCTAAAAAAAGATATCCAGATTAGTAGTAAAGAGGAGGTGCTTTTGCCGCGTGGAAGGCGGGGGAGGTTGGCCTCATGGTTTGCTAACATGCGGTCCCACGTGTCAGTGATGTACCAACCCAATCCGCGTCCCACATTAGGCAGAACAACGGCAGAAGCAACTTCAGCGAAGAGTGAAATGATGGTTGCTTCGTCCCTCCAACTTATACTGCGGGAAAGGTGCAGCTTTGTGATTTGACGCCTCATTGCTCATTACTACTGCAACGCCATGATCCAGTTACTGCGGGAAAGGTTGAACTTTGTGATTTGACGCTTCATTGCTCATTACTACTACGGCGCCATGACCGGGGTGCGTCCCCCTGCTACTCTGCATTGTTATTTGGTGCTTGGCACGTGGACCCAGATGCTAGATGTCCCACATGTCGGTGAAAGGGAGTAAAACATTTATGAAAGCGGGCGCTCCACTCTTACGACGGAGGAGTACAAGACATGGCGGCCCAGTGAACTGTAACTTGTACTGTACTACTGTAGTATGTAGTAGTAGTATTGTACTCTTGTACCACTTGGTTTGGCTATTTCGCGCGATCCATCCATACAAACCCGATTAAACAGGCGAGGGCGGGTCTTTTCCCGCGTGGTAGGTAGGGTAGTTTGGCATAGTCGGTTTGACAGAGAGACCGAGAGAAAAATGTGAAATGCTTGAATGTGTAGTGGGCCCTTTTTTGTGTCATGTGTGTGTAGTCGGACCTTTCAGATCACTAGATGATACTAGCCATACATTTCAACGCAATTTTAATGTATGCAACATGAATAATTGAAGTAACAATATGAGATCTAAAACTACAAATACATATGATTTATTGTGTTAGAGTATAGCAGTACTGTATTGTATAGTTGTTAGATGTAACATGCGAGAACGTGTAGGGACGTACTTTTGGAGGGCCTACAGAGAGAAATTGGGCATAACACTACTGGAAAAGGGCTTATAGGTGAACCCACATTAGTGGCGGGCGCAGTTTAGCACCCGTCACTGGTAATCTGAAAATTTACCAGTGACGGGCGCAAAAAACGGCCCGCCGCTGCTATAAGCTTACCAGTGGCGGGCGTTAGTTTGCGCCTGCCACTGATAACAACTGTCCAGATTTACCGCGGGACAAACTTAACCAGTGGCGGGCACAAAACTATGCCCGTCACTGGTACTTTCTTCAGCCGTGGCGGGTAATAATACGAGCCCGTCACTTGTATTTTTTGATTCCGCGCCAAATCTGTCCCAAAATACCAGTGGCGGGCAGCAATAAAAGCCCGCCAGTGGTAACTTAAATAGCAGTGGTGGGCAAGAAACAGCGCCCACAGCATTGGATCCAAAATAGGAGTGGCAGGCGATTTTGTTTTCAGGCTACAGCAGCGCGCCACTTTCCATTTGGCCCAGCCCGCTTAAAAAAAGCAATAAAGAAAAAAAATGAAAACGAGTGGCTGGCTCTAGGACCCACGATCCAATCCCCTCCCATGCAGCACTCTGTCTCGCAACCCCTCGCTCTCGATCCCCTCAGTCCTCCTCACCGCCGCCATGAACACCGGCCGATTCCGGCAAGCCCCGGCGGCCATGGCCAGCGCGTAGCACAGCCCCGACCTCGCCTCCCTCCGCTACTTCATCCCCTCCCGCCAGATCCGCCATTTCAGGCCCCCATCACTCACCCGCGACCCCTCCCCCGTGCCTAGGGGGTTTCGGGTGGACGTCGCCTTAGACCCCTCCCGCCGCTGCAGCAGCAGAGCCATCCCCTCCCTCCCCTGTGATGGAAGCGTGGCCGGCCCGCACCCCGCCCGTCGGCGATGTGGCCTTCCCCGGATCGAGCGGCCAACGCCGTCATCTCGGGGGGGTGACGCCCTCGCCTCCACCACGAGGCGCTCGAGGAGGTCTGGGACGTCGACTCTCGCTGGAGCCTCACGCTCCTGCCCACCCCCGTCGAGACCATCGAGCCCACGCCCAAGTTCGTCAAGAAAGGTCGTTTTGCCGCCCACAGTGCCTGTATTGCTACCTTTTTGTGTCGTTGCTAGAATATCGCTTAAACTCTGCATTTGCTCATCGATTTGTTTAACTTGTTATAGGTGCGGGATGATGATTTGCATGACTGGCTTAGTTTAGCAATTTACTTCCAGTGTAATGCCTTGTAGCTAGTTTTTTGAACACTTCTTGATGATTAAATCTGAATATATGCAATGGTTAGGAATGACTTGCTAGAACAAATTATTACTATATGTTATGGTTTTATCCTGAATATATGCTAGAAAAAATGTAGTTGCATCTAATCTTATACTAGTTAATTCTCTTATGTACATAAGTGTGTCAAGGATGAATGACGTTCACATCGTAGCCTATAGCTTAGAGCACGATTAACTGTTCTAGTAATTAATATTCAGCTAGTATGTGTGTTTTCACCTTGTGTACTTGCTCCCTGTACTAGTTAATTTCTACTACAGTACTAGGTTTTTTGTGAATTACTTGCATATGTTGAATGACTTGTGTGCTCTAACTAAAGCTTGTGTCTGATCACATCTCATCTATGACTCATGTGCAAGAAGGCCATGGAGTAGTTGCTTGGTTCAAGGGCATGCCGTGGCTGCTCCTACGTTCAGCGCATGGACGGACAGATGCAGCGCTGGGTATGACTCATGGCTGCCTCCTACTCCCCTCACTTAGTGCAAGTGAGCTACCCCTCCCTCCATCATCCCCTCGGATCTAAGTTGGATTCACCTTGCAAATGTACAGGCAGTATGAACTACAAATAAAACTGAGATTCAACTTAAATTTGACCAAAACCGCATGTCTAGTTATTCGACATGCTTCAAGTCTGAAATTCAAGTCTGAAATTCTTCCGATGCTTTGCTTGTTGATGTAGCTAGTAGAATCAGGGTGAAGTTAGCTAGTACAATCAGGGTGAAGTTAGAAAGTAGTATTCTTAGATAAATAAATCTATTCAAGTGATCGGAGAAATGGACGATGTTAGAGATGTTGTTGTTTTATACTAGCTAGCAAGGAGAAGAGTGACAGGTGCACACTATATATTCAGGTTGTTCCTATTTATTTAATGATTTGTGAAGCTCTGGTTTGCTCTGTTTTTATCTGGTTTGTGAAGCAGAAATTCAAGGTACAAATTGTAATTGTGCTTGCCTGTAGGCTGTAGCTTTCCTATGGTTTGCTCTGTTTTGTCACCTCTGAATACTTGCCTGTAGCTTGAGGTTTACTTGCGTGTAACCCGCAAAAAAAAAGAATACTTGCCTGTAGCTTGAGGTTTCAATTTCATGCGCCAGGTTCTCTTGGGGCCTGACAATCTTCCTGTAGCTTGAGGATGCACAATTTGTTATTTTTCATTTGAAATGCATGAAAAAATATTGCCAACCACATAAATAATGACATATGTTGTATATCTAGAGTTGTTGCTGTTTCATCTGTTACTACCATGTCATATTTAGCATCTGTTACTCATCCATTGTTTTTGCACTAATATATTACTCTTCAGATGACTCTTAGATATATAGCAATATATCGTTAAGTGCATATAACTAGATTGTGTGTCCATTTTATTGTGGAACATTGTACATAATGAGAGTATTTTGTTCTAAGTCCACTTTAATTTCTTTCTGTCTTTATGCTATTTTCAGGATTTGCTCAACCAAAGCGGCTCGAGGCCAAGGACCAGAAGCGGCTTGAAGCCAAGGACGAGAAGATCCAGAGGAGCAGGGGCATGAACTGGGCACTATGGGAGCGCCTTTGGACTGCGACATCGACTTGGTCATTGCGTAAAGACTTCATTAATGAGCGTTTGGTTCATTGGTTCCGTAGCTTATTTGGTTCAGCTTGTTGGTTTCTGTTTAGAGATTTGCCTGAAATGAGTAGACTTTTGCCTTCTCTAGCTGGGCTGCAAGGAAAGGGCAAATTAATCTCCATGTGCGTGCTTAATGTATACCCATGTAGTGTTTCTAGCATTTTGGGTTTGTGCTCAGAGTGATGGATATGAACTGGATACAAACTGTGTGTATGTACATGTGAATAATACCAGATGCAAACTGTGCATGAAATGTACTATGTACATCACAGTACAGTGCGTGTTTTTTTAAATCCGGAAATTCCTAGCAGTGGCGGGTAGAACACAGTGCTCGCCAGTGATATCCTTGCTATGATGCAAACTTGCTCTGGTGCACCCTATTAGTAGTGGCGGGTGCTACTTCATGCCCGCCACTGGTGACCTTTTAGCAGAGGCGGGAGGTCAATGGCGGGCTTGCCTAGGCCCGTAGCCCGCCACTGATGCCCTTTTTGCACCCGCCACTGCTAGGCATTCCTGCAGTAGTGTAAAGTGGATTCAAATATTTGTATTCGTCATCATAGCATTTGTAACTCATATCTAGAGTTTATACGGTAGACGTGAATGCTTGTTCGCTCTTACGAAACCAGTACAACAATATTGGGATGGCGTGCGCCAATTTAGGCGTGGGATGTTGGCCTAGTCGGCTAAGCGAAAGCATAATACGAGCACCGGACTTCAGAATACGATCATTACGATTACTATATATGTTTTGCGGTGATTATACGGTCACTCGCTCACCGTTCAGCATCGTATTGCACTCTGTTGACCGGCCAAATAGTCTACATGGCACTATGTTGACTGGTTAAATTGGCCACGTTCCTTGTGGGTCCCACCTGTCAGTTGGTAGAGGAAAGAGATAAGATCAATAGAAATTTACGCAGGCGCCACAAGACTCGAATCCTTGCGCGCGAACCACCTGGCTGTGTATGTGTGTGTCATGGCCTGATGTGTGTGCATGCACGTGTAGGTTGAGCACTTGAGCGTAAGCGTGTGTGTTGGTCGGGTGGTGTGTGCATGCATGCATGCGTGCATGTCTACGTGTGTGTGCATGCGTGCGTGCGTGTGTGCGTGTGAGTGTTGCATGCATGTAGTTCGTGTGCATGTGTGCGTGTGTGTGTATAATCACCACACTAGATCATGTGTATTAAAAGAACCAGCTCAGCATACCAATACAAGGCCACCTTGTCCGCTGTAGTTAGCGGGCGCGGATGCGAACCCGAGGTCACCACTTCGAATCCCTTCTACTAGTAATACCCACCGTGCAATATTTTATTTTTGTTTGTTTACATTCTTATATCCACTGACAAGTGGGCCCTATGGTAATGAGATAATGTGCGCTGATGATGCAACACTAGATGCGCCACGTGGACTGTTTAACTGGTCAACTAATCGTGTCTTCAACAAATACAGAGCTCTACGGTGAGCCTGTGACTGTATAGCAACCACAAAACATATATGGTGACTGTAATGAGTGTATTCCGAAGTCCAGTGAACGTATCGTGCTTTTGCTTCAAATACTGAGATCGTCGGTGTATATCATGCGAGAGAAAGATGGAACATGCGTGAATCTGACGGGGCATACTTTTAGAGGGCCTAGAGATAGTTTGTGTGCGTACGTGAAAGGGGCGTAGAGAGAGGGGGCGATGGAGAGAGAGAGAGATGCTCTTTGTTTCTCTTTATTATGACTAACTTTATAGTATAAAAATATAAACATTCACAATGCGGAATAAATATCATTAGATGCACCATACAATTTACTTTCATACTCCATATAACTTTGTAATATTGTATAGATGTAGATTTTCTAAAATAAAATTTTGTCCACACTTTGTGTAGTTTTAATTCAAAAGGAATCTTGTATGCGAAGTCAAAGTGAACAGAGGGCTTTTTAGATCAATGGAGCACATGATAAGATGCAACATGTGTGAATGTGTAGTTGACGTATTTGGCGGGGCCTAGAGAGGGTATGTGTACGTATTCGAGAGAGGTGTGGATAGAGGGGGGTGCGATGAGAGATAGATAGCACGAGAAATGAGAGAGGTCTAGAGAGAGAGAGACGAATAGGATTTCTCGATGAGAGATGGCGAGAGACATGAGCAGAAATAGTGTGTGGGGTGTGTGTGTTGGTATGTGTGGGCGTGAGAAGATACCGAGACCTAGGGGTAGGGGTGTGTGAGGTTAGGTGGGCCGAAGTGAGGCCCTTAGGTCGGTTCCGTCCCACGCCACATTGGTCGGCCCGTGACGCATTATACGGAGACCCATGGAGGACTAGTCGCACAAGACAAAGATACTAGAGTTGTGAAGGACTCTGTGTCCACTGACAAAGCCGGCTAGGATTTGTAACCCTAGGCCCTGGGTATGTTATACAAGCTCGGGTCCTAGTTCATCGATAGCATACACAGAATCCCTTGGTATTCACGTAGTGTACTTTGTACACACCCTACTCACAAATATACATGACCGGGAGTATGGTATTTCCTGGATCGTAAGGGCCCGAACTAAGGTAAATCCTTGTCTCTTATTACCATGCATCCAACCTACTTGTAAGGGATATCCTACTGAATGCTCTGCTGGAATCATATTCATCAACTAGTAAGAGAGGTGGAGACAATGCGTGCGAGATAGGCCTAAAGATAATGTGCGTGTGGGAGACACGTAGGTAGGTATATGTATAGAGAAAAGGGTCGCGGGAGATCGTGCGTGCGTATGCATGTGAGAGAAAGAGTGCTTGTGACAGAGATTAGTGAAAAGAGTCGTAGATAGTTGTGAGAGAGAGAGGGAGGGAGGGTGATATAGAGAGTGTGTGTGCGAGAGAAACCTCGGGAGAGAGTGTGAGTATGTGTGTGAGAGAAGGCCGATGGATATACAGTGTGTGTGCGTATGTGTGTGAGAGAAAGATAACACGTGTGTGAGGAGGGGCCGAGGGAGAGTGAATCTACGCGTAAAAGACTAATGCACACATTAATTTAAAATATAAATTGTATCCAAATATTTGGATGGGATCAAGATATTTGCAATTCACGTATGGAACGATCATTGGTCTATCAAACATCCATATTCTATCGAATTTGAGCATGTGTATGGTATTATTCGACATAATTAATTCATAGAGTCAGTATTTTGAAATCCAGACAATGCATGGCTTTAGCAATTCAAATATAAACGTGATTATAGTCTATGTTGTGTGTGTAAAGCACATTATACATACAAAAGATACATAGTGGACATTCTAAATAGCTAGCTAGGAACTAGCATACATTTGAATTCAACTTAAGGTGGTTTCAAATATTTGAATTCAACATGAAGTGCATTCAATTATTTGAATTCGAGATCATGGCATTTGTAAATCATACCTAAATTAAGGGGGCATCAATCTTTGCTTTGCTTTTGTACATAATAACATATAGCCGTGTACAAAATACATTCAAATTTACCACCTCCATTCCAAAATAATAGTAGTTATATGATTTTCAAGAGTCAAAATTTCAAAAAAAGTGCATAATTTAATAATGTTTTCAAACATACAAGGTCAAATTTAACAAGGTCTATTAAGGTCAATCCTAAAATTTCAAGAGTACTCTAAACATGTATGCTTCTGGTTCAAAATTTTGAATGAAGCGCCAAAAGAGCCTCTCCTCGCACGAAACCGCGCAAGACCAATGTTTGGTAGAAGGAAATTACTGTTCTAATAACTCTGACTCGTGAAACCTACCGGCCCGACGTCCAGCTGTCTAAACCGAGGTAGGTTTGTAACTTCAGCTAGACGCCACACAACCGCCTCTAAAAAACATTCATACACCGTGGGCGCCTAAACACTCATGCGCTCGGCCGAAATCGCTCCCGCCCATGATTTGGGACACCTGAGATTACTGTCCTACCCCCGACCCGCAACATGTCCGAAATTTAAGAGGGGGGCAAAGTTTGTACTTTCCCCAAATTTCAAACAAGCGCGTCCTAGATCGAAACATGGTTCCCCCTTCCCTCCCTCCCCTCCCCCCGTCCGATTTCCCATTCATACTCCGTGGGCGCCAAAACTCCCTCTCCACCAGCCGCGAAACCCCACCCTCCTCTGTCCGCCACCCCATCGCACCCATCCACCGCCGCCCTCCTCCATCATGCCGGAGCCGATACCCCGACGTCGTCGTCCACCGCAACCACAACCGCAATGCCCTCCATGGCTTAGCAGTTGAAGCCGAGGCAGAGCTGCCTCCAGGACGCCGACGTGCGCCGTACCCGAGCCAGCTCAACCACGCCGTCCTGCGCCTCACCACTGCCGCTCCAACGTCGCAACCGTCCACCGCACCGGAGCTGTTCCCGCTATGCCATCGTTCGCCGCCTCGGATCTGCTTCCCCTCCGCCGACAGACGGCCACCGCAACACACTCAACAACTTGGCCATGGGTTCGTCCAAGCCTCGACCGTCCTCCACAACATCGGCTCTCCGGACAAGAACAAGAAGACCGGTGCAAAATCAGGAGGACACAACACTGCCAGCCGAAATCGGTACTCCTCTTCCCTTATTCGTGCAAATCTTACGTGTTTGCTCGCACAGTATTCATCCCACAGAAGACACTAGTTGACTGCTTCTTACCGCACCTTCTTCCTGATACTAGATGTTCCTAGTAACTCGCGATGCACAAGGTTTCCCCCATTTACAATTTCACCTCAGCTAGAGGTTCGTCGCCCGCCTGGATTTCAATTCAGGATCAGCTGATTCCCAATTAAAGGAAGCACCACCCGCGGAGGCGCTAGGCCGCCTGTTCACCAGGGAAGCAGTGCCTCGGTGTCTATCTTAGGGTTGTGTGGGGCGCAGGAGCTGCTGGCGCCCAATCTGGAGGTTGGCCGGGCTTAAAGGGATGGCCGGGGGCGGTGCCAAGCATGGTGGTGGGGTGAGGTCGAGGGGAGGGCGGGGCGGCGGAGGCAGGGGTCTGGCCGGTGCTCGCTGGCGGTTCAAGAAAGATCGTCAACAGTGATTGGCGGGAGGTAGACGAAGCCCATCTGCCCGTTTCTTTTAGATCGGACGGTCCAGAAAAAATCGACTGACCTATTTGTTTTTAGTCGACCATTATTTTCATAGGACCACATGTGGTGGTTTGCTGGAGGAGTACCTGCACTTCCCAGCCATCCCTATGCTCATATTTGAAAAGGCTAGAATCTAATTTCGTGTGCCATGCATGTTGTAGAGCTATCATATGTCTGCCGTCATTTATTTTTGACCCACCTGCTATCTGATACTTTTACACTTCAGTACTTCTACACACACTTCACCCATACTCTCACTATTGTTTTTTATGCATGGGTATTTCAGACTCTGACGCACTGTTGTCAAATTCACGAAAGAAAAGAGAGAAGTCGCTCCAGAATAATTCGTGGATAAGCCCGAACTGTTTAAGGGCTCTAAAGGGTGTAGTGTCAGCAGATGGAGACAGTAAACATAGCTCTGTAGGTGAAGATCTCATTCGCCATAAACCACCATACCAGGTGCTTGCTTTAACTTCGCTGTGTCATACTACATCTGTCTATTAACCATGTTCTTACATAAAACTACTGTTCTTGTGTATCAATCACTTATGAAGAGACAGTCACACCCGGTTGTTAGTTTGAGACATGCTACTCTTTTAAAGAGTGCAATGTCATCCTCCCCACATGATTCTCAAGAAACAACAAGGCTAGATGAAGATAGTCAATGTAGCTCTATAGTTGATGACCGCATTTCCCCTACACCACCATCGCAGGTGCTTGCTCTAACTTGGCAGTGTGATATGTGGTTGCATGTTGCATATGGTGTCTAGCTTGTAATTGTTCTAATTTGGTTAAATTGCATCGGCTATTCTGCTTAGTTTACACATTATACCTGTTAATGTGACATGCCTTCCAATTTTTGGTACATACTACCTCTGTCTATTAACCATGTCCTTACATACAACTACTGTTCTTATGTATCCCGCATCAATCACTTATGACGAGACACCTTTAGTATATGCAGTGTGATATTTGTTGCATCTTGCATATGATTTATAGCATGTACTGCTTCTAATTTGTTGAAACGCCATTTATGATGAGACGCTTTTAACTTGGCAGAGGCATATTGGTTGCATCTTTCATGTCGTGTCTACCTTGCATTGCTTCTAATTTGTTGAAATGGCTTCTGCTTAGTTTACACAAATAGGTGTGAATATGCCATGTCATCCTGTTTTTCGTCCATATTCCATCCTCGTATCATGTGTTTGCCTTACATCAAAGTAGTGTTCGATAGTATCATGCATGAATGAGTTCTGAAGAGTGATTTTTATTCCTTTTTCTTGTCATTTGAGTTGACAATGCAAAATCAATAAAGCGGAAGGAAATTAGCAAAGCAGTGGATGATGGTGCTCCTTCCGACCAACTGAAACGGAGGGTCTCTACAGATTCTACTCCACCATCCTCCAAACAAGATTTCCAAGACAACACATGCATAGACAGTCAACATAGTTGTGTTGATGATGAGCACATCTCCCCTACCCCACATCACAGGTGCTCGCTCTAACTTGGCACTATTATATGTGGTTGCATGTTACATATGATGTCTAGCTTGTATTTCTTCTAATTTTGTTGAATTGCATCTGTTTAGTTTACACATTATACTTGTGAATAAGACATGTGTTCCTGTTTCTAGAACATACAATATATGTCTATCACACCATGTTCTTACATCAAAGTACTACTGTTGTGTAACCTGCAACAATCACTTATCATAAGACACATTTAACTTGGGAGTGTGATATAGGTTGCATCTTGCATTGTTTTCTAGCTTGTACTGCTTCTAATTTGTTGAAATGGCACTTATGACGAGACAGTTTTAACTTGGTAGAGTGACATTCGTTGCATCTTTCATATGGTGTCTAGCTTTCATTGCTTCTAATTTGTTGAAATGCCTGCTGCTTAGTTTACACATCATAGGTGTGAATATGCAATGTTGTCCTTTTTTCTTACATATTCAATCCTCCTATCATGCGGTCGCCTTACATGAAAGTAGTGTTCGTCAGCATCATATATCAATGAGTTCTGAAAAGCAAATTTTATTCATTTTTCTTGTGGGTTTGACTTGACAAGTCAATAAAAATAAGAGAGAGGAAGGAAAAAAGTAAGGCAGGGGATGATGGCGGTCATCTGACGCCACCGGTAAGGAGGCGCTCTACAGATTCTACTACTACTGCTAGTGCAGTAGAAGTTCCAAGTAAATATGATGGGCCCAACAACCCTACTCCAGCATCCCAGGTGCTTTCTCTAGCTTGGCAGTGTGATATTTTCTTGCATATTGCATACGATGTCTAGCTTGTATTGCTTCTACTTTGATTAAATTGCATCTGCTTAGTTTACACATTATACATGTGAACATGGCATGTCTTCCTTTCTTTGCATATACTACATCTGTCTATTACATGTTCTAACATCGAAGTACTGTTCGTGTCTATCCTGCATCAATCACTTATGACGATACACCTTTAACTTGGTAGTGTTATATTGTTTGGATCTTGCATATGATTTATTGCTTGTACTGCTTGACATTTGTTTAAATGCCACTTATGACGAGACACTATTAACTTGGCAGAGTGATATTTGTAGCATCTTTCATATGGTGTCTAGCTTCCATTGCATTGCTTCTAATTTATTGAAATGCCTTCTACTTAGTTTACACATCATAGGTCTGATTATCTCATGCCGTCCTGTTTTTCGTACATATTACATCCTCCTATCATGCGGTTGTCTAACATCAAAGTTTAGTTCGTCTGTATCACGCATCAATTAGTTCTGAAGAACTAATTTTTTTATTCCTTTTTCTTGTGGGTTTGATTTGACATGGAAAAAAGAGAGGAAGGAACACAGAATGGTTGGGGATGGTGTTAGTACTCGGGAGGCATGGAAACAGAAGCAGAACAGCTCTGCAGATTCTGCTGGTACTGATAGTGCAATAGAAGGTCGAAGTCCACCGGATAAATGTACAAACACAGTATCCCCTGCTACACCACCTAAAAAATGCACCAAAGACAAACGAACCAAACAAGCAACGACATCCCTAGTGGTTGAAGCACCTTCTTCCACATTACCAACATGTGCACGAGTTAGTCATTCATCAACTCTACTAGCGGCAAGTTCCCAAGCTCCCTTGCCACCTGACACTACTTCCGAAGCACTCTTCGCACAAGAGGACTTGGCAAGATCAGATGAACCTTGTGAGCTTCAACACCAAGAAGGTAGTTGATTGAGTCAAGTTACAGTTGCATGCTTCTTTATATGTAGTCTCACAGTTTGATGTACACTAACACTTCCCATGTTTGTTATTGAACTAGCACCTAGGCTCAAGAGAAAACAGACATCAGGGATAATGCTCGATAGGTTAACTAAATCTAAAGAAGGAAGAATGGAGATCCATTTTGAGGCAGGTTTAAAAAGGCCACGTGATGCTACAGAGTCAGCCAAGTTAGTATCAGAGGCAGCTGTTGCCATTAGGTGTCATGCACGTATCCTCCCAACATGGATTCAGTACAGGAATGACAAAGATGAACCCCAGTTTAACACCTTCCTCGACCATTTATCTGTAAGTATGGTTATTTATGGAACTTAGTCATATCGTCTTGCTCTGTCCCATACTTTCTAGGTTGCTGGTAATGGGACTCCTATAATTTTGAACAGATGAGGTTCAAGTTGGATCGGCAAGATGATGCAATAAGACAAGCATGCACTCATGTTTTCAAGTCTGCTCTGCGACAGTATCAGTATAACCTAAGGAAAACTCACTTTGAAGGCAAGGCTAACAATGAACTTGCCCAAGCATCTCCAGTGGAAAATATAACGGATGAAGACTGGACAGCCCTTGTTAAACACAGGTCTGATCCAAAGTATCAAGTACGTTATATATATGTGATCAGATCACATGTTGAGCTCCTATTTACGCATGTGCCTTACAAATCTATCTTCTTCTAGGTGAATTGTTCAAAGAACAAGGCCAACCGTACGAAAGTGAAATTCCAACAGACGACAGGATCTCGTAGCTATATTGCACACTGCGAGGCTCTTGTAACTAGCTGCTGTTTCACTCTTTTGGCTGTGCCATCTTATCAGATCTATACTGACTTGTTCGAAATGCAGAGGAAAGCATGTAAGGACCAGAAAGAACCTGAACCAAATGCGGTGGAAATCTTCAAGGACTGTCAGACCAGCAAGACGAAGGGCATGACTACACCAGTCAAAGCCGCTGTTGTAAGTCCTTAATCCTCAGGCCTTTGAACTACTGGTTACTCTAACTTGTGCATTGAACTGCATGGTTTGCAACCAATGTCTATTACTCTTTTCAATTTTATACACAGTTGTCTTAACGTATCATTGCACCTTACAAGGTTTAAAAGAGATGAATGATGTTCCTTTGCTCTTGATCTATAATCTAGTTCCGTGCTGCACACGACGTTACAATTGCCTGTTTGTCTGATCTTAGTTGTTTTGTGATATGAATGATGTCATACTATGCTCACCGTATTATAAACTTTGTCTCTTTATCCTTAGCTGTCAATACAATGTGAATAAATAGACAATGCATTAGCCATGGTACATGGCCATATGTTTGGAACCTGGTTTTATTATGTACTTTGCAGTAAAATACAACTAATATTTTACACGGGTTCATCAAAATAAGTTATGTATATAGACCAAAGCTATTCTGTTTGGTTTTGCTGCCTCATTAATAACTTCTGTTCTGGTACTAATAATGTACAAACTCAACTTTTCAGCAAGCTATGGAACAAATGGTGGAACCGCCACAACCTCCTAAAGGTGATGAGGCAACCATAACCACAATGTCACCTCTTGCTGCAGTGGGTCGGTATCTCTCCACTAATAGTGCCAAAAGCACCTTCCTGCGTAATACTAGGTTGGTTGGTAAGGCAACCTCGACTGCCTCATGAACAAGATCTGCAAGCTTGACAGAATGATATATCTGCGCTTCAGACACAAGTCCAATCCCTAACAGAGACCCTTTGTGAAACAAGAACAACCATTGTTCGATGTTGTCAAGATATGCATGGTTTTGAAACCAGACTATCACACATTTGCTATGTTGTTCAGGAGCCTAGGAGAAATGACAATGAAGGTTATGGTGCTCCATCAGACACTACAGCATGAAAACGTACCAGTTAGGTCAAATCATCTGAGCTTCTGAAGTTCTGAAGGTGCATTTACTTTTATGCCAACCCCCTTTTGTTATATGGTTGTAATTTGTTTTGTTGCGATACAACATTTGTTCTAAACGGGCAGCGACCGGCTAAAGAAAACAAATAGCCATTTTTGTATAGTGTAGGGTGTTCCGTATATTTGCACGGGTGGCGAACTTTGATGCCCAGTGGATGTAATTTGTGCAATCGCCGTAATAGCCTAGCGTTAGGTTCTTGCTTATTTATTTCCTTGTAGTCTTTTTCCTCAGTTTGCTAGTGGCCGCAATAACCATGGGCCACATATGGGCCATGGTAACCATGGGCCTCCTACGGACCGTAGGATCCATGGGCCTCCTATGGGCCGTAGGATCCATGGGCCTCCTACGCGTCGTAGGATCCATGAGCCTCCTACGCACCGTAGGATCCATGGGCATCCTACGCGCCATAGGATCCATGGGCCAAATCCGGACCGCAATATGGACCGTAAACGGGCCAAAATCGGAACCGGCCGTTTATGGGCGCAGACCATAACATGTCGTTAATAGACCGGAAGACAGTACACGCTTAATTCTATCAACAGGCATGACGGCTCGTTGATGGGCCGGATTACATGACAGGATGAAAACAGCCCAATGGGTTAACGGGCCACAAACAGTCCGATTTTTTCCACGGGCTGAATTTGGCCCATTAGCATAACAGGCCAGTAGCGGACTGTAAGTAATCGATGGACGGAAATGAGACCAAGAATATATGGGCACTTAGAAGGCCGAAAGAAAACACGGGCTGGAAACGGCCCAATTGAATCATGGGCCGTTAATGGGCTCAAAGCAGTTTACTGTTCATGATGGGCCAGATTCACCACGGGCCGTCAATGGGCCTAGAGATATAAAAGGCCTCATATGGGCCGAAAGACGTCACGGGCCATAGATGGGCCGAAAGTGACAACGCGCTAGAATCATATGGGACGGCCCACATGGCGCTACTGGGCCAAATTTTGAAAGGCCATAACGGGCCGTGAGTACCCATGCCATAAATGGGCTGTATGTCAACAGGCCGTTAACAGGCTTTCCATGGGCCGGCCCGCTAACTTTTGACCAAGTCAGACATGCCGGCCTTTTTAACCTAAATGGGCCACTATTGGGCCATGCCACATGTCAACGTATCATAGACGCCTCTCGTCCAATGAACGGATGACATCTGTCCCAACGCCGAGCTGACACGTGGTTCAGTTGGCGAATGAGAATTTTACACGTGGAAAATCGCCATTGGTCCGGGCTGATAACGGGTCAACGGATCCAAACCCGCACCCGATAGCTTAACGGCGACCCGTTACGGTGGATGCCATGTGTCGGTTACCCTTGACAAAAACACTTCCATGACGCGACATTTATCGTCATGGAAGTGGACACTTCCGTCATGATAATTTCAGTATTGTCATGGAACACTTCTACGACAGCACGGGTATGACTATCCTGATTCTGTCATAAAATCCTCACGGATGTACATGCATGACAGAAAACGTGACCTACCGTGACAAAGACGTATCATCACGGAAGTGTTTTTTTGTAGTGCAATTAACGAGTTCAAGGGGATTGACAACCCTCTTGCCCGCGTTGGGTGCAAGTATTTGCTTTTGTGTATGCAGGTGCTGCTAACGAGGGTTTGCATGATTCTCCTATTGGTTCAATAAACCTTGGTTCTCACCGAGGGAAATACTTATCTCTACTGTACTACATCTCCCCTCCTATTCGGGGAAAATCCCAACGTAGCTCACAAGTAGCACAGGCGCATGCGCTGGCACGTGCACGAGCGTGTGCTAGTCAGCGGGGACCTCGTGGATCCCCGTGGCTTCAAGCTGGGCGACAATGTGCAGCGCCAGCCCATCAATGCCATGGGGATGGGCACTGGTGCGGGGACGGGAGCTGGAAGGGGTGCGGGGACAGACACGGTGACTTCTCGCACAGCCATGTCAAACTCGTCTGAATGCTCCTTATGTTCTTGCGACTCCGGCTCAGGGTCTTCCTCAGGAAATTGGAAGACTAGGGGCAGCCCATTGTGATGCGCCATGGCGTACGGCAAGGTCAGGCTGATTGGAGGCAGACGAGAGGAGAATCGAAGAGGCGGAAAGAAGATTGTAGCGAGACTGGGGAGTGTGGCGGTGATTTAAACTGCGGCGCGAGCGCCATTAAAAGTGGAGGCAGTTGGGATGAAGGTGAGAGGCGGAGGGAGGTCAAAGGGCTCGCCTCTCGGTGAGTCCACGCAGCTGCCTGCTCACACGCCTCCCGTCGACTCACACGCTTGCTCGGATGGCACCTGCCTACAAGAAGCAGGACGCGTGGCGGCACGTTGGTCTAATGCCCACGGTTTGAATAGCGAAACCGTTCACGTTAACGTGACAGCTCTTTGTTCCAAAATACCTTGGTTGTTCATGTGTGAAACTTTTCATAAGCAGCTTGTCTCAAATTGGACAAAAAAATTACCACAACCTATTTATGCCATATCACGAGACCATACCCAGTTTCATGAATTTCTGGTGAGTTTTGGATTTTCTGGAATTTTAAAACCAGAATTCAAAACAATATCATGACATGCATTATGAAATAAATTTTCAAGCGATACATCTTTAGTGTTGTAGATAGATGTTCATATTTTTTAAGATAAAATATGGTCAAACATTGCTTAGTTAGACTTCAAACAAATTATATATGCGGAGTAAAAAGATACTCCCTCCGTACCAATGCATTAGGTATGTTACGAAAATCAGAATTTCAAAATAGCGTGATACATTAACTCCTACCTCATTTCTGTTTCTTGCCATGAAAAATGGAATCGTCCAAAATAGTACTCTAGTAGGTACGAACCAATGAAGCTCCATTCTATACTCATCCTAGTGTACTAGGCAATGGAGTTGACGGGTGACCTTGGGTAGCGGCGACCGAGTGACTTGAACGTGCTCGGCACGGTAGATGAGGTGGGTTAGTTACTAAAGCATCCCTCCATTGTCCATGGGTAGTCATTATGGACAGGGGGCATAAGGGGAATTTCGCAGGGCTGGAATTCTGGCCGCCAGATATTTCGATTCGAAACGCGGAGGCTCGAGTGGAGGCATGAAGTTTTAATCGTGGTTCTTTTGGTTGGGGTTTGCTAATGTGCGTTCTAACACCCCAAAAATCGGGTTATCGATTTTTGTGCTGTTATTCCTTCCTAGCTTTCCTCTCCCAAATTTTTCCTCTGGAAACTGGTGAGTGACTAGGTGAATCCAGACAATCCTCAGCCTCTCAATACCTTTCCTATGCTCTTGTGCCAGCCAAGTTCCCGTCAGTAAACCCCGAACCTCATTCAAACCCTAGTTCCAAAATATTGGAACTGGAAATCCTGCCTTTGTGTTTACAAAGGAGCTATCATTTTCCTTGTTCTGTTGATCCTCCCAAAATTTCTAGAGATCCTCCTTCACTCATAAACCCTAGATGTGCAAAAATATTGCCAAGTCATATGCAATATTTTTCATCTAGAATTAATTCCTTTATCAGCTTTTCTGAGGAATTAAATCCAGGAAAATATTTGCCCATCTCCAAAGTTCATGAAAACTTGTGGAGATATTCATTGTGATCATGTTTAGCTCTCACAAAAATATTGGCCATAATTAAATAAGGGAAATTGCATTTTCCTATTTAAAGCCAATATTCCAATTTGGGGCCTTTCCAAAGGAACTACCATTTTGGTAGCTAGGAAAAATCCCAAATAATTTGTGGAGCTTATCCTATCCATATATTCACCATTTCCATCAAAATCTCAAGTTCCACAATTCAAATTTTGAGCACAACATCCATTTGCATATTCTTTCCAGATTTCCAGTTTGCTAAGGAAGTGCTTGCTCCGTTGATCTTTTTGGGCTGAAATTTTTCAGGGTGGTTAACATTGATAAATCACCCATGGATACCAAAAATCAGCTCACTTCATCTAGCCAATTTTCCCCAGTAAATTATCTAAGTTTCTGTCTAGATTTCATCTCTGTGAAGGAAGTACCTTCATAGATGATCAATTTGAGCTGAAATTTTTCCAGCTAGCTCTCATGACCAAATCATCACCCTACACCAAAAATCAGCCAAATCCATTCAGCCATTCTTCCCCAGCATCATCATTTTCATTTCTGGCCAATTTGCAAGGTTAGAAAGGAAGTACCAGATAACCTTGTCCATTTGAGCTGAATTTTTGCCAGGATGACTACCTTAGTAGATGATTGACCTCTGCCAAAGATCATGCCAAGAGGAGCACTGTGGTGGCCACACCACCCGTCAACAGTTTGTTGCTAGAAACTGTTAGACCTAGGTGCAGTCACACCAGAGCTCTCCCGTGCCATCCAGCCGTATAACTCAACTCAGTGAAGAGTGGAGAACACGGTAGACACGGTTTGGCATGGAGTGCGGCGTGGCAGCGCCGTGGCCACGCGGTGACCACGTGCAGATCATGCAAAACCGGAGCTCTGTGCATTGGAGTCTTCGAGAGGGCGCCTCCAGCGGGTTCCAGCTCGTCCGCGAGCGCCGGCGAGCTGCCCACCACACACGTGCATCGTCTAGTTGCTTCTCCCCTCGTCCCCTAGCTCGTGGCCGCCTCTGTCGACATCGATGCTCCGCTTGAGCGCCACCACGGCATCGCCGTCTCGAAGCTCCGGCCGTCGTCATGTAGTCCTCCCCGCAGCTATATAAGGGTGTCCCCGAGCCCTCCTCCTTGCTAGTAGCCTCCTCGCCCCCTCAGCCGAGCTCCCTGAGCTCTTCCCTCCTCCCATGGCCGAACTCTGCCGCTTGGTTCCCCTCGAGCCAATCCAGCGCTCTGGCCCTTCCCCTCCTTCCTGCCCACCACCACAGCCTCTCCTGAGCTCCGCGGAGCCGCCGCCGCCCTCAACTCCGGCAAGGAGAGCCTGCCGGAGCGACCTCTCCCCCTGACCTATTCTGGCCATGGTGCCCGAGCCGTGGCGCCGTCACTGTGGTCTATGCCGGGCGGTCCCGCGGCTATCAGTGGGCATGGCGAAGAGCGGTGGAGCCTCTGTGCTTGCCGGCCGCCCCCCTGGAGCGGCGAGGCGACTGCAATGCCGGCGGCCGACCCGCCCCGGCCTCTATGCTATCGAGGAGAAGGAGACCCAGGGAGGAGAGAGAGAGATAAGGTGGGGCCCGGCTGTAAGTGGGTGTAAGCCCGGGCCCATGAGCTTAAGTGGAGACGTATTCAGGCCAGTGCGTTTTCCAGTGTTGAAAGCGTACTCCGCCGTGTTGTATGAAGAAAGTACGCTTTCTGTTATCGAAAGCGTAATCTGGAAAATGCGCTTTCATTTTCCAGCCGGCGGCCGAAGTGGCTATTTAGCGGACGTTCACCCGTTAAGGGCTAAAACGGACAGATTTCTGTTTGTTTTATCGCTTAACGAACGAACGGCCGTTTCTCTGCGACCGTAACTCCGATTGAGGTAATTCGAACACCCACGTTTTTAGTTCATCGAGCCCGTTCTGATGGTGTCATTTTCATAATGTTTTTACACTATGAAAATGACCATTTTCCCTTGCTCTTCAATCAGCCCCTTCGAGAGGGAAACTTTTCCGGCAAATCTTTCCGGAGTTTCATCGCACTTCTTCCCGGTGACTACATCAACCCCAAGGCAAGCCAACCTCTTATCACGAGCTCCAGACTTGTGTGATGACTTTGCTTGCACCCAGTATGTGTGTTGCAGTATATTTCAGATCATCTGTTAGTCTGCACTGACATAGCCCTGTAATTTATCTGTGCCAGATGCTAGTGTTATTTACCATGTGATATCATGAATTGCTTTCATGTCATATTTTCCCATGCCAGTAACAATATTTTAATACCATTAACATGTTAGTGCTATGATTTGATCTCATGCCATGACTGTCAATACTGTTATGAGTTTGCTATACTGTTGTTACATGATTGTTCTAGCTTACAAATGTGGATGTGATGGGACGATGATGGAAATGTTAAATTGAACTTGTAAACAAAACCTCCTCCATCATCGATGGGATCGAGTCATAGTGCCACCGAACCGAGCTCACCCGTGCAGCCACATTTGCCATTATGGGAAGGCCTTGACTTGGTCTAACTTTGTGCTCTCTTATCGGTACCACCAAAGAGGGAAGGTTATGCGCGCGTGCTGCCCTGATCAGGTAGGCGGCGATAACCTTGTGAGCCCAGTTGTTTGTTTAACCCGGGAGTCCCTGTTTGGGACAGTTTAGTTTGGCCACAACGGTGGCAGGTGTCAGGAGTGACACAGGGGCCACCCAGGACATGACTCGGATGGGGAATGATTGTCGGTGGTACGATAGGAGGGTCACGGGTTAGACAAGTTTTTTTGGAGTAGCACCGGTCCACCTGAATGGGAGTACGAGGCCAGGAGCTCCATAGTGTGGGTAACGCGCGCAACCTCTGCAGAGTGTAAGAATCTATTCGAATAGCCGAGTCCACGGTATTGGACACAGTTTGTACTAGGTCACACTATTTGGTCTTGGTCGATCTGGAGGACGAACCTGTTATTATAAACTTGTTAAAGAATGTGCTACTAAGTAAATGTGGTAACTTGGACTATGGGATAATTGTGAGCAGTCACCATGTGGTTCTGACATGATCACGAGATGGGATCTCGGTGAGTCATTAGTTAGCCCAGAAGGGCAGTAAAACTGAATGATGCCACAACATATTGCTTCACGGGAGGTAAGTGTAGTGTAGGTTCCAGTTTGATTTTGGATACCATGTCTCGTAGAAATAGCCATGCCATGCCATGATCTGTAGTTGTTATGCCTGATCCATGTATGCCATGCTTGATCCATGATTTCCTGTTAATTCCATGCCATGTTTAGAATGAATTCTTATATAAGCATTGGGCTTGCTTTGTTATCTGCTTGTTTGGATGTTATGTATTTAGTTGTCTTGCGAGTACATTCAAAGTACTCACCTGGCCTTGCACGTGGCCAGTTGCAGGTGAAGATCCACCGTGCTAGATCGTAACCCAGCCAGTCCTGCGAGTTGTGGAGCCTAGCCAGAGACATCGTTGCCGCTGAACCAAGACCTCTGCTGCCATCTTGTTAGCCTTGGAGCCATGTAATATTGTTGTAAGCAACAGTATTGTAATACTCCATTCAATATAATAAAGCCATTTTTATGCCTGGAATTGTTGTATCATGTCTCAGACGTGCGCCAGGTCTTATCCTGGGACTCGCATGCGTTGGCCCTCTATCGGGGTGCCATAGAGCATGGTATCAGAGCCAAGCTGGCCGTAGGTTACCCTAGCATTGGACCACCCCTAATTTCAACCGGTAGTGAGCCCAATAGATTTGACCCATCATTGGCATCTAACACGGCCACTGTTGATCAACAGGCGGCGTAGTCGGAATTGATGTGCCCCCACCCAGCCATCCCTGGATTGGACCATGACCCTACTGTTGGGGAACGTTGCATGGAAAACAAAATTTTTCTACGCACACGCAAGATCTATCCATGGAGATGCATAGCTACGAGAGGGGGAGTGTGTCTACGTACCCTCGTAGACCGTAAGCGGAAGCGTTAGAACAACGCGGTTGATGTCGTCGAACAACTTCACGATCCAACCGACCGAGCACCGAACGTATGGCACCTCCGCGTTCAGCACACGTTCAGCTCGATGACGTCCTCGACTTCTTGATCCAGCAAGATGGCGAGGTAGTGGATGATTTCCGGCAGCACGGCGGCGTGGTGACGGTGATGGTGATGCTATCTCCGCAGGGCTTCGCCCAAGCACTGCGAAAATATGACCGAGGGGCGGAACTGTGGAGGGGGGCGCCGCACACGGCTAAGACAATGTTGTGTCCTTTGGGGCGCCTCCTCTCCTCTATTTATATATGTGTAGGGGCTTGGAGTAGAAGGAATAGTGCCACGTGAACAGTAACCGTGAATAGTACACACGTGGACTTGGACTCCAAAGTCCAATCCTATTCCTACTAGGACTCTCCCTTTTTTCCTTCCCTAGCTGCGTGGGATTTTGAGGACTTGGTGTGCCTGGCCCAATAAGGCCAGGGCGCCTCCCCTTAGCCCATGCCAGCCCTTTGGGACATGGTGGACCCACTTGTGGACTTCCGGACCCCTCCGGAATCCTCCGGAACCATCTGGAAACTTCCCGGTACAATACCGAAAAAACTGCACCTTTTTCCGGAACCCAAAATATGACTTCCCATAAATAAATCTTTACCTCTCGACCATTCCGAGACTCCTCGTGACGTCCGGGATCTCATCCGGGACTCCGAACAATATTCTGTTACCAATTCACATAACTCATATAACACTATATCGTCAACGAACGTTAAGCGTGCGGACCCTACGGGTTCGGGAATGATGTAGACATGACTGAGACGCCTCTCCGGTCAATAACCAATAGCGGAACCTGGATGCTCATATTGGTTCCTACATATTCCACGAAGATCTTATCGGTCGAACCGCAATGACAACATACGTAATTCCCTTTGTCCGTCGGTATGTTACTTGCCCGAGATTCGATCGTCGGTATCTCCATACCTAGTTCAATTTCGTTACCGGCAAGTCTCTTTACTCGTTCCGTAATACATCATCCCATAACTAACTCCTTAGTCACTTTGCTTGCAAGCTTCTTATGATGTGCATTATCGAGAGGGCCCAGAGATACCTCTCCGAAACACGGAGTGACAAATCCCAGTCTCGATCCATGCCAACTCAACGGACACCTTCGGAGATACCTGTAGAGCATCTTTATGATCACCCAGTTACGTTGTGACGTTTGATAGCACACAAGGTATTCCTCCGGTATCCGGGAGTTGCATGATCTCATGGTCTGAGGAACATGTATTTGACATTCAAGAAAGCAGTAGCAATAAACAGAACGATCATATGCTAAGCTAACGGATGGGTCTTGTCCATCACATCATTCTCCTAATGATGTGATCCCGTTATCAAATGACAACTCATGTCTATGGTTAGGAAACCTTAACCATCTTTGATCAACGAGCTAGTCTAGTAGAGGCTCACTAGGGACACCGTATTTGTTTATGTATTCACACATGTATTTAAGTTTCCGGTCAATACAATTCTAGCATGAATAATAAACCTTTGTCATGAACAAGGAAATATAAAATAATAACAACTTTATTATTGCCTCTAGGGCATATTTCCATCAGTCTCCCACTTGCACTAGAGTCAATAATCTAGATTACATAGTAATGAATCTAACACCCATGGAGTCTTGGTGCTGATCATGTCTTGCTCGTGGAAGAGGCTTAGTCAACGGGTCTGTCACATTCAGATCCATGTGTACTTTGCAAATTTCTATGTCTCCATCCTTGACATATTCACGAATGGAGTTGAAGCGTCTCTTGATGTGTTTGGTCTTTTTTGTGAAACCTGGGCTCCTTGGCTATGGCAATTGCTCCAGTGTTGTCACAAAAGATTGTCATTGGACCCGATGCGCTAGGTATTACACCTAGATCGGATATGAACTCCTTCATCCAGACTCCTTCATGTGCTGCTTCTAAAGCAGCTAAGTATTCCGCTTCACACGTAGATCCCGCCACGACGCTCTGCTTGGAACTGCACTAACTGACAGCTCCGCCATTTAATATAAATACGTATCCAGTTTGTGACTTAGAGTCATCCGGATCAGTGTCGAAGCTTGCATCGATGTAACCCTTTACGACAAGCTCTTCATCACCTCCATAAACGAGAAACATGTCCTTGCTCCTTTTCAGGTACTTCAGGATATTCTTGACCGCTGTCCAGTGATCCACTCCTGGATTACTCTGGTACCTCCCTGCCAAACTTATGGCAAGGCACACATCAGGTCTGGTACACAGCATGGCATACATAATAGAACCGATGGCTGAGGCATAGGGAATGACTTTCATTTTCTCTATATCTTCTGCCGTGGTCGGGCATTGAGTCTGACTCAACTTCACACCTTGCAAGACAGGCAAGAACCCTTTCTTTGACTGATCCATTTTGAACTTCTTCAAAACTTTGTCAAGGTATGTGCTTTGTGAAAGTCCTATCAAGCGTCTTGATCTATCCCTATAGATCTTGATGCCCAATATATAAGCAGCTTCACCGAGGTCTTTCATTGAAAAATTCTTATTCAAGTATCCTTTTATGCCATCCAGAAATTCTATATCATTTCCAATCAGCAATATGTCATCCACATATAATATTAGAAATCCCACAGAGCTCCCACTCACTTTCTTGTAAATACAGGCTTCACCGTAAGTCTGTACCAAACCATATGCTTTGATCACCTCATCAAAGCGTATATTCCAACTCCGAGATGCTTGCACCAGTCCATAGATGGATCGCTGGAGCTTGCACACTTTGTTAGCACCCTTAGGATTGACAAAACCTTCTGGTTGCATCATATACAACTCTTCTTTGAGAAAACCATTAAGGAATGCAGTTTTGACATCCATTTGCCAGATTCCATAATCATAAAATGCGGCAATTGCTAACATGATTTGGACAGACTTAAGCATCGCTACGGGTGAGAAAGTCTCATCGTAGTCAACCCCTTGAACTTGTCGAAAACCTTTCACGACAAGTCAAGCTTTGTAGATAGTGATATTACCATCAGCATCTGTCTTCCTCTTAAAAATCCATTTATTCTCAATGGATTGCCGATCATCGGGCAAGTCCACCAAAGTCCACACTTTGTTCTCATACATGGATCCTATCTCAGATTTCATGGCCTCAAGCCATTTGTCGGAATCCGGGCTTATCATAGCTTCTTCATAGTTCGTAGGTTCGCTGTTGTCTAACAATATAACTTCCAGAAAAGGATTACCGTACCACTCTGGTGCGGAACATACTCTGGTCGACCTACGAAGTTCAGTAGTAACTTGATCTGAAGTTTCATGATCTTTATCATTATCTTCCTCTCTTATTGGTGTAGGCATCACGGGAACAGTTTTCTCTGATGAGCTACTTTCCAATTCGAGAGAAGGTACAATTACCTCATCAAGTTCTACTTTCCTCCCACTCACTTCTTTCGAGAGAAACTCCTTCTCTAGAAAGGACCCATTCTTGGCAACAAAGACCCTGCCTTCGGATCTGTGGTAGAAGGTGTACCCAATTGTTTCTTTAGGGTATCCTATGAAGACGCACTTCTCCGCTTTGGGTTCGAGCTTATCAGGTTGAAGCTTTTTCACATAAGCATCGCATCCCCAAACTTTAAGAAACGACAGCTTAGGTTTCTTGCCAAACCATAGTTCATATGGTGTCGTCTCAACGGATATAGACGGTGCCCTATTTAACGTGAATGCAGCTGTCTCTAATGCATAACCCCAAAACGATAGTGGCAAATCGGTAAGAGACATCATAGAACGCACCATATCCAATAAAGTACGGTTACGACGTTCAGACACACCATTGCGCTGTGGTGTTCCAGGTGGCGTGAGTTGTGAAACAATTCCACATTTTCTTAAATGAAGGCCAAACTCGTAACTCAAATATTCGCCTCCGCGATCAGATCGTAGAAACTTTATTTTCTTGTTACGATGATTCTCTACTTCACTCTGAAATTCTTTGAACTTTTCAAATGTTTCAGACTTGTGTTTCATCAAGTAGATATACCCATATCTACTCAAATCATCTGTGAAGGTTAGAAAATAACGATACCCGCCGCGTGCTTCAACATTCATCGGACCGCATACATCGGTATGTATTATGTCCAACAAATCAGTAGCTCGCTCCATTGTTCCGGAGAACGGAGTTTTAGTCATCTTGCCCATGAGGCATGGTTCGCAAGTATCAAATGATTCATAATCAAGAGATTCCAAAAGTCCATCCGCATGGAGTTTCTTCATGCGCTTTACACCAATATGACCTAAACGGCAGTGCCACAAGTATGTTGCACTATCATTATCAACTTTGCATCTTTTGGCATCAATATTATGAATATGTGTATCACTACGATCGAGATTCAACAAGAATGGACCATTCACAAAAGGTGCGTGACCATAAAAGATGTTACTCATATAAATAGAACAACCATTATTCTCTGACTTAAATGAATAACCGTCTCGCAATAAACAAGATCCAGATATAATGTTCATGCTCAACGCTGGCACCAAATAACAATTATTGAGGTCTGAAACTAATCGCGAAGGTAGATGTAGAGGTAGCGTGCCAACGGCGATCACATCAACCTTGGAACCATTCCCGACGCGCATCGTCACCTCATCCTTAGCCAATCTTCGCTTATTCCGTAGCTCCTGTTTCGAGTTACAAATATGAGCAACCGAACCAGTATCAAATACCTAGGCGCTACTGCGAGCATTAGTGAGGAACACATCAATAACATGTATATAAAATATATCACTTTGCCATCCTTCTTATCCGCCAAATACTTGGGGCGGTTCCGCTTCCAGTGACCAGTCCCTTTGTAGTAGAAGCACTCTGTTTCAGGCCTGGGTCCAGCTTTGGGTTTCTTCGTGGGAGCGGCAACTTGCTTGCCGTTCTTCTTGAAGTTCCCCTTCTTTCCCTTGCCCTTTTTCTTGAAGCTAGTGGTTTTGTTAACCATCAACACTTGATGCTCCTTCTTGATTTCTACCTCCGCTGATTTCAGCATCGCGAAGAGCTCGGGAATTGTCTTCTCCATCCCTTGCATATTATAGTTCATCACGAAGCCTTTATAGCTTGGTGGCAGTGACTGAAGAACTCTGTCAATAACACTCTCAACCGGAAGATCAATTCCCAGCTGAGTCAAGTGGTTGTGGTACCCAGACATTCTGAGTATGTGTTCACTGACAGAACTGTTCTCCTCCATCTTAGAGCTAAAGAACTTGTTGGAGACTTCATATCTCTCAACCCGGGCATTAGCTTGAAATATCAATTTCAGCTCTTGGAACATCTCATATGCTCCGTGGCGTTCAAAACGCTTTTGCAGTCCCGGTTCTAAGCCGTAGAGCATGGCACACTGAACTATCGAGTAGTCATCAGATCGAGCCTGCCAGGGGTTCACAACGTCTGCAGCAGCTCCTGCAGCAGGTCCATCACCTAGCGGTGCATCA
Organism: Elymus sibiricus; assembly: GCA_039707655.1. Classification (NCBI taxonomy): domain Eukaryota; kingdom Viridiplantae; phylum Streptophyta; class Magnoliopsida; order Poales; family Poaceae; genus Elymus; species Elymus sibiricus. The sequence continues at coordinate 293,547,767 of CM077676.1, forward strand.
AGGACATAATTCTTCTGTGCAGCAATGAGGATAATCCTCAAGTTACGGACCCAGTCCGTGTAGTTGCTACCATCATCTTTCAACTTAGCTTTCTCTAGGAACGCATTAAAATTCAACGGAACAGTAGCACGGGCCATTTATCTACAACATAGATATGCAAAGAAACTATCAAGACTAAGTTCATGATAAATTAAGTTCAATTAATCAAATTACTAATGAACTCCCACTTAAATTAACATCCCTTAAGTTAACTAAGTGATACATGATCCAAATCAACTAGCCCATGTCCGATCATCACGTGAGATGGGATAGTCATCAATGGTGAACATCTCCATGTTGGTCATATCTACTATATGACTCATGTTCGACCTTTCGGTCTCTAGTGTTCCGAGACCATGTCTGTACATGCTAGGCTCGTCAAGTTTAACCGAAATATTCTGCTTGTTTAAAACTGGCTTACACCCGTTGTATGTGAACGTAGAATCTATCACACCCGATCATCACGAGGTGCTTCGAAACGACGAACTTTTGCAATGGTGCATACTCGGGGAGAACACTTTTATCTTGAAATTTAGTGAAGGGATCATCTTATAATGCTACCGTCGTTCTAAGCATAATAAGATGCATAAAGGATAAACATCACATGCAATCAAAATATGTGACATGATATGGCCATCATCTTGTGCTTTTGATCTCCATCTCCAAAGCATCGTCATGATCTCCATCGTCACCGGCTCGACACCTTGATCTCCATCGTTGCGTCGTGGTCGTCTCGCCAACTATTGCTTCTACAACTATTGCTAACGCATAGCGATAAAGTAAAGCAATTACATGGCGCTTGCATTTCATACAATAAAGATACAACCATAAGGCTCCTGCTGGTTGCCGATAAATTACAAAACATGATCATCTCATACAATAACGTATATCACATCATGTCTTGACCATATCACATCACAGCATACCCTGCTAAAACAAGTTAGACGTCCTCTACTTTGTTGTTGCAAGGTTTACGTGGCTGCTACGGGCTTCTAGCAAGAACCGTTCTTACCTACGGCACAAAACCACAACGGTGATTTATCAAGTTTTCTGTTTTAACCTTCAACAAGGACCGGCCGTAGTCAAATTCGATTCAACTAAAGTAGGAGAAACAGACACCCGCCAGCCACCTTTATGCAAAACAAGTTGCATGTCTGTCGGTGGAACCGGTCTCATGTATGTGGACATGTAAGGTTGGTCCGGGACGCTTCATCTTACAATACCGCCGAATCAAAATAAGACGTTGGTGGTAAGCAGTATGACGATCACCGCCCACAACTCTTTGTGTTCTACTTGTGCATATCATCTACGCATAGACCTAGCTCATGATGCCACTGTTGGGGAACGTTGCATGGAAAACAAAAATTTTCTACGCACACGCAAGATCTATCCATGGAGATGCATAGCTACGAGAGGGAGAGTGTGTCTACGTACCCTCGTAGACCGTAAGCAGAAGCGTTAGAACAACGCGGTTGATGTCGTCGAACAACTTCACGATCCAACCGACCGAGCACCGAACGTACGGCACCTCCGCGTTCAGCACACGTTCAGCTCGGTGACGTCCTCGACTTCTTGATCCAGCAAGACGGCGAGGTACTGGATGAGTTCCGGCAGCACGACGGCGTGGTGACGGTGATGGTGATGCTATCTCCGTAGGGCTTCGCCCAAGCACTGCGAAAATATGACCGAGGGACGGAACTGTGGAGGGGGGCGCCGCACACGGCTAAGACAATGTTGTGTCGTTTGGGGCGCCTCCTCTCCTCTATTTATATATGTGTAGGGGCTTGGAGTAGAAGGAATAGTGCCACGTGAACAGTAACCGTGAATAGTACACACGTGGACTTGGACTCCAAAGTCCAATCCTATTCCTACTAGGACTCTCCCTTTTTTCCTTCCCTAGCTGCGTGGGATTTTGAGGACTTGGTGTGCCTGGCCCAATAAGGCCAGGGCGCCTCCCCTTAGCCCATGCCAGCCCTTTGGGACGTGGTGGACCCACTTGTGGACTTCCGGACCCCTCCGGAATCCTCCGGAACCTTCTGGAAGCTTCCCGGTACAATACCGAAAAAACTGCACCTTTTTCCGGAACCCAAAATATGACTTCCCATAAATAAATCTTTACCTCTCGACCATTCCGAGACTCCTCGTGATGTCCGAGATCTCATCCGGGACTCCGAACAATATTCGGTTACCAATTCACATAACTCATATAACACTATATCGTCAACGAACGTTAAGCGTGCGGACCCTACGGGTTCGGGAATGATGTAGACATGACTGAGACGCCTCTCCGGTCAATAACCAATAGCGGAACCTGGATGCTCATATTGGTTCCTACATATTCCACGAAGATCTTATCGGTCGAACCGCAATGACAACATACGTAATTCCCTTTGTCCGTCGGTATGTTACTTGCCCGAGATTCGATCGTCGGTATCTCCATACCTAGTTCAATCTCGTTACCGACAAGTCTCTTTACTCGTTCCGTAATACATCATCCCGTAACTAACTCCTTAGTCACTTTGCTTGCAAGCTTCTTATGATGTGCATTACCGAGAGGGCCCAGAGATACCTCTCCGAAACACGGAGTGACAAATCCCAGTCTCGATCCATGCCAACTCAACGGACACCTTCGGAGATACCTGTAGAGCATCTTTATGATCACCCAGTTACGTTGTGACGTTTGATAGCACACAAGGTATTCCTCTGGTATCCGGGAGTTGCATGATCTCATGGTCTGAGGAACATGTATTTGACATTCAAGAAAGCAGTAGCAATAAACAGAACGATCATATGCTAAGCTAACGGATGGGTCTTGTCCATCACATCATTCTCCTAATGATGTGATCCCGTTATCAAATGACAACTCATGTCTATGGTTAGGAAACTTTAACCATCTTTGATCAACGAGCTAGTCTAGTAGAGGCTCACTAGGGACACGGTATTTGTTTATGTATTCACACATGTATTTAAGTTTCCGGTCAATACAATTCTAGCATGAATAATATACCTTTATCATGAACAAGGAAATATAAAATAATAACAACTTTATTATTGCCTCTAGGGCATATTTCCATCACCTACCCAGTTGTCGGCCGTGCCAGCGTATCCTTTACCCGGCAGGAGAAGGATCCACGCCATGCTGGTATGTTCCAGCCTGGCTGCTATTTAAAAACCCCTCCCACCTGCGAGTCGCAGCCCTCTCCATTCACTAAGCCAGATCCCCGCAAGAGAACCCAGGCCGGTATTCTCAACCGAGCAGCCATGGCCAGTTCTTCTAGAGCACCCACTTTCCATAGCCGAACTTTGGCTAATGGTTATCTCGGCTTTCCGCCCATCCTTTCGAGTATGCTCACCGAAGCCCTTGGCTGTAGTACTAGCCCGGTGTATCTGGTGTTCCAATCGGAACCCAGTCCTCACCTTTGCCGATACTATGCAAAGGCGCATATCTTCCCAGGTCCAACAGAGGATGGGAAGCCCTTGACTTTTCAGGGTAAACACATGCCCACCCCCGCATTGGCTGTCTAGACAGCTGCTGCGGAAGCCATCGCCCATCTTCGTTTCCAGTTTTCGCAAGTAGCGGAGATGCGGGAGTACCGCTACTTTCCCTCCGGATCCAACACAAGCTGCGAGTTCTCCAGTATAGTTGAAGATGCCGACCCGGCAATGGCTCGCCTGGTTCAGTTCATTGCTGCCCAGGGGCTGCTGCTCTCTGGCATTCTTGGAGAGTTTAAAGCCATTGACCGTGACACCATTAGGGTTGTTACGGAAGCATACCGTGAGGCCCGTCAAACTGTATCCCAGGCCACCAGTCCCATGATGCCAAACCCAGTGCCACCTTCACAGCTAGTGCCACCCTCGCAGCCCGTGAACTCATATCGACCAGGCATCATTCACCCAAGTTCTTTCTCTCGAGCTATTCAGCGTCTTCGTCGTCAGGATGTGTTCTGTCAAGTTCCAGCCGCAGCTCTAGCAGTTGAGCCCCAACCTATAGAGGTGTCCGACGATGAAGACGGAAGTTGGCTCAGCCTACGTCCCCCAGGAGAGCCCCAGCAAGAATAGAACCCTGTAGCCAGGAGTGAGTTGTTGCTATTAGCTGCCTAGGAAGGTTGCGTGTTGTTGTATGCTTGTATTGCCTATAACTTGTGTGCTGTTGTAATGTTATGCATGCCTTTTTGCTCTGTGTGTTTGGTTCATTTGCCTCTCCATTAAGCAGAAATGCTTAACAGAGCCGGCAATGGTTTCTTAACAAGATTTTGATCAGTAGGACACTTACACCTAATAAAAACGGACTCACCCGGAGTTTCTAATAAAATGCGAGCTGGTGTAGGTATATGTATACCAGGAGTACATACACCCACTAGCATTAAAACACCTTAGTGTAATCTGCTGGATGTGTTCTTTGCATGTATTTTGCTTCTATATGCGTTCTGCATTTCCTTGCATATTGGTTTGCATAGACTGCAGGTGTACCATGTGAGCAATGTTTGCATGCCAGGTTCATCCTCATGAGTACAATCGTAGCAGTACTCGGGTAGTATGCAAAGCCGCATACCCATAGCCATCTGTTCTTACTCCGCTTGCCAGCTTTCCGAACCCAGCGTTCTGGAAATCCAGTTCTACCCAATAATTCCCCGGTCCCAAAATCTTTTTCCCCAGAGCCCAGTTGCAATCTCGGAGAAACTCTGAGAAATTTTATTGCAGCATAAGCCGTTACAACCCCTCCAGTCCAAGATTTAAACCCTGATTTTACCCCAACACCCACTCATTGTGGAAGTTGTTTGGCGAGGAGCTACCAGCAGCGTGATCCCTGCCTTGGTAGAACTCCGCTGACCACACCGCACTAACCACAGACCCAGCGGCTCCTCTGTCACCATCTTGCGTGACGCTTGACAGGCCGCTACCTCGCCCCACCGCAGCCCCGCTTATTCCGCCGGCCTGAGACGGCGAAGGAACCAGCATGGATGGTCACCAGCCACTCGGCCAGCATCATTCTCGTCTCGACCCGCCGCGTCAGAACCCTCGTCGTTGTGAGCCCGCTCCAGCAGGATGAGCTGCAGCAGGCAGAGCGACGAACCGATTAGAGTAGCCAGCAGCGCAGTGAGGAACCACTGTAGCCCCACCAGGAACACCGCATCGCCGAAGGATCTCGGCTCGAGCTCGTCCAAACCGAAGAGATGGAAGAGAGGCATGGTGTGTTGGACAGCGCCGCGGTGCCGTCATCTTTTATAGCCCAAGCCCGGTGTACGGTGAGCGAGGTCCAGGAGAACCGCGCGTCGCTCGATCACCGGCGCCCAGGAGGCGAATCCGCGAGCAGTGCCGACCGGCACTGGCCCGCGATGGGAGTGCTCTCTGCGTCGGCCTCGTGCATGCCGCACACAATCATCGTAGGGTGCTTTATGCCCTAGGAGCTAGGCGCGTGCTGTGCCCGGCCGCACGCGGAACAACGTGGGAACGAGAGAGAGTCGTTGGCCGGAGAAAGAAGAAGGAGGCTGCCAGTGGGCCCTAGGCCCACCTGTCAGCAAGAGAGGCCATAGCTCAATTGCGGTGCCCCTAGCATTTTTGGAAAAAGGAAAAATTTCTTTTTCTAAATTGCCAGAGCCACGAGAGCCACCCAGCGACCCCTACCCGTGGAGTAGATCCCGCAATATCCGTATCTCGATCTGGGTGTACCAATTATCGGTACTCTCAACTCGTTTCTTTCCAACCAAAGGGTTAAAACCCAACCCAGAGGTTTTGCCAAGAGGAGTAGTTTTTGTTTTGAGCTAACCCTAGGAATCTCCAGGACGACATTCTCTTAAGGGGGGAAGGTTTGTAACACCCCAAAAATCGGGTTATCGATTTTTGTGCTGTTATTCCTTCCTAGCTTTCCTCTCCCAAATTTTTCCTCTGGAAACTGGTGAGTGACCAGGTGAATACAGACAATCCTCAACCTCTCAATACCTTTCCCATGCTCTTGTGCCAGCCAAGTTCCCGTCAGTAAACCCCGAACCTCATTCAAACCCTAGTTCCAAAATATTGAAACTGGAAATCCTGCCTTTGTGTTTACAAAGGAGCTATCATTTTCCTTGCTCTGTTGATCCTCCCAAAATTTCTAGAGATCCTCCTTCACTCATAAACCCTAGATGTGCAAAAATATTGCCAAGTCATATGCAATATTTTTCATCTAGAATTAATTCCTTTATCAGCTTTTCTGAGGAATTAAATCCAGGAAAATATCTGCCCATCTCCAAAGTTCATGGAAACTTGTGGAGATATTCATTGTGATCATGTTAAGCTCTCACAAAAATATTGGCCATAATTAAATAAGGGAAATTGCATTTTCATATTTAAAGCCAATATTCCAATTTGGGGCCTTTCCAAAGGAACTACCATTTTGGTAGCTAGGAACAATCCCAAATAATTTGTGGAGCTTATCCTATCCATATATTCCCCATTTCCATCAAAATCTCAAGTTCCACAATTCAAATTTTGAGCACAACATCCATTTGCATATTCTGTCTAGATTTCCAGTTTGCTAAGGAAGTGCTTGGCTGAAATTTTTCAGGATGGTTAAAGTTGATAAATCACCCGTGGATACCAAAAATCAGCTCATTTCATCTACCCAATTTTCCCCAGTAAATTATCTAAGTTTCTGTCCATATTGTATCTCTATGAAGGAAGTACCTTCATAGATGATCAATTTGAGCTGAAATTTTTCCAGCTAGCTCTCATGACCAAATCATCACCCTACACCAAAAATCAGCCAAATCCATTCAGCCATTCTTCCCCAGCATCATCATTTTCATTTCTGGCCAATTTGCAAGGTTAGAAAGGAAGTACCAGATAACCTTGTCCATTTGAGCTGAATTTTTCCTAGGATGACTACCTTAGTAGATGATTGACCCCTGCCAAAGATCATGCCAAGAGGAGCACTATGGTGGCCACACCACCTGTCAACAGTTTGTTGCTAGAAACTGTTTGACCTAGGTGCAGTCACACCAGAGCTCTCCCGTGCCATCTAGCTGCATAACTCAACTCAGTGAAGAGTGGAGAACATGGTAGACACGGTTTGGCATGGAGTGCGGCGTGGCAGCGCCGTGGCCACGCGGTGACCACGTGCAGAGCGTGCCAAACCGGAGCTCTTTGCATTGGAGTCTTCGGGAGGGCGCCTCCAGCGGGTTCCAGGTCACCTGCGAGCGCCGGTGAGCTGCCCAGAGCACACGTGCATCGTCTGGTTGCTTCTCTCCTCACCCCCTAGCTCATGGCCACCTCTGCCGACATCGATGCTCCGCTCAAGCGCCGCCACGGCATCGCTATCTCGAAGCTCCGGTCGTCGTCGTGTAGTCCTCCCCGCAGCTATATAAGGGTGTCCCCGAGCCCTCATCCTCGCCATTAGCCTCCTCGTCCCCTCAGCCAAGCTCCCTGAGCTCTTCCCTCCTCCCATGGCCGAACTCTGCCGCCCGGTTCCCCTCGAGCCAATCCAGCGCTCTGGCCCTTCCCCTCCCTCCTGCCCACCACCACAGCCTCTCCTGAGCTCCGTGGAGCCGCCGCCGCCCTCAACTCCGGCGAGGAGAGCCTTCCGGAGCGACCTCTCCCCCTGCCCTGTTCCGTCCATGGTGCCCGAGCCGTGGCGCCGTCGCTCTGGTCTACGCCGGGCGGTCCCGCTGCTACCAGTGGGCACGGCGAGGAGCGGTGGAGCCTTTGCGCTCGCCGACCGGTCCCCTGGAGCAGCGAGGCGACTGCTACACCGGCGGCCAGCCCGCCCCTGCCTCTGTGCTGTCAGGGAGAAGGAGACCCAGGGAGGAAAGAGAGAGAGAGATAAGGTGGGGCCCGACTGTAAGTGGGTGTTAGCCCGGGCCCACGAGCTTAAGTGGAGACGTATTCGGGTCAGTGCGTTTTCCAGTGTTGAAAGCGTACTCCGCCGTGTTGTAAGAAGAAAGTATGCTTTCTGTTATCAAAAGCGTAATCTGGAAAATGCGCTTCATTTTCCAGCCGGCGGCCGAAGTGGCTATTTAGCGGACGTTCACCCGTTAAGGGCTAAAACGGACAGATTTCTGTTTGTTTTATCGCTTAACGAACGAACGGCCGTTTCTCCGCGACCGTAACTCCAATTGAGGTAATTCCGACACCCACATTTTTAGTTCGTTGAGCCCGTTCTGATGGTGTCATTTTCATAATGTTTTCACACTATGAAAATGACAATTTTTCCCTTGCTCTTCAATCAGCCCCTTCGAGAGGGAAACTTTTCCGACAAATCTTTCCGGAGTTTCATCGCACTTCTTCCCGGTGACTCCATCAACCCCAAGGCAAGCCAACCTCTTATCATGAGCTCCGGACTTGCATGATGACTTTGCTTGCACCCTGTGTGTGTGTTGCAGTATATTTCAGATCATCTGTTAGTCTGCACTGACATAGCCCTGTTATTTCATCTGTGCCAGATGCTAGTGTTATTTACCATGTGATATCATGAATTGCTTTCATGTCATATTTTCCCATGCCAGTAACAATATTTTAATACCATTAACATGTTAGTGCTATGATTTGATCTCATGCCATGACTGTCAATACTATTATGAGTTTGCTATACTGTTGTTACATGATTGTTCCTGCTTACAAATGTGGATGTGATGGTACGATGATGGAAATGTTAAATTGAACTTGTAAACTGAACCTCCTCCATCATCGATGGGACCGAGTCATAGTGCCACCGAACCGAGCTCACCCGTGCAGCCACATTTGCCGTTATGGGATGGCCTTGACTTGGTCTAACTTTGTGCTCTCTTATCGGTACCACCAAAGAGGGAAGGTTATGCGTGCGTGCTGCCCTGATCAGGTAGGCGGCGATAACCTTATGAGCCCAGTTGTTTGTTTAACCCGGGAGTCCCCATTTGGGACAGTTTAGTTTGCCCACGATGGTGGCAGGTGGCAGGAGTGACACAGGGGCCACCCAGGACATGACTCAGACGGGGAATGATTGTCGGTGGTTCGATAGGAGGGTCACGGGTTAGACAAGTTTTATTGGAGCAGCACGAGTCCACCTGAATGGGAGTACGAGGCCAGGAGCTCCATAGTGTGGGTAACGTGCGCAACCTCTGCAGAGTGTAAGAATCTATTCAAATAGTTGAGTCCACGGTATTGGACACAGTTCGTACTAGGTCACACTATTTGGTCTTGGTCGATCTGGAGGACGAACCTGTTATTATAAACTTGTTAAAATATGTGCTACTAAGTAAATGTGGTAACATGGACTATGGGATAATTGTGAGTAGTCACCATGTGGTTCTGACATGATCGCGAGATGGGATCTCGGTGAGTCATGAGTTAGCCTAGAAGGGCAATAAAACTGAATGATGTCACAACATATTGCTTCGCGGGAGGTAAGTGTAGTGTAGGTTCTAGTTTGATTTTGGATACCATGTCTCATAGAAATAGCCATGCCATGCCATGATTTGTAGTTGTTATGCCTAATCCATGTATGTCATGCTTGATCCAAGATTTCCTGTTAATTCCATGCCATTTTTAGAATGAATTCTTATATAAGCATAGGGCTTGCTTTGTTATCTGCTTGTTTGGATGCTATGTATTTGGTTGTCTTGCGAGTACATTCAAAGTACTCACCTGGCCTTGCATGTGGCCAGTTGCAGGTGAAGATCCGCCATGCTAGATCGTAACCCAGCCAGTCCTGTGAGTTGTGGAGCCCAGCTAGAGACGTCGTTGCCGCTGAACCAAGACCTCCGCTGCCATATAGTTAGCCTTGGAGCCATGTAATATTGTTGTAAGCAACAGTATTGTAATACTCCATTCAATATAATAAAGCCATTTTTATGCCTGGAATTGTTGCGTCATGTCTCAGACATGTGCCAGGTCTTAGCCTGGGACTCGCGTGCGTCGGCCCTCTATCGGGGTGCCACATGCGTACCACGCACGCCACCACCACGACACGAGCCTGTCTGGCTGGTACGTCGTCGGGTGCTACCATTTGAGAATGCAGAAGGAGTCTTTTTTAAAATTGGCGAACAAATCTATATGTATTACAATGCCCGTATTTTCCTTGCAAATAATTGGTCATTCCAAAAGGGACGGTAATGGATTTATGACGAGTTCTTGAATTAGGGTGAGTTTGTGATATAATGATCTCAACGTGGATTTCACATTTCATGGTATCCACACTAATTTTTTGAATGCAAATTCGAATGTAAAAGATGAACGGTATGGTGTTGAGAAAACTTTCTATGTATTCAAGCATATGACCACACACACACAAATACAACAACAATCGAGTTAGTATAGTGCATCTACTTTTCCGAACCACGCATGTATGGCACGAATTCAAAAAAAAACGTAAGCCATGCATGGTCCTCAATTCAAATTTTACAACATACACTAAACTGAAACATGAATATTAAGTCTACTACTATGTACACTCAAATGTTGTGTTTAGGTCTCGTCATCGACCCCCCCCCCCACCACACATAATTCCTCTATCGGTCGATCTTCATCTCTTTGTTAACCGGTTTATAGAGCTGTTGGTATCCGACACACGCTCATTATTTCTCTTCATGTTTCGATCTCCATTTGTGTCACACCCTCCCTCACGCTCTCAAAAAATGTATTTCTCACACACAACCTTCGTGCCCTCCATGACGAGCTCTCTCTCTCACTCTAGACACATACATTGCCTCTGTAAAAACCCTTCCTCGCCACGCGCACACACACACAAAGTCTATCTAGGCCACTCTCTCGGTAACTCTCTCCTCCAGCCCTCACTAAAGCTTCGTCGCACGATATCTCTCTAGATCATCTTTCACTTTCGAGTGTACGCTAGCCCACACTCACTCGATCTCTCTCTTTATGTATGTCTCTATTGACCTCGCCTTCTCGCGTCGTCTCTCTCTTTATGTATGTCTCTATTGACCTCGCCTTCTCGCGTCGTCTCTCTCACACATAGACGCTCCCTCTCCGTCTCTCGCATAGCTGAAGCTATGTAGATTGTCAGGGGGTACCCCCCAACCTTAGATCAAATTGTGAAGGTCTTTTTTAGGAGGGTTTAGATTATATTTTTTTTAGCATTTGGCCCCCATCCCCCCAAACACCGATGGGTTGTGCCCCCCACCCCTTGGGAGAATATCAGGTGCTCCCACTCCTTGGATGCTATACGGTGATATGAGCTCTCGGGAGCCATTAGATCTGAGATCCAGCGGCTCCCAGGAGGTCTGAATGTTTTTGCAAAAAACCCTTAATGAGTTTGGGAATTGCGCACAATTAGTACAAATACTACTCAGATGCCATTGGATCTCAGATCCAACGGCCTCGAAGCTCGTATCACCGTAGCATCTAAGCTGTGGGAGCACCTGATATTCTCTCATCCATGAGAATATCACGTGCTCCCACACCTTAGATGCTATGGTGATACGAGCTCCTCGAAGCCGTTGGATCTGAGATCCAATAGCTCCTAGGAGGTCTGAATGGTTTTTGCAAAAAATCCCTCAAAGAGTTTGGGAATTGCTCATAGTACAAAGACTACTCAGATGCCAATGGATCTCAGATCGAACGGCCTCGAAGCTCATATCACCATAGCATCCAAGCTGCGGGAGCACCTGATGTTCTCTCGTCCGGGAGAATATCAGGTGCTCCCACACCTTAGATACAATGGTGATACGATCTCCTGGGAGATCCAACGGCTCCCAGCAGGAGGTCTGAATGTTTTTGCAATATATCCCTGAAAGATTTTGGGAATTGCGCACAAGTACAAAGACTACACACATGCCATTGGATCTCAGATCCAACGGCCTAGAAGCTCGTATGACCGTAACATCTAAGCTGCGGGGAGCACCTGATATTCTCTCATACGTGAGAATATCGGGTGCTCCCACACCTTAGATGCTACGGTGATACGAGCTCCTGGGAGCCGTTGGCTCCGAGATCCAGTGGCTCCCAAGAGGTCTGAATGTTTTTTGCAAAAAAACCCTCAAATAGTTTGGGAATTGCGCATAAGTACAAAGACTACTCACATGCCATTGGATCTCAGATCCAATGACGTAGAAGCTTGTATCACCGTAGCATATAAGATGCGGGGAGCACCTTAAATTCTCCGCCGTTGTCACTTTTGTTCCTAAACTTGTAAAATACGCGTAACTGGTGTCGTAACTCATCTAACCGTGCAAAGTGTTTCTGCAAAACAAATCCCTCATACACAGAAAGTTCGGAACAACACACGGGGGTCCCACTTGTCATGGAACAAATTTGGACCTAAAAATAAAAAAAATCAGAAGGACGATATTCGAACCAGCAACCTGGACTAGACAAGCGTACGTTGATAGCCAACTGAACTAGCAATGGTTGTTGGCTTTTTTGTATAACGTACCTTGAGTAGAGTAGAGGGACTGGCTCGCTAGCATGTGCCTCAACGTTGACTCACTTACTGGCAGGTCCTATTTCTGCGATCTCTCTCTCCTCTCCTTCTACCTTTAGAGGCACGGGCAAACACGAAGAGTGGCGCGAGCTGGCCGTGGTGTATTTATAAGTAAAAAAAATTCTTGGAAAATAGATGAATCACCTAGGAACAAGAGACCTCGTGGCTGGTCGAGACGGGGCAAACCACACCTATCTTCCGTGCCACGTTAGCATGATGAAGCAGTGTGGCTAGGGGGGTGTTTTCGACCGACTGGCTCCGTCTCGAGTTCAAACCATAGCTACATTTGATATATTTTTACACGCATAGTTTCCTCCATGCTGAGATGTGGGACACCCTATTGCGTGGTTTCTGGCTCCTCCTCGGTGGTAGCACGCATATTTTCTTCCTTGTTGAGACATGGGACGCCCTACCGCGCGGTTTCTGGGTCCTCCTCGGTCGTAGCGCCGAAGTAAGTAATGAGTCATCAAATCACAAAACCCCACCTTTCCCGCCATGTACATCTGTGAAGCACGGTGGCTAGCTAGTTGGACTAGTGCGACCAATCGGCCAGGGTCTCGGGTTCATATCGCCGCCGCCACATTTGTTTTTTCATGCATTTTCCCCTCCTTGCCGCTAGGTAAATTAAAATATCCACAACTGCGTTGCTTTGGTCTTTGGGCGCGGTAGGATTTAGTCATGATGACTCCGCCAGTAAAACCCACTGCTCCCTGATGTGAAAAGGCATCGAATGGGGTTTCCCATGGTGAAAACCAAAATATTTACCGATCTTCTCGCCACTCCTCCGCTGGCTCCCTCCGCCTTCTCGTAGATTGCATTGCCTTTCAACTGTTTCGCTCCCTTTGCTTCCTTTCCCCATTGCTTCTACCGGGTTCCATGGCAGTGCGCCAGATCACCGAGTCTGAGTTGAGGCGCCTAATAGAGGAGCTCCAGGCCAAGGATGTGGAGATCCGGGACAAGGACGTGGAGCGCTGTCAGCTCAGGGAGGAGAAGAGTGACATGCTCCTCCGTTATGAGCGGGAGTTCATGGAGCTTCAAAAGCGGCAGGAGTCGACCACAAAGATGCTTGAGGCGTCAACGACGTTGTTGCAGAAAGCGGCATATACGCTAGGTAGTCAGGTTGCTATGATGGCGAGGCTGGAGCGCGAGCGGGCCGATCATGAAGAGGTCCAGGATCGCCTCAATTGCTTGCTGGAACATGTTGCCACGCACGTTTTGCGGTTGCGCGATGCCTACTGTCGTGCCAGCGCGACCATGCTAGTCGTCTGGCTAAAGCTGTTCGACCACCCCATTGACTTCAATGAGCTGTAGCTTCCTGACCTGGTTTCCTTCTTCACCTATATCTCCGAGGAGCTGAACCGTCTCCAGCCGGTGGTGGGGGCGGCACTGGACAAGGAGGGGGTGCGGGCGGCCGTCGCCGTTGCGGGGTGAATCCTCTCCCGGCTTCGTCACCGGAATCCATTTGTGCCATTGGACACCGTCTTTGACGAGCTGGATCCACTACAAAAAAAAGACACATCCGTGACATTATGGCCCGAACGAAAACTTTTTCTGTCATGGTTGTGACACTTCTATGACAATAATTGTGACAAAAACATGTATCATCATAGATCTGGTGGGCTCCTACTTCTATGACAAAAAATTATGACAGAAAATGGGCTTTTCGTCCTGGGCGGGCCAGAGACGCACCCGCATGACATTCTTTGGGCCGCCCATGACATAAAAAATCATGGTAGAAGTGAGGGCGAGGAAATTTTCGGGGAGTTCCCGGTTACGGTGGGTGGTCGGGGCCGAGCGATGCAGTGTGGTTTGCGTGTTTCTCTCGTATGCGCGCGTGTGTGCGAGGCACTCGCTAACTGAACCCAAGCGAGGCGTTCGCTTACTGAACCCGACCGATCGATCTCGCCTTCGCCCTATGTACTGAACCCGAGCGATCGATCCCTCGCACTACGTACTGAACTCGATCGATCCCTTCGCTGGTAACTAAACCCGAGCGATTCCTTCGCTGCTAACTGAACCCGACCGATTCCTTTGCTGCTAACTGAACCCGAGCGATCAATCGCTGCTGCTGCTTACTGAAGCCGATTGATCGATGCGTTGCATCGAGCCCCCGTGCGAGACGTAGCCAGTCGGTGTCGTACGTACAACCATCTATGGGGCCATCTAGCCCTTTTGTGGTTCGACTAGGGAGATCGACGAGCACAAAGAGCAGAATCAGCAGAGACACGAAGAGTTTACCCAGGTTCGGGCCACCGTGAGGTGTAAAACCCTACTCCTGCTTTTTAGTGTATTTGAAGTGTATGAGCACAAGTACAAGGAGCACTTCCCTAGCAAGGTGCAGAAGAAGCAGATACGCATGCAAGTTGTGCAAAAGATTGATCGACTGATCCCCGTAATGGTTGCCCTGGCCCTCCTTTTATAGCTCAAGGGGTCACCACAGTGGCAAAACAGTCATTACAAGTTGATTAGATAGCAAACAGTGCTATCATACCTAACTCTGCCAGTTCAAGACAAAAGCAATAAATGCTCCGTTAGGTGTCATGTAGAGGAGTAGCCCCGGCAAGGTTTCTGCACCGCTCGCCCAGCTACCTCCTATTAACTTGACACGCCTTCTGGACGGGTGTCGTTAAAGGCAAATCTCCTTCCAGCATGCTGACACATGCCCGACAAATGTCACCTAACTGCCTGCGGGCTTGACACCTCATCGATTAGCGACTAGCTGCTCGATGAGGTGGAGTGCTAACAGCTGGCGAGAGCTTGCCGGCACGGAGCTTGCCGGGCCTTCACCTTGCTGGCTCAACCTTTGCCGGCAAAGGTTATTTTCGGTGTTTGAACTTGATGCTTCGTCTTGATCTTCTCCCCAGTAGCTTCTACAATTGGGTCTTGAATCTTGATCTTGGTGATTTCCGGCAAGCTTTGGCCAGCAGGGAAGCTGCCACTGTCTGTGCATAAGTCAGGGCATAAAATACCCATGTTTTATACACCGACAGGAGCCCCCGGGCCTAGGCCATACACGCGTCCGAAGCATTGTTGGGCTAGGCCCAAACAATGCACAGACACGCGGCGGGAAAACTGCCGCCGTAATTTTAGTCATGATGGTTTTTGTCTTCTGAGATGTTCTTTGCTTCTTCTTTTTCTGCGCCCTTCCACCACACGTATTCGCATGCGAGGCAATGGATTGGCGAAGAGGGGCGGTCGTTGGAGTGGTGTGCCTAGCAAGGGATGCAAGGCGCGGGATTGGCGAAACTGGACGGTCACTGGAGTAGTACGCCCGGCCAGGAATGCAGGGCACGGGATTGGTGAAGTTGGGCAGTCACCCAAAAACTGTGAAGAGCCAGCCCTCGTGCCCTTCCTATAAAGAGGGGGGCCGCAGAGAGCGGTGCTCATCCATCTCTTCCCATTCCAATCCCTCAGCCACCGTCGTCTCCTTCTTCTACCTCCCCCGCCCCCCCGCATCTGCCTCCATTATGGCGAGGGGAAAAGGTCGAGCTCGTGCATCTGTCGTTGCTGCAAGAGCTTCTCCTCGGCGCCACGCCCACACCTCGGCCACAGCTGCAGAAGCCGGCTCCAGTGCCCGAGGAAGGGCCGCGGTTCGTGGTCATGAAAAACGCGGTGCCCGGGGTCGGGGCGGCCATGGCGGAGCGCTCGTTATTTCATCTCTGGCCACCCCACCCCAAGCAGAAGGCCATACGGAGGACATGGCACATGAGTTCGTCATGGAACTGCACGATCGGCCGCGGAGCTGGCTGTGGCTTCCCCGTCCTTTCGCTAGGGCGATGGAAGACAGTCATATGTGCGGCTTGTGGCTGCATGTGGACGGCTGGTGCAACGGCCCAGTCTGGGTGACCGTCGAGACCTCCACCAACGGCATCATGTACTTCACGCGTGGATGGAAGTCCTTTGTCCGTGCTCGCTACTTGGGGCAGGGACACCTCCTTCACTTCAGGTTGGTCGGATCTGACATGCTCTTCGTGAAGTTCTTTGGGCTTCAGGCGCTCGCTTGGAGTGTTGTGCGGAGAGCTCGAGTGGCAGGGACACCGCTTCCTCCATTGAGTCTGAGGACAACGACGACGGTTCTCCAAGCGTCAAGAAGGAAGCTGACGATTCTGACTCCAGCTAGGCACCGGTAGCACCATCATCTGACCTTCTGGAACGAATCGTGCTTTACTTAGGCGCTCCTTTTGCCCCTGTAACGGAATCAATGTATCTCGCTTACGGCGTATTTGAATGAAATGCATGTTGATTCCATTGCGTTTAAAAATGTGCAATTTTCCCTTGTCTATCTTTGTTTTTGCATGATGCGGCCCCTACGCTTTTTGGAAACTTGCCGGTGCGCACACTTGCCGCGAGCGCTTGAGGAACGGATCCTTAGCAGCCTGCTGGAAGTGTCGCCTTCAGCAAGATAACTTGACGGTCACAATGCAGCTGCAAATCTTGCCGAGCGGACTCGAGGCAAGACAAGAGTGCAATCTGGTCGCGACAAGTTTCCTTCGTGTGCAGGTTTTTCATACAAAGACTAAATCGTTCAAGGGAAATTGCAAATATGACAAGGAATTTGTTTCAAACTTTTTCAACTTAGCTTTTCCTTGCACTGTCTCTCTTGTCGCATGAAATGATCACTTGAACGTCATTAAATGGTACCCCCACCGGCAACTGCGCCTTATGGGTAGAACTTGCGAAGATGCTCAATATTCCATGAGTTTTGCACTGGGATGCCATCTTCAGTCTCCAGATGGACCGCGCCAGGTCTGGTGACTCATGCTACCCGATAAGGGCCTTCCCACTTCGGCGTCAACTTGTTTGATTTCTTGGTGGACTAAATGCGCCGAAGAACAAGGTCGCCTTCCTCAAGGCTTCGGGCATGCACTTTGCGGCTATGATAGCAGCGCAAGGCTTGCTGGTAGCGTGCGGCATGCACAGCCGCCTGAAGACGATCTTCCTCAAGGAGCGTTGCGTCATCTTGCCGCAACTGCTCTTGCTCTGCCTCATCGTAGGCAAGCACTCGAGGTGACCCGTATATGAGTTCCGTGGGGAGCACCGCTTCTGCACCATAGATTAGGGAGAAGGGTGTTTGGCCGGTAGCTCGATTTGGTGTCGTCCTGAGTGACCAAAGAACTGCCGGCAACTCATCAATCCAGCGTCTTCCACACTTGTGCAGCCTGTCAAAGGTTCTTGTCTTGAGACCACGCAGCACTTCAGCGTTCGTCCATTCTGCTTGCCCATTGCTTCTCGGGTGAGCGACAGAGGCAAAACAGATCTTACTTTCAAGGTCTTGGATATACTGCATGAAGGTGCGGCTCATGAACTGTGTACCGTTGTCAGTGATGATTTTGTTAGGAACCCCAAAACGGCAAACTAATCCTTTGAAGAACTTGACGGCTGATTGCGCTGTCACCTTCCTCACTGGCTCCACTTCAGGCCACTTTGTGAACTTGTCGATGGCGATGTACAAGAACTCAAAGCCCCCGATAGCACGGGGGAAGGGGCCCAAAATATCAAGCCCCCAGACCGAAAAAGGCCAGGAGAGAGGGATTGTTTGAAGAGCTTGAGCTGGTTGATGTATGTTCTTTGAATGGAACTGGCATGCTTCACACTTGGTTACTAGCTCAGTCGCATCCTGGAGGGCAGTGGGCCAATAGAAGCCTTGCCGGAAAGCTTTCCCGACAAGCGCTCTTGATCCTATGTGAGAGCCACATATGCCTCCATGTATCTCCGCCAACAGCTTTAGTCCATCTTCCTGGCAAATACACTTCAATTTCACACCATTTGGTCTCTTTCTGTATAGCATGTTATCCACGAACTGATACATACTTGACTGACGGGCTACATTCTTAGCTTCTTCTTGGTCATCGGGAAGTTCTCCTGTTTGAAGGAAATGAACTATTTGATCTGCCCAAGTTGGAGCCTGCAGCTCGACAACAAGGACTAAAGGCATCTCTTCGACCGTGGGAGCGCTTGTTTCAGCGGCAAGAACCTGAGGCTCTGCGCGAAGCCGCTGCTCACCAACAGTCATATCGTTGTTCCTGGCAACTTTCTTGCCTGCGGCTTCTGGGAGCTCTGCCGGAAAGTATTTGCCGGTATTCAACTTTCTTCTCTTACTGGCCTGCGTTGATGGAGTGACTGATGGTTGATTCAAATGGAGTACAAAAGTTCCCGGTTCCACAGGTAGCTTTTGAGCGGCGCACTTTGACAGGTGATCAGCAACGCTGTTCTCCGCATGAGGGATGTGCTTTGCTTGCAATCCGTCAAAGTGCTCTTCCAATTTCCTCACTTCCTCCACATACGCTTCCATCAACGGGCTCTGGTAATCCTTATTCACTTGTTTCACAACAAGCTGCGCGTCGCCACGGATGATCAACTTTCTGATTCCAAGGTCCACTGTGATCCTAAGACCGGCAAGGAGCCGCTCGTACTCAGCGGTGTTGTTTGTTGCTTTCTCCCTGGGAAAGTGCATTTGGATTACATACTTGAGGTGCTCTCCGGTGGGTGCGACAAGCAGCACTCCGGCAGCGGCGCCTTGCAGCGAAAAGGCACCGTCAAAGTACATGGTCCATTCCTTAGCTGTTTCTTTACCGGGGAGAGCTGATTCTTGAATTTCCTAGTCTTGCATTAGCGTCCATTCTGCAATGAACTCCGCCAAGGCCCTGCTCTAAATAGTTGATGTGCTTTCAAACTTGAGTGCAAAGCTCGACAGTTCCAACGCCCACTCCACTATCCTGCCAGTTGCATCTGGATTTCTCAAAATACGCTGCAATGGAAAGCGAGTGACGACGGTAATCTCATGTGCTTGGAAGTAGTGACGCAGCTTCCTCGAGGCCATAAGAAGACCGAAAAGCAACTTCTGCACACCAGAGTATCTTGACCTAGCCCCCTACAAGAGGGAACTAACAAAATAAATTGGTCACTGCACCACTTTCTTCATTGGCACCACTTGCTGATCAGCTTCATTGGCTTGCGCTGCTTCTGATTTGTCGGCACCAGACCTTGCCGGAGAAGATTCCGGCTTGTCGCTGGATGGGCTTGCCGCTACTGCTTCTTCGTCATCAGCTTCTCTCTATGCCACTAATGCATCACTGACCACTTGATTTGTTGCCGCTAGATATAGCAACAACGGCTCATGTGGTTTAGGCGCAACTAGCGTTGGCGCGGAGGAGAGGTATCTTTTCAAATCCTGCAGCGCGGCCTCCGCTTCGGGAGTCCATTTCATTGGACCTGCCTTTTTCAAAATTTTGAAAAAAGGCAGGGCGCGCTCAGCAGACTTTGAAATGAACCTACTTAAGGTAGCAACACAGCCGGCAAGACGTCGCACATCCTTGATGCTTTTTGGTGCATGAATCTGCTGAATTGCTTTGATCTTGTCGGGATTTGCTTCTATTCCACGTTGAGATAAAAAGAACCCGAGAAGTTTGCCGGATGGAACGCCAAACACACACTTCTTGGGGTTGAGCTTCAAATTGATCTTGCGCAGGTTTGCAAATGTTTCTTCTAAATCTTGAATAAGGGTTGATTTGTCCTTGGTTTTGACCACTATATCATCCATATATGCTTCCACATTCCTGTGCAGCTGTGGCTGAAAACCAATCTAGACTGCTCTTGCAAATGTTGAACCAGCACTCTTTAATCCTAAAGGCATACGCACAAAGCAGTACGTGCCACATGGAGTAATGAATGTGGTTTTCTCCTCATCTTCCTTGGCCATGAATATCTGATGGTACCCATAATATGCATCAAGGAAGGAGAGTAAATCACAGCCGGCAGTAGAGTCTACAATTTGATCAATGCGCGGCAAACGGAAAGGATCCTTTGGACATGCTTTGTTGATATCGGTGTAGTCAATACAAAGTCTCCACTTTCCATTCGCTTTGCGCACTACAACTGGATTTGCTAACCAAGTTGGATGTAGTACACCTCTAACCAAACCCGCTGCTTCAAGTTTTTTGATTTCCTCAGCAATGAATTGTTACCGCTCCAAAGCCTGCTTCCTAATATTCTGCTTGACGGGTCGAGCGTGGGGACAGACAGCAAGGTGGTGCTCAATTACCTCCCTGGGAACACCGGGGATGTTAGATGGTTGCCATGCAAACACATCGACATTTGCCCGCAGGAAGGCAACGAGCGCGCTTTCCTATTTGATGTCAAGGGTGGAACTGACGATGAAGGTACCGCCGGTGCCATCCTCCTTCGCCGGCACCTTCTTCGTTGCTGGTGGAGTGGCCTTGGATTTCTTGCCGGTAGAGCACTCCGGCAAGTCTTCAACAGGTGCGCAGCACTCCGAGGAGGTGCGCTTCCCAGAATTCTTGTCAAAGGTCTTGCCGGATTTCTTGCTTTTCTTTTCCTTGGCGGGAGCTGGCGCCTTGGCAGCCTCTGCTGCAACCGCATCTCTGTATAGTTTGTCGATGCATATGACTGCATCTTTCTTATCTGAGTTGATGGAAATGACACCCATCGGCCCTGGCATCTTCAACGTGTTATAGGCATAGTGGGATGCTGCCATAAACTTAACCAAAGCTGGGCGGCCAAGAATTCCATTATATGGCAAGGGGTTCTTGACAACATCAAACACAATCTTCTCTATTCTGTAGTTCAATTCCCCGCCAAACGTTACCGGCAATGTGATCTTTCCCTTGCGTTGGCTCCTTCCCGGATTCACTCCTTGAAATGTGCCTGTTTTCTCGAGTTCTTCGTCGGGAATCTGCAGCCTCTTGATAACTTCTTGAGAAATCAAATTCAGGCCGGCCCCACCGTCAACTAACATTTTCATGACCTGGAGGTTGCAAATTGTCAGTGAAACCAACAACGGCAAACACCCGACCGCAGTTGTGCGATCAGGGTGATCCTCGGCATCAAAAATGATAGGCGTGTGTGACCACTTGAGTGGCTTTTGGGCGCCTATTGCCGGTTCTGCTGCATTGACCTCACGCGCCCACTGCTTGAGTTGGCGGTGAGAGGAATGCAAAGATGCACCCCCGTCAATGCACATGGCCTCAGTTGCCTTCTGGAACTCTTGTTCACTGGACTCTCCATCGTCCTCTTCCTCTTCACTTCCATCATCTTCCTCTTTATTTTCACGGCCTCTAGCATGCTTCTCTTTTCGCTGCTTGGCCTTGCCGCGGCGTCCTCCTCAAGCACCACGACCCTTCTTGCTGGATCTGCCAGCACCATCCTGGCCCTTTTCCTTGTCGTGTTTTTCATATTCAGCTTTTTGCTTCTCCGCGAGGTGCTCGACTTGTCAGCACTCTTGGAGATCATGGCCCTTGGTGCGGTGATTCTTGCAGTATGGCCCATCAGATTTGCCGTCCTTCTCGTTTGCCGCCGCCTCCTGACAAGCGGCGCATACAGCAGCCTCCTTGCCGGAGTCTTCCGTTTTGGCTTTTTGGCGGTGTTGGAGTTGGCGGACCCTTCGACAGCCATCACAGTTTTGCCTTTGCGCTTCCTGTTGCATTTTTGGCCCTTCTTCTTCGGGGTGGCAGCATTGTCGTCCTCAGAATCCACCTCGGCACCAGCGTCCTCCCCAGGAAGTCTCCTCCCTTCCTCAGCACGCACACACTTATCCGCCAATGTGTAAAGTTCATTGACGGTCTTCGGCAACTTGACGTTCATCTTCTCCCGCATCCTTTGATTGCGCACGTTCGTGTGGAAGGCGGCAATCACAGCTGCGGGGTGCACATCTGGGATATTGCGGTGCACGTGGCTGAATCTCTGGATGTACTTGCGCAGAGATTCACCATCTCTTTGCGGGATCACTTGCAGGTCACTGGGCTGACCGGGAGCCTTATGGCCTCCAGTAAAGGCACCAACAAACTCATTGCAGAGATCTGACCACGAAGAAATGGAGTTCTCTGGCAAGTTCATCAGCCAAGATCTCACGTTGGGCTTCTGAAAGCACATTTGCTCCCTTGGTGGTTTTGGTAATTCATAACAACATATATCTCATTGAACTAATATCCATTCAAGATTAAGATTTCAGGATGTTCAATGATTGGCATGGCATGGACTAGAGATGTGGACCCCTCAAAATGCTAAGGACAAGAATTGGCAAAGATCAAGACTCTACATTTTTGGTTTAGTGATCCAAGATCACCTTGAGTCTATAGGAAAGCCAATACTATTAAAAGGGGATGAGGTGTTGCTTAATGGTCCTTTTGCTCAAGTGCTTAGTGACAGCATTCCTAAACCCTCAACCACTCACTCCACCCAAATATGTCCAAAACCCAAAGTCCAACTCGGCCCCACCGAAATTTCCAATCCGGCCTCACCGAGTTCATCCAAGACTTAGCCACTGCCAAACCCTAACAAATCGGATCCACCGAAATGGATCTCGGTCCCACCGAGATGGCCCTGCCAACTCTCTGTAATCGTTTGCATTTACTTCGGTGTCACCGAGTTTGCAAATCGGTCTCACCGAGATGGCTTGCCAACTCTATGTTGCCTTATTGCTTCACTTCGGTCCTACCGAGTTGATGTAATCGGTGCCACCGAGATGAGGATTGCCTTAAGCCATTGCACTTCAGTCCATCCGAGTTGTTCGTATCGGTCCCACCGAGATTCCTAAAGTTCATATCTTTTACACAGTTTGGTGCTACCGAGATTATCGTTTCGGTGCCACCGAGTTGGGTCAAAAGTCTGTAATGGTTGGATTTTGTGTGGAGGCTATATATACCCCTCCACCCCATCCTTCTCAGTAAGGAGAGCCATCAGAACGTGCCTACACTTGCACCATTCATTTTCTGAGAGAGAACCACCTACTCATGTGTTGAGATCAAGATATTCCATTCCTACCATTTGAACCTTGATCTCTAGCCTTTCCCAAGTTGCTTTCCACTCAAATCCTTCTTCCACCATAGCCAAATCTATGAGGAGTGATTGAGTGCTAGGAAGACTATCATTTGAAGCACAAGAGCAAGGAGTTCATCAACAACACACCATCTATTACCTTTTGGAGAGTGGTGTCTCCTAGATTGGTTAGGTGTCACTTGGGAGCCTCCAACCAGATGTGGAGTTGAACCAAGAAGTTTGTAAGGGCAAGGAGATCGCCTACTTCGTGAAGATCTACCCCGAGTGAGGCTAGTCCTTCGTGGACGTAAGCCATGGTGGAATAGGCAAGGTTGCTTCTTCGTGGACCCTTCGTGGGTGGAGCCCTCCGTGGACTCGCGTAGCCATTACCCTTCGTGGGTTGAAGCCTCCATCAACGTGGACGTACGATAGCACCACTTATCGGAACCACGCCAAAAACCGCCGTGTCTTCATTGCGTTTGAAATCTCCTACCCCCTCTCTACATACATATGCAATTGCTTACATTCCGCTGCTATACTCTTAGAATTGCATGTGTAGGGTGATGCTTGACATGTACTATTGCTAAAATCTGCCTACAACTAAAATCTGGGAAAAGGTTAAGTTTTATTTGGTCAAGTAGTCTAATCCCCCCCCCCTCTAGACATACTTTCGATCCTACAAGTGGTATCAGAGCTTTGGTCTCCGTAAGCCTTGATTTCCATAGGTTTGGTGATCATAGCCTTGGTTTCACAACCTAGGAGAGTATGGCGTCTAGTGAGGGTAACTATCACCGTAGAGGTCCATATTTTGATGGTACAAACTTTGCTAGTTGGAAACATAAGATGAAAATGCATATTCTTGGTCATAACCCTGCCGTTTGGGCTGTTGTTCGTGTTGGCTTGCAAGGTGACTTCTTTGAGGATGGCAAGGAACCGGATCGTGAGGCAACCTCGGAAGAATTGAAGATGTTGCAATACAATGCTCAAGCTTGTGACATTCTATTCAACGTTTTATGTCCCGAAGAATTCAACAAAATCAGCCGCCTCGAGAATGCAAAGGAAATTTGGGATACCTTGGTTGATATGCATGAGGGTACCGAGTCCATCAAGGAATCTAAGTTGGATGTGCTTCAAAGTCAACTTGACAAGTTCAAGATGAAGGATGGTGAAGGAGTCGCAGAGATGTACTCTAGGCTTGCTCTCATCACAAATGAGATTGCCGGCTTAGGAAGTGAAGAGATGACCAACAAATTCATCATCAAAAAGATACTTAGAGCTTTAGATGGAAAATATGATACCGTCTGCACATTGATCCAAATGATGCCAAATTACAAAGATCTCAAGCCCACGGAAGTCATTGGAAGGATTGTCGCTCATGAAATGTCGCTCAAGGACAAAGAGGAGCTGCACAACAAGTCAAGTGGTGCTTACAAAGCCTCAACCGATGCTCCAACAACTTCAAATGACCAGCTAGTATCCAATGAAGAGATTAGCCTAATGGTGAAAAGGTTCAACAAGTTCTACCAGAACAAAGGAAAAGAAAGAAGCTCTAGCTCAAGACATTATGAGAGAAGATCATCAAGTCGTGACCGTAATTGCTACAATTGTGGAAAGCCCGGACACTACTCCAATGAGTGTATGGCTCCCTACAAGAAAAGAGACGAATCACCAAGAGGAAGACACAGAAGAGATGAATCACCTCGTAAAGAGAGAAGGAGTAGAGATGATTATTATGAACGAAGACACTCTCGAAGAAGCAAGGATTCGGAGAGGAAGGACAAGTCATCAAGGAGCTACACAAGAAGAAGACATCAAGCTCATGTTGGTGAATGGGTTTCTGGCTCCGACTCCGACAACCACTCCGAGAGAACTTATCACTCCAACTCCGACTATAGTCAAGATTAAGGTGTTGCAGGACTTGCACTTGTGTCATCCAACTCCTACGATCTATTTGACTCACCAAATGAAGGGATTGGAAGATGCTTCATGGCAAAAGGCCCTAAGGTATCACACCCCAAGTATCTTGATTTTAATAGTGATGAAGATGATTTGCTTGGTGATGATGATTTACTTATTGATAGGGCTAGTGATGTGAGCTATAATGAAAATGCTAGTAATCATGATAGTCAAGAGGAAACGAGTGACAATGCTATGAAGGAAATTGAGCGCCTAACTAAAGAACTAAATGCTCTTAAGTTAGCTCATGAAACAACTCAAGAGGATCATAGAGAACTTCTAAGAACTCATGAGAAGCTACGCTTCGAGAAGCTAAATTTAGAGCAAGAGCATGAGTTTCTTAAAGCTATCAATGAAGATCTTCGAAAGAAGAGTTCTTCATATCTTGCCAAGCGTTTACTCTTGTCTACCTTTATGCCACAAGTTAAACCTAAGCAAACTAGCAACAAGGGTAAAAATGGTTCTACCTCTAGTAGTAACAATAACAATGCTAAATCCAATATTGTTGCTTCTAGTAGTTCTATTGATTCCACTAACGATTCTCTTAGCCAAGTTACACTTGAGCAAGAAAATATGCTATTGAAAGGAATTATAGAAAAAGGTGTCTACAAGAGCCTTGTCGGGAGTAAACAATTTGAGGAAATTGTACGCAAGCAAGGAAGGCACCGGAAGAACCAAGGTGTTGGTTTTGAACGAAAGTTCAATGCCGATGGAGTTGAGTGGGAAGAAGGTCAATACCCCAAGATGAAGTTTGTTCCTCAACAAGAGAAGTATGATCCTACTTCCTTCAAGGGAACACAAGCTCAAGAAGACCTTCCACCACAAGACCACAAGCTAAAAGGCAAGGACAAGCTTCAAGAAGAGATTGATTCATTTGAAGAAGCTCCTCAAACCATGGTCAAGTGGGTTCCCAAGACTTCATCAAGTTCTACTTCATCAAGTGATACTACAACTCCAAGGATTCCCATCAAGTTGATATGGATCCAAAAGAAGAAGAACTAGAGAGTTCTTGAGGGTGACTCCGCCAACAAACTTCACTCATATTCTTTATGGCAAGGACTTGTGCAACCAACTTCCACATTTTGCACTAGTTCATGGAGTCACAAACCCTCTTGTTGGTAAGGCAAGGGACAAGGTAATCAATGCATTCATGGACATCATCATATGTGTATTTCACTCTATGTCTATGGTTATCCTTGTATGTTCCTTGTGTGGGACTAACCCATGTAGGTATTGAAAGCACAAAACTCCAAAGGATTGCTCCCAACTCTTGATGGTCTACATCAACATTGAGCATCCACATCTTCAACATCTACATGAAGTCATCATCGACAAAACCCAAGGTTAGTTCAACCCTCTTAGGGGGGATATCACATCTAGGGGGAGCTTTGCTCTAAGCAATTGAGCTAAAGCAACTCTAATGGTGTGAACACATTAATGCTTTATGTAAAAGTGGTAACCCCACTTGTGCTTAAACGATGAGTATGACCTATGATCAAATGTTCTCATTTGGCTCCTAAGTCAATATACTCATATATAGATGACCTAGTCATCGCCATTGCTTGATAGATGCTAGAATTGGTTGTGCATGTTTGACACATATTTCATTTGCTATCTTATTGTGTGAGCATGTTGATTTGCATGTTTTCATCATTCGAGGACATCCATTTGTTGTTTTGATTGTCTTGGTTTTTCTGGCCAAGTGGATGTACAAGAATGCCTAAGAACCTTCTCTAGCTATCTATGCTTTCTTGTCTCAAATTCTATTCTTGCTGCATCACAAAAATTGAACAAGTTATTTTCGGACTCTCCGGGTGAGGAGCACTCGGAGCCACCGATCTGAAAGGGCTGAACCTCCAAAACCTTCTAATTGATTTCGATCAGACCAACCTACTCAAACTCGGTCGAACCGAAAGCACTTAGACTGATCTAGGTTTTCATCTCGGTGCTACCGATTAGACCAACTCGGTCGGACCGAGTTGCTGTAACTGCAAGCAGTTGCACGTCTCGGTGCTACCGATTTGTTCCACTCGGTGCCACCGACAGCACATGGGTATATATATCCAGCGGCTCGTGCGGTTGAAAATTTCTTCAAACGTTACGCGCCCGCGCCCCATTGCTGCCGCCCCTTTGGTCTCCGGATCGTCGCCGTCGTCGCCTGTGCGCCCTCGCCGTAGGACTCCGTCGCCGTCAACGGTAATCTCCACCGCCGTTGCCGCCGTAGAGGAACTCCACCGAGTTAGGGTGAGTTTCGATCCCTTTCGTGCTTCCCTTTTCTGATTCAATGCACAATTGGATTGCCTGTAATCTTGCCACGAATGCAATTCTCTTTCCACCAGATTAGTTCGTTTGAACGAGATTCGAGCAAAAAATTTAGGGTTAGGTTTCTGCCGAATGCATCTTGGACCGACCGAATAGGAATTTTCGGTCCCACCGATTTGGCCCTGGCCATAGCACAAGTACATCTCGGTGCCACCGAGTTGTGCGAATCGGTAAGACCGAAAGTTACGTCTCAGTGAAACCCTAGAATCTTCGAGGCACCGAAACCCATCTCGGTCTGACCGAAATGGCGTGCCATGTCTCTGTAGTGTGCTTCGGTGTCACCGAGATTACCAACTCGGTCCATCCGAACTGCATTCTGTGAAAACTTAGAACTAAAGTTTGAACTCATTTTTATGAAAAACAATCTACTTTTTGTGATGACTCATCTACTCTACCCATACCTATCTATTCACAGGGTCAGCTCAACAAGATGTCTGATGTCAGTGACAGTCAAAACAGGTCAGAGCAGCATGAACAGCAAAGTGAAGGATCAAGCCATAATGAAAGTTACTATGAGGGAGAGAGAAGCTCTCCAGATCTTCCTAAAGCTGCAACCAGAACACGAAAGAAGAAAACCTCAGATAGTGAGGATGAGGACTTTGTTGCAAGTGAAACTGTACAAAAGAAGAAGAGAGTAGTGCTAGCTAAGGAGTACAGCACAAAGCCTACTTCTGTCCAGGAAAGAACTGCTGTGAGGAAAGTGCCTCAGAAGACTATGCAAGAGCCTAGTGAGGCAGCTGCAGGTGCCAAGAAGAAAAGAGTAAGGAAATCTTTTGCCCGAGTGATTGGCAGACCTACTATGATGATTGATGAGGAAGAAGAAGAGGAGGAAGAGCCAGCTGCTGCACCCCCTGCAAAAGCACAGAAGCTCATGTCTGATGCTATCAAGACTGCTGCACCTCCCAAGTCAAAGCCTAAGGCACCAGCACCCAAGAGATCAACCAGAAACATATCTGCTGCAGAGAAGAACAAGGCCCCAGTGCCTGAATCAACTGTTGATGAAGAGCCTCTAGTGCTCAGAAAATTGAAGCCCAAGATACCAGAACATGACAACGCACACCCAGTAGCTGAGAACATGATGTTGAGAAAGGACAAAGGACTACGTCAATGGAGATTGTCAGATCCTTATGCTATTAGAAGGAGGATTGCTTGTGATTATCGTTTTCACACCCGTGAGCAACAGGATTTCTATAAGACAGTATTGCTTGACAAGAAGCCCATAGTCAGTGACATGAGATGGGTGGACTGGGAATACATTGATGAGAACGAGGATTATTTCCCCCATGTGCATGAAAGCTTCAGAATTGCAGGTGTTGATGAATTTGTTGGGAAGAAATTGACTAAGTGGAATGACGAGATGGTCATGCAATTCTACTCCACAACACATTTCTATCCAGATGGTCGCATAGTGTGGATGACTGAGGGCATTAGATATCAATCAACTATTTCTGAGTGGGCAAATCTTCTTGGTGCACCCAAGGAAGAAGATGATGATTATGATGTTTATGCCAAGCTCAAGTTTGATCACAATTCCATGAAGAACATGTACACTGCTATTCCCCAGGAGGATCTTGAGACTCACAAGCTTGGATCAGTGAAGCATTTGCTACCAGGACTGGCCACCTCAAACACTATACTGCGGTACACTCTGCTACCCAAGTCAGGAGATGATAAGATGATTCGTGGCCACTCCATCAACCTGCTGCATTTATTTGATACACCTCAGAAATTCAAGGTGATGAGCCTGATAGTAGAGACTATCAAGAGGACAGCAGCAGATCAGAAGAGATCGTGTGGTTATGCTCCACATATTCAGTTGTTGATCAATTCCAAGGTTGGAACCAGCACGTATCTTCTTGATCGAGAGCATTTGCCACTCCGTCTAGATTTTGAGGACAATGTCATAGTGATGGATCCTTCGCATCCCACTTCTGCCCAAGCTCAAGAGGAAATCTGCAAAGCACAAGAAGCTAAAGTAGCTCAGGAAGCAGCAGCTCCAAATGCTCCAATTGCGAATCTCAAGACACCAAAAGACCAAATGCAATATCTGCTTGAAGCCACTCTGAGGATTGAGCGAAGTCTGGCCAACCTCACCCAGACCCAGGCTAGTTTTGAGCGGATTATTGAGACAAAGTTTCATGACTTGGATGTCAAAGTGACTGAGATTCAGACTTCAGTGGAACAGCTGCAAGGAGATGTCGATGCTATCAAGCTTGCCAGATCAGATGACAGTGAAGATGAGAGACCGACTACAGAGCAGTTTCAGTCAGTGCCTAGGGCTGCCAGGTCAGCTGCGATACCAGTTGTGGATCCACGGACCACAGTATCTGCACCAGCCGCCACAGCCACAGTGCCACAGCAGGTTTCAACTCCACCAGTCTAGCAGTCGTCAGCAGAAGCCTTCGCGGATGCTCTCATCTCAACGCCGTCTATGCACACCGGAGCCGCCAGCAGGAGATCGCCTTCGGAGGATCGTGCCTAAAGAGCCGACTAGTGCTATACGATTCGAACTTTTTGGTACTTGTTGCCAAAGGGGGAGGATTTGTATAGATCATAGGCTTCGAGAGAGAGAGTTTCTTGTTTTTGATTTGCTTCGAGAGTTTCTTTAGCTACTTGTTTGATCGTTTGTTGATACTCTTTGTTATGTGTGTGCTTGCTACAATATTCTGTCGTTTATACTTGTGAGATACGATGGTGATTGATCATATTATGCCTATTGTGCTATTCCATGTTTATCTCTACTATTATCTTCTATGATCAATTACTTATGTTGGTGATGCGTGCCTATTATTCCAATCATATCATTTTGCGCGCTCCACCAAGATGTATGTGACATGGAAGAGTGACCCATGAGCCTAATCGATTGTGCATTTGCATTCAAACGCAAATTTTTAATAATGCACAAATTTAGGGGGAGCTCTTGCTTATCACATACTTCTCAAAGCGACGATGTATTTCATTTACTTAATCATCTGTCGAAACTTTGATCTATATGTTGTCATCAATTACCAAAAAGGGGGAGATTGAAAGCACATTTGCTCCCTTGGTGGTTTGGGTAATTCATAACAACATATATCTCATTGAACTAATATACATTCAAGATTAAGATTTCAGGATGTTCAATGATTGGCATGGCATGGACTAGAGATGTGGACCCCTCAAAATGCTAAGGACAAGAATTGGCAAAGATCAAGACTCTACATTTTTGGTTTAGTGATCCAAGATCACCTTGAGTCTATAGGAAAGCCAATACTATTAAAAGGGGATGAGGTGTTGCTTAATGGTCCTTTTGCTCAAGTGCTTAGTGACAGCATTCCTAAACCCTCAACCACTCACTCCACCCAAATATGTCCAAAACCCAAAGTCCAACTAGGCCCCACCGAAATTTCCAATCCGGCCTCACCGAGTTCATCCAAGACTTAGCCACTGCCAAACCCTAACAAATCGGATCCACCGAAATGGATCTCGGTCCCACCGAGATGGCCCTGCCAACTCTCTGTAATCGTTTGCATTTACTTCGGTGTCACCGAGTTTGCAAATCGGTCTCACCGAGATGGCTTGCCAACTCTCTGTTGCCTTATTGCTTCACTTCGGTCCTA
Organism: Elymus sibiricus; assembly: GCA_039707655.1. Taxonomy (NCBI): domain Eukaryota; kingdom Viridiplantae; phylum Streptophyta; class Magnoliopsida; order Poales; family Poaceae; genus Elymus; species Elymus sibiricus. The sequence continues at coordinate 293,578,847 of CM077676.1, forward strand.
CCGAGTTGATGTAATCGGTGCCACCGAGATGAGGATTGCCCTAAGCCATTGCACTTCAGTCCATCCGAGTTGTTCGTATCGGTCCCACCGAGATTCCTAAAGTTCATATCTTTTACACAGTTCGGTGCTACCGAGATTATCGTTTCGGTGCCACCGAGTTGGGTCAAAAGTGTGTAACGGTTGGATTTTGTGTGGAGGCTATATATACCCCTCCACCCCATCCTTCTCAGTAAGGAGAGCCATCAGAACGTGCCTACACTTCCACCATTCATTTTCTGAGAGAGAACCACCTACTCATGTGTTGAGATCAAGATATTCCATTCCTACCATTTGAACCTTGATCTCTAGCCTTTCCCAAGTTGCTTTCCACTCAAATCCTTCTTCCACCATAGCCAAATCTGTGAGGAGTGATTGAGTGCTGGGAAGACTATCATTTGAAGCACAAGAGCAAGGAGTTCATCAACAACACACCGTCTATTACCTTTTGGAGAGTGGTGTCTCCTAGATTGGTTAGGTGTCACTTGGGAGCCTCCAACCAGATGTGGAGTTGAACCAAGAAGTTTGTAAGGGCAAGGAGATCGCCTACTTCGTGAAGATCGACCCCGAGTGAGGCTAGTCCTTCGTGGACGTAAGCCATGGTGGAATAGGCAAGGTTGCTTCTTCGTGGGCCCTTCGTGGGTGGAGCCCTCCGTGGACTCGCGTAGCCATTACCCTTCGTGGGTTGAAGCCTCCATCAACGTGGATGTACGATAGCACCACCTATCGGAACCACGCCAAAAACCGCCGTGTCTTCATTGCGTTTGAAATCTCCTACCCCCTCTCTACATACATATGCAATTGCTTACATTCCGCTGCTATACTCTTAGAATTGCATGTGTAGGGTGATGCTTGACATGTACTATTGCTAAAATCTGCCTACAACTAAAATCTGGGAAAAGGTTAAGTTTTATTTGGTCAAGTAGTCTAATCCCCCCCTCTAGACCTACTTTCGATCCTACAGCTTCAGTACCAACAGAAAATAGTTGGCGAGAATCTTCTCGTCTCTTCCCCCGGCAGTTTGCACGGCAATCGTGTAGATGCCCAGAAATTCTGCCGGGTTCAACTTGCCATCGTACTTTTCTGGTACTTCCGGCTTGAAGGCCTGGACGGACGGCCAGCGGACTTGCTGCAGCTCATGAGTGAAGGCAGGACATCCAACCTCATAAGGCAGATATCCGCCAACCTTGGGCACAGGCTCATCAACGACTGGGCCGTTTGTAGGATCAAAAGTATGTCTAGAGGGGGGTGATTAGACTACTTGACCAAATAAAACCTAACCTTTTCCCAATTTTGATTGTGGGCAGATTTTAGCAATAGTACATGTCAAGCATCACCCTACACATGCAATTCTAAGAGTATCGCAGCGGAATGTAAGCAATTGCATATGTATGTAAAGGAGGGATTGGAGATTTCAAACGCAATGAAGACACGGTGGTTTTTGGCATGGTTCCGATAGGTGGTGCTATCGTATGTCCACGTTGATGGAGGCTTCAACCCACGAAGGGTAACGGCTGCGCGAGTCCACGGAGGGCTCCACCCACGAAGGGTCCACGAAGAAGCAACCATGCCTATTCCACCATGGCTTACGTCCATGAAGGACTAGCCTCACTCGGGGTAGATCTTCACAAAGTAGGCGATCTCCTTGCCCTTACAAACTCTTGGTTCAACTCCACATCTGGTTGGAGGCTCCCAAGTGACACCTAACCAATCTAGGAGACACCACTCTCCAAAAGGTAATAGACGGTGTGTTGTTGATGAACTCCTTGCTCTTGTGCTTCAAATGATAGTCTTCCCTGCACTCAAACAACTCCTCACGGATTTGGCTATGGTGGAAGAAGGATTTGAGTGGAAAGCAACTTGGGAAAGGCTAGAGATCAAGGTTCAAATGGTAGGAATGGAATATCTTGATCTCAACACATGAGTAGGTGGTTCTCTCTCAGAAAATGAATGGTGGAAGTGTAGGCACGTTCTGATGGCTCTCCTTACTGAGAAGGATGTTGTGGAGGGGTATATATAGCCTCCACACAAAATCCAACCGTTACACACTTTTGACCCAACTTGGTGGCACTGAAACAATCATCTCGGTAGCACCGAACTGTGTAAGAGATATGAACGTTAGGAATCTCGGTGGGACCGATACAGACAACTCGGATGGACCGAAGTGCAATGGCTTAGGGCAAACCTCATCTCGGTGGCACCGATTGCATCAACTCGGTTGGACCGAAGTGAAGCAATAAGGCAACAGAGACTTGGCAAGCCATCTCGGTGAGACCGATTTGCAAACTCGGTGAGACCGAAGTAAATGCAAACGATTACAGAGATTTGGCAAGGCCATCTCGGTGGGACCGAGATCCATTTCGGTGGATCCGATTTGTTAGGGTTTGGCAGTGGCTAAGTCTTGGATGAACTCGGTGGGGCCGGATAGGAAAAATCGGTGGGGCCAAGTTGGACTATAGTTTTAGGACATATTTGGGTAGAGAGAGTGGTTGAGGGTTTAGGAATACTGTCACTAAGCACTTGAGCAAAAAGACCATTAAGCAACACCTCATCCCCTTGTAATAGTATTGGCTTTCCTATGGACTCAATGTGATCTTGGATCACTAAACCAAAAATGTAGAGTCTTGATCTTTTGACAATCCTTGTCCTTAGCATTTTGAGGGGTCCACTTCTCTAGTCCATGCCATGCCAATCATTGAACATCCTGAAATCTTAATCTTGAATGGTCATTAGTTCAATGAGATATATGTTGTTATGAATTACCAAAACCACCAAGGGAGCAAATGTGCTTTCACCGTTGCGCGCGTCGGATTGACGGCGCGCCTCCCGACGCCATTCAATGGTGGTGCGGGCATCCTCTACCCGCCTGTCTTGCAGTACTTGCCACTGATCTTGCCACGCTCGCGGATCCGAAGAGGCCATCAACATCTCGTCGGGCTCGAAAGATCGTTGAGTTTGCCGCGGTTGCTATTGACGTTGTTGCCACGGAGGTGACTGCACCGTTGGCGCAGCACCTTCAATACGGCCACCAGTTGGAGCTACTGGTGCCGTTTGCGGATGCCGTGAGGGCTCCGCTTGTTGTGATCTGCTCATCTCGGCAAATCCAATCAGGCTCTGGATGGTGGCTCTCCACTCATCCATCTTTTCTGCTGCCGGAGGGAAGTTCAGCAGCATCTGGGCTCGCGCCATCGCCTCTGCTGCTGTGGCTAGCATGGCCGGCACCGAAGAATGCGACATCGCTCTACTCCTGGCAGAGCCAGCAGGAGCACCATTGCGATCTTGCTGCCGCAGCACATGATCAGCAGTGGGCTGTCATGGCAGAGGTGTAGCCTGAGGATCTGGGACTTGATCGACAGGAGTCTTGCCATGTGGACGCCGCCGCCCGGAATCGTCGAGGCCGATCGGAGTGCAGCATCTCTGGACGTCGTCGTGGCGGGATCTTGGCTCACGCCGGCCTAGGCATTGTTGCTCCGGTGGCTGCGCTCGTTGACGTGGCGAGGAGGAGGAAGATGTCCATCCACTCCGCCCACGCCGTCATGGCTTTGCTCGCCAGAGGGGCGAGGAGGTTGACCGCCTCCAGCGCCTCCGCCTCCTGCTCCAGCCACGGTGGGCACGGCGACCGCGCCGCCTGCGCTGGTCGTGCCAACCGCGGTGTCCGCACCGTCTGCGGATACGTTCGAAGGAACCTTGGAAGTGGAAGGATCCGTCATCGTGATGCCCTTCTTCTTGGGAGATCAACGATGAAGAAGATGATGAAGCTGATGAAATTGACATGCAATCTACTAATTCAGGTTCGCGCAAGCGATCCCCCTACCTGGCGCGCCAAAGATGTCATGCGTACGACCATCTATGGGGCCATCTAGCCCCTTTGCGGTTCGACTAGGGAGATCGATGAGCACAAAGAGCAGAACCAGCAGAGACGCGAAGAGTTTACCCATGTTCAGGCCACCGTGAGGTGTAAAACCCTACTCCTGCTTTTTGGTGTATTTGAAGTGTATGAGCACAAGTACAAGCAGCGCTTCCCCGGCAAGGTGTAGAAGAAGCAGCTACGCATGCAAGTTGTGCAAAAGATTGATCGACCGATCCCCGTAATGGTTGCCCTGGCCCTCCTTTTATAGCTCAAGGGGTCACCACAGTGGCAAAACAGTCATTACAAGTTGATTAGATAGCAAACAGTGCTATCATACCTAATTCTACCAGTTTAAGACAACAACAATAAATGCTCCGTTAGGTGTCATGTAGAGGAGTAGGCCCAGGAAGGTTTCTGCACCGCTCGCCCGGCTACCTCCTATTAACTTGACACGCCTTCTGGACGGGTGTCCTTAAAGGCAAATTTCCTTCCAGCATGCTGACACGTGCCCGACAAATCTCACCTAACTGCCTGCGGGCTCGACACCTCATCGATTAGCGACTAGCTGCTCGATGAGGTGGAGCACTAACAGCTAGCGAGAGCTTGCCGGCACGAAGCTTGCCAGGCCTTCACCTTGCCGGCTCAACCTTTGCCGGCAAAGGTTATCTTCGATGTTTGAACTTGATGCTTCGTCTTGATCTTCTCCCCAGTAGCTTCTGCAACTGGGTCTTGAATCTTGATCTTGGTGATTTCCGGCAAGCTTTGGCCAGCAGGGAAGCTGCCACTGTCTGTGCATAAGTCAGGGCATAAAATACCCATGTTTTATACACCGATAGTCGGTGTTGGTTGCCTCTTGATGAACAGTGCCCATTGCTGCCGCGCGCGCGATACATGTAGACACGAGTCGAGACGCATCGATCGAGCTGGCTGGTTGGCTGTGGATGAACAGTTCCAGTTGCTGCCGCCCGCTCGTATGCCCCACCCCAGCCGGTGGGTTGGCTGTGGATGAATAGTACCCTAGCCATGTGAAGGTGGTTGGCGCTGGATGAACAAGATCCTGATCGAGGAGGCCTCCACACCCCAGCCGGTTGGGGGTGGATGAACATGACCCCATGGAGGTTGGATGAACAGTAGCCGGTGGAGGCTAGATGTGGCACCCCGGCTCAGAGCAACCGGTTTACCTTGCATTGCCAGCCCAGAGATCAAGTCTTCTGGCAATACACAACAACTTGGTACAGAAAACAACTGCTTTATTGATCTCTTAGCGGAAACATGGGTTCACATATTACATGATAAGCGAGGCCAAGCGGCACACACGGTGCGGCTGCACTTATGTACATTATTTAGTAGACATGGCGGGGGCCTCGATGATAAGGGAACTACTACGCGGCAGCGGAACGACGAGGTAGCGGAACTCCACTCCACAGGGACACTGCTGGGACACGGCCTAAAGCGCGACATACTGCTCGACATACACACCATGCACGGCTTCTCCTGCATCTGGCATGATAAGCCAGGTGAGTACTTGGAATGTACTCGCAAGCTCACAGCAAACAAAACAAGTGCGACAAACAACAACAAGGCATTTAATAGATTCAATGCATGAACATGATACTATCCAACATGAGGTGTGCGTGAAACATTGCCATGGTCCTTGGGACCAACTTACCATTCCGGGGTTACCACGTAACCACCATCCATAACTTACCAACGTGATCCTTACTTGATCACATCCATACCTTTCATAGTGATCCTCACTCGATCACCACTTCTGCATGTGCCATCTTGTGAATCTTAGTATGCAAGTTTATTATATCTGTTGACCCACGGTGTGACCTACTACGAACTGTGTCCATATCCGAGGACGCGGCTATCGATAGATTATACACTCTGCAGAGGTTAGTACAATGTACCCACACTACGGAACTCATGGCCTCGTGCTCCCATTCGGGTGGACCAACGACATTCTGACAAAACCAATCTATTGCATGACACTCTCCCGGCCACTCCAACAAACTCCCCTTTGGGCTATGTCCTGGGTGACCCCGATGCCAACACGTGACATCCGCCACCTCTGTGGCTGCCACCGTCGTGGCCAAACATAAACATCGTCCCAAACGGGGACCTCAGTACCATAAAACTCGGGTCCTCAAGGTTATGACTGCCTACCAGGCCAGGGTAGCGCCAGAGCACAACCTTCCCTCGTAGGAGGCACCAGCGAGAGGCATGACAATAGACCGCATTAGGGCCTCCCCATCCAGGCAAGTGTGGTTGCACTGGTGAGCTCGATTCAGTGGCACCATGACTCGATCAACAACATGTTCAATTGGAATTATCATCAAGTTTAAATTGAAATGAAATGATTCGAGCTATAGTGAATGGATGCACGGGTCACGATCATGAATGACAAATGCATTATGTTATCATATGAGTATATGCCATGATACCCACTGCACACTTAGCAAGAAACATGTACCCTACTGCATAAATATCAAAATGACAGAACCAAGTCTATGCAATAAGAGCTATATAGCAAATTATTTTAAATATTGAATATATGATGAATTTAATTCAATTAAACCAAAGTCATTGCAATGCCATCCTTGCATATGAATGTTGTGGCTTGCCTTGGTTCACAGGAGTGTCACAATACTCCTGGCCTTCTTCAACACAACTAGGTTCTTCTGAAAATATTTTAAATGCAAAAAAGAAAATGTCTCATAACACTGTTTATTTCACCAGAAATTCTCAACAACAAGAAAAATTCTAAAACTAGGCATGCATAAACTTTGGAATTTTACAAACCAGTAGCAAAAAGAATCAACTCAATTGGACTTATAGATTAAAAGTTATAGCTGGTCAAAGTTGGGTTGAATCTGGTCAAAATTTCCATTTAAATGAATTTCCAGAAGCGGCCATGTCGAAGATGTATTCGGCGAATACGCCTCCACTTATACCGCTTCGGGAGAGCGAGAGAGAGACTGACGGGTGGGTCCCGCTGTCAGGGTTAAACAGGGGAGAGGGAGGGAACAGAGAGAGCGGCGCTTTCACCGGCGATACTCCGGCGAGGAGTCCACGGCGGTCGCCGGAGTTAGGCGGGATGGACTCAGGGCAGCACGGCGAACACGTACATACCGAAGTGACGGCGGGGGTGGACGGACGGCGTCGGAAACTTCCTCTCCAGAGACGGCGGCGGCGGAGCTGAGCAGACTCGGCGATTCCGGCGACAATCCGGCGAGTCAGCGGCACCGTCGAGCCCAGGAGGTTACCGCAGTCTCGGGGGGAGCAGCGGTTGGAGCTGGGATGGGCTAGGATGAGTGCACGTTGGTGGGGGATCTGCGGCGGGTTTCGGCGATCAACGGCGGTGAGAGGCCCTCCCGGCCTTGCCGCGCTCGTGGGGGAGTAATTTGTGGCCAGAGAAGGTGAGTGGGATGGTTAGAATGGGTCGGGGGAGCTTCTATTTATAGGAGGAGCTCGCCCGTGTTCGGGTGCCCGCCGGCGACGAGCTGCAGCAGAGGAGAGGGGGAGATAAGCACGGGCTCGGCGTGGGGAGCAGCAGAGGAGCACTGGCTACGCGGTGCACGCGTGCGGTCACAGTGGCGCGCACTACGCGGAGAATGCGGGGCACGCGCGCTCACTGTTCCGTCGTGTAGCTCTCGGCCGTTTCCGGCGAGTGGCTTGCCGGCGTCGGGGAGGAACAGGGAGAGGCCTGGGTGGCGCGTTGGGGTTGGCTGCGGGACTGGGACACGGTGCGGTGTCGAGGGGAGGGCGAATGGACGGTGGCCGAGGGCCCCGATGCACAGAGCGCGGCGAGCGCATGCAGTGCACCGCACTCTCACGCGGTCACCGCGTGCACTGGCATGCGGGGTGCTTTCGGCGCTGCCACACCATGTCCATCATGTAGTCCTCTCAACGCGGTGCCTAGAAATGCTCTTGCCTTGCCATCTGGCGCAGTGGAGGTGACTAGAGCAAGCTGCAAAGTTTCTGGACAGAAACTTGTGCCAAACACTGGGGACAAACGGCTAGGAATTTTGAGCTGAAATTTTGGGTTAAGCATTACTTAGGAGGGTAGTCATGTGGTAAAAATTTCAGCCCCAACAGATCAAGGAAAATATAGTTGCTTCACAAAGTGCCATTTCTGACCAGAAGCAAAAGTATTTTCCTTGGTTGAAAATTTCCAAATGACTATGGGATATTTTTGCATAGGAAGGTGAGGCATGATCCAAAGAATATTTGGGAATTTTCTTGGAATTTTTGGAGCAATAGAAATAGGGGTTGCTTCATAGCTATGTGAGAAAATGGGCATTTTCAGTAGTAAAAAGAATATAATGCTATTAAATAAAAATATCCAATGGCATTATGGTGAGAGGGATGAGGTCTAGGAAGGGTTTAGGGATGATAGAACCCACTTGGAAGAAAATCAAAAATAAATCCAAGTGGTAAGTCCAAAAGAATTGACAGAAAGTCTCAAATGCAAATAAAATATTCAATAAATCCAAATAAAAGAAAAAGGCAAAATCCAGGGTGTTACACTAGAGGAAGTCGATGGTGGATGAACAGTAGCTGGTGGAGGCTGGAGGAGGTCGACCGTGGATGAACAGTAGCCCGTGGAGTCCCATTTTGTGGTACGCCACACCCCTCCCGATGAATAGGACCCCCGTTTCGATGGTAGGCAGTTGGGGAGAAGTCCGTTTCCTCCGTTTTGCGGTACGCCAGAGCCCTCCCGATCAACAGGACCCCGTTTCGACCGTAGGTGCTTGAACAGAAGTCCGTTTCCTCCGTTTTGCGGTACGCCAGACCCCCAGCCGATGAACATGACCCCGTTTTAACCATAGGCGGTCGAACAGAAGGGCGTTTCCTCCATTTTGCGGTACGCCAGACCCCGAGTCGATGAACAGGACCCCGTTATGGTTGTTCCGTCCAAGCCAGTTGGCTCCCGATGAACAGGACGCGTTCCGACCCAGTCGCTTGGCTCTCGATAAACACGGCGCTGTTTCCTCCGTTCCGACCCAGCCGGTTGGCTGACAATGAACAGGAGGCCGTTGCTGTCGTCCATTGCCTCTCTCCATGTACACGAGCCCTGGCCGTACGTATGCGCGAGTACGCATTCGAGATCCCACCCGTACATGTATGTACGTGGCCGTATTTTTTGTGATGTGGCTGTACGTACGTACGTGCACATGATTTAGATGGGGCTGCCTGAACTGCTACGTCGGGGGCTCTACTATGACACGTGCCGCTCCTTACACGCCCACAGTTCATCATTGCAGAGAGACTGATCGACCAGTATGTACGTACACGTTCGCGACCAGACAGACAACGCTACGTACGCTTCGACCGGGTGGGTCCCAGCTGTCAGGGAGGATAAGGAGGCACTTCCTTGCGTGCGAAGATATAGTTGGTAGGTCCCAGCTGTCCGGGGGAGGAATCATTTTTTTACGTGTAATAAGGAGGCACTTCCTTGCGTGCGAAGATGTAGCTGGTGGGTCCCAGCTGTCAGGGGGAGGAAACATTTTTTCCACGTAATAAGGAGGCACTTCCTTGCGTGCGACCATGGACCTCGTGGGTCCCAGCTGTCAACCTCTCCACGTACAGTCCTCTTTCGATGGCTATCGTTCGTTGACTGCGTTGACGACGCCGTACCGAGTGCAGCAAGGTGGTGGACGACGGTGAGGCCTAGGAAGGGAATGACCCGGAGCCGGGGAAGACAACGCAGTGGTTGCCCACGTGGAGGGAAGTACGAGGGTTTACTGGTTCGGCTGCGGTGTGAGGCTGCCGTCGGTGGAGAATAACAGGAGGTGTGGGTGAGTAGAGGGATGGCCTGGCCAGCGGTGGGAGTAGGGTGGGGTAGTGAGGCTTGCGCGGCAGCACAGCCGGCCACGGGAGGTAGGAGCAGGCTGTCCCACCGGCGCTGGTTTGGGCAGCTGGAGCAAGAAGATCAGAGATTGAAGAAGCAGCACGGCCGTTGGATTAACATCCAACGATCACTGCTGCTAGAATCATTTATCGACTAAGTTGACAAAGACCTGCGTACGCGTCAACTTGAGGCCAACATGTCATCCTCCAAATCAGGTGGGTCCCAGCTAGCAGGGGAGGAATAATTTTTCTTGCGCGTAATAAGGAGGCACTTCCTTGCGTGCGACCATGGACCTCGGGGGTCCCAGTTGTCAGCCTCTCCACGTACAGTCCTCTTCCGATGGCTGCCGTTCGTTGACTGCGTTGACGACGCCGTGCCGAGAGCACCAAGGCGGTGGACAACGGCGAGGCCAAGTAAGGGAACGACCCGGAGACGAGGAAGACTTGGCAGTGGTTTCGCATGTGGAGGGGAGTACGAGGGTTTACTGGTTCGGCTGCGGTGTGAGGCTGCCATCGCCGGAGAATAACAGGAGGTGTGGGTGAGTAGAGGGATGGCCTGGCCAGCGATGGGAGTATGGTGGGGCGGTGAGGCCTGCGTGGCAACACAGCCAACCACGGGAGGCGGGAGCAGGCGGTCCCGCCGGCACTGGTTTGGGCGGCTGGAGGAAGAAGATCAGAGATTGAAGAAGTAGCACGGCCATTGGATTAACATCCAACGGTCACTACTGCTAGAATTGTTTGTTGACTAAGTTGACAAAGCCCTGCGTACGCGTCAACTTAGAAGGCCCAAGTCAGCCTCCAAATCTGTGGCAAACATCATACAACACATTTGCTATTATTTTTAATTAATTACAGCCCATTTGCTCATTCTTAAGGAATTTTTTGCAGCACATATTCTTTTTGTTAGCATTACAGCCAATATTCTGGTCATGGTTAAAAATTTCAATGAAATTTTGCATATTTTGGTGGGCTCCGAACTATTTTTAATCCTGATGTTTCGAGGCTGATTCAGGCTAATTTGAAAAATAAAATTATATTAATTTATAATCCAATGATATTTTCACCGCAGAAAAATGCAATGAAATTTAAAATTTCAAAATCCGGATGAAACAAAATTTTAAACTAATTACCGGTTTGCTGTGTTTTTTTAAAATTTACAGCCCATTTCTTATTGCTTGTAGGCCATTTTCTTTTTTTGGGGAAATTTCTACGATCTCAATTTGTATTTACTTGAATGATGCTACAAATCTCCATCAAAATGAGGGCCATTTTGTGGGCAAGCCGAATGCATCCCTCCTCGTCCTGAAAGATTTGAAGCCCAGCAGGGCTGAGAAAAGCAAGTAGGCCCCGGTTGGGTATTGTGCAAAAAAATATAGAACTGGGCTAGCCATTTCAAGAAAGAAAAAAAAACTAGGCTGGTCATGTGGTAAACATAAAATAAAAGACTGGTCATTGAAAGTTTCGAACTATTTTTAATCCCTAAATTTCGAACCAGATAAAAACAAATTTTAAAATATATTTAAATTATGTTAAAATCCAATGAAATATGAAATATCAAAAAATAAAATAAAATTCGCAATTTGAAACTAATTTCCCATTTGATGTGTTCTTTATATATTTACACCCGATTTCACATTACTCATAAAATTTACAGCCTTTTTTTATGGCCAGGCCCAATGTATCCCTCGTCGTCTTGAAAGATTTGCAGCCCAGCAGGGCAGGGAAAAAGGAAATCGGCCTGTGTAGGATATTGTACGAAAAAAGGTGCGCTAGTCATTTTCACAGACAAAAAAAAACAGTTGGGCTCGTCATGTTATAAATAAAGCCTGGGCTAGACGAGCCACAGACACCGCACAGTCCAGTTGATACCCTGCTCTGTCTCAACAACAACAACAACAAAACTGCTCGAGGTACTGGGTCCCAGGTGTCAGCCTCTCCTTGTGCAATTCTTTCGTTTATTGACTACATTGACAATGTCGTAGGTCCCGGATGTCAGCGAACCATTAGGAGGAAGCATTTTTTTCATGTAATAAGGAGGAACTTGCTTACATACGGCTATGGACCTGGGGGTCCCTACTGTCATCCTCTCCATGTACAGTCCTCACCGATTCCTATCGTTTGTTGACAGTCGCTCGTTGTGCAATTTTCTGGTTTATTCACTACGTTGACAATGTGGTGGGACAAAGATGTCAGGAAACCATTAGGAGGAAGCATTTTTTTTGGCTTGTAATAAGAAGGCACTTGCTTGCGTACTGCCATGACCCTGGTGGGTCCCTACTGTCATCCTCTCCATGTACAATCATCTCCTGATTCCTCTCGGTTGTTGACCATGTTGACAACGCCAGAAGGCAGTGCCGCGGCGAGGGAACCAAAGCGGAGGATGACGGCGAGGCCTCGGACGGGAACGAAAAGGAGCCGTGGAAGATGCGGCAGTGTGGTCGGAAGCGGAGGGGAGTACGAGGGTTGGTGCGGGGTGGGGATGCCGTTGCCAGAGAATAACAGGAGGTGGGGGTGGGTGGGTGGGGGGCTGTAGAGGGATGGCCTAGCACCGGTTAGGGTACGGTGGGACAGCGATGCGTGTGCGGCTATGCAGCAAGCCGCAGAAGGCGGGAGCAGGCGATCCCGCCAGTGTAGGTTTGGTTTGGGTGGCTAGAGCCTGAAGGAAGAAGACAAGAGATTGAAAAAGCACGACAGACGTTGGATTGACATCCAACGGCTTAGGCTGCCACAATCATTTGTTGACTAAGTTGACAAAGCCTTGTGTACGCGTCAACCTAGTAGGCCCACAAGTCAGCCTCTGAATCCGTGGCAGGCAAATACATCCCATTTAAAAAAATAACAGCCCATTCCAGATGTTCAATCAGAAAGTTCAACATTCAGAGCAAAGTAACATGTCTGATTCAGAGATAGAGTACTGCACTTCCACGTTGACAACCATCATCGCCAACTTAACTATCTACTCACACTAATACTCGAGTTTAGAACAACTAACATACTCTTAGCTAACTAGACGATGCCGGCCGCAATCTGCGGCACACGCTAAACGCCGGCACCGACGTCCTCCTCCTCACCTCGGACTTGGCAGAGGTGCGATAGGGCACGTTGCTCACGCCCGTTGGCCCTTTCCATGCCGGCATGGTCCACCAAAGCTTCAGCTTCTAAGCGGGAAACCCACTTGATGAGCTGGTAGTAAAATTCAGCGTCACGCACGCGTGCGTGCCCGACAGCCTCTAGGGCTATTCGCCGGGTGCCGGCCTCCACATAGTCGGACCAGTTGCGGACGCTCTGCTCACGACACAGAGCAGCGGTGCGCTCCTCCTCCTCCATGCTCTGCTGGCGGCGCAAATCGGCGGTACGCTGCTCCTCTGCCATGCGGTCGCGCTCCAAGGCATCCTCATACTCCGCATTGCCATCTAAAGACCGCCAGAATGCCTCCTCCCTCTGTCTGCATTCCCGTGAAAAACTGAACACTAACTTCGGCGGTGAGCACCTCTGGCGTCGCCTATTGATGTCACACAGGGGCATGACGGACGTGGCGAGAGTGAGGGCAAGTGGCGAGCGACGTGTGGCCGATGGGGTCTTGTGAGGATAGGGTGCATTGGGTGAAGGTGCCACCGGAGCACGCGGGAACCAGTAATTATAGGCGAACGGTAGGTAAACCGGCGTGTGGCGGGAAACGCAAAGGTCATCGGAATTCAATGCATAAGTGTCGGTGTACTAAGACATGGGTGCCCTCGTACCCAGACTTGTGCACAGGCAGTTGTAGCCTCCCTTCCGGCAAGGGCTTGACACAGGATAACTACGACTCAAGACTCAACACCAAGACCATGAAGAAGACCTCAAGCCAGGTCATCGAGAAGTACTATTCTAGTACTGAAGATCGACGCTGCCCTTGCCGGCAAGCTCCACCCCGGCAAGGTGAAGACCAAGGATATGGTTGCCAGCAAGCTCCCTTGTCGGCAAGCAAGGCCCGGCAAGCTCCGTGCCAACAGGCTTGTTCTGTCCCGTTACCGCTCCACCTCACCATCGACCAGATAGGCTCGTATGCTAGGTGTCGAGCGGGCAGGCAGTCAACATAGCCAGCCAAGGCACGTGTCAGCATGCCACGTGATACGTCTCCGTCGTATCTACTTTTCCAAACACTTTTGCTCTTGTTTTGGACTCTGATTTGCATGATTTGAATGAAACTAACCCGGACTGATGCAGTTTTCAGCAGAACTACCATGGTGTTGTTTTTCTGCAGAAATCAAAGTTCTCGGATTTGGACAAAACTTTTTGGAGAATTTTTATGGAATATATAAAAATTATTGGCGCAAGAATCAACAGAAGAGGGGCCACCTGTTGCCCACAAGGCAACAGGGCGTGACCCTCCCCCCTAGGGCGCGCCCTGATGCCTTGTGGAACCCACAGGCGGCCGTCTGACCTAATTCTAATGCTATAAATTCTCTTTCCCCGAGAAAAAAAATAAGAGAAGAAGTTTCATCGTGTTTTACGATACGGAGCCGCCGCCACCTCCTGTTCTTCATCGGGAGGGCTGATCTGGAGTCCGTTTGGGGCTCCGGAGAGGGGGATTCGACACCGTCGTCATCATCAACCATCCTCCATCACCAATTTCATGATGCTCGCCACCGGGCGTGAGTAATTCCTTCGTAGGCTTGCTGGACGGTGATGGGTTGGATGAGATTTATCATGTAATCGAGTCAATTTGTTAGGGCTTTGATCCCTAGTATCCACTATGTTCTGAGATTGATGTTGCTATGACTTTGCTATGCTTAATGCTTGTCACTAGGGCCCGAGTGCCATGATTTCAGATCTGAACCCTTTATGTTTTCATGAATATATTTGTGTTCTTGATCCTATCTTGCAAGTTATATGCACCTATTACGTGTCATGATCCACATACCACAAGGTGACAATAATTGGGATTCTTTCCGGTGATTGCCGTAGTTTGAGGAGTTCATGTATTCACTAAGTGCTAATGCTTTGTTCCGGTTCTCTATTAAAAGGAGGCCTTAATATCCCTTAGTTTCCTTAAGGACCCCGCTGCCACGGGAGGGTAGGACAAAATATGTCATGCAAGTTCTTATTATAAGCACGTATGACTATATACGGAATACATGCCTACATTGCATTGATGAATTGGAGCTATTGTGTATCGCCCTAGGTTGTGACTGTTATATGATGAATATCATCCAACATAATTATCATCACCGATCCAATGCCTACGACTTTCTCATATTGGTTTCTGCTAAGTTACTTTGTTGCTGCTGCTTTACACTTGCTACAAAACTGCTACTGTTACTGTTACCGTTACTATTGTTACTATTGCTACAGCTATCAAAACTATCATATTACTGTGCTAACACTTTGCTGCAGATATTTTATCTCCAGGTGTGGTTGAATTGACAACTCAACTGCTAATACTTGCAAATATTCTTTGGCTCCCCTTGTGTCGAATCAATAAATCTAGGTGAAATACTACCCGCGAACACTGTTGCGATCCCCTATACTTGTGGGTTATCACCACGCCAAGATTAACTTTAATGACACCCGTCCCTGGGACGTGTCGAGATTATAGGAGGGCGCCAGGACCGGTGGTACCGATCTTTTGCCCAAGGCCTCGCCTCCCCGACATAGCACCTAACGGTGCATTAAATGCGTTTGTCTTACCCCGTTGGAAGATAGACGTGATGACGGTGCAAGTCACTGTTCATACTCTGTAATGACCATATTAGCCATTGTGGTAACCCCTTAGCCTATAAAAGGGGGCCCATGGCTACAGGTAGAACGGTCGACACCCAGCTCAATTACACGCCGTAGCTGCATTTTCCAGTGCACCTTGCCGGAAAACTGCGCTCCCTGTAACCAGAGTTCATACACGATCAAACACAGAGTAGGAGTAGGGTTTTACGCTCATAGCGGCCTGAACCTAGATAAATCCCCCGCGTGTTCTTGCACCTACTAAAAAATCTGCTCTTTGTCCCATGCATGTCCCCTGAGCCAAATCGCAAAGGGACCCGTTCGGTCCCATAGATTGTCATTTCCCACGACATCTTTGGCGCGCCAGGCAGGGGGATTGTGTGTCACAAATCAGCTTTTTGGTAGTGTGAGTACCAACTTCATCATCTTCATCGATGGCGCCGAAGAAGAAGAGTGGAGCCACGAAGGCTCCTATCGCGTCCAAGCCACCATCCCAGGCGGCCGCAGGCGGCGCAGCCAGCGCGGGCGCTACGGTTGGGACGGGCGGAGCAAGAGGCGCAAGTGGTGCGGGTGCCCAGCACCCCCGCCACGTTGCTGAGCCTAGCCATAGGACCGGCGACGTCGCAGCCGGTCAACTTCCAAGACATTCTGGTGAGCGCAGTCATCATAGTAATATATTTCATACTGCTGCGACCCAGAACCCAGCCGTCGCAACATCCCAGAATGTAGCGGCGATGTCCAACAACGGCGTGGGAAGGCGTATGCTGCGACCATCGCAAGATGGGCATGACACGCTCCCCCACGTTGCTGGCGGTTCCAGACCACCACGTCCGCCTGTTGGCGAGCATGAGCCGCGGCGGCATGGACGTAACGAAGCTCCTTCTGGCTCTGCCAGGAGTCGAGCAACGCCTCGTTCCGTGCTCCCAGCCATGCCAACCACGGAGGCAGAGGCCATGGCGCGGGTTCAAATACTTTTGAACTTCCCGCCAAGCCCTGACAAGATGGATGAATGGAGAGCTACCATTCAGAGAATCATCAGTTTTGCCGATCCCGGCAAAACACAAGACGTAGGGCCCTCGCGGCGACCACCCACCATGCTGGCGGGACCGTCTGGCTACTTTGCCGGAGACACCGCGCCAACGGTGCAGTCGCCTCGGCACCCCCCACCATCACAGCGACCAGCCCGCCGATCAGACGACCATGACGTGATGTCTATGGTTTCGTCAGATCCGCGGTGCCACCAAGATCAATGCCAAGTACTCCGTGAGTGGTGCGACGAAGACGCCCGCACGAAGATCGAGCGGCGCCGGGAAGCACGCCATCAATCTAACGACCGTGCCAGGCCGGCAGTGAACGTGCTCACTCCATTAGCCACTGGGTACTTGCCTACGATGTGGGGTGCCCAGCGGTTACTCGTGAGCTGTGGCAAGTTCGCTGGCCGTCCACCCGAGCCTTCAAGTCGGAGCTGCCCGACAACTACGACGGCACGCTCAACCCAGCCGAGTTCCTTCGCATCTACAACATCGCGGTGGAGGCTGCCGGGGGACGGGACGAGAAAGTACTCGCCAACTACTTCCCGTTGGCGCTTCGGCCCAACGTCAGGTCGTGGTTGATGAACCTGCCTGAGGGCTCCATCTCTTCTTGGGCGGATCTGTGCCATCATTTCATTGGCGCATACCAGGGTGGCCACAAGCTCCCGGGTCAGCCCAGCGATTTGCAGGTGATCCCCCAAAGGGATGGAGAGAACCTCCGCAAGTACATACAACGGTTCAGCCGTGTGCACCACAACATCCCCGACATCCATCCCGCAGCTGTTGTTGCCGCGTTCCACACGAATGTGCGCAACCGCAGGATGCGGTCAGAGATGAATGTCGAGCAGGTCAAAACCATCAATGATCTATACGCCTTGGCGGATAGGTGTGCACATGCTAAGGAAGGGAGGCGACTCCCAGGGGAAGCTACTGGTGCAGACGTCGACTCCAAGGACGACGCATCGACCCCGCAGAGGAAGAATAGGAAGCGTAATAAAAAGCGCAAGAACAAGACTGTACTGGCCGTCGAGAGCTCCGGTGACACCAACGCCACCAAGAGGCCGAAGGCAGACATCCCCGGCAAGGAGGTTGCCGGGTGCGATGCTTGCCGGGAAGCTGCGGCAGGCGAGAAGGCCGGCAAGATCGGCGGGCCGTACTGCAAGATCCACCGCACCAAGGGCCACGACCTCCAGCAATGCTGGCAAGTAGAGCAACTTGCTGAAAAGCAGAAGGAAGAGTACGAGAAGCGTGACAAGGAGAAGGCCCAAGATGGTGCTGGTGGATCCGGCAAGCAAGACCATGGTGGCCGCGGAGGGCGCCGTGGCAAGGCCAAGCAGCCAAAAGAGAAGGCTGCTCAGGGCCAGCAAGAAGAGGATGATAGTGATGAGGACAGAGGCGGGTCCGACAAGGAGTTCCAGAATGCGGTGGATGCCTTGTGTGTTGACGGAGGCGCATCTTTGCACTCCTCGCATCGGCAACTAAAGCAGTGGATCTGCGAAGTCAATGCAGCGGAGCCGGTGATGGAGGCACAGAAGCCACTCAAGTGGTCACACTCGCCCATCGTCTTTGACGCTGAGGACCACCCTGATCGCACCACTGCGGTCGGGCGTTTGCCATTGTTGGTCTCACCAACAATCCGCAACCTCAAGGTGACGAAGATGCTGGTTGATGGTGGGGCAGGCTTGAACTTGATCTCCCCAGATGTGATCAAGAGGCTGTAGATCCCCAACAAGGATCTCGAGGAGACAGGCAGTTTCCAAGGGATCGGTCCGGGGAGGAACAAGCCGAAGGGCCAAGTCACGTTGCCGGTCACGTTCGACAGCGAGCTCAACCATCAGATGGAGAAGGTTACCTTCGACGTCGTCAAGATGCCGTTGCCGTACAATGGAATTCTGGGCCGCCCAACCCTGGCAAAGTTTATGGCCGCATCGCATTATGCCTACAACATCATCAAGATGTCGGGGCCGATGGGGGTCCTCACCATCAAGTCAAACCACAAGGATGCAATCATCTGTGTTGACAAGCTCTACCGGGAGGCAGCAGCAACATCTGCCATCGAGGTACTTGCTCCTGCCGTCAAAGCTCCCGGGGGAGGAAAGAAGAAGAAGACCGGCAAGACCTCTGGGAAGGACTCCGGGAAGCGCACTTCGGAGTGCAGCATGCCTGTTGAGGACACACCAGAGAGCTCTACCGGCAAGAGCAAGAAAGCCAAGGCTTCCGCGCCGGCAACCAAACAAGTTTCTGCAAAAGAAGATGGGACGAGCGGCACTTTCTCTATAAGTGCCACTCTCAGTGACGAGCAGGAAAGCGAGCTCGTTGCCTTCCTACGGGCGAATGTCGATGTGTTTGCTTGGCAAGCATCTGACATCCCCACTGTTCCTAGGGAGGTAATTGAGCACCACCTTGCTGTCTACCCTCATGAGAGGCCCGTCAAGCAGAAGATCAGAAAGCAAGCCTTGGAGCGGCAAGAGTTCATTGCCGAGGAGATTAAGAAGTTAGAAGCAGCAGGCTTGGTTAGAGGAGTGCTACACCCTACGTGGTTAGCCAATCCGGTGGTGGTGCGCAAGGCGAACGGGAAGTGGAGACTTTGTATCGATTTCACTGATATAAATAAAGCCTGTCCCAAGGACCCTTTCCCGTTGCCGCGCATTGACCAGATTGTAGACTCCACTGCCGGCTGTGACTTACTCTCCTTCCTTGATGCCTATTCTGCTTATCATCAAATTTTTATGGTCAAGGAAGATGAGGAGAAGACCACATTCATCACTCCATGTGGCACATACTGCTTTTTGCGTACGCCTTTCGGACTGAAGAGTGTCGGAGCGACCTTTGCCAGAGCGGTCCAGATCGGTTTTGAGCCACAGCTGCATAGAAATGTGGAAGCTTATATGGATGACATTATGATCAAAACCAGAGATAAGTCAACACTGATCCAGGATCTCGAGGAAACTGTTCCCAACTTGTGCAAGCTCAACTTGAAGCTCAACCCCGAGAAGTGCGTGTTCAGTGTTCCATCCGGCAAGCTTCTTGGTTTCTTTGTGTCTCAGAGGGGGATTGAAGCCAACCCCGACAAGATCAGGGCAATTGAGCAGATGGAAGCACCTAGACGCGTCAAGGATGTCAGGCGTCTTGCCGGCTACGTTGCCGCCCTCAGCAGGTTCTGTTGGGGAACGTTGCATGGAAAACAAAAAAAATTCTACGCACATGCAAGATCTATCCATGGAGATGCATAGCTATGAGAGGGGGAGTGTGTCTACGTACCCTCGTAGACCGTAAGCGAAAGCGTTAGAACAACGCGGTTGATGTCGTCGAACAACTTCACGATCCAACCGACCGAGCACCGAACGTACGGCACCTCCGCGTTCAGCACACGTTCAGCTCGGTGACGTCCTCAACTTCTTGATCCAGCAAGACGGCGAGGTAGTGGATGAGTTCCGGAAGCACGACGGCGTGGTGACGGTGATGATGATGCTATCTCCGCAGGGCTTCGCCCAAGCACTGCGAAAATATGACCGAGGGACGGAACTGTGGAGGGGGGCGCCGCACACGGCTAAGACAATGTTGTTGTGTCCTTTGGGGCGCCCCCTCTCCTCTATTTATATATGTGTAGGGGCTTGGAGTAGAAGGAATAGTACCACGTGAACAGTAACCGTGAATAGTACACACGTGGACTTGGACTCCAAAGTCCAATCTATTCCTACTAGGACTCTCCCTTTTTTCCTTCCCTAGCTGCGTGGGCTTTTGAGGACTTGGTGCGCCTGGCCCAATAAGACCAGGGCGCCTCCCCTTAGCCCATGCCAGCCCTTTGGGACGTGGTGGACCCACTCGTGGACTTCCGGACCCCTCCGGAATCCTCCGGAACCTTCTGGAAGCTTCCCGGTACAATACCGAAAAAGCTGCACCTTTTTCCGGAACCCAAAATATGACTTCCCATATATAAATCTTTACCTCTCGACCATTCCGAGACTCCTTGTGACGTCCGGGATCTCATCCGGGACTCCGAACAATACTCGGTTACCAATCCACATAACTCATATAACACTATATCGTCAACGAACGTTAAGCGTGCGGACCCTACGGGTTCGGGAATGATGTAGACATGACTGAGACGCCTCTCCGGTCAATAACCAATAGCGAAACCTGGATGCTCATATTGGTTCCTACATATTCCACGAAGATCTTATCGGTCGAACCGCAATGACAACATACGTAATTCCCTTTGTCCATCGGTATGTTACTTGCCCGAGATTCGATCGTCGGTATCTCCATACCTAGTTCAATCTCGTTACTGGCAAGTCTCTTTACTCGTTCCGTAATACATCATCACGTAACTAACTCCTTAGTCATTTTGCTTTCAAGCTTCTTATGATGTGCATTACCGAGAGGGCCCAGAGATACCTCTTCGAAACACGGAGTGACAAATCCCAGTCTCGATCCATGCCAACTCAACGGACACCTTCAGAGATACCTGTAGAGCATCTTTATGATCACCCAGTTACGTTGTGACGTTTGATAGCACACAAGGTATTCCTCCGGTATCCGGGAGTTGCATGATCTCATGGTCTGAGGAACATGTATTTGACATTCAAGAAAGCAGTAGCAATAAACAGAACGACCATATGCTAAGCTAACGGATGGGTCTTGTCCATCACATCATTCTCCTAATGATGTGATCCCATTATCAAATGACAACTCATGTCTATGGTTAGGAAACCTTAACCATCTTTGATCAACGAGCTAGTCTAGTAGAGGCTCACTAGGGACACAGTAGTTGTTTATGTATTCACACATGTATTTAAGTTTCCGGTCAATACAATTCTAGCATGAATAATAAACATTTATCATGAACAAGGAAATATAAAATAATAACAACTTTATTATTGCCTCTAGGGCATATTTCCATCAGTCTCCCACTTGCACTAGAGTCAATAATCTAGATTACATAGTAATGAATCTAACACCCATGGAGTCTTGGTGCTGATCATGTTTTGCTCGTGGAAGAGGCTTAGTCAACGGGTGTGCCACATTCAGATCCGTGTGTACTTTGCAAATTTCTATGTCTCCATCCTTGACATATTAACGAATGGAGTTGAAGCGTCTCTTGATGTGTTTGGTCTTCTTGTGAAACCTGGGCTCCTTGGCTATGGCAATTGCTCCAGTGTTGTCACAAAAGATTGTCATTGGACCCGATGCACTAGGTATTACACCTAGATCGGATATGAACTCCTTCGTCCAGACTCCTTCATGTGCTGCTTCCGAAGCAGCTATGTATTCCGCTTCACACGTAGATCCCGCCACGACGCTCTGCTTGGAACTGCACCAACTGACAGCTCCACCATTTAATATGTATCCGGTTTGTGACTTAGAGTCATCCGGATCAGTGCCGAAGCTTGCATCGACGTAACCCTTTACGACGAGCTCTTCGTCACCTCCATAAACGAGAAACATGTCCTTGGTCCTTTTCAGATACTTCAGGATATTCTTGACCGCTGTCCAGTGATCCACTCCTGGATTACTCTGGTACCTCCCTGCCAAACTTATGGCAAGGCACACATCAGGTCTGGTACACAGCATGGCATACATAATAGAACCTATGGCTGAGGCATAGGGAATGACTTTCACTTTCTCTATATCTTCTGCCGTGGTCGGGCATTGAGTCTGACTCAACTTCACACCTTGCAAGACAGGCAAGAACCCTTTCTTTGACTGATCCATTTTGAACTTCTTCAAAACTTTGTCAAGGTATGTGCTTTGTGAAAGTCCTATCAAGCGTCTTGATCTATCCCTATAGATCTTGATGCCCAATATATAAGCAGCTTCACCGAGGTCTTTCATTGAAAAATTCTTATTCAAGTATCCCTTTATGCCATCCAGAAATTCTATATCATTTCCAATCAACAATATGTCATCCACATATAATATTAGAAATGCTACAGAGCTCCCACTCACTTTCTTGTAAATACAGGCTTCACCGTAAGTCTGTACAAAACCATATGCTTTGATCACCTCATCAAAGCATATATTCCAACTCCGAGATGCTTGCACCAGTCCATAGATGGATCGCTGGAGCTTGAACACTTTGTTAGCACCCTTAGGATCGACAAAACCTTCTGATTGCATCATATACAACTCTTCTTTGAGAAAACCATTAAGGAATGCAGTTTTGACATCCATTTGCCAGATTTCATAATCATAAAATGCGGCAATTGCTAACATGATTCGGACAGACTTAAGCATCGCTACGGGTGAGAAAGTCTCATCGTAGTCAACCCCTTGAACTTGTCGAAAACCTTTCGCGACAAGTCGAGCTTTGTAGACAGTGATATTACCATCATCATCTGTCTTCCTCTTAAAAATCCATTTATTCTCAATGGCCTGCCGATCATCGGGCAAGTCCACCAAAGTCCACACTTTGTTCTCATACATGGATCCTATCTCAGATTTCATGGCTTCAAGCCATTTGTCGGAATCCGGGATTATCATAGCTTCTTCATAGTTCGTAGGTTTGCTGTTGTCTAACAACATAACTTCCAGAACAGGATTACCGTACCACTCTGGTGCGGAACGTACTCTGGTCGACCTACGAAGTTCAGTAGTAACTTGATCTGAAGTTTCATGATCTTTATCATTATCTTCCTCTCTTATTGGTGTAGGCATCACGGGAACGGTTTTCTCTGATGAGCTACTTTCCAATTCGAGAGAAGGTACAATTACCTCATCAAGTTCTACTTTCCTCACACTCACTTCTTTCGAGAGAAACTCCTTCTCTAGAAAGGACCCATTCTTGGCAACAAAGACCTTGCCTTCGGATCTGTGGTAGAAGGTGTATCCAATTGTTTCTTTAGGGTATCCTATGAAGACGCACTTCTCCGCTTTGGGTTCGAGCTTATCAGGTTGAAGCTTTTTCACATAAGCATCGCATCCCCAAACTTTAAGAAACGACAGCTTAGGTTTCTTGCCAAACCATAGTTCATATGGTGTCGTCTCAACGGATTTAGACGGTGCCCTATTTAACGTGAATGCAGCTGTCTCTAATGCATAACCCCAAAACGATAGTGGCAAATCGGTAAGAGACATCATAGAACGCACCATATCCAATAAAGTACGGTTACGACGTTCGGACACACCATTGCGCTGTGGTGTTCCAGGTGGCGTGAGTTGTGAAACAATTCCACATTTTCTTAAATGAAGGCCAAACTCGTAACTCAAATATTCGCCTCCGCGATCAGATCGTAGAAACTTTATTTTCTTGTTACGATGATTCTCTACTTCACTCTGAAATTCTTTGAACTTTTCAAATGTTTCAGACTTGTGTTTCATCAAGTAGATATACCCATATCTACTCAAATCATCTGTGAAGGTTAGAAAATAACGATACCCGCCACGTGCTTCAACATTCATCGGACCGCATACATCGGTATGTATTATGTCCAACAAATCAGTAGCTCGCTCCATTGTTCCGGAGAACGGAGTTTTAGTCATCTTGCCCATGAGGCATGGTTCGCAAGTATCAAATGATTCATAATCAAGAGATTCCAAAAGTCCATCCGCATGGAGTTTCTTCATGCGCTTTACACCAATATGACCTAAACGGCAGTGCCACAAGTATGTTGCACTATCATTATCAACTTTGCATATTTTGGCATCAATATTATGAATATGTGTATCACTACGATCGAGATTCAACAAGAATAGACCATTCACAAAAGGTGCGTGACTATAAAAGATGTTACTCATATAAATAGAACAACCATTATTCTCTAACTTAAATGAATAACCGTCTCGCAATAAACAAGATCCAGATATAATGTTCATGCTCAACGCTGGCACCAAATAACAATTATTGAGGTCTAAAACTAATCCCGAAGGTAGATGTAGAGGTAGCGTGCCGACGGCGATCACATCAACCTTGGAACCATTCCCGACGCGCATCGTCACCTCGTCCTTAGCCAATCTTCGCTTATTCCGTAGCTCCTGTTTCGAGTTACAAATATGAGCAACCGAACCAGTATCAAATACCCAGGCGCTACTGCGAGCATTAGTGAGGAACACATCAATAACATGTATATCAAATATACCTTTGCTCACTTTGCCATCCTTCTTATCCGCCAAATACTTGGGGCAGTTCCGCTTCCAGTGACCAGTCCCTTTGCAGTAGAAGCACTCTGTTTCAGGCCTGGGTCCAGCTTTGGGTTTCTTCGTGGGAGCGGCAGCTTGCTTGCCGTTCTTCTTGAAGTTCCCCTTCTTTCCCTTGCCCTTTTTCTTGAAACTAGTGGTCTTGTTAACCATCAACACTTGATGCTCCTTCTTGATTTCTACCTCCGCCGATTTCAGCATCGCGAAGAGCTCGGGAATTGTCTTCTCCATCCCTTGCATATTACAGTTCATCACGAAGGCTTTATAGCTTGGTGGCAGTGACTGAAGAACTCTGTCAATAACACTCTCAACCGGAAGATCAATTCCCAGCTGAGTCAAGTGGTTGTGGTACCTAGACATTCTGAGTATGTGTTCACTGACAGAACTGTTCTCCTCCATCTTACAGCTAAAGAACTTGTTGGAGACTTCATATCTCTCAACCCGGGCATTAGCTTGAAATATCAATTTCAGCTCTTGGAACATCTCATATGCTCCGTGGCGTTCAAAACGCTTTTGCAGTCCCGGTTCTAAGCCGTAGAGCATGGCACACTGAACTATCGAGTAGTCATCAGATCGAGCCTGCCAGGCGTTCACAACGTCTGCAGCAGCTCCTGCAGCAGGTCCATCACCTAGCGGTGCATCAAGGACATAATTCTTCTGTGCAGCAATGAGGATAATCCTCAAGTTACGGACCCAGTCCGTGTAGTTGCTACCATCATCTTTCAACTTAGCTTTCTCTAGGAACGCATTAAAATTCAACGGAACAGTAGCACGGGCCATTTATCTACAACATAGATATGCAAAGAAACTATCAAGACTAAGTTCATGATAAATTAAGTTCAATTAATCAAATTACTAATGAACTCCCACTTAAATTAACATCCCTTAAGTTAACTAAGTGATACATGATCCAAATCAACTAGCCCATGTCCGATCATCACGTGAGATGGGATAGTCATCAATGGTGAACATCTCCATGTTGATCATATCTACTATATGACTCATGTTCGACCTTTCGGTCTCCAGTGTTCCGAGACCATGTCTGTACATGCTAGGCTCGTCAAGTTTAACCCAAGTATTCTGCTTGTGTAAAACTGCCTTACACCCGTTGTATGTGAACGTAGAATCTATCACACCCGATCATCACGAGGTGCTTCGAAACGACGAACTTTAGCAACGGTGCATACTCGGGGAGAACACTTTTATCTTGAAATTTAGTGAAGGGATCATCTTATAATGCTACCGTCGTTCTAAGCAAAATAAGATGCATACATGATAAACATCACATGCAATCAAAATATGTGACATGATATGGCCATCATCTTGTGCTTTTGATCTCCATCTCCAAAGCATCGTCATGATCTCCATCGTCACCGGATCGACACCTTGATCTCCATCGTTGTGTCGTGGTCGTCTCGCCAACTATTGCTTCTACAACTATTGCTAACGCATAGCGATAAAGTAAAGCAATTACATGGCGCTTGCATTTCATACAATAAAGAGACAACCATAAGGCTCCTGCCGGTTGCCGATAAATTACAAAACATGATCATCTCATACAATAACGTATATCACATCATGTCTTGACCATATCACATCACAGCATACCCTGCAAAAACAAGTTAGACGTCCTCTACTTTGTTGTTGCAAGTTTTACGTGGCTGCTACGGGCTTCTAGCAAGAACCGTTCTTACCTACGGCACAAAACCACAACGGTGATTTATCAAGTTTGTTGTTTTAACCTTCAACAAGGACCGGCCGCAGTCAAATTCGATTCAACTAAAGTAGGAGAAACAGACACCCGCCAGCCACCTTTATGCAAAACAAGTTGCATGTCTGTCGGTGGAACCAGTCTCATGTACGTGGACATGTAAGGTTGGTCCGGGCCGCTTCATCTTACAATACCGCCGAATCAAAATAAGACGTTGGTGGTAAGCAGTATGACGATCACCGCCCACAACTCTTTGTGTTCTACTCGTGCATATCATCTACGCATAGACCTGGCTCTGATACCGCTGTTGGGGAACGTTGCATGGAAAACAAAAAAAATTCTACGCACACGCAAGATCTATCCATGGAGATGCATAGCTACGAGAGGGGGAGTGTGTCTATGTACCCTCATAGACCGTAAGCGGAAGCGTTAGAACAACGCGGTTGATGTCGTGGAACAACTCCACGATCTAACCGACCGAGCACCGAACGTACGGCACCTCCGCGTTCAGCACACGTTCAGCTCGGTGACGTCCTCGACTTCTTGATCCAGCAAGACGGCGAGGTAGTGGATGAGTTCCGGCAGCACGACGGCGTGGTGACGGTGATGATGATGCTATCTCCGCAGGGCTTCACCCAAGCACTGCGAAAATATGACCGAGGGACGGAACTGTGGAGGGGGGCGCCGCACATGGCTAAGACAATGTTGTTGTGTCCTTTGGGGCGCCCCCTCTCCTCTATTTATATATGTGTAGGGGCTTGGAGTAGAAGGAATTGTGCCACGTGAACAGTAACCGTGAATAGTACACACGTGGACTTGGACTCCAAAGTCCAATCCTATTCCTACTAGGACTCTCCCTTTTTTCCTTCCCTAGCTGCGTGGGCTTTTGAGGACTTGGTGCGCCTGGCCCAATAAGGCCAGGGCGCCTCCCCTTAGCCCATGCCAGCCCTTTGGGACATGGTGGACCCACTTGTGGACTTCCGGACCCCTTCGGAATCCTCCGGAACCTTCTGGAAGCTTTCCGGTACAATACCGAAAAAACTGCACCTTTTTCCGGAACCCAAAATATGACTTCCCATATATAAATCTTTACCTCTCGACCATTCCGAGACTCCTCATGACGTCCGGGATCTCATCCGGGACTCCGAACAATATTCGGTTACCAATTCACATAACTCATATAACATTATATCATCAACGAACGTTAAGCGTGCGGACCCTACGGGTTCGGGAATGATGTAGACATGACTGAGACGCCTCTCCGGTCAATAACCAATAGCGGAACCTGGATGCTCATATTGGTTCCTCATTTTCCACGAAGATCTTATCGGTCCAACCGCAATGACAACATACGTAATTCCCTTTGTCCATCGGTATGTTACTTGCTCGAGATTCGATCGTCGGTATCTCCATACCTAGTTCAATCTCGTTACCGGCAAGTCTCTTTACTCGTTCCGTAATACATCATCCCGTAACTAACTCCTTAGTCATTTTGCTTGCAAGCTTCTTATGATGTGCATTACCGAGAGGGCCCAGAGATACCTCTCCGAAACACGGAGTGACAAATCCTAGTCTCGATCCATGCCAACTCAACGGACACCTTCGGAGATACATGTAGAGCATCTTTATGATCACCCAGTTACGTTGTGACGTTTGATAGCACACAAGGTATTCCTCCGGTATCCGGGAGTTGCATGATCTCATGGTCTGAGGAACATGTATTTGACATTCAAGAAAGCAGTAGCAATAAACAGAACGATCATATGCTAAGCTAACGGATGGATCTTGTCCATCACATCATTCTCCTAATGATGTGATCCCGTTATCAAATGACAACTCATGTCTATGGTTAGGAAACCTTAACCATCTTTGATCAACGAGCTAGTCTAGTAGAGGCTCACTAGGGACACGGTATTTGTTTATGTATTCACACATGTATTTAAGTTTCCGGTCAATACAATTCTAGCATGAATAATAAACCTTTATCATGAACAAGGAAATATAAAATAATAACAACTTTATTATTGCCTCTAGGGCATATTTCCATCAGGTTCATCTCCAAATCGACAGAGCGCGCCTTGCCGTTTTTCAAGATATTGAAAAAGGCAGGTCCAGTGAATTGGACTCCGGAAGCGGAGGCCGCACTCCGAGATTTGAAGGAGTACCTATCCTCTCCGCCAGTCCTAGTTGTGCCTAGGCCACAAGAGACGTTGCTGCTATACTTAGCGGCAACGAATCACGTGGTTAGTGCTGCACTTGTGGCTGAAAGAGAGGTAGATGAGGAAGAGGTAGCAGCCGTAGAGCCACGAACCGACGAGCCAGAATCTTTTTCGGCAAGGTCAGGTGCCGACAAGCCAGAGATTGTGCAAGCCAGCCAGTCAGATCAGCATGTTGTGAAGAAGAAGATGCTGCAGTGCCCAGTTTACTTCGTCAGCTCCCTCCTGCAAGGAGCTAGGTCAAGGTACTCTGGTGTGCAAAAGTTGCTTTTTGGCCTTCTCATGGGCTCAAGGAAACTGCGCCATTATTTTCAAGCACACCCAGTCACCGTCGTCACTCGCTTTCCGTTGCAACGCATCTTGAGAAATCCAGAGGCAACCAGCAGGATTGTGGAGTGGGCATTGGAGTTATCAAGTTTTGATCTAAAGTTTGAGAGCACCTCGACGATTCAGAGCAGAGCCTTGGCAGAATTCATTGCAGAATGGACCCCAACGCCAGATGAAGTAAAACCAGAGACCTCTCTCCCCGGCAAGGAAACAGTTGATGATTGGGTCATGTACTTTGATGGTGCTTTCACGCTAAAAGGCGCCGGTGCCGGTGTGCTGCTTATAGCACCCACCAGAGAGCACCACAAATACGTGGTACAGATGCACTTCCCCAGGGAGCAGGCCACCAACAACACTACTGAGTACGAGGGTTTGCTTGCCAGTCTGCGCATTGCAATCGACCTCGGTATCTGGAAACTGATTATCAGAGGTGACTCGCAGCTTGTGGTGAGGCAGGTCAACAAGGATTATCAGAGCCCTTTGATCGAGGCATATGTCGATGAAGTGGGAAAGTTGGAAGAGCACTTTGACGGTCTGCAAGCAGAGCACGTTCCTCGTG
Organism: Elymus sibiricus; assembly: GCA_039707655.1. Classification (NCBI taxonomy): domain Eukaryota; kingdom Viridiplantae; phylum Streptophyta; class Magnoliopsida; order Poales; family Poaceae; genus Elymus; species Elymus sibiricus. The sequence continues at coordinate 293,608,269 of CM077676.1, forward strand.
CCCGGAATGAGATTGCCGACAACCTATCAAAGCTTGCCACCCAAAAGATGCCTGTGGAGCCAGGAACTTTTGTGCTCCAACTAACTCAGCCATCCATTACACCATCGAAGCTGGCAAAGAAAAGAAAACAAGATGTTGATGGTTACTTTCCGGCAGAGCTACCCATAGCCGCCAAGAAAGCAGATACCACCGACAAGCTACCCTTTGCCAGTGAGCAACAGCATCTGGCAAGCTAGATCCTTGCCGTCGAAGCAAGCGCTCCCGCAGAGGAAGAAATGCCTTTAGTCCTTGTCGTCGAGCCACAAGCTCCGGCATGGACACAGCCGATTGTGCAGTTCCTCCAGACAGGAGACCTTCCCGATGAACAAGAAGATGCAAAAAGAGTCACCCGTCAATCAAGGATGTATAAGTTTATTGACAGCACCTTGTACAGGAAGAGACCAAACGAGGTAAAGTTGAAATGCATCTCCTGAGAAGATGGACAAAGGCTGTTGGAAGAAATACATGAAGGGATGTGCGGCTCTCATATTGGGTCACGCGCACTTGTCGGCAAGGCATTCCGTCAAGGATTCTACTGGCCGACAGCCCTTCAAGACGCCTTGGCGGTGGTTATCAGGTGCAAAGCATGCCAGTTCCACTCCAAGGACATCCACCAACCAGCTCAAGCCCTCCAAACCATCCCTCTTTCCTGGCCCTTCTCGGTCTGGGGGCTCGACATTGTCGGCCCTTTCCCCCGTGCCATCGGGGGCTTTGAATTCTTGTACGTTGCACTCGACAAGTTTACAAAGTGGCCTGAGGTAGAGCCAGTGAGAAAGGTGACGGCACAGTCAGCTATCAAGTTCCTCAAAGGATTGGTTGCCCGTTTTGGTGTACCCAACAGGATCATTACCGACAACGACACCCAATTCACGAGCCGCGCCTTCACAGCATATTGCCAAGAACTTGGAAATAAGATCTGCTATGCCTCCATTGCTCACCCGAGAAGCAATGGGCAGGTAGAGAGGGCAAATGTGGAAGTGCTGCGTGGTCTAAAGACCAGAACTTTCGACAAGAAACACTAGTATGGAAGGCGCTGGGTGGAAGAATTGCCGGCGGTTCTTTGGTCAATCAGAACAACACCAAATCGAGCCACTGGCCAGACACCCTTCTCCCTTGTGTATGGTGCAGAAGCGGTACTCCCCATGGAACTCAAATACGGGTCACCTCGAGTCTTGGCCTTCGATGAGGAGGACCAAGATGAGCTGCGGCATGACGATGCCACGCTCCTTGAGGAAGATCGTTTCCGGGCTGCTATCCGTGCTGCACGGTACCAGCAAGCTTTGCGCCGCTACCATAGCAGCAAAGTGAATGCCAGGAACCTTGAGGAAGGCGACCTTGTTCTTCGTCGGATTCAATCCATGAAGGGTAAAAACAAGTTGACGCCGAAGTGGGAGGGCCCTTACCAGGTAGTACGAGTCTCTAGGCCTGGCGCAGTCCACCTAGAGACCGAAGATGGCACTCCGGTGCTCAACTCATGGAATATTGAGCATCTTTGTAAGTTCTACCCGTAAGGCGTGGTTGCTGGGCTGCCCGGCAACCTATTTTGTACAAGTTTGCCGTCAAGGCATGTAAACCTTTGTACAAAGCCGGGTGCAGATCCCGTGCATAATAAATAAAAACTAAATGTTTCACAATGTTTTGTCAAAGTACATATATATTTATGTGTTGCAGGCAGTCTTGTGTTACATTTTTTGCCTTTCACAAGGTGATTAACGAACCATCAAGGTTCCAGCCTCCTCTTTTCTCTTCTTTCTTTTTCTTTAAGGAAAAAAGGGTTCCTCGCGTACAAGTTTCCCGGGGGGAATGACGGTATGGATAGCAAAGGACGCGTTCAAGATGTCACCCTACGGCAAGAAGTACAGCAAGGAATAAGCTAAGTTACAAAACTTTGAAATAAATTCTTTGTTGTAATTACGGCTCTCCTTGAACAATTTTGGCCTTTGTATGAGAAACCTGCACGCTAAGGAACCTTGTCGTGATCAACTGCGCTCTTGCCTTGCTTCGAGTCTGCTCGGCAACCTAAGTAGCTGTGTTGTGATCGTCAAGCATGACCTTGCCAGCAGCGGCATTCCCGGCAAGCTGCTGAGGACCTATTCCTCGAGCGCTCGTGGCAAGGATGTGCGCACCAGCAAGTTTTCGGCAAGCATAGGGTACAAAAATCATGCAAAGACAGAATGGAATAAGGAGAACAACATGCATACGTTCATTCAAAATATGAACTACAGCAACTGTTAAACATTTAGATGCAAAAGTTATCTTCCATGCCCCCACAGGGCTACATTGGTTTTGATAAAGGAGCTAAGGAGAGGAGCCTAGGCGGAGCGCAGCTCATTTTCAAGATTCGACTGGGGTAATACTATGCGCCTAGTCAGAGTCGTTGCCTTCGCTCTTGATACGTGAGGAGCTTTCGTCGCTCTCGCTCTCGCTCTCGCTGGTGGAGTCGGTGCCGCTGCTGCTCTCACTTTCTGCGCAGCATTCAATGCGGCCGCCGGAGACCCCAAAGAACTTCACGAAGAGTGTGGCAGCTCCGTCGTACCTAAACCGGAGAAGCTGCCCTTGCCTTAGACCACGGGAGCGGGCGAACGACTTCCACCCCCGCGTCAGGAATAGAGAGCCGGCGGTGGAGAACTTGGCCACCACCCAGGAGGGGCCGTTGCAGCAGCCATCCGCATGTAGCAACAGGCCCGAGGGCTTGCTGTTCTCCATCACCCTCGCAAAGGGGTCCGGGAGCCGGAGCCAACTGCGAAGCCGGCGGTGCAGCCCCACGACAAACTCGTGCGCTGCCACCGCCGTGTGGGACTCGTGCGCCGTCACCGCCGTGCGGGCTTCCGCCTGAGGGGGAAGGGCAGCCACCCCGCCACGTCCACCATGCCCACCTCGTCCACGAGTACCGCGCCCTCCGCGACCGCGAGGGGCGGCTCTGCTGTGGGCGCTAGGGCTGGCACTCACGACGACCACCGAGGAACGCGTCTGGCCCCGAGAGGGGACCCTCGAGGCGGAAGCAGACGCGCGGGCCCGACCTCCACCCCTCGCCATCGCAGCGGTGGACCTCAAGGAAAGCAAGGATGAACCAAAGGTTGGAGGAGGAGAATGGCAAAGGCAGAAGATGGGTGGGGAAGATTGCCACTCCCCCCGCCCTCTTTTATAGCGCCCTAGGGGGATTACTCTCCCTGCCACCATGCCTCCCTTAATGGCAGAAATTGAGGAAGGAGATGTGAGAAGTCAGGCGAAATGAGCAGCGCCCTCCACGTTTTTCCTTTTTATGGGGTAGGCACGAGGGCTGGCTATTTTCCATCCTACGTGACTGCGCTTTTCAGGCGCACCACCTCCCGCCGCCGCTTCGCTCCACCTCTCCCACGCCCGCATTTAATGCGCATCGTGGGCGGGTGCGATAAAAGAGAAGATTATGACAGTTATCCTCTGCCATGCGCCGCCTGTGCACTATTTGGGCCTAGCCCAACGACGCCTTGCATGCGCGTGTGGCCCAGGCCCAGGGGCTCCTGTCGGTGTACTAAGACATGGGTGCCCTCGTACCCAGACTTGTGCATAGGCAGTTGTAGCCTCCCTTCCAGCAAGGGCTTGACAGAGGATAACTATGACTCAAGACTCAACACCAAGACCGTGAAGAAGACCTCAAGGCAGGTCATCGAGAAGTACTATTCTAGTACTGAAGATCGACGTTGCCCTTGCCGGCAAGCTCCGCCCCAGCAAGGTGAAGACCAAGGCTATGGTTGCCGGCAAGCTCCCTTGCCGGCAAGCAAGGCCCGGCAAGCTCCATGACAGCAGGCTTGTTCTGTCCCGTTACCGCTCCACTTCACCATCGACCATATAGGCTCGTATGCTAGGTGTCGAGCAGGCAGGCAGTCAACATAGCCAGCCAAGGCACATGTCAGCATGCCACGCCAAGATTAACTTTAATGACACCCGTCCCTGGGACGTGTCGAGATTATAGGAGGGCGCCAGGACTGGTGGTACAGATCTTTTGCCCAAGGTCTCGCCTCCCCGACATAGCACCTAACGGTGCATTAAATGTGTTTGTCTTACCCCGTTGGAAGATAGACGTGATGATGGTGCAAGTCACTGTTCATACTCCGTAATGACCGTATTAGCCATTGTGGTAACCCCTTAGCCTATAAAAGGAGGCCCACGGCTACAGGTAGAACGGTCGACACCTAGCTTAATTACACGCCGTAGCTGCATTTTCCCATGCACCTTGCCGGAAACCTGCGCTCCCTGTAACCAGAGTTCATACACGATCAAACATAGAGCAGGAGTAGGGTTTTACGCTCATAGCGGCCCGAACCTGGATAAATCCCCCGCGTGTTCTTGCACCTACTAAAAAATCTACTCTTTGTCCCATGCATGTCCCCTGAGCCGAATCGCAAAGGGACCCATTCGGTCCCATAGATAGTCGTTTCCCATGACAATAAGCAGGCATGGCTTGCGTGCCAGCTTGCCGTGGAAAACTGGAAAAAACTGAAATTATGACTGTGCCATACTCCCATCCCGTCCCGTCAGTGCTGGGTCGCACATCGGCACGATGGTCAAACGAGTGCACTGGATTCATCCAGATGAGGTATGTGCGTGATCCGCTGGTTATTCGTGTAGGATCGAGTCGGTCTGTGCGAGCTGCTGGGTCCCTAGTGTCAGCCACTCGTTGGGCAATTATCTCGTTTATTGACTACGTTGGCAATGGCGTGGGACCCAGATGTCAAACCATTAGGAGGAAGAATTTTTTTTGGCTTGTTATAAGGAGGCACTTGCTTGCGTACTGCCAACGTTTGAGGGTACGGTGGGGCGGCAATGCGTGGGCGGAGGCGCAACCACCCGTGGGAGGCGGGAGCAGGCGGGACCCACGGCGTGGTTTCGCTTGGGCGTCTGGAGGAAGAAGACAAGAGATAGAAGAAACACGACAGATGTTGGATGTCAATCCAATGGCTGGCAGGCAGAATCGTTTGTTGACTAAGTCGACACCACCTTGGATAGGCTTTTTCCTTGTGGATCCCAAATGTCAGAATCCAAATCTGTCATGGCCATGCAGCCTTTCTTATTAGGAATTACAGCCCATTTGGTGTGCTAGCTCAAAATAAGTTTGTGGGTGCTGGCGGGCGCTAAGTACTTGGGTTCTGTAATGCACAATGAGATGAAGTAGCCGGCGAGAGTGATGTTATTTCCCTTGGTTGGGATTTGTTACAATATTTCTCTCTTAATTAAAGAAATGGCAAGCCATTGGCCTTTTTCAAAGAAAATATGATAGCCATAGCTGAGTTGAAATGGGCAACAACATCAAACTCCAGCTTATAAACTGTACAAAAGCACGAGGGTAATTGTTCATTAGGTTTAGACTAAACCTAGATTGAAAAGGGCAACCGCATCTAACTCCAGCACTATTTTCGGCAGCTGTCACAATCAAATGGATCGGTCAGATCCATAAAATGAGCATCCCGGGTCGTAAAACTTAATGGAATATGACCACAAGATGATGTAAAAAGAAGCCTGGCTCGTTCAGAAGCCCTTTTGTCCACCTGAAAGTCCTTTTTTTGCTCTTCGACATATCCATCCATCAAAACTTCGTTGTTAATATATTTAAGCCTGATGGACAATAGTACCCTCGCATTCAGTAGGAAGAATGTGACAAATCTAGTGTTTGCATGGGTGGCTACATATCCTTCCAGAGTTATTGTCTTCAAACAAATGTGATGAGAACTGAGAAAATCCCGGTACTTACGATGCCACCGATTGGTTATACCTTTTGTACCCCGTCCTGCTGCCTAAATAGACATGAAGATTGAAAACAGTTAAGGTCTAAAAAAAGAGTATGTGGAAAGAGCAACAACTGAACGGTTAATTCTAGTACACTATATATGGGCTTCCAATGTGCGTGAAATCATGACCTTTATATACAACTTCTCCAGGCATGGAAAGCATCGCAACAAGCCAATAATCTTGTTCAGATCAAAAGTATTCATACTGATATATAAGATCTTGACAGAATCCAGCACCACTGATAGGCTATCCATGGACAAACTCTTCATTGAGCATATAGAACATAATATTAGTACAAAAAGTGTACTCCAAGATGATATAAAACTTATGCGCACAAATGAAAAATGCAGCTTATGATTACAAAAGTGTAGATGATAATATGCAGTACCTGGATAACTGTGGAGCCAAACACCATCTTGAAATGATCACAGAGATCATGAATTATACCCAAGGTCTCCAGTTTAGGCGCAGGGACGACAGTTATTTGCGAAGGTGAATAACAAGAATCAAGGATCAACATTTGAAGTGAAGGGGCTTCTTCGATGATGAGCTCCCCTACGTCAAAAGAAATTCCAATTCTTACAAGGTTAGGCGACTTTATTCGGAAACAACCGATTTTAACTGTCAGAACAAGCACTAAGCACTCCAGGGCAGGGCAACTAGATTGGATGATGCTGTGCAGTGAGGCCTCCAACATACGAACCAGCACAAGTGAAAGTTTTTTGAGAAGTGGGAGTCGAAGCTTTTGTACCAGATTGTCGGGTAGTTTGCACAGGGCAAAGGTGGCAGTGTGGAGAGAGAGGAGGAAAACCGCGAGATGGACATCAGTGGTGACGGGTCAAATATATGGCGTTCAGTTCGTGGTATGTCAGTTTCGTAGGAATAATAGAACTCAAGCATCTGGAGTTTGCGGAAATCAGGGGATGTCAGCCAGGCGTCTACCATGCGGGGCACGTGCAGGTAGCATGCCGGGATGCAGAGGCGGTGAACGGAGCCCCCGTGGGTGGAGATGATGGCTCCGGGGAGTTCAAAACCATCAACGAGAGATAGGCCACGACAGTCGAGATTAAGAGGCACGGCGCGCCATAGAGGGCACCACCGAGATGCGAGGACTTGGGTGCGGCAGCAATCCTTGGTGGGGAGAAGCGAGATGATCTCCCCAAGGATGGCATCCGGGAGATCGCTGATGCGGTCCGCCCGAGATTCTTCGGGTTCCTCAGATACACGGGGTGGGGGCCTCGCCGCTTCTCCCCACGCTGCCGGGTGCAGGAATTACAACCGGTGTCGCCGCTGGCGGGAGCCTGATACGTCTCCAACGTATCTATAATTTTTGATTGTTCCATGCTATTATAGTATCAATCTTGGATGTTTTATATGCAATTATATGCCATTATATATCATTTTTTGGGACTAACCTACTAACCCAGTGCCCGGTGCCAGTTGCTGTTTTCTGCTTGTTTTTGCCTTTTCAGAAAATCATTATCAAAAAGTGTCCAAACGAGAAAAAAACTTTGGATTAATTTTTTCTGGACCAGAAGAGACCCACGAAGCTTCGGGAGAAGACCAGAAGATCCACGAGGAGGCGACAAGCCTGGAGGGCACGCCCCCCCAGGCTTGTGGGCCCCTCGTAGCCCCTCCTGACCTAATTCCAGTGCTATAAATTCCCAAATATTCCCAATATACCAGAGAGACAGAAGAGAAAACCTTTCCGCCACCGCAAGCCTCTGTTCTTCCGCGATGCCATCTAGAGGCCTTTTCCGGTACTCTGCCGGAGGGGGAATCGATCACGGAGGGCTTCTTCATCAACCTTGCTGCCCTTCCAATGATGTGTGAGTAGTTTACCACAGACCTACGGGTTCGTAGCTAGTAGCTAGATGACTTCTTCTCTCTCTTTGATTTTCAATATCATGTTCTCCTCGATGTTCTTGGAGTTCTATCCGATGTAATCTTCTTTTGCGGTGTGTTTGTTAGGATCCGACGAATTGTGAGTTTATGATCAGATTATTCATGAGAAATATTTGAGTCTTCTCTGAACTCTTTTATGCATGATTATTATAGCTTTGTATTTCTCTCCGATCTATCGATTTGGTTTGGCCTACTAGATTGATTTATCTTGCAATGAGAGAGGTGCTTTGTGATGGGTTCAATCTTGCGGTGCTCAATCCCAGTGACAGAAGGGGACATGACACGTATTTGTATTGTTGCCATTAAGGATAAAAAGATGGGGTTTAATCATATTGCTTGAGTTTATTTTGTCTACATCATGTCATCTTGCTTAAGGCATTACTCTGTTTCATACTTAATACCCTAGATGCATGCTGGATAGCGGTCGATGGGTGGAGTAATAGTAGTAGATGCAGGCAGGAGTCGGTCTACTTGTCTCGGACGTGATGCCTATATACATGATCATTGCCATGAATCTGTCATAATTATTCGCTTTTCTATCAATTGCCCAACAGTAATTTGTTTACCCACCGTATGCTATGTGTTCGAGAGAGAAACCTCTAGTGAAAACTATGGCCCCGGGTCTACTTTATCATATATAAAAAACCCTAAAAATACCTTGCTGCAATTTATTTACTTTTATTTTATTTAGTATTTTAATTTATCTATCTACCACTATCAGAATTAATCCTTGCAAATAACCGCTAGGAGGATTGACAACCCTCTTATTTGCGTTGGGTGCAAGTGTTTGTTTTTGTGTGTGCAGGTGCGCTTAACGGAATTTTGCTTGGTTCTCCTACTGGATTGATAACCTTGGTTCTTAACTGAGGGAAATACTTATCTCTACTATACTGTATCATCATCTCCTCTTCGGGGAAATACCAACGCAGTCTACAAGTAGCAGGAAGAATTTATGGCGCCGTTGCCGGGGAGACATCATCAAAATTACCAAGTACCTTCGCACAAACTATCATCCACTTGCATTTATTTTATTTGCCTTTGCCTCTAGTTTTCATCTCCCCCCCTTCTAATTTTTTTATAAAAACACAAAAATATTTTTATTTGCTAGTTTGCTTGTTTCGTCGCGATGTCTCAAGAAAATACAAAATTGTGTGACTTTTCCAATACTACTAATAATAATTTTATTAGTACCCCTATTGCTCCTCCCGCCACTAGTGCGGAGTCGTGTGACATTAATGCTGCTTTGCTTAATCTTGTTATGAAAGAACAATTTTCTGGTAGTCCTAATGAAGATGCTGCATCCCATCTAAATAATTTCGTTGAGCTTTGTGATATGCAAAAGAAAAACGATGTGGATAATGATATTGTCAAATTAAAATTATTTCTGTTCTCACTACGAGACCGTGCTAAAACTTGGTTTTCATCCTTGCCTAGAAATAGTATTGATTCTTGAGATAAGTGTAAGGATGCTTTTATTACCAAGTATTTTTCTCCCGCTAAGATTATTTCTTTAAGAAATCAAATTATGAATTTTAAGCAACTTGAGCATGAACATGTTGCACAATCTTGGGAGAGAATGAAATTAATGATAAGAAATTGCCCAACTCATGGCTTAAATTTATGGATGATCATACAAAAAATTTATGCAGGACTAAACTTTGTTTCTAGAAATTTACTAGACTCTACCGCAGGTGGTACTTTTATGAAAATTACATTGGGAGAAGTTACAAAATTTCTTGACAATATCATCACAAATTATTCTCAATGGCACACTGAACGAAGTCCAACTGGTAAGAAGGTAAATTTTGTCGAAGAAATTAATACTTTGAGTGATAAGATGGATGCTCTTATGAAATTGGTTGCTAATAAAAATGCTCAAATTGATCCTAATGATGTGCCATTGTCTACTTTGATTGAGAAAAATAATAATGCTATTGATGTGAATTTTGTCTTTAGAAATAATTTCAACAACAATGCTTATAGGGATAATTTCAATGCTAAACCGTTTCCTGAAAATTTCTCTAATAATTATGTCAATCCCTATGGTAATCTATTATATAATTAAGACAAGAGACAAATAAGCCACCGTATTCGTCCACACAGATTAAATTATCTTGGCCGTTTAAGCTTAAAGATTAAAGGCTGAGATTTAAAGATGCAACGTTACATACAAATATTATTAGGGTGTAACTGTTTAGCACTGTCACGTACAAATAGATATATAAATAGACAAAAAAATATGGGAGCAGGATCTATCCAAAAAATCTTTTTTTTTAACACAGTACAGACGCAAGCGCTCATATACACGCGCATACACTCACCCCTATGAACGCACACACCCACACCCTACCCCTATGAGCACCTCCGAGAGACTGAGCCGGCATATCATCTTGAAATTTACGAAGTCACCATAGGCACCTCGTCATCGACGGGAACGTCTCCTCCCACTGAATGCGCATCGCCGGAGTTCCTGAAATAAATCCAGGAATAAATGCACGAGTATTGATAGGAGAAAAAGTGTCACGTATAGTACCACGTCTTAGATCCAGGTTACAAGAAAATATTGCAACGTACAGATGAACACGTGATCATATACTCACGTACACACCAATACACCATCCAACGCATATGTTCTTTTTTTTAAACATCCATCCAACGCATATGTTAACTACATAAATCGGACAGTCAGCCACAAGCACAATAAAAGCCTTTTCATAAAAAGAAACCTATCGTTTCTAAGAAAAAAAGACCTACCAAACCACACCACATGTGTTCCCAATATGAAACTGAACAGAACTCCAGATCGTTTCGGCCACGGCAACCTAGCGAAAACAACCCATATATACGGTTCCAGCTGGACACAAAAGCACACGCCCAAGCCACCAACGCATATCACAACACCTAGAAAATCGAAGTCGGCCAGACTCGAAATAAGCCGAGACGACGAAGAAAACATCCGACGTGCAACTCGACGCCTGACGAAGCTATGCCCAACCGCTTCACATGACACACAACTCGGCGTCCAACGAAGTACTGGCCAACCGTTTCTCACCTGAATCATCGAGTTCAATAACTATTATTTAGTAAACAAGATTATTTGGGATAAAATATTCATATGTACTTTATTAACTGATAACTAATTTTCCATTCCTTTTGAAGGCAAAAATATTATGGTTTGGAAAGAGGATAACTGTACATCTTTTACAGGCAGAAGAAACAAGGCACAAAACTTAGAAGACTCAAATTCCAAACTCCTACCTTTTTGACCAACAGATTTTGATTAAATGGCCAACCTATTTAAGTACATCTATAAGGAAAGGGACGTGGAAAACAACAATGACAAATCAAGAAATACCTAGAGATGAAATACATAACAACAATCCATGCATGCTAGCGGATATTCCAGTTTGAACTGCACTATCGTGATCCACCAGTCAAGAGGCTGCCGTTCTACCTTGAAAGCAAGGAGCAAGTTATTTTTCCATACTCGACTGATATTGAGAGGATAGTAAGAAAGCCAAGATCAAAAAGTAGTTCTGATGGAGGCAAATAAAATACACGAGCTAGGAAAAGAATTAACCTATGCATGGAAAAGCGAAACAAATAGTTTGGAGAAGCGATAAAGGAGCTTATATGATTGGAAGAATATACCATGCACACCCCGCCAGGGGCGAGTGATACTACCTAAGAGCGCTTCTAAACACAGTGAAACGATGCACGCCATTTGAGGATGTTAGAATAGTTCACGGATTTGTTCACTCAACATATAAATCAACACACAAGCGCTCGGATTTCTTAATGGCAATAATGAGTGGATTGAATGCATCAATGAAGCATCCAGCTAAGAACCAGGGACATAATTGCGTCAGCTATTCACTACAATATTATGCGATTGCGAGGTGGCCAGCCCGAAGATGTTGTGGGATTCAACATGGGAGGCAACGTCCGAAGATAACCACTACAAGGGAAGAATTCTCCTAAACAAAAGAAGGCATATGCTCCGATCGAGATAGAGAAACTAACGAGGCAGGCAGGAATGTCACTAAAAGACTATCTAGAGATAGAAGTACCAAATGTTACAACAAAGTTACGATCAGAAGGAAAAAAGAGTGCTTGCAGTAGCATCATGTGGGATTTCAACGTTGCTGTTCCAAGGTGGAAGAACAGCACACTTAAGATTACACACTCCACTAAATATCACGGAAGAATCAACATGGGAAATAAGACAAGGCTCACGTTTGGCTGAACTGATAAAGAAGACCTCACTAATGATGTGGGACGAAGCTCATATGGCAAACAAACACTGCTTCGAGACACTAAACAAAAGCCTTGGGGAAATTCTAAGGTTCACAACAGAAAACAGCGAAGAAAAGCCATTTGGTGGCATGACAGTTGTGCTAGGAGGCGACTTCGGACAAATCCTCCCCGTTTTAACAAAGGGAAAGATATAGCAGAGAGTAAATGCCTCCATCAAAAGGTCATACCTATGGAATCACGTCGAAATATTTAGCCTAACTGAGCACATACGGCTGAAGTATCTATAAGAAGATCAAATACATAAGGAAAACGTGGCCGAATTTGCAGAATGGGTGTTACAAATTGGCGATGGAAAGACAGCATCGAATGAAGGAGATGATTGGATAAAAATACCTAAAGACCTAATTCTACATAAGGCAGAATACCCCAAAAGAGATCGTCAAAAGCACATACCCAAACTTGCTACAAAACTAGTGTGAGCACGATTTTTTTGAAGAAACAACAATATCATGTCAAAGAAATGAAACTGTCAAAAACATAAATGACTACATAATGAGCCAAATATAAGGTGAAGATGTGACATACCTAAGCCTGGACACTTATGCAAGGCAACAACAAACTACAATATCATGGAGAACATGTGTCCAATGGAGTTCCTTAACAGCATGACATTCTCAGGAATTCCAAACCACGGACTAAAATTCAAGGTTGTTTCAGCAGTGATGCTTCGACACAACATCAATCAATCGGCAGGTTTCCGCAATGGTACAAGAATAACTAACACACAGCTAGAAAACAAGTACACTGAGGCACGGATAATTACAGGAACACACGTAGATCATCATGTCACCAAGCGACACGAAGTGGCTGTTTGTGCTGAAAAGAAGACACTATTAGTAAGCTTGCCATGACCATAAATAAGAGCCAAGGTCAGTCCCTCAACAAGGTGAGCGTGGGACTATATTTGGCCTAAGTAAGTATTCTATCATGGACAACTGACCGTGGCGTTATCAGGAGTCACAAAATAGAGAAGGATTGAAGTGTTGGTTAACGACAAAATGCCCAAGCAAAGATAACGCAAAGAATATACTCCTATTCAATGAGTAGCATACAACGAGATCTTCTATTTTTATTTATTTTTGTTCTTCAAGTAAATGCACATGAACGCCAAATCATGGTTTATAATTATTTTGTAAACCGGAAATAAGAAAAAAATTGGTGTCATGTGGAATATAACATTTGCTGTATAAAGCTCCATATAACTGCTAAGGAAGTGCTAAAGAGGACAATAATTAAAGGACAGTACAATCCCGAAAGAAAAAATGTAAGTTGAACCCTATAAAATAGTATCAATGGCAGGTCGTATAACTATATAGATTCAAACATCCTACTAATAGTCCATACGTTAATAACAACAGTACGTATGTAGTACATGTTATCTGCTAAGTAGAAACTGTAACTGTGTTATTTTATAATTATCACCAAATCTCTGGAATTACTTTAACAGGCAAACTAAATAACTGAAATTATGAAATACATATGCCGCCAAGCAAAAGGAGAAATGGGAGTTTACAAAGAGATTCATACCTATTGCTCTTCCTCAGCCTATGACGAACAATTGGCCGTTCAGCGCAACGCCAAAGCTCTCTGCCCCGGAGCCTGTGGCCTCCCGGCGACCGCCCTCTGTCTTTCCAGCAGCGACGGCGAGATGCGGCCTCGCTGGTGGCCGGCGCCACAACCGCGGCTCCAACACAGGTCCCCGACTCGGCCAAACATGGACTCGAAGAGAACACCCTTACAAGCTTTCCTCATGCACGAGCAGCCCTCTGATTTGGCACAGCCAGCTTCGAAGACCAGGCTGCACGAGTTCTTCAAGTAAATCCGCAACGCCTCCATCACACCACGAACCTCCGGCGCCACCGCCACGGCAGCTAGCGGCGGATCATCCCGCGTTCTCCATTGCTCTACCTTGCCCACCCCGTGGCCACGCCCGGCTTGGAAGACCAGCACCACAGAAAACCAAAAGGGGATCTGTTCTATCTTTCTAGAAGCAGAGACGAAGAGATGGATACCACGTTCAGAATTTCAAAGATATTTGTTCTCTTATACAGTACAACATTTTCTCTTCTTTTTTTTGATGAAGTTTTCTTACAACATTGGGAATAAGTAGAGTACAGAACTTTTTTTCACCGAAGAGCAACAGAATTTTATATAGGCAAGATTGATTGGAATTATTTAGAATTTTATATTGAAAAGATGGATTATGACCATGTAAAGGAATTAGTAAGAAGACAAATGGCTGGGTAAACTAAATGATAAGTAAGATTATTCATATATTAGACCGATGGACGAAGAGCATGTACTTTTTTTTAGTCGACGAAGAGCATGTACTAATACTACGATATATGGAAAAAAGATGGCTAGCCAAATGCAAACTGAATGTTTTTTTAAAATACAAATAACCTCGAAAGATTCGCGATGAAGGAGTTAATAAAGAGAAAGGGAAAAAATCGCAATTCGCAAAAAATAGGAATAACAATGGCAACTTAAATAATAGTATAACCTTGAAGGCCAAATGCACGAATCATAGCAAAGAATCTAATCAGATGGATATAAATTATATAGTAGAATAATATAGTTGAGTAAAAAAAATGGTTGTACAAAAATACGTAAATTTGTGCAATCACGCGAAGGTTTTTTTTTGTGGGTGCGTCTTACATATAAAAGAATTTTTAATTTAAAATAAAAGAGATAAATGTTTGGAAAATATCAAATGAAAAACTATTGATGAAAAGTCAACACTCTATAATCTATGAATTCCAAGTAAAGACTATTTTCCGATTATTACAACAATGTGTCTATCTGGTATGAAATAAGATATTACACTAATAAATTATGAGCATGTAGTGAATGCTGGAACATATAATAATTTGTGAAAAATCTAGCCGCGCAAATGCGCGGGTGCACCCGCTAGTTCTTATTATAATAATAATAGGATGCCCTCTGATCTTGAAAGTAATATTAAAGAATTTATTAATTCGCAAAAGAATTTCAATGCTATGATAGAAGAAAAATTGCTATGATAGAAGAAAAATTGAATAGAGTTGATGAATTGGCTAGAAACATGGATAGAATTGCTCATGATATGGAAAATCTCAAAACTAAAATTTTGCCACCCAAGCATGTTATAAATAAGTCTATTAAAGCTATCTATGTCTCCATTAATGAAAGTAAAGAAAGGACCGCTAGGTTGAGAGCTAAGCGAGAATTCCTAGAAAAAGCGATTCCACCCGGTTTCTATCGTAGTAATGATGAAGATATTAAAATGATTGGTGTCACTCCTATTGAATCATTATATAGTAATATAAAACTTGATGAAAAAGAGACTGAAGAAGAATCAACTTTAGATAGAAGGAGTCTCAATTGCTTGGAGGGTGATAATCTTAATGAAAAAAATTGAAAAAAAGTGGGTTTGGAGAGGTCAAAACTTTAAATAGTAATGCACCCACTACTTTGGATTACAAGGACTTCAATTATGATAGTTGTTCTTTAATTGAGTGCATTTCCTTGTTGCAATCCATGATTAATTCACCAAATACATATGAAAAAAATAAAGCTTTCACTAAACATATTGTGGAAGCCATGATGAAAGCGCATGAAGAAAAACTTGAGTTGGAAGTTTCAATTCTTAGAAAATTACAAGATGAATGGGAAACTACTATTAAAGTCAAAATTAAAGATTATGAATGTAATGCCCTTTGTGATCTTGGTGCTAGCGTTTCCACTATACCAAAGTCTTTGTGTGATGTGCTAGGTCTCACCGACATGGATCCTTGTTCCCTTAATTTACATCTTGCGGATTCCACTATTAAAAAGCCATTGGGTGGAATAAATGATGTGCTTATTCTTGCAAATAGAAATTATGTGCCCGTGGACTTTATTGTTCTTGATATTGAATGCAATCCTTCTTGCCCCATAATACTTGGTAGGCCTTTTCTACGAACAATAGGTGTTATTATTGATATGAAAGAAGGTAATATAAGATTTCAATTTCCATTAAAGAAAGGGATGGAACACTTCCCTAGAAAGAGAATTAAAGCACCTTATGAATCTATTATGAGGGCTACTTATGGAATTAACATGAAGGATGACAACACTTGAAATCATGCATTATGCCTAGCTAGGGGCATAAAACAATAGCGCTTGTTGGGAGGCAACCCAATGAATAAAATAAATTTTTGTTTTTACTTTCTGTTCTTGTGTGTTTACACAATTATAGCCTCTGTTATGATTGTGATTTTAACTTTTAATTAGTGTTTGTGCCAATTAATGCCTTTGGGATGATGTTGATGATAGTATAATTGATGATGTTTGGAAAACAGAAAGTTTTGCGTCCAGTGTTGGAATTTTAGTTCTGTACTGCAGCGTCAGAAAAATCTTAAATTGTTACAAAGTATTGGTATATGAATTTTTTATGTTGTCCTAATTTTTCAGAAATTTTAGAGTTACATAAGTATGGATTTTAAATAAATCTTTACAGACTGTTCTGTTTTAGACAGATTCTGTTTTTGTTGCATAGTTTGCTTATTTTGATGAATCTATGGATCGTATCGGGGGGTATGAGTCATGGAGAAGTTGGAGTACAGTAGCATTATGCCAATATTAAATATGAATCAATTTACAACAGTACCTAAATTTTAAGATTTGTTTGTTATACTAACGGATCTCACGAGGTTTCTGTTGAGTTTTGTGTGCTGAAGTTTTCAAGTTTTGGGTGAGACTACGATGGATAAAGGAATAAGGAGCGGCAAGAGCCTAAGCTTGGGGATGCCCAAGGCACCCCAAGGTAATATTCAAGGAAGACTCAAGCGTCTAAGCTTGGGGATGCCCCGGAAGGCATCCCCTCTTTCGTCTACAATCTATCGGTAACTCACTTGGAGCTATATTTTTATTCATCACATGATATGTGTTTTACTTGGAGCGTCTTGTGATATAGTTTGTTTGCTTTTGTTTGCTTGTTAGTTTGTCACAATAATCTTTGCTGAACACACCTTTTTGAGAGGGACACACATTATTCGTGATTTGTTAGAATACTCTTTGTGCTTCACTCATATCTTTTGAGCTAGGCAGTTGCTCTAGTGCTTCACTTATATCTTTTAGAGCACGGTGGTGGTTATATTTTAAAGAAATAGTTGCACTCTCATGCTTCACTTATATCTTTTTGAGAGTCTAATGAATAGCAATGGTAATATGCACGTGTTATGAATTTGGTCCTGATATGATAGGTATTCAAGAGGGATATAATAAAAACTTTCATGTAGATCAGTGAATATGATAAGTTTGATTCCTTGCAATAGTTTTGCGATATTAAGATGGTAATATGTGGGAGGTGCTAGTAGATAATTGTGGTTTATTAAGAATATTGGTGTTAAGGTTTGTGATTCCCGAAGCATGTACGTATGATCTGTCGTTATGCTAAGAAGTTGGAGCATGATTTATTATTGATTGTCTACCTTATGAGTGGCGGTTGGGGACGAGCGATGGACTTGTCCTACTAATCTATCCCCCTAGGGGCATGCGTAGTAGTACTTTGCTTCGAGGGCTAATAAACTTTCGCAATAAGTATGTGAGTTCTTTATGACTAATGTGAGTCCATGGATTATACGCACTCTCACCTTTCCGCAATTTGCTAGCCTCTTCGGTACCGTGCATTGCCCTTTCTCACATCGAGAGTTGGTGCAAACTTCGCCGGTGCATCCAAACCCCGTGATATGATACGCTCTATCACACATAAGCCTCCTTATATCTTCCTCAAAACAGCCACCATACCTACCTATCATGGCATTTCCATAACGATTCCGAGATATATTGCCATGCAACTTCCACCGTTCCGTTTTTATGACACACATCGTCATTGTCATATTGCTTTGCATGATCATATAGCTGACATAGTATTTGTGGCTCAGCCACCGTTCATCATTTTTATACATGTTACGCTAGCATCATTGCACATCCTGGTACACTGCCAGAGGCATTCATATAGTCATATTTTTGTTCTAGTATCGAGTTGTAATACTGAGTTGTAAGTAAATAAAAGTGTGATGATCATCATTATTAGAGCATTGTCCCAGTGAGGAAAGAATGGTGAAGACTAATGAGTCCTCGAAAAAGTGGGGATGAGGTCCATGAGACCGTTCTAAATATAAAAAAAGAGGCCAAAAAGAGCCCACGAAAAAAATGAGCGAAAAAGAGAGAAGGGGCAATGTTACTATCCTTTTTCCGCAGTTGTGCTTCAGAGTAGCACCTTGTTTTCATATAGAGAGTCTCCTATTTTGTCACTTTCATATACTAGTGGGAATTTTTCATTATAGAACTTGGCTTGTATATTCCGATGATGGGCTTCCTCAAATGCCTGAGGTCTTCACGAGTAAGCAAGTTGGATGCACACCCACTTAGTTTTCATGTTGAGCTTTCATACACTTATAGCTCTTAGTGCATCCGTTGCATGGCAATCCCTACTCCTCGCATTGACATCAATTGATGGGCATCTCCATAGCCCATTGATTAGCCTCGTCGATGTGAGACTATCTTCTTATTTTTTACTTCTCCTTATTTATCTCTACCACCATACTCTATTCCACCCATAGTGCTATATCCATGGCTTACGCTCATGTATTGCGTGGGGGTTGAAAAAGCTGAAGCGCGTTAAAAAGTATGAACCAATTGCTCGGCTTGTCATTGGGGTGGTGCATGATAAATATTTTGTGTTAGGAAGATGGAGCATGACAGGATTATATGATTTTGTAGGGATAACGTACTATAGCATTTTTATTTTGAAAGACATGATTGTTTATTAGTATGCCTGAGTATTGATGTCTTTATATCAAACTATAGACTATTGCTTTGAATCATTCGGATCTTATTATTCATACCGTAAGAGAGAGATTACATGATGAAACATGATAGGTAGCATTCCACATCAAAAATTCTGTTTTTATCATTTACCTACTCGAGGACGAGCAGGAATTAAGCTTGGGGATGCTTGATACGTCTCCAACGTATCTATAATTTTTGATTGTTCCATGCTATTATAGTATCAATCTTGGATGTTTTATATGCAATTATATGCCATTATATATCATTTTTGGGACTAACCTATTAACCCAGTGCCCAGTGCCAGTTGTTGTTTTTCTGCTTGTTTTTGCCTTTTCAGAAAATCATTATCAAAAAGTGTCCAAACGAGAAAAAAAACTTTGGATTAATTTTTTCTGGACCAGAAGAGACCCACGAAGCTTCGGGAGAAGACCAGAAGAGCCACGAGGAGGCGACAAGCCTGGAGGGCGCACCCAGGGGGGTAGGGCGCGCCCCCAGGCTTGTGGGCCCCTCGTAGCCCCTCATGACCTAATTCCAGCGCTATAAATTCCCAAATATTCCCAGTATACCAGAGAGACAGAAGAGAAACCCTTTCCGCCGCCGCAAGCCTCTGTTCTTCCGCGATCCCGTATGGAGGCCTTTTCCGGTACTCTGCCGGAGGGGGAATCGATCACGGAGGGCTTCTTCATCAACCTTGCTGCCCTTCCGATGATGTGTGAGTAGTTTACCATAGACCTACGGGTCCATAGCTAGTAGCTAGATGGCTTCTTCTCTCTCTTTGATCTTCAATACCATGTTCTCCTCGATGTTCTTGGAGTTCTATCCGATGTAATCTTCTTTTGCGGTGTGTTTGTTGGGATCCGATGAATTGTGAGTTTATGATCAGATTATTCATGAGAAATATTTGAGTCTTCTCTGAACTCTTTTATGCATGATTATTATAGTTTTGTATTTCTCTCTGATCTATCGATTTGGTTTGGCCTGCTAGATTGATTTATCTTGCAATGAGAGAGGTGCTTTGTGATGGGTTCAATCTTGCGGTGCACAATCCCAGTGACAGAAGGGGACATGACACGTATTTGTATTGTTGCGATTAAGGATAAAAAGATGGGGATTAATCATATTGCTTGAGTTTACTTTGTCTACATCATGTCATCTTGCTTAAGGCGTTACTCTGTTTCATACTTAATACCCTAGATGCATGCTGGATAGCGGTCGATGGGTGGAGTAATAGTAGTAGATGCAGGCAGGAGTCGGTCTACTTGTCTCGGACGTGATGCCTATATACATGATCATTGCCATGAATCCGTCATAATTATTCGCTTTTCTATCAATTGCCTAACAGTAATTTGTTTACCTACCGTATGCTATGTGTTCGAGAGAGAAGCCTCTAGTGAAAACTATGGCCCCCGGGTCTACTTTATCATATATAAAAAACCTAAAAATACCTTGCTGCAATTTATTTACTTTTATTTTATTTAGTATTTTAGTTTATCTCTCTACCACTATCAGAATTAATCCTTGCAAATAACCGCTAGGAGGATTGACAACCCTCTTATTTGCGTTGGGTGCAAGTGTTTGCTTTTGTGTGTGCAGGTGCGCTTAACGGAATTTTGCTTGGTTCTCCTACTGGATTGATAACCTTGGTTCTTAACTGAGGGAAATACTTATCTCTACTATACTGCATCATCCTCTCCTCTTCGGGGAAATACCAACGCAGTCTACAAGTAGCAGAGCCTCATCTTCTTGGCGCTGGGGCCAGTCGACTCCATTTTCCTTGCGGGCGTCGCGTCGAGCTCACGGATTTGAGACGAGTAACGAATGAAAAGTCTAGTTGTGGTGCGAGTGAGGAAGAAGGGGAGCTGGGGTTTTTTGTAGCAGTGTGGAAGAAGGGGAGCTGGGGTTTTCTATAGGAGTGAGGTGAGGAATTTGGGGGTACAACCGGAGGGGGAGACGAGTCGAGTGAGCGGACGTGAGGTGGGAGTGAGGAGGAAGAAGAGCAGCTGGGTTTTTTTGGGGGGCGGTGCAGTGGGGGTGCCTCTTCTTAAGTAAAATAAGGGCTTTTGAATTGATTTTTTTTAATTAGGGTGGATGGGCTATTTTGTCTTGGGCCCAGAAAAACAATTACTACTAGTAATACAGTGGGGACACTCTACCACTCCCCAGAAAAACAATTACTCAATCCTCAAAAAAAAAACAATTACTCCTATAGTAAAGTGGAGACACTACCACTTCTGGCTCCTCCTCGGTCGTCGAAACGGCTCCCGCTACTGCCATTTTACTTTGGTTCGCCGACATGCGGGCCATGCAGCACGCGGGCCCAAATGGCATCCACCAAATTAGAAGGCGGTATGCAGGCGCAGAGTCACCCCGGTCGTAGTGCGCCAGTAATGAGCCGTCATATCACAAAATCCCACCTCCCTGTAGTAAGTTGGTCGGACGAAGCAACCATCATTTCACTCTTCGCTGAATCCGCTTCTCCCTCGTCTTCTTCAAGAAAGCCACCACTCGCTTCCGCCATTGTTCTTCTCTCCCAGCGAAGGGAAGGTGAGCGCATCCGTGATGTTGGTATATTTTCTTTCCAAAAAAAATCTTTTGCAAAGCAGTAACTGATCCTCACTCCCTTTTTTGTGTCATTGTCATTGCGATTGTGTTTTCCTTTCTGTTGTCTTCTATTTGTCAGTTTCATTATGGATCATGGAGAACCAGGCAAAGATCTGCCGATGTTGGAGCAGACGCGGCAGGCTGATCCCCACGAGATAGAGAGCTCCAAGAAGATGAAGGCCACCACCGAGCCGACCCCAGATGCGCTCACGACCACTACTGAGATGGTCAACGCCATGTTTGAGGTTACAACCCCCGTGGCCATGCAGGAGCAGTTTTCCCCCGACAAGATGGACCCCTTCGAGGATGTGCCCCCCCCCCCCCCCCGCTGAGCTGCCCAGGGTGATTTTCTTCTTTGGCGATCTTGATTCTGGTTTTTTATCTAAGTATGAGGTGATAAATAATGCAAGATTTATTAGCTCCGATGCCATGCTACCTTCCTTGTCATGCATACTTTTGACTCTGCATGGTGGTTTAAATAACTTGTGTTTTTTATATTGGAAAGTAATTCAGAATTCGTTTCTGTTTCAATTAGAGCCCTGATGCAGACAAGGATTGTGTGGTTGTACATGTCACTCGCTATGAGGTGGATGACCTGAATATACGCACTGGGAAAACAAAGTTCTTAGGTTGTTCGATCCTGGAGGCCATTTGCACTTATACCGAAGATGAAATGCATTCTAGCCACACTGTTGTCAGGCGTGTTGTCCAGGGTGTACTGAAGCACAACAAGTTCACAGCTACTCCTTCATTTGTGAGGCATAATGTTCTTGTCAAGCTAATCCATGAAGATGACGTGGCATGCCTCGACAAACATGTTTATGAGTGGAAAGGCCACAAGGTTATCTTCAAGAAGGTTGACAGGATTGAGCTACTGCCGGACGTCCTCGAGGATGTTCATGGCAAGGTCCATCTCCGTCTTGTGTCCATCCCCAATTAGATCGATGGCATGAAATAGTTGGCATAGTTAGTGTTTCAAAGTAGCATGGATTATGTTTAATTACCCGAAACTTGCGTATTATCGAGCCCTCTTGGGGTAGTACTCTGTTTGAATCCCTCTATGGGAACTACTGCTACTTTTGTGTGCCCGTGAATCATGTGAGAACCCTCATAAGTGTTGCCGAAACAGATGCATCCTCACGAGTTCTTTCATGTAATATGGCATTGTAAGACATAAGTTGCCACTGTTTATCAACCGAGCAGTGTGTGTTTGATGAAATACTTGTTTGACAACTCTTGGTGCGCTGACGTATACATAGTGTAGGTAATGCACTGTTGGTGCTACCCCACTTGTAAACACAGTTGGTGCAAACACGGCACATTGGCGCAGATTGCTTCAACACTAGATCGATCCAGCTCACACTCATACTCTGCTGTCTGACATATAAGCAACTACGTATCTAGTTACAGTGGTTCATGCGGTTAATTGAGGCCACGATATAGATTCCAAATGTTAACACGCTAGTCCAGCATTCATGTTAAACATTCACAATAAACTCGGCTGCATAAAATACTTCAAAAGTATAAGTTCAACTTTTTTATACATCTCAATGATTCATAGAACATAACATCTCTTTTATAAGTTGACAGCAAAAGATAAAGTTGTGAGAAGGTTTACAAATCAGGAAAAATCAAGCCAGGCTTCTCTGAGCAAAGGGCCTCCCTAGGCAAGTTTTAATTTCTTGGGGTTCACTCTGGTTTTTCTTGTTGCCACCATCCAGGGTTAGGTTCTCTCATTCCAAAATAACAAATTATAATTGTGTTCTCAGTTGGAATATTGAACTGAACCTTGTAGTGGATTGACCATCTGAACTTCTTGTGCAGTTCCACTAAATTTAAGCACCACTATTTGCAGAAATAAGTAGACCGCAATGCCTCTTGTACGCGCACCTGACCCCAAAACCTCCGTGCAGCCGTGCAAGCTCGTCCTCGGGCCATCCTTAAATTGGGAGTGAGTGTAGTTCACGGCGCGGACGCACTGCCTGTTTTCTCCGCCACACATGACAGGCTCGTTCCTGCACTGCAATCAGGAAGTCCACGTACGAATCAGCTTCTTTTAGCTTGCGTTGGTCATTCTAGCTAGTTATGAATGTAGGAATACCTGGAATACGGGTGGCTAGAGGACGGCAGGTAGGAACAGCCATCTGATTTTGTGTAGTTCTACTAAAATTGAGGTGTGTGCTTATGATTGCACAAATAGAAACGATATGGAGATAGACATCCCTGTTTGCACAAATATGTAATATGGTTATTTAAGCAGTGGCAGTTATTTGCAGTGGCATATGATTAACAACAACATCTCTTGTGTTATGAATGGCATTACATTGACAGTATGAAAAAGTGCCATTAAGTAAGAAGTAGCATCACATCACATCAACACTGGCACTAGATTAACATGCAGAACAACATCACTAGTATTACTGTCATGAGAGTAGCACATGGTCAATAGCTTCGTGCATGATGCAATCAAATTTGTGCAGTTCCACTGGGATGAAACAATGTTAGCGGTATGAGATTTAAGTGTAACTGGCAAAACAGAATTCATGGGAAATAAAGCAAGACAGAAGCACTTCATAAAATGGTAGTGTCATTGCTTCAATTTATCGATGGCACTAGACTGACAGCAGCATTACTTAGAAGTGACATTAGGCTAACAGTGGCATTGCTTCATTTTTCCTCTGATATTAGATAAACGGTAGCGATAAGGGCAAAGGGACAGCAGGGGCATAAAAGTGGTGAAGCAGATTTGGTTGCCGAGAGTGGCAAACATTTAGGCAGCATGTATGCATTTGTCCAATTTTTTATCTCCTTGGCGACCTTTTCCTATGTGAGCACAGGAAATCTAGACCTGCTCGTTCTCAGTTGCATTGTCCCCCCAACACCCGCTCACTTTCTTCCCTTTTTCGACCAAGAGACCAGTCTGGCCAGTATCTTACTAGTACTTCCCCCCCACCCTTCGCTATCCACCCCACTTTCTTCCCCTTTTCAACCAAGAGACCGGTTGGGTAGCCAGTCTCTACTACTTTCCCCCCTTTCTGTCCTCTTTGAACCAAGTCCTAGATTCATGCTACAGCTTTCCCCCCTTTCTTCCCTTTTGAACAAAGTCCTAGATTCGACTGCATGAAGTAGGTTTACCTCTAATAATAGTAAAAATTTAGGTGGCTTTGGAACAGCCGAAGGAAGTAGAAAAAGATCCACATGCAGCCATGTGGTGAGCTGGGGCAGTAGAGCAAGGACGGTTTTGAAGGAAGTTATACCTGAGGGTCGTTCGGATGTGGATAGGAGGGCGGCGGGAGGCCGGATCTACCCACAATACGGCAGGGGGGAAGAAGGGGTCAGAGGCCCTCCCGAGACGGCGCTATGTCGGATAGAATGGCACGGGCCGCCGATCGGGATGTGCCGATAGCTGTGGGTCTCCTCCCTCGCCGCCGACGATCGCGTGAATGCTGCAAATTCTCCGCTTCACCGGCGGAGGGGATCCGGCAGGAACTGTGACCAGCGGTGAGCAGAGAGAGGGTGTGGCTGCCGCTGTGTTGTTTAGATCTGGAGAGGATGAGAGAGTGAATGAGAGCAACCCTAGTAAAGCAAGCGTTGAAGCTCCTGCTTATATATATAGTGGAGTGATTTTCTTGTAGGAATCATTTTTAGAATGAATACGCGCAAACCACTATTTTCATTTAACGTTCCAGTAAAAAAAACTCAATCAATAACGCGCCACTGCGTCCAGGTCGCACTATGTACACGTGTGGTCCCCGACCCTCCATGAAGTTGAAAACTGCACGAGTCAAATTGTCACTTGGGATGCCTCTTTGTAAACAAATGCGCTTGTACGTCTACCCGCGCGTGGGTGTGAGAGAACTGGTGCGTGCGTGTGCCGCTTCTCTTCGTGTACTACGTACTCCACCTAGCATAAGATGTATATGTGTGTGACGTCTGAGTTACAAAAAAAATATGTGTGACGTCTTTTATTTTTTAGAAGTTCTTAGGGAAAGGTGTGAAGAGCACATATATGTGTGTCACGTCTACCTACAGAGTACAGATAGATGGTGTGTGCGAGAAGTCTCGGGAGAGTCATGAGGTGCGTGTGTGCGTGAGAGGGAGGGTTAACGTGTCAATGCAATGCGTGTGTCCGTAAATCATATCTGGCGAACGTTCACCACAAGCCGTTTCCTGGCGAACGCCCAAAGAACCGTCAGATCTGCATCTGATGGTGGAAGTTTTGCCATGGCATTTGACAGAACAGCCACTCCTCCGACACATAAAATTTCCACGTGAGCGTTCGCAACTGTCGTATGCTCCCTCCGTTCCAAAATATAGTGCATATAGCTTTATTGAAAATTCAAACCTCACGAACTTTTACCGAGTTTTTGTAGAACAACATGCACATATAGAAAACCCAGCATATATCATTTCATTCATCATCAAGAGATATCTATAGATATGGGGGAGAAATGTATGAGTGTGTCTTTGATAAAGAGGGGACGTATGTGTGTGTGTGTGTGTTGTGAGAGAGAGCGAGAGACATCGTAGGATTGAGTCCTCTAACTAAGGAGAGAGAAAGAACGACCGAGATCAGAAGAGAGATGAAATATAGTGTGTTCCTTCAGTAGAAGAACCGGCCAAATATTTTGCTGAGTTCTAAACTCGGCAATGTCCCATCGAGTAAGGACTCGATGCGTGGCACTGCTCTATTGCCGAGTGCCACACTTCGCCAAGTTTGTTAGCCGAGTCTCCGTTAGCCGACACTCGACAAAGGAAGACCGCCGTATCACCTACAACAATTTCAAGCCTCCTTTGGTGTGGAGGAATATCATAGGAATTCTATATGATCGGATTTTTATAGGATTTTTTCCTTTAGAACCATTTGGTTCATACAAATGGATTCCTATACTCCACATTTCAGAGGAAAATAAACATTAAGACTCAATGGAAAAATTCATATGATGTGAACCAAATGACATCTCTTTTCTTATCCCTACTCATAGGATTTGAGATACATGTTGGCCTCCTTTGGTTCATAGGATAGGAATATCATAGGAATAGAAAAAACATAGGAAGTGAGATGACATGCATCTCAATTCCTATAGAGAAAGGAATGTCATTTGATGCATAGGATAGGATATTTTCCATTGAGTCTAGGGTAATGGTTTTTTTCCTTTAAAATGTGAAGGACTGGTTCCTATCCTACATACGATTAGGAATCCATTCCTACAAACCACAGAGCTCCATAGGAATTTTTCCTTTGAAAATCCTATCCTATGAAATTCCTACAAACCAAAGGAGGTCGTACGTCATCTCTTTTCCTACAACTTTCATATTCCTATAATATTCCTACCCTGTGAACCAAAGGAGGCCGCAGGTATATCGAAATGCGGGACCCACGCATCACTGCCTTTGGGTCAAAGCTGCATCCACAATTTTTTGAACTCCCCTGCTCCGTCCAGCTTACTGGTGGCAAGGTGGGGCTTTGTGATTTGACATCTCATTGCTCATTTACTAGTACTGCGGCGCTACAACCGGGGTGCCTTCCCCCGCTGCTCCGAACTTTGGTGCATGGCACGTGGACCAAGATGGTGGATGTCCCACATGTCGGCGAAAGGCGTGCTATTAGTGTGTCGCCATTTCGTGTGCGGATTGACCCTGCGGACTTGCGACGCGAACACGACAGCCATGTTGGAAGTGTGCCGCCGTTTCATTTTGAACTGTAAAGCGTACCACTTGGTTTTGCTTCTTGGTGCGGTATATACAAATCTTGATTATATTGATCTAAAAGTAGATATCCAGATTAGTAAAAGGGAGGTGCTTTTGCCGAGCGGTGGGCGGGGGAGCTTGGCCTGTCGGTTTGCTAACATGCGGTCACACATGTCAGTGGTGTACCAAGCCGATGCGCGTCCCTCATGAAAAATAAGAACAATGGCAGAAGCAACACGTGGTTTTCTTGAAGAAGATGATGGAGAAGCGGATTCAGCGAAGAGTGAAATGATGGTTGGAAAGGTGCGGCTTTGTGATTTGACGCCTCATTGCTCATTAGTACTACTGCGGCGCCACGACCGGGGTGCGTCCCCCTGCTGTTCTGCACTGTTATTTGGTGCATGGCACATGGACCCGGATGCTAGATGTCATGTTGGCGAACGAAAGCAAAACATTTATGGAAGTGAGCGTCTCCACTCTTACGATGGAGGAGTACAAGACACGGCAGCCCAGTGTACTTTAGTAGTACGTAGTAGTAGTCTTGTAACACTTGGTTTTGCTGCTTCACGCGATCCATCGATACAAAACCCGATTAAAAAAGCGAGGGCGGGTCTTTTCCCGCGCGGTAGGCAGGGGAGTTTGGCATAGTCGGTTTGACAGAGAGAGCGAGAGAACAATGTGAAATGCTTGAATGTGTAGTGGGCGATAATCCACTTTTGAGCCCAGGCTCATCTGCACCCGCGCTGAAGAAAAAAATCAAAACAAATACTAGAAAAATTCAAAAAATCCCAATTCTTTTTTGCCTGGTAGTTAAT
Organism: Elymus sibiricus; assembly: GCA_039707655.1. NCBI lineage: Eukaryota > Viridiplantae > Streptophyta > Magnoliopsida > Poales > Poaceae > Elymus > Elymus sibiricus. The sequence goes on from CM077676.1 coordinate 293,636,219, forward strand.
TTGATGCGTGAGGTCCACTCCAATTTTCAAATAATTTGGACATCTGAACAGCTCTTGGCATAAAATACAAATTCAGGGTCTGTAAAAAAGGTTTACTGTTCATGCACTATTCTGACCCGATTTGTCTTTTTTGCCGAGAGCTCCTCAGATGTCTGAACGACTTGAAAATTGAAGCAGACCTCACGCATCAAATTTTCTACCATGCAAACAAAACTGGAATCTTATGATTTTTTTTAATTTTTTTGTGATTTTTCTTCCGACCGGGTGCAGATGAGCCTGGGCACCGAATCGCCTTTCTTTCTTTTTTGAAGTGGGCCCTTTCAGATCACTAGATGATACTAGCCCACACGTTGTTGAGTACATTTGAATGCAATTTTAATGTAAATGCAACATGAATAATTGAAGTAACAATACTCAATGCCCATTGCCAAGGCATATTAGTAACATGTGGGACTGCATGTGAGCAAACCGACGATTGGCCAAGCTGGCAAACTCCCCCTCTTATCACGCGGGAAAAGCCCCGCCCTAGTGTTTTCAATCATTATTTATGTCTATCATCACTCCAAGGAGCAGAACCAAATGTTACAACTTACGAGTTCAAAATGAAAAGCCTGCCGCATTCACGTCGCACCTCCACACGGTCGGTCCGGCACGCCGCTCAAGCTAGGGAACACGTGTTGTCTTGCATTTTCACTGACATCTGGGACCGTTGTTGAGCAAACCGACTATCGGCAAACCCTCACCCTGCCCGCCGCACGTCGGCTGAGTTTAGAGGAACGAGGAGGGAGAAGTGCTAGCTGTAGCATGGACTCCAAGAAAATTGGTGTCCGATGGGACTCGTACTGGTTTGTACTCTACTACCACTGTACTACTCCTGCTCCTACTACTTTACACCAGTACTAGTACTAGTACTAGTACAAACTAATATGAGGCCATTCAACCGTGTCCTGGCAAAATACCCCGGACACCGATTATTCGTTGATATTTAAATTTGTTTTCACACAGCAAAATATCCCTGAAAACAACAACACACATCAAAATTTCATGGCAAATGAGGGATTTGAATGTGCTGGGCGGGGTGGGGCAGGAAGTTAACGCAGAGGCTCAGTTTGTATTTTTTGGCGAAATGCAGAGGCTCGGGTTTTGGCGCCAAACCGGAAATTTTGCAAATATTTGTCATCTTTTATTCCCAAATGAGGCACACCGGACGGCGTGCCAACCGCGTGTGGTTGTCTGGTGGCGTGTGCGGTAGACTTGAATGCTTGTGAAATGCTTGTGACCGAGCACTCCGCTCCAGCACATAGCGGTCCCACCTGCAGCAATGCTGAGGTGGCATATAACTAAATGAAGAAAGAGAGGGTTGAGTATCATATCATGATACCCTATCATAATAACATATTTAGGAATAGTAGTTATGATACTAACCACTACAAGCAGCCTTTATATCACAGAGAAGATTAATACTATTAACAATTCATGTCCTTAACAAAGGGTGCAATGATGACTGCAGCTTATCGTTTCTGGATGACCTGGCTATTTAAGCCAGTCGGCCAGCTCCTCACGCGGCGAGGTGGGACTAAACATCCGAAACCCGCCGGCCCAATACGGATGTGAAAATCGTAATTACAAATTGCACTCAGTTGACCGGTCAAAAATTCTACGTGGCACTCTGTTGACTGGTCAAACTGGCCACATGGCTTGCGGGTCCCACCTATCAGTTGGTAAACAACAATTTACGCAGGCGCGTGAGGGGTCGAACCTGCGACCCCGCGGAACTGGCCCTTGCACGCGAACCACCCTGGTTGTGTATATGTGTGCATGCACGTGTAGGTTGAGCACTTGAGCGTGAGTGTGTGTGTTGTGTCTTGTGTTGTGTGCATGCATGCGTGCGTGTGTTCGTGCGAGTGTTGCATGCGTGCATGTGTACGTGTGAGTGTTGCATGCATGCTTGAGTGCATGTGTTCGTGCAAGTGTTGCGTGCGTGCATGTGTACGTGTGAGTATTGCATGCATGCATGCGGGCGTTGCGTGTGTGTTTGTCCGCATGTGTGATGTGTGTGTATTCACCACAGTAGCTCCTGTGTATTAAAAGGCCGGCTCATCATATCATCATTAGGCGACCTTGTCCACTGTGGTTATCGCGCGCGGGCTACCAACCTGAGGTCTCGACTTCGAATCCCCACCGAGCACTAATTTATTACGATTTGTTTCTTTCTTATACCCGCTGATAGGTGGGCCCTATGTTAGGGAGATAATGTGCGCTTCTGATGCAACACTAGTTGCGCCACGTGGACTGTTTGACTGGTCAATTGATCGTGTCATCAACAAAATACGTAGCTGTACGGTGAGCTAGTGATTGTATAATCACCAAAAAATGTATATGCTGACCGTATCGTGCTTTCGTTTCAAATACAATGACCGTCAGTGTCACCATCAAAATACAGAGCTGTACGGTGAGCTAGTGACCATATAATCACCAGAAAATGTATATGTGGACCGTAATGAGCGCATTCTAAAGTCCAGAGACCGTATTGTGCTTTTGCTTGAAATACAATGACCGTCACGCGTGAATGTGTATGGGGGCGTACTTTTAGAGGGCCGAGAGATAGTTTGTGTGCGTACGTGAAAGAGGCGTAGAGAGAGGGGGTGTGCGATGGAGAGAGTGAGAGAGAGAGATGCCCTTCGTTCTCTTTATTGTTACTAATTTTATAGGATAAAAATGTAAACATTCACAATACAGAACAAATATCATTGGATGCACCATGCAATTAACTTTCATATATAACTTTGTAGTATTGTATATGTAGATTTTCTTAAATATTTTTTTTGTCACAATCTGTGAAGTTTAATTCAAAACAAATCTTGTATGCAGAGTAAAAGTGAACGGATGCCTTTTTTAGATCATTGGGAGCACATGATAATGAGATGTAACATGCGTGAATGTGTGGTTGAAGTATTTTGGAGGGCCTGAAAAGGGTATGTGTACGTATTCGAGAGAGGCGTGGATACGAGGGGGGGTGCGATGGGAGAAAGAGAAAGCACGAGAGATGAGAGAGAGAGAGAGAGAGAGAGGGAGAGAGAGGAAGAGAGAGGGAGAGAGAGTGAGAGACGAATAGGATGTCTCAACGAGAGATGGTGAGTTTGTGTATGCAGAAGAGAAGGGGAGAGAGGCATGAGCAGAAATAGTGTGTGTGTTGGTATGTGTGGGTGTGAGAATATAGTGAGACCTAGGGGGGTAGAGAGTGTGCGAGGTGTGGTGGTGGCACATCGTTTTTTGGTCTGGTGGGTCTGGGTGAGGACTCCTGGGTCGGTTTCGTCCTGCGCCACATAGGTCGGCCCGAGACGCGTTATACGAAGACTGACTTGACGTACAAGACGAAGATACCGGAGCCGTGGAAGACTCTATCTCCACTGACGAAGTGGACTACGATTTGTAACCCTAGGCCCCGGGTATGTTATATAGGCCGGGGGCCTAGTTCGTCGATAGTATATATACACACAATCCCTTGGTATTGACATGTACTTTGTACACACCCCAATCAAAGTATACACGACCAGGAGTAGTGTATTTCCTCGATTGCAAGGGCCCCGACTTGGGAATTATTTTGCCTCTTATCGCCATCCACTTTAACCATCTGGGATGTCCTACCGAATGATCTGATGGAATCATATATGCCAACTAGTAAGAGAGGTGGAGACAATGCATGCGATAGAGGACTAAAGAGAGTGTGCGTGCGGGAGACACGAGGTAGAGATATGTACAGAGGGGGGGGGGGGCGGCGGAGACCATGCGTGCGCATGCATGTGAGGGAAATAGTGTTTGTGACTGAGATTAGTGAAAAGAGTGGTAGATAGTAGTAAGAGAGAGAGGGAGATATATAGAGTGTGTGTGCGTGAGACACTTCGGGAGAGAGGGTGAGCATTTGTGAGAGAGAAAGGCCGATGGATATATAGTGTGTGCGCGTATGCGTGAGAGAGCGCGCGTGTGAGGAGGGGTCAAGGGAGAGTGCATCTACGCGTAAAGGACTGTTCTACCCATGAAATTAAAATATAAATTGTATTTAAAAAATTGGATGAGATCATGAAATTTGCAATTCGTGTATGAACGAACATTGGTCTAGCAAACATCCATACTCTATCGAATTCGAGCATGTGTATGGTATTATTTCACATTATTGATCCATAGTCAGTAGTTTGAAATCCAGACAATGCATGGCTCTTGCAATTCATATATAAATGTAAGTACACTCCGCGGTCAGTGTCAAGCACATTATACATAAGAAACATACATGGTATACATTCCAAATTGCTAGCGACGAACTAGAATACATTTTGAATTCAACAAAAAAGTGGTTTCAAATATTCGAATTCATAGGAAATGCATTCAACTATTTGAATTCGCGATAATGACTTTTGTAAATCACATCTAAAAGGGGCATCAATCTTTGTTGATAATACATAGTTGTGTACAAAATAGATTCAAGTTTACCTCCTCCATTCCAAAATAATCGTAGTTATAGGATTTTCAAGAGTCAAAATTTTCAAAAGAACCGCATAATTTAATGAGGTTTTTAAACATACAAGGTCAAATATAATGAGGTCTAATTAGGAAAGTTCAACTGAAGAGTACTGTAAACGTGAATGCTTCTGGTTCAAAATTTTGAACGAAGCGCCAAAAGATCCTCTCCTCGCCCGAAACCGCGCGAGACCAATGTTTGGTAGAAGGAAATTACCGTCCTAACTCTGACCCGTGAAGCCTACCGGCCCGACGTCCACAAACCGGGGTAGGTCTGTAACTTCACTGAGATGCCACACAACCGCCTCCGAAAAACATTCATATACCACGGGCACCTAAACGCCGATGCACTCGGCCGAAATCACTCCTGCCCACTATTTTGGACACATGAGATTACCGTCCTACCCCCGACCCGCAGCATGTCCGAAATTTTAGATGGGGGCAAAGTTTGTAACTTTCCCCAAATTTCAAACAAGCGCGTCCCGGAAACATGGTTCCCCCTTAGCTTCCCCCCTCCCCCGTCCGATTCCCCATTCATACTCCGTGGGCGCCAAAACTCCCTCTCCACCAGCCGCAAAACCCCAGCCTCCTCCGTCCGCCACCCCATCGTACCGATCCACCGCCGCTCTCCTCCATCACGCCGAAACCGATACCCCGACGTCGTCGTCCACCGCAACCTCAACCACAGCGCCCTCCATGACTTAGCAGTTGAAGCCGAGGCAGAGCTGCCTCCACGACGTGGACGTGCGCCATACCCAAGCCACTTCAACCCCTCTATCCTGTGCCTCACCACTGCCGCTCCAACGTCGCAACCGTCCACCGCACCAGAGTTGTTCCTGCTACGTCGTCGTTCGCCGCCTCAGATCTGCTTCCCCGCTGCCGACAGAGGGCCACCGCACCACACTCAACTACTTGGCCATGGGTTCGTCCAAGGCTCCACCGTCCTCCACAACATCTTGTTTCCAGCGAACCACAAGAAGATCTTCAAAAAAACAGAAGGAGCACACAGCATCGCCAGCCGATATTGGTACTCCTCTTCCCTTATTCTTGCAAATCTCTCGCACGGTATTCATCCCACGAAGGAAACTAGTTGACCGCTTCTTACTGCACATTCTTCCTAATACTAGATGTTCCAAGTAAATCGTGATGCACAAGGTTTCCCCCCATTTACTATTTCACTTTAGCTAGACGTCCGTCGCCTGCCTGGATTTCAATTCAGTGTCAGTTGATTCCCAATTAAAGGAAGCACCACCTGCGGAGGCGCGCGGAGCACCTAGTCTGCCTGTTCGCCGGGGAAGCAGCGCCTCAGTGTCTATCTTAGAGGTGTGTGTGGTGCAGGAGCTACTGGCGCCTGATCTGGAGGTTCGCCGGGCTTAAAGGGATGGCCGGGGGGCGCTGCCAAGCACGACGGTGTGGTGAGGTCGAGGGGAGGCCGTGGCAGCGGAGGCAGGCGTCTGGGCCGGTGGTCACTGGCGGTTCGAGGAAGATCGTCTACGGTGACTGGCGGGAGGTAGATGAAGGCCATCTGCCCGTTCCTTGTAGATCGGATGGTGTAGAAAAAATCGGCTGACCTATTTGTTTTCAGTCGATTGTTATTTTCATAGGACCACATGTGGTGGTTTGCTGGAGGATTACCTGCACTTCCCAGCCATCCCTGTGCTCATATTTCAAAAGCCTAGAATCTAATTTCATGTGCCATGCATGTTGTAGAGCTATCATATGTCTGTCGTAATTTATTTTTGACCCACCTACTATCTGACACTTTTACACTATACTAGTTGTGCACAAACTACACCCATACTCTCTCACTATTGTTTTATTACGCATGGGTATTTCAGAATCTCAAGCATAGTATTCTAAAAAGAAAACAGTGCAGTCGCTCCAGTCTGCATCAAGGATTGGAAAGACGCGGTTTGACGCTCTAATGAAGAGTGTAGTGTCATTCGATGAAGACTGGCAACGTAGCTCTGTAGTTGATGACTCTATTCGCCATACACCAGCATCGCAGGTGCTTACTTTAACTTCGGTGTTGGGGGAATTACCTGCGGCTAGACCCGGCAGTCCAAGACATGACCCGGCTAGACCAGAAGGCCCGAGCCCGGGTTATCGAGGAGACAACTTGGGCTGGCTCATTATGAGCTGGGAGCCTGCACGGAACCCGGCTATGAATATCAAGACCCAACAAGGGAAGCAAGACCCGGCAAGGGAAGCAAGACCCGGTGGAGGAAGCATGACCCGGCGAAGGACAAATCCGATCTGGGTTGATTGGCGCAGAAGAGAATACAGGTGCCTACATGGAGGTAGAACGTGGCCCAACACGGGGGTGGCCCACCAAGCCAGCTTTGGACTGTTCGAATAAGACCCGGACTAATATCCGGCTTGTAATAGAAAAGAGACTAGTTGTAGTCCTACTAGGACTCTACATGTAAGCCGGCCCCTTCAACTTATATAAGGAGGGGCAAGGCACCCCAGGAGGGGGGGGGTCCAGATTGAGATAGACAGACTAATAACTCTTAAGATAGAGGTAGCAAAAAAGCACCCTTGTAATCGAGATCAACATCATCAATAGTAATCAAGCAGGATGTAGGCTTTTACCTTCACCGCGAGGGGCTGAACCTGGGTAAAACTCGCGTCTCTTGATTTCGACCAACCCCGTTCAAGCCACCACCTAGTTGCGATGGTCTCACCACTAAGTCCTTTCACGAGGACATATGCCGTGACAAAACCATGACATTTGGGGCCCACCGTGGGGCCTACGCACGGTGGTGTTATCTTCTTGGAGGGAGCTCTCCCAGAGATCAAGAAAGTTCCGGCCGAGTAGACGAAAAGTTCTGTCCGAGTTACCGAAAAGTTTCGTCCGGGTTACAGAAAAGTTCCGGCCGGGTCGCCGAAAAGTTCCGGCCGGGTCACAGAAAAGTTCCGGCCGGGTCACCGAAAAGTTCCGGCTAGGTCACCAAATAGTTCCGGCCGAGTCGCCGAAAAGTTCCGGCTGGGTTACAGAAAAGTTCCGGCCGGGTTACAGAAAAGTTCCGGCCGAGTCACCGGAAAGTTCCGGTCGGGTTACAGAAAAGTTCCGGCCGAGTCATCGAAAAGTTCCGGCCGGGTCACCGAAAAGTTCCGGCTGAGTCGACGAAAGGTTCCGGCCGGGTTACAGAAAAGTTCCAGCCAGGTTACCAAAAAGTTCCGGCTCTCAGAAAAATTCTGGCTCTCAGAAAATTGCAGCTCTCAGAAAAATTCTGGCTCTCAGAAAATTCCGTCTTGAGCCTACAGCAGGATTATGGACTTGCGACTCCTACATGGTCGTCTACAACCTCGAAGACTCCAATCTTTAAATCTTCACTAGTTTATACTGCATCATCAAATGCTGAGGTTACCAAAGAGGACTAGATGCCACGATGCGAAGTTCAAAAATGGGTATCCTGCCATACAGACAAAACATAAAGAAAAAGGTTGCCAAAGAGGACTAGCTGCCATGATGTGCAGTTCAAACATAGGTATCCTGCCTTATTGGCAAAAAATTAAAGGTTGCCAAAGAGGACTAGCTGCCATGATGCACAGTTCAAACATAGGTATCCTGCCTTATTGGCGAAAAAGTAAAGGTTGTCAAAGAGAACTAGCTACCACGATGCGCAGTTCAAACATGGGTACCCTGCCATATTGGCGAAAAGAAAGGTTACCAAAGAAGATTAGTTGCCATGATGCACAGTCTAAACATGGGTATCCTGCTCGATAATGATCAATGGAATACAGCCGGCACCTCTGGACCACAGAGTTTTGTCGTTTCGCCTCCAAAGCTGTGTGTTGAGTCTTTATTCTTTGATCATTGGTTACTTGGGGGCTTCCAACTCATCGAGTTTATCTATTAACATCCCTCTTAACCCGACAAATGCCATTATATACTTGGTTATACCTGCCTCTTAGCAAGATGCAACTCCGAAAAGGTGACCCGGTTAAACGCTTGATGAGTCAATCACAGAGGTGACCCTGAACTCATCAAAGTTAAAACACTAGTTAAGTCACGTGAGAGCCGGCTTTCAGAGAGCTAGGACAAACCAAAAGAGGCCAAAAAGCCTGCTTCCACTGGAAAGCAAAATCAGGCTCGAGCCTCGAAAGCCAGCTTTTTATTTTATAGTTTGCATTGCTATAATTATCCTGTTATATAGTACTTTGCATTTATATTACAATTATTTGTACATATTGCATCTTTTTTGCAGAAACCGGCCTTATCTTCAAAAAAAAGCTGGGTCTCGTAATTTATACTATGAGAATAAGGGCAAACATAATTTCCCGGGTTGTACCGCAACTATGATATATGGTTCATCCTTATATAAATCACTTGGGTTTCATACTCATCATGATTACCGGGTTGCATCGCAACCACGGTCCGGGTTATCTATTGACAGCAAAAACAAGCTGAAGTCACAAGACAGTGCATAAAATTGCCGGGTTGCATTGCAACCCGGCCATGGATTTCTTGCGATATTGCGACATCACCAGTTCACCAAGACAAATTACTCAATACTCGATGGCACTGGCAGACTATGGAGTTTTGCAACAGTTATTACAAAGCCCCAGATGGGCCATTTTCAACAAGTTTTTATCATAATGAATTAAGCCGGCGAAATTCATGGCTGAGAGCCGGCAGCTGGATTGTCCGGGTTGATGTCTGCTTGATTTGTCTCAGGATCAGTGGTTGCCGGCCTTTATATTTCAAGTGTCGAGCCTCGAAAGCCGGCCTTTATTTGGTTAAGCTACTACTCCAAGTCAAGGATTCATATTAAGCAATCAACATAACAAGTTTTGAGGATGATCTTTGGCACAAATATTTCAAAAGTGCATGATGGCACTGCCAGATAAAGCAACAAGTCCTGCTCTTTCAACTCGGCAATTTCTGAGCCGGTTTATATCAACATAGCTGCATAAAAATTAGGGTTATAGAACTTCTTCAACAGTCCCAAGTTGCTGCAGGCTTGTGACCCGGCACTTGGGGGCTACATCATATCAAGTTATTCTTTCCAAAAGAGAAGTACATGTAAGTCCCAAGTCGCTGCAGGCAAACGACCCGGCACTTGGGGGCTACACTACTCAGTTCAAGATCTACAAATTTTCTAAAAAGTCCCAAGTCGCTGCAGGCATGCGACCCGACACTTGGGGGCTACAACGTTCAGTTGTTTAAACAGATCATAAGGTCAAATTGAAGACCCGGCCCATCACATACTGATGAGCCGGCCCTTGGGGGCTACACATGTGAAATGCAAAACATTCAGTTTATGACTGGCGACTTAGATGAACAACCCGGATTTCTCCAAGGTTGCAAACATTTATATTTAAGCAAGTCTTAAGCTATCACGATGTTCTACTCTTAAGACTTGGGGGCTACACTGGCTAAAGTTTTATGAGTATAAGACAATTACAAGTCCCAGGTTGCTGCAGGCAAGACAACCAGGCGCTTGGGGCTACACAGTCAAGATATTATTTCTATGCAAAGCACCAAGTCATCATGAACTGATAAACTCAGAGCTTGGGGGCTACATGTAATATGGAGATAAAAACAGAAGAACACCTTCAAGTTTTCAATTTTGAGTGAGCCGGGTCTCATTTTCTTGGTGGAGGCTTGCAAAGTTCATCTCCTCCAAAGTTATTCATAGAAGGCCCAGAAGCATTGAAAGTCGGCTCAACATCACATGGATTTATTTTTTCCCAATTTTTTATCAAGCCAAAGCACTGGAAGCCAATTCAAAATGTCAGATGGTTTATTTTTCTGCGTGGAACCAGTGTCAGCAAATTGATTCTGAAGCCGGCCTATTGATATGACAAAAAAGACCCGGATTTTTGAGGAGCTGGTTCATTGAGTAAGCCGCCTAGTTGAGCGAGCCGGTCCCTTAACACATTGATTACTCTTATTTCAAGAGCTTAGCATGAATAAATTCAAGCTAACCTAGGGGCTAATGTTGGGGGAATTACCTGTGGCTAGACCCGGCAGTCCAAGACATGACCCGGCTAGACCAGAAGGCCCGAGCCCGGGTTATCGAGGAGACAACTTGGGCCGGCTCATTATGAGCTGGGAGCTTACACGGAACCCGGCCATGAATATCAAGACCCAGTAAGGGAAGCAAGACCCGGTGGAGGAAGCATGACCCGACGGAGGACAAACCCGGTCTGGGTTGATTGGTACGGAAGAGAATACGGGTGCCTACACGGAGGTAGAATGTGGCCCAACATGGGGGTGCCCAGCAAGCCAGCTTTGGACTGTTCGAATAAGACCCGGACTAATATCCGGCTTGTAATAGAAAAGAGACTAGTTGTAGTCCTACTAGGACTCTACATGTAAGCCGGCCCCTTCAACTTATATAAGGAGGGGCAAGGCACCCCAGGAGGGGGGTCTAGATTGAGACAGACAGACTAATAACTCTTGAGATAGAGGTAGCGAAACAGCACCCTTGTAATCGAGATCATCATCATCAATAGTAATCAAGCAGGATGTAGGCTTTTACCTCCACCGCGAGGGGCTGAACCTGGGTAAAACACGCGTCTCTTGATTTCGACCAACCCCGTTCAAGCCACCACCTAGTTGCGATGGTCTCACCACTAAGTCCTTTCACGAGGACATATGCCGTGACAAAACCATGACACATGGGTATTTCAGAATCTGAAGCATAGTATTCTAAAAAGAAAACAGAGCAGTCGCTCCAGTCTGCGTTGAGGAGTGTAGTGTCACTCGATGAAGACTGTCAACGTAGCTCTGTAGTTGATGACTCCATTCGCCATACACCAGCATCGCAGGTGCTTGCTTTAACTTTGGTGTCATATGTGGTTGCATGTTGCATATGGTGTCTACCTTGTAATGCTTCGAAATTAGTTAAATTGCATCTGCTTAGCCATATACTGTGAATATGACATGCCTTCCTATTTTTGGTACATAATGCATCTGTCTGTTAACCATGTTCTTACATCAAACTAATGTTCTTGTGTATCCCTCATCAATCACTTATGATGAGACAGGCACACCCGTGGGTTAGTGTGAGACGCGCTACTCTTTTACAGAGTGCAGTGTCATCCTCCCCACATGATTCTCAAGAAACAGCAAGGCTAGATGAAGATAATCAACGTAGCTCTGTAGTTGGTGACTGCATGTCCCCTACACCACCATCGCAGGAGCTTGCCCTAACTTGGCAGTGTGATATGTGATTGCATTTTGCATATGGTGTCTAGCTTGTAACTAATCTAATTTGGTTAAATTGCATCTGCTTAGTTCACACATTATAGCTGTGAATATGACATGCCTTCCAGTTTTTGGTACATAGTGCATCTGTCTATTAACCATGTTCTTACATCAAACTAATGTTCTTGTGTATCCCTCATCAATCACTTATGATGGGACAGTCACACCCGTGGGTTAGTGTGAGACACGCTACTCTTTTAAAGAGTGCAGTTTCATGCTCCCCACATGATTCTCAAGAAACAGGAAGGCAAGATGAAGATAGTCAACGTAGCTCTGTAGTTGATGACTGATACGTCTCCAATGTATCTATAATTTTTGATTGTTCCATGCTGTTATATTATCAATCTTGGATGTTTTTATATGCAATTACAGCAATTATATATCATTTTTGGAGACTAACCTATTAACCTAGTGCCCAGTGCCAGTTGCTGTTTTCTGCCCTGTTTTTGTTTTACAGAAAATCAATACCAAACGAAGTCCAAATGCCACGAAACTTTTTGGAGATTTTTTTCTGGACAAGATAAAGACTAGAAGCTTCGGGAGGAGGCCAGAAGCCCCAGGAGGTGCCCACGAGGCAACAGGGCGCGCCTGCCCCCCCCCCCCCCCCCCCAGGCGCGCCCTGGTACCTCGTGGGGCCCACAGAGCTCCGTTTGACCTAATTCCTCCACTATAAATTCCCAAAAAAATCAGAAACCCTCAGGGGAGTCCACGAAATACTTTTTCAACCGCCGCAAGTTTCTGTTCTCGAGAGATCCCATCTGGAGGCCTTCTCCGGTACTCCGCCGGAGGGGGAATCGATCATGGAGGGGCTCTACATCAACCTTGCTGCCCTTCCGATGATGCATGAGTAGTTTACCATAGACCTTCGGGTCCATAGTTAGTAGCTAGATGGCTTCTTCTCTCTTTTTGATCTTCAATACAATGTTCTCCTCGATGTTCTTGGAGTTCTATCCGATGTAATCACTTTTTGCGGTGTGTTTGTTGGGATCCGATGAATTGTGAGTTTATGATCAGATTATCCATGAATATTATTTGAGTCTTCTCTGATCTCTTTTATGCATGATTATTATAGCTTCGTATTTCTTCTCCGATATATTGATATGGTTTGGCCAACTAGATTGATTTATCTTGCCATGGGAAGAGGTGCTTTGTAATGGGTTCAATCTTGCGGTGCCCAATCCCAGTGACAGAAAGGGACATGACATGTATGTATCATTGCTATTAAGGGTAAAAAGATGGGGTTTATTCATACGTGAGTTTATCTTGTCTACATCATGTCATCGTTCTTAAGGCGTTACTCCGTTCTTTATGGACTTAATACACTAGATGCATGCTGGATAGCGGTCGATGTGTGGAGTAATAGTAGTAGATGCAGGCAGGAGTCGGTCTACTTGTCTCGGACATGATGCCTATATACATGATCATTGCCTTGGATATCGTCATGATTATTTGCTTTTCTATCAATTGCCCAACAGTAATTTGTCTACCCACCGTATGCTATTTTCTCGAGAGAAGCCTCTAGTGAAAACTATGGCCCCCGGGTCTATCTAAATCATATTACTAAAATTCTAAAAATATTGCTGCCATTTTCTTTTCTTTATTTTATTTTGTATTTTTGTTTCAATCTATCTATCTATCATATACAATTTAATCTTGCAATTGACCGCCAAGGGATTGACAACCCCTCGTTTGCGTTGGGTGCAAGGATTTGTTGTTTGTGTGCAGGTGCTGCTAACGAGGTGTTGCATGATTCTCCTACTGGTTCGATAATCTTGGTTTCATAACTGAGGGAAATACTTATCTCTACTATGCTGCATCATCCCTTCCTCTTCGGGGATAATACCAACGCAAGCTACAAGTAGCAGGAAGAATTTCTGGCGCCGTTGCCGGGGAGACATCATCAACATCTATCAAGTACCTTTGCATAAACTCTCATCTCCTTGCATTTACTTTATTTGCCTCTCGTTTTCATCTCCCCCACTTCTAAAACGTTTTTACAAAAATACGAAAATATTTTTCGTTTGCCTTTTTCTTGTTTGCTTGTTTGCTTGCTTGTTATCTTGTTTGCGTAGTCACGATGTCTCAAGAAAATACAAAATTGTGTGATTTTTCCAATACTAATAATAATGATTTTATTAGTACTCTGATCGCTCCTCCCGCCGCTAGTGTGGAGACTTGTGATATTAATGCCGCTTTGTTAAATCTTGTTATGAAAGATCAATTTTCCGGTAGTCCTAATGAAGATGCCGCATCCCATCTTAACACTTTCATAGAATTGTGTGACATGCAAAAGAAAAAAGATGTGGATAATGATATTATGAAATTAAAATTATTCCCATTCTCATTGCGGGATCGTGCAAAAATTTGGTTTTCATCTTTACCACAAAATAGTATCGATTCTTGGGATAGGTGTAATGATGCTTTTATTACTAAGTATTTTCCTCCCGCGAAAATTATTTCACTTAGAAATCAAATTATGAACTTTAAGCAACTTGATCATGAACATGTTACCCAATCTTGGGAGAGGATGAAATTAATGATAAGAAATTGCCCTACTCATGGTTTAAATTTATGGATGATCATACAAAACTTTTATGCGGGATTAAATTTTGTCTCTGGAAATCTTTTAGATTCTGCCGCGGGTGGTACTTTTATGGAAATTATTTTGGGATAAGCTACTAAATTGCATGATAATATTATGGCAAATTATTCACAATGGCATACTGAAAGAGTTCCTACTAGTGAAAAAGTGAATTCTGTTGAAGAAATTAATACTTTGAGTGATAAAGTTGATGCGCTTATGAAATTGGTTGCTAGTAAAAATGCTCATATTGATCCTAAAGATGTGCCTTTGTCCACTTTGATTAAGCAAAATAATGATCCCGTAGATGTGAATTTTGTCTCGCGAAACAATTTTAATAATAATGCTTATAGAGGTAATTTCAATGCTAGGCCGTTTCCTGGAAATTCCTCTAATAATTATGGCAATCCTTATGGTAATTCCTATAATAATAATAATAGGATGCCCTCTGATCTTGAAAGTAATATTAAATAATTTATTAATGCTCAAAAAGTTTTCAACACTACGATAGAAGAAAACTTGAGAAAACTTGATGATATGTCTAGGAGCATTGATAGAATTATTCATGATGTGGAAAATCTTAAGACTAAAATTTTTCCACCCAAAATTGATATTAGTGAATCAATTAAAGCTTTATATGTCTCCATGGATGAGAGTAAGAAAAGAACCGCTATGCTAAAAGGTAAACGAGAAGTTTTAGAAAAAGCGATTCCTCCCGGTTTCTATCGTAGTAATGATGAGGATATTAAAATGATTAGTGTTTCATCCATTGATTCTTTGTTTAGCAATATAAAATTTGATTGAAAGGGGACTGAAGAAGAGTCAACTTTAGCTAGTAGGCGTTCCCATAATTCGGAGGGTGAAAATCTTAAAGAAAAAATTGCTAAAACTGGGTTTGGAGAGGTAAACACTTTAAATAGCGATGTGCCCACTCTCTTGGATTACAAAGATTTTAATTATGATAATTGTTCTTTGATTGAGTGCATTTATTTGTTACAATCCATGTTAAATTCACCCAACGCTTATGAGCAAAACAAGGCTTTTACTAAACACATCGTAGAAGCAATGATGAAAGCGTTAGAAGAAAAGCTAGAACTAGAAATTTCAATTCCTAGAAAATTATATGATGAATGGGAACCCACCATTAAAGTTAAAATTAAAAATTATGAGTGCAATGCTTTATGTGATTTGGGTGCTAGCGTTTCCACAATTCCAAAATCTCTATGTGATGTGCTAGGTTTTACCAATATAGATGAATGTTCTCTTAATTTGCATCTTGCGGATTATACTATTAAAAAAACAATGGGTAGAATTAATGATGTTCTTATTCTTGCAAATAGAAATTATGTGCCCGTTGATTTTATTGTACTTGACATTGAATGCAATTCTTCTTGCCCAATAATACTTGGTAGACCGTTCTTACGAACTATAGGTGCCGTTATTGATATGAAAGAAGGGAATATAAAATTTCAGTTTCCACTAAAAAAGGGTATGGAGCATTTCCCTAGGAAAATAATTAAAGCACCATATTAATCAATTATGAGGGCCACTTATGGAATCAACTTGAAAGATGACAATACTTGAAACTATGCATTACGCCTAGCTAGGGGCATAAAACAATAGCGCTTGTTGGGAGGCAACCCAATGAATAAAATAAATTTTTATGTTATTGTGTGTTTTCACAATTATGCTACTGGTATGATTGTGTTTTTGTGTTTTTAATTAGTGTTTGTGCCAAGTAATACCTTTAGGATGATTTGGAAGATAATATAATTGATGCTGTTTGGAAAACATAAAGTTTTGCGTCCAGTGCCCGAATTTTGTTTCTGTACTGGAGAGTCAGAAAAATATGAAATTTTTACACAGTATTGGTATATGAATTTCCCCCGTTGTCTTAATTTTTCAGAAGTTTTGGAGTTACATAAGTATATATTTTAAATAGATTGATACAGACTGTTCTGTTTTTGACAGATTCTGTTTTTGATGCACTACTTGCTTGTTTTGATGAATCTATGGATTGTATCGGGGGTATAAGCCATGGTGAAGTTAGAGTACAGTAGGTATAATGCAAAAATAAAATATGAATGGGTTTGCAACAGTACTTAGAGTAGTGATTTATTTTGTTATACTAACGGATCTCACGAAGGTTTTGTTGAGTTTTGTTTCATTGAAGTTTTCAAGTTTTGGGTGAGATCACGATGGATGAAGGAATAAGGAGTAGTAAGAGCCTAAGCTTCGGGATCCCCGAGGCACCCCAAGGTAATATTCAAGGAAGACTCAAGCGTCTAAGCTTGGGGATGCCCCGGAAGGCATCCCCTCTTTCTTCTACCAACCATCGGTAATTTTACTTGGAGCTATATTTTTATTCGTCACATGATATGTGTTTTGCTTGGAGCGTCTTGTATAATATGAGTCTTTGTTTTGTTTGCTTTTTAGTTTGTCACAATAATCTTTGCTGAACACACCTATCTTGAGAGAGCCACACGTTTATCATCATTTGTTAGAATACTCTATGTGCTTCACTTAATTTTTTTTGAGCTAGGCAGTTGCTCTAGTGCTTCACTTAAATCTTTTTGAGCACGGTGGTGGCTATGTTTTGAAGAAATAAACTCTCATGCTTCACTTATATTATTTTGACAGTTGATTGAAATTTTGAAGAAATGAATTCTCATGCTTCACTTATATTATTTTGAGAATTGATAATATTGAAATTTTGAAGAAATATTTGCACTCTCATGCTTCACTTAAATCTTTTTGAGAGTTGATAATAGTAATGGTAATTTGCACAAGATATGAATTTGGTCCCAAAGTGATGAATATTCAAGAGGGATATAATAAAAACTTTCATATAGATCATTGGATATGATAAGTATGATTCCTTGCAATAGGTTTGCGATATGGAAATGATAATATGTGAGTCATGTTAGTGAGTAATTGTGATTTAGTAAGAATATTAGTGTTAAGGTTTGTGATTCCCTATGCATGCACATCAAGTCAATAGTTATGCAACGAAATTATATCCTACTTATTGTGCATTATTCGGTGTTAGTTATGTTCAATGCATGTTTATGACCGTTTTCGCTTTTTGGTTGGTTGCTTCTCAATCTATTTGCTAGCCTTCATTTGTACTAAGCGGAAATACTGCTTGTGCATCCAAAATCCTTAAACCCAAGTTGTGCCAAATGAGTCCACCATATCTACCTATATGCGGTATTTCAATGCCGTTCCAAGTAAATTTGCGTGTGCCAACTCTAATTTTCAAAATAATTTTTCTGTTTTGTGTGCCCGTACCACTCATGAAGCGGCAGGGGGTGGCCATTATTTTCCCTGCTAGGTGTGTTATTCTCACGATGAGTGTTTATTCACTTGTCATTGCACGAGAGGATGGTTGGTAATAGGGATGCCCAGTCCCACAATGAAATCAAAAATTAATAACAACAAAATTCCTTGGAAAGTGTTGGTTTGGAGGGCACCCGTGGATACGGCTAGCCATGGATTGTGAAAGAATGGTGGAAAGGAAATAAACTTTACTTTCTGTTTGGGAACCGCCTATGATGTGTCTAGCATGGAAAATATTGGGAATTCTCGGTCGTTTTCGTTGACAGGAAAAGCATGCCTCTCAAAATATTTTTATCTCCTTAATTTCAGCTTTGAGCTCTGGCACATTTGACAAATCTCTGCTTCCCTCTGTGAAGGGCCTATCTATTTACTTTTATGCAATTTTTATTTTTTTGAGTCTCCATCTTCTCTTATAAAGCACCAACTAGAGAGCACTATTGTCATACTTGTGCATTGTGTGTAGCTAATATTCGAGTGTGTTTCATGAATGGAGCAATGATTGAGCATAATGGGCTAGGGATAACTTTCTTTAGCGTTGATATTTTGAAAGACATGGTTGCTTGTTAGCATGCTTGAGTATTTGTATTTTCATGTCAAATTATTGACTATTGCTTTGAATCATTCAAGTCCAATGTCCATGCTATAAAAGAAAAGAATATGTGATGAATATGATAGGCATCATTCCACATCAAAAATTCTGATTTTATCATTTACCTACTCGAGGACGAGCAGGAATTAAGCTTGGGGATGCTGATACGTCTCCAACGTATCTATAATTTTTGGTTGTTCCATGCTGTTATATTATCAATCTTGGATGTTTTTATATGCATTTACAAAAATTATATATCATTTTTGGAGACTAACCTATTAACCTAGTGCCCAGTGCCAGTTGCTGTTTTCTGCCCTGTTTTTGTTTTACAGAAAATCAATACCAAACGAAGTCCAAATGCCACGAAACTTTATGGAGATTTTTTTCTGGACAAGATAAACACTAGAAGCTTCGGGAGGAGGCCAGAAGCCCCAGGAGGTGCCCACGAGGCACCAGGGCGCGCCTGGGGGGGGGGGCAGGCGCGCCCTGGTACCTCGTGGGGCCCATAGAGCTCCGTTTGACCTAATTCCTCCACTATAAATTCCCAAAAAATCCGAAACCCTCAGGGGAGTCCACGAAATACTTTTTCCGCCGCCGTAAGTTTCTGTTCTCGAGAGATCCCATCTGGAGGCCTTCTCCGGTACTCTGCCGGAGGGGGAATCGATCACGGAGGGGCTCTATATCAACCTTGCTGCCCTTCCGATGATGCGTGAGTAGTTTACCAGAGACCTTCGAGTCCATAGTTAGTAGCTAGATGGCTTCTTCTCTATTTTTGATCTTCAATACAATGTTCTCCTCGATGTTCTTGGAGTTCTATCCGATGTAATCACTTTTTGTGGTGTGTTTGTTGGGATCCGATGAATTGTGAGTTTATGATCAGATTATCCATGAATATTATTTGAGTCTTCTCTGATCTCTTTTATGCATGATTATTATAGCTTCGTATTTCTTCTCCAATCTATTGATTTGGTTTGGCCAACTAGATTGATTTATCTTGCCATGGGAAGAGGTGCTTTGTAATGGGTTCGATCTTGCGGTGCTCAACCCAGTGACAGAAAGGGATATGACACGTATGTATCATTGCTATTAAGGGTAAAAAGATGGGGTTTATTCATACGTGAGTTTATCTTGTCTATATCATGTCATCGTTCTTAAGGCGTTACTCCGTTCTTTATGGACTTAATACACTAGATGCATGCTGGATAGCGGTCGATGTGTGGAGTAATAGTAGTAGATGCAGGCAGGAGTCGGTCTACTTGTCTCGGACGTGATGCCTATATACATGATCATTGCCTTGGATATCGTCATGATTATTTGCTTTTCTATCAATTGCCCAACAGTAATTTGTCTACCCACCGTATGCTATTTTCTTGAGAGAAGCCTCTAGTGAAAACTATGGCCCCCGGGTCTATCTAAATCATATTACTAAAATCCTAAAAATATTGCTTCCATTTTATTTTATTTATTTTATTTTGTATTTTTGTTTCAATCTATCTATCTATCATATACAATTTAATCTTGCAATTGACCGCCGAGGGATTGGCAACCCCTCGTTTGCGTTGGGTGCAAGGATTTGTTGTTTGTGTGCAGGTGCTGCTAACGAGGTGTTGCGTGATTCTCCTACTGGTTCGATAACCTTGGTTTCATAACTGAGGGAAATACTTATCTCTACTGTGTTGCATCATCCCTTCCTCTTCGGGGATAATACCAACGCAAGCTACAAGTAGCAATGATCACATTTCCCCTACACCAGCATCGTAGGTGCTTGCTCTAACTTGGCAGTGTGATATGTGGTTGCATGTTAAGTATGGTGTCTAGCTTGTATTGCTTCTAATTAGGGTAAATTGCATCTGCTTAGTTTACACATTATACCTATGAATATGACGTGCCTTCCTGTTTTTGGTACATACTACATCTATCTATTTACCATGTTCTTACATGAAACTACTGTTCTTGTGTATCCCGCATAAATCACTTATGATGAGACACCTTTATTCGTTGCATATTGCATATGATTTCTAGCATGTAGCTATGTATTGCTTCTAATTTGTTCAAATACCCTTATTAGCCCGCCCTTTTAATTTGGCAGAGTGATATTGGTTGCATATTTCATACGGTGTCTAGCTTGCATTGCTTCTAATTAGGTGAAATGCTGTCTGCTTAGTTCACACATCATAGGTGTGAATATGCAATGCTGTCCTTTTTTTCGTACATATTCCATCCTCCTATCATGCGGTTGTCTTACATCAAAGTAGTGTTCATCAGTATCCTGCATCAATGAGTTCTGAAAAGCAATTTTTATTCCTTTTTCTTGTGGGTTTGACTTTACAATGCAAAATCAAAAAAGAGGAAGGAAGGGGATGATGGTGGTCCTCTGCAGCAACATAAACGGACCATCTCTACACATTCTCCTTGTACTGCTAGTGCATTACAAGTTCCAAGTCTCATCTCCCCTACTCCACCATCCCAGGTGCTTCCTCTATCTTGGCAATGTGATATCTGGTTGCATGTTGCATATGGTGTCTAGCTTGTATTGCTTCTAATTAGGGTAAAATGCATCTGCTTAGCTTACACATTATACATGTGAATATGACACGCCTTCCTGTTTCTGGTACATACTATATCTGTGTATCACACCATGTTCTTACATCAAAGTACTGCTGTTGTGTATGCTGCATCAATCACTTATGATGAGACACCTTTAACTTGGCAGTGTGATATTGGTTGCATCTTGCATTGATTTCTAGCTTGTACTGCTTCTAATTTTTCAAAATTCCACTTATGACGAGACACTTATAACTTGGCAGAGTGATATTGGTTGCATCTATCATATCGTGTCTAGCTTGCATTGCTTCTAATTTCTTGAAAATCCTTCTGTTTAGTTGACACATCATAGGTGTGAATATGTCACGCGGTCCTGTTTTCGTACATATTCCATCCTCGTATCATGTGTTTGCCTTACATCAAAGTATTGTTCGTCAGTCATTCATGCATGAATGAGTTCTGAAGAGCGAATTTTATTCCTTTTTCTTGTCGGTTTGACTTCACAATGCAAAATCAATACAGCGGATGGAAATTAGTAAGGCAGTGGATGATGGTGGTACTTCCGAGCAACTGAAACAGAGGGTCTCTACAGATTCTACCCAGCCATCCTCCCAACAAGATTCGCAAGACAACGCAGGGCTAGACAGTCAACGTAGTTGTGTAGACGATTAACACATCTCCCCTACTCCACCATCACATGTGCTTGCTCTAACTTGGCACTGTTATATGTGGTTGCATGTTGCGTATGATGTCTAGTTTGTATTGCTTCTAATTTTGTTGATTTGCATCTGCTTAGTTTACACATTATACTTGTGAATATGACACGTGTTCCTGTTTCTAGAACATACTAAATCTGTCTATCACACCATGTTCTTACATCAAAGTACTGTTGTGTATCCTACAACAATCACTTACCATAAGACACATTTAATTTGGGAGTGTGATATACGTTGCATCTTGCATTGTCTTCTAGCTTGTACTGGTTCTAATTTGTTGAAATGGCACTTATGACGGGACACTTTTAAGAGTGATATTGGTTGCATGTTCATATGGTGCCTAGCATTCATTTCTTCTAATTTGTTGAAATGTCTTCTGCTTAGTGTTTCTCATACATATTCCATCCTCCTATCATAGGTGTGAATATGCAATGCTGTCCTTTTTTCGTACATACTCCGTCCTCCTATTATGCGCTTGCCTTACATCAAAGGAGTCTTCGTCTGTATCATCCATCAATGAGTTATGCAGAGCCAATTTTATTCCTTTTCTTGTGGTTTTAACTTCAGAAGGCAATATCAAAAAAGAGGAAGGAAAAGAGTAAGTTAGGGGATGTTGGTGGTCCTCCGGACCAACGCAAACGGAGGCTCTCTAGATTTGCCACTGCTACTGCTACTGCAGTTGAAGTTCCAAGTCTATATGATGACTCCATATCCCATACTCCACCATCGCAGGTGCTTGCTCTAACTTGACAGTGTGATAATTAGTTGCATGTTACATATGGTGGATAGCTTGTATTTCTTCTAATTTGTTTAAATTGCAGCTGGTGAGTTTATACGTTATACATGTGAATATGACATGCCTTTCTGTATCTAGAATACATTGCATCTGTCTATCACACCATGTTCTTACATCAAAGTACTGCTGTTGTGTATCCTGCATCAATCACTTATGATGAGACACCTTTAACTTGGCAGTGTGATATTGGTTGCATCTTGCATTGATTTCTAGCTTGTACTGCTTCTAGTTTTTCGAAATTCCACTTATGACGAGACACTTTTAACTTGGCAGAGTGATATTGGTTGCATCTTTCATATGGTGTCTAGCTTGCATTGCTTCTAATTTCTTGAAAATCCTTCTGCTTAGTTGACACATCATAGGTGTGAATATGTCATGCGGTCCTATTTTTGTACATATTCCATCCTCCTCATACGGTTGTCTTACATCAAAGTATTGCTCATCTGTATCATGCATCAATGAGTTCTGAAGAGCAAATTTTATTCTTTTGTGCTGTGGGTACGGCTTGACATGGCAAAGTCAAAAAAGAGCAAGTAAAAGAGTATGGTAGGGGATGCTGTTAGTCATCGGGTGCAATAGAAAAGGAGGTTCCCTCAAGATTCTGCTGGTACTTATAGTGCAGTAGAAGGTCAAAGTCCACCGGCTAAATCTACAAACACAGTATCGCCTGCCCCACCAGCTGCAGCACCTCCTTCCACAGTACCGACATCTCAACGAGTTACTCGTTCGAATGCTCCGCAAGTGGCATGTTCCCAAGCTGCTTTCCCACCTAACACTACTTCTGAAGCATTGCTGGCACTACAGGACTTGGCAAGATCAGATGAACCTCATGAGCATGAACACCAAGACGGTACGTGACCGAGTCAAGTTGCATTTGCTTGCTCCTTTATATGTACTCTCATAGTTTGATGTGCACTAAGAATTTCCATATTCGTTGTTGAACTAGCACCTCGGCGCAAGAGGAAACAGACATCAGGGATAATGCTTGACAGGTTAACAAAATCTAAAGGAGGAAGAATGGAGATCCATTTTGAGGCAGGTTTAAAAAGGCCACGTGGTGCTACAGAGTCAGCCAAGTTAGTATCAGAGGCAGGCATTGCCGTTAGGTGTCATGCACGTATCCTGCCAACGTGGATCCAGTACAGGAATGACAAAGACGAAACCCAGTTTAACACCTTCCTTGACCATTTATCCATAAGTAATGTTATTCATCGCAATTTGTAATATTATCTTACTCCGTCCCATACTTTCTAGGTTGCTCCTAATGAGACTCCCATTCTTTTTTCAACAGATGAGGTTCAAGTTAGATCCGAAAGATGATGCAACCAAACACGCATGCACTCATGTTTTTCAGTCTGCTCTACGACAGTATCGGTATCACCTTAGAAAAACTCATTTTGAAGGCAAGGCTAACAATGAAATCGCCCAAACATCTCCAGTAGAATATATTACGGACGAAGACTGGACAACCCTTGTTAAACACTGGTCTGATCCGAAGTATCAGGTAGGGTATATGTATGTGACCAGATCACATATTGAACTCGTATTTACGTATGTGCCTTACAAGTCTATCTTCTTCTAGGCTAACTGTTTGAAGAACAAGACCAATCATTCTAAAGTGAAATTCCAACAGACAACAGGATCTCGTAGCTATATTGCACACTGTGAGGCTCTTGTAAATAGCTGCTATTTCCTCCTTTTTGTTGTGCCATATATCGTATCTATATTGACTTGTTCCAAATACAGAGGAAAGCCCGTGCGGACCAGAAAGAACCAGAACCAAATGCAGTGCAAATCTTCAAGGATTGTCACACCAGCAAGATGAAGGGCATGACTACACCAGTCCAAGCCGCTGTTGTAAGTCCTTACTCCTCATGCCTTTGAACTGCTTGTTACTGTGATGTGTTCATTTAACTGCTTGGTTTGCAGCCAATGTCAGTTACTCTGTTCACTTTTATACACAGTTGTCTTAATGTATCATTTCACCTTACACGGTTTAAAAGGAAGGATATTCTTTTGGTCTTGATCTGTAATCTAGTTGTGATGTTCACGTGTCCACACAATGATACAATAGCCTGTTTGTTTGATATCTGTTTGCCCGTGATATGAATGATGTCATACTATGTTCATCGTATTTTAAACCGTGTCTCTTTATCCTTAGATAGATGTCAATAAATGTGAGGAAATAGACAATACATTAGGCATGCTACATGGACATATGTTCCGAACGTGATTTTATTATGTACTTACCACTAAAATACATGCTAAAGTATTACAGTGGTTCACCAAAATAAGTTATGTATGTCTCATTAGTAACTTCTTATCTGGTACACTAATCTACAAAATTCAAACTTTCAGCAAGCTATGGAACAAATGATTGAACAGCCACAACCTCCTGAAGGTGACGAGGCTACCACAGGCACAATGTCACCTCTTGCTGCAGTGCGTCAGTATCTCTCCACTAACAATGCAAAAAGCACCTTCCTGAGTAATTCTGGGTTGGTTGTTAAGGTAACCTCGTCTAAACTGCCTACTGAACAAAATCCTCTGGCTAGACGGAGTGATATATCTGTGCTCTAGACACAAGTCCAATCCCTAATGGTGGTCATTTCTGAATGGTTTTGAAACCAGACTATCGGACATTTGCTTCGTTGTTCAAGAGGAATGGCGCAAAAAAGGGGAAGGTCATGCTGCTCCATCAGATTCTACAGCCTGAAACATTACCACTCTGCTGAAATGATCTCTGCTTCTATACATATTATGGTGCACTTATCTGCAAGGACTATAAACTTTTATGCCAATAGGCCTTTTGTTGTATGGCTATAATTTATTTTGTTGCGATACAACATTTATCCTGCTGCCAAAGGCTGTAGAGATTAGCAAGCTATTTTTGTATAGTGTAGGTTTATTCTTAGTAATGTATTCGGCATCATCGGTCTCCTTTAGGCCGAAAGCATTGTAGGAGCCCAAAGGGCCAATATTCGTCCGGCCCACAACTAGAATGGAGCTAAAAATGATTATGGGCCGTATTCCGTATTTAGCCCACAAAAATAACCGGGCCTAAATCAGCGTAAGCTCTTCTTATTTCTGATCATTCCATTGGTAGGCCCGTGACCATAGTGGGCCATTAACATGCCTAAACATAATATGAGCCCATTGTATTAACGGGCCGTTAACATGTCTAAATATCACGCTGGCCTTATTTGTCCCATAAATGACTCGGTACGTTAACATGTCGAATCGCAGATTGGGCCTTCATTGGGCCAGTATATACCTAGGGCTTGTAGCAGGCCGAAAGATGATTGGGCCTAAAATGTGCCAAATAGCCCACTGGTCATTAGCAGGCTGAAATTTAGCTCAGCCCAAGGTGGCCCATTTACATGGAGGATCGTTAACAGGCCGAAAGTCAGCACGGGCCGCAATTGCACCGACCTACTACACGGGCCTTTAACAAGCCAAAAGTACTGGCGAGCTGGATTTGTGTCATCGAGAATATGGGCCGTTAATAGGCCCGAAGTGACGTCGGGCTACATATGGCTCATGGGTTGCGTCGGCCGTTAACAGGCCAAAAGTCAGCACGGGCCGTAATTGCACCGACCTACTACACGGGCCTTTAACAGGCCGAAAGTGCTGGCTGGCTGGATTTGTGTTATCGAGGATATGGGCCGTTAATAGGCCCGAAGTGACGTCAGGCTACATATGGCCCATGGGTTGCGTCGGCCGTTAACAGGCCGAAAGTCAGACCGGGCCGAAATGGCCCAGTTCCATCATGGTATGTTTATGGGCCGAAAGTTTCATAGGGCCGCATATGGGCCCAAATGTAGCAGGACCTTAAACAGGATGGAAACACACTGGGCCATAATTGGGCCCAAATACAAAGTGGACTGTTAATGGGCCAGAAGTGACCATGGGCCGCAATGATGAGAAATCCACAACGGGCTGGTGACATGCCGATTTGACACTATTGAAACGGTCCTTACCTGCAAATGGGCCATGTGCAACCAGGCCATTAATGGGCCAGCCCGCTAACTTTGACTGGGCTGGCCCTTTTAATCTAAATGGGCCACTTTGGGCCTTGCCACGCGTCACTGTTCCATAGGCGCGTATCATCCAGTGGATGGTTGACATCTGTCGCGACATCGAGCTAACACGTGGATCTGTTGGCGAATGAGAATTTTACACGTGGAAAATCGCCATTGGTCAGGGCTGTTAACGGGTTATCGGATCCAAACCGGAACCCGATAGCTTAACGGCGACCCATTACGGTCGATGCCACGTGTCGGTTACCCTTGACGAAAACACTTCCATGACACGCCATTTATCGTCATGGAAGTGGACACTTCCGTGATGATAATTTTAGTATTTTCATGGAACACTTCTATGATAGCACAGGTATGACTATCTTGATTCTATCATAAAATCGTCACGGATGTACATGCATGACAGAAAACGTGACCTACTGTGACAAAGACGTATCATCATGGAAGTGTTTTTTTTGTAGTGCTCCCGTCGACCGGGAGCGGGCTCAGCGGGCAGTGGCACCCTGCATCACCACCGTCGTGCGCCTGGAGAAGCAGAGGGACTTCGGTGCTGTTTAGGCGTCCTTCCAGAGATAGGGATCCAGTGACATGCCCATGGCATGTCACGGCGTAACATGACCGTTGGATCAAAATCAAACGCTCCAGATCAGTCACTGTAGCACAAAGCACTATAGAGGCGTGCTTCACATGGTTCCTATTCGGTCGAGTACATTAGCAGCATACTCTCCGTGCACTGTAGCCTGAGTACTGTTCACATTGATCTCACCATGGATTCTCGATCGGACGGTCATAAATAGGGGCATGTTACACTACAGTTCATAGGTGCCATGCACACATCATGTCACTAGATCTCAATCCTCCGGAGACACCCTTTTGGAGCGGCTGCCGCCTCCATGCCTTGATTCTACTTCTCCGGTTGCCTTGTCTACTAAAAATAATACACCACAGATCGCCTGTACGCTGGGGTAGCACGGGATGGGAGGCACATACATGCAGGGCACCCACCCAGGACCATATTCACGAATACGAGTACATGTCAGCTCCGGGCCGCGATGTAAACCAAAAATATGTTGAAACACTGGCAACAATATCCCTCACCAAAGATTTATTTATAATCAGTTACTTTTCTTTGGGTGGTTACTATACATCATTTTTATCGTCATATCTTACTACACTAGCAACAAGATAAGACTGTCGTATGAACCACTACACATGCCTAGTAGGAGTACTAGTAGTGTAAGTTCAAGTGGCTGCCTTGTTTCGCACTCCTCCGTCGTAAGAGTGGAAACGCTTGCTGTAATAAAAAGCATTTTTTTAAGAAATACTGGAGACACTCTACCACACGGATCCTCCACCACAGTCGTCGGGAACCTTGCTACTCACTTTAGCCGACGTATGGGACAGCTAGCATCCGGGTCCACTTGCCATGCACCAAATTACTCTGCAGTAGAGTGCACAAATTCAAGGTAGACTCACCCCGATCGTAGCGCCATAGTAATGCCCAATGCGCCGTCAAATCATAAAACCCCACCTTTCCAACGATAAGTTCGACGGATGAAGCAACCATCATTTCACTCTTCTCCCTCATCTTCCTCTCTTCAAGAAAACCCCAACTCACTTCTCCCTCATCTTGTTCCTCATTTCTTCAAGAAAACCCCAACTCGCTTCTACCATTGTTCTTCTCTCCCAAAGAAGGAAAGGTGAGCGCATCAATGGTGTTGCTATACTTATGTTTCAATCATCTTTTGCAACCCCGCGACCAATCCTAACTCCCTCTCTGTTCTTCTTTTGGCTTTGCGATTATGGTTTTCTTTCCTTTTATTTCTATTTGACAGTTTCTTGATGGACCCTGGAGCACTGGCCAAACTGATGTCTATGGCTCTCGCCAAAACTGTTGAGGCTTAGAGTCCGAAGAAGCGCAAGCACCCCACCGAGACGACCACAGACAAGCTCAAGGCCATCGCCTTGGCGACCGTAGCGGAGCGCAAGGCCCCCTCTCTGATACGTCTCCGTCATATCTACTTTTCCAAACACTTTTGCTCTTGTTTTGGCCCCTAATTTGCATGATTTGAATGGAACTAACCCGGACTGACGCTGTTTTCAGCAGAACTACGATGGTGTTGTTTTTTGTGCAGAAATAAAAGTTCTTGGAATTGGATGAAACTTTTTGGAGATTTTTTATGGAATAAATAAAAAATACTGGAACCAAGACCCACTGGAGGGGGGCCACCCAGTGCCCACGAGGCACCAGGGCGCGCCACCCCCCCTAAGCGCGCCCTGGTGGCTCGTGGGGCCCACGTGGCTCCGCTGACCCTAATCTCTGGCCTATAAATTCACAATTCCAGAAAAAAAATAAGAGAGGAAGTTTTATTGCGTTTCACAATACGGAGCTGCCGCCACCTCCTGTTCTTCATCGGGAGGCCAGATCTGGAGTCCGTTTGGGGCTCCGGAGAGGGGGATCTTCCGGCATCGTCATCATCAACCATCCTTCATCACCAATTTCATGATGCTTACCGCCGGGAGTGAGTAATTCCTTCGTAGGCTTGCTGGACGGTGATGAGTTGGATGAGATTTATCATGTAATCGAGTTAGTTTTGTTAGGGCTTGATCCCTAGTATCCACTAT
This sequence comes from Elymus sibiricus, assembly GCA_039707655.1. Classification (NCBI taxonomy): domain Eukaryota; kingdom Viridiplantae; phylum Streptophyta; class Magnoliopsida; order Poales; family Poaceae; genus Elymus; species Elymus sibiricus. The sequence goes on from CM077676.1 coordinate 293,665,186, forward strand.
GTTCTGAGATTGATGTTGCTATGACTTTGCTATGCTTAATGCTTGTCACTAGGGCCCGAGTGCCATGATTTAAGATCTGAACCCTTTATGTTTTCATGAATATATTTGTGTTCTTGATCCGATCTTGCAAGTTATACGCACCTGTTATGTGTTATGATCAGCATACCCCAAGGTGACAATAATTGGGATTCTTTCCGGTGATTGCCATAGTTTGAGGAGTTCATGTATTCACTAAGTGTTAATGCTTTGTTCCGGTTCTCTATTAAAAGGAGGCCTTAATACCCCTTAGTTTCCTTATGGACCCCGCTGCCACGGGAGGGTAGGACAAAAGATGTCATGCAAGTTCTTATCGCAAGCATGTATGACTATATACGGAATACATGCCTACATTACATTGATGAATTGGAGCTAGTTCTGTGTCGCCCTAGGTTATGACTGTTACATGATGAATGTTATCCAACATAATCACCGATCCAATGCCTACGAGTTTTCACATATTGTTTTTGCTAAGTTACTACTGTTGCTACTGCTGTCACAATTGCTACTACTATTGCTGCTACCGTTACTCTTACTGCTACTGCTACCAAACTATCATACTACTGTGCTACTGATCACTCTGCTGCAGATATTTAGTCTCCAGGTGTGGTTGAATTGACAACTCAACTACTAATACTTGCAAATATTCTTTGGCTCCCCTTGTGTCGAATCAAGAAATTTGGGTTGAATACCCCACCCTCGAAAACTGTTGCGATCCCCTATACTTGTGGGTTATCAAGACCTTTTTCTGGTGCCGTTGCCGGGGAGCATAGCTATATTTGTGGAGTCACTTGGGATTTATATTTGTTGATCACTATGAAGAATCTGAAAGATGCTAAGACCAAGATCGTTCCCTCTAAGACGAGGGGAGGTAAGGAACTGCCATCTAGCTCTGCACTTGATTCACCTTCTGTTTTGAGTAAACTTGCAACACCACCACATGCTATTAATTCTGATATGTCGCAAGTTATTGATGATACCACTTCTGCTATGAATGATACTCATGATGATGCTAGTACTATGCTTGATAATGTTGTGCCACTTGGTGAATTTCTTAGTGAACAACTTGCTAAAGCTAAAGAAATTGAAAATGCTGAAACTCTTTAGAATTATGATTCACCTATTATGCCTAGCTCTCCTACTAGAGTTGAAACACTTGATGAACATTGCTTTGATAGGGAGATGGTTAGAGCCATTCTTGCTTGTAATGATAGAGATGAAGTTATAAAACTGCTTGCTGAAATGAAAGAAAAATCTATGAGGGAGAGAATGAAATATGATCCTAAGTTTGCTACCTCTCCTATATTTGTTACTGATAAGGATTATGAATTCTCTGTTGATCCTGAGTTAATTACCTTGGTTGAATCTGATCCTTTCCATGGCTATGAAACTGAAACTGTTGTGGCACATCTTACTAAATTAAATGATATAGCCACCCTATTTGCTCATGAGGAAAAAATTCGCTATTACTATATTCTTAAGTTATTTCCTTTCTCATTAAGGGTGATGCTAAAGAATGGTATAATACTCTTGCTCCTGGTTGTGTGCGTAGTCCCCAGGATATGATTTATCACTTCTCTGAAAAATATTTTCCTACTCATAAGAAACAAGCTGCTTTACACGAAATATTTAACTTTGTGCAAATTAAAGAAGAGAATCTCCCTCAAGCTTGGGGGAGGCTTCTCCAACTACTTAATGCTTTGCCTGATCATCCTCTTAAGAAGAATGAAATACTTGATATCTTTTACAATGGACTAACCGATGCTTCTAGGGACTACCTGGATAGTTGTGCGAGTTGTGTTTTCAGGGAACGGACTATTGAACAAGCTGAGGAATTATTGAATAATATATTGAAGAATGATAATGATTGGACACTTCCTGAACCACCGCCTAAACCCACTCTGAAGAAGAGGGATATTTTATATCTCAGTCCTGAAGATATGCAAGAAGCAAAGAAATGCCAGAAGGAAAAAGGTATTAAAGCTGAAGATGTTAAGAATTTGCGACCTATTGAAGAAATACATGGTCTTGACACACCGCCACAGGTAGTAGAGGTAAATTCTCTTATAAAGTTTGATGAAAGTGATATTCCTTATAACATACTTCCTAGTCAATGCTTGTATGAATTTGACAAGTATATTATTAATCAAGATCACTTCAATGCCAATGTTATGAAACAATTGAAACGAAATGCCTACATGATTGATCGCTTGAGTGACTTGTTATTTAGAATTGCTAATGATGTTAAGGGTGTAAGTAAACATGCATCTATGGTTCAAACCCAGTTAGAACAAGTTGCTAAATCTCAAAGTGAATTGCTTAATGAAATGAATAACAATATGAATGATCATGATGTTAGAGTAATGACTAGAGGAGGTAGAATGACTCAGGAGCCACATTATCCTGAAGGTCACCCTAAAAGAATTGAACAAGACTCTCAAAGAATTAATGTTGATGCACCTAGTCCATCTAAAAATAAAAATAAAAATAAAAATGATAGGACTTTGCATACTTCTAGTGAACCTGAGGTAGGAAAACCCTTAGAGGATAGTAATGATGTTTCTATTTCTGATGCTGAAACACAATCTGGTAATGAACATCCACCTGATGATAATAATAATGATGATGCTCATGTGGATACCCAACCAGATAATGATAAAGAACCAAATAATGATGTTGAAATAGAACCTGCTGTTGATCTTGATAACCCACCTCCTAAAAATAAATGTTATGATAAAAAAGACTTCGTTGCTAGAAAACATGGTAAACAAAGAGAACCGTGGGTTCAAAAACCCATGCCCTTTCCTCCTAAACCATCTAAGAAAAAAGATGAGGAAGAATTTGAACGCTTTGCTGAAATGCTTAGGCCAGTCTTTTTGCGTACTCGTTTGACTGATATTTTAAAGATGCCTCCTTATGCTAAATATATGAAAGACATTGTCACAAATAAAAGGAAGATACCTGAAGCTAAAATTTCTACCATGCTTGCAAATTATTCTTTTAAGGATGGAGTACCTAAGAAACTAGGAGATCCAGGAATACCAACTATACCATGCTCCATTAAACGAAATTATGTCAAAACTGCTTTGTGTGATTTAGGAGCCGGTGTTAGTGTTATGCCTTTCTCTTTATATAAAAGACTTCATTTGAATAAACTCACTCCCACTGAAATATCATTGCAAATGGCTGACAAATCAACTGCCATACCTATCGGTGTTTGTGAGGATGTGCCCGTTGTAGTTGCAAATGTTACTATTCTAACAGACTTTGTTATACTTGATATGCCCGAGGATGACAACATGTCGATTATCCTTGGTAGACCCTTTTTGAATACTGCAGGGGCTGTAATTGATTGCAACAAAAGCAAGGTCACTTTTCATATCAATGGTAATGAACATACGGTGCACTTTCCGAAGAAACAATTTCAAGTAAATGGTATTCATGTTATTGGAAAGACTCCGACAATTACTATTGGAAGTCTTCAACTCCCTCTCCCTACTGTTAAAAAGAAATATGAAACTCTTGTTATTGGGGAGATGCATATCCCCGTTGAGGTAACTTAGTGTTATACGAAAATTCTTCGGTTTCATGTCACTCGGAAATGGTTTGTTAATAAGACTTGATCAACCTTATTAATGGATTCTTTTTGAGAGGCATGTGGTCGATGAATTTAGTAAGCACAACCTTCTGTACCCACTCTTTGTTTTCTGTTATTTTTAGTTAAATGCAATAAAATGCCATGATTACCCTGTTTTCTGAATTATCCGTGCAATAAAAAATGTCCAGAAATGAAAGTGCTCAGAATGCAATAAAATTTGGATATGATTTTTTATGTAATATTTAAGAATTTTTGGCACTAGAAACATACCAGGGGGGGTGCCCTAGGTGCCCACGAGGCATCAGGGCGCGCCACCCCCCTGGCGCGCCCAGGTGGCTCGTGGGCCCCACAGGGACCCCCTCACTTATTCCTTCAGCCCACTTCATCTCTTACCTTTAGCAAAAATTCCTGGTAGCTCTCTCTCTCGTGTTCTTGCTCACAAACCTAAAATTTTCGATCTCTTTGCTCGGAGCTCCGTTTCCGAAACTGTTTTGGGAGATTGCTCCTTGGTATGTGACTCCCCCATTGCTCCAATTAGTTTTTGCTCTAGTGGATTATATTTTGCTTAATTAGCTGCTCTTGGTGCTACTAAAAATGAGCTTGCATGTTGAATTCTTTGAGTTCCAAGTAGTTTGAATGCTTGATATAGCCTCTAGACATCCATATGAGTAGTTGCTATCAATCTTGTGAAGTTTTATTGATATCGTTTTGTGACCCAAATTTTTTTAGAAAATTGTTCTTAGGAAAATGAATATCTTTCGGAGGAGTTCTTCGAGGAGGAGGTCCACCGAGGCATCATCTAGCGAAGACCCCGCACGTCAATCTTACGTTGAACCAAGGGCAAGTTCGGTGCGAGGTGCCGAAACAAAATCATGTAGATGGCCGTCCAACGAGTTCATGCTAGGTGCAGGCATCAAGGAAGAATTTGACCAATATATTCACAATGCCGAGCTCTCCGCCTTCATTGCAAATAAGCCACCACAACATTACTACCTTACTCAATCATTCACTCAACACTTTGAATATCATCCGCGCACTTCTAGAGTTTTATTTCACCTCTATGACAGATCCTATAGAATGTCTCTAGAAGAATTCTATAATGCATGCAAAATTCCATATTGGGGTTTGTTAGATGAACCACAAAAATCTGATTATGAGCCATTTCTTAACAGCCTTTGCAACGGTGAGGATAGGGGAGTTACGCAGGCTAGAATAGTTAGCATCCACTTTCCTGCCATTCGGTATTTTGCACTCTTTAATGGTAAATGCATTGTTGGTAAGCAAGACTGCAGTATGCTTTGCGCCCCTGATCTGAGTCTTATTCATACGGCTCTGACCGACAGCAAGTATTATAATCTTGGGGCTATTGTCGCACATAGGCTGCAGCGCAACGAGGGTAATGGTGATTTGTATGGAGGAATTTATGCCTCCCGCATAGCTGCAAGGTTAGGGGTCTCTCCCAATTCCGATGATCCCCTCTTACGCTACAAATATTTAAATTTCAAAACAATGCGAGAACATAAGTTTTTAAAACGCAATGCACAGGGATATGAATATAACTTAGTTCTTAATAAATCTTGATCTGTGTATGTTGTTTTGCCTGCTCCTGCCCTCTTTGATTTTCAGAACAAACAGAGATATTACCTATTGGAGAGCGAGGTGCACGAGTACAAGGCGGCGGTCGAGGCTGCCCGTCTGGCTGAGGAGGCGGCTCAGAACGCCTCTACGAGCTACCACTTCGATTATTACCCAGACCAGGGATGGCGATGACCAAGCTAGGCCAAAAGCCTAAGTTTGGGGGAGTACGTATCTCTCACCGACATTACATTCATGCTCACACATTTCATTCCAGCTGTCAGTGTTCATACTTTTTCATTGTATAATCCATGCTAGTTTTATTTTCTCGCTTTCTTCTTGTGTGATTGAAAAACTTTGAGAAAATCCAAAAAAAATTCTCGTTTCTTTTCGGTTTTTCTTTCTAGCCTAATTAGTTGTAGTAGTAAAAAGAAAACCCAAAAATATTTCCCATTTCTTCTTTTACCTGTTGGGAGCTTTCCATGTAAATAGTTTTTTCTTGTTTTTCGTTTTCTTCTTTATTTTGCTTTCTTCGGAAAAACTAAAAACTCCAAAAATATTTCATGTGTTTCTCTGAAGTTCTTTTCTTTTGTTGAGTCATTGTAAGGAGAAGACCACAATGAAAATGTTGAGTGGCTCTCATATGCATTGTTGTTGATCTAACAAAGAGCCAATATTACCTTGTCTTCTCCTTTAAATAAAATGCTTACAGATTCCATCTTAGTCCACGACACACTTGCACTATTTTCATTCTCATATATTTTGGTCGTGCAAGTGAAAGGCAATAATGACGATGACTTGATGAAGTGACTATGGCAAGGAAAAGCGGGTATGAACTCAACTTGTTCTTTGTTTTTGTAAATATGTTTAACTCAGTATCCATGATTCAGCATATTATGATTAAACATGTTTATGATGACAATTAGAGATTATATTTGCTAATGCCATGCTTAAGTAGCTAGGAGTGGATAATGATTTATCTTGGGTATCAACATGCATTAAAATGATTGTGATGTAGTATGATGATATGGTATCCTCCTCTGAATGCTTCGAGTGGCTTGACGTGGCACATGTTCACGCATGTAGTTGATTCAAAACCAACATAGCCTCCACGATATTTATGTTCATGGTGCTTATATCCTACTCATGCTAGTATTCAATGTTGATTATTCAGAATGCATGATTATGACCATTTTCTCTCTCTAGCTGGTCACTTCTCAACCTATTTGCTAGCCTTCACCTGTACTAAGCGGGAATACTACTTGTGCATCAAAACCCCTAAACCCAAGTTATTTCGGATGAGTCCATTATATCTACCTATATGCGGTATTACTCTGCCGTTCTAAGTAAATTTGCATGTGCCACCTCTAAATATTCAAATGAACATCTGTTTTATGTGCCCGTGCCGCTCATGGAGCGACAGGGGGCGGTCAGTATCTTCCATGCTAAGCGGGTTATTCTCATGACGAGTGTTTACTCACTTGTCCTTGCACGAGAGGGGCTGGTAATCGGGATGCCTAGTCCCACTATTAAAATTGCAAAATAATAAAACAAACTCCCCCGGAAAGTTGTTGGTATGGAGGGCACCCGAGGATTCGGCTAGCCATGGCTTGTGTTTGTTGGTGGAGGGGGAGTAAACTTTACTTTACCGCTTGGGAACCGCCGCTAATGTGTTTAGCATGGAGGATATTGAAAACTCTCGGTCGTGACGTTGACAGGAAAGGCATACCTCCCAAAAATATATTTATCTCTGATTTAAGCTTTGAGCTCTGGTACCTCTACAAATCCATGCTTCCCTCTACGAAGGGCCTATCTATTTGCTTTTATGTTATTTTACTTTTATTGTTGAGTCATCACCTTCTCAAACAAGCACCAGACCTGAGAGCACTATTGCCATTCTCATGCATTGTGAAAAGTTAATGTTGTGTGCATCATGACTGCATCTCTTCTACCATGAATTACAATGTTTAGTCGTTGCTTGAACTTTGGAGGTGCTCTGCATTTATGTTTTGCGGTCTCAGAAAGGGCTAGCGAGATACCATGTTGTCATATTATATCATGATTGTTTTGACAAAGTGTTGGCATTTAAGATATCTTATTATTGCTCGCTAGTTGATTATGCCATTGATATGAGTGAATATAATTTCCAAGAGTTATCATTTGCATGGTTAGTTCATGATCTTTGCTGAAAACTTGGACACTATTTAAGCATATATATAGATACAAGAACAAACGAGTTTGTAAAAGTTTTTCTTTATCACTTTCAGTTTGTCAACTGAATTGCTTGAGGACAAGCAATGAGTTAAGCTTGGGGGAGTTGATACGTCTCCGTCGTATCTACTTTTCCAAACACTTTTGCTCTTGTTTTGGCCCCTAATTTGCATGATTTGAATGGAACTAACCCGGACTGACGCTGATTTCAGCAGAACTACCATGGTGTTGTTTTTTGTGCAAAAATAAAAGTTCTTGGAATTGGATGAAACTTTTTGGAGATTTTTTATGGAATAAATAAAAAATACTGGAACCAAGACCCACTGGAGGGGGGCCACCCAGTGCCCACGAGGCACCAGGGCACGCCACCCCCCCAGGCGTGCCCTGGTGGCTCGTGGGGCCCACGTTGCTCCGCTGACCCTAATCTCTGGCCTATAAATTCACAATTCCAGAGAAAAAAATAAGATAGGAAGTTTTATTGCGTTTCACGATACGGAGCCGCCGCCACCTCCTGTTCTTCATCAGGAGGCCAGTTCTAGAATCCGTTTGGGGCTCCGGAGAGGGGGATCTTCCGGCATCGTCATCATCAACCATCCTTCATCACCAATTTCATGATGCTCACCACCGGGAGTGAGTAATTCCTTCGTAGGCTTGCTGGACGGTGATGAGTTGGATGAGATTTATCATGTAATCGAGTTAGTTTTGTTAGGGCTTGATCCCTAGTATCCACTATGTTTTGAGATTGATGTTGCTATGACTTTGCTATGCTTAATGCTTGTCACTAGGGCCCGAGTGCCATGATTTCAGATCTGAACCCTTTATGTTTTCATGAATATATTTGTGTTCTTGATCCGATCTTGCAAGTTATACGCACCTGCTATGTGTTATGATCCGCATACCCCAAGGTGACAATAATTGGGATTCTTTCCAATGATTACCATAGTTTGAGGAGTTCATGTATTCACTAAGTGTTAATGCTTTGTTCCGGTTCTCTATTAAAAGGAGGCCTTAATATCCCTTAGTTTCCTTATGGACCCCCCTGCCACGGGAGGGTAGGACAAAAGATGTCATGCAAGTTCTTATCGCAAGCACGTATGACTATATACGGAATACATGCCTACATTACATTGATGAATTGGAGCTAGTTCTGTGTCACCCTAGGTTATGACTGTTACATGATGAATGTTATCCAACATAATCACCGATCCAATGCCTATGAGTTTTTCACATATTGTTTTTGCTAAGTTACTACTGTTGCTACTGCTATCACAATTGCTACTACTATTGCTGCTACCGTTACTGTTTCCGTTACTCTTACTGCTACTGCTACCAAACTATCATACTACTATGCTACTGATCACTCTACTGCAGATATTTAGTCTCCAGGTGTTGTTGAATTAACAACTCAACTGCTAATACTTGCAAATATTCTTTGGCTCCCCTTGTGTCGAATCAATAAATTTTGGTTGAATACTCTACCCTCGAAAACTGTTGCGATCCCCTATACTTGTGGGTTATCACTCTCCAGGATCCCCCGTTAAGCCGGTCGAGGTAATATCTCTTGTTGATGATCTTTTTGGCGATCTTGATCGTTTTTTTTGACTTAACTTGCCAAGTGCTTGCTAATATGCAAGGTTTGTGTAATGTACATGTAGTATTAGTAGTATAACTTTCTGGGCGATCTTGCATGTGATTTTTGTGTGCCAAATGACGGTTCTAAATGGCTCTTTTGGCCAAAACATGCGAGAGGTTGACATGCATATGATTTGTGTACATAACACTGATTTCTTATAGATTACTTTCAACTACTTTATGAACATCAACGCTAGCTGTAGGAAATGCAACATTTTAGCTCCCATGCCTTGCAAGAGAATATAGTAGCCTCAGTAACTTGTGTTATGGATATTGTAAGTAATCCCTCTATTCACAAATATAAGATGTTCTAACTTTTTTATGTATCTGATGTAGACATGTTTTAGTATCTTTGTTCAGTCATTTTTGTGCGTATATGTAGTCTTATATTAAAATATCAAAAATCATCTTATATTTGTGAACAGAGGCAGTAACAAAATATTGGTTTCTGTTTGAATTAGAACCAGGACCGCTGGGAGATGAAGTTCTCAAAGTCATGTCGTGTGAACTGGAAGACTTGAGGGTGTGCACGGTGAGTAATAAGCTATCCAGCTACGGTGTCCTTGTAGCCGCATGTCGTGAACAAGTGTTTTCCTATAGCATTGGTGTCAGGCGTGTTCTCAAGGGTGTACTTCACCACAACAATTTGGTAGCTGTGTCTTCGATTACGAAGGGTGTGGTTCTTGTAAAGCTTCCTGACAAATTTGCTGTGGCCTTTCTTCATCATCATATTTATGAGTGGAAAGACCACACTATTAGGTTCTCCAAGGTTGACAAGATGGTGAAGGTGCCGATAGACATCTCTCACGATGTCCATGGCCTAGTCAGTCTTGTGGGGCACATCCCGTAGGTCGGTGGCAAGAAATAGTCTACAGAGTTTAATTAGTGCAACCTTGCTTGTGTGTAGTAAGTAATATTGTTCAGTACTTGATTTGTGTGTGTGAACCATGTATGGGTTGGTACTGCCGCTTTTGTTTTGTGGTGAATCACGAGAACGCTCTATGTTAATGTTTTAGAAATGGTGAACCTATAATACCATTTTCGATTGTATGATATCTGTGTTTTTTCATCCCAGCACAGTACTCCCTCTGTTCATAGATATAAGATGCTTACATTTTTGTGAATCAGATGTATATAGAGTTAGACACGTTTTGGTGTGTTTGTTCACTCAATTCAGTCCATATATTTTGAAATATCCAGATCATCTTATTTTTGTGGACGGAGGGAGTATATATCAGTTATGGTTACACTCCAATATATGTATGCATTGCAGGGTCTATCGCACCCACAAGGATTTCGATTCACGTGGATGTTCGCTCCATACGAGTTGTCAGGACCTTTGGCCTGTCCTGCTTGTGGGAGTAAGGATGGGCCCTGCATGCCACCCGTAATTGGACGGTCAACCTTCAATTTAAAACTTGAACATAGTGATTTCTTGGTAAGGATTCAGTCGTGTCATATAAAGTAAATCTCATTGATTCACTATCATGTTTTCTTACTTTTGCTGCAATTTTATGATGTAGGTTTTACCATGTCACATTCGTTACAGAAGAACCATTTGGCTTGCTCTATGATGGTTATTGTAGCAGGTTTCACATCTCATGAAGTGTCAATAACGAAGGCACTATCCATCACTTATATTACTGGACACAATTGGATCCGTCTGTTGTCTGAGTACAATCTGAAGCCCTCCTATCAACTGTAGTTTACTTTAACAAACATGCCAGAATTAGTCCTTGTCACCTTTAAAAGAAGGAAAGAAAAAGCCTGGATCCGGGTCACAGAGCCAGTGGAAGTTCGAATTGCTCACCTGTACTCTCGCTTAGGAGGGATGCGTAGCACGGTTACAAAGCTGTTGTCTGAAATCAAAGTAGACGAGAGACGAGTGGTACTGTCTCACACATCGGCACCACCACCAGCATCGGCAGCTGAAGTGGATCGGGTACCGGCACCTGCCTCGACACTGGCTCCAGCACTGACAGTGGTAGTAGCTTAGCCTGATCCACTAGAGGATTGGGCACCGACCGTGTCAGCGGATCAGGCTGATCTACCAGAGGATCGGGCACCGACACCGACACCTGCTCTAACACCGGCACCAGCTCGAGAACTCGCACCGTCTCCGGCAGCAGCAACGACACTAGCAGTCGCACCGCCACGGGCACCAACAACGGTTCTGGCACCTGCACCAACACTTGAACTTGCACTCGCATCTGCTCCGGACCGTGCAGCGGCAACGGAACCATCACTTGCACTGGCAACAGACTGGGCTGCAGTTCGCACTACATATACCAAAGTCCTTACAAAAACCGACATCTCCACCATTTTGGTAAGCATTGGACAGCCCAAGTGCTTCATTCTATTGTCTTTCCATGTTGTTTCACATGATTCACTATGTTGATCTAATTATTTGTGTACATCTTCTTGTTTGCAAACAGAAAATTCCGAGAGCAATGAGTTGTTCAATAATCCGGGCGACCGTGGCCAAGTTTCTCTTACCATGCACAACCATGGCGTGAATGAACCTGCACAATATACCATAAGTAGAAAGGATGGTCGCATGATGATTGATGCTAAAGGATGGTCAAGGTTCATAACTCAATCAAATCTTGCGGTCAGGGTTGATGTTAGAATCAAAGTTTCCCTGCAAGGAGAGCTGGTCCTAATCAACTTCGAAATTCTTCAGTAGCAGCACACAACTGCCGAACTGATATATCATCCAAGAGCTTTTGATGTAATATGCCATGGTGAAACAAGTGTCCTGTGTGTATAAGTAGTAGTATATTTCACGTAGGACATCCTGAAAGAATTACAACTCTGATTTCTAGTTAGGAACTAGTTGTTCGATTTCAGTCTAATGGCTGCCATGCTTTATTCAATCTCATGTCTTCTCCATGCGACAGCATCTGAAACCAGCGCCATCCCGATCGCATGCAATATTTATCGGATGAAATGCGCTGACTTAGAACACATGGGCCCTCAAACATGCAGGCCCACCGGCCTGTGGCCCAAAGTCAAGAGCCGTTAGCCAATCTGAGCCCCATATTTTATTGTCAAAAAAAATTGATCCCCATATTTATGCATATATATTCCCTCAATTTTTCTTATGTATAAAGTAGTGATATAAAAGATTTTATATTTCTTTACAGAGGGAGTATCTCTCTATCAAAAATAATAATTTATGTGTAACTAGTTACTCCTGCCTTTCTACTTCCTTTCATTGACATGCGGGACATCCAGCAACTAGGTCCACATGCCGTTCACCAAATTAGAGTGCACAACTACACGGTAGACTCACCCCGGTCGTAGCGCCGCAGTAATGCCCAATGAGCCATCAAATCACAAAACCCCATGTTTCCAGCAGTAGCAGTAAGCTGGACGGACGAAGCAGCCATATTTCAGTCAACCTGAATCCCCTTCTCCCTCGTCTGCTTGTTCAGAGAAAATCACCTCTCGACGAATGCTTAGGGTTTTCTCATGGAGAACCAGGTACGAATTCTTCATCCACCCCTGATAAATCCTAGTCCCTTTGTCGCCGGTAATCCTTGGATGGAAACCGCCACCGTTGATGCATTTTTCTTCGTACTGAATCTATTGTGTTTCATTTCTAGTGCCCAAAGTACGAGGACCCTACAGGTTTTTGCGCCCTTGGTGAGACACCAGACTTGTTCCCTCTCATCCTAACACAGGACTTCAAAAGGCGCACTGTATGTTCCTAGAATCCTCTTTTCTATCCGGGAGGGTTGGGGGTTTTGAACATGCTGTCGACTAATTTGGAAATTTGTATTGCTATGTTTGGATAAAAGGTACTAGTACCATGCTCAACACCGACGTGAAAGAGGAAATTATTTCTAGATTTGGATAACGAATAAATTGTGTTCTCATATTATTTTTCCCGCAGTGAATCCCTTGCTCTGCCAGAGCACATGTACTCAAGAAGGCCGGCCTTTCCATAACTGAATACACTAGTATAATGGTCACATTGGAGACATGCCATGGATTTAAGTTCACAGTTGGGTTCATTAACCAAGAAGATCGCTCCTTTTTTATGGTCAAACTTGGATAAACTTTGTCAAGTGTTACAGACTGAAAGTTGGCACACCATTTGTTGGTGCAATGTTTTGCCCCCCGTGTGTTTTGGAGATTGTTGTCAGAAACAGGCATGTACTGATTTGTTTGCTAGTGCACACAGAGAGAAATAGTCCATCCAAGTCTGAGGAGAATGTTGTATTCGGTGTTAAAGTTTGAGGAACTTCACCGAAGATTATATGCATCACAGAGAAGGATGAGCTACACTCCGTGAAGACGTGTATGCAAGAAGATTGTAACGAAGGAATTGACCCCTTAAAATTATCGCTGATGTGAAGCAATATTCGTTCGGAGTGTCTGAGGAAAAATGACTGCAGTTGAGAAGATTGAAGATGAAGTGAAGACGTAGCATTTATTTCGTTGTTCTACTTTCTCTCTTTGAGTCATAGGACCTCCGTACTATTAAGAGGAGTATAGGTTCTCTTAGGTCCTCTATGATGCTTAGCCGAAACCTATGAAAGACTGAGAGAAATCTCTTTGAGCTCCGAATGATTACTGATACGGCTCCAATGTATCTATAATTTATGAAGTATTCATGCCATGTTTATAACAATTTTATATGGTTTTGGTATGATTTGAATGGAACTAACCCGGACTGACGTTGTTTTCAGCAGAACTACCGTGGTGTTGTTTTTTGTGCAGAAATAAAAGTTCTCGGATTGGGTTAAAATTTTACGGTGATTTTTAATGGACCAAAAGAGACCCCCGAAGCTTCGAGGAAGGACCAGAAGCCTCAAAAGGAAGAGACAAGCTCAAGGGGCGCGGGTTAATATAGGTGGATCATATGGTGTTTCTTCCCTCTCTATCTTCTTGTGATGAATTGAGTCTTTCCCTTTGAGGTTTCGTTATTGTCGGATTGAATACTTTGGATTTGAGGACACTTTATGTATGTCTTCCATGTGGATACCCGTGGTGACAATAGGGTGTTCTATTGAGTCACTTGATGTATGTTTTGGTGATCAACTCGCGGATTCCCGTGACCTTGGGGTAATCTAGGCATAGGGGTTGGTTGCACGTTTTCATCTTCTTTTCTCCGATAGAAACTTTGGGGGTACTCTTTGAAGTTCTTTGTGTGGATTGAATGTTATGAATCTGAAGTTGTTTGATGCATATCGAATAATCAACTCACGGATACTCATGGTGACATTGGAGTATCTCGGTGACATTAGAGTTGGTTGATGCGTATCATATGGTGTTATTTTAGTACGAACTCTAGGGCTGTTTGTGACACTTAGAGGGATGGCTCAATAGATTGATCAGAAAGGATAACTTTGAGGTGATTTCGTACCCTACAACAATTTCTTCTTATGTTCTCCACTAGATAAGAACTTTGGAGTGATTCTTTGTCACACGTTGAGGCATTGTTATATGATTCAATTATGTCAGCACGGTTGAGAGATTGCACTAGTGAAAGTATGAACCCCAGGCCTTGTTTCCAAGCATTGCAATACCGTTTGTGCTCCATTTTATTACTTGTTACCTTACTATTTTTATTATTTCAGATTACAAAAACCTATATCTACTATCCGTACTACACTTGTATCACCATCTCTTCGCCGAACTAGTGCACCTATACAATTTACCATTGTATTGGGTGTGATGGGGACACAAGAGATTTCTTGTATTTGATTGCAGGGTTGTTCAAGAGAGACCATCTTCATCCTACACCTCCCACGGATTTATAAACCTTAGGTCATCCACTTGAGGGAAATTTGCTACTGTCCTACAAAACTCTGCACTTGGAGGCTCAAAAATGTCTACAAGAATAAAAGTTGCGTAGTAGACATCAAGCTCTTTTCTGGAGCCGTTGCCGGGGAGGTGAGTGCTTGAAGGTATATCTTTAGATCTTGCAATTGAATCTCTTAGTTTCTTGTTTTATCACTAGTTTGGTTTATAAAAGAAAACTACAAAAAAATGGAATTGAAGTTGCATCAAATGCTTCGTCTATATGATGTCTTTCTTGAAAATATGGATTTGGATAATTGTGCCAAAGTGTTAGAAGAAGAATTCAATAAAATGTTTGGCATAAAATCCTTGAATGATAAGCATGATTGCAATGTTGTTAGTTTGCTTTCTATGAATATCCATGATGCTAATGATATGCAAAGCGATAAGCTTGGGGATGCTATGTTTGATGATGATATTTTTAGCCCCCCAAGTTTTGATGAGAAAATTTATTATGATGAAAGCATGCCTCCTATTTATGATGATTATATTGATGAAAGTAGGTTTGGAAGAGTGTCAACTCTAGGTACTAATGATCCCACTATTTTGGAGGGTATTGAATCTTATTACAATATTCATAAAAGTGGATTTGGAGAGGTCATGACTTTATTTAGTGATGAATCCACTATTTTGGAAGAGGTTTCAATTGATTATGACAACAAAGTTGCTATCTATGATGATTATTGTGATGACATGTATGCTATAAAGAATAATGATAACTATGAAACTTGTCATCATGATTTTAATTTTCAATTGGATTATGCCAATCAAGTATCACATGATAGTTATTTCATTGAGTTTGCTCCCACTATTATTGATGAGAAGAAATTTGCTTATGGGAGAGTAATAAAATTTCTATGCATGTGGATCATGAAAAGAATGCTTTATGTGATAGTTATATTGTTTAATTTATTCATTATGCTACTGAAAATTATTATGAGAGAGGAATATATGCTTATATATATTTCAATAATATCAAGTTTCCTCTCTATGTGTTGAAAATTTTGAAGTTATACTTGTTTCGCCTTCCTATGCTAGTTGATTCTTGCTCCCATAAATTGTTTGCTTGCAAAATCCCTATGAATAGGAAGTGCGTTAGGCTTAAATTAGCTTGTCACATGATTCATGATGCTCTCTTTATGTTTCAATTCTTTATTCTTATGCGAGCATCATTGAAATCATCATGCCTAGTTAAAAGGCATTAAAGAAAAGCACTTGTTGGGAGACAACCCAATATTTATACCTACTATTTTTGTGTGTACACATGATTAAGCTACTGTAGTAATCATGTTTTATATGTTTTCTTTCAATAATGTGCCAAGTAAAGCCTTTGGGATAGTGTGGATACTTGTTGATTTGATTCTGTGCAAAAACAGAAACTTTTGCGTCCAGTGCTGGAATTTCTATTCTGTACTGGAGCATGAGAAAATTCTGAAATTTTTACACAGTATTGGGTTACAAATTGTGTACGTTGTCCTAAGTTTTTTGAATTTGTAGGTACATAAGTATGCTTTTTAATTCGCTCACTACATGCTGTTCTGTTTTGGACAGATTCTGTTTTTATTGCATAGTTTGCTTGTTTTAGTGTTTCCATAGCTTATATTGAGTAATATAAATTGTGGAAATAATGGAATACAGTAGGTATTATGTGAGAACAATTATGAATCTTGTCTTGACAGTACCAAAGTGAATGATTTATTTTCATACTAACCTATCTCACAAGTTCCGTTAAGTTTTATGTGATTGAAGTTTTCAAGTTTTGGGTGAGATATCGATATGAGGAGAATAAGGAGCGGCAAGACCCTAAGCTTGGGCATGCCCAAGGCACCCCAAGGTAATATTCAAGGAATACTCAAGCTTCCAAGCTTGGGGATGCCCCGGAAGGCATCCCCTCTTTCGTCTTCAACACTATCGGTAACCTCACTCGGAGCTATATTTTTATTCGTCACATAATATGTGTTTTGCTTGGAGCATCATTTTATTTTAGTTTGCTTTTCTTGCTATTATTTAGAATCATGTTTTTATCTTTTATTTCAATAAAATGCCAATTATAGCCTTTACCATGCTCAGTTTGCAAGTTTATGTGTTGCTGTTTGAAAACAGAAAGTTTTCTGTTATGTCCTGAATTTATGTGAATTGTCAGAATATGATTAAAATCTGAAATTTTTACAGAGTAAGCATGCATGTGTTCTCTATCGCGTGGTAATGTTTCAGAATTTTTGGAGTTAGGGAAGTATGAATTTTTATTCCCCCTTTACAGACTGTTCTGTTTAGACAGATTTCGGTTATAGTTGCATTGTTTGCATATGTTTGCATGTTTAATGTTTCTGCTTGTGGATAGGAGTATTAAATATGCAGAGGCATTTAGTATGCAATGTTTAATTATAATTTTAGTGATTTGCTACAGTAGAGAATGTTAAGGTTTTGAGTTGATTTATACTAACTTATCTCACGAGTTCTTGTTGAGTTTTGTGTGGATGAAGTTTTTAAGATTTAGGAGAAGCCATGATATGAGAGGAATTAAGGAGACATAAGAGCTCAAGCTTGGGGATGCCCATGCCACCCCAAGATAACATTCCAAGAAGTCTCAAGCAACTAAGCTTGGGGACGTCCCGGTAGGCATCCCACCTTTCTTCATCAGCACCTATCGGTTAGACTAAGTTTTTACTTGTTCACATGATATGTGCTATTCTTGGAGTGTCCTTTTTTTCATTTTGTTTGCTGTTTAATAATCTCATTAGATCTGAAAGTTTTTATTGAGAGAGCGTCTTCACATAGCTACCCATTCACTTAACTACTCTTTATTCTTCACTTATATCTTTTGGAGTAGTTTGTCATTTACTCTCGTGCTTCACTTATATCCCAAGAGTAAATTGTTGAATGAATTGAATATCATAAAGTTGAAATTATATGTGTTTCATATGCTTGTCCCATGGGGAGTAGTGACTTCACATAAAAGAAGTATAAGTGGTAAAATTTATTGAAAGTTAGCAAACACAGCACTGGTCACTTGAACAATTCATGAAAGAATATTGAAGGAAGAGAGATTTCACATATAAATATACTATCTTGGACATCTTCTATGATTGTGAGCCCCCATTAATTATTTTCAACCTTGATCAAGTAGTTGATGTTGGACAAGGAAGACAACGTAATGGGTTATGTTTGTTTATATTCACATAGAAGTTATAAGTTCTTGGATCCTCTAACATGTGGTGCTTGATCATAATCTTTTGCTAGCCAAAATTTCGTACTATGTAGAAATACTACTTGTACATCCAAAAACCCTTAAATCCAGTTTCTTGCCACGAGAGTCCACTATATCTACCTATGGATTGAATAAGATCCTTCAAGTAAGTTGTCATCGGTGCAAAAGCAATAAAAATTGCTCCTAAATATGTATGATCTTTTATTGTAAGGGAAAATAAGCTTTGTACGAACTTGTGATGGTGAAGAAATAAAAGTGACGGACTGCATAATAAAGGTTGCTATCACAAGGGGCAATATAAAGTGACGTTCCTTTGCATTAAGAGCTTGCACATCCAAAAATAAAAAGTGCATGACAACCTCTGCTTCCCTCTGCGAAGGGCCTATCTTTTACTTTATGTATTTACTTTTATGCAAGAGTCAATAGTATTCATCCTCATTTCAACCTCAATTATTCTCCACTTGGCAAGCATCATGTGGTGGGGAAAGATCCAGGCACATATATCCAGTTGAATATAGGTGATCATGAGTTATTATTGTTGACATTATCTCTATGATAAGCAAGTTGGGAGGCGAAACATTAAGCCCCTATCTTCCTATGTGTTTGACTGAAACGGTTTGTTCTGAAAATATGCTTTGAGTGTCAGCCATCATGGAAGACTATATGATAGTTGAGTATGTGGAATTTGCTAAATCAAAGCTCTTACATAGACCCTTCCTGAAAATAAGATGAATTGCAATTGTTTGATGACTGAGAACATAGTTTGTTAGTTTTCAAAAAAAAGTTTATGGTCTATACTTTAGCATGTGAATAGCTTGCTACTTGATCATGAGAAGTTTTATGGATGAGCTACTGTTTATGATATATAATGATGCTAGAAAAAGTGATTGAAATTATCATTGATCAAACTTGTGCACTATGCTAGCATTCACACTTCATAAATTATTTCTTTTATCATTTACCTACTCGAGGACGAGCAGGAATTAAGCTTTGGGATGCTGATACGTCTCCAACGTATCTATAATTTATGAAGTATTCCATGTTTATAACAATTTTATATGGTTTTGGTATGATTTGAATGGAACTAACTCGGACTGATGCTGTTTTCAGCAGAACTACCGTGGTGTTGTTTTTTGTGCAGAAATAAAAGTTCTCGGATTGGGCTGAAAATTTACGGTTCCAAAAGAGACCCCCGAAGCTTCGTGGAAGGACCAGAAGCCTCACGAGGAAGCGACAAGCTCAAGGGGCGCGGGTCCCCCCTAGGGCGCGCCTACCAAGCTTGTCGCTCCCTCATGGGGCCCCCCTGGCGTGAATCCAACGCTGAAAAATCCTATAAATATAGAAAACCCCGAAAAGAAACCTAGAACTTCCACGCCGCCGCCGCAAGCCTCTGTTCTAAAGCAATCTCATCCGGAGCCCTGTTCTGGCACCCTGCCGGAGGGGGAAATCATCACCGGATGCCATCTTCATCATCCTAGTGGTCTCCATGACGAGGAGGGAGTAGTACACCCTCGGGGCTGAGGTTATGTACCAGTAGCTATGTGTTTGATCTCTCTCTCTCTCATGTTCTTGGTTTGGCATGATCTTGATGTACCGCGAGCTTTGTTAATATAGTTGGATCATATGGTGTTTCTTCCCTCTTTATCTTCTTGTGATGAATTGAGTCTTTCCCTTTGAGGTTTCGTTATTGTCGGATTGAATACTTTGGATTTGAGGACACTTTATGTATGTCTTGCATGTGGATACCCGTGGTGACAATGGGGTATTCTATTGAGTCACTTGATGTATGTTTTGGTGATCAACTCACGAATTCCCGTGTCCTTGGGGTAATCTAGGCATAGGGGTTGGTTGCACGTTTTCATCTTCTTTTCTCCGATAGAAACTTTGGGGTACTCTTTGAAGTTCTTTGTGTGGATTGAATATTATGAATCTGAAGTTGTTTGATGCATATTGAATAATCAACTCATGGATACTTGTGGTGACATTGGAGTATCTAGGTGACATTAGAATTGGTTGATGCATATCATATGGTGTTATTTTAGTACGAACTCTAGGGATGTTTGTGACACTTATAGGGATGGCTCAATAGATTGATCGGAAAGGATAACTTTGAGGTGGTTTCGTACCCTACAACAATTTCTTCTTATGTTCTCCTCTAGATAAGAACTTTGGAGTGATTCTTTGTCGCACGTCGAGGGATTGTTATATGATTCAATTATGTTAGCACTATTGAGAGATTGCACTAGTGAAAGTATGAACCCCAGGCCTTGTTTCCAAGCATTGCAATACCGTTTGTGCTCCGTTTTATTACTTGTTACCTTGCTGTTTTTATTATTTCAGATTCACTACAGGAATCAGGCACTTTGCCATCTGCCATGGCAGACGGCAAAGGAATGTCTGGCGGACGGCAAAGCCCTTTGCCGTCAGCCAGTAGACGGCCCCACGCCCGGCTGAATGAACTACGGCAGAGGGCTGCTTTGCCGTCTACTTAAATAAAGCGGACGACAAAGAAGTTTGCCGTCAGCCATACTAAGCAAGCAGACGGCAAATCCCTTGGACGGCAGAGGGATAGGGTTAGGCCTGTTAGGTGGCTAACGGCGTACTTTGCCGTCTGCCAGCAGACGGCAAAGGCGAAAAGTTCTTTGCCGTCTGCCAGCTGACGTCAGGCGTCAGCTGGGGCCAATGCATGCCCTTTGCCGTCTGCTAGAAGACGGCAAAGCACACCAGCCTTTGCCGTCTGCTGGCATACGGGAAAGTGCCCAAATAGGCCAGCCCAGGTGCCCCCCAGGTTGCACATGTAGCTGCCACGTGGCAGCTTTGCCATCCGCTGGCAGACGACAAAGCTCTTTGCCGTCTGCTGGCAGACGGCAAAGTGCCTGTATTGCCCCTGTTAATTCTGTTTTTTCTTAAATTCAATCAATTTCACATATATATATATATATATATATATATATTCATTTGAAAATACTTTCAACAAGCATACATATCCCTGCCATATGGATATGATCATCCAACACATATATATACCAAATCAAAAGTCCATATCCAACATATATATAGCCAACATATCCAACAATTAAGCAAAAAGTCCATATACAATGGTTTCATCCATACATACATATATAGGTAGCAAGTTTCGCATTGTTCATCCTACAAAATCAAAACAAAAAGGAAGGACAAGGAGAAGAGTAGACTCCATCAACGCAAGCTTCCGTGATCTGAAGCAAATCTGCAAAATGGGAAAGAAGAAAGTTAGAAGAAGAAGACTAGAAGAAGAAGAAGAAGAAGAAGAAGACTAGAAGAAGAAGAAGAAAAAGAAAAAGAAGAAGAAGAAGAAATTTTCTTCTCTTTCTTTTTCTCCTCTTCTTTTTCTTCTTCTTATTGCTTACTTGTGTCATTTTAGAGCAAACCTAGGTAAATAGGTCATTTTGGAGCTAAGTAAGGTTATTATGTCATTTTCGAGGAAAATAAGCTAAGTATATGACATTTTGGAGGTAACCAAGGTTATTATGCCATTTTTGACCTAAGTATGCTAAGTATGTCATAAATGAACTAAATAAGCTAAGTATAGGTCATTATTGAGTTAACCTAGGTAATTATGCCATTTTTTAGCTAACTAAGCATATTAAGTCATTTTGGAGGAAAAAATGCTAAGTGTAGGTCATTTTAGAGCTAACCTAGGTAAATAGGTCATTTTGGAGCTAAACCAAGGTTATTATGCTATTTTTTACCTAAGTAAGCTAATTATGTCATGAATGAACTAGCTAAGCTAAGTATAGGTCATTATTTGAGCTATCTTAGGTAGTTATGCCATTTTTTAGCTAACTATGCATATTAAGTCATTTTGGAGGAAAAAATGCTAAGTATAGGTCATTTTAGAGCTATCCTATGTAAAATAGGTCATTTTGGAGCTAAGTAAGGTTATTATGTCATTTTCGAGGAAAATAAGCTAAGTATATGACATTTTGGAGCTAAACCAAGGTTATTATGCCATTTTTTTTACCTAAGTAAGCTAATTATGTCATAAATGAACTAGCTAAGCTAAGTATAGGTCATTTGAGAGCTAACCTAGGTAAAATAGGTCATTTTGGAGCTAAGTAAGGTTATTATGTCATTTTCGAGGAAAATAAGCTAACTATATGACATTTTGGAGCTAAACCAAGGTTATTATGCCATTTTTGACCTAACTAAGCTAATTATGTCATAAATGAACTAGCTAAGCTAAGTATAGGTCATTTTTGAGCTAGCCTAGGTAGTTATGCCATTTTTGAGCTAACTAAGCATATTAAGTCATTTTGGAGGAAAAAATGCTAAGTGTAGGTCATTTTAGAGCTATTCTAGGTAAAATAGGTCATTTTGGAGCTAAGTAAGGTTATTATGTCATTTTCGAGGAAAATAAGCTAAGTATATGACATTTTGGAGGTAAACCAAGGTTATTACGCCATTTTTGACCTAAGTAAGCTAATTATGTCATAAATGAATTAATTAAGCTAAGTATAGGTCATTATTGAGCTAGCCTAGGTAAAATAGGTCATTTTGGAGCTAAGTAAGGTTATTATGTCATTTTCGAGGAAAATAAGCTAACTATATGACATTTTGGAGCTAAATAGGTCATTTCTTAAGCTAAGTATGCATTTGTTAAGCAAAACACTAGGGAAAACGTACCGTCATCACGGAGGTGAAGGACCGGTCGTGCCAGTGGCAGACGCAGAAGGATCGGTCGATGCTTGTCGGGAGTTACGCTGCACCAAAGATCATTTGCAATGTCTCGTTAGCATGATGCAATTCAAATGTGAAGACTAGTAACTAATGACCATTCAAATGAAACTCACTGTGCCCGCCGGAGCAATGACTGGCATCGGCGGAGGGGTCTGACTGTTGCTCTGGCACATGGTCTGCACATTTGGTTTTCATGAGTCAGTCATATTAGTTACTAATGAAACGAACATTACGTGCATGATTTGGCTAATATGCAGAAGAAACTTACCACGAAGAGCTCGTATAAGGCTCGGTGAGACGCGTCGTTCCGGTTCCTCTCCTCCTCCAACAGCGTAGCAGTCCTCTCCTCTAACTCCCTCTCCCTCTCCGCCGCCTGCCTCTTTGCCTCTGCCAGAAGCTCCTGGGTCTTCGCTCTCTCTTTCTCAAGAGCAGCCTGCAACACCACTCCTCGTTAGCATTGTAATCATCGACGGCCGCACACACAATGTAATGGAGGAAAGGTATCTGAGTCCATATAACTAACCTCGATTTGGAGCTCCATTGGCTGTGGACAAGGCCTTATCTCAGGATCGAAGCTCGTCTGGCGCTTCTTGATCTCCGGGAGAGTGCTAGGACAACGTATCAGTCCATCCCCAATGGCTATCGAGCCATGGGGCCTCCCGCCACCAGATATCATCACCAGCTCTGGATCAAGAGGTTGTCGGCTCGGGTTAAAGTCCTCCCCTTTCCTCGCCTTCCCCTCGCCTCTGTACCTCACGAGCTTGTTGTGGGAGGAGATGTTGGTGAAGCTCTCTGGATGATCAAGGTCAGACTCAGAGAATGCCTTGGCCTTCTTGTACTTTGCAGTATGGGCCATGGCATAGAGGCCGAACACCTCTGGCACCTCCGTCTTGTTGTGTCGCGCCTAAAAGAGAGGAACAAAGTATTAGTTAAGGGCTCAAGCTAGCATGAAGAATGAAATTGCATGAATCATGAAGCAAACCACATACCCAGTTATTCCCGTACTCATATAGGTTGGCGCTCCCTTGATGGTGTGGCACACCAACCATTTTGGCACGCCGCTCCTTGGCATTGTTGTGGACGGCTAGCCATTGGGGAGAGCACCACTCATCCACCAACGCCTCCCAACAGTCCATCCTATCCGCACACCATCTCGGGGGCACCTAAGTTAGTCATGAGAAATTTCAGCGCTACGCCTACGAATCAAATCAAGGAAACTAAGTACAAGGCCTTAAGAATAGGTATTTACCTTCATGTACTTCTCCTTACTCAGAAACTTGCCGCGGCACTTCGTCTTGGACCTCTTAATACCAGTCGAGGCGTAGTAGTCTCGAACAACCTGCACCCGAGCCTCGTGCCGTAAGTTCTAAAGTAGGCGCCTGCACTCGGCTTCGATAACCATAGCCGCGGCCTCCTCCTCTCCCTCAAGACACCTATAGAAGGTCTGCAATCAAACAAGACAACACTGATTAGTATAATAACTCGGTACTGTTGATTTTTAATTCTGTAAAGGAGAAATTACCCAAAACGTCTGGATCACCGTCTCGGCCCTCATGCGGCACAAGACACCGTCGATCCTCTCCTGCGGCAGAGCCGGGGCAGCCAAGTACAGCTCCCAGCTCAGTCCGAGCTGTCGAACCTGACCCTCACCGGGCAACGTGACCCACCCCGGGAAGTTCTGCCAGCAAAGCACACCAAGGACGAAGTTGGGCTTGCGGATACCAGGGCCGTGTATCCAACCCCTGCAGTATGACAAGGCCAACGCATTAGATTTTGAAGAAACATGAATGCAAAAGGTTAAAAAAGAGTAAATGCACTTACTTCTCCCCATTAGGCGCAATCAACCACCTCTGCTCGCGGGTCGCCGGCACGGGCGGGAGCTTTGTACCACCATGCTGGTAGACGTTGCCCCCCTCAACCAGCTCGCCCTCGCTATAGCTATACACGTCTCGGCAATAAGCAGAGAGGATGTGTACCCGGAGAACAACAGGGAGGCACTGATGAAATTCTGCATCGGATCCGGAGCAGAGCATATGGGAAAACGAACCCAATCTACACATACTCGGGCTGTCCATGGATAACGTTGGACAATTCGAAAGAATCACGGTTATAAATATGCAAATGCATGCATATTTATAGATGTAACCCTTTCGAACGGGAGACGCATAGTGGTCACGCATACTGATGATTGAAGACACCTATCGCTAGCAAGTTTCATCGGCACGAAGACCGGAACAGAGCAAATGAAGGGGGGAGGAGGAGATGTCATTTGTGCTCACCCACGAACGCAGGGGCGGAGCTCGTCGAACGCACGGGGAGGTCGTCGAACACCAGACCCTCGCAGCGACGAAATAACTGCACATTTAAATCCACCCGATCAACACAAATATATATGATGTTTTTCATAACAAAATCAGAAAATATATGACCTAACTCATAATTCACAAATATATGATGGGGTGTCAGGTCGGGGTGTCGGGTCGGGGTGTCGTGGTGTCGGAGTGTCGGGTCGGGGTGTCGGGGTGTCGTGTCTTGGTGTCGGGGTGTCGGGGTGTCATGTTGGGGTGTCGGGGTGTCGAGGTGTCGTGTCGGGCTGTCGGGGTGTCGGGCTGTCGGGATGTCGGGGTGTTGGGGTGTCGTGTCGGGGTGTCGTGTCGGGGTGTCGTGTTGTCGGGTCGGGGTGTCGGGGTGTCGTGGTGTCGGGGTCTTTTTTTTCTTCTCTTTTTCCTTTTCTTCTTCTTCCTCTTCTTCCTTTTCTTCCTTTTCTTCTTCTTCTTCTTCTTCTTCTTCTTCTTCTCTTCTTCTTCTTCTTCTTCTTCTTCTTCTTCTTCTTCTTCTTATTCTTCTTCTTCTTCTTCTTCTCCTCCTCCTCCTCTCCTCTTTTTTCTTCTTCTTCTTCTTTTTTATTCTCCTCCTCCTCCTCTTCTTCTTCTTCCTTTCCTTTTTCCTCTTCTTCTTCTCCTCCTCTCCTCTTTTCTTCTTCTTCTTCTTCTTCTTCTTATTTTTTCTTCTTTTCCTTTTTTTCTATTTACCTAAACATATAATTTTCTTACTGCAAAAACAGAAAAAAAAACTAAAAAAAACAAAACAAAATAGAGGGGCAGGAGGGGGGAGCTCACCAGAGGGGGGGCAGGGGGGTCTGGGCCGTCGGGGCGGCCGGCCGGCGGGGCGGCGACGGGGCGGCAGGGAGGGGCGGCGACGGGGCGGGGTGGCAGGGAGGGGGCGGCGATGGGGCGGCGGCAGCAGCGGATGAGAGAGAGAGAGACGCGCGGGAGTGGGGGTTTCGGGCAGGGTGCACAACCGTTAAGGTAACCCCCCTCTTTGCCGTCTGCTGGCAGACGGCAAAGAACTCTTTGCCGTTAGCTAGCCAGCGCCGTGACCCTGTGGGCCCCACCCTCACCTCTTTGCCGTCTGCCTAGCCCTTCTTTGCCGTCTGCTAGCAGACGGCAAAGAGGTGGCAGACAGCAAAGAAGGTGCCCTAGCCAATGCCGTGCCACGGGGGGACCACCAGGCTCTTTGCCGTCTGGCATTGTCCTCTTTGCCGTCAGCTGGCAGACGGCAAAGAGACAGCTGACGGCAAAGACCCTCTTTGCCATCAGCTGACTCTTTGCCGTCTGCTTTGCCAAAGCAGACGGCAAAGAGCCTCTTTGCCGTCAGCTGGCAGACGGTAAAGAGGGGACAGATGGCAAAATGCCAGATTCCAGTAGTGATTACAAAAACCTATATCTACTATCCATACTACACTTGTATCACCATCTCTTCGCCGAAATAGTGCACCTATACAATTTACCATTGTATTGGGTGTGTTGGGGACACAAGAGATTTCTTGTATTTGATTGCAGGGTTGTTCGAGAGAGACCATCTTCATCCTACACCTCCCACAGATTGATAAACCTTAGGTCATCCACTTGAGGGAAATTTGCTACTGTCCTACAAAACTCTGCACTTGGAGGTCCAACAACGTCTACAAGAATAAAACTTGCGTAGTAGACATCAATTACCTGTCAGCAGAAAACGTTGTTCTTCAGTGCTACAGGAGATATCTTTCAGACTGAGGAGTTAACATTTATTGCTCCGCAAGGAATGTTACCATTGTGCTCAATATCCGACCGTTGGAAATGTGTCATTCGGTCATTGGCTGATTCACGTGTCCAATTTGGTCATTTCCCTTCAGGGAAGGCTGCGGCTATAAATAGCCACCCCGCTCCAATGTTGTTCATTGGCTGCTCCACTTAAGATTTCTGAGAAGATTGATTGAGCATCCCCTCTCGAGAGATTTGAGTTTAAGATCCACCGAGAGAAAATTAAGAGCCAAAACTTAGACAATGGTTGAGCATCACAATAGATCTGAGTTAGAGTTCTTGTACCTATTACTCTTGAGAGCTACGCACTCTCTAGACGGATAGGTGTCGGCTTGAGTGACGAAGAGTAATTGTCTTCAACAAGCAAAGTATTCAGCAACCAAGAGTGATCGTGGTTCGCGAAGAAGTCTGTCGAAGGTTTGGAGATCGCCGACAAGTATTTACCACGAGTGAAATTAACTAGAGCCTGATTAGCTCCGAGTTGAAGGAGAATAGGACGGAGAGAGGTTTGCTCCTGTGTTCAATCACATGTCCCTCCAACCAGACGTAGTCCTTTGGCAGAAGGGCGAACTGGTCTACCAAATCCATCTGCCGCCATCGAGCACCACTGGTTCTTTCTCTCATACTGAATTTTATTCAGTAGCTAATTATGTGTGCTGCGTGATAAATTATCGTATGATTGATGCAGTAGCCATTTCTGTCGGCTCATACTCCTCGCTCTGCATAGTGTTATCTGACCTACTGATCCTTTCGTGTCCTCCTTTCCACTCTTTAGATCCATTTTTGTCTGTTCATCATTTAATTCTTGCTACTGATTATTTTCTATCTCTCGTATTGCCCTTGATCACCGTACCATGCTAATACATTTGCTTGCCTACTATATTTTCATTGTGGTAGTGAAGACATTGAGATACTATGCTCTCACAACTCTAGCATCTTTCTTCGAAAGATTTGCTTAGTTTTCATACGGTGTATCTCTGTTTATCAAGCTCTGGCATAGCCTTCATTTGAGTCAAGATCATTTCATTCTTATCCGCTGCAGTGAACTGGTTCCATTCAAAGTTTCGCAAGAAATTTTGAATCGCCCATTCACCCCCCTGGTCGATATACTCTCGGTCCTAAGAATTGGCATCAGAGCAGGTACTCCCTGTCTCTGTTTATTAAAGGTCTAACTGCCTTGGAGTTTTGAGTATGTCGTATGCAGGTAGATCCACGCGCTCTAAAAGGTTTCCCATCTTCGATGGAAATGACTATCTCTACTAGCAAGGCAGAATGAGAATTAGACTTCAAGCTATCAGTGAGGAGCTATGGAAAATTGTGGAAAATGGGTATACCATTCGGCACCCAGAAACTCCCACTCCTGAAGATGAAGCAAACATTCGGTTGAATGCTCAAGCGAAAGATATCATCTATGTTAGCATCTACATGGATATTTTCATTTGTTTTCGAAATCTAGATACAGCCAAGCATATCTGGGATGCTATCAAAAATGCTCATGAAGGTATCATCATCATAACTGAAGCGCACACAGATATGCTTCGTGCTATGTTTGCTCACTTCCGAAGTCTTCGAAGAGAAAGTGTCATGGAACTCACCGATCGTTTAACCAACATTGTCGAATGACTACATCAACGAGTTGAAGATATCACAAATCAAGATGTGATCAACAAGTTATTCAGTGCTCTTGATGAATCCTTTGACACAATCATTGTTGAGATCAAGGAAAGACCTGACTATGAAGAACTTCACTCTATTGAAATCATGAAACTGTTGGCCATACATGAAGAAAAGATGGAGAAAGAAAATGAGCAATCCAAATCTTCTTCTAAAGGTGCAAGAGAAATCCTCTCAGACTATGGAAGCTCTCAGAAGAAGATGTCGAGAATCAACACTCCATCACAAGAGAACTTGAAATGCTCACAGCACGCCTCAACAACCTTAGGAGACAGAATATGTATCTTACAAATGCAGACGAAGAAGAATCACCTGAATCTTCGAGAAGGTTACCTCCGAAAGAAATGAAGTGCTATAAGTGAAAACACTATGGTCATTTCATTGCCGACTGTCCCAACTGGGAATTGAATGCTAATCCTAGCAGAAGATGGCGTGCTCTTCATTACTCTAGGTTCTAACGCATGAACTGTCATACTAAGCTCATGAAGAAGAATGAACCATCTACATCCTCTTCAAAGAGACCAGTCACTAACGCACGACCAAAAGGAATACTCGAATCAAATATGAAGAGAATGTCTCCGCTGGCTGGTGTGTGCTACTTGTGAGCTGCTTTGGGATTTTCCCCGAAGAGGAGGGGAGATGCAGTACAGTAGAGATAAGTATTTCCCTCAGTGAGAACCAAGGTTTATTGAACCAATAGGAGAATCACACAAACCCTCATGAACAACACCTGCACACACAAAAGCAAATACTTGCACCCAACGCGGGCAAGAGGGTTGTCAATCCCCATGAACTCGTTAATTGCAAGGATTAAATCTTGTATAGGCAAAAGTATAAATTGCAAAACAAAAGAAAAATAAATAAATTGTAGCAAAGGTTTTTAGGTTTTCTTTTTATACTTAAGATAGACCCCGGGGCCATAGTTTTCACTAGAGGCTTCTCTCTCGAACACATGGCATACGGTGGGTAAACAAATTACTATTGGGCAATTGATAGAAAAACACATAGTTATGACGTTATTCACAGCAATGATCATGTATATAGGCATCACGTCCGAGACAAGTAGACCGACTCCTGCCTGCATCTACTACTATTACTCCACCAATCGACCGCTATCCAGCATGCATCTATGGTATTAAGTTCATAACAAATAGAGTAACGCCTTAAGCAAGATGACATGATGTAGACAAAGTAAACTCAATCAATATGAATAAACCCCTTTGTTTTATCCTTAATGGCAACAATACAAATACGTGTCTTGTCCTCTACTTTGTCACTGGGATATAGAGCACCGCAAGATTGAACCCATTACAAAGCACCTCTCCCACTGAAGATAAATCAATCTAATTGGCCAAACCAAACGGATAGATCGGAGAGAAATACAAAGCTATAACAATCATGCATAATAAAGTTCAGGAAAGACTCAATTACTTTCAATGAATAATCTGATCATAAACCCACAATTCATCGGATCCCAACAAACATGCCGCCAAAGAAGATTACATTAGATAGAACTCCAAGAAGATCAAGGAGAACATGGTATTGAAGATCAAAGAGGGAGAAGAAGCCATCTAGCTACTAGCTATGGACCCGTAGATCTGTGGTGAACTGCCTACACATCATCGGTAGGGCAGCAAGGTTGATGTAGAAGCCCTCTATGATCGATTCCCACTCCGGCTGATTACCGGAAAAGGCCTCCAGATGGGATCGCGGAAGAACAGAAGCTTGCGGCGGCGGAAAAGTTATTTTGTCTTACATTCTGTTGGTTTGGGAATATATGGGAATTTATAGGCCTGAAATTAGGTCAAATGGAACTGCGTGGGTCCCACAAGCTCAGGGGGTAATTCCTGCTTAATTCCTGCTCGTCCTCGAGTAGGTAAATGATAAAAATAGAATTTTTGATGTTGAATGCTACCTAACATGTCTATCAGGTAAATATTGAGAAACGATGAAGTAACAATATCAACATAATAATATCCATGAATATAAGAAGCATAATCATTAAACTTTCAAAATATACGATCCTTAATGAATGTTATCCGCACTCATTTTATCATGTTAGCATGGCATGACTCCGCCTTCACCGCATAAATATAAATCATGAGCACCCCTGTGTTAAACCAGGCAATTGGATCGTACTTCTAACGCGCTTTAGCATTTTCAACTTCATGCAATACATGAGTGTGAGCCATGGATATAGCACTATAGGTGGAATAGAATGCGCTGGTAGAGATCAATAGGAGAAGTCAAAAAGGAAGAAAGTCTCGCATCAACTCGGCGGATTAACGGACTATGGAGATGTCCATCAATCGATATCAATGCAAGGAGTAGGGATTGCCATGCAACAGATGCACTAAGAGCTATAAGTGTATGAAAGCTCAACTGAAACTAAGTGGGTGTGCATCCAACTTGCTTGCTCATGAAGACCTCGGGCATTTGAGGAAGCCCATCATCGGAATATACAAGCCAAGTTCTATAACGAAAAATTCCCACTAGTATATGAAAGTGACAAAATAGGAGACTCTCTATATGAAGAACATGGTGCTACTCTGAAGCACAAGTGTGGAAAAGGATAGTAACATTGCCCCTTCTCTCTTTATCTCTCATTTTTATTTTTATTTTTATTTTTTCTCTTTTTTTGTTGGGCTCTTTTTTGCCTCTTTTTTTCTTTTTTCTTTTTTTTTTATTTTTCGTTCAAAGTCTCATCCCGACTTGTGGGGGAATCATAGTCTCCATCATCCTTTTCTCAAGAGGACAATGCTCTAATAATGATGATCATCACACTTTTATTTACTTACAACTCGATAAAAACTATACAAAATGACTCTATATGAATGCCTATGGCAGTGTACCAGGATGTGCAATGATCTAGCGTAACATGTATGATAATGATGAATGGTGGCTGTGCCACAAATATCATGTCAGCTCTATATGATCATGCAAAGCAATATGACAATGAACACAAGTCATATGACGGAACGGTGGAAGTTGCAAGGCAATATATCTCGGAATGGCTATGGAAATGCCATAATAGGTAGGTATGGTGGCAGTTTTGAGGAAGATATAAGGAGGCTTTGATACGTCTCCGTCATATCTACTTTTCCAAACACTTTTGCTCTTGTTTTGGACTCTAATTTGCATGATTTGAATGAAACTAACCCGGACTGATGTTGTTTTCAGCAGAATTGCCATGGTGTTGTTTTTGTGCAGAATTCAAAGTTCTCGGATTTGGACGAAACTTTTTGGAGAATTTTTATGGAATATATAAAAATTATTGGCGCAAGAATCAACAGAAGGGGGGCCACCTGCTGCTCACAAGGCAGTAGGGCGCGACCCCCCCTAGGGCGCGCCGTGGTGCCTTGTGGGGCCCACAGGCGGCCGTCTGACCTAATTCCAATGCTATAAATTCTCTTTCCCCAAGAAAAAAATAAGAGAAGAAGTTTCATCACGTTTTATGATACGGAGCCGCCGCCACCTCCTGTTCTTCATCGGGAGGGCTGATCTGGAGTCCGTTCGGGGCTCCGGAGAGGGGGATTCGACGCCGTCGTCATCATCAACCATCCTCCATCACCAATTTCATGATGCTCACCACCGGGCGTGAGTAATTCCTTCGTAGGCTTGCTAGACGGTGATGTGTTGCATGAGATTTATCATGTAATCGAGTCAATTTGTTAGGGCTTTGATCCCTAGTATCCACTATGTTCTGAGATTGATGTTGCTATGACTTTGCTATGCTTAATGCTTGTCACTAGGGCCCGAGTGCCATGATTTCAGATCTGAACCCTTCATGTTTTCATGAATATATTTGTGTTCTTGATCCTATCTTGCAAGTTATATGCACCTATTACGTGTCATGATCCGCATACCCCAAGGTGACAATAATTGGGATTCTTTCCGATGATCCATAGTTTGAGGAGTTCATGTATTCACTAAGTGTAATGCTTTGTTCTGGTTCTCTATTAAAAGGAGGCCTTAATATCCCTTAGTTTCCTTAAGGACCCCGCTGCCACGGGAGGGTAGGACAAAAGATGTCATGCAAGTTCTTATTATAAGCACGTATGACTATACACGGAATACATGCCTACATTACATTGATGAATTGGAGCTATTGTGTATCGCCCTAGATTGTGACTATTATATGATGAATATCATCCAACATAATTATCATCACCAATCCAATGCCTACGACTTTCTCATATTGGTTTCTGCTAAGTTACTTTGTTGCTACTGCTTTACACTTGCTACAAAACTGCTACTGTTACTGTTACCGTTACTAGTGTTATTGTTGCTACTGCTATCAAAACTATCATAATACTGTGCTACTAAATACTTTGCTGCAGATATTTTATCTCCAGGTGTGGTTTAATTGACAACTCAACTGCTAATACTTGCAAATATTCTTTGGCTCCCCTTGTGTCGAATCAATAAATCAGGGTGAAATACTACCCGCGAAAACTGTTGCGATCCCCTGTACTTGTGGGTTATCAAGACTTTTTTCTGGCGCCGTTGCCGGGGAGCATAGCTCTATTTGTTGAGTCACTTGGGATTTATATCTGTTGATCACTATGAAGAATCTGAAAGACGCTAAGACCAAGATCGTTCCCTCTAAGACGAGGGGAGGTAAGGAACTGCCATCTAGCTCCGCACTTGATTCACCTTCTGTTTTGAGTAGACTTGCGACACCACCACCTGTTATGCATTCTGATATATCGCAAGTTATTGATGATACTACTTCTGCTATGAACGATACTTATGATGATGCTAGTACTATGCTTGATAATACTGTGCCACTTGGTGATATTCTTGATGAACAACTTGCTAAAGCTAAAGAAATTGAGAATGCTAAAAATGTTGAAATTTTGAGAATTATGATTCACCTATTATGCCTAGCTCTCCTACTAGAGTTGAATCACCTGATGAACATGTCTTTGATAGGGAGACGGCTAGAGCCATTCTTGCTTGTAATGATAGAGATGAGGTTATAAAATTGCTTGCTGAAATGAAAGAAAAATCTATGAGGGAGAGAATGAAATATGATCCTAAGTTTGCCACCTCTCCCATATTCGTTACTGATAAGGATTATGAATTTTCTGTCGATCCTGAGTTAATTACTTTGGTTGAATCTGTTCCTTTTCATGGTAATGAAACTGAAACTGTTGTGGCACACCTTACTAAGTTGAATGATATTGCCACCCTATTTGCTCATGAGGAAAAAATTCGCTATTACTATATTCTTAAGTTGTTTCATTTCTCATTAAAGGGTGATGCTAAGAAATGGTTTAATACTCTTGCTCCTGGTTGTGTGTGTAGTCCCTTGGATATGATATATTACTTCTCTGAAAAATATTTTCCTGCTCATAAGAAACAAGCTGCTCTACAGGAAATATTTAACTTTGTGCAAATTGAAGAAGAGAATCTCCCTCAAGCTTGGGGGAGGCTTCTCCAATTACTTAATGCTTTGCCAGATCATCCTCTTAAGAAGAATGAAATACTTGATATCTTTTATAATGGACTAACCGATGCTTCTAGGGACTACTTAGATAGTTGTGCTGGTTGTGTTTTCAGGGAACAAACTGTTGGGCAGGCTGAAGAACTATTGAATAATATATTGAAAAATGATAATGAGTGGACACTTCCTAAACCACCACCTAAGCCAACTCCGAAGAGGAGAGGTATTCTATTCCTCAGTCCAGAAGATATGCAAGAAGCTAAGAAATCTATGAAGGAAAAAGGTATTAAAGCCGAAGATGTTAAGAATTTACCACCTATTGAAGAAATACATGGGCTCGACATCCCGACATAGGTAGTGGAGGTAAATTCTCTCACTAGGTTTGATGAAGGTGATATTCCGTATAATAAATCTGCTAGTCAATGCCTGTATGAATTTGATAATTACATCATTAAACAGGAACACTTTAATATGTATGTTAGCAATCAACTAAAACGGAATGCCATCATGATTGAACGCTTGATTGATTTGATGTTTAGAACTGCTAATGATGTTAAATGCTTGAGTAAACATGCTTCTATAGTTCAGACTCAGCTAGAACAAATTGCTAAGTCACAAAATGATTTGCTTGACGAGATGAATAATAAAAAGAATGATCATGCTGTTAGAGTTGTTACTAGAGGAGGTAGAATGACTCAGGAACCCTTGTATCCTGAAGGTCATCCTAAAAGAATTGAACAAGATTCTCAAAGAAATAATATTGATGTACCTAATCCATCTAAGAAGAAAAAGAAAAAGAAAAATGATAGGACTTTGCATGCTTCTAGTGAACCTGAGGGGGAAAAGCCTCCGGAGAATCATAATGATGTTTCTATTTCTGATGCTGAGACACAATCTGGTAATGAACATGCACCCAGTGATAATGATAATGATAATGAAAATGATGATGTTCATGATGATGTTCAACCAGATAATGATGTAGAAATAGAACTTGCTGTTGATCTTGATAACCCACCTCCTAAGAATAAAAGATATGATAAAAGAGACTTTGTTGCCAAAAAACATGGAAAGGAAAGAGAACCATGGGTTCAAAAACCTATGCCTTTTCCTACTAAACCATCTAAAAATAAGGATGATGAAGACTTTGAGCGCTTTGTTGAAATGCTTAGACCTGTATTTTTGCGCACTCGCTTGATTGATATGTTGAAAATGTCTCCTTATGCTAAATACATGAAAGATATTGTCACTAATAAAAGAAAGATACCTGAAGCTGAAATTTACACCATGGTTGCAAATTATTGTTTTAAGGGCGGAGTACCTAAAAAGTTAGGAGATCCAGGAATACCTACTATACCATGCTCCATTAAAAGAAGTTATGTTAAAACTGCCTTATGTGATTTGGGAGCCGGCATTAGTGTCATGCCTTTCTCTTTATATTGAAGACTTGATTTGAATAAACTCACACCTACTGAAATATCCTTGCAAAGGGCTGATAAATCTACTGCTATACCTATTGGAATTTGCGAGGATGTGCCTGTTGTTGTTGCAAATGTTACTATTTTAACGGACTTTGTTATGCTTGATATGCCCGCGGACGACAATATGTCAATTATCCTTGGAAGACCCTTTTTGAATACTGTAGGGGCTGTTATTGACTGCAACAAAAGCAAGGTCACTTTTCATGTCAATGGTAATGAGCATACGGTTTATTTCCCGAAGAAACAAACTTCAGTGAATGGTATCAACTGTATTGAAAAGGTTTCGACAATCACTATTGGGGATTTCAAATTTCCTCTTCCTACTGTCGAAAAGAAATATGAAATTCTAATTGTTGGGGAGATGCATATCCCCGTTGAGGTAACTTAGTGTTATACAAAAATTCTTTGGTTTCATGTCACTCGGAAATAGTTTGTTAATAAGACTTGATCAGCCTTATTAATGGATTCTTTCTGAAGGGCATGTGGTTGATGAATTTAGTAACCACAAACTTTCTGTACCTACCTTTTTCTCTCTGTTAATTATAGTTTAATAAAATAAAATGCCATGATTATCCTGTTTTCTGAATTATCCATGCAATAAAAATGGCCCAAAAATAAAAGTGCTCAGAATGCAATAAAATTTTGACATGATTTTTTCTGGAATATATAAGAATTTTTGGTACTAAGAACAACCCAGGGGGTGCACCTGTTGCCCACAAGGCAACAAGGCGTGGCCACCCCCCAGGGCGCGCCAAAGTGCCTTGTGGGTCCCACAGGGACCCACTCACTTATCCATTCAGCCCACTTCATCTCCTACCTGCAAAAAAAAATCTGTGTAGCTCTCTCTCTCGTGTTCTTGCTCCCAAACCTAAGATTTTTGATCTCTTTGCTCGGAGCTCCGTTTCCGAAACTGTTTTGAGGGATTGCTCCTTGGTATGTGACTCTCCCATTGCTCCAATTAGTTTTTGCTTTAGTGGATTATATTTTGCATAAATTGCAGCTATTGGTGCTACTGAATATGAGCTTGCATATTAAATTCCTTGAGTTCTAAGTAGTTTGAATGCTTGATATAGCCTGTAGGCACTTGTATGAG
Source organism: Elymus sibiricus (assembly GCA_039707655.1). NCBI lineage: Eukaryota > Viridiplantae > Streptophyta > Magnoliopsida > Poales > Poaceae > Elymus > Elymus sibiricus. Next base: position 293,701,752 of record CM077676.1, read on the forward strand.
TAGTTGCTATCAATGTTGTGAAGTTTTGTTAACATCTTTTTGTGGTCCAAATTTTTTTAGAAATTTGTTCGTAGGAACATGAACATTTTCAGAAGGAGTTCCTCAAGGAGGAGGTCCGCCAAGGCATCGTCGAGTGAAAGCCCAGCACGTCAATCATATGTTGAATCAAGGGCAAGTTCGGTGCGGGGTGCTGAAGCAAAATCGTGTCGATGGCCGTGCACTGAGTTCATGCTAGGTGCAGGCATTAAGGAAGAATTTGACCAGTATATTCACAACACCGAGCTCTCTTCCTTCATCGCAGATAAGCCACCGCAGCACTACAACCTCACTCATTCATTCAGCCAAAACTTTGAATATCATCCACGCACTTCTAGAGTTTTATTTCATCTCTATGACAGATGTTATGCTATGTCTCTAGAAGAATTTTGTGATGCATGCAAAATTCCATTTTGGGGTTCACTTTGCGAACCGCGACAATCTGATTATGAACTATTTCTCAATAGTCTTTGCAATGGTGAGAATAGGGGAGTTACGCAGGCTAGGATAAAGAGCATTCACTTTCCCGCTATTCGTTACTTTGCACTCTTTAATGGTAAATGCATTGTTGGTAAACAAGACTGTAGTGCACTTTGTGCCCCTGACCGGAGCCTTATTCACGCTGCTTTAATGGGTAGCAGACATTATAATCTTGGGGCCATTGTTACACGTAGGTTACACCGCAACTCGGGTAATGGTGATTTATATGGAGGAATTTATCCCTCACGGGTAGCTGCAAGGCTAGGGGTCTCGCCCAGGCCTAATGATCCTCTTTTACCTGATAAATATTTGAATTTTGAGGCAATGCAGAACCATGAGTTCATTAAGAGCAACACTTGCAGTTATGATTATAACTTGATATTCGATAAATATCGTTCTGTGTTTGTCATTTTGCCTGCTCCTGTCCTCTTTGATTTTAAGAATAAACAGAGATACTTTCTTCATGAGAGCGAGGTGCACGAGTACAATGCGGCAATTGAGGCTGCCCGTCTGGCTGAGGAGGCGGCTCAGAACGCCTCAACGAGCTACTACTTCGATTATTATCCGGGACAGCCATGGCAGTAGACCAAGCTTGGCCAAAAGCCTAAACTTGGGGGAGTACATATCTCTCACTGACATTACATTCATGTTCACACATTCATTTCAGTTGTCGGTGTTCATACTTTTTCATTGTATATCCATGTTAGTTTTATTTTTTCGCTTTCTTCTTGTGTGTTTGAAAAACTTCTAAAACCCAAAAATATTTCTCGTTTCTTTTCGGTTTCCCTTTCTTGTTTGTTAGTTCGTAGTATTAAAAGAAAACCCAAAAAGATTTCTTGTTTTTTTCTTTTGCTTGTTGGGAGTTCTCCCGTGTAAATAGTTTTATCGCTTTTCGTTTTTCTTCCTTAATTTGCTTCCTTCAGAAAAACTAAAAACTCCAAAAATATTTCAGTGTGTTTCTCTGAATTCCTTTTCTTTTCGTTGAGTTGTCATAGGGAGAAGACCACGATGAAAATGATGAGTGGTTCTCATATGCTTTATTGTTGATCTAACGAAGAGCCAGTATTACCTTGTCTTATCCCTTGAATAAAATGTTTGCAGATCCCAGCTTAGTCCACGGCACACTTGCACTATTATTATTTTCACATCATTCGGTCGTGCAAGTGAAAGGCAATAATGACGATGATTTGATGAAGTGACTGTGGCAAGGAAAAGCTGGTATGAAATCTTCTTGTTTTTGTTTTTGTAAATATGTTTAACTCAGTATCCATGATTCAGCATATTATGAGTAAACATGTTTGTGATGACAATTAGAGATTATAGTTGCTCATGCCATGCTTAAGTAACTAGGAGTGGATAATGATTTATCTTGGATGTCAACATGCATTAAAATGGTTATGATGTAGTATGTTAATATGGCATCCTCCTCTGAATGATTCAAGTGGCTTGACTTGGCACATGTTCATGCATGTAGTTGATTCAAAACCAACATAGCCTCCATGATATTTATGTTCAGGGTGACTATATCCTACTCATGCTAGTATTCAATGTTAATTATTCTCAATTCATGATCATGACCATTTTCGCTCTCTAGTTGGTCGCTTCTCAACCTATTTGCTAGCCTTCACTTTGCTAGCCTTCACTTTGTAATCCTACTCATGCTAGTACTAAGCGGGAATTCTGCTTGTGCATCCACAATCCTTCAACCAAAGTTGTTCCAGATGAGTCCACTATATCTACCTATATGCGGTATTACTCTGCTACTCCAAGTAAATTTGTATGTGCCACCTCTAAATTATTCAAATAAACATCCGTTTTGTGTGCCCGTACCACTCATGGAGCGACAGGGGGCGGTCAGTATCTTCCATGCTAAGTGGGTTACTCTCGAGATGAGTGTTTATTCACTTGTCATTGCACGAGAGAGGCTGGTATTTGGGATGCCCAGTCCTATGCTGAAAATCAAAAATACATAATGCAAACAAACTCCCCCAAAAAGTTGTTGGTATGGAGGGCACCCGAGGATTCGGCTAGGCATGGCTTGTGTTGGTATGGTGGTGGGGGAGTAAACTTTACCTTTCCGCTTGGGAACCGCCTATAATGTGTTTAGCATGGAAGATATTGAAAACTCTCGGTCGTGATGTTGACAGGAAAAGTACACCTCTCAAAATTATTTTTCATCTCTGATTTAAGCTTCGAGCTCTGGTACCGCTGCAAATCTCTGCTTCCCTCTGCGAAGGGCCTATCTATTTACTTTTATGTTATTTACTTTATGTTATTTTGCTTTTATTGTTGAGTCTCACCTTCTTGCACTAAGCGCCAACCCTGAGAGCACTATTGTCATCCTTATGCATTGAGTATAGTTAATGTTGTGTGCATCATGACTGGATCTCTTCTACCCTGAATTACAATGTTTAGTCACTGCTTGAACTTTGGAGGTGCTCTGCATTTATGTTTTGTGGTCTCAAAAAGGGCTAGCGAGATACCATGTTATCATATTATATCATGATTGTTTTGACAAATTGTTGGCATTTGAGATATGTTATTATTGCTCTCTAGTTGATTATGCCATTGATATGAGTAAATGTAGTTTTTATGTGTTATTATGAGCATGGTTAGTTCATGATCCTTGCTAAAAACCTGGGTACTATTTAAACTTATATACGGATACAAGAACAAAAGAGTTCGTAAAAGTTTTTCTTTATCGCTTTCAGTTTGTCAACTGAATTGCTTGAGGACAAGCAATGAGTTAAGCTTGGGGGAGTTGATACGTCTCCATCGTATCTACTTTTCCAAACACTTTTGCTCTTGTTTTGGACTCTAATTTGCATGATTTGAATGAAACTAACCCGGACTGACACTGTTTTCAGCAGAATTGCCATGGTGTTGTTTTTGTGCAGAAATCAAAGATCTCAGATTTGGACGAAACTTTTTGGAGAATTTTTATGGAATATATAAAAATTATTGGCGCAAGAATCAACAGAAGGGGGGCCACCTGCTGCTCACAAGGCAGTAGGGCGCGACCCCCCCCTAGGGCACGCCGTGGTGCCTTGTGTGGCCCACAGGCGGCCGTCTGATCTAATTCCAACGCTATAAATTCTCTTTCCCCGAGAAAAGAATAAGAGAAGAAGTTTCATCGCGTTTTACGATACGGAGCCGTCGCCACCTCCTGTTCTTCATCGGGAGGGCTGATCTCGAGTCCGTTCGGGGCTCTGGAGAGGGGGATTCGACGCCGTCGTCATCATCAACCATCCTCCATCACTAATTTCATGATGCTCACCACCGGGCGTGAGTAATTCCTTCGTAGGCTTAATGGACGGTGATGTGTTGGATGAGATTTATCATGTAATCGAGTCAATTTGTTAGGGCTTTGATCCCTAGTATCCACTATGTTCTGAGATTGATGTTGCTATAACTTTGCTATGCTTAATGCTTGTCAATAGGGCCCGAGTGCCATGATTTCAGATCTGAACCCTTCATGTTTTCATGAATATATTTGTGTTCTTGATCCTATCTTGCAAGTTATATGCACCTATTACGTGTCATGATCCGCATACCCCAAGGTGACAATAACTGGGATTCTTTCCGGTGATTGTCGTAGTTTGAGGAGTTCATGTATTCACTAAGTGCTAATGCTTTAGGCATCTGCCTCTGATGCACAGCTGGGTGCACTGGACTGGGTGCACCTAGCATTTCCCTGTGTATTTTCAAATTAAATTTAATTCCAGAAATTTTAGAAAATGGTTTAAATCATTGAAAATTCGTAGAAAGTAAACCGTAGCTCGGATGAAAAAGTTTTCTACATGAAAGTTGATCAGAAAAACGAGACGAATCCGAATATGCCCTCCATGTAGCCGTCACATGCAAACAACACTACAAACATGGAACCTTCCCCTCCGGTTCATCTGTCTGACAGATGCCTAAAGCCGGGAAAACATCCCCAGATATTTTCCCGCTCCGTCTGTAACACTTAGCACTGCGTTAGGCCACCGCCCAGCACAGCATATTGCCATGCCATGAATCTGTGTTGCTTTTACCTGCTTTTTATTTATTGTTTCCCCCCCTCTTCTCTCCGGTAGACCCCGAGACCGACGCTGCTGCCGTGTACGACTACGCCCCTGATGACCAGACCTTTTAAGCAAAGCTTCCAAGCAAGCAAACCCCCCTTGATCATTCCAATATCGCCTATTCTTTCTCTCCCATGCTTGCATTAGAATTACTACTGTAATTGATTGCTCCTATTCTGATGCATAGCCTGTTTTTGTAAATGTTGTTGATACCTTATCTACTATCCTAAATGCTTAGTATAGGTTGGTTAGTGTTCCATCAGTGACCCCTCACCCTTGTCCCTGTTGCCCCGCTTTGTTACCAGTGCCTCGATCATTGTGATCGATGTGTAGAGACCGACACATCACCGCACACCTCCCTTGGTTGTACGACTCTGCAGGGCTACTATCGAGTGCCGAGGGTGATACCTCGTACTGCACTCCTGATGATATCTCTGTAGTATAGCACATCGGTGGTGATTGCAGAGGGTGATTCCTCGCTCTCCCCTTCCCGATGATGACTCTGTCGTGCAACCCCTCAAGTGTGGGCCATCGAGGGTGATTCCTCCTGGTTCTCCTTGACGGATTACATTGAGTAGGAATCCATCGAGGGTGATTCCTCAGGTTCCCCTTGATGTTATGGACACACGGTTACCATGACTTTTACCTCAGACCTTTGTTGAAGGCGGGTCGACCCCGAGGGGTACCCGCGAGAAATGTGGAGTCGGGTTGACCGTGAGGGTACGCACGAGATAATTACGTGGCCCGGCCGGGCATTCCTGGCCCTTGCCGTAAGTCCACGAGACGAGGCGACGGGACCACAGATCATGGATCACTGATTGTCACCGCGACCTCCCAGCACACTAATGGTTTAGGATATGTGACCTGAGTAGGCCTCTAGCCTTTTCGCACTAACCACCACGTGGGAATAAGTATGGGCACTCGGCGTCGTATGATTCTTCCGAAAGGTCTCAGACATCAGCAATTGAGTGGCGCGCGCCGGGTTGGACTGGGAAAGCCTGCGCTTGTATTAAGGGGGCTAGGTCTGCTCCCGGCCACGTTCACAATGCGCAGGATTGCAAAGGATGATTGCCCATGACACCTTCGCATTTAGGAGTTAGACCGGCGTGCTGGCCTCTCTGTTGAGCCTAGGTAGGACTACGGTGTGTCGATCAGCCGAGGCCGGGCATGACCCGATAAAAGTGTGTCCGGCCTGAGTTAATCGAGTGTGTTGGGTAAGTTGGTGCACCCCTGCAGGGAAGTATATCTATTCGAATAGCCGTGTCCACGGTAACGGACGCTCAGAGAGTATCCCGATTTACTACAACTAGAACTGGATACTTGTGTTGCAAAACTGATATGTTGGCTCCGGGATCGCTTTCTCGCAGGGAGACGAGGAAGGATCTCTGGGCGTTGTTACTACTACTACTTACTACTATATGTTATGCTACTAATTTGCACTCTTCTAAATGCTGCAAGATGCCGCAAGTTGCTAGTCTTCGATAGGCTAGGCCTTCCCCTTTATTCTGGCATTTCTGCAGTCTAGTCCACAGATACAGCCCCGTCTTTGATACCGATGCATAAATAGAATAGATCTGACGTAAGTCTTGCGAGTACTTTGGATGAGTACTCATGGTTGCTTCGCTCCCCTTTTCCCCATACCCGATTGCTGCGACCAGATGACGGATCCCAGGAGCCAGCTGCTCCCACCGACGACTACTACTACCCTACCGGTGGAGCCTACTACTACGTGGAGGCCGACGACCAGGAGTAGATTCGGAGGCTCCCAGGCAAGCGGACTGCGCCTTTTCAATCTTGTTATCATTGTTTTGCTCAGCCTTCTTAAGGCAAACTTGTTTACTTTATGTCTGTACGCAGATATTATTGTTGCTTTCCGCTAACGCTTGTGCGCGAGCTTATGTATTCGAGCCCTCGAGGCCCCTGGCTTGTAATATAAAGCTTGTATGACTTTTATTTGTGTTTAGAGTTGTGTTGTGATATGTTCCCGTGAGTCCTTAGGCTTGATCGTGTGCATTTGCATGTATGATTAGTGCACGATTAAGTCGGGGGCGTCACAAGTTGGTATCAGAGCCGACTGCCTGTAGGAATCCCCCTTTCCAACTCCTTGGCCAAAGTTGAGTCTTGTCTTAAAAAAAATTGTTTTACTAACATGGCTGTGTGGCTTACGGTCCCACGTCGCCAATGGATGGGTTAGGATCTTTTATTCCTCTCCTTTACTCTGGGACTCTGATCTCTTTTCTATTCGGGTTAAATTTTTTGCTAACTTTAACATTAGGTTCTCGTAAGCACTTCATCCCGGAGAGCCTCTTCACTCCAGATGATCGCCTGCTTCACCAGAAGATTCTAAAGATACTCTTCGATATTTTCCCGAGACCCTTGTGCCCACTGCTTTTGTAGTTCCCTACCACCGATAAATCCTCGTGGATTACCACACATCCTTGTCATTCATACTTTGATTCCCAGTTACTCGTGTTTTTACAAGATACCCCGGAATACTCTCCGTTGTTCCGAGAATCCTTTGTGCCTACTACCTTGCAGCTTCTTTTCACACTACGCATAATTTCTCACACTTACCGGGGATCCATTCATCCCCAGTTGTTCATGCATTTCCCAAGTCACTTTGAAATACTATCTGATCTCCTGAGAATCCACTACAACCTATTGCTTTCGAAAGTCTAGCCTGCCTGCATTATGTTTAATTCCATACGTCTAGTAATCTTCGTTGACATCCCTTGTCATTGTCAAATCTGAGCCTATTGATTCAATATGAATGTGAATGCTCCCTATCATCAGTTAATTCCTAGAATTCGTCCTTCCGGCTCAGACGTCATTTTGGACATAAGTTAGCTCTCGGCCAATCAAGTTGCAATTGATTGTCCCTCTAGTTCTATTCAACTCACTCATATTTAGTCAAAGCATCTGATTCTGATACACCGATCTGGATATCATAATTTCTTTATAGTTAACCATCGAATTATTCAGATGTTTCTATAATCCGATGCCTTTGCATTCCTTCTTCTTCTGGTTGAGTACCGATACTCACATCAGATCCGTTGTGGACCGCCAGACCCATTGCCGGGTTATTATCCGACCGTGTCCTTCACATTCAAAAATCTTGTGAGTTCTTCCCATGGTACATAATGCATTTGGTAAATTGTATCCTCTGCCCTTGGTAAACTGTTGCTGGTAAATTTAAACTCAATCTTGTCATTCCTAGACTACCGGCTACATAATTATTGTGCTAATCTTAATTGTGCTACCTGGTCCTCCTTGCCGGTGCACATTTCTGACAATGGGCTAAGCATGTGTCAAACTTTCATCATCATATCATTTTGCTCACATAACTTGAATCCGAGCGTCATATCCATGGTTCCGTTGACCTTGAACTTCATTCCTTCTACTTTGATCATCTTACTGATCGATTTCATCATCTTGAACCCCCCCCCCCCGACAAATGTGTCATGATCAATGTCAACATTTTGACTTCTTCTGAGATGTCAATTGAATTCAAGGTGAGAAATACCATCCTTGCCCCTCGATGATTTGTGTTATCATCGACAACATCCTTGCTTTCCTTCTAATCCAGACTTGGTCATGTTTGGTTATACCTTTAGTTCCTTGCTACTCCTGGAATAGTACCTCGAGTATTTCTTGTGATCTTCAGACCCAACCCTTACTAGAATCATCATATTATTGCTACCTCGAAGCATAACTGTGGTATTCCGAATATCAACAAGAACGTTGTAAGCGAAATGCTAACTGTTCTTGATCAATTGTCCAAACACCGTTGTATGGGTAATATCGTGGTTTTTCCTCACCCCTTTATCAAGATGATTTGGTACTTTCTGTACTGTCATGTATATCATGCTCTGCTTTTCCTTGGGAAGGATATACACCTAATACTTGTGTATAATCACATTTTCCTTTCCATTGGTTTGTTTAACCTTTCTTGTGATCTATATGATCTAAGCAGAAATAATCCCCTGCTTATGTAAACACCCTAGTGTACAACTCTGTCAGAAAAACCCTGTCACTATCATGGTTAACATTCCGGTAACCACCGATGGACGAGAACTTTGCCTATTGGTTCACCTCGTACTAACGAGCAGGAAAATGGTTCTCTTCGTCCCCCCGCCCTTGGTACCGACGTTGTTGCCAACGTAGCTGACATACCATCCTCTGACATGTCTTGTTATCGTGACCGTGCAGGATGTCACAGTCCTCCCTACTCTTAATTCACACTAACCACAGTTCCACAGGATCGAAACCTGACTCTCTTGTACATCCTGGATTCCGAAGTATCCATTGCACCTGGCTTCGTATGTAATTCACGAACCACCTTGCTAGAGATGATCTATTCTGGTATCAGATGCAATACTTATTACCGTTGCTCTGAAACCCTTTCACACTCTGTTTCAGTCATAGAATTGTTGCTTACCCGCTTGAAACTTCTTTCTGTATCTTCTGACCTTGCTCTCGATGTTTTCCTAAGTTTCAACTCAAGAGATACTTTCTACCACCTTTCCTGAGTTATCCACCAGATAGTTGACCTTGCAAAGGTCCGTTCTTCCGAAGATACCCCTTTCTCCACCTCTTAAATCTCGGGACGAGATTTCTTGTAGTGGAGGAGATTTGTAACACCCCCAGTGTTGAGCCATAGTAACCATCCTCTAATGGTGGCCATGTCATCATGCTTTACTAAGTCAATTTGCCACTTGTCCAAAATCAAGTCCAATTCCATTCAAATTGCATGTCAAATATTTGCATCTTCAAACATGCCAGCAAAATAGTTCACATTATGGCAAATATTCCCTAAGTAATTGTCATGGTGAAACCCACCTCATCTGGGTTCCCAAAATGCCCCTGGATTTTAAAACAGTGGCCAAACATCATTTTTAAATGCCTTTGCCTTTGTGAAAAATTCAATTTAACTCTTTTGCCTCCCAAACTTTTTGTGACAGTGCAGAAAAATGCAATGCTATTTATGAGCAAAGCTCCATATTTTTGCAAAGTCATCTGATGGCATTTTATAATGCAAATACTGATTGAAGTATTTATCAAAGAAAAGAAAAAGGGGTAAAGGGCACTGTACCCCTGGGCTTCTAGTCACTACAGGGAGGCCCAGCTCACTCCCGCGGCCTTCTTCTTCCTCCTGCCTCTCTCTCCTCCCGTGGCAGCACGCCCGCGCGCCCAGCGCCAGGCCCCCCCCTTCCCTCCTGCTCGATAGCACCTCGCCGCGCCTGTCACTGGGTGGATAAGGCCGTGCCCAGCCCCCTCTTACCCTCGGTCAAACCCTAGCACTCTCCCTCCCCTTGCTCACCTCTTTCCCTCTCTGTTCCTCCTCGCCGACGCGCCGCCGTCGTTCCCATGGCCATTGGCCTCCTCGCGCCGTGCCACCTCGTCCCACGGACTCGCCGCTGTCGTCTTCGTCGTCCTCATCTTCAGACCGGAGCAGCAGGGCTGCATAACCGCCGCCTTCGTCCTCGTCTCCGCCACGGCCACCGGACGCCGTCAACGGATTCGTTGCCTTCCGATCTCCCCCGACGTCCCCGAGATTGCCTCGAGCACCCTTGTGAGCTCTGCTTCTCCTGCTCCCTCTCCCGGCCTCGATTCACTGCCAGAGATGCCAAACCCAGCGGACATGCTCGCTGCGCCGCCGTGGTGAGCATCCGAGCTCCGTGCTCGTCACCGCCGTCGTTGCCTCCCCCCTTAGCCCGTGCCCGTAGCGTAGATCGACGTGGCTCGTCCCCAGGAGCACTCAGGGCCCAACCGCACCTCAAATGATGGCCGGAATCGATCGGACGGGCCTCGCCGGCGTTCGGCCTCGCCGCCGGTGACGCTGCTGACGTGGCCGTCATTAGCGGCTAACCAAACCCCCTAACACTCACTGACAGTGGGGCCCGCTGTTTAATTAACCAGTTAGTTAAAATAAACAAACTATAATTTAGAAATGTGACACTGACACGCGGGTCTCGCTGGGCCCAGTTGACCAGTCAACCTGTTGACTGGGCTGGACCGAGTCACTGACGTGTGGGACCCCCTGGTTCCCGTTGACCAGTCAACGAATCAACGTTGACTGCTGACTGGGCAGTCAACGGGGCCCACTGTCTGCCTCTGATGCACAACTGGGTGCACTGGACCGGGTGCACCTAGCATTTCCCTGTGTATTTTTGAATTAAATTTAATTCCAGAAATTTCAGAAAATGGTTTAAATCTTTGAAAATTCGTAGAAAGTAATCCGTACCTCGGATGAAAAAGTTTTCTACATGAAAGTTGATCAGAAAAACGAGACGAATCCGAATATGCCCTCCATGTAGCCGTCACATGCAAACAACACTGCAAACATGGAACCTTCCCCTCCGGTTCATCTGTCTGACAGATGCCTAAAGCCGGGAAAACATCCCCAGATATTTTCCCGCTCCGTCTGTAACACTTAGCACTGCGTTAGGCCACCCCCCAGCACAGCATATTGCCATGCCATGAATCTATGTTGCTTTTGCCTGCTTTTTATTTATTGTTTCTTCCCCCCCTCTTCTCTCCGGTAGACCCCGAGACCGACGCTGCTGCCGTGTACGACTACGCCCTTGATGACCAGACCTTTTAAGCAGAGCTTCCAGGCAAGCAAACCCCCCTTGATCATTCCAATATCGCCTATTCTTTCTCTCCCAAGCTTGCATTAGAATTACTACTGGAATTGATTGCTCCTATTCTGATGCATAGCCTGTTTTTGTAAATGCGGTTGATACCTTATCTGCTATCCTAAATGCTTAGTATAGGTTGGTTAGTGTTCCATCAGTGACCCCTCACCCTTGTCCCTGTTGCCCCGCTTTGTTACCAGTGCCTCGATCATTGTGATCGATGTGCAGAGACCGACACATCACCGCACACCCCCGTTAGTTGTACGACTCTGCAGGGCTACTATCGAGTGCTGAGGGTGATACCTCGTACTGCACTCCTGATGATATCTCTGTAGTATAGCACATCGGTGGTGATTGCAGTGGGTGATTCCTCGCTCTCCCCTTCCCGATGATGACTCTGTCGTGCAACCCCTCAAGTGTGGACCATCGAGGGTGATTCCTCCTGGTTCTCCTTGACGGATTACATCGAGTAGGAATCCATCAAGGGTGATTCCTCGGGTTCCCCTTGATGTTATGGACACACGGTTACCATGACTTTTACCTCAGACCTTTGTTGAAGGCGGGTCGACCCCGAGGGGTACCCGCGAGAAATGTGGTGTCGGGTTGACCGTGAGGGTACCCACGAGATAATTACGTGGCATGGCCGGGCATTCCTGGGCCTTGTCGTAAGTCCACGAGACGGGGCGACGGGACCACAGATCGTGGATCACTGATTGTCACCGCGAGCTCCCAGCACACTAATGGGTTAGGATATGTGATTTGAGTAGGCCTCTGGCCTTTTCGCACTAACCACCACGCGGGAATAAGTATGGGCACTCGGCGTCGTACGATTCTTCCGAAAGCTCTCGGATGTCAGCAATTGAGTGGCGCGCGCCGGGTTGGACTGGGAAAGCCTCCGCTTGTATTAAGGGGGCTAGGTCTGCTCCCGGCCATGTTCGCAACGCGTAGGATTGCAAAGGATGATTGGCCCATGACACCTTCGCATTTAGGAGTTAGACCGGCGTGCTGGCCTCTTTGTTGAGCCTTGGTAGGACTACGATGTGTCGATCAGCCGAGGCCGGGCATGACCCGATAAAAGTGTGTCCGGCCTGAGTTAATCGAGCGTGTTGGGTAAGTTGGTGCACCCCTGCAAGGAAGTATATCTATTCGAATAGCCGTGTCCACGGTAACAGACGCTCAGAGAGTATCCCGATCTACTACAACTGGAGCTGGATACTTGTGTTGCAAAACAGATATGTTGGCTCCGGGATCGCTTTCTCGCAGGGAGACAAGGAAGGATCTCTGAGCATTGTTACTACTACTTACTACTATATGTTATGCTACTAATCTGCACCCTTCTAAATGCTGCAAGATGCCGCAAGTTGCTAGTCTTCGATAGGCTAGGCCTTCCCCTTTATTCTGGCATTTCTGCAGTCTAGTCCATAGATACAGCCCCTTCTTTGATACCGATGTATAAATAGAATAGATTTGATGTAAGTCTTGTGAGTACTTTGGATGAGTACTCATGGTTGCTTTGCTCCCCTTTTCCCCTTACCCGATTGCTGCGACCAGATGATGGATCCCAGGAGCCAGCGACTCCCGCCGATGACTACTACTACCCTACCGGTGGAGCCTACTACTACATGGAGGCCGACGACCAGGAGTAGATTCGGAGGCTCCCAGGCAGGCGGCCTGCACCTTTTTGATCTAGTTATGATTGTTTTGCTCAGCCTTCTTAAGGCAAACTTGTTTACTTTATGTCTGTACTCAGATATTATTGTTGCTTCCGCTAACGCTTGTCCGCGAGCTTATGTATTCGATCCCTTGAGGCCCCTGGCTTGTAATATAAAGCTTGTATGACTTTTATTTGTGTTTAGAGTTGTGTTGTGATATCTTCCCATGAGTCCTTAGGCTTGATCGTGTGCATTTGCGTGTATGATTAGTGCACGATTAAGTCGGGGGCGTCACACGAAGAGGCTAGCAAATTGCGGAAGGGTGAGAGTGCGTATAATCCATGCACACACATTATTCATAATGAACTCACATACTTATTGTAAAGCCTATTAGCCCTCGAAGCAAAGTACTACTCGCAGGCCCCTAGGGAGGAGGTTGGTAGGAGTTAACCATCGCGCACCCCTGATTATAACAGCAATCAAGGATTTCATTTCAGACATAAAAATGCTCAAACCTCCCCACCATGCCATGACCAACACTTAGATGAGAAGTTAATAACAAGCTTTAATACCAATATTTCTACTAACTAATGATCATGAACCAATATTCTTTCATATTACGACATCAATATCACTAAACCATACATTTCATATTTAGTGATCTACATGAAAGTTTTTATTATATCCCCCTTGAATACCTATATTTCTGGATTAGTCTTATAAGACATGCAAATTGCCATTACTATTTGTTAGACTCTCAAAAGGATTTAAGTGAAGCATGAGAATGCAATTATTTCTACAAAATATAACCACCGCCGTGCTCTAAAAGATATAAGTGAAGCACTAGAGCAACTGCCTAGCTCAAAAGATATAAGTGACGCACATAGAGTATTCTAACAAATCACAATAGATTGTGGTAAGCAAACAAAGAATAGAAAACTATGGCACAAGACGCTCCAAGTAAAACTCATATCATGTGATGAATAAAAATATGGCTCCAAGTAAGTTACCGATAGATTGTAGACGAAAGAGGGGATGCCATCCGGGGCATCCCCAAGCTTAGACGCTTGGGTATTCCTTGAATATTACCTTGGGGTACCTTGGTCATCCCCAAGCTTAGGGTCGTGCCACTCCTTATTCGTTCATCCATCGTAATCTCACCCAAAACTTGAAAACTTCAGCACACAAAACTCAACACAAACTTTGTGAGATCTGTTAGTATAATAAATCAATCATCCACTTTATGTACTGTTATAAACTCATTCATAATTGTTCGTGCATAATACCTACTGTATTCTAACTCTTCCATGACTTATACCCCCGATATAATCCATAGTTTCATTAAAACAAGCACACTATGCAATAAAAACAGAATCTGTCTAAAACAGAACAGTACGTAATGACATAAATTATCTATACTTATGTAACTCCAAAAATTCTAAAAAATTAGGACAACGTAAACAATTTGTATCCCAATACTGTGTAAAAATTTCAGATTTTTCTGACATTCCAGCAATAAATTAAAATCAACTACTGGGAGCAAAACTTTCTGTTTTCAAACAGCATCAATTATACTATCATCCAAATTGTCCCAAAGGCATTACTTGGCACAAACACTAATTAAAAGATAAAAACACAATCATAATAGTAGCTATAATTTTGCAAACACACAAAAAAGAAAACAAAAAACAAAAATTTAAGATAACTATTGGGTTGCCTCCCAACAAGCTCTTTCTTTGTTGCCATTAAGATAGGCTTGAGATTTCAATGATGCTCACATGAAAGATAATAATTGAAACACAAAGAGAGCATCATAAAACATGTGACAAACACATTTAAGTCTAACCCTCTTCCTATGCATAGGTATTTTATAGGAAAACAAATTATCATGACAAGCAATATCTAGCATATGCAAATAGGAAGAATGAAGCATTAATAAATTCAACACAAAGAGAGGTAATTTAGTGACATGAAATTTTTTATAACCATATTTACCCCTCTCATAATAATTGCATGTAGGATCATATTCAAATTCAACAATATAGCCATCATATAAAATATTATCTTCATGATCCACATGCATAAAAGTTTTATAATCTTCCAAGATAGTGGGATTAACATCAACTAAAGTCATGACCTCTCCAATCCCACTTTTATCAAAAAATTCATAAGATTGAATACTCTCCAAATATGTGGGATTATTTTTACCTAAAGTTGACACTCTTCCAAACCCACTTTCAATATTATTGCAAACATTTTTATCAATGACATATTCATCATGAGGCTTAAATAAATTTTCAAGATCATAAGAAGCATTATCACCCCAATCATGATCATTGCAATAGGTAGTGGACATGACAAAATTATCATCCCCAAGCTTGTAGCTTTGCATATTATTAGCACAATTGACATTAATATAATTTATAATAGCATCGTTGCAATCATGCTTTTCATTCAAGGAGCTATCTTGAATCACTTTAAAAACTTCTTCTTTTAGCACTTCATCACAATTTTCAGATATCCGATTTTCAAGCAAAACTTCATAAATATAATCAAATGCACACAACTCACTAGCAATTGGTTCATAATAATTGGATTGTGAAAAGATTAGCAAGTGGACGAGGATCCATATGTCTATATTTTTATTTTCATTGAGTCGCACACTTATTCTAAGCAAGCAAATGAGCAAACAAAAAATATTTTTGTGTTTTTCGATTTTTAGAGAAGTGGGGGAGATGAAAAAGAGAGGAAAATAAAAAGGCAAATAAAAAGTAGAGCAAGTAGATGATAGTTTGAGTGAAGGTACTTGATAGGATTTGATGATGTCTCCCCGGCAACGGCGCCAGAAATTCTTCCTGCTACTTGTGAGCTGCGTTGGGATTTTCCCCAAAGAGGAGGGGAGATGCAGTACAGTAGAGATAAGTATTTCGCTCAGTGAGAACCAAGGTTTATCGAACCAATAGG
Organism: Elymus sibiricus; assembly: GCA_039707655.1. Lineage (NCBI taxonomy): Eukaryota > Viridiplantae > Streptophyta > Magnoliopsida > Poales > Poaceae > Elymus > Elymus sibiricus. The sequence continues at coordinate 293,717,586 of CM077676.1, forward strand.
AGAATAATGAAAACCCTCGTCAATAGTACATGCACACACAAAAGCAAATACTTGCACCCAACGCGGACAAGAGGGTTATCAATCCCCTTGAACTCGTTAATTGCAAGGATTAAATCTTGTATAGGAAAAAGTATAAATTGCAAAACAAAAAAAAGAAATAAATTGCAGCAAAGGTTTTTAGGTTTTCTTTTTATATTTAAGATAGACCCCGGGGCCATAGTTTTCACTAGAGGCTTTTCTCTCAAACACATAGCATACGGTGGGTAAACAAATTACTGTTGGGCAATTGATAGAAAAGCGCATAGTTATGAAGTTATTCATGGCAATGATCATGTATATAGGCATCACGTTCGAGACAAGTAGACCGACTCCTGCCTGCATCTACTACTATTACTCCACCAATCGACCGCTATCCAGCATGCATCTATGGTATTAAGTTCATAACAAACAGAGTAACGCCTTAAGCAAGATGACATGATGTAGACAAAGTAAACTCAATCAATATGAATAAACCCCTTTGTTTTATCCTTAATGGCAACAATACAAATACGTGTCTTGTCCCCTACTTTGTCACTGGGATATAGAGCACTGCAAGATTGAACCCATTACAAAGCACCTCTCCCACTACAGATAAATCGATCTAGTTGGCCAAACCAAACGGATAGATTGGATAGAAATACAAAGCTATAACAATCATGCATAATAAAGTTCAAAAAAGACTCAATTACTTTCAATGAATAATCTGATCATAAACCCACAATTCATCGGATCCCAACAAACACACCGGAAAAGAAGATTACATCGGATAGAACTCCAAGAAGATCGAGGAGAACATGGTATTGAAGATCAAAGAGAGAGAAGAAGCCATCTAGCTACTAGCTATGGACCCATAGGTCTGTGGTGAACTACTCACACATCATCGGTATGGCATCAAGGTTGGTGTAGAAGCCCTCCGTGATCGATTCCCCCTCCGGCAGATTACCGGAAAAGGCCTCCAGATGGGATCGCGGAAGAACAGAAGCTTGCGGTGGCAGAAAAGTTATTTCATCTTGTGTTCTGTTGGTTTGGGAATATATGGGAATTTATAGGCCTGGAATTAGGTCAAATGGAGCTGCGTGGGGCCTACAAGCTCAGGGGGCGCGCCTACCCCCTGGGCACGCCCCTCGATCTTGTGGCTCTCTCGTATCTCTTCTGGACTCCTCCCGAAGCTTCTAGGGTCCCTTCTGGTCTAGAAAAAATTAATCCAAAGATTTTTTTTCCGTTTGGACTTTATTTGATATTGATTTTCTGAAAAGCCAAAAACAAGCAAAAAACAGGAACTGAAACTGGGCACTGGGTTAATAGGTTAGTCACAAAAAATGATATAAAATAGCATATAAAGCATCCAAGATTGATAATATAATAGCATGAAACAATCAAAAATTATAGATACATTGGAGACGTATCAGTGTGTGTGTTGGAATGACAATGAACTTCGATAATGAAACATCAGAATCCGAATCAGATGAAGAAGAGTTCTACAGAGGTCTGGGAAGAGGCAATGCATTCGTTGCTTATGAATCATCTCAGCAGTCACTCCAATCGGACACCGATGATGATGAATCAAGTGATGATGAACCAACTACACTCTGTTTTATGGCAAAATCCTCAAAGGAACATGTATCATCAAAGCATCAAAAATCCATTAATGAATTATCTTCGAAGAACATTGCATATGCCAAGCTTGTCAAGATAGATAAATCTCAACAACATGAACTTGATAAGCTTAAGAAAAATCTCAGGAAATCTGAAGGATTACGGGTCGAAGAGGTGGAGAAAAATCAAGAGTTGGCCGAAGAGCATTGATGTGCCACTGTCCTTGGAGAAGAGGATGTTCAAGGGGTGGTCCGATCTTCACGACGTAGGATCGAACAATGGAGGGGATAACTAGCTGCAAGCAGCCGAAAATGGAAAAGAAGAGATTATGACCTGACGTGGAGGATGCTCACCGAAGCCTGCAATACGAACATTTGCCGATCCACAACCCGCAATACTACCCCACACAACCACGCTCAAGTCGTGGAGCACGTGATAGGTGAAATCCGCAAGGAAACCATGAACTCTAACCCACAGAACATGATCTAGTTGTGGAGCACAGATTAGGAGCGACCTCACAAGGAATCACGAGAATAAGGATAACAAGAGATCTCCTAAGAGGAGTCTATGTCTTTGGTCTTTGATAGAAATGGAAAAAGTCCCCAACGAAGGGAAGAGCTAGCCTATTTATAATGGTATTTCTATTTCTGTGCCCCTCGTTGCTTAGTTGTGCTCAGTTTTGCCCAGCACAACTATTTTTGCTCACTTTTGCCCTCCCCCCTCTACCACCAGCTCACAAAAGCCCAAACGTTGCACTGCCGTCCGGTCAAAGCATTTGACCGTTACCTCCCGACTAGTTTTTTTTGGTCTCCTCATATCTAGTGGGGCCGCCTGATATCCTGACAGGTGGGGCGGAGGCAGCTTACTGCAGGTGGGTCTCTCTCTTACCTCATTTCGAACAGCCAGTACCCGAGCCGTTCCCCACACCGCCGCCGCCGCCGCCACCACCGCCGCCGCCGGACCATCACCGCCGCCGATAGCCGGCGGGGCGGCCGTAGAAAGGCTGCGCCGCCCAGCCCCCACCAACCCCTACCTACCCAGCACACCACCGTCGCCCAATCTAGCCTGCAATCGACAGGAACCCTCGCCCACGGTGCACTGATCTGCCGCGTTTCGTGCCCCAGGCTTGTAGTGGTTCGAGGGGATCTGGAGGGTGGACCTGCGGCAGCAGCTTGAGCTGCAATGTCGATGGACACCGGCGTCTGTCCCATCGACCGTGGGGAGGATTGGGTCGAACCAGGAGCTGAAGGGAACTCATGGATTCTGGCTGGGTAAGCCTCAAACCCCTTTGCAATGTGTGATCTAACTCCCAGCATTTGACCAATGGGTGCATGAATTGTTGTCTATTTGACTGAATTATTGCCTATCTAACTGTAGGATTGATCGAGCGCTTGCCTTTTGGCTCGCAGTTAGAATGGAACCTAGCATCCTGCGAGGTTCAAAAGCGCATTGTTTGTCTGGATTTTGGTATCCAAAGGTGGTAGAAACAATTATTTTGTTTAAAGATTTATGCAAATCCCTCTATTCTGATTATCACTGGAGCCAAGCCGATGCTGTTGAACTGAAATATTTCGATAGTAGTGAGCAAAATTTTGTGCCACTAACTTGCGACGAGCATGTAGAAATTCTTTTTGCTATGAATGCTCCCAGTCATTTCGGAAAAATTCAAATCGACGTGCTCCAGCCTTCAAAAATTTTGGAAAAGGGAAAGGGTGTGGCCCCTGATGACTCTGCTAATAGTGAACGGCCCCGCACTCCTCATAGGTCAGGACCGGCTAAACCTACTACCAGTGAAAGCCAGGCGAGTGCTACAGTGGGTGTTGAAGATGATGCACAGCCTGACGAGGTAGTGCCTCGAAACGATGATGAGGATGAGATGATGTACCCTGAATTGGTTGATGAATTCAGCAAACAAGCAATGGAGGACGAATACCAGGAGGAGCCAAGCAGCCTTGCTAGATTTGATGACACTGATGATGAAGAGAAGGAAGAGAATGCTGACATGTTGGTGCCAGAAGAATACGGTGGTGAGGACATGCCAACAATTGAGTGGGACAGGAACGATCCTAAGTTTACTCCAGGAACAATATTCGAATCGGTGATGGACTGTCGGAATGCACTGACTACATACTGCATTCTCACTCAAAATGATTTTGTGATTGACAAGAGTGAACCCAGAAGGTTGACGGTTCACTGTCCATATGAGAGGTGTAGGTGGAGGTTGCATGCCTCCTGTATGCGCACAAGTAAATATATTCAGGTATTTAATTTGGGATTGCACAGAACATTAGTTTCAATGATGTTTGATCCCTTTTGTTTGATACACTTGTTTCATTGATTTTCAGGTCAAACTGAACCCACAAAATCACACTTGCCCACCTGGAGCGGGGAAGGCCCAAACATCAAAATTAGCAAAAACTAGGTGGGTGGCAGATGCAATCATGGATATGCTAAGAGATACACCAACACTTGGTCGTACAGCACTACACAAGTTGTTGTTTGACAAGTATAAGATGAACATACCGTACATGAGGATTTTTTATGCAAAGGCAATGGCTCTTGACAGAATTAATGGTCCATGGAATGAAAGTTTTGCTTTGTTGTACACCTACAAAGCTGAAGTGGAGATGGCAAGTCCAGGCAGTGTTGTAGAGCTTGACAAGCATACTGTACAGTACAAAATTAGGGGGAAGACATTTGAGAAGGAATGTTTCAGGAGGGCTTTTGTTTGTTTCAAGGCTTGCTGGAAGGGGTTTCTGGACGGTTGCAGGCCTTATTTGGCCGTGGATGCAACAACTTTGAATGGAAGATTTAGGGGACAGCTAGTAGCTGCTTGTGCAGTTGATGCACACAATTGGCTTTCCCAGTGGCATATGGTGTGTTGGAGATGGAGTCGGAGGAAAGTTGGGTGTGGTTTTTGAAGAATCTGCGCAACATTATAGGGCAGCAAACAGGATTGGCTATACACACAGATGCTTGCAAGGGTTTAGAGACCGCGGTAGGTGTAGTTTTCCCTGGAGTTGAGCATAGGGAATGTATGAGACACTTATCTACTAATTTCACAAAGAAATTTAGGGGTAAAGTGTCGGGGGGATGACCCCCGGGTAGGCAAGCGAACCCGGAGCCCCTTTTCAAAAAAACATTGGGGCAGCCCGTGCCCCTCCCCTCCGGCTGGCCAACCAGCCGGCTTCCCAGCGTTAGCCGGCTAGGCCCGGCCCGGGGCCGGGTCCGGCTGTCCGCTAGCCGGCTGGCAATGGGTCGGCGGCCGTCCCATCGCGTCCGATGACAAGACAGTTCCCCACGAGGGGAGAACATGGCTACAGTGTCATCCGTCTCGGGAGAGCGCGCCGGCAAAGCTGCCAACCCTGTTGACCGCGACGGCCGGTGTCAGCACCAGCGCGCCGGTGCAGCCCCCCGCGGCGCCGCCTACTCCGGCACGCCTCTACATAGTGCGCACGCGCCGTCTACTCCTGCACGCCTCGGCAGAAGCGTGCACACGCCGACCACTCCGGCATGCCTCTGCAGAAGCGCGCACGCACCATCCACTCCGTGACGCTCGAAGCGACGGGCCACAGTGTCGCGCCGCCCTCGGGCGCCGCAGCCGGCGGGCCCACTGCCGGCTCCAGACGCCGACGCTCGGGTCCCGGCATGTGCAGTTTACCCATGTAACCCTGGGGGGGGGGGTCGGGCTATAAGACCCCCCAGAAGGCCTCCATGCAGGGGGGTTGGCTACTTGGTTCACTCCTTCTTCCCCGACACATACACACACGCAGGAGAGGCTGAACGGAGACCTAGCTCCTTCTGCATCCTCCACTCAAACAGCTCCAGGAGCACCATTGTAACCATTGTGGCCTTTGAGCCTATCAACCCACTCGGCAGTACTAGGGGTGTTACCTCTCCAGAGGGCCCCAAACCTGGGTACGCCTTGTGTCTCTCGCATGCGCGTGCCAACCTCGCTTCCGGAACCCACCGGCGTCCTCACGCAGCCCCCCACTTTTAGCCATCTCATGGCATCTGCCGTGATTTCACCACGACAGTTGGCGCCCACCGTGGGGCAGCTCGCGGCGTCGACCGGAGTCAAGTTCCAGACGAGGCCCTTCACCAGCTCCGGCGAGCGCATCGTGCACGGTTTGGTCTGTGCGCCTCGCACGGCCAACCCGGCCGGCTGCAGCGCCATACCAGACGCGAACGCCACCTGCCCCGCAGGCTGCCTCGTCGTCCCATTCGGCGCGCTGTGCGTCTTCATCGCGCTCGTCCCCGACGTGTTTCCCAGCAGGGTACACAGCTTCGCCGACTCCCCCGTCCCCATTGGCTGCGCCGTCTCCGACGACGTCGCGGCTCTCTGCGCCCGCGCGGAAGTGCTGACCATCGGCACTAGCTCCGGCTCCCCGCGCGCCAATTAGAAGGCCGCCGCGGCTGCGGCCCCGCCACGCCGGGCCGACCCGGTCCACGAGACGATCCGGAGCCTGCGGGCCACCATCACGCCCGACGCCGACACGGCGGCTGCGGCGGCTCAGCTCAACAAGGACCGTGAGCATTTTCTGTTCGAGGCCACGGAGCTCGCGGCAACGCGGCGCCAGCTGGAGTCCGACCAGCGAGAGTACGACAGCGCCCACGGCTTCACACCGGCCGCTGCTGAGCCCAGCCGGGTTGCGGAGGTGCGAATCCGTGGGGGTGCAATCGGCCGCGCGCTAGGCGCAGGCCGGCCCGTCTACGACACCCCCGTCAAGAACATGCGCGCGGCGCAGGCAGCCATGGCGGATCTCGAATTCCTGGAGGGCGAGGAGCTGCAGCAGCAGCAGCAGCGCATCCGCGACCTCATCACCGCGGCGAACGAGCAGCAGCAACGTTTTGACCCGGTCCAGCCATCCGCCTCCACCTCAGGCAAAACCAGAAACCCGGAGAGGGCTCTTCGGGACACGCAGCAGGCGTCTTCCCCTGCTAGCTCAACGAGTCGCGGCTCTGGCCGGCACCGGGCAAGCTGGAGCCGGCACAACCACGTCGCGGCCACTGGCGACGGCATTGCCAACAAGACTGCCGGTGTCGGCCGTGCCCAGCAGCCGGAACCTCCTCTCCCGCCGCCTTGACAACCCCGGCCGGCTTCCGCGGGCATGGTGCCGCGCGGCCCCGTCGCAAGCCGACTGGGACCCCGCGAGCCCTATAACGAAACCGACGCCCGCCACCGCATCGACCGGCTGGCGCGGTCCACGCTTCTCGAGGAGGAGAGCTCTGTCGGCCCGGCGTGCTTTGGCCCCCGCATCCGCGAGGAGCCCTTCCCCAAAGGCTTCTCGCTGCCCCGCGACTCCCCCAAGTACAGCGGCGTCTCCAAGCCGGAGGACTGGCTAACCGACTACACCACGCCTGTCGGCATCTCTGGCGGCAACTGGCGTGTAGCGGTTCGCTACGTTCCCCTCATGCTGCTCGGCTTGGCTCGGACATGGCTTAACAGCCTGAGGGCCGGCAGCGTCAATTCCTGGCTAGACTTCGAAGATGCATTCGTGCGCAACTTCACCAGCACGTACAAGCGTCCTGGTCGGCCTCGCCAGCTCTCCATGTGCGTTCAGAACCCGGGCGAGCCCCTCCATGACTTCCTCACGCGGTGGACCGAGCTGCGCAACTCCTGTGAAGGCGTCCACGAGGTGCAAGCCATCTAGTACTTCGTCGACGGGTGCCGAGACGGCACCCTGCTCAAGCACCGCCTGATGTGCGACGAGTCGGACACCCTGGCGGAGCTCATGGCGGTGGCGGACAAGTACTCCACGGCCGACTCCGCGATGCGTGTAAAGATCACAGTCGACGCGGATGGCAAGCCGGTCCCGGTCCAGCCGGCCGCCCCGAAGCCGGCTGGCGAAACCAACCAGCGCCGGCAAGACAACCACAACAACAGTAAGCGGAAGGCCAAGCAGCCAGCTCCTCGCTACAGCAACCAGCAAGTAGCCGCGGTGGAAGGGGAGCGGCAGACCAAACAAGGCGCCGGCCAGCGCCCGCGCACCGGCAAGGCCGCCTGGCAGCCCAAGCTGTCTTTCGAGCAGATGCTCGACGCCCCCTGCAAGAAACATAGCGGCACGAAACCGTCGACGCAAATGTTTCGGCAGTGCAGTTTCACCCAGCGCCTGTTGAAGGGCAACCTTCCACCCCCGCCACCCGGAGCCGGCCCGCAGCAGTCGCCGCTTCCGCCTCCCCTGCCGCCCCCGGCAGCCGGCGCCCTCGCCAGCGACCCCTATCCGCAGCAGGACGCGGCCTATGTCGTCTTCACCAGCGAAGGCGACGACAAGCACAACAAGCGCAAGTACCAGCACGAGGTGAACGCCGTCGTCCCCCCGGTCCCCCAGTACATGCACTGGTCCGACCGTCCTGTCAACTGGACCTGGGAGGATCACCCGGCCGTGATGCCCACGCCGGGTGGCTATGCGCTCGTCCTCGACCCCACCTTCGTCGCGGAGAAGCGCACCTGCCACTTTTCGCAGGTGCTGATCGACGGCGGCAGCAGCATCAACATCCTCTACCGCGACATCATGGTCAAGCTCGGCCTCGAGGAGGGCCAGCTGCAGCCAACCCAGACGGTGTTCCACGGCATCGTGCCAGGCACCTCGTGCTCCCCCATCGGCCGGGTGCGGCTGGACGTGCTGTTCGGCACCAGCGCGCATTTCCGCCGAGAGCCGATCTAGTTCGAGGTGGTCAACCTCGCCAGCCCCTACCACGCGCTTTTGGGCCGGCCCGCCATGGCCAAGTTCATGGCGGTTCCGCGCTACGCATACCTCAAGATGAAGCTGCCGGGTCCCAAGGGCATCATCACCATCACCGGCGACTGCAAGAAGTCCCTGGAGTGCGCCAAAGCCAGCTCCAAGCTGGTCGAGTCGCTGGTCATCGCCGAGGAGAGGCGCCAACTCGACCGCCTTGTCGCGCTGGCTGGCGAGCAGCCGGTCATGCCGGCTCAGCTCAAGCAGCCGACCGATGAGGGGTCCTTCAAGCCGGCCAAGGGCACGAGGAAGGTTTCGCTCGACCCATCCAACCCCGACTCCAGCGAGTACGTCGTCGTGGGCTCCGGCCTCGACAGCAAATAGGAAGGCGAGCTCGTCGACTTCCTCCGTGAGAATCGGGATATCTTCGCATGGTCCCCCAAGGACATGTCGGGTGTTCCGAGGAAGTACGCCGAGCACAAACTCCACGTCCGGCTGAATGCCAAGCCGGTCCGGCAGCCGCTACGCCGGTTTTCCAAGGAGAAGCGAAGAACCATTGGCCAAGAGATCGCCCGGCTGCTCAGAGCCGGGTTCATCATGGAAGTATTCCACCCCGAGTGGCTGGCCAACCCGGTCCTCGTCCTGAAGAAGAACGACACTTGGCGCATGTGTATCGACTACACCAGCCTGAACAAGGCCTGCCCCAAGGACCCGTTTACCCTTCCCCAGATTGACCAAGTCATCGACTCCACAGCCGGCTGCGAGCTCTTGTCCTTCCTGGACGCTTACTCCGGCTACCACCAGATCAAGCTGGACCCGGCGGATGCCCTCAAGACGTCCTTCATCACCCCCTTCGGGGCATATTGCTACATCACCATGTCGTTCGGCTTGAAGAACGCCGGCGCCACCTTCCAACGCTGCATGCAGAAATGCCTCCTGCCCCAGATCGGCCGGAACGTGCACGTCTACGTCGACGACATCGTGGTGAAGACCAAGCAGCACCTCACCCTCCTCGAGGATCTCAGGGAGATGTTCGCAAACCTGCGCCAGTACCAGATCAAGCTCAACCCAGAGAAATGCGTCTTCGGCATGCCGGCTGGCCAGCTCCTTGGTTTCCTCGTCTCGGAGCGCGGCATCGAGGCCAACCCGGAGAAGATCAAGGCCATCGACCGCATGCGCAAGCCGGCCCGGCTGCGCGATGTCCAGAAGTTCACCGGCTGCTTGGCCTCTCTCAGCCAGTTCGTCAGCCGGCTGGGGGAGAGGGCCCTGCCCCTATATCAGCTGATGAAGAAGACGACGCCGTTCGAGTGGTCCGACCAGGCAGACGAGGCTTTTCGCGACCTCAAGCGCATGCTCTCCACCACGCCCGTCTTGGCCGCGCCGGCTGAGAAGGAGCAGCTCCTGATGTACATCGCGGCAACCACCCGCGTGGTCAGCATAGTGCTGGTGGTGGAGCGCCCCGAGGAAGGCAAGGCACAGCTGGTCCATCGCCCTGTGTACTACCTAAGTGAGGTCCTCTCCACCTCCAAGCAGAACTACCCGCACTACCAGAAGATGTGCTATGGCGTGTACTTGGCCGCCAAGAAGCTGAGGCAGTACTTCCAAGAGCACGCCATCACCGTGGTGAGCACGGCCCCCATCGGCGAGATCATGGGCTGCCAGGATGCCTCTGGCTGGATCGCCAAATGGGCCATCGAGCTAGCCGGCCACACCATCCTCTACGAGCCTCGCACCGCCATCAAATCGCAGGCATTGGCCGACTTCCTCGTCGATTGAGCGGAGACCCAGTACTTGCCACCGGCTCCCGACGCAACACACTGGCGCATGCACTTCGATGGCTCGAAGATGGCATCCAGCTTGGGAGCCGGCATCGTGCTCTCCTCCCCCAAGGGCGACCGGCTGCGCTATGCGCTGCAAATCCAATTCGCCGCCTCCAACAACGTCGCCGAGTACGAAGCCATCGTCCACGGCCTCCGGCTGGCCAAAGAAATCGGCATCCGGCGCATCCTCTGCTTCGGCGACTCCGATCTGGTGGTCCAGCAAGTCTCCGGCGAGTGGGATGCCAGGGACTCCAACATGGCCAGCTATCGCAACCTGGTCCAACAGATGACCGACAACTTCGACGGCTGCGAGTTCCTCCACGTCCCCCGCAATGAGAACGAGGCGGCCGATACTCTAGCCAAGCTTGGTTCTAGCCGGCAAGCAATCCCAACAGGCGTCTCCCTCGAGCACCTGCGCAAGCCGTCCATCAAGCCGTCTCCGGATTCGGAGTCCATCTTCGTCCCGGCCGACCCAACAGCCCTTCGCCCGGCCTCGGGGGCTGCCGGCTCCGGCTCGGGGGCTGCTGACTCCAGCTCGCCGCCTCCCGACCCGACCGAACCCGCGCAAGTGGCCGTCCTCACGGTGCCGGAGGCGCCGTCTTGGGCCCAACCAATCCTCGCGTTCCTGGCGAACGGCGAGCTCCCGGCGAACGAGGTCGAGGCTCGGCAGGTGCAACGCGGGGCTTCCACCTACAACATCATCAACCGTGAGCTCGTCAAGCGCAGCACAACCGGCATTTTCCAGCGATGCGTCGAGACGGCCAGGGGCTTCGAGATCTTGCTCGATATCCACCAGGGCGAGTACGGGCACCACGCCGCCTCCCGATCCCTGGTGGCCAAAGCATTCCGCCACGGATTCTACTGGCCGACTGCGCTGAAGGACGCCGAGGAGCTGGTTCTCAAGTGCAAGGGCTGCCAGCGCTTCAAGGCCCAGAGCCACCAGCCGGCTTCGGTGCTCCAAACCATCCCCATTGCGTGGCCCTTTGCCGTCTGGGGCCTCGACATGGTGGGACCCTTCAAGACCGCTCGGGGCGGCATGACACACCTTCTGGTGGCCGTCGACAAATTCACCAAGTGGGTCGAGGCGAGACCGATCAAGAAACTCGACGGCCCCATGGCCGTCAAGTTCATCACCGACATCGCTGTCTGCTACGGCGTCCCCAACAGCATCATCACCGACAACGGCACCAACTTTGCCAAAGGCGCGCTAGCGCGCTACTGCTCCGTATCCGGCATCCGGCTTGACCTGGCCTCCGTCGCACACCCTCAGTCCAACGGCCGGGCGGAGCGGGCGAACGGCCTCATCTTGGCCGGCATAAAACCGCGACCCGTCGAGCCCCTCGTGCGATCACCCGGCAGCTGGATCGATGAGCTGCCGGCCGTCCTATGGAGTCTCCGGACCACCCCCAACCGCTCAACCGGATTCACTCCATTCTTCCTCGTCTATGGGGCCGAGGCAATCATCCCCACGGATATCGAGTTCGACTCACCTCGCGTCACCTTGTACACAGAAGTGGAAGCCGCAGCAGCACGCAAAGACGGCGTCGACCTGCTCGAGGAGGCGCACCTCGCTTTCTGCGAGGGCGACCTCGTGCTCCGGCTGATCCAGCGAACAGCCGGCCAACACAAGCTGTCCTCCCCATGGGAGGGTCCCTTCATCATCAGCAAGGCCTTGCGCAACAACGCGTACTACCTCATCGACGCGCAAAAGCGAAGCAAGCGCAAGAGAGACGCCTCCGGCGAAGAGACGGAACGCCCCTGGAACGCGGAGCTCCTCCGTCCGTTTTACAGTTAAACCATGTATGTATGTATCACTACCCCTTTTGAACTTAATGAAAGCAGCAGGTCCCTCGAACGACACTCGGGGGCTACCTTTTCATCTCTACCGAGTTTTTGCGCACTTTACCGCATTCGCCTCCCTCCCACCGGGTCGGCACGGCCGGCTCCGGGGCTCGCCGGCTAGCCAGCGCCGCGTTCTCCTCAACCCAATTAGTAACGTGCGCACCGCCGAAGCCCTCTCTGCCATAAGCCACAGACCGGCTCCCGGCTGTTCAAGGCTGGCAAGAGCCAAACGCTGCAAGCATCCGCACGCGAAAAGCGGCTAAGTACGAACAACTGGCTCGGCTAACCCGGCTCTTCTCACTTCACGCTCCGCCGCACAGACCGGCTGCGCTCCAGCCGGCTTCGCCGGCTGCAGCCAGCCGGCCCAGTGGGTGTTTCGCTTGCGCTCAAATCCTAAGGCCCAAGTACTAGACGCTGTCTTCTGAGTTCGGCTCCCCGTCCAGCTACAGACCGGCTCCCGGTTGTCCGGCTGGCAGGGAGAGGGACGAAGGCGGAAGCAAACAGGAAAATGGCTAAGGGAAAAGAACAAAATCGAAACTGCCACACGGCAGGCGCAAGCACACAAGAAACAAACATGCATTCATATATACAGCAAGGCCCGCGGCCGATAAGTTCATTACATTAAACTTACACCCCCCAGTGGGTGGATCTGCCGGCTAACAAAAGTTCCGAGTTCAAAAGAAACAGGAAAAAATAAAAAACCCTAGCATGCGGCTTCGTCGGCGTCGCTCGGCGCCGGGTTCTCCGTGGTGGCGGTGTCGTCCAGCTCGCCAGCATCGTCGTCCGCGTCGGCGATCGTCTCGGCCGAGCTGCCCTCCGGGTCCTCGAGCTCCAGGCCGAAGTCGTCGGCGGGAAGCTGCGCGCCGTCTGGCGCCCGCTCCGGCACAAAGCCCCTGTACGGGGCGAACGACGCGATGTCGCTGACCCGCACGGCGATCGCCGTCGCCCGTTCCGCCAAGTTTGCCTCCGCCCCAGCCCTCCGGGCGCGCAGCTGGTCCAGGCGGATGGTCGGGTACCACGACAGCACGACCCCGAGCGCCATATCCGCGCCGGCTCGAGCTGCGGAAGCCCTCCACCCATTGAGTCGCGCCGCGCCGGCCTCTAGCCAACGCGCCAGCCGGCTCACGCTGCTCGGCGCCACCGCACCCGGCCAGAGGGTGGCCACCATCGACAAACCGGCTTCGAATAGCCGGTTCATCTGGCGCTCCACCGCCTCCAGGTGAGCCTTGGCGGCCACGGTGATCTCCGCCACCGACCAGGCGGCGTACTCCTCAACGGCGACCCCCGCCGCCATCTGCTCCTGCCGGTGGGCGTTCACCGCCGCCTCGGCCGACCCTTGGGTCTCAGGGAAGAACCCTGGAAGAGAAGGGGAAGAAGACTGACCAAGACGCCAGAAGACGGGAAACGGAAAAAAGCAAAAGACGCGAACAGAAACGCTTACGCGTGAGAAGCTCATCGCTGTAGAGCGCCTCTTGCAGCGCCTCCCGCTCCCTCGCCGCCAGCGCGTTGGCGCTGCGGTCGCGGTCCGCCTGGAGCTGGTTGACCTCCTCGGCGGCCTTCTTCACCGCCTCCTCCTGCTGCGCCGCCGCTTGACGGCGCTCCTCGGCAAGCCGGTCCAGCTCGGCCTTATGGGCGGCGATGGCCTCGTCCCTCTCCCGGACTGCCCGAGCCGCCTCCTCCTGCAGCCGGCCGCGCTCCGCGGCCGCCTGGTCACGGAGTTGGCCAGCCTCCGCCAGTTGGCGCCGGAGCGCCTCCATCTCCGCCGGGTCAACTGCAGCGGCTGCGCATCCGGACCCGGATTCCGGTCAGAAACCGGGCGAGAAAGCAAAACAAGAAGCCAAGAAGATCCGACCCGGCTACTGCGCAAACCGGCCTGGATCTCGAGGGCTACACCCAGTGGGAGCGCTGGCGCGCCCCCACTGAAAGAACGCAAGAGAGAAGTTCGAAAAAATACCTCTGGCCTGGCGAAGCTCCCCCTCCTTGGCCGCCAGCTGGTCCCTGGCCGCGCGGTACCAGCCCAGGAGGCGGTTGTACGCTGCCACCCGCTGGTCGTAGATGGACTGCGAAGAAGAAAGTCAGCACGGACGCCTGAGAAGGCCCGACCCGCCTGCTACGCAGCCGGCCCGGGCCTCGGGGGCTGGAAAGAGACCAAGCCGGTCAAATAGGGCAGAAAGAAAACAAAAAACAAGAAGGCACGAAAAGCAAAAGAACTCACCGCGAAGGTCTGCTCCAACTGTCGCAGCCGGCCGCTCTCCACCTGGGCGAAGCTCTGCCACTGGCTGTGGTGGTTGGCAATCTGCAGCCGCAGAGAGTCCACCGCCGCGTCCAGCTCGCTCCGGGGGGCGCCGCTCGTCGCCTAGCTGGAGCTCGCCGCTCAGGTCCGCTGCGGCTGAACAGCGGACCCGGCGCTGGTTCCGCTGCCGGCCGGCCTCGGTTCGAGGCTAAGCCCCGCGGCCCGCGGCTCCGCCGTCACCAGGGCGCGCGAGCTCCCCGGCGCGGTCTCCGTTCTTGGCGGCGGCGCCCCTCCTTCGCTCGGCGCAGCTTCCGGCTCGCGGTCCCCTACTCCTCCGCTCGGCGCAGCTTCCGGCTCGCGGTCCCCTCCGCCTCCGGCAACGTCGACCGGATCTACAGCCGGCGGCACCTCCTGGTCGGCCGTCGGGTCGGCCTCCGGCTCGCGGTCACCGGATTCGCCGCGACCGGCGGCTTCCTCGGCGGCCGCACGGGCATCCGCCTCCGCCCTGCGGGCCGGATCATGCACCGTCTTGGAGCGATGCTCCACGACCGGCGACGGCGGCGGAGACGGCGCCATCCACTCCGGCCACGCAGCCCCCTCCGAGGCCCGCGGCCGCCTCGCCATGACTTCGGCCACGGCGACGCTCCACGCCTTGGCCGACGCCTCGGCCATCTCCTTCTCGGCCTCGGCTCGGGCCCTCCAGGCTTCCCTCTGGGTGGCCTAAAGGCGGAGCCGGCTTGGCGGGCCGCGAGCACCTCTTCAGGGGTCTCCCCCGCCTCGCTCTCCCCCGTGCCGCTTCGGCCCCATCGCCGGTCGGCTTTCTCCGCGGCCGCCGCTGCCGTGGCAGCCTCCGCCAGCTCGAGCGCGCTCCTGGATGTCGCGCGAGAGAGATGAAGAAGAAGAAAAGGAATGAAAGAACGGCAACAGCAGCAAGCAAAGCAGCAACTCCAACTACAAAAAATAAACTTACCATATGGCCACGGGAACCGCTCGCGTCGGGCCCGCCGGCGTCGCCATCCGGCGCGCCTTCTTGGCGGACCTCTTTAGGGTGCCTGTCTGCGCCGCAGCCGGCCGCGCCTTGACCGGCTGCTTCCCGTTCGGCCGGCTCGAGCCAGCCGGCTCCCCGGACGCCCTCCTCTGTCGCCCCCTGGGGGCGGCCCCGTCGCCCGCCTCCGCGCCCTGAGGAGCTGCATCGCCTGTCCCATCCTCGTCATCTTCATCATCATCCGGCCACTCGCGCAAAACATCCGGGATCAGAGACTTACCGGCTTGAGCAGAGCCGCCGGCTTCCGCACTCGCGGGGTGCTCCTCGCCGCCTTCGGCTCCCGCGTTGCCGGCTTCCTCGTCTTCCGGGTCCGACTCGTCCCGGTCCGTCTGCAGAACCATGGGACTCGGGCCGTCATTTACCAGCTGACTCGGGAAGCGCTGCAGCCGGCCCAGGGTGTCAGGGCGCATGAGAAGGGCGGACGTCGCAAAGAACAGAGACCAGACACTCAGCGCTGGCGCCGGGTCATCCCGGCTGTACGGCTCCTTGCCGAACTGCCACTCCTTCACCTTGAGCCCGGTAGCGGAGACGTCATTGACGCGCACGGCGATCTCCTCTGCCGTCAGCTCCTTCATCGACAGCCGGCAGGGGTCGCGCCGGCCGCTCATATCGCAGATCCGGTGCGGCCGCCTCTGCAGCGGCAGCACCCGGCGACCGATGAAGGCGGCGATGAGGTCCACGACGGTGAGCCCCTCGCGGTCCGTCATCTCCTTGATCCGGCGGCAGATCCCCAGGATCTCCGTGGACGGGCTCTTCGGGTTGTGCCCCCAGTTCAGCTTCTCGGCCGGGGGCACATCCGCGAAGGGAGGGAGGTTGATGCGGTCGTTGGCCGGGTCCGCGTTCTTCACATAGAAGAACGATTTCTGCCACTTCTTGGCGGACTCCTCGAGCGGCAGCTTCGGGAAGGGACCCGCCGTCCGGGTAACCGCCACGGCTGCCCCACACTCGGACATGACACCGGCTGCAGCTCCTTGCTGCTTGAGGTAGAACATCCGGCACCACAGCTCCACGTATGGGAGGATGCCGATGTAGCCCTCGCACAGCGTCGTGAAGCCGGTGAGCTGCAAGATGGCGTTCGGCCCCAGATGGTGCGGCTGGAGGCCGAAGAAGGTGAGGAAGCGCCTGAAGAAGACGCTCGCCAGAAGCCCGAGCCCGCGGAGGAAGTGGGTGTAGAACACCACCACCTCGCCACTCCGCGGTTCCGGCACCGTCTCCTCGCCGGGTGCGCGCGCCTCCACCTCCGCCGCCGGCGGCTGCCGCCTCGTACGGCGAAGATACTTGATATCATCATCGGTGACCACTGACCCCTCCCACGAGCTCTTCGGCGGCGCCATAGTCGAGTGCGGGAGAAGCACGGACGACACAGAAAGAAGGCAGCGATGGGGCGAGGAAGCAACGACCGCGCGAGTCGCAGCTCAGTACGGTGGCGAGCCTGGCGGGCGACGATGCGCGGGCAATGGCGTGCGGCGGCGGTGTGCGCGAGAAGAAAGATGGGGAGGCAGAGGCGAAGCAACGGGCGGGGGCACAGGAGCGAATGCCTCGGCCTCTCCCCCTCCCTTCCCATTTAAAAGACCCACGGTCGAACGTGGGGGAGTGGGATCGTTTGCGCCCACGATCCCCACTCCCCCGTGATACACGGGCGCGTTAAAGCCACACCTTAACTGCCCCGAGAACTCCAACAGGCGCTGGCAGCCGCAGTAAATCCCGTGCGCGGGCCGAGGCCGCGGCCCGTTGGGACCCAGCCCACCGCGACGTCTCGTCGCGCGCGTGGCCTGGCAGGCCTCTTCAGCCGCTGGGCTGCACGTGGCAAGAATTTTTCTGGCGACCGGCGCGCTCCCCCGTACCGGCGGGACCAGCCGGCCGAGCCGCTCAGGCCCCGGCGAAACCAAGTACCTCAACCCGGCTCCCGGAAGCCGGTAGATGGCGGCCTCAAGCCGGCACTACCTCGTCACGTTACCGCACTCCTTCGGGGGGGGGGGATAAGCTGCAAAGCCTCTCCCGCTTGGAGCCGGCGAGCCTTCACAGCTTCGGGGACTACTGTTGGGGGGATGACCCCCGGGTAGGCAAGCGAACCCGGAGCCCCTTTTCAAAAAACATCGGGGCAGCCCGTGCCCCTCCCCTCCGGCTGGCCAACCAGCTGGCTTCCCAGCGTTAGCCGGCTAGGCCCGGCCCGGGGCCGGGACCGGCTGTCCGCTAGCCGGCTGGCAATGGGTCGGCGGCCGTCCCATCGCGTCCGACGACATGACAGTTCCCCATGAGGGGAGAACATGGCTACAACGTCATCCGTCTCGGGAGAGCGCGTCGGCAAAGCTGCCAACCCTGTTGACCGCGACGGCCGGTGTCAGCACCAGCGCGCCGGTGCAGCCCCCGCGGCGCCGCCTACTCCGGCACGCCTCTGCATAGCGCGCACGCGCCGTCTACTCCTGCACTCCTCGACAGAAGCGCACACGCGCCGACCACTCCGACACACCTCTGCAGAAGCGCGCATGCACCGTCCACTCCATGACACTCGAAGCGACGGGCCACAGTGTCGCGCCGCCCTCGGGCGCCGCAGCCGGCGGGGCCCAGCAGCCGGTGGGCCCACTGCCGGTTCCAGACGCCGACACTCGGGTCCTGGCGTGTGCAGTTTACCCATGTAACCCTGGGGGTCGGGCTATAAGACCCCCCAGGAGGCCTCCATGCAGGGGGGTTGGCTACTTGGTTCACTCTTTCTTCCCCGACACATACACACACGCAGGAGAGGCTGAACGGAGACCTAGCTCCTTCTGCCTCCTCCACTCAAACAGCTCCAGGAGCACCATTGTAACCATTGTGGCCTTTGAGCCTATCAACCCACTCGGCAGGACTAGGGGTGTTACCTCTTCGGAGGGCCCCGAACCTGGGTACGCCTTGTGTCTCACGCATGCGCGTGCCAACCTCGCTTCCGGAACCCACCGGCGTCCTCACGCAGCCCCCCACTTTTAGCCATCTCATGGCATCTGCCGTGATTTCACCACGACATAAAGTGTATGATGAGAACCTATGGCCAGCATCATACACTTGCAGCTTGAGGAAACATGAGCACCACTTGAGAGTTTTGTATGCTAAAAATTCTGCTGTGCGGGAATACATGGAAACGCATCACGGAATGGTGTGGTCAAGAAGCAAATTCAATGAAATATGCAAGGTAGACTATGTGACCAATAACCTTGCCGAGTGATTCAATTCAAAATTTAAGTCAGTGAAAGGGCTTATGTTGTGGCAATCATTTGACAAGATTAGGCAGATGCTCATGATAAAGATGGATTTACGTAGAAGAATTGCAGATACATAATATGTTGGCCATGTCATAATCCCGTCTGTGATAAAGGCATTGCATGCTAGGGCAAGAGGATTGAGGATGAAATGCATTAGACGGTCAACACACGAGGCAGAGATAACATATACTGATACTAAAAACAGGGAATGGAGGTATCCAGTGGATTTTAGTAGTAAGACATGCAGCTGTAGACAATGGCAGATCCGTGGGCAGCCATGCATACATGCCCTGTTTTTCATGACACTCATCGGTGGTGAAATTGGTGAGGTTGATCAGTATGTGTCTGAATACTTCTCTGTTGCAAAGTTTAAGGCAACATATGCTGAGAACGTGCCTGCATTGTTGGGAAAAGACCAATGGACCATCATCGATCCAGGTTTTAAGCTTCACGCTCCAGTTTTAATTAGACCACCAGGAAGGCCGAGGAAGAACATGATAAGATCAAGTGCAGAGGGAGGTACACGTAGGAGGCGCAAGTGCAAAAGATGTGGAGGACTAGGCCACATTGCTAGGATTTGTACCAATCCAGTGGATCCATCATTTGGAGAGGATGATCAGTGGGGCGCCAAAAATGCAGAGGATCATGAAGCGCTAGAAGAAGGGGCAGAAGGACAAGCAGCTATAGAACAACTAGAAGAACTAGAACAAACACAACTTGAGCCACTTGAGCCACCTGAGCCACCCGAGCCACCCGAGCTTTCATTGGTTGCAAGTACAGCTTGATATGTGTGCGTTCTCTTTATGCATTTGTTCTCATTTTTAAGGGAAACATATTTTAATGTTCTCTCTATCAATAGCTCTAGGATAAGCACATGGAAGAATATAACAAAGGCAAAGAAAGGGACTAAAAGGAACATAGCACAAGTTGATTTGAGATCAACTGAAGGTGAACCAACTGTTGAAGCCACATCTGATGATGACTTTCAAAGAATGGCTCTCGATGGTTTTAAGAGCTAGAAGCCGAAGAAATATCAGTTCAACCTGTGGCACCTGAAGCTATTTGCCCATTGGCCATCACATGTTCTGTTACTGGAAGCACTCCTTCACCACCTCCACCGCCAGAACCTGTTGTGCAGACCAAAAGAACAAAGTCAGTGAACCTACCCAGTAACCCAGCAAGGAACACAAGGATCAAGGTGGTGAATCCAGCAAGAAACACAAGGAGCCAGAAAAGGATTGGAATTTGAGTTTGAACTTTGAAATGGTGTGAAATTGACTTTGAACTTTGAAATGATGTGAACTTGAGCTTGAACTTTGTAATGTTGTGTACCGTTCGATGTTCTGAACTTGAGTTTGAACTTTGTAATGTTGTGAATTTGGATTTCAGTAGGAACAATTTGATATTTGTCATTTTGTGTGATGTAATGCTACTTTTGTGAAGTACTTTGAAGATGTCTATTTTGTAAAGTACTTTGAAGACGTCTCTTTTGTGAAGTACTTTGAAGATGTCTCATTTGGGGCATGAAAAATGAGCTCCAAAGCTAGGATAGACAGCCCCATTTCTAAGCAATTTTTTTGACCTTCTCTAAATGAGCTAAAAAACCTTAACGTCTAGTTTTCAAATATAGGGTCCATGCCCAATATGGGACCGTTTGGACAAACTATGCTACGTTTAACCCTAAACCCTAGCCCATTTCCCTCGAAAACCATGCAACCTTGTTGGTGATAGCTAAGTTATGTGAAGGGAATTTCACGAAAATATCCATAGACGTGGTTTCTTATTTTTCCTAGCAACCTAGTAACATAAAACAATGATGTGCGCAAGTTTCATATTTTTTTTTATTTTTTTAAATTAGTTATGCTCAACCCAAATCACTGAAACCCTCTCAAAACCCCTCAAAACCCCTCTCGAAACCCCTCAAACCTCTCTCAAAACCCCGCACCATCCGAGCCATTGGATCGCTGTTCGGGGACGGTTTGGATCAGGCGCTAGTCTTAGACATGGTCGATCCGCGAGAGTTGACCTTATTGGCTGGATTCGGTCGGGTGTTCCATGGCCCACATGGCAGCGACAGAAGAGGGACAAGCCACTTAATCTCACTCGCGCCGCCGCATCTCCCCCTTTCCCCCTCTCTACTTGAACCCTAAATCCCGGTCAGCGACAGCGAGTTCAACCTCCTCATCACCCCCCGTCCTCCTCGCCACCTCGTGTCTGCTGCACGGATCTAGACGGATCTGGGAGGGGCGTCGCGGTGAGGATCTCCACGGATCTAAGCGGGGCGTCGCGGTGAGGATCTCCGCGGATCTGAGAGTTTGGTGCCAGTAAGAATGTTAGAGTATTTTTCACCAATGCCACTACACATTGAGCTAGTTTTTCACCAATGCCACTGCACATTGAGCTAGTTTTTCACCAATGCCACTGCACATTGAGCTAGTTTTTCACCACCGCTACTACTACACATTGAGCTGCTCCATGATCTGCTTTATGACCATTGACATTTTTGTTTAATTTCATAAGTCTGCACAAAGTCAGGACATGTCTAGTTCTAGCGTCAACAGCACTACATGGTACATCCACGAGGAATCCTCCTCTTCCCCAATACCGTACAGAGAAAAGCCGCTGTAGTATTGGCCAGATGTACCTTGTTGGTGCAAGGAGAAGGCTTCCAGGTGGATTTCTTGGAGCGATTCCAACCCAGGACGGAGATATTACTGCTGCACAAGAGTTCGGGTGATTTCCTATTTCTTCTCATTTCCAAAGTTTTTTTGGCCATTAAATGAAAATATAATCTTGACTCCAAATAGTGTTAATATCATAGGTTGGTGGCTATAAGTTCTTTGAATGGGCTGATCCGGAAGTTCCCGAGTTCTTGAAGCAACACTTCATTAATTTGCGTGACATGGTGTCTCGGCTCAAAAGAGAAAAGGATCCCCAAGTTCTTACTGAATTACAGGCCTACAAAGCATGGAATCAAGAGTTGCTACAGAAGAAGGCTTGGACATATGATTTGATCAAGAGGAAGGATATGCAAATTGAGGTGTTATTAACGAAAGATGCTGAAAATTCTGCTGCTATTAACCAGCTAAGGGTTAAGCAGAAGAAATTACAGAGAGAGAAATTTGTTCTGAAATGTGTTTTAGTAGTAGCATTATTTGCTATGTTTGTCAAGCTGCTATCTTGAACATGCTGGTGTAATAAACATTTGGGATCCCTAAACATTTGGATGCAAGGCTAATTTGAAGTGGACCAGTTCACAAACCACGATGTTTTCAATTCCTTAAATTCCAATTTGTAGACACAAAACAGCATATGATTTGTATTGAAACTAGATATCGTGTGGACACCTAATAAAAAGAAGGGATGGGAGCCCTAAAAAGAAGGGAAGGGCATCTTTTGCCTGAAACTTTTACAAACAAAGTTGCATATCATGTGGACTAAATTCCAAGGGGTTAACAAGATGTCACATCTTGCCCAGATTGCATGGGTACAAACTTGCTCAACAGCCCATCATATTTGGAGATCTCTACATTAATTTATTTCAATTTACCTTAACTACATAGTAAAGAGCTAGTTAAGAGATGACAACTATTGTAAGTGCCACCATGTATCTATTTTTCTCCTCTGCCTTCACTTCAAGTCCTTGTATGACTCTTGCTTTCTCCTCTCCATCCATTTGCAGCTCCTCTACCACATGATCAAATATGGCCAGATCAGTCTCTAGTTTCAACTTATCATTGTGAGCAATTCTCCTTTCTTCCGCAATAGTACGCTTCAGCTCAATAATCAATCTATTTTTACTGGCTAATTCATCACCCGAATTAGCCACCACCTCCTCCAATGCCATCTTCTCTCTACCCCACTGGATTGACTCATCTTGGTATGCAATATACCAAGGTTCATCAGCCTGCCTATTAAATTGTAATAATCCATCCAAAAGTAAATTAACACTACAAAATAAATGAGGGATCATTCAGATAGGCCGTGAGCGCTAACTACCTGAACCTCCCCCGAATCTAGTGTAGGCGAGCGTGGCCAAGACATGATCGAATCGCCACCCTCGCCACTGTAACCGCTGCGACCGGACATTTACCACGACAGCGCCCCTGAAGTCAGGTGTTCAGACGAGATTAAGGGAAAGGGTTGATACGTCTCCAATGTATGTATAATTTTTGATTGTTCCATGCTATTATATTATCAATCTTGGATGTTTTTATATACATTTACAGCAATTATATATCATTTTTTGGGACTAACCTATTAACTTAGTGCCCAGTGCCAGTTGCTGTTTTTTGCCTGTTTTTGGTTTTCCAGAATATCAGTACCAAACGAAGTTCAAATGCCATGAAACTTTTTGGAGATTTTTTTCTGGACATAACAAACACTAGAAGCTTCGGGAGGAGACGAGAAGATGAAGCAGTGGCCCACGAGGCACCACGGCGCGCCCCAGGGGGGCGCGCCCTGGTGGCTCATGGGGCCCACACAGCTCCGTTTGTCCTAATTCCTCCACTATAAATTCTCTAAATTCGGGAAACCAATAGAGGAGTCCACGAAATACTTTTTCCACCGCCGCAAGCTTCTGTTCTCGAGAGATCCCATCTGGAGGCCGTTTCCGGTACTCCGCCGGAGGGGAAATCGATCACGGGGGGGCTCTCCATCAACCTTGCTGCCCTTTCGATGATGCGTGAGTAGTTTACCACAGACCTTCGGGTCCATAGTTAGTAGCTAGATGGCTTCTTCTCTCTTTTTCATCTTCAATACAATGTTCTCCTCGATGTTCTTGGAGTTCTATCCGATGTAATCACTTTTTGCGGTGTGTTTGTTGGGATCCGATGAATTGTGAGTTTATGATCAGATTATCCATGAATATTATTTGAGTCTTCTCTGAACTCTTTTATGCATGATTATTATAGCTTTGTATTTCTCTCTGATCTATTGATTTGGTTTGGCCAACTAGATTGATTTATCTTGCAATGGGAGAGGTGCTTTGTAATGGGTTCGATCTTGCGGTGCTCAATCCCAGTGACAGAAAGGGACATGACACATATGTATCGTTGCTATTAAGGGTAAAAAGATGGGGTTTATTCATGCATGAGTTTACTTTGTCTACGTCATGTCATCTTGCTTAAGGCGTTACTCCGTTCTTTATGGACTTAATACACTAGACGCATGCTGGATAGCGGTCGATGTGTGGAGTCATAGTAGTAGATGCAGGCAGGAGTCAGTCTACTTGTCTCGGACGTGATGCCTATATACATGATCATTGCCTTGGATATCGTCATGATTATTTTCTTTTCTATCAATTGCCCAACAGTAATTTGTTTACCCACCGTATGCTATTGCCATGGGAGAAGCCTCTAGTGAAAACTATGGCCCCCGGGTCTACTTCTATCATATATTAAAAATCCTAAAAATATCTTGCTGCACTTTTACTTTATTTATTTTATTTTATATTTTAGTTCAATCTATCTATCTATCACCATACAATTTAATCTTGTAATTAACCGCCGAGGGATTGACAACTCCTTGTTTGCGTTGGGTGCAAGGATTTGTTGTTTTGTGTGCAGGTGCTGCTAACGAGGTGTTGCGTGATTCTCCTACTGGATTGATAACCTTGGTTTCATAACTGAGGGAAATACTTATCTCTACTATACTGCATCTCCCTTCCTCTTCAGGGAATTACCAACGCAGCTCACAAGTAGCAGGAAGAATTTCTGGCGCCGTTGCCGAGGAGACATCATCAACATCTATCAAGTACCTACGCATAAACTTTCATCTCCTTGCATTTATTTTATTTGCATTTGCCTCTCATTTTCATCTCCCCCACTTCTAAAATGTTTTTACAAAAATACAAAAATATTTTCCGTTTGCCTTTTTCTTGTTTGCTTCTTTGCTTGCTTGTTAACTTGTTTGCGTAGCCACGATGTCTCAAGAAAATACAAAATTGTGTGATTTTTCCAATACTAATAGTAATGATTTTATTAGTACTCCAATTGATCCTCCCGCCGCTAGTGCGGAGACTTGTGATATTAATGCCGCTTTACTAAATCTTGTTATGAAAGAACAATTTTCTGGTAGTCCTAATGAAGATGTTGCATCCCATCTTAACACTTTCATAGAATTGTGTGATATGCAAAAGAAAAAAATATGTGGATAATGATATTGTGAAATTAAAATTATTCCCATTCTCATTGTGGGATCGTGCAAAAATTTGGTTTTCATCTTTACCACGAAATAGTATCGATTCTTGGGATAGGTGTAAAGATGCTTTTATTACCAAGTATTTTCCTCCCGCGAAAATTATTTCCCTTAGAAATCAAATTATGAATTTTAAGCAACTTGATCATGAACATGTTGCCCAATCTTGGGAGAGGATGAAATTAATGATAAGAAATTGCCCTACTCATGGTTTAAATTTGTGGATGATCATACAAAAATTTTATGCGGGATTAAATTTTGTTTTTAGAAATCTCTTAGATTCCGCCGCGGGTGGTACTTTTATGGAAATTACTTTGGGAGAAGCTACTAAATTTCTTGATAATATTATGGCTAATTATTCGCAATGGCATACTGAAAGAGTTCCTACTAGTAAAAAGGTGAATTCTGTTGAAGAAATTAGTACTTTGAGTGATAAAGTTGATGCGCTTATGAAATTGGTTGCTAGCAAAAATACTCCTATTGATCTTAATGATGTGCCTTTATCCACTTTTATTGAGCAAAATAATGATCCCTTAGATGTGAATTTTGTCTCGCGAAACAATTTTAATAGTAATGCTTATAGAGGTAATTTCAATGCTAGACCATTTCCTGGAAATTCCTCTAATAGTTATGGCAATTCCTATGGTAATTCTTATAATAATAATAGGATGCCCTCTGATCTTGAAAGTAATATTAAAGAATTTATTAATGCTCAAAAGGTTTTCAACACTACGATAGAAGAAAAATTAAGTAAACTTGATGATATGTCTAGGAGCATTGATAGAATTATTCATGATGTGGAAAATCTTAAGACTAAAATTTTGCCACCCAAAATTGATATTAATGAATTAATTAAAGCTTTATATGTCTCCATGGATGAGAGTAAGAAAAGAACCGCTATGCTAAAAGCTAAACAAGAATTTTTAGAAAAAGCGATCCCTCCCGGTTTCTACCGTAGTAATGATGAGGATATTAAAATGATTGGTGTTTCATCTATTGATTCCTTGTTTAGCAATATAAAACTTGATGAAAAGGGTACTGAAGAAGAGTCGACTTTAGCTAGTAGGCGTCCCCATAATTCGGAGGGTGAAAATCTTGATGAAAAAAATGATAAAAGTGGGTCTGGAGAGGTAAAAACTTTAACTAGCGATGTACCCACTCTCTTGGACTACAAAGACTTTAATTATGATAGTTGTTCTTTGATTGAGTGCATTTCTTTGTTACAATCCATGCTAAATTCACCCAACGGTTATGAGCAAAATAAGGCTTTTACTAAACACATCGTGGAAGCAATGATGAAAGCGTTAGAAGAAAAGCTAGAACTAGAAATTTCAATTCCAAGAAAATTATATGATGAATGGGAACACACCATTAAAGTTAAAATTAAAAATTATGAGTGCAATGCTTTATGTGATTTGGGTGCTAGCGTTTCCACAATTCCAAAATCTCTATGTGATGTGCTAGGTTTTACCAATATAGACGAATGTTCTCTTAATTTGCATCTTGCGGATTCTACTATTAAAAAGCCTTTGGGTAGAATTAATGATGTTCTTATTCTTGCAAATAGGAACTATGTGCCCATTGATTTTATTGTACTTGACATTGAATGCAATTCTTCTTGCCCCATAATACTTGGTAGACCGTTCTTACGAACCATAGGTGCCGTTATTGACATGAAAGAAGGGAATATAAAATTTCAGTTTCCATTAAAGAAGGGTATGGAAAATTTCCCTAGGAAGAAAATTAAAGCACCATATGAATCCATTATGAGGGCCACTTATGGAATTAATTTGAAAGATGACAATACTTGAAACTATGCATTATGCCTAGCTAGGGGCATAAATCAATAGCGCTTGTTGGGAGGCAACCCAATGAATGAAATAAATTTTTACTTTTTGTTTCTGTTCTTGTGAGTTCACAAAATTATGCTACTGTTATAATTGTGTTTTTATGTTTTAATTAGTGTTTGTGCCAAGTAAAACCTTTGGGATGATTTGGAAGATAGTATAATTGATGCTGTTTGGAAAACAGAAAGTTTTGCGTCCAGTGCTGGAATTTTAGTTCTGTACTGGAGCGTCAGAAAAATCTGAAATTTTTACACAGTATTGTTATATGAATTGCCCACGTTGTCCTAATTTTTCAGAATTTTTTGAGTTACAGAAGTATGGATTTTAAATAGATCTCTACAGACTATTCTGTTTTCAATGCACTGCTTGCTTGTTTTGATGAAACTATGGATTGTATCGGGGGGTATAAGCCATGGAGAAGTTAGAATACAGTAGGTATAATGCAAAAATAAAATATGAATGGGTTTGCAACAGTACTTAAAGTAGTGATTTGTTTTGTTATACTAACGGATATCACGAAGGTTTTGTTGAGTTTTGTGTGATTGAAGTTTTCAAGTTTTGGGTGAGATCACGATGGATGAAGGAATAAGGAGTGGCAAGAGCCTAAGATTGGGGGTGCCCAAGGCACCCCAAGATAATATTCAAGGAAGACTCAAGTGTCTAAGCTTGGGGATGCCCCAGAAGGAATCCCCTCTTTCTTCTACCAACCATCGGTAATTTTACTTGGAGCTATATTTTTATTCGTCACATGATAAGTGTTTTGCTTGGAGCGTTGTGTATTATATGAGTCTTTGCTTTGTTTGGTTTTTAGTTTGTCACAATCATCTTTGCTGGACACACCAATTTGACAGAGCCAAATGTTCATCATAATTTGTTAGAATACTCTATGTGCTTCACTTAAATTTTTTGAGCTAGGCAGTTGCTTTAGTGCTTCACTTAAATCTTTTTGAGCACGGTGGTGGCTATATTTTGAAGAAATATTTAAAATATCATGCTTCACTTATATTATTTTTAGAGTTGATAATATTAAAATTTTGAAGAAATATTTAAACTCTCATGCTTCACTTATTGTCGTGGGAGCACGACCATCTATGGGGCCATGCAGCCCCTTGTGGTTCGGCAGGGGGGATCGACGTGCACAAAGAGCAAAATCAATGGAAGACGCAAGGGATTTACCCAGGTTCGGGCCGCTGAGAAGCGTAAAACCCAGTCCTGCTTTTGGTGTATTGGTTGTGTGAGAGCACGAGTACAAGGAGCGCTTCTCCCGGCAAGGCGCAGAGAGAGCTGCTACGCGAGACGTGCAGGTGTTTGAAAAAGGGGTCCGAATCCCTCTAACTGTTGCCTTGGCCCTCCTTTTATAGCTCAAGGGGTTACCACAGTGGCAAAACAGTAATTACATAGCAACTAGATAGCGAACAGTGCTATCATACCTAACTCTGCCAGTTTAGGACAAAAGCATTAAATGCGCCGTTAGGTGTCATGTCGAGAGGTAGCCCCGGCAAGGTTTCTGCACCGCTTGCCCAGCTACCACGTATTATTTTGACACGCCTCCTGGACGGGTGTCTTTAGAGGCAAATCTTCTCCCTGCGTGCCGACACGTGTCCGACAAACCTTACCAACCAGCCTGCGCGATTGACACCTCACCGATTAGCGACTAGCCGCCCGGTGAGGTGGAGCACTGATGAGCTGGTGGGGGCTTGCCGGCACGGAGCTTGCCGGGTCTTCACCTTGCCGGTTTAGTCTTGCCGGCAAGATATGTCTTCATCTTCACTATCAGTTGAGTGTTTGTTGACGCTTTGTCTTGAGCTTCTCCTCAGTAGCTTCCGCAACAGGGTCTTGAATCTTGGCCTTGGCGGTTCCCGACAAGCCTTGGCCGGCAAGGAGGCTGCTACCGTCTGTGCATAAGTCAGGGTATAAAAGTACCCATGTTTTATACACCGACACTTATATTATTTTGAGAGTTGATAATAGTAATGGTAATCTGCACAAGATATGAATTTGGTCCCAAAGCGATGAATATTCAAGAGGGAGATAATAAAAACTTTCATATAGATCATTGGATATGATAAGTGTGATTCCTTGCAATAGTTTTGCGATATGGACATGATAATATGTGAGTCATGTTAGTGAGTAATTGTGATTTAGTAAGAATATTAGTGTTAAGGTTTGTGATTCCCTATGCATGCACATTAAGTCAATAGTTATGCAAAGAAATTATATCCTACTTATGGTGCATTATTCGGTGTTACTTATGTTCAATGCATGTTTATGACCGTTTTCGCTTTTTGGTTGGTCGCTTCTCAATCTATTTGCTAGCCTTCATTTGTACTAAGCGGAAATACTTCTTGTGCATCCAAACTCCTTAAACCCAAGTTATGCCAAATGAGTCCACCATATCTACCTATATGCGGTATTTCCATGCCGTTCCAAGTAAATTTGCGTGTGCCAACTCTAATTTTTAAAATAATTTTTTCCGTTTTGTGTGCCCATACCACTCATGAAGCGGCAGGGGGTGGCCAATATTTTCCATGCTAGGTGTGTTATTCTCACGATGAGTGTTTATTCACTTGTCATTGCACAAGAGAGTGGCTGGTAATAGGGATGCTCAGTCCCACAATGAATCAAAAATTAATAACAACAAAATTCCTTGGAAAGTGTTGGTATGGAGGGCACCCGTGGATACGGCTAGCCATGGATTGTGAAAGAATGGTGGAAAGGAAATAAACTTTATTTTATATTTGGGAACCGCCTATGATGTGTCTAGCATGGAAGATATTGGGAATTCTCGGTCGTTTTCGTTGACAGGAAAAATCATGCCTCTCAAAATAATTTTATCTCTCTAATTTAAGCTTTGAGCTCTGGCACATTTGCAAATCTCCGCTTCCCTCTGCGAAGGGCCTATCTATTTACTTTTATGCAATTTTATTTTTATTTTGAGTCTCCATCTTCTCTTATAAAGCACCAACTAGAGAGCACTATTGTCATACTTGTGCATTGTGTGTAGCTAATATTGAGTGTGTTTCATGAATGGATCAATGATTGAGCATAATGGGCTAGGGATAACTTTCTTTAGCGTTGATATTTTGAAAGACATGGTATCTTGTTAGTATGCTTGAGTATTTATATCTTCATGTCAAATTATAGACTATTGCTTTGGTTTTCCAGAATATCAGTACCAAACGAAGTCCAAATGCCATGAAACTTTTTGGAGATTTTTTTCTAGACATAACAAACACTAGAAGCTTTGGGAGGAGACGAGAAGATGAAGCAGTGGCCCACGAGGCACCACGGCGCGCCCCAGGGGGGGCGCCCTGGTAGCTCATGGGGCCCACACAGCTCCGTTTGACCTAATTCCTCCACTATAAATTCTCTAAATTCGGGAAACCAATAGAGGAGTCCACGAAATACTTTTTCCGCCGCCGCAAGCTTCTGTTCTCAAGAGATCCCATCTGGAGGCCTTTTCCGGTACTCCGCCGGAGGGGGAATCGATCACGGAGGGGCTCTCCATCAACCTTGCTGCCCTTCCGATGACGCGTGAGTAGTTTACCACAGACCTTCGGGTCCATAGTTAGTAGCTAGATGGCTTCATCTCTCTTTTTGATCTTCAATACAATGTTCTCCTCGATGTTCTTGGAGTTCTATCCGATGTAATCACTTTTTGAGGTGTGTTTGTTGGGATCCGATGAATTGTGAGTTTATGATCAGATTATCCATGAATATTATTTGAGTCTTCTCTGAACTCTTTTATGCATGATTATTATAGCTTCGTATTTCTCTCCGATCTATTGATTTGGTTTGGCCAACTAGATTGATTTATCTTGCAATGGGAGAGGTGCTTTGTAATGGGTTCGATCTTGCGGTGCTCAATCCCATTGACAGAAAGGGACATGACACGTATGTATCATTGCTATTAAGGGTCAAAAGATGGGGTTTATTTATGCGTGAGTTTACTTTGTCTACATCATGTCATCTTGCTTAAGGCGTTACTCCGTTCTTTATGGACTTAATACACTAGATGCATGCTGGATAGCGGTCGATGTGTGGAGTAATAGTAGTAGATGCAGGCAGGAGTCGGTCTACTTGTCTCGGACGTGATGCCTATATACATGATCATTGCCTTGGATATCATCATGATTATTTGCTTTTCTATCAATTGCCCAACATTAATTTGTTTACCCACCGTATGCTATTTCCATGAGAGAAGCCTCTAGTGAAAACTATGGCCCCCGGGTCTACTTCTATCATATATTAAAAATCCTAAAAATACCTTGCTGCACTTTTACTTTATTTATTTTATTTTATATTTTAGTTCAATCTATCTATCTATCACCATACAATTTAATCTTGCAATTAACCGCCGAGGGATTGACAACCCCTTGTTTGCGTTGGGTGCAAGGATTTGTTGTTTTGTGTGCAGGTGCTGCTAACGAGGTGTTGCGTGATTCTCCTACTGGATTGATAACCTTGGTTTCATAAGTGAGGGAAATACTTATCTCTACTGTACTGCATCTCCCTTCCTCCTCAGGGAATTACCAACGCAGCTCACAAGTAGCAAGGGTTCTGAAGCGCTTGAATATGTTGGATCAGGATCCGAGAGCTCACTAAGAAATGTCGCACGGCTGTTGGTGGTTGTCTTCGACGGCAGAGCAAATCCAGATGGTGGGGAATGGGGGTGTGGCGGCGGCAGCTCTGCATGCAGTATGTTGACAAATGATAGAGAGAATATACCCCACCTGTCATATGCAACGCCGGCCCACCTGTCATAAGCTGCCTCGGCCCCACCTGTCATAAGCTGCCTCGGCCCCATCTGTCATAAGCTGCCTCGGCCCCACAAGTCAGGATATTACCGCGTCTGCACTGTGGGGAGAGAGTGGCCAGACCCCACCTGCCAGGGTATCAAGCGGCCCCACATGTCATAAGTTGCCTCGACCCCACATGTCCGGATTCTACCGAGACATCACTGTGTGGAGAGAGAGGGACCCGACCCCACCTGCCAGGGTATCACGCGGCCCCACATGTCATAAGCTGCATCGACCCCACATGTCAGGATTCTACCATGTCAGCACTGTGGTGAGAGAGAGTGGACCGACCCCACCTGTCAGGATATCAAGCGGCCCCACTAGTCAGGAGGTAACGGTCAAAGGCTATGACCGGACGGAAGTGCTCCGTTTGGGCTTTTGTGAGCGGGTGGTGGAGGGGGGAGGGCAAAAGTGAGCAGCGTTAGTTGGGCGGGGCAAAACTGAGGAGAACTTAGAAACCAGGGGCACAGAAATAGAAATCCCATTTATAATAGGGACAACCCCCATGGATTGGTGTGAAATCAAACTAGCTTTGGGAACCAGCTTAGGTGTGAAAGAGAACCGGCTTTGATTTGACTAAACCAGCTTCGAGACTTAATGAGGTAGCTTCTGGAGTTCTCCTATTTGGTGTGGGTGGTTGGCTGTTCCCGACCAAACATTGTTCACCGGAGTCGAAACAATGTGTCTTCAGCAACAAACTTGAGTTCTGGAAATCTTTCGCAAGTTGGGGTAGCCAAACTTGTCCAAAACATTGTTTCGTCAGAATTGAACAATGTTTCTCCAGCAGACAACTTATTTCTTCATGAACTCCTAACTTTGTTTCTTCGCCATAAAACATTGTTTTGCACAAACTGAAATGTGTTTGGCCATCTTTGATATGGCACCTGAGTTCAACCAACAACAAAGGAGATGAAAGTGCAGCCATGTGTTCAGGATTATAGTATGAACTTAAGTTAGCGTTCCCCTAGCAATGTATTTGTTTGACACAAATTATCATGATTTCTCCTTTGATGACTGGGGGTGTATCAATGGTTGTCGTGTCCTCATCATCCTCCCCCTCTTGAAAAGGAGTCATTCTCGACTCTAAAGGGTCAATGATTTTCATGTCCTCATCATCCTTGCCCTCTTGAAAAGGAGTCGTCCTCGACTCTAGCTAGTTATCACACAAAAGGAAATAGGCTAGTACAAAGAAGCAATGCAAAGATTGTATAAGATGCATAAGTTTAGCTTTCACCTTTACGAACTTCGAATGTTTCATTCGACTCAGCAATTCCTTCCAACTAACATTTCCATGGAGTACAAACTTGTAATCAGGTACATCCATGTTCATATCATCCTCCCTCTCTTGAAGAAAAGTCTCCCTCGACCTCCTTCATTCTACAAAATAATACCACAAGGACAATACAAAATATCTTGCCCAAGTAAAATTTGAATAAGCATATTCAGTTTTTAGTTTTGTTGGCTCCTTGATGGTTTCATTATGATTAACAAAAGGGTATTGTTTGATGGATGACATAGCAAACATCTTTTCTCTGATTTCATCACGCTAATGCTTCATGAGTTCGTAAGTGCATACCTCTGGGTGATTCAAGATGAATGATCTCTTTTATTTTACCTCACTGAGTACTTACATGCCTTTTTGTAGATCACTTACCACACATGTTGTTTGTTTGGTGGTACTCCATGTGCGCAGTAAGTGTTCATGGATCTCATCCTCCCATCGTTGTAGGAGGGCAACTAAGTATGATTTTTGCATCTGCACATACTTCGAAGAAAGAGAGCTTTGTGAATGGTTAGTAATTGAATAATATTCTCTCCTTTCATTTGGTGGATCACTCATCTCTATGATATTGTGTGTAAACACATCAAGCTCAGATTTGGTGGGCTCACACAACTCACTAATCCTCTCACTTTGACGGTGGGTTATAATATGTTGTGGTTCACTCATCTCCCTAATATCATGTTGGATGATATTAACATCACACTTGGTGGACTCACAAAATTCACTAATCCTCTCTCGCTGATTGTGTGGTATATTTCGGTGAGGACTTTTATCACGCTAATTTCATGTTGAGCAATCTGATCCTCAATTTGGTGGACTCACTCACCACACCGCTCTTATCACTCTCAATATGTGGAGTTTTGGGAAGTGAGCACTCTTCCTCACATTTTGTGGGGTCTCTCAACTCACCTTTCTTGTAACTCTCAAGTTGTGGAATTTGGCTTGTGTACACACTCTCTCATGTTTGTGGAGTCACTCAACTCTCTTTTCTTGCTACTCTCAAGTGGTGGGATTTTGTAATGTGGGGCGCCCAGAACCCAGTCGATTTGGTATTCAATGCCTCGCTTCAGTGGCAATCCGGGTGGCACCTCCTTGGGAAACGCATCGCCATACTCCTGCCAAAGATCAAATACAACACTAGAAAGAGTTGAGGGTAAGTTGTTAGTAGCCAATAAAATTTCCTTGTACATGAGTACAAAGAATGGAGCATTAGGTTCTCTCAATTCCCGCATATCCCTTTTCCTAGCCATCATAACTAATCCCTGTTTTTCCCGGGGCTTGGTCATATTTGGCTGTGGAGCTTTTGGTTGTGAAAACACTCCCTCAGTATGTTGGTGGCTCACTCTTTGTGTATGATCACTCTCTCCCTTTTTCTTTCCTTTTCTTTTCATCTCATCAAGATAGACTTCCTCGGGTGTCATGGGCAGCCAAGTGAACTTTTCTCCTCTATGGACAAAACATAAGCGATTCGCACACCCGCTGATTTGCACATCACGGTCGTGCAACCATGGTCGTCCTACAAGCAAGTGACAAGCATGCATCGGCACCACATCACACTCAACTTCATCCTTATATGTCCCCATTGAAATTGGTATTCTCACGCTGCTCATCACCTTTATTGCGCCACAGTCATTCAGCCATTGCACGCGGTACGGATGTGGGTGACGTTTTGTTTGCAATTGAAGCTTCTCAACCATCTCCATGCTTGCAATATTGTTTCAGCTGCCACTATCAAAAATCACTCGACATAGTTTTGAGTTGATAAGGCAACGGGAGTGGAAAAGATTATGCCGCTGCCCCTTTTCCTCCTCCACAACCTTGGCATTAAGTGAACGACCTACAACCAAAGCTTCGCCATCAAGTTCTTCATGAGATAAAATAGTACCTCCTGCTTCCCAACCGTGCTCCTCTTCCAGTTCATAGTTGCCACCTTCAGGGTCACTTTCAGACTCCCATTCACCTCGTTCATTGATGATCATAGTGCTTTTGCTTGGACATTCTGAAGAAATGTGACCTCTTCCTCTGCATTTGTGGCATTGAATGCCGCTGCTGCGTGTAGAGCTCTTTTCTGCAGGTGGAGCGGAGGATGCTCTTGCTGTGGGTGATGACATGTTATCTTGATTTCGAATAACAGGTGAGGAAGCCGTCAAGGCATGTGAGTGCCAAGGTGGTGCACCCTCAAATGGAGAACCATATGGCTATTGTGTTTGCTGCCATGAGGATGTGGTGGCGCAGCCTTGGAAAGCACGAGCACGTCCATTACGCATATTCTTCTTCTCAACTCGTATAGCTTGATGTACCACATCTTGCAGCATATCATAAGGAAACATCTCCACAAAATCTGATATCCCATCATTCAGCCCATGTAAAAATCTCGCCATCTTTGCCTCATCTCACTCTCACGGGTTCTGGTTCAAATCAGCAGCACCTCCATCTCTTTATAGTACTCCTCAACAGTGCGGGAACCTTGAGTGAGCTCCTGTAACCGCTTGTACAATTGCCACTCATAGTATGATGGAACAAAACGACGCCTCATGACTTGCTTCATCAAAGTCTAGCTGCGGATATAATTATTACCTAACATCAATCGATTATCTTGCAGCTGATTCCACCATGTAAGAGCATAACCAGAGAATTCCATAACAGCAAGATCAACTCTCTTGGCTTCAGAAAAACCATGGATGTGAAAGATCTGATCGCACTTCTCCTCCCACTCCATATATGCATCTGAATCCTCTTTTCCCGTGAATGATGGCACATGTAGCTTCGCTCTCACTTGGTTGTCATGGTCATCTTGATCACGACAGTCATAATGATGACCATCACGACCAAAAGCAGCACCACGGCGAGGCGGGGAGTATGGTTCATAGTCCCCCATGCCCTCATCTTCATCACCATGCTCGGAGAGATCTTCATGGGGGATGTCATCACCATCATGTGTAGCTCATCGCCGGTGATCAGCGGCAAACCCGCGGGGTTCATGGCCTCGCCCGCGAGCTTCTCCTCCATGCAGCCCACCCTCACGGGGGGGCAGCAAAGTCGCCACGCCTCCGTTCAGCACCAGCAACAGGGGCGCTGTGGGTAGCGGCTCCTGCAGCTCTTCCACAACCATCGTAGCGGTCCTCATTTCCGTGACGTTGTCGGTTGTCAGCGGCCAGCGGGGCAGCAGGGCTGTGTTGATGTAGATCCCCATTACCCGCCATAGGAAGGCATCTCCGCACAACCTTTGCATCGCCGCAACCACCCTTTCTTCAATCTCAGTACCAAGCGCCGCGCGACTCTTTGGGAAATCATCTTCCACATTTTGATGTCCATGTACACTCGAGTTGGAACTTGGCATGTTAACTCTCGGAAACAAGTGGACAAAAGAAAAGAAAAATATATATGTGGAAAACACTCAGCTCACCTTCTTGCTTACCCAAATTCTAATGATTCCTTGGCGGTTGTGCGGTGGTAGCAAATCAGGAGTGGACTGGCGAATGAAAGGGAAGAAGCTGACGGTTTTTGGGTGGATCTTGGTGGGGTAAAATGAGGAGGGCTAGTGCTGAGATCCAATCGATGCAAACCAAAAGAAACAAGATTTTTTTTGTAGATCCTTGCACCACGTTTGAGCTGCAGCACTTGCCACTACAAATTCTGAAATTTCTCACCAAACAAAATATGATTGCACACTTGCCCAACACTTTCTCTTCTCTTTTTTCTCTTTTTTCTGCTCTCTTTTTTTCTCTTTTTTTTCTGCAACACAAAAGATCCAACAACAAGACTCAAAGAAAACAGTAGCAACTTCGGATAGAACTTGGTGCAAACACAAAGAGGAAAGCAAACAACTAGATCTCAGCAACAAAGGCTTGGATTTTTTGTGTGGCTTTTTCTGGCTTTGGACTTTAGGACGGGGAAAAACCAAACTAAAAAGGATAGATCTAGCAACAAGGATACAAATCCTACCATGTAAACCTTGTTCTGATACCAGATGATGCGACACCGTCTTCGGAGAAGAGGATGTTCAAGGGGCGGTCCGATCTTCATGGCGTAGGATTGAAGAATGGAGGGGATAACTAGCTGCAAGCAGCCGAAAATGGAAAATAAGAGATTATGACCCGACGAGGAGGATGCTCACCGAAGCCTGCATTCCGAACATTCGCCGATCCACAACCCGCAATACTACCCCACACAACCACGCTCAAGTCGTGGAGCACGAGATAGGTGCAATCCACAAGGAAACCATGAACTCTAACCCACACAACATGATCTAGTCGTGGAGCACAGATTAGGTGCGACCTCACAAGGAATCACAAGAAGAAGGATAACAAGAGATCTCCAATCTTAGGAGGAGTCTATGTCTTTGGTCTTTGATCGAAATGGCAAAAGTCCCCAACGAAGGGAAGAGCTAGCCTATTTATAATAGGGACAACCCCCCTGGATAGGTGTGAAATCAAACTAGCTTTGGGAACCAGCTTAGGTGTGAAAGAGAACCGGCTTTGGTTTGACTAAACCAGCTTCGAGACTTAATGAGGTAGCTTCTGGAGTTCTCTTCTTTGGTGTGGGTGGTTGGCTGTTCCCAATCAAACATTGTTCACCGGAGTCGAAACAATGTTTCTTCAGGAGCAAACTTGACTTCTGGAAATCTTTCGCAAGTTGGGGTAGCCAAACTCGTCCAAAACATTGTTTCGTCAAAATTGAACAATGTTTCTACATCAGACAACTTATTTCTTCATGAACTCCTAACTTTGTTTCTTCGCCATAAAAGATTGTTTTGCACAGATTGAAATGTGTTTGGCCATCTTTGATATGGCACCTGAGTTCTACCAACAACAAAGGAGATGAAAGTGCAGCCATGTGTTCAGGATTATAGTATGAAGTTAAGTTAGCGTTCACCTGGCAATGTATTTGTTTGACACAAATTATCATGATTTCTCCTTTGATGACTGGGGGTGTATCAATGGTTGTCATGTCCTCATCATCCTCCCCCACTTGAAAAGGAGTCATCCTCGACTCTAAAGGGTCAATGGTTTTCATGTCCTCATCAAGCATGAAACTCTTTCTTCAACTCTCGATGTTCTTTCCAACCGTTATAATTCTCTTGCAATTGATTTCGAGAGTTTATCAGACGAACTCCTTAACAGGAATCAAAAACTTGAATCAATGAAAGAGTCTTATGTTGTCCTTGCGAGTGAAAAGACTTCTCTCTTCACAGAGCAATCTGAGAAATTTCCTGATGATTTTGTGCCTCCATGTCTAAAATGATTGGAGCATAGCAACGCCGATTCTACTGCTGAAACGTCTAATGCTACCATCGAGAATCTTGCAACCGTTACGAATGAAATCTCTAACCCCTCTCCCGAGGAATTTATTGCAATCTCTGATGAAAATTCCAGGTTAAAGGACTTGCTTGAGACAGGCATGCTTACGAGATTAAAAGGGCATCAAACTCTGTGTGATGTGCTCAAGAAGTCAATACTGCACAAAAAACCCGAGAAAAGAAGGATTGGGTTTCGAAAGGAAACTCAATGAAGATGGCACCTACTGGACCCCCGAGCAATATCCTCAAACAAGTTGGGTTCTTGCTAAAAGCAATACTCTCGAACCTGCACTTCTGTCTAGATATGATTGTCCCATTCCTGTTGATGCTGATGAGTCAGATGACTCGAACTACAAATTCTTCAAACAGCAGAATGGTAAGGTATTTTCTCGATATGTCGGGACCAACTACAGGACAGGTTCACCCAAGAAGCAAATCTGGGTGAAGAAATTCATTATTGAAAATTTATCTGTCTCAGCTAATCTGACCATGCAGGATAATTTTCTTCGAAGAAGTAAATACCACTCGCAGAATGGTGCTGCTATTCCTTCGAAAGGAAATTGATTAAACTCTCGTCAGACGGAATACATGCGTACTTCTTCAAATCATTATGTTCATGTCTCTGGAAACAATTTCAATGCCTATTCATATGATTACACTCGAAATGCACAGGTGAACATAAAAGGACAATAGAAGAAAATGTTCCCTGCACGATCAAGACAAATGAGATCTCCACTTCCCACACAAGTGTGGGTAGTGAAAACTAACTAATTCTTCTTGCAGGAACTATCTCAGAGATTCCCCTCGCAAATCCTGAGCCCTGAGACACATCTTGTTGGTGCTGTTTGCCCCTCGTTTGTCTGTTTCCTCTGTTTATTTTGCCTCGTTTTGTTTGCCATTTGCGGTGTTTGTGTTCCGTCTGATGAAAAACTCACTCAGAGCTGTTGCCTTGTTATTTCTTCTTCTGGCTGAGTGATTTTGTTTCGGACCCTGTTTCCCTTCTATTCTTACTTGTCTAAATCTATGTTGTCTGTCATGAGCATGAAATTTGATCTGAAGTATATTTCCTTCCGACGTCCTTGGTCGCGAATGAAATGCACTTTGAATTTTTCTCTATTTTTGGTGTAAGCCCTTTCAAACCTTTCTGTCTCCCGCTCGCCTCCTGAGTTTTTCACATGAAATGGTTGCCATGTGCGCACGATCTCTCCGATCGTGATCGTGCCCATTGAATGCGGAACGTCCATCTTCTGAGGACCGTCTATTTCGGAGAGGTGGTTCAGCACTCCGGCTATAAATACCCCTCCCTCATCTTCCTTCTCAGTTTCATCCACCATTTCCTTTGAGTCCATCTTCCACCCAACAATCTGAGCCCATGCTAGAAGCATCTCCGGGAGGATCTCTATCATGCAACTCCGGTGGGAACTCGCCGCATTTGTCCACGCCGGTGCGGTATTCTTCCTCTCTGCATCGCCGAAGTTGATCCATATTGCCAAGTTAGGGCATATAGATCTGAACATACCCTCTTGCTTCCTCTGTTCTTAGGGTTGCTCTTACCGACGCAATTTCTCTTGATTTTATTTTACCATGGTAGATCTTTAGGACTCACTAAAGTAAAACTTGTACGGTTTGTAGATTTCTCCTCGTACAAGTTCCTCAGATCTAGGGTTCCTGTGTAGTTTCTCGAAGACTAGATAGATCTCAATTTGGCGACAAATCTTTGTTGCTAGATTGAAACCTATCGAGGACGTCTTCTTTAACTGCAATGGATCTCTTTCCTCGAAAATGTTTTTCCCTTCAAAAATCTCTGTGCATGCTCATGACCCTACCTATTTTCCCTCTCGTCTTTTCTACTTCACAGGTGGCTCATGGCATCCGAATCATGAGATCATACAGAGTCTGAGGAAGAACTGCCACATATTTCGCCAAGTTCTGGGCGAAAAAAATGAGAGGGGCAGCAAATCCTTCGAAGCCACCCAAGGCTCCGAAGAAGAAAAAGGCAGCTGAGTTTGAAGAAGTTACAGAAGATATTCCTACTGCTGTTAGTCAGCCCAAGGATGAAGTGGGCACCGATGCTCTAGCATTATTCTTTGATGGAAATCCCAAAAAGGGCGGTCGTGGGTGAGAGCCAAACTCCACTACCGAAATGTCTGACCCTGAATCTTACAGAACTCCACCAGGTCATTAATCTACAAATGACAGAAACACCAGACTG
Organism: Elymus sibiricus; assembly: GCA_039707655.1. Lineage (NCBI taxonomy): Eukaryota > Viridiplantae > Streptophyta > Magnoliopsida > Poales > Poaceae > Elymus > Elymus sibiricus. The sequence goes on from CM077676.1 coordinate 293,757,714, forward strand.
CAAAGGATTCATAGACACTGGGCAGGCAAATAGTTCAGATATGAAAATGCTCGGGAGAGGAAGTATCAGATCTTGTTTGCATTCACTCCTCCATGGAATGATTGCATTGCTAAAGGATGCATAAATGCAGGAGATGAGAGAGTAAGGCCTCCACCGCCTGGGAATGCCCATCCAGACTCTCTATAAACCATCACTAATTTCCCTCAGGAAGTAGAGAAGAGGGCAAAGGCTAAAGCCAAGCGTGAAGCCAAAGAAGCCAGGGCCAAACAAGTTGAGGCCGAAAATGTTGCCTTGACCAAGCAGGACGTGGAGAAGAAGAAGGAGCTGGCATCTGCTTCCAAGGCAAGCAAGTCAAAGAAATCTGGTTCTCCACCAGCACCACGAAATAAAATAGTCATGAAGAGAATCAAGAAGGCAACATCTGGTTTGTCTGATGAATCATTGTCGGTGTATAAAACATGGGTACTTTTATACCCTGACTTATGCACATACGGTAGCAGCCTCCTTGCCGGCCAAGGCTTGCCGGGAACCGCCAAGGCCGAGATTCAAGACCCAGTCGCGGAAGCTACTGAGGAGAAGCTCAAGACAAAGCGTCAACAAACACTCAACTGATAGTGAAGATGAAGACATTTCTTGCCCGCAAGACTAAACCGGCAAGGTGAAGACCCGGCAAGCCCCCATCAGCTCATCAGCGCTCCACCTCACCGGACGACTAGTCGCTAATCGGTGAGGTGTCAACCGTGCATGCTGGTTGGTAAGGTTTGTCGGACACGTGTCGGCACGCAAGGAGAAGATTTGCCTCTAAAGACACCCGTCCACGAGGCGTGTCAGAATAATACGAGGTAGCTGGGCAAGCGGTGCAGAAACCTTGCCGGGGCTACCTCTCCACATGACACCTAACGGAGCATTTAATGCTTTTGACCTAAACTGGCAGAGTTAGGTATGATAGCACTGTTCACTATCTACTTGCTATGTAATTACTGTTTTGCCACTGTGGTAACCCCTTGAGCTATAAAAGGAGGGCCAAGGCAACAGTTAGAGGGATTCGGACCCCTTTTTCAAACACCTGCACTTCTCGCATAGCAGCTCTCTTCGCACCTTGCCGGGAGAAGCGCTCCTGGTACTCGTGCTCTCACACAACCAATACACCAAAAGCAGGAGTAGGGTTTTACGCTTCTCAGCGGCCTGAACCTGGGTAAATCCCTTGCGTCCTCCATTGATTCTGCTCTTTGTGCATGTCGATCCCCCCTGCCAAACCACAAGGGGCTGCATGTCCTCATAGATGGTCGTGCTCCCACGACATCTTTGGCGTGCCAGGTAGGGGGATTAGCTTGCACGAACCTGAATCAGTGGATTGCACGTCATCTTCATCAACTTCATCATCGTCCTCCTCGTCGTCGATGGCGCCCAAGAAGAAGGGCATCACGATGACGGCCACTCCACACGTATCTGCAGGCGACGCAGGCGGCGCGTCCAATGCGGGCGGTGCGGGTACCGCGGTTGGCATGGCCAGCGCAGGCGGCGTGGTCGCCGTACCCACCGTGGTCGGCGCAGGAGACGAGCGCACTGGAGGCGGTCAGCTTCCTCGATCCTATGGCGAACGAAGCCGAGACGGCGTGGGCGGAGCGGGCGGACGACTTCCTCCTCCTCCTCCTCGCCGCACCGACGAACGCAGCCACCGGAGCAGCAATGCCCGAACCGGCGCGAGCCAAGATCCTGCCGCGGCGATGTCCAAGGATGCTGCTTCAGGACAGACGCCGTGCCCCTCGCACAACGGGCGCGGTGCAGCTCCGAGCGGCGCCAATGACTCTGGGCAGTGGCGACCTCACGGCAAGACTCCTGTGGATCAAATCCCAGGTCCACAGGCACCACCTCCGCCATGGCGACCAGCTGCTAATCAGGTGCCGCGGCAGCAAGACCATGATGGCGCTCCTACTGGCTCTGCCAGGAGTAGAGCGACGTCGCGCTCTTCGCTTCCAGCCATGCCAGCCACAGCAACGGAAGCAATGGTGTGGGCCCAGATGCTGCTGAATTTCCCTCCAGCGGCAGAGAAGATGGATGAGTGGAGGGCCACCATCCAGAGCTTGATTGGGTGTGCCGAGGCCAGCAAGTCACAGCAAGCGGAGCCCTCACGGCGTCTGCAGACGGCACCAGTAGCTCCAACTGGTGGCCACATAGACGGTGCTGCGCTAATGGTGCAATCACCTCAGCGGCAACAGTCTCAATAGCAGCAACGCCAACAGCCGCGGCAAGCTAAACAATCTTTTGAGCCCGACGAGATGTCAATGGCCTCTTCGGATCCGCGAGCGCGGCAAGACCAGCGGCAGGTGCTGCGAGACAGACGGGTAGAAGATGCCCGCACCACCATTGAACGGCACCAGGAGGCGCGCCGTCAATCTGACGCGCGCAACGGCCCTATTGTAGATGAGCCTGCGCCAGGGGTTGGCGGATATCTACCTTACGAGGTTGGGTGTCCTGCCTTCACCCGAGAGCTGCGGCAAGTCCGATGGCCGTCCGTCCGGGCCTTCAAGCCAGAAGTACCAGAAAAGTACGACGGCAAGCTGAACCCTGCAGAATTTCTAGGGATCTACACGATTGCCGTGCAAGCTGCCGGAGGAAGAGATGAGAAAATCCTCGCCAACTACTTCCCGTTGGTACTGAAGCCCAACGTGAGGTCTTGGCTAATGAACTTGCTACAGAACTCCATTTCTTCGTGGTCAGATCTCTGCAACGAGTTTGTTGGTGCCTTTACCGGGGGCCACAAGGCCCCTGGACAGCCCAGCAACCTGCAAGTGATCCCGTAAAGAGATGGAGAGACTTTATGAAAGTACATCCAGAGATTCAGCCGCGTGCATCGCAATATCCCAGATGTGCACTCCGCAGCCGTGATCGCCGCCTTCCATACGAACGTGCGCAACCGAAAGATGCGGGAGAAGATGAACGTCAAGCTGCCCAAGAACGTCAACGAGCTCTATACGTTGGCGGATAAGTGCGCGTGTGCTGAGGAAGGGAGAAGGCTTCCCGGGGAGGACGCTAGTGCCGAGGTGGATTTCGAAGATGACGATTCTGCCACCCCGAGGAAGAAGAGCCGAAAGCGCAACAGGAAGCGCAAGGGCAAAACTATTATGGCCGTTGAGGGCTCCGGCAACTCTGAGTCCGCCAAGAAAGCCAAGACTGAGAACTCCAGCAAGGAGGCAGCTGTATGTGCCGCTTGCTCGGAGGCGGTGGCGAATGAGAAAGCCGGCAAGTTTGATGGGCCATACTGCAAGATTCACCGCACCAAAGGCCATGATCTCCAAGAGTGCCGACAAGTCGAGGACCTTGTTGAGAAACAGAAAGCTGAATATGAAAAGCGTGACAAAGAAAAGGGTCAAGATGGTGCCGGTAGATCCGGCAAAAAGGGCCATGGTGGTCGAGGAGGCCGTCGCGGCAAGGCCAAGCAGCAGAAAGAGAAACCTGCTAGAGGCCGAGACAAGAAAGAGGAGGATGATGGGAGTGACGAAGAGGATGATGATGTGACCAGTGAACAAGAATTCCATAAGGCAACCGACGCCATGTGCATCAATAGAGGGGCATCCTTGCACTCCTCTTACCGCCAACTTAAGCAGTGGGCGCGTGAGGTTAATGCGGTAGAACCGGCGATGGGCTCTCGAAAGCCACTCAAATGGTCACACACGCCTATCATTTTTTATGCTGAGGACCACCCTCACCGCATAACTGCGGTCCAGTGCTTGCCGCTGTTGGATTCACCAACAATTCGCAACCTCCAAGTAACAAAGATGTTAGTTGACGGTGGGGCCGGCCTGAATCTGATCTCTCCGGAAGTTATCAAGAGGCTGCAGATCCCCGACGAGGAACTCGAGAAAACGGGCACGTTTCAAGGAGTAAACCCGGGAAGGAGCCAGCCCAAGGGAAAGATCACATTGCCGGTGACGTTTGGTGGGGAGTTGAACTACCGGACAGAAAAGATTGTGTTTGATGTTGTCAAGATCCCCTTACCGTATAATGGAATTCTTGGCCGCCCAGCCTTGGCGAAATTCATGGCAGCATCTCACTATGCTTACAACACATTGAAGATGCCAGGGCCGATGGGTGTCATTTCCGTCAACTCCGACAAGGAAGATGCAGTCATTTGCGTCGATAAGATGTACGGAGACGCGGTTGCAGCAGAGGCCATCAAGGCGTCCGCTCCCGCCAAGAAGAAAGAAAACAAGAAATCTAGCAAGACCTCTAACAAGGATTCCAGGAAGCGCACCTCGTCGGAGTGTTGCGCACCTGTTGAAGACTTGCCAGAGTGCTCTGCCGGCAAGAAGCCCCGAGCCACTGCACCGGCAACCAAGAAGGTGCCGGCAAGGGAGGATGGCGCTGACTGTACCTTCACCATCAGTGCCACCCTTGACAGCAAATAGGAAAGCGCGCTCGTTGCCTTCCTGGGGGCCAATGTCGATGTGTTCGCATGGCGACCATCTAACATCCCCGGTGTTCCCAGGGAGGTAATTGAGCACCACCTTGCCGTTTGTCCCCGCGCTCGGCCCCTCAAGCAAAAGGTCCGGAAACAAGCTTTGGAGCGGCAACAGTTCATTGCCGAAGAAATCAAGAAACTTGAAGCAGGAGGCTTGGTCAGAGGTGTACTACATCCCACTTGGTTGGCGAACCTATTGGTGGTGCGCAAAGCAAACGGGAAGTGGAGACTTTGTATTGACTACACTGATATTAACAAGGCATGTCCAAAGGACCCTTTCCCCTTGCCGCGCATTGACCAAATTGTAGACTCTACTTCCGGCTGTGATTTGCTCTCCTTCCTTCATGCATATTCTGGATACCATCAGATATTCATGGCCAAGGAGGATGAGGAGAAAACCGCATTCATTACTCCATGTGGCACATACTGCTTCGTGCGTATGCCTTTCGGATTAAAGAGTACCGGTTCAACGTTTGCGAGGGCAGTCCAGATTGGTTTTGAGCCCCAGCTGCACAGGAATGTGGAAGCATATATGGATGACATAGTGGTCAAGACCAAGGACAAGTCTACCCTCATTCAAGATTTAGAGGAAACATTTGCAAATTTGCTCAAAATCAACTTGAAGCTCAATCCAGACAAGTGTGTGTTTGGTGTTCCATCCGGCAAGCTTCTCGGATTCTTTGTATCTCAGCGAGGAATTGAAGCAAATCCCGACAAGATCAAAGCAATTGAGCAGATTCAAGCACCAAAAAGCATCAAAGATGTGCGGCGTCTTGCCGGCTGTGTTGCTGCCTTGAGTAGGTTCATTTCAAGATCCGCTAAGCGCGCCCTGCCATTTTTCAAGATTTTGAAAAAGGCAGGTCCGATGAAATGGACTCCGTAAGCGGAGGCTGCGCTGCAGGACTTGAAAAGATTCCTCTCCTCCGCGCCAACACTAGTTGCGCCTAGACCGCAAGAGCCGTTGTTGCTATACGTAGTGGTAACGAATCAAGTGGCTAGTGCTGCATTAGTGGCGCAGAGGGAAATCGATGACGAGGAAGCAGTCGCGGCAAGCCCATCTAGCGACAAACCGAAATGCCCTCCGGCAAAACCTGGTGCCGACAAGCCAGAAACAGCGCAAGCAAATGAAACTAACCAACAAGTGATGCCGAAGAAGAAGGTGGTGCAGCGGCCCGTATATTTCGTCAGTTCCCTTCTGCAGGGGGCTAGGTCAAGATACTCGGGGGGTGTAGAAATTGCTTTTCGGCCTTCTTATGGCCTTGAGAAAGTTGCGTCACTACTTCCAAGCACACGAGATCACCGTCGTCACTCGCTTTCCGTTGCAACGCATCCTAAGAAATCCGGAAGCAACCGGCAGGATAGTGGAGTGGGCGTTGGAATTTTCAAGCTTTGCACTTAAGTTTGAAAGCACTTCAACCATCCAGAGCAGAGCCTTGGCGGAGTTCATTGCAGAATGGACGCCAACGCAAGACGAGGAAGTACAAGAAACAGCTCTCCCCGGCAAAGAGACAGCTAAAGAATGGATCATGTACTTTGACGGTGCCTTCTCGCTGCAAGGCGCCGGTGTCGGAGTGTTGCTTATCGCACCCACCGGAGAACACCTCAAGTATGTAATTCAAATGCACTTTCCCAGGGAGCAAGCTACAAACAACACTGCTGAGTACGAAGGACTCCTTGCCGGTCTTAGGATCGCAGTAGACCTTGGGATAAGAAAGTTGATGATCCGTGGTGACTCACAGCTTGTTGTGAAGCAAGTGAACAAAGATTACCAGAGCCCGTTGATGGAAGCATATGTGGAGGAAGTGAGGAAATTGGAGGAGCACTTTGACGGGTTGCGAACAGAGCATGTTCCTCGCGCGGAAAACAGCATCGCTGATCACCTGTCGAAGTGTGCCGCTCAAAAGCTACCTGTGGAACCAGGAACTTTTGTGCTCCATTTGAATCAACCGACAGTCACTCCATCAACGCAGGCCAGTAAGAGAAGGAAGTTGAATACCGGCAAGTACTTTTCGGCAGAACTCCCAGAAGCCGCCGGCAAGGATGTTGCCGGGAACAACGACACAAGTGTCGGTGAGCAGCCGCTCAGTGCAGAGCCTCAGGTTCTTGCCGCCGAAGCAAGCTCTCCCACAGCCGAAGAGATGTCTTTAGTCCTTGTCATCGAACCGTAGGCTCCGGCATGGGCACAGTAGATAGTTCGTTTCCTTCAAACAGAAGAACTTCCTGATGGGCAAGAAGAAACCGAGAGAGTAGCCCGTCAGTCAAGTATGTACCAGTTTGTGGATAGCATCCTGTACAGAAAACGATCAAACGGCGTGCATTAAAGTGTATTTGCCGGGAAGACGGATTGAAGCTGTTGGCGGAGATACACGGAGGCATATGTGGCTCTCACATAGGATCAAGGGCACTTGCCGGCAAAGCTTTCCGGCAAGGCTTCTATTGGCCCACTGCCCTCCAGGATGCAACTGAGATAATAACAAAGTGTGAAGCATGCCAGTTCCATTCGAAGAATATACATCAGCCAGCTCAAGCTCTCCAAACAATCTCTCTCTCCTGGCCCTTTTTAGTCTGGGGGCTCGATATCTTGGGCCCCTTTCCCCGTGCCGCCGGGGGCTTTGAGTTCTTGTACGTCGCCATCAACAAGTTCACAAAGTGGCCTGAAGTGGAGCCGGTGAGAAAGGTGACAGCGCAATCAGCCGTCAAGTTCTTCAAAGGATTAGTTTGCCATTTCGGGGTTCCAAACAGAATCATCACCGACAACGGCACACAATTCACGAGCCGCACCTTCATGCAGTATATCCAAGACCTTGGCAGCAAAATCTGTTTTGCATCTGTCGCTCACCCGAGAAGCAATGGCCAAGCGGAAAGGATGAACGCTGAAGTGCTGCGTTGCCTCAAAACAAGAACCTTCGATAGGCTGCGCAAGTGTGGAAGGCGCTGGATTGATGAGTTGCCGACTGTTCTTTGGTCACTCAGGACGACACCAAATTGAGCTACTGGCCAAACGCCCTTCTCCCTAATCTATGGTGCAGAACCGGTGCTGCCCACGGAACTCATATACGGGTCACCTCGAGTGCTCGCTTACGATGAAGCTGAGCAAGAGCAGCTGCGGCAAGACGACGCAACGCTCCTTGAGGAAGATAGTCTTCGGGCGGCTGTGCGAGCTACACGCTACCAGCAAGCCTTGCGCCGCTATCATAGCCGCAAAGTGCACGCCCGAAGCCTTGAGGAAGGCGACCTTGTTCTTTGGCACGTTCAATCCGCCAAGAGATCAAACAAGTTGACGCCGAAGTGGGAAGGCCCTTATCGGGTAGTACGAGTCACCAGACCTGGCGCAGTCCGTCTGGAGACCGAAGATGGCACCCAGTGCAAAACTCATGGAATATTGAGCACCTTCGCACGTTCTACCCATAAGGCGCGGTTGCCGGGCCTCCCGGCAACCCCTTTTGTACAAGCTTTGTCGGCAAGACTTGTAACCCTTTATACAAAGCTAGGCGCAGATCCTGTGCATAATAAAGCTAAGTGTTCTGCAACTCTTCGTACATATTCATTTGTATATGGATACATGTGATGTTGTGATTTACACTTTAGTTTGTATGGAATGGCTGATGGACCGTCAAGGTTCCCAAACCACTCTTGTCTCTTCTTTCTTTTTCTTAAAAGGACAGAAGGATCCCTCGCGTGCAAGTTTCCCGGGGGGAGTGGAGATGGGGTACCATTTCAATGACGTTCAAGTGATCATTTCATGCAACGAAAGAAACAGCGCAAGGAAAAGCTAAGTTGGAAAACTTTGAAAACATTTTCTTGTTACATTCGCAATTTCCCTTGAACTATTATGTGCTTTGTATGAGAAACCTGCATGTGAAGGAACCTTGTCGCGATTATTCCGCGCCCTAGTTTGCCTCGAGTCCGCTCGGCAAGCTTAGCGGGTGTGTTCTGGCCCGGCAAGTTGCCTTGCCGGCAGCGGCACTTCCAGCAGGCTACTAAGGACCCGCTCCTCGAAGCGCTCACGGCAAGTGTGCGCACCGGCAAGTTTCCGAGCAAGCGTAGCGAGCACGATCATACAGAGGCAAAATAAAACGAGGGGAAACAGCATACATTCATCCATCAGCACAAGTTACATTACATCACAAGAACAGTGCAGGACTAACATAAGATCAAATGTATCTTTCACATGTAGCACAGTGATGGATGTAACGGCAAACTCAGTCCCGACGATCGCCCTGGACCCTGGGGATTTGGAGAACCTTGTCGGCAAGAGGGGCAGTGATCTTGTCGGCAGCGGTAATGTCGGTGCTCGCCGGCAGCCTCCTGAAGACCCCGGAGAGATCAAGGCTGGGATTGCGATGAGCAATCTTGAGCAGCACCCTATGCACAATTTCACGTGCAAACTTCCGGGATTCATCAGCGAATGAGGCTGACCTGTCCTCATGATACGTCTTCAGGGCGTCGATAAGGCCCTCGAAGAACTTGGTCAGTCTGACGCTGGTGGCCTCCTTGTCATTGACGGTGAAACCCCAGCTCTTCATATCCATCTCGGCGATTTGGGAACTGATGCGCTCGGCAGCATTGACAAGCCTGCCGGTCCAGAGGGAGAGGTTCTCGTGCAGTTGGGCGTAGTTATTCTCAGCCTCCTTCTTCGAGGACTCTTCCTCCTCCAGCTTCTCCGTCAAGACCCTCTCCCTCTCCTTGGCGGATTCCAGAGCTGTTACCAAGGTGGCCAGTTGAGATTTTAGATCTCCGATCATCTTACCGGCGGCATCTAGATCTTGGTTCTTGGACGACAGTTGCGTTTGCAAGTCCCCTAGAGTGCGGGCTGCCTTCAGCGCTTCATCCTTGAGGGCCTCGATTTCTTTACCATTACCGGCAAGATCCTCTTTCAATCTGGCCATTTGGGATTCCAGTTCTGCCTTGGCGGAGACAGCGGCAGCAGCCTTATCAGCAGCCTCCTTGAGCTTGGCGGCGTTCTCCAAGGCCTGGGCTTCGATGGATTTCTTGTGCCCGTCTTCCAGCTCTTGAGTCCGTTGCTTAAGGAGCGCTTCAATCTCCGCGTCCTTGCCTCGGAGAGTGGCAACAAGGGCTCCTTCCCGCGCGGCAAGATCTTTCTCTTTGGCATTGAGTAGCATTTCGCACTCTGTCAGCTTGCCATCACAGAGTGCTACTTTTTCTGTGGCAGCATTAAGGTTGCGGGCTTGCTGACTGTACCATATGCGCAGCTTGTCCGCCTTCTCTCTCAGCTTCTGGTAAACTAGATCCACAGCTTTGTGCTCCTCTTGCACCTTATCCCACCTTCGACTGTACCGTTCCTGGACACCTTTGAAACCGACGGCCATGATTTCCATGAAGGCAAGATCTTCGGCGTTGTCGGCCGCATTGGTGGATTCGTCGGTTCTTTGGACCAAAGTGACCAAGATCCGGGCTATTTCTTCATCAAAGTTCGGCCCCGCAGTACCAGATGAACTGGAGGCTCCGGACCCATGCTGAGAAGTAATCAACGCCAAGCTGCTTGACGGGACCTGGAAGGTTGGCGCCACTAATTGGTTGCCGGGGTTCGGCGCATCGGTATTGACGGGCGCCTTCTCCACATCCGCCCTGGCGGGGTCAGACATGTTGCCGGAAGACCTCTCGGATTCTTCGGGGAGTATTCTGGTTTCCTCGGCAACTTGCACAAGGCCCTCCTCAGCGGCAATCTTGGCGGCTTCATCAGCGGTGTCCCTTGCGATATTGGCTACCTCCACAAGGACTTCGCCTTCTTCAGGAGAGGTCGGAGCTATGGATCGAAGCAGGAACAAGGGGAAAATAAGGGTTCAAAATCACAAGTGAAGTTCTAGAAAAAAAAATCTTCCCCGTGAGAGGTATGGAAAGACAAGAGGATTACCCGTTGGTGCTTGCTGAGGAAGGGTGTCTCCTTCCCCAGCAACTCGCGTTGCCGGCGTGCGGTCGTCGGCGGCCCCTCTTGTCGGGGTGGCCCCCGTATGAGCAGGCTCATCGGTGGAGACCCTTGTCGGGGAAGCGCTCTCCGAAACATTGGTCAGCGGGGGAACCAGAGCAGGGTCCGCCCCTTGACGATCTCCTTCTTGGCGGGCCTCCCCCACCTCTTTATCAGGCTCGGGAGGAGGAACTCCAGTACCGGTGCCGGTGAGCGGGATCTGCGCCACGTCCTCACGCTGGGGGCTGGGGTGGGGGCTGATAACAACAGTTTCAGCCGTCGCAACCCCTTGCCCGGCACTCGCCACAGGATCTTGTGCTGTTGCGGGTCTAGCCCGCTTCGACCGATGCGCAAGCGGTTCTGGGTCCCTGTCAAGGCAGAAGAAATCAAGTTTAAAGTGCAATCAAATAAAGCCAAGACTTGGTGGAGATAAGCAAGGTTACTTACTCCTCCTCCTCCTCAGACTCGCCAAGAACATCGAAGTCGTACATCACTAGCGGAGGCGACTCCCTTGCCCTCTTAAGTGCCGGGGGAGGTGAACCCGTCGGCTGAGTGGATTCAACTTCCTCGACAACCTCTTGCCGAGGGGATGGGGGCTGAGTTCAGGGATGCCGGGTTGATTGCCGGCGTACTTCTTCTTGGCGGCCAGTCTTCGTGGTCGTCTTCTTCACCTTGGGGCCAGCTCTTGGCGAAGAAGCACGCACCGGCTCTTGACTGACCGCCCTCCGAAGACGGCGCCTCCTCTTCAGGGCTCGGGGGCCTTCCTCTCCTTCGGGCTCTCCAGCAGCCTCGGCCCCGGCAACCTCGGTCCCGGTAGCCTCAGCTTCGGCAGTCTCATCCCCGGCAGGCTCTTCTTGTTGCTCTTCGGCAACCTCTTCCTCGGAATGCTCCTCGTCATCACCCTCAGCTAACGCGGCGCCAAGACCGCCCGCCGCATTGATCCTCATGATCTCTGCGGCCTTGCTGGCAATATATGCCAGTTCTTCCTCACTGGTGGCCCGGATGAGGTCCGTTTTCTTCCGAGAAGCTTTCTCCGTCAGGTTGGAGGCCCAATCCTTCAAGTGCTCTTAGGAGGGCAGATCCCAATCCGCTTTTACTCCATGGGCATCGCAGTCCGGCATCACCAACAAGATGGAGTCCTTGGCGGAGTTGATGTGTAGTGGGATGATCTTATCCGGCAAGTGGAATGTGCCAGTTTTCCGGAACAACTGTTCGCAAAGGCAGGCATGCTCCATAACCGACAAGTTGTTGCCGGTCCCAGGATACAGTCGCATGACATCGGCGGCGTTCTGGTATTGCCAAGCGAATCTGTGTCTCTCTCTCTTCTGCAGCGGCGCTATGCATCGCCGGAGGAAATCAGCGCCAACCATCTCTATGGTCAAATTGGCGGCCTTGAGGCGGGCGATTCTGTTCAGCGCCGGGCGAAGCTTCGCGTCGGTAGCACCCATATGGCTCCAGTTCTTGCCGCGCTTGACCGCCACTGTGCGCGGTATGCAGAACTGAGGAAAATCCTTTTCCTGGATCCAAGCCACGCTGCCGGAGAGTGATTTGTCCTCGATCCGGGGAATGAAGAAGTGGCGGAACAGATCCACATTGGGGGCAACTCCGACGAAATTTTCGCACAGATGGGCGAAGACTGCCATGCAGGTCATTGCGTTCGGAGTGAAATCCAGCCGCCTGAACCCATAGCTGAACATCATGGCGTTGAAGAAATCCGAGAATGGGGGAACCAGACCACAGTAAAAATAGGCGCAGAAGAACGGATATGAATCCGATGGATCCTTGTTGCCTTCGGGAAGCACTATGGGCGCCTTGTGGTCTTTGGTGTCCCTTCCCCACATGTATGCGTACCTCCTGATCAGCTCGTTGGCATCCAAGGAGCACGGCGAGAAGATCGCATTCTCCCTCCGCCGTTTCTCCAGCTCTTCCAGCGTCTTCTTCTTGTGCTCCGCCTTGGGATCGAGCGGCTTGGCGGGCTTCTTTCCCGCCACGTCGGCTCTCTTGGGCGCCATTAGGAATTAGGGAGGAAGAAGGTGGCCGAGTCGAGGTGCGAATCGGTGACAGTGGCGGCGGCGGAAGCGGTTCTGGCGAGAGGAAGAAGATGAAGCAGAGGAAAGCATGGGTGAATGAGCGGTGCCTCCTCGCGGTTGCCTTTTTATGGGGAAGGCGCGAGGGGGGCTGGCTCTTCACTGTTTACCCCAGCCGCGCTTTTTACAGGCGCACTACCGCGATATAACCGCAACAGTCCAAGTTCCCACGACCCGCATTTAATGCGTGGATTGGACGTGTGTCAGGATAACCATCATGACGAAAAATTACAGCGGCAATTTTCCCGCTGCGTGTCTGTGCATTGTTTGGGCCTAGCCCAACGACGCTTCGGACGCGCGTATGGCCCAGGCCTGGGGCTCCTGTCGGTGTATAAAACATGGGTACTTTTATACCCTGACTTATGCACAGACGGTAGCAGCCTCCTTGTCGGCCAAGGCTTGCCGGGAACCGCCAAGGCCGAGATTCAAGACCCAGTCACGGAAGCTACTGAGGAGAAGCTCAAGACAAAGCTTCAACAAACACTCAACTGATAGTGAAGATGAAGATATTTCTTGCCGGCAAGACTAAACCGGCAAGGTGAAGACCCGGCAAGCTCCGTGCCGGCAAGCCCCCACCAGCTCATCAGCGCTCCACCTCACCGGATGACTAGTCACTAATCGGTGAGGTGTCGACCGCGTAGGCTGGTTGGTAAGGTTTGTCGGACACATGTCGGCACGCAGGGATAAGATTTGCCTCTAAAGACACCCGTGCACGAGGCATGTCAGAATAATACAAGGTAGCTGGGCAAGCGGTGCAGAAACCTTGCCGGGGCTACCTCTCCACATGACACCTAACGGCGCATTTAATGCTTTTGTCCTAAACTGGCAGAGTTAGGTATGATAGCACTGTTCGCTATCTAGTCGCTATGTAATTACTATTTTTCCACTGTGGTAACCCCTTGAGCTATAAAAGGAGGGCCAAGGCAACAGTTAGAGGGATTCGGACCCCTTTTTCAAACACCTGCACGTCTCGCGTAGCAGCTCTCTCCGCGCCTTGCCGGGAGAAGCACTCCTTGTACTCGTGCTCTCACACAACCAATACACCAAAAGCAGGAGTAGGGTTTTACGCTTCTCAGCGGCCCGAACCTGGGTAAATCCCTTGCGTCCTCCATTGATTCTGCTCTTTGTGCACGTCGATCCCCCCTGCTGAACCACAAGGGGCTGCATGGCCCCATAGATGGTCGTGCTCCCACGACAATCATCTAGTGAAAATGTTGCTGGTAAAATTCCAATGTATGATAAGCTGGCCATCCTTGACAAGCCACCGAAGAGTTCCTCACAAGCGAAAGTTTTGCCATCTCCAAGGAGGTCTCCAAGATAGGCTCCTCAGTCAATCTCTTACAAACCTTACGGTTCAGATCCTGCGAAAACCTTGACCAAAACTACTGCGAAGAGAAAGCTGCAATCTGCCGGAGGAGTTGATGCTACTGCCAAGAAGGCAAACCCAGTGTTCCTGCTACCATAGAGGAACCCATGAAGTCTGACTTCAAATTTATCATCGACATCATTGACAGTGCGGCATATGATGCCAAATCTGAAGAGCTGGGCAATCTTGGTCTGCCCGATGATGTTGTCGAAATGGTAACAAAGCATTTCGCTGAGCTGAGAAAAATCTCGAAGAAGCTCAAGAAGGCAGTGAGCGACAAGCAAGTGTTAGAAAATGTGAAGAAAGAGGCCAAAACTGAGTTCGAGCAGAAAGGCCTAAACAAGGAAATTGTTGAAATTACGGAAGCTTTGAGTTCCATTTGCAATGACAAAGTTGACTGGCATTCTCGAATGCAGACGGACATATCTCAGCTATGTGACAGAAGGAACGAGGAGATTGATCGCCAAGATGATCTCGCTCGTAGAAGGATCAAGGAAGAAAAACGTCAGAAAGCAAAGGGAAGATTGAGCAAACTGAAGGAAAATCGAGACCACTGCCTGATGAATGTCACTGTAGATGCCATCCCACTGAACTCGAGTGCTCCCCTACAGCAAGTTCCACCATCTCCACCTCCTGAAGAAGAATCTCAGTAGCAGGTAGGTGCTACTTGTGAGCTGCGTTTGGATTTTCCTCGAAGAGGAGAGGAGATGCAGTACAGTAGAGATAAGTATTTCCCTTAGTGAGAACCAAGGTTATCGAACCAGTAGGAGAATCATGCAAAGCCTTGTGAACAACACCTGCACACACAAAAGCAAATACTTGCACCCAACGCGGGCAAGAGGGTCATCAATCCCCATGAACTCGTTACCTGCAAGGATTAAATCTTGTAGTGGTAGATAGATAAATTGCAAAATAAAATAAAAGAAATAAAATTGCAGCAAATATATTTTGAATTTTTATATATTATTTAAGTAGACCCGAGGGCCATAGTTTTCACTAGAGGCTTCTCTCTCGAACACATAGCATACGGTGGGCAATTGATAGAAAAGCGCATAGTTATGACGATATTCATGGCAATGCTCATGTATATAGGCATCATGTCTGAGACAAGTGGACCTACTCCTGCCTGCATCTACTACTATTACTCCAACCATCGACCGCTATCCAGCATGCATCTAGGGTATTAAGTTAATAAAAACAGAGTAATGCCTTAAGCAAGATGACATGATGTAGACAAAGTAAACTCAACTAATATGAATAAACCCCATCATTTTACCCTTAATGGCAACAATACAAATACGTGTCTTGTCCCTTTCTGTCACTGGGATATAGAGCACCGCAAGATTGAACCCATTACAAAGCACCTCTCCCACTAAAGATAAATCAATCTAGTTGGCCAAACCAAACGGATAGATCAGAGAGAAATACAAAGAAAAGACCCAATTACTTCTCTGTAACACCCCCATGTATTAACTACAGTGATCACCTCTTAATCATGCCAAGTCACCATGCATAACAGTGCTTAATCATCATTGGAATCATATCTCATTTCAAATTCCAATTCAAATTGAAATTCAAATTTAAAGTGAATTTAAAAGTTGTTCAAATCCAGGAACTAAATAGTTCATAACATTGTAAATGTTCCCAAAGCAATTGTAAAAATAAAATCAACATTAATTGAATTATTTAAATGAATCTAACATCCTAAAACAGTACCAAAACAACAGTGTTTAATCCATTTTAATTAATCCAAAAATTCAAATGAGATCAATTTACCTCCAAACCTTTTTCTGGCAGTGATAAATATTGCATAGTATTTAATTGCACAAGTCTCATATTTTACAAAATTGCAATGGTGGCCAAACATTTTTGCAAAGAGAGAAAAGAAATAAAGGCAGAAAGGAAAAAGGAAAAGAACAACGGGCTACTGTGCACTTGGGCTTCCAGTGCACAGTGCAATTCGGCCCGGCCCGGCGAGGCCTTTTCCTTCCTCTCGCTGGCCAGAAGCCATGGCGCCGCCCGAACGCGCGTGCGCCGTCCACCTGCCGATTGCCTCGTTGTCGGCCATCCGGTGGTGCCCCGCATGGATAAGGCCCCCGCACACCCCCCCTGGCGAAGCCCTAGCTAGATTCCCCCTCCCCTCGCTCGCTTTCTTCCTCGCATCGCCGCTCGCCTCTGCCGTCGTCGTCGCTGCTTCGATCCCGCAGCTATCAGCCACTCCACGCCTCGCCGCCATGCCATAGAGGATCGCCACCGTCCGCTACGTCGTCCGACGCCGCCAGCTGGAGTCGGGAGCCTCTGCATTGAGCTCCTCGAGCTCGTCTTCCTCCTTGGGTCGCCAGCGTTCGTCGATGATTCCGGCGCCTCCGAGCCCTCCCCGCGCCCACTAAACTCACCTGCAGGCTCCCTGTAAGCCCGCGCTCCCTTCCCCTCTCTTCCCCACGCGGATTCGTCCCCGTAGCTGTCCCCAGCAACCTCACCGGAGCTCGTCTCCGCCGCATAGCTCGTCGCCGTCGTTGTAGTCGCTGCCATGGCCGTCCGAGCACATAGACATGCTCAGCTCCTCCCCGCGAACCCAACGCTCACCCGCGCGTGCTTCCTCGTGCCCCACATCGCCGGATCCACCCACGGCCGAAGTCCGGCGTCCGCTGCGGTGCTCGCCGCCGTCACCTCCGTCCACCTCCGGCTCCGCAACCACTCCGGTTGGACGCGGCATCGTCTTCCCGATCGAACGCGCCCAACCGCGTTCAAAACGGTGGCCCGTGGCCGATTTCCGGCGAGGCCCGACGCGCGTCGCCGTGCGATTTGGTCGCCGGAGCTATTCCGACGCCAGCGCCGACATGGCACGGTCGGGGCCCGCCTCTGGGTCGCTGACAATGGCCCCACTGGCCCCGGTGACTGGGTTGACCAGTCAACGGTGCTGACTGGGCTGCCCGTGTCACTGACATGCGGGCCCCGCATTTAATTAAAACTAATTTGAATTTAATTTAATCTGTTAATTAATTTAATTACTAATTAGTCACTGACTAATGGGTCCCACCTGTTAATTAACTTAATTAGCTAAATTAACCCCGGTTTAATTTAATCAGTCACTGACCAGTGCGACCCCCTGGTTAGGTTTGACCCTGGTCAGCTGGATTTGACTGCTGACGTCACCCTGACGTCATGCTGACATCACCATACATTGTTTCAGATAATTCGAATTAAATAATTCCAGAAATTCCAGAAAATGATCAAAACTTAGAAAAATCATATAAAATAAACCGTAACTTGGATGAAAATAATTTATATATGAAAAATGATTAGAAAAATATGAAGAATCCGAAAATGCCACCCACATACCTGCCACACCCCTCTAACATACTGAACATGGAACCGTCCCCACCGGTTTAATATATCGATAATCACCCGGAGCTGGGAGAACACTCCCGGATAATTTCCCGTTCCGACTAACTTGCGTAGTACTGCATTAGGTCACCCCTCGAATAACGTGCTGCCATGCCATGCATCTGTGTTGCATTTGTTGCTTGTATTTATTGTTTCTTCCTCCTCCTTCTCTCCGGTAGACCCCGAGGCCGACGCTGCTGCCGAGTACGACTACGCCCTTGACGACCAGCCCCTTTCAGCAGAGCTTCCAGGCAAGCAAAACCCCCTTGATCATTCCTATATCGCTTATTCCTTCTCCCTCATGCTTGCATTAGATTTTGCTACTGTAATTGCTTGCTCCTATTCTGATGCATAGCCTTCTTTTTGTAACCTGCTATTGTTACGATACCTGTCATCCTAAACTGCTTAGAATAGGTTGGTTAGTAATCCAACAATGACCCCTCACCCTTGTCCCTGTTGCCCCGCTTTGTTACCAATGCCTCGATCTTTGTGATCGATGTGCAGTTACCGTCACATCACCGCACACCCCCTTAGTTGTACGACTCTGCAGGGCTACTATTGAGTGCGGAGGGTGATACCTCGTACTGCACTCCTGATGATATCCCTGTAGTATAGCACATCGATGGTGATTGCAGAGGGTGACTCCTCGCTCTCCCCTTCCCGATGATGACTCTGTCATGCAACCCCTTAAGCGGGTACCATCGAGGGTGATTCCTCCTGGTTCTCCTTAACGGATTCCATCAAGTAGGAATCCATCGAGGGTGATTCCTCGGGTTCCCTTGATGTTTCGGACACACGGTTACCTTTAACTGTTACCCCCATGTACATGTTACTGCGGGACTGGAGGGACAGGCGGTACTACCCCGGTAGAGGTGGACCTGAATTCCCGACAGTCCCTTGTGGAGTCGGTTTGACCTGGAGGGTACCCGAGAGATAATTACGAGGCGCGTCCGGGCAGGCAGAGACCACCCTAGAGAGGGATGGGCCTGGCCCTTGTTGCACTTCCTCGAGACGGGGCGACAGGAGTACTGATCGTCACCGCGAGCTCCTAATAATTTGCTAACAGATTTGGGTATTTGATCTGAGTTGGCCAATGGCCTATACGCACCACGAGCTCCTAATAATTTGCTAACGGATTTGGGTATTTGATCTGAGTTGGCCAATGGCCTATACGCACTACCACCACGTGGGATAATGGTTTAATGGGGCCCTCGGCGCCGTATGTATCAGCCAAAAGTTATGTCAGACGTCCAGTTCAGCATTGCGGCACGGCTGGGCCGGCGCCATCCAGGACAGAGGTGGTGCCGAGATTCACCCTGCTCGCAACGAGCCGGAGTGCAAAGGGCGATGGGCCAAAGACCCCTGAGTACTTAGGATGTAGACCGGCGGGGATCTCTCTACTGAGCTCTAGGTAGGGCTATAGTGTGTCGATCAGCCGAGGCCGGGCATGACCGAGGAAAGTGTGTCCAGCCAGAGTTAATCGAGCGTGTTGTGTAACAGTAGTGCACCCCTGCAGGGAAGTTATCTATTCGAATAGCCGTGTCCACGGTAACAGGACGCTCAGTGTTGTCTCCCGATCTATTACTACTTGAACTGGATACATGTTAATTAATTGTAAGCTCCGGGATTGCTTTCTCGCAGGGAGTCGAGGAAGGATCTCTGGGCTTTGCTATTACATGCTTGATACTTTGTATTATGTTAATCTGCACTCTTCTAATGCTGCAAGACGATAAAGATGGTAGTCTTCGATAGGCTAGGCCTTCCCCTCTATTCTGGCATTTCTGCAGTTTAGTCCAAAGATATAGCCCCATTCCCTTGATACCGATGCATACTTAGTATAGTTCTGATGTCAGTCTTGCGAGTACTTTGGATGAGTACTCACAGTTGCTTTGCTACCTCTTTTTCCCCATACCCGATTGTTGCGACCAGATGATGGATCCCAGGAGTCAGCTGTTCCCTCCGCCGACTGCTACTACACTTCCGGTGGAGCCTACTACTACGTGGAGACCAACGACCAGGAGTAGTTTAGGAGGCTCCCGGGCAGGAGGCCTTGCCTCTTTCGATCAGAGCCGTTGTTTATTTTCGCCTTCTTAAGGCACCCTTGTTTCCCTCTTATGTCTGTACTCAGATATTATGTTGTTGTTTCCGCTAATGCTTGATCGCGAGCTTATGTATTCGAGCTCTCGAGGCCCCTGGCTTGTAATATAAAGCTTGTATTATTTTATTTTGTGTCTAGAGTTGTTTTGTGATATCTTCCCGTGAGTCCCTGGGCTTGATCGTGTGCATTTGCGTGTATGGTTAGTGCACGGTCGGGCCGGGGGCGTCACAAGCTGGTATCAGAGCCGACTGCCTATAGGAATCCCCTTTTCCAACTCCTTGGCCAAAGTTGAGTCTAGTCTTTACAAAACTGTTTTACTAACATGGCTGTGTGGCTTACGGGCCCATGTCGCCAATGGGTGGTATTAGGATCTTTTATTCCTCTTCTTTACTCTGGGACTCTGAATCCTCTTCCTTTCGGGTTAAATGATTTTGTTAACTCTGACATTAGGATCTTGTAATCACATTCACCTGGAGAGCTAGATTGTCTGCAATTCTTCCTTTCCATTGGTCTGTTTAATCTGATCATCACATTTTCCTTTCCATTGGTCTGTTCAACCTTTCTGGTAATCTGGCTTTATTTGAGCAGTGATAATTCCCTGCTTAAGTCAACACCCCCAAATAAAACCTTGTTACTATTGTGATGACATTCCGGTAACCACCGATGGACGAGAACCTTGCCTATTGGTCCGCCTCGTTTTAACGAGCAGGAAAATGGTTCTCTTCGTTCCCGCCTATGGTACCGACGTGTTGCCGACATAGTCGACAGACTTTCCTCTGACGTGCCTTACTATCATGGCCGTGCAAGATGCCATCGTCCTTCCTACTTTTACCCACACTAACCACAGGATCGAAACCTGACTCCCCAATACATTCTTGATCCCGAAAATACCCCTTACCCCACCTCTTAAATCTCGGGACGAGATTTCTTGTAGTGGGGGAGATTTGTAACACCCCCATGTATTAACTACAGTGATTACCTCTTAATCATGCCAAGTCACCATGCATAACAGTGCTTAATCATCATTGGAATCATATCTCATTTCAAATTCCAATTCAAATTGAAATTCAAATTTAATGTGAATTTAAAAGTTGTTCAAATCCAGGAACTAAATAGTTCATAACATTGTAAATATTCCCAAAGCAATTGTAAAAATAAAATCAACATTAATAGAATTATTTAAATGACTCTAACATCCTAAAACAATACCAAAACAGCAGTGTTTAATCCATTTTAATTAATCCAAAAATTCAAATGAGATCAAATTTACCTCCAAACCTTTTTCTGGCAGTGATAAATATTGCATAGTATTTAATTGCACAAGTCTCATATTTTACAAAATTGCAATGGTGGCCAAACATTTTTGCAAAGAGAGAAAAGAAATAAAGGCAGAAAAGAAAAAGGAAAAGAACAACGGGCTACTGTGCACTTGGGCTTCCAGTGCACAGTGCAATTCGGCCCGGCCCGGCGAGGCCTTCTCCTTCCTCTCGCTGGCCAGAAGCCATGGCGCTGCCCGAACGCGCGCGCGCCGTCCACCCGCCGATTGCCTCGCTGTCGGCCATCCGGTGGTGCCCCGCTTGGATAAGGCCCCCACACACGCCCCTGGCGAAGCCCTAGCTCGATTCCCCCCTCCCCACGCTCGCTTTCTTCCTCGCATCGCCGCTCGCCTCTGCCGTCGCCATCGCCGCTTCGATCCCGCAGCTACCAGCCACTCCACGCCTCGCCGCCACGCCGTAGAGGATCGCCGCCATCCGCTACATCGTCCGACGCCGCCAGCTGGAGTCGGGAGCCTCTGCATTAAGCTCCTCGAGCTTGTCTTCCTCCTCGGGTCGCCGGCGTTCGTCGACGATTCCGGCGCCACCGAGCCCTCCCCGCGCCCACTAAGCTCACCTGCAGGCTCCCTGTAAGCCCGCGCTCCCTTCCCCTCTCTTCCCCGCGTGGATTCGTCTCCGTAGCCGTCCCCAGTAACCTCACCGGAGCTCGTCTCCGCCGCATAGCTCATCGCCGTCATTGTAGTCGCTGCCATGGCCGTCCGAGCACATAGACATGCTCAGCTCCTCCCCGCGAACCCAACGCTCACCCGCGCGTGCTTCCTCGTGCCCCACATCGCCGGATCGACCAACGGCCGAAGTCCGGCGTCCATTGCGGTGCTCGACGCCATCACCTTCGTCCACCTCCAGCCCCGCAACCACTCCGGTTGGACGCGATATCGTCTTCCCGATCGAACGCGCCCAACCGCGTTCAAAACGGTGGCCCGTGGCCGATTTCCGGCAAGGCCCGACATGCGTCGCCGCGTGATTTGGTCGCCAGAGCTGTTCCGGCGCTGGCGCCGATGTGGCACGGTCGGGGCCTGCCTTTGGGTCGCTGACAATGGGCCCCACTGGCCCCGTTGACTGGGTTGACCAGTCAACGGTGCTGACTGGGCTGCCCGTGTCACAGACATGCGGGCCCCGCATTTAATTAAAACTAATTTGAATTTAATTTAATCTGTTAATTAATTTAATTACTAATTAGTCACTGACTAATGGGTCCCACCTTTTAATTAACTTAATTAGTTAAATTAACCCCGGTTTAATTTAATCAGTCACTGACCAGTGGGACCCACTGGTCAGGTTTGACCCTGGTCAGTCGGATTTGATCGCTGACGTCTCCCTGACATCATGCTAACATCACCATACACTGTTTCAGATAATTCAAATTAAATAATTCTAGAAATTCCAGAAAATGATCAAAACTTAGAAAAATCATATAAAATAAACCGTAACTCGGATGAAAATAATTTATATATGAAAATGATCAAAAAAATATGAAGACTCCAAAAATGCCACCCACATACCTACCACACCCCTCTAACATACTGAACATGGAACCGTCCCCTCCGGTTTAATATATCGATAATCACCCGGAGCTGGGAGAACACTCCCGGATAATTTCCCGCTCCGACTAACTTGCGTAGTACTGCATTAGGTCACCCCTCGAATACCGTGCTGCCCTGCCATGCATCTGTGTTGAATTTGTTTCTTGTATTTATTGTTTCTTCCCCCTCCTTCTCTCCGGTAGACCCCGAGGCCGACGCTGCTGCCGAGGACGACTACGCCCTTGACGACCAGCCCCTTTCAGCAGAGCTTCCAGGCAAGCAAAACCCCCTTGATAGTTCCTATATCGCATATTCCTTCTCCCTCATGCTTGCATTAGATTTTGCTACTGTAATTGCTTGCTCCTATTCTGATGCATAGCCTGCTTTTTGTAACCTGCTATTGTTACTTTACCTATCATCCTAAACTGCTTAGAATAGGTTGGTTAGTGATCCACCAGTGACCCCTCACCCTTGTCCCTGTTGCCCCGCTTTGTTACCAATGCCTCGATCTTTGTGATCGATGTGCAGTTACCGTCACATCACCACACACCCCCTTAGTTGTACGACTCTGCAGGCCTACTATCGAGTGCCGAGGGTGATACCTCGTACTGCACTCCTGATGATATCCCTGTAGTATAGCACATCGATGGTGATTGCAGAGGGTGACTCCTCGCTCTCCCCTTCCCGATGATGACTCTGTCGTGCAACCCCTTAAGCGGGTACCATCGAGGGTGATTCCTCCTGGTTCTCCTTAACGGATTACATCGAGTAGGAATCCATCGAGGGTGATTCCTCGGGTTCCCTTGATCTTCCGGACACACGGTTACCTTTAACTGTTGCCCCCATGTACATGTTACTGCGGGACTGGAGGGACAGGCGGTACTACCCCGGTAGAGGTGGACCTGAGTTCCCGACAGTCCCTTGTGGAGTCAGGTTGACCTGGAGGGTACCCGCGAGATAATTACGAGGCGCGGCCGGGCAGGCAGACCCTGCCCTAGAGAGGGATGGGCCTGGCCCTTGTTGCACTTCCTCGAGATGGGGCGACAGGAGTACTTATCGTCACCGCGAGCTCCTAATAATTTGCTAACGGATTTGGGTATTTGATCTGAGTCGGCCAATGGCCTATACGCACTACCACCACGTGGGATAATGGTTTAATGGGGCCCTCGGCACCGTATGTATCAGCCGAAAGTTCTGTCAGACGTCCAGTTCAGCATTGCGGCACGGCTGGGCCGGCGCCATCCAGGACAGAGGTGGTGCCAAGATTCGCCCTGCTCGCAACGACCCGGAGTGCAAAGGGCGATGGGCCTAAGACCCCTGAGCACTTAGGATGTAGACCGGCGGGGACCTCTCTGCTGAGCTCTAGGTAGGGCTGCGGTGTGTCGATCAGCCGAGGCCGGGCATGACCCAGGAAAGTTTGTCCGGCCAGAGTTAATCGAGCATGTTGGGTAACAGTAGTGCACCCCTGCATGGAAGTTATCTATTCGAATAGCCGTGTCCACGGTAACAGGATGCTCAGTGTTGTATCCCGGTCTATTACTACTTGAACTGGATACATGTTAATTAATTGTAAGCTTCGGGATTGCTTTCTCGCAGGGAGTCGAGGAAGGATCTCTGGGCTTTGCTATTACATGCTTGATACTTTGTATTATGTTAATCTGCACTCTTCTAATGCTGCAAGACACTGAAGATGCTAGTCTTCGATAGGCTAGGCCTTCCCCTCTATTCTGGCATTTCTGCAGTTTAGTCCAAAGATATAGCCCCATTCCCTTGATACCGATGCATACTTAGTATAGTTCTGATGTCAGTCTTGCGAGTACTTTGGATGAGTACTCACGGTTGCTTTGCTACCTCTTTTTCCCCATGCCCGATTGTTGCGACCAGATGATGGATCCCAGGAGTCAGCTGTTCCCTCCGCCGACTACTACTACACTTCCGGTGGAGCCTACTACTACGTGGAGACCTGCGACCAGGAGTAGTTTAGGAGGCTCCCAGGCAGGAGGCCTTGCCTCTTTCGATCAGAGCCGTTGTTTGTTTTTGCCTTCTTAAGGCACCCTTGTTTCCCTCTTATGTCTGTACTCAGATATTATGTTGTTGTTTCCGCTGACGCTTGATCACGAGCTTATGTATTCGAGCTCTCGAGGCCCCTGGCTTGTAATATAAAGCTTGTATTATTTTATTTTGTGTCTAGAGTTGTGTTGTGATATCTTCCCGTGAGTCCCTGGGCTTGATCGTGTGCATTTGCGTGTATGGTTAGTGCACGGTCGGGCCGGGAGCATCACATTCTCATGAATATTTAGATCATAAACCCACAATTCATCGGATCCCAACAAAAACACCGCAAAAGAAGATTAAATCGAATAGAACTCCAAGAACACCAAGGAGAACATTGTATTAAAGATCAAAGAGAGAGAAGAAGCCATCTAGCTACTAGCTATGGACCCGTAGGTCTATGGTAAACTACTCACGCATCATCGGAAGGCAGCAAGGATGATGTAGAAGCCCTCCATGATCGATTTCCCCTCCGGCAAAGTACCGGAAAAGGCCTCGAGATGGGATCGCGGCGGAAAAAGTGTTTCGGGTGGCTCTCTATTGGTTTCCCAATATTTGAGAATTTATAGAAGTGTAATTATGTCAGACAGAGCCTCGAGGGGCCCACAAGGCAACAGGGCGCCCCCCAGGGCGCGCCGGGTTGCCTTGCCGTCTCCTCGTACATCCTATGGTCTCCTACCAAAGCTTCTAGGGTCTCTTATGTCCAGAAAAAAATCTTCAAAAAGTTTCGTAGCGTTTGTAATCCGTTTGTTACTGATTTTCTGGAAAACCAAAAACAAGCAGAAAACAGCAACTGGCACTGGGCACTAGGTTAATAGGTTAATTCCCAAAAATGATATAAAATAGCATATAAATGCATATAAAACATCCAAGATTGATACTATAATAACATGGAACAATTAAAAAATTATAGATACGTTGGAGACGTATCAGCATCCCCAAGCTTAATTCCTACTCGTCCTCGAGTAGATAAATGATAAAAACAGAATTTTTGATGTGGAATGCTACCTAACATGTTTATCATGTAATCTCTTTTACGGTAGGAATATTAAGAAACGAGTGATTCAAGGCAATAGTCTATAATTTGATATAAAGACATCAATACACAGGCATAGCAACAAACAATCATGCCTTTCAAAATAAAAATGCTACAGAACGCTATCCCTACAAAATCATATAGCCCATCATGCTTAGTCTTCCTAACACAAAGTATTAATCATGAACTACCCCGATGACAAGCTGAGCAATTGGATCATACTTTTTAACGCGCTTCAGCTTTTTCAACTCCCACGCAATACATGAGCGTGAGCCATGGATATAGCACTATGGGTGGAATAGAATGCAGTGATAGAAATCAATAAGAGGAAGTCAAAAAAGGAAGATAGTCGCATCGACGCGGCTAATTATTGGGCTATGGAGATGCCCATCAATTGATATCAATGCGAGGAGTAGGGATTGCCATGCAACGAATTCACTAAGAGCTATAAGTTTATGAAAGATCAAACTGAAACTAAGTGGGTGTGCATCCAACTTGCTTGCTCATGAAGACCTCGGGCATTTGACGAAGCCCATCATCGGAATATACAAGCCAAGTTCTATAATGTTAAATTCCCACTAGTATATGAAAGTGACAACTCAGGTGACTCTCTATATGAAGAACATGGTGCTACTTTGAAGCACAAGTGTGGAAAAGGATAGTAGCATTGCCCCTTCTCTCTTTTTCTCTCATTTTTTTTGTTGGGCTCTTTTTGGCCTCTTTTTTCGTCCCGTTCCTTATCCTGACTTGTGGGGGAATCATAGTCACCATCATCCTTTCCTCACTGGGACAATGCTATAATAATAATGATCATCACACTTCTATTTACTTACAACTCGATATTACAACTCGATACCTAGAACAATATGACTCTATATGAATGCCTCTTGCAGTGTACCAAGATGTGTAATGATCTAGCATAACATGTATAAAAAATGATGAACGGTGGCTAAGCCACAAATACTATGTCAGCTATATGATCATGCAAAGCAATATGACAATGAATATGTATGTCATAAAAATGGAACGGTGGAAGTTGCATGGCAATATATCTCGGATTGGCTATGGAAATGCCATAATAGGTAGGTATGGTGGCTGTTTTGAGGAAGATATAAGGAGGTTTATGTGTGATAGAGCGTATCATATCACGGGGTTTGGATGTACCGGCGAAGTTTGCACCGACTCTTGAGGTGAGAAAGGGTAATGCACAGTACCGAAGAGGCTAGCAAATTGCGGAATGGTAAGAGCGCGTATAATCCATGGACTCACATTAGTCATAAAGAACTCACATACTTATTGCAAAAGTTTATTAGCCCTCGAAGCAAAGTAGTACTCGCATGCCCCTAGGGGATAGATTGGTAGGAAAAGACCATCGCTGATCCCCGACCACCACTCATAAGGTAGACACTCAATAATAAATCATACTCCAACTTCATCGCATAACTAGAGACTATACGTGCATGCTTCGGGAATCACAAACCTTAACACCAACATTCTTACTAAACCACAATCATTCACTAGTACATCCACATATTACCATCTTAATATCGCAAAACTATTGCCAGGAATCAAACATATCATATTCAGTGATCTACATGAAAGTTTTTATTATATCCCTCTTGAATACCTATCTCTTTGGACTAGTCTTACAACACATGCAAATTGCCATTACTATTTATTAGACTCTCAAAAAGATTTAAGTTAAGCATGAGAGTGCAACTATTTCTACAAAATATAACCACTGCCGTGTTCTAAAAGATATAAGTGAAGCACTAGAGCAACTGCCTAGCTCAAAAGATATAAGTGAAACACATAGAGTATTCTAACAAATCACAATAAATGTGTGTCCCTCTCAAAAGTGTGTCCAGCAAACAATGATTGTGGCAAACTAAAAAGCAAATGAAGAAAATAAAACTATGGCACAAGACGCTCCAAGTAAAACTCATATCATGTGATGAATAAAAATGTAGCTCCAAGTAAGTTACCGATAGTTTGTAGACGAAAGAGGGGATGCCATCCGGGGCATCCCCAAGCTTAGACACTTGGGTCTTCCTTGAATATTACCTTGGGGTGCCTTGGTCATCCCCAAGCTTAGGGTCTTGCCGCTCCTTATTCCTTCATCCATCGTAGTCTCACCCAAAACTTGAAAACTTCAGCACACAAAACTCAACAGAAACCTCATGAGATCCGTTAGTATAACAAACAAATCATAAACTTTGGGTAGTGTTATAAATTGATTCATATTTAATTCTTGCATAATGCTACTATAATCTATCTTCTCCATGACTTATACCCCCCCGATATAATCCATAGCATCATTAAAACAAGCAAACTATGCTATAGAAAAACAGAATCTGTCTAAAACAAAACAGTCTGTAAAGATCTGAATTAAAATCATACTTCTGCAACTCCAAAAATTCTGAAACATTAGGACTACGTAAAACATTTGTATTCCAATACTGTGAAAAAAATTCAGGATTTTATCACGTTCCAGTACAGAACGAAAATTCCAGAACTGGGTGCAAAACTTTCAGTTTTTCAAACAGCATCAA
Organism: Elymus sibiricus; assembly: GCA_039707655.1. Classification (NCBI taxonomy): domain Eukaryota; kingdom Viridiplantae; phylum Streptophyta; class Magnoliopsida; order Poales; family Poaceae; genus Elymus; species Elymus sibiricus. Next base: position 293,785,537 of record CM077676.1, read on the forward strand.
TTATACTATCACCCAAATCATCCTAAAGGCATTACTTGGCACAAACACTAATTAAAAGATAAAAACACAATCATAACAGTAGCTATAATTGTGCAAACACACAAAACATAAAATAAAATCAAAAATTTAAGATACATATTGGGTTGCCTCCCAACGAGCTCTTCCTTTATAGCCATTAAGATAGGCTTTGAGATTTCAATGATGCTCACGTCAAAGACAAGAATTGAAGCACAAAGAGAGTATCATAAAACAGGTGGAGTCTAACATACTTCCTATGCATAGGTATTTTATAGGAAAACAAATTATCAAGACAAGCAATATCTAGCATATGCAAATAGGAAGAATGAAGCATTAATAAATTCAACACAAAGAGAGGTAATTTAGTGACATGAAGATTTCTATAACCATATTTTCCTCTCTCATAATAGTTACATGTAGGATCATAATAAAATTCAACAATATAGCTATCATATAAAATATTCTCTTCATGATCCACATGCATAAAAGTTTTATAATCTTCCAAGATAGTGGGATTAACATCAACTAAAGTCATGACCTCTCGAAACCCACATTTATCAAAAATTTCATAAGATTGATCACTCTCCAAATATGTGGGATTCTTTTTACCTAAAGTTGACACTCTTCCAAACCCACTTTCAATATTATTGCAAGCATTATTATCAATAACATATTAATCATGTGGCTTAAATAAATTTTCAAGATCATAAGAAGCATTATCACTCCAATCATGATCATTACAATAAGTAGTGGACATAACAAAATTATCATCCCCAAGCTTGTAGCTTTGCATATCATTAGCACAATTGACATTAATAGAATTTATAATAACATCATTGCAATCATGCTTTTCATTCAAGGAGCTATCATGAATCACTTTATAAATTTCTTCTTTGAAAAGATTAGCAAGTGGATGAGGATCCATATCAATAATTTTTAGCAAGCAAATATAAGCCACATGGTAGCACAAGCAAAGATAGTAACTCAAATATTTTTGGTATTTTTGATTTTTAGAGAAGTGGATGGAGATGAAAAAGAGAGGCAAATGAAAAGGCAAATAAAAATAGAGCAAGTAGATGACAGTTTGAGTGAAGGTACTTGAGTGGTTTTGATGATGTCTCCCTGGCAACGGTGCCAGAAATTCTTCCTGCTACTTGTGAGCTGCGTTGGGATTTTCCGCGAAGAGGAGAGGAGATGCAGTACAATAGAGATAAGTATTTCCCTCAGTGAGAACCAAGGTTATCGAACCAGTAGGAGAATCATGCAAAGCCTCGTGAACAGCACCTACACACACAAAAGCAAATACTTGCACCCAACGCGGGCAAGAGGGTCGTCAATCCCCTTGAACTCATTACCTGCAAGGATTAAATCTTATAGTGGTAGATAGATAAATTGCAAAATAAAATAAAAGAAATAAAATTGCAGCAAATATATTTTGGATTTTTATATATGATTTAAGTAGACCCAGGGGCCATAGTTTTCACTAGAGGCTTCTCTCTCGAACACATAGCATACGATGGGTAAACAAATTACTGTTGGGCAATTGATAGAAAAGCGCATAGTTATGATGATATTCAAGGCAATGATCATGTTTATAGGCATCACATCCAAGACAAGTAGACCGTCTCCTGCCTGCATCTACTACTATAACTCCACCCATCGACCGGTATCCAGCATGCATCTAGGTCATTAAGTTAATAAAAAGAGAGTAACGCCTTAAGCAAGATTGTAACATCCCCATGTATTAAGCTACAGTGATCACCCATTGATAATGCCAAGTCATCATGTTTAGCTAGTCTTGATCACAATTAGAATCATATCTCATTTCAAATTTCAATTCAATTTGAAATTCAAATATGAAGTGAAAAATAAAAGTTGTTCAAATTGGAAACTAAAATGTTCAAAATATTGCAAATATTCCCAAGGCAATTATAAAAATAAAATCAACATTAATTGAATTACCTAGATAACTCTAACACCATGAAACAGTACCAAAACAGCAATTTAAATTGCCAATTCATTTAATAAAATTCAAATGAAACCATTTTGTCACCAAACCTTTTTCTGGCAGTGGTAGATATTGCTTAGTATTTAATTGGACAAGTCTCACATTTTACAATAGTCATTTGGTGTGAAAAGAAAAGACCAAACAGAATCTAATTAAAGAAATAGGAAAAAGAAAAAGAAAAAGACAGAAATACACTGGTGGACTGGGCCTAAGTGGCATACAGCGCGGCTCAGCCCACCACGCGCGGCCTTTCCCTAACCTCTCGCACGCGCCCGTGCGCCTGACGCCGGCTCGTCGTTCCCGCCGCGTCCATTCGCCCCCGCGTCGCTAGAGGAACCCTGGAGGGATAAGAACGATGCCGTGGACCTCGGGGACTAGGCCAGGATCTTTTCCCCCTCTCCTCTCGCTCGCTTTCTTCCTCCCCGCCATGGCCGCCTCTGCTGTCGCCGTTGCTCTGCCGCCCGCGTAGCCACCGTCGTCCCCACGTAGCGCCGCCGTGTCCGTTCGATCCACCGTCGAACGCTACGCCCTCCCCCGCCTCTTGTTCAAGCCGGGAGCCACCGCTTCGAGCCCGGCGACATCGTCTTCTTCCTCGGGCATCCGGGATCGCCGTCGCCGTACGTCGCCGTTGAGCCTCCCCCTAGCCCGCTAAGCACATCTGCAGGGTCCCGGTGAGCTCCGCCTCCTTTCGTCTCTGTTTCCGTCGCCATTCCCGTGCTGTAGCTCGCCTCGCCGTAGTTGCCGTACCCGCCACCGCCGCCGTGCTCGCGTCTGAGCACGTAGTCGTGCTCAGCGCGCTCGCAGCAGCCCAACGAGCCCACTCGCTCGCTTCGCCGTGCCCCGCAACGCCGGATCCATGCACGGCCGAACTCCGGCCGCCGTTTGCGAGCTCGCCGCCGACGCTACACGCCACCACTGGCCCTGCCACCACCACCGTTAGATGCAGCTCTCTGCGCTCGTCCGAACGCCGCCTCGTGCGCGCCAAACGGACGCCGGACGGCGATTTCTGGTGAGATCCAGTGCGCGCCGCCGTCGCTTTGGTAGCCGGCGGCACGTCGCCGGTCGACGCCGACGTGGCCGCCACGTGGCACGCCCTGTGCCACTGACCGCTGGGCCCCATGGGCCCAGTTGATCGAGTCAACTCGGCTGACTAGGCAGCTGGGTCACTGACATACGGGCCCCACCCGTTTAATTAACACTAATTTGAATTTAAACTAATCCGTTAATTATATTAGTCGCTGACAGATGGGTCCCACAAGTTAATTAGGATTAGTTAATTAAATTAATCCCTGTTAGTTAAATCAGTCACTGACCAGTGGGACCCACTGGTCAGGTTTGACTCTGGTCAGCCGGGTTTGACTGCTGACGTCACCCTGACGTCATGGTGACGTCACAATACACTGTTTCGGATAATTCAAATTAAATAATTTCAGAAATTCCAGAAAATGATTAAAACTTTGAAAAATCATATAAAATAAACCGTAACTCAGATGAAAATAATTTATATATGAAAAACGATCAGAAAAATATGAAGAATCCGACTATCCTATCCACATACCTGCCACACCCCTCTAAACCCACTGAACATGGAACTTTTTGCCTGTTTCCGATAAATGAATAGTGCATGACCTTGACAAATTAATTCCAGATAAATTCCTAAATCATCTAAAATAATTAGAGATGCACTAAATCACCCCTGCGTCTCATTTAGCCATGTCATGCACCTCTATTGCATTGTTTGACGTGTATTTATTGTTTCTTCCCCCTCCTTCTATCCCGATAAACCCCGAGACTGCCGACGACACTGCTGAGTACGACCACATCGTCGACGACCAGACCACTTCAGCTAAGCTTCCAGGCAAGCAAAACCCCCTTGATCATCTAGATATCGCCTACTCTTTCTCTCTGTTGCTTGCATTAGAATTGCTTCTGTTGTTACTCCGTTAGCTCCTATTCTGATGCATAGCCTGATTTCGTCGCCTGCTGTTGATACCTACCTATTGTCCCATGATGCTTAGTTAGCTATGCTATGTTTCATCTGTGGCCCCTTCACCCTTGTCCGTTGCCATGCTTGTTATCGGGCCGTGATCACTTTGGGTGATGATCACGGAAATGTTTACATATTGCAATACCTTAAACTGTTAAAGTTGGGCTGGCCCCAAGGGTGTCCGTGAGAGAATAATATTAAAGATGGGTCGGCTCCAAGAGCACCCGCAAGCCGTGTGTTATCAAGTTGGAGCGACAGGGATCCTGTTCGTCTCTATGAGTTACTAAACACGCCTAACGGATTTGGGTATTTGATCTGAGTTGGCCGCTGGCCATATACGCACTACCACCACGTGGGATAATGGTTATGGGACCCTCTACGTCGTATGTATCAGCCGAAAGCTCTTCAGACGTCACAGCTCAGAGATGCGGGCTGATTGTTGGGGTGGGCTGGTTACGTCACTTGTGTATACAGTGTCGCGCCTGCGCCCCGACCACCCTCGCAACGTGCAGGAGTGCAAAGGGCGATGGCCCAAGACCCCTTCGCACTTAGGATTTAGACCGGCGTGTTGACCTCTCTGCTGAGCCTAGGTAGGACTGCGTCGTGTCGATCATCCAAGGCCGGGCATTACCCAGCAAGTGTGTCCGGCCAGATGTGATCGAGCGTATTGGGTAACAGTAGTGCACCCCTGCAGGGAAGTTATCTATTCGAATAGCCGTGTCCATGGTAACAGGACGCTCAGAGTTGTATCCTGATCTGCTACAACTACAAATGGATACTATTACACTGTTACACTGATACTACTGCTCTCGGGATCACTTTCTCGCAGGGTAGTTGAGGAAGAATCCCAGGGCTTTACTAAAATATGATTGATTATATATATTATCTTGTTCTACTCTCTTCTGATGCTGCAAGATTGCTTCAAGATGCTAGTCTTCGATAGGCTAGGCCTCTCCCCCTCTGTTCCAGCATTTCTGCAGTTTAGTCGAAAGATATAGCCCCATTCCTTTGATACCGATGCATAATTAGTATAGATCTGATGTCAGTCTTGCGAGTACTTTGGATGAGTGCTCACGGTTGCTTTGCTATCTTTTTCCCCATACCCGGTTGCTGCGATCAGACGACGGAGCCCAGGAGCAGGAGATCCCCGGAGGCTACTACTACTACGTTGAGCCCGCCGACCAGGAGTAGTTCGGAGGCCCTAGGCAGGAGGCCTTCGCCTTTTCGATCAGTGTCGTTGTTTGTGCTAGCCTTCTTAAGGCAAACTTGACTAACTATGTATGTCCCCAGATATTATTTGTGTGTATGACTTATGTATTCGGGTCCTCGTGACCCCTGGTTTGTAATATGAAGATTTATGTTTAAATTTGTGTTTAGAGTTGTGTTGTGATATCTTCCCGTGAGTCTCTGATCTCGAGCGTGCATGTTTGCGTGTATGATTAGTGCACGGTCGAGCAGGGGCGTCACAAAGATGACATGATGTAGACAAAGTAAACTAATATGAATAAACCCCAGCATTTTACCCTTAATGGCAACAATACAAATATGTGTCTTGTCCCTTTCTGCCACCGGGATATAGAGCACCGCAAGATTGAACCCATTACAAAGCACCTCTCCCACTGAAGATAAATCAATCTAGTTGGCCAACCCAAACGGATAGATCGGAGAGAAATACAAAGCTATAACAATCATGCATAATAAAGTTCAGAAAAGACTCAATTACTTCTCATGAATATTCAGATCATAAACCAACAATTCATCGGATCCCAACAAACACACCACAAAAGAAGATTACATCGAATAGAACTCCAAGAACACCGAGGAGAACATTGTATTGAAGATCAAAGAGAGAGAAGAAGCCATCTAGCTACTAGCTATGGACCCATAGGACTATGGTAAACTACTCACACATCATCGGAAGGCAGCAAGGATGATGTAGAAGCCCTACGTGATCGATTCCCCTCCGGCAGAGTACCGGAAAAGGTCTCAAGATGGGATCGCGGAAGAACAGAAGCTTGCGGCGGCGAAAAAAGTGTTTTGGGTGGCTCTCTGTTGGTTCCCAATATTTGCGAATTTATAGAAGTGGAATTAGGTCAGACAGAGCCTTGAGGGGCCCACAAGGCAACAGGGCGCCCCCCCCAGGGCGCGCCGGGTTGCCTTACTGTCTCCTCGTACATTCTATGGTCTCCCCCCGAAGCTTCTTGGGTCACTTATGTCCATAAAAAAATCTTTAAAAAGTTTCATAGCGTTTGGACTCCGTTTGGAACTGATTTTCTGGAAAACCAAAAACAAGCAGAAAACGGCAACTGGCACTAGGCACTGATACGTCTCCAACGTATCTATAATTTTTGATTGTTCCATGCTATTATAGTATCAATCTTGGATGTTTTATATGCAATTATATGCCATTATATATCATTTTTTGGGACTAATCTATTAACCTAGTGCCCAGTGCCAGTTGCTGTTTTCTGCCTGTTTTTTCCTTTTCAGAAAATCATTGTCAAAAAGTGTCCAAACGAGAAAAAAACTTTGGATTAATTTTTTCTGGACCAGAAGAGACCCACGAAGCTTCGGGAGAAGACCAGAAGAGCCACGAGGAGGTGACAAGCCTGGAGGGCGCGCCCAGGGGGTAGGGCACGCCCCCAGGCTTGTGGGCCCCTCGTTACCCCTCCTGACCAAATTCGAGCGCTATAAATTCTAAAATATTCCCAATATACCAGAGAGACAGAAGAGAAAACCTTTCCGCCATCGCAAGCCTCTGTTCTTCCATGATCCCATCTGGAGGCCTTTTTCGGTACTCTGTCGGAGGGGGGATCGATCATGGAGGGCTTCTTCATCAACCTTGTTGCCCTTCCGATGATGTGTGAGTAGTTTACCACAGACCTACGGGTCCATAGCTAGTAGCTCGATGGCTTCTTCTCTCTCTTTGATATTCAATACCATGTTCTCCTCGATGTTCTTGGAGTTCTATCCGATGTAATCTTCTTTTGCGGTGTGTTTGTTGGGATCCGATGAATTGTGAGTTTATGATCAGATTATTAATGAGAAATATTTGAGTCTTCTCTGAACTCTTTTATGCATGATTATTATAGCTTTGTATTTCTCTCCAATCTATCAATTTGGTTTGGCCTACTAGATTGATTGGTCTTGCAATGGGAGAGGTGCTTTGTGATGAGTTCATTCTTGCGGTGCTCAATCCCACTAACAGAAGGGGACATGACACGTATTTGTATTGTTGCCATTAAGGATAAAAAGATGGGGTTTAATCATATTGCTTGAGTTTACTTTGTCTACATCATGTCATCTTGCTTAAGGCGTTACTCTGTTTCATACTTAATACCCTAGATGCATGCTGGATAGCGGTCGATGGGTGGAGTAATAGTAGTAGATGCAGGCAGGAGTCGGTCTACTTGTCTCGGACGTGATGCCTATATACATGATCATTGCCATGAATCCGTCATAATTATTTGCTTTTCTATCAATTGCCCAATAGTAATTTGTTTACCCACCGTATGCTATGTGTTCGAGAGAGAAGCCTCTAGTGAAAACTATGGCCCCCGGGTCTACTTTATCATATATAAAAAACCTAAAAATACCTTGCTGCAATTTATTTACTTTTATTTTAATTAGTATTTTAGTTTATCTATTTATCTCTATAAGATTTAATCCTTGCAAATAACCGCTAAGAGGATTGACAACCCTCTTATTTGCGTTGGGTGCAAGTATTTGCTCTTGTGTGTGCAGGTGCGCTTAATGGAATTTTGCTTGGTTCTCCTACTGGATTGATAACCTTGGTTCTTAACTAAGGGAAATACTTATCTCTACTATACTGCATCATCCTCTCCTCTTCGGGGAAATACCAACGCAGTCTACAAGTAGCAGGCACTGGGTTAATAGGTTAGTTCCCAAAAAATGATATAAAATAGCATATAAATGCATATAAATCATCCAAGATTGATACTATAATTGCATGGAACAATCAAAAATTATAGATATGTTGGAGACGTATCAGTAGGCACCGAGGAAGTCATCATTCCTGTGCCAAAAGCTCAAGAACAAAAACTAGAAGATTTTGAGGTCTTCTTGGAAAAGTCAGATGATGGAAATGCATCTCCTGAACAGCAAGCTATAGTCGAAGAGACTGATGAAGATATTGAGGTTGAGAAGGCAGATCCATCGCCTCCGAGATCTTAGCCAGTTGAGCCCTCCGAACCAAGTAAGGAGGAGAATGTTCAGATTGATGGGGAGCAAAATGCTTCACGAGAGAAAACACCCTTGGTCACATCATCTGATGCTCCCACTCAGATGGATGTAGATCCTGCTCCTCGTTCCACTGCTTCTCAGTTGGAAGAGGAAGAAAAGAAGCTTGATGAGCCGATGGCTCAAGTTGTTGCACCACCTGTTGTCACCCAAGGTTCCGAGCAAGAGGTTATCGCACCTCCTTCATACAAAAAGAAATAGAAAGAAAAGGCCCTAGTGCAAGATACCCAGAAAGTCATTGAAGGAGTTCCAGCGAGCAAAAATGATGGTACTTCAAGTTCTTTGAAGCCTTCAGTGCAAGGAAAATCGAGGAAGTCACGTGCTCCTCTTAAACCAATAGATGAGGGTGTGCCTGTGACTCATGATATTCATACTCGGCACATGTTTGAAGAAGAATCTCTGCGAAATCCGTTGGAAACCTTTCCCCTATTTTCGGTCGAGGATGGCCCGAATGGTCCAGCCTTCAACGAGCAACTTCATCTCTCGAAGCTTGCATTCTTTGGGACCAGTCCTTATGAAGGGGAGAGAATGTCTTCATTGCCAAGGTTCTGGACTCAGGAACAGGCTGTCTACTATGCACGCATTCTATACTCCAAGAATCGCATCTTCAAGCACAAGGTGCTAGATTTTGCTGAGCTCGAAAGATTGCCCTGCTTCCACCAAACCCTAGAACAGCTCGAGCAAGTCTATCTGAAGGGATTCCCGTGTTTCAATCATGGCTGGAACCGCGAAGTTCTTCTTCAGTTCTATGCCACCTTCTACATCTCAAGAGACTTGGCTGACAACAACACTTGGATTCTTGAATGGATGACCGAAGAAGAAAACATGACATGCTCAACCGAACAGTTCATAGCTTTGCTAAATTTTCCTCACTTTGAGTTTGATGAAACTCGTGAGCACAAACTGCATTGTTGGGAGGTCTCCGAAGAACAAATACACTTGCTGATGGATTCGGAGCTGGTTGGAGATGCATGCACCGCTGTCCTCACCTGCGCAAAATCGAGTCAACAAGTGTGTGAGGGCGGCCATCGACCGAGGCTTTTCCTGTCCGAGCTCTCTAGCGAGCCATTCATCATGAATGTTGTGCTTATAGGCTGCTATCGCCTCCGTGTGTGGACAATTGACTATTTGATTCTTCTTGGTCAAGAACCAATTCCAGAATTTTCTGGATGATTCCCCTGGTTCTTGCACAATATGACTGAGGTCATCGGCACTCGGGGATTTGACATAAGTGCCCTAGAAATTTGCTCGAAAAGCGTCCTTGAGGTCCTCCCAATTGCCAATCGAGTTCTCGGGCAAGCTGTTAAGCCAATCCTGAGCTGATCCTTTGAGCTTTAGGGGTAGGTATTTGATGGCATGAAGATCATCACCTCGAGCCATGTGGATGTGCATGAGGAAGTCCTCAATCCATACAGCGGGGTCCGTAGTTCCGTCATATTGCTCGCTAGTGATGGGTTTAAATCCTTCCGGGAACTGGTGCTGCATCACTTCGTCTGTAAAGCACATAGGGTGAGCGGCTCCTCGGACCTGAGCTTTGGCATTCTGGACGTCAGATGCCGTCATGGTCCGACCATGCGTATAATCACGCGTGTTGCCATTCTTGGCTAACAAGGCCAGATATCCCGCCTGTTCAGCAGGCGCATGCTCCCTAGACCTATAGATGGATCGGGATGGGGCGGCTGGTATTGACACCGATTTCTTCCGTAGATTATAAGTTTTCTGAGGAAGAAGTGGATCCTTGCCATGATGGTGAGGTATTTCGGGGGGATTGGGATATCCACCTTCTAGCCTATCTCGGCCCCGAGGAGAGCGGTCAGGATTCCCGGACCACTCACGTTCCGACAGTATGCTGCCATCCACCTCGTAGAATTCTGGGAGCAGGCGTCTCCGTTGGTAGGACTGGTTGTTTCTTGCGAGTTTATCCTTGAGTTCGTGCTCCGTCCTGAGGACCTCTACCCATTTATCATTGAGCTCGTCCTGGCCGGACTTGAGCTTTTGGCTCTTCTACTTAATGCTTTTAGCCGTACTAATTAGACGTCGGCAGAAAGCCTGAAGCCGAGGATCCGCCAGAGGCTCCTCGGGGACGTCGAACTTATCGGGTCTAAGGCTTATATCTTCCTCGGACTCCGGATAGTAATTATCGTCTTCGGGGTCATCATCATCCCCGATTGTCATGGCGTCGTCGATGTTTCCAGTGCCGGCGTTATCGCATATGTTCTGGTCCTCAGCACCGCTTGGAGTAGCGCCATTGTCCATGGCGTCTTCTCAGTGGCATCATGGCTGGCATCCCCATTGCTCGTGTTTTTACCACAGCATTTTCTATGTTTGCGTTTGGGGGGCTCTTTATCTCCTTCATCATCCTTGGGAGTATGTACCATGTAGACATCGTGGGTGGAGGTAGCCGCCCAATTGCCGGTATAGCCGATGGCTAGGGGTGATGCGGTGTATGACATGTCGTCGACATCTTCATCCATGTCGACAGCTGATACATCTCCAACGTATCTATAATTTTTTATTGTTCCATGCTATTATAGTATCAATCTTGGATGTTTTATATACAATTATATATTATTTTTTTGGGACTAACCTATTAACCTAGTGCCCAGTGCCAGTTGCTGTTTTCTGCTTGTTTTTAGTTTTTCAGGAAATCAGTACCAAATGAAGTCAAAATGCCACGAAACTTTTTGATGATTTTTCCTGGACAAAAGAGACCCTGGAAGCTTCGGGAGGATGCCAGAAGCCTCACGAGGAGGCCACAAGGCAACAGGGCGCAGCCCCAGGAGGGTGCGCCCTGATGCCTTGTGGGCCCCTCGTGGCTCCTATTGACCTAATTCCACTTCTATAAATTCTCAAATATTCGGAAACCATCAGAGAGCCAGACAAGAAAACCCTACCACCGCCGCAAGCCTCTGTTCTTCCGCCATCCCATCTGGAGGCCTTTTCCGGTACTCTGCCGGAGGGGGAATCGATCACGGAGGGCTTCTTCATCAACCTTGCTGCCCTTCCGATGATGTGTGATTAGTTTACCAGAGACCTACGGGTCCATAGCTAGTAGCTATATGGCTTCTTCTCTCTCTTTGATCTTCAATAACATGTTCTCCTCGATGTTCTTGGAGTTCTATCTGATGTAATCTTCTTTTGCGGTGTGTTTGTTGGAATCTGATGAATTGTGAGTTTATGATCAGATTATTCATGAGAAATATTTGAGTCTTCTCTGAACTCTTTTATGCATGATTGTTATAGCTTTGTATTTCTCTCCGATCTATCGATTTGGTTTGGCCAACTAGATTGGTTTATCTTGCAATGGGAGAGGTGCTTTGTGATGGGTTCAATCTTGCGGTGCTCAATCCCAGTGACAGAAAGGCACATGACACGTATTTGTATTGTTGCCATTAAGGATAAAAAGATGGGGTTTAATCATATTGCTTGAGTTTACTCTGTCCACAATATGTCATCTTTCTTAAGGCATTACTCTATTTTATACTTAATACCCTAGATGCATGCTGGATAGCGGTAGATAGGTGGAGTAATAGTAGTAGATGCAGGTAGGAGTCGGTCTACTTGTCTCGGACGTGATGCCTATATACATGATCATTGCCATGAATCCGTCATAATTATTTGATTTTCTATCAATTGCCCAACAGTAATTTGTTTACACACCGTATGTTCTGCGCTCGAGAGAGAAGCCTCTAGTGAATACTTTTATCATATATTAAAATCCAAAAATACCTTGCTGCAATTTATTTACTTTTAGTTTATTTTGCAATTTACTTTTTATCTATCACTATCAGAATTAATCCTTGCAAATAACCACTAAGAGGATTGACAACCCTCTTATTTGCGTTGGGTGCAAGTGTTTGATTTTGTGTGTGTAGGTGCTGCTAAAGGGGTTTTGTGTGGTTCTCCTACTTGATTGATAACATTGGTTCTTAACTGAGGGAAATACGTATCTCTACTATACTGCATCATCCTCTCCTCTTCGGGGAAATACCAACGTAGTCTACAAGTAGCAGGAAGAATTTCTGGCGCCATTGCCGGGGAGACATCGCCAAAATTTATCAAGTACCTTCGCATAAACTATCATCCACTTGCATTTTTTTTATTTGACTTTTTATTTGCATTTGCCTCTCATTTTCATCTCCCTCACTTCTAAAACAGTTTTACAAAAACACAAAAATATTTTGTGTGCTATCTTTGCTTGTGTTGCCATGTGCCTTCTATTTGCTTGCATCTTCGCTTCCTAAAAATCTATTGATATGGATCCTCATCCACTAGCTAATCTCTTCAAAATATCGAATTATGATGAACAAATTGCTAGTGAGTTGAGTGCACTTGATTATCTCTATGAAGTTTTGCTTGAAAATCATGAATCTGAAAATTGTGATGAAGTGTTGAAAGAATAAATTTATAAAGTGATTCATGATAGCTCCTCGAATGAAAAGCATGATTGCAATGATGTTATTATAAATTGTATTAATGTCAGTTGTGCTAATGATATGCAAAACTACAAGCTTGGGGATGACAATTTTGTTATGTCCACTACTTATTGCAATGATCGCGATTGGGGTGATAATGCTTCTTATGACCTTGAAAATTTATTTAAGCCTCATGATGAATATGTTACTGATAATAATGTTTGCAATAATATTGAAAGTGGGTTTGTAAGAGTGTCAACTTTAAGTAAAAAGAATCCAACTATTTTGGAAGATTATAAAACTTTTATACGTGTGGATCATGTAGAGAATATGTTATGTGATGGTTATATTGTTAAATTTGATTATGATCCTACATGTAATTATTATGAGAGAGGAAAATATGGTTATAGAAATCTTCATGTCACTAAATTACCTCTCTTTGTGTTGAAATTATTAATGCTTCATTCTTCCTATTTGCATATGCAAGATACTGGTTGTCTTGATAATTTGTTTTCCTATAAAATGCCTATGCATAGGAAGTATGTTAGACTTAAATGTGTTTTTCATATGCTTCATGATGCTCTCTTTGTGCTTCAATTCTTGTCTTTGATGTGAGCATCATTGAAATCTCAAGCCTATCTTAATGGCTATAAAGAAAGAGCTTGCTGGGAGACAACCCAATATGTATATTAAATTTTTGCTTTGCTTTCTATTTTTGTGTGTTTACACAATTTTAGCCTCTGTTATGATTGTGTTTTTATCTTTTAATTAGTGTTTGTGCAAAGTAATGCCTTTGGCACGATTTGGATGATAGTATAATTGATGCTGTTTGAAAACAGAAACTTTTGCGTCCAGTGCTGGAATTTTGATTTTTTGCTGGAGCGTGAGAACCTTCTGAATTGTTTACACAATATTGATATATGAATTGCCCACGTTGTCCTCATTTTTAAGAATTTTGGGAGTTACAGAAGTATGACTTTAATTTAGATCTTTACAGACTATTCTGTTTTAGACAGATTCTGTTTTTGTTGCATAGTTTGCTTATTTTGATGAATCTATGGATCGTATCGGGGGGTATGAGTCATGGAGAAGTTGGAGTACAGTAGCATTATGTAAATATTAAATATGAATCAATTTACAACAGTACCTAAAGTTTAAGATTTGTTTGTTATACTAACGGATCTCACGAGGTTTCTGTTGAGTTTTGTGTGCTGAAGTTTTCAAGTTTTGGGTGAGACTACGATGGATAAAGGAATAAGGAGTGGCAAGAGCCTAAGCGTGGGGATGCCCAAGGCACCCCAAGGTAATATTCAAGGAAGAATCAACAGTCTAAGCTTGGGGATGCCCCGGATGGCATCCCCTCTTTCGTCTACAATCTATCGGTAACTCACTTGGAGCTATATTTTTATTCATCACATGATATGTGTTTTACTTGGAGCGTCTTGTGCTATAGTTTGTTTGCTTTTGTTTGCTTTTTAGTTTTTCACAATCATCTTTGCTGAACACACCTTTTTGAGAGGGACACACATTATTCATGATTTGTAAGAATACTCTATGTGCTTCACTTATATCTTTTGATCTAGGCAGTTTCTCTAGTGCTTCACTTATATCTTTTAGAGCACGGCGGTGGTTATATTTTAAAGAAATAGTAGCACTCTCATGCTTCACTTATATCTTTTTGAGAGTCTAATGAATAGCAATGGTAATATGCACGGGTTATGAATTTGGTCCTAATATGATAGGTATTCAAGAGGGATATAATAAAAACTTTCATGTTGATCACTGAATATGATAAGTTTGATTCCTTGCAATAGTTTTGCGATATTAAGATGGTAATATGTGGGAGGTACTAGTAGATAATTGTGGTTTAGTAAGAATTGGTGTTTAGGTTTGTGATTCCCGAAGCATGCACGTATGATCTGTCGTTATGCTAAGAAGTTGGAGCATGTTTTATTCTCGATTGTCTACCTTATGAGTGGCGGTCGGGGACGAGCGATGGTCTTTTCCTACCAATCTATCCCCCTAGGGGCATGCGTAGTAGTACTTTGCTTCAAGGGCTAATAAACTTTCGCAATAAGTAAGTGAGTTCTTTATGACTAATGTGAGTCCATGGATTGTACGCACTCTCACCTTTCCGCAATTTGCTAGCCTCTTCGGTACCGTGCATTGCCCTTTCTCACATTGAGAGTTGGTGCAAACTTCGCCGGTGCATCCAAACCCTGTGATATGATACGCTCTATCACACATAAGCCTACTTATATATTCCTCAAAACAGCCACCATACCTACCTATCATGGCATTTCCATAGCCATTTCGAGATATATTGCTATGCAACTTCCACCGTTCCGTTTTTATGACACATCATCATTGTCATATTGCTTTGCATGATCATATAGCTGACATATTATTTGTGGCTCAGCCACCGTTCATCATTTTTTATACATGTTATGATAGTATCATTGCACATCCTGGTACACTGCCAGAGGCATTCATATAGAGTCATATTTGTTCTAGTTTCGAGTTGTAATTTTCTTTTGAGTTGTAAGTAAATAGAAGTATGATGATGATCATTATTAGAGCATTGTCCCAGTGAGGAGATTAAAAAAGGAAACAAAAAAGAGCCCCCGAAAAAAAAGAGAAAAGAAAAAAAAAGAAAAAAAAAGAAAAAGAAAAAAATGAGAGAAAAAGAGAGAAGGGGCAGTGTTACGATCCTTTTCCATACTTGTGCTTCAAAGTAGCACCATGTTTTTCATATAGAGAGTCTCCTATTTTGTCACTTTCATATACTAGTGGGAATTTTTCATTATAGAACTTGGCTTGTATATTCCGATGATGGGCTTCCTCAAATGCCCGAGGTCTTCATGAGCAAGCAAGTTGGATGCACACCCACTTAGTTTTCTTGTTGAGCTTTCATACACTTATAGCTCGTAGTGCATCCGTTGCATGGCAATCCCTACTCCTCGCATTGACATCAATTGATGGGCATCTCCAGAGCCCGTTGATTAGCCGCGTCGATGTGAGACTATCTTCTTCTTTTCGACTTTCCCTTATTAATCTCTACCACCACATTCTATTCCACCCATAGTGCTATATCCATGGCTTGCGCTCATGTATTGCGTGGGGGTTGAAAAAGTTGAAGCGCGTTAACAAGTATGAACCAATTGCTCGGCTTGTCATCGGGGTAGTTCATGATAAATATTTTGTGTTAAGAAGATGGAGCATGACATGATTATATGATTTTGTAGGGATAACTTTCTTTAGCATTTTTATTTTGAAAGGCATGATTGTTTGTTAGTATGCCTGAGTATTGATGTCTTTATATCAAATTATAGACTATTGCTTTGAATCATTCGGATCTTATTATTCATACCGTAAGAGAGATTACATGATGAAACATGTTAGGTAGCATTCCACATCAAAAATTCTGTTTTTATCATTTACCTACTCAAGGACGAGCAGGAATTAAGCTTGGGGATGCTTGATACGTCTCCAACGTATCTATAATTTTTGATTGTTCCATGCTATTATCGTATCAATCTTGGATGTTTTATATGCAATTATATATTATTTTTTTGGACTAGCCTATTAACCTAGTGCCCAGTGCCAATTGTTGTTTTCTGCTTGTTTTTGGTTTTTCTGGAAATCAGTACCAAACGAAGTCCAAATTCCACGAAACTTTTTGATGATTTTTTTTCTGGACAAAAGAGACCCTGGAAGCTTCGGGAGGATGCCGGAAGCCTCACGAGGAGGCCACAAGGCAACAGGGCGCGGCCCCAGGGGGGCGCGCCCTGATGCCTTGTGGGCCCCTCATGGCTCCTTTTGCCCTAATTCCACTTCTATAAATTCTCAATTATTCGGAAATCATCAGAGAGCCAGACGAGGAAACCCTACCGCCGCCGCAAGCCTCTGTTCTTCCGCGATCCCATCTGGAGGCCTTTTTCGGTACTCTGTCAGAGGGGGAATCGATCACGGAGGGCTTCTTCATCAACATTGCTGCCCTTCCGATGATGTGTGAGTAGTTGGCCACAGACCTACGGGTCCATAGCTATGGCTTCGTCTCTCTCTTTGATCTTCAATACCATGTTCTCCTCGATGTTCTTGGAGTTCTATCCGATGTAATCTTCTTTTGCGGTGTGTTTGTTGGGATCCGATGAATTGTGAGTTTATGATCAGATTATTCATGAGAAATATTTGAGTCTTCTCTGATCTGTTTTATGCATGATTGGTATAGCTTTGTATTTCTCTCCGATCTATCAATTTGGTTTGGCCAACTAGATTGGTTTATCTTGCAATGGGAGAGGTGCGTTGTGATGGGTTCAATCTTGCGGTGCTCAATCCCAGTGACAGAAAGGGACATGATACGTATTTGTATTGTTGCCATTAAGGATAAAAAGATGGGGTTTAATCATATTGCTTGAGTTTACTTTGTCTACATCATGTCATCTTGCTTAAGGCGTTACTCTGTTTTATACTTAATACCCTAGATGCATGCTGGATAGCGGTCGATGGGTGGAGTAATAGTAGTAGATGCAGGCAGGAGTCAGTCTACTTGTCTCAGACGTGATGCCTATATACATGATCATTGCCATGAATCTGTCATAATTATTTGCTTTTCTATCAGTTGGCCAACAGTAATTTCTTTACCCACCGTATGTTCTACGCTCCAGAGAGAAGCCTCTAGTGAAAACTATGGCCCCCAGGTCTACTTTTATCATATATTCAAATCCAAAAATACCTTGCTGTAATTTATTTAATTTTATTTTATTTTGCAATTTACTTTTTATCTATCACTATCAGAATTAATCCTTGCAAATAACCGCTAAGAGGATTGACAACCCTCTTATTTGCGTTGGGTGCAAGTGTTTGCTTTTGTGTGTGTAGGTGCTGCTAAAGGGGTTTTGTGTGGTTCTCCTACTGGATTGATAACCTTAGTTCTTAACTGAGGGAAATACTTATCTCTACTATACTGCATCATCCTCTCTTCTTCGGGGAAATACCAATGCAGTCTACAAGTAGCAACAGCCTCCTCGGAGGCATAGTCCAATACGTCGGTTAAGTCCTTGACTGTAGCGACTAGGTGGGTGGACGGTGGGCTTGAAATTCCGACCTCCCTAGGTTTTTCCCAGATCTGATCGTAGATTGATGTCTGACCGCCCGAGATTGAAAAGCTCTGAATCCAATCTATCACCTCATTCAGAAGTGTGATATCAGCCTCTCCCATCTCCTGACAGTGGGCGAGTCTTAACTGGAGTTTGACCAAGGGCTCACCTGACGCAGCCTCGGGAGCTTCGATGATTGGATCTGTGAATTGATTCGAAGGGATCGCGTTCGGGTCTGAGCTCAAGGCCAGATCCAAAGGGATTATATTCGGATCCGAGCTCAAGGCTAGATCTGAAGCGATCGTGTTCGTATCCGTACTCAAGGCTAGACCCAAAGAAATTATGCTCGAATCCGAGCTCAAGGCTAGATCGGAAGTGTGGGTGCCTCCAAGGTCCTGCTCCGAGGCTAAGCCTGGTGCTAAGATGGCAGTGTTGGCAGTTGATGGGGTCCTATACCGAGGGAGCCCGGCCTCATCAACTACAAGGGGCCCACTAGGGCCAAAGCGAGGAGCAAACCCTAGGGGGCGAAGACGACCTTCATGGCCTCCAAGACTAGAGGGCGGCAGCGCCCCAGATCGCATCTGCCATGTAAACCCTAGACCTCTCCGACCTATATAAAGGGAGGTCTAGGGTCCTCATTGATTATCTATCCACAGATAGGAAACTCTCGGTAGCAATCTCATACACCATTGTAACCCCTCTTACGAGGTATCCCTCCACCATGAATAACAAAAACCAGCAGGATGTAGGGTATTACTCTCCAGAGGCCTGAACCTGGATAAACCCCTTGTATGACCTCCGATCCAGGACTTCCAGCTGCGCTTGGACCCCTACCATGGGACCTGACAGTATTTTGCACCGTCAGTTGGCGCGCCAAGCACAGGTGGCGCCTGCTACAGACCGATCTTGGATTGGATCTTTTTCTGCTTCCGACGGCCTTTCGCCGGGAGAGAGCCTGATCTTTGGCTCCTTTATGTTCGTTGCTGACGGGGCAGGCTGGGTCGACATCAACCCACAGGCTCGCCCCGCACGCACCATCTACATCGGCAACATCGCTTTTGTCACCAACGCCCGCGGCGATCTCTGGTTGTGCCTACCACCTATTCGGCACCAAGCACAGAACGAAGGTCCAATCGCGGCGACCTCCACAACCAGCCTTGCTAGCCCTTTCCCGTTCGGACTAAGGAACGCGGGGGCTACTTATCGGTGTGGGCTTCATCAACAACTCCAGAAAAACGTACAGTTCGTCGCCATGGTTTGCGACAACTTCCATATCAACCACGCGCCAGAGGATTGTTTCCTCGATGAAATGATTTCAAACTGCATTGTCGATATGGCAGACCTACTATTGCTGTCCGATCACAAGGACACCAACAGCGAACCGACCTTGCCAAAGGAGGACGGAACCGGCAGCGACGGAACTCCGCCGACCAAGGGCAGATCCCCAAGACGCGAGAACCACGGTGAACAGCAGAAAGACGTCTTAGAGCCCGATGCCCCACAAGGAACACAAGACGAGGTCGAGGAATACTGTTGGTGCAATTCTTGCCCTCTTGTGTTTTGGAGATTGTTGACAGAAACAGGCATGGACTGATTTGTTTGCTAGTGCACACAGAGAGAAATAGTCCATGAAGTAACGAAGAGAATGCTGTTTCCGGTGTTCAGTTCGAGGAACTTCACTGAAGAATAACTGCACCGCAGAGAAGAATGAGCTACATCCCATGAATACTTGTAAACGAGAAGTATGACATGAAGGAGTTGAATCCCTCGAAAGTTTATTGCTGACGCGAAGCAATTGGTTCGGTGTGTCGGTCCGAAGAAAATTGACTGCAGCGATGGAAGACGAAGACGAACTGAAGACGTAGCATTCTTTTCGGTATTCTTCTTTCATTCATTTGAGTCATAGGACCTCCGTACTATTAAGGGGGGTATAGGTTCTCGAAGCTTAGATCCGTTGTGATGCTTAGCCCAAAACCTATGCGAGACTAAGAGAAATCTCTTTATGTTTCGAATGATTACCTGCCAGCAGAAGACGTTGCTCTTCGGTGCTGCAGGAGATATCTTTCGAACTGAGGAGTTAGCATTACTTGCTCCGCACGTAATGTTACCGTTGTGCTCAATTCTGACCGACCGTTGGACTCGTGTCGTTCGGCCGTTGGCTGCTCCACATGTCCAATTTGGTCATTTCCCATCAGGGAAGGCTGCGGCTATAAATAGCCACCCCGCTCCAATGTTGCTCGTTGGCTGCTCCGCTTAAGATTTCTGAGAAGATTGATTGAGCACCCCCTCTCCGAGCGATTTGAGTTTAAGATCCACTGAGAGAAAAATCAAGAGCCCAAACTTAGACAGTGGTTGAGCATCACAGTAGTTCTGAGTTAGAGTTCTTGTACCTATTACTCTTGAGAGCTGCACACTCTCTAGACGGATAGGTGTCGGCTCGAGTGTCGAAGAGTAATTGTCTTCACCGAGCAAGATCTTCAGCAACCAAGAGTCATTGTGGTTCGCGAAGAAGTTTGTCAAAGGTTTGGAGATCGCCGACAAGTATCTACCACGAGTGAAATCAACTGGAGCCTGATCACCTCCGAGTTGAAGGAGAATAGGGCGAGGAGAGTTTATCCTCTGTGTTAAATCACAACCCCTCCAACCAGATGTAGTCCTTTGGCAGAAGGGCGAACTGGTCTACCAAATTCATCTGTCGCCATCAAGCACCACTGGTTCACTCTACATTACTGCATTTCCTACAGCAGTTTACATTCCTGCTCTGTGTTGATAGTGTTATCTGATCAATCATAGCTCATCAATTATCTGTCGCATATTCATCATTCATTTTCGTCATCTTAGGATAAGTTATTTCTACTCACGCTACTATGACTGTGTGATCTCATTCAGTGCTGAATCTAATCACCTTGTCATAACTCCCCGTGCATTTCCATCGCTGCCCATATATTGTTTTTCTCCATGCAACTGCATCTGTCTGTATTTCGCATTACCTTCAAATCTGTCAACCTGTACTCGAACGATAACTGCCTTCTACCACGATAAATATGTTCCGCTATAGCGAGCTCAATTAAGTGTTTTACTTCCGAATCTTATTTCCGCTGCAGTGTTTGGGGTCAGTTCAAAACATTCGCAAGAATTTTTGAATCTCCCATTCACCCCCCCTCTGGTCGATATACTCTCGGTCCTAACAATTGGTATCAGAGCAGGTACTCCCTGTCTCTGTTTATTAAAGGTCTAACAACCTTGGAGTTTTGAGTATGTCATTTGCAGGAAGATCCTCGCACTCTGAAAGGTTTCCTATCTTCGATGGAAATGATTATGTTTACTGGAAAGAGCGAATGAAAATCAGACTTCAAGCCGTGAACATTGAACTTTGGAAGATTGTGGAAAATGGATATACTGTTCTGCACCCTGATGCTCCCACTTCCGATGACAAAGCTAGAATGCGACTGAATGCTCAAGCAAAAGATATTATCTGTGACAGCATCTCAAAAGACATTTTCATTCGGTTCCGAAAGCTTGACTCGGCCAAGCAACTCTGGGATGCCATCAAGGATGTTCATGAAGAATCCATTACCAGAACAGATCAACACACAGATATGCTTCGTGCCATGTTTGCAGGTTTCCGGAGTCTTCGTAGGGAAAGTGCTATGGAACTCACCGATCGGTTGACAAATATTGTTGAAAGACTTCATCAACGAGGAGTAACAGATATCACCGATAGAGATGTGGTCAACAAACTAATGAGTGCTCTTGATGCAACCTTCGATCCAATCGTGGCTGAAATCAAGCAAAGACCAGACTTTGAAGAACTTCACTATGTCGAGGTCATGACGCTGTTGTCTATTCACGAAGAAAAGATGGAACTTGAAAATGAGCCTCAAGAATCTTCTTCGGAAAGCGAAGGGGAAATTCTTTCACACTATGGCAGCTCACAAGAAGATGTCGAGAATCAACACTCTATCACAAGAGAACTCGAAATGCTCACAGAAAGACTAAGTGATCTCAGAAGACAAAATCTGTGTCTCACGAATGATGATGAAGTTGATTTGCCTGAATCTTCAAGAAAATTACCTCTGAAAGAGATGTAGTGCTTCAAGTGCAAACAACTCGGTCACTACATCGCGCACTGTCCGTGTTGGGAACAAGATGAAAAACCTAGCAACAGATGGATTTATCATCACTGCTCTGGATTCGCTCGAGTGGATCGTCACACTAAGCTCTCGAAGAAAAATGAATCTACCTCATCCTCTTCGACGAGACCAGTCACTGACGTGCAAACGAGAGCGACCATTGAATCTAATATGAAGAAAATATCACAGCTGACTAGAATGTGTGCAGAAATGAATATGGAAACTGAAGATGAAACATACGAATCTGAATCAGAAGATGAAGAGTTTTACAGATGCCTAGGAAGAGGAAGTGCATTCATCGCCTATGAATCATCCGAGAAGTCTCTCAAATCAGACACTGATGATAATGCTTGAAGTGATGATCCTATCGCATTCTGTCTCATGGCAAAAACCTCAAAGGATCAGGTATCAGCAAAACACCGAAAATCAATGACTGAATATTCCTCTGAATACATTGCCTATGCTAAACTTGTTAAGATTGCAAAATCTCAACAAGATGAGCTTGAAAAACTTGAGATAAATCTCAGGAAAACCGAAGGATTACTGGTCGAAGAGATGGAGAAGAATCAAGAGTTGACTGAAAAGCACGATGCTTTTTCTTCAACGATTGATGATCTTTCCGAACGATATGATTCACTTACAGTCGACTACGAGAGTTTATCAGATGAACTCCTTAGCAGGAATCAAGAACTCGAGTCACTAAAAGAGTCTTATAACGTACTTGCGAAAGAAAAAGCTTCTCTCTTCGCCGAGCAATCTAACAACCATCCTGATGATTTTGCGCCTCCTTGCTCAAAATGCCTAGAACGTAGCAATACTGATTCGAATGCTAAAATATCCAATGCTGCCATCGAGAATACTGCAACTACTTCGAATGATATTTCTAACCCCTCTTCTGAGGAATTTGTTGCTATCTCTGATGAAAATTGCAGGCTAAAGAACTTGCTTGAGACAGGAATGCTAAAGAGCCTCAAAAGACATCAAACACTCTGTGATGTGCTCAAGAAGTCAATACTGCACAAAAATCCCCGAAAGGAAGGATTGGGTTTCGAGAGGAAACTCAACATTGATGGCATTTACTGGACTCCCGAGCAATATCCTCGAACGAGTTGGGTTCTTGCTGAAAGCAAAACTCTCGAACCTGCACTCCTATCTGGATATGACACTCCCATTCCTGTTATTTCTGACGAGTCTTATGACTCAAACTACAAACTCTTCAAACAACAGAATGGTAAGATTTTCGCTCGGTATGTTGGGACTAACTGCAGGTCTGGTTCACCGAAGAAGCAAATCTGGATGAAGAAGTGCACCATTGAAAATTTATCTGTCCCTACTAACCTGAAGTTGCAGAGCAATTCTCTTCGAGGAAATAAAAATTCCTCGCAGTATGGCACTGAAACCTCCAATGGACATCAGCCAAACTTTCGACAAAAGGATTACATGCGTATCTCCTCGAATCATTATACTCATGTCTCTGGGAACAATTTCAATGCTTACTCTCGAGATGCACAGGTGAACTATGGAAATCAACGAAGGAACGTCCACGCTCAGTCAAGACAAATGAGGACTGTGCTGCCCACACAAGTGTGGGTTGCGAGAAAGAACTAACCCATCTTGCAGGAATTCTATCTCAGGGATTCTTTCCGGTTATCCTTGCCTTGAGATCTATATTGTTGGTGCTGGTTCTTTGTGTTTATTTGTTCTCTGATTGTTGTTTGTCTTCGAGTTGCTGTGTTTGTGTTTCGTCCGATGAACAACTCACTCATAGCTCCTCGTTTGGTGTTTCTTCTCGTTTGGTTGAGTGTTTTGTTTCGGACCCTTTTATCTCTCTACTCTTTCTCTTCTAAATCTATGTTGTCCATCGTAAGCATGCAATTTGATCTGAAGAAGATCTCTCTCCGACGTCCTTGGTCGCGAAAGGAATCAACTTTGAACCTTTATCCACTTTTCGCGTTCAGCCCTTCAAATCTTTCGACCTCCCGCTCTCTTCCCGAGTTTTTCACAGAAAACGGTTGCCACGTGCCCACAATCTCCTCTATCGTGATCGTGTCCGTTGAATGCGGAACGTCCCGCAACTGTGGGCCGTAGATTTCGAAAAGGAGGTTCTGCTCTCCTGCTATATATATACCCTTCGTCGCGTCCTCTTCCTCATCCGCACAAACCCTTGATCCACCTTCACCCGAGCCCGAGCTCGAAGCAACTCCGGCGAGAAGCTCTGCCGTGCAAGTCCGGTGAAGTCTCGTCGCAGCTGATCACGCCGGTGCGGTAATCCGTCCTCCAGCATTGCCGTAGTTGATCCAAGTTGCCAAGTTAGGGCACTTAGATCCGGAACTGCTCCTCTCCATCTCTCTGTTCTTAGGGCAGTTCTTACCGATGCAATTTTCTTCGATTTATTTCACTGCGGTAGATCTTTAGGAATCACTAGGATTTAACTGGTACAGTTTGTAGATCTTCCTCGTGCTGGTTCTACTCATCTAGGGTTCATGTGTAATTATCTGAAAGATTAGATAGCTATCAACCTGCCTAGAATTGTCTGTGGCTAGCTTGTAAAATCTATCGATGAAATCTTTCTGTTTTACCATGTGTCCCTTGTTGGACTCCATCAAAATCATTTTTCATTCAAAACCTTTCTGTGCATGCTTATGACCCTACCCCTTTTTCCCTCGCATCTACTTCTATTTCACAGGTTGGTCATGTCACAGAATTCGCAAGAATATTCAGATTCTGACGAAGAATTGCCTCTGTTTCCATCAAGGTCCGAACGAACAAGAATGACTGGAGGCGGAAAATCCTCGAAGCCACCCAAGGCTCCGAAGAAGAAACAAGAGTCTGAACCAGAAGAAGATTATGAGGAGATTCCCTCTACTCACAGTCAGCCCAAGGATGAATTGGTCAAAGACGCTCTAACCATCTTCTCCGATGGAAATCCCAAAAAGGGTGGTCACGGCAGAGAAAAGAACACCACTGCTGAGATGTCTGATCCTGACAGCTACAGAACTCCACCTGAGGGTGAATCAACGACAGATCGCAACAACAGACTTCAGATAATTCTCCGCCACTGGCTGGCAAATGGTTCAGATATGAAAATATTCACGAGAAGTACCAGATCTTGTTTGCTTTCACACCACCGTGGAATGACTGCATTGCCGAAAACTGCATTGGCCCCGATGACGAAAAAGTCAGACCACCACAACCGTCAAATGCTCACCCCGACTCCCTCAAAACCGTTGCTGATTTTCCCGAAGAAGTGGCTAAGAGGACGAAGGCCAAAGCCAAGCGTGAAGCTAGAGAAGCTAAGAAAAACCAAGTTGAAGCACAAAACGTCGCGCTGACCCAACAAGACATACAGAAGAAAAAGGAACGTGCAGCAGCTTCGAAGGAAAGAAAATCTGAGAAATCAGTTTCCCCTCGTGCACCATGAAAGAAAACCCTCACCAAGAGAATCAAGAAAGCAGTTCCCGACTCGTCTGATGAGTCGTCCAGTGAAGAAACCCCTAATGAAATTCCATTGTATGATCGTCCCGCCATTCTCAACAAGCCATCCATGACTCCCTCGCCAGTGAAAGCTTTGCCATTTCCGAGGAAATCACCTAGGCATGCACCCATTCCTTCCACAGATAAACCTTCGGGTTCTGCGGCTCCGAGAACTTTATCAAGCACTGTGCCGAAGAGAAAGCTGCAGTCTGAAGGACAAATTGATATTGCTGCTAAGAAGACCCGGGTCACTGTTCCTGCTCACACAGAGGAACAGAAGTATGATTTCAATTTCATGATCGACGTGATTGAAAGTGCTGCATATGATGCAAAAGTTGATGATGTGAGCGGTCTGGGACTGCCTGATGATGTTGCCGAAATGGTGACGAGGCATTTTATAGAGCTGAGGAAAATCACCAAGAAGCTGAACAAAGCTGTAAAAAACAAGCAAGCTGTTGAGAAAATGAGAAATGAGGCCAAGACAGAATCCGAAAAGAAAAAGATGAACAAAGAAATTGTTGAACTCACCAAGGCCCTCAGTGTCTTGCGCAATGAGAAAATTGAGTGGCACTCGCATCTACACATGGATGTATCTCAGTTGTGTGACAGGAGAAACGAGGAGATTGACCGCAAGGTAGATCTTGCTCGAAGAAGAATACAAGAGGAAAGACGTCAGAAGGCTAGGGCAAGAGTGAGCAAACCGAAAGCAAATAAAGATCGCCGCCTTCAGACTGTCGATGATGAACTCGTTCCTCCACACTCCCATGTACCCTTGCAGCAGGTTCCTCCATCTCCACCTCTCGAAGATGAACCTATGCAGCAAGCTGGCGTCGAGGAAGTTATTATACCAGCTCCAGTAACTCAAGAGCAACATGGAGTTGTTAATATATTCCTGGAAAAGACTGATGAGGAAAATGCACCTCCGAAGCAGCAATCCCCAGCTGATGAGGTTGATGAAGAGATTGAAGTTGAGAAGGCAGATCCATTGCCACCAAGAACTGAGCAAGCAGAGCCCTCCGAACCGAATAAGGAGGAAAATGACAAGATTGAGGGGGAGCTAAATGCTTCCCGAGAGAAAACACCCCCGGTCACATCATCTGGTGCCCCTACCCGGATGGATGTTGATCCTGCTCCTCACGCCACTGCTTCTCAGTTGGTAGAGGAAGAAAAGAAATCTGATGAGCCGATGGCTCGAGAAGAAACTGTCCCACCAGTTATGACTCAAGTGTCTGAGAAAGAGGTCGTCGTGCCTCCAGCCGAAGAAAGTGCAATGAAAGAAAAGGCCCTTGAGTCCGAAAGTCAAAAGGATGCCGAAGGAGTTCCGGCGAGCAAGAACAGTAGTCAGTCAAGTTCCTCAAAGCCATCTGCACGAGAAAAATCGAGGAAGCCTCGTGCTCCTCTCAAGCCTATTGAGGAAGGTGTGCCTGCGCCTGATGATGATCGGACCCAATCCATGGCCGATGAAGAACCGATGAGAAACCCACTGGAAACTTATCCGTTGTTTCCTGTTGATGATGGCCCAAATGGTCCAGCTTTCAACGAGCAGTTTCATCATTCAAAACTTGCATTCTTTGGGACCAGCCCATATGAAGGAGAAAGAACTTCCATGTCACCAAGATTCTGGACAAAGGAACAGGCCGTGTATTATGCTCGCATTCTGTATGGCAAGAATCGCATCTTCAAGCATAAGATTCTGGATTTCGCTGAGCTCGAAAATTTACCTTGCTTCCATCACACCATCGAGCAGATTGAACAGGTCTTCCTGAAGAGTTTTCTTCGTTTCAATCATGGCTGGAACCGTGAAGTTATCCTTCAGTTCTACGCCACTCTTTATATCTCAGGGGACCTTACAAACAGTAGTACTTGGATTCTCGAATGGATGACCGAGGAGGAAAAGATAAAATGCTCGGCTGACCAATTTTTGGCTCTGTTGAATCTTCCTCGGTGCGAATTTGATGCCTCACGTGAACACAGACTGCACTTCTGGGAAGTATCCGAAGCTGAACTTCACATGCTGATGGACCCCAAACTTGTTGGAGGTGAGTGTACTGAGGCAAATCCTAAGAATTTGGCCTATGAGAACAAAGTCTTGTTCTATATCCTCTGCAACTATCTCACGCCAACAAACAGGCCCGAAACCATTCATGGCATCGTGGCAAATGCTCTTCAAGCAATAGCTCATGGCATTCGATTTGACATTCCAGATCTTCTCATTTGCAACTTGGCCTATGCAGCTGATAGCCCTCAAGTCCTGAAGCCATATGCACCATGGGTCATGTTTGCTATTGAGCAGCTTACTGAGAAAAAGTTCTTCTGCCCACATGTTCCGAAAGTTTTCATTCCACCAGTCCGAGACACTCTCCGGATCGTGAAGGACATCGGCAAAGGGAAGACACCTATTGATGCCACTGCCTCGGCCTCGGCTAAAGCTCCGAAAATCAAGAAAGCAACAGTTGAAATCCCTCGTGAAGAAAATCACTCACTATATGAGATTTGTCTTCGTACTCAGCAGGCACTGGAAAGTCACATCAAGCTCGATCGCAAAGAGAAGTTGGAAATGATGACTGAGATCAATTTGCTTCACAATTATGCTCGTCAAGCTCTGCTATATGAGAAAGAACAGAAGAAGCGCTCATGGACCCTTCTGCGCAAGCATTATTCTCGCACTCAACTATCTGCCAAGGGTTTCAAGAAAGATTATGAGTATCTGGAGCTGTTTGAAGTTCCTCCTATTCGGAGGCAAACCCCAGTGCTTCCCCAGCGTTCTGCCTCCACCGACCTGCTGTTTGTTGAACCCGGTGATGAACTTGAAGACACAGCACGCACATATATATACAAGCCAGATGCACCTCGCACTGCTACTCCCGAAGCTGATCCCGAAGCCCGTGTCTCTTCTCCAACTCCTGCTTCGGCCTCGACCATCGCTCATTCTTCTTCGCCGAACAGCTCGAGTTCTGGGGATTCTTCGGACGAGTAGTTCCTTGCATGCATTCTCTTTCCTTTTTGACACTTGTTGACAAAAAGGGGGAGAAGAACATCGAGAGATAGAAAAGCGGGTTATTTGCAGGGTGTTTCCATTTGCCATTTGCTTTTCTTTTGAACAATTTGCTTTTGGTCGTTAACTTTTTGGTCGTGGAACTTAATCTCACCGCCTGTGGTGATGGCATACTACGTCGTCATGTACCGTTAATAACCCCTGCAATGCTATATTTGCTTCCAGTTATTTGTTTGTAGGTGCTATCGAATGCTTACTTCCTTGCAATGATTATCCTCGATATTTATCTTTCGATGCAGGAGAAGAGAAGTCGCTTCAGAGTAAAATTATTCGTGAATTCAAAACAAAATTCTTTCCAACAAGGATCATCTTTGTTGCAGGAAAACATTGCCTGAAGCATATCCACTCCGAGCAATATACTTATGACTCCTTTGCTCTAATTATTCCTCGAACATCTAATTTGCAGGAAATCTATATCTTGTGTGGAATTAAACTGTGTTCTGAGAAAATCTTCATGGCGTATCCTTGCCACAACGTTTTCGCTATCTAACTAATCTATTTCAATGGTTGTGTATGGCAGGAAATATATCAGACACTTTCGAGTGCATTGGATAAATCTACGAATCAGATCATCTGCCAATGTAACTCATACGAAGATTCACCTCACTACCTTCCGCATTATCTCCTATGCTCACTCCAATCAGAATGATGCATATCTTCAGGGGGAGCATGGTTTATCTTCGTATTTATCTCTCGTCTTTTACCTTCCTTCACCTTCCATTTCATTCTTTTATATATCTTTCGATGTGTTCTATTTTGTCAACAATCGTCCAAAAAGGGGGAGATTGTTGGTGCAATTCTTGCCCTCTTGTGTTTTGGAGATTGTTGACAGAAACAGGCATGGACTGATTTGTTTGCTAGTGCACACAGAGAGAAATAGTCCATGCAGTAACGAAGAGAATGTTGTCTCTGGTGTTAAGTTCGAGGAACTTCACCGAAGAAACTGCACCGCAGAGAAGAATGAGCTACATCCCATGAAGACTTGTAAACGAGAAGAATGACGTGAAGGAGTTGACCCCCTCGAAAGTTTATTGCTGACGCGAAGCAATTGGTTCGGTGTGTCGGTCCGAAGAAAATTGACTGCAGCGATGGAAGACGAAGACGAACTGAAGACGTAGCATTCTTTTCGTTGTTCTTCTTTCATTCATTTGAGTCATAGGACCTTCGTACTATTAAGGGGGGTATAGGTTCTCGAAGCTTAGATCCGCTGTGCTGCTTAGCCCAAAACCTATGCGAGACTGAGAGAAATCTCTTTATGTTTCGAATGATTACCTGCCAGCAGAAGACGTTGTTCTTCGGTGCTGCAGGAGATATCTTTCGAACTGAGGAGTTAGCATTACTTGCTCCGCAGGTAATGTTACCGTTGTGCTCAATTCCGACCGTTGGACTCGTGTCGTTCGGCCGTTGGCTGCTCCACATGTCCAATTTGGTCATTTCCCATCAGGGAAGGCTGCGGCTATAAATAGTCACCCGGCTCCAACATTGCCTGTTGGCTGCTCCGCTTAAGATTTCTGAGAAGATTGATTGAGCACCCCCTCTCCGAGCGATTTGAGTTTAAGATCCACCGAGAGAAAAATCAAGAGCCCAAATTTAGACAGTGGTTGAGCATCACAGTAGTTCTGAGTTAGAGTTCTTGTACCTATTACTCTTGAGAGTTGCGCACTCTCTAGACGGATAGGTGTCGGCTCGAGTGTCGAAGAGTAATTGTCTTCACCGAGCAAGATCTTCAGCAACCAAGAGTCATTGTGGTTCGCGAAGAAGTTTGTCGAAGGTTTGGAGATCGCTGACAAGTATCTACCACGAGTGAAATCAACTGGAGCCTGATCACCTCCGAGTTAAAGGAGAATAGGGCGAGAAGAGTTTATCCTCTGTGTTAAATCACAACCCCTCCAACCAAACGTAGTCCTTTGGCAGAAGGGTGAACTGGTCTACCAAATTCATCTGTCGCCATCGAGCACCACTGGTTCACTCTACATTACTGCATTTCCTACAGCAGTTTACATTCGTGCTCTGTGTTGATAGTATTATCTGATCAATCATAGCTCATCAATTATCTGTCGCATATTCATCATTCATTTTCGTCGTCTCAGGATAAGTTATTTCTAGTCGCGCTACTATGACTGTGTGATCTCATTCAGTGCTGAATCTAATCACCTTGTCATAACTCCCCGTGCATTTCCATCGCTGCTCATATATTGTTTTTGTCCGTGCAACTGCATCTGTCTGTATTTCGCATTACCTTCAAATCTGTCAACCTGTACTCAAACGATAACTGCCTTCTACCACGATAAATATGTTCTGCTATAGCGAGCTCAATTAAGTGTTTTACTTCCGAATCTTATTTCTGCTGCAGTGTTTGTGATCAGTTCAAAACATTCGCATGAATTTTTGAATCTCCCATTCAACCCCCCTCTGGTCGATATACTCTCGGTCCTAACAAATACGTTCTGCAACCGATCTCACTACCCAAAGTAATGTTCGCAGAAGTGGAGGCCGAGGCAAGCGACAGTAGGACGCACTCAACTATGACAACAGCGGCGCCAAAAAACTGAGCGGAGCTCTTAAACCCATCTTCCCGAACAGACAGCCCGCCCGCACCACAGTCTTCAGAGGATGAGCCCCATGAAATTCTCACCCCGGGGGCTACACGACACGCGTTGGCAAAGGCGGCCGCGCGGCCACGAAACACGATGGACGGCAGTGTCAGACGCCTCGTAGAGCCGGTCCACCGCACGGACCACCACAGCAACATGGTGGCTAGCGGCTGGAAGAATGACGGAGAGCCCTCAGAGCAGTACGAACCAATAGAGCTCCCCTCACCAGCCCAAAGTATCCAAGAAGCAGTCACACTAGTTGACAAATTGAAGGTCGCACCTGCAGATCCGAAAATCCCGGCAGATCTCATCAAGGCTGTACACAGGACGGCCGAGCTCCAAGACAAGCAGATGAACGATGCGCAGAGCATCTTATCGCCGCCTCATGAAAGGCCAGCGCTAGGAGAGCAGAAGCCAAGTAGCGCCCAGGAGGGCGATGCAGCACTAGATGCCAACGACCTACGTCATACAATACGAGCCGCGAAGATAGGGAACCAGGGAGTGTCCATTCGTGACCGCCTCGGTTTTCGCCCAGATCTCCGTGACCACCTACGAGCCCGAGCCATGGAATGCTACGGGCTAGAGTATGAAGCTCCGATACCCCAGTTAATGTCAGGCATCGCACCTGCATGCTTTGGCTATGAGGTCACAACACATCAGTTCCCTCAGCCTTTCATCGTGCGTGGTGTCGAGAAGTATTCAGGCGACACAAAACCCGACCTCTGGCTCAGCGACTACTTGACATCCGTCGAGCTAGCACACGGCGACATCAGCATTGCCCTACACCACGTCCCACTATGCTTGTCTAGATCGGCACAGACATGACTGAACGGGCCCCCGCCAAACTCCATCCATAGATGGGCGGACTTTGAGCATGAGTTCCTCAACAACTTTGAGGGCATGTACCTCTGGCCTGGAAGCGCTATGGACCTCCACAACATAATTCAAGGAGAACAGCAGTCAGTCTGTGGCTACATCGCCCGTTGGCTCAAGAAGAAAAACACCATACCACATATATCTGATGGAACGGCCACCGAGGCATTCGTTAGTGGGGCACTGGACCCGATGCTTAGTCATAAGCTCAGAAGGAAAAGGGCACAAGGAAAGTTGCCCGACATGGCAGCCCTAATGAAGGCTGCAAATGACTTCACCACAGGCGAGGAGACTGCCCTCGCAGGTCGCCGCTACGAGCGACCAGCGAGCCTGCAGACACACGCGGAAGTGGAGGCCGCCTCACGCACGACCACAACCACGGACACAACCGCAAGCGAAAGGAGAGGCCGCAGACGGTGGCCCCCATACAGGAGGCCATTGAAAGAAATGACAAAAGGAGCAAGTACGAAGGCAGATCAAGGCACGCGTCCCGTTCCTACGAGGCGATCATGAGCGGCCCCTGTAGGTACCATAGCCACGGGGCCTACAAGGAATTGCACTCGACGCGCGAATGCCACCTCAAAAAGAAGCTCACCCAGGAGAAGAATGCGAGGAGCAGAGGCAGCTCGGACGACGAGGACAACCGCCGCCCACGAGCGACCTCCCAGAGGAACGCAAGAGGCCGACTGATGTATACTACACAACTTTATTCTTGTAGACTCTGTTTTTTTTTACTAACTACTCCAGGGCAAAGCCCCACAGTCCTTTAGTACCAACTAAGCACCAAGTTCAACTGTACAAACATGCAACTAAAAACAGAAAGCAAAAGTCAGAACTATCTACCTATTACAAGCCTCAAGGGAGGCTAGCCAGCCAGGCTAAAAGCTTGGGTCTAATAGAAGCCTTAACCCTATGAGCTAGCAAAGAGAGATCATGTACAAATTTACATTTCCAGACACCAAAAGTGGCCCTTTCGCCTCTAAAGGTCCTTCCATTCCTGAGTATCCAAATATTCCATGTTGCTGTGAAGACCACTTCAAAAAAGAAAGGTTGTGCAAACCTTCTCCTGGCCAGAACAATGCACTGCTGAATATCATTTCCACCAGCCCAATCAATCTGCAAATAATTCCAGATCCTGACACTGAAATTGCATGAGAAAAAAAGATGCAATCTATCCTCATATGTATTCTGGCAACAAAGAACACAGAGGTTGTCTTCCTGTGGAGTCCTCCAATGTCTCCTCACTAGTAAATCATTGGTGTTTAGTCTATCAAAGAACAATAACCATGCAAAAACTTTGATCTTGAGTGTACATCGACTAGCCCAAAGCCACCTACATGGCTCAATTATGGGCAGGTGTGAATGCATGATGACATAGTAGCTCTTAGCAGAATAGCAACCTGATTTCCCAGTCTAGGACCATATGTCAGCAACATTGGAGTTCCTGTGGACATCATCAATCCAGCTGGAAAGAAGATTAAGCTCCGTAGCAGCTTCCTGTGAAATCGGCAGCTGGAAATAGGTGGATCTGTCCTGTCAATTAAAGAAGTCCTGAGCAGAGATCTTGTCATCAGTGACAAAAGAGAATAACCTGGGTAACCTCAGTCGTAGGGGCAATGTGGATCCACCAATTTCCCATGCATCAGACCAAAAGAGGACTGAATCCCCCATGTTAACAGTGGCAGACGCTAGTGCTCTGTAATTATCATTTAGCTTAAACACATCCTTCCACCAGAAGGAGCCACAGAGGATAGTTGCTTGGGGGACCACTCCATCATAGTAAGTGTTCCAAATCAAAGATACCCAGGGTATGTCCTCATTATTACAGAATTTGTGCAGGTGTTGGATCAATAAACCTTGATTCTGGAGATTCAGATTGATAATTCCCAGTCCCCCCTTATCCTTGGGCCGACAGACTATGTCCCAAGCAGCTAAAGATTGTCTAGGAGTGTCAGAATTTCCTCTCCACAAACATTGTCTCTGGATTCTCTCCAACTGTTTGATGATGCCAGGGGGAATATGCAAGGAACAAAGGAAATATATTAGCATAGAGGACAAAACTGAGGTTAACAGTTGGAGCCTTGAACCTTGATTGAGCATGGAGGAGCTGGCAAATAATCTCCTCTCAACGGCATCCACCAAGGGCATGAGATCTTGAATGGTAGGTCTGGTAGTCCCCATTGGCAAACCAAGATAAGTGAAAGGAAGTTTCCCCAAGGAACAATTCAGAATTGCTGCAAGTCTAGTTGCCTCTTCCTCCGGCACATTTAAGGGGATCATCTATGATTTAGCAAAATTTACCCTGAGACCAGTAGATTGAGCAAAGGTGTGCAACATGTCTTTTAATGCAAAAAGTTGCTCCTCAACAGCGGGCACAATAAGAATTGTGTCATCAGCATACTGGATAACAGGGAAGTTTGGATCATGAGAGGCAATAGGCAATGTAAGCAAACCATCATGCAACATCTTATTGACCACAGATTGGAGAAGATCGGCTGTAAGCACAAACAAAAGAGGGGAGAAAGGGTCTCCCTGCCTAACTCCACGTTTGCATCTGAAGTGGTTACCGGGCAGCCCATTCAAAAGAACTTGAGAGTCCCCAGAAGAGAGGATCTCCTTTACCCACTGAATCCACCTAGTAGGGAAGCCCTTGTATTTCAAAATAGCAAGGATGGCCTCATGCTCCACTGTGTCAAAAGCTTTTGAAAAATCCAGCTTGAGTATGAGAATAGGTTTTTTGGACTGTTGGCATTGGAAAATATACTGAAAAGCCCATGCAAGGCAGTCCTAGATAGACCTACATTTGAGGAAACCATATTGGTTCTTGTGGATGCATTTGAGAATAACCTTCTGTAGTCTGTTCGCCAACAGCTTAGTCAAAAATTTGAGGCAGGTGTTGGTGAGAGAGATCGGCCTAAAATCATTAGGGCCCAAGGGTGCCAGCATTTTAGGAATGAGAGTGATCAAAGAAGCATTAATATTTTCCAGACTGACCTTGTGTGCATAGAAATCTGAAATTAACTGCCTAAAATCTTGCTCAATAATATGCCATTTCTTAACGAACAAACCATTAAACCCATCCGGACCAGGTGCCCTATCTGGTGGTAGCACTTTGAGGATAGTGTTAATTTCCTCATCTGAAAATGGAGCAGCTAGGTCCTCCAGCCCATCTATGGGCTGAAGAAGAGACTGTAAATCAAAGCCCATCAAAATCCCCTGGGCCTGGCCCATCCGGCTTTTAAAAGAGTTCCACAAAATTCCCACCATCTGTGCATGATCATGGACTGTGGACCCATCCTCTCTCTGAAGACTAGAGATTGAGTTGCGCCTGAATCTCTCTGTGGCCATGGCATGAAAGAATTTTGAATTTTCCTCCCCAACCTTGATGTACCAAATAGTGCACCTTTGTTTCCAATAGATATAATGCAGCTTGAGTAACTTCTCGTAATGCAGCTTCACTAATGCCCAAAAATTAAATTCTGGTCTGGTTAAAGGCCTAATCTCCTCTAGGGCATCCAATGATAGAATAACCTCAGAGCACTTGAGAGCAAGCTTCTTCAGAGAAGAGAGATTGGTGCACCACCTTTTCAGATCATATCTCAATCTCTTGAACTTGTACGAGAGGGTGGTCGAGGCAAAGAGGTTTGCAGGCACTAGAGCTTGCCAGGAAAACTTCACACAATCCATGAAACCAGGCATGTCCACCCAATAATTTTCAAAACCTAAAATCTTGGACTTTGGGATGGATGTATCAATGGAGACTACGCATGGAACATGATCTGATGAGGTTCTGGCCATGGGGTACACCACTGTGTTAGGTAAGCTGTGATCCAGTCAACAGTTGCAAAAAACCAATCAAGCTGCTCCAAGAGGGGCTGCTCCTGCATATTCGACCATGTATAGGCTCTGCCTTTGAGAGGCAATTCAAGCAGACCCAAGTGCTCAATGATCTCATTGAACAGAAAGATATCAGTAATATCACCACCTGGCAAGTTCCTATTCTCCAGAGATCTAATAAAGTTGAAATCACCTAGGAGTAACCAATTCTCATCTTGAGGAATTTGCAATCTATATAGCCAACGAACAAAATCGTCACGAGGTGCACACTGACAAGGACCATAAACTGAGACCAAGGTCCACTGTTCAGAGTTATGGACTGACTTGAAGGAGACGACCACACAGAAGCGATGTATCTGAACCAAGGTGCCAACAAAAACTGAAGAATTCCAAATAAGCAAGACCCCCCCTGAGGCACCCACAGAAGGTGCAAATGCAAAATTATCGAAGCGCTTGGGACGGAAACTTCGAATAGATCTCAAGTCAAAGTGCTCACACTTAGTTTCTTGCAGGCAGATAATGGAAGCCTGACTTTCATCAATTTTAGCTCTGACATCACACTGCCTATCATCTGAATTTAAACCGCGCACATTCCAACATAGGACACGCCAGTTACGGAAAGTTGTACTATTCATGACACCAATTAAATTCAGATAATAAACTCCTAACTGCATGACAGCAAGAGTAGCATCTAAAGACCAAAAGGAGGAAGATCCATAGTTCCACAAGTAGTACGATAAGGACAAACCCAGTCTGACAGTAAACACAACGCTTTGACAGAAACATAAATGATTCACTCATCATTGGAGCTGTGGGGTTCTTCAGCAGACTCAGGGCAAGTCATAAGCTTTGCCACAGTGAGCACCTCCGGAGGGATTTGCAATGACGTGCCCAAATCCTGCATGACTTTGATAAGCGTGGGTGGTGGTAGGGCTTCGTCCTTGTCCTCAGCAACCGGCGACTCCTGGAGACGAATCTTCTTCGCATGCAGGCGGCGGAGAGCAGAGGGCTTGAGAGGAATAGCAGAAGTTGGCTTGTAACCTGCCAGTTTGGCACAGCTCCTCGTCATGTGTCTGGTAGAGAAATCCGGCACCGGGGCCACCACCTATGCTGAGCGACGAGCACGGGAACTGGTACGCTTGCCAAGAACTGGTGCCGGTGTAGCTGGGAAGTGAAAGTCATCCAGTGCTGTGGTGTCAGAACTCAGCCCTTCTTCCACTGTAAGCGATGATGATGCTTGTGCAGTTGATGCAGACTGTCTAGAATGCAGGAAACTAGATTTAGCCATCATGTTGATGAATTTGATCTCAAATTCCCACTGCCAAAACCGAAGCGGAACCACATAGGTAGGAAGAACTGACTGTCTGGGCTGGCAAGGGATGGCAGATATCATGATCTCAGGCATAAGCATGCGAAAAGTCCATTCCTAGATGATCTGCGGCAGCAACACCGGTCCATAGACCACACAGACAATGCCAAGCTGGATTGGGTCCAGCTGCATTGGAGCCTGCTGCTGAACCTGCAAGTTCTCCTGGTTTTGCTGCATACCAACCGATCCGCTTGAACCAAAGGAGGGAGGATCCATGACCATGGAGTTCTGATCAATAGCAGCACCCTCCGGTGCTTTAGGATTCACATCCGCTTGCTGGTTCTCCACCACTTGTTCCCATGGGGCCCAGCCCTCATCCTGCTGCACATTTTGTCCCCAACCATCCATATTGTTTTGCTGTGGGGCATGATCTTCTGGCACTGCGTTCCAACCCAGAGCCGGGTATGGTGGCATGGCCCAGAAAGGCTGCGGTGGGATCTCCCCTGGCATTGGGTGCAGGTTGCCGTCAAGAGGCATTGGGTCCTCGTCGGCTCCTATCACCGCTTCAGCAAAATCAGCATCGAGGATATAACAAGAAGATGTCCATGAAACAACAGTGCCTCCCCAGTTGGCAAACTCTTTGAAGACCACATCACGCGGGACGAGAGCATTGTCAGGGAAAGATGCACGCACAAGGGAGTGCGCCCGGCGCCGATCAGTGTGATTCCACTAGTGGAACTGTCCAAAAGTGCCAACCACATCTGCCAAAGCCTGCGTATTACGGTAATCCAGTGGTATGCCTATGAACATCAACCAGCCAGTGCGGTGTCTATGCAGAGCACAAAACCCTTCCCCATGGTCATGGCCGATAAATCTAACAAAGAACTCATCGCCATTGGCGTCGAACCCCAAGGCAAAAGGTGGGTGCATAGTAAATGAGCCTCTCACCACTGGGTCCTCCATCTCAAACAGACCAACTCCATGGAACATTGGCTGTGTAGAACGTACCGGGACATGCAGAGTCTGGGTGAGGAAGTTGAGCACTTGCTCCCAACGGATGGCCACAAGGTGCTCTGGTGGCACAGGCTCGACGATAGCCACCATGAACTGCTCATGCATCCTCGGCGGCGGCTGTGCCACCGTGAAGTAAGTGCGCGGTAGATGGTCGCCACCACCATCAATGATGCCGTAACCCGCCGGAAGGAAACGCCGAGGGTCCAACGCGTACACAGCCATTGGTGGCGGCGAAGCAGGAGCAGCGTCGGTAGGCGATGGAGGTTGTGGTGGTGGCGTAGCAGATTGGGGCTGCGGCGGCGGTGGTGAGGAGGGAGCAGATTGGGGTTTTTTCAGCTCCTGCCGATTGGAAACTGGAGAAACGGGGGAGCCTTGCTCTGTTCTGGCTCGAGGAACGAAATCGGGAGATGGGACTTTGGGTACCTAGAGGGAGGGCTCTGGTGGTTGGCCGCGACAATCTTTTTTAATGTGACCCAGCCAAAAACAATTACGGCATCTAACCTTGTTCGTATAGGTCGCAGACTGGTGGCCCATACCCAAGCAGTTTTGGCAATTCCAGAAACGAGCCGCAAGATCCTCAATCATATCATCAAAACTCTGTAAATCCTGCAAAATATCCTGAGGCGATGGAATATCGAGTGTCGGGGAGGCAGGAGTTTCTGAATCCTCAGAATCATCATCAGATAGCTCAATAGGAGTCGTGACCAGGCCAGGGCCCAGAGGCCCAGCAGGCCGTGGGCTACTATCCTGGACTAAGATAGGAGCCTTCTGTGATCCTTGACCCGAAAAAGCGGCCCAAGGATAGTTTTCAAAATCCCGGGGGATCCGTGGTTGCCGCTAACAGGAAACCTCCTTTCCGGGGAAGGTGGCAATGACCCGAATTGAATGGTGATCAGGGGGGTCGCCGGCCGGTCTAGCTCCGGCGATGTTCCTTCCACATCATGCTAATGATAACCAGCTCCTGTCACTATTAAATAATCCTTTGCCGTGGCCTGATATCTATAGCCCTTACAAGCATCATACTTAAGGAACGTTGCAAAACGAAGCTTCTTCTTGACACGGTGATCAAATCTATGGATAGATCTAAGAGCCGACCTAGCTGGAGGATTTTGCATGGCAGCAAGGGCGAGACTAGGTCTACGTTTAGAGGGACTAACAATAGTCCACTCTTGCTGGCACTCAAGTTGCCAGCGCTTAAACTCTTGTTCCCAATCCGGGCCCCCATGACCCGAAATACGAAAGAAACATTTGAATTGGGCACAAACAAAACTTCTTTGATGCAGGATGAAAAAACTAACTTCTTTGCATGAAACATTAAACGAGAATACCCGGTCATGGAGCCTTGATACCTTGAGTGAAGAACAATAACCTCCCAATGCAGCTTCCAAGGCCAGACCAACATTATCTTCATCCAAATGGAAGGAACTCCTAGCAAACGAGACAACCATGATGAAATGACCAGATCTTTCCGATGGGTGCACCGTACGCCGAAAGGTGCGCCAGATCTCTTGGGACAAACCCATCCCCGGGGAAAAATCCAAGCCCAGAGAGATGGAGGCGTGGACCACCATTGAGATGATCACCAATGAAGAGTGGAGAGGACGCCAGAGAGGATGGCCGGATCAGAAGGCCAAAACCACGGCTAGCTATGGAGATCGCTGGGGTTGGGGTGGCTAGGGTTTAGGGTGTGGGTGGGTGGGTGGGTGGGTGGGTCGCCATAGGGATGTTCTCTAGGGATTCTTCTCTATTTTCGATCAAGATGCCATTGGGTTGTTTCTTGTAGACTCTGTTTGGCCTCCAAGCGTATAGTTTTGTAGGACAGCAGTAAATTTCCCTCAAGTGGATGACCTAAGGTTTATCAATCCGTGGGAGGTGTTCGATGAAGATGGTCTCTCTCAAACAACCCTGCAATCAAATACAAGAAATATCTTGTGTCCCCAACACACCCAATACAGTTGTCATTTGTATAGGTGCACTAGTTCGGCGAAGAGATGGTGATACAAGTGTAATATGGATAGTAGATATAGGTTTTTGTAATCTGAAATAATAAAAACAGCAAGGTAGCAAGTGATAAAAGTGAGCACAAATGGTATTGCAATGCTTGGAAACAAGGCCTAGGGTTCATACTTTCACTAATGCAATCTCTCAACAGTGCTAACATAATTGAATCATATAACAATCCCTCAATGTGTGACAAAGAATCACTCCAAAGTTCCTGTCGGAGAAAGTAGGACGAAAACGTGTATCAACCTCTATGCCAAGATTACCCCAATGTCACCACGGGAATCCGCAAGTTGATTACCAAAACATATGTCAAGTGATCTCGATAAATTACCCCATTGTCACCACGGGAATCCTCAAGCAAGACATACATCAAGTGATCTCAAATCCAAAGTATTCAATCCAACATACGAAACTTCAAAGAGCAAGACTCAATTCATCAACAAAGATAGAGAGGGAAGAACTCCATATGATCCAACTATATTAACAAACCTCATGGTACATCAAGATCATGCCAAATCAAGAACATGAGAGAGAGAGAGAGAGAGATCAAACACATAGCTACAGGTACATACCCTCAGCCCCGGGGGTGAATTACTCCCTCCTCGTCATGGAGGCAGCGGGGATGATGAAGATGGCCTCCGATGATGACTTCCCCCCTCTGACAAGGTGCTGGAACACGGCTCCAGATGAGATCTCTTCGGAACAGAGGCTTGCGGCGGCGAAAAAAACTCATCTAGGTTAACTTTTGGGGGTTTATGTATTTATAGGAATTTTCAACGTTGGAATCACGCCAAACGGAGTCCCGAGGGGCCCACAAGCTTAGCCCACGGGCCCTAAGGGGGAGGGCGTGCCGTGTGAGCTTGTGGTGTCCTTGTGGGTCTTCTGGCCCTTCCTCAAAGCTTCGGGGGTCTCTTATGTTCCAGAAAAATCACCGTAAATTTTTATCGCGTTTGGACTTCGTTTGGTATGGTTTTTCTGCGAAACATAGAAATAGCCAAAAACAGAAACTGGCACTGGGCACTAGGTTAATAGGTTAGTTCCCAAAAATCATATAAAAGTGCTCCAAAACCATATAAATCATTGTAAACATGGCATGAATACTTCATAAATTATAGATACGTTGGAGACGTATCACCGGTGGAAGGAGAACACCGAGGCACATATGGTGAACATGATCTTCTGAGGCCCGGAATCAAAAAGGGCTCAAAAGCAAGCCTTACGGGATGTCCACGCACTCGTCCCCGGAGTCCCCCAACTCTTGGATTGGTCGAATCACACCATTTCCTTCGGGCTCAATGACCAATCAGATTACATACCCAACTCAGGGAAGAACGCACCCGTCGTCGACCCCGTTATAGGAGGCTGCCAGTTATCAAAGGTACTCATGGACGGCGGATCCGGCCTCAACATCATCTACGCCGTCACGATGCAGAAAATGGGCCTCCCCATAACCGGCATGCGACCCTCGCCAACACATTTTCATGGCATAGTTCCTCGAAAGAAGACCGAACCACTCGGCCAGGTCACGCTAGAGGTCATTTTTGGCACAGAAGAAAACTTTCATGCCGAAAAATTATGCTTTGAGGTGGTCCCATTCAAAGGAGCATACCATGCCTTGCTAGGACTGCCAGCATTCGTCAAGTTCATGGCCATCCCCTGCTACACCTACATGAAGCTCAAAATGCCTGGTCCAAATGGCGTTATCCAGCAACATCAAAAACGTGCACACAGCAGAGGTCACCCACCTAGAGCAGGCGGGGGCCGACCTCCCAGAA
This sequence comes from Elymus sibiricus, assembly GCA_039707655.1. Classification (NCBI taxonomy): domain Eukaryota; kingdom Viridiplantae; phylum Streptophyta; class Magnoliopsida; order Poales; family Poaceae; genus Elymus; species Elymus sibiricus. Next base: position 293,827,392 of record CM077676.1, read on the forward strand.
GATGAACAGGAGGGCATGTATGTCTCCTCTGAACAGTTCAAGAAACAGAAGAACGTCAGCCCAACGGCGGATGTTCAAGAACCACCAGCAGATTATTCCTGCTCCAACTGGCACGAAGAAAGGGTGCGAAGCTAAGAGGCCAGAAACAAGCGACAACAGGACCCAGGAGACGTCACACACGGCAGCAAAAGAAGGCTACGTTGATTTTCCTCTCTCTCTTTTTACATTCAGTCCATTAGATTTGTTTTACGAACAAATTATCAACAATAAAAATCAATGCTTGTACTACCCTCTGGCTTGTCATACAAAGCATTGATGCGATGGCGTTATAAATACACCTTAGCGCCCTAATCAAATCAAACTTTTTATCCATGATCCATGGTAATATGAAGCACCTTGTATTGACCTCTCTGTGTTGAGATTCGAGGAGAGTTGGAGAGATCCTTCTATGAGATGGGTTCGGGGGCTGCATCGTTTGTCGTACCGCCCCGGCCCCCGTAGGAGATGTATCCAACGGCCACTCAATCTTACTCGGGGGCAGCATCACAGTACACCCCGCACCCGAGCCATCCTAACAAGGAGGTCTTCCGTGTGGACAAGGCTTACGGCCACCCCTTCTCTTTCGCCTTGAGTTCCGCAATGCTCATATCCTAACCAGCTGAGAATCCTACCCTAGCCAAAAGGCCTTCATCAATTTACAATCGTTCTGTGATTGCCGGGCTCAAACAGGGGCATCCCATAAACACGTTGGCGCTTACGGTGCAACAGGGTCGCATTTCTCAATAGCTAAACTGGATGTTGTCCAACACAAGCAAGAGACACACTTAAACAACAAAACATATGTAGCAAAATACATATACTACAGTTACGCTGTTTCATTTACATGAGGTTTACACATCATCTTCAGCGAAACACCACCTAATGATCCTCTCTAGCTTGCAGGCATCCACTACATATTCGGCCTCTGCTCCGACCTCCACAGAGGAGGCCTCCGGAACAGGGCACCCAGACAAACCATGGACGATCGGGCCCAAGGATACATCTGGGTGCTGAGACCTTATGCCTACCAGCACCCTCATCGCGGCCTCATAGGCAACAGAATACTACCAGTCCAGAAGCTGAGCAGGAGCCCGCGGCAGCAACTTGGTGACACCGTCCAAGATGTCATCCAGATTTGCCTCGCCGCGGTACAACGTTCTGCAGGTTGTACCAAGGGCAGAACGCATACGCTCGATGAGGTTGGCGACCTGTTGAAGCCGCGCAGCCGCATCCTCGTCCACGACGTCTGGAAGCGGCACTGCAACAAACAAACAAAATCAAGACAAAGCAAAGGTCTACGAGGAGCAGAATAAACAAACAGGACGATAACTCACGTGCGGCAGCGGCCTCCAGATCTTGGAGCTTCTTCGCCAGCTGTTGCGCATGCTTGGCAGCTTCGGCTCGAGTGTCAGAGAGGCACTGCGCGGTGGCCTCCTTCTGCTTTGTAGCATCAGCCCGCTTCTGTAGCTCGTTCTCCTTGCTAGCATGTAAACTCTCGAGATCAGCCACCTTCCGCTGATACTCGGCGAGCTCGCCACCAGCAACGTCGACAGAAGCTTGGAGCTCACCTCGCGACCTCTCTGACTCCTGCAGTTTCTGCTACAGGGATTCGACCTCTTTCGCAGCTACATAGGAGACATCGCAATGCAATAGTCAACAAAAGAATTGTCACGAAGACTATCAGGTCAAAGCAGCAAAGGCAACTTACAAATAGCTCCCGAAGTCAGCTCTGAGAGGTGAGCGACCTCATGCTACTGGGTCTCCAGCTATCGCTGGAGGTCGACAACCTCGCCCTCCAAGCTGCTCACCCTCTACAAAAAAGACACAGTTTCATATACAAAGAACAACTGAGCCTGGGCATGAGTCCGCAACGGACGTCGCACCAAGCCTCGGGGGCTACTACCAATGCCATATCAACTATCGAGCGGAGGCCTCACCTGACAGCTGGCTTCGGCGAGGCAGCCGAGCCCGTCTAGCTGGGCGTTCAGGACGTCTTTCATGCCCTCCACTGCAGCAACCAACGCTACAGGGGCCGAGGGGGCTGCGGAGGCAGCAGACTGGCTCTCACCGGCCTCCCCCCATCGTCCCTCCGCGAGGGAGCACGACCTCCGGGGGGACAGTATCGTCGAAGGTCCGTGTGAAAGCACATTTGCTCCCTTGGTGGTTTTGGTAATTTATGCCAACATACATGTTGTTGGACTAATGCCTCTAAATAGTGAATTTCAGATAAGTTCAACAATGGCGTGGCAAGGACAAGAAGATGTGGAACCCTTCAAAATGCTAAGGACATGGATTGGCAAAAGCTCAAGACACTACATTTTTGTTAAGTGATCCAAGATCACATTGAGTCCATAGGAAAGCCAATACTATTAAAAGGGATGAGGTGTTGCTTGATGATCTTTTTGCTCAAGTGCTTAGTGACATTGCTCCAAAACCCTCAACCACTTTCTCCATCCAAATATGTCCAAAGCCTACATTCCAACTCGGCCCCACTGAAATTTCCAAACCGGAGCCACCGAGCTCATCTGGATTTGCCACTGCCAAACCCTAACAAATCGGATCCACCGATATGGATCTCGGTCCCACCGAGATGGCCTTGCCAACTCTCTATTACTTGTTGCAATTATTTCGGTCCCACCGAGATTTGCAATCGGTACCACGGAGATGGCTTGCCAACTCTCTGTTGCCTTATTGCTTCACTTCGGTCCCACCGAGTTGATGCAATCGGTGCCACCGAGACGAGGTTTGCCCTAACCATTGCACATCGGTCCATCCGAAATGTTCCAGTTCGGTCCCACCGAGATTCCTAACGTTCATATCTTTTACACAGGTCGGTGCCACCGAGATTTCTGATCGGTGCCACCGAATTGGGTCAAAAGTGTGTAACGGTTGGATTTTGTGTCGAGGCTATATATACCCCTCCACCCCTTCTTCCTCAGTGGAGAGAGCCATCAGAATGTGCCTACACTTCCACCATTCATTTTCTGAGAGAGAACCACCTACTCATGTGTTGAGATCAAGAGATTCCATTCCTACCATTTGAACCTTGATTTCTAGCCTTCGCAAGTTGCTTTCCACTCAAATCCTTCTTCCACCATAGCTAAATCTGTGAGAGAGAGTTGAGTGTTGGGGAGACTATCATTTGAAGCACAAGAGCAAGGAGTTCATCATCAACACACCGTCTATTACCTTTTGGAGAGTGGTGTCTCCTAGATTGGTTAGGTGTCACTTGGGAGCCTCCGACATGATGTGGAGTTGAACCAAGGAGTTTGTAAGGGCAAGGAGATCGCTTACTTCGTGAAGATATACCCGAGTGAGGCTAGTCCTTCGTGGACATAAGCCATGGTGGAATAGGCAAGGTTGCTTCTTCCTGGACCCTTCGTGGGTGGAGCCCTCCGTGGACTCGCGCAGCCGTTACCCTCCGTGGGTTGAAGGCTCCATCAACGTGGACGTACGATAGCACCACCTATCGGAACCACGCCAAAAACCACTGTGTATTCATTGCGTTTGATCTTCCATACTCTACCCCTTTACTTTCCGTACACTTGCATGCTTTACTATTTCCGCTGCTCAATCTCTAGATATGCATGTGTAGGGAGTATTGGTGTTATCTTAACTTGTGCCAAAATCTGCCTAAGTTCGAAGAGAAACTAAAAACTGCTACTTTGGTTGGTTAAGTGTCTATTCACCCCCTCTTCTAGACCTATCTCCTCGACCCCACAATTGGTATCAGAGCTTTGGTCTCCATTGCTTTGGTTTAATCACCATTGGAGGGAGAGGGATGTGTCTACTTTGGGGAGTCTTAGACGTAGAGTGCCTATTCTCAATGGGGAGTATTACAATGCTTGGAAACATGAGATGCATGATATCTTTGATAAATTTAACTTGAGCAAGTATATTCATAATCCTTATGTGCCCCGTATTGATCCCTTGCATCCTACCCATGAAGAGGAAATTGACATGCTTCGTAATCTTAGAACCGTCAATCTTATCATTAGAGGATTACCTAAATTTGTGCTTCGTTGTATGTAAAACTTTGGATGTGCTTATACTCTATGGCATGATTTGGAAAAGTGATATCCCGATTACTCTTTAAAGAATCTTGATGAGATTCTTCATAAGACTATTGCTTTTCACAAGATGAGTCCTAATGATCCTAACTTTGATGATTGCTTGTTTGAGCTTCATGATCTTATGCGTGCTAAAGGAGATGTTGGAACTATTAGTAACATTATCATGGAAGCCATTAGAATTCATAAACTTGAACATTGTCATGATCATGAAACTAATGAATTCATTGCCCTAGGTGATGATCATATACATGTTGATGATGATGAGCATGGCTACTATGATGAGGACGAAGAATTTGATATTGAATTTGAGAAGACCATGAGGAATCTTAGTCTTATGGCCAATCTTCGAGATTACATGGCCGGAGGAACAGAGTGGATTCTTGATAGTGGATGTACCGATCACATGACCGGAGATAGAGACATGTTTCGTGAGCTTGCTAAAAATGATGGTCCACGCAAGTATGTGACTTTTGGAGACAACTCCAAGGGTAAGGTACTTGGCCTTTATAAGGTGGCCATATCCAATGATAGCTCCATACAAAATGTTATGCTTGTTGAATCTCTTGGTTACAATCTTCTTTCCGTATCTAGACTAGCCGATTTTGGTTTCAATGTTCTATTTACCGAAGTAGATTGCCAAGTGTTTCGTCGAGATAATCATAATATGGTCTTTACCAACCTCGTACATGTTTAATTGCTAAATCTTCTAAAGGTTGGTTATGGCATTGGATACTTGGACATGTTGGCATGCGTAACCTTGATAAACTTGTTAAAAGAGATCACATTCTTGGTGTGAAAGATGTTATATTTGACAAGGATCGACTTTGTAGTGCTTGTCAAGCAGGAAAACAAGTTGGAGGAAGCCATCCCGTGAAGAACATTATGATCACGAGGAGACCAATCGAGCTACTTCATATGGATCTTTTTGGTCCCAACTCCTATAAGAGTCTTGGTGGTAACTCTTTCGGTTTGGTCATTGTTGATGATTTTTCTGGATTTACGTGGGTGTTCTTTCTCGATGACAAATTGCAGGTACAAAAGATCTTCAAGAACTTCGCAAGAAAGGCCCAAAATCAATTTGAAGTGAAGATCAAGAAGATTCGGAGTGACAACGGAACGGAGTTCAAGAACGCCAATGTGGACACCTTTCTTGATGAGGAGGGTATTTCACATGAGTTCTCAGCTACGTACACACCTCAACAAAATGGAGTTGTTGAGAGGAAGAACCGGACTCTTATTGAGATGGCAAGAACAATGCTTGATGAATACAAGACGCCAAAACACTTTTGGGCGGAAGTGGTCGAAACAGCTTGTCATGCGACAAATCGACTCTACCTCTACAAGCTTCTTGGAAAAATAGCATATGAATTGCTCACCGGTAACAAACCACAAGTTGGATACTTTCGAGTATTTGGCTCAAAATATTACATTCTTGATAAGCATCATCGTTCAAAGTTTGCTCCTAAATCTCATGAAGGTTTTCTACTTGGTTACGGATCGAACTCTCACACTTACCGTGTCTACAACAACTTCACTCGAAAAGTTGAAGAGACGGTAGATATGAAGTTTGATGAGACTAACGGCTCGCAAGTCGAGCAATTGCCAATTGATGTAGGAGATCAAGAACCATCGGAAGCAATCCAAGACTTGTCCATTGGCAAGATTCGCCCCGTGGAAGTAAAGCAGAGTACCTCATCTATTCAAGCGGGAGCCCCAACTTCACGTCAAGGTGAACAACAAGTTGATATGGAGGCATCCACAAGTGGAACACGTCAAGACGATGGGAATGAGGAAGTGCACCAAGATGATCCACCTCAACCTCCTTCTCCACCTCCACAAGCGAACAACGACAACATCAATGAAGAAGAAGAAGATGATGATGAGGAAGCCTCACCACAACCCAAGCAAAAGCTACCTCGAGTTAGAGCAAGAATCGACAAGAATCATCCCGTCAAACAAATACTTGGAGATATCCAATCAGGGAGAATCACTCGCTCTAAATCTCGTTTAGCTAACTTTTGTGAGCATTACTCATTCATCTCTAGTGTTGAACCTTTGAAGGTAGAAGAAGCTCTCAAGGACCCCGATTGGGTGAATGCAATGCACGAGGAGCTACACAACTTTGAGAGGAACCAAGTTTGGACATTGGTTGAGAAGCCTAAAGATGAGCAAAACATTATTGGAACCAAATGGGTGTTTCGGAATAAGCAAGATGAAGATGGACAAGTTGTACGCAACAAGGCTCGTCTCGTAGCACAAGGTTACACACAAGTCAAAGGTATGGACTATGGTGAGACCTATGCCCCCGTTGCAAGACTTGAGTCCATTCGCATTTTACTTGCTTATGCCAATCACCATGATACCACTCTTTACCAAATGGATATTAAAAGTGCTTTCTTAAATAGTGAAATTGAGGAGGAAGTGTATGTTAAACAACCTCCCGGTTTGTTAATCCCAAGAAACCTAATCATGTTTACAAACTTTGTATAGCTCTTTATGGTCTTAAACAAGCCCCTAGAGCTTGGTACAAATGCTTGACCAAGTTTCTTCTTGAAAAAGGTTTTGAAATTGGGAAAATTGATTCAACTTTGTTCACTAAGAGGGTTAATGGATAATTATTTGTATGCCAAATTTATGTTGATGATATTATCTTTGGATCTACTAACCCCTCTTTTAGTGAAAAGTTTGGAAGGTTGATGTCGGAAAAGTATGAGATGTCCATGATGTGTGAGCTCAAATTCTTTCTTGGTTTGCAAATCAAGCAAACTAAGGAAGGTACCTTTGTTTCTCAAACAAAGTATACCAAGGACTTATTCAAGAAGTTCAACATGCAAGAAAGTAAAGGTATGAAAACCCCCATGCCCACGAGTGGACATCTTGGCTTGACCAAGGGTGGCAAACCGGTTGATCAAAAGGTTTATCGATCTATGATTGGTTCATTGCTATATCTATGTGCCTCCCGTCCCGACATTATGTTAAGTGTGTGCATGTGTGCACGATACCAAGCGGCACCAAAAGAGTGTCACCTTAAGGCCATGAAAAGAATTGTGACATACTTGATACATACACCAAACTTTGGCATTTGGTATCCCAAAGGATCTTCTTTCAATCTTGTTGGCTATTCCGATTCAGACTATGCCGGAGACAAGGTTTATAGAAAATCCACTTCGTGTACATGTCAATTTCTTGGTAGATCTCTTGTGTCTTGGTCCTCGAAGAAACAAAACTCGGTATCTCTATCTACCGCCAAAGCGGAATACATTGCCGCGGGATCATGTTGTGCTCAATTACTATGGATGACTCAAACTCTTAAAGACTATGGAGTGCATGTGAGACATGTACCACTACTATGTGACAATGAGAGTGCTATTAAGATTGCACACAATCCCGTGCAACATTCTCGAACAAAGCATATTGAGGTTCGTCACCACTTCATTCGAGATCATGTTGAGAAAGGTGACATTGACCTTAAACATGTTCGTACCGACAAACAATTGGCGAACATCTTTACCAAACCTCTCGATGAGAAAGTGTTTCGTCACTTGAGAATTAAGTTGAACATCATTGATGCTTCAAACATGAACTAGAGGTTCATGTGGATGCATACAAGGGCATGAGCATTCTTGACTAATCCATGATACTTCCATGATCACTTTATATCTTGGACATTTTGCTCCCTTGTATTGTATCTAACCTTTTGTAGGTACTTGGACAAGCTTCATGTCACAAGATTGCATCTTACTCCTATCATAAGCAATCTTGTATAACCCAAGTATCAACAATTGTTGGTGGGACAAGGAACGAGACAACCTAAACATATCCTTTGACAACTTTTGAGTTATGCTTCATTCTTGTCATTTTGGATATACATGTTGTTCCTTGCAAATCTAACCCATGTAGGAAGATGAACTACAAATGATAGGATCGCTCCCAACTTCAACTCATGAGCATCCACTTCAAATTCAACTACATGATAGACATCACCACCAAATCCCAATGTAAGTTCTCACACCTTAGAGAAGCTTTACTCAAAGACATGAGCTAAAGCAACTCAACAAGATGTGAATACATTGAAATGCTTAAAGGAAAAAATGGCAACCCCATTTTGAGCTTAAACGATGAGTATGACCTATGATCAAGTGTTCTCACTTGACTCCTAAGTCAATATACTCTAACATAGGTGACCTAGTCGCCGACCCCTCTAGATGAAGTTCTCTAGTATTTCTTTTGATTTTTCTCTTCTTGCTAGAGTGTTCTCTTTTTTTTTTAAAGCATCTAGACGTATCTTTGCTTCTTTTTCTGTGTTTCTTTTCTTTTTAGCTAGTTTCGCAGCAAATTCATTGCAAATCTTTGTGAGAATTCCTTTGCCTAGTGAGCTGAGTTGACAAAATGTTCCTTTGCACCAAACTCGGTTCCACCGAATTGATTCAACTCGGAGTCACCGACTTTGCTGCTCTAAGGAGTTTTCTGTCAAATATTTTCTGAGATTTTCTGCTCCAGCTCCACTCAATGATTCTTATACTCTACTTGCATCTAGAGCCACTCAATGGCTAGAAGTGTTTCTCAAGGACCAAACCCACTTGACCAATAACCTTGAAGTCCCTTCTTGGAAATTGATGTGAAAGGGGGAGAAAGGAATACATCAAAGCTTATCATTACAAGAGAGAGATGCAACTTACAAGAGGAGAGAATGTTACATGTTTCTAAGAGGGGAGAAACATGATTTCAGTGTTTTTAGTGTTTTTTATTGCTTTAGTATTCTCACCCTACCTGCTCCCAATATCCAATGTCAGATTCAGGGGGAGAGGAAGTTCTTTAAGAGGTGACAACTATTTCTTTCTTTTGGGGACATGTCTGCTTCGAAGAAGTATTCACCTAGTGATACTCTCTTCTACATGGCATCCCAATCTTGGTTTCTTGTTGATCTTGTGTCTTTTCTTGAAGAATTTATCTTGTGTTATCTAACCTTGTTTTTCAAGTGTATTTCTTCAGGTACTTGATCAAGCACTTCAAGGTAAGTATATGCATCACACCCATGTACATGATGACCTCTTGCTAGTATATATTGTTTGCAAGAAGATAATCATAAACATGTGGATACCTAAATGTCATATATATTGCTCTGATCCATGTAGCCAAGATACATGTTGCATGTATATTTCCCATGTAATATCATCATTCTATATGCACATCTTTAGGGGGAGCTCATACATGTTACATGTTTTCTTCAAAGTTTTCATACAATCTTCTGCTAAATCTTTATTTGAAGCTTTGATGTATGTTGTCATCAATTACCAAAAAGGGGGAGATTGAAAGAACATTTGCTCTCTTGGTGGTTTTGGTAATTTATGCCAACAAACATGCTGTTGGACTAATGCCTCTATCTAGTGAATTTCAGACAAGTTCAACAATAGCGTGGCAAGGACAAGAAGATGTGGAACCCTTCAAAATGCTAAAGACATGGATTGGCAAAAGCTCAAGACTCTACATTTTTGTGAAGTGATCCAAGATCACATTGAGTCCATAGGAAAGTCAATACTATTAAAAGGAGATGAGGTGTTGCTTAATGATCTTTTTGCTCAAGTGCTTAGTGACATTGCTCCAAAACCCTCAACCACTTTCTCCATCCAAATATGTCCAAAACCTACATTCCAACTCGGCCCCACCGAAATTTCTTATCCGGAGCCACTGAGTTCATCTGGACTTAGCCACTGCCAAACCCTAACAATTGGATCCACCGATATGGATCTCGGTCCCACCGAGATGGCCTTGCCAACTCTCTGTTACTTGTTGCAATTATTTCGGTCCCACCGAGATTTGCAATCGGTACCACCAAGATGGCATGCCAACTCTTTGTTGCCTTATTGCTTCACTTCGGTCCCACCGAGTTGATGCAATCGGTGCCACCGAGACGAGGTTTGCCCTAACCATTGCACATCGGTCCATCCGAGATGTTCCAGTTCGGTCCCACTGAGATTCCTAACGTTCATATCTTTTACACAGGTCGGTGCCATCGAGATTTCCGATCGGTGCCACCGAGTTGGGTCAAAAGTGTGTAACGGTTGGATTTTGTGTCGAGGCTATATATACCCCTCCACCCCGTCTTCCTCGGTGGAAAGAGCCATCAGAACGTGCCTACACTTCCACCATTCATTTTCTGAGAGAGAACTACCTACTCATGTGTTGAGATCAAGAGATTCCATTCCTACCATTTGAACCTTGATTTCTAGCCTTCCCAAGTTGCTTTCCACTCAAATCCTTCTTCCACCATTGCCAAATTTGTGAGAGAGAGAGTTGAGTGTTGGGGAGACTATCATTTGAAGCACAAGAGCAAGGAGTTCATCATCAACACACCGTCTATTACCTTTTGGAGAGTGGTGTCTCCTAGATTGGTTAGGTGTCACTTGGGAGCCTCCGACATGATGTGGAGTTGAACCAAGGAGTTTGTAAGGGCAAGGAGATCGCCTACTTCGTGAAGATCTACCCGAGTGAGGCTAGTCCTTCGTGGACGTAAGCCATGGTGGAATAGGCAAGGTTGCTTCTTCGTGGACCCTTCGTGGGTGGAGCCCTCCGTGGACTCGCGCAGCCGTTACCCTCCATGGGTTGAAGCCTCCATCAACGTGGATGTACGATATCACCGACTATTGGAACCACGCCAAAAACCACCGTGTCTTCATTGCGTTTGATCTTCCATACTCTACCCCTTAACTTTCCGTACACTTGCATGCTTTACTATTTTCGCTACTCAATCTCTAGATATGCATGTGTAGGGGGTATTGGTGTTATCTTAACTTGTGCCAAAATCTGCCTAAGTTCCAAGAGAAACTAAAAACTGCTACTTTGGTTGGTTAAGTGTCTATTCACCCCCCCTTCTAGACCTATCTCCACGACCCCACACCGTGCAACACCCAGGCTGACCAGAGGCCCCAATAAGGGTCCAGCGGCGACCTCCGCAAGTCAAAAGTGAAGAACTCAAAGCACATTTGCTCCCTTGGTGGTTTTGGTAATCAATGTCAACATACATGTTGTTGGACTAATACTTTTATCTAGTGTATTTCAGACAAGTTCAACAATGGTATGGCAAGGACAAGAAGATGTGGATCCCTTCAAACTGTCAAGGATAAGAATTGGCAACTCCAAGACTCTACATTTTTGGTTTAGTGACCCAAGATCACATTGAGTCCCTTAGGAAATCCAATACTATTAGAAGGGGATGAGGTATTAATGATGAGGTTGTTGCTCAAGTGCTTAGTGGTATTGCTCCAAAAACCCTCAGTCATTGTCTCAAAAACACATCTGTCCAAAACCTAAATCACTATCTCGGTCCCACCGAAACTACCCCATCCGGGCCCATCGAGATAACCACTTCCATTGCCACTGCAAAACCCTAGCAATTCAGTTTGACCGAAATGGATCTCGGTCCCACCGAGATGGCATTGCCAAGTTTCTATGATGACATTGTTTCACTTCAGAATCACCGAGTTGAAATAATCAGAATTTCCGAGACTGTGTTTTACCCTAGCCATTGCACTTCGGTCCCACCGAGTTGTTCCACTTCAGTCCCACCGAAAAGCCCAACGTTCATATCTTTTACACTAATTGGTCTCACCGAGTTTACATTCGGTCTCACCGATTTGGCTCAAAAGTGTGTAATGGTTGGACTTTGGGTGAAGGCTATTTATACCCCTCCAGCGCCACTTACTCTCTAAGAGAGCCATCAGAACGTGCCTACACTTCCACCATTCATTTTCTGAGAGAGAACCACCTACTCATGTATTGAGATCAAGAGATTCCAATCCAACCATTTGAACCTTGATTTCTAGCCTCTTCAAGTTGCTTTCCACTCCAATCCTTCTCCTACCCAAGCCAAATCTGTGAGAGAGAGAGATTGAGTGTTGAGGAGACTATCATTTGAAGCACAAGAGCAAGGAGTTCATCATCAACACACCATCTATTACCTTTTGGAGAGTGGTGTCTCCTAGATTGGTTAGGTGTCACTTGGGAGCCTCCAAGATCATGTGGAGTTGAACCATGGAGTTTGTAATGGCAAGGAGATCACCTACTTCATGAAGATCTACCCCGAGTGAGGCTAGTTGAAAGCACATTTGCTCCCTTAGTGGTTTTGGTAATCAATGTCAACATACATATTGTTGGACTAATACTTGTATCTAGTGTATTTCAGAAAAGTTCAACAATGGCATGGCAAGGACAAGAAGATGTGGAACCCTTCAAAATGTCAAAGACAAGATTGGCAACTCCAAGACTCTACATTTTTCATTTTAGTGATCCATGATCACATTGACTCCCTTAGGAAAGCCAATACTATTAAACGGGGATGAGGTATTGGTGATGAGGTTGTTGCTCAAGTGCTCAGTGGTATTGCTCCAAAACCCCTCAATCACTCTCATAATCACATCTGTCCAAACCCTAATTCTCAATCTCAGTCCCACCGAAAACATCCCATCTGGACTCACCGAGATAGCCACTTACATTGCCACTGCCAAACCCTAGCAATTCGGTTTGACCGAAAAGGATCTCGGTCCCACCGAGATGGCATGACCAAGTTTCTGTGATGACATTATTTCACTTCGGAATCACCGAGTTGAAATAATCGGAATTTCCTTAACTGGGTTCTGCCCTAGCCATTGCACTTCGGTCCCACCGAGTTGTTGCACTTCGGTCCCACCTAAAAGCCTAAAGTTCACACTTTTTACACTAGTCGGTCTCACCGAGTTTATAGTCGGTCTCACCGAGTTGGATCAAAAGTGGGTAATGGTTGGATTTTTGTTGAAGGCTATTTATACCCCTCCACCCCCACTTACTCTCTAAGAGAGCCATCAGAACGTGCCTACACTTTCACCATACATTTTCTGATAGAGAACCACCTACTCATGTGTTGAGATCAAGAGATTCCAATCCAACCATTTGAACCTTGATTTCTAGCCTCTTCAAGTTGCTTTCCACTCCAATCCTTCTCCTACCCATGCCAAATCTGTGAGATAGAGATTGAGTGTTGAGGAGACTATCATTTGAAGCTCAAGAGCAAGGAGTTCATCATCAACACACCATTTATTACCTTTTGGAGAGTGGTGTCTCCTAGATTGGTTAGGTGTCACTGGGAGCCTCCAAGATCATGTGGAGTTGAACCAAGGAGTTTGTAAGGGCAAGGAGATCGCCTACTTCGTGAAGATCTACCCTGAGTGAGGCTAGTCCTTCGTGGACATAAGCCATGGTGGAATAGGCAAGGTTGCTTCTTCATGGACCCTTCGTGGGTGGAGCCCTCCGTGGACTCGCGCAACCATTACCCTTCATGGGTTGAAGTCTCCATCAACATGGACGTACGATAGAACCACCTATCGGAACCACGCCAAAAACCACCGTGTCTTCATTGCATTTGATCTTCTTCTCTCTACCCCATTACTTTCCGCACACTTGCATGCTTTACTATTTCCGCTACTCGATCTCTAGATATGCTTGTGTAGGAAGTCTTGTTGATATCTTAACTTGTGCTAAAATCTGGCTAAATTCCATGAAAACTAAAAACTGCATCTTTGGTTAGTTAAGTGTCTATTCAACCCCCCCCCCTCTAGACCTATCTTCTCGATCTTTCAATTGGTATCAGAGCTTTGGTCTTCATTGCTTTGGTTTAATCACCATTGGAGGAAGATGGATGTGTCTACTTTGGGGAGTCTTAGACGTAGAGTGCCTATTCTAAATGGGGAGTATTATCAATTTTGGAAGGATGAGATGCTTGATATCTTTGATGTATTTAACTTGAGTAAGTACATTCATAGTCCTTATGTGCCTCCCATTGATCCCTTGCATCCCACTCATGAAGTGGAAATTGACATGCTTCGTAATCTTAGAACCATCAATCTTATCATTAGAGAATTACCTAAAATTGTGCTTGGTTGTATGCAAAACTTTGAGTGCGCCTATACTCTATGGAAGGACTTGGAAAAGAGATATCCCAACTACTCTTTAAAGAATCTTGATGAGATTCTTCATAAGACTATTGCTTTTCACAAGATGAAGTCTAGTGATCCTAACTTTGATGATTGCTTGTTTGAGCTTCTTCATCTTATGTGTGCTAAAGGAGATGTTAGAACTATTAGTAATATTACCACGGAAGCCATTAGAATTCATAAACTTGAACACTGTCATGATCATGATACTAATGAATCCATTGTCGTAGGTGATGATCACATACATGTTGATGATGATGATGTTGAACATGGCTATTATGATGAGGCTGAACAATTTGATATCGAATATGAGAAGAGTATGAGGAATCTTAGTCTCATGGCAAATCTTCAAGATTACATGGCCGGAGGAAAAGAGTGGATTCTTGATAGTGGATGTACCGATCACATGACCGAAGATAAAGACATGTTTCGTGAGCTTGCAAAAAACGATGGTCCATGCAAGTATGTGACTTTTGGAGACAACTCCAAGGGTAATGTACTTGGCCTCGGTAAGGTGGCCATATCCAATGATAGCTCCATTCAAAATGTTATGCTTGTTGAATCTCTTGGTTACAATCTTCTTTCCGTATCTAGACTAGCCGACTTTGGTTTTAATGTTCTATTTACTGAAGTATATTGCCAAATGTTTCGTCGAGATAATCATAATATGGTCTTTAACGTCATTCGTAGAGGTGATCTATACATTGTTGATTTCACTAAGAGAGCCCAACCTTGTACATGTTTAATTGCTAAATCTTCTAAAGGTTGGTTATGGCATAGAAGGCTTGGACATGTTGGCATGCGTAATCTTCATAGACTTGTTATGGGAGATCATATTTTTGGTGTGAAAGATGTTATCTCTGACAAGGATAGACTTTGTAGTGCTTGCCAAGCAGGAAAACAAGTTGGAGGAAGTCATCCCGTGAAGAACATAATGACCACAAGGAGACCACTCGAACTACTTCATATGGATCTCTTCGGTCCCAGTGCCTATAAAAGTCTTGGTGGTAACTCTTTCGGTTTGCTCATTGTTGATGATTTTTCCAGATTTACGTGGGTGTTCTTTCTTGATGACAAATCACAGGTACAAAAGATCTTCAAGAACTTCACTAGGAAGACCCAAAATCAATTTGAAGTGAAGATCAAGAAGGTTCAGAGTGACAACGGAACAGAGTTCAAGAACGCCAATGTGGATACCTTTCTTGACGAAGAAGGCATCTCACATGAGTTCTCAGCTACGTACACACCTCAACAAAATGGAGTTGTTGAGAGGAAGAACCGGACTCGTATTGAAATGGCAAGGACAATGCTTGATGAATACAAGACGCCAAAACACTTTTGGGCGGAAGCGGTTGAGACGGCTTGTCACGCTACAAATCGACTTTATCTTCACAAGCTTCTTGGAAAAACGGCGTATGAGCTACTCACCAGTAACAAGCCACAAGTTGGATACTTTCGAGTATTTGGCTCAAAATGTTACATTCTTGATGAGCATCGTCGTTCAAAATTTTCTCCTAAATCTCAGGAAGGTTTTCTACTTGGTTACGGATCGAACTCTCACACTTAGCGTGTCTACAAAGACTTCACTCGAAAAGTTGAAGAGACGGTAGATGTGAAGTTTGATGCGACTAACGGCTCGCAAGTCCAGAAATTGCCAATTGATGTAGGAGATTAAGAACCATCGGAAGCAATCCAAGACTTGTCTATCGGCAACATTCGTCCCATGGAGGTAAAGGATAGTACTTCGTCCATTCAAGTGGAAGCCCAAACTTCTCATCAAGGTGAACCGCAATTTGATATGGAGGCATCCACAAGTGGAACACGTCAAGACGAAGGGAATGAGGAAGTGCAACAAGATGATCCACCTCAACGTCCTTCTCCACCACCTCAAGCGAACAACGGCAACAACAACAATGAGGAAGACAATGAGGATGATGATGATGATGATGATGATGAGGAAGCCTCACCACAACCCAAGCAAAAGCTACCTCGAGTTAGAGCAAGAATTGACAAGAATCATCCCATCGAACAAATTCTTGGCGACATCAAATCCGGGAGAATCACTCTCTCTAAATCTCGTTTAGCTAACTTTTGTGAGCATTACTCATTCATCTCTAGTGTTGAACCTTTGAAGGTAGAAGAAGCTCTCGAGGACCCCGATTGGGTAAATGCTATGCATGAGGAGCTACACAACTTCGAGAGGAATCAAGTTTGGACGTTGGTTGAGAAGCCTAAAGATGAGCAAAACATCATTAGAACCAAATGGGTGTTTTGGAATAAGCAAGATGAAGATGGACAAGTTATATGCAACAAGGCTCATCTTGTAGCACAAGGTTACACACAAGTCGAAGGTATGGACTATCACTGGTACAGCGAGCTGCGATACAAACGGTTTTTAACCCCTTTCTGTGACACAGTTTTAAACTATTGCCTTGCCTATGTGTGCGATAGGGGGGGTCTTCCCACACGACCCAAAAACCATCTGTGATAGGGAGCACACAAGCATACGTTTCGCAGAACTAAGCGTATGCGATGCCCGCATGTCGGTGTCAAAACCGGCAGACCTCGGGGTAGGGGGTCCCGAGCTGTGGATCTCGGATCGGTGGTAACAGAGACAAGGGAGACGATGTTTACCCAGGTTCAGGCCCTCTTGATGGAGGTAAAACCCTACGTCCTGCCCTTGTTTATATTGATGGAGATGTATCGAGTACAGAGTTGATCTACCTCGAGATCGTAATGTTTGTCTAACTCTAGGGCTAGGTGAATGATATTGCGTTGATGTGTCCCCCTACAAGCTAAACCCTCTGGCTTATATACATGACAGAGAGGGTATCTAGGGTTACAAGGTCGGTATCTAGTAGTAAGGCGGCTGGAAAGATCTTGGAGTATACGTCAAGTCTTCGGTAGAGACAGTCTTGATCACGCTTCATGTGTACGGCCTCCGGAGTCCATCCTGATCAAGTACGAGGGCCCATCGGCCCCAACCGAGGGAACGGGCTGGCTAGGTTAGCACCCCCTAATCCAGGACACCATCAGTAGCCCCTGAACTGGTCATCGATGCCGAAGTCGATGCCCTTCGATCTTCAATTCCGGAGTCTTGGCTCGATAGACAAGTTCCCGCGCTTTATCCTCCGACCAGACTTAAAGTCCTCGGCCAACCCTTAAAATTCCGTTGGGGCCCAATTTCGGACTTTGAGAATCGTGTCATCTAGGGAATCGGGCCCCTTTATGGAAAAAATGTCGAAGCATCAGCCCCTTCTGTCTTTATTTAACAAACGCACAACCTTTGCTAGCGGCAATACACATCTCGACCGCAACCGCCGCAAAAAATCCCTCCCCATCCCATCCCAAGCTCAAGAGCCCGAACAATGGCGAGTGGTGAAGGATCTTCAAGGCACCCTCACGGCCCTGATAGAGGGGACTGGGGGAGTTGCTCCATTGCGCGCCTTCAATTAGAGCGCCTGGCGACGCAAGGTTACCTGCCGGATGCAGATCTGGCCCCCACCCGTCCCGGACTAACGTCCATCGACGGTCAAGCCCACGCCAAGAATTACCCTTCGCCATGAGGAGACGAGCAGGTATGCTTCATGCCTTTCCTCCTCTGCGGCTTAGGGTTTCCAATCCACCCTTTCCTCCGCGGCTTGCTGGAGTTTTACGGGCTGCAGCTACATCATCTCTCCCCGAATTCAATATTACACATCGCGGGGTTCGTCGCGCTCTGCGAGCTACACCTCGGTTGTCAGGCGCACTTCGGATTATGGCGAAAGTATTTCTGTATCGTGCCCCGCTCCTCAGCCGACAAGCTATTCGAGGTTGGAGGAGCCGAAGTCTGCCGAATCGACAAGACTGGTTATCCAGAGGGAACACCTTAGGAGGACGCCGATTACTGGCCTTCCGAGTGGTTCTACATTAACGACGTCCCGCTGTACGAGCCAGCCCGGCCAGGACTCCCACCCTTCTCATTAGATCCACCAAGGAAACGTTACAGTTGGAGGCCGCAGAGCTTGGCGCAAGAGGAAGACGAAGCCGTGACCAGTCTAGCGGCCAAGGTGAAGCTTTTGTCAAGCGCTGGCCTCACCATCATTGATGTGATGGCGGTAGCCCTAGACCGAAGATTCCAACCCCTCCGGCAGCGTCAGCACTTATTGTGCGAGTATAATGGGTCCAACGACGCCTCCCGATCCATCAAGGGAGCTTTTATGGACCAAATGACCCTCGGAGCCGTGCTGGCCAGCATATACCAAGGGTCTGCGGAGGAGTTCGCCAAGCGCCAGTTCCCAGACGGGTTGTCATACAACAACCCTGCTGACATAGTAAGTTTCTCTTCCGAACTCTCCTGTTTACCTTGTGATCTTTAACATTAATCTGCTACACATCGGTCCTTGAACAGAGGTGGAGGCGTTGGCTTGAAGCCGTAAGCAGTCCGGGCCCCGAGCCAGAGCTGCACTGCCACGCGGAAGACCCCCTTTACAACGAGGATGAAGATCTAGCCCTTATTTATGAAGGGAGGAAATTTTTCCTGGAGAGCCTTGACGGCTCAACGGTAGCTATCATTCCTGACGCGCCGAGGATGAGGCTAGCCTCATCGGTAACACTCCCTTCCTCTAAACGAAAGAGAGCCCCTCATCCTCCAGCCCCCAGTCATCTGACTTCTCCTCCAAAGGGGCGGCGCTCCCAACATCAACGCAGAGAAACGGCTTCACTGGGAAGGTCTCCGCCAGAAGTACAAGAAGCTCAAACTGAGGTCACGGGGGCAGGCGAAAGTGCCCCCTCAACCACCAGGTAATACTTTGATCTATGCTGCTGCAAAGACACCTCGGATTTTAACCTTCCCGATCATTTGCAGGCAGGCTTTGTCCACCACAGCAAATCTGGGGGCCGAGGGAACCACAGCCCCGCCCGAGGAAACATATGCCCGAAATCCCGCGGGAGTTGACCCCAGAGCCCCTCAGCCCGAGGACTCGGCGACGTCGGCTACTTTGTCTGAGATTCAATGCGCCGAGAATTATCGTCGGCGAAAAGCTTCTCTGAATAATCCGGCTTTCTCGGACAGGGAGTTCAGTGCCCTCAGCACGGTGGATGCATACCTCGGGGCGACCCGAGGTGCCTTTGACGAATTGCTGGACGTCTTGTCACGGGGGCTGCGGGTAAGGTTTTTTTTTGCGTATGTGTTTGAAGACAAATATGACTACCAAGTATGGTAGTAGCCCCTAAGGCTTGGTACGATCCCCTGGGGTTGAATCAAGACTTAAATATTCACCAGCAGCCATGTCCGTGAACAGGAAGCTCGCTTGAAGAACGAGCAATTGACCTCGGTGTTATCGGAAACAAAGGTGCGGCTGGACGCGGCCTTGTCTGAGGTTGAACAGGTGAAGAAATTCACCAGAGAGGCGCGCGGTAAGTGCTTTGTGCTTGGATTGGTTAATGCTAATGAAAATGGAGTTGACGCCAGAATCTCTTGTAGCAGCGGTAGCCCTTGGCCATCTTGAAAGAGACCTGAAGGAGGCCCGCGAGGATCTGGCGTATGCAGAATCGCAGCGTCAGGCAAACCAACACGTGGTTACTCAAAGAGTGGACAGCGTGAATGTGCTTAGGGCTGAGAATGCCCGCCAGGCCCAAGAGATTGAGAGCTTAAAGGCTCGTCTCGCCGTTGCGGAAGCGAAAAATCGGCGAACGGACGACATGATTTATGGTAAGTTATAAATCTCGAGGGATACTTGTCATGTAATTGGTTCGAGGTGTTTTGTCATGCGAATTTTGTTTTGTTTGGCAGCTTCTTTGTCTGGCCTTCCTCCGGAATCTCGGTGTCCGTCGTCCGAAGACATGGCCGTTCGTCTATCCGAGGTGCACAAAAGGGCACGGAAATCGATGAAGGATGTGCACCAGGCTTTATGGCCTGAGGTGGTGCTGGTCCCCGAGGATATGGCCGTGCTAGCCGAACAGCTTAAGAGAGCTCGGCGCCGGATCCAGGCTTGGAAAGTATCAGCTTGCCGAGAAGGTGCGAGGGAGGCCTGGGCCATGGTGAAGACCCACTACACCGGTCTGAAGACGACGGAATTAGCAGAGGTGGGACCCATGGGACCTGACGGGAAGGAAATCCCCGCTAACCAAGCATATGATAGTGTCATGCCTGCGGCGCGATTCTCGCAGAAGGATTGCGCATTGGACACCCTAATAGATGGGCTAGACCGCGCGTGAAAACTTTGTATGACTTTATGTACCGAAGTATTTTATGTCAGTTTTTTTAGTCCGTTTATCCAAACTCTGTCAGCCAGCCTTCGGTTTCCGCCTCTGTTGACACCTGATTTTGGCATGATGCAAAATACAGTAAAGGTGGACTCAAGCGGCAAGATCTTCTATACGAAAAAGTTCATATTGCCGGCATGAAAGGCTTGCCGGCATGGAATCTTGCCACCCGAGCAAAAGGCTTGCCGGTTTTGAGTGCTCGTCGATTTCAGTAAAGATGATCCGGCAAGGAGATGACCCGGAAGGAGGCGATCCAGCAAGGAGACGACCCGGAAGGAGGCGATCCGGCAAGGAGACGGACCGGCAAGGAGGCGATCCGGCAAGGAGATGACCCGGCAAGGAGATGACCCGGAAGGAGGCGCTCCGGCAAGGAGAAGGCCCGGCAAGGAGGCGATCCGGCAAGGAGATGACCCGGCAGGAGGCAATCCGGCAAGGAGGCGATCCGGCAAGGAGACGGCCCGGCAAAGAGGCGATCCGGCAAGGAGGCAGCCCGGCAAGGAGGTGATCCGGCAAAACGACCCAGCAAGATATCCTGATGGTACTCCCAAGAAGGCGGCAGCCCGTCGAAGACCGGAGATTAAGATGGACGTGAGGAGGCGTAAGCCAGCCCGTCAAGACAGACTCTGGAGCGGTACTACCGCCCTATATAGCGGTACTACCGCTTGAGCGGTACTACCGTGTTTTACTACCACGCCTACTACCGCTTACGAAAATACTTCTGGTATCCCGAGGACCCCAAGCGGAAGTGGCACGGCACTAAGCGGCACCCAGGGCGGTACTACCGTTGTAAGTGGTACTACCGCTTGCACAGAGCGGTACTACCGCTTGCCGGCACGAAGATTCGGGCAGATTTTGGAGAGTCCAAATTTGGCTAGCGTTTTTTGATCCTTTGGAATGAAAGCTTAGATGAATCCATGACTTGTACGGGAAGTCCAACCCCCTCTTAAATAGAAGAGGTGATGGCCGATTGAAAAGAACACACAATCGAACAATCATTATACTACTTTTTCATCTACGTTTTATCTTTCCATCGTTTTTCTCTCTCGTTCTTCGTGTTGGAGAGCTGCGAGTACAGAGGCTCTAGGGGCGAGCGAATCGACCTAGGGCAGCCCATTGCTGCCGCACTCCCTGACGGGGTCCCTCCCGGGCGTGCGGGGCTTCGGGTCTTCAAAAGCGTCTGCCGGCTGTCCTGCGTATCGCGCTGCCGGTCGGACCTCCTTCGACGTGAGCTGCGGTGCATCACCCCCGGCGTCGAGGGTACACGGTGACGTGTTCGTGTGTCAACACACTTTTTGGCGACTCCGCTGGGGACCTTTGATCCATCATCATCCATCATGTCCAATCTTCCCAATCCCTCGGAAGTTGACGCCGATAACATCATCAAGCCCAATCTGGAGGAGTTATCGGCCGAGCATCGCCAAGCTTATGAGGAGTACAAGAAGGCGCGTGAAGAGAAGGAGTTGCAGGAGTTTTTTGGAAACTTCAAGAAGGACCGCCAAGGCAATATCACTCCGGTTGGAGAAATCAAGTTTCCTCCTCTTCAAACAGATCAGGTTAAACCTTCTGTAAGTACTACCTTTTCTCCTGAGCAATGGGCTGAAATTGAGAGCCGTATTTCTGATAGCAATAATCTGATCTATCAAGCTTTCTTAGAAAATACTAATGCCCAGAAGAATATGCCTAATATGCCTGCTAGTATGGGAAACCCTAATTCAGCTTTGCCTATCTCATCGGCGCCCCCCATGCCGATGAATTATTTTCCCACCCATACCGATCAAATTGTGGCTGCACCGCTTAATCCTTCTATGAATATGCAGAGTTCGGTGGCAACGCCAAACCAAACCTTACCGATAGGTGGAAACATTGCTAGATCATCGCCGAACTATGGTTCGGCCAACATGCCACAATTTACACCCATAGTTGCTAACCCTAATCCTCCTATGCCATTGCCACAAGCTCCATCGTCTACTATGGACGATGCTTTAGCTAATTTTAGAGAGGAGATGGCTAAAACGCTTCGAGAGAATTTTGGTGTTGAATTACCTAGGAATCGGATTTATCAAAAGCCGTATCCTGAGTACTTTGATGCAATTCCGTGCCCTCAAGGATATAAAATTCCAGATTTTGTTAAGTTTAATGGAGAAGGCACGAAGACCACGTGGGAGCATGTTAGCCAATACCTAGCACAATTGGGTGAAGCAGGCTCGATAAATGAATAGAAAGTGCGTTTATTTCCTTTGTCATTAACTGGTACTGCATTTTCATGGTTTTCTTCTTTGCCGCATGGCTCTATTCGTGTTTGGTCACAACTAGAGCAAAAATTTCATGATCATTTTTATAGCGGCGACAATGAACTTAAGTTGTCACATCTTACATCGGTTAAGCAGAAGCATGACGAATCGGTCTCCGATTACGTCAAGAGATTTAGAGAGACAAAGAACCGGTGCTATAGTTTAGTGATAACTGAGAGAGACTTGGCTGATCTTGTGCTCAATGGTTTGAGAACTCATATTAGAGAAAAGCTAGAAGGCTATGAATTTATAAGCATCAACCAAGTCTTACAGAGGGCTTTGGCTCATGAAAGCCGAAGCAGGGACCTCAAAGAAGTGCATAGATACAAAACTGATCGTCCTAAGATGAATATGGTTGAATATGATAGTGATCATTCGGACGATGAGGGTGATATTTATGCTGCTGAATTTGTTTGGCCCTCGAAGGCCAAACCTTTTACTTGTCATGATTTAAAGCCGATTCATAAGAATCGCGATGATGAGATGAAGTTCACTTTTAACATTGCTAAATGTGATAGAATATTTGATGCTTTGCTACAAGCTAAGATTATTAGAATATCTCATACTTTACCGCCGTTTGAAGAGCTGAAACGGCGTGCTTATTGCAAGTATCATAATTCTTTTTCTCATGCTACTAACGATTGCAATGTTTTTCGACGACGGATACAATCGGCCATTAATGACGGACGATTGAACTTTTCTGAGATGCAAGTTGATAAGCAGCCCTTCCCAATGAATACTCTAGATTTGGAGGGGAAAAATTTACTCATTCGGCCGGAGGTGGCCGAATCTGCTAATAAAACTAATGTTGTCATTGGTGAGCCCAGGAAAAACAAAGATGGCGACAAGGTCCTAGGAAGGCAAGTGGTGCTTGACAAGCAACCCGATGGTGGGGAGATAATCAAGATCACCGTCAAGAATCCTACACTCGGGGGGCAACCGCAAGAGCAAGAGAATACCCGTGTTAAGTTTGTCAAGCCCAAGAGTCCGGAAGTTGGCAAGTGGAAGCTGAATGAAGCCAAAGTGCAGCGCAAGAAAATCAAGCCAACTTTTGATATGTTGCTGTCCAAGTATGCTAATCAAGCGGCCGGTTCTAGCTCTAACCGGTCATCATATTTGAAGCGCCCAAGATCACCTCCAAGACAAGAATTGCAACATCGCACAAGGCCATATGGGTCATGGGCACCAGGACTGTGGATGGCGCCACCTCCCTATGCACCATACCACGTGGGAGGATTTAATGGAGGATGGGGGCAGCCCCCAATGGCCCCTTATGCTTTTCATCCAGGATGGGCAGAACCAAGGAGGCCTATACGTGAGAAGTTTTCTTATCCCACACGAGGCCGTTTGAACAAAGGAGTCAATCGGCCAATGCAGAATAATCAAGGAAGGATCAATAAGCAAGTGTGGCGTGCCAAGTCACCAAGTGCAGTGGTCGAGTCTGGAAAGGGCAAAGAAAGAGTTGATGTCGGTTCACTCATCTTGGGCACTAAGACATTCACTATACAACAGTCGACTGTGTGGAACAACCTTACTGAGCCGATACTTGCTATCGCACCAAAGCACTCGGCTAATGATCATGAAGCTAGCACAAGCAAAGCCAAGTTCAAAGATCCAAAGTACATGCAGCCTAAGTGGTGTCCTCCAGGGCTAACAAAAACACAAAAGAGGAAACTACAGAGGTTAAGGAGTCATGAGATGGCAGAACAGGAGGCCGAGAAGCAAAGAGATGAGTGGTTCAATGACGTTCGGCCCATGGTACCTACAGAACAAGTATGGGTGCCTAAGCAAATACAAAGTGCGGTGGTTTCTACATCTGTCACATCAGCACCTGTACCACAAAGGAAGGACGATGCTACTGCTGTTACATCGTCTACAACGCCTATTGATTCCGTTTAGCCCGAATAGATTTCAGAATCAATGAAGAGGGCAAACCCAGATCCGGCAAGCTCGGCAGGCCCGGCAAGCTCGGCAGACCCGGCAATCCCAACACCGGCAAGCCCAACACCGGCAAGCCCGGCACTGAACACACCCGAGGAGGAGGGCGACGTGGTAGATTGTGAGCCTACACCAGTACATGAAGGAATGGATATCAACATGGTGTTTTATTTACCCTCTGAGTTTCGTGCTATAGATGAAGAAGGGGAGGTGGCTCAGCTGGATTTTGGTCCTAAGAATGCAATATTTGAGAAGCCAAAAGAACCAGTGACGCACTTGAAACCGTTGTACCTCAGAGGCCATATCAACGGGTCACCGATTACTCGAATGCTTGTCGATGGTGGTGCTGTAGTGAATCTCATGCCTTATTCAGTCTTCAAGAAATTGGGTTTGCCCGACGAAGGATTGATGAAGACCAATATGGTGCTCAATGAATTTGAAGGCAAAGAGAAAACCGAAGCCAAAGGGGTGATGTACGTGGAGCTTACGGTTGGGAGCAAAACTTTGGCTACTGCATTCTTTGTCGCCGAGGTACAAGGTAACTACAACGTCATACTAGGCCGTGATTGGGTCCATGCAAACCAATGTGTGCTATCCACTATGCACCAATTTTTAATTCAATGGGTTGATGATGAAGTGGAGATCGTTCATGCGGATAATTCGGCTTGCGTTGCTTTAGCCGATACACCGGTGGATTGGCAACACCCCAATGCTGCTTGCTTGACGGGACAGGACTTATCAGAGTTTGACTTTCTCAGCGCCACCAAGAGTGGTTTTGTACCCGTTTCTTTAAAGCCGGTTGGTGGAAATCGGCTCCAAGGTATGACGTATTTGAATGGATCCTAACTCTGAGTGGTTACAAAAGCGGCTTGCAGAATATCGGTCCAATGGGAACAATATGTATGAGTCTATAGAGGAGTTAGGTGATATGGATAAACTTGGACAAGGTTTTACATCGGCCGATCCATTAGAAGAAGTAGATATTGGAGATGGCTCAATTCCTACGCCGACATATGTAAACAAGAATTTGAAAGCCGATTGTAAAGTCAAGTTAATCGAGCTACTGAAAGAATATATTTGTTGCTTTGCATGGGAATATCATGAGATGCCAGGTTTAAGCCGAGAGCTAGTGGAGCATCGGTTACCTATAAAAGCCGGTTTTAGACCATATAAACAATCGGCTAGGAAGTTCAATCCAAAAATATATGACCGGATCAAGGAAGAGATCGGTCGTTTGCTTAAAGCTAATTTTATTAGACCTTGCAGGTATGCCGAGTGGATTTCTAATATTGTGCCAGTGGAAAATAAAGGCTCCGGCAAGTTGAGGGTGTGCATTGATTTCAGAGATTTGAATAGAGCTACGCCCAAAGATGAGTATCCTATGCCTATAGCCGACATGCTTATTAATGATGCTTCTGGACATAAGGTTATTAGATTTCTTGATGGCAATGCGGGGTACAACCAATTTTTCATGGCCGAAGAGGACATGTCCAAAACGGCTTTTCGGTGCCCCGGTTTCCTTGGATTATTTGAGTGGACAGTGATGACCTTTGGATTGAAGAATGCCGGCGCCACATATCAAAAGGCTATGAATTTGATCTTTCATGATTTACTCGGTGTTATACTTGAAGTCTATATTGATGATATTGTTGTCAAATCGGATGCTTTTAAATCTCACTTAGCCGATTTGCATTTAGCTTTTGAGAGGATGAAGAAATATGGGCTGAAGATGAATCCTTTGAAGTGTGCGTTTGGCATGTCGTCTGGTAAGTTTTTGGGTTTCATTATTCATGAAGATGGCATAGAGATTGACCCCAAAAAGATAGAAGCTATACAAAAAGTGGAGGCTCCAACATGCAAGAGAGATATGCAAAAATTCCTTGGCAAGGTCAATTATTTGAGGAGGTTCATAGCCAATTTGTTAGGGAAGGTTGATGCATTTACTCATATCCTTCGGTTAAAGAATGATGTTGATTTTACTTGGGGGGCAAAACAGCAAGAAGCATTTGATATGATTAAGAATTATTTGTGCACTCCTCCGGTGATGAAGGCGCCCAAGCATAGAGAGCCCTTTAGACTTTACATTGCAGCCGAGGAAGGCGTTATTGGAGCTGTTTTAACTCAAGAAACCGAAGGAAAAGAGCATGCTATCACTTATTTGAGCCGACGCCTATTGGATGCCGAGACAAGGTATACATTTATTGAAAAATTATGCCTATTCTTATACTATGCTTGCACAAAATTGAGACATTATCTAGTACCAAGTGCTTGCATAGTAGCTTGTCAAACCGATGTCATTAAATACATGTTGCATAGACCAATTCTTAGTGGTAGAATTGGTAAATGGTCTTATGCTTTAATTGAGTATGATTTGGCTTATGAATCTCTAAAATCCATGAAAGGCCAAATTGTTGCTAATTTTATCGTTGAGCATCGGATTAATGACAAGCAAGATATTGATATAAACCTTGTCTCGTTAGTACCATGGAGATTATATTTTGATGGTTCAGTTTGTAGCAACGGCCAAGGTGTTGGTATTGCTTATATATCTCCTCATGGTGCTGTTTTTGAAGCCTCATGCCGCTTAGAATATTTTTGCACAAATAATCAAGCCGAATATGAAGCATTGTTATTCGGCTTAGAGATGTTGCTTGCTATAGGTGCTACACATATTGAGGCTTTTGGTGATTCGTTATTAGTAGTACAACAAGTATCCAAAGTTTTTCAATGTTTAGACGAATCACTTAATGTTTATCTTGATAAATGTCTAGATATAATTTCTACTTTGGATCATTTTAGCATTGCTCGTATATCTAGACATGATAATTGGAGAGCAAACGAGTTGGCACAACAAGCATCCGGCTATCATGTCGATCATGGCATGTTTCATATCTCTCTAAAGCCGATGTCTTGTCTTGCTAACATAGGAGAGACCGAACCAGAGCCCACTGATTCGGTTACTGACAATAAATCTAGTCCAGATGAAAATCATGACTGGAGGAAGCCCATTATTGATTACTTGTGCGATCCAAGTGGAAGGGTGGACAGGGCTGTTCGGCGCATGGCTTTCAAATATACAATGAGAGACGGTGGTCTTTATCGCCGAACGGTTGAAGATGTTCTTTTGAAGTGTTTGGACGAGGACCAAGCAAGAGTTGCTATGGGAGAGGTTCATGACGGGATTTGTGGAACTCATCAATCGGCTCCCAAGATGAAGTGGTTACTATGACGTGCTGGATTTTATTGGCCGACGATGATCAATGATTGCTTCAGGTATTATAAAGGATGTGAAGCTTGTCAAAAGTTTGGTGATATTCAGTTAGCTCCCGCTGCTATGTTACATCCTATTATTAAGCCGTGGCCTTTTAGAGGTTGGGGATTAGACTTCATTGCAGAGATTCATCCTTCTTCTTCAAAGGGGCATCGGTTCGTGTTGGTGGCAACTGACTATTTCACTAAGTGGTCTGAAGCAATACCTCTCAAGAATATGACGCATACGGAGGTAATTCAATTCATAAGTGAGCACATTATTCATAGATTCGGCATTCTGCAAACATTAACTACGGATCAAGGTTCATCTTTCATGTCACATCAAGTTAGAGAATTTGCCGAATCATATAAGATAAGACTGCTCAATTCCTCTCCGTATTATGCTCAAGCCAATGGACAAGCTGAGTCTAGCAATAAGATTTTGATCAAGCTCATCAAGAAGAAGATTGAAGATAACCCAAGGAGGTGGCATGAATTATTGCCCGAGGCTTTGTGGGCGCATAGAATCTCAAGGCATGGTGCGACGAAGGTAACTCCATATGAGCTCGTGTATGGTCAAGAAGCCGTTTTACCAGTGGAAGTTAATTTGAATGCTTTGAGAATAGCCAAACAAAATGATTTATCGGCAGTGGACTTTTATAACTTGATGATAGACAATATTGATGAGGTTGCTGATAAACGTTTGGCTGCATTAAAAGCCATAGAAAGGGACAAGTTGAGGGTAGCAAGAGCTTACAATAAGAAGGTCAAGTTGAAGAATTTTCAGATTGGTGATCTTGTGTGGAAGGTGATTCTACCGATTGGTTCAACGGACAGAAAATTTGGGAAGTGGTCTCCAAGCTAGGAAGGTCCATTCAAGATTGCAAGAATAGTTCCCGGAAATTCATATTTGGTGGAATCCATGCAAGGAACATTGCTACCTCGAGCTCTCAATGGCAAATATTTGAAGAAGTACCACCCAAGTGTGTGGCAAGAAGCCTAAATAGCAATGGCCGATATATGATTATCGCCCTAAGAATATAAATGGCCGATGGAATATTGACATCGTCCTTAGAGCAAGCCTAATGCAAATTATTTTTCGACATACAAGCTTTGCCGAAAAACAGGGGGGCATGTGTTGACACCTGATTTTGGCACGATGCAAAATACAGTAAAGGTGGACTCAAGCGGCAAGATCTTCTATACGAAAAAGTTCATATTGCCGGCATGAAAGGCTTGCCGGCATGGAATCTTGCCACCCGAGCAAAAGGCTTGCCGGTTTTGAGTGCTCGTCGATTTCAGTAAAGATGATCCGGCAAGGAGATGACCCGGAAGGAGGCGATCCGGCAAGGAGACGACCCGGAAGGAAGCGATCCGGCAAGGAGACGGCCCGGCAAGGAGGCGATCCGGCAAGGAGATGACCCGGAAGGAGGCGATCTGGCAAGGAGAAGGCCCGGCAAGGAGGCGGTCCGGCAAGGAGATGACCCGGCAGGAGGCAATCCGGCAAGGAAGCGATCCGGCAAGGAGACGGCCCGGCAAAGAGGCGATCCGGCAAGGAGGCATCCCGGCAAGGAGGTGATCCGGCAAAACGACCCGGCAAGATATCCTGATGGTACTCCCAAGAAGGCGGCAGCCCGTCGAAGACCGGAGATCAAGATGGACGTGAGGAGGCGTAAGCCAGCCCGTCAAGACAGACTCTGGAGCGGTACTACCGCCCTATATAGCGGTACTACCGCTTGAGCGGTACTACCGTGTTTTACTACCGCGCCTACTACCGCTTACGAAAATACTTCTGGTATCCCGAGGACCCCAAGCGGAAGTGGCACGGCACTAAGCCGCACCCAGGGCGGTACTACCGCTGTAAGCGGTACTACCGCTTGCACAGAGCGGTACTACCGCTTGCCGGCACGAAGATTCGGGCAGATTTTGGAGAGTCCGAATTTGGCTAGTGTTTTTTGATCCATTGGAAGGAAAGCTTAGATGAATCCATGACTTGTACGGGAAGTCCAACCCCCTCTTAAATAGAAGAGGTGATGGCCGATTGAAAAAAACACACAATCGAACAATCATTATACTACTTTTTCATCTACGTTTTATCTTTCCATCGTTTTTCTCTCTCGTTCTTCGTCGTTCTTCGTGTTGGAGAGCTGCGAGTACAGAGGCTCTACGGGCGAGCGAATCGACCTAGGGCAGCCCATTGCTGCCGCACTCCCTGACAGGGTCCCTCCCGGGCGTGCGGGGCTTCGGGTCTTCAAAAGCGTCTGCCGGCTGTCCTGCGTATCGCGCTGCCGGTCGGACCTCCTTTGACGTGAGCTGCGGTGCATCACCACCAGCGTTGAGGGTACACGGTGACGTGTTCGTGTGTCAACGGCCTCCGCGGATAAACTCCGAGGAGTGTCCCATACTACTGGCCGAGGTTATCAGACCAGGTGCTTCAGGCAACAAGGCAATCGGGCTACGCGGCTCGAAAGACAAGAGGGTAACGGAAAGTTATGTTATATTACTATTTAACGTAAGAAACATCTTTCGAGGCAAATAGTTCTTCCAACAGTTCCTTTCCTTGGGCCACTGTGTTGAACATGTTTGTCCGAAGACGGATGACCTCGGGGGTAAAGCCCCTGGTCGGGGTTTGAAAAGCCCCCTGCCATGTTAGTCCTATGTCATGGCCGACCGATTCGCATTGTAAGAACGCTAGCTTTCGGCTTTGTCCGTCTGAGGTACTACACCGGTTGACCCGGGAGTAACAATCACAGCAGTGCTCCCTTTGCCCCCTAGCCAAAATATCGGGAACGTAAGGGGCAAGCACAGGAGCCGGGCAACCCAGCTTGGCCAAATCTTAAAGCGAATCGATGCATATGGTGGCTCAAAAGACGATAGTACATAAGAGGTGGAATAGCTCTTGTTTTGAAAATAACATGCTATATTGTCCTCGTGGTCATTGAATAACGTTCCAAGGTGGGGAAATAAATAATGAGTAAAAGATTAAGTCAAAGAAAATGTACGAGTTATTTACACGGACCGTGTTCGTGGTGTCAAGCGTAGAAGCGTCGGAGTAGCGTCGCGTTCTAGGGGTGGGGCTCTAATCGGCCGTCCTCCGGATCTCGGATTCGATATGCTCCTCCGATGAGTACTTGGTCAATGATGAATGGCCCGTCCCATCTAGGGGAGAGTTTGTGCTTTTGTTTCTCGGGGTGTAGCCTCATTACGAGATCCCCGACGTTGAATTCTTTGGCACGAACCTCTCTGCCATGGTAGCACCGGGCCTGCTGCTGATAAATAGCTGATCTTGCCCGTGCGACATTGCGCTCTTCTTCGAGAGCGTCTAGGGCATCTTGCCGATCCATCTCGGCCTCTAGCTCCTCATACATGCGTACTCGAGGTGCGTCATGTATGATATCGCAGGGGAGGACCGCCTCGGCGCCGTACACCATAAAAAATAGGGTGTATCCTGTGGACCTATTTGGTGTTGTACGCAAGCCCCATAGTACGGAATCAAGTTCCTCGACCCATTTATAGTCGGCTTTTTTAAGGGAGCGAACTAACCTTGGCTTAATTCCGCTAAGGATTAGTCCATTGGCTCGCTCCACCTGCCCATTAGACTGTGGGTGGTAGACGGACGCGTAATCGAGCTTAATGCCCAGTTTTTTACACCATGCCTTAACCTCTTTGGCCGTGAAGTTGGTTCCGTTGTCTGTAATCAGACTGTGGGGGACACCGTAACGATGTACTACCCCCGAGATGAATCCGTTTACCTGGACGGCCTCGGCCGAGGTGACCGGCTTTGCTTCGATCCACTTGGTAAATTTGTCGACCATGACGAGGAGGTATTTATTTTTGTTTGATCCACCTTTGAGTGGCCCCACCATATCGAGCCCCCAGACCGCGAAAGGCCAAGTGATGGGGATGGTGCGAAGGGCCGTGGGGGGCAAGTGGCTCTGCTTGGCAAATACCTGGCAGCCTGGGCAATGTTGTACTAATGCCGAGGCGTCGGCACCTGCAGTTGGCCAGTAAAAACCGGCTCAGAAAGCCTTGCTGACCAAAGTCCGAGCAGCGGCGTGATGTCCGCTCATGTCGGAGTGTATCTCCCGAAGTAGGAGTTTTCCTTCTTCCTCGGATATGCATCTGTGGACGATGCCCGTGGTGTCGGGGAGCTCTTTTCGGAGCAGGTACGCAAGGAGCGGCTCGGTCCATGGTGCGATGACTGCCATGACTTCATGTGTTGAGGCAGTCTTCCGGACCATTGAGCCGCCTACGATACCCTCGTCGTCTTCGGGCGGGACCTGTTTCCCGACGTCGATTGAATCCGACGTTCCTTTGCCGTCTTGCCATACTACGGATGGCTTAAAAAGCCATTCGAGGAAGGTGTTTTCTGGGACCTTGTCCTGTTTTGTGCCCAATCGGGCAAGCACATCTGCGGCCTAGTTGCTATCTCGGGGTATGTGGTGAAACTCCAGCCCCTCGAACCTGGCCGAGATTTTTATGACGGCATTTCGGTAAGCTGTCATCTTCGGGTCTTTGGCATCGAACTCGCCGTTGATTTGTGAGATGGCGAGGTTGGAATCACCTCGGACCTCCAGGCGTTTGACACCCATGGAGACTGCTATCCAGAGTCCGTGTAGGAGGGCTTCATATTCAGCCGCATTGTTGGAGTTCGTGTACATGATTTGTAGCACGTATCTAATGTTATCTCCCGTGGGAGACGTGAGCACCACGCCAGCCCCTAGGCCGACGAGCATTTTGGAGCCATCGAAATACATTGTCCAATGCGAGTAAGTACTGTACTCACGGGGGAGTTCGGCTTCGGTCCATTCGGCTACGAAGTCCGCCAACACCTGGTTTTAATGGCCCGGCGTGGTTTGTAGATGATTTCAAAAGGTAGGAGCTCTATGGCCCATTTGGCGATGCGCCCTGTAGCATCCCTATTATTTATTATGTCACTTAACGGGACGTCGGATGCCACGGTCACCAAACACTCTTGAAAGTAGTGCCGAAGTTTTCGTGACGCCATGAAGACCGCGTAAGCTATCTTTTGATAGTGAGGGTAGCATGTCTTGCATGGGGTTAAGACCTCGTATACGTAATATACGGGCCTCTGGACCTAGAATTTGTGATCTTCCATGTCTCGTTTGACCACGAGCACTGCGCTAACCACCTGGTTTGTGGCCGCGATGTACAGTATCATCGGTTCACAGACACCTGGCGCTGCCAGGATGGGATTGGTGGCGAGGAGGGCCTTGATGTCTTCCAGGGCCGCCACGGCCTCCTTGGTCCATTTGAATGTTTTGGTCTGCTTTTACAGCTTGTATAAGGGTAAGGCTTTTTCTCTGAGCCGTGATATGAAGCGGCTCAAGGCTGCTATGCAGCCTACCAATTTTTGTATGTGCTTGAGCTCTGTTGGAATCTCCAAATGATCCAAGGCTCGAATTTTAGCCGGATTGGCTTCAATTCCTCGGCTGGATACGATGAAGCCGAGGAGTTCGCCAGCTGGGACTCCGAAAACGCATTTCTCTGGATTAAGTTTTATTTGAAATTCCCGCAGGCTGGCAAATGTATCTCGAAGGTTGTCAACCAACTGGTCGACGTGTTTAGTTTTGACAACTACATCGTCTACGTAGGCCTCGACGGTCTTTCTGATGTGTTTTTCCAGGCACGTTTGAATCATACGCTGGTACGTGGCGCCAGCGTTCTTTAGTCCGAAAGGCATCGTATTGAAGCAAAACGGCCCGTAGGGCGTGATGAATGTTGTTGCTGCCTGGTCAGATTCCTTCATCTTTATTTGATGATATCCTGAGTAGGCGTCCAGGAAGCACAGCGCGTCATGGCCCGCAGTGGCGTCCATGATTTGGTCAATACGGGGTAAGGGGAAGGGTTCTTTGGGGCAAGCTTTGTTAAGGTCTTTGAAATCGACACATAAACACCAGGACCTGTCCTTCTTTGGTACCATGACCAAATTGGCTAGCCAGTCAGGGTGTTTTATATCTCTGATGAATCTTGCTTCCAACAGCTTTGCCAGTTCCTCGCCCATTGCTTGACGCTTGGGCTCGGAGAAACGCCGAAGTGTTTGCTTGACAGGTTTATAGCCTTTCAGTATATTCAAGCTATGCTCTACAAGCCTACGGGGTATCCCTGGCATGTCGGAGGGGTGCCAGGCGAATATATCCCAGTTTACCTTGAGGAAAGTGCGTAGGGCCTCGGCGATCTCGGGGTCGAGGTTAGCCCCTATGGACACCATTTTGGCAGGGTCCGTTGGGTGAACCTGGAATTTGACTATTTCGTCGGCCGGTTTGAAAGAAGTAGATTTTGATCTTTTGTCGAGAACGACATCATCCCGGTCGACTTTGGCACGTAGCGCGGTCAGCTCCTCGGCCGCGAAGGCTTCGGTTAGAGTCTTGAGGGCGAGGGACGCCGTTTTATTCTCAGCTTTGAGTGCCCTGTCGGGATCGCTTGAGATGGTAATGATCCCTTTCGGGCCCGGCATCTTGAGCTTCATGTAGCCATAGTGCGGCACTGCTTGAAATCTTAAAAAGACGTCCTGTCCGAGGATGGCGTGGTATCCGCTCTTGAAAGGCGTGATGTGGAACGTAATCTCCTCAGAGCGATAATTATCTGAAGTCCCTAAGACTACGTACAGGGTTATCTTTCCGCTGCAGCGTGCCTCTCGTCCGGGGACTATTCCTTTGAATGTAGTGGTGCTCTGTTCTATGCGCGATTTATCGATGTGCATTTTGTCCAGAGTGTCTATGTATATTAGATTCAAGCTGCTGCCTCCGTCCATAAGGACCTTATGGAGGCGGCAGTGGTCCACGATGGGGTTGAGGACTAGCGCGGCGGGACACCTGTCTGGGGCCGACTTCGGCTGATCGTCGTGGTTGAAGGTGATCGGCGTGTCTATCCACGCGCCCCGAGGTGGTACTTGCCGGACGGAATTAATTTCCCACAGGGCCCGTTTGTGCTAGTTTTTAGACATAAAGGTCTCATAAATCATTAGGACCTCGTCTTCTTCCGAGGTCTGTTCAAGGTGGCTGGAGGTGCCCGCCAAGAGGGCGGGTCCCCCTTTAGCCACTTGCCTCAACACCTAACAGTCGTGAAGGCTGTGATTCGGGTAGGAGTTAATCAACACGGCGTGGATCGGGCATGGTTTATCCAGAAAGCCGTCCAGAGTTGTTCCGGGGTGACCGGAGGTTTTCTTCTTCTTCCGGGGTCGATCGCCCGGGATGTTCCGTTTGCGATTTTCGTGCTGAAGTGCCGATCGGTCGCGTTCCGGGTAGTCCTCACAGATCGAGTCCGTGTTTTCCCTGGTCCGCCAAGCATCTTCGATGGTGCAAAATCGTGCTACCAGGTTGGTCAATTCAGGGAGTGTTTGAACGCAACGACGAGCGAGGATGCTCGAGACGCCTTTATCCTTGCATACGCGCTCAAAAGCGGTAATTATGTCAGAGTCTTGGTAATCCAGTATCTTATTCTTAATGGACAAGAATCTGGCCCAGTATCGCCTGATCGGTTCGTCAGCGAGCTGTCGTACGTAGGCCAAGTCCCAGATGTCAGGTGAGCCGGAGTTATTGGGGCGATATTCTATATGGGAGGTGAGCGGATGAGTCCCTATCTCTAAAGACTGCGGGCTCAAGACCCTGTTATTCTCACTTGACATCAGATCCGTGGTTACCGGATTAGCCAAATTGATCTGAAGGTCGGCCTCCGGCAGGTCACTGTCCGACCCACTCTCCAACAAGTATCTCAGCCCCTCGTCCCTAGGGGAATTCCCCGTTGGAACCAAAGAAGGGTCATGGTTCGCCTCCACTTTACGTGCAGGCATCTCTGTGGCCAAAGTTTCGAACATGGAGACGAGCTCCATAGGCTTGGGGCCATTGACCGGCGATCCCATAGATCCTTTTGGCAATCGCACAGCGGACCTCTCAATGAAAGCACCAGTATCGGTGTCAAAACCGGCAGACCTCGGGGTAGGGGGTCCCGAGCTGTGGATCTCGGATCGGTGGTAACAGAGACAAGGGAGACGATGTTTACCCAGGTTCGGGCTCTCTTGATGGAGGTAAAACCCTACGTCATGCTCTTGTTTATATTAATGGAGATGTATCGAGTACAGAGTTGATCTACCTTGAGATCAAAATGTTTGTCTAACTCTAGGGCTAGGTGAATGATATTGCGTTGATGTGTCCCCCTACGGGCTAAACCCTCTGGCTTATATACACGCCAGAGAGGGTATCTAGGGTTACAAGGTCGGTATCTAGTAGTAAGGCGGCTGGAAAGATCTTGGAGTATACGTCAAGTCTTCGGTAGAGACAGTCTTGATCACGCTTCCTGTGTACGGCCTCCGGAGTCCATCTTGATCACGTACGAGGGCCCATCGGCCCAACCGAGGGAACGGGCTGGCTAGGTTAGCACCCCCTAATCCAGGACACCGTCACCGCATCTTTCCCAAACGCTCCGTCCTTGCTACTCGTTTGTGCTCGCATTACCATTGCACTCGGTATTCTGTGCTGCAATGTTTGTGATGCTCACCCCATCACAAACAGTTCATAATTTTACACCGCATGCGAAGCTTGAATATCCCACACATTTGTATGTACATAAACGTTTGAGATGTATAAAATGTCCCAAATGATTCATCTGTATTACCCGTGTCGGATGAAGGCCTATCGCACGCGTTCTTCTATGAGCAAACGTTTACGATGCACACGACATCATAAATAGTTCATAATTGCCTAGCTTGTGAGATAAGGTCACTTTCACAAACATTTATTAAGAAGGAACTGTGTGCGTTCTTGTTGTTAATCTCACATGTTTTTTCTTGTCTGATCGTGTGTGCAGTAGAGTTTCATCGCACACGTACTGATTTGAGAAACGTGTCTGATCTTGACGTTCACAGACGTTTTGCTTTCGCAAACTGTGTGCAGTGTAATGGCCTGTAGATCATAATTTATCCCTAATTTAATCCCTGCATTTAAAATTCACAGAATTTGAAATTGAAACAGATTTTCAATATGAAAGTAGGCAATCACTTATTTCACATCGAACCATGTTTATTACAAATACAAGTTCAAGGATGAATGAATAATGCGATGCACAGGTACATGTACTGAAGAACTACAGAAGCAGCAAGGAAAGAATGATGAACCACAGTTGTACTAAAGACTGTAAAGAGAGAGGTGGAAGACATTATGGTTGCTGGAGAAGGTGAAGCGGAATGCCCATATTGTGCCCTCCTCCATGCCTAATGCGCGCACGACTCTAGGCCAACCCCTTGTGATGACCGCCCGTCCATCCTTCACTGTCTTCATTAGGACTTCTCGATGCTCATTGTAGTCTCGATGAAATACTTTAACCTTCATTGCATGTCCACCAATCATGTACTTTGCGAGGTAATCTTGAGTAAACTACTTTGGGAACCACTGCAAACGAAAAAGATTTAGACATAGTTGTCTAACAACTCATTATGGGCAGTAAAAAGAGAAGGCTACAGAGTTCGTAGTT
This sequence comes from Elymus sibiricus, assembly GCA_039707655.1. Lineage (NCBI taxonomy): Eukaryota > Viridiplantae > Streptophyta > Magnoliopsida > Poales > Poaceae > Elymus > Elymus sibiricus. The sequence goes on from CM077676.1 coordinate 293,864,682, forward strand.
ACCATCCTATAGCTCACTATTGTGTTGGATAGAGCATAGACAAATAATTTAATTGCCATCGGTCATATCTTTTTGCTAATAATTCTTATCAGTTTCGTCACTTGATGCTGGTTCATGAATATCTCATTGCCCCATATGCAAAAGGGTCGAGGCATGGATCTTTGCCTAGGACATATGTACCTACAAGCAACAAGTCAATATTGGAAGCTAAAAAGTGTCCAGCCATGGATTTGTATGCACTACATTATGGAACAGAGGTAGTATAAGCCAAGGGATGAAACTAACCTCGATGGAAAATGCTGGCCACTCCAGTTGTTGTCCTGCGTAAGTACATGGAAAGGCGTGATAAGTACTACAGGCTTAACATCAACCAAATATAGCCATGATAAAGAACATCTCAAAATGACAGCTTGAATGTGTTGGCTTCAGCATGATGTTAAAGCAGATAAAAAATGGAAGGGAATGTTAACTACAACAGGCTTAACAGGGACCAAATATTGTAATTCAAACTGGTACTGTTGAAAATGAATAGAACATAGCTCATGCTTAAACATCACACTGCATAAATGTGTAAAACTAAAATAAAGGGCATGTGTTAACTTCACCAGGCATAAAAAGAACCAAATATAACCGTTCAAACTGGTATTGATGAAATCGAACTGCACAGTTCATACTTGCACATAATGAACATCACATTGTGAATAACTGAAATAAACAAGGCATATATGCTCACTATAACAACCTAATATAGCCATTGAAAACTTGACAGAGGCTCACTGCAACCAACCTAACAAGCAAATACAGATAAACAAGGCACCTGCTTGAAAACTGGACAAAGGCTCACTGCAACCAACCTAGCTAACAAGCAAATACAGATAAACAAGGCATCTGCTTGAAAACTGGACAAAGGCTCACTGCAACCAACCTAACAAACAAATACAGATAAACAAGGCATCTGCTTGAAAACTGGACAAATGCTCACTGCAACTAACCTAACAATCAAATACAGATAAACAGGGCATCTGCTTGAAAACTGGGCAAATGCTCACTGCAACCAACCTAACAACCAAATACAGATAAACAAGGCATCTACTCACTATAAACAACCAAATATAGCCATTCGTGAAACTGAAGTGGACAATTCATACTTAAACATCAGATAGCCATATTGAACATTACATTTTTGCATAACTGAAATAATTAAACATGGCACAGTTAAAACATCGCATGGCAAAAGCTACTACAACAATGGGTATGAGTTGGCTAGCTAGAAAAAGTAAGATTTGCTTATAGGATATTGCCTCACTTGTCATGGAGGGGATCCTTCCACTTGGAAGAGCACAGACCCAGGGTGCGATCCCTGATGTCGCAGATGGGCTGTCTCACCTTTGAAGAGCCGTAGTGGGTGCCCTTCGCGTGGTCATGGTCGATGAGATCTGACTTGGTAGCTGAGCATCCCAAGCCACCGCCATAGAACGTGTCCTTCAGAAATGACATAATGGGCTCGATGGCGTACAAGGATCGCAAATCCTTGACTGCGAGATGGAGGAGATAAGCGGCGGGGCCTTCGAAGAGATCGACGGCGGTTGAACCAGAGACGTTGGGGATGGACCACTTAACATGTGACACGGCCCGCGTTAAGCCTTCACTGTCGACGAGCTTGATGTCGTAGCCGACTGTCCTGAGATTCAGTAATACGTGAGCCCGCTGACGTGAAGCCTTCGTCATGGCGACGTAGTCAACGTCCTCGCCGGCTTCCGCGGCGAGGTGTTCCTCCGGGATCGATAGGTCAGCACGAACGGTGGCCACCCCAACATTGTCCGGCGGAGAGGCCATGATAGACCTCCTTTTGGCCGTATGCTCCTCGGGCTCCCCGGGATATGTGGTCGGGCTTAGGTTGTGACTCTCTAGAGTAGGGGATGGGGATCTGGGGGGGAGGGACACCGCAGGCCTCATTTAAAAACTCAGGGTGGCGAGGGTATGGGAATCGGTGGGTAACCTGAACTTATCTAAGCTAGGAGGCACGGGCAGACCAGCAGGGGTTGGTGGCGGCAGCGGTGGCAGCTTTGGCGGTGGCGGCGAGCTAGGGTTCGAGCGGGGGGGTGTAGAGTATGGAGGGGGACGGTGTTAGGGCGGGTGGTGTTTGAGGATATGCCGTGGCTACTGAAAATTTTAGTAATGGTGGGTGGAGATGGTGGTGGACGAGGGAGGGCGACGGTTCAAATGCCTCGGCTACTGGAATTTTACTATGAGGTCGGTGGTGGAGGTGTGAGGGTGACGGTTGAAATACCGCGGCAACTAAAATTTCAGTAAAGGAAATGAAGTGGGGCGGGAGCAACCAGATCGCACACGGTCCAAACATAATAATTGTGTATGATAATAAGGAAAAGCCACGGAACCACCAATTTTTGCATTGCTCAAGGCGGGTAGCTTTTTTTGAGATTTCTAGCTAGCTGGTTTATCGCACACGGTTCGTCCTAATTTTCAGACGCATACATGGAATTCTCATCCTAAATATCCTGTACACAGTACCCTTCACCCTTGGTGGCGCTTGTGAAGTCGTGGCGATTTTACAGGGCACGAGCTTCGCACACGGTTAAGCCAGTGCACCCGTGTCCGTTGCGCGTACGTTCGCACGCAGTTTTTCATCCGAGGCGTCTGCTATTTTATATAGCACCATTTGGCAACAAAAAACATGAGAGAGGGTAAGAAGACAACCACAACAGCATGTGGCCCAAATATATATGTATGAAAAGGGTGGTGTGTGATGTTCAAATTCCCAATGCACAACTTTGACGCGCGGGCCCATGGGTAGGCGCATCGTCGAAGATCGGGTGAGAGGGGCCAGAAGACAACAACCACCTGGAAGTGGCCAAATATATGTAGGAATAAAGGGTGTGATGTTTAAATACACAATGCACAACTTTGATGTGGCACCTCCCTCGCAAACCGGAAAGCCCCCTTGGATATCTATAATGACGGGTTAAGATCGTAGCTAGGTGCCTGCCCCACCCCCACTTCGTGTCGGCGGGAAATATCAGGTGATACCGATGTTTAGTTGATACCATGATACGGGCTTCTGGGAGCCATTGGATCTCAGATCCGGTGGCCACTGGGAGCTCTAGAACATTTTGCAAAAAAGTCATTCAAGAGTCTTAAAATTGCATACAGATACAAGAGCTACTCAGATGCCATCGGATCTGAGATCCAACGGCCTAGAAGTCGGTAGCACGGTATCACCCAAACCGTAGTATCACTTGAAACTTTCCCGTACTCATACTTTGGTCGGACATGCATGCATGACCTACCATAAGACGGACCGAGTGAATCTATCTTGGCCAAACAACCACTGTTGTTGTTAGTCAAAAAGGGATATAATAGACCGCTCGGGCCCATAGATTGGACCATCACCGTAAACCGCACGAGAGGGGCCACAAAACTAGCACCACCTGCATGGGGCCCAAATTGATGTACGTTGGAAGGGTGATGTGTTTTAAATACTGTCGGTGTATAAAACATGGCTATTTTATACCCTGACTTATGCACAGACGGTAGCAGCCTCTTTGCCGGCCAAGGCTTGCCGGAACTTGCCAAATAACAAGATTCAAGATCCAGTTGTAGAGGCTACTGGAGAGAAGTTCAAGATGAAGCATCAACAAGCACTCAACTAGTGTTGAAGGTGAAGACATCTCTTGCCAGCAAGGCAGAGCCGGCAAGGCGAAGACCCGGCAAGCTCTGTGCCGGCAAGCTTTCACCAGCTCGTCAGTGCTCCACCTCACCGGGCAGCTAGTCGCTAATCGGTGAGGTGTCGACCGCGCAGGCTGGTTGGTGAGATTTGTCGGGCACGTGTCAGCACGCAGGGAGAAGATTTGCCTTTAATGGCACCCGTCCAGAAGGCGTGTCGAGCTAATAGGAGGTAGCTGGGCGAGCGGTGCAGGAACCTTGCCGGAGCTCCTCCTCCACATGACACCTAACGGTGCATTTATTGCTTTTGTCCTAAACTGGCAGAGTTAGGTATGATAGCACTGTTGCTATCTAATCAACCTGTAATTACTGTTTTGCCACTGTGGTAACCCCTTGAGCTATAAAAGGAGGGCCAGGGCAACGTTTACGGGGGATCGCTCGATCGAAACCCTAGCACAACCTGCATGCGTAGCTGCTCTTTCCGCACCTTGCCCGAGAAAGCGCTCCTTGTACTCGTGCTCACACCCATCCAATACATCAAAGCAGGAGTAGGGTTTTACACCTCACGGTGGCCCGAACCTGGGTAAAATCCTCTGCGCTCTCCATTGATTCTGCTTTTTGTGCTTGCGCATTCCCCTAGCCGAACCACAAAGGGGCTAGATGGCCCCATAGATGGTCGTACCCACGACAAATACCCATTAATGTACAATTTTGATGTGGCGCCTTCCTCACGAAATGGACAACCCCCATGAAAGGTATGTAGTAATTAAGGACAACGTCGACGTACATAGGGTGTCGATCCAACCCACCATTTCGAGCGCATGGGAGGGAATCCTGAGAACGCATGAGCTCGAACTTTTTGCTCGGACATGTCACCATGACCCGCGGTAACACGAACCAGCAGGAATCCATTCATGGCCAAACCCACTCGTTGTCGGCCAAAGGGATGATATATATATATATACCAGGCCCACAGATAGGCGTGTCGTTGAAAACCGCACATGGGAGACGGCGTCAATCAGAAGACCCTATACGTACCTTGCATGCGGCCCAAATATATGTATATATGGGTGGTGGTGTGTGATGTGTGTTCAAATCCCCAATGCACAACTTTGATGGGGCACCAGCTGCATTACAAACCAAACACCGTACCCCGAGGAAGCCACGTTACGTATGATGTCGGTTCCCCAACTTCAAGCCGGCGGGAGGGAATCGAACATATGTTCCCCAACTAAATTTGGTCTGACATGTCGTGACCAATACCAAGAGGAAACCGTCGTGGTCAAACCCTTCTTGTACGTTGACTGGTCACTACAGACAAATTTTCAAAACAAGTATGTTGTGGGTCAAAGGATAGAACGTGCGGGCCCACAGATCTCAAACGTGGTGGGTCAAAGGATAGAACATGGCGGGCCCACAGATCAATCTCGATCATTCTCTGATTTTTCAAAACAACAAATAACAAAAAACAACATTCTCCAAATTTTGAAAACAAGTAGGTTGTGGGTCAAAGGATAGAATGTGCGGGCCCATAGATCTCGAACGTTGTGTGCGAAAGGATAGAACATGGCGGGCCCACAGATCAATCTCGATCATTCTCTGATTTTTCAAAACAACAAATAACAAAAAACATCATTCTCCAAATTTTCAAAACAAGTATCTCAAGATTTATTTAATCGACATGACAGGTCACTACAGACACATTTAGATGCTAAATGTCTGTAATGGCCGTATCATGGCGCTTAAATGAAGCTTGAGATATAGCAACTTCCCACCCGGTCACCCATCCTTAGACTGCTCCAGCCCCAAGCTCGCTTAACTTGTGCGTTCTATTCGACTAGGCTAGCGGATGGGAAGCTGCCCCTTGCTGATAAGAGTTGCCTCCTCGCATTTAAGGCGTTTACCAATGGTCACCGCGTGGGACCTACTCCTTACTATCACACACGTTTGTGCTTTTAGAAACTGTGTGCAATCTTTACATATCGGACCACTTCCATTCAAACTTACATTATTTTTTAACTACTTAAAACCACTAGCTAGAAGAAGCAAAAGCTTTGCCTTTTCATTAATTAAGAACAAGATAGTTGCCTAGTTAATTGCGGAAAACCAGGCTAAACCGATAAAAACAGGGCCTAAACCTACGGGAACTCTTGGCTGAGCAAGAATTGGTACAGGCCTTCATCCACGCGTCTGATACGCTCGTGGAACTGCTGTACCACAATATCGATCTCCGCCCAGGATATTTCATCGGTGACGGTCGATTCCAAGCCGCGACGAGTATTTTGCTCTGCTTCGTCGTTGGCGGCACCTGGGGGGCCGAGGAGGTCGGAGCCAATCGACCAGCCCGTTGGCGTCGTGGTGGCGGATTCTGGCAGTGCGAACTTCGTCCGGCACAATTATGGCACTGACGGCGTCTGCCCGTTCCTGGCGGGGAATCGGGATGCTTACCGGCCCTGGAAACGGCCTCTCAAGTGGTTGAGTCAACAGGATGCTTACACGGCTCCGTTCAGATAGTGCGGCACACCGCACCTGATGCGCGGGGGCGTTCTCCCGCTCTTGCGCGGCAGCGCTTTGCCACTCTTGCTCTGCTCCGCTCCATGGGCGGCGACGAACACATGTGTAGACATTGGCCCGCTCAAGCACTGGGGCGCGATGATACCGCTCACGCTCGGCGGCGCGCTGCCGCTCTTGCTCGACGGCGCGCTGCCTCTCTTGCTCGGTGGCGCACGGCCATTCTGGCTCTCCGGCTTGCTCTGGCTCGTTCTCCTCGTCAAGGAGGTTGATGACGGCGGCAGCGCTTCGCCAGATTGGCATGCTTGGAATGGTATACTGCTGTATGCCCGGTGTGTCGCCGCCTAGCCCTCTTTGCCCACTGACACCGGCAGCGGGAAACTGATGGGGGGAGTGGCGGGAAACCGATTTGGGGGGAGTGGCGGGAAACCGATTGGGGGAGTGGCGGGAAACGGTAGCGTGTTTGCATATATAACACCATTAATATGGAAAACTTGGGAAAGAAGGAAGCACGAGCTAGCACGACGCGTGCGCACAGTGCTTACCCACGGGTGCCAGACGGTTGAACATAACTGCTTTAAATTATTCAGGGTTCGTTTGGCATTTTTTATACATTATAATAGAGTTTTCTAGGCATTTAATGTGCAAAATTCAAATTTGAACTACAAATACATGCTCCAGTGCGCCAAAATGGGTTGAAAAATCATATATGTGTCCTTGGGTGCATGTTTAGGTCACATGCAAGGAATGGGGATGAATTACAAACATATCGTCGTCCTGGCTCGGCCTCAAACATTGAGAAGCTTGGTTTTTAAATCCCCATAAATCCAAAACTCACCTGAAATTCATGAAACTTTACATGGTGTCATGACATGGCACATATATGCCATGGTAAAAAAACTGACCAATTTGGGGCAAGTTTTGGTATAAGACTCTTACAAACCGGAGCTTCTCGCAAGAAGCCTCCGATAGGGAACGTGTCACCCTTGTGGGCGAAACGACAATCGTTGCCTCTTCCCGCCTTGTATTTTTTTTCTACGGGCAACATAGACCAATAGGAGATTTGTGCTGAAATATGGAATTATTCAAGGTTCGTTTGGCCTTTTTATACATTAATTGAGTTTTCTAGGCATTTTAATGTCCATAATTCAAATTTGAACTACAAGCACATGATCCAGTGCACCAAAATGGCTTCAAAAACCATACATGTGTCCTTGGGTGCATGTTTGGGTCCCATGCAAGAAATGGATATGAATTACAAACATCTCGGTGTACTGGCTCGGCCTCAAACATTGAGAATATCGGTTTTTAAATCCCGGTAAATCCAAAACTCACCCAAAATTCATGAAACATGGCATCGTGTCATGACATGGCACATATATACCATGCTAAAATAATTTGTCCAATTTGGGGCAAGTTTTGGTACACGCCTCTTACAAACCGGAGCTTCTAGCAAGAAGCCTCGTGGTTCCGATAGGGAACGTGTCACCCCTGTGGTCGAAACAACAATCGCTGCCTCTTCTCGCCTTGTATTTTTCTTCTACAGGCAATGTAGACCAACAGGAGATTCGCGCCGAGATATTGAATTATTTAGGGTTCGTTTGACCTTTTTATACATATATTAATTGAGTTTTCTAGGCACATAATTCAAATTTGAACAACAAGCACATGCTCTAGTGCACCAAAATGGCTTGAAAAACCATACATGTGTCCTTGGGTGTATGTTTAGGTCCCATGCAAGAAATGGGGATGAATTACAAACATCTCGGCGTACAGGCTCGGCCTCAAACATTGAGAATCTCGGTTTTTAAATCCCCGTAAATCAAAAACTCACCTGAAAATCGTGAAACTTGGCATCGTGTCATGACATGTCACATATATGCCATGGTAAAAAATATGTCCAATTTGGGGAAAGTTTTGGTACAAGCCTCTTACAAACCGGAGCTTCTAGCAAGAAGCCTCATGGTTCCGATAGGGAACGTGTCACCCTATCGTCGCTGCCTCTTCTCGCCATGTATTTTTTTCTACAGGCAACGTAGACCAACAGGAGATTCGCGCTGAAATATGGAATTATTCACGGTTCGTTTGGCCTTTTTATACATTAATTGAGTTTTCTAGGCATTTAATCCCCATAATTCAAATTTGAATTACAAGCACATGCTGTAGTGCACGAAAATGGATTCAAATACCATACATGTGTCCTTGGGTGCATGTTTAGGTCCCATGCAAGAAATGGGAATGAATTACAAACATCTCGGCGTCCTGGCTCGGCTTCAAACATTGAGAATCTTGGTTTTTAAATCCCCGTAATTCCAAAACTCACCCGAAATTCATGAAACTTGGCATAGTGTCATTATATGGCACATATATGCCGTGGTAAAAAAATTGTCCAATTTGAGACAAGGCGCACACATTAATAGCTAACGTAGGCATTTTGAAACAAATAGATGACACGTTAATATCGCAAACGGTTGTATTGTTTGAACCGTGGGCATTCCACTAACCATTTACGTGCGGCCACGCGTCCCTCTTTTTATTGGAGAGTACTACCTCGGTCCTGGTTTATTGGTCCTCTTTGTATTTTGTGCAAAAATTTGACCATACTAGGTGGCGTGCGTGCAGTTGTTTGATTAGACGGGTCGAGTGCGAGAAGTCCATCGCGCAGGCTCGACGGGACGCGTGCGAGCAGTCCGCCGCACAGGCTCAACGGGACGCGTGCGAGCAGTCCGCCACGCAGGCTCGATGGGACCCGTGCGAGCTGTCTGCCGTGCAGGCTCACCGGGAAGCGAGCTCTTTGACCTCCACCCGCCGCCTTGCTCCCAACTTCTCCATTAATGGCGGCCGAGCAGGCTCACCGGGAAGCGAGCTCTTTGACCTCCAGTCGCCGCCTCGCTCCCAACTTCTCCATTAATGGCGGTCGAGCTGCTGTGTAACATGCGGTTAATGCACCTAGACGGAAGGTGTTAGCTTGTGATCCCATGGCCCCGCTCAACGATGGCAAGCATTGTTTTGTTCGTGCCTCACTGAGAACGTGAATTTTAGCCTGTTTTCAACTCGTATACATGTACCTACGAGGTTACGAATGAAATAATACGACGAAAAATTGACAATGGTAATAGATAATAATTGTCTTACATATCCCGGATAATTTCCAATTTAAAAAGCCACATGCGGCAACGCCCGAAAGAACAAGGGCAAGAGAAGAAGAAAAAAAGAGGAAGAAGGAAGTCGCTGCTCTCTACTTCTCGATGGATCGCTTTGCGAGGAGTTCTTCCAGCTCCTTCTTCACATGCTCATGACTTTGCTTGACAGCAGCCACGGATTCCTCCACCTGCAGCTCACGCTCGATGCGGAGCTTCTTCAAGTCATCCCTAAGTTCATGGATGACGGCTGTCAGCGTCATCCGCGAGGCAACGCTCTTCTCATACAGCTCCCTCCAGCCAGCGGCCACCTCCTTCTGCTTGTCGAGCTCCTCGTGGAGCTTCGCTTTTTCACCCATGAGTTTCACGATGAGGCCGGTCGCCTTATCAACCGAGGCATCGCTAATCTCGAGCAGCTTCTCCTAGCCGGCGAGCAGCTCCTGCTGGTTAATTAGGCCAGCGAGAATGTCGTCGTCGCTGGCTAAAGACTTCAGCCCCGCCAGCTCGTCGAGTTTGCCGATGCAGCGAGAGCGCTTGTGAGAGCCCTCGCCTGCCCGTGAGAGCTCGTTCGAGGGCCCCATGGCGCGGCAGGACATCTCTGATGCGGCTGCCGCGTTGTGGCGGGACCTCTCTAGTGCTTCCGCGGCCTTGGTCTTTGCTCCCTGATTATATGTCGACCTAGAACTCCTCCTACCGGCCATGGCAGACGCAAGGAACGGCTTAAGAGGAAAGACCTATTTTTTGGTGATGAGGAGAGGAATGTGCAGTAATTTTCAAGTGGGTACTAGTTTTTATAGCCCAGTGCTAAGTGGGAACACGTTTAGGTTTGATCGGTGTGAACAGACTTGCATTTACTCATTGCGTGGTAATTTGATCGGTGTGAACACGTTTAGGTTTGATCGGTGTGTTAGCGTGTCTGATAGATGGGCCGTCTCGCCTCCCACGTGTGCCGACGGTTGACCAGAACTGCTATACGCAGGTGGTTGCTCGCCGTTTAGGCGGCCGCGGCGCGCTATGCTCGCGTCCCTTCGCGCGCTCTGCTCGCGTCCCTCCATGTGCGCTCTTTCAGCGGTTGGGGCCGGCGCACGATCACGTTTTGGGCGCCATATGCATGCGGTTGCGTCCGCGCGCGTCGCCACGATGCAGTTAATACGTGCGGCACGATGCAGTTACGCGCTGCAACAACTGCCATCCGCGCGCGCCGATACTCCAGGCCGTTTGGCCTCCCCTTTTATTCCCACGGCCATTATAACCTTAGTCTCTTCAACCTTTCGATCGCGCCCCACAACACAACAAGCGCACCCACGACGACACATAGAGAGAGGATATCCAGCGGCGCTCCAATGGAGTTTGGCAAGCATCGTGTGGACACCCACGTGAGGGGGAAGGACCTCTCGGTGGTGTACACCATTGACCCGGCCGTGGTGGAGGACTCCATCAACACCATGGAGCAGTTTCTTGCTAAGGGCGACAAGTACAAAGTGGTCGGCTTCGACCTCCAGTACACCGGCGGTCGTCCCGGGGTTGATTAGGCGGTTGTCGTCGCCCAGTTGTGCGTGGGCCATCACGTCCTCGTCTACCACTACTGCCTGGCCACAAGTGCTTGCGAGCGTTTCACCAGGTTTGTCAAGAGCCCCGACTACAAGTTCGCTATGGTGGACACTATCAACGATGTAAAAGCACTCAAGATTTTGGGCTTGGCCTGCCCGAAGCTTCTCGACATCCGTCGCCAATACAGGGTCTGGGGCGGCACGAAGATGGACTCCCTGGTTGAACTCGTCGCCGCCATCATCGACCTCTACTTCGAAAACATGAAGGAAGGTTCCATGAGAAATCCTGGATCCTGGCACGGTGCCTGGGTGCGGAGACTAGATGAACCTCACCTCAAGTTTGCAGCCAAGAGCGTGTACACATGCTACGAGATGCATAGGCAGATCGTCGACATGAGGGAGTGCCTCCTTCCTGTAGACGACGAGGGATCGAGCCACTAGCAGAGCAACAGCGGCAAGCGTCACAAGAAGAAGTAGATGATGATTAGATATGATCGTTTATCCTAGATTATTATGCATGTAGTTGTTTACTTTGGTGTGTGCAAATGTTATGTGTGTAGTCAGTTATGTAATTGGATGTTTAATTTGGTTATGCAATCATGTCCTTATAAGTATATATGTTGTTGTTCTGTAGACAGAGAGCGTAGATGTTGTGCAGACTGCAGACTGAGCAAATCACATCGCACACGGATTAAACTAGCGAACCCGTCGGAGATGATTTCATCAATCGCTGACAATTGTTTACTAGCAAGCATTTGCCCACAACACACACGGGTTATTAGCAGGAATCGTCTGTGTTGTTATCGGTCTTCCCACACATTTCTGATTACTGACCTGTTTGCCATGTATCACACACATCTTATTAAGTTCAACCGTTTCTGTTGTGTTGGGTAATCGCAAACAGTTCATCCGAGTGAACCGCATGCTGTATATCACACACACCTTGATCTGCCTGACCGTTTCTATTGTGTTGGGTAATCACAAACAGTTCATCCGAGTGAACTGTATGCCATGTATGACACACACCACGAACTGGCTGCCCGTTTCTGTTGTGTTGGGTAATCACAAACAGTTCATCCGAGTGAACTGTATGTTGCGTATCGCACACAGCACGAACTGGCTAACCATGTTAGTTGTTCTGGCTTATCGCAAACAGTTCGTATGGATCAACGGAATGCCACGTATCGCACACGCGTCTCTAATCTGAATCGTTTTTTATGTCTCCAGCATCGCAAACAGTTCGTCTTATTTGGGACAGTTTTTTTACGACACCGTTTGCGATTCATGCATCGCACACAGTTTGGTCGCGGCGTCTATGATTCATGTGTCGCGTTAGCGGTTGCCTGCAGTAGTGTATCGTGAGACCTATGCCCCCGTTGCTAGACTTGAGTCCATTCGCATCTTACTTGCTTATGCCAATCACCATGATATCACTCTTTACCAAATGGATATTAAAAGTGCTTCCTTAAATGGTGAAATTGAGGAGGAAGTCTATGTTAAACAACCTCCCGGCTTTGTTAATCGCAAGAAACCTAACCACGTTTATAAACTTCGTAAAGCTCTTTGTGGTCTCAAACAAGCCCCTAGAGCTTGGTACAAATGCTTGACAAAGTTTCTTCTTGAAAAAGGTTTCAAAATTGGGAATTGATTTAACTTTGTTCACTAAGAGGGTTAATGGAGAACTATTTGTTTGTCAAATATATGTTGATGATATTATCTTTGGATGTACTAATCCCTCTTTTAGTGAAAAGTTTGGAAGGTTGATGTCGGAGAAGTATGAGATGTCTATGATGTGTGAACTCAAATTCTTTCTTGGTTTGCAAATCAAGCAAACTAAGGAGGGTACCTTTGTCTCTCAAACAAAGTATACCAAGGACTTATTCAAGAAGTTCAACATGCAAGAAAGTAAAGGTATGAAAACTCCCATGCCCACAAGTGGACATCTTGACTTGACTAAGGATGGCAAACCGGTTGATCAAAAGGTTTATCGATCTATGATTGGTTCATTGCTATATCTATGTGCCTCTCGTTCCAACATTATGCTAAGTGTGTGCATGTGTGCACGATACCAAGCGGCACCAAAAGAGTGTCATCTTAAGGCCGTGAAAAGAATCGTGAGATACTTGTTACATACACCAAATTTTGGCATTTGGTATCCCAAAGGATCTTCTTTTGATCTTGTTGGCTACTCCGATTCGGACTATACCGGAGACAAGGTTGATAGAAAATCCACTTCGGGTACATGTCAATTTCTTGGTAGATCTCTTGTGTCTTGGTCCTCCAAGAAACAAAAGTCGGTATCTCTATCCACCGCCGAAGCGGAATACATTGCCGTCGGATCTTGTTGTGCTCAATTGCTATGGATGAAACAAACTCTCAAAGACTATGGTGTGCATGTCAGACATGTTCCATTACTATGTGACAATGAGAGTGCTATTAAGATTGCACACAATCCCGTGCAACATTCTCGAACTAAGCATATTGAGGTCCGTCACCATTTCATTCGAGACCATGTTGCTAAAGGTGACATTGACCTTAAGCATGTTCGTACCGACAAGCAATTGGCAAATATCTTCACTAAACCTCTTGATGAGAAGGTATTTTGTCACTTGAGGAGTGAGTTGAATATCATTGATGCTTCAAACGTGAACTAGAAACTCACTTGGATGCATGCAAGGGCATGAGCATTCTTGACTAATCCTTGATACTTCTAGGATTACATCATATCTTGGACACTTTGCTCCCTTGTATTGTATCTAATCTTTTGTAGGTGCTTGGATGAATAGCATTCCATAAGATTGCTCACAAACTCCTATCTTGAGCAAGAAAATTGGACCAAGTATCTAAATCTTTGGTGTGCGAAGGAACAAGACAACTCAAGCATATCCTTTGACAACATCTGATTCTATGCTTCATTCTTGTCATTTTGGATACACATGGTGTTCCTTGCAAATCTAACCCATGTAGGAAGATGGAATACAAATGATAGGATTGCTCCCAACTTCACTCCATGAGCATCCAATTTTATTTTTTGGCGGGTATCCGCAGAGCGGCTGTTTACAGTATTAACTCCATTATTGCATCCCCATATGTACCGGGTAGTACATCACATACGGTTATGTCACGGGAACCATGTCTCATGCACGTTGTCTTCTCACGCGGTTTGGTGTGGAAATCGTGTGTGAAGTTGTAATATCGAACACAAACGATATGTACAAACCGTGTGCCGTATACAACAGAGTGCGATAAGTAGTTCCCGACCGTTATCAGATCCCCACAGTTTCCCCATTTCCCCCAAATCCCTAGATAGCCCCCAAATTCCCTCGCGTGGCGCTGACATTGGGGGAATGTGGACGAGTGGTGCTGATGGTTTCGGTGCGGTTTCTCCGGCTCGTATCGTCGCTCTTGGCAGCGCGACGGGCGGCGCCGCCACGACGGCGGTCACCGCCGAGCGCTTGCCTAAGGTCATCAGAAGGCCGGTGTACTACGGATCCGAATCATCTTTTCAGGTTCCAATCAATCCCGATCATTTTTAGCATGTCCAAATTAAAGTAGCTCCCTGTTCAATCCGTCCTGAATGACCCCCGCTCCCCCCCACCCAGGAAAGCGATCAACCACCGGATCCGGAGTATGACTCCAGACTCCCGCAACATGAGTTCGACTCCGAGTTTTGCGCCACCGAGAAGTACCAAATACTGAGTTGTGCACACGGACACACTCCCGCTCGATGTGTATGCACGGAGGGATTTGACATTGGCAGACAGTTTCTCAGTTGCCCCTTAGAGGTTAGTGCTAAGTTCATCATTTAAGTTGAGTTAATGCCCCCGCCCATCCTGAATATTTAACATTGGCAGGGATATGAGGCTTGTGCCTTTGTTAAATGGTTGGATGATGAATGGCATGGCAGGGCTCGGAGTGTTATCACCAAGCTCGCAGAAGATAACATAAAGTTGAAGAAGAAACTGACTGATCTGGAGTGTACAATCACTACGATGAAGCAAGAAAGACTCAATCACAGGCAACAGATGAAAGCAAGAGACAAGAAGGAACTAGCATGTGTAGTTGTAGTTGTCTCATTAGCCATCTTCTATGAGCTATTTGCAATGATGATTAGGGGTTTTATTTGATTATTACTGGCTACATCAATAAGCAGAGCTCATCTATTGCTTGACAACTGTCCTATGAAAATAGCTTGTTTCACATTGAGAACTGCGCAACCGCGGGAATTTGGAGCGACTAGATATTAATAATTGCGGTTGATTATATCAGGATTCTAACCGCCTACCAAAGCGCCAATACAAACCGTCAATCCCCCGCTTCAATGCCATTCCTCTTTTCTTCATACCCCGCTTCAGTCTCGACCGTCTTCATCGTCCCGGCCGGCTGCGCTACACACGTACACACACTCTGCAATCTCGCTTTCTCTCACTTTGTATACGTACCACAGCCATGTCGAGCGACAGCGAGGATGACAGTTCTGCCAGCAGTCTTGCGCCCGATGATAGGTCACCCGCGGAATCATCCCGCTCGTCTTCCATGAGTCCAGCGTCGAGCCCTGACCTCAATTTTATCCGGATCATGGAAGGGACGCCGCCGCCCGAGTCGTCGGACGACGACCAGACAGATGAGGACCCGTCGGAGGACGAAGAAGACGACGACGATGATGAGGAGGAGGAGGAATGTTTGAATGAGGAGGATGATGGCGAGGACATCAACGACGATGACGACGGCGGCTGCGATGAAAAGCCAACGGTGAGCGGCAAGAAGCGTCCTCGCCAGGACAATGCCGCGGGGCCATCCAACAACAACAAGAAGAAGAATGACTAAATTAAGCAGACTATATATCTCTGTTGCCATTCGCTCATATTAATCTGTGTCCCCTGTCAATCTCATCGCAGACGGTTAGCAATACGTATTCGACAGAGATCTTTTACATTATCGCCCACAGTTGGTTTCTTGAATTGTGTGCCCTGTCGAGCACACAATTCACAACAAAAAATCATATGCGCTATCTATAATTATCGCACACAATTCTGATTACCGACCTGTTTGCCGGATATCATACATCTTGTTAAGTCGAATCATTTCTGTTCTTCTGGATCATCGCAAACAGTTCATCCGAGTGAACTGTATGCCGTGTATCGCACACACCTCGATTTGGCTGACCGTGTTTGTTGTTCTGGCTTATCGCAAACAGTTCATATGGATCAACTGTATGCCACGTATCGCACACGCGTCTCTAATCTGAATCGTGCTTGATGTCTCCGCCATCGCACACAGTTCATCTTATTGGCGACGGTTTTATTACGACAGCGTTTGCGATTCATGCATCGCACACAGTTTGGTCGCGGGGTCTCTGATTCATGTGTCGCGTTAGCGGTCGCCCGCAGTAGTGATGGTTGGCACAAAAGCCATCACCTACGGTATTGAGGTACCAAGCGTATGACATAAATGGCTACACGTTCTACACTGAGGAACGTGATAAGAAGACCTCATATCAGAACAACTCTATTCGAATAGAATGCATAACTTTAGATGAAGCTGATAAAAGGGTATACTATGGAACCATCGAAGAGATTTGGGAGCTTAACTATGTGGAAGTTAAGGTGGCATTATTCAGGTGCAAATGGGTCCCTCTTAGTCAGGTAAAGGTTGATGAATACAGGAAGACCTGTGTTAACATGACTAAGATGGCATATCACAAGGACCCGTTCATTCTTGCCAGTGATGCAACCCAGATTTTCTATGTGAAAGACCCCTTGCATAAGAACTGCCATGTAGTGATGCGTGGGCATCGAGGGTGTTGCTGATGAGGACGAGTACGATGAATTTGCTGAGTTGCCAGCCAAGGGATCACGCACCAAACATAAAGAGAGGCTTAAAATCATCAGAAATCCTAAGTTCATTCAGGGTTAACCTAATGATCCCAGTTCTCCCATGTACATGGGAATTACTACGTAAGACTATTTATTATGTCTATTCTGCAACTTAATTCGTTCAATTAGAACTGCCGCATGTACTGAATTGTGAGTTATGCCCGGCCTTCTGTTGATCTAAGAACGATTAATATGTTGACCTTGATATGTTGTCAGCACAGGCAATGAGTTTGAACTATTTATGATTATATACCCTAGAGCTAGCACACTCAATTGATCTCACTCTAGTATGTATGAACAGAACATATGCAATCTGGTTTGCAAATAGCACACGGTTCATTCACGAAAGCCGTGTGTCTACCAAACCATGGCCGATGACCCCTACTGCGCAAGATGTGAGTCATGCGTTCTGATTGGCCAGAACCCAAACCCCATGGATCGTACGTCTGCACCGTTGGATGCACCCAGATCGAACGGCAATCCTCATCCCTTTCATCACCACTTGCAGTTGCAGTTGGGATTTGATTTATATGCACTAAATGCCCGGAAAATGCAAAAAAAGGCTTGAATATAGCAAAGGAGCCCCGAAATGCGCCAAAAAATCAAACCTAGGGTATAATAGCGATTGCATACTGTGGAAAAAAAATCAAGGTGAAACGATGAAGTCACCGGCGATTGGAGTTCGAATTGCCACGTCTCCTTTTGGAAACTATGATCCTTCTTGTGAGATGCTCCAATTTCCAAGGAGCGATCATCCAAACTTGTGCCAAACTTTACCAAAAAAATTCCACGGGGCCTTGAGAGCACGCCATGGTGACACACCGATTTTCATGATTTTCGGACTCCATCTGCATTTCCTATAATTAAAATACCAACAAGACCTACGCCGGTGGCCGCATCTCGCATCCAAAATGTTTGAAAATTCTTCCCATTCCATGGACAATGAATGAAAACATGCAAAGCGACACACAAATGATTTTGTAGACCTGCTTTGCCATCACCCACATGTAGTTGCGGTTGGGATTTGATTTATATGCACAAAATGCATGGTAAATGCAAAAAATGGCTTAAATATAGCAAACGAGACCCGAAATGCGCCAGAAACTCAATACTGGGGTGTAATGGTGATTGTGTACCGTGGAAAAAAATTCGAGGCGAAACGATGAAGTCACCGATGATTGGAGTCCGAATTGCCACGTCTCCTATTGGGAACTATATATGATCCTTGTGAGATGCTCCAGTTTGCAAGGAGCGATCATCGTAACATGTGCCAAACTTTACCAAAAAAATTCCACTGGGTCTTGAGATCGTGCCACGGTGACACACCAGATTTCGTGATTTTCGAAGTCCATCCACATTTCCTATAATTAAATTACCAACAAGCCCTACGCCGGTGGCCACATCTCGTGGCCGAAATGTTTGAAAATTCCTCCCGTTTCTCGGACAATGAATGAAAACTAGCAAAGCGACACAGAAATAATTTTTACACCTTCTTTGCTAACACCCGCATGTAGTTGCAGTAGGGTTTTGATTTATATGCACTAAATGCATGGTAAATGCAAAAAATGGCATAAATGTAGCAAACGAGACCTGAAATGCGCCAGAAAATCAAACCTAGGGTATGATGGTGATTGCATACCACGGAAAAAAATCGAGGCGAAACGTTGAACTCACGTCGTCGTTTCAAAATTACCACATCTTCATTTCAAAAGAAATTATGTTGCTCCTTGATGTAAATGTTTTCCAATAGCACACGATTCATTCACGAAAGCCATGTGTCTACCAAACCGTGGCCGATGACCCCTACTGCGCGCGATGTGAGTCGTGCGTTCTGATTGGCCAGAACCCAAACCCCATGGATCGTACGTCTGCACCTTTGGATGCACCCAGATCGAACGGCAATCCTCTTCCCTTTCATCACCACATGTAGTTGCAGTTGGGATTTGATTTATATGCACTAAATGCCCGGTAAATGCAAAAAAATGCTTAAATATAGTAAAGGATCCCCGAAAGACTGGAGTTCGAATTGCCACGTCTCCTTTTGGAAACTATGATCCTTCTTGTGAGATGCTCCGGTTTCCAAGGAGCGATCATCCAAACTTGTGCCAAACTTTACCAAAAAAATTCCACGGGGTCTTGAGAGCACGCCACGGTAACACACCAATTTTTGTGATTTTCGGACTCCATCTGCATTTTCTGTAATTAAAATACCAACAAGACCTACGCTGGTGGCCGCATCTCGCATCCGAAATGTTTGAAAATTCTTCCCATTCCTTGGACAATGAATGAAAACACGCAAAGCGACACACAAATGATTTTGTAGACCTGCTTTGCCAACACCCACATATAGTTGCGGTTGGGATTTGATTTATATACACAAAATGCACGGTAAATGCAAAAAATGGCTTAAATATAGCAAACGAGACCCAAAATGCGCCAGAAAATCAATACTGGGGCCTAATGGTGATTGCGTACCGTGGAAAAAAATTCGAGGTGAAACGATGAAGTCAACGACGATTGGAGTCTGAATTGCCACGTCTCCTATTGGGAACTATGATCCTTCTTGTGAGGTGCTCCGGTTTGCAAGGAGCGATCATCGTAACTTGTGCCAAACTTTACCAAAAAATTTCCACTGGGTCTTGAGATCGCGCCACGGTGACACACCGATTTTCGTGATTTTCGAAGTCCATCCGCATTTCCTGTAATTAAATTACCAACAAGCCCTACGCTGGTGGCCGCATCTCGCGGCCGAAATGTTTGAAAATTCTTCCCGTTTCTCGAACAATGAATTAAAACTAGCAAAGCGACACAGAAATGATTTTTACACCTTCTTTACTAACACCCACATGTAGTTGCAGTAGGATTTTGATTTATATGCACTAAATGCATGGTAAATGCAAAAAATGGCTTAAATGTAGCAAACGACACCTGAAATACGCCAGAAAATCAAACCTAGGGTATGATGGTGATTGTGTACCGTGGAAAAAAATTCGAGCCGAAACGTTGAACTCACATCTTCATTTCAAAATTACCACGTCTTCATTTCAAACGAAATTATGTTGTTTGTGCACATGGGCTCGTAGAGGCTTCCGTTTGCATAGGCCTTTCCGCGTCGTGACCGGCGCCCTTTTTTCACCGAAGCCGCCAACACCCCCTGCCGCCCGCCCCCGTTTCACTCAACAGTCCGCATATTCTACCAAAACTCCATCGCCAGCCCCCCTACCCCAGATCCACACCAGAACCCTTTCCGGCGCCGGCGTGCTCAACCCGGCCGTGTGCCCGCTCTTCGGCGTCAACCCTACCTTCACTGTCGTTCCCAACACGCGGCTGCCTACGCCTCGCCGTCTTCGTTTGCTCGCCAGCCGCCCTCAAGCATATCGATCCTGTAACCCTCGCCTCTCCTGTCGGGTTTGCACAAAAGCCTGTCAGTTACTGATCTCCATCGCGGTGAGGCATATTTCCTCGCGATCCCTCTTCCTATTTGGTTTTGTATGTTCCCAAATTGGCTATAAAATAATGGAGAGCGTACATATGTTCATTATCTACCTTCCTAACTAGTACATATAAGCTATATTTGTTCCAATTAGTTATTGTCGATTTACAGATCATGGGTGCCCGAGTCACACAAAATGAACAAATTAGCCGTACATTTTCCAAATTATTACATGACATGTCTAGACAGCTTGCTACCAAGTTATTAGCTTTGTGCTTATCCCCCTTTTTCGAATTTCGCATGTGTTCTCTGTAGATGCCGAGTAGCAGCGACAGCACTCATGCTTCAAGCGATGTATCTTCATCTGAGTCCGACAACCCTAGGTCTCCAGCAGATGACCAGGGATCAAGTAATCTGGAACGGGATAGAGCTGCCGCAATCACCCTTCCGGTCAGGACACGGAAGAATGCTCCAAGAAAACCCACACACCAGCCTAAAGGTGTATATGACGTAACCGACATCGATTTAAAGTCTTGGGCTCCAACTAAACCAGATAAAGCATGCACGAGGTTCAGGAGTGTGTGTGGATTTGTTGGCAGGGCAAGGCTCAACATTAATCTGCCGAGGTTTCGGAAGGCTGACACAGAAACGCGGCACAGGATAGTCCGGGAGATCATGGATCACTTCAACGCTCCAGAGCAGTGGAGAATGTAGGTAGAACACGCTGCACTAAAGAAGGCCAGGGATGCTTGGAGAAACTAGAAGCACGTGTTGTACAAGAAGTACTTGAGTGAAGCCAAGGACCCAATCCCCGCATACCCCCAAATTACAAAGGTAGACTGGGCAGAATTCAGAAGGGTCAGGGCAACTACAGAGTTTACTGAGAAGAGTGCCAAGCAATCGGAACTTCAGAAGAGGAACACACACACACACCGTATGGGTGTGGCAGGATACTACGGCATGAAACCCATATGGGACCAGGAGGACAAAGAAGCAGTAGCTGCAGGTGGGAAGCCGGCCTTTAGTGAAATCAGGGGCGAATGCGCTAGAGACTAATTGCGGGCACGTGCAAGGAGGTGTGACGACGGTTCTTATTACTTTGAAAACTCACATGACGAAGAATTGTATATCGTGATGTTAAAGGCTTCGACCAGTAACCCTGGAAGGTTCTACAGGAACTCAGGGCCATGTGACATTCTGTCCGATGCTCTGGCAACAAAAGAGCCCCCCGGCCGTGCAAGGGGTATAGGTGTCAATGTCCCGCACAAGAGGGATTTCACACTCAGCAAAGAAGAGAGGCTCGCCATGAAAAAAGTGAGGAGTGAACAGAAGAAGAATGAATTGTATGAAATGTTGAGGATGGACATGTATCCGACAGTTCGAAAGGAAATTGAGGAGTCAATGATGATGCAGAAGACTCTAACACTGAGAGATAGCCAGCATACGGGAGGGGAGGCGGGCATGGACGATGCTGCTTATTGCGCGACAACACCGCACAAGAGTAGCTGTGCATCAGCTGACCCCAGCAACACTGAGACTGCAACTGCGCATGATGATGCTATATCTGATCTATCTGGAATGACTGACTGACTGAGGGGAGTGCTTACACATTATGAAGGTACGTTAAAATGTGCAATAGCCTGGGTTCCCCCCCCCCCCACTCGGAAGGGGGGCCTCTTGTTGGACAATGTGCCATTGAAGCCGGGTTGTGTGAAGTGCTACGTGACTGAAGTAAAGTCTGGATTCAGTAAATTTTCCCTGAAGAATGTCCTAGGGGACTGTGATGAGCAGAGGACCTTGGAAGAAACACTGTTAAATCATATCCAGTGGCCACGAAAGGAAATAGACTTCATAGATGAGATCCCTCAAGCCCCGCCAAGAGCAATCAATGTCGCCCTTCAACCAGTGACTCTCTCCTTGCCACAGCAGCTCTCGCGTGCTTCCCCCGAGGAACCTAATACTCGTAATCCGACGGGTGATGCATCAACCTGTGATCAGCCTGCCCGACTTCGTGCCGTACAGGCCATGTCATCGTCCGTCCCTGAGCAACCAGTGGAAAGGCCTACAACTGCTGAAGACGCACCACCGGTTTAGATGTTGGCCACTGAAGCAGCAGGGAGAGACACAGTGGCACCGTATGCTCAACAGACCAACCCGGTGGAACGGACTGCTAAGCAGTCAGAAGGTACGGAACTGCCTACTCATCAGTCCGTCGGTTCACAGCCGAGTGATCAGCATACCGATGTGTCGGCACTGCCTGCTCAGCAAACCAACACGTTGGCACAGCCTCCTCACCACACCAACGCGTTGGCTCCACCTGCGCAGAAGCCCGACATAGCTTCACCGCTTGGTCAACAGTCTGATGCCTCTGCTCCTGCAGCTCAGCAGTCCGTCACAGCAACACCGCCAGCTCAGCAGTCCGGCGTAGCTAAACCGTCTGCTAAGCAGTCCATCATATCTTCACCGCTGGCTCAGCAGTCCGTCTATCAACCATCCAGACCTTGCACCAAAAGTGCTTCAAGTACCAAGAGGAAAGTGGGCACGGCCGCACCCGCGAGGAAGCGGCCCCCGAGACCGAGGAGGAATGCGAATGATAGCCTCTTACTAAAACCACTCATCGCCCAGAACCAAATTACCATCAAGTTCTTCGAATCGGAGAGTTAGACTGGTTCTGACAGCTTGCCCGATGAAGAAGTCAAAAGGATACTTGCTAAAAATAAAGCAGACGTACTTGTAGCACGCAAGTATGTCCATGGCTAGCCATTTCTTGTTGACGAATACTTAGAGGAGTGCAGTTCCAGTTGCCGCAAGTTACATAAATATTGCAGGGATGAAATGTTAGAAGGTCATAAGGTTCTGCTAGTCCATTACGATAGTGATCATTTCCGTCACGATCAAGGATCCATCAGTGTGGAATTCGAGGACTTTCATCTCTTCTTCAACTTCAATGTGCTCGCTATCACTCTTGTTAATTGCTTGATGTTGTAAGTACTTCACAAACTCTGATCAACTTCTCCATACAAGGCTGTAAACGAAAAAAAAGCTAACTGTATTGTATTCCTCTCAGGGGATTGATCACGCAAAGAAAAAAGGAGAGAGCACATTTCATAGATCCTCAAGTAGCAAATGGCACATTATTACGTGGTAGCACAGATAATCAGGAGTGGGCCATTGGCAAGGTCGCCAGTATCTTGTGTTTCACGCCCCATGCAGAACTCTTTCTCTGGCCATATCATGAAGGGTAAGTCAAATAAACAACCACGCATACATTGATCATCTTTCACATTTTTTCATAGTTGGTAAGTTCATGGTTTTCTTAATCTGTAGCATTCACTGGATCTTGGTAGTCATTGTTCCAAACCAGAACAGAGTTTACTACCTGGATTCTCTCAGAGAGTCAATAAAGCCTCAGGATCTGATGCATCTTCAGCAATTCATGGATAGGTATTGAACTCTATGATGTTGAAATTTGCATTCATATCTGGTTCAAGAACTGAGTATGTGGAAATTCATCTTCATTTGCAGTGTGTTGGCATCATGCATAACTAAACGAGGGAACCAGTTCAATAGTGCACTACCTCTGCAGCATGAGATCGTTTCTCCGGTAAGACACCGAAATCCGTTATTTTCGGAAAATGTATCCAAAAGTTTGCAAATACCTTTTCTTACGCTAGTCTAATGTTCAAGTTTCTAAATAAACCTCTTTCTATTTCTCTCCAAAGAAAAACAAATAAACATCTTACACCGGTTAGGTTGCTGGCAAATACATGAGTAATTCTGTACAAAAAATTTAGTGTCCTCAGCAACAAGCAGGGACCAACCTTTGTGGATACTATGTCTGCAGACACATGATCTCCATCTGCAAATCTGCTAATTGTTGCGAAGATGCTCGCAATTTAGTACCAGTAAGTCTGTATCTTAATTAATATCTTCTACTCCACTCGTATGGCACATTCTGATCTAAAAATCTTGCAGCTCATCTTTGAATCGATGACCCCTGAACCGCTCCCCGCTAGTAAATTGCTGGAGGTTAGGAGATTTACCAGCAACTTCTTCCTGAATCACTACATCAAGCCCACTAGTGATAATGAAGATTTCAGCATGGTTGTTCCTGAAACAATGAGTAAACATTCAACACGAGTTAGCCGCTAAACATATACGCATGGATGCATTGTTTTCCATGTGATGAGGTCTTCATATTTTGTACACTATGATTATGTACTGCATTTGTCGATAAATCAGTGGAATTTAGCTAGCATTTGTTCAATTGCATATTGTTGCGAATTCTGATGAATGTTCTTCCTGTGGACACTATTTGTTCAATTGCATATTGTGGCAAATTTGCTTTTTGCAGGGCAATTCAAATGCGATGTTTTTGCTTTAACCTGGCCATTGATGCGCACACGGTTCGAATAAATGAGAGTGTGCGATCCAGAACAGAAAGCACACGTCACTCATAGCGCAACCGTTGGTGATACACAAAAAATCGCAGACGATTTGCAGCACTTCTACGTGTGCGTAGGGGCTCCTGAACTGTTTGTGATAGCACATTATCGCACACGAGAGCTTAGAGGAAACCGTGCCCAATGCAAAATGCAATCCCACTCGTAAATTGTTCAGGAAACATGTGCGATGATGTCATGCATGGCAGACGATTGCCATATAATGCTCGTGTGCGATGGGCCACATATCGCGCACAGTTTCTATGATGGCCCGTGTGCCTTAGGTACTATTTCGCAAACGGTCCAATGTGAAACACCGTTTGGTTTCCCTGCGCAATTAGAAATGTTTGACTCATGAGAAACGTGGGTGATTGATCACCAATCCACACGTGTGCCAGAATATAGTGTGTGCGATATGTTCCTGCATCGCATACGATTACATTTGGCAATGCGTCTGCATCAGCGCTCCCTATCGCCGACGGTTTCTGGGTCGTGTGGGAAGGACCCCCCTATCGCGCACACAGGCAAGGCGACGGTTTAAAACTCTGTCGCGGAAAGGGGGTAAAAACTATTTGTATAGCAGGTCACTGCACCAGTGATTGCTCCCAACTTCACTCAATGAGCATTCACCTCAAGTTCAACTACATGATGGACATAAAAAAACCAATGTAAGTTCTCACATCTTAGAGAAGCTTTACTCGAAGTCATGAACTAAAGCAACTCAACAAGATGTGAATACATTGAAATGCTTGAACGA
Organism: Elymus sibiricus; assembly: GCA_039707655.1. Classification (NCBI taxonomy): domain Eukaryota; kingdom Viridiplantae; phylum Streptophyta; class Magnoliopsida; order Poales; family Poaceae; genus Elymus; species Elymus sibiricus. Next base: position 293,890,075 of record CM077676.1, read on the forward strand.
AAAATGGCAACCCCATTTTGAGCTTAACGATGAGTATGACCTATGATCAAGTGTTCTCACTTGACTCCTAAGTCAATATACTCTAACATAGGTGACCTAGTCGCCGACCCCTCTAGATGAAGTTCTCTTGTGTTTCTCTTGTTGTTTGTGTGTATCTCTTTTATTTTTCAAAAAAAACATCTAGATGTTTCTTTGTTTCTTTCTTTTCTGCTAGTTTTCTGTCTGGTAAATTCTTTGCAAATCTTTGTGAGAGCTTCTTGCCTAGTGAGCTGAGTTGACAAAATTTTCTCTTTGCACTAAACTCGGTCACACCGACTTGTTCCAACTTGGAGTCACCGACTTTATTGCTCAAAGGAATTTTCTGTCAAATATTTCCTGTATTTTATGCTCCAGCTCCACTCAATGATTCTTTCCCTCTGCTTTCATCTGACACTATGTCATGGCTGGTTGTGCTTCTCAAGGACCATACCCACTTGACCAATAACCTTGATGTCATCCCTTCTTGGAAATTGATGTCAAAGGGGGAGAGAGATGCACATCAAAGCTTACCATAACCTCTTCAATGTCAAAAGGTATATCCTAAGGGGGAGTGATGCATTTTATAAGAGGAGAGAATGCTACATGTTTCTAAGAGGGGAGAAACATGTCTTTGTGTTTCTGTTTGCTCCAGTCATCTCACCCTACCTACTCCCAATATCCAATGTTAGATTCAGGGGGAGAGGAAGTTCCTTTAGGGGAAGACAACTGATTCTATTTGATCTTTCTTTTGGGGACGTCTGCTTCTGAAAGAAGTATTCACTCAGTGATACTCTCTTCTACATGTCATCCCAATCTTGGTTTCTTGTTGATCTTGTGTCTCTTCTCGGAGAAGTTATCTTGTGTTATCTAACCCTGTTTTCTCAAGTGTATTTCTTCAGGAGTATGATCAAGAACTTCAAGGTAAGTATGTGCATCATACACATGTGCATGATGACTTCTTGCTTTTGCACATATTGTTTTCAAGAAAATAGTCATGGACATGAGGGTACTTCAACTTCATTTTGTTGCCCTGATGCATATAGCCAAGATACATGTTGCATGTGCATTTCCTTCTATTTGTGCTTTTGCTATCCATAAGCTATCATCATCTACTAACTTCACATCTATAGGGGGAGCTCATACATGTTACATGTTTTCTTCAAAGCTTTCATACAATCTTCTATTACATCTTTATTTGAAGCTTTGATGTATGTTGTCATCAGTTACCAAAAAGGGGGGAGATTGAAAGCACATTTGCTCCCTTGGTGGTTTTGGTAATCAATGTCAACATACATGTTGTTGGACTAATACTTTTATCTAGTGTATTTCAGACAAGTTCAACAATGGCATGGCAAGGACAAGAAGATGTGGATCCCTTCAAAATGTCAAGTACAAGAATTGGCAACTCCAAGACTCTACATTTTTTGGTTTAGTGATCCAAGATCACATTGAGTCCCTTAGGAAAGCCAATACTATTAAAAGGGGATGAGGTATTAATGATGAGGTTGTTGCTCAAGTCCTTAGTGGTATTGCTCCAAAAACCCTCAGTCATTGTCTCAAAAACACATATGTCCAAAACCTAAATCACCATCTCGATCTCACCGAAACTACCCCATCCGGACCCACCGAGATAACCACTTCCATTGCCACTGCAAAACCCTAGCAATTCGGTTTGACCGAAATGGATCTCGGTCCCACCGAGATGGCATTGCCAAGTTTCTGTGATGACATTGTTTCACTTCGGAATCACCGAGTTGAAATAATCGGAATTTCCGAGACTGGGTTTTGCCCTAGCCATTGCACTTCGGTACCACCGAGTTGTTCCACTTCGGTCCCACCGAAAAGCTCAACATTCATATCTTTTACACTAATCGGTCTCACCGAGTTTACATTCGGGCTCACCGATTTGGGTCAAAAGTGTGTAATGGTTGGATTTTGGGTGAAGGCTATTTATACCCCTCCACACCACTTACTCTCTAAGAGATCCATCAGAATGTGCCTACACTTCCACCATTCATTTTCTGAGACAGAACCACCTACTCATGTGTTGAGATCAAGAGATTCCAATCCAACCATTTGAACCTTGATTTCTAGCCTCTTCAAGTTGCTTTCCACTCCAATCCTTCTCCTACCCAAGCCAAATCTGTGAGAGAGAGATTGAGTATTGAGGAGACTATCATTTGAAGCACAAGAGCAAGGAGTTCATCATCAACACACCATCTATTACCTTTTGAAGAGTGGTGTCTCCTAGATTGGTTAGGTGTCACTTGGGAGCCTCCAAGATCATGTAGAGTTAAACCAAGGAGTTAGTAAGGGCAAGGAGATCGCCTACTTCATGAAGATCTACCCCGAGTGAGGCTAGTCCTTCGTGGATGGAAGCCATGGTGGAATAGGCAAGGTTGCTTCTTCGTGGACCCTTCGTGGGTGGAGCCCTCCATGGACTCGCGCAACCGTTACCCTTTGTGGGTTGAAGTCTCCATCAACGTGGACATACGATAGCACCACCTATCGAAACCACGCCAAAAACCACCGTGTCTTCATTGCATTTGATCTTATTTTCTCTACCCCATTACTTTCCGCACATTTGCATGCTTTACTATTTCTGCTGCTCTATCTCTAGATATGCATGTGTAGGAAGTCTTGGTGATATCTTAACTAGTGCTAAAATCTACCTAAATTCCAAGAGAATTAAAAACTGCACCTTTGATTGGTTAAGAGTCTATTCACCCCCCCCCCCCCCCCCCCCCCGTCTAGACCTATCTTCTCGACCCTACAAGAAGAGCTCAAGAAAAGCAAACAATCACAAAAACTCTTACCGGTGATAAGTGGGGCGATCTCCGCAGGGACGACCTGATGGTCGCCATGTGGACCCAACACGTCCGTCTCCGGTCGTGCAACGACGGAGGGCGGAGCCTCGGAGGACACAGCCTCACTGCAAAAAAACAGTATTAGAGCCCGGCAAATGCCTCTACTTCAACAACACTTCTACATTGGCAAAAACATACCAGTCGGGCTCCACAAGCCTCCGCCTCTTGGGCGCTGGCACGGCCAGCAGCAGCTTCAGCTGAGCAGGGGGATCTGATTCGCCTCAAGGCCGACGGAATACGGGCACCACCGGCGCCGGCGCAGGAGAACCATCCTTGGGGTCCGCCAGCTTGACGATCTCCTTCGAGCAGATCGGAGCAAGAGGGCTCCCGTGATCTCCCGCGGCGGGCTCTTCGTCCCTCCCTTCGGGGGGAGAGTACGGGCCGTCATCTCGCATGGCGCCGTCATTGACCACCTCGCTGGTCGCCTCGCTCTCGGCTGAGGACACGACCATCTTTCCCTTCCGGGGAGGGGAGGGCGCTCCAAGGCCGCCCGCAGGAGGACCTGCATCTCCGAGCTCAGGTCATGGTCTGGCATCGGGGCTTGCGACCGCAGGGCGGCAAAGCCCGCGAACTCCTGCGGCGACAAGAGTAGCGGAGGTCAAGAACAAAGATAGACCTCCCTCACCCTTCAAAAGTGAAATTAAAAGACTTACATCTCCCGGCGGAGTGTCACGGCAGAAGGCTTCCATCGTGGCCTCCAGGGAGACCTTCTGAGCCTCCTGCCCTGTCAGGAGGCCGAGCCGGCGACAGACCTCCTTCTCCTCGAGGTCGTCGGGAGAGGTTCGCGAAGGGTCGGTCTGGCCGCGGTAGTCGCTCATCAGTGCATCACGAACCTGCAGAGGAAGCACTCGGCGCTCCACCCAGGTCCGTGCAATCTGAATGCCCGTCAGACCTCCCTCCTTCAGACGCGCGGTGGCCGTCATCAACAGCTTCGTGTCCTTGGAGAGGTCGGCCGGGGACTCCCAAGAGTTCAAGCGCTCTGGGGGGGGCTGCCAGAGAAGGCCGGCAGATCGTTCTCGAGGTCGAACACATAGAACCACTTCTTGTGCCAAGCCCCATGGACTTTGGAAGGTCCATGGGGAAGAAAGGGGAATGAGGCCACAGCTGAAGGCCAACTCCTCCAATGTCACAAATGATGTCACCGCTCATTTGCCCCTTGGCGCTGAAGAATCACCGGAAGAGGTCGAAATGGGGCCGGCCCCGAGGAAACACTCGTAGAACGTGATAAAGTTCACGATATGGAGAATGCTGGTGGGATTGGGATGATGGAGTTGAATGCCGAAGAAGAAAAGAAGCCCCCGCACGAACGGGTGCAGGGGAAAACTAAGGCCCCGTCCGAAGAAATCCAGATGGAGCACGCGCGCGCCGGACGGCGGCGCCGGGAAGCTCTCCATGGACAGGGGGTTTGGTACCTCAGGTGTGGAGGAAAGGACCCTTCCGCCTTCAGCCTTTGGACGTCCCCATCAAAGACAATGGAGTGGGTCCACCGGCTGACGAAGGCATCGGCACCGGGCCGTGGCTCGATGGCGGCGGCGCTCTCCGCCTTCTGCTTTTTCTCGGCCTCCTTGGTCGCCTGCACGCTGCGGGCGCCGGCCGATGAGCTCGGCTTGCCCATTTCTTCATGCTGGGGAGAAGGGACGACAGGCCTGAAGACAATGAACATCGCAATGGCGGCGGCAGAAGAGAGCAAGACAAATGGAGCAAGGGCGCGAGGAAGGAGATGGCGGCAAAATGAATCCCACTCCTCCTTCCTGCCGCTCTTATGGCACACTACGGGCAAGCCGAGAATCGAGGCGTCTTTCCGCGCCACGTGCCCCACTTTTCGTGGGCGGTTGCCACTCACGACTCACGGGCGCGGGAATCTGGGCAGGCTTGCCATAATGAGCTGAGGCCGGCTGGCTCCCCAATCGACGCTGACAAGACGGTTCGGAAAAAGTAAGAGACGGTGGGCCCCTCTGCCAAGACCAGGGGCATCGGAAAAAGCGCAGAGGTCCGCGGCCACGACAGCATGACTAGAAGAGCAGAAAGAAGGTCAAGACATCGACGTTCTGGAGGGCGGACCTCCGGGACCCCAAGCGGGCAGTCAATGACGACCTCTTAACCGGGCTTCAGGAAGAAGAGGCAATACAAGAGCCCGCCGGAGGTTTCGCGTTCATCCTCTGTGACCTCCGCCACACTCGGGGGCTACTGAGGGGGTCCTGTACTGGGGGTGGCTAACACCAGGGAGCCTGACCTCATGAACTACAAGGGGCCCACTAGGCCCAAAGCGAGGAGCAAACCCTAGGGGGCGAAGGCGACCTTCATGGCCTCCAAGACTAGAGGGCGGCAGCGCCCCATATCGCATGTGCCATGTAAACCCTAGACCTCTCCTGCCTATATAAAGGGAGGTCTAGGGTCCTCATTGATTATCTATCCACAGATAGAAAACTCTCGGTAGCAATCTCATACACCATTGTAACCCCTCGCACGAGGTATCCCTCCACCATGAATAACGAAAACCAGCAGGATGTAGGGTATTACTCTCCGGAGGCCCAAACCTGGATAAACCCCTCGTGTGACCTCCGATCCAGGACTTCCAGCTACGCTTGGACCCCTACCGATGGATCTGGCTGTATTTTGCACCGTCAGCAGTATCCTCGGACTGGTCTGACACCCAGCCCGAGAAAGCAAGTTCTCGACGGATGTCGACGGCGTACTCCAGATTGCCGAACCTGATGGTCTGGTCTGGAGGAAAGTTCTCGACTTGACTGAGGCGGCCCGTCGAATCGGCGTGCAGCACGATGCTGCCGAAGGAAAAAAGCTGGCTGGCGACAAAGGTACTCCCACGGCCGATACCGTCGTTGATCTGAAGGCGAGCCATCGAGTCTTTATGACCACACAGCGGGACCTGCATGGGCCACCAATGTCGGTGCAAAAACCGGCAGATCTCGGGTAGGGGGTCCTGAGTTGGTGATCTCGGCACGATGGCAACAGGAGGAAAAAGGGACACGGTATTTACCCAGGTTCGGGCCCTCTCGAAGATGTAAAACCCTACTCCTACTCTTGTTTATATTCTGGTGATGGGGTACAAAGCACAGGATGATCTGCCTCGAGATCGTATGTATGAGTTCTATCCTCTAAACCTTGAAATCTTACATCTACAGACTAAACCCCTCAGCTTATATAGGCACCGGGGGTATCTAGGGTTTACACATGGTTGGTTACAATCTAGGGATAAACATGCCGATCATGCAAATATGCCTTGAAGTATACGCCAAGTTTTCGGAGGATTCCATCTTGAGTACGCCGAGGGCCAGGGCTCGCATGGCCCATTCTTCAGTTGCTGGTGGGTCTTCGGCCCGGTCCATGAATGGCAGACCGACGTGGTGTGCACCACTCAGGACACCGTCACCACCCCCATAAAATTCAGAGGGGGGAAGATTTAGTAAGGAAAGATTTGTAAAATGCCTGTAAAATTCGTGGATGTAGTATTATTGCAGAAATCCCTCATGTATAGGCGGACGCGAGGAACCATCAATCAAGTACATTAACGAAGGCGGACCAATCTCTGGTTGAATGGTTAGGAGGACAGTGGTATCCCCAGCTCACCAGGGTTCAAGTTCTAAATTTGACATTGGTGCTCGCATTTTTCTGGATTTATTCCAGGCCTTTCGGTGATGTGTGTTTAGTGGGAGGAGACGTTCCCGACAACTATGAAAGCGTCTATGGCGACTTCGTCAATCTCAACATGATGTGTCGGCTCAGTCTCTTAAATGTGCTCATAGGGGTAGGGTGTGCGTGTGTGTTTATAGGGGTGAGTGTACGTGCGTCTTTATTGTGTAGAAAAAGTACATTAACGACATACCCGTACGGCCGTACTGAATCTTTGTTTTTCTCGTGCATGGAGGTACGAATCGTCGGTGTCCCATGAATCCACACAGATACAGCTAGCATTAAATCGATTTCGACTCCCTAAACCATTACAAATACGTCTCCTCCTCCGAACCCTTCAAATCAAAAGCCATCACTTCACGTCCCAACTCCAAACACAGAACGTATAAGATCCAAGAAGAAGACCAGAAACCCGTGCAGAACAAGGGAGGACTAAACCAAAGACCATCGCGCGCGGCAGCTATGCTCTTGGTTTACCTCCTCCTCTTCCTCCACCTCTCTTCCTCCGTCTGCGAGGCCACCAGCCGGAACCACCGCCTCGTCCTCCCCACGACCGTCCGCGTCCCCGCGGCGCCTGCATCATCGACGATGACGGTGTACCGTCGCCTTCTCCGCGCCCCAATGGTAGGAACGAAAGTACATGCATGTGCATTCACTTCAATATATGGCTGTATGCAATGCAGGCGTGCTCCGTCCTAGTACACTAATCTGTTGGTGCATTGCGTAATATATATGGCTGATGGCTTGATGCAGCAGCAGCACTCGTCGGCGTCCTCCTCCTCCCACGACCACGAGCATGTGCAAGGCACGATAGCGATGCAACAGCAGCAGGGGCCTTCTCCGTCGCCGCAGCCGGGTGTGACGCTGGCCAGGGACGCCGTCCAGGAGGGCAGTGTGCCGCCGGCCAAGCAGGACATGGTGATGCCGCCGCCACCAGGGGACGACGGCGGGGATAAGGAAGCTACAGGAGGCGGCGATGCCATCGGCAGTGAGGGAGGATCGTCGGATCTGATCACCGATGATCAGCCAGAGAGAGATGCGGTGATCGACAGTTTTCAGCGAGCCAACTCGAACCACACCCTCCCGCACCTCGCTCCCCGTCGCCTCCTCGGCGACGGCGCGCGTCCCCATGGGCCATCCCGCCTCCCCGTCCTCCGTCTCCCCCCATGCTGCTGCGCGCGTGGACCTGCCGTCCTACCGGGAGGCACTGCTGTCCCCTGCATCCTCCTCCACGGCATTGATGGCGGTGGGTGGGCGTTGCTCCAACGAGGCTGACCAGATCTCTCCGCGCCCCCGCCTGAAGTCCATCATTACGGTGCCTAAGCAGGGCCGTGACATTGATGGCGGGGAGTGGGTCACCGTTGGTCCCCGGTGGACGTCCCATCCGTGACTCACTGCCGCCTCCTCCTCCTCAAGAGCGTGACGAGCGCTTTCGGGCTCTCCTCTTTAAGAAGGCTAGAGGGTGCTGCTTCAGGTGCTTCTCCCCTAGGCACCGCATCGCAGACTGCAGGAACTAGGCCCGGTGCTTGCTGTGCGGCGAGGTCGGTCACAAGGCGCGGTGGTGCGGGGGTCGGGGCAAGGGCGTGGCTAGGGCGGGGGCTCAGGCAGCTCCGCTGTCGTTCCGTGGGGCGGCCTCTCCTGTTCCGGTTGCGGGGCGCTGCTCTTCCAAGATGGAGGCACCCGGTCTGGCGAGTCATGGTTTGGTGCGGGCGGCGGCGCCGCGTCTGGCGGCGGTTGCGGAGACTGAGCGCACCCTCTCGGCTCGGGCGGTGGTGGTGGGCTACGGCGGCCCGCTCGCGCTCTCTGAGGTGCAGCGCGCTTTCGCGGGTCGCTTCAGGGTGCCGGACGAGCGCGTTCACGCGTCGCTGTTCGACCAGGGGGAGTTCCTTCTCTACTTCGACGACGTGGAAGCGAGGAACGAGGCGGTGGCGGTCACGGGCCTGCTGACCTTGGGCGCGGTCTCCTTCCGGATCGCCCCGTGGACGAGGTTTCGGAACGCGACGGCGGCGGCCATGCGTTTCAAGGTGCGGGTCTGTTTGGAGCGGGTGCCGCGGAGCGCCTGGAGTCTGGAGGCGGTGGCGCCTCTCTTCGACCGGTCCATGATCCTGGACGCGCAAGATTTCACCTTCACCTCCGAAGAAGAGACGGCGTGCATGAGGCTTTGGGTGTGGATGGACAACGTTGACCTGCTGGCGACCCGCGGCGTGCTGCAGCTGGAAGAGCCGTTTGAGCAGGGCTCGCCCCTCTCCCATTCCCCTGGGCTTGGCATCTTCGCCGAGCCGGCGCCGAGGTCGGGGCCACTGCGTCTGCTGGAGTACGGCGTGCTCATCCACCTCGACCGCGTAATAGACTACCACAGCTCCCCGGCTTCCGGTGATGGCAGTGGACGGAGTGACCAAGTTGGCATCAGCGGCATGCTGCCTGAGAGCTCTAATGGGGGCTCCGGACGTCAAGAACGGCGATACAAGTGGCAGCTGAGGCGTGAAGATGGAACCCTGCCGCTCTCATCTCGCGGTCCTGTCCACTCTCGGCTGGTTTTTCCGCCCGGGAACGACGACAATGGCGGCGCTTCTGGCGGTGGTGGCTTGGCTGGCGGTGGCCAGATGGATGACCGCGCTGGCTCCGGGGGCAGGCGCGGGACGGCGGGCCGGAATGGTGCGCTGCCGGCTACGGCGCCGTTCGGGCAGGGCCGATCGGGCGGGCAGCACGGGCGTAACGCCGCGGGCGAGGCACCCGTTAGCACCCCTGTGTCGGGCGGCAGGGCGCCAGTGCTGACTGGCTCCAACGGGAACCCCTGTGCCCATGCAGACGAGGTTGTCTCAGCAACAGCTTGCCTCCCCAATGATAACTTGGGGATGGCTGCGCTGTCTCTGGACGGAGGGGACGACCTGCCTATGGCCCCTGTGCTGCTCGGTCAGGACGCAGAAGGCAGGCTGCTGCAGGACGGGTCCATGGGTGCACCTGATCTGCACTCGGACGCTGGAGTGCAACACGACCTCGGCGCGTGCGTTGACCGCTCCCTAGGAGTGGGCCTCGACGTCGCCACAGGCCCAACCCGTTGTCTGACTCGGGTGCTTGGGCTGCCGCCTGCGATCGAGTTGGGTGCTAGCCATACCGCCGCGGTTGGGCTGGCAGAGGCCCTCTCCGATTTCCTGCTGACCGCTTCGCTGCCTTCCTCCCCTACTCTGCTGCCGTTGCCGGTGCCAGATCCCCAGCTCGCCCCTACACCTCCTCAGGCCGGCGCGGTGGCCGTGCCGCTCCCACGCACCGGGGGCGCGTCGACGGAAGCGGGGGGCCCTCGCTGCAGCGGCAGGCTGACGGCCAAGCCCAACCGCGGTCTCTCTGCAGAGGAGAGGGCCAGGCTGGTGCTTCTCAAGAGGAGCGGCATTGTGCTCCATGACGGGCCACCAGAGGCTGAGGAGCTACAACGCTACAGGATGCTGTACTCCAAGCAGCTGTCGGGCTCCTTCATTCAGGCGGTCACGGAGCTGGTTGCCGCTACTTCTTCTCTGTCCAAGCGCAAGGCGGCTAGGGATCAGGTGGCCTGCACCTGATGTTTGTTCTGTTCTGAAGTGTACTGGGTTAATTTGCTCCCCCATGTTAGTACAACTTTTGAATTGGCTGGGTGTGTGCTCTTGCTGGGAGATGTTTGCTCGTGGCTGCTGTTGCTATGATGCTGTACCGATTTTGCTGGCTGAAGAATCTGAATTCTTGGACGTACTGCTATTCGTGTCTATTGGATGTCTGTTCTGCTGTTGCTCCACGAGGAAGGGTGTGCCTGAGTTCCTCCTAGTCTCCCAATGGATTTAAACCTTTTGAATTGGAATGTCAGGGGCCTGAATAACCCGGCGCGGCGCCGTGCAGTTCGGAATTTGTGCGAAGGCTGGAACTGTAACTTTGTGTGTCTACAAGAGACCAAGGTCGCTGATCTCTCGAGGAACTTGGTGGTGGAAACTTTGGGACCCAAATTTGGAGATAATTACCTCTTTAAGGGGGCTGATGGCACGCGCGGCGGCATCCTGATTGTGTGCACTTCTGATTTTGCAATTACCCCATTGCCTGCCGCGCCGAATTCGTTCTCTCTGTCTGCCATTGTGACCGATAGATCGGATGGCTCCTCGTGGACGCTGACTGTTGTGTATGGACCACAAGATGATCAAGACAAGATTGTTTTTCTTCAGGAGATTCGTGACATCAAGTGTTTAGTGCAAAATGGATGGCTTATTGCTGGTGATTTCAATCTTATTGCGAGTGCAAACGAGAAGAGCAACTCCAACGTAAACATTCGTATGATGGGCCGGTTTAGAAGCGTCATTGAGGATCTTGAGCTTAGAGAGTTCCAGTTGACTGGAAGGCATTTCACATGGGCCAGTGACAGTAGCCATCGCACCTGCTCCAAACTGGATCGTATTTTCATGACTCGGGATTGGGAACTGCGGTTCCCCCAATACAATCTGATGCCTGCCTCCACGGCCATTTCGGATCACAGTCCCCTTCTGCTCAAGAAGATGATTTTGAAGCGCTACCCTGGTTTCAGATTTGAAGCTTTTTGGGTCTCTTTGCCTGGTTTTAGGGAAATTGTTCAGGAGGCCTGGAGCAGGGATGTGCGTTCCCTGGACGCTTTCAGAGTTCTACACACCAAGCTTTGTCGCACGGCTGCCGCCCTCAAGAAGTGGAGCAGAGCTCGCATGTCTGAGTTGAGGCTACAGGAGGCTATCGCCAACGACGTCATTTTCCATTTGGATGTGGCACAAGATGAAAGGGTCTTATCAGACGACGAGCTGAATTTGAGGCGTCTGTTAAAGGCTAGACTGCTGGGGTTGGCGGCCATTGACCGAGCGAGATGGAGGCAAAAATCCAGATTGACTACAATCAGAGTTAGCGATGCAAACACAAAGCTATTCCATCTGCGTGCCAATGGCAGACGTCGTAAGAACCACATTCCTACCCTCAAAAAGCAATGTGGAACAGAGACCAATATTCACGAGGAGAAGGCAGAGATCCTACTTCAACATTTTAAGGGTCTTCTGGGCATGCCTTTTAAGGACAATCACAAGTTAAATTGGGAATTCCTGCAGCTACCACGACATGACCTGCGACATCTCGATGCTGACTTCACCATGGGTGAGCTAAAGGAGGTGATTGATTCGATGCAGTCTGAGAAGGCGCCTGGCCCTGATGGCTTCCCTGGGCTATTCTTCAAGAATTGTTGGGATATTCTGAAGATTTTTATCTCATGAGGGCTATTGATCTGGTTCACTCTCTCAGAATGGACCATTGGCATCTGTTGAACTCAGCTCATATTGTGTTACTGCCTAAGAAGGATGCCCCCAGCAGCCCTTTGGACTACAGGCCGATCAGTTTGATGCACAACATTGCCAAGATCGTCTTCAAGTTGCTTGCCAACAGATTGGCCCCGGAGCTCGACTCTCTGGTTTCCCACTCCCAGAGTGCCTTTATCAAAAAGAGATGCATTCAAGATAACTTCCTTTACGTGCATAATGTTATCAAAGAGGCCTACACCAAGAAGAAGCCGCTAATCTTCCTGAAGCTTGACATTGCGAAAGCATTTGACTCAGTTGGTTGGGGTTTCTTGCTGGAGACGTTTTCTGCTTTTGGCTTCGGACAGCGTTGGAGAAATATTGTTTCTGCCATTCTCAGCTCCACCTCATCAAGGATTTTGTTAAATGGCACCCCTGGCATGCCTTTCAAGCATAGGTGCGGCCTGCGACAGGGAGACCCTATGTTCCCAATGCTATTCATTCTTGTCATGGAGCCGCTTCGGAAGCTGTTCGATCTTGCGACAGAGAGGGGTGTTTTATCTCAGCTTGGGACCAAGACTGCCAGACTACGTACTAGCATGTATGCTGATGACGTGGCTCTATTTATTAACCCTATTAAGGAGGAGGTGCAGGCGGTCAGAGCAATTTTGGACAGATTTGGGGAGGTCTCTGGACTAAGGATCAACGCCCTAAAATGCGTTGCTTACCCGGTTAGATGCGAGGGTTTGGACCTCCAGGATATCATTCAGGACTTTGGTGGGACGACGGGATCTCTTCCGTGTCGCTACCTTGGTCTCCCGCTTAGCTACCGGAAGCTCAGGAGAATTGAGGTCCTCCCACTCATCGAGGGCATGGCTGGCAGACTCAAGGGATGGAAAGGCAAACTGATGGCAAAACCTGGCAGGCTCACGCTAATAAATTCCGTGCTTACGTCCATGGCAACTTATTTCCTTACTAGTTTTGCCATTGACAAATGGGCAGTAAAGAGAATGGAGAAGATTATGCGCAACTTCCTTTGGAATGGGGATGACGAGTGCAGCGGGGCCAAATGTTTAGTAAACTGGAAGAAGGTGTGCTCTCCTAAGGATCTGGGTGGCCTCGGAATCAAAGATATTGTCTGTTTTGGTAGGGCACTGCGGCTGCGTTGGGCTTGGCTTGAATGGAGCCCCACCCCTAGACCTTGGCTGGGCAGTCCCATCCCTTGTGACCGCACTGATAGGTTGCTATTCTCGGCTTGCACTGAGATCTCTCTGGGGAATGGGCAGAGCACGTGTTTCTGGTATGATCGTTGGTTGGAGGGTATGGCTCCGGTCAATATTGCTCCTGGCTTGTTCGTGTTGGCGCGGAGGAAAACTTTAACCGTGAAGGAGGCTTTGGATCGTGGCCGCTAGATGAAGGGCCTGGAGAGGATTTCCTCTGAGGAGCTTCTCGACCAATTTGTCATGCTGTGGGAGCTGCTCCAACCCATTGTGCTCTCGGATATCCCAGATTCTATTCGGTGGAAGTTCTCTGCTGACGGCTGCTACTCCGCTGCTTCCGCCTACAAGGCTCAGTTCCTGGGCCGCATCGCCGAACCGCAACTACACACTGTTTGGAAGAGCAAGGCCGAGCCGAAGGTCAAGTTTCACATATGGTTATTGCTCCAAAACAAAATCTGGACGGCGGATCGGCTTGCGACGAGGGGATGGCCACACAACGAGAAGTGCACGTTCTACGATCGGATCATCGAGTCGGCTGCTCATCTTACTTTGACTTGCCCTTTTGCCCGGGAGGTTTGGTTTTCCTTCCTGCAAAGTGACCCTGAGGTTTCTACTGTTGCTTCAACCTCGATGACGATCAAGGGTTGGTGGAGGAGGGTCTGGAAGCTGCAAAGCAATCCAACTAGACGCATTCAGATCACCTCGGCTGTATACGTCGCTTGGAATCTTTGGAAAGAGAGAAATAGGCGGACTTTTGAAGGAAAGAGATGCTCCCCCGAGACTATAGCAATGTTCAGGGAGGCTACTGTTTAGTGCCCTTATTTCCTTTTTCTTTGGGTTTCCTGAGTATTGTTTCTTTTGAGTGTGTGTGTAGGCTCTGGCCGTTCTGTACAACACCTGGAACCTTGGTTCCTTTCCCTCTTCTAATATGAAAAGGCAGAACTACTGCCGTGTTTATTCAAAAAAAAAAGAGATGCGGTCAACATCGGCGTCGACTACGTGCCTCCGAAGACGCACCCTCCATCTCACAACTAGATGGTCTCCGATGACGACGAAAAGTTTCATTAGCTACATATATGTCTATATCTCCGGTTTAGAGAAAAACTAGCACAAAGGATCGTGCGTTGCAACGGAATAAAAAATTCTTATGAACCACGGTTGGCCGGGTCGAGGAACTATGTCACGTGAAACGGTGCATCATTTAAGAATCATGACGTGGAGCTTGGACATGGGTATGATTCAAAGTAAACTAGAGATGATACCATGCGCGTTGCTGCGGGAATTGGTTGCAAATATTTCAGTGAAAATGGTTGTACAAAACATCAGTATTTAGACTAACAATATGTAATTGAAATTAAAATACATATACTTTATTGTATTTGATTTATTCTAAAGTTGTAGAATATTTCTTGAACCAAGTTATAATACTTGTTGATATGGGTATTTTCCTTTGCATGGTGGCATGATGAGGTGGCTTAGTTGCATGTTGAGATTAAAAAATTGAGGGGTAGCATATTGAGATAATTGAAGTTAGTGGATATTGAATATGAGTAGCATGCATAGTACATGTTAATATAGGTGTTTTTTCGTGCATTGTGGCATGGTGAGGTGGCATAGTTGCATGTTAAGAGAATTGGAGTTAGTAGAGATCAACTATTTCTGTATAATATAGGATTGATCTAATTGACAACGTTCCTTTATGGAAAAACTTTCAATATATTTATCAAACATCATGACAATATAAAGAACATCAGAAGTATTAAAAATTACATCGATGTCGTGCATTGCAACGGAATAAAAATTCATCGCACTCCGTCACTCCTAATCCATTTATTATGGTTTCTCTAAAAACAATAAGCATACTCAAATATCCTTAACATGAAGAAGAATTGTTCTTTCAAGCCGACCATCTTTGCAAAAAAGTCGAACAATTTTTTCTTTTTTTTTTGGAAAGGGGGGGGGGGGGGGCTATGCATTGTTTGACTTCTGGCCCGTGCTTCGCTAAATGAGTAAACACCATAATATATTTCAATGGTACATATTGATTAGGGGAGTTAAAGCTCCCAATATATATGGAGGTCCATAATTCCGTTTTAATTAGAGTCATCATGTAATGCGCAATGTGCATGTCACAATCCCCCAAGGGCGCTCCCAATATTTCTTTTTTGTTGATTGCTTACCAAGCAAGCCGCTTGGTGGGCGCTCCTAATATTATGCTCAGCATGCATGCATCTTCCTTATTACTCTGTCACAATGAACTCAATTCCTTTTATTCCTTGTTCTAAGTCACGTTGAGGCTAAATTAGCAGGCATGGATGCTTTCCTTATTCAGTGTCTCAATTCCTTTCCAAATAAGCTTCCTTATTTCTCTGTCATGTTGAGGTAGGCGTGGACTGCTTTCCTTATGATCCTGTCTCAATTCCTTCTCAAATCATTTCCTTCCTTATTTCTCTCTCTGCACGTCGGCTACACGTTGCAATGTCGGTTGAAATCCTCTGGTTGGATGGTTAGGAGGACAGTGGTATCCCCAGCCCACCCTGGTTCAAGTCCTGGTGCTCGCATTATTGCTGGATTTATTCCAGAATTTCCGACGACGTGCGTTTAGTGGGAGGAGACGTTTCTGTCGACTATGAGGCACCTGTGGTGACTTCGTCAATCTTAAGATGATATGTCGGCTCAGTCTCTCGTAGGTGCTCATAGGGCTAGGGTCTACGTGTGTGTTCATAGGGATGAGTGTATGCGCGTATATATGAGCGCCTGCGTCAGTAATGTGTTCTCAAAAAAAATCCTCTCTAGACAACTAGGCAGTTTTCACCCTTCACTTATTGATTTTCGAGATGGCTCCTTGATACCCAGCAAACTCAAAGGCCTATATAACTTAGGAGGATTGGATGTAAAAGGGGGCGAGGTGGAGAGCGAAGTAGTGGTGCACGGGCACCATGGTGCCCTTTATTTTGAAAAAAATAAAAAACTTATTTAGAAGTTTTAGAAAAATTCGAATTTTTCTTGTAGAAACTTGTATGTGTTCACTATGGATCCATAAAATTTTGTTTTGAAAAAAAGTAATTTGTAATCTGTACAAAAAAAACAAAATTCCGGCCCGAAAAAAAAAGAGGCCCATTTAAAATACATATTTGTCTTTTCTTTGTACCTTACGTGTGAAAGTAAAATGTTGTGAAATTTTGCACATACGTAATATACATAATTTGTATTCCAGACACTGTTGAGTTTTGAATAAAGACCCTGGTTCACTTTAAAAAAACGCAATATACATGTGCGCGTGTGTTTACAAAAAAAATCAAATTTTTTTGCGCTGCAGAAAATAGTATTTTTGAAACGGGCACCATGGTGCCCGCGCACAACTTGCAATTTTTGGGCAAGGTGGGACTATTTAATAGTTGAAACAACCTTTCCTTCTATTTAAAAAAAACTCAGATAGCTCAGTTGGTAGCACAATAGTTACATGACAGAGGAGGTCGCGAGTTCAATTCCTTGCAAACGTTCTTGTCTTTAGTAGGTAATAGATATGTTCTTGCGGTGTGTTTTTTGTTTGTATATCATGTCGGGTTGCTGTTGGAGACAAATTGGTTCTGGGAGGATAGTGGAGTTATTTGATATGTGGTTGTGGTGTCTTTACACGTTTCAGCCTCGGTGCCAGCCGATGGTTGTTTCGTTCGCCCCACTGCTAGTTCAGAAAAATTGGCTATCATTTTATATTTAAAAAGGTTAGTTTAATTAAAAGATGTTCAAGGATTTTATGAGTTAGTGCGAAATTTAAAAACCATGAATTTTAGAAAACATTCACGTATTTATAATATATTCATGGATTTCAAAAAATGTTCGCAAATAAAATAAGTTTTTAAATTAAAAAATCATAAATATTAAAAATGATCGTGCACTTCAACAAATATCAATGAATCTGCAAAAATGAATTTTATAAAATATTTTGTTTTTATTTTTAAAATTATTGCAGATATAAGAACCATGAATTTTAGAAAATATTCCTGAATTTAAAATATATTCATGAATTTCAAAAAATATTTGCAAATTAAATAAATTTTTAAATTTAAAAAATGTTATCTTTTGCACGTGGTTTTTACCGATTTTCACTGAATATTGGTTTCCTGTGATATTCTCCCCAACAACATAGAATATGTTCCATTATGCTGGTGTCAGTGCTAAGAATGTCACTCTAGGTATTCCCAGGCTGATAGAAATCATTAATGTTGCAAGAACATAAAAACACCATTGTCTTCAGTGATAGGATCGATTCCCCAATAGTTGGGATTTTCTGAAAATATCCCGTGAAAATACTGTTTGTAGATTCCAAAGAGTATTCTACAGTTTTCTTAGTACCAGGGTTTAAAAGTGATCAAGGTTTTAAGAGGACTATTTAATTTGAATTTTTCACAATTTGACAACGTATATCACCCTATCCCCACAAACATGGTTATAGCATTAACTACTTCAGCTGATTTTATGTTGTCTGTCGAACATAATGTGCTGGAAACTGTAGCGACAAGGGTGCCATGTTTCATACTCCCATTAGCTGCAGTAGTAGACTCTCACTGCTTGGTCATCAAATACCATGCCAACAAATGATCCTCATTCTCTCAGAAAAGCATCACATTTCAACACGCCAACTATGCTTTGAACACCCTTTTAAGATTTTGTGGATGCATCCAAAAGCATCCGGCTATAATATTACAAGTACAAAACAGAACTCAAAATTGCTGTGCACGTCAAAATCAACTCAAACCCCAAGGGATTTCTGCTTCTTAGCGGTATTCATGTATGGCCGGAGCACAAACTCGTTCTGCGCTTCACTTTGGTCCACAGTTCCTCGTTTGATCTGTCCGGGCAAACACCAAGGTTATGTCAGCACAAGACCTACGAAAAGCATCAAACAGCACGGCAATAGCGGCCAGATTGAGGTATTTCTTCACCTGGTAGAGTCGCAACTCAAAACGGGGCCCAACCTCCTTCAGGTCGATTGATTTGGGGCCACCATGTTTTTCGTAGATGTGATGCCTGCCATAATCAGAGAAACAAAGGAAGATTACATCAGAACCATGACTGGCAGATGATATGTTTTCATGGAAACAAAATTCAGACATATGGGAAGACGGCATATTTTCTGGACTTTTGAGACAAGACTCAATCCAGCGCTGTGTTGTGTAAATACATTCTATGCAACTACTGACATCAACAAAATATCAGCAAGGATGATAAACAGAGTAAAGATGGTAACCTGAAAGAGATATAGTCATCTCTATTGGCAAAAGTGATTAGACGCTTGGAGTCTGGCTTCGGCACAGGAAAGAGATGCTTCATTATATTAGCAGTCCTTTCACCAGTCTGCAACAATTCAACCAAAGACAAGTTTCATTTCCAAAAACAAGCACAAACAGAAAGATAGCAACGAAAACTATGCATTAAAAAACAAGCTGCTTCCCCATCAACTTTAACGAGCGCTTGCCTAATGCAATACTAAAATAGTAACCAAGGGATACCATATCCAACAATGGCAGTGGCCTAAATTTCTTTTTCTTTTAGAACCAAACAACCATAGGAGAAGAACTGGCAAAATTACAAGTGCCTGACCAAATACTAAAGCGGAACTCGCAAAAATGAAATTCAAGCCAAATAAGCAAGAGAACAAGTGGAGGTGCTCAGTTTAATAATTTTGAATGGTTTGAGTTTGTCTTCACTAGTAAGCACATATATCAGGTTTACGAGAAAAACACCACCACAGCCTCCAAATTTAGTAACAAACTTCGATCAAAAACAGAGAAGGGCCAGAGCAAAATAATTCTTTTTCCCTAAGCAACAGTAGAAATGGTGGCGCTCAGTTCAATAGTTTTGAATGGTTTGAGTTTGTCTTCATGAGTAAGAAAATCTCAGGTTAACGAGAAAAACATCACCGCAGCCACCAGATTCTGTAACAAACTTAGATCAGAAACAGGAGCAACAGAGCAAAAAGGTGAGGTCAACGAGAAACACATCACCACACACTATAATTCATAAAAAAAAAAATCAGAAACAGAAAAGGAATATAGCAAGAAAAGGGTTTCTTTTCTAAGCAAGAGTAGAAGTGGAGGTACTCAGTTTAATAATTTTGAATGGTTTTAGTTCATCTTCATTAGTGAGCACATCTCAGGTTAACGAGAAAAACATCACTGTAGCCTCCAAATTTCATAACAAATTTAGATCAGAGACAGAAAAAGAACATAGCAAAAAGAAGTTTCTTTTCTAAGCAAGAGTGTAAGTGGAGGCGCTCAGTTTAATAGTTTTGAATGGTTTGAGTTTGTCTTCATTAGTAAGTACATCTCAGGTTAACGAGAAAAACATCACTGCAGCCTCCAAATTTCATAACAAATTTAGATCTGAAACAGAAACAGAGAAGGAACAGAATAGAAGAAAAAATCCTAACCATCATCCTGTTACATCCTATCAGGATAACCAGGGCTGCTCAGATGTATAATTTTGAATGGATAGATATTATCCTCATAGTTGGTCTCAGGTTAACGAGAAGACCATCATTGCAGCTAGGCAACTAACCAGTGTAAGAAGCACATAATTTGTTTAGGTAAAATAAGCAAACAGGTAATTTGTACTGTGGAAGTTTCTCAATGAGAAGGGCAGCTGATACCAAAGCTGCTCAGTACATAGTTTTGAATGGATATGTTATCCTCATAGTAGGTCTCAGGTTAACGAGAAGTCCATCATTGCAGCCATCAAGCCGGACAACAAACATTGTCTACGGAAAATAAGTAAGCAAACTACAAACTGAAGCGTGGAAATTTCTTAAAATGGATACCAAAGCTGCTCAGTTTACATAGTTCTGAATGGATATATTATCCTCATAGTGTGTCTCAGGTTAACGAGAAAACCATCATTGCAGCCAACAAAGATAATAAGCAGAGTACTATTTTTAGTGCGAACTTTTGTGCACACAACAAAACAAAAGTAGCAACAAAGCACACGAGCATACAGCAGACAAGATAACAAATATTCTTGGCAGCATAAGAGCCATTGGATGAGTAACATTGTTAATTGTTGTCTGCATGCATGAAATGAGCATGAACATTAACAGGTGAGATATATTAGAACAAAGTGACTCAGGATTCAATTATGTAATACCTTAGTTGTGAAGTTGTCCAGTATCAAATGAGGGTAAGCTTCTGACATTTTGCCCATGGCCTTCCTATCTTTGATATCATGCCGTGTTACCTGCCAAAGATGGAACCACGAGTTACCACCAAGAATGGTGTCTCGTCATGAATAAAACAGATATTGGCACTTACCACATTGAGTAACCCAAAGTATGCAGTTGGACCTAATGGTAGATGACACACAATCAAACCATCAGGCTGACCACGATGCTCATGCACCAAAATAAGATCAGTGATCTCGTGTGATCGGCAGGACTCGACAATTTCTGATATCACCTGCCGGGAAGAAAAAATGGATTGATAAGAATCAGTAGCCAAAATTCACCAATGACACGAGAGAAAAATTACAGTCCAAACAAACACTATTTACCCTGTTCACTTTTTAATCAATCAAACCTGATGTGAATGAACCGAACCCTAATCTGATGTTGGTAAACAAAGTATACACAAGATGGAATGCCTTCCGTATCATACCTGACCACCACGGTTCATCCTCTGTGAGTTCGGAAATACAACTTTCAGCTCCTAGCAAATGAACAAGATTGACCAGTCAGTGGATGAACCATTTTAACCTGTCAAAACACCTTCCAATTCACAGCATAAACACAACCTTAACAAACTGAGTCAGGGGCGCACTCGGGTTACGGGATGTGGTCAAGAGAATCTTGGGCTCGCGCAGCATGGCGCCGGCGTACTCGTCATCTATGATGCTCCTCGGCACTGCCACCGAGCAACCAACCATGAGAAGCGCAACAAAAAAATAAAGAAATGGAGGTGGGGACGACGGATCCGACAAAACCTGTCCGGTCCTGGTCGTCGAGGTCGATCTCGCGGCGGAGGGCGAGCTCCTCGTTGCGAAGCTCGGTGGGGATAGGCTTGCCCTCCTCGAGCGCCTCCCGGACGCGGCGCTTCTTCTCGTAGTGCTGACGCTCCTTCCCCTCGAGGCTCTTCCGGTAGAGGTACTCCCGACGCAGCCGCGTGTTCCGACGCAGCATCTCGCCTCCCTCTCCCGACTGGACCACGCAAAACCCTAGCTAGGCGCTTGATGAGTGGAGGCGATAAACCCTAGTAGCTACTTCAAAGCTTTGGCGGCGCAGCGCGAGCTTGGACACGGAGTTGTGGAAGGAGAAGCGCTTGTTTTAAATAGCAACGCTTATGGGCTTCTATGGCCTCTCCAGACAGGCTTATGGGCTTCTATGGACTTCTCCAGACGGGCTAATAACAAACGTGGTAACCGATGATGCTTTAAGTCGAAAAATCACTAATTTCAACTCAAAAATAATAATCACTGATTAAGGGTACCCTTGCAAAGGTTACTCCCACACCTTCTCTGATGCTAACAAGTGGCGCACTGCATGTGTGTTACTTGTCGCACTCTAAAAGTTTTTTTTATAGATTCGTTTTCTTAAAATGTTTTATCTCTTGAACCGTGTGTCCAAATCACGAACCGTCGTCACCGTTGGATTTCTCGCGTCAAGATCTTTAAAATTAGATCTCATGTTAATAGGTTTCAACAAATTTAATGAAATAACGGGAATCAGAAGAAAAAAACAAAAACAAAAAAAATGAAAATCCAAAAAAAAAAAGCCGGAAAAAATAGGGGAAAAACCTGAAAACCATAACAGAGCAAAAAACGAAAAAAAGGGTAGCCGGAAGCACAATTGTTATTTTCACTTTTTTCAGGAAGCAGTTGTGCTTCTCGCAAAAGCACACTCTATGCTTTTCCATTTTCTGAAAGCACAGTTGTCCTTCTCGTGGAAGCAGAGGTTGTATTTTTTTTCTTCTCGAGAAGTATAGGTTGTGCTTCTCGTGGAAGCACAGTTGTGCATTCCCTTTTTCGGGAGGGGTGTGGACACACGATGCACCCCAAACGCCACAATGGCTCACCCTATTCTCCTCACGCCCTCGCACAATGCAAGGTGTCGTGATTTCACTCAGCAATGCCCTTGAAGGCGGCAACCGAAACCTTTACAAACAGGGTTGGGCAATCTCCACCACTCAATTGGAGGCTCCCAACACCACTATGAAGTTTCACCACAATGGAATGTGGCTCCGAGGTGAGCTCTTATGTCTAGGGTGCCTAAACACCCAATAGTAACAAGATCCACAAGAGACAATATGGGAAAAACAAATTTCCTTTGGTGGAAGTGTGGATCTAGGTCTTCTCCCTCAATCCCCCGCAAATCAACAAGTTTGGTTGGCTAGAGAAGGAGATCGGGCAAGAAAAATCTTAGGGCATTAATGAAGGAGAGAGGGAGGCAAGAGGTGGGTGGAAGGAGGAGCAAGAGGTGGGTGGGAGGAAGAAGAACCTTCCTTAAATAGTCCCACCTATTTCTAACTGTTCGGCTGCGGAAAAAGTACTCAACGGTAATGTGAGAGATCACCCTAATAAAAGCGTCTAATGCGCAATCAAAAGGGTGCATGAATAAGGGATAAACATATTAGGCAATTCAAAATAGCATGATATGATATAGCCCCTTCAGTCGGAGAAGTCATCTTCGTCTTCACGAAATTCCAGCCAAAAACGTTGTCGTGGCAGCAGAAAAACGTTATCGTGGCAATAGTTTTAACAAAAAACGGATTTTCTGAAAAACTTCTTGTCGTGGCAACCTGAAAATGCTGATGTGGCCGCTATTTCAAAAATCTCTGTCGTGGCAACAGTTTCTTTAGCTTTTCTTCTCCGTCTTCGTCTACAGCCTCCTGTGGCGGGGTCCTCCTTTTCAAGCTTGTCACCGCCGTATGTAATATCTATTTTACCACAGCTATCTCTATAGCTCATTTATAAAATCGTATCACATCAAAGTTGACACGCAGGCCATTAAAGTGACAATCATATGGCTCCAGCCATCATGTCGTACCGCGACGCGTAGGTCACGTTACATTTACAACATATAGGCATCTCATACAAAATCTCATTAATATGACGAAGGCTTTACCACATCACATGCAACATGCGAAACCAGGTTAGACGTCCTCTAATCGGTTTATGCAACATTTTTATTTTACATGTCTTCTAGGGTTTTGAACCAAACTGAAGCTACCTACGTTCATCATCAAGTATGATTATTCAAGTTGCTAGATTAACTTTGCGAGGTGTGTGAGGGAAGAGACTCAATTAAAAATCTCTAGCCCCACACTAAACTTTGTCATAGCATGACCCCCGTGTAGATCACAATCTACATGCCCTCTAGTTTGCGAAAATTCAACTTTCTTGACTAAGGTGGAGCCCACCATAGAACTAAGCATAGCACATCGCTGATAGCCAGAATCACCGATGACTAGAACTTCATAACAAAGCTACACCATGCCGCCAAGAACAGAAAAGACTCAAATTCAAGGGAAGCAAGCAAGAACATCGAGTAGAAGATTGCATCTACTAACAATAGATCCTATCTTATACACGCACAAAACTCTCGTTGAATAATAGATCGCATCTACCACAATAGATCTCATCTACTACTAGAAAATTATTGTGCAATACCCACACAAAAAACTATGTTCTAGATCGTAACCTGCACATCTACTCATAGATTGCTCATGATGCCACTATTGGGAATCATAGGAGAAAACAAAACAAATCGTCCTACGAAACTAAACCAGGATCACTATCAAGATGTGCATACAAGGTTAGATATGATCTTACCACCAACGAGTTGCAGCGGAAGAAGAGTTGGTGAAGATCGTTCTTGAAGTCCCTCGAACCATCCCACGAACAGTTGCCTCGAACTAGAATCGAACGCACGACCCGTCTGTGGATTGCACGCGTACGACACCAGTGATCCTGCAGCGCTTCACCGTCCAGACCTTGAAGATGCCGGGGTAGAGGAATAGGGAGGAGCATCCCTTCGGGGAGAAGAGCTATGGTGGAGAACTAGAGGGAGAGGGGGCGCCCGAGAACACGCGGGAGAAGTTGTGTCTCAAGGGGGCGCCCAAGGGTATATATAGGTGGAGGAGGAGGAGGCTGACTTGGAGGAGGGGCCTCCCTCCCTTGTGGCACTGGCCAAGGAGGTGGGGCCCCTCCCCAAACCCTAGCCGCACCCCTAGCTTGGGGGCCAAGGCTAAAGGGGGCACCTACATGGGCCTTAAGGCCCATGTGGATGCCCCTTAATAGGCCTAACTTATTCTGGGCAGCCCATGGCGCATATAATATTTTCGAGGGGCTCCTGGTAAATTCCGGAGCCCTCCTATATCATTATCACATCCTCCAAAACTTTTCCACCTATCTGGTTTTCTCTGAAATGCTTCTTGTTCTCTCTCGAAATAATTTTCTTACCTCCTAAACTTTTCTGGTGATATTCTCCAATGCTCCAACTCATCTAATACTCAACAAATCAAAGGTTCTTAAGCATGTGAGCCTGCAGGTTTGGTGAGATATAGACATGATCGAAAACCTTTCGATCAATGATCAATAGCGGAACCGTGGACATCCATATTGACCCCTATACTGATTATCGAGTGAACTTGTAGCTGTTGTATGTTATTCCTTTTGCTTCATGATACTGTACAAAACCCGAGATGAGATATATCAACATCCCCGTGAGTCAAACACATTATCACTATGCCAGTCTTCTTGTTACCGGTTATGTTCTCGTTTCTCGTTCTCATGTTCCGGCGTCCCCATGATCAAGTCACGTTGTGTATGGCCAGATGATGTTGGATGCCATCACACCGAGAGGGCCCTAAGAATATCTCTCCATCGTCAGAGGAGAAAATCCTAGTCTCAAGCTATCTAGTCCCTCATCATATGTTTCTGATGAACCTGCAAGTTGTCGTTATGATCACCCTGTTACGGTTGATGTTAGAACAACCCCTCTTAGGAATTGTGCATATGCTAACTTTCCCGTGTTATGGACTATAGACTTGTGACGATTTCATCTCTTAGTATAACATAGAACTTTCGTCAATTCAACACGAATGATCTTCTACCATCGGGCCATCAATGTTGTTAGTATAGCAAGGTCAAAGAACGCGAGAGAGACAAGAGACAACTACGATGCAATTTTATTTCGCACATACATGAAGTTCATTCAAAGTCATTCCATCGATACCTCTTACAAACACATCGGTTGCAAGGCTATGCCTCAACCCATTGCCTTGTCGAATTTACTCACACATGGTGATCAAATCGCATGAGGAAATCATTGAAGAAGACATAAAGATGAAAGCTTCATTGATGATGTGTCTTACAATGGTTGCCAGATGCGATACACGATTACAAGTATGGCTAACTTGGAGGTGGATTGCTGAGGTGGTGAAGATGGTGGTGGCTATGGAGATGAGATGGGAAATGGCGGTGGCTAGGGTTTGTGAATGGCTTCTGGTGCGGAAATGGAGGTTCCCGCGTCTGCTCTTCACAAATCTGGTATGGGTCCCTTTATAAAAGTTGTTGGGGTAGATGCCACGGTACCGTGGGCACCTGGTATGAGCGCATGAGTTCATTCCAGATGCCGTCTTGCGCTCTGTTGGTACTATTGTGCCTCTCACTTGATTTCTTCTATCCCCATTTTGCTTCTTTCCATGTATATGATTGATTTTCACCATATATAAAGCCCTTTTCCCTGTGGAAACAAAATAAAGATAGGGTTTTGCAATCCCTTGCATTCATTAGTCATCAGTGGCAATATAGGAGGGAATATCTCAGATTTTATAAGATAATCCGGTATAAACAACGGTGTGATGAACATAAAAAATACACTCATCAACTCCCCCAAGCTTAAACTTGATCTTTCTCGAGCAACATAGATAGAAACTCAAAGCGTAAGGAACTCACTTATTTAAACCCAAATAACGATAAAGTTTTAGTTCACTTACAATCGGTATGCCTAGATAGCCATCCGCTTCTTGTACATGAAAACTTAGTATAGCTGTAGCGATGGAATGTTTATTATACAAGTGTTGGTGAAGCAAAGATAATGCTCTTGCTCATCTAGACAAAATAATAGAGTGGGTCTTATTCTATTTAATCTAGTTAACACTTGCTTGCCGGGAACACACGGAAGAGATTTTCTTTCTTGAGCAATGAAGACATAAATTACGGGAGTGAAAGGTATGTAAAGATAACATGATACTAGAGTAGCTCACTAACACTCACGAGTGTCTCCTCATCAAGGCTCTCAAGCACTTCTTTCAATCATTGCTCGCTGAAACTTTCATTGTCCAGTGACGGGATCATGCCAAAGAAATGATACATGCATAAGGTATCATTGTGGCTTAAGTTTGAGTACTATGGATCAATATGTTGTCTCTTTTGAGCTCTTGCGATCAGTACTCAGTTATTACCACATAAACATACTCTTCAAGAGAAAGCCGAATAATATTCGTTGTAGTTTTTCCACTATGAACGTTAACAAACTCATAGCCAAAATTCGAGCCAAAACTCAGGTGGATCGTTCGTTGGCCAGCGGAGTTCTCAGCATACCATCAAGAGAGGTGACAAAATCACATTTACGCACGTAACCGCACATATAGTGACAAGGCCATCGCACCAGCAAGAAGTTGAAGCACCATGTAAAAGTGCAAAACAGATGTTGGCATAATCTCGATCACCTTTCAACTGGGTTCCTTTGGACAACTTTATCCACAAGTGCTATGTCTATTAAATTTAACACTGCGGGGTTGAGTATCGCTAATATCATCTTCTCTACAATTTTTATCAACACCCAAGTATGTCTAGAGACTTTCTCATATGCATGATTATTCTTTGTTAACATCACTTTCTTTTTAAAAACTAGTCACATGGCAAGTCTTGGTCATCTAGATTAAACAGAACAAACGTTACTAAATTATTTTACCTACAAGAACAAGACCTTTGTTTTAACTATCAAAACTTACTCCCACTTGAATACTTCACACATACTACTACTACATCTATTCTAAGTAATTCAAGTGCAAAAGATAGGGGTCGTATAACAAACCTTCATGATGATGAATTTCCACGCTTCTCTTCCTTAAGGATGCGTTCCTCGCTGCCCGGCATAGATCAACTCCTTTGAAAATATAAACAAGAATGCAAACGAAATCCGGGACAAAAAGGAGAAGAGCAAAGCAAAAGAAAACTTATTCTATTTTTGGTTTTTTGGGTTTTTGAAAGCTAACTGGCAAAAAAATGCAACCGACAAAAAATAAAAATAAAAAAACAAACCAAGTAAAAAAAAGCAAAGTGTTGGAACAAACCAACACGAGAGTTTGAAACTCAGCGAGCTGAAGTACGACCTCATTACAACTTAAAAATAAATCCCGCCACATCTTGATGCAGATGTGGAAGTAACCTCGCCCAAACTTAAGCTGTTGCAAGCCCAAACTTTGCAAGATCATCCTTGGCTCCACTCGGAGAAGTTGGTGTTCATGTACGCAGATGTGTCTCGAAGGGACACGGCGAGGTTGCTCATATGATTAACGGAGCCCTCGAGATTGTTGATGTCGGCATATGTGGTGTAGGGCACTTCCTCTTGTGCATCTTCTTGGGGTTGCTTGTCCTCCCCATCGGTGACTAGTTCATCTTCATCAACTTCTTCCTGTCCGGGTGCCTCCCGCTAAAAAGCTGCATCTCCTTCCTATGTGCACATAATGCAAAATGTTGTTCTTTATCGGGAACCGGTTAGGCATGGGAGTGGGTAGCAAGTACTCCACTCCAGGAATTCGAATACAATGACGACCACGATGAACTAATACCATTGCAGCACTAGATAGAACACTAATATTGACAAGGGTGTTACCGACAATGGGGCAAAGGTTGTTGAAGTTCAGGCCACACACAATGTCTCCTTATGCACAGTTTGCTTGGTGCAAGGTGGAACAAAAGTATTGCCCCTATGTTGGGCGAATAACCGACGTCTAGGTTCGTGGCCTTCCCAAGAATAAGCATATTCTCTTCATTCACTTTTGAAACTTCTCCTTATGCCTGCAATGAGTTAGTGATAACATAGTAGAGACACTACAGAATCTGCTATATTCAGTGACAACAACCCTGGTGACAAAACAGGAAATGTCGCCAAAGATCATTTTCTGTGATGGTCAACCATCACTAGGTGTTTTCCTCCCAGGGCAGCGCCCTGATGTCTACTACGCAACTTTATTCTTGTAGACTCTGTTGGGCCTCCAAGCGCAGAGTTTTGTAGGCCAGCGGCAAATTTCCCTCAAGTGGATGACCTAAGGTTTATCAATCCGTGGGAGGTGTAGGATGAAGATGGTCTCTCTCAACACTACAAAAAAAAGACACATTTGTGACATTATGGCCCGAACGAAAAGTTTTTCTGTCATGGTTGTGACACTTCTATGACAATAATTGTGACAAAAACACATATCATCATAGATGTGGTGGGCTCCTACTTCTATGACAAAAAAATATGACAGAAAATGGGCTTTTCGTCCTGGGCGGGCCGGAGACGCACCCGCATGACATTCTTTGGGCCGTCCATGACGTAAAAATCGTGGTAGAAGTGAGGGCGAGGAAATTTTTGGGGAGTTCCCGGTTACGGTGGGTGGTCGGGGCCGAGCGAAGTGTGGTTTGCGCGTTTCTCTCGTACGCGCGCGTGTGTGTGAGGCGTTCACTAACTGAACCCGAGCGAGGCGTTCGCTTACTGAACCCGAGCAATCGATCGATCCCTCGCACTACTACACGTACTGAACCCGAGCGAGCGATCGATCCCTCGCACTACTACACGTACTGAACCCGAGCGATCGATCCCACTGCGTACTGAAGCCGAGCGATCCCTTTGCTGCTAACTGAACCCGAGCGATCCCTTCGCTGCTAACTGAACCCGATCGATCCTTCTTGCTGCTTACTGAAGCCGATCGAGCCCCCGTGCGAGACGTAGCCAGCCGGTGTTGGGTTGCCTCTCGATGAACAGTGTCCGTTGCTGTCGCGCACGCGATACACGTAGACACGAGTCGAGACGCACCGATCGAGCCGGTTGGTTGGCTATGGATGAACAGTTCCCGTTGATGCCGCCCGCTCGTACGCCTCACCCCAGCCGGTGGGG
Source organism: Elymus sibiricus (assembly GCA_039707655.1). Classification (NCBI taxonomy): domain Eukaryota; kingdom Viridiplantae; phylum Streptophyta; class Magnoliopsida; order Poales; family Poaceae; genus Elymus; species Elymus sibiricus. The sequence continues at coordinate 293,919,248 of CM077676.1, forward strand.
GTTGGATGAACAGGATCCCGGCCGTGTAGGCGGTTGACGCTGGATGAACAGGACCCCGAGGAGGCCGTGCCGCGGTACGCCATACCGTCAGCCGGTTGGGGTGGATGAACAGGACCCCATGGAGGCTGGATGAACAGTAGCCGGTGGAGGCTGGATGAAGTCGACGGTGGATGAACAGTAGATGGTGGAGGCTTGAGGGAGGTCGACCGTGGATGAACAGTAGCCCGTGGAATCCCGTTTTGCGGTATGCCACACCCCTCCCGATGAACAGGACCCCCGTTTCGACCGTAGGCAGTTGGGGAGAAGTCCGTTACCTCCGTTTTGCGGTACGCCAGAGCCCTCCCGATCAACAGGACCTTGTTTCGACTGTAGGCGCTCAAACAGAAGTCTGTTTCCTCCGTTTTGCGGTACGCCAGAGCCCTCCCGATCAACAAGACCCCGTTTCAACCGTAGGCACTCGAACAGAAGTCTGTTTCCTCTGTTTTGCAGTATGCCACACCCCTCCCGATGAACAGGACTCCGTTTCGACCGTAGGTGGTCGAACAGAAGGCCGTTTCCTCCGTTTTGCAGTACGCCAGACCCCGAGTCGATGAACAGGACCCCGTTTCGGCTGTTCCGTCCAAGCCGGTTGGCTCCCGATGAACAGGACGAGTTCCAACCCAGTCGCTTGGCTCTCGATGAACACGACGTTGTTTCCTCCGTTCCGACCCAGCCGGTTGGCTGCCGATGAACACAAGGCCGTTGCTGCCGTCCGTTGCCTCTCCATGTACACGAGCCCTGTCCGTACATATGCGCGAGTACGCATTCCAGACCCCTCCCGTATGTACGTACGTGGCCGTATTCTTTGCCGTGTGGCTGTACGTACGTGTACACGATTTAGACGGGACTGTCTGAACTGCTACGTCGGGGGCTCAACTACGGCACATGCCGCTACTTACTCGGCCACGGTTCATCCTTGCTGAGAGACCGATCGACCAGTATGTACGTACACGTTCGCGACCAGACAGACAACGCTATGTACGCTTCGACCGGGTGGGTCCCTGCTGTCAGGGAGGATAAGGAGGCACTTTCTTGCGTGCGAAGATATAGCAGGTGGGTCCCAACTGTCAGGGGGAGGAATCATCTTTTTTGCACTTAATAAGGAGGCACTTCCTTGCGTGCGAAGATGTAGCTGGTGGGTCCAGCTGTTAGCCTCACCGTGTACAGTCCTCTGCCGATGGCTGTCGTTCATTTACCACGTTGACTACGCCACACCGAGAGCACCAAAGCGGTGGACGATGGTGAGGCCTAGGAAGGGAACGACGCGGAGCCGGGGAAGACGCGGCAGTGGATGCCCATGCGAAGGGGAGTACGAGGGTTGACTAGTTCGGCTGCGGTGTGAGGCTGCCGTCGCCGGAGAATAACAGGGGATGTGGGTGAGTAGAGGGATGGCCTGGCCAGCAGTGTGAGTAGGGTGGGGCGGTGAGGCCTGCGCGGCAGCACAGCCGGCCACGGGAGGCAGGAGCAGGTGGTCCCGCCGACGCTGGTTTGGGCGGCTGGAGCAAGAAGATCAGAGATTGAAGAAGCAGCACGGCGGGCCGTTGGATGAACATCCAACGGTCACTGCTGCTAGAATCGTTTGTTGACTAAGTTGACAAAACCCTGCATACGGGTCAACTTAGTAGGCCCACAAGTCAGCCTCCAAATAAGGTGGGTCCCAGTAAGCAAGGGGAGGAATCATTTTTCTTGCGCGTAATAAGGAGGCACTTCCTTGCGTGCGACCATGGACCTCGTGGGTCCCAGCTCTCAGCCTCTCCACGTACAGTCCTCTTTCGATGGCTGTCGTTCGTTGACCGCGTTGACGACGTCGTGCCGAGAGCACCAAGGCGGTGGACGATGATGAGGCCTAGGAAGGGAACGACCGGAGCCGGGGAAGATGCCGCAGTGGTTGCCCACACGGAGGGGGGTACGAGGGTTTACTAATTCGGCTGCGGTGTGAGGCTGCCGTCGCCGGAGAATAACAGGAGGTGTGGGTGAGTAGATGGATGGCCTAGCCAGCTATGGGAGTAGGGTGGGGCGATGAGGCCTACGCGGCAGCACAGCCGTCCACGAGAGGCGGGAGCAGGCGGTCCCGTCGGCGCTGGTTTGGGCGGTTAGAGCAAGAAGATCAGATATTGAAGAAGCAGCACGGCCGTTGGATTAGCATCCAACGGTCACTGCTGCTAGAATCGTTTGTTGACTATAAGTTGACAAAGCCCTGCGTACGCGTCAACTTAGTAGGCCCACAAGTCAGTATAACATCTGTGGCGGACAGCATATAGCCCATTTGCTATTTTTCCTAAATTTACAGACCAATTGCTAATTATTACGTAATTTATTGCAGCCCATATTATATTTTTGGAATACCTGACCATTTTCTCCAAGGACAGGATTAAAATTTCAACGATATTTCATTGAAATTGCCAAACTATTTTTAATCCCGGAATTTCGAGCCCGATAATAACTTAATTTAAAATATATTTAAATTATGTTAAAATCCAATGAAATTTGAAATATCAAAAAATAAAAGAAAATTCGCATTTTGAAACTAATTTCCCATTTTCTTTGTTTTTATATATATACAGCCCATTTCAGATTACTTATATGATTTACAGCCTTTTTTGTCTGGGCAGGCCTAATGTATCCCTCGTCGTCTTGAAAGATTTGCAGCCCAGCAGGACGGAGAAAAAGAAATCGGCCTGTGTAGGCTATTCTACGAAAAAAAAGGTGGGCTAGTCATTTTCACCGTGAAAAAAAAACTGTTGGGCTCGTCTTATTGTAAACAAAAAATAAAAGCCTGGGCTAGACGGGCCACAGACATCGCACAGCCTAGTTGATAACCTACTCCGTCTCAACAATAACAACAAAACTGCTCGAGCAACTGGGTCCCACGTGTTAGCCGCTCCATGTGCAATTCTCTCGTAGTACATTGACAATGTCGTAGATCCCAGATGTCAGCAAACCAATGGGAGGAAGCATTTTTTTCATGTAATAAGGAGGAGCTTCCTTGCGTGCGAAGATGTAGCTGGTGGGTCCCAGCTGTGAGGGAGTGGAATCATTTTTCTTCCGCGTAATAAGGAGGCACTTCCTTGCGTGCAACCATGGACCTCGTGGGTCCCAGCTGTCAGCCTGTCCACGTACAGTCCTCTTCCGATGGCTGTCATTCGTTGACCACATTTACGACGCCGTGCCGAGAGCACCAAGGCGGTGGACGACGGCAAGGCCTAGGGAGGGAACGATCCGGAGCCGGGGAAGACTCGGCAGTGGATGCTCACGCGAAGGGGAATACGAGGGTTTACAGGCTCGGTTGCGGTGTGAGGCTGCCGTCGCCGGAGAATAACAGGAGGTGTGGGTCAGTACAGGGATGGCCTGACAAGCGATGGGAGTAGGGTGGGGCGGTGAGGCCTGCGCGGCAGAACAGCCAACCACGGAAGGCGGGAGCAGGTGACGCCGGCGCTGGTTTGGGCGGCTGGAGCAGGAAGATCAGAGATTGAAGAAGCACGCCGGCAGTTGGATTGACATCTAACGGTCTCACGCTGGTAGAGTCGATTTGTTGACTAAGTTGACATAGCCTTGCGTACGCATCAACTTAGTAGGCCCACAACTTAATATATAAACTAAATTTTTTTGCGAATATAATATATAAACTAATAAAACTATATATATATAAAGTAGAGATGACAAAAATAGAACTGGGCTGTGCGTTTTCTTCAGTAAAAAACAGCTGGGCTGCTGATGTTCTAAGAAAAAATAAAACCAAGGCTGGGCGGCCCAGAGGTTAGTTGATACCTGCTAGATCCTTGTGGCCGCATGTCGTCATGGGTTGTGCCTGTTAATAAACAAAACATAACCTGGGCAGTCTACAGCCCAGTAAATATTTGCTCGACCTCAAAAAAATATATACTACCTGCTGGATCCAAGTTTTCAGTCTCTCCTTGTAGAATTCTCTCGTTTATTGACCACGTTGAAAATTTCATGGGTCTCAGACGTCAGCATATTTTTTCCATCATGATAATAAGTGTGTGCACTTGCTTGCGTACGGCCATGGACCTGCTGGGTCCGTACTGTTAGCCTCTGTATGGACAACCCTCTTCTGGTTCCACGGACGAATTTCATGCAAATCGGATGATTTTCATTGAAACCGGACCAAATTCATTACATTTTACATGTTTCTTTTTCTTATGGAACATTTTACATATTTCAACTAAACGATAGCCGACTAGGCCCTTTTTTAGTCCAAAAATGATTGCTGGAAGTGGCGGCTCCCGTTTCTCACGCCTGTTAAAAAATTTGGTTAACTGAGAACTCAAATGAGAGAACATGTCATATGCGGGTTTTTTTTATGAGTGATATTGTATGTGGTATGTGGGTTAGAGGGATGGCATGGGAGGCGCTTCCCGCGATCGAGGTCCTGACACTTAACTGTTCTTAAAGGCCCAAATCCATCGCTCCTCTGTTTAACAATTTGCAGCTGGGCTTGGCGTGCCACAACCCAGTCCCAACGTGTTGCGTCCAACTGTCAGCCTGTGAAACCTGATGGATCCCCTCCGTACTGGAAGATGTTAGTAAATTTTTGGAGAACTGGGAATTCGAATAGCAGGTGCTTTTGCAACTTATATCAGGTGCCTGAAAATTCCTTTCGCAACAATTACTTCAGCGTTATATCCATGTCGACCCTCGACATGATGGTTGGAAGGAAATGCCAAGTTCAGACCAAAAGATCCTTAACAACAACACCAACTTGCAGATGACCAGGTAGAACTAGTACTACCAAAATAACTTATAATCCTTTTAGTCCTGGCCCTCGTTTTCATCTGGTAGAAGATCTTGTAGACGACCAGCTCCCACTCCTTCTCTTGCTCGAGGTCCCCGAGGTGGTACTGGTGCATCACCCAGTTGGTCCTCTGTTAGTCGAAGTTCTTGTTGGTGTGCAGCACCAGAACCTTTTTGCTGCCCCTCTGCCGGCCGTTGACCATCACCGGCATGGTATTGCCGTATGACAGCCCGAGACCGACGCTCCAGATGCCTTTCATGTTTTTTGTGATAGCCGCGTTATTTATTTGCTTGTTGCATTCATCATGGCATCATTTGCATTGCATTGGCACTCCGTTGCCATCATTTTTTTTTTCCAAAACTTGCATCCGTTCGTAGTTGTTGTTCCTCCTCGTTGCCATTCATAGTTTGTTGCTTCTCTCGAAGAGGTGAACATTGGCCCTTGCTTTCCGTTGACCTTTTCTCAGACCCGTTGTCTTCGTTGACCTCTTTCAGACCCCCTCGCACGCGTACGAAAACTGTCCCGGACCCGAACCGGGCGGTCATGACCAGTTGGTCCGGATCAATCCCGAAATACCCCAAACATCTTCGGTTTCGTATTTGGACTCTCCTAGCCTATATTTCTAGACCGTCCGATCGAAATCGGAGGGCTCCGATCAGCTCACCAAATCAGCCACCTACTATATATATAGTAGGCAGCACCCTAACCAAATCGAGTCAACCCTAATTTCTATGGGTCTTGTCCCTCTCCGCCGCCACCCACTGTCGCCTCCCACATCGGGATCCTGCCAGATCCCCTTCGCACCAACCCACGCCCGAGCTCCTCCTCTCGATCCAGAGACCAGAGGCCTCCCCAGCGCACCGCAGCAGCCACCAGCGCCTCGATCCCCTCCTCCTCGCACCACGTGGCCGCCGCACCTCGCAGGAGCTCCGGCCAAACCCGACACCGGCGACCTCCAGGACCTCTGCTCCTTCCCTTTGTCCTCCTTCCTCTCCCGATTTCTCTCTCTCTCTCTCTCTCTCTCAGTTTCCTCAACTCCCTCTCTCTGTCTCTTTTTTCTCTCAACAGGAGCTCCAACGCCATGGCCGCCAAGTGGAGCCCGAGCTTCGCGCCGCCCCACCCTCGTCGTCCTTCCGCCGGTGAGCAGCACCAGCAGTAGCCTCGCCGGAGCTCTTCTTCCCCGTCCCGTTCCTCAAGCCACCGCCTCGTTCTGCAATGTCCGATGCCTTCCATGGAGTTGCCTGCAACCTCCCGTCAGCGCCTTCTCAAGTCGGACCTCGCCGGTGAGACCCCGCCACCGCGTGTCTCGATTCTCTCTCTTTCTCTCTTTTGCATTGTCCGACCCCCCTGTCTCTCACCTCTCATCTCTCTCTCTCTCTCTCTCTCTCTCTCTCTCTCTCTCTCTCTCTCTCTCTTGTTTCTCTGCCAGGAACCTCATGGCCGCCGACTCCCTGCCTCGCCTCGGATCTCGCCTGGGACGCCGTCCCGCGCCCGGATCTGCACCTCCCTCCGTTCCCCGTCATCCAGGACCCGTTCGTCCCCGCCAAGTACCTCGCCGGAGATCCCACGACAAGCCGCTGGCCAGTTTCGTGGAGAACGAGCGCCGGATCCTCTGCCTTCTCTGCCTCGTGTGCACGTTGACCACGACCACGCCTTGCCTGGGCCGCTAGTGCCGCAGCCCAGCTTGCATCCCCACCGGCCCAGTGGCCCTTGGTGAGCACCCACCCGCTGTTCCTCGCCCACGCGCTCTGTAGCTATCCGACGCTCAGTGCCACTGTTCCAGATTCGGCCCAACTCCTGTTTTTTTTCCTCGGGCGAATTTAACAATTATTCCAGGATTTACAGATTTGCAGAAAAACCCTCCATGTTCATGCATTAATAACTAAATAACCGTGCATCGGATTAAAATGATTCATATATGTAAAATGCTTATAATTTCATGTAGTTTCACAATATCCAACCTTCATCCATGTTTAAAATGTTTAAAATTGCTGTTTGCATTAATTTGCATAAATAACTTGCTAAAATGGTTTATTTCACCACTAAATAACCCTAGCTCCAAATTAAATGAACTATATATGTAACTTGATTAGAAAAGCGTGTAGATTAACATGGTGCACTTTATTTTCCTGTTTAACAACTTTAAAATTGTGTTTTAGGCAGAACAACACCAAATTCAAAAATTGCATATGAGGTTTTTCCGGAATTGTTATGTGTTGTTTCCGGCCTCATTTAAATTGCCTAGATAGGTAGATTAATTATGCTTCTCGTCTTGCCATGTTTAACAACATTTAATCTTGTCATGTACATAAACGGGAGTGAACTAAATAATTGTTGTGCAGTTTCGTCAATATGCAACTCGTGCATATTGAGTTTCACTTAATGTGCAGTATTTGGTTGTTGCATTTTGCCATGCCATGCATCCTTGAACTTGACATGCATCATACTTGGTTGTGCATCATGCCATGATTATGCTTGTGTGTTTACCATGTTGTTTCCTTCTTTCCGGTTGTGCTTCTTCTCGATAGTCCCGGTTATGTTGTGAAGTGTGAGGATTCGTTTTGACTACGCGTGTTCATCTTCTTCATGGATTCGGTCTTCTTCCAAGCGGGATTTCAGGCAAGATGACCATTACCTTGGATATCACTACTATCTTTGCTTGCGAGTTGTCTCGATGCTATCGCTTTGTCTCGCTATCTACCACTTGTTTGTCAGCCTCCCAAATTGCCATGAAACAGCCTCTAACCTTCCACCGTCCCAGCAAACCGTTGTTTGGTTATGTTATCGCTTTGCTCAGCCCCTTTCTTATAGCGTTGCTAGTTGCAGGTGCAGTTGCAGGTTGTTCCATGTTGGGACATGGATATCATGGGATATCACAATATCTCTTATTTAAGTAATGCATCTATATACTTGGTTGTGTGTGGAAGGCTCGGCCTTTTTCCTGGTGTTTTGTTCCACTCATGCCACCCTAGTTTCCGTAATACCGGTGTTATGTTCCTTGATGAGCGCTTCTAACACATGTGGGGCATATGGGAACCCCCCTGATCATTCATTTTAGGAAAAGACTTCTCCAGCAAGGCCCAACATTGGTTTTAACATTTGCCCAACATAATAATACTGAAATTAATTAATTAATTCATAGGGGCTGATCACCTCGAGGATTCTTAATTCCACATAATACAGGGGGGCCAGTGTTGATGGTGCTGGTCCAAACCGGGCGATGTCCGGCGCCCCTGGGCAACCGGGGTCTCAGCCAACCCGACGTCTTGCCCATCCGGTGTGCCCTAAGAACGAGATACGTGCGACTCCTATCGGGATCGCCGACGCACAGAGAGGTCTTGCTGGTTTAGTTTTACCTTTTACGAGTGGCTTGTCCACCGGGATTCCTTATCGTAAGCATCGTGTTATCATGGTGTGAGGATGTTCCATCGGATGCGTGTGGTAATTTATAATGGACTACTTGGAGCACCCCTGCAGGGTTAAATCTTTCGCGAAGCCATGCCCGCAGTTATGTGGCGACTTGGAAATTTATAACCTCCGGTTGTAGAGAAATTGACACTAATTCCAATTAAAATACACCAACTGCGTGCGTAACCGTGATTGTCTCTTTTCGAGGGAGTTCGGGAAGAGAACACGGTGGGGTTATGTTTGTACTCGTAAGTAGGTGTTCAGGATCACTTCTTGATCATTATTAGTTTGCGACCGTTATGCGTAGTTTACTCTTCTTATTCTTGTACTCGTAAGTTAGCCACCATACAAATGCTTAGTGCTTGCTGCAACCTCACCACCTTACCCTTCCATACCCATTAAGCTTTGATAGTCTTGCTACCCATGGTTATGGGATTGCTGAGTCCTCATGTCTCACAGATTACTACAACAACAGTTGCAGGTACAGGTAAAGCGATGCTTTGACGTGAGAGCGATGCATGTTTGCTTTTGGAGTTCTTCTTCTGCTTCTTCTTCTTCGTCGATCATAGGATGGGTTCCTGGTTGGCAGCCTGGGACTAGCAGGGTGGATGTCGTTCTTCTTTTTCGTTTGATTTCATCCGTAGTCGGATCTTGCTCTTCTGTATGATGATTGCTATGTATTGATCTATTCATGCTGTAGCTTGTGGCGAGTGTAAGCCTTTATCTGGTATTCTCATCTATTCAGTACATGGTATGTTGTAATGATATCCACCTTACGAAGCGTCTTCGATATGCGCTTCTATCCTTAGTGGAACTTCCGAGTTCCTTGGGGATAGGACCGCATATTGGGCGTGACAAGTTGGTATCAGAGCCTCGACCGACCATAGGAGCCCCCTTGATTGATCGAACCATTGTCGAGTCTAGAAGAAAAACTATTTTGAGTCTAGTTATATATCGGAGAGTAGGAATTCTTTTTACTCCTTATCCCCTTCGTCGCTCTGGTGTGGAATTGTGACATAGGTGTTTTGATTCTACTACTCTTCTCACTCAAAGTTTTTTTAGGATCACGCGGGTATTTTGGAATCGTTGCGATATCGGTGTGACAGAATTCTGTTCTTGGTGCCTCCTGGCCATATGGATTGGACCCGGGGAGTTGAGCTCCAAGGGGTTCTTGTCACATTCGCTATCGTTTCAGTTCTTGAATACCAGAGGACGCTGGCATCGAAACGCTTCTATACTTTTTGTGGTGGCAAATAGTGCCGTGAGTTTTCCCCAGTACTGGAGGAGATAGGTCGGATGATCCACCATGACTAGTATCGCTGTGTTTTCGAAGGTCTGAGGTAGACGAATTTGTGAAGTTTCTCGGTTGTGTGTTAAGGTTGCGGATGCAGTTGCAGCTGATTAGGTTGTTGTTTGCTATGAGTAGGTTCCTGGACCCGCAACCTGATCGCATAACCAAGAAGTTTCGGGAGTTCTTAGGTGGGAATTCAAGTAGTTACCTAGGATATCTTTCCGACAGATGCATGATATGAGATTGGGGTTCGACGTCTAGTGGTCCGCCTGCTCACGGTCGTTTTTATAGCGGTGCTCGTTGCGTCTTAAAGAATCCCTGTGGCTTCGCTACGATTCGGGGATGCTTCGTAGTCTCGTACACTACCTTGTATGGATGGCCACTGTAAGATTGAGCCCGTGTGGGCCCCACCACAAAAATTTCGGACAAAATCTCTATCATATGTTTGTTCCGGCTTATTCTGCAAGCCAAACCCTTGTTTTGTTTTCATTGAGGTATTTGAGTTGCTTCGAAGTCAAGTGTGGATTCCATACCTTTCCTAAGCGGTGTTCTCATATTTCTATGGGAGTGCTAATCCTTCTTGATCATCAAGATTATCATGGAAAATTATTCTCAACCGGCGTGCTTCTCTTCGAGTTAATTCGATCCTTTCCACATTTGCAAGATCAATTCTCAGTTTTCTCAACGGTGTTCGTTTCACCCGTCCCAAGTTGCCTTTGTTTTTTCCCACCCTCCCACCCTTTTTCTTCGCGGAGTCAAAATTCCCAAATCAAGCATCCATTTTATTCATGAGAAGTCTTTCCATTCTTTTCCCTCAATGTTCTTACCAGTGATTCTCATGAAGATGCTCAGGAGCTACAAGTTCATCATTCTTCGTTCTCGTTTTCTTCTTCAGTGGATTTAATTCAAGCTTTCGGTGTTGATCATTTCCCTTTCATTGATTCAAATATTTTCCCATGTCGGAAGTTCTTATCCAAGAATCTCATGGATATTCACCTCTCTCTATTTTCCTCTCCGGAGTGCCAAAATTATCTCAGAAGATTCATCTTTCCATTCAAGACCCGTTCGTTCTATTTCAAGGTTTTTATTTCATTCAAGCCATTTAAATCTAACCGGTGCAATCTCTCTTTCAAGCAATCATTTCCAACGGTGTTTCTTTTGAGTGGGCCCATAACCCACAGGTCTTTTTCCAGGATCTTACCTGGCTCTTCTAATTTTCCCGAAGTTATTCTCAAAATCTTTCAAAGTTTGACGTAAGAATGGATTCCATCAGTCATATGCCTCTCCAAGATCGCTTTTCAAATTCTTGTCATCTTTGGCTCAACCTTAATATTCTTCATTGTTCCGGAGTGTCTCAACAATTTTGGTGGTGTTACTCGTCGTAATTCTCAGCCTTGAAGGTCGAAGAAGAGTTTCTCTTAAATCTTGGTCCGTTCTCTTGAAGATTCATGATTTAAGCTTTTTGCCATCCTCACAAATTGTTTTCGATGGTGAGAAAATCTTTTCACACCCATCCAAGGCATTTCAAGAGTGCTTTCGTTTTGATTCTCCGGAGGCCAACATTTCAGAAAAATTCTTCATTCTCAATGTTCATCTCTTGTTCTCATTTCTTCGGGTGCATCGTTCAAGTATTCTCTAATAAGCTCGTGATCTCTTCGTTCTCTTGTATCTAAATTCCCTCAAGTATCTTCGTTTGTTTTCTAATTCTTCATGGCGATTCGTTCTCTTTTCTTCATTCATTTTCATTTCTTACGGTGGTTCGTTCAAGATTCCTCTTCAGTTGTCATCGTATCAATTCATTCATTCTTTCAAAATCCTACCGGTGGTTCGTTGAAGACATTCCCAAGTTTGCGTTATATCTCTCCTCAACCCTTTTTCAAGAAGAATAAGTGCATGCCAATCCGTTGTTTGTCATCAATTTAATTTGATGAGGATAAGCATGACATAATTCTTATTCATATTTCATCGAGGTGATTTAATTCCATCTTCCGAGGTTTGTTCATGATGAAGAAATTCTTGGTTCTAAGTTGTTCATCTTTTCTTCCGGAGTCCCAAGTTCTATCATTAATCTCGTCAAGAAGCTCCATCTCTATTCTTATCGAGGATGGAAGGAAATCATTACAAGGCTTCAATCTTAATCCTTTCAACCTTCACTTCTTTTCTAGCATCCTTTTATTTCCGGAGTTCTTCCAAGAGATTCTTCATGGTGGTTCGTCAAGGATTTAATTCATCCTCGAAGTGTTCTTCAAGATTCTTGTTGGAGGGCTCAAGTATTCTTCGTCTTGCATTTCAAAGTGCAAATCCTTTCTACCTTGTCTTTTGGGGTGGTGTTATGTCATTATTGACAATTTCCATTCGTGTTTCATGATTCACAATTTGTCAGGAATGAGATAATTAAACCCATCATTTTCTCTTCGTTCAGGAGATCTTTTCAACTGATCAATTTCTTGTTGAGTTATCTTGGGTTATATTTCACCTAAAGCCTATCCTAAGGATTGTTGCTATTGTGGTGCTTATCAATGATCCAAGTTCTCCTTCTCTTCTCGGTGAAAGAGGTTTTCATCTCTTCGAGATCTCAAGCAAGAAAATTCTTTCCGTTAGTGGCGAGTTTTCATCTCAAAATGTTGAGATGCTTTCCATAAGCCCACAACAACTTATTCTTTTCGTTGTTGATTTTCCAACAACTCCGTTCAATCCTTCTTTGTAAGGATGCTTTTCAAATTCAGTTGTGGTAGAAGTTGTCATTTACTTCTCCCTTCTTTTCTTTCCAATGTTTTAGCTTCTATTCTTTCGTTCCGGAGGCATTGTGATGTTGCTCTCTTCGACCCATTATCTCGTTTCGCCAAGATCATGTTCTTTCCTTGCTTATCCATTTTACCGGAGTGTTGTGTCCCCTTTTCAAGTTCTTTTCATCTTATCAAGCTTTGCTCCTCTTTTCTACCGGAGTACTGCCCAAATTCTTTCGTTCTCATTCCTTACCTATCTCATTTCGACCGGAGTGGTTACATGTTCTTCTTTGTCCCTTGAGTTCTTCAATCATGCCTTTGCAACCTCCAAGGTTCTCGTGGTGTTCCTTCTTCTCTTTTCTACGAAGTGCTTTCTACTTCGTTCATCTCTATGGTATTCTTTCTTTCAAAATTGTTCAACACCTCCTAGGTTGTTTGGTTTCACTTGTTTGTCAGAAGCAACTTTGTTTTACCTCTTCCTCTTTCTTCCTCTTCCGCTTTTCATCCCTAGATCTCGGGGCGAGATCTCTTGTAAGTGGGGGAGTGTTGTGACAGCCCGAGACCAACGCTCCAGATGCCTTTCATGTTTTTCATGATAGCCGCGTTATTTATTTGCTTGTTGCATTCATCATGGCATCATTTGCATTGCATTGGCACTCCGTTGCCGTCATTTTTTTTCTCCAAAACTTACATCCGTTCGTAGTTGTTGTTCCTCCTCATTGTCGTTCGTAGTTTGCCGCTTCTCTCGAAGAGGTGAACGTTGGCCCTTGCTTTCCGTTGACCTTTTCTCAGACCCGTTGTCTTCGTTGACCTCTCTCAGATCCCCTCGCGCGCGTACGAAAACTGTCCCGGACCCGAACCGGGCGGTCATGACCAGTTGGTCCGGATCAATCCCGAAATACCCCAAACATCTTCAGTTTCGTATTTGGACTCTCCTAGCCTATATTTCTAGACCGTCCGATCGAAATCGGAGGGCTCCGATCAGCTCACCAAATCAGCCACCTACTATATATATAGTAGGCAACACCCTAACCAAATCGAGTCAACCCTAATTTCTAGGGGTCTTGTCCCTCTCCGCCGCCACCCACCGTCGCCTCCCACATCGGGATCCTCCCAGATCCTGAAAGCACATTTGCTCCCTTGGTGGTTTTGGCAATTCATAACAACATATATCTCATTGAACTAATGTCCATTCAAGTTAAAGATTTCAGGATGTTCAATGATTGGCATGGCAAGGACTAGAGATGTGGACCCCTCAAAATGCTAAGGACAAGGATTGGCAAAAGATCAAGAGTCTACATTTTTGGTTTAGTGATCCAAGATCACATTGAGTCCATAGGAAAACCAATACTATTAAAAGGGGATGAGGTGTTGCTTAATGGTCTTTTTGCTCAAGTGCTTATTGACAGTGTTCCAAAACCCTCAACCACTTTCTCCATCCAAATATGTCCAAGACCTACATTCCAACTCGGCCCCACCGAAATTCTCTATCCGGAGCCACCGAGTTCATCTGGACTTAGCCACTGCCAAAACCCTAACAAATCGGATCCACCGATATGGATCTCGGTCTCACCGAGATGGCTTTGCCAACTCTCTGTAATCGTTTGCACTCACTTCGTTTCCACCGAGTTTTGCAAATCGGTCTCACCGAGATGGCTTGCCAACTCTCTGTTGCCTTATTGCTTCACTTCAGTCCTACCGAGTTGATGCAATCGGTGCCACCGAGATGAGGTTTGCCCTAACCATTGCACTTCGGTCCATCCGAGTTGTTCCCGTCGGTCCCACCAAGATTCCTAACGTTCATATCTTTTACACAGTTCGGTGCCACCGAGATTTCTGATCAGTGCCACCGAGTTGGGTCAAAAGTGTGTAACGGTTGGATTTTGTGTGGAGGCTATATATACCCCTCCACCACTTCCTTCTCAGTAAGGAGAGCCATCAGAACGTGCCTACACTTCCACCATACATTTTCTGAGAGAGAACCACCTACTCATGTGTTGAGATCAAGACATTCCAATCCAGCCATTTGAACCTTGATTTCTAGCCTTTCCCAAGTTGCTTTCCACTCAAATCCTTCTTCCACCATAGCCAAATCTGTGAGGAGTTGTTTGAGTGTTGGGAAGACTATCATTTGAAGCACAAGAGCAAGGAGTTCATCAACAACACACCGTCTATTACCTTTTGGAGAGTGGTGTCTCCTAGATTGGTTAGGTGTCACTTGGGAGCCTCCGACATGATGTGGAGTTGAACCAAGGAGTTTGTAAGGGCAAGGAGATCGCCTACTTTGTGAAGATCTACCCCGAGTGAGGCTAGTCCTTCGTGGACATAAGCCATGGTGGAATAGACAAGGTTGCTTCTTCGTGGACCCTTTGTGGGTGGAGCCCTCCGTGGACTCGCGCAGCCGTTACCCTCCGTGGGTTGAAGTCTCCATCAACGTGGACGTACGATAGCACCACCTATCGGAACCACGCCAAAAATCACCGTGTCTTCATTGCATTTGAAATCTCCGATCCCCTCCTTTACTTACATATGCAATTGTTTACTTTCCGCTGCTACACTCTTAGAATTGCATGTGTAGGGTGATGCTTGACTTGTATGCTTGCTAAAATCTGTCTGCTTCTAAAATTGGGAAAAGGTTAGGTTTTTATTTGGTCAAGTAGTCTAATCACCCCCCCCCCTCTAGACATACTTTCGATCCTACAGATCCCCTTCGCACCAACCCACGCCCGAGCTCCTCCTCTCGATCCAGAGACTAGAGACCTCCCCAGCGCACCGCAGCAGCCACCAGCGCCTCGATCCCCTCCTGCTCGCGCCCCATGGCCGCCGCACCTCGCAGGAGCTCCGGCCAAACCCGATGCCGGCGACCTCCAGGACCTCTGCTCCTTCCCTTTGTCCTACTCCCTCTCCCGATTTCTCTCTCTCTCTCAGTTTTCTCAACTCCCTCTCTCTGTCTCTTTTTCTCTCAATTGGAGCTCCAACGCCATGGCCGCCAAGTGGAGCCCGAGCTTCGCGCCGCCCCACCCTCGTCGTCCTTCCGCCGGTGAGCAGCACCAGCAGCAGCCTCTCCGGAGCTCTTCTTCCCCGTCCTGTTCCTCAAGCCACCGCCTTATTCTGCAATGTTCGACGCCTTCCATGGAGTTGCCTGCAACCTCCCGTCAGTGCCATCTCAAGCCGGACCTCGCCGGTGAGACCCCGCCGCCACGTGTCCCGATTCTCTCTCTCTCTCTTTTGCATTGTCCGACGCCCTGTCTCTCACCTCTCATCTCTCTCTCTCGTTTCTCTGCCAGGAACCTCATGGCCGCCGACCCCCTGCCTCTCCTCGGATCTCGCCTGGGACGCCGTCCCGCGCCCGGATCTGTACCTCCCTCCATTCCCTGTCGTCTAGGACCCGTCCGTCCCCGCCAAGTACCTCGCCGGAGATCCCACGACAAGCCGCTGGCCAGTTTCATGGAGAACGAGCGCCGGTTCCTCTGCCTTCTCTGCCTCGTGTGCACGTTGACCACGACCACGCCTTGCCTGGGTCGCTAGCGCCGCATCCCAGCTTGCATCCCCACTGGCCCAGTGGCCCTTGGTGAGCACCCACCCGCTGTTCCTCGCCCACGCGCTCTGTAGCTATCCGACGCTCAGTGCCACTGTTCCAGATTCGGCCCAACTCCTGTTTTTCTTCCCTCGGGCGAATTTAACAATTATTCCAGGATTTACAGATTTGCAGAAAAACCCTCCATGTTCATGCATTAATAACTAAATAACCGTGCATCAGATTAAAATGATTCATATATGTAAAATGCTTAGAATTTAATGTAATTTCACAATATCCAACCTTCATCCATGTTTAAAATGTTTAAAATTGCTGTTTGCATTAATTTGTATAAATAACTTGCTAAAATGGTTTATTTCACAACTAAATAACCTTAGCTCCAAATTAAATGAACTATATATGTAACTTGATTAGCAAAGCGTGTAGATTAACATGGTGCACTTTATTTTCCTGTTTAACAACTTTAAAATTGTGTTTTAGGCAGAACAGTACCAAATTCAAAAATTGCATACGAGGTTTTTCCGGAATTGTTATGTGTTGTTTCCGGCCTCATTTAAATTGCCTAGATAGGTAGATTAATTATGCTTCTCATCTTGCCATGTTTAACAACATTTAATCTTGTCATGTACATAAACGGGATTGAACTAAATAATTGTTGTGGAGTTTCGTCAATATGCAACTCGTGCATATTGAGCTTCACTTAATGTGTAGTATTTGGTTGCTGCATTTTTCCATGCCATGCATCCTTGAACTTCACATGCATCATACTTGGTTGTGCATCATGCCAGGATTATGCTTGTGTGTTTACCATGTTGTTTCCTTCTTTCTGGTTGTGCTTCTTCTCGATAGTCCCGGTTATGTTGCGAAGTGTGAGGATTCGTTTTGACTACGCGTGTTCGTCTTCTTCATGGATTCGGTCTTCTTCCAAGCGGGATTTCAGGCAAGATGACCATTACCTTGGATATCACTACTATCTTTGCTTGCTAGTTGTCTCGATGCTATCGCTATGTCTCGTTATCTACCACTTGTTTGTCAGCCTCCCAAATTGCCATGAAACAGCCTCTAACCTTCCACCGTCCCAGCAAACCGTTGTTTGGCTATGTTACCGCTTTGCTCAGCCCCTTTCTTATAGCATTGCTAGTTGCAGGTGCAGTTGCAGGTTGTTCCATGTTGGGACATGGATATCATGGGATATCACAATATCTCTTATTTAATTAATGCATCTATATACTTGGTAGTGTGTGGAAGGCTCGGCCTTTTGTCTGGTATTTTGTTCCACTCATGCCACCCTAGTTTCCATAATACCGGTGTTATGTTCCTTGATGAGCGCTTCTAACACATGTGGGGCATATGGGAACCCCCCTGATCATTCGTTTTAGGAAAATACTTCTCCAGCAAGGCCCAACATTGGTTTTAACATTTGCCCAACATAATAATACTGAAATTAATTAATTAAGTCATAGGGGCTGATCACCTCGAGGATTCTTAATTCCACATAATACAGGGGGGCCAGTGCTGATGGTGCTGGTCCAAACCGGTCTATGTCCGGCGCCCCCTGGGCAACCGGGGTCTCAGCCAACCCGACGTCTTGCCCATCCGGTATTCCCTGAGAACAAGATACGTGCGGCTCCTATCGGGATCGTCGGCGCACCGGGAGGTCTTGCTGGTTTAGTTTTACCTTTTACGAGTGGCTTGTCCACCGGGATTCCTTATCGTAAGCATCGTGTTATCATGGTGTGAGGATGTTCCATCGAATGTGTGTGGTAATTTATAATGGACTACTTGGAGCACCCCTGCAGGGTTAAATCTTTCGCGAAGCCGTGCCCGCGGTTATGTGGCGACTTGGAAATTTATAACCTTCGGTTGTAGAGAACTTGACACTAATTCCAATTAAAATACACCAACCGCGTGCGTAACTGTGATTGTCTCTTTTCGAGGGAGTTCGGGAAGAAAACATGGTGGGGTTATGTTTGTACTCGTAAGTAGGTGTTCAGGATCACTTCTTGAGCATTATTAGTTTGCGACCGTTATGCGTAGTTTACTCTTCTTATTCTTGTACTCGTAAGTTAGCCACCATACAAATGCTTATTGCTTGTTGCAACCTCACCGCCTTACCCTTCCATACCCATTAAGCTTTGATAGTCTTGCTACCCATGGTTAAGGGATTGCTGAGTCCTCGTGGCTCACAGATTACTACAACAACAGGTGCAGGTACAGGTAAAGCGATGCTTTGACGTGAGAGCGATGCATGTTTGCTTTTGGAGTTCTTCTTCTGCTTCTTCTTCGTCGATCATAGGATGGGTTCCCGGTTGGCAGCCTGGGACTAGCAGGGTGGATGCCATTCTTCTTTTTGTTTGATTTCATCCGTAGTCGGATCCTGCTCTTCTGTATGATGATTGCTATGTATTGATGTATTCATGATGTAGCTTGTGGCGAGTGTAAGCCTTTATCAGGTATTCTCTTCTATTTAGTACATGGTATGTTGTAATGATATCCACCTTGCGAAGCGTCCTCGATATGCGCTTCTATCCTTAGTGGAACTTCTGAGTTCCTTGGGGATAGGACCGCATATTGGGCGTGACATGCCGGTCTTGTGCCACATCACGTGCATGCCGCACTCTGATTGTATCTTGCGACGCGTCCACGTACCCCTTTTGAATGCCCTGGAGTTGCGCTGGAAGAAATTCTTGCTTAGGTCACTCAGTGTGATACCTGCAGTATTGGCGAACTACAATCCCAGGCCGGGCAGCATACATCAGAAATTTGTAAAAAGAAAGGAATATATTTTGTGCAAGTAGACGGTCGATCGGTGTCTCACCTGGAAGTTTCTCAGGATGGGTGGAGCATATGCCGTGCTCGCTGTCGACGGTCGGTATGAACAAATCGATGAGAGGGTGAGATCTCGTGCTGTCAGCACTCACTTTAGCATCCAGGTGCTCGATCAGCTCCTGATCCGTGGGATCGAACTTGACGCTAGTCGGCAGCACCGGCCAATCCTTCTTGGACATGCAGTGGTTAATTTCAGTTAAATGGTACTGAATGTATGATCAATCAACTATTTAAGTAAATGATGAAAGATTTCGACAGATAAGTGCTACTCCAAATCTGAAATCCATGATGCCCGAACAAATGAGGTCTCGGTTTCATTATTACATGCATACTCTAAAGACTTGAAAAACCCCATAAAGATCGAAATCATCATACAGGGCGACGGGACGAATACTCATAGGAGCGGCCTCGCTGGTTCCACCCTTCATGCGGCTAGCTTGAAGAGCTTCCTTGTTGAGATCAAATTTCTCAGCGTCTTCCTTTTGACTACTTGCAATGAAGTATAGCAGCTCCACTAGCTCATCGCCAATCGTGCCAACTGGATCGGAACAAGGCGGCGGCTGGGAGGCGGGGAGACCGGGAGAGAATGGGAGAGAACAGGAGAGTGCTACTGGACTACCAGAGGGGTGAGGCTCACTTTGGTGAACCGAACACGCGGTCGGGACTCTTGTGTCACCTCACGCGTAGCGTGTTGTCACGTCAATTCAATGTGAGGATATGATGAATAATTTCACCGACGTGTACTAGTACTACTAGTCGTACAAGTACTACTTACCTAGTATGAGTAGCGCAATATACGGTATGGAGGACTACTAGTAGTACAAATTTTAGAAATGGTGTACATTCATCCAATCTCCATGTTGTTTCCATATTGCTTTAAATAATATCAGAGGGGCGTTGCTAAAGCCTTAGTTTTAAGGGCATTATGCAAGAGTGTTTAGAAGGAGCTTACAAACAGGTGCCTACAAAGTTACAAGGCTGTGCGACAGACTTGTAGGCTACATGAGTAATACAAAATATAATTCCCATTGGACAACACTTTCACGAACAAGTACGCACTTGAAGCTTAATTGCTATATATGGCTTCTGCACAACATCTCCATCATCATTATCAAAATACATGCTACACAGGTGATGTAGGATGCACTTGATCCCAGAAAGGTATTTAACCTTCAAACTACCTACAGTACAAAATAACCAATAGAACAGGATCATGCGACAACTAGCAGGATACATGGCTCAATCTAGATATCACTACGAATCAAGTTGTGCATATTAGCTATTGGCATAAACCACATCGCCGCATGTCAGGTTTGTAAAAGCCATCCATTGCTTGGAAGCTTGATGCCATTCACACACTGAAGTTCATCTGGAAACAAGCTGTGTCGACGAATCTCTGGATATGGTGCTTCATGAAATCCATGGTACGATGTGTAAACACAATTCCCCCTGGCGAATGGAACTTGCATAGCACGATAATCATCGCCGGTGATATGTTCGATGATTGGTTGGATGATCGGATAATTGAGCCCGAGGAACAGGGAGTGGTTGCCGAGGCTGTAAACCCGCCTCCAATTGAATACGCCTGGCCCAACGGAGCTCGGATCTTTCTCGAAGACAAAGCAGCCATAGCCATCACAGTCGCGAACGCCCCACGCATTATACTGCATGTGGTTTGATGAAACGGTTTGGTCACTTTGGTACATGCGAATGAGCATCAAATGCCCACCGTCAGCTGAACGAGAGATAAACCACCACCCATTGACATTTATATTTCCAGGTGCTGGAATTATAAAGGCCAGCGCATTTGCGTCTGCTGCAACAAATCAAATTGGAGACCAAAAGGACAAAAATATACAATCATGTTCAGAGTATGTGTGGAATTAAGATTGTTATAACAGTGACACAGATCATAGCCAGAGAATTACAATGCCGTGGTCATAATCATACCCTAATTTTTTTTAAATGCCAATGGCTTTCATATTCTAGCAATATGTCATGGTTCAAAGATGATGTAAAAATGAGAGGAAAACAGATATGCCAGGGCCTACTCATATTCTACCATAATAGTTAGATGCCAACTGTTCTCGTATCAACTCTAACAATAACATGCGTGGTTATAAAAATCTTGGAAATGAGAGTAACATATAGCAATCATGTGGTTATACTCATAATATCTATTCTAACAATCATTAGATGCCAATTGTTCTCATATCAACTCTAACAATAACATGTATAGTCGTAAAAATCTAGGAAATGAGAGGAACATATAGCAATGATGTGGTTATACTCATAATATCTATTCGAACAATCATTAGATGCCAATTGTTCTCATATCAACTCTAACAATAACATGTGTGGTCATAAAAATCTAGGAAATGAGAGGAACATATAGCAATGATGTGGTTATAGTCATACTATCTATTCTAAATTTCTAACAATCAATAGGCAGTCGTATTCATATGGTAAAGATGAGATGTGATAGAACAATTACACGACGATGGATTCCACCAGTATATGCAGCCAAACTGTCCGTCCACCACGTAAACGATGCCATCGTGCACTATAGCATCAGACAGAAATGGAGGGTAAACAGGATTGATGATGAGCCATAACCATGTATGGCGACCGGATTCCAGATAGGCTAATCCCCCGTCGAACAAGGCAATGAGCTTGTAATCTATGTAGTCTTCTAATGGTGTGGGTACTTCGCACATTACAACCTTCAGCAAATGGAGGTCCAACCAAGTGCCCAACGCCTCTCGTGCGTAGTAGGCAGGAGTGTCCGGCGGGCCGCGAGGCTTGATGTCGGCAGTATCCAACGATGGAAGGGTGATCTCTCGCTGGGTGTAGATATCCATGAGACGCCACAGACTACCCGATTGGTGGATGAGGACGATCCAGTTGGCCTTCATGCCCGCCCAGTAGTGGCGGCGCATGAAGGGCAGGTGGGCGGGGAGTGGTAGCATGTCGAGGGGCACGACGGCAACCTCCGTAGGATCGTCACGTTGGTGTCTGGGCCAGTTGCGAGGATCGGGCATCAGCAAGCAGGGTGTCTTGAAAAGGGCCGGCCGGCTGCCGATGAGTAGACGGTGCATAGACACCGAGCAAGCGACCAGACCCACGGTGCTTAGCAGGTCCATACGATTACAGATCTGCTCCAAGAGAACATCGGGAAGGCAATTCCAATCGCGGCTCTGCGTGTCAGTCAGTTCTGCCATTGGGTTTTTTAGGGCGCTGAGTGATTGGGGTTTTCGGTGCGTGCGGGCGAGCGAGGAAGTGGTTGCGGGCGGGCGAGCGAAGAAGATGGTGTGTGTGGGCCAGCAGTGAGCGGGGGAAGATGGTGCGCGCGAGCGACCGAGGAAGATGGCGCGGGTGGGCGAGCAGTGAGCACTGGAAAATGGTGTGGGGACGAAGATGGGGAAGGGACGTCCATGGGGAAGAGAGGAGGAAGAAGAGGGAGAGACGGGGAAGAAGGTGCATTAAATGTCAATTCAACTAGTATTACTAGTATACACGAGTGTAAATAGTTAAGCGGATGACATGTGGGTCTACGTCAAGCGGGCCCATATGTCAGTCAACGGAAGAGGGAGGTGCGTACACGTAATTGCGGAAGCGTGCTCCACTGGCAGACATGATGGCACTACAGGGTAAGACTGATTTAGTAACACCAGCACACTGGCTCAGCTTATTAATCAAGTGTCCCATCTGCTACAGCGTGTATTGTCACTTCACTGTGAAGACTAGTAGTTGAATAGACTGATGGGGAATAATGGATCGCCAAGACTTCCTATCTATGCCTCTACTCTCATCCTGCCCAACATTAAGAACCATTGGCCAAGGCTCCCGGCGCCAATTACGTAGTAGTACCTACTCCCTCATTCCGGTTTATATACAACTCAATAAAAAAGAGTCATCAACCAAGGTAATAGTAGATGATGAGTGCCAGAAGAATTTTTAGTACTACCTCCGTCCTGGTTTATTGGTCCTCTTCGTATTTTGTGTCAAATTTTGACCATAAATTTAACTAACAAAATATCAATGCATGTCATCAAAAATAATATCATCGAAAACTATGCTCAAATACGAGTCCAATGATATAATTTTTGGTGACATGCATTAACATTTTATTAGTTAAATCTTTGGTCAAAATTTGGCACAAAATACAATGAGGACCAATAAACCAGGACGGAGGTTGTAGTACGACTATAGTACTTTGCAAAAGTACTCAATTAATGGCTCGTTTTCCTCAAGAAAATTGTGTTTACGAACGTATTAATTGCAATGCATGCGTGCATGCGTGAACAACAAATGACCAGGACTTTTACATGCATTGGAGTAATTCTTGCATGCAACGTTTTAATGAAGCTTGAAATATGAACATGTGAATGGGAGGGACTAGAACCCTCACGCATTCATGCACCACTCACACGTACACATGCACTCACGCAACACTCACGCAGCCATGCATGCGGCACACAGCACACGACGCAACACACACGCTCATGCTCAAGTGCTCAACCTACACGTGCATGCACACACATACATAGCCAGGGTGGTTCGCGCGCAAGGGTTAGACTCTTGTCGCGCCTGTGTAAAGTTTTGTTTAACTTATTTCTTTGCTCTGCCAACTGACAGGTGGGACCCAGAAACCATGTGCCAATTTAACAAGTCAAGAAAGTGCCACATACACTATTTGGCCGGTCAGCGGAGTGCAATACGGTGCTCTACGGTGAGCTAGTGACCGTATAATCACCGCAAAATGTATATAGTGACCGTAATGAGCGTATTATGAAGTCTAGTGACCATATTGTTACAAATACAGTGACCGCCACTGTATTTATCTCGTTTCAAATTAAGCCATATTAACCGAAAAGGAGGCAGTATGGACTACTAGTACTACTGTGTCCCGTCAACTCGCAGAACGAGGAGAAGCTTGCTTACTACTCCCTCTCCCTCGCCCGCGCGCGCGATGGCTCGCAGGACGAGGAGAAGCTTGCTTAGTACGCCTACGCCCTCTCCCTCGCCCACGCGCGCCGTGGCTCGCAGGACGAGGAGAAGCTTTTGACTACAGCGCACTCTCCCTCGCCCTCGCTCACGCGGTGGACGTGCGGCAGTTCATTCGGTGTCAGATTGCCAGAAGCATATAGTACTGTAGTACCATCATTGTTGAACTTGGACCTCCCGAAGAGGTGAAGAGCCAAGCACAAGGTTTATAGGAGTACGAGCAGTCGTACAACTATAGCGAACAACCGCTACTGTATGATGCTGCCACGTCACCTATAGCCAAAGCTGTGCCACCTTTTTTTCTCACAAAGCGTGTTGGTGCCCGTGGAACAGCCACACAAGTTGCACGTACACATAACACATCTACTAGTAAATTCTAAAGGACAAATGCCAACATGCCACACAAGTTCATCTCCACTTTATGTGATAAATTTGTGCACGACTAATCTACATATATTTACAGCTCTACCATTCATAATTTACCATACTCCACTTACACATTATAGATGGGCTCCATGTCGTCCTCCAGGTTCCAGTCCCAGGTGTTCTTCATAGATGGCACGATCCATAGCGGTGGGCAACGGGAATCATTGTCGCAGCTTTCTAGTCCGGTTCCACATGATGGAGACTCATCCAAGCTGAAGCGGCATAAATCAGGGATTGCGTGTCCCAACATGTTCAACCTGCGGTGCACACTGAAGACACAACCATGCTTCATGAACGGCAGGCCTTCGGTGTCGTGCACGGAAGGTGGCGTCTATTTAACAATGGGGTAGCTGTCCCCAATGAAAAGCGAGTACTCTCCAAGAGTGTCCCTCGGCTCCCACATAGCATCACGGGGGTCGAACTCGGAGCCGTCCATCTGGTACACGTGGCATCTCAGATCTGGACACATGGTGACGTACATGGTCAAGGTCCATGCAGGATAATGTTGTGCTCAAATATGGGGCGCAGTAATATTGTGCAGCGAGTAGTACTACTATACTATAGAGGAAGTTCAATAACCGACTGATTATATATAGCCATTTTTGGCTACACGGAGGAGATAAGACATGGAAAAACAAAAATGGTGGGAGTGGATTCAAGAGCCAGCTATACGCGTACTCCTAGGTAAAAAGTACTACTCCCGCCGATCCCTGCGACACAGTAGTACTATGGATCCGTAGTAGTAGTAGTAGTAGTAGTAGTAGTAGTACTAGTACAATGAAAGAGAAGGCAATGAGAGAATGGAATACCTGGGTACATGGTGAGGGTCCGATCATGGTAGATCGTGGCACCTTGTTGCACATCAATGGTACCATGGGTAACCACTGCTAAGATAGTTGATCCCAATTTGCCAAAGTCAACTACAAGGTTCCAGGTTAGACCGAATGGCGGATGCACATAATCCAACACATCCAGGATCGGTGATCTGATTTTGATCGGGGGATGCGTGGTACCTGCAAAATAATGGAGTACCGTTAGGGATGCAAATGATGGTTAGTGCATTCCGTTTGTTATCTCCCATACCGTAGGATGGCACCCAGATGAAACAAGTCCCCTGGCTTGTCACAACGAAGATGCGGCCTACATGGCACACGGCGTCTTCGAACTTGTGCGGGAACAAATCTGCCGCGGCCAACATGTGCCAGCCTCTGCCGTCAGGGCCATTCTTATTGATGGCAATCCTTATGTCGAACATCGCGATGAGATAGTAATCGTCGTAGCTGCGGTGCTTGGTCGGCGGGTCCGCAATTGCTATCTTCTTCAATCTCATGGTGGCATCATCATACCTATTCAAGCCCTGCCAGTCCGGAAAGCCGATCCCAATGCTGGACAAGGGGTCTACAGGAACGGCCGCACTGCTGTGGATGTTATGCAAAATGATGGTGGTATCCGACCGTAGGTATGCAAGCCAATCTCCGTTGGCACCAACCCAAACCTGTGGGACAGTTGGCAGCGGAGAAATTACGGGATGGAATAACTAAGTATTTTTAGAATATACATTACATGATCAAACACAATGACTGACCTTCTCATCGGACAAAATCCGACTGCCTCTCAATGTCGGCAACTTAAGCGGTGTCAAGATGCAACTGCGGCCACGTTGCGGTGGACTGGAGTCCCATTGAATAACCTTCTCCTCGAGGACGCATGGAAGACCAACAACAATGGCCTTCTCCCAAGCCTGTTTACACACCGTCTTAAAATAGTTGGTGCAGGATGCACCGAGTCTTGCGGCGGTGAGGAAGTCGGAGCGGCGTGCGATTTCTCCCAGAGAATCATCGTCCAAGGTCTCCCAGCCCCGGCGAGGAGGAGAACCGCCTGGCGAATCCATGGCAGCAGCGACGAACTGCCTTGGTCTCTTCGGGAGGGGAACTGGCGAGGAGGAGATAAGAGCGTAACCGCAGGACCTCGTCCCTTCGTGAAGGAAGTTATGCGGGCATGCATTAGCGGTATTGCGATGGTGCAGTTACGTATTATTTAATATAGGAGTAGTACTAGTACTCAACTTTTTGGGCACAAGCTCCGAGATAATTACATTCATTTATGTGGGCCTTGACTGACCTGGTGAGAGCTGCCGCGGCTGGCTCCCCAATTTCCTTCTCTCGGGTGTTGGTCATCAGGTTTTGTTTATTGATTTAATGTGTGTGGTTCCCATCAGAGTACGATTCATTGGAGAACTTGTATATGACAACGAATCTATCAGTTTTCAACTTTTGAATCTCAAGGCCAAGGAGTTACAGTAGCAAGTGGAGGGTAGTACATTCAAATTCGAATCCAACAATATAATTTTCGATGACATCCATTAACATTTTGCTAGTCAAATATGTGATCAAACTTTAACTCAAAATACGATGGGGACTAGTAAACCAGCCTGGAAGTAGTAGTAGTACTATTCTCTAGAACCAGCGCTGTAACTATCAATGCAGGGAAAGTACACCTGCGTACTGCAGACCTGCTTGCTGCTCTATTCATGCGCGTAGCTGGCCTGCTCAGCCGCTCCTCTCACGCACACACTATTGCGGGGGCAAAACATTTGAGTTCTTTCATACCGCGAGAGTAGGCTTTTTCTTTTCCACTAGTACACGCGTACGTGCACAGCACGTGCAATATTCAATTTATGAATACAACTTTTCCATGATTTTTACAAAAGAAAGAAACAATCACATGGCTCTAGAAAAGTCTAACAAATCAACTATTCTACTCCCTCCATCCCATATTATGAAAACGTTTTTCAAGCTAATTTTGTACTATAAGGAGCGAAATCCATGCGTGCAACGCCACAAGCTAGAGAGTACTTACATTAGGTCTAGGTCCAGGGCCATATTGCACAGTTCCCAATGCGGCGCCAGGCTTTTCCGGCTCCTCCGGCTTAATTGGGAGGCGACATTAAAGATGGCAGTTGAGCAAGCAGCAAGCGAGGGCGGCTGCTACTCTACACGAGCCACGAGATGATGGCGCGTTGTAACACCCCCTTGTAATATGCTACA
This sequence comes from Elymus sibiricus, assembly GCA_039707655.1. Classification (NCBI taxonomy): domain Eukaryota; kingdom Viridiplantae; phylum Streptophyta; class Magnoliopsida; order Poales; family Poaceae; genus Elymus; species Elymus sibiricus. The sequence goes on from CM077676.1 coordinate 293,946,312, forward strand.
GTGATCATCTTCTAATCATGCCAAGTCATCTTCATTTGCAGTGCTAAATCATCATTTGTTCATATCTCATTTCAAATTCCACTTTAAAAAAAAATCAAAATGCAAGTCAAAATAAAAGTTGATTAAATATTAAAACAAAATAGTTCACAATATTGCAAATAATCCCAAAGCAATTATAAAAATAAAACCAACATTATTTGCATTCCCAAATTGACCCTAGCAACCAAAACAGTACCCAAAACAGCCCCATTTAATCCATTTTCATTTATGCAAAATTCAAATAAATTCAAATCACCCCAAACTTTTTTTGGCAGTGCTACATAATGCAATGTAATTATGGGGCCAAGTCCCATATTTTACAAAAGAAATTTGCTAGCTAAAAGAAAATGCAACAGAAAAGAATGAAAGAAAATAGAAAAATAAAAAGGAAAAGGCCTAAAGCTACTGTGCAACTGGGCCCTAGTGGCCACAGTGCACCGCGGCCCAGCCCAGCCGGTTCGTCTCCTTCCTTGGCAGCTGTCGGCTGGCGCGCGCCCGTGGCCGCCGATCGCCACGCGCCGGCCATCCGAGCCGCCCCGGCGAGGATAAGCACGTCCCCGAGCCCCCTCGCTCTCTCCCCGCTAACCCTAGACCCCCACTACTCCCCCTCGTTCGCTCTCTCCCTCGCTCCTCATCGACGCCCGAGCGCATCTGTCGCCGCCGCTCGCCATTGCCGTGGCCACCGTGCCCTCCTCGCCACCTCACCGTGTCTGGGAGCTCCGCCGCGCTCGTCCATGTCGCCTGCGCCAAGCCGTTCGAGCGGAGCCGCATCAACGCGTCGGGATCGAGCCCTTTCTCCTCCTCGGTGCCGCCGGCGACCTTCGTCCTCTCCGGCGCGCTGCTGCTACTAAACCTCCGCCGGGTCTGTCTTGAGCCCCTCGGTGAGCCTACGGTCGACCCCCTTATCCCCCTAGTTCGATTTATCGCCGCTGCTGCCGCCACCATTAATGCCCGTACCCATCGCCGCCGCACACGTCGTCGCCGTCATTCTACCCAGCAACAATCGTGGCCGAGCACATAGGCGTGTTCCCTACACTCCGTAGACCTTGCCGGCGTGCTCCGTTTGCTCGTTGGCATCCCGCAGCTGCGCGCCCGTGTTTCCCCGAACTCCGGCATCCGCCGCGGTCGACGCCGCCGTCGTTTTAGCCCGCCTCCGGCCGAGCCAGTGCCACCGCTAGATGCGGCACTTCGCGCACGTTCGAACGCGCCGTCCCGCGCCTGATTTGGCCCACCGCAGGCGAAACCCGACGCCGTCCCGTGCGCCTCCGCCGCAAAACGCGATCGCCGGCGTTTAAACGTCGGCCGACCGACGTGGCACCCCTCTGGGTCACTGCCAGCGGGTCCCACTGGGCCCAGTTGACCAGTCAACCTGCTGACTGGACTGGGTCCAGTCACTGACATGTGGGGTCCGCGCTTAATTAAATGGATTTTATAAAAATAACTTAATCTATTAGTTAGTCTATCACTGACATGTGGGTCCCGCTAACTAATTAACTTAATTAGATAAATTATACATCTGTTTAGTTAAAACAGTCAATGACAGGTGGGTCCCACTGGACCCACTGTCCAGTCAACGTTGACCCAGTCAACTGCTGACTGTGCAGTTGACTGGGCCCACTGTCAGCCTCTAATGCACATTTCTGGGACCCACCTATCATTGACTGTGTACCCATAGCAATTAATATTTAAATAATTTTCGAATTAAATTAATTCCATTAATTTTAGAAAATGATTAAAACTTTGAAAAATCATAGAAAATAAACCATAACTCAGATGAAAATAATTTATATATGAAAAATGATCAGAAAAATCCAACGAATCCAAATATGTCATCTGCACTCATGCTAGAACCCTCTAAGTAGATGAACATGGAACTTTTTGCCTGTTTCCGATAAATGAATACTGCATGACTTTGGATAAATAATTCCAAATAAATTCCTAAATCATCTAAAATGTTTAGAGATGCAGTATATCACCCCTGCATATCATTTAGGCATGTCATGCATAGTGATTGCATTTGTATGCTTGTATTTATCTGTTTCTTCCCCCTCTTCTTCTCCGGTAGACTCCAAGACCGCCAACGAACCGGGGATCGACTACACCTTTGAAGATTCCTTTTCGCCTGCAGAGCAACCAGCCAAGCAAACCCCCTTGATCATTCCTATATCACCTATTCCTTCTCCCTCGTATTTGATTGCTCCTATTCTGATGCATAGCCTGATTTTGTAACTGTTGATGATACCTTACCTGCTATCCTAAATGCTTAGTATAGGTTGGTAAGCGATCCATCAGTGGCCCCACACCCTTGTCCGTGTTGCCAGGCTTTATTACCGGATGCTTCAATCATCGGGATCGATGTGCAGAGACCGAACACCGCACCGCACACCCCTTAGTTGTACGACTCTACAGAGCTACTATCGAGTGCCGAGGGTGATACCTCCTACCTCACTCCTGATGATACCTCTGTAGCGCAGCTAGTCGGTTGTGGGTTATCGAGGGTGATTCCTCTTTCACCACCTCCGATGATGCCTCTGTCGTGCAGCCCCTCAAGTGTGAACTTATCGAGGGTGATTCCTCCAAGTTCACCTTGGCGGTTACATCGAGTGGGAATCCATCGAGGGTGATTCCTCGGATTCCCCACGATGTTATGGACACACGGGTACTTTTACTTTCACCTCAATCCTTTGGGAAGTCGGGTTGGCCATGAGGGCACCCGCGAGAGATTATTGTAGCAGAACGACAGGGCAGGTGGAGACCACCTAGGAGAGAGGTGGGCCTGTTCCCTGGTCGTTGGACCGCGGGTTACCAAGACGGAGCGACAGGGTGTCGGAGGTGAGCCTTGAGCCTTGTTCGTGTCCGCGAGCTACTAATAACACGCTTAACGGATTTGGGTATTTGATCTGAGTTGGCCACTGGCCTATATGCACTACCACCACGCGGGATAATGGTTTAATGGGGCCCTCGGCGCCGTATGTATCAGCCGAAAGTTCTGTCAGATGTCCAGTTCAGCATTGTGGCACGGTCAGATCGTGCCTTCCAGGAGAGGGATGGCGCTGGTATCCACCCTGCGCACAACGACCCGGAGTGCAAAGGGCGATGGGCCCAAGACCCCTGAGCACTTAGGATGTAGACCGGCGGGGACCTCTCTGCGGAGCCTAGGTAGGACTACATCGTGTCGATCAACCGAGGCCGGGCATGACCCAGAAAAGTGTGTCCGGCCAGAGTTAATCGAGCGTGTTGGGTAACAGTAGTGCACCCCTGCAGGGAAGTTATCTATTTGAATAGCTGTGTCCACGGTAACAGGACGCTCAGTGTTGTATCCCGATCTACTACTACTTGAACTGGATACATGTTACTTTAATTGTAAGCTCCAGGATCGCTTTCTCGCAGGGAGTCGGGGAAGGATCTCTGGGCTTTGCTACTACATGCTTGTTGCTTTATTATATGTTACTAATCTGCACTCTTCTAATGCTGCAAGACGCTGAAGATGCTAGTCTTCGATAGGCTAGGCCTTCTCTCTATTCTAGCATTTCTGCAGTCTAGTCCACAGATACAGCCCCTTCATTTGATATCGATGCATAAATAGAATAGATCTGATGTAAGTCTTGCGAGTACTTTGGATGAGTACTCACGGTTGCTTTGCTACCTCTTTTCCCCATACCCGTTTGTTGCGACCAGATGACGGAGCCCCGAAGCCAGCTGATCCCGTCGACGACTACTACTACCACGGTGGAGCCTACTACTACATGGAGACCGACGACCAGGAGTAGTTTAGAAGGCTCCCAGGTAGGAGGCCAGCGCCTTTTCGATTAGATGTCGTTGTTTTGCTCATCCTTCTTAAGGCAGGCTTGTTTAACCTTTGTGTTTGTACTCATATACTTTTGTGTTGCTTCCGCTAACGCTTGTATGCGAGCTTGTGTATTCGAGCCCTCGAGGCCCCTGGCTTGTAATATTTTAATTTGCGTCTAGAGTTGTGTTGTGATATCTTCCCGTGAGTCCCTGGGCTTGATCGTGCGCATTTGCGTGTATGATTAGTGCACGATTGAGTCGGAGGCGTCACACGCGTGCAAAATATACGGGAGAGAAAACCCGTGCACGTGGATGGGCTATCCGCGACCACTGGTACAGCGCAACGTAGAATTCCTATTTGTTGCTAGTAGATTGTTCCTTATACATATTGGAGTATTTAACAAAAAACTACCACTTTCGAACCAGCCATACCAAGAAACCACCACTCTACAAAAATTAGCAAAAACATACCAAAAATTTCTTAAACCGTCACGAAAAACTACCAAGTGCCGATTAGGCTCGTTTAAACCCATGTGGCACCTTAAGTCAACGCCGTCTATTTGACCGACAACTTAGGCGTTATGACTTGTGGGACCTACATGTCAGTCTAAAAAAAATCCCCGAGTCACCTCCTACCTCCGGCCCGTCCACCTAGTCATCCTCGGCCATGGGAGGCAGCCACCGCCACCGGCTGAAAGCGAGATCAAAAGCGCCGGCGACGCGGAGCCCATCTTGTGTCAGCCGGAAGCTAGCTCGACGCGGCGCTCGCGGCCGCTTGCTAGCCAAGCTAGCTAACAACCTGTTGGATGCATCCAGCTGCTTGTGTGCAAGCTTTGCTAGCTAGCTTGGCACGGCAGTGCGGCGGCTTGCTCACGCGTGCCACGCTAAGGCCAGCCATCCGGCTTGGCCGGAGGCCAGCGTGGCGGCTTGCTCGTGCGTGCCGCGCTCGGGCCAGCCATCCGGCTCGGGCGGAGGCCAGCGAGGCGGCTTGCTCGCGCGTGAGCCGCGGTCGAGCCAGCCAGCCAGCCCGTGCGGAGGCCAGCGCGGCGGCTTGCTCACGTGTGAGCCGTGCTCGGGCCAGCCAGCCAGCCCGTGCAGAGGCCAGTGCGGCGGCCGGCCCATCCGCCGAAGCGGCGGCCAGCTCGCCCATCACCGACGCCGGCGATGAACATGCATACGAACTGTTTGAAGAAGAGGATAGATGCTCACATGTGAGTCCCACTTGTCGTAACAGTCAACTCTATGGTCAAACATACGGTGTTGACTTAAGGTGCGTCGTCAACACGGACATGTGGGCCAACCCTGTCATAAACGGGATTAAACGAGCCTAATCGGCACTTGGTACTGGTTTTTTTAGGAGTTTGGTAGTAGTTTTTTGGCATGCATTAAGAAATTTTTGGTATGTTTTTGCTATTTTTTGTACAATAGTTTCTTGCTAGGGCTGGTTGAAAGTGGTAGTCTTTTGTTAAATACTCTACATATTGTAAGTAGGAGTGAAAGCTAAGCTTTGGAAGTCTATAAGCACGGCTAGTTACATAGTATGTATGTGTACATAATTCAAACTAAATATCGACCATGGGTGACTAATATCTTGATGGAAAACTCAAAACTATGGAAATACAAACGTATTATTGATACTTGTTTCCATAAACTTGGATCTACGTTCTATTCAACGACTGAGCATGTGGGGCCTTAGCACGATGACTTCCTGACTGTCTAAAACAAGGTTTTCCCGTCTCCGGTAAGGAGGAGGATGACTGCGGCGCGCCTTCGGCTGGCTCTAGTGCTCGTAGTCATCGCTAGGTGGTCTATGAACGTGTAGATGTATTTTTTTCACGTCTTGTGTTCTTTATACTACCACGACTGATGAATAGATCGTAAGTATCTCGCAAGAAAACCTTGGTTGAGTGTGTGTGTGAGCGAGAGATCGTGCGTGTGTGTGATATGGAGAGACTAAGGTAGAGATAAGAGAGTCATTGTGTGTTTGTGTGTGTGTGGAAGATAGAGAGAGACCTATATGGGACTTTGTGTTGTGTAACGTGGAGGCGGATAGACATAGTCACAGAGTGAGTGTGTGAGATACGCATGCGGACATAGGAAGAGAGGTGTGAATTAGAGAGACGGGGATTTTTGGTGTGCATGTGAGTTATAGAGAGAGATAGGGATATATATATATATATATACCTAGAGCTGGAGAGAATATACAAGGGTGTGTGTCTTAAAAGAGGGATCCAGATAGATGGTGTGGTGTGCGTGTTTGTGTCTGTTTTGTGCGCGCGTGTGTGGGAAAGGGAGAGTGTGTGTGTGTGGAGAAGAGAGACCACTGATGATGTAAACCTAGTAGGGGGAGGGGGATGATATGGCATGTGTGTCCAAGAGAGAGAGAGGCATGTCTAGTAGCGGGACAGCGTGGGTGCGGGCGGGGGATGCGTGCTATATATTTGGAAGAGACATCGAGTGTGTGTGAGAGAGGGGTGCGAGAGAGAGAGAGAGAGAGAGAGAGAGAGAGAGAGAGTGCGGGAGAGAGAGAGAGAGAGAGAGATGGATAGAGAGAGTGAGAGAGAGATGGAGGTCGATTGTGTGCGAAAAGTGGCCTATAGATAGGCAGAGGAGGTCGATGGTGTTCAAAAGTGTCCTATGTAGAGAGACACAAGTAAAGCGAGTCATTGCGTGCGTCAGAGAGACTTCATGAGAGATCAAAATAGATGGTGGAGAGAACAACGCGCGAGTTTGAGATCGATGATACGCTAGAGATTTATGGAGAGAGTCGCGACATATAGTGGGAAGAAGGGTCGGGTCCGCATGTGAAGAGATGGAAAGAGGCGAGAGGTGCACAAGGAGAGGGAGGGTGTTTGTGTGTAGTGGGGGTGGTGAGTGAGATGTGTGTCAATGTGAGAGTGAGAGATGGTGGAGAGCGTGCGAGAGCCAGATATACGTAGGGAGAAAGATGTTGGGGGCAGTGTGTTTTGTGTGTATGGGAAAGATACACGGCTATAGAGTGTGTGCTTGGGAAAGATAGATGCCAGGAGACCTAGAGAGTGGGGGAACAGATGTGTGCATGTCCGAGAGACAAAGAGATAGAGACCAATATTGGGGTTCAGACCTAGAAGAGAGAGAGAGAGGGGGGGGGGGGATAATGTGTGCTTGTGTTTGTGTCTGGGGGAGAGAAAGGCTTGTGTGTGTGGGGGGGAGAGGGGCCGGGGTGGTGTGCTTCAGATAAAGAGTGAGGGGTGTATGTCTGAGAGATATAGACGTAATTAAAATACATTGTCAAGAGTGTGTGCACTCATGCTTGATCATTTTTTTCTTCATATTTTTGGACTATGAGATAGCGATACTTTTGAACATGCGAGGTATATTTTGAAGTACTAGAATTACTGACATAAGATTGGAAATTCTGAATCCGACTGCATTATTAGTTTTTTAATTCATTTAAATGGGGGTACAATTTTTAACCCGATTGCGTGATTTCAAATTCATATATCAAACCTAGAGATATAGACATAACGTCGTGTTCAAACCTTGTAATCATCCACTTTATTCATACACATACATATTTGTTTGTGTCATCATATTTAGGAGAAACACATTCGAAATTTCATTTGAATTGGAGCATATGATGGTATTTGCTTGAAATAGCTCAATGATCCATATTTGAATTGAATGGACAATCTAAGTTTCGAGTTGGAGACATTGATTTTCGAAACTTGCACCTTTTTTTTCTTGCGTGCACAACAAATAAATACTCGGCCATGATATCATAGTTGGTTGTACAAGACGAGAAGACATAATTTCAGCCGCCAAAAGCTTTCAAACTTCCCGCTCACATCGAAATTTCTCGCGCCCGAAAGTTTAGCCCTATGATATTCCTCTTTTACCCCTGCCACATCAATGGAAAAGGGCTGCTTTGGTAACTCCATTGTTTTCCCCCTCTTTGCCCCCAATATTCTAACCCAGAACCACTCCCCTTCCCGCCTCCCCCTCCCCCAAGCCGCCGAATCTAGTCCTCCTCCACGGCGGTGCACCTCACACCCCGCCGGATCTACCTTCTGCACCTTGGAACCCCCAACTGCCAACTCACCACTGCACCGGAGTCGCTTCAGCGACTGGCTTGTCCACCACACCAGATCTCCTTGACCGCCATCATGGTCCAGCACACCGGATCTGCTTCACCGGCGCCCTCGTCCACAACAGTGTAGGCCCTTCACCGACGCCCTCGTCTGCCACATCACTGGCCCATCATAGAAGCCCTCGTCCGCCGCAACAGATCCGCCTCACCAAAAGCACTATACACCGCCCCGGATGTGCATCGCCGACGCCTTCGTCCACTGCACCGGACCCGCTCCACGGACGCCATATTCAACTCCACCGGCCCAGCTTTACTGCCGCCGCTGCCTCATCAGGTTATTTCAATTTGTACTCCTTTGGTTTTTCTCGTCTTTATTGTACAACAGTTCACTTACCACAGATCAACTTTCTTGGATGTCGACAGGTGCCGCACCTAAGCACCGGAGCCGCTTCACCAACGGCGACAGCCGGCCCAACTCAACTGCAACACGAGCACCATCGACGACACTTAGCTTTCATGTATGACAACGATGCCCATACGCCGCCGAGAATCAGGTACTATTCTCCAACGGCCGGCGCCTACGTTCACCTTCTTAGCATAAGCACCGCACCTTCGAATTTCTTCAGGGCATCATTCATTTTTTTATGAGAGGCGTTATTCTGCTTGCACCTGTAGGTCCAAACGTGTGGTAGTGAACTGGTTATATGTGCTAAATTACAAATCAGTGCACCTGTAGTTACAATGCTTTTTCTTTGTCCTAAGTATTACTGTACTTCCTAGATATTACTGCTTCCTATTTTACTTCTTGCATGCTATATTTATGATAATGGTGTTGTTCTGATGTCACCTCTTGGTTACAATTATTGTACTGGACTGCTTCTATGTTCTCTATGCTAAATTACCCATCAGCAAACTAGCTTGTAGTTCCACTGCTTTTGGTTCGTCTTAACCTACATTTTTCAATGCTAGATATTACCGCACTGCTTCGAGCCTCTGTTCATAACTTTTTTGTGCGTTATTGATCTTCCCAAGTTGCATGACTAGTTGATACGTCCAATTTGCATCATGATTTCCTACTGTTATTTATTATGTTTTTGATCATTATTTCACTTTATGGTACAATTCTTATGCCTTTTCTCTCTTAATTTGCAAGATTTACATGAAGAGGGAGAATGCTGGCAGCTGGAATTCTGAACCTGAAATAGCCACATCAGGGATACCTATTCTACAGAGCTCCAATTGACCTAAAATTTCACGGAGATTTTTTATTGAATATATAAAAAATACTGGAAAAAAGATATACCAGAGGGGACCCACCAGTTGCCCACAAGGCAACAAGGCGCAGCCCCCCTGGGCGCGCCCTATTGCCTTGTGGGGCCCATAGCTGGCGTCTGGCCCCCTCCTTCTGCTATATGAAGCCATTTGCCCTAGAAAAAAAATCAGGAGAGGACTTTCGGGATGAAGCGCCGCCGTCTCGAGGCGGAACCTGGGCAGGAGCTATTTTGCTCTCCGGCGGAGCGATTCCGCCGGGGATACTTCCCTCCGGGAGGGGGAAATCAAAGCCATCGACATCACCAACGATCCTCTCATCGTGGGGGGACCAATATTCATCAACATCTTCACCAACACCATCTCATATCAAACCCTAGTTCATCTCTTGTATTCAATCTTTGTCTCAAAACCTCAGATTGGTACCTGTGGGTTGCTAGTAGTGTTGATTACATCTTGTAGTTGATGCTAGTTGGTTTATTTGGTGGAAGATTATATGTTCAGATCCTTAATGCTATTCAATACCCCTCTGATCTTGAACATGAATATGATTTGTGAGTATTTAATTTTGTTCTTGAGGACATGGGAGAAGTCTTGTCATAAGTAATCATGTGAATTTGGTATTCGTTTGATATTTTGATGATACGTATGTTGTTGCTTCCTTTAGTGGTGTCGTGTGAACGTCGACTACATGACACTTCACCATCTTTGGGCCTAAGGGAAGGCATTGTGGAGTAGTAATTAGATGATGGGTTGCTAGAGTGACATAAGCTTAAACCCTAGTTTATGCGCTATTCCGTAAGGGGCTGATTTGGATCCATATGTTTCATGCTATGGTTAGAGTTATCTTAATTCTTCTTTCGTAGTTGCGGATGCTTGCGAGAGGGGGTAATCATAAGTGGGAGGCTTGTTCAAGTAAGAACAGCACCCAACCACCGGTCCACCCACATATCAAATTATCAAAGTAGCGAACGCGAATCAAACAAACATGATGAAAGTGACTAGATGAAATTCCTAGTAGTCCTCGAGAACGCTTTGCTTATTATACGAGTTCGTTCCAGCTTGTCCTTTGCTACCAAAAGGATTGGGCCACCTTGCTGCACTTTTGTTACCGTTACTACTTGTTACTTGTTACGAATTATCTTGCTATCAAAACTATCTGTTACCGCTACTTTCAGTGCTTGCAGAGAATACCTTGCTGAAAACCGCTTGTCATTTCGTTCTGCTCCTCGTTGGGTTCGACACTCTTACTTATCGAAAAGACTACAATTAATCCCCTATACTTGTGGGTCATCAAGACTCTTTTCTGGCGCTGTTGCCGGGGAGTGAAGCGCCTTTAGTGAGTGGAATTTGGTAAGGAAACATTTATATTACGTGCTGAAATTTATTGTCACTTGTCACTATGGAAAGTAATCCTTTGAGGGGCTTGTTCAGGGTATCTTCACCTCGATCGGAAGCAATAAGAGTTGCTCCTCAACCTATTGAACCTACTGAAAATATTTATTATGAAATTCCTTCGGGTATGATAGAGAAACTGCTAGCTAATCCTTATGCAGGAGATGGAATGGTACATCCCAATATGCACTTGATCTATGTGGATGAAATTTGTGGATTGTTTAAGCTTGCAGGTTTATCCGGAGATGGAGTTAAGAAGAAAGTATTCTCTTTATCTTTGGAGGGAAAGGCATTGATATGGTATAGGCTATGTGATGATACTGAAACATGGGACTAGAACTGGTTGAAGCTGGAATTCCACCAGAAATTTTATCCTATGCATTTGGTTCATCGTGATCGGAATTATATATATAATTTTTGGCCTCGTGAAGGAGAAAGTATCGCTCAAGCTTGGGGGAGGCATAAGTATATGTTGCACACATGCCCCAATCATGAGCTCTCAAGAGAAATAATTCTTCAAAACTTTTATGCGCGGCTTTCTTATAATGATCAATCCATACTCGATACTTCTTCTGTTGGTTCCTTTATGAAGAGAACTATTGAATCCAGATGGGATCTCCTAGAAAGAATTAAACGTAACTCTGAAGATTGGGAAATCGACAAAGGTAATGAGTCAGGTATAAATCTTGAGTTTGATTGTGTTAAATCTTTTATGGAAACTGATGCTTTTGTAAGTTTAGTACTAAATATGGACTTGACTCTGAGATAGTAGCTACCTTTTGTGAATCTTTTGCTTCTCATGTTGATCTCCCTAAGGAGAAATGGTTTAAATATCACCCACCTATTGAATTGAATGAAGAACCTATTAGTGTTAAAGTAGAAACAATTGTTTTACCATGTTGATCCAGTTGTGCCTACTGCTTATATCGAGAAACCTCCTTTCCCTGTTAGGATTAAGGAACATGCTAAAGCTTCAACTGTGGTTAATAAGAGTAATATTAGAGCACCTAGACCTTCTGAACAAATTAAAGTTGAACCTAGTGTTGCAATGGTTAAAGATCTTTTGGTTGATAATATTGATGGACATGTCATATATTTCTGTGATGAAGCAACTAGAATTGCTAAGCCAGGCCCTAAAGATAAAAACAAACCTATAGTTGGCATGCCTGTTATTTCTATTAAAATTGGAGATCATTGCTATCATGGTTTATGTGATATTGGTGATAGTGTGAGTGCTATTCCGTTTACTCTCTATCAAGAAGTTATGAATGATATTGCACCCGTTGAGATTGAAGATATTGATGTTACTATTAAGCTTGCAAACAGAGATACTATTGCACCACTTGGGATTGTTAGAGATGTTGAAGTCTTGTGTGGTAAGATCAAATACCCTATTGATTTTCTTGTTCTTGGATCACCACAAGATGATTTTTGTCCCATTATATTTGGTAGACCCATCTTGAATACTGTTAATGCTAAGATTGATTGCACTAAAGAAATTGTTAGTGTTAATTTTGGTGAGATGTCTCATGAGTTTAATTTCTCTAAGTTTCGTAGACAACCTCATGATAAAGAATTGCCTAGTAAAGATGAAATTATTGGTCTTGCTTCTATTGTTGTGCCTCCTACTGATCCTTTAGAACAATATCTGCTTGAGCATGAGAATGACATGAATATGAATGAAAGAAATGAAATAGATGAATTATTCTTTAAACAAGCACCTATTCTGAAACATAATTTGCCTGTTGAAACCTTGGGAGGTCCACCTCCACCCAAGGGTGATCCTGTGTTTGAATTGAAGCAATTACCTGATACTCTTAAATATGCTTATCTTGATGAAAAGAAGATATACCCTGTTATTATTAGTGCTAACCTTTCAGAGCATGAAGAAAAGAGATTACTTAAAACTCTGAAGAAGCACCGGGCTGCTATTGGATATACTCTCGATGATCTTAAGGGCATTAGTCCCACTTTATGTCAGCATAAAAATCATATGGAGCCAGATGCTAAACCCGTTGTTGATCATCAAAGAAGGCTGAATCCTAGAATGAAGGATGTGGTAAGAACTGAAATATTAAAGCTTCTGGAGGCAGGTATAATTTATTCCATAGCTGATAGTAGATGGGTAAGTCATGTTCATTGTGTTCCTAAAAAGGAGGTATTACCGTTGTTCCTAATAATAAAAATGAACTTATCCCACAAAGAATTGTAACTGGTTATAGGATGGTAATTGATTTCAGGAAATTAAATAAAGCTACTAGGAAAGATCATTACCCCTTGCCTTTTATTGATCAAATGTTAGAAAGATTGTCTAAGCATACACACTTTTGCTTCCTAGATGGTTATTCTGGTTTCTCTCAAATACCTGTGTCACCTGAAGATCAAGAGAAAACCACCTTCACTTGTCCTTTTGGAACTTATGCTTATCGTCGTATGCCTTTTGGTTTATGTAATGCACTTGCTACCTTTCAAAGATGTATGACTGCTATATTCTCTGACTTTTGTGAAAAGATTGTTGAGGTTTTCATGGATGATTTCTCCATTTACGGAACTTCTTTTGATGATTGCTTGAGCAACCTTGATCGAGTTTTCTAGAGATGTGAAGAAACTAATCTTGTCTTGAATTGGGAGAAGTGCCACTTTATGGTGAATGAAGGTATAGTCCTTGGGCATAAAATTTCTGAAAGAGGTATTGAAGTTGATAAAGCTAAAGTTGATGCTATTGAGAAAATGCCATGTCCTGAAGATATCAAAGGTATAAGAAGTTTCATTGGTCATGCTGGTTTCTATAGAAGGTTTATAAAAGACTTCTCTAAAATTTCTAGACCTCTTACCAATCTCTTGCAAAAAGATGTTCCATTCATTTTTGATGATGATTGTGTAGAAGCCTTTGAAATACTTAAGAAAGCCTTAATTTCTGCACCTATTGTACAATCACCTGATTGGAACCTACCCTTTGAAATTATGTGTGATGCTAGTGATTATGATGTAGGTGCTGTTCTAGGACAAAGAGTTGATAAGAAATTGAATGTTATTCATTATGCTAGTAAAACTCTAGACAGTGCTCAAACAAATTATGCTACTACTGAGAAAGAATTTTTAGCAGTTGTGTTTGCATGTGATAAATTCAGATCTTATATTGTTGATTCCAAAGTTACTGTTCACACTGATCATGCTGCTATTAAATATCTTATGGAAAAGAAAGATGCTAAACCTAGACTTATTAGGTGGGTTCTTTTGCTACAAGAATTTGATTTGCATATTGTTGATAGAAAGGGAGTTGAGAATCCCGTAGCCGATAATTTGTCTAGAATGGAAAATGTTCTTGATGACCCACTTCCTATTAATGATGATTTTCCTAATGAAGAATTAGCTGTGATAAATGCTTCTCGTAATACTCCTTGGGATGCAGACTATACTAATTACATTGTTGCTAAATACATATCACCTAGCTTTGCATACCAGCAAAAGAAAAAGTTCTTCTTTGATTTAAGACATTACTTTTGGGATGACCCACATCTATATAAAGAAGGAGTAGATGGTATTATTAGACATTGTGTACCTGAGCATGAACTGGAACAAATCCTACATAAGTGCCACTCTGAGGCATATGGAGGACACCATGCGGGAGACCGAACTGCACACAAGGTATTACAATCTGGTTTTTGTTGGCCTACTCTTTTCAAGGATGCACGTAAGTTTGTCCTTTCTTGTGATGAATGTCAATGAATTGGTAATGTTGGTAGATGTCAGGAAATGCCTATGAATTATTCAATTGTTGTTGAACCATTTGATGTTTGGGGTTTTGATTATATGGGACCTTTTCCTAAATCCAATGGGTATACTCATATTTTAGTTGTTGTTGATTACGTTACTAAGTGGGTAGAAGCTATTCCAACTAGTAGTGCTGATCATAACACTTCTATTAAAATGCTTAAAGAAGTTATTTTTCCGAGGTTTGGAGTCCCTAGATATTTAATGACTAATGGTGGTTCACATTTTATTCATGGTGCTTTCCGTAAGTTGCTTGCTAAATATGATGTTAACCATAGCATTGCATCTCCTTATCATCCTCAGTCTAGTGGTCAAGTTGAATTAACTAATAGAGAAATAAAATTGATTTTGCAAAAGACCGTTAATAGATCTAGGAAGAATTGGTCTAAGAAACTTGATGATGCATTATGGACTTACAGAACTGCATATAAAAATCCTATGGGTATGTCTCCGTATAAAATGGTTTATGGAAAAGCATGTCATTTACCTCTTGAACTAGAACATAAAGCTTATTGGGCAATTAAAGAACTTAACTATGATTTTAAACTTGCCGGTGAGAAGAGGTTATTTGATATTAGCTCTCTGGATGAATGGAGAACCCAAGCCTATGAAAATGCTAAGTTGTTTAAGGAAAAAGTTAAAAGATGGCATGATAAAAGAATTCAAAAACGGGAATTCAAAGTAGGTGATCATGTTCTATTATACAACTCTCGTTTAAGATTTTTTGCAGGAAAATTTCTCTCTAAATGGGAGGGGCCATATGTCATCGAAGAAGTTTATCGCTCCGGAGCCATCAAAATAAATAACTCCGAAGGCAATAATCCAAGAGTGGTGAATGGGCAAAGAATTAAGCATTATATTTCAGGTACTCCCATTAATGTTGAAACTAATATCATTGAAACAATTACACCAGAAGAGCACATCGAAGAGTCCTTCCGGAACGCTCCAGAACCTTGAAAAGGGGTAGGTATGTGATACGGTAAGTAAACCGACTCCAAAAATTCCATAAAAATTATTTCTGTCAGTTTTGGAATATTAGAAAAATTACAAAAATAAGAAACAGCCGAGGGGACCCACGTGTTCCCACAAGGCAACAGGGCACGACCCCCCCGGGGCGTGCCGTGATGCCTTGTGGGCTCCACGTGTGCCTTCCTGACTCCGTTTTCTTCCCGTATGCTTTTTTTGCAAGATAAAAATTCTTTATATATACTCCCGTATGTTTTGACCACCGCATCGCAAGTTTCTCCTTTGTTCTTGTTTCGGGCTATTTTTCTGACAGATCTAGATCGCCATGGCTCCCCGAAGACTCCGCACCAAGCACCGGATTGTTCAACCTTCACCCAGCAAACGTCCTTTCAGCGAAGTATATTATGAGTGGTCGTCCGGAGAAGAGGACACTGCTATGGAGGAGGAACCCGGAAAGGTCATGGAGGACCGGATTCAAGGAGAAGAAGATCAAGCCATGCACAAGGACGAGCCTATGGAAAAGGGAGATTCGTGGCAAACTCTTTATGATAAATTTCCCCCATCTGAAATTGATACACTAAAAGTTTTTGAAGCGATTTGTGCTCAGAATACTTCGCTCATCCATGAGGTTATTGTGTTAGAAGAGCAGAATCATGCCCTTCGAAGGATCAATCGTAATCTGGAGTACCTGCTGAAGCTGAAGGACAAGCCCACCACCTCACCATCACCACCATCATCGAAGAAGGAGACTTAAGTACACAGGTATGGGCACTCCCCTTGGCTTGTGCCAAGCTTGGGGGAGGCGCCCCGGTATCGTATCACCATCACTTTTTCATCATCATTATCTATCTTAGTTCGATCCTTAGTTATTTCGTGATTTAGAGGAATAAAGTTTTAGTATGATTTAGTTTCGAGTGTTTGCTTTGTGATCTATCTATCTATGTAATTGTGTGTGAAAGTTATATAATAAAGAGTAGTTTGAGTTGAGTGTTTTGCTTTTGATGATCCAATCTTAGAAATAAAATAAAGAATAAAAATAAGATCATATGCTAATCCCATGGGGAGTGATGACTTCACATAAAAGAAGTATAATGGATAAAACTTGTTGGAAGTTGACAAACATAGCATTGGTCATTGTAGCAATTCATGAAAAAGTACTAAAGGAAGAGAGGTCTCACATATAAATACACTATCTTGGACATCTTTTATGATTGTTAGCCCCCATCAAATATTCTATGTCAATTAGTTGACATTGGACAAGGAAGACAATGTAATGGGTTATGTTTGCTTATATTCACATAGAAGTTCACATTGGACAAGGAAGACAATGCAATTGCTTCAGTGACTGAGATCATAGTTTGTTAGTTTTCAATTTGGTTTATGGTTCATACTTTAAACTTGTGGACGAATTGTCACTTTTTCATGAGAAGTTTTATGATGATATATTGCTGTTATAATAAAGATCATGATGCTCCATGTCCGTATTTTATTTTTATCGACGTCTCTCTCTCTAAACATGTGGTCATGATTATTGATTTCGACTTTTCGTGTGGCACCCCGGCTCAGAGAGACCGGAACACCCCGTATTCCAGCCCAGAGATCAACTCTTCTGGAATACGGCACTGCTTGGCATAGAACAAATCAGATCTTTATTACAAATAACACGGGTACAAAGGTTCTGAAGGCACGAAGGTTACAGGGGCACGGCGACACTACGCCTGCTCAGATAGCTCTATGCTAGCAGCGGAACAACTCGTAGCGGAATAACTCCTAACAGCGGAACGACGACAACGGTGATGGACTCCACTCCGCAGGGACTCTGGCTGGGACGTATCCTAGAGCGCAACCTCGGGATCCTCGACAAACGAGCAATCACGGCATGACCTGCAATCTGGCATGACACGCCAGGTGAGTACTTTGAATGTACTCGCAAGCTCACAGCAACCAAAGCAATCAAGACATACAACAGCATGGCATTTACAGGTTAATCAACAAAGATGAACACAATACTACTAGAACAACATGAGCATGGCAACAAGATGAGCATGGCAACAACATGAGCATGGCATGCACATATAATTCATGATATGAACAAGATGATACTAGCACTAGCATGCAAGGGGGTCGACTTTTAAGGTCTCATGGACCAACTTACTCTGCTCGGAGGTTATCTCGTAACCACAAACTTACCATCGTGATCATCACACGATCACCTCAGGATCAACCAAGCTCGGTATCCACGATACCATCGTGATCCTCTCATGATCACATAAAGATCCACCAACCTCTTTGATTGTCGAACCGGGGTTGTTATTATTCAGATTATTATTACTGTTGACCCATAGTGTGACCTACTACGAACTGTGTCCATGACCGAGGACGCAGCTATCGATAGATTATACACTCTGCAGAGGTTAGTACACTGTACCCACACTATGGAACTCATGGCCTCGTGCTCCCATTCGGGTGGACCAACGATGTTCCGACAAAACCAGTCTATTGCATGACACTCTCCCGGCCACTCCGACAAACTCCCCTTTGGGCTATGTCTTGGGTTACCCCGATGTCAACATGTGACATCCGCCACCTCTGTGGCTGCCACCGTCGTGGCCAAACAAAACATCGTCCCAAACGGGGACCTCGGATCCATACAACTTGGGTACTCAAGGCTTATGGTAGCCTACCTGATCAGGGTAGCGCGCACCCATAACCTTCCCTAGTAGGAGGCATCGGCGAGAGGCATGACAATAGACCGCATTAGGGCCTCCCCATCCAGGCAAGTGTGGTTGCACTGGTGAGCTCGATTCGGTGGCACCATGACTCAGCTAACAGATTTGTTCAAGTTGGATTAATGTCCGGTTTAACTTGAATGGTGATGAGCTAAGTCACAACATAATGAAATAACAATGCATATGAGCATGATATCAGTGTAACCATGGATGGGCACATAACCATTTAACAACATAGCATCAAAATGATAACTCATTTATTCTATGGGATGCAAATGAGCATGGCATAATGACAATCATGGATATAACAAGTATTTCCATAATAAACCCTAACTATTCAAATGAGCATATTGTTATCACTAGCATCGGAAAATAAATCCGAGAACTAACATGATAATAATAATTCTAGCAAATAACCATTTAAATTACTAGATGCAAATGAGCAAGGCATAAGAACGAGCATGGATTCACAAACATATAATATTCACAAAATAATTAAATGAGCAAACAATCATTTAAATATTCAAGTGGAAACCATGGCTACTGCAATGCCATCATGCAAGTGGCTGTTGTGGCTTGCCTGGGGATGAAGGATTCACCGGGGAGAAGTACGAGACACTCGCGGAAAAATTCGCCGGAAAAGTTTCCCTCTCGGGGAGCTGTTTAAAGGGCAAGGGAAAAATGGTCATTTTCACAGTGTGACAACCTCATGAAAATGATACCATCGGAACGGGCTCGACGAACTAAGATCGTGGGCTCTGGAATCACCTGATTCGGAGTTACGGTCGCGAAGTTACGGCCGTTCGTTTGTTAGGCAGAAAAAGAATAAAAATCTGTTCTTTTCTGGCCTTAACGGACGAACGTCCGCTATTTAGAGATTTCGGCCGGCGGTTAAAACAGAAGGCGTACTTTGCCGAATACGCTTTCAGAAAGTGAAAGCGCACTTTCTCCCGCAGCCGTGACAGAATACGCTTTTATTAAGCGAAAACGTATTATGGAGAATACGTCTTCACTTAGATCGGCGCGGGCCCGTGGTTGACTCTTCGTGGGGCTGACTGGTGGGGTCGCTGGGTGGTGGGGCCCGCCCGAATTGGTCGCCGTCTTCAACCTCGCTCTCGCTCGCGGGACAGAGGAGGAGCTCAACGCCGGCGGCCGTCCCGGCGACTCGGGCCATCTCCGGCCCAGGTGAGGACACCGGCGAGCTCGGGAGAGTGGGCCGCATCCGTCCCCACACCATATGGACGCCGAGGAGGGCTGGAGCTGTGGCGGCTCACCGTGGCCGTGGACAGGGCGACGGCCGAATTTGGGGGCGAGGCCACGGGCACTCCGGGAACGAAAAGAAGAGGTGGGGAGGATCACTGGAGCTCGGGGAAGAGGCTGGTGTGGTCAGAAGGAGGAGGGAGGGCTGGCACTGCTCGAATTCGAGCGAGGCCGAGCGGCGGCCATTTCGACCATGCGGAGCGAGGAGGGGCTCCGGAGCTCGTTTGACTGGTTGGGGAGGGCTAGAGGAGAGCGGTGAGGAGGCTGATGAGCTCGGGAGGCCTCGGGGTGGGCTATATATAGCCGGACGGGGATGCCTTCGCCGGAAGCCGACGGGAGCTCGCGGTTGATGCTCTCTGGCACGACCGCGTGCACGAGCGCACGCGCGGAGGGGGAGAGGGGTCTAGGGGAGGTGTATTCGGTGCAAAGTTGCCGCGGGGAAGGAAAAAGGCAACGGCAAAGCGACGATGGCCGCGGGCATCCCGGGACGGCGTGCTCGCCGGAGAGGAAAGAGGAGAGGGGGAGGGGTCCAGAGAGTACACGCGGACGCTGGAGAGTGGTGGCGACGCAGAGGACATGGTGCGGTGGCGGAAGCTCAGCGTTTGGGCGGCGGCAGAGGGCCCCAAAGTTCCAGAGCACGCTTTCGGCACGCCAGACCGCGTGGTCACCGCGTGCACAGGCGCACGCGGTGCACTCTGGCCAATCAAACGATGTCTAGCGTGTTGTCTCTCCTAAGTGGGTCCTACCTGAGGTGATAGATCGAAGAAAGGCACTGTGGGTGGATGGGAGAGGTCGACTGAAGTTTGCTGTTGCAAACTTAGGCATGATGTTGTGATCAAATTAGAGGGGATAAGAGCTAACCAGAATGTCTCAGGGGTTTAGGGTAGGAAGGACTATGATCCTGTTAATTTTGAGGGGATTTGGAGAAGTATTTAACCTAGTTGCTTTGCAACTGCAAAAACTGGTCCAGAAACTAGATCAGGAAGTAGCACTCACATGGTGTGTTTTCTTGGGCTGAAAATTGGTGGAGGGTGATGATTTGGGCATATGAAGGTGCCATAAAAGTTTCACCCCATTTGGATAAACCAAAATTGTACTTCCTTCACAATGATACCCACTGGACAGAAACTTGGGGGAATTTTGCAGAGAAAATGGCTTGGCAAAATAATGTGAATTTTGGCATGCTCACATTATATATGGATATTTAGGTCCTGGATTAATTTCAGAATTTTTGAAGCAACATAAAATATAGTTGCTTCACAAACTGAAATTGTGACCAGAAACCAAGATTTGAAGGTGTGCTCGCATAGATTGTTGGGTGGAGATGCAATTTGGTGGAGAGTCATTATTTGATCATATGAATGATCTCCCAAAATTTCAACTCAGTTGGATAAGCCTAGCTTGTACTTCCTTCACAAAGCTTCTCTCTGGTCATAAACTTTGGGAATTTGCTGAGGAAGATTCACTAGGCAAATGAGTTTGAATTTTGGCATGTGGCAATTATTTGGATAGGAAAGAATGAAAAAAAAATTTGAGGGCAATCAAGACAATATAAATGGCACTTCCTTCACAGAGTGCCATTCTGGACAGAATGGAAAATGAATATTTCTGTATTGTTTTTGAACTAGGCAAGGATGGATTTTGGCGTATTAGTGGAAGATATGATCCAAAGAATTTATGAGAATTTTGTGGGAATTTTATGGAAGGCAGAAATATAGGTTGCTTCACAACCTAGGGCAAACAGGGTTATTCCTTTAATAGAAAAAGGAATATTCCCAATAAATAAATATTGGAGTTGGGCTAAGATGGAAATGACATGGCCTTGGGATAGATTTGAGAATGACAAACCACTAGGTAGTGGCAGGAGAGAAGATTTTCCCAGGTTTCAAGACCACATAGCCACGGAAAAAGAAATCCAAATAAAATTCAAAGAAATCCAAAAGAAAAAGAAAGGGCCAAAAATCGGGGTGTTACAAACCTACCCCCCTTACGATAAATCTCGTCCTCGAGATTTGGTTGCTCAGGGAACCAGTATGAATATTCTGACTTAAGGAAACCGTTTCCAACTCGGGTATCCTTTTCCTTCATATGATGTTCCCACTGAATTGCATCTTACTAACTGACTTGCTCTGGGGTGGTTTGCTTCACCGTAGCCATATTCTGGCATATCTTACCTAATCCTTATCCTCAGGCAGTGCAACGACGTTTAACTGGCAAGTTTATCATCTCACAAGCTCTAACTGTATGGCAATGATCATCCGAACCTTTGCATGAAATCGGCAAATAAATCAGTAGCCACCAGAACGGTCTTTACAACTCAGATCTGGGACATTACCGAAATAACTCAACCACGGCTCACGACGGCTGAAAAGCAGCTCAGAGCATGAGACGGTGTTGATAAGAAGAATGTAGCAGTTCCCTAAGACGGCCGAAGATCAGCTCAGAGCATAGGGTCGCTGCTACAAAAAGAAACTCAACAGCTGCCCGAGACGGCCGAAAAGCAGCTCAGAACACGGGCCAGTTGTTGAAAAGAGAAATGTAAAGGCGGCATCCACCCTAGACGGCCAAAAGCAGCTCAGAACACAGGCGTGGTGCCGTTACCAGAGAAAGGCAAGCAAGGGTTCATCAAGATCATATACCAGGTTCACAGTTACTTGTATGGAGCTCACTGTTGTGGTCAATCATACATGATAGTGATAGAGGTTAATGATATCACTTTGTCGGGTGTGAGGAAGCTGGCCTTGATATCCACTATCAAGATTATTGTCCCAAAATTGTCTTGCTTCATAGCTTGTCAGTCCTTGCATCACACCGAGGTGTATACTGGCTTTCTTCCTCTTGCATAACTCATGGAGTTGTCGGATTCTCACCATGCTTGCATCATCATTCGAGTGACTCGCATGACCTTGGCATCATGTTCACAATATATATATGGAAGCATGTGTATCTGAGCATTTGATTCCTGAGGCAGGCTTGTGTCCTGACTGATTCTTGCTTCTGACAAAATTGTTGTGGATCTGATTCTTGAGATGCACTGCCATATGCTGCCAACTCACTGTGTAATATCTTGTACTACTGTCGATGGTTGTTTGTAGTGTCTTACTGACGAAGGCTGGATAGCTTGTGTCGGAAGCTACCTAAGAGTAGCGTGTTGAGGAAGGTTGGATATCTTGCACTCGAAGCTTTTGCCGGGATAGCGTGCTGAAGAAGGCTGGGTACTGTACCTCAGAAGCTTCTCCTCCTGGTTGCTTGCTGAGGAAGATTCAGTGCCTTATGCCGGAAGCTTTCTGCGGTGGCTTACCGAAGAAGACAGAGTGCCTTATGCTAGAAGCTATCCGCATATCGTACTGAGGAAGATCGTGGAACCTTGCGTCGTAAGCTTCCCTGGTAGCGTGCGGAGAAAGACTGGGTTGCTTACTCCAGAAGCTTCTCACTATGGTATGCTGACCGAATACCATATATAAATATCCCCTTGATATTCCTTTGACTGGAAATGTACTGTTGACTTGCACACAAATTGTCTTCCATCTGGTTCATTACGATTGTGATGGTTGCACACTGATGTAAACTTGATGCTGATGGTCATCCCAGAATATCATTTGTATTTGAACCCAATATTCTCAATATAATGCAGTCGGCTGAGAATTCCATAATGTTTAGCTGAGCTTCCAAATGTTTGAAATCCCCACTGATTGTTTGAGTCCGGTGTCAGTTGATGAGCAACTTTCATAAGGGGACATAAGGTAACACCGAAGGCCCAAAGAAAGAAGTCAAAAGAAACGACTAAAACAAAAGCACACACAGCATTAAGATTACATACAAGCAACATCACACTTCACAGCTATTCACCTCACTATGCATGCCTACTTAAGTACACAATTCTCGAGGGAACTCCGGTACTACGAGCTAATATGCTGTGGCGGTGTGCACGAAAATGAATCAGGGTGTGGAGGGGTTGGTGTAAACAGAGCTACACCAAGAACTGGCTCAACACCGGTTGCATCTGGACAGGCTTAGGGGTGAGGACGGACTCGGTGATCATGTAGCGTGACACGAATGTCACGACCACATCATCATCAAGCGTACGGAAGGGGACTGTACTCGTCTAGGGAAGGAGTAATAAGATAGGGTAGCGGGGGAAAGCAGGGTCTGCTGGCATTGCCCATTCCTGATAACAGAGATCAGTAAGGGTTGCCAAACGGCGGGTTGGATGGCAAGATCCGGGGTAGAAACATGTCTACCACCGAAAAGATAGGTGGCTGGCGAAAAGATATTGGTGTGATACCTGTGCATCAACCCTGCAAGTGATCGACACCACTAGGTACCTCGGCATCACTCCGCTGGGACAGAGATGACACCAAACACCAACGAGCAAGTATGTAAAACTGGAGGGTGCAGGTAGTGGATCGAAGCCGATGCCACCTACACTCACAAGATCAACCGTTAGCGACAAGATAATAAGTCTATATGCATGTTATGCAGCAAACAAATGCAAGAACCAAATGCAACAAGCAAGCTAGACTCTGAACTACCGGTTTCTAACGCTCGCGCTGACTAGGGCGTCCTACAGCCAGACCTGCTCTGATACCAATCGCTGTGGCACCCCAGCTCAGAGAGACCGGAACACCCCGTATTCCAGCCCAGAGATCAACTCTTCTGGAATATGGCACTGCTTGGCATAGAACAAATCAGCTCTTTATTACAAATAACACGGGTACAAAGGTTCTGAAGGCACGAAGGTTACAGGGGCACGGCGACACTACGCCTGCTCAGATAGCTCTATGCTAGCAGCGGAACAACTCGTAGCGGAATAACTCCTAACAGCGGAACGACGACAACGGTGATGGACTCCACTCCGCAGGGACTCTGGCTGGGACGTATCCTAGAGCGCAACCTCGGGATCCTCGACAAACGAGCAATCATGGCATGACCTGCAATCTGGCATGACACGCCAGGTGAGTACTTTGAATGTACTCGCAAGCTCACAGCAACCAAAGCAATCAAGACATACAACAACATGGCATTTACAGGTTAATCAACAAAGATGAACACAATACTACTAGAACAACATGGGCATGGCAACAAGATGAGCATGGCAACAACATGAGCATGGCATGCACATATAATTCATGATATGAACAAGATGATACTAGCACTAGCATGCAAGGGGGTCGACTTTTAAGGTCTCATGGACCAACTTACTCTGCTCGGAGGTTATCTCGTAACCACAAACTTACCATCGTGATCATCACACGATCACCTCAGGATCAACCAAGCTCGGTATCCACGATACCATCGTGATCCTCTCATGATCACATAAAGATCCACCAACCTCTTTGATCGTCGAACCGGGGTTGTTATTATTCAGATTATTATTACTGTTGACCCATAGTGTGACCTACTACGAACTGTGTCCATGAACGAGGACGCGGCTATCGATAGATTATACACTCTGCAGAGGTTAGTACACTGTACCCACACTACGGAACTCATGGCCTCGTGCTCCCATTCGGGTGGACCAACGATGTTCCGACAAAACCAGTCTATTACATGACACTCTCCCGGCCACTCCGACAAACTCCCCTTTGGGCTATGTCCTGGGTTACCCCGATGTCAACATGTGACATCCGCCACCTCTGTGGCTGCCACCGTCGTGGCCAAACAAAACATCGTCCCAAACGGGGACCTCGGATCCATACAACTCGGGTACTCAAGGCTTATGGTAGCCTACCTGATCAGGGTAGCGCGCACCCATAACCTTCCCTAGTAGGAGGCACCGGTGGGAGGCATGACAATAGACCGCATTAGGGCCTCCCCATCTAGGCAAGTGTGGTTGCACTGGTGAGCTCGATTCGGTGGCACCATGACTCAGCCAACAGATTTGTTCAAGTTGGATTAATGTCCGGTTTAACTTGAATGGTGATGAGCTGAGTCACAACATAATGAAATAACAATGCATATGAGCATGATATCAGTGTAACCATGGATGGGCACATAACCATTTAACAACATAGCATCAAAACGATAACTCATTTATTCTACGGGATGCAAATGAGCATGGCATAATGACAATCATGGATATAACAAGTATTTCCATAATAAACCCTAACTATTCAAATGAGCATATCATTATCACTAGCATCGGAAAATAAATCCGAGAACTAACATGATAATAATAATACTAGAAAATAACCATTTAACTTACTAGATGCAAATGAGCAAGGCATAAGAGCGAGCATGGATTCACAAACATATAATATTCACAAAATAATTAAATGAGCAAACAATCATTTAAATATTCAAGTGGAAACCATGGTACTGCAATGCCATCATGCAAGTGGCTGTTGTGGCTTGCCTGGGGATGAAGGATTCACCGGGGAGAAATACGAGACACTCGCGGAAAAATTCCCCGGAAAAGTTTCCCTCTCGACGGAGCTGTTTTAAAGGCAAGGGCAAAATGGTCATTTTCACAGTGTGACAACCTCATGAAAATGATACCATCGGAACGGGCTCGACGAACTAAGATCGTGGGCTTTGGAATCACCTGATTCGGAGTTACGGTCGCGAAGTTACGGCTGTTCGTTCGTTAGGCAGAAAAAGAATAAAAATCTGTTCTTTTCTGGCCTTAACGAACGAACGTCCGCTATTTAGAGATTTCGGCCGGCGGTTAAAACAGAAGGCGTACTTTGCCGAATACGCTTTCAGAAAGTGAAAGCGCACTTTCTCCCGCAGCCGTGACAGAATACGCTTTTATTAAGCGAAAACGTATTCTGGAGAATACGTCTTCACGTAGATCGGCGCGGGCCCGGGGTTGACTCTTCGTGGGGCTGACTGGTGGGGTCGCTGGGTGGTGGGGCCCGCCCGAACTGGTCGCTGTCTTCAACCTCGCTCTCGCTCGCGGGACAGAGGAGGAGCTCAACGCCGGCGGCCGTCCCGGCGACTCGGGCCATCTCCGACCGAGGTGAGGACACCGGCGAGCTCGGGAGAGTGGGCCGCATCCGTCCCCGCACCGTATGGATGCCGAGGAGGGCTGGAGCCGCGGCGGCTCGCGGTGGCCGTGGACAGGGCGGCAGCCGGATTTGGGGGCGAGGCCACGGGCACTCCGGGAACGAAAAGAAGAGGTGGGGAGGATCACTAGAGCTCGGGGAAGAGGCTGGTGTGGTCAGAAGGAGGAGGGAGGGCTGGCACTGCTCGAATTCGAGTGAGGCCGAGCGGTGGCCATGGCGGCCATGCGGAGCGAGGAGGGGCTCTGGAGCTCGTTTGACTGGTTGGGGAAGGCTAGAGGAGAGCGGTGAGGAGGCTGATGAGCTCGGGAGGCCTCGGGGTGGGCTATATAGCCGGACGGGGATGCCTTCGCCGGAAGCCGACGAGAGCTCGCGGTTGATGCTCTCTGGCACGACCGCGTGCACGAGCGCACGCGCGGAGGGGGAGAGGGGTCTAGGGGAGGTGTATTCGGTGCAAAGTTGCCGTGGGGAAGGAAAAAGACAACGGCAAAGCGACGACGGCCGCGGGCATCCCGGGACGGCGTGCTCGCCGGAAAGGAAAGAGGAGAGGGGGAGGGGACCAGAGAGTACACGCGGACGCAGGAGAGTGGTGGCGACGCAGAGGACATGGTGCGGTGGCGAAAGCTCGGCGTTTGGGCGGCGACAGAGGGCCCCAAAGTTCTAGAGCACGCTTTCGGCGCCCCAGACCGCGTGGTCACCGCGTGCACAGGCGCACGCGGTGCACTCTGGCCAATCAAACGATGTCTAGCGTGTTGTCTCTCCAAAGTGGGTCCTACCTGAGGTGATAGATCGAAGAAAGGCACTGTGGGTGGATGGGAGAGGTCGACTGAAGTTTGCTGTTGCAAACTTAGGCATGATGTTGTGATCAAATTAGAGGGGATAAGAGCTAACCAGGATGTCTCAGGGGTTTAGGGTAGGAAGGACTATGATCCTGTGAATTTTGAGGGGATTTGGACAAGTATTTAACCTAGTTGCTTTGCAACTGCAAAAACTGGTCCAGAAACTAGATCAGGAAGTAGCACTCACATGGTGTGTTTTCTTGGGCTGAAAATTGGTGGAGGGTGATGATTTGGGCATATGAAGGTGCCATAAAAGTTTCATCCCATTTGGATAAACCAAAATGGTACTTCCTTCACAATGATACCCACTGGACAGAAACTTGGGGGAATTTTGCTGAGAAAATGGCTTGGCAAAATAATGTTAATTTTGGCATGCTCACATTATATATGTATATTTAGGTCCTGGATTAATTTCAGAATTTTTGAAGCAATATAAAATATAGTTGCTTCACAAACTGAAATTGTGACCAGAAACCAAGATTTGAAGGTGTGCTCGCATAGATTGTTGGGTGGAGATGCAATTTGGTGGAGAGTCATTATTTGATCATATGAATGATCTCCCAAAATTTCAACTCAGTTGGATAAGCCTAGCTTGTACTTCCTTCACAAAGCTTCTCTCTGGTCATAAACTTTGGGAATTTGCTGAGGAAGATTCACTAGGCAAATGAGGTTGAATTTTGGCATGTGGCAATTATTTGGATAGGAAAGAATGCACAAAAATTTTGAGGGCCATCAAGACAATATAAATGGTACTTCCTTCACAAAGTGCCATTCTGGACATAATGGAAAATGAATATTCCTGAATTATTTTTGAACTAGGCAAAGATGGATTTTGGCGTATTAGTGGAAGATATGATCCAAAGAGTTTATGAGAATTTTGTGGGAATTTTATGGAAGGCAGAAATAGAGGTTGCTTCACAACCTAAGGCAAACAGGGTTATTCCTTTAATAGAAAAAGGAATATTCCCAATAAATAAATATTGGAGTTGGGCTAAGATGGAAATGACATGGCCTTGGGATAGATTTGAGAATGAAAAGCCACTAGGAAGTGGCAGTAGAGAAGATTTTCCCAGGTTTCAAGACCACATAGCCACGGAAAAAGAAATCCAAATAAAATTCAAAGAAATCCAAAAGAAAAAAAAGGGCCATAAATCGGGGTGTTACATTTCGCTTGAGGGCAAGCGAGGTCGAAGCTTGGGGGAGTTGATACGTCCAATTTGCATCATGATTTCCTACTGTTATTTATTATGTTTTTGATCATTATTTCACGTTATGGTACAATTCTTATGCCTTTTCTCTCTTAATTTGCAAGATTTACATGAAGAGGGAGAATGCCGGCAGCTGGAATTCTA
This sequence comes from Elymus sibiricus, assembly GCA_039707655.1. Lineage (NCBI taxonomy): Eukaryota > Viridiplantae > Streptophyta > Magnoliopsida > Poales > Poaceae > Elymus > Elymus sibiricus. The sequence goes on from CM077676.1 coordinate 293,974,797, forward strand.
GACCAGAAATAGCCACATCAGAGATACCTATTCTACAGAGCTCCAATTGACCTGAAATTTCACGGAGATTTTTTATTGAATATATAAAAAATACTAGAAAAAAGATATACCAGAGGGGACCCACCAGTTGCCCACAAGGCAACAGGGCATGCCCCCCCGGGCGCGCCCTATTGCCTTGTAGGGCCCACAGCTGGCGTCTGGCCCCCTCCTTCTACTATATGAAGCCATTTGCCCTAGAAAAAAAATCAGGAGAGGACTTTCGGGACGAAGCGCCGCCGTCTCGAGGCGGAACCTGGGCAGGAGCTATTTTGCTCTCCGGCGGAGCGATTCCGCTGGGGATACTTCCCTCCAAGAGGGGGAAATCGAAGCCATCGACATCACCAACGATCCTCTCATCGTGGGAGGACCAATCTTCATCAACATCTTCGCCAACACCATCTCATCTCAAACCCTAGTTCATCTCTTGTATTCAATCTTTGTCTCAAAACCTCAGATTGGTACCTGTGGGTTGCTAGTAGTGTTGATTACATCTTGTAGTTGATGCTAGTTGATTTATTTGGTGGAAGATTATATGTTCAGATCCTTAATGATATTCAACACCCCTCTGATCTTGAACATGAATATGATTTGTGAGTAGTTACTTTTGTTCTTGAGGACATGGGAGAAGTCTTGTCATAAGTAATCATGTGAATTTGGTATTCGTTCGATATTTTGATGATATGTATGTTATTGCTTCCTTTAGTGGTGTCGTGTGAACGTCGACTACATGACACTTCACCATCTTTGGGCCTAAGGGAAGGCATTGTGGAGTAGTAATTAGATGATGGGTCGCTAGAGTGACAGAAGCTTAAACCCTAGTGTCGGTACTAAAACCGGCAGATCTCGGGTAGGGGGTCCTGAACTATGGATCTTGGAGTCAATGGGTAACAGGGAACGTAGAGACAGCGATTACGCAGGTTCGGGCCCTCTTGAAGAGGTAAAACCCTACGTCCTGCTTGATTGTATTGATGTGGGAGTATGACTATTACAGAGTTGATCTACCTCGAGATTGGATGATCTAAACCCTAGCTGGGTATAGCGATGATGGTTCTTGCCTCTACGGACTAAACCCTTTGGCTTATATAGACACGAGGGGTACCTAGGGTTACAGATGGTCGGTTGCCACCAGGGGGATAAACATGCAAGTCACGCTAGACCTATCTTGGAGGATACGCCAAGTCTTTAGAGATTTCCTTCTGCAGCCCGGGGTCGCCTGTAGTCCGGCCTTCCTATGATGAACTAGGAGCGGCCCAGCAGTCCGGCCCGCGAGAGACAGGCCAGCAGCCTGAGTACCCCTTAGTCCGGGACTCCTTCAGTAGCCCCCGAACTAGTCTTCGAAGCCGGGGTATGTGCCGAACACTATCGTCTTTGTGGATTAGTTCCTTCCCTTCTGTGGTACTTGCATCAAGCCTGCAACCCCTCTGAATCAAATCTTCAAGGGTTGCCTGGCTGTTTCTTGCCATCTGTTCCCCGAATTATGCTTCGGTCTCCGAAGTGTATCAACAACTTAGCCCCGAAGGCCAATCGCATAAGTGTGAACAGTGACCCCAATCTGACAACTTTTGCCGAAGGGTCACGACCTGCCACGACCACGAGCCAGTTATGAAAACTCAATTCGTGGTTCGAGGCGGTTCCTCCATTGGCGCATCCCATCAATATGGAGATCGTGTCCTGTTTTTAAGGGATATGATCAATGATTTGGGCTATCCCACGCGTGCATAATGGCACGATTATACGGGGAAGTGGCGAGGCCTGCGGCGCAGTAAAAGGACTCTTGGTTTTACGGTAGCCCATAAAAGGGGAGCGGCCACCATTTCCTTCGCACGCTCTCACTTCCTCCTGTGCCGTTGCCCTCCCAATCTCCTGAGCTCCAGCGCCCAGATCTGTCCTCCCTTCCAAGAACCTCTCCGGCCATCCCCTCAATCCGGCCATGGCCGGCTCTGGGTCTAAGGGCAAGTGGGAGGCCTCCATCATCACCGAGAGCACCATCCTAGAGCTGAAGAACGCGGGTTACCTTCCCGCCGATGTCGCTCACCGCGCTCCGGAGGCGGGTCAAGTCATCCCCATGCTAAGGCCTGGCGAGAGGGTGGTGTTCCTCCCCCATTTTATCCCGGGGCTAGGTTTTCCCCTCCACCCCTTCGTCAGGGGCCTGATGTTTTTCTACGGGCTAGATTTCCACGATCTTGCCCCGAACTCTTTTCTGCACATCTCGGCCTTCATCATCATCTGCGAGGCCTTTCTTCGGGTCCAGCCACACTTCGGCATGTGGCTGAAAGTTTTCAACGTCAAGACGAAGATCGTTGACGGCCAGCAGGCGGACTGCAGGGGGGCGATGGTCAGCAAGCTCCCCCGGGTTGAGTGGCCAGAGAGCACTTTCATCAAAACTTCAAGATCTGGCAGAAAGAGTGGTTCTATATCACAGAGCCACGGAACGCGGACTGGGTGGCGATTCCCGCCTTCAGATCCGGACCCCCCACGAGGTTGGTCTCATCGACCAAGAAGGGCCTCGACTGGGGGTCAACCAAGGAGGTGGCGTTGCTGCAGAGCCGAATATCCAAGATGATAGAGCGGGGGGTTGAGTTGCCCAACGTGATTCAGATCATGCTCTGCCGCCGCATCCTCCCCTTTCAAGACCGGGCCTCCCCCATGTGGGTCTACAAGCCCGAAGACCCCGCCACCGTGCTCAGCTTCTACCGCACTTCCCATGCACAGCTGTGGAAAGTGCTATTCAAGCTGTAGAAGGACTGGCCGGCCGAGGAGGAAGACATTGGTCTCGACGCCGCAAACCCCCCTCGTGAGGTATGATAAGTTTTACTCTTATGTTCGGATGTTCCTTTTTGACAAAGCACTCAACTCCCTTTTCTCCCATCCACAGAGCTTGCTAAAGAAAGCCGAGCGAATCGATAGCCCAGCCCCGCTGCCCGAGGGCCCCAGGACGGCCTTGCTGATGGCCATGTTGGCCGAGGAGCCGTACGAGGCGCCGGAGAAGAAGGAGAAGAAGAAAGAGAAGAAAAAGGAGGCCAGGGAAGGCCTCCGTTCCCGTGGACCTCCGGACACTAGATCCAGAGACACCCATGCCCCTTCTACCCTCGAGGGGGAGAAGGAGCAGGAGGAGGATGGGGAGGAAAGCGATTCCTCCCGAACGAAAAAAAGGGTTGCGTCCGGAGACGCTGAGGTGGATCAGCTTCCTCCCGCCCCTAAAAGACCATGCAGGGCCAAGGTGGCCCTGTCCAATAATAGCTCGGCTTCTACCGAGCACTCTGAGGCCTCCGAAGAGGTTCCTCGGAGGACCCCCAGGGTCAAACCGCGGGCCCAAAGGTATACTAAGATACATCGATGCTTTTAGCCGAACTGAGTCTGCTATTGATCGCGCGCCTGCTTTTAACATTGCAGCCCCCCGCGCGACCTCCCTACCGACCGAGTCTCGGAGGGGGACTCTCCACCGGCCGCGCTGGCGGAGAGCGGGACCGAATCGCGTGCCTCGCCTCCCCCGATCGTTGAGGAGGCCGAGAAGGTTCTGTCAAGGAGGACCCCTCCCGTGCCGCACACAGGGGGAGGAGGTGACGCTGTTATGGCTGAGGCGCATACCTCGGCCACTGAAGACCAGGAGGGGAGAACCCTTCTGGTGAACGAAGAGGGGGAGCCCGGACAGTCCGAGCTCTCCCCGAAAGTGGTTCCGGAGCTGTTAAGGCACCCAGAGCCAACCATTCCGGTCTCCACCGAAGGAGGAGCCGAGGTGCCCCTGCCGCCCCCGCCCGCTCCAGGGCGGGTTTCGACTGGGTGGCCGGATGAGATGGATCAAGCTTTAACCAGCTCCTTTATCGCCGAAGAGCACCGTGCCCTGATGGGCACGGTGTTGCAAAGTCTTCGGTCCGTGGACAATGGACTGAAGGAGGCCTTCAGTGGCCTTCTGACAGGCTTCAAGGTAGGCCATGTAATGCCTTTTCCTTAGAATATTTCTTTTATACGAATATGTAACCTCATACACAGTAGCCCCCGAGACTCTGGCTGGATTGAAGAAAGGTGGTCAGAGGATCGAAAATCGATAACTCAGGATTCGAATGTGCTTAGTATAATGTGCAGGCGTCGTCCTCGGCGGCAGCTGCCAATGCCGAGGAGTTGGCCGAGCTGAATCGGAAGCTCAAGAGCTCCGAGGATGACCTTGGCCTGCTGAATAAGCGGTTCGACGAGGCGCAAGCCAAGTCCGAACTAAACTGTTTACTACAGCGGTTTTAGTAAGGTTTAAGAAGTTAATCTAAACGGGATGCAACTGATATTACTGCAGCTGCTGCCGCGGAGGTTGAGAACCTCAAGGCCGAGCTAAGGAAAGCTCAGCAGGAAGCCGTGGAGCAGAAGGCTGCGGCCGAACATGCAGCCACCGAACTGGCCATGGTGAAAACCGCCAGCCAGAAGCACGAGGCCAGAGTATCTGAGGTGCAACAAGAGCTCAAGGATGCCGTCACCAAATGTGAGGTCCTTGAGCAGAAGAGTAAGGAACAGACTACCGAGCTTACCTCGCTGAGATCGGCGGTTAAGGAAGCGCGGACGGAGGCGCGGGGCCACCAGGAGGAACTCCGCCAAGTCAAGCTTATTGCGGATGGTAAGCCGTACTTACTGCAAAGTGTCTTTGGTGGTAACAGGTTCGCTTTGCTCACCCGAGTATGGCGTTCCCCAGGCGCTTTCACGGACCTCCCAAGGAGTGCATCCGACGCGGCTAAGTACTTTGTGTCCCAGGAGGGTTGTACCAAGCAGAGGCTGTTTTGGGCGTAGTTTCAAGCACCTGAACACCCTCCCCTCCTCAACAACCAGATGAAGCAGCTGATGGAGTTGCATCAGATGGCGGAGCCGGCGATGAAGGACCTCTGCGTCAAATTGTGGCCTTCGGAGCTGCTGCCGAGCAGCTACTTTGGCTTGGTGCTGAAGTTGTATGACGCCACGCCTCGGATTGATGTCTGGAAGCGCTCTGTATGCATTGAGGGAGCTCGGATGGCCTTCAACAAGACCATGGTGCATTGGCCGAAGATCAAGCCAGCCGAGGTGGCCACCGGACCTCCGCTGCCTGGGAAGGAGCACAGGCTCCCCGAGCAGTACTTTCCCATTGTGATGGATGGTGCTTGGGCAATAAAGGCCCAGTGCTCGAAGGATGTAATTTATGAATGAATTTATTTCCTCGTATCTGAAGAAATTGGAACTTTTGTGCTTGACAATGCAACTGGTCGGCTGTATATATAATGCCTTGTGTGTTTATTTTGACTCCTGTGCGGCCATTTTTAAACTGAAAGTTGCCAGTCGTCGGCTTCAACCCCCTTGCAAATACTGCATGGGGTGTTTTTTCTTAACACCTTAACCCTTAGCCGATGTCTCGGTGCCCGGAGGTAGTTGTGTATAAGGAAAACAAGGCAATCGGACTATACGGCTTTAGTGCTTTCACTTAGCCATAGGAGCTTGACTGCGGGGGCTAGTGACTAGCCCCCAGTATATGTGATATCCGGATGTACCGAGGTTGATACCATTATCACTTGGTTCCTGTAACAGCGAACCCTTCGTTTGACACGGATTAACCTCCATCGATTTTTAGTTTAACACTTGTCATCGGATCGCCGACCAGTTCTCGCTTATTATGACAGTCGGTTTTTGGCTTTCTCCACTGAGGTACTTAACCAGGCTAGCTAGAAGTACAATCGCAGTGGTTCTCCCTTTACCCTCCTAGCCGAACAATGCGGAACGTAAGAGGGCAAACACAGGAGCCGGGCAACCTAACCATTGACCAAAGACATAATTCGGAACTGATTCATATAATGCAATATCCATGACGCCAAGCACATGTAATGAAATTGGTGCCGGAATGATGTTTGGGGCAAGATTTATGGTCAAGCCCCCAGTCTATTAGCCGATCACATCTAAAAAAGGAACGTATCATAATAGTTTACTTCGGCCAAAAAGCGGAAAGGAATACACAACACAAATGACTGCAATATGACCGGAGAAGAATTGGTATTTATTTCCTTTAAATTCGTGACGTCCAGCCGTACAATCCGAACTGCCAAAGTAACTTTGAAAGATACTTGAAGAAATAAATATATTTAGAGGAAAGGTTTACACAGGGCCTCCATGAGTGGTTTGATGGCCCTACTGCGCCCTGCCGCATGTCTGCGCCTTTGCTCTTTATGAAGCTTCCGTAGGTAACGTGCGATTGAAGTCGTCGCTTATATACATGGCGGAAGTGTTAGTGTTCGGCGGACGAGCCCTTGAAAAGGGTTTTGAGAAGTCGCCGCAAGGTACCAGCTTAACACTGATCAGGCCCTAGATGGTGCCTGTTATTGATGTTAATCCAAGAACATCCTTGGCCATGGTTCGGTCGAACCGAGCACTCGACCCTAGTAATGTTTGCCCCCACAGCTGCCCATGGAATTTTAAGCGCGAAATTATGTACCTGAGGTACGTGTTTCGCGGCTGGGTGGGCCACGCTATGGGGCGCGTATCCCTATTTAGGATGAGCACGGGAGTGCTCCGGGACCGAGGCCGTAGCTCGGGCGCGTTTGCGCGCGTCCAGCGCCTTGATGGTAGACTGGGCCTTCGATGCTTCTTCGGCGGCCTGGACTTCGGCGGCTAGAGCCGCTGTGTGTTCCTCGGTTCGGAGCGAGCGCTCGGTGTTACCGTTAATGGTAATAACACCCTTCGGTCCTGGCATCTTGAGCTTTAGATATGCATAGTGTGGGACGGCATTAAAGCGGGCGAATGCTATCTGGCCGAGGAGTGCGTGGTAACCACTCTGGAAAGGAACAATGTCGAAGATTAAATCTTCGCTGCGGAAGTTGTAAGGCGAACCGAAGACTACTTCCAAGGTCACGGTTCCCGAGCAGCGTGCTTCGACGCCTGGGATTACACCTTTAAAGGTGGTGTTGCTGGGTTTGATTCTTGACGGATCGATCCCCATCTTCCTCACTGTATCTGAATAAATCAGATTAAGGCTGCTGCCTCTGTCCATAAGGACTCTGGTGAGGTGGTATCCATCCACGATGGGGTCGACCACCAGAGCCGCCGTTCCTCCATGATTGATACTGGTCGGATGGTCTCGCCGGTCGAAGGTGATCGGGTAAGCCGACCATGGGTTGTATTTCGGGGCCACCGGCTCTAGGGCGTAGACATCCCGAAGTGCACGTTTCCGCTCCTTTTTGGGTATATGCGTGACGTAAATCATGTTCACGGTTTTTACCTCGGGAGGGAACTGCTTTTGGCCTCCATTGTTCGGCCCGCGAGGTTCATCGTCGTCCTCGCTGCGGGGCCCCTTGCCCGGTTTCTCGGCTGTAAGCTTGCCGGCCTGCTTGATTACCCAACAGTTACGGTTGGTGTGGTTGGCGGGTTTGTCTGAGGTACCGTGAATCTGGCAGGGCATGTCCAGGATTCTGTCCAGCGCGGTCGGGCCGTCCCGGTTCCCTTTAGAGGGTTTATTCCACGGTCCTGCTTTCGAGTTGCTGAACCCGGCATTTACTGCCGTGTCATCGGCTTCATTGCCGTTGTTTGTATGCCGGCGCTTGTTATTCTTGTTGCGCCGGGGTTTCCCGTTCCCGTCCCGGACCTTTGAGGTGCCGGGATCGTCGGGGTGGTTGCTTCCACAAGCTAACCAACTGTCTTCACCCGCGCAAAAGCGGGTCATTAAGGAGGTGAGGGCCGACATTGTTCTCGGCTTATCCTGGCCGAGCTGGCGAGCGAGCCATTCGTCCCGGATACTGTGCTTAAATGCAACGATCGCCTTAGCATCCGGACAGTCGACAATCTGGTTCTTCTTGGTCAAGAACCGGTTCCAGAATTGCCATGCTGACTCCCCAGGCTGTTGAACAACATGGCTCAAGTCGTCGGCATCCGGTGGCCGAACATAGGTGCCTTGGAAGTTGGCTCGGAAGGCGTCCTCGAGCTCTTCCCAGCTCCCGATGGAGTTTTCGGGTAAGCTGTTCAACTAGTGCCTTGCCGGTCCTTTAAGTTTTAATGGCAGATATTTAATGGCGTGGAGGTCATCTCCTCGGGCCATGTGAATGTGGAGAAGGAAATCTTCGATCCACACAGCTGGGTCAGTTGTCCCATCATACTGTTCTATGTTTACGGGCTTAAACCCCTCGGGGAACTGATGCTGCATTACCTCGTCTGTGAAACACATTGGGTGTGCGGCGCCCCTGACTCGGGCCACGTCGTGCCGGAGATCGGTTATCATCCGAGCATGATGCTGCTCCCGGGCTCTATCATTCCTGTCACGTCAAGCTTGGTATCCGTCCCGTCCGGCAGGCGTGTGTCCTTTGGATCCATAAATGGAACTTGCCTGTGCCGCTCTGGCGTTTAAGTTGTGACGCAGATCATCTGGGTCGTCTGGTTGTACTGGCTCCTTGCCCGCCCGGTGAGGAAGCACAGGTGGGTTTTCAGCTTCTCCAGCTGTCCTGTCCCGTCCTCGAGGGGGCGGTCGGGCTGGTTTACCTGAATGCGTCTGGCGGGTATGGGCTCAAGGGCCTCTTCGTCGAATGACGGAAGCAAACACCGCCGTGGGTAACTTTTGCTCTGATCCTGTCGCAGATTGTCGAAGCCCTCTTCGGCTGCTAAGACTAATGTCCACCTGTCATTGAGGGTATCCTGTTCAGCTTTTAGCTGCTGTTGCTTCTTCTTCAGACTTCGGGCAGTGGCTATGAGTTGCTTCTTGAACCTTTCCTGGTCCAGAGGGTCCTCGGGGATGATGAAATCCTTGGGTCCGAGGCTGTCCTCCTCTTCGGAAGGAGGGAGGTAGTTGTTGTCCTCGGAATCATCGGGGTCCTTGGGGTTACCTTGATCCTCGTGCTCTTCAGAAGCATGGCGGTGATGTTCAGGGGTGGTGTTGTCTCCGAGCTCCTCCATGTTGTCCGGAGTGTCATTATCTCTGGTGCCGTTTGTGTCTGTGTTGCTTTCCTTGCCCTTTCCTCGCCCCCTGGATCGCCTTCGCTGGCGTCGGCGTTTGGGCGGCTCCTCGCCGGGGTCATCGCCACCCTTTTTGGGGGTGTCGACCATGTAGACATCGTAGGTAGAGGTGGCGGCCCACTTGCCAGTGTTGGGAGTGACAAGGGAGGGAGCGGTGTAGGACGTGACGTCGATATCCTCGTCCATGTCGTCAGCCTCCTCGGAGGCGTAGTCCAGCATGTCGGTTAAATCTTCGACAGTGGCTACTAAGTGGGTGGTGGGTGGGACGTAAAATTCCCCGCGGTTGGCCTCAAGTCTGATCTGTTCATAGACCGAGGACGGGCCATCCGCGATACTCATCTTCTGGATCCGATCTAATGGCTCGCTTAAAAGCGAGAGGTCAGCCGGATTCATCCTTTGGCATCCTACGGAGTTAAACTCCGGTGTGCCTGCGCCGGGGGCGTGTTCAGCCAAGGCTGACCCCTGGTTCTCTGGCGCCGAGATCGGATCTGAACTTGAGGCCAGATCCGAATTGAAGGCCGGCCCGGAGACGGGGCCGGGGAGAATATCCGAAGTTAAGGCCTCGGGGTCGTTAGGCTCCTCAGGTAAAGCTGAGAACCTAGTAAAGATCAGATCGCCCCAAGAGTCGGCGACGTACTCTAGGTTACCAAACCTGATCTCCTGCTCAGGGGCAAAGCTGTCGATCTGGTCAAGGTGACCGGTCGGGTTGGCGTGCAGCACGATGCTGCCAAACGCGAAAAGCTGGCCGGGGACGAAGACGTCCCCGCTACGGATGCCGTCGCTGATGACTAAGCGAGCCATTGATCCTCGATGATCCTACAGTGGAACTCTCAATGAAAGCACCAATGTCGGTACTTGCGCTATTTATGCGGAACTCTCAGATAACTCTAACCATAGTCCGGGACTCCCTCACCTAGTTTATGCGCTATTCCGTAAGGGGCTGATTTGGATCCATATGTTTCATGCTATGGTTAGAGTTATCTTAATTCTTCTTTTGTAGTTGCGGATGCTTGCGAGAGGGGGTAATCATAAGTGGGAGGCTTGTTCAAGTAAGAACATCACCCAAGCACCGGTGCACCCACATATCAAATTATCAAAGTAGTGAACGTGAATCAAACAAACATGATGAAAGTGACTAGATGAAATTCCCATGTGTCCTCGAGAACGCTTTGCTTATTACACGAGTTCGTTCCAGCTTGTCCTTTGCTACAAAAAGGATTGGGCCACCTTGCTGCACTTTTGTTACCATTACTACTTGTTACTTGTTACGAATTATCTTGCTATCAAAACTATCTGTTACCGCTACTTTCAGTACTTGCAGAGAATACCTTGCTGAAAACCGCTTGTCATTTCCTTGTGCTCCTCATTGGGTTCGACACTCTTACTTATCAAAAGGACTACAATTGATCCCCTATACTTGTGGGTCATCACTATTTTGTTGCTTTTATTCATTATGGAGCTGCCAACCGCATCAAGCAAAATGCTTTTTCTTTTGGGGCTGGCACCTCGAACAAGCACAAACATAGAGTGAAGCACACATATTGTCGTGTAAGCACACACCCTTCTTTCATTAGTTTAGATGAATCATTGATGTTCAATTTGAACAGTGCATGTGATTAAAATTAGTTTTACCAAAATAGAGGGGGAAGAATAAACTACAACGACTAGATTTGCATGCATGGGATGCTGACGACATCTTCAAAGAACATTGCAATAGCAGCGAGCCTTCACAGCGACATATGGTAAGCCAGTGTGTTTTGGTTACTGTGAAATGTCATGCGTGTGGGCTGCTTTCTTGGCTTGTGCCCTCAACCTGTAATCCTACTAAATTACAAATAGTTCAGTTGCCTGCTTTGCTGTATTGCTTGATTAGAATGCTTGTTTGTTATTCCCTCCGTAAACTAATATAAGAGCGTTTAGATCACTAGTTTTGTAATCTAAACGCTCTTATATTAGTTTACGGAGGGAGTACTTGTTAGGCTATACCTGAGTTGGCCAATGTGTCAGAAGTGCCTGCCGTACTATCGTAAAGAAATGCATGCATACTTCATTTGACTCCTTAACTTTTCCTATGAACTCCATCACAAGACTGTCTTGCTAGTTTATATGAGACCACACTGTTTAAGTGCTTTCTCAGAATATTTCAACTATTTATATGCTTGGGCAACTAAATATAGCTGTGGTACACTGCCTTTCAGCTAACCATTTTAATTTGTTTTCGGCTGATGCAACTTTGAACCATTTAAATATAGCTTGCCATGCTCGGCAATAATTCGTATGTAGTTTACCATGTAAGCTGACTGCCTGGATCATGCGATAACTATCTGTTACTTATGTCCAGCGGAAACCTTTCAGGATGCAGTTCAAACTAGGACACAATGTATACCCCCAGGATCTATTTGTGGAAGCAGTGCGCCATCCATGTTACCAGATGGTAGCAGTTCAGAGGCAACCCCGTTGGAGAGCACATATATTATAGTTCTTGAGGCTCTACTAGAGGCAGAAAGAGAGGGTGTGGCTGCCATGAATGAGGTAATCCTGATCATGAGGCTGGAAATTATGCAATTAGCTGCACGCATTATGCAAGCAAATAAAGATGTGGAGCAAGTAAGACAGTTGCATTTGGGGACGGAGAAGGTCCTGCTGCTTCTGCTATCTGAAGCCCAGGCTAATCCTAGTTCTTCTTTAGATACCAGTTGAAATTGTCATTAGATTAGTATACTTGCATGTTGTGTCATGTTTGTGAATGGATTATGTTGTAAGACCCCTTATTTGTTGTCCATGTCTTGTAATGATCTGATTTTCTTAGGCGAGGCAATCCTCAGTACTTGTAGGAGTGGACATAAGGTGAAATGTTTTTCGTGTGAGCAGATTGTGTTGGATGAAATAACGGTTTGACTCAAAGTGGATTCAACCTTCTGAATTCGAGTATCATGGCATTTGTAAATCATATTCATATATAAAGGTGGAATACATCTTTGTTGTGCTTTTGAAGATATCTAAAAAAACATAGAATGATTTATAAAGATTCGTAATCGAATACAAAATGGGTTCGAATTTAGTTGCCAGGATAAACTTGAATGCTTATTCTCCCAAAATTCGAAAGAAGCGGCAAAACACCCACTCCCACGTCGGCTGCCCGAAACTAGTGTTTGGGAGATGCAAATTAATGTCTACCCCTGACACGCACAACCTATCGGCCTGATTTCCACTGCTCTAAATAGGAGTAGGTTTGTAACTTCACTCAGACATGACACGACCGCCTCTCACCCCATTCAGACATGGTGGGTGCCAAACGTGGGTGGCAAAACACATTTGATTCAAGCTCGTTCCAAAGACCTCTCTCCCCATCCATTTCCCCATTCATACACGGTGGGCGGCAAAACAAACTCTCCTCGGCCGAAATCGATCTAGGTAAATATTTTAAGTAGGGGCAGGTTTGTAACTTCACTCATACGTGACACAACCGCCCTACCTGTCAGCCCCGTTCATACACCGTGGGCGCCAAAACACCCTCTCCTCACCCGAAATCGCTCTCGGCAAATATTGGGGAGATGCGAGATTACCATCCTATCCCCAACCGACGAGACGTCCGAAATTTTAAACGGGGGCTAAGTTGGTAACTTCCCCACATTTCAGACAAGCGCGTCCCAAAGACATGGTTCCCCCTCCTCTCTCGCTCCATTTCCCCATTCGTACTCCGTGGGCGCCAAAACACCCTCTCCACCCTAGCCTCCTTCGTCCGCCACCCCATTCACCGACGTCCTCCTCCACCATGCCGGAGCAGCTACCCCGACGCCGTCGTCCATTACAACAGATCGACATCTCTCATCCACCGCGCCGGATCAGGATCCTAGCATCGCGTCCTCTTGCTTCATTCGCGCCGTCGTCCACCTTGCCGTGGCCGCTCCTACGACCGCCTCATCCACGGCAACATGACTTATCCCCCAATGCCGCCGTCTGCCGTCTCAGATCTGCTTCCACGCCGCCGACAGCCATAGCACCCGCAACACCCTCAACGTATCAGCAGAGGCTTACACGGCGTCGCAAGAGAGGTGGTACTCTTTCATATTTGCTTAAGTTATTGATCTCACCCGGAAAATAGATCATCACTTGTTTACTATACTTTCTTGTCCATACCTAATCTTTATTTGTTAGTTGAAAGCAAACATTGGTTGCGAAGTAGCCTTTGTCCGGTTTGCACCTTCAGATCCGCCATGGCACGGTCAACACTATACTCGCAATGCTTATGGTTTTCCCCTTTATATTCACTACCATCATCCTAGGTGCTTCGTGTCGTGCTAGCACTGCTCCTCAACCCATCAAGTGAAACAACATGCCACTCATAATTCCAAAGCTTAGTTGTTCAAATATGAATCTGATATGATGCTGATATTACTAAAACAGAGAACGTTTAATTGGTCAGCTAATGTTCCTACATTAGTTTCGAAAAGCATGTGCGCCACATATGGAGAGACAGCAGGGAATTGCATGTCTTTATGCGCTCTGGTTCATCATGGGTGGGCAACACACATTGTATTATCCAAAATCTGCTTGCTCTTCTTTAACATGTTCCTCTTTTGTTCTTCTTAATAAGTATAGTAGTATAGTATGTTCCTTGTCGGGAACTGGAGCAGGGACATTTGCAGTCGACATGTATATTGGGTCGCTTCTGATGGATGCTTTCAACTATTCTAGTTGGTCTGCCATAATATCCAGGAAATGCTGGGAGCTGTGTCGCATTTGAGAGTCTAGACTGGTAGTAACAATATTGCGCCTTCAGTTGAATAGAGTTGCGCCTGTAGGGGATCCGAAGCATTTCCAGCCGTACCGGCAATACAATCCCGTATGTTCCAGCTAGTTCCACTTTCCCGATTTCACTAGTGATGCTTAGGGTTTTCCCCTTTTATCTACACTACTATGATCTATGTAGGTGCTTTGTGTCGTACTAGCAGCACTCCACCCTTCAAGCTAAACAACACACCACTCATAATTCCAAAGCTTAGTTGTTCAAATATGAATGTGATATGATACTGATATTAGTTAACAGACACACATTTAGTTGGTCAGCTAATGCTCCCACTTGAGTTTCCAAATGCATGTGGCAACATATAGAGAGACAGCAGGGAATTGCATTTCTTTGTCACTTGTTTACTGTACTATCTTGTCCATACCAAATCTTAGTTGTTAGTTGAAAGCAAACATCGGTTGCTAAGTAGCCTTTATGCGGTTTGCAGCTTCAGATCTGCCATGCCACGGTCAACACTATACTCATCATGCTTAGGGTTTCCCCCTTTTATGATTACTACAATCAGCCTACGTGATTCGTATCGTAAGAGCACTGCTCCACCCATCAAGCTAAACTAGCTTAGTTGTACAAATTTGAATCTGATATGATGCTGATATTAGTAAGACAGAGACAAGTTTAATTGGTCAGCTAAATGTTCAGCTAAATGTTCCTACTTTAGCTTCGAAACGCATGTGAGCCACATATAGAGAGACACGAAGGAAGAGTATTTCTCTGTGCGCTCTGGTTCATCATGGGTGGGCAACACACATTGTATTATCCAAAATCTGCTTGCCCTTCTTTAACATGTTACTCTTCTGTTCTTTTTAATAAGTATAGTAGTACAGTATGTTCCTTGTCGGGAACTGGAGCAGGGACATTTGCAGTCGATAGTTATATTGGGTCGCTTCTGATGGATGCTTTCAACTATTCTAGTTGGTCTGCCATAATATCCAGGAAATGCTGGGAGTTGTGTCGCCTTTGAGAGTCTAGACTGATAGTAATAGTATTGTGCCTTCAGTTGAATAGAGCTGCCCCTGTAGGGGATCTGAAGCATTTCCAGCCGTATCGGTAATACAAGCCCATATGTTCCAGCTAGTTCCACTTTCCCGATTTTACTCGTAATGCTTAGGGTTTCCCCCTTTTATCTACACTACTATGATCTGCGTAGGTGCTTTGTGTCGTACTAGCAGCATTCCACCCTTCAAGCTAAACAACACACCCTCATAATTCCAAACCTTAGTTGTTCAAATACGAATGTGATATGATACTGATATTAGTTAACAGACACACATTTAATTGGTCAGCTAATGCTCTCACTTGAGTTTCCAAATGCATGTGGCAACATATAGAGAGACAGCAGGGAATTGCATTTCTTTTTCACTTGTTTACTTTACTATCTTGTCCATACCAAATCTTAGTTGTTAGTTGAAAGCAAACATTGGTTGCTAAGTAGCCTTTGTGCGGTTTGCAGCTTCAGATCTGCCATGCCACGGTCAACACTATACTCATCATGCTTAGGGTTTCCCCCATTTATGATCACTATGATCAGCCTACGTGATTCGTGTCGTAAGAGCACTGCTCCACCCATCAAGCTAAACAAGCTTAGTTGTACAAATGCGAATATGATATGATGCTGATATTAGTAAGACAGAGACATGTTTAATTGGTCAGCTAAATGTTCCTACTTTAGTTTCGAAATGCATGTGAGCCACATATAGAGAGACGGAAAGGAATAGTGTTTCTCTGTGCGCTCTGGTTCATCATGGGTGGGCAACAGACATTGTATAGAAAGACTTGTAATATCTACAATCTGCTTGCTCTTCTGCTCTTCTTTAACATGATCCTCTTCTCTTGTTCTTTAATAAGTACAGTATGTTCCTTCTTTGGGAAGAGGAGCAGAGACATTTGCGGTCGACAGGTCAGGTCGAGTTGTTCTTCCTTAGTATATTTTGAAGCTGTCATCTGTGAACTATCATTACTTCTGGAGCTCTCAACAGGGAGCCTACATTTTGAGTAGCAGGCCACACTATATTAATGCACACACCAAATTACAACACACATGGCATCTCTCAGAAGAATTGCACAGAGATAGCACATAGGGGTTTACAGGGAGGCACTATTGGATTAGAATCCCATATGCATTACAAAGATAATCTCACTTATTTTTATGTTTTCATGCATGTCAGGTATTGAACATGATCATAATGAATATGACAATGGGCGCACCAGAGGAATATTGCGGAACAATCCACTGGCTAACAAACTTGGCATCAAGGGATTGAGATCCTGTCTGGATGCAATGGAACACACACGCTCCCCATCTACAGATTCCATTGCAGAATATGATCCTGAAGAGAATTCTGACCTAGATAGAGACCCAAGTCTATTTAGCTCTCCAGATGAGTCAGAGTCAGATGGCCTGTCTTATTCACCCATCAAGGTGCTTGCTCTAACTTGGCAAGGTTGTATTGGTCGCACGTATCTTGCATTACTTCTACTTTGTTACAACACCATCTCCTTAGTTTACACATCACTAGCAAACATGCCCGTGCGTTGCAACGGGAGGAAAAAAGTCGCACAATGAAGCCAAGGAGCTTCATTTCTGTACGATGAGATTAGGAGTATTGCACAAAGATCCTTTATCCTTCGGCTAATATAACAGAGAAAAGTGAGAATTCATGTCGGACACACGAGGGACTCCGAGTCTGACTCCTCATGCATTTGTAAGCGGCGCCAGTAGGTTGAGCAAGGCAGGCTTCCTGCTGGTGATGCCGAAGAGAGGAGGGCATCGGTGGCAGGCGCTGGATGGTCAGCGATGGCCACCCAAGTCACTAGTGCGATTTGCATATGGGATCACTAATCTTTGAACTTGGAAGTACAAATACAGTATGATTGGAACTCATATTTGCTATTGACGTCCTCATTTCAAAGCTAGCATAAAGATACATCAAAATCTTAGATTTTCTTCTTTGCACCAAATAGATTATTGCAGCACCGGCAACCTGAGATTTTTTTGGGAGTCCATGTCAGTTATAATCATCATCTAACATCACACAATCAAGTAGTACTTATAGGGTTTGAAGATCTACCACACTTGATGACAACGCAAAGCATACTCTGATTGTTGGGATTTCAGTTGTTCCATGTGCATTCACACTTGGAGGTTCAGAGACTATTTACCGAAAAATGAACAGTTTACCAAGAACCAAAATGACATGCATCACGGGATAGTTCAATTGTTCAAGAGAGAGCATGCATATGTTTCTATTTGAGTGCTAACATTAGTTTTCTAATTTAATAGAGATGCACTGATAAGTAGTAACATTTAAAGAGAACCTGAATGTACAAATTCCGTCATTATTCAGAATAGCAGGACAAAATCATAGAGCATATCTCGTAAGTTCTCTGGTAATATTGTGGGTTTAATCAAGCAAAGTACTAAGCAAATAAACATTACAAATATAAATGGTAAAATAATAATTTCATATATATAAACTGTAAAGCCAAAAAGCAGTAGAAGGAAACCCAATAGCTGGAGACCTAGCTGGAAACCATATAGGAGCAGCCTCTTCCTCATAGATGGAGACCTTACGCCTCCAAGAATACAGGCATCACATATGCCTATGGGAGAAGCCTCAGACCCTGGATGGATATGTGACAAAACCAAGGCCACATTAGTCTATTTAACCAAACAGAATATAAATATGTCATACAACGGCAAGATGAGAAAAGTTTAAGAACAAATACTTTTGCATCCTTCTTTCTCTCCTCACTGTACTTGTGATCCTTTTTGATGCACCGGGAATTTGAAGTGCGCCAGCAGTGCATGGTTGACATAAGTTTGGGACACCGAATAGCTACGAAGATAATCGATGTCCATGGCAAGGAACATCCTAGGAGGTGGGAAGCGGTCTCGTCATGGAGATAGCCACCGCCGCTGGCGTCGCCTAGTCAACATAGAGGCGACTTGGAGGCCCCGGTCATCCGGAAACCAGCCTGGAATAAGGGTTGAGGGACTGGTCTGGGCGGCAACCCTAGTCACAGGGCCTCACCGATCTCGCCCCTGCCCGTTCGTCCCGTCGCGCTCCTTCGCCAAGGCAGCACGTTGCTCGCCACTGCCGCTCTTTCGATTTCGAGTCTCCCGACTGCACACCCTGAACCTCCTCAGACCTGATCCCATGTCCCACTCATCACTTTCACGTCAACCACGTCCATGCCAAGTGGGGCATTATTTACTTGATGGTTTTGCGTCCTGTCCTCGTGGCCCTTCACCCCGCAACTGATCAGATCGATTTCTAGATCAGGAAGCCTAAACAATCCCGTTTGCTCTCCCCCGTCCTTCATGGTCTGTTTGGTTCTCGAGGTGGCCAGTTTATTGTTCAGAGAACTTGCAACGTATATGAACCGGTTGAAATTGATTTAAGAGAGCAAGGTGGGACTAAACAATATGAGATATTCTAGTCCAGTTGGTCGCCGTGCCTTAGATGTTACCTGACGTTGTAAGTTCGATCCTCACTGGCTCCTATTATTTTTGGGCTTATACTTATATATTCAGGGCTTCCAGGAGAGCCCACTTGGTGGCCCATAATGTAGAGGCCCAGCTAAGCGTGCAAAACACATGTAGCCGACAACGTACGAAGAAAACGAACCATGACGGGTAAAAACAATGACGTACTAAGAAACAGACGGAACATCCGAGGTAAGAAGCGATCACCCCTTTATTATTAGGTATAGATATAGATATATGAGAATATTCCATGCCTATCCATTTTCTGTACCTATTCCATGTGTCATCATATTAGGTTTTTCCACTCAAATGTTGTTCTTTCATAATAGATGTCCAAAAGGAAGAGGGTGATTGCAGATCCTGAAGGAGTACAAACAAAGTATTTGCAAAATGCAGTGATCCATTCTCAAGGGATCATAGGATCTCACAAAAAATACTGCGCACTACATTGCTCTTGTCAGTACCTCTTGCCCTTTATCACCATACTTACACTCATTGATGTTTGATTATGTAGCATCACTGTGCATATTAGCTTCCTTATCCACCGTTTGCTCGAAATTATAAGATCTATATTTACTCTTACATAAATGTAGAATAATCCCAATGGTTATGAAGTTCTGGATTGCTCTTGTAATTACCTGTTGTCATGTACTCCCTCCGTATCGAATTACTTGTTGGTCAATTGGATGTATTTAGAACTAAAATAGTGCTAGATACATTCATTTCAGCGACAAGTAATTCTGGATGGAGGTAGTATTACTGTACTTACATTGAGAGATAGTTGATTGTTTGGCATTACTCTGCATCTTATCTGCCCTGCCCTCCATTTTCTCAAAATTATTAGATCTACATTTACTCTTACCAAAATATTGAATAAAGCCAATGCCACCGCACAAGTTGAGGTCTGCATTCCTCTTGTCAGTACCTTTTGCCGTGTAACGTTGTACTTAATTGATAGCTATTTGATTATGTATCATCACTCTGCATCTGAGCTTCATTACCCTCTATTTCTTCCAATATTATTAGATCTATATTTACTCTTTAAAAAATGTAGAATAAAGGCAACGCTTATGAAGAAGTTTCTTTGGGGAATTTCTTGAATTATCATTTCATTGACATGGAGAAGGACTTTGTTGAGCCCATGTTAACATGTAATGTAAGTCCATCCTTCTCAAGCCTTCAAACTTTGTTCTAGTATAGATTTGGATAGGCATCATTTCCTCCACTGCTTTTTTATTTTGGTGTTTGCATCAGATTACATGTTTACAACAACTGCCAGTTTCAAATTGTAGTTGTAAAAACATGTTCCTTATTCATACCATTCACATTAATCAGAACATATGCATTGATTTTCTTTAACCCTGCATGTATGCCTGTGTTCTAGATCTCTAATCCGGTGGTGTGGTGAAGCTGCCGATGCCTGCATCATCTCATTTGCTGCTTTGTCTTAACTGATTTTGCCGATGATACGGACAATGCCGTATTATGTTAATGCTATTTTAAATTGTATCTCTGAATTTGCCAATATAAAATGGGATGGAATTGTCACACGCTGAGCATCATTGCTTATATATTTGTGAAACTTGTTCTCTGTCTCCTTCTTTCTCTTTCAGATTAATATCTCTGACGCCAGGCAGAACTTTAGGGAAGATAGTGAGCCAAACCCATTGCTGGTACCTATCACTTATATTGGAGCGAAGATGGTAAACCATCTTGAAGAGAGCAAGATGACCCCAAGGTTATGTCTTGATGAAGATAGTGAGTTCAAGAGACTCACCAGCAGCTGTGACACAACCTTGGCTAAGTTGCCGCCTGAATCAATTCGACTTCTTTAGTCTCAACTTCAAGCTGAAAGACTTGGTGCAGCTCAGGTCCGACTTGAAGTACAATCTCTAACGAAGATCAAAGAGGACACTCGTGCGTGCTTTATAGCTACGCGGCTAGAGATAGAGGATTTAACATTCAGACAACTGAGGTCTTATCAGCTTGTTCAGTTGCTTGCGCTGCAGCACCGGGGTAGGACTAACGTTTCTTGAACTGTGTTGAAGTGCTGTTGGTTTTGTCTATTATTTTATCGGCGCGTTTTTTTGCACTGTTGGCGACCATTGATGCCTAGTGTATGTAATCTGCGATCTGGTTGCCCTTTATTATCATTGGTGGCGAACTTTGATGTCCAGTGGATGTAATATTCCGTAATTTCATTATTGTATAGTCTAGGTTTATTCTTAGTCGGTATGCTGTAATTTAGGCATGTAGCTTCAACGGAGCTCAACGGCCCAATAAGTTATCGGTCTGTCAGCGGTATATAAAAAGAAATTATGCTACTCAAATGGGCCGGCCCGTTACTAGTTATATATGGGCCGAAAAGTCGGCCTATAATCATCTCAGGCCATTATTAGGCCTAAACAAAAAGTAGTTTTCGGCCTTTAACAGGCCGAGTAAAATGTGGGCCGCAGCCAGAAATTTCCCTAGGCTTTTAATAGGCTGAAAAGGAGATTGGGCCTGAATTGAGCCGAACAATTCATGGGCCAAAAGCAGGCCGAAACATCCGTAGGCCCATGATTGGCCCAATTGCATACGAGCCGTTAACATGCCAAAATTTATCAGGGCCTTGGTTGGCCCAATAAAATTACGGGTTGTAAGTAGGCCGGATGCAAAGTAGGCCATAATTTGGCCCAACTATGTCACGGGCCTTTAATAGGCCGTTAGTCAGGTTGGGCTAAAATTTATCCACGAAGAGTACGGGCCGTTAAGAGGCCAAAAGTCACTTCGGCCTAGAAATCGGCCCAGATGCAGCACGGGCCGTTAAATGGCCGAAAGTTAAATCGGGCCAAAAACGGCCCATATGCAGCAACGGCGGCTAACAGGCCGAAACGAATATCGGGCCGAACTGTTAAACAGGCCTTTAACAGGCCGAGATACAAACCGGGCCTACAATGGGCCCAAAAGCACAGTGGCCTGTTAACGGGCCAGATCTGTTATGGGCCGTAATTTGGCCCAAAACACGATTCGATATGGGCCATAATTTGGCCCAAACCATGGCAGGCTGTTAATGGGCCGGTCCACTAGTGTCTGACAAAATCTTGTGGGCCTTTGGCTGGGCTAGCCCATTTAGGTCAAATGGGCCACTTTTGGGCCGTGCCACGTGTCGACGTATCATAGGCGCGTCTTGTCCATTGGACGAATGACATCTGTAGCAACGCCGAGCTGACACATGGATCCGCTGGCGAATGAGAAATTTACACGTGGAAAATCGCCATTGGTCAGAGCTGCTAACGGATTATCGGATCCAAACCGGAACCCGATAGCTTAACGGCGACCCGTTATGGTGGATGCCACGTGTCGGTCACCCTTGACGAAAACACTTGCATGACGCGACATTTATCGTCATGGAAGTAGACACTTCCGTGATGATTTCAGTATTGTCATGGAATACTTCTACAACAGCACAAGTATGACTATCTTGATTCTGTCATAAAATTGTCACGGATGTACATGCATGACAGAAAACTTGACCCACTGTGACAAAGACGTATCATCACGGAAGTTTTTTTTTGTAGTGCAAACAACCCTGCAATCAAATACAAACAATCTCCTGTGTCCCCAACACACCCAATACAATGGTAAATTGTATAGGTGCACTAGTTCGGTGAAGAGATGGTGATACAAGTGTAGTATGGATAGTAGATATAGGTTTTTGTAATCTTAAATAATAAAAACAGCAAGGTAGCTAGTAACAAAAGTGAGCACAAACGGTATTGCAATGCTTGAAAACAAGGCCTAGGGTTCATACTTTCACTAGTGCAATCTCTCAACAATGCTAACATAATTGAATCATATAACAATCCCTCAACGTGCGACAAAGAATCACTCCAAAATTCTTATCTAGCGGAGAACATAAGATGAAATTGTTGTAGGGTACGAAACCACCTCAAAGTTATCTTTTCCGATCAATCTATTGAGCCATCCCTATAAGTGTCACAAATAGCCCTAGAGTTCGTACTAAAATAACACCATATGATACACATCAATTAACTCTAATGTCACCTAGATACTCCAATGTCACCACAAGTATCCATGAATTAATTATTTGATATGCATCAAACAATCTCAGATTCATAATATTCAATCCACACAAAGAACTTCAAAGAGTACCCCAAAGTTTCTATCGGAGAAAGAAGGATGAAAACGTGTATCAACCCATATGCCTAGATTACCCCAAGGTCACGGGAATCCGCAAGTTGATTACCAAAACATACATCAAGTGACTCAATAGAATACCCCATTGTCACCACGGGTATCCACATGCAAGACATACATCAAGTGTTCTCAAATCCAAAGTATTCAATCCGACAATAACGAAACCTCAAAGGGAAAGACTCAATTAATCACAAGAAGATAGAGAGGGAAGAAACACCATATGATCCAACTATATTAACAAAGCTCGCGATACATCAAGATCGTGCTAAATCAAGAACACGAGAGAGAGAGAGAGAGAGAGAGAGAGAGAGAGAGTTCAAACACATAGCTACTGGTACACACCCTCAGCCCCGAGGGTGAACTACTCCCTCCTCGTCATGGAGACCGCCGGGATGATGAAGATGGCTCCCCTCCGGCAGAGTGCCGGAACAGGGCTCCGGATGAGATCACTTTGGTACAGAGGCTTGCAGCGGCGGTGTGGAAGTTCTAGGTTTCTTTTCAGGGTTTTCTATATTTATAGGATTTTTCAGCGTTGGAATGACGCCAGGGGGCCCACGAGGGAGCGACAAGCTCGGTAGGCGCGCCCTAGGGGGGATCCACGCCCCTTGAGCTTGGCTTCCTTGTGAGGCTTCTGGTCCTTCCTCGAAGCTTCGGGGGTCTCTTTTGGTCCATAAAAAATCATCGTAAATTTTCAGCCCAATCCGAGAACTTTTATTTCTGCACAAAAAACAACACCACGGTAGTTCTGCTGAAAACAGCGTCAGTCCAGGTTAGTTCCATTCAAATCATACCAAAACCATATAAAATTGTTGTAAACATGGCATGAATACTTCATAAATTATAGATACGTTGGAGACGTATCAGCATCCCCAAGCTTAATTCCTGCTCGTCCTCGAGTAGGTACATGATAAAAGAAATAATTTATGAAGTGTGAATGCTAGCATAGTGCACAAGTTTGATCAATGATAATTTCAATCACTTTTTGTAGCATCATTATATATCATAAACAGTAGCTCATCTCATAAAACTTCTCATGATCAAGTAGCAAGCTATTCACATGCTAAAGTATAGACCATAAACTTTCTTGAAAACTAACAAACTATGTTCTCAGTCATCAAACAATTGCAATTCATCTTATTTTCAGGAAGGGTCTATGTAAGAGCTTTGATTTAGCAAATTCCACATACTCAACTATCATATAGTCTTCCATGATTGCTGACACTCAAAGTATATTTTTAGAACAAACCGTTTCAGTCAAATACATAGGAAGATAGGGGCTTAATGTTTTGCCTCCCAACTTATTTATCTCAGGGATAATGTCAACAATAATAACTCATGATCACCTATATTCAACTGGATATATGTGCATGGATCTTTCCCCACCACATGATGCTTGCCAAGAGAGAAAATAAAAATGGAATAGAGAAGAACACTATTGACTCTTTCATAAAAGAAAATACATAAAGTAAAAGATAGGCCCTTCGCAGAGGGAAGCAGAGGTTGTCATGCGCTTTTTATTTTTGGATGTGCAAGCTCTTAATGCAAAGGAACGTCACTTTATATTGCCCCTTGTGATAGCAACCTTTATTATGCAGTCCGTCGCTTTTATTTCTTCACCATCACAAGTTTGTACAAAGCTTATTTTCCCTTACAATAAAAGACCATACATATTTAGGAGCATTTTTTATTGCTTTTGCACCGATGATATCTTACTTGAAGGATCTTATTCAATCCATAGGTAGATATAGTGGACTCTCATGGCAAGAAACTGGGTTTAAGGGTTTTTGGATGTACAAGTAGTATTTCTACTTAGTATGAAATTTTGGCTAGCAAAAGATTATGAGCAAGCACCAGATGTTAGAGGATCCAAGAACATATAACTTCTATGTGAATATAAACAAACATAACCCATTACGTTGTCTTCCTTGTCCAACATCAACTACTTGATCAAGGTTGAAAATAATTAATGGGGGCTCACAATCATAGAAGATGTCCAAGATAGTATATTTATATGTGAAATCTCTCTTCCTTCAATATTTTGTCATGAATTGTTTAAGTGACCCATGATGTGTTTGCTAACTTTCAATAAATTTTACCACTTATACTTCTTTTATATGAAGTCACTACTCCCCATAGGACAAGCATATGAAACACATATAATTTCAACTTTATGATATTTAATTCATTCAACAATTTACTCTTGGGATATAAGTGAAGCACGAGAGTAAATAACAAACTACTCCAAAAGATATAAGTGAAGAACAAAGAGTAGTTAAGTGAATGGGTAGCTATGTGAAGACTCTCTCTCTCAATAAAAACTTTCAGATCTAATGAGATTATTAAATAGCAAACAAAATGAAAATAAAAAGACACTCCAAGAATAGAACATATCATGTGAACAAGTAAAAACTTAGGCTAACCGATAGGTGTTGATGAAGAAAGGTGGGATGCCTACCGGGGCATCCCCAAGCTTAGTTGCTTGAGACTTCTTGGAATGTTATCTTGGGGAGCCTTGGGCATCCCTAAGCTTGAGCTCTTGTGTCTCCTTAACTCCTCTCATATCATGTCTTCTGCTAAATCTTAAAAACTTCATCCACACAAAACTCAACAAGAACTCGTGAGATAAGTTAGTATAAATCAACTCAAAACCTTAACGTTCTCTACTGTAGCAAATCACTAAAATTATAATTAAACATTGCATACTAAATCCATGCCTATGCATATTTAATACTCCTATCCACAAATAGAAACATTAAATAGGCAAACATATGCAAACAATGCAACTATAACAGCAATCTGCCAAAACAGAACAGTCTGTAAAGGGGGAATAAAAATTTATACTTCCCTAACTCCAAAAATTCTGAAAAATTACCACGTGATAGAGAACTCATTCATGCTTATTGTGTAAATTTTTTATATTTTTATCATATTCTGACAATCCACATAAATTCAGGACATAACAGAAAACTTTCTGTTTTCAAACTGCACATAAACTTGCAAACTGAGCATGGTAAAGCCTATAATTGGAATTTTATTGAACTAAAAGATACAAAACATGATTATTGATAACAACAATCAAATCTCAACAAAAGAAAATGACGCTCCAAGCAAAACTCATATTATGTGATGAATAATAATATAGCTCCAAGTGAGGTTACCGATAATGTTGAAGACGAAAGAGGGGATGCCATCCGGGGCACCCCCAAGCTTTGACGCTTGAGTATTCCTTGAATGTTACCTTGGGGTGCCTTGGTAATCCCCAAGCTTAGGGTCTTGCCACTCCTTATTCTCCTCATATCGATACCTCACCCAAAACTTGAAAACTTCAATCACACAAAACTTAACGGAACTCCATGAGATAGGTTAGTATGAAAATAAATCATTCACTCTGGTACTGTCAAGACAAGATTCATAATTGTTCTCACATAATACCTACTGTATTCTATCATTTCCAAAATTTATATCTCACAATATAAGCTAAGGAAACACTAAAACAAGCAAACTATGCATTGAAAACAGAATCTGTCAAAAACAGAACAGCATGTAGTGAGCGAATTAAAATACATACTTCTGTACCTCCAAAAATTCTGAAACATTAGGACAACATAAAACATTTGTAACACAATACTGTGTAAAAATTTCAGAATTTTCTCACGCTCCAGTATGGAATAGAAATTCCATCACTGGATGCAAAAGTTTCTGTTTTTGCATAGAATCAAATCAACAAGCATCGACACTATCCCAAAGGCTTTACTTGGCACATTATTGAAAGAAAGCATATAAAACATGATTACTACAGTATCTTAATAATGTGGACACACAAAAACAGTAGGTGTAAATGTTGGGTTGTCTCCCAACAAGCGCTTTTCTTTAATGCATCTTTAGCTAGGCATGATAATTTTGATGATGCTCACATAAGAATAGGAATTGCAACATATAAGAGAGCATCGTGAATCATATGGCAAGCACATTTAATCCTAAACCACTTCCTATGCATAGGGATTTTGTGAGCAAACAATTTGTGGGAGCAAGAATCAACTAGCATAGGAAGGCAAAACAAGTATAACTTCGAAACTTTCAACATAAAGAGAGGAAACTTGATGTTGTTGAAATATATATAAGCATATCTCCCTTTCTCATAATAATTTTCAGTAGCATCATGAATAAATTCAACAATATAACTATCACATAAAGAATTCTTTTCATGACCTACAAGCATAGGATTTTTATTACTCTCCACATAAGCAAATTTCTTCTCATCAATAATAGTGGGAGCAAATTCAATAAAATAACTATCATATGAAAATTGATTTACATAATCCAATTGAGCATTAAAATCATGATGACTGGTTTCGTGGCTATCATTATTCTTTATAACATACATGTCATCACAATAATCATCATAGATACACTGGTGCAGCGACGTGCTATACAAACGGTTTTTACCCCCTTTCCGCGACAAAGTTTTAAACTGTCGCCTTGCCTGTGTGTGCGATAGGGGGGGGGGGGGGTCCTTCCCACACGACCCAGAAACCGTCGGCGATAGGGCCTCCAATCACACACGCGGGGCAAAAAGAGCTCGTGTGCGATCGGGTGAGCCATCGCAGACAATTATACTGGCCCAATCATTTCCATTCGTATGTACATCCCACACAGTGAATCCCAAACAAACGTTTCCGTTCGTATGTAGATCCCACACAGTGAATCCCAGACAAACGTTTCCGTTCATATGTACATCGCACACAATTTTTCCGTTCGTGTGCGATCGGGGGAGATAACGCAGACGCTTTCGTAGGACAAGCCATGGGAGATCGTCTTTCCATCCCACACAGTAATTATGGAACAAACGTTTGCGCTTTCCAAGTATATCACACATGATTCGATGAAGAAAATTGTATGCCATTGGGCTATCCATCACACGCTTTTACTAAAATCCATGACCCATTAAGCAGGTTTATTAGTTTACTATTAATACCTCCAGTATTAAGCAAATTCCAATTTCTTATCGAACAGTTGTTTACCA
Source organism: Elymus sibiricus (assembly GCA_039707655.1). Classification (NCBI taxonomy): domain Eukaryota; kingdom Viridiplantae; phylum Streptophyta; class Magnoliopsida; order Poales; family Poaceae; genus Elymus; species Elymus sibiricus. The sequence continues at coordinate 294,002,292 of CM077676.1, forward strand.
CTTTCATATCAGGCACACAAATATATTTTAACATCACTGTACGATAGCTACGAGAATTCAGCATAGTACAACATATAGCTAGTTCACCTTCATAAGCACAAAGTATGTTGAGCACAATATTAGAACAATATATTCATTTCCCTAATCGACTGATGCATGATCAGCCAAATTAGTCTTCTCCACCTCTGCTTTCAGTTCAGTAAGAACCTGTTTTGCACTGACCAACTGGGAAAGTGCCTCCTCCTTCGCAAACACCATCTTAGCAAAGTCTAATTTAAAAAATCTGAGCTCATTTTCCATCTTCCTCTCTTTTTTCCAGTACCTTGAAATATTCTTCAGCGTTGACACCATTTTCTCTAAGCCTGTCTCTATTCTCTTCCTCAAACATGCTCCAGAGCTTTGCTAGGCACATCTTCAAAGACGGTGGCCACTCTTGATCTACCCACTCCAGGTAAAAACACTTCCGTTCATCCTATAATATTTAAAACTAAATTAGTTACAGTAGTAGGGAAAATGGATTTCTAGCAACATAGAAAATCACCACATACATATTTTGAAAAACTGAAGAAACACGTTTATTATGACATATCTTCTCACAAAGTTCAATGTGCAAATGAATTAATTGCTACTGAGACAACAACCAAATTCAAGAACATCATAAGCTATAATTAAGTTCTTAGTCAGGTACTATAATAACAAATTGACCATTTTATGAGGAAGCTAAATATAACTGCAACAGCACAGCGACAGTGTTTCAATGCCATCAAATTAATACTAACATGTATGTACATGCACAAATTTAATAACATAGAACTAATACCAATAAAGGCCCTCCACTGTGTAGGCCAAAACCGGTGTCAAGTCAACTGTTGCTACATTTGGCACCGGTGCCCTGCACTGCCGAGTCGTTGCCAGAGGAAAAATTCAGGGAACCGGAGCACCTAGTTGCTCCGATGCCTAGTTCCTTCGTGCCATAAAGTATTAGTATTTTACTGCTTGGCTGCTCGGATGTGTGAAGCAAAGTTGGGTGCACAAACTGCTGTAGCGGTGCCAAATAATTTTCTCAGGGCACCGCCCATGAGATGGCAACATTTTTAGATACTAGGTAGAAACTTTGACAGTGTCTTAATCACATCCATATTAACATAGCACAGTGACAGTGTCTGAATCACATCTAACAAATGATTTGTAACAACGAAAGTGGGGCTAACCTTCTCTGCACATGCCAGAAACTTCCTCCCATTGTCCACAGATTCAAAAGCCACTAACTTCACGCATGGAGATTGATGGTGATAACGAGCAGGCAGATCTTCAACTACCCCGCTCCATTCCTTGCAAGTGATGGTCCTAGGGAGCTACAAGAGGAACAAATGGCTCAAATCGGCCTCCGGGTTAAAATCCTTTATTAAAAATTAGTACCCTAAGCCAAGGGGCCAGAGAGAGGAGAGAGGCATACCCGACTGGTGACATAGTCGTCGTCGGAGGAGGAACCGCTGGAGAGGTCAAAGAAGACCATGGCGTCTGCGGCGGTCGGATGCGAGACGGCGAGAGCGAGGAAAGCAAGCGAGGAAGCGGCTATAGCTTGGGAAGGAAGGAAGGAGTAAATAGGGGAAATGTGGCTCGTGGTCGGGGAGAAAAGGGGGTGGGGAGGGGGGGAAGAGTTAGATATTTCAGCGGTAGGCAAAAAATTTCGAAAGGTGGGGGGAGGGGGGAACTTGGCGCGAAGTGTCATCGGACACCATTCACTTTGAACAAATGTGTGCATCGCAAACGATTCTTCTGCTTTACGTGCATGCGATGAGTTTGAGCACTCGAATTTTGGTGGAAATTTCCCTGGGTACAGTGCTCATCCACGTCATTACATATTTAACATCACTTGCTAATTTGGGGGGGGGGGGTTACAAAAAAGAGCCTACAACACACGGACCACACTTACTGAATCGAGCAATTTTAGTAATTAAACAAAGCCAGTTGACCAAAACATTGCTCTAACAAAAGACCAGCGTTATAAACAAAGGCTAAGTACGCATAATTTAAACAAAGCCGCCGACACGCCGCCGCCCTATGCCTCGCCGGTGTAAGATGAGATGTCGATGACTTATCCAGGCGACATGCCGCCGCTGGTGGACTCCGCGTGCCCCAGGCTGAAGTCGACCACGTCATCGTCCTCGTCCTCGTCCTCGGCGACGCCCTCAAGGTTGTAGTACTCGTAGTAGTGGCAACGCCAGAGCTCGCATTGGTACTCCACCACCGATTCCTCGATGGATAAGCGGCTCTCTACCTCCTCCTTAGCCACGCGCAACTCCTCCTCGCGGCGCTCCTCGATCTCCGCCGCCTCCTGCATCTCCAGCTCCCGCTCGGCGATCTCATGAGGAAGCAGGGGCTCCATGGCCTCCGCCGCCGCATCGTCAACAAGCATCTCCGCTGCCTTTTCAGACGTGGGGTGCATGCTGGATTCCGAGGAGGCCTGGAATATCTTGGTGTGGGCATCCTCGACCTGGGCGTGGATGGCCTCGACCCGGGCCAGGGCGACCTCCGCGGCACGGACAGCTGCTCGAGCACTCTCGGCGTTTGCTGCCGCCATCGCAGCAGCTGCTGCAGCCATCTCGGCTGCTGCAGCTGCCCTGTCGGTTGCCACAGACGCCCTCTCGGTGGATGCGGCCGCGCTCAATGCGGTTGCGGTTGCGCTCTCGGCGTAGGCGGCCGCGCTCTCGGCGGAGGCGGAGCCACTCGGGGAGGACCCGACGACCGTACGTGCTCTCATGAAGCATCTCCATGGCGTTGTTCTTTGCAAGAAGGGGATGGGGAATGGGTATCAGGGACTCAAGGATTCGGGGGTGAACCGCGCTTGAGCAGACGAATCCGGCGAAGCTTATGGAGGAAGACATAAAAAGACCCGTGAATTTTCATCGCAAACGGTTCCTATAACCAACTATGTGCGATGTAGTCTATTTTTTAATTACCTGCGACAGACTAATTTGGAGTACACTGGCAATGGATGGTGATGGAAATTGTTCGATTTTTTTTGTAGAGTTAACATGCACTGATACAATTGTCATGTTAAAATTTGGAATTTTTCAGGGTTCATCTGACCTTTTTAAGACATTAAGTGAGTTCCTAGCCATATAATGGCTGTAATTCAAATTTGAACTACATGTACATGCAACAACAAACCATCATGTATTGGTCATATTTTTGTCCTTATGTGCAAGTTAATGCCCTGTGCAGTAAATTGGAAGGAACTTTCAAACATATTGGTGTCACGGCTTGGACACAAACATTGAGAACCATAGCTTTTAAATTCCAAAAAATTAAAAAATGATCAGAAATACATGAAACCTTGCTTCATGTCATGTCATGGCACCAAGATGCAGTCATAAAAGAATTGGCCACTTTGATGAAAGTTGTGACACACACCTCTCACAAATCGGAGCATCTCACGAGAAGACACGTGGTTCCGAGAGGGAACAATATGCATGTTTGACGACGAACCTTCGCTCGCTTCCTCGTATGACCCTGAATTTTTTTTACCGTTAACATGCACTAATACAACGGAGAAGTTAAATTTTGGAAATTTTCAGGGTTCATTTGACCTTTTTAAGACATTAAGTGAGTTTCTAGACACATATAATGGCCGTAATTCAAATTTGAACTGCATGTACATGCAACTGCAAACCATCATGGGTTGGAAAATCATATTTGTGTCCTTGTGTGCGAGTTAATGCTCTGTGCAGTAAATTGGAAGGAATTTTCAAACATATTGGTGTCACGGCTTGGACACAAATAGTGAGAACCATGGCTTTTAAATTCCAAAAAATTCTAAAATAATCAGAAATACATGAAACCTTGCTTGATGTCATGAAATGGCACCAAGATGTAGTGGTAAAAGAATTGGCCACTTTGATGAAAGTTTTGGCACACACCTCTCACAAATCGGAGCATCTCATGAGAAGACACGTGGTTCCGAGAGGGAACAATGCATGTTTGATGACAAACTAGCGCTCGCTTCCTCGTATGACCCTGAATTTTTTTCTACCGTTAACATGCACTAATGCAACGGTCATATTAAATTTTTGAAATTTTCGGTGTTCATTTGACCTTTTTAAGACATTAAGTGAGTTTCTAGCCATATAATGGCCGTAATTCAAATTTGAACTGCATGTACATGCAACGGCAAACCATCATGGGTTGGAAAATCATATTTGTGTCCTTGTGTGCGAGTTAATGCCCTGTGCAGTAAATTGGAAGGAATTTTCAAATATATTGGTGTCAAGGCTTGAACACAAACAGTGAGAACCATGGCTTTTAAATTCCAAAAAATTCAAAAATGATCAGAAATACATGAAACCTTGCTTGATGTCATGACATGGCACCAAGATGTTGTGGTAAAAGCATTGTCCACTTTGACAAAAGTTTTGGCACACACCTCTCACAAATCGGAGCATCTCACGACAAGACACGTGGTTCCGAGAGGGAACAATGCATGTTTGATGACGAACCGGCGCTCGCTTCCTCATATGACCCTAATTTTTTTTCTACCGTTAACATGCACTAATGCAACGATCATGTTAATTTTTTGAAATTTTTGGTGTTCATTTGACCTTTTTAAGACATTAAGTGAGTTTCTAGCCATATAATGACCGTAATTCAAGTTTGAACTACATGTACAAGTGATAACCCACAAGTATAGGGGATCAATTGTAGCTTTTTCGATAAATAAGAGTGTCGAACCCAACGAGGTGCTAAAGGTAGAATCAATATTTCCTTCAAGTTCTATCGACCATCGATACAACTCTACGCACACTTAACGTTCGCTTTACCTAGAACAAGAATAAAACTACTTGTAGGTGTAATAGGATAAGTTTGCAAGAATAAAACTAGAAGTACTTAGCAAGAATAAAACTACGAGTAATTTGCAAGATAATAAAAGTTAGTTGTTTAGTAGAAAGCTTTTGTAACACAAGAAAAGGATTTGTCCCTAGGCAATCAATAACTAGACCGGTAATCATTATTGCAATTTTATATGAGGGAGAGGCATGAGCTAACATACTTTCCGTACTTGGATCATATGCACTTATGATTGGAACTCTAGCAAGCATCCGCAACTATCAAAGATCATTAAGGTAAAACCCAACCATAGCATTAAGTAACAAGTCCTCTTTACTCCCATACGCAACAATCCCCTTACTCGGGTGCAAGCTTCTGTCACTCTAGCCGCCCACTATAAGAGAATTATGAACGTATTGCAAACCCTACAGAGGGAATCCCTCACGCTTGTGTGATACAGAGGGCACCATAGGATAACACCAAAATAAAACATACAACTCAAACTAATCACGATCATCAATCAACCCATAGGACAAAAAGAATCTACTCAAACATCATAGGATGGCAACACATCATTGGATAATAATATGTAGCATTAAGCACCATGTTTAAGTAGAGATTACAACGGGGAGAAGAGGTGTTACACCGCTGAATAGAGGGGGGGAGAGTTGGTGTTGACGGTGGCAAAGTTGTTGGTGTAGATCGCCGTCACGATGGTTGCCCCGGCGGCGTTCCGGCGCCACCGGGAGAGAGGGGGAGAGATCCCCCCTCCTTCTTCTTCTTGCTTGGCCTCCCCCTAGATGGGAGGAGAGTTTCCCCTCTGGTCCATGGCTGCCATGGCTCCTGGAGGGGAGGAGCCCCTCCGAGATTGGATCTCTCTGTCTGTTCTCTTCTGTTTCGCGTTCCTGTTTTCTGGCTGAAAACCATTTCTTAAATTCCCAGAGGTCCGTAACTCCGATTGGGCTGAAATTTTGAGGGGATTTTTATCCGGATATTAGCTCCCTTGCGGCCAAAGGATACCGCCAACCGACCTACAGGGGACCACAAGCCTTCCAGGCGCGCCCTGGGTAGGGGGCGCGCCCTCTGGGCTTGTGGCCCCTTCGGTCATCGTCTTGCATTGATTCTTCTTCCCAAAAATCACATATATTCCAAAATAAATCTCCATAAATTTTTATCACATTTGGACTTCATTTGATATGGATTTTCTACGAAACAAAAACATGCAACAAACAGGAACTGGCACTGGGCACTGGATCAATATGTTAGTCCAAGAAATCTTATAAAATGTTGCCAAAAGTATGTGGAAATTATAGGATAATGGCATGAAACAATCAAAAAATATAGATACGACGGAGACGTATCAGCATCCCCAATCTTAATTCCTGCTCGTCCTCGAGTAGGTAAATGATAAAAAAAAATTGATGTGGAATGCTACCTAGCATAATCTTGATCATATAGTCTAATCATGGCATGAATATTAAGACACGAGTGATTCAAAGCAATAGTCTATAATTTGATATAAAGACATCAATACTCAGGCATACCAACAAACAATCATGCCTTTCAGAATAAAAATACTAAAGAACGTTATCCCTACAAAATCATATAGCCTTGTCATGCTCAATCTTCTTAACACAAAATATAAATCATGTACAACCCCGATGTCAGCCGAGCAATTGGTTCATACTTTTTAACTCGCTTCAGCTTTTTCAACCCCCATGCAATACATGAGCGCGAGCCATGGACATAGCACTATAGGTGGAATAGAATGCGGTGATAGGGATCAATAAGGAGAAGTCAAAAAGGGAGAAAGTCTCACATCAACTAGGCGGATCAACGGGCTATGGAGATGCCTATCAATCGATATCAATGCGAGGAGTAGGGATTGCCATGCAACGGATGCACTAAGAACTATAAGTGTATGAAATCTCAAACTAAAAACTAAGTGGGGGTGCATCCAACTTGCTTTCTCATGAAGACCTCGGGCATTTGAGGAAGCCCATCATCGGAATATACAAGCCAAGTTCTATAATGAAAAATTCCCACTAGTATATGAAAGTGATAATATAGGAGACTCTCTATATGAAAAAACATGGTGCTACTATGAAGCACAAGTGTGGTAAAGGATAGTACCATTGCCCCTTCTCTCTTTTTCTCTCATTTCATTTTTTTTGTTTTCTCTTTTTTTTGTGGGCTCTTTTTGGCCTTTTTTTAGAACAGTCTCATGGACCTCGTCCCCACTTTTTCGAGGACTTATTAGTCTCCACCATTCTTTCCTCACTGGGACAATGCTCTAATAAGGATGATCATCACACTTTTATTTACTTCCAACTCGATAAAAACTATACAAGATGACTCTATATGAATGTCGCTGGCAGTGTACCAGGATGTGCAATGATCTAGCGTAGCAAAGATATCAAAAAATGGACAAGCCATGAAAATATCATGCTAGATATCTTACGATCATGCAAAGCAATATGACAATGAATGCTCAAGTCATGTATATGATGATGATGGAAGTTGCATGGCAATATATCTCGGAATGGCTATGGAAATGCCATATTAGGTAGGTATGGTGGCTGTTTTGAGGAAGATATAAGGGGGCTTATGTGTGATAGAGCATATCATATCACGGGGTTTGGATGCACCGGCGAAGTTTGCACCAACTCTCGAGGTGAGAAAGGGCAATAGACGGTACCGAAGAGGGTAGCAAATTGCGGAAGGGTGAGAGTGCGTATAATCCATAGACTCACATTAGTCATAAAGAACTCACATACTTATTGCGAAAGTTTATTAGCCCTCGAAGCAAAGTACTACTACGCATGCCCCTAGGGGGGAGGTTGGTAGGAGTTAACCATCGCGCGCCCCCGACCTCCACACAAAGGAAGACACTCAATAATAAATCATGCTCCAACTTCTTAGCATAACGACAGACCATACGTGCATGCTTCGGGAATCACAAACCTTAACACCAATATTCTTACTAAACCATAATCATTCACTAGTACCTCCCACAAATCACCATCTTAATATCGCAAAACTATTGCAAGGAATCAAACTTATCATATTCAGTGATCTACAAGTTTTATGTAGGATTTTATGACTAACCATATGAATGACCAATTCTTGTTGACTCTCTAAATAGATATAAGTGAAGCATGAGAGTTTAATTCTTTCTATAAAAGACCACACTCTAATAAATATAAGTGAAGCAAAAGAGCATTCTACAAATAACGGTTTTCTATATGTAGAGAAACAGGCATCCAACTTCAAATAATATAAGTGAAGCACATGAAGCATTCTATAAAGCCATACTCAAAAGATATAAGTGAAGTACATAGAGCATTCTATAAATCAACCAAGGACTATCTCATACCAGCATGGTGCATTATTAAAAGAAAAAGAAAAATCACACGATGCTCCAAGAATTTACGCATATGATGTGAACAAAACAAAAACCGAGACATACCGATAATTGTCGAAGAAAGATGGGATGCCTTCCAGGGCATCCCCAAGCTTAGACGCTTGAGTCTCCTTGAATATTTACTTGGGGTGCCTTGGGCATCCCCAAGCTTTGCCTCTCCTTATTTTCCTCATATCCATACCTCCTCGTTCTTCGAACACTTCATCCACACAAAACTTAACCGAACTTTTTATTATAGGGGTTAGTACATATAACAACAAATCCCATCATGTCCTGCTGTAACATTATTGTATAATTATAATAAAATATTACCCACTTTATGCTATCACAATTCTATGGCTCTCAAGTCAATGGGGCTCAATAAGATTTTAAACATACGCAAATAAAGAAACTATAACAACAATCTGTGAAAACAGGACAGTCTGTAAAGATGCAAATGAAACATATACTTCTGTAACTCAAAAAATTCTGAAAAACTAGGATGTGATAAAAAATTTGCATATCAGTACTGTGTAAAAATTTCAGAATTTTTGCATGTTCCCGTAAATTATAGAAATTCAAAAACTACAGCAAAAGTTTCTGTTTTTTCACAGCACACACCAAACAAGCAATTTAAACATCCTAAAGGTAAATCTTGGCACATTATTTTTATAATACAATGGATTTGTACAAGGGGATAATTATTTTTCTGAGAAACTTCTATGAAATATTCTACATTGTTTCCATGAGCATGAACACAAGTGTTCAAGATCGACCCTCATTTCTCCAATGCATAACCTTCCAATCGCTTCTCTTTTTGAAAAAGTTTTTAGGTTCCCCTCTATATTTTTTTGTTTTTAAATATTTTGAAATCACACAACAGAATAAAATGACTCTCTAAAACTTCTGGGTTGTCTCCCAGGCAGCGCTTTCTTTAAAGCCATTAAGCTAGGCATACAGTGCTCAAGTAATTGATCCACCCGGATCCCAATGTATATCAAAGCCAATTTTAATTAACAATGATTTGTAATTTAGTAGTGAGCACAAAGCAACATATATCATGCAATGACGAAGTCTAACTCTCTTCCTATGCATCGGCATGTCATAAAAGAACAATTCATGCACACATAATAAAGGCCGATACATAGCATAAACAGTTTCTTGCAATTTTATCGTATTGTAAACATAGAGAGGCGGAGATGTAGTTCCTCTCTCATAATAATTGCGAGTAGGAGCAAAAAGCACATGCATATTATATTCATCAAAATCATCATGTGCAACCGTAAAACGCAACCCATCAATATAAACCTTAATAAGCACAAACTTCTCCGATATAGTGTAGTTTGGAGAATTCAAAAAGATAATAGGACTATCATGTGTAGGTGCAATAGTAAGAATTTCATTCTTAAAATAAGGAACTATAGCAAGTTCATATCCATAAGCATCATTCATATTGGCATCAAGGCCACAAGCATAGCAAGCATCAATTTCATCAAAAAGGGATATTTCAAACGAATCCAAGGGATCATAGCAATTATCATAGCATTCATCCTTCGGTAAGCACGAAGGGAAATTAAACAATGTATGAGTTGAAGAGTTACTCTCATTAGAAGGTGGGCACGGGTAGCTAATCCGCTCTTCCTCCTTTTGTTCTTCGCTCTCCTCGTCATCTTTTTCACCTAATGAGCTCACAGTGTCATCAATTTCTTCTTCCATAGGAGCCTGCAAAATATTAGTCTCTTCTTGGACAGCGGAGACATTCTCAATAAATTCATCAAAATAGGCATTATATTCATAATTCTCAAGGCAATATTTAAGTATAGCAAAATTTTCAGATTTGTAAATAGCATCATCACAATCTTCATACTTTTCAAACAAAGATTCAATTTCATAAGCACCCTTAAAAGCAATAAATTCTTCTATTTGTTCCACATCATAGTAATCATATATACCATTAGCATAAGAAGCCAAGGTTTCATTATCATTAAATTCACATTGAAAGGGGAGGTGTGGAGCCTCCATCCTAGAGCAACAAGAATAATCACACCTTAAGCATAAATTCCAAGCATACAAACGCAACATTTTAATTCGATCCCATAAGTGTTTCCCTTTTTTGACAAGCGATAATCCCTAAAATATTCCCGTTGATCCAAAGTATCTCCCATTATGAAGTTGAATGGAGATTTATCAGGATTATCAAAGTAGTATTTAATATTTTCCACATAACCAGCATCGAGGGTTTTAGGAGGTTCCCCATCTCCATGAGTAGCAAGTACAACTAATTTTTTTGGTGTTTCGTGTTCCATATCCATAACTAAAGATATAAAACAACTTAGAATAGAAAATAAAAACTACTTAGTGATAAAGCAAACAAGCACACATGAGAATATCAACCCCACGCTATTGCTCCCCGGCAACGGCGCCAGAAAAAGGTCTTGATAACCCACAAGTATAGGGGATCAATTGTAGCTTTTTTGATAAATAAGAGTGTTGAACCCAACGAGGAGCTAAAGGTAGAATCAATATTCCCTTCAAGTTCTATCGACCACCGATACAACTCTACGCACACTTAACGTTCGCTTTACCTAGAACAAGAATAAAACTACTTATAGGTGTAATAGGATAAGTTTGCGAGAATAAAACTAGAAGTACTTAGCAAGAATAAAACTACGAGTAAATTATAAGATAATAAAAGTTAGTTGTTTAGTAGAAAGCTTTTGTAACACAAGAAAAGGATTTGTCCCTAGGCAATCGATAACTAGACCGGTAATCATTATTGCAATTTTATATGAGGGAGAGGCATGAGCTAACATACTTTCCATACTTGGATCATATGCACTTATGATTGGAACTCTAGCAAGCATCCGCAACCACCAAAGATCATTAAGGTAAAACCCAACCATAGCATTATGTAAAAAGTCCTCTTTACTCCCATACGCAACAACCCCCTTACTCGGGTGTAAGCTTCTGTCACTCTAGCCGCCCACTATAAGAGAATTATGAATGTATTGCAAACCCTACAACGGGAATCTCTCACGCTTGCGCGACACGGAGGGCACCATAGGACAACAACAAAATAAAACATACAACTCAAACCAATCACGATCATCAATCAACCCATAGGACAAAACGAATCTACTCAAACATCATAGGATTGCCACATATAATTGGATAATAATGTATAGCGTTAAGCACCATGTTTAAGTAGAGATTACAGCAGTGAGAAGAGGTGTTAGACCACTGCATAGAGGGGGAGAGAGTTGGTGTTGACAGCGGCGAAGTTGTTGGTGTAGATTGCCGTCACGATGGTTGCCCCGGCGGCGTTCCGGCGCCACCGGGAGAGAGGGGGAGAGATCCCCCCTCCTTCTTCTTCTTCCTTGGCCCCTCCCTAGATGGGAGGAGAGTTTCCCCTCTGGTCCATGGCCGCCATGGATCCCGGAGGGTAGGAGCCCCTCCGAGGTTGAATCTCTCTCTCTGTTCTCTTCTGTTTCGCGCTCCTGTTTTTTGGCCGAAAACCGTTTCTTAAATTCCCGGAGATCCGTAACTCCGATTGGGCTGAAATTTTGAGGGGATTTTTATTCGGATATTAGCTTCCTTGCGGCAGAAGGATACGCTCAACCGACATACAGGGGAGCCACAAGCCCCCTAGGCGCGCCCAGGGGGGCGCTCCCTCCAGGCTTGTCGTCTCCTCGGGCATCGTCTCACGTTGATTCTTTTTCCCAAAAATCACATATATTCCAAAATAAATCTCCGTAAATTTTTATCGCGTTTGGACTTTGTTTGATATGGATTTTCTACGAAACAAAAAAACATGCAACAAGCAGGAACTGGCACTGGGCACTGGATCAATATGTTAGTCCAAGAAATCATATAAAATGTTGCCAAAAGTATGTGGAAATTGTAGGATATTGGCATGAAACAATAAAAAATTATAGATACGACGGAGACGTATCAGCATTCCCAAGCTTAATTCCTGCTCGTCCTTGAGTAGGTAAATGATAAAAAGATAATTTTTGATGTGGAATGCTACCTAGCATAATCTTGATCATGTAATCTAATCATGGCATGAATATTAAGACATGAGTGATTCAAAGCAATAGTCTATAATTTGATATAAATACATCAATACACAGGCATACCAACAAACAATCATGCCTTTCAAAATAAAAATGCTAAAGAAAGTTATCCCTATAAAATCATATAGTCCTGTCATGCTCCATCTTCTTAACACAAAGTATTTATCATGCACTACCCCGATGACAAGCCGAGCAATTGGTTCATACTTTTTAACGCGCTTCAGCTTTTTCAACCCCCACGCAATACATGAGCGCAAGCCATGGATATAGCACTATGGGTGGAATAGAATATAATGGTAGAGATTAATAAGGGGAAGTCAAAAAAGGAAGATAGTCTCACATTGACGCGGCTAATCAACGGGCTATGGAGATGCCCATCAATTGATGTCAATGCGAGGAGTAGGGATTGCCATGCAACAGATGCACTAAGAGCTACAAGTGTATGAAAGCTCAAACTAAAAACTAAGTGGGTGTGCATCCAACTTGCTTGCTCATGAAGACCTCAGGCATTTGAGGAAGCCCATCATCGGAATATACAAGCCAAGTTCTATAATGAAAAATTCCCACTAGTATATGAAAGTGACAATATAGGAGACTCTCTATATGAAAAACATGGTGCTACTCTGAAGCACAAGTGTGGTAAAGGATAGTAGCATTATCCCTTCTCTCTTTTTCTCTCATTTTCTTTTTGTTTGTTTTTTGTTTTTTGTTTTTTTTCTTTCCTTTTTTTCTCTTTTTTTTGGTGGGCTCTTTTTGGCCTCTTTTTCCTCTTTTTTTGGGCTCTTTTTGCCCTCTTTTTTTTCCTCACTGGGACAATACTCTAATAATGATGATCATCACACTTCTATTTACTTACAACTCGATATTACAAATCGATAAAACTAAAACATATGACTCTATATGAATGCCTCTGGCAGTGTACCAGGATGTGCAATGATCTAGCGTAGCAAAGATATAAAAAAAATGGACAAGCCATGAAAATATCATGCTAGCTATCTTATGATCATGCAAAGTAATATGACAATGAATGCTCAAGTCATGTATATAATGATGATGAAGTTGCATGGCAATATATCTCGGAATGGCTATGGTAATGCCATAATAGGTAGGTATGGTGGCTGTTTTGAGGAAGATATAAGGAGGCTTATGTGTGATAGAGCGTATCATATCACGGGGTTTGGATGCACCGGCGAAGTTTGCACCAACTCTCGGGCTGAGAAAGGGCAATGCATGGTACCGAAGAGGCTAACAAATTGCGGGAAGGTGAGAGTGCGTATAATCCATGGACTCACATTAGTCATAAAGAACTCACATACTTATTGCAAAAATTTATTGGCCCTCGAAGCAAAGTACTACTACGCATGCCCCTAGGGGGATAGATTGGTAGGAAAAGACCATCGCTCGTCCCCGACCGCCACTCATACGGTAGACAATCAATAATAAATCATGCTCCAACTTCTTATCATAACGACAGACCATACGTGCATGCTTCGGGAATCACAAACCTTAACACCAATATTCTTACTAAACCATAATCATTCACTAGTACCTCCCACAAATCACCATCTTAATATCGCAAAACTATTGCAAGGAATCAAACTTATCATATTCAGTGATCTACAAGTTTTATGTAGGATTTTATGACTAACCATGTGAATGACCAATTCCTGTTGATTCTCTAAATAAATATAAGTGAAGCATGAGAGTTTAATTCTTTCTACAAAAGACCACACACTAATAAATATAAGTGAAGCAAAAGAGCATTCTACAAATAACGGTTTTCTATATGTAGAGAAACAGGCATCCAAACTTCAAATGATATAAGTGAAGCACATGAAGCATTCTATAAAGCCATACTCAAAAGATATAAGTGAAGTGCAAAGAGTATTCTATAAATCAACCAAGGACTATCTCATACCAGCATGGTGCATTATTAAAAGAAAAAGAAAAAGCACACGACGCTCCAAGAATTTACGCATATCATGTGAACGAAACAAAAACCGAGACATACCGATAATTGTCGAAGAAAGATGGGATGCCTTCCGGGGCATCCCCGAGCTTAGACGCTTGAGTCTCCTTGAATATTTACTTGGGGTGCCTTGGGCATCTTCAAGCTTGAACTCTTGCCTCTCCTTATTCTCCTCATATCGATACCTCCTCGATCTTCGAACAATTCATCCACACAAAACTTAACCGAACTTTTTATTAGAGGGGTTAGTACATGTAACATCAAATCCCATCATGTCCTGCTGTAACATTATTGTATAATTATAATCAAACATTACCCACTGTATGCTATCACAATTCTATGGCTCCCAAGTCAATGGGGCTCAACAAGATTTCAAACATACGCAAACAAAGAAACTATAACAGCAATCTGTGAAAACAGGACAGTCTGTAAAGATGCAAATGAAACATATACTTATGTAACTCAAACAATTCTGAAAAATTAGTAAGTGATAATTTTTTTGCATAGAAGTACTGTGTAAAAATTTCAGAATTTTTGCATGTTCCAGTAAATTATCAAAATTCAAGCACTACAGCAAGAGTTTCTATTTTTTCACAGCACATACCAAACAAGCAATTTAAACATCCTAAAGGTAAATCTTGGCACATTATTTTTATAATACAATGGATTCGTACAAGGGGATAATTATTTTTGTTGAAAAGTTTCTAAAATCAAGGTTCACAAAGTTTCCATGGGCATGAACAAAGTTCAAGGCTAGCCCCCACTTCCACATTGCTCATCTATCTCACTTTCACTTTTCTTTTTGTAAAAGTTTTAGGTTCACCTCTATATTTTTTTGTTTTTAAAATTTTTAAAAGCACACAACAGAAATAAATGACTCTCTAAAACTTTTGGGTTGTCTCCCAGGCAGCGCTTTCTTTAAAGCCATTAAGCTAGGCATAAAGTGCTCAAGTAATTGAGCCACCCGGATCCCAAGGTATATCAAAGCCAATTTTAATTAACAATGATTTGTAATTTAGTAGTGAGCACAAAGCAACATATATCACATAACAACGAAGTCTAACTCTCTTCCTATGCATCGGCATGTCATAAAAGAACAATTCATGCACACATAATAAAGGCCGATACATAGCATAAACAGTTTCTTGCAATTTTATCGTATTGTAAACATAGAGAGGCGGAGATGTAGTTCCTCTCTCATAATAATTGCGAGTAGGATCAGCAAGCACATGCATATTATATTCATCAAAATCATCATGTGCAACGGTAAAACGCAACCCATCAATATAATCCTTAATAAGCACAAACTTCTCCGATATAGTGTAGTTTGGAGAATTCAAAAAGATAATAGGACTATCATGTGTAGGTGCAATAGTAAGAATTTCATTCTTAAAATAAGGAACTATAGCAAGTTCATCTCCATAAGCATCATTCATATTGGCATCAAGGCCACAAGCATAGCAAGCATCAATTTCATCAAAAAAAGATATTTCAAACGAATCCAAGGGATCATAGCAATCATCATAGCATTCATCTTTCGGTAAGCATGAAGGGAAATTAAACAATGTATGAGTTGAAGAGTTACTCTCATTACAAGGTGGGCATGAGTAGCTAATCCGCTCTTCCTCCCTTTGTTCTTCGCTCTCCTCGTCATCTTTTTCATCTAATGAGCTCACAGTGTCATCAATTTCTTCTTCCATAGGAGCCTGCAAAATATTAGTCTCTTCTTGGGCAGCGGAGACTTTCTCAATAAATTCATCAATATAGGCATTGTAATTATAATTCTCATATCAATATTTTAGTATAGCATAATTTTCATATCTGTAAACAGCATCATCATAGTTTTCAGACTTTTCAAACAAAGATTCAATTTCATAAGCACCCTTAAAAGCAACAAATTCTTCTATTTGTTCCACATCATAGTAATCATATACACCATTAGCATAAGAAGCCAAGGTTTCATTCTCATTAAATTTACATGAAAAGGGAAGGTGTGGAGCCTTCATCTTAGAGCAACAAGTATAATCATATCTTAAGCATAAATTCCGAGCATACCAATGCAAATAATCAATTTGATCCCATAAGATTTCCCTTTTTGAGACAAGCGATAATCCCTAAAGTATTCCCGTTGATCCAAAGTGTATCCCATTATCTAGTTGAATGGAGATTTATCAGGATTATCAAAGTAGTATTTAATGTTTTCCACATAACCAACATCATGGGTTTTAGGAGGTTCCCCATCTCCATGAGTAGCAAATACAACTAATTTTTTGGGTGTTTCATGTTCCATATCTATAACTAAATATATAAAACAACTTAGAACAGAAAATAAAAACTACTTAGTGATAACCCACAAGTGTAGGGGATCAATTGTAGCTTTTTCAATAAATAAGAGTGTCGAACCCAACGAGGAGCTAAAAGTAGAATTAATATTCCCTTCAAGTTCTATCAACCACCGATACAACTCTATGCACACTTAACATTCGCTTTACCTAGAACAAGAATGAAACTACTTGTAGGTGTAATGCTAGAACTACTTTGGAAGAATAGAACTAGGACTACTTTGCGAGAATAAAACTATGAGTAAATTGCAAGATAATAAAAGTTAGTTGTTTAGTAGAAAGCTTTTGTAACACAAGAAAATGATTTGTCCCTAGGCAATCGATAACTAGACCGGTAATCATTATCGCAATTTTATATGAGGGAGAGGCATGAGCTAACATACTTTCCGTCCTTGGATCATATGCACTTATGATTAGAACTCTAGCAAGCATCCGCAACTACCAAAGATCATTAAGGTAAAACACAACCATATCATTAAGTAAAATGTCCTCTTTACTCCCATACGCAACAACCCCCTTACTCAGGTGTAAGCTTCTGTCACTCTAGCCGCCCACTATAAGAGAATTATGAACGTATTGCAAACCCTACAGTGGGAATCCCTCATGCTTGCGCGACACGGAGGGCACCACAGGACATGACCAAAATAAAACATACAACTCAAACCAATCACGATCATCAATCAACCCATAGGACAAAACGAATCTACTAAAACATCATAGGATTACCACATATCATTGGATAATAATATATAGCGTTAAGCACCATGTTTAAGTAGAGATTATAGCGGGGAGAAGAGGTGTTACACCGCTGCATAGAGGGGGAGAGAGTTGGTGTTGACGGTGGCGAAGTTGTTGGTGTAGATCGCCGTCATGATGGTTGCCCCGGCGGCGTTCCGACGCCACCGGGAGAGAGGGGGAGAGAGCCCCCCTCCTTCTTCTTATTCCTTGGCCTCCCCCTAGATGGGAGGAGAGTTTCCCCTCTAGTCCTTGGCCGCCATGGCTCCCAGAGGGCTGGAGCCCCTCCGAGATTGGATCTGTCTCTCTGTTCTCTTCTGTTTCGCGCTCCTATTTTCTGGCCGAAAACCGTTTCTTAAATTCCCGGAGATCCGTAACTTCGATTGGCTGAAATTTTGAGGGGATTTTTATCCAGATATTAGCTTCCTTGTGGCAGAAGGATACGGTCAACCGACCTACAGGGGAGCCACGAGCCCCCTAGGCGCGCCCAGGGGGGCCCGCGCCCTCCAGGCTTGTCGTCTCCTCGAGCATCGTCTCGTGTTGATTCTTTTTCCCAAAAATCACATATATTCCAAAATAAATCTCTGTAAATTTTTATCGCGTTTGGACTTCGTTTGATATGGATTTTCTGTGAAAAAAAAATGCAACAAACAGGAACTGGCACTGGGCACTGGATCAATATGTTAGTCCAAGAAATCATATAAAATGTTGCCAAAAGTATGTGGAAATTGTAGGATATTGGCATGAAACAATCAAAAATTATATATACGATGGAGATGTATCACGGCGCCACCGGGAGAGAGGGGGAGAGAGCCCCCCTCCTTCTTCTTCTTGCTTGTCCTCCTCCCTAGATGGGAGAAGAGTTTCCCCTCTGATCCATGGCCACCATGGCTCCCGAAGGGGAGGAGCCCCTCCGAGATTGGATCTCTCTCTCTGTTCTCTTCTGTTTCGCGTTCCTGTGCTCTGGCCAAAAACCGTTTCTTAAATTCCCGGAGATCCGTAACTCCGATTGGGCTGAAATTTTGAGGGGATTTTTATCCGGATATTAGCTTCCTTGTGGCCAAAGGATACCCCCAACGGACCTACAGGGGACCCACAAGCCTGCCAGGTGCGCCCTGGGTAGGGGCGCGCCCTCTGGGCTTGTGACCCCCTCGGTCATCGTCTTGCGTTGATTCTTCTTCCCAAAAATCACATATATTCCAAAATAAATCTCCGTAAATTTTTATCACGATTGGACTTCGTTTGATATGAATTTTCTCTGAAATAAAAAACATGAAACAAACAGGAACTGGCACTGGGCACTGGATCAATATGTTAGTCCAAGAAATCATATAAAATGTTGCCAAAAGTATGTGGAAATTGTTGGATAATGGCATGAAACAATCAAAAATTATAGATACGGCGGAGACGTATCAACAAGCAATGGCAAACCATCATGGGTTGGAAAATCATATTTGTGTCCTTGTGTGCGAGTTAATGCCGTGTGCAGTAAATTGGAAGGAATTTTCAAACATATTGGTGTCATGGCTTGGACACAAACATTAAGAACCATGGCTTTTAAAATCCAAGAAATTCTAAAATGATCAGAAATACATGAAACCTTGCTTGATGTCATGAAATGGTACCAAGATGCCGTGGTAAAAAACTGGCATGTTTGTTGAAAGTTTTGGCACACACCTCTCACAAATCGGCGCATCTCACGAGAAGACTCGTGGTTCCGAGAGGGAAGAATATGCATGTTTGATGACGAACCGACGGTCGCTTCCTCTTATGGCTTGGCATTTTTTTCTATCGATAACATGCACGAATACAACTTTGATGTTAAAATTTGGAAATTTTCAGGGGTTATTTGACATTTTGAAGACATTAAGTGAGTTTCTAACCATTTAATGGCCGTAATTCAAATTTGAACTACATGTACATGCAACAGAATATCATCATGGGTTGGAAAAATCATTTATGTAATACATTTTCCAACAATATCATGGTAACACAAAATAAGCATTCATGCAAAACATTTGGAAAGAAAATGTAAATATCTGGCAAGACAACTAGGCCCCACATGAATGGCACTCTATTTCGCGCCGCGAGGTTTGGAAGGTGAGTGGCGCGGGTTATTAATCAGACGCGGTTCAGTCCTGGGAACCGTCAGCGATTTATTTCACACACCGATTTTGCTGCGGGAATCGTGTGTAATTCAAGCTATAGTACTCGTAAATTTCGGCCACCGGCGCTTCTACTACTCCCGCCGATCTAGATTCTGGCCGCCAATAAATATTACCCCGCCCATGTCGTCCCGCCTGCATTCTCATCTACATTCTCTCCTCGCTCGCCCCCCTCTCTCTCACAAAACTCTGCCATGGCTCCGACGATCTGCCCACCCATCAAGGAGGAGGCACCGCCCCGCAAGGACGTCCAGGCACAGAGCAGCGACGAGGACCCCTACGCACCACCAGACGAGGTTGGCCAGAACCCCCAACTTTGGAGTGGTTTTGGGGCCAGTACAATCTTTGTCTGTGGAAAGCGTTGCCGCCGGCTGAGAAAGCCAGGCAAGTGGTGTTCAAGAAGGAGTTGGCGGAGGAGTGCGCCAGGTACTAGGTGGCCTGTGAAGCCTGTGATGCCGCCTGGGAAAAGGAGAAGCTGGAGCTTTGGCGGCGGGCGCGTCGACGTGTGGACGAGGTGTACGAAGACGGTCGGTACTTCACCAGGAAGGCCAAAGGCGCTAGGCGCCTCATCGCTGCGTGGAGGTGGGCCGATAAGCTCCAGCGTGCTACCGACGAGGATCTCTGGTGGGTGCCCAACGAAATGGCAAGATCGTTCGCGCGCGTCCGCCAGCAAGAGGCAGATCGGCACGTCAAGCGCTGTGAGGCGAAGGAAGCGGAGAACTCCCTCCACGCTGGGAAGCCACCGCGCACCAGGGAGCTGCTAGCGAGGGGCTGCCGGAATACTGGCCCCATAAGGAGGGATTATTAGTTTTAGTATTGTTCATTTTCAATTTTATGCATTGTACTTAGTAGTTAAGTATGGGATTCCAGTTAAGTATCATCACGTATTATTCGTTTTCGTTCTAATTTCTATCTAGTTGTTTACCATCCACATGTGCAGAATGGAAAATATACACATTGAAACAGAACAATATATAAGAACGGAAAATAGAGTACACACATTGAAACAGAGCAATAAATAGAGCAATATTATGATTGTTGGGAATACATAGCGATCAACGTCGAAATGACTCAACAAAATAAAACGCGTCCATGACCACCACCTCTGCCTATGGTAGCTCTTGCCTCTGCCTGAACTCGTGCAGGCGTTCGTCCAAGTGGTTGACATGCTCACGGTACATCTGGAGCACAATCTCGAGCTCCAAGTTGGCTATTTCATCGGAGATCACCAGCTTGAGGATGCGACAGCCATGTTCCTCTACTGCGCCCATGTGGACACCTGGGCCAAGGAGGCGCTCGAGCCTAGCGACCAGCACGTTGGCATCGAGCGGGCCGTGGACAAGGTGAATGGCGCGACCCATGTGAATGACGCGGCCGGCGTCCGGTGCAAGCACGACGCGGCCGGCCTCTGGTGCTAGTATGGCGCAGACGGCCTCTGCCCACTCCTGGCGAGGAATGGGGCTACTGATAGGCCGTGTACCCAGCTGCAATGCCCTATCGATAGCAGGCAAGCGCCGATGGAATCGCTCTTGCTGTGCGGCGCGCCGCGCCTCTCGCTCTGCGGTGGTCCATCGGTCTCGCAGTGCGGCGAGCCGCAGCCTATCAGTGCGGACGCGCCTACCTTACCCTGCGGCGCACCACCAATCATGTTGTGCGTCGAGCTGCAGCCTCTCAGCGCTGAGTTGCCTATCTTAATCCGCGGCGCTGAAGCGCCGTCTGCCAAGGGTCTGCTCAACCCTGGCGATGACGCGCAGCACGGCATCGTCCATCGCGTTGCTGGGGACGCCCTTGGCCTCGACGGGCCGTGGCGCCTACTCGTTTACCTCATCGAGGAGGTCGATGGCAGAGGGGGCACTTCGGTGGGTTGGCATTCTTGGAAAAGATAGCTAGAGGGGCTATAGGCTGCGCTTGTGCCTCAGTGTGTCGCGCGCCGCCTAGGCTTATGCGCAATCGCTGGGTGGCGGCGGGAAACCGATGGGGAAATGGCGAGATAATTACGCGGCACGGCCGGGCAGGCAGACTGCCCCAGGAGAGGGATGGGCCTGACCCTTGCCGTAAGTCCACGAGACGGGGCGATGGGACCATAGATCGTGGAGCACAGATCGTCACCGCGAGCTCCCAACACACTAATGGGTTTGGATATGTGATCTGAGTAGGCCTCTGGCCTTTTCGCACTAACCACCACGCGGGAATAAGTATGGGCACTCGGTGTCGTATGTTTCAGCCGAAGTTCTTCAGACGTCAGCAGTTGAGCGGCACGCGCCGGGTTGGACTGTGTACGCCCGCTTGTGTATACAGGGGGCTAGGTCTGCTCCCGGCCGTCCTCGCAACGCGCATGAGTGCAAAGGGTGATAGGCCCAAGACCCCTGAGAGCTTAGGATGTAGACCGGCGTGTTGGCCTCTCTGTTGAGCCTAGGTAGGGCTACGGCGTGTCGATTAGCCGAGGCCGGGCATGACCCGATAAAAGTGTGTCTGACTAGAGTTAATCGAGCGTGTTGGGTAAGTTGGTGCACCCCTACAGGGAAGTATATCTATTCGAATAGCCGTGTCCACGGTAACAGACGCTCAGAGAGTATCCCAATCTACTACAACTAGAACTGGATACTTGTGTTACTTAATAATTTGATAGCTCCGGGATTGCTTTCTCGCGGGGAGTCGAGGAAGGATCTCTGGGCATTGCTATTATATAATTATTCCTCTATTATATGCTAATCTGCACTCTTCTAATGCTGCAAGACGCTGCAAGCTGTTAGTCTTCGATAGGCTAGGCCTTCCCCTCTATTCTGGCATTTCAA
The DNA here is from genome assembly GCA_039707655.1 of Elymus sibiricus. Taxonomy (NCBI): domain Eukaryota; kingdom Viridiplantae; phylum Streptophyta; class Magnoliopsida; order Poales; family Poaceae; genus Elymus; species Elymus sibiricus. Next base: position 294,024,604 of record CM077676.1, read on the forward strand.
CAGTCTAGTCCACAGATACAGCCCCTCTTTTGAAACCGATGCATACATAGAATAGTTCTGATGTAAGTCTTGCGAGTACTTTGGATGAGTACTCACGGTTGCTTTGCTACCTCTTTTTCCCCTACCCGATTGCTGCGATCAGATGACGGAGCCCCGGAGTCAGCCGATCCCATCGACGACTACTACTACCCCGACGGAGCCTACTACTACGTGGAGACCGACAACCAGGAGTAGTTTCGGAGGCTCCCAGGCAGGAGGCCTGCGCTTTTTCGATCTAGTGTCGTTGTTTTGCTCAGCCTTCTTAAGGCAAACTTGTTTAGTTATGTCTATACTCAGATGACGTTACTTCCGCTAACGCTTGTACTCGAGCTTATATATTCGAGCCCTCGAGGCCCCTGGCTTGTCATATAAAGCTTGTATTATTTTATTTTGTGTCTAGAGTTGTGTTGTGATATCTTCCCGTGAGTCCCTGTGCTTGATCGTGCGCATTTGCGTGTATGATTAGTGCACGATTGGGTCGGGGGCGTCACATGTGCCCAACAGAGCACATTATTCACACAAAATAATATTGTTCTGTACACAGAGAGCATAGATGTTGTGCAGACTGAGCAAATCACATCGCACACGGATTAAACTACGGAACCCGTCGGTGATGATTTCATCAATCGCTGACACATCTTGTTAAGTTGAACCGTGTTGGGAAATCACAAATCGTTCATCCTAGTGAACTGTATGCCGTGTATCGCACACACCTTGATCTGTCTGACCGTTTATGTTGTGTTGGGTAATCACAAACAGTTCATCCGAGTGAACTATATGTCGTGTATCGCACACACCTCGAACTGGCTGCCTGTTTTTGTTGTTCTGGCTTATCACAAACAGTTCATATGGATCAACTGTATGCCACGTATCGCACACGTGTCTCTAATCTGAATCGTGCTTGATGTCACCGCCATCGCACACAGTTCGTCTTATTGGTGACTGTTTTAGTACGACACCGTTTGCGATTCATGCATCGCACACAGTTTGGTCGCGGGGTCTCTGATTCATGTGTCGCGTTAGCAGTCGCCTGCAGTAGTGATAGCAACTTTGTTCTCATAATAATCAATTGATACATCTTCCAAAGTAGTGGATTCAACATTAAATAAAGTCATGACCTCTCCAAATCCACTTTTATCAATATTGTAATAAGATTCAACACCCTCCAAAATAGTGGGATCATTACCTAGAGTTAACACTCTTCCAAACCCACTTTCATCAATATAATCATCATAAATAGGAGGCATGCTATCATCATAATAAATTTTCTCATTAAAACTTGGGGGACTAAATATATCATCTTCATCAAATATAGCATCCCCAAGCTTATGGCTTTCCATATCATTAGCATCATGGATATTCATATAAAGCATACTAACAACATTGCAATCATGCTTATCATTCAAAGAATTTATGCTAAACATTTTATTGAATTCTTCTTCTAATACTTTAGCACAATTTTCCAATCCATCATTTTCAAGAAAAACATTATAGAGATGAAGTAATTGAGGCAACCTCAATTCCATTTTTTTGTAGTTTTCTTTTATAAAACCAAACTAGTGATAAAACAAGAAACTAAAAGATTCAATTGCAAGATCTAAAGATATACCTTCAAGCACTCACCTCCCCGGCAACGACGCTAGAAAAGAGCTTGATGTCTACTACGCAACTTTATTCTTGTAGACTCTGTTAGGCCTCCAAGCGTAGAGTTTTGTAGGACAGCGACAAATTTCCCTCAAGTGGATGACCTAAGGTTTATCAATCCGTGGGAGGTGTAGCATGAAGATGGTCTCTCTCAAACAGCCCTGCAATCAAATACAAACAATCTCTTGTGTCCCCGACACACCCAATACAATGGTAAATTGTATAGGTGCACTAGTTCGGCGAAGAGATGGTGATACAAGTGTAGTATGGATAGTAGATATAGGTTTTTGTAATCTGAAATAATAAAAACAGCAAGGTAGCTAGTAACAAAAGTGAGCACAAATGGTATTGCAATGCTTGAAAACAAGTCCTAGGGTTCACACTTTCACTAGTGCAATCTCTCAACAATGCTAACATAATTGAATCATATAACAATCCCTCAACGTGCGACAAAGAATCACTCCAAAGTTTTTATCTAGCGGAGAACATAAGACGAAATTGTTGTAGGGTACGAAACCACCTCAAAGTTATCTTTTCTGATCAATCTATGGAGTCATCCCTATAAGTGTCACAAATAGCCCTAGAGTTCGTACTAAAATAACACCATATGATACGCATCAATTAACTCTAATGTCATCTAGATACTCCAATGTCACCACAAGTATCCGTGAGTTAATTATTTGATATGCATCAAACAATCTCAGATTCATAATATTCAATCCACACAGAGAACTTCAAAGTGTACCCCAAAGTTTCTATCGGAGAAAGAAGGATAAAACCGTGTACCAACCCATATGCCTAGATTACCCCAAGGTCACGGGAATCCGCAAGTTGATTACCAAAACATACATCAAGTGACTCAATAGAATACTCCATTGTCACCACGGGTATCCACATGCAAGACATACATCAAGTGTTCTCAAATCCAAAGTATTCAATCCAACAATAACGAAACCTCAAAGGGAAAGACTGAATTCATCACAAGAAGATAGAGAGGGAAGAAACACCATATGATCCAACTATATTAACAAAGCTCGCGATACATCAAGATCGTGCCAAATCAAGAACACGGGAGAGAGAGAGATCAAACACATAGCTACTGGTACATACCCTCAGCCCCGAGGGTGAACTACTCCCTCCTCGTCATGGAGACCGCCGGGATGATGAAGATGGCCTCCGGTGATGATTCCCCCCTCCAGCAGAGTGTTGGAACAGGGATCCAGAATGATCGCTTCGGTATAGAGGCTTGCGGTGGCGGCGTGGAAGTTCTAGGTTTCTTTTCGAGGTTTTCTATATTTATCGAATTTTTCAGCGTTGGAATGATGCCAAGGGGGCCCACGAGGGAGCGATAAGCTCGGTAGGCGCGCCATAGGAGGGACCCACGCCCCTTGAGCTTGTCGCTTCCTCATGAGGCTTCTGGTCCTTCCTCGAAGCTTTGTGGGTCTCTTTTGGTCCATAAAAAATCACCGTAAATTTTCAGCCCAATCCGAGAACTTTTATTTCCATACAAAAAACAACTCCATGGTAGTTCTGCTGAAAACAACGTCAGTCCGGGTTAGTTCCATTCAAATCATACCAAAACCATATAAAATTGTTGTAAATATGGCATGAATACTTGATAAATTATAGATACGTTGGAGACGTATTACGCCCTCGACGACTTTGGTGCCGTTCTGGCTTGATTTTAGGCGACGAATTCGGCCGTCGCTAGGTATGCCCATATTTTGCGACGATTTTTAGTGTCATCGAACATAATTTGAAAACTAAAGATATTTTTTATCTCATTTGCTTATATCAATATTCCCCAATGTCCCCAGCTAGGTCAAACCCTGGGCGGCTACCTCTCCCCTCCCCATCTGACCCGGCCCCTCCCAGACCCAGCGCGGCGCAATATACATGGCGGCCACCACCCGTCGCCGTCCCGACGGGGAGCAATATCCGGATGTGCCTCGACGCCGAGCACCACCAACACCACTAGGCGCTGCCCTCCACCCGGCGTCCCCTCCACTTCGACGTACTCTTTCTTCGTCCACTGAGCTCCAGGTGGATCAACAACGGCGGCTGCACCACGTAAAAGTTTCGGAGCCATGCACTGTGTCAAGCCGGACCCACACAAATCGTTTGAAAATACTACTGGTTTAGTCCCACCTCGCCGCGCGAGGTGCGTGCCGATGATACGTCCATTTTGCATCATGTTTTCCTACTGTTATTTATTATGTTTTGGGTAATTATTTCACTTTATGATACAATTCTTATGCCTTTTCTCTCTTATTTTGCAAGTTTCACATGAAGAGGGTGATTGCCGGCAGCTGGAATTCTGGACCGGAAAGGGCTACAGCAGAGATAACTATTCTGCATATCTCCAAATGACCTGAAAAATTACGGAGAATTATTTTGGAATATATAAAAAATATTGGCGGAAGAAATACCAGGAGGGGGTTCACCAGGAAGCCACAAGCCTGGGGGACGCGCCCCCGGGGCTTGTGGGGCCCCTGGCAGGCCTCCGGCTCCCATCTTCTGCTATATAAGGTCATTTTGTGGGATCGAGGAGATAGGTCTAGAGGGGGGTGAATAGACTCCTAACCAACCAAGATTAGCAGTCCTTAATTTCTCTTGGAACTTAGGCAGATTTTGGCACAAGTTAAGATCACTCCAATACTTTCTACACATGCATATCTAGAGATTGAGCAGCGGAAATGATAAAACATGCAAGAGTACGGAAAGTAAAGGGTAGAGTATGGAAGATCAAACGCAATGAAGACACGGTGGTTTTTGGCATGGTTCCGATAGGTGGTGCTATCGTACGTCCACGTTGATGGAGACTTCAACCCACGAAGGGTAACGGCTGCGCGAGTCCACGGAGGGCTCCACCCACGAAGGGTCCACGAAGAAGCAACCTTGTCTATTCCACCATGGCTTACGTCCATGAAGGACTAGCCTCACTCGGGTTTGATCTTCACGAAGTAGGTGATCTCCTTGCCCTTACAAACTCTTGGTTCAACTCCACATCATGTTGGAGGCTCCCAAGTGACACCTAACCAATCTAGGAGACACCACTCTCCAAAAGGTAATAGACGGTGTGTTGTTGATGAACTCCTTGCTCTTGTGCTTCAAATGATAGTCTTCCCAGCACTCAAACAACTCCTCACAGATTTGGCTATGGTGGAAGAAGGATTTGAGTGGAAAGAAACTTGGGATAGGCTAGAGATCAAGTTTCAAATGGTAGGAATGGAATAGTTTGATGTCAACACATTAGTAGGTAGTTCTCTCTCAGAAAATGTATGGTGGAAGTGTAGGCACGTTCTGATGGCTCTCCTTACTGAGAAGGAGGTGGTGGAGGGGTATATATAGCCTCCACACAAAATCCAACCGTTACACACTTTTGACTCAACTCGGTGGCACCGAAACGATCATCTCGGTAGCACCGAACTGTGTAAAAGATATGAACTTTAGGAATCTCGGTGGGACCGATACGAACAACTCGGATGGACCGAAGTGCAATGGCTAGGGCAATCCTCATCTCGGTGGCACCGATTGCATCAACTCGGTAGGACCGAAGTGAAGCAATAAGGCAACAGAGAGTTGGCAAGCCATCTCGGAGAGACCGATTTGCAAAACTCGGTGAGACCGAAGTAAGTGCAAACGATTACAGAGAGTTGGCAAAGCCATCTCGGTCGGACCGAGATCCATTTCGGTGGATCCGATTTGTTAGGGTTTTGGCAGTGGCTAAGTCTTGGATGAACTCGGTGGGGCCGGATAGAGAAATTCGGTGGGGCCGAGTTGGAATGTAGGTTTTGGACATATTTGGGTAGAGAGAGTGGTTGAGGGTTTAGGAGTACTGTCACTAAGCACTTGAGCAAAAGGATCATTAAGCAACACCTCATCCCCTTTTAATAGTATTGGCTTTCCTATGGACTCAATGTGATCTTGGATCACTAAACCAAAAATGTAGAGTCTTGAGCTTTTGCCAATCCTTGTCCCTAGCATTTTGAAGGGGTTCCACGTCCTCTTGTCCATGCCACGCCATTGTTGAACTTGTCTGAAATTCACTTGATAAAAGCATTAGTCCAACAACATGTATGTTGGCATAAATTACCAAAACCACCAAGGGAGAAAATGTCCTTTCACATTTGCCCTAAAAAATTAATGAGAAGACTTTCGGGACGAAACACCGCCGTCTCGAGGCAGAACTACGGCAGGAGCACTTTTTCCCTCCGGCGGAGCGATTCTGCCAGGGATACTTCCCTCCGGGAGGGGGAAATCAAAGCCATCGACATCACCAACGATCCTCTCATCATGGGAGAACCAATCTTCATCAACATCTTCACCAGCACCATCTCATCTCAAACCCTAGTTCATCTCTTGTATTCAATCTTTGTCCCAAAACCTCAGATTGGTACCTGTGGGTTGCTAGTAGTGTTGATTACATCTTGTAGTTGATGCTAGTTGGTTTATTTGGTGGAAGATTATATGTTCAGATCCTTAATGCTATTCAATACCCCTCTGATCTTGAACATAAATATGATTTGTGAGTAGTTACTTTTGTTCTTGAGGACATGGGAGAAGTCCTATCATAAGTAATCATGTGAATTTGGTATTCGTTCGATATTTTGATGATATGTATGTTGTTACTTCCTTTAGTGGTGTCGTGTGAACGTCGACTACATGACACTTCACCATATTTGGGTCTAAGGGAAGGCATTGTGGAGTAGTAATTAGATTATGGGTTGCTAGAGTGACAGAAGCTTAAACCCTAGTTTATGCGCTATTCCGTAAGGGCTGATTTCGATCCATATATTCCATGCTATGGTTAGATTTATTTTAATTCTTCTTTAGTAGTTGCGGATGCTTGGGAGAGGGGGTAATCATAAGTGGGAGGCTTGTTCAAGTAAGAACAGCACCCAAGCACTGGTCCACCCACATATCAAATTATCAAAGTAGCGAACGCGAATCAACTAAACATGATGAAAGTGACTAGATGAGAATTCCCATGTGTCCTCGAGAACGCTTTGCTTTATATAAGAGATCGTTCAGGCTTGTCCTTTGCTATAAAAAGGATTGGGCCACCTTGCTGCACTTTTGTTACACTTGTTACTTGCTACTCGTTACGAATTACCTTACTACAAAACTATCTGTTACCGCTACTTTCAGTGCTTGCAGAAAATACCTTGCTGAAAACCGCTTAGCATTTCTTTCTGCTCCTCGTTGGGTTAGACACTCTTACTTATCAAAAGGACTACGATTTATCCCCTATACTTGTGGGTCATCAAGACTCTTTTCTGGCGCCGTTGCAGGGGAGTGAAGCACCTTTGGTAAGTGTAATTTGGTAAGGAAACATTTATATTACGTGCTGAAATTTACTGTCACCTTTCACTGTGGAAAGTAAGCCTTTGAGGGGTCTGTTCGGGATATCTTCACCTCGAGCGGAAGCATTAAGAGTTGCCCCTCAACCTACTGAACCTACTGAAAATATTTATTATGAAATTCCTTCGGGTATGATAGAGAAACTGCTGGCTAATCCTTATGCAGGAGATGGAAAGGTACATCCCGATATGCACTTGATATATATAGATGAAATTTGTGGATTGTTTAAGCTTGCAGGCTTATCCGAGGATGGAGTTAAGAAGAAGGTATTCCCTATATCTTTGGAGGGAAAGGCTTTGACATGGTATAGGCTATGTGATGATACTGGAACATGGGATTGGAACCGGTTGAAGCTGGAATTTCACCAGAAGTTTTATCCTATGCATTTGGTTCATCGTGATTGGAATTATATATATAATTTTTGGCCTCGTGAAGGAGAAAGTATCGCTCGAGCTTGGGGGAGGCTTAAATATATGTTGCACACATGCCCCAATCATGAGCTCTCAAGAGAAAAAATTATACAAAACTTTTATGCTCGGCTTTCTCATAATGATCAATCCATGCTCGATACTTCTACTGGTTCCTTCATGAAGAGGACTATTGAATTCAAATGGGATCTTCTAGAAAGGATTAAATGCAACTCTGAAGATTGGGAAATCGACAAAGGTAAAGAGTCAGGTATAAATCTTAAGTTCGATTGTGTTAAATCTTTTATGGAAATTGATGCTTTTCATAAGTTTAGTGCTAAATATGGACTTGACTCTGAGATAGTGGCTACTTTTTGTGAATCCTTTGCTGCTCGTGTTGATCTCCCTAAGGAGAAATGGTTTAAGTTTCATCCACCTATTGAATTAAATGAAGAGCCTGTTAGTGTTAAAGAAGAAACAATTGTTTACAATGTTGATCCACTTGTGCCTACAACTTATATTGAGAAACCTCCCTTCCCTGTTAGGATTAAGGAACATGCTAAAGCTTCAACTGTGGTTAATAAAAGTAATATTAGAACACCTAGACCTTCTGAACAAATTAAAGTTGAACCTAATATTGCAATGGTTAAAGATCTTTTGGTTGATAATATTGATGGACATGTCATATATTTCTGTGATGAAGCAACTAGAATTGCTAAGCCAGACACTAAAGATAAAAACAAACCTGTAGTTGGCAAGCCTGTTATTTATGTTAAAATTGGAGATCATTGCTATCATGGTTTATGTGATATTGGTGCTAGTGTGAGTGCTATTCCGTTTACTCTTTATCAAGAAGTAATGAATGATATTGCACCTGTTGAGATTGAAGATATTGATGTCACTATTAAGCTTGCAAATTGAGATACTATTACACCACTTGGGATTGTTAGAGATGTTGAAGTCTTGTGTGGTAAGATCAAATACCCTACTGATTTTCTTGTTCTTGGATCACCACAAGATGATTTTTGTCCCATTATATTTGGTAGACCTTTCTTGAATACAGTTAATGCTAAGATTGATTGCAATAAAGAAATTGTTAGTGTTAATTTTGGTGATGTGTCTCATGATTTTAATTTCTCTAAGTTTCATAGACAACCTCATGATAAAGAATTACCTAATAAAGATGAAATTATTGGTCTTGCTTCTATTGCTGTGCTTCCTACTGATCCTTTAGAACAATACTTGTTAGGCCATGAAAATGATATGCACATGAATGAAAGAAACAAAATAGATGAGCTGTTCTCTAAACAAGCACCTATTCTTAAACATAACTTGCCTGTTGAAACTTTGGGAGATCCTCTTCCACCTAAGAGTGATCCTGTTTTTGAATTAAAGAAACTACCTGATACACTTAAATATGCTTATCTTTATGAAAAGAAGATATATCCTGTTATTATCAGTGCTAACCTTTCAGAGCATGAAGAAAAGAGATTACTTAAAACTCTGAGGAAGCACCGTGCTGCTATTGGATATACTCTTGATGATCTTAAGGGCATTAGTCCCACGCTATGTCAGCACAAGATTAATATGGAGCCTGATGCTAAGAAAGTCATTGATCATCAAAGAAGATTAAATCCTAAAATGAAGGATGTGGTAAGAACTGAAATATTAAAGCTTCTGGAAGCAGGTATAATTTATCCTATAGCTGATAGTGGATGGGTAAGTCTTGTTCATTGTGTTTCTAAGAAAGGAGGTATTACTGTTGTTCCCAATGATAAAAATGAACTTATCCCACAAAGAATTGTAACTGGTTATAGGATGGTAATTGATTTCAAGAAATTAAATAAAGCTACTAGGAAAGATCATTACCCCTTGCCTTTTATTGATTAAATGTTAGAAAGATTGTCTAAACATACACACTTTTGCTTCCTAGATGGATAATCTGGTTTCTCTCAAAAACATGTATCAAAAGAAGATCTAGAGAAAACCACTTTTACTTGTCCGTTTGGAACTTATGCTTATCATCGTATGCCTTTTGGTTTATGTAATGCACCTGCTACCTTTCAAAGATGTATGATTGCTATATTCTCTGACTTTTGTGAAAAGATTGTTGAGGTGTTTGATACGTCTCCAACATATCTATAATTTTTTATTGTTCCATGCTATTATAGTATCAATCTTGGATGTTTTTATATGCAATTATATATCATTTTTTGGGACTAACCTATTAACCTAGTGCCCAGTGCCAGTTGCTGTTTTCTGCTTGTTTTTGGCTTTTCAGAGAAACAATACCAAATGAAGTCCAAATGCCACGAAACTTTTTGGAGATTTTTTTTGGACAAAATAAACCTTGGAAGCTTCGGGAGGAGGCCAGAAGCCTCACAGAAGCTTCACTAGGCAACAGGGCGCGCTCCAGGGGGGGGGCGCAGTGTTGCCTTGTGGGGCCCACGTGACTCCGTTTGACCTAATTCCACTTCTATAAATTCACAAATATTGGGAAACCCCCAGAGAGCCAGAAGAGAAAACCTTTCCGCCGCCGCAAGCCTCTGTTCTTCCGCGATCCCATCTGGAGGCCTTTTCCGGTACTCTGCCGGAGGGGGAATCGATCACAGAGGGCTTCTACATCAACCTTGCTGCCATTCCGATGATGTGTGAGTAGTTTACCACAGACCTACGGGTCCATAGCTAGTATCTAGATGGCTTCTTCTCTCTCTTTGATCTTCAATACAATGTTCTCCTTGATGTTCTTGGAGTCCTATCCGATGTAATCTTCTTTTGCGGTGTGTTTGTTGGGATCCGATGAATTGTGAGTTTATGATCAGATTATTCATGAGAATTATTTGAGTCTTCTCTGAACTCTTTTATGCATGATTGGTATAGCTTTGTATTTCTCTCTGATCTATCGGTTTAGTTTGGCCTACTAGATTGATTTATCTTGCAATGGGAGAGGTGCTTTGTGATGGGTTCAATCTTGCGGTGCTCAATCCCAGTGACAGAAGGGGACATGACACGTATTTGTATTGTTGCCATTAAGGATAAAAAGATGGGGTTTATTCATATTGCTTGAATTTGCTTCTCTACATCATGTCATCTTGCTTAAGGCGTTACTCTATTTTTATTAACTTAATACTCTAGATGCATGCTGGATAGCGGTCGATGAGTGGAGTAATAGTAGTAGATGCAGGCAGGAGTCGGTCTACTTGTCTCGGACGTGATGCCTATATACATGATCATTGCCATGAATCCGTCATAATTATTTGCTATTCTGTCAATTGCCCAACAGTAATTTGTTTACCCACCGTATGTTTCTGCGCTCGAGAGAGAAGCCTCTAGTGAAAACTATGGCCCCCGGGTCTATCTTTATCATATCAAAAACCTAAAAATACCTTCCTGCAATTTATTTACTTTTATTTTGATTAGTATTTTAGTTTATTTATTTACCTCGATAAGATTTAATCCTTGCAAGTAACCGCTAAGTGGATTGACAACCCTCTTATTTGCGTTGGGTGCAAGTGTTTGCTTTTGTGTGTGCAGGTGCGCTTAACGGAATTTTGCTTGGTTCTCCAACTGGATTGATAACCTTGGTTCTTAACTGAGGGAAATACTTATCTCTACTGTACTGCATCATCCTCTCCTCTTCGGGGAAATACCAACGCAGACTACAAGTAGCGGGAAGAATTTCTGGCGCCGTTGCCAGGAAGACATTATCAAAATTACCAAGTACCTTCACACAAATTATCATTCACTTGCATTTACTTTATTTGCCTTTTATTTGCATTTGCCTCTCGTTTTTATCTCTCCCACTTCTAATTTTTTTTTACAAAAACACAAAAACATTTTATTTGCTTGTTTGCTAGTTTGCTTGCTTGCTTCACCATTATGGCTAGTTCTTCGCTCGTGACTACTACCCCTGAAAATGAAGTACTTAATTTTAAACAAAGGGGAGGAGAGAATTTAAAAGATGCTTGGTATAGGATTTGCGATGCTCAAAATAGATCAACTCGTAAGCAATCCACCACCGTTCTTCTTTGAAATTTTTATGTGGGAATTAGTACTTGGTATAGATTTGTTCTTGACACTATTACCAGAGGGAATTTCTTGATGTGTCCCACTTCGGATGCTTTCAATGCTATGGGAAATTTAGTGGGTTCACCCCCTATCATTATTAATGAAACGACATTGACTTTGGAGAATGTTATGCAAAGGTTAGAAGCTATAGAAAATAAAATGCCTACTATTGAACATCTTGAAAATTTAGATAAAAAGGTCCACAATCATATTACTCAATTTGGTTCTAAGGTGGGAATTGCTTTGAAAACCTTAAAGGAAAAGGAACCAATAATTAACGAAAGGATAGACCAAAGCTCCGCTAAAATTGATAAGTTGGAAGAAATTATCAACAACTTGGGTTCCGCTTTTTCCTCCACTAAAAACATTGATAGGACTCCTCCAAATAAAAATTGCAAGTTTATATATGTTCCTAAGGTCAAGGGTGCTACTTATAGTAGAGGGAGCGAGGATCTTAAAATGATTAGTGTACACCCCAATTTCATTGATATAATTAAGGAACCTATCCATAAAAATAAGATTGTTGATTTTGTGCCTAGAAGTGTTATGATGAGAAACACCTATGTTAAATCTACTAGAAAGAATGGATGTGTGATTGACGAGTTAGAAACCAAGGATGACAACATTTGAAACTATGCATCATGCCTAGCTAGGGGCATAAAACAATAGCGCTTGTTGGGAGGCAACCCAATGAATAAAATAAAATTTTGCTTTTACCTACTATTCTTGTGTGTTTGCATGATTATAGCTTCTGTTACGATTGTGTTTTTATGTTTTAATTAGTGTTTGTGCCAAGTAATGCCTTTGGGATGATGTTGATGATAGTATAATTGATGATGTTTGGAAAACAGAAAGCTTTGCGTCCAGTGCTGGAATTTATTTTTGTACTGGAGCGTCAGAAAAATCTGAAATTTTTACATAGTATTGGTATATGAATTGTTTATGTTTTCATAATTTTTCATAATTTTTGGAGTTACATAAGTATGGCTTTTAAATAGATCTTTACAGACTGTTCTGTTTTAGACAGATTCTGTTTTTGTTGCATAGTTTGCTTATTTTGATGAATCTATGGATCGTATCAGGGGGTATGAGTCATGGAGAAGTTGGAGTACAGTAGTATTATGCCAATATTAAATATGAATCAATTTACAACCGTACCTAAAGTTTAAGATTTGTTTGTTATACTAACGGATCTCATGAGGTTTCTGTTGAGTTTTGTGTGCTGAAGTTTTCAAGTTTTGGGTGAGACTATGATGGATAAAGGAATAAGGAATGGAAAGAGCCTAAGCTTGGGGATGCCCAAGGCACCCCAAGGTAATATTCAAGGAATACTCATGCGTCTAAGCTTGGGGATGCCCCAGAAGGCATCCCCTCTTTCATCTACAATCTATCGGTAACTCACTTGGAGCTATATTTTTATTCATCACATGATATGTGTTTTACTTGGAGCGTCTTGTGATATAATTTGCTTGCTTTTCTTTGCTTTTTAGTTTGTCACAATCATCTTTGCTGAACACACATTTTTGAGAGGGACACACAATATTCGTGATTTGTTAGAATACTCTATGTGCTTCACTTATATCTTTTGAGCTTGGCAGTTGCTCTAGTGCTTCACTTCTATCTTTTAGAGCACGGTGGTGGTTATATTTTAAAGAAATAGTTGCACTCTCATGCTTCACTTATATCTTTTTGAGAGTCTCATAATAGCAATGGTAATATGCACGGGTTATGAATTTGGTCCTGATATGATAGGTATTCAAGAGGGATATAATAAAAACTTTCATGTAGATCACTGAATATGATAAATTTGATTCCTTGCAATAGTTTTGCGATATTAAGATGGTAATATGGGGGAGGTATTAGTAGATAATTGTGGATTGGTAAGAATAATTGTGTTAAGGTTTGTGATTCCCGAAGCATGCACGTATGATCTGTCGTTATGCTAAGAAGTTGGAGCATGATTTATTATTGATCGTCTACCTTATGAGTGGCGGTCGGGGACGAGCAATGGACCTTGTCCTACCAATCTATCCCTCTAGGGGCATGCATAGTAGTACTTTGCTTCGAGGGCTAATAAACTTTCGCAATAAGTATGTGAGTTCTTTATGACTAATGTGAGTCCATGGATTATACGCACTCTCACCCTTCCGGAATTTTCTAGCCTCTTCGGTACCGTGCATTGCCCTTTCTCACATCGAGAGTTGGTGCAAACTTCGCTGGTGCATCCAAACCCTGTGATATGATACGCTCTATCACACATAAGCCTCCTTATATCTTCCTCAAAACAGCCACCATACCTACCTATCATGGCATTTCCATAGCCATTTCGAGATATATTGCCATGCAACTTCCACCATTTCGTTTTTATGACATACATCATCATTGTCATATTGCTTTGCATGATCATATAGCTGACATAGTATTTGTGGCTCAGCCACCGTTCATCATTGTTATACATGTTACGCTAGCATCATTGCACATCCTGGTACACTGCCAGAGGCATTCATATAGAGTCATATTTTTATTCTAGTATCGAGTTGTAATGTTGAGTTGTAAGTAAATAGAGGTGTGATGATCATCATTATTAGAGCATTGTCCCAGTGAGGTAAGAATGGTGGAGACTAATGAGTTCTCGAAAAAGTGGGGATGAGGTCCATGAGACCGTTCTAAAAAAAGAGAGAGAAAAAAGGCGAAAAAGAGCCATGAAAAAGAAGAAAAAAAATAAATGAGAGAAAAAGAGAGAAGGGGCAATGTTACTAACCTTTTCCACACTTGTGCTTCAGAGTAGCACCATGTTTTCATATAGAGAGTCTCCTATTTTGTCACTTTCATATACTACTGGGAATTTTTCATTATAGAACTTGGCTTGTATATTCCGATGACGGGCTTCCACAAATGCCCGAGGTCTTCATGAGCAAGCAAATTGGATGCACACCCACTTAGTTTTCATGTTGAGCTTTCATACACTTATAGCTCTTAGTGCATCCGTTGCATGGCAATCCCTACTCCTCGCATTGACATTAATTGATGGGCATCTCCATAGCCCGTTGATTAGCCTCGTCGATGTGAGACTTTCTCCATTTTTGACTTCTCCTATTTATCTCTACCACCATTATCTATTCCACCCATAGTGCTATATCCATGGCTTGCGGTCATGTATTGAGTGGGAGTTGAAAAAGCTGAAGCGCGTTAAAAAGTATGAACCAATTGCTCGGCTTGTCATTTTGGTAGTGCATGATAAATACTTTGTGTGAAGAAGATGGAGAATGACAGGATTATATGATTTTGTAGGGATAATGTTCTTTAGCATTTTTATTTTGAAAGACATGATTGTTTATTAGTATGCCTGAGTATTGATGTCTTTATATCAAATTATAGACTATTGCTTTGAATCACTTGGATCTTATTATTCATACCGTAAGAGAGAGATTACATGATGAAACATGATAGGTAGCATTGCACATCAAAAATTCTATTTTTATCATTTACCTACTCGAGGACGAGCAGGAATTAAGCTTGGGGATGCTTGATACGTCTCCAACATATCTATAATTTTTGATTGTTCCATGCTATTATAGTATTGTAACATCCCCATGTATTAAGCACAGTGATCATCTGTTAATCATGCCAAGTCATTTTGATTTACAATGCTTAATCACATTGGAATCATATCACATTTCAAATTCCAATTCAATTGAGAATTCAGATTTAAAGTGAATTTAAAAGTTGTTCAAATCCAGGAACAGTAACAAAACAACAATGTTTAATCTAATTTAATTAATCCAAAATTCAAATGAAATCAAATTACCTCCAAACCTTTTTCTGGCAGTGATATATATTGCCTAGTATTTAACTGGACAAGTCTCATATTTTACAAAATTGCAATGGTGGCCAAACATTTTTGCAAATAGAAAAGAAGTAAAACAGAAGAAAAGAAAAAGGAAACAGAACAGAACGCACTGTTGCACTGGGCTCTACGTGCACACAGTGCGGCCCAGCCCAACAGCGCCGGCCTTTCCCTAACCTCCCGCCCGCGCGCGCGCTCCCGACGCCGGCTCGCCGTCCCAGTCGCGCCCGCTCACCCACGCGTCGCTACAGGGCGCCACGGTGGATAAGGAGGCCACCACGACCACCCTGGCCTGCCCCGAGATCTTTTCCCCCTTCCCCACGTGCTACTGCAGCTCCTCTCCGCCATGGCCGCCGCTGCCTTCGCCGTTGCTTCGCAGACTGCGTAGCCACCGCCACCGTCTCGCCTCGCCGCCGTGCCAGACCGAACCGCCGTCGTCCGCTACCCCTCCTCGTGCCACTGGACGACGCCGGGGAGCTCTGCAGCGAGCGCTACGACCTCGCCTTCCCCTCTCGGATGCCGGAGATCGCCGCCGCCGATCTGCCACCATCGGCCTCCCCCGAGCCCGCTGCCACTCCCTACGGCTCCGCGGTGAGCCTCCGCTTCCCTCCGCCCTCTTCTCCTCGCTCTACCGCGCCCGTAGCTGCCGTCCCCGTCGTGCCCGAGCCCGCCGCCGTATGAGCTCATCGCCATCGAGCTTCCGGCGACCAAATGGTCACGGGCTCGTGCCCGTCGTCCTCGCCACACCGCGTAGGCCCCGCCTAGCTAGCTAGTTTGGCCGCCCGCGCGCTCTAACACCGACCCCGCGGAGTCCCGAACTCCTGCCGCCGCCGATGAGCTCGCCGTCGTCGCTACGGTGCTCCTCCAGCCACGCCGCCGTCATAGATCACCTAGTCGTCGCACGCTCTTTCCAACGCACCCACGCGCGGCCCTTCCCGTGCTCTGTGCGCGATTTCCGGCGAAGCCCGCCGCGCGCCGCCACGCGAAATGCTCGCCGGAGCTGTTCCGGCGACGGCGCCGACGTGGCGCTGACGCGGCAGCCTCTGGGCCCCACCCTGAGCAACTGACGCTGGGCCCCGCGGCCACGTTGACTAGTCAACGGTCGCCGCTGACCGCTGACTGGGCAGCCTGTGTCACTGACATGCGAGCCCCGCATTTAATTAAAACTAATTTGAATTTAAATTAATCTATTAATTAATTTAATTACTAAATAGTCACTGACTACTGGGTCCCACCTGTTAATTAACTTAATTAGATAAAATAAACCCCTGTATAATTAATCAGTCACTGACCAGTGGGACCCACTTGTCAGGTTTGACTCTGGTCAGCCGGATTTGACCAATGACGTCACTCTGACGTTATGCTGACATCACCAGTCACTGTTTTGGATAATTCGGATTTAATAAATAAAATAATTCCAGAAATTCAATAAAACTTTGAAAAATAATATAAATTAAACCGTAACTCGGATGAAAATAATTTATATATGAAAAATGATCAGAAAAATTTGACGAATCCGATTATGCCACCCACATACCTGTCAGACCCCTCTAACATACTGAACATGGAACCGTCCCCTTCGGTTTAATATACCGATAATCACCCGGAGCTAGGAGAACACTCCCGGATAATTTCCCCTCTTCGACTAACTTGCGTAGTGCTGCATTAGAACACCCCTAGCACTGCATGTTGACATGTCATGCATCCCTGTTGCATTGTTTGCCGTGTATTTATTGTTTCTTCCCCCCTCCTTCTCTCCCGATAGACCCCGAGACTGCCGACGACACTGCTGAGTACGACTACATCGTCGACGACCAGACCCCTTCAGCTGAGCTTCCAGGCAAACAAAACCCCCTTGATCATCCAGATATCGCCTACTCTTCCTCTCTATTGCTTGCATTAGAATTGCTTCTGTTGGTATTCCGATAGCTCCTATTCTGATGCATAGCCTGATTTCGTCGCCTACTATTGGTATCTTACCTGCTATCCTATGATGCTTAGATAGGTATGCTATGTTTCATCAGCTGGCCCTTCACCTTGTCCGTATGCCATGCTTGTTATCGGGCCGTGATCACTCTGGGTGATGATCACGGAAATGTTACATTTCTGCAATACTTTAAACTGTTAAAGTCGGGCCGTCTCCAAGAGTGCCCGCGAGAGAATACTATTAAAGACGGGTCGGCTCCAAGAGCACTCGCGAGTGATATTATGGCGGAACGACAGGGCAGGAGGAGACCACCTAGGAGAGAGGTGGGCCTGGTCCCTGGACGTGATCCGCGTGTTACCAAGTCAGAGCGACAGGGATCCTGTTCGTCTTCGCGAGTTACTAAACATGCCAAACGGATTTGGGTATTTGATCTGAGTTGGCCGCTGGCCATATACGCACTACCACCACGTGGGATAATGGTTATGGGACCCTCTACGTCGTATGTATCAGCCGAAAGCTCTTCAGATGTCACAGCTTAGAGATGCGGGCTGATTGCTGGGGTGGGCTGGTTACGTCACTTGTGTATACAGTGTCGCGCCTGGGCTCCGGCCAGTCACGCAACGTGCAGGAGTGCAGAGGGCGATGGGCCCAAGACCCCTTCGCACTTAGGATTTAGACCGGCGTGTTGACCTCTCTGCTGAGCCAAGGTAGGACTACGTCGTGTCGATTACCCGAGGCCGGGTATTACCCAACAAGTGTGTCCGGCCAGATGTAATCGAGCGTGCTGGGTAATAGTAGTGCACCCCTGCAGGGAAGTTATCTATTCGAATAGCCGTGTCCACGGTAACAGGACGCTCGGATTTGTATCCTGATCTGCTACAACTACAAATGGATACGGTTACAATGTTAAACTGTTACTACTGCTCTCGGGATCACTTTCTCACAGGGTAGTCGAGGAAGGATCCCAGGGCATTACTAAATATGATTGATTGTATATTATCTTGTTCTACTCTCTTCTGATGCTGCAAGATGCTAGTCTTCGGTAGGCTAGGCCTCTCCCCCTCTGTTCTGGCATTTCTGCAGTTTAGTCCAAAGATATAGCCCCATTCCTTTGATACCGATGCATAATTAGTATAGATCTGATGTCAGTCTTGCGAGTACTTTGGATGAGTACTCACGGTTGCTTTGCTATCTCTTTTCCCCATACCCGGTTGCTGCGATCAGACGACGGAGCCCAGGAGCAGGAGATCCCCGGAGGCACCTACTACTACGTTGTGCTCGCCGACCAGGAGTAGTTCGGAGGCCCTAGGCAGAAGGCCTTCACCTTTTCGATCAGTGTTGCTGTTTGTGCAAGCCTTCTTAAGGTAGACTTGACTAACTATGTCTGTATCCAGATATTATTTGTTTGTATGACTTATGTATTCGGGTCCTCGTGACCCCTGGTTTGTAATATGAAGATTTATGTTTAAATTTGAGTTTAGAGTTGTGTTGTGATATCTTCCTGTGAGTCTCTGATCTCGAGCGTGCACGTTTGCGTGTATGATTAGTGCACGGTCGAGCAGGGGCGTCACAAGTATCAATCTTGGATGTTTTTATATGCAATTATATATCATTTTTTGGGACTAACCTATTAACCTAGTGCCCAGTGCCAGTTGTTGTTTTCTACTTCTTTTTGGCTTTTCAGAGAAACAGTACCAAATGAAGTCTAAATGCCACGAAACTTTTTGGAGATTTTTTTCTGGACAAAAGAAACCTTGGAAGCTTCGGGAGGAGGCCAGAAGCCTCACAGAAGCTTCACAAGGCAACAGGGCGCGCCCCGGGGGGGGCGTGCCGTGTTGGCTTGTGGGGCCCACGTGACTCTGTTTGACCTAATTCCACTTCTATAAATTCACAAATATTGGGAAACCCCCAGAGAGCCAGAAGAGAAAACCTTTCCGCCGCCGCAAGCCTCTGTTCTTCCGTGATCCCATCTGGAGGCCTTTTCCGGTACTCTGCCGGAGGGGGAATCGATCACAGAGGGCTTCTACATCAACCTTGCTGCCCTTCCGAAGATGTGTGAGTAGTTTACCACAGACCTACGGGTCCATATCTAGTAGCTAGATGGCTTCTTCTCTCTCTTTGATCTTCAATACAATGTTCTCCTTGATGTTCTTGGAGTTCTATCCGATGTAATCTTCTTTTGCGATGTGTTTGTTGGGATCTGATGAATTGTGAGTTTATGATCCGATTATTCATGAGAGATATTTGAATCTTCTATGAACTCTTTTATGCACGATTGTTATAGCTTTGTATTTCTCTTCGATCTATCGGTTTAGTTTGGCCTACTAGATTGATTTATCTTGCAATGGGAGAGGTGCTTTGTGATGAGTTCAATCTTGTGGTGCTCAATCCCAGTGACAGAAGGGGACATGACACGTATTTGTATTGTTACCATTATGGATAAAAAGATGGGGTTTATTCATATTGCTTGAATTTGCTTCTCTACATCATGTCATCTTGCTTAAGACGTTACTCTATTTTTATTAACTTAATTCTCTGGATGCATGCTGGATAGCTGTCGATGAGTGGAGTAATAGTAGTAGATGCAGGCAGGAGTCGGTCTACTTGTCTCGGACGTGATGCCTATATACATGATCATTGCCATGAATCCGTCATAATTATTTGCTATTCTGTCAATTGCCCAACAGTAAAAAATTTACCCACCGTATGTTTCTGCGCTCGAGAGAGAAGCCTCTAGTGAAAACTATGGCCCCCGGGTCTATCTTTATCATATCAAAAACCTAAAAATACCTTGTTGAAATTTATTTACTTTTATTTTAATTAGTATTTTAATTTATTTATTTACCTCGATAAGATTTAATCCTTGCAAGTAACCGCTAAGAGGATTGACAACCCTCTTATTTGCGTTGGGTGCAAGTGTTTGCTCTTGTGTGTGCAGGTGCGCTTAACGGAATTTTGCTTGGTTCTCCTACTGGATTGATAACCTTGGTTCTTAACTGAGGGAAATACTTATCTCTACTGTACTGCATCATCCGCTCCTCTTCGGGGAAATACCAACGCAGACTACAAGTAGCAGTGTTCATGGATGATTTTTCCGTTTACGGAACTTCTTTTGATGATTGCTTAAGCAACCTTGATCGAGTTTTGCAGAGATGCGAAGAAACTAATCTAGTCTTGAATTGGGAGAAGTGCCACTTTATGGTGAATGAAGGTATAGTCCTTGGGCATAAAATTTCTGAAAGAGGTATTGAAGTTGATAAAGCTAAGGTTGGTGCAATTGAGAAAATGCCATGTCCTAAAGATATCAAAGGTATAAGAATTTTCCTTGGTCATACTGGTTTCTATAGAAGGTTTATAAAAGACTTCTCTAAAATTTCTAGGCCGCTTACTAATCTCTTGCAAAAAGATGTGCCATTTGTTTTTGATGATGATTGTGTAGAAGCCTTTGAAATACTTAAGAAAGCCTTAATTTCTGCACCTATTGTTCAACCACCTGATTGGAACTTACCCTTTGAAATTATGTGTGATGCTAGTGATTATGTTGTTGGTGCTGTGCTAGGACAAAGAGTTGATAAGAAATTAAATGTTATTCATTATGCTAGTAAAACTCTAGACAGTGCTCAAAGAAACTATGCTACTATTGAGAAAGAATTTTTAGTAGTTGTGGTTACATGTGATAAGTTCAGATCTTATATTGTTGATTCTAAAGTAACTATTCATATCGATCATGCTGCTATCAAATACCTTATGGAAAAGAAGGATGCTAAGCCTAGACTTATTAGGTGGGTTCTTTTGCTACAAGAATTTTATTTGCATATTTTTGATAGAAAGGGAGCTGAGAATCCCGTAGCTGATAATTTGTATAGAATGGAAAATGTTCTTGATGACCCACTACCTATTAATGGTAGTTTTCCTGATGAGCAATTGGCTGTTATAAATGCTTCTCGTTATACTCCTTGGTATGCGGACTATTCTAATTACATTGTTGCTAAATATATACCACCTAGTTTTTTTTTTGACTGAATATATACCACCTAGTTTCACATACCAACAAAAGAAAAAAATTCTTCTTTGATTTAAGGCATTACTTTTGGGATGACCCACATTTATATAAAGAAGGAGTAGATGGTATTATTAGACGTTGTGTACCTGAGCATGAACAGGAACAAATCCTACGGAAGTGTCACTCCGAGGCATACGGAGGACACCATGCGGGAGACAGAACTGCACATAAGGTATTGCAATCTGGTTTTTATTGGCCTACTCTTTTCAAAGATGCACGTAAGTTTGTCCTCTCTTGTGATGAATGTCAAAGAATTGGTAATATTGGTAGACGTCAGGAAAAGCCTATGAATTATTCACTTGTTATTGAACCATTTGATGTTTGGGGATTTGATTATATGGGACCTTTTCCTTCCTCCAATGGGTATACTCATATCTTAGTTGTTGTTGATTATGTTAGTAAGTGGGTAGAAGCTATTCCAACTAGTAGTGCTGATCATAACACTTCTATTAAAATGCTTAAAGAAGTTATATTTCCGAGGTTTGGAGTCCCTAGATATTTGATGACTGATGGTGGTTCACATTTTACTCATGGTGCATTTCGTAAATTGCTTGCTAAATATGATGTTAATCATAGAATTACATCACCTTATCATCCGCAGTGTAGTGGTCAAGTTGAACTGACTAATAGAGAAATAAAGTTAATCTTGCAAAAGACCGTAAATAGATCCAGAAAGAATTGGTCTAAGAAACTTGATGATGCACTATGGGCTTACAGAACTTCTTATAAAAATCCTATGGGTATGTCTCCATATAAAATGGTTTATGGAAAAGCATGTCGTTTACCTCTTGAATTAGAACAAAAGGCATATTGGGCAATTAAAGAACTTAACTATGATTTCAAACTTGCCGGTGAAAAGAGGTTATTTGATATTAGCTCTCTAGATGAATGGAGAACACAAGCCTATGAAAATGCCAAGTTGTTTAAAGAAAAAGTTAAAAGATGGCATGATAAAAGAATTCAAAAGCGGGAATTCAAAGTAGGTGATCATGTTTTATTATACAATTCTCATTTAAGATTCTTTGCAGGAAAACTTCTCTCTAAATGGGAAGGACCATACATCGTCGAAGAGTTTTATCGCTTCGGAGCTACTAAGATAAACAACTCTGAGGGCACTAATCCGAGGGTGGTTAATGGGAAAAGAATTAAACATTATATCTCAGGTACGCCCATTAATGTTGAAACTAACATTATTCAAACAATGTCACCGGAGGAGCACATAGAAGAAACCTTCTGGAACGCTCCAACACCCTGAAAAGGAGTAGGTATGTGATACGGTAAGTAAACCGACTCCAAGAATTCCATAAAAGCACTTTCTGTTTATTTTAGAATATATAAAAAATTAGGAAAATAACAAACAGTCCGAAAAGTGCACGAGGGAGCGATAAGCCTGGGGGTCGCGCCCTACCCCCCAGGGCGCGCCTACCGAGCTTGTGGTTCCCCCGTGGACTTTCCTGACTCCATTTTTGTTCCATATTACTTGTCCTGCATGAAAAAAAATTATTATATATACTCTCGGATGTTTTGACCACTGTATCGCAAGTTTCTCCTCTGTTCTTGTTTTGGGCTGTTTTCAGGCAGATTTGGAGTGTTATGTCATCACAAGAGTTGGATGGGGAGAGCCATGTTTCCCACACTACAGCAAACCCGAGAGTCTACGGTGATATCGACCCCTATGGTGGTCGACCGATGAGGAGGTGGAGGCTAACTTGAAGAGGATGGATTCCACAGACGTGGAAGAAGAAGAAACCTCACTACCCCAACCTGGAGATATGCATGTGGAATACAAGAAATCAAGCTTGCCGAATACGGTTAAACCTCCCAATACCCGATTTATTTCTTACCGTAACTTGAAAAAGAGTATTGCTTCGTCTCCTTCAGCCAGGATGCATCCTTGGGTGGATGGTGCATTAATTATCACCGGAAAGCTCCGAGGAGAAATCATGGATCTTAAACATCAAGTAAATAAGCTCGAGGAGGAGAATCGCATCCTCAGGGGCATCATTGCTAAAAATATTGCACCACCATCACTGAAGAAGGAGACTTGAGTACACGGGTATGGGCACCACCCTTGGCTTGTGCCAAGCTTGGGGCAGGTGCCCCGGTATCGTATCACCATCACTTTTATCATAATTATCTATGTTAGTTCGATGCTTAGTTATTTCGTGATTTAGAAGAATAAAGTTTTAGTATGATTTAGTTTCGACTGTTTGCTTTGTGATCTATCTATCTATCTATGTAATCGAGTGTGAGAGTTATATAATAAAGAGTAGTTTGAGTTGAGAATAAAGAGAAGAAAGATCATATGCTAATCCCATGGGGAGTGATGACTTCACATAAAAAAGGTATAATTGATAAAACTTGTTGGAAGTTAACAAACATAGCATTGGTCATTGTTGCAATTCATGAAAAAGTAATAAAGGAAGAGAGGTCTCACATATAAATATACTATCTTGGACATCTTTTATGATTGTGAGCCCCCATTAAATATTCTATGTCAAATAGTTGATGTTGGACAAGGAACACAACATAATGAGTTATGTTTGCTTATATTCACATAGAAGCTATATTGTTTTGGATCCTCTAACATGTGGTGCTTGCCCCTATCTTTTGCTAGCCAAAATTTCGCACTAAGTAGAGATACTACTTGTGCATCCAAAAACCCTTAAACCCAGTTTCATGTCATGAGAGTCCACCATATCTACCTATGGATTGAATAAGATCCTTCAAGTAAGTTGTCATCGGTGCACAAAGCAATAAAAATTGCTCTTAAATATGTATGATCTTTATTGTAAGGGAAAATAAGCTTTGTACGATCTTCTGATGGTGAAGAAATAAAAGCAACAGACTGCATAATAAAGGTTGCTATCACAAGGGGCAATATAAAGTGATGTTCCTTTACATTAAGAGCTTGCACATCCAAAAATAAAAAGCGCATGACAACCTCTGCTTCCCTCTGCGAAGGGCCTATCTTTTACTTTTTTGTATTTACTTTATGCAAGAGTCAATAGTATTCTCCTCTATTCCGTTTTTATTTTCTCTCTTGGCAAGCATCATGTGGTGGGGAAAGATCCAGGCATATATATCCAGTTGGATATAGGTGATCATGAGTTATTATTGTTGACATTACCCTTGAGGTAAATATGTTGGGAGGAGAAATCATAAGCCCCTATCTTTCTATGTGTCTGACTGAAACTTTTGCTCCATAAGTATGCCATGAGTGTCAGCAATCATAGAAGACTAAATGATAGTTGAGTATGTGAACTTGCTAACCAAAGCTCTTATATAGACTCTTTCTGATAATATGATGAATTGCAATTGCTTCAGTGACTGAGATCATAGTTTGTTAGTTTTCAATACGCTTTGTGGTTCACACTTTGTCTTGTGGATGAATTGTCACTTTTTCATGAGAAGTTTTATGGTGATATATTGCTGTTATAATAAAGATCATGATGCCTTCATGTCCGTATTTTGTTTTATCAACACCTCTCTCTCTAAACATGTGGTCATGATTATCGATTTCGGTTTTTCGCTTGAGGACAAGCGAGGTCTAAGCTTGGGGGAGTTGATACGTCCATTTTGCATCATGTTTTCCTACTGTTATTTATTATGTTTTGGGTCATTATTTCACTTTATGATATAATTCTTATGCCTTTTCTCTCTTATTTTGCAAGTTTCACATGAAGAGGGAGATTGCCGGCAGCTGGAATTCTGGACCGGAAAGGGCTACAGCAGAGATAGCTATTCTGCACATCTCCAAATGGCCTGAAAATATATGGAGAATTATTTTGGAATATATAAAAAATATTGGCGGAATAAATACCAGGAGGGGGCCCACCAGGAAGCCACAAGCCTGGGGGGCGCGCCCTACCTCCCTAGGAGCGCCCCCCGAGCTTGTGGGTCCCCTGGCAGGCGTCCAGCTCCAATCTTCTTCTATATAAGGTCATTTGCATATAAAAAATTAATGACAAGACTTT
Source organism: Elymus sibiricus (assembly GCA_039707655.1). Lineage (NCBI taxonomy): Eukaryota > Viridiplantae > Streptophyta > Magnoliopsida > Poales > Poaceae > Elymus > Elymus sibiricus. The sequence goes on from CM077676.1 coordinate 294,049,940, forward strand.
CAGGACGAAGCGCCGCCGTCTCGAGGCGGAACTAGGGCAGGAGCACTTTCGCCCTCTGGCGGAGCGATTCCGTCGGGGATACTTCCCTCTGGGAGGGGGAAATCAAAGCCATCGACATCACCAACGATCCTCTCATCGTGGGAGGACCAATCTTCATCAACATCTTCACCAGCACCATCTCATCTCAAACCCTAGTTCATCTCTTGTATTCAATCTTTGTCCCAAAACCTCAGATTGGTACCTGTGGGTTGCTAGTAGTGTTGATTACATCTTGTAGTTGATGCTAGTTGGTTTATTTGGTGGAAGATTATATGTTCAGATCCTTAATGCTATTCAATACTCCTCTGATCTTGAACATGAATATGATTTGTGAGTAGTTCCTTTTGTTCTTGAGGACATGGGAGAAGTCTTGTCATAAGTAATCATGTGAATTTGGTATTCGTTCGATATTTTGATGATATGTATGTTGTTGCTTCCATTAGTGGTGTCATGTGAACATCGACTACATGACACTTCACCATATTTGGACCTAAGGGAAGGCATTGTGGAGTAGTAATTAGATGATGGGTTGCTAGAGTGACAGAAGCTTAAAACTTAGTTTATGCGCTATTCCATAAGGGGCTGATTTGGATCCATATGTTTCATGCTATGGTTAGATTTATCTTAATTCTTCTTTCGTAGTTGCGGATGCTTGCGAGAGGGGGTAATCATAAGTGGGAGGCTTGTTCAAGTAAGAACAGCACCCAAGCACCGGTCCACCCACATATCAAATTATCAAAGTAGCGAACGTGAATCAACTAAACATGATGAAAGTGACTAGATGAGAATTCCCATGTGTCCTCGAGAACGCTTTGATTTATATAAGATATCATTCCGGCTTGTCCTTTGCTATAAAAAGGATCGGGCCACCTTGCTGCACTTTTGTTACACTTGTTACTTGCTACTCGTTATGAATTATCTTACTACAAAACTATCTGTTACCGCTACTTTCAGTGCTTGCAGAAAATACCTTGCTGAAAACCGCTTATCATTTCCTTCTGCTCCTCGTTGGGTTCGACACTCTTACTTATCGAAAGGACTACGATTGATCCCCTACACTTGTGGGTCATCAGCCGATCGACTTAAATAGCCGCATCAGCAGACGGTGGTAAGCTTCTCTCTTGTTGCATTAGGTCCATTAATTCTCGTTGTGTGAACGAGGTAGCTTGACACTAGATTGCATTTCATCAACTGATGATTGTTCATCGAGTGTCAAGTTTGTCTCGTTCATGTATGTTGATAGCCCTACTACGATGAAAGAGATTTTTAAATTGATCAATGACCGCGACAACTAAGGTCATTGATTCATTCTTGTATCGCTTATCTATGTATGAACTATTGAATTTTATTTTGGCATGTACTGAATTTATTAGGCCTACACTAGCTTTGTATCGTTGAATGTACGTTGAATTTGTGTTGTATGATCCTTGTGCATGGATTGAGTATCAAGATTTGAGGATTGTGGTTGTGGAGAGGGCTGAATGGGGACCTGCTCGCCACGTCTGGGCGCATCCACGGGCGCTCTAATAGTGTAGTCAATATATTGCGCTAACCATACAAACTTTTGTAAAAGAGTGCATGTAGCTATAGATTTTGTACCTAATGAACTTTGTACTTCATGTGGACTGTATATCATTTTTTTGCGTTTCACATCTTGACAGATGGGATCACTACATGCATGTTCACACATGAGATCTCGACAATTATTACCAAATCGATGACTTTTAATTAGTTAGAGCTCGTTGGTGATGCTTCGTGGCCTACATCAGTTTTGTAGCTGGCTGCAGATGGAGACGGGCTTATTCACAACCTGCCTTGGGATTTTTGAGCAGAGAGCTTTCTTGTCTAGCTCTCCTTTTTCAAGTGGAGAGCTTTCTCATTTGACTCTAAAAGTAGAGTCGCACGAGAAAGCTCTCCACACAAAAAATCCTAAGGCGGGTTGTGAATAAGCCTGCCTCTGTATGCAGGCAGCTCCAAAACCGAAGTAGGCCACGAAGCATCACTGACGACCTCTAGCTAAAAAGTCATCGATTTGGTCAAAATTTGAAGGTTTCTCCAAGCTGAAGTTACTCCAAACTGAAGACGGCGTGATTTGGCTTAATGCAACAAAAGAATGCAGGGACCAAAAGAACAACATCATCAACAAGGGAAATTTTAGGTTGAACATGCATTTCAAACAAGGATTACTTGCTCAAATTTCAATAACTTTTTTTTGACTATACATAGTAGGGCAATGTCCCACTGCAATGTTTATAAATATAAAAGAAGGCAGTCTTACAAGGCTTGAGCTAAGCCAGAAAAGAAAAGGAAAGAAAGGAAGAAAGAAAACAGAAGCTAGGAAGCAAAAAAGAAAAAAAGAGGAAAAGAAAAGAAAAGGAAGAAGAAAAGAAAACAGAAAAAAACACTAGCTATATAATTACAACAGGCCATCAAGCCAATCATTGAAGTAAGCAGCATGTTTCCCCTTGATTCTGTGCCTGAGCCAATAAAATTCCCCAAGATATATGTCTTTCCATTTTTGGAATGAAGGTTGCACTTGCTGAAAGATGAGATTATTTCTTGATATCCAAATTGCCCAAGCTGCAAGAATTATGATTTCCATGAAGAAAGGCAACCTCAGTTTACTTCTCATATCATCCATGGCTTCTAGAATGGAGAGAGGGGAAACTCTGTTTGGGCAAACATAGTTCCAACACCTCACTACAAAGGGACAACCCCAGAATAGGTGGAAAACAGTTTCTTCTTGGTGACAATCCATTAAAGCACAGTTGTAAGACTCCAAGAAAAAAGTTTCCTTCTAAGAAGGTTTCTGGTGTTAACTCTGTAATGAAGAACCATCCAAAAGAACACTTTGTGCTCCATTGAAATTATGATGGCACAATCTTGACTCCAATCATAACTTTATATGCTTTCTCTGAGCTGAACTTTTCTGAACCCCAAATATAGGTCCATGTGTCAGTATAATCAATGAATTTTGAGTTTCTGAGCTCATCACAGATTACCTCAAGCTGCAGGAATTGCTCATATGCTTGCATTGTAAGAGGTAGGTGGAAAAGATCTTTCAGATATTCACTTTGTAGAGCATCATGCACAAAGATGCTAGCATTTCTAGCAAAAGAGAAAAGCTGAGGGAAACTTTGGTGAAGACATGTTGTGTGCCAAAGATCTGCCTATAAGAAAGCAGATTTCCCATCTCCCAGATTGCATCTTGCCATGGACTTGAACTGGCCAATTAACTTTAAGTTTGCTTTCCACCAAAAGGATCCAATTATCTGCTGCCCAGGAAGCTGTCCATCTGAGTAATGAGTTTCCTAGATCATATTTACCCAAGGGATGTTGTGCTTGTTAAAGAATTTATGCAAATTTTTGAGAAGCAGAGCCTTGTTTTGAACATTGATATCTTTAAACCCAAGTCCTCCTTGACTCTTGGGCCTGCAAACTACCATTGCAGGTCTATGATCCTCAGGGTCTGGGCCTCTCCATAGACAATGTCTCAGATATTTCCTGATTTGTTTCTTTATAGTTTTAGGAAGGTCCAGGCACCACATGAAAAAGATTGGTAGTGATGCCAATATTGATTTAACCAGAAGAAGCCTTCCAGCCTGAGTCATGAAAGTGGCGAGTCCCATCATCTTATTGGCAATCCTTTTCACCAGAGGCATACATTGCTCCACTGAAGGTTTATGAAGGCCAAGAGGCAGCCCTAGATATGCGAAGGGGAAAACCTCTCTTCTACAATTCAAAGTGTTGATCAGAATCTCAATCTTTTGCTCTGGAACATTAATGGGAATCAGGCTTGATTTGTTGTAGTTAACTCTCAATCCAGTAGCATCAGCAAAAGTGTTAAGAAGAGCTTTATGAAATACCAGTTCTCTAGCATCGGTTTTCATGAGGATCAGAGTATCATCAGCATATTGGACCACTGGGAATTCAGGGCATGAATTGAGCTGCAAAGGTGGTCAAATAGACCTTGAAGCATTGCCTTGTTCATAATTGATTGTAGAAGATCTGTAGCAATAACAAACGAAATAGGGGAGAGGGGATCCCCTTGTCTCACTCCTTTCTTGCAGTAGATTTTTTTCTCGGGACTCCATTTAATAAGACAACAGAGGAGGCTGAGTTAAATAAAAGCTTCATCCACATAATCCATTTTTCACCAAATCCCTTTACCTGCAAAATGTTGATTATGGCTTGATATTCAATAGAGTCAAAAGCCTTTTAAAAATCAAGCTTGAGGACCACAACTTCCTCCCTGGTTCTGTGACATTGGTGGAGATACTCATAGGCCCATCCAAGACAATCATGAATTGCTCTTTCTTTCAAAAAAACCATATTGATTTACATGTACAATCTTTAGAATAATTTTTTGTAGTCTATTAGCCAGCAACTTTGTAATGATCTTCAGACAACTATTGAGCAGAGAAATAGGTCTGTAATCATTAGGGGTTAAAGGACTAGTGCTTTTAGGGATCAGAGTTATGAATGAAGAGTTGATGCTTTCCAAGTTAACATTTCCCTCACAGAAATCATGGACAAGCTTTCTGACATCATTTCCAATAATATCCAACTGGCCTTAAACAAATCATTATTAAACCCATTTGGCCCAGGAGATTTGTCAGATGGAAGATCTTTGACCACCTCATTAATTTCCTCATCAGTGAATGGACTCTCAAGCTCTCTGAACATATCTTGATGTAGCTGTTGACCATATAATGAACCAAGATCAGAGTGCATGAATGTTTCTTTGGAAGTGCCGAACCTTTTTTTGAATGCTTCCCATAGGATTGCTGCTTTACTCTCATGATCAGTGAATTCCAGTTGTTCCTCATTTTGCAACACTGCTATGTGATTGTGTCTATGATTAATAGTTGCCTTGGTATGAAAGAATTTTGTGTTCTCATCACCAAACTTAACTCCCTTGATCTTGCCCCTCTGTTTCCAATAGATCTTTTGATTTTTGAGGAGATTTAACAACTCATCCTTTAAAATGCTTCTGTAATTCCATTTCATGGTGCTCAGATCTCTAAATTCTTCAAATAGTCAAGTAAGAAGATGGCTTCATTCAAACTGTCAATTTTCTTCTTTAGACAAGAAAGGTCTTTTGCGTAGTTCTTCAAAGCTCTTCTGATGTTCTTGAATTTAGCATTGATGTTCTTAGCCACATTAGTGTATCCAACTGGGATATTCCAGGCATTGGCCACAATATCTTTAAAATCACTATGTTCTAACCAATAATTCTCAAATCTAGAGATTTTAGATTTAGGAATCAATGTTCCAATCTTGATGACTGCTACTTGTAGCTTGCGTTGGTATTATCCCCGAAGAGGAAGGGATGATGCAGCACAGTAGAGATAAGTATTTCCCTCAGTTATGAAACCAAGGTTATCGAACCAGAAGGAGAATCACGCAACACCTCGTTAGCAGTACCTGCACACAAACAACAAATCCTTGCACCCAACGCAAACGAGGGGTTGTCAATCCCTCGGCGGTCAATTGCAAGATTAAATTGTATATGATAGATAGATAGATTGAAACAAAAATACAAAATAAAATAAATAAAATAAAATGGCAGCAATATTTTTAGGGTTTTAGTAATATGATTTAGATAGACCCGGGGGCCATAGTTTTCACTAGAGGTTTCTCTCGAGAAAATAGCATACGGTGGGTAGACAAATTACTATTGGGCAATTGATAGAAAAGCAAATAATTATGACGATATCCAAGGCAATGATCAGGTATATAGGCATCACGTCCGAGACAAGTAGACCGACTCCTGCCTGCATCTACTACTATTACTCCACACATCGACCGCTATCCAGCATGCATCTAGTGTATTAAGTCCATAAAGAATGGAGTAACGCCTTAAGAACGATGACATGATGTAGACAAGATAAACTCACGTATGAATAAACCCCATCTTTTTACCCTTAATAGCAACGATACATACGTGTCATGTCCCTTTCTGTCACTGGTATTGAGCACCGCAATATCGAACCCATTACAAAGCACCTCTTCCCATGGCAAGATAAATCAATCTAGTTGGCCAAACCAAATCAATAGATCGGAGAAGAAATATAAAGCTATAATAATCATGCATAAAAGAGATTAAAGAAGACTCAAATAATATTCATGGATAATCTGATCATAAACTCACAATTCATTGGATCCCAACAAACACACCGCAAAAAGTGATTACATCGGATAGAACTCCAAGAACATCGAGGAGAACATTGTATTGAAGATCAAAAAGAGAGAAGAAGCCATCTAGCTACTAACTATGGACCCGAAGGTCTATGGTAAACTACTCACGCATCATCGGAAGGGCAGCAAGGTTGATGTAGAGCCCCTCCATGATCGATTCCCCCTCCGGCGGAGTACCAGAGAAGGCCTCCAGATGGGATCTCTTGAGAACAGAAACTTGCGGCGGCGGACAAAGTATTTCATGGACTCCCCTGAGGGTTTCTGATTTTTTGGGAATTTATAGTGGAGGAATTAGGTCAAACGGAGCTCTGTGGGCCCCACGAGGTACCAGGGCGCACCTGCCCCCCCCCCCCCAGGCGCGCCCTGGTGCCTCGTGGGCACCCCTTGGGGCTTCTGGCCTCCTCCCGAAGCTTCTAGTGTTTATCTTGTCCAGAAAAAAATCTCCAAAAAGTTTCGTGGCATTTGGACTTTGTTTGGTATTGATTTTCTGTAAAACAAAAATAGGGCAGAAAACAGCAACTGGCACTGGGCACTAGGTTAATAGGTTAGTCTCCAAAAATGATATATAATTGCTGTAAATGCATATAAAAACATCCAAGATTGATAATATAACAGCATGGAACAATCAAAAATTATGGATACGTTGGAGACGTATCAGCATCCCCAAGCTTAATTCCTGCTCGTCCTCGAGTAGGTAAATGATAAAAACAGAATTTTTGATGTGGAATGTTGCCAATCATATTCATCACATATTCTTTTCTTTTATAGCATGGACATTGGACTTGAATGATTCAAAGCAATAGTCTATAATTTGACATGAAGATATAAATACTCAAGCATGCTAACAAGCAACCATGTCTTTCAAAATATCAACGCTAAAGAAAGTTGTCCCTAGCCCATTATGCTCAATCATTGATCCATTCATGAAACACACTCAAATATTAGCTACATCCAATGCACAAGTATGACAATAGTGCTGTCTAGTTGGTGCTTTTGTAAGAGAAGATGGAGACTCAAATAAAATAAAAATTGCATAAAAGTAAATAGATAGGCCCTTCGCAGAGGGAAGCAGAGATTTGTCAAATGTGCCAGAGCTCAAAGCTTAAATTAAAGAGATAAAAATATTTTGAGAGGCATGCTTTTCCTGTCAACGAAAACGACCAAGAATTTCCAATATTTTCCATGCTAGACACATCATAGGCGGTTCCCAAACAGAAAATAAAGTTTATTTCCTTTTCACCATTCTTTCACAATCCATGGCTAGCCGTATCCACGGGTGCCCTCCAAACCAACACTTTCCAAGGAATTTTGTTGTTATTAATTTTTGATTCATTGTGGGACTGGGCATCCCTATTACCAGACACTCTCTCGTGCAATGACTAGTGAATAAACACTCATCGTGAGAATAATACACCTAGCATGGAAAATAATGGCCACCCCCTGCCGCTTCATGAGCGGTACGGGCACACAAAACGGAAAAATTATTTTGAAAATTAGAGTTGGCACACGCAAATTTACTTAGAACGGCATTGAAATACCGCATATAGGTAGATATGGTGGACTCATTTGGCACAACTTGGGTTTAAGGATTTTGGATGCACAAGTAGTATTTCCCCTTAGTACAAATGAAGGCTAGCAAATAGATTGAGAAGCAACCAACCAAAAAGCGAAAACGGTCATAAACATGCATTGAACATAACTAACACCGAATAATGCACCATAAGTAGGATATAATTTCGTTGCATAACTATTGACTTAATGTGCATGCATAGGGAATCACAAACCTTAACACTAATATTTTTACTAAATCACAATTACTCACTAACATGACTCACATATTATCATTTCCATATCGCAAAACTATTGCAAGGAATCACACTTATCATATCCAATGATCTATATGAAAGTTTTTATTTATATCCCTCTTGAATATTCATCACTTTGGGACCAAATTAATATCTTGTGCAAATTACCGTTACTATCATCAACTCTCAAAAAGATTTAAGTGAAGTATGAGAGTGTAAATATTTCTTCAAAATTTCAATCTTATCAATTCTCAAAATAATATAAGTGAAGCATGAGAATTTATTTCTTCAAAATTTCAATCAACTCTCAAAATAATATAAGTGAAGCATGAGAGTTTATTTCTTCAAAATTTCAATCAACTCTCAAAATAATATAAGTGAAGCATGAGAGTTCATTTATTCAAAATATAGCCACCACCGTGCTCAAAAGGATTTAAGTGAAGCACTAGAGCAACTGCCTAGCTCAAAAAATTTAAGTGAAGCACATAGAGTATTCTAACAAATAATGATAAACGTGTGGCTCTCTCAAGATAGGTGTGTTCAGCAAGGATGATTGTGACAAACTAAAAATCAAACAAATCAAAGACTCATATTATACAAGACGCTCCAAGCAAAACACATATCATGTGACGAATAAAAATATAGCTCCAAGTAAAATTACCGATGGTTGGTAGAAGAAAGAGGGGATGCCTTCCGGGGCATCCCCAAGCTTAGACGCTTGAGTCTTCCTAGAATATTACCTTGGGGTGCCTCGGGCATCCCCAAGCTTAGGCTCTTACTACTCCTTATTCCTTCATCCATCGTGATCTCACCCAAAACTTGAAAACTTCAATCACACAAAACTCAACAAAACCTTCGTGAGATCCGTTAGTATAACAAAATAAATCACTACTTTAAGTACTGTTGCAAACCCATTCATATTTTATTTTTTAATTATACCTACCGTACTCTAACTTCACCATGGCTTATACCCCCCGATACAATCCATAGATTCATCAAAACAAGCAAGTAGTGCATCAAAAACAGAACAGTCTGTAGCAATCTATTTAAAATCCATACTTATGTAACTCCAAAAATTCTAAAAAATTAGGACAACTTGGGAAATTCATATACCAATACTTTGTAAAAATTTCAGATTTTTATGATGCTCCAGTACAGAAAAAAAATTCGGGCACTGGACGCAAAACTTTCTGTTTTCCAAACAGCATCAATTATATTATCTTCCAAATCATCCTAAAGGTATTACTTGGCACAAACACTAATTGAAAACACAAAAACACAATCATACCAGTAGCATAATTGTGAAAACACACAATAACAGAAAAAAAAATATTTTCTTCATTGGGTTGCCTCCCAACAAGTGCTATTGTTTTATGCCCCTAGCTAGGCATAATGCATTGTTTCAAGTATTGTCATCTTTCAAGTTGATTCCATAAGTGGCCCTCATAATGGATTCATATGGTGCTTTAATTTTATTCCTAGGGAAATGTTCCATACCCTTTTTTAGTGGAAACTTAAATTTTATATTCCCTTCTTTCATATCAATAACAGCACCTATGGTTCGTAAGAACGGTCTACCAAGTATTATTGGGCAAGAAGAATTGCATTCAATATCAAGAACAATAAAATCAATGGGCACATAATTTCTATTTGGAATAATAAGAACATCATTAATTCTACCCATTGGTTTTTTAATAGTAGAATCCGCAAGATGCAAATTAAGAGAACATTCATCTATATTGGTAAAACCTAGCACATCACATAGAGATTTTGGAATTGTGGAAACGCTAGCACCCAAATCACATAAAGCATTGCACTCATAATTTTTTATTTTAAATTTAATGGTGGGTTCCCATTCATCATATAATTTTCTAGGAATTGAAATTTCTAGTTCTAGGTTTTCTTCTAACGCTTTCATCATTGCTTCTACGATGTGTTTAGTAAAAGCCTTGTTTTGCTCATAAGTGTTGGGTGAATTTAACATGGATTGTAACAAAGAAATGCACTCAATCAAAGAACAATTATCATAATTAAAATCTTTGTAATCCAAGAGAGTGGGCACATCGCTATTTAAAGTTTTTACTTCTCCAAACCCACTTTTAGCAATTTTTCATTAAGATTTTCACCCTCCGAATTATGACAACGCCTACTAGCTAAAGTTGACTCTTCTTCAGTCCCCTTTTCATCAAGTTTTATATTGCTAAACAAAGAATCAATAGATGAAACACCAATCATTTTAATATCCTCATCATTACTACGATAGAAACCGGGAGGAATCGCTTTTTCTAAAAATTCTCGTTTAGCTTTTAGCATAGCGGTTCTTTTATTACTCTCATCCATGGAGACATATAAAGCTTTAATTGATCCACTAATATCAATTTTGGGTGGCAAAATTTTAGTCTTAAGATTTTCCACATCATGAATAATTCTATCAATGCTCCTAGACATATCATCAAGTTTACTCAATTTTTCTTCTATCGTAGTGTTGAAAACTTTTGGGGCATTAATAAGTTCTTTAATATTACTTTCAAGATCAGAGGGCATCCTATTATTATTATAGGAATTACCATAAGGATTGCCATAATTATTAGAGAAATTTCCTGGAAACGGCCTAGCGTTAAAATTACCTCGATAAGCATTATTATTGAAATTGTTTCGCGAGACAAAATTCACATCTACGGGATCATTATTTTGCTCAATCAAAGTGGACAACGGCACATCATTAGGATCAATATGAGTATTTTTACTAGCAACCAATTTCATAAGCGCATCGACTTTATCACTCAAAGTACTAATTTCTTCAATAGAATTCACATTTTTAGTAGTAGGAGTTCTTTCAGTATGCCATTGTGAATAATTTGCCATAATATTATCAAGAAATTTAGTAGCTTCTCCCAAGTAATTTCCATAAAAGTACCACCCGCGGCGGAATCTAAAAGATTTCTAGAAACAAAATTCAACCCCGCATAAATTTTTTGTATGATCATCCATAAATTTAAACCATGTGTAGGGCAATTTATTATCATTAATTTCATCCTCTCCCAAGATTGGGCAACATGTTCATGATCAAGTTGCTTAAAATTCATAATTTGATTTCTAAGAGAAATGATTTTCGTGGGAGGAAAATACTTGGTAATAAAAGCATCTTTACACCTATCCCAAGAATCGATACTATTTCGTGGTAAAGATGAGAACCAAATTTTTGCACGATCCCGCAATGAGAACGGGAATAATTTTAATTTCACAATATCATTATCCACATCTTTTTTATTTTGCATGTCACACAATTATACGAAAGTGTTAAGATGGGATGCAGCATCTTCATTAGGACTACGAGAAAATTGTTCTTTCATAACAAGATTTAACAAAGCGGCATTGATATCACAAGTCTCCGCACTAGCGGCGGGAGGAGCAATCAGAGTACTAATAAAATCATTATTATTAGTATTGGAAAAATCACACAATTTTGTATTTTCTTGAGACATCGTGACTATGCAAACAAGATAACAAGCAAATAGAAAAAGGCAAACGGAAAATATTTTTGTATTTTTGTAAAAACGTTTTAGAAGTGAGGGAGATGAAAACGAGAGGCAAATAAAGTAAATGCAAGGAGATGAGAGTTTTTGCAAAGGTACTTGATAGATGTTGATGATGTCTCCCCAGCAACGGCACCAGAAATTGGCAAGTTGACGGGAGACTGTGTTGACGTGATTTCTCCCCGGCAACGGCGCCAGAAATTCTTCCTGCTACTTGTAGCTTGCGTTGGTATTATCCCCGAAGAGGAAGGGATGATGCAGCACAGTAGAGATAAGTATTTCCCTCAGTTATGAAACCAAGGCTATCGAACCAGTAGGAGAATCACGCAACACCTCATTAGCAGTACCTGCACACAAACAACAAATCCTTGCACCCAATGCAAACGAGGGGTTGTCAATCCCTCGGCGGTCAATTGCAAGATTAAATTGTATATGATAGATAGATAGATTGAAACAAAAATACAAAATAAAATAAATAAAAGAAAATGGCAGCAATATTTTTAGGGTTTTAGTAATATGATTTAGATAGACCCGGGGGCAATAGTTTTCACTAGAGGCTTCTCTCGAGAAAATAGCATACGGTGGGTAGACAAATTATTGTTGGGCAATTGATAGAAAAGCAAATAATCATGATGATATCCAAGGCAATGATCATGTATATAGGCATCACGTCCGAGACAAGTAGACCGACTCCTGCCTGCATCTACTACTATTACTCCACACATCGACCGCTATCCAGCAGGCATCTAGTGTATTAAGTCCATAAAGAACGGAGTAACGCCTTAAGAACGATGACATGATGTAGACAAGATAAACTCATGTATGAATAAACCCCATATTTTTACCCTTAATAGCAACGATACATACGTGGCATGTCCCTTTCTGTCACTGGAATTGAGCACCGCAAGATCGAACCCATTACAAAGCACCTCTTCCCATGGCAAGATAAATCAATCTAGTTGGCCAAACCAAATCAATAGATCGGAGAACAAATACAAAGCTATAATAATCATGCATAAAAGAGATCAGAGAAGACTCAAATAATATTCATGGATAATCTGACCATAAACTCACAATTCATCGGATCCCAACAAACACACCGCAAAACGTGATTACATCGGATAGAACTCCAAGAACATCGAGGAGAACATTGTATTGAAGATCAAAAAGAGAGAAGAAGCCATCTAGCTACTAACTATGGACCCGAAGGTCTATGGTAAACTACTCACGCATCATCGGAAGGGCAGCAAGGTTGATGTAGAGCCCCTCCGTGATCGATTCCCCCTCCGGCGGAGTACCGGAGAAGGCCTCCAGATGGGATCTCTCGAGAACTGAAACTTGCGGCGGCGGAAAAAGTATTTCGTGGACTCCCCTGAGGGTTTCTGATTTTTTGGGAATTTATAGTGGAGGAATTAGATCAAAAGGAGCTCTATGGGCCCCACGAGGTACCAGGGCACGCCTGCCCCCCCCCCCCCCCAGGCGCGCCCTGGTGCCTCGTGGGCACCCCCTGGGGCTTCTGGCCTCCTCCCAAAGCTTCTAGTGTTTATCTTGTCCAGAAAAAAATCTCCAAAAAGTTTCGTGGCATTTGGACTTCGTTTGGTATTGATTTTCTGTAAAACAAAAACAGGGAAGAAAACAGCAACTCGCACTGGGCACTAGGTTAATAGGTTAGTCTCCAAAAATGATATATATTTTTTGTAAATGCATATAAAAACATCCAAGATTGATAATATAATAGCATGGAACAATAAAAAATTATAGATACGTTGGAGACGTATCAATGACACATGGAATGTGGTCAAAGAGAGGCCTAGAAAGAGGAAGGGCTATGGTGTCAGGAAAACAGGTCATCCAAGCTGCAGAAGTAAAAAACCAGTCAAGCTTCTCCAATAGAGTATTTTCCTGCATGTTACTCCAACTGTACTTTCTCCCTTTCATTGGTAGTTCAACCAGCCCTAAGTTGCTAATAGCCTCATTGAAGAGCACCATCTCATTCACTTCTCCTCCAGGCCTGTTTCTATCAGAAGGATCTCTAATAAAATTAAAATACCCCTTGATGATCCACTCAATGTCACTGGGCATGTGAATATCTTTAAACCAGTTTATAAAATCTGCTTTCCCACTATGATCACAGGGCCCATAAATATTGGTGAGAATCCAGCTTTTACAATATATCTTACAAGTAAATTGAATATAGAGGGAACAGTTGTTTTGAAAAAGAGTTTCTCCATCAAATAGAGCACCATTCCAGGCAATCAGAAGACCACCAGAAGCTCCCACTGAGGGAAAGTAATCAAATTTTGTGAACCTACTTGGCAGAAATTTCTAATGTAGGCCAGATCAAATTGTTCTCTTTTAATTTCCTGCAAACAGATAATAGCATTACTACTTTCCTCAATCTTTTGGTGCAAAGCAAGCCACTTGTCCTGGGAGTTAATCCCTCTGATGTTCTAGTTCAGGATGTTCCATTTTCTGTTGTTACTCATAGGAAAACCATATAACAAGTCTTAGAGAAGACAAGCACTAGCACTTGTCAAAGATTAAATAACATCCAACCAGGTTTAAGAGAAGCAACCAAGTCTTACAGGAATCCATTACATCACAAAGCAGATTCTTATTACATAAAACAGTTTCATCCACAAAAGAACTACGGCTGGCCCTAATAGCAACTGGCCCCCCTCCACCTTGGTAATTGTGCTTGATGTACTTCATTTTGGCACCATTGGAGGACTTTCCTTGTCCTTGGCCATGGACACTTTGGCCAAATCTTCCTGGAGCCTCCTCTTCTGCTTCTTGTTTAGCTTCCCCTCCAATTCATCATCAACAATCTTGCAAAAAGTTTTTGTGAGATTTTTAACCACTGTCTTTGAAGCAACAGGAGGAATTGCATTACAAGTTAAGCAAATATTGTTTGAATAGGAGTTTCTTTTATAACCATCATTAGCTTTACTGATCCTATCACTTCTCCTTACCTCAGATTCAACAAGAGGGGTCTTTCCTCCCCTTCTTTTTTAACATTATCATTTTCAAAGGGCAGCAGGAGGGCCTGTTCCTGGTTCATTTCCTCCAGATTGGTAGCCCCTCCCTCATTCTCCTTGTTCTGCTGGGCCATTGAACTAGCCTGACAGATGGGTGTCTGAGATACCTGACATTTATCATGAATGTAAAATGTGAGGATAACAATACCCAAAGAGGAGATTTAGGCATATGAATTGTCCAACCAAACTTGTTAGGTGTCATTAGCAGATGCATGATGAAATTAAACAAACTTACTGGAATTTGGATTGTAAGATTGCCCTGAGGATCTGTTGGCTTGTTTGTAAAGTGCTGCTTCCATAACTGAAGTCCTTCCTCGGAGAGAACTATATCAGAAGAGTTATTGGTCATGAGTTGCAGATTTTTAAGGACAAGCAGTGAAGCTCCATGTGAAGATTGAGCAAAATGAATATCAAGAAGATCATTCGAAGAAGTCTGAGAACACTCTCCCAAAGAATTACCTTTTTTGTCCACCATTTCATTCAAACCAGATTTATTATCTGCTTCATTCAGAAGAGGACCATGAATTTGATTAAAATCAGTGTCTTTGGTCCTATCTTCCTCCAAACTATATGATTCATGCTTGTCCACATCCTTTAGAACAGGAGCAGCTTAGCCCTCAACATGAATTCCCTCAGGAACAGCAATAGGTTCACACACAACAGTGAGTTGAACTGCAACATCAGAAATTGCAGTGGCAGCAATAGCCAAATGCACTGTAGCAATTAGTGGTTCCTCTAAGTTAATATTTGCAAGTAAGTCAACATTAGCAGCAGCAATAGGTGGTTCCAACTCCTCATCTTCAGGGTAGGCACTCATAATGTTATACATTCCCAGACCCAGGCCATGAAAGTTGTTCTAGTTCAAGTCAGGTTCCCCATCATGTGGCTGAATCTAATTTATCTCCTCATTAGGAAGCTGCCCTTCAACAGGGACATTGTTAGAGAGGTCGCCATCTAAGATAGAGATAGTAGTTGTTATGCTACTGTTGCCATCATGCATTGGCAGAACATCTGTCACATCCTGTACCACAACTTCATCTTTTGGAGGATTATCTGGTGCCTCAAAGTGATAAGAAGGCTGCTACAAAGCCCAATGTCCATCTTGTTCCCAATCCTCCTCATCCATTTTTGCATCTTGGTTATTCTGCAAATCTTCGTTCAACTGCCCATTGAAAGGTTGCACTAACAAAGTATGTGGGTCCACTCCTGGAGGTGGAATTGGATCCTCATCAACAGGTCCACCCCCTAAGAGCTCCTGGTGAATAATCTCAACCGAACTTGACCAAGCATCCTCCTCAAAATCCTCACCTTGAGACCATCTAATGCTTCTTAGTACATTCAGTAACCCTAACCTTGGCAATAATCCTTCCTTTCTCTCTTGGTTCATTTTCCCAGGCAATCAACTTACCCCACTTACTGATGGCAGTTGCAATATCATCTGTAGTCTGATAGTCAAGAGGGACTCCCAGGATCAAGATCCAACATAATTTGTTAAAGTAAACCCTTCTCCAATTCCTGCCCTCATTGTGCTTGACAAAAGTTATTGAAATATCCCCATACACATGCGGGCTATCACTGACCAATTTGTCCCTCTCACGTACATGTTAAAACTGAACATAAGCTTCACCAATGGGGCATTGTTGCACTGACCTAACCCCTACATGCTTAACCGCATCCAGAAATTCTTCGAGCACTTCTCTAACATTAGGGAATAGTACCTGGTCAGGGAGTGGATGGATAGTGGCGATGGCCACATCTTCATGACGAGGGCTTCGCCTCGGAACAATTGCTCGAGAAACTCCATTCCGCCCCTCAACATGTATCACCTTGATAACCCACAAGTATAGGGGATCAATTGTAGCCTTTTTTGATAAGTAAGAGTGTCGAACCCAACGAGGAGCTAAAGGTAGAATTAATATTCTCTCAAGTTCTATCGACCACCGATACAACTCTACGCACACCAATGTTTGCTTTACTGAGAAACAAGTAATAAAACTAGAAGTACTTTGTAGGTGTAGTAGGATAAGTTTGCAAGATAATAAAGAACGTGAAAATAAAAATTAGGTTAGGGTTACTAGACCGATAGCAAGTTTTTATGTGGGAGAGGCCACTGCTAGCATGTCATCCCTTACTTTGAATTCTATGCACTTATGATTGGAACTATTAGCAAGCATCCGCAGCTACTAAAGTTCATTAAGATAAAACCCAACCATAGCATTAAGATATATTGGTCCCCCTTCAATCCCGTATGAATCAATTTTTATGGTAGGAAGAAGCTTCTGTCACTCTTGCCCTCTAATGCATAGTCCTATCAACATACAACTAACCCTATGGTGAGATCCACGCGCGCGCTCATATGATGGGCACCAAAGGACAACAACATAACCACAAGCAATTTAAACCAATCATAGCATTTCACAAATTACCCATAGGACAACAAAAATCTACTCAAACATCATAGGATGGCAACACATCATTGTATAATAGTATGAAGCATAAAGCACCATGTTCAAGTAGGGGGTATAGCGGGTTGCGGGAGAGTGGACTGCTGAAAATAGATGAGGGAAGGTGATGGAGGAGTTGACGAAGATGGCGGAGTTGTTGGTGTAGATCGCCGTCACACAATGATTTCCCCGGCGGCGCTCCAGCGCCACCGGGAGACAGGGGAGAGAGCCCCCCTCCTTCTTCTTCTTCCTTGGCCTCCCCCTTAGATGGGAGGAGGGTTTCCCCTCTGGTCCTTGGCCACCATTTATCTCAGAGGGCAGGAGTCCCTCCGAGATTGGATCTATCTCTCTGTTTCTCTTCTGTTTCGCGTCCCTGTTTCTGGCCGAAAACCGTTTCTTATATTCCCGGAGATCAGTAACTCCGATCGGGCTAAGATTTTAACACGATTTTTTTCTGATATTATCTTTCTTGCGGCGAAAGAAGGGCTCCAACTGACTTACAAGGGAGTCACAAGGCAACACGGCACAACCACCCCCCTGGCCACACCCTGTTGCCTTGTGGCCAACTCGGGCACCGTCTTGCGTTGATTCTTCTTCTCAAAAATCATATATATTCCAAAATAAATCTCCGTAAAAGTTTATCGTGTTTGCACTTCGTTTGATATGGATTTTCTGCGAAACAAAAAACATGCAAAAAAACAGGAACTGGCACTGGGCACTGGATCAATATGTTTGTCCCAAAAAATAATATAAAATGTTGCCAAAAGTGTAACACCCCCTGTGTAATGAGCTACAGTGATCTCCATGTTAATGCTAAGCCACTTGGAAATGCAATGCTTGATCACTATGGTTTCATATCTCATTTCAAATTCCACCATTGAATTCAAATTCAAATGTCAGTGAAATTTGAAGTTGCACAAAAGTTGCTGGAAAAATGTTCATCATTTAGCAAATAATCCAAAACAAATGTTTGTTCAGGAAAACAACATCACCATCAAGCTAAATATGGACTATGACAATAAAACAGTGCAATCTCACCATATTTAAATGCCTTTTCATTTATGAAAAATTCAAATGAAATCATTTTAACCCCAAACCTTTTTCTGACAGTGCCAGATATTGCATGGTATTTATTGAGCCAAGTCTCATATTTTACAAAAATGAAATGGTGGCTAAACATTTTTCAAAGAGAAAAAGAAATAAAAGTAGAAGAAAAGAAAAGGGGAAAGGGCACTATGGCACTGGGCTCTAGTCTACAGTGCTAGGCCCAGCCCACCCTGGTCGTCTCCCTTCTCTCTCTCATCCCCGTGTCAGCGCACGCGCGAGTGACCGAGGCAGAGCGCCGTCGCAGCCGCGCCATGGTCGCCTCCGCGTCGCTACAGCGGCTCGCGAGTGGATAAGAGCTCCACCGCGGCGCCTGGGGACAGCCCCCAGTCCTTATCCCCTCCTTCCTCGTGCCACTGCTTCCTCCCCCTCCATGGCCGACGCGGCCGTCGCCGTTGCGAGCTCACCCGCGTAACCACCACCGTCGCCTCGCCTCGTCTTCGTGCCAGATCGATCCGCCGTCCTCGACTACTTCCTCTCCGACCACTAGCGCGAGCCAGGGAGCCCTGCTTCACCAGATCGCCGTCGTCGTCTACCTCGGACCACCGCAGATCACCGCCGTCGTTCCGGCCACTCCGAGCCTCCCCCAAGCCCGCTAAGCACATCTGCAGGACCGCTGTAAGCCTAGCTTCTTTTCCCCTCTCTTCGTGCCGTCGCTTGCTAGCTCTAGCGAGCACATTCACCATGGCCGAGCCCAACGCCGCGGGAGCTCGTCGCCGGCAAGCTTCCGGTGACCATTTGGTCACGCGTCAGTGCCCGTTGAGCTCGCCCGCGCGCGTAGACCACACCCGGTCCCTTAGTTTGAGCCATCGCGCGCTGCTACCACTGCTTCACCTCCACCCGAGCGCCGCCGCCGCCTGCCGTCGACGCTGTGCCCTACTCCGGCCACCTCCGGTTGAACCAGTAGCCCCATCGGATGCACGACGTCATCAGCTCTCGAACGCCGCCTCGCACGCGCCAAACGGACCACCGTAGCCATTTTCCAGCCAACTCCGGCGAAGCCCCGCCACGGAACGGCTCGCCGGAGCAACTCTGGCGCCGCCTGCTGACTCGGCCGCCACGTGGCCTCCCCTGTGACGCTGACAGTGGGCCCAGTGGGTCCCGTTGGCTGGGTTGACTTGGTCAACCCTGCTGACTGGGCAGACAGGGTCACTGACATGTGGACCCCACGCTAATTAAAATGATTTTATAAATAATTAAATCTGTTAATTAAACAGTCACTGACAGATGGGGCCCACCCTCTAATTAATCTTTAATTAGTTTAATTAATCCCAAATTAGCTCACTGTGTATAACATGCGGGACCCAGCGGCCAGGTTTGACCTGGACCGGCTGGGTTGACCGATGATGTCACCCTGACGTCATGCTGACGTCACAGGTTACTGTTTTGAATAATTCGAATTTAATAATTAAAACAATTCCAGAAATTCAATAAAAGTTCGAAAAATCACATAAAATAAACCGTAACTTGGATGAAAATAATTTATATATGAAAAATGATCAGAAAAATATGACGAACCTGAATACGCCCTCCATGTAGCTGTCAAATGCCTCCAACACTGCAAACATGGAACCTTCCCCTCCGGATCGTTTGTCCGATAATCAACTGGAGCTGGGGAAACACTCCCGGATGTTTTCTCGCTCCGACCAAAATACCTAGCACTGCATTAGAACACCCCTAGCACAGCATGTTGACATGTCGTGCATCTCTGTTGCATTTGTTGCCGTGTATTTACTGTTTCTTCATCCTCCTTCTCTCCCGATAGACCCCGAGACCGCCGATGACACTGCTGAGTACGACTACGTCGTCGACGACCAGACCCCTTCAGCAGAGCTTCCAGGCAAGCAAAACACCCTTGATCATCCAGATATCGCCTACTCTTTCTCCCTATTGCTTGCATTAGAATTGCTTCTGCTGATATTCCGATAGCTCCTATTCTGATGCATAGCCTAATTTCGTCGCTTACTATTGATACCTTACCTCTATCCTATGATGCTTAGTAAGGTATGCTATGTTTCATCAGCTGGCCCTTCACCCTTGTCCGTTTGCCAGGCTTGTTATCGGGTCGTGATCACTTTGGGTGATGATCACAGAAATGTGACATTACCGCAATACTTTTAAACTGTTAAAGTCGGGCCGGCTCCAAGAGTGCCCGCGAGATAATGAAACAAGACGGGTTGAACCCAAGGGTACCTGTTGGGGATATTCACCAGCAAGGAGACCCGGCAAAGTGTTGACCCGGCCATAAGGCGAGCTTAATGGGCCAACTCACTGCGGGGCTGAAGTCTCTATATGGGCCGGCTTAGCAAGGCCGGTAAGAGTAGGCCGACTTACATAATGAGCCGGCTCACGACGAATCAGATGGCAAGGAGAGCTGTCTTGAAGAACAAGTAGGAAGGAATAAAGAGGCGGGTCAAAGAACGACTCGGACTCTCATGTAATCTAGGGTTCCACCTGTGTATATAAAGGGGAACACCTATACAGAAAGATTAAGTGGCAATCCCCTCGAGAGCTAGGTTAGCGAATTCGCATCCTTGTAATCGAGATCTACAGCAATATAACCAAGCAGGACGTAGGCTTTTACCTCCGCCGTGAGGGGCTGAACCTGGGTAACCCGGCGTCTTCTCGTTCCTATTCAACCCTGCTAAGCTTCCACATTAGTGCGATGGCTTCATCTCTAAGTCCTTTTACCTGGACATCTGTCGCGACAAAACCACGACAGTTGGCGCCCACCGTGGGGCTCACGCACGGTGGAGTTGAGTTCTTAGCGGGATCCCTTCCAGGGTTCGGGAAGTATGCGGTTGGCATGGTGACCAAGAGCCGCCGCGGGAAGTTCTACATCGACGATTCATACTGGGGCCCCGACGCCGACTCAGTCGAGTATGGGTACCGGGTCCCCTTCGGCAAGATCCATACCTTCATCGGTGTGGTCGGCGAGCCGGCCGCCGGGTCGGAGGGCGTCGCTGGTGTCGAGTCAGCGCGCCGGCTCGGTCAGCTCCCGGCGAGACCGGCCCGTGTCAAGCCGGCCAAAATCACGCCTTCGTGGGCTTCACCCAAGGGGTGGCCCTGTCAGAGAACTCCCTGTCTCAGGACGACACGCTGGTCCAATCTGATGGCGAGTCCTCGATGGGGGAAACCGAGTCAATTCTCCCGCTGCATGATGGTAGGCTGGGGCACATGGACGACGTCTTCCCGGAAAGCCCTGATCCGCCTCGCTTCGCGGCGGTGTACATGGCAGGTAGGCAAGATCCAGCGCGAGACCCGGCCAATCCGACGGCGGGACAGAACAACCTCCTGGCCGGCTCAGGAGGAGCCGGCGCCTCGGCCTCCGGCCCTCAGAAGACTGGGGTTCAGGCACTCGCGGACTTGATGACAACGCTGGCGACCCTGTTGGCTAAGCCGGTTACTGCAGAGAACGCGGCGGCGCGCAACACAGAGATCGTGAAGTGTCGCGAGGAGATGGCCAAGATCCAGGAGGACATCAACATAGAGAGCGCCCGCATGTTACAGGAGCAGGCACAGATCACCGCGGAGAGGCAGCACCTTGACGAGGAGACATAGTACCTAAGCCGCCGGCAGGCTGAATCCGAGCTTGTTCTCCGGAGGCGTCGCCAGAGCCGGCTTCCGGCTGATCTCGAGCCGACTCAGCTGTTCACAACGCCACCGGCTCCCACAAACCTGGGGGCTGGAGTTATCCCCCCGAGAGAGCCGCTACAGCAGCTTATTCAGCAGCGAGAGCCGGCCCGACTTCGTACACCAGATCAGCAGCAGCAGCCGCCGTCTCACCGGTTCCAGGCCCTAATTGGACACTACTCCAACCCGGTGGATAACGTGCTAGTAGCAACCCACAACTTGGAAGCTATTCCGATTGAGGGGGACGGCCCGATTCAGACAGAGGCCAGGAATGCCATTGCGATGCTCAAGACGGCAGTGGTGCAACAGGCCAATTACTCGCATAGCCAGCATCGGCTTCACTCAACCCCTCATCAGAGCCGCTCCAGGAGTCAGCGCCCTGAGTCGCCCGCGGTCTCCAGCAGCGCGCACCGCCGGAGGGCCGCCCAGCCACTGGCGGAGCAGCAGCAGCCCAGGATCCCGCAGGACGTAGCTGACGCAGCCCGGATTCTGCGAGCATGGGAGGAAGAAAACGCGCGTGCAGGGCGTGACCCGCCGGCACAGGAGTTGAGGATGATTCCAATCACTTGGCCGTTCGCGGTCTGGGGGCTTGACATGGTGGGGCCCTTCAAACGTTCGAAGAACAATCATACGCACCTCCTGGTGGCTGTGGATAAGTTTACCAAGTGGGTGGAAGCAGAGCCGGTCAGCAACTGCGATGCAGCAACGGCTGTCAAGTTTCTGAAAAAGCTGATCTTCCGATTTGGTTACCCGCATAGCATCATTACAGACAATGGAACCAATCTCTCCAAGGGGGCTATGGAACAGTTCTGTCAACAGGAGCACATCCGGCTTGACCTGGCATCGGTTTCGCATCCTCAGTCCAACGGGCAGGCGGAAAGGGCTAATCAGGAATTACTGCGCGGTATCAGACCCCGGCTCATGGTGCCTCTACAGCGCACGCCGGGTTGCTGGGAAGAAGAGTTACCTTCAGTACTTTGGAGCATACGGACTACTCCCAACAGGTCGACAGGCTATACGCCGTTCTTTCTGGTCTATGGTGCAGAAGCCGTGCTCCCAAGCGATATTCATCACGACTCCCCTCGAGTGGCGGCTTATGTGGAGACAGATAATGAGCTGGCACGTCAAGACGCTCTTGATGCTTTGGAGGAGGAGCGTGACCTTGCTGCATCCAGATCAGCAATCTATTAGCAAGACCTACGCGCTATCACAGCCGTAGAGTTCGAAGCCGTGCTTTCCAGGAAGGTGACTTAGTGCTCCGTCTGATTCAAGACCAAACAAGCATGCACAAGCTTTCGCCGCCTTGGGAAGGGCCCTTTGTGGTCAGCAAGAATCTCAACAACGGGTCATATTACCTGGTTGATATACGTGAAGCAGAGAAGTCACGCACAACTGAGGAGGAAACAAGCCGGCCTTGGAACATTGCCCAGCTCCGGCCGTATTACACCTAAGTCATTGACTAGGTTACACCTTGTACATACCTTCTATCATGTATATACCTCTTTTTGATCAAATATAATTTCGACCAGCAACACTGTATGAGGGGGTTTGTTTAGCCTCAAAACTTGTGTACTGGATCTTTATTTGTTGATCTTGGTTACTTGGGGGCTTCCAACTCAATTGAGTTTATCTTACAAAACCCTCCTAACCCGGCGAGATGCCACAACGTTGGTTAAACCTGCCTGTTAGCAAGATGCTACTCCCTATACAAACGACCCGGCGTACGTCTGATGAGTCAATCACGTATGTGACCCTGAACTCATCCAAGTTAAAACGTTCGATTGGTTGTGGAGAGTCGGCTTTCAGAAAGCGAGGAGAAACCAGCAGGCCAAGTGCCAGCTTAATGAAAGCGTCTTTCGGTTTGGGCTTTCTAAGCCGGCCGTTTCAAGCATAGTCCGACTTGCAATTTTTTAGCATACATACATTCTTGCACACATACTTACATTCAGGCATATCATCTCTGCATACATACATACATCCATGCATGTCATTCACTTAGGTCTATTAGAGCTACTTGACTTGTTGAAAACAGTAACAAAGATTACTCGTTCAAAGTGGCATTGTCACTGACCATCACATATGGTTATATTGTTTCGGCAGATTCATTCCATTGCAGGCCGGCTCTCAAGGCCAAAAGGAGGATTCACAGAAATGCAAAGTATTTACACTGATATCAGAAGTTTATGCTACCCTATTACAAGCCGCCCATCAGCTGCGGCCTTGGCAAAAATTTTCTCTCAAGGATCGGCCTGCTACGATAAGCCGGCGTTTACGCCGCCGGGTCAGAGCTGGCGCCAGTGCCTGATGGATCACCTTGAGCCGGCTCTTCGTGGCCGTCATCATCCTCCTCTTCTTGGCTTGAGTCGCCGGTCGACCACTGAATTGAGCGCAATGCTTCAAATAGGGCATCTTCGGATATCAGGGAGGACGGATCGACGTTAGGAGCAAAGGATTGCTTACGTGTACGGGTTAGAGCCATCGGCTGATGATTTGGGGCCTCGATCCGCTCATTGTTCTTCGAATAAGGCGCCTGATATCTGCTCAAGTCAGCTTCTTCTGCAATGGCGGTGGCCGCAACCCGGGTTTCCTTGAGGCAGCGTTGGAAGTCCTTCTTGGAGAATGGCGTGTCATCAGTATTGAACTCTGGGTATCCGCCTGCCACCTGAGCCGGGTCAAGCTCCGGCACGTATGCTTTAGCCCGCGCAAGCGCGGTCAGAGCTCCCGTGCGGCAACACGCTCTTTTCCAGTCGTCGAACCACCTGGGCACGATTGACAGCTCTTTTATTGTATCCGCAATCAGCTGAGGCGGTGCCTTGGTATTTTTGGCGGCCATTATGCAACGGCAACTGCCTATATACAGTTGTTCTACCAAAGTGTAGACCGCCTTCAGTTTCACCACTGGTAGCTGCACAAGAGTTTGATTTTTTCGGCCTACAAAGCACAAGTCTGCACGATCAGTTAAGCCGGCTAAGGATGATAAGCCGGTCCAATGAATTATGCTCAGTTTTGCTTACCAAATATGGCTCGACACATGGCGGTAATTTGACCTTTCAGAGTTGTCAGTTATTGGGTTGCCGGCTCAAGCTTGGCCTCCGCTTCTTCGGCTCTTGTGGCTTGGGCGGCTCTTGCAGCCTCAGTCTCTTGCAAGGTGGCCTGTACAATCGCCAAAGCTTTCTTCGCCTCCGCGGCGGCTTCCTCATATTCTTGGCGCAATTTCTTCTCTTTTTTGGCCTCCTTTCGAAAGCCGGCGGCCTGGGTTTCTACTTGGTCCAGCATCTCCTGCAGGGCAGACTGTTATACATGACATGCATATGACCCGGACCGCCCTGAAGGATAGCCCGGCTCATGGGGGCTAGATATTATTGAGCTTCACAATAAGCAAGGAAGTCCCATGCAGTTGCGGGCAATCTACATGGCACTTGGGGGCTAATGCATGAGTTGATTTTTCTGCTTAGTTATGCAGACCCACCCATCATGAATGCTGAGCCGGCCTTTGGGGGTTACCGATTGAAGTTGAGCATACAAATTATCATACTTTGGAAGTTTCGGGTCATTATTTCATATTAACCCGGCCCTTGGGGGCTCATGCATCCATGGATCTATTCTGTTAAATTATGGAGACTCGCCCGTCGTTAATGACGAGCCGGCCCTGGAGGGCACCAGTGGACGGTTCTACGTACAAGTTTCAATTGCAAGTTCCGGATCGTTATTGCATAATGACCCGGCCCTTGGGGGCTACATATATATATATGGTACAAGAAGAAGGGTGCATCTTACCTCATATTTCCGCTTCAAGGCAGTGACCATGGCGATTTCTGTGTCCCGGCTTTCAACTAGCTGGGTTAATACAGCTCGATGGAGGGTACTGGCGTCTTGGTCTTCAAACTTAGGAAGCTCAAGAGCCGTCTTCTCTTTGTCCTTCGATGCCGGTTCAAGTTTGGTCGGGACTTTGGTAAGGGCGGTGGAGGGTTCTGGCGCAGCAGTTTGCCGTACACTCGTCACCGCTACTTCTTCGTGAGCCGGCGCTTCTTCTTGAGCCGGCACATCGGGCTGCGGAACGGGTTGATCTTCAACTATATTCTCCTTCTCTTGAGTTGGTGGGGAGGCGTGAGCCGGACTTGTCATGTTCAACGGCGGCGGGCTGTTTTGGACGGCCGGCTCGTCCTGGGCTGCCAAAGTGGTTTCCTCTACTTGAGGGCCTGTCTGAATGGCCGGGTCAGATGACTCGGCAGCTGCTTTCTTCTTAAAGGCTTTGGCACTGTACAAGGGATGGGGGAGTTACTTATTCACAGGGATGAAAGATAAGAGGTCAATATTCATTACAGGAACGTCTGCTTACCCAGGGTTGATATTGAAAGCCGGCACCTGTGTGGCGCTTGACTCGCCTGAGCAATGCGACGTCTGATAGGCCGAGTCGTTAAAGGGTAAGGGTTCTTTATAAAGGCCAGCTAGAGGAAAAGAATAAGTTGGGCTAAGAGGCACCTCAGCTCGAGCTTTGCGGGATGGCGGCTCATATGGAAGCCCGCTACTTAGTTCGCCTTCACTGCTCCGGGTTTTCCTTTTGGAGGTCCCGGCTCGACGAGTTTTCTTCAAAATAAATTTGGGATCCAAATGAGCATCTTGGTTGGAAAAGGGCACCTTACGGACGGCAACCCGAGGCTTCCTTCGAACCTTGCGAATCACAGCCCGGGTTTTCTTCCGAATAGGTGTTGGTGAGTCAGAATCAGAAGAGATTAAGGTTACCTCCGGCTCGTCGGTATGGCTAATTTTAGTTTCATCCTGAAGAGAAGAGGCATCAGCAAGTTGAATGAAAAGACGGCCAAGTGAGTCAAGTTCTACCTCATCCTCGTCCTCTGCAGCCGGCTTATCAGTACCGGCCGGCTCATCCTGCTGTTCCGCTGGAGCGGGGACGGGTTGTGGGGGCTTCTTCTTCTTCCAAAATTTGTCGTTTGCCTGTATTAAGATGAGTTGACAGATGATGATGGTGACTTAAGAACAGAGTAAACAAAAAAAGGGGGTGCAAACACTTACTGAAGGCACCGGGTTGGTTAAGCAAAAGGGGGCCAGCCCGGTTTTGTTGCATTTCTCCTGAGGCTCTCCTAGTAGCCTCTTGATGGTTTTGTTGATATCACTTGCTGATAGATTGACTTGGCTGAACCGTTGAGCGTCGGCCGGTTCACCATTGTAATTGCACATCAGGTCGCCTCTGTGGCTAAGAGGCTGGATTCGCCAGCTTACCCAGCAGCGGGTCAGATCAATCCCAGTAAGGCCGTTGGCAACCAAGGCCCTTAACTTGGCGTAAACAGGGGCGAATTGCTTGCGTTCTTCTATGGATGGACAACCTGGAAAAGCCACTGTAGCGTTAAGCCGGTCCGGTCTGTAACCCGGCAGGGGATTTTCTCCTTGAGGGGCGGTGCTCTTACAGTAAAACCAAGTCTTGTTCCAGCCCTTGGGGTGACTCGCCAGCTTGGCCTCAGGAAAGGGAGTGTTTCTTCGCCTTTGAATTGAGACGCCGCCAAGTTCTATGTTGGGGCCATCGGTGAACTCAGTCTGATGATTGATATAGAAGAATTCGCGAAAGAGCAGGACAGTTGGTGCCATTTGAAGATACACTTCGCAGAAAACTTGAAATTGGCAGAGGTTGGTAATTGAGTTTGGTCCAAGATCTTGCGGTCGGAGGTCGAAGGAATGGAGAACATCACGGAATTTTTTTGACCCGGGCGGTCGAAACCCCTTGTGCAGATGTTCTGCGAAGATTACCACTTCACCTTGTTGGGGCTGAGGGGTGCTTTCTTCCTCAGGTGCCCGCCAGTCGATTGCGGTTTGAGCCGGCAAAAGGCCTTGCCCTACGAGCTCATTCAGCATCAGAGTTGACACTTGTGATCTGAACCAGTTGCAGGATTTGTCGGTCTTGGGGGCCATGGCGACTTAAAAGTTTAGCTGCAAGGACAAAAATAACAAGCCGGTGTGTTAGTTTAAAAGGGACAAGCCGTCAGAATGTAAGACCCGGCCAAATGATGCAGGTCAGGATGTCTAAGTTCATAACCCGGATTCAGGCGCGCCATCTCCGGCAATCATAAGCCGGTATTGACGACAGTGGAGGTTTGGATTTCTCTAAGTATTGAACTAGTGACAAACAGGAATCTAACGGAGCGATTATTATTACGGATCTGAAAATATCTCGGAAAGAAAGTTCAAAACCTAGGTGGAAATAGAACCAGAGGCCTGTGTTCAATGCGGGTTTATGGAGGTTGGTTCGGACGATCTAGATGCGAAAAATGGTGCTACCGCGATAAAACAAATGCTTATGCGGTCCATTTCACTGATTCTAATCTACTAAAGGAAGAAGAACATCGAAGAACATGAAGAACACTGATGAACTGCAGAGAATGGGTGTCATAGATCCAGAGGAGCAAGGGTTAGAGTGTACCAGATTGCGGCGAATGCGGTGGCGGTGTCCCGTTGAGCTCCGGCGATGATGGGTGTCGGAGAAGGCGCGGTCGAGGTCGTCGGAGAGCTCTAGGGCGGCGGCGCTTCGAGTCCGACGAGTAGGTGCGAGGAGGAAGAAGGTGAGAAGTAAAAAGTGAAAATGGGGATGAGCTGGCGTATTTATGGGCGCGGTAAAGGTTAAAACGGCAAGGGCGAAACCCCGGGCGGCGCAGTAATTTTCGGTGGCGTGGCGCCTCGATTCTCGCGCCTGACAAGACGGGACGTACCCACTCAAGGATTTAAAATGATATCGTTCTGGATTTCGCGGAAGTGGATCGTGACGTCATGAGGAACAAGAATTGAACATGCTAAGTTTGAATCTAAGGGGGTGGACCCGATGATCGCTTAACCCGGCAACTTGAGCCGGTCCGAGATGGCGACTTAAAAAAGACAGGGGGGCGGCTTGGGGGCGCTTCGAAGTATGTTACTAATGATTTATTTTACCAGGATGGAATTTAACGTGAATAAATTCAAGTCAAACTGAGGGCTAATGTTGGAGATATTCACCAGCAAGGAGACCCGGCAGAGTGTTGACCCGGCCATAAGGCGAGCTTAATGGGCCAACTCACTGCGGGGCTGAAGTCTCTATATGGGCCGGCTTAGCAAGGCCAGTAAGAGTAGGCCGGCTTACATAATGAGCCGGCTCACGGCGAATCAGATGGCAAGGAGAGCTGTCTTGAAGAACAAGTAGGAAGGAATAAAGAGGCGGGTCAAAGAATGACTCGGACTCTCATGTAATCTAGGGTTCCACCTGTGTATATAAAGGGGAACACCTATACAGAAAGATTAAGTGGCAATCCCCTCGAGAGCTAGGTTAGCGAATTCGCATCCTTGTAATCGAGATCTACCGCAATATAACCAAGCAGGACGTAGGCTTTTACCACCACCGTGAGGGGCTGAACCTGGGTAACCCGACATCTTCTCGTTCCTATTCAACCCCGCTAAGCTTCCACGTTAGTGCGATGGCTTCATCTCTAAGTCCTTTTACCTGGACATCTGTCGCGACAAAACCACGACAGTACCCGCGAGTGATATTGTGGAGACCACCTAGGAGAGAGGTGGGCCTGGTCCTTGGTCGTAGTCCGTGGATTACCAAGTCGGAGCGACAAGAATCATGTTCGTCTCTGCGAGCTACTAAAACACGCCCAATGGATTTGGGTATTTGATCCGAGTTGGCCGCTGGCCTATACGCACTACCACCACGCGGGATAATGGTTTAATGGGGCCCTCTATGTCGTACGTTTCTCCCGAAAGCTCTTCAGATGTCACAGTTCAGAGATGCGGGCTGACCGTTGGGTGGGCTGGTTACGTCACTTGTGTATATAGTGTCACGCCTGGGCCCCGACCAGCCACGCAACGTCCAGGAGTGCAGAGGGCGATGGGCCCAAGACCCCTTCGCACTTAGGATTTAGACCGGCGTGTTGACCTCTCTAGGGAGTCTAGGTTGGCCTACGGCGTGTCGATTACCCGAGGCCGGGCATTACCCAGCAAGTGTGTCTGGCCAGATGTAATCGAGCGTGTTGGGTAACAGTAGTGCACCCCTGCAGGGAAGTAATCTATTCGAATAGCCGTGTCCACGGTAACAGGACGCTCGGAGTTGTATCCTGATCTACTACAACTATGAATGGATACTGTTACAATGTTAAACTATTACTACTGCTCTCGGGATCACTTTCTCGCAGGGTAGTCGAGGAAGGATCTCAGGGCATTGCTAATATATACTTATTATTATATGCTGCTGTGTTCTATTCTCTTCTGATGCTGCAAGATTGCTTCAAGATGCAAGTCTTCGATAGGCTAGGCCTTTCCCCCTCTGTTCTGGCATTTCTGCAGTTTAGTCCAAAGATATAGCCCATTCCTTTGATACCGATGCATACTTAGTATAGTTCTGATGTAAGTCTTGCGAGTACTTTGGATGAGTACTCACGGTTGCTTTGCTTCCTTCTTTTCCCCTACCCGGTTGCTGCGATCAGTCGACGGAGTCCAGGAGTAGGAGATCCCCGGAGGCACCTACTACTACGTTGAGCCCGCCGACCAGGAGTAGTTCGGAGGCCCTAGGCAGGAGGCCTTCGCCTTTTCGATCAGTGTCGCTGTTATGCTAGACTTCTTAAGAGAAACTTGACTAACTATGTCTGTACCCAGATAATATTTGTTTGAGTGACCTATGTATTCGGGTCCTCGTGACCCCTGGTTTGTAATATGAAGATTTATGTTTATATTTGTTTTTAGAGTTGTGTTGTGATATCTTCCCGTGAGTCTCTGATCTCGATCGTGCACGTTTGCGTGTATGATTAGTGCACGGTCGAGCAGGGGCGCCACAAAAAGTATGTGAAAGTTGTAGAATATTGGCATGAAACAATAAAAAATTATACATACGATGGAGACGTATCACACTCAAAGCCATGGGGAACAAATGGAGCAGGATCAAAGGGGATATTAGCCATCGCAAGGCTAGGTTGGTGAATGCGCTGATGGGGAGCCTCGTCGACAACGAGGTGCGACGAGCTTGAGGTTTGAACATTGGTCAGAGCAGAGGAATGCGAGGAGGCAGGCACCTGTTTCGGTTGGAAATTGGGAAAGAGACCCAAGACTAGCTCACCAAAAGAGGAAACAGACGAAATTTTAGGGGCCGGTCCATGGGCTTTGAACCAGTCCTCCTCGGCACCCTCGGCCCAGGCACATTCTGGTGGGCTTTTAAATGAGGCAAAGTTGATGCAAGGCAGCAGCCCAGTTAATCTCGGTTGAGTGCAACGTTTTCTGTCATGCATGTACATCCGTGACGATTTTATGATAGAATCAAGATAGTCATACCTGTGCTGTCGTAGAAGTGTTCCATGACAATACTGAAATTATCATCACGGAAGTGTCCACTTCCATGACGATAAATGTCGCGTCATGGAAGTGTTTTCCTCAAGGGTAACCGACACATGGCATCCACCGTAACAGGTCGCCGTTAAGCTATCGGGTTCCGGTTTGGATCCGATAACCCGTTAACAGCCCTGACCAATGGGGATTTTCCACGTGTAAAATTCTCACTGGCCAACTGATCCACGTGTCAGCTCGGCATTGCGACAGATGTCATCCATCCTATGGACGAGACGCGCCTATGGAACAGTGACACGTGGCACGGCCCAACAGTGGCCCATTTAGGTTATAAAGGCCGACCCGTTTGACTTGGTCAAAAGTTAACGAGCCGGACCATGGAAAGCCTGTTACCGGCCTGTTCGCATACAACCCATTTACGGCCCGGGTACTCATGGCCCGTTATGGCCTTTAGAAATTCGGCCCAGTAGCGTCATGTGGGCCGTCCCATATGATTCCAGCCCATTGTCACTTTTGGCCCATCTATGGCCCGTGAAGTCTTTCGGCCCATATGAGGCCTTTTGCATCTCTAGGCCCATTGACGGCCCGTGGTGAATCAGGCCCATCATGAACAGTAAACTGCTTTGAGCCCATTAACGGCCCATGATTCAGTTGGGCCGTTTCTAGCCCATGTTTTCTTTCGGCCTTCTAAGGGCCCATAAATTCTTGGGCTCATTTCCAGCCCTCGATTACTTACGGTCTGTTACTGGCCTGTTATGCTAATGGGCCAAATTCAGCCCATGGTAACAATCGGTCCGTTTGTGGCCCGTTAACCCGTTGGGCCATTTTCATCCTGTCCTATAATCCGGCCCATTAACGACCCGTCATGCCTGTTGATAGAATTAAGCTTGTGCTGTCTTCCGGCCTGTTAACGGCCTGTTATGGTCTGGGACCATAAACGGACGGTTTCAATTTTGGCCCGTTTACGGTCCATATTGCGGTCCGGTTTTGGCCCACGAATAGTACGGCCCATGGATCCTACGGCGCGTACGAGGCACATGGATCCTACGGCCCATAAGAGGCCCATGGATCCTATGGCCCGTAGGAGGGCCACGGATCCTACGACCCGTAGGAGGCCCATCTTTACCACGGCCCGTATGTGGCCCATGGTTATTGCGGCCACTAGCAAACCGAGGAAAAAGAACTGCAGTGACTACAAAGAAACAAATAAACAAGACTATAAGTAAATAAATAAGCAAGCAACTAACGCTAGGCTATTACGGCGATTACGGACATTACATCCACTGGGTATCAAAGTTCGCCACCAGTGCAAATAATGGGAACAACAAAGCAGCATATTACATACACTGGGTGTCTAAATTGGCCACCAGTGCAAATAAACGCGGCAGCAAAACAAGTCCAGAACTGCAACAACTTCAGAAGAACTCAGGAAACATTATCCTGGGTATCCACCATGCTGGCAATAAGCTTAGCAAGCTTATTAGCTTTCTCTTGTTTGGCGCTACAATCCTCCAACGCTTGCTGTTGCACCAGAAAGTATGCATCTGAATTCTCCAGGGACTTCCTCAGTCCTTCGGCTTCTTGTCGCAGCACAGCTGATCGATGTCTTGTAGCTTGTAGTTGAGACTCAAGAAACTGAACTGGTTCAGACAGCGAGTTTGAAGAGCTTGTGCAAGCGGTAGTGGCCAGTAACTCAAACACTACATCAAGACAGGACTTTGGGGTTGTCTCACTGTCTTCAAGATAGTTTTCCTTATCTGTTTTATCAGCTTTGTTGGAGACCAACAAGGTTGTCTCACTATCTTCAACCTTATCTGCATTACTTCCTTTACCATTGCTTAATGTGGTACTCTTCTCCAATATTCTGTCAGCATTCTAAAATAAGAAACAAGCAGACACATAACAGGTTTAGCATGTAGTATATGAAACTCATTTTGGTGATCCAGTTCAGTAGTAAGGTGGACAGGATTAAACTATCAAGTCTTCTATTGCAAAGTAGTACATTATAAAAGCATCAAACAAACATATATCTATGTGCTACTGTCACTGCATTGTCTTGCCAAATCAAAATAGAGACACAGTTCAAATCATATCAGTTCAAGACAAAATAGCATTGAAAGAATATAAGTGTGGGAAACTACATGGCACCACAACATTTCAGATGGGTACCACGGGTATACATGTACAACTAACAACACTATTGACCCTGTTTTGATGCTAGTAATGTGCATGATATGAGAAAACAATTGTCTACACAATTGAAATCAACATAGAGCAATTTAGAAGAGCAAACCAGTTAAAGAAACATGTTTAAACATACCTGTTGTGCCATTGGAGTTTTGATTGGATCCTTCTATTTAAAAATTAGTTGGTATGAGTAAATACAGTGATACAAGAGCAAAGCAGTATGCACCATAGCTATGGAATCTTACCGGAGAACAGTTGTTCTTCAGGTTTAAGAACTTGTTCTACAAGAAGAGAGTACAGTAAGACGCAGCCATATAGTACTTCAAAATGAAATATGATCTCATAGACCCTACCAGATTAATGGGTCTAGACCAATACAGAACAAGGCGTTCCCAGTCATCATCCCATAAATGTGTCTCCGGAGAAAGTAAGGGAATTTGATGAGTTTCCTTGCCAGTGAAATACGTTTTCTTTAGGTAATTCCGATACTGCCACAAAGCATTCTTTAAGATAGCAGAGGTATTAGCACAGGTTGCCTCATCCTGAGTTTCCAAATCGGTCATTCTCTACACAGAAAAATGGGAACATTTGTTGTGTTATAACCAGCAGGGAGGTAGAAAGTATGGGACAAAGCAAAGTAATTGCCATGAATACTTACACATAACTCCTGGAAGAACACCTGCAACTGGCTTTTTCCTTCATCTTCAGTATAATATTTCCATGATGGGAAGATACGCACATAGGATTTAACAACATCAAATGTGATAGACGCTAAACTACGGATGACTGGTTCTGCTTCGTCCACAGGAATAGGTGTACTAACTGGTGGAGTTGGGGTTCGCCGTGGTAGTCATGGCGCTTTGGGCACTGGAGCTGCCTTACTAACTGCTCTTGTTTGGAAGCTCTGTGGTGGAGATGGTGCTGTGTCAACTAGAACTGGGTTACTATCTGCTGGGGTTGGGGTTAGATTGGGTGAAGCTGGTTCTCTGTCCATCAGAGTAGGGGTACAATCTGCGATAGTCTGGGTTATGTGTGGTAGGGCTGGTTCTTGTGCAAGTACAACCGGGGTGCTATCTCCATCGACAGGTAGCACTGTTTTATTTGAAGACCGTGTTTTTACTCCGCTAGATACTGCCATCACACCCACCAATTCAAATGGCTGATAAACAAGAAAAGTAGTTGAACGTACAAACCTTGTATGAGACAGATGCAATAGATAGTGAGGAAAAAAGAGGGCATGAAATAGTTCACATATATGGTGTTTAACTAAACAGGATAGCATGACATAATTTCACATATATTATGTCTATCTAAATAGTATAGCATGACATAATTCAAAGATATGATGACTAACTAAAAAGGATGGCATGAGATAATTATATGATGTCTTTAGTAAATAGGTTCGCATGACATAATTCACATACATGTTATCTAAGTAAACAGGATGGCATGATATAATTCACATATGTTATTTATATACTAAGCAGATGGCATTCACATATATGATGTCTAAACTAAGCAGATGGTGTTGAACATTGTGTATATGATGTCTAAACTATGCAATGCAAGACACCATATGCATGATACGAGCAGTATAACCCTGCCAAGTTAGAGCATACACCTCGGGGGGGGGGAATAGGATTGGTCATCTGTCTCTGAATCCTCCTCTGAGGAGCTATCTGGACCCAGTAAGAGATCTGCTTCGACAGGTAGCACTATCTGCTCTGAAGAACTTGTTTTCACTCCAGATTTTTTCATCACCCACTCAAATGGCTGATTCACAGGAAGAGTAGTTGAATGTACAAACATTGTCAACAAATGGAAATGTAATGAAAAAAAGGAATGGCAAAATATAATTCAAATATATGATGTTTGGCTAAACAGGATGGCATTGCATATTTCACATATACTATTTTTTTATTTTTTTGAAAAGGAGGAAGGCCCCCGGCCTCTGCATCAGAACGATGCATGCGGCCATATTATTAAAATTTTCACATATACTAGCTGGCTAAAAAAGATGGCATTGCATAATTCACATATATGATATAGAAACTAAATAGGTGGCATTACAGAACATGTCTAAACTAAGCAGATGACATATATGATGTCGAAAGTAAGCAAAGCAAGGCACCATATGCATGATATGACCAACATCATCATGCCAAGTTAGAGCAAACACCTCGGGGGGTAAATAGGAGTGGTCAGCTCCCTCTGACTCCACCTTTGAACAGCTATCTTCCTCTGGATTACAATCTGGAGGAGGGGGTGAGGTAGCCATTGCACCCACCATGGAGCGATGTCTGCATGACATTGTATTGCCGCGCAAGACTCTTCACTTTTTCTTTACATGTTCAGCATGACTGTGTACAATAACTGACATGCATGCGAAAAAAATATAGTGAGATTAAGTAAGGAGAGCATGCGAAAATCTAGAGTGATGGTAACAACCAGTGGATAGATCCAAAAATAATGATAGCAGGCAAATGATAGCTTAATTTAATAAAAAGACAGATGATGGTCGCTTTACTGTTTGTTTCCCACCCAAGATGAATGACATAGTAGATACCCTAGATGAAACAGATAGTAGATCGATATACAATTCATTGCTGCCTCGATATGTGCCCCACAAGGATTTTAAAACTCAAGTTTGAACATTAATTTGGACCTGACTTGGAGTCTAAGAGATGAACAGGATGATAAACTAGCAGGTAATATTAAGCAATGCATAAAGTAAGCAGAAACAAAAGAGTGCGACCTCTCTTGCGGACCCGTGTACTCCTTAGGTTCATCTGCTGAGTCGATGATGGTGATGCAGTTGCGGTGGCTGCCGGTGGCGGGGAAGGAGATCTGAGGCGGCAAAAGACGGTAAGGAGTCGTGATGTCTGGTATGGTGGACGCTTCTGTCGATGGAGCAGCTCAGGTGAGGTGGACGACGGCCCGACAGGAGCAGGACAAACCACACAAAGTTTTCTTTGAAACCTATCTGTAAATCAAGTAATTCTGTAAGGGCTCCTTTGGCTTGCAGGAAGAGCACAGGAATGCAGAGAAAAATGGCCAAATTAAAGTCAAACCACCTGCAAATGTGTACAGTTAGAATGTTATTATGCCACTAATGCACTTAATCTTCTTTTCATGCATAGGATTTTGATAAGTAGGTCCAGGTGGATGTTAAAATTTCTGTGTTTTTCCTTTGAAACAGACACGAAAGGAAAAAGTCCTTCCCTTTCAACCAAATGCATGAATAATTGAATAGTAGAGTACCATAGGAAAATTTCCTATTGCTATGTTTTTCCTTCACTTTTTCCTTTGAACCAAAATAGCCCTAAGGGATCGACATGAATGTAGAGTAAAAAGTGATGTGACAAGTGTACAACCTCTTTGGCGTAGCCATGTCGACCTCAGCATCATTGGGTCGGTCGCTGAAGATGTTGCGGCGGAGGTGGCTGTCGGAGCTGGGGAAGAAAATCTGAGGCATCTGTAGACAGCGTCGAGGGTACTGCTCTGTTGTGATGGATGGTTCCGTCATTGGAGCAGCTCCGGCGAGTTGTATGATGTCCAGGTTGAAGCAGTACAAGACGAACATCGTTAATCTGAAGTGGGATTCTAATACCATCTCCAATAGATGATGTAAAATACATCACCAAAAAGTGCTAGCTGTAAAATTTACATCACCAAAAAACAACCAACTCCAACAGATGATGTAAAAACTGTTGACTCTGAACTTAACTGTCGAAACTGAATTTTACTGTCAAAACTGACTATTACTGTCGAAACTGAATTTTACTGTCGAAACTGAACACACTAGTAGCAGACAAGCACTTCGTTGGTAGTTTAGGCCACTCGAGCACTGGTAGTAGAGAAGCAGTGATCTAAATCAGCAGCCGCTCAACAGGGAACGCACTAGCAGATAGCAGCCGGAGCAGCAGCACGAACGAGAGCCGGAGCAGCAACTCGTATAGCTGCAGCAGCCCGTGTACTAGCATCAGCAGCACGAGCGAGAGCAAGAGCAGAGCAGCAGCGCGAGCGAGAGCCGGAGCAGCAGCAGCAGCAGCCCCGGCTGGTATGGCCGCCGCCGCCGAGGGAGCCTCACAATGGGGAGATCTGCCGTGGAGGATGTCGCCGGCGGCGCTGGCGTCGAGGGAGCCGCGCCATGGCGGAGCGGGATCGAGCTCCGGCGGTGCCGTGAGGTCGAGTGAAGGAGAAGATGCGATGAGTGTACAACCTCTTTTGTGGCGCCGAGTAGGCCTCGACTTCATCCGAGGAGTCGGTGAGGATGCTGCGGTTCCGGTGGGGCAGGTTAAGGTGGCGCTGTGGGAATGGAGCAGCCGCGATAGACAAGGCGATCGTCGGAGCAGCTCCTTGGAGGTGGAGGACAGGGCGGCTGAACCGGCGGGACGACGAGATCGACGACGGATCCTCATCCGGTGCGGTGGATGAGGGACGTCGAGCTGTTGTGGTGGATGACGTCGTCGGGGAAGAGGCTCCGGCTGGGCGGCGGTGGGGGGTGGACGGAGGAGGGTGGGGTTTCGCGGCTGGTGGAGAGAGGTTTTAGCGGCCTCGGTTTTCGAATGGGGAAAGAAGGGGATGGAAGGGGGAACCGTGACTTAGGGACGCGCTTGTCCGAAATGTAGGGTAAGTTACAAAAGTACCCCCATCAATTTGAACTAGCGGCTCTTTCCACCCAGGGGTAGAACGGGGATTTCGTAGGAGGAGGGAGTTTTCGCGCGCGTTGTAATTTCGTGATAGCAAGGCGCGGGTTGAGAAGGAGGGAGTTTTCGGAGCACAAACAGACAAAGAGATATCTTGAAATTTTGGCATAATAAGTCGCGGGTTGAAATTTCGGGACAAGGCTAACGTGTACGGTACCATATCAATTCACACTTCCCTCAACCAAAAAACAAAAAAAAAATCAATTCGCACCACACAAGAGAGGGTCTTGTCCCGTTTTACTGTATGAATTACTACAAATGTCATTCAAAACTTTGAATCCATGTTATGTTCAATTAAAATATTTCGCTAGGTGCATAATGCATGTAACCTACTCAAATGAACATTTTAGTACATTCCAAATGTATATACTACCGCTGCAATATGAACTAAATAGGAATTCATTTCACTATTTGAATAAAAATCTATAATCATGATTGTTGTCAAGTTAAACCATCATCTGTATATTATCGTCACAACACATCACATGATTACTGTCAAGTTAGATATGAACTATGTGTACTATATGAACTCGAATTCAAATTTTTGAATCCACTTTATGCTGATTTCAAATAAAAGTACATTTCAAGCTCTAGCTAGATCTTCATAATCTAAACCATGTTTCATATGTATAATGTGTTTATCACACAATGTATAGTGCCCCACCCCTTTCGTCTACAAGTACTTAGCTGTGAGTTGCAAAAGCCACACATTATCACAAATTCAAATAAATGTGAGATTGTTCGATATAATATATATATATATATATATATATATATAGTATAACATGTTCATAACCACACCATGTGTATCAACATTATATTCATGCATGCATGGGTTTAAAACACTATGATCTCTTATTCAAATATCTGAATCCACTTTTGTAATGAATTATGATCTCTGTTAGACTTTTACACCCACACAATCCTCTTCTCTTTGTAGCTAGCACTAACTTTCTCTCGTGCATGCACACGCCCTCCCCCTCCCTCAGCATTCTCTCCGTCGCGCACATTCGTTATTTTTCTTTAGGTCGTTCTCCCACTGTCTCTATAGGTCTCCCCAGCTCCTTCTTTCTGGCACACACCGATCGATATACCTCTCTAGCCAGGTCTGCCTACCACATACACACACTTTCCCTCTTCTCCTCTCACCGTCCATGCTCCCTATCTCTCATACAGTCACACACATATGCACACTCTCGCCCCTCTTTTCATCGATCTCACACTCGCACACTCCTCCATCTCTATATAGTAGGCCTATCGCACCACCTCCTAGCCGCATCCCTCTCTCTCTCTATCCGTCTCTCCGGGCCTTATTTGCCTCTAACACATGCATGTATACCGATCGATCTCCCTCTGTACATATAGCTAGGTCGACTATAACTATTTTTCACCACGCACCGATCGATCTACCTCACTAGATAAGTCTCTCCCTTTCCCCGACACACGACTATTGCTCTACCTATCTAGTTAGGTTTGCTTACCACAGACATATCGCCCCCCCATCATCCATGCATACCTCCTGACTCGTCTCTCACACGCACGCGCACACACAGACACACATCCACTCTCTTATTGATATTGCAGTCGTACCCTCCGTTTGTCTAGTAGGCCTCTCTGTAGGATCGAAAGAATGTCTAGAGGGGGGTGATTAGACTACTTGACCAAATAAAACCTAACCTTTTCCCAATTTTAGTTGTGGGCAGATTTTAGCAATAGTACATGTCAAGCATCACCCTACACATGCAATTCTAAGAGTATAGCAGCGGAAAGTAAGCAATTGCATATGTAAGTAAAGGAGGGGATCGGAGATTTCAAACGCAATGAAGACACGGTGGTTTTTGGCGTGGTTCCAATTGGTGGTGCTATCGTACGTCCACGTTGATGGAGACTTCAACCCACGAAGGGTAACGGCTACACGAGTCCACGAAGGGCTCCACCCACGAAGGGTCCATGAAGAAGCAACCTTGTCTATTCCACCATGGCTTACGTCCACGAAGGACTAGCCTCACTCGGGGTAGATCTTCACGAAGTAGGCGATCTCCTTGCCCTTACAAACTCCTTGGTTCAACTCCACATCATGTTGGAGGATCCCAAGTGACACCTAACCAATCTAGGAGACACCACTCTCCAAAAGGTAATAGACGGTGTGTTGTTGATGAACTCCTTGCTCTTGTGCTTCAAATGATAGTCTTCCCAGCACTCAAACAACTCCTCACAAATTTGGCTATGGTGGAAGAGGGATTTGAGTGGAAAGCAACTTGGGATAGGCTAGAAATCAAGATTCAAATGGTAGGAATGGAATAGCTTGATCTCAACACATGAGTAGGTGGTTCTCTCTCAGAAAATGTATGGTGGAAGTGTAGGCACGTTCTGATGGCTCTCTTACTTGGTAAGAGGGTGGTGGAGGGGTATATATAGCCTCCACACAAAATCCAACCGTTACACACTTTTGACCCAACTCGGTGGCACCGAAACCATAATCTCGGTAGCACCGAACTGTGTAAAAGATATGAACTTTAGGAATCTCAGTGGGACCGATACGAACAACTCGGATGGACTGAAGTGCAATGGCTAGGGCAATCCTCATCTCGGTGGCACCGATTGCATCAACTCGGTAGGACCGAAGTGAAGCAATAAGGCAACAGAGAGTTGGCAAGCCATCTCGGTGAGACCGATTTGCAAAACTCTGTGAGACCTAAGTAAGTGCAAACGATTACAGAGAGTTGGCAAGGCCATCTCGGTGAGACCGAGATCCATTTCGGTGGATCCGATTTGTTAGGGTTTTGGCAGTGGCTAAGTCTTGGATGAACTCGGTGGGGCCGGATAGAGAATTTCGGTGGGGCCGAGTTGGAATGTAGGTTTTGGACAAATTTGGGATTGAGAGAGTGTTTGAGGGTTTAGGAGTACTGTCACTAAGCACTTGAGCAAAAAGACCATTAAGCAACACCTCATCCCCTTTTAATAGTATTGGCTTTCCTATGGACTCAATGTGATCTTGGATCACTAAACCAAAGATGTAGAGTCTTGAGCTTTTGCCAATCCTTGTCCTTAGCATTTTGAGGGTCCACGTCTCTAGTCCATGCCATGCCAATCATTGAACATCCTGAAATCTTTAACTTGAATGGACATTAGTTCAATGAGATATATGTTGTTATGAATTACCAAAACCACCAAGGGAGTAAATGTGCTTTCACTCTCCCACCATCTCTGAGAAGCAACTCCACCACCACCCCTCCGGCACTCTAGCTCTTTCTTTCTCCCAACCTTATTCCTCTCCTACACATATGTATGGATGCCGATCGATCTCCCTCAATACATAGCTAAGTCTCTCCTTCTCCACACATATACCAGTCGATCTACCTCTCTAGTTAGGTCTCTGCCCCCCCCCCACACACACACCGATAGTCGAACGCTCTAGTTAGGTCTCCCTGCCACACACAAACTGCACCTGTCCCCTCTCACGTTCC
This sequence comes from Elymus sibiricus, assembly GCA_039707655.1. Taxonomy (NCBI): domain Eukaryota; kingdom Viridiplantae; phylum Streptophyta; class Magnoliopsida; order Poales; family Poaceae; genus Elymus; species Elymus sibiricus. The sequence continues at coordinate 294,091,415 of CM077676.1, forward strand.
AGTAGGCCAGCCACCCTATATCTTTGACGCGCGCACACACAATTTCGCTGGCTCTCTTTATCGATCTCGCACCCATACACCTTCATCCCTCTCTTCGATTCTACCGATATATATCTCACACCGATGATCCCTCCCCTCTCTTCTCGTGGATCGCCCCCTCTATATATGATATATCTAGGCCTCCATTTCACACACATTGCATATATTACATTTTTTTGAGATATCATCGACTCATATTCCCTGTCTATCTCTCACGCACACAAATACACTTATGAAATCACCCCCCCCCCCAAAAAAAACACTCACGGACACACTCACCATCTCTCTATAGGTTTGTATCTCTCTCACACACACCCACGTAGGTGGGGTACGTGCACGAAGAGAAGAGGTGCACGCACGACGCACGTACTCACGTCTCGTTCCCAACCACACCCGCACGGGTACACGGTGGATCTCATTCTGTACGAAAAGGCAGCCCACGTGATAATTTGACGCGTGTAGCGGTTGTTCACTTGATGGAGGGTCGTGTACCACGCGTGAACGAAACAAAGTGCGACTTGACGTGTTTGCGCGTTATTTTTAAATAAAGTTTATTCCTCAATGGCACGTACAGAATATAAAACGATTATTATCGAGAGAAAAAAGAACACCGCTCCACTATACTATAAAATATAGGCAGGAGCCTCAATGCTTTGTTGGGGTTCGTCTCTTCACACTTTCTCACACAAGACGGCGGTGGCCAATCTCTCTCTCTCACTGTTGGTCACTGATCCGGCCGGATCCCGTCCGTCGGCGGAAAGGGAGGATGTGCAGCGTTGCTCCGGTCACCGGCGTCGAGGCAGGAAACTCACTGCCGGCGCGTCTCGATCTGTGGTACCCGCCGTTCTCTCCGACCAAGCTCCGGTGTGGTAGGGCCTTCGCCCCTTGCTCGCTGCCGCAGCAGATCCCGGCCACCGCCGCCCTCCTAGTTACATCCCGACGACCCTCAGGTACAGCTTCCTCTGGAACCGGCCTTGCTCCACTGCCCAACTTCCCAGGTCGCTGCATGTGGAAAATCCTGCATGTGGATCTTCTCTAGTTCTTTGCCTAAAACATGGCTCGGCCGGCGTACTTCCCATTTTGCAATCTCGTCCTCACACCATTTGAGAGAAACCACTGTGCTGCTATCTCCCCCTTAAGACAATGAATATGATTCTTTTTGTCGGCGTATGTGTCATCAACTATTATTGACCAGTAATTGTTTCCTTTCTACCTCTTTTCGCAAACAGGGCTATCCATTTCACCTCGTTGCTATTGCGACCTTTTGGTGAACTACACAAATCACTTTTTTCTTAAGAGTGTTTTGTGCAGTTCCACTAAAATGTCACACGGGCAACGTTTCTACATTTTAGTGGGACTGCACAAAGGGAGATTGGTTGTGCTATCCTCCTCATACAACTCTGAGCCTAATCTTCTCCAACAAGTAGTTAGTTTTACGAGAGATTGCAAAGCTGATCGGCTTCTATTTGTGTGTGTATGTTTCATCAACTAGTGCCACTATTATTGTAAAAACACTTATTCATATCTTTGCAAATAGGGATGCTCACCTCGATTTTAGTGGAACTGCACAAAAAGATTGGATGGTCCATGTCCTCCATAGAATTCTTTCTTGGCTAACATGTCTTGTTCAGTTCGACAGAGCCGCATGAAACTAGCTGCCGACCAATGAACACCGTGGCCAGGAAATGGAACCATGCCTACGGACAGCATCGATCAATTTTTAATTTTTCTTTATTTATAGACCTTCTCACAACTTTGTCTTCAATTGTGATGTAAATATTGGGGTTGATCTGTGAATCATTGTGATGCATTAGCATCCATGTTGGTTTTCTTTGTATTTGATGGAATGTTGTAATGAGACAACCTTGTATTTGATGGAATGTTGTAACGAGACAACCTTGGAGGCAAGTGGACACAAGAAACCAAAGTTGAAATCTTCATAGCATTACAGTATAATTTATTATGCTGGAAAATTATGTGACATATAAACAAATCCTGAAAGCTTGATAGCAATGCCAGAAACCATTGAACTTCCTTTCACCGACATGTGGGACATCCAGCATCCGGGTCCACGTGCCATGCACCAATATTGAGTGCACAACCGCAGGTGAGGTTCACCCCGGTCGTTGCATCGCAATAATAATGACTAATAAGCAGTCAAATAACAGAGCCCCACCTTTGCCACAGTAAGTAGCTTGGACGAAGCAACCATCATTTCACTATTCATTGAATCCGCTCGTACTCCAATATTCCCATAGTAAGTTGCTCGGACGAAGCAACCATCATTTCACCTTTGCCACAGTAAGTACCTCCTTTTTATTCTAGAAACCACCACACACGAATATTGGACGGTAGCAGCACGGCATCAAGTGTATGGGTTTATGGGGCTCAATTCAAAAATCGAAACCAACCAATGAACTACTAGATGGTGAGCCTTTGGAGTAGTACGTATCAACGCATGCATGCATGAGGAGTACAATGACCAATAACCTTTACATGCATTGGTTAGTTTTCTGTTAATCCTTGCACGCAACAATTTAATGCGCTTTGAAATCTAAACATGTGAATGTGACCAGTAAAATTGAGACTGACAAAATGGTATAGTAATACAAAAATTTGGAGATTAAGCTCTATAAACCAGATGTGAGTGATATACTGTAGCAGGACGGTTGACGGGATTATTAGAAAGTGAAGCGCCTTTTTAGCGGGGATTTGCATCAATCTATGAAGGTGCAAAACCAAGTGTTACTACTGCACCAAACAAGTTCAAAACGAGAAACTGGACTCACTCACGGCACGCCTGTCGCGTTTGGTCCGTCGGTCAAAGCGCTTCCTCTTGGCATATCATTTTTTTAGAATGCTCTTGGCATATCACGAACATGTGGGAGGGAGTGGGAGCAAACCGACCTCAATTGACGGCAAAATCGCCAACCCGCCGCACTTTGAGAGAGAAGAGGAGCTAGAAGCGATACGGGCTGGTGGAGCTAGGTGTCACACGGAGGCCGAGAATATGGTGATAGCGTGGGGTGGGCCATGCATGATGTAACTACACTGGGCTGCCGTGTTTCGAACTACTCTGGTCTAGCACTCTACCGCGCGGTTCTTGGCTCCTTCTCGATCGTCGGAAATCGTTCTTCTTCCTTTTGCTGACACGTGGGACATCCAGCATCCAGGTCCACGTGTGATGCAAGAATATGGAGATAAGTAGTGTAAGTGAGACTCACCAACGGTCACCAACGTAGGTCGAGTACGTGCACGAATCACCCGCAAAAAAAGGAGTACGTGCACGAAGAGAAGAGGTGCACGCACCGACGCACGTACTCTTTGCCTCTTTCCCTAACACACACGCGTGGGTACACGGTGGAGCTCATTTCTGTACGAAGAGGCAGCTCACGTGATAATTTGACGCGTGTAGTAGTTGTTCACTTAAGTGGAGGGTCGGGAACCATGCGTGAATGAATCAAAGTTCGACCATGACGCGGTGGCACGTTATTTATAAATAAATTTTTTTCTTCAATGGCACGTATGCAAAAAAAAATCTTCAATGGCACGTGAATCGTGAACGTACAATGACTGAGCACGGGATGGTAGCCATGGACATGGTCAGCCCTTTTTGGAGACTACTAGTACTACTTTGATGTGTCCCGTCAACTCGCATAATGAGGAGAAGCTTGCTTACTATGCCCTCTCCCTCACCCATGCGCGCTCGGTGGCTCGCGGGATGAGGAGAAGCTTTTGCTTACTACGCGGTGGACGTGCGGCAGTTCATTCGGTGTCAGATTGCCAGAACTATATACTACTAGTACTACAGTAGTAGTAGTACCATCATCATTGTTCGACTTCCGGAAGAGGCGAAGAGCCAAGCGCAAGGTCAGCTATAGCCAAAGTTGTGCCACCTTTTAGTAATCTCACAAAGCGTGTCGGAGCCCGTGCAACAGCCATGCAAGTAGCACGTACACATTTACTAGTAAGTTCTAAGGGACATATGCCAACATGCCACACAAGTTCATACCCCATTCCTGTATTAAAATTTGTGCACTACTCTGCATAGATTAATAGCGTTCCCATAATTTTGTGCACGACTACTCCACTTAAACGTTATCGATGGACTCCATGTACACCACCTGGTTCCAGTCCCAGGTGTTCTTCATAGAAGGCACGATCCATCGCGGCGGGCAACGGGAACCATGGTCGCAACTTTCTAGTGTGGTTCCACACGATGGAGATTCATCCTAGATGAAGCGGAATAAATTAGGAGTCCGGACCGATCCCAAGCCCGCTTCTGAGGTTCTGACTGCCCTGGCCCACTAAAAACCCCTCCCCCTCCCGCGTGCGCTTCCCGCCCGGCACCAGCTGCCCGCATTCACGCCACTGTAGAGCGCCCCGCTCCACATTGAAGGCGGCTCAGGGCGGACGCAGTGAGAGTGGGAGGTCGCGTCCGCCATTGAAGTGGCGCGTCGGCCGAGGGCACCGCCCGCTGCACGCCCGGCTGAACGCGCCTCCTCGCCGCATTCAAAAGCCTCCATTAAACCCGCATGGAAGCTGAGAAACCTACCACATCCACATGTCCGTTCAGGAGCGGGCCGGCATTAAACGCAATGCCGGCCAAGCTCCTCCTTCCACCATTTTCTCCACTCTTTCGATGGAATCCGACGAGCAAGAAGAGCAGTTCTCTGGCATAAAAGCCGGCTGGGTGGCCCGCCTAGACTGGCGGTTACGAGCGAGACAGCTCACTGCTCCACCTCCCTCGCCTAGCCCGACGGAGCCAGTTGCCACCCCCAGCCAGCGCGTGGTTCAGCAACTCGACGCTCCAGGCCAGCTCGAGGAGGACTGGCGAGTTGCTCCACGCCCGCATGGTGGGGAGCACGGCGGCATGGGCATTGTCGCTACCGTCAATGACGTCGCGTCGTACCGTGCCTCCAGTGCCTGCGACCGCGCCATCTGCCGTCGACGTGCGCGTAGCCGCGCCATGCAGGTAGAGAAAGAAGCCAGCTGTGCGGATGTTCATGAGGTGGCGGCCAGCACGTCCGCGCCCACTGCCATCATCGAGGAGAAGTAGAACACGGGAGACCGCCGCCGCTTGTATCCCATGAAGGCCACCGCGGAGGCGACGCCGGCGTACACAGACGGTGTCTTGCATGGTTCTTCTTCAGCGCAGACCATCGTCGACCCCGCAAGGGCTCCACGGAAGCGGAGGCGCCCCCTTCCCCTCCGGCTAAAGCATTAGCCAGGGGTTCCACTCCGATGAGCGGTGGGGAAGCAAGCTGCCCTTTGCGCTAAAGCATATACCTCCAGGGCTCCCGGCAGTCCGGTGATCGGGCTGCCGGACATGAGGAAGACAAAAGGAGCCACTGGCGACCATTTAGATTAGGTATTAATTATACCTCTATAGCCGGACTAGCACTGCTTAGTTGATGTAAATGTAATGAAATCCGTCATGTTTATATGAAAATCCGTCATGTTTATATGAAATCCGGCCGTGTTTGCACGAATTTCGTCTTGTTGGTTCGAACTGTTGTCAAAATGTATGCGGCTACGGTTGGATGGTGTCCTCCCGCATCCGTGTCCGCTCTCACGCACACGCACACGCACACACACACATGCTCGCGACTTTTTGTACACACCATCTCTGTCTAGGTCAGTGTCTCATTGTCTCTAAGAGAGAGAGAGAGAGAGAGAGACAGACACACACACATGAAGAGAAGAGGCGCACGCACGCACTCATTCCCTCACGCACACGCGCGGGTACATGGTGGAGCGCATTTGCACACGAAGAGGCAGCTATGATAATTTGACCCATCTAGTTGTCCACTTAATGTCGGGTCTGGGACCACATGTGAGCCATACAAAGTGCGACCTAAATGCGGTGGTGCGGTTATTGATCGAGTTTTTTTACTGGTACGTTAAATGAAAAGATGGCTCCGCGCGTATTCAATTTAAAACGATTGCTACGGAGAGGAAAAAAATTACTCCACTATATATGTAGGTTGGAGCTTCGGGACTTGCTTGCTAGGGTTGCTCTCTTCTTCTCACTCTCTCACCCTCTCTAGATCTAAACAAGACGGTGGTGTCCACTCTCTCTGTCTCTCTCTCTCTCTCTTCTCACTGGTGGTCACAGATCCGGCCGGATCCCTTCCACTGGGTAGGGTACGAGGTGCAACGTTGACGCGGTCACCGTTGGCGAGGGAGGAAGCCGACGCGCACCGTCTTCACTGACCTGGCGCCGGCGTGGGTGGTCCTCCGCACACTTGCTCTCTGCCATCGTGTTGGCAGATCCCGCCGCCTGCCTTGCCACATCCTGCCGACTGGAGGTATAACTTCTTTTAGAACCGGCCTTCTTCTAATGGCCCAGCTCCCCACGTCGCTGCATCCTTTTTTCCCATCAAGTTTGGTTTGCTCCCCACACCGCTGCATCCTGCATGTGGATATTCTTCAGTCCAAAGCTCCCCATGTATCTAGATAGCCTCGTCGGCTTGTCGAACACTCGAACACCACCTAAATTTTTACTATTAGAGGAAAAAAGGTAATGCATGAAGATAAATAGATGGCCTGGTTGAATGTGGAATTTTTTTGGGTGGGCGGGGTAGCAAAGATTGTTAACGAACCGATTTCTTTGTTGAAAAGGGCAATAAAGTGGGGTGGGGGCAAAGGGTGGGGGAAGTACTAGTAGTAAGATTCTGGCCTGACCGGTCTCTTGGTCGAAAAAGGAAAGAAAGTGAGGGGGTGTTGGGTGGACAACGCAATTGAGAATGAGCACGGCTAGATTTCCTATGGTCACGCAGCAAAAGGTCACTGACGAGATCACGAGAGCAAAAATGGCACAAATCCAGACATTCTGCTTGCATGTTTGCCACTCTCGGCAACCACCTCTGCCTCACCACTTTATGCTCGGTGGAGGTAAAACATGCTTGTGCCTCACCTGTCCCTATGCCCTTACTGCAGTTGTTAATCTAATATCTGGTAAAATGAAACAATGCCACTGTTAATGTGATGTCACTCTTAAGTAATGCTGCTGTCAATCTATTGCCATTGATAAACTGAAGCAATGTCGCCATCGTTTTATGAAATGCTTCTGTCTTGCTTTATTTCCCATGAAGAGTGCTTTGGGGTGTTACACTTAAACCTCACGCCGGTAACATAGCTTCATCTCAGTGGAACTGAAAAAATTTAATTGCACATTTGGTTGACATGATGATGTATTTCTCCTTTCCGTATCACCCTTTGTTAGAACGATCGTTCCTGTTAACCATGCACATAGCTACTGATCATGTGCTACTGTCATCACAGAGTTATAATGCAATTGTTGTGCATGTTAATCTAAGCCCCCGTTAATCTAGTGCCCGTGTTGATCTGATGTGATGGCACTTCTTAGTTAATGGCACTTTTTCATACTGTCAATGTAATGCCATTGATAACATATGAGATGCTGCTATTAATCATATGCCACAGTAAAAAAATGACACTGCTTAAATAACCCTATCACATATTTCTGCAAACAGGGTTGTCTATCTCCATGTGGTTTCTATTTGTGCAAACAGAAGCACAAACCACAATTTTAGTAAAACTGCACAAAATTAGATGGCTGCATCTACCTGCTGTCAGCTAACCTCACGGTGCTCGAGGTATTCCTACATTCGTAACTAGGTAGAATGACCAACACAAGATGAAAAAAGCTTATTCGTACGTTGACTTGCTGATCGCAGTGTAGAACGAGCCTGTCATGTGTGGAGGAGCGAACAACACTGTAGCCGCCCCGTCAATGCAAGATAAAAGACATCGAGTCATAGATGGCCTGGCCGGCGAGTAGGGGTCGTGCAAACAGCGGTGCATAATTTTAGTGGGACTGCACAAAAAAGATATTGGGGTGAGTTGGACAAATTTTCTACAGCCAGACGAAAGGAATTGCACTGATCGATTGGATCGAATTTCCTCCATGGCATGAGGTGAGACCCCAAGGTGGAAATCAACTAACCACTTATAAAATTATGGATAATCTTCCTCACGCAGGTCAGTACCCCTTCGTCCAGATGATCGTGTTTTGTCATGCCGAGCTATTGATATGTGCTACTATTTTGCAACACCGTTTAAGTACAGCTATTGTTTTCCTATCTTTTCACATTCAAGACAATGAAGATGATTTCAATGGAACTGCACAAACTGGTCTGATGTTGAGTGATCTCTATTGCCTCCTCTATTTGCTGCAATGTGTCAGCGTCAATTGCAAGATGAGCCAGCGAGCTAGTTGTGGAGTTGCCAACATGCTCAAAGTGCACTCAACATTGAGAAGAAAGAAGCATGCCAAGGAAATTAATGCGTAGGGAGGCCCTTTGCTCAGAAAAGCATCGATCATTTTTTTTTGATTTCTACACCTTCTCACAGCTTTGTCTTGGTTATAGTCTGGTGAATCATTGAGATGCATAAACATGCTGAACTTATATATGTGCTTGTGAATGTTAGCTAGTATGCATATTGTATCTTGTGAAGCTTAGTTTAATGTGAATGTTGACTAGTGTGTGAACATTTAGAATCTATATTGTGGGCCTGTTATTTGACGTCTCATTTGTGCCGTGCTTCGACCAGTGACTGCACCCTCTAATTTGGTGGATGCCAAGCGGGCCCGAGGAGGAGCCATAAGTTTTTTTTCAAGTTGAAAAAGGTTACTGAGCAGGAGCCATAAGCTGGAGTGCGTATTTTTTTTTTGCAAATGGGCCATAAGCTGGAGAGCTGGAGAGTGTCTCTAATGGGCTGTCTCTAGTGTTAAGACCGACCAGTACAAGAACCGATCCATCTTAAAGCCCATATTTTTGTAGGAAAAGCCCATATTACTTGAAGAGGGGCGCTCCCAAAAAAACCCTTCTTCCTCCTCGCTCCCACTTCACTGCAGCTCGCTCCTATAGAAAACCCGTGCTCCCCTTCTTCCTCACCTCACTCCTATAGAAAACCCCCGCTCCCCTTCTTCCTCACTCCTACAGAAAACCCCTGCTTGCCTTCTTCCTCACTCCTACAGAAAACCCCAGCCCCCCTTAACTAGGCTCATCTTTCACTACTCTGCTCAAACCCGTGAGTTCGACGCGGCGCCCGCAAGGAAAATGGAGTCGGCTGGCCCCATCGTTAAGAAGATGAGGCTCCCTCCATCGGCGACGCCGGTTGTAGTTCCCGCACCCGGCAGTGTGGGGAGAAGCGGCGAGCCTCCCCCCTGGATCTGAGGAACCGGGAGAATCTCGGGCGGACCGCATCAGCGATCTCCCGGACGCCATCCTTGGGGAGATCATCTCGCTTCTCCCCACCAAGGATTGTTGCCGCACCCAAGTCCTCGCATCTCGGTGGCGCCCTCTATGGCGCGCCACGCCTCTTAATCTTTACTGTCATGGCCTATCTCTGTTCAATGATTTTGAACTCCCTGGAGCCATCATCTCCTCCCACCAGGGCTCCGTTCAACGCCTTTGCATCCTGGCATGCTACCTGTGCATGCCCTACACGGTGGACGCCTGAATGAAATCCCCTGAATTCAAAAAACTCCAGCTGCTTGAGTTGTACTATTCCCACATAAATCACATACCACATTCTGAATGCCATGTACTTGTGCCCTCAGCACCGATGTCCATCTCGCGGTTTTCCTCCTCTCTCCACACTGCCACCTTTGCCCTGTGAAAACTACCAGACAATCTGGTACAAAAGCTTCAACTCCCACTTCTCAAAAAACTTTCACTTGTGGTGGTTCGTATATCAGAGGCCTCACTGCACAACATCATCCAATCCAGTTGCCCTGCCTTGGAGTGCTTAGTGCTTCTTTTGACAATTAAAATCGGTTGTCTCTGAATAAAGTCGCCTAACCTTGTAAGAATTGGAATTTCTTTTGAAATAGGGGAGCTCATCATCGAAGATGCCCCTTCACTTCAAAGGTTGATCCTTGATTCTTGTTATTCACCTTCGCAAATAACTGTCGTCTCTGCGCCTAAACTGGAGACCTTGGGTGTAATTCATGATCTCTGTGATCATTACAAGATGGTGTTTGGCTCCACAGTTATCCAGGTAATGTATATTATCATCTACACTTTTGTAATCATAAGCTGCATTTTTCATTTGTGCGCATAAGTTTTATATCATCTTGGAGTACACTTTTTGTACTAATATTATGCTTTATGCTCAATGAAGAGTTTGTCCATGGATAGCCTATCAGTGGTGCTAGATTCTGTCAAGATCTTATATATCAGTATGAATACTTTTGATCTGAACAAGATTATTGGCTTTTTGCGATGCTTTCCATGTCTGGAGAAGTTGTATATAAAGTTGATGATTTCACGCACATTGGAAGCCCATATATAGTGTGCAAGAATTAACCGTTCAGTTGTTGCTCTTTCGACATACTCTTTTTTTAGACCTTAACTGTTTTCAATCTTCATGTCTATTTAGGCAGCAGGACGGGGTACAAAAGGTATAACCAATTGATGGCATCGTAAGCACTGGGATTTTCTCAGTTCTGATGACATTCGTTTGAAGACAATAACACTGGAAGGATATGTAGCCACCCATGCAAACACTAGATTTGTCACATTCTTAATGTTGAATGCGAGGGCACTATTGTCCATCAGGCTTAAATTTATTAACAACAAAGTTTTGACGGATGGATATGTCGAAGAGTGAAAGCACATTTGCTCCCTTGGTGGTTTTGGTAATTTATGCCAACATACATGTTGTTGGACTAATGCCTCTATCTAGTGAATTTCAGACAAGTTCAACATTGGTGTGGCAAGGACAAGAAGATGTGGAACCCTTCAAAATGCTAAGGACATACATTGGCAAAAGCTCAAGACTCTTCATTTTTGGTTTAGTGATCCAAGATCACATTGAGTCCATAGGAAAGCCAATACTATTAAAAGGGGATGAGGTTTTGATAATGATCTATTTGCTCAAGTGCTTAGTGTTACTGCTCCAAAACCCTCAGCCACTTTCTCTATCCAAACTTGTCCAAAGTTCCAAAGTCCAACTCGGTTCCACTGAATCCTATTCATCCGGACCCACCGAGTTCATCAAGACAGAGCCACAGCCTAAGCCCTCACAAATCGGATCCACCGATATGGATCTCGGTCCCACCGAGATCGGTGACCATCTCTCTGTTACCTTGTTGCAATTATTTCGGTCCCACCGAAATTGCACTCGGTGCCACCGAGATGGAGTGGCCAAGTTTCTATTGCCAAGTTGCATCATTTTGGTCCCACCGAGATTATGCAATCGGTGCCACCGAGACTGGGTCTAGCCCTTACCATTGCACTTCGGTTGCTCCGAGATGTTCCCATTCGGTCCCACCGAAAGCCCCAACGTTCATATCTTTTGCACGGGCCAGTCTCACCGAGAATTTCAGTCGGTGCCACCGAGTTTGGTCAAAAGTGTGTAACGGTTGGATTTTGTGTGGAGGCAATATATACCCCTCCACCACCCTCTTACCAAGTAAGAGAGCCATCAGAACGTGCCTACATTTCCACCATACATTTTCTGAGAGAGAACCACCTACTCATGTGTTGAGATCAAGATATTCCAATCCAACCATTTGAACCTTGATTTCTAGCCTTCCCCAAGTTGCTTTCCACTCAAATCTTTCTTCCACCAATTCCAAATCTGTGAGGAAGTTCTTGAGTGTTGGGGAGACTATCACTTGAAGCACAAGAGCAAGGAGTTCATCATCAACACATCGTCTATTACCTTTTGGAGAGTGGTGTCTCCTAGATTGGTTACGTGTCACTTAGGAGCCTCCAAGATCATGTGGAGTTGAACCAAGGAGTTTGTAAGGGCAAGGAGATCGCCTACTTCATGAAGATCTACCCCGAGTGAGGCTAGTCCTTCGTGGACGTAAGCCATGGTGGAATCGGCAAGGTTGCTTCTTCGTGGACCCTTCGTGGGTGGAGCCCTCCGTGGACTCGCGCAAACGTTACCCTCCGTGGGTTGAAGCCTCCATCAACGTGGACGTACGATAGCACCACCTATCGGAACCATGCCAAAAACCACCGTGTCTTCATTGCGTTTGATCTTCCATACTCTACCCCTTTACTTTCCGTACACTTGCATGCTTTACTATTTCCGCTGCTCAATCTCTAGATATGCATGTGTAGGAAGTGTTGGTGTTATCTTAACTTGTGCCAAAATCTGCCTAAGTTCCAAGAGAAACTAAAAACTGCACCTTTGGTTAGTTAAGGGTCTATTCACCCCCTCTAGACCTATCTCCTCGACCCCACAATTGGTATCAGAGCTTTGGTCTCCATAGCTTTGGTTTAATCACCATTGGAGGGAGATGGATGTGTCTACTTTGGGGAGTCTTAGATGTAGAGTGCCTATTCTCAATGGGGAGTATTACGACTTTTGGAAGGATGAGATGCTTGATATCTTTGATGAGTTTAACTTGAGCAAGTATATTCATAATCCTTATTTGCCTCCTATTGACCCATTGCATCCTACTCATGAAGAGGAAATTGACATGCTTCGTAATCTTAGAACCATCAATCTTATCATTAGAGGATTACCTAAAATTGTGCTTGGTTGTATGCAAAACTTTGAGTGTGCCTATACTCTTTGGAGAGACTTGGAAAAGCGATATCCCGATTACTCTTTAAAGAATCTTGATGAGATTCTTCATAAGACTATTGCTTTTCACAAGATGAGTCCTAGTGATCCTAACTTTGATGATTGCTTGTTTGAGCTTCGTGATCTTATGCATGCTAAAGGAGATGTTAGAACTATTAGTAACATTATCACGAAAGCCATTAGAATTCATAAACTTGAACATTGTCATGATCATGAAACTAATGAATTCATTGCCCTAGGTGAAGATCATATACATGTTGATGATGATGATGTTGAGCATGTCTATTATGATGAGGACGGAGAATTTGATATTGAATTTGAGAAGACCATGAGAAATCTTAGTCTTATGGCAAATCTTCGAGATTACATGGCTGGAGGAAAAGAGTGGATTCTTGATAGTGAATGTACCGATCACATGACCGGAGATAGAGACATGTTTCGTGAGCTTGCTAAAAATGATGGTCCACGCAAGTATGTGACTTTTGGAGACAACTCCAAGGGTAAGGTACTTGGCCTAGGTAAGGTGGCCATATCCAATGATAGCTCCATACAAAATGTTAGGCTTGTTGAATCTCTTGGCTACAATCTTCTTTCCATATCTAGACTAACCGATTTTGGTTTCAATGTTCTATTTACCGAAGTAGATTGCCAAGTCTTTCATCGAGATAATCATAATATGGTCTTTACCGGCATTCGTAGAGGTGATCTATACATTGTTGATTTCACTAAGAGAGCCCAACCTCGTACATGCTTAATTGCTAAATCTTCTAAAGGTTGGTTATGGCATAAAAGACTTGGACATGTTGGCATGCGTAATCTTGATAAACTTGTTAAAGGAGATCACATTCTTAGTGTGAAAGATGTTATATTTGACAAGGATCGACTTTGTAGTGCTTGTCAAGCAAGAAAACAAGTTGGAGGAAGCCATCCCGTAAAGAACATTATGACCACGAGGAGACCACTCGAGCTACTTCATATGGATCTTTTTGATCCCAACTCTTATAAGAGTCTTGGTGGTAACTCTTTCGGTTTGGTCATTGTTGATGATTTTTCTAGATTTACGTGGGTGTTCTTTCTCAATGACAAATCGCAGGTACAAAAAATCTTCAAGAACTTCGCAAGAAATGCCCAAAATCAATTTGAAGTGAAGATCAAGAAGGTTCGGAGTGATAACGGAACGGATTTCAAGAACACCAATGTGGATACCTTTCTTGATGAGGAAGGCATTTCACATGAGTTCTCGGCTACGTACACACCTCAACAAAATGGAGTTGTTAAGAGGAAGAACCGGACTCTTATTGAGATGGCAAGGACAATGCTTGATGAATACAAGACGCCAAAACACTTTTGGGCGGAAGCGGTTGAAACAGCTTGTCATGCTACAAATCGACTCTATCTTCACAAGCTTCTTGGTAAAACGGCGTATGAACTACTCACCAGTAACAAACCACAAGTTGGATACTTTCGAGTATTTGGCTCAAAATGTTACATTCTTGATAAGCATCATCGTTCAAAGTTTGCTCCAAAATATCATGAAGGTTTTCTACTCGGTTACGGATCGAACTCTCACACTTACCGTGTTTACAACAACTTCACTCGAAAAGTTGGAGAGACGGTAGATGTGAAGTTTGATGAGACTAACGGCTCGCAAGTCGAGCAATTGCCAATTGATGTAGGAGATCAAGAACCATCGGAAGCAATCCAAGACTTATCCATTGGCAAGATTCGCCCCGTGGAAGTAAAGGAGAGTACCTCGTCTATTCAAGTGGAAGCTCCAACTTCACATCAAGGTGAACAACAAGTTGATATGGAGGCATCCACAAGTGGAACACGTCAAGACGAAGGGAATGAGGAAGTGCAACAAGATGATCCACCTCAACCTCCTTCTCCACCTCCACAAGCGAACAATGAGAACATCAACGAAGAAGAAGAAGATGATGATGAGGAAGCCTCACCACAACCCAAGCAAAAGCTACCTCGAGTTAGAGCAAGAATTAACAAGAATCATCCCGTCAAACAAATACTTGGAGATATCCAATCCGGGAGAATCACTCGCTCTAAATCTCATTTAGCTAACTTTTGTGAGCATTACTCATTCATCTCTAGTGTTGAACCTTTGAAGGTAGAAGAAGCTCTCAAGGGCCCCGATTGGATGAATGCAATGCACGAGGAGTTACACAACTTTGAGAGGAACCAAGTTTGGACATTGGTTGAGAAGCCTAAAGATGAACAAAACATCATTGGAACCAAATGGGTGTTTCGGAATAAGCAAGATGAAGATGGACAAGTTGTACGCAACAAGGCTCGTCTCGTAGCACAAGGTTACACACAAGTTGAAGGTATGGACTATGGTGAGACCTATGCCCTCGTTGCTAGACTTGAGTCCATTTGCATTTTACTTGCTTATGCCAATCACCATGATATCACTCTTTACCAAATGGATATTAAAAGTGCTTTCTTAAATGGTGAAATTGAGGAGGAAGTCTATGTTAAACAACCTCCCGGCTTTGTTAATTCCAAGAAACCTAATCATGTCTACAAACTTCGTAAAGCTCTTTATGGTCTTAAACAAGCCCCTAGAGCTTGGTACAAATGCTTGACAAAGTTTCTTCTTGAAAAAGGTTTTGAAATTGAGAAAATTGATTCAACTTTGTTTACAAAGAGGGTTAATGGAGAATTATTTGTACGACAAATTTATGTGGATGACATTATCTTTGGATCTACTAACCCTTCTTTTAGTGAAAAGTTTGGAAGGTTGATGTCGAAAAAGTATGAGATGTCTATGATGTGTGAACTCAAATTCTTTCTTGGTTTGCAAATCAAGCAAACTAAGGAGGATACCTTTGTTTCTCAAACAAAGTATACCAAGGACTTATTCAAGAAGTTCAACCTGCAAGAGAGTAAAGGTATGAAAACCCCCATGCCCACGAGTGGACATCTTGACTTGACCAAGGATGGCAAACCAGTTGATCAAAAGGTTTACCGATCAATGATTGGTTCATTGCTATATCTATGTGCCTCCCGTCCCGACATTATGCTAAGTGTGTGCATGTGTGCACGATACCAAGCGGCACCAAAAGAGTGTCACCTTAAGGCGGTGAAAAGAATTGTGAGATACTTGTTACATACACCAAACTTTGGCATATGGTATCCCAAAGGATCCTCTTTTAATCTTGTTGGCTATTCTGATTCGGACTATGCCGGAGACAAGGTTGATAGAAAATCCACTTCGGGTACATGTCAATTTCTTGGTAGATCTCTTGTGTCTTGGTCCTCCAAGAAACAAAACTCGGTATCTCTATCTACTACCGAAGCGGAATACATTGCCGCGGGATCATGTTGTGCTCAATTACTATGGATGACTCAAACTCTTAAAGATTATGGTGTGCATGTGAGATATGTACCATTACTATGTGACAATGAGAGTGCTATTAAGATTGCACACAATCCCATGCAACATTCTCGAACTAAACATATTGAGGTTCGTCACCATTTCATTCGAGATCATATTGAGAAAGGTGACATTGACCTTAAACATGTTCGTACCGACAAGCAATTGGCGGATATCTTTACCAAACCTCTTGATGAAAAGGTATTTTGTCACTTGAGGAGTGAGTTGAACATCATTGATGCTTCAAATGTGAACTAGAGGTTCATGTGGATGCATACAAGGGCATGAACAATCTTGACTAATCCATGATACTTCCATGATCATATTATATCTTGGACATTTTGCTCCCTTGTATTGTATCTAACCTTTTGTAGGTACTTGGACAAGCTTCATGTCACAAGATTGCATCTCACTCTTATATTGAGCAATCTTGTATAACTCAAGTATCAACAATCATTGGTGGAACAAGGAACAAGACAACCTAAACATATCCTTTGACAACTTTTGAGTTATGCTTCATTCTTGTCATTTTGGATATACATGTTGTTCCTTGCAAATCTAACCCATGTAGGAAGATGAACTACAAATGATAGGATTGCTCCCAACTTCAACTCATGAGCATCCACTTTAAGTTCAACTACATGATGGACATCACCACCAAATCCCAATGTAAGTTCTCACATCTTAGAGAAGCTTTACTTAAAGTCATGAGCTAAAGCAACTCAACAAGATGTGAATACATTGAAATGTATGACCTATGATCAAGTGTTCTCACTTGACTCCTAAGTCAATATACTCTAACATAGGTGACCTAGTCGCCGACCCCTCTAGATAAAGTTCTCTAGTGTTTCTTTTATGTTTCTCTTCTTGCTAGAGTGTTTCTATTTCAAAAAAAAATCTTTGTGCGATTTCACTTGCCTAGTGAGCTGAGTTGACAAAATCTTCCTTTTGCAAAAGACTCGGTCACACCGAAGTGAACCAACTCGGAGACACCGACCTTGCTGCTCTAAGGAATTTTTCTATCACATATTTTCTGCTCTAGCTCCACTCAATGATTCTTATCATCTACTTGCATCTAGAGCTACTCAATGGCTAGATGTGTTTCTCAAGAACCAAACCCACTTGACCAGTAACCTTGAAGTCCCTTCTTGGAAATTGATGTCAAAGGGGGAGAGAGGAATACATCAAAGCTTATCATTACAAGCTCTTCTTTGTAAAAAGGGAAGAGAGAGAGATGCACCTTACAAGAGGAGAGGATGTTGCATGTTTCTAAGAGGGGAGAAACATGATCAGTTTTTTTTCTTGGTTCTTTTAGTTTTCTCACCCTACCTACTCCCAACATCCAATGTCAGATTTAGGGGGAGAGGAAGTTCTTTAAGGGGAGACAACTATTTCTTTCTTTTGGGGACATGCCTGCTTCAAAGAAGTATTCACCTAGTGATACTCTCTTCTACATGATATCCCAATCTTGGTTTCTTGTTGATCTTGTGTCTTTTCTTGAAGAATTTATCTTGTATTATCTAACCTTGTTTTCTCAAGTGTATTTCTTCAGGTACTTGATCAAGAACTTCAAGGTAAGTATATGCATCACACCCATGTACATGATGACCTCCTGCTAGTATATATTGTTTGCAAGAAGATAATCATGAACATGTGGATATCTAAATGTCATGTTTATTGCTCTAATGCATGTAGCCAAGATACATGTTGCATGTATATTTCCTTACATTTGTGCCTCTGTTCTCCATGAAATATCATCATTCTATATGCACAACTTTAGGGGGAGCTCATACATGTTACATGTTTTCTTCAAAGCTTTCATACAAACTTCTGCTAAATCTTTATTTGAAGCTTTGATGTATGTTGTCATCAATTACCAAAAAGGGGGAGATTGAAAGCACATTTACTCCCTTGGTGGTTTTGGTAATTTATGCCAATATACATGTTGTTGGACTAATGCCTCTATCTAGTGAATTTCAGACAAGTTCAACAATGGCGTGGCAAGGACAAGAAGATGTGGAGCCCTTCAAAATGCTAAGGACATACATTGGCAAAAGCTCAAGACTCATCATTTTTGGTTTAGTGATCCAAGATCACATTGAGTCCATAGGAAAGTCAATACTATTAAAAGGGGATGAGGTTTTGATAATGATCTATTTGCTCAAGTGCTTAGTGTTACTGCTCCAAAACCCTCATCCAATTTCTCTATCCAAACTTGTCCAAAGTTCCAAAGTCCAACTCGGTTCCACCGAATCCTATTCATCCGGACCCATCGAGTTCATCAAGACAGAGCCACAGCCTAAACCCTAACAAATCGGATCCACCGATATGGATCTCGGTCCCACTGAGATGGGTGACCATCTCTCTGTTGCCTTGTTGCAATTATTTCGGTCCCACCGAAATTGCACTCGGTGCCACCGAGATGGAGTGACCAAGTTTCTGTTGCCAAGTTGCATCATTTCGGTCCCACCGAGATTATGCAATCGGTGCCACCGAGACTGGGTCTAGCCCTTACCATTGCACTTCGGTTGCTCCGAGATGTTCCCATTCGGTCCCACCGAAAGCCCCAATGTTCATATCTTTTGCACGGGTCGGTCTCACCGAGAATTTCAGTCGGTGCCACCGTGTTTGGTCAAAAGTGTTGAGATCAAGATATTCCAATCCAACCATTTGAACCTTGATTTCTAGCCTTCCCCAAGTTGCTTTCCACTCAAATCTTTCTTCCACCAATTCCAAATCTGTGAGGAAGTTCTTGAGTGTTGGGGAGACTATCACTTGAAGCACAAGAGCAAGGAGTTCATCATCAACACACCGTCTATTACCTTTTGGAGAGTGGTGTCTCCTAGATTGGTTAGGTGTCACTTGGGAGCCTCCAAGATCATGTGGAGTTGAACCAAGGAGTTTGTAAGGGCAAGGAGATCGCCTACTTCGTGAAGATCTACCCCGAGTGAGGCTAGTCCTTCATGGACGTAAGCCATGGTGGAATAGGCAAGGTTGCTTCTTCGTGGACCCTTCGTGGGTGGAGCCCTTCGTGGACTCGCGCAACCGTTACCCTCCGTGGGGTGAAGCCTCCATCAACGTGGACGTACAATAGCACCACCTATCGGAACCACGCCAAAAACCACCGTGTCTTCATTGCGTTTGATCTTCCATACTCTACCCCTTTACTTTCCGTACACTTGCATGCTTTACTATTTCCGCTGCTCAATCTCTAGATATGCATGTGTAGGAAGTGTTGGTGTTATCTTAACTTGTGCCAAAATCTGCCTAAGTTTCAAGAGAAACTAAAAACTGCACCTTTGGTTAGTTAAGGGTCTATTCACCCCCTCTAGACCTATCTCCTCGACCCCACAAAGAGAAAAAGGAGTTTTAGGTGGACAAATGGGCTTCTGAATGTGCCAGTCTTCTTTTTACATCATCTTGTGGTCATATTCCATTAAATTTTAGGACCTGGGATGTTCAATTTATGGATCTGACCGATCCATTTGATCGTGATTACCAAAAACGCTGCTGCAGTTTGACGTTGTTGCCCTTTTCAATCTTGGTTTTGTCTAAACCTGATGAACAATTATCCCTCGTGCTTTTGTATAGTTTGTAAGCTGGAGTTAGATGTTGTTGCCCTTTTCAACTCCGTTGTGGCTGTCATATTTTCTTTGAAACAAGGCAAATGGCTTGCCATTTCTTTAATTAAGAGAGAAATATTGTAACAAATCCCAACCAAGGGAAATAACATCACTCTCGCCGGCTCCTTAAGCTCATTGTGCATTACAGAACCCAAGTGCCTAGCGCCCGCCTGCAGCCACAAACTTATTTTGAGCTAGCACACCAAATGGGCTATAATTCCTAATAAGAAAGGCTGCATCGCCGTGACAGATTTGGATTCTGACATTTGGGACCCACAAGGAAAAAGCCCATCCAAGGTGGTGTCGACTTAGTCAACAAACAATTCTGCCTGCCAGCCGTTGGATTGACATCCAACATCTGTCGTGTTTCTTCTATCTCTTGTCTTCTTCCTCCAGACGCCCAAACGAAACCACGCCATCGGTCCCGCCTGCTCCTGGCTCCCACGGCTGGATGCGCCTCCGCCCATGCATTGCCGCCCCACTGTACCCTCAAACGTTGGCCAGTCCATCCCTCCACTCCCCCACACGTCCTGTTATTCTCCGGCGACGTCAGCCCCAACCCGCACCCGCACCCGAACTAGTTAACCCTCATACTCCCCTCTGGCTGTGAGTCTGCGACTACACTGCCGCATCTTCCACGGCTCCTGTTCATTCACGTCCGAGGCCTCGCCGTCGTCCTCCGCCTTGGTTTGCTCGCCGCGGCGCCGCCGTCTGGCGTTGTCAACATGGTCAACAACTGAGAGGAATCAAGAGATGACTGTACGTGGAGAGGATGACAGTAGGGACCCACGAGGGTCATTGCAGTACGCAAGCAAGTGCCTCCTTATTACAAGCCAAAAAAATGCTTCCTCCTAATGGTTTGACATCTGGGTCCCACGCCATTGTCAACGTAGTCAATAAGCAAGAGAATTGCCCAACGAGCGGCTGACACCAGGGACCCAGCAGCTCGCGCAGTTGTTTTTTTGTTTTTGAGACGGAGCAGGGTACCAACTGGGATGTGCGGGGGCTGTAGTCCGTCTAGCCCAGGCTTCTATTTTCTGTTTACCACATGACCAGCCCAGTTGTTTTTTTCTCTTTCTGAAAATGGCTAGCCCAGTTCTATTTTTTTTTGCAGAATACCCAACCGAGGCTTACTTGCTTTTCTCAGCCCTACTGGGCTGCAAATCTTTCAAGACGAGGAGGGATGTATTTGGGGCTTGCCCAAAAAATGGACTATAAGTAGTAAGAAATGGGCTGTAAATTTTAAAAACGACACAGCAAACTGGCAATTAGTTTCAAATTACGTTTTTTTTTAGGATTTCGATATTTTAAATTTCATTGATTTTTTGCGGTGAAAATTTCATAGGATTTTAAATTAATATAATTTTATTTTTCAAATTAGTTTGAATCTGACTCGAAATTTTGGGATTGAAAATAGTTCGGACTCCACTGAAATATGCAAAAATTCATTGATTTTTTTAACCGTGGACAAAATATGGGCTGTAATGCTAACAAAAAGAACATGGGCTTCAAAAAAATCCTTAAGAATTAGCAAATGGGCTGTAAATTATTAAAAAAAATGGCAAATGGGCTATATGCTGTTTGCCACAGATTTGGAGGCTGACTTGTGGGCCTACTATATTGACGCGTACGCAGGGCTTTGTGAACTTAGTCAACAAACGATTCTAGCGGCAGTGACCGCTGGATAACATCCAACGGCCGTGCTGCTTCTTCAATCTCTTATCTTCTTGCTCCAGCCGTCCAAACCAGCACCGGCGGGACCGCCTACTCCCGCCTCCCGTGGCCGGCTGTGATGCCGCGCAGGCCTCACCGCCCCGTCCTACTCGTACCGCTGGCCAGGCCATCCCTCTACTCACCCACACCTCTTGTTATTCTTCGGCGACGGCAGCCTCACACCGCAGCCGAACCAGTCAACCCTCATACTCTCCTCAGCGTGGGCATCCACTACTATGTCTTCGCCGGCTCTGGGTCGTTCCCTTCCTGGGCCTCGCCGTCGTCTACCGCGTTGGTGCTCTCGGCGCGGTGTGGTCAACGTGGTCAACAAACGACAGCCATCGGAAGAGGGATGTACGTGGAGAGGCTGACATTAAGGACCCACATGGTGCATGGCCGCACGCAAGCAAGTGCCTCCTTATTACGCAAAAAAATGATTCCTCCCCCTGACAGCTGGGACCCACCGGCTCTATTTTCACACGGAAGGAAGTGCCTCCTTATTACGCAAAAAAATGATTCCTCCTCATGACAGCTGGGACCCACCGGATTTGGGGGCTGACTTGTGGGACTACTAGGTTGACGCGTATGCAGGGCTTTGTCAACTTTGTCAACAAACGATTCTAGCAGTAGTGACCATTGGATGTTAATCCAACGGCCGTGCTGCTTCTTCAATCTCTGATCTTCTTGCTCCAACCGCCCAAACTAGCGCCGGCGGGACCGCCTGCTCCTGCCTCCCGTGGCCGGCTGTGCTGTCGCGCAGGCCTCACCGCCCCACCCTACTCCCACCGTTGGCCAGGCCTTCCCTCTACTCACCCACATCCCCTGTTATTCTCCGGCGACGGCAGCCTCACACCGCAGCCGAACCAGTCAACGCTCGTACTCCCCTCGGCGTGGGCATCCACTGCCACGTCTTCCCTGACTCCATGTCGTTCCCTTCCTATGCCTCGCCATCATCAACCGCCTTGGTGCTCTCGACGCGGCATAGTTAACGTGGTCAATGAACGACAGCCATCGGAAGAGGACTACGCAGTGAGGCTGACAGCTGGACCCACCAGTTACATCTTCGCACGCAAGGAAGTGCCTTCTTATTACGCGCAAAAAAAAATGATTCCTCCCCCTGACAGCTGGGACCCACCTGCTATATCTTCGCACGCAAGGAAGTGCCTTCGTATCCTCCCTGACAGCTAGGACCCACCCGGTTGAAGCGTACGTAGCATTGTCTGTCTGGTCGCGAACGTGTACGTACATACTGGTCGATCGGTCTCATGAACCGCGGCCGTGTAAGGAGCGACACGTGTCGTAGTAGATCCCCATACGTAGCAGTTCAGGCAGTCCCGTCTAAATCGAGTACACATACGTACAGCCACGCTGCAAAAAATACGGTCATGTACGTACATACGGGCGGGGTCTCGAACGCGTACTCACGCATACGTACGGCCAGGGCTCGTACATGGAGAGTCAACGTACGGCAGCAACGACCTCCTATTCATCGGCAGCCAACCGGCTATGTCGAAACAGAGAAACAACGTTGTGTTCATCGGGAGGCAACCGACTGGGTCGGAATGCATCCTGTTCATCGGGAGCTAACCTGCTTGGACAGAACAGCCGAAACGGGGTCCTGTTCATCGACTCGGGGTCTGGCGTACGGCAAAACGGAGGAAACGGCCTTCTGTTCGACCGCCTACGGTTGAAACGGGGTCCTGTTCATCGGCTGGGCGTCTGGCGTACCGCAAAACGGAGGAAACAGACTTCTGTTCAACCGCTTACGGTCAAAACAGGGTCCTATTGATCGGGAGGGGTCTGGCGTACCGCAAAACAGAGGAAATGGACTTCTGTTCAACCGCCTATGGTCGAAACGGGGTCCTGTTGATCAGGAGGGGTCTGGCGTACCGCAAAATGGAGGAAACGGACTTCTACCCAACTGCCTATGGTCAAAACGGAGTCCTGTTCATCGGGAGGGGTGTGGCATACCGCAAAACGGGACTCCATGGGCTATTGTTCATCCACTGTCGACTTCCTCCAGCCTCCACTGGCTAGTGTTTATCCAGCCTCCATGGGGTCATGTTCATCCACCCCCAACCGGCTGGGGTGTGGTGGCCTCCTCTCTGGGTCCTGTTCATCTAGCGCCAACCACCTTCACACGGCCAGGGTACTGTTCATCCACAGCCAACCCACCCGCTGGGGTGGGGCGTTTGGGCGGGCGGCAGCAACGGGAACTGTTCATCCACAGCCAACCAACCGGCTCGATCGATGCAATTCTCGACTCGTTCTACGTGTATCGCGCGCGGCAGCAACGGACACTGTTCATCAAGAGGCAACCCAGCACCGGCTGGCTACGGCTCGCACGGGGGCTCGATCGGCTTCAGTAAGCAGCGAGAAGGATCGATCGGGTTCAGTTAGCACCGAAGGGATCGCTCGGGTTCAGTTAGCAGCGAAGGGATCGCTCAGGTTCAGTTAGCAGTGAAGGGATCGCTCAGGTTTAGTTAGCAATGAAGGGATCGATCGGGTTTAGTATGTAGTGCGAGGGATCGATCGCTCGTGTTCAGTACGTAGTGCGAGGGTGCTCGATCGCTCGGGTTCAGTAAGCGAATGTATGCCTCACTCGGGTCCAGTTAGCGATCGCCTCGCACACACGCGCGCGTACAAGAGAAACGCGTAAACCACACTGCATCGCTCGGCCTCGACCACCCACCGTAACCGGGAACTCCCCAAAAATTTCCTCGCCCTCACTTCTACCATGATTTTTTACATCATGGACGGCCCAAAGAATGTCATGCGGGTGCGTCTCCGGCCCGCCCAGGACGAAAAGCCCATTTTCTGTCATAATTTTTTGTCATAGAAGTAGGAGCCCACCACATCTATGATGATACGTGTTTTCGTTACAATTATTGTCATAAAAGTGTCAAAACCATGACAGGAAAAAGTTTTCGTTCGGGCCATAATGTCACGGATGTGTCTTTTTTTGTAGTGTTGGCTTTGTGGCCCATCATGCCGCATGCATGGCAGATCAGTTGCACGTTGCCCTAATTACGTCAATCATTACGCGCTAAGACATCGCCAGGCTGAACAGAAGGATTGACTGGCACATTATCACGCTCATTAGTGAGAGAGTTATGAAGCAATGAAGGCTGGGTGTCCGCTGATGAAGCTTGCGTGGAAAGACGTTGGAACACTAAAACTTGCTGATTCACCGACGCTGTCTCCCGGCGATGATCACCGGTGTTAACAACCCAGCTATTCCGGCCAACTAGAGACCACTCCACATCTTGTTCATGATAAAAATTGAGCTCCTCTCGACGCCACAAGGGGCCACCGTTACCCCAGAGATTAAAAACTACTTCAAAATCCTTCTCAGAGATTCTACCCGCATTGTAAACTTCAAACCCCACTGATTTGGAAGCAACCGAGAATTGGAAAGATCTATCCTTCAAATAATGAACACAGAAGCCTTGTGGATAACCACCAAAGCAAGATTGGAGAACCACACTAACCGTATGGATGACGAGGCAAAAAGTTGCCCGGCAGAAGGAAACCACCATGATGAATTCTTTTTGGCGAAACCCTGGTGAGAAAACCACTGGGTGACCAAACTTTTTCCTCATCTTCGCTTGGAACTCCTTGCCACGAGCGAAGTTAAGAGTAGGAGGAGCCATGACAGGCCAACAAGGGATGGTGGCCGTGGCCGGAGTGGCCACCAGCCAGAGAGGTGGCTGCCGGGGCTGGAGTGGCCACCGGTGTAGCAGTCGGCCTAGAGTCACCCTAGAGTCGCCACTCCCTAGCGCAAAGAGTTACCTTCCTCAAGCTTACCATCGATTTCAATAACTTTTATTACATGATGCACAAGTTATACAAACACAACCATCGCTTCCATAACTGTGAGTGTGCGGTGAGGTGGCATGGTGTGTCGTGGATTTGATGAGACGGCGGTGATAAGAGTGGCAACATAGATGTGTAGTGGGAACATGGTTTAGGCTATGTTTGGTTCAGATGTGGAATGTGAAAAACTGCTGCCGGTTGTGAGAAAGCTGCTATGAAAATTCAGCTGTGTACAAGCTGAAAGCTCTTTGGTTTAGCCCACTGAAATTGAAGATGTAGCTGTGAATTGTCTGTAATGCACCTAGGACCTAAGTGAATGTGTTTGTATGCTAATTGATCATAGTAGCAGAGAGAGAGCTGTGATTTGTATGCTAATTAGCAATTATAACTTGACATAAGTTAAACTAAAACTAGACAAAAGTTAATTAAACATTACTAGAGTACAGTTTTAACTAGTTCGCATCGGTAGCACATGCCAGATACGAACACGACTGTTCAAATCACAAAATATGTACTTGTAATTACACTAAAACTAATAGGAAGGCGTGCCCAAATCCAGCAGCACCGCTTCCGCCGGCGTCGGGCAGCCTAATTTTCATCATTTGAGAGCACGAAGACTACATCGTTGACGGAGCCAGAGCCCTCCGCGTTGTGGGATGCAGGAGGCAAGGTCGTCGACGCCCACAGCATCTCCTCGAGGTCATGGGGAGGGACCGAGGCGAAGAAAGCATGCATCCCCAGGGCCGACTGCTCCAGCCGATGCGGGATGCAGGATGCGGCGACGAAGCCGGAGCCTGCTACATCTCCTTGTTTTCGTCGGAAGGAATGGACGTGAAGAAAGCGGCGACTTCCCGCTTCGTCTGTTGCAGCCGATGCTGCTTCTCCGTGTACGCCACCTTGCCTCCTCGTCTATCCGAAGGGACTCGAAGGAGTAGTCCATGGCGAGCTGCATCTCAGCGAACTCTGGATCCGTGCGGTATAGGGTACGAGGTCGGCGTTGGCGAGCTGCGCCTCAATCTGCGCCTCCGCCGCGAGATGCTTCTGAATCGCTGATATGTCTCTGACGTATCTATAATTTTTGATTGTTTCATGCCATTATCCTACTATTTCCACATACTTTTGGCAACAATTTATATGATTTCTTGGACTAACATATTAATCTAGTGCCTAGTGCTAGTTCCTGTTTTTTGCATGTTTTTGTATTTCACGAAAATCCATATAAAACGAAGTCCAAAGGCGATAAAATTTTACGGAATTTTTTATGGAATATATGGAATTTTTGGCGCAAGAATCAACAGAAGGGGGGCCCACTGGCGTATACTTCAAGGTATCAATCCAGTAGGAGAACCAGGCAGAACCTCGTGAATAGCACCTACACACACAAAAACAAATACTTGCACCCAACGCGGGCAAGAGGGTTGCCAATCCCCCTGAACTTGTTATTTGCAAGGATTAATTCTGATAGTGATAGATAGATAAAATAAATTGCAAAATAAAATAAAGGAAATAAAATTGCAGCAAGGTATTTTTGGATTTTATATATGATAAAAGTAGACATGGGGGGCATAGTTTTCACTAGAGGCTTCTCTCTCGAACACATAGCATACGGTGGGTAAACAAATTACTGTTGGGCAATTGATAGAAAAGCGCATAGTTATGACGGATTCATGGCAATGATCATGTATATAGGCATCATGTCTGAGACAAGTAGACCGACTCCAGCCTGCATCAACTACTATTACTCCACCCATCGACCGCTATCCAGCATGCATCTAGGGTATTAAGTTAATAAAAATAGAGTAACGCCTTAAGCAAGATGACATGATGTAGACAAAGTAAACCCAATCAATATGAATATACCCTATCGTTTTATCCTTAATGGCAACAATACAAATACGTGTCTTGTCCCCTACTTTGTCACTGGGATATAGAACACCACAAGATTGAACCCATTACAAAGCACCTCTCCCATTGCAAGATAAATCAATCTAGTTGGCCAAACCAAACGGATAGATCAGAGAGAAATACAAAGCTATAACAATCATGCATAAAAGAATTCAGAGAAGACTCAAATATTTCTCATGAATAATCTGATCATAAACCCACAATTCATCGGATCCCCACAAACACACCACAAAAGAAGATTACATTGAATAGAACTCCAAGGAGATCGAGGAGAACATTGTATTGAAGATCAAAGAGAGAGAAGAAGCCATCTAGCTACTAGCTATGGACCCATAGGTCTATCGTAAACTACTCACACATCATCGGAGGGGCAGCAAGGTTGATGTAGAAGCCCTCCGTGATCGATTCCCCCTCCGGCAGGGTGCCGGAAAATGCATCCAGATGGGATTGAAGAAGAACAGAAGCTTGCGGCGGCGGAAAAGTTATTTCGTGGGGCTCTCTGTTCGTCAGGCGCATTTTGATAGAGGTGGAATTAGGTCAAAAGGAGCCACGAGGGGCCGACAAGGCATTAGGGCGCGCCCCCCTGGGGCCGCGCCCTGTTGCCTTGTGACTTCCTCGTGAGGCTTCTGGCCTCCTCCCGAAGCTTCTAAGGTCTCTCTTGTCCAGAAAAAAAATCGTCAAAAAGTTTCGTAGCGTTTGGACTCCGTTTGGTACTAATTTCCAGAAAAACCAAAAACAGGCAGAAAACAGCAACTGGCACTGGGCACTAGGTTAATAGGATAGTCCCAAAAAATGATATAAAATATCATATAATTGCATATAAGACATCCAAGATTGATACTATGATAGCATGGAACAATAAAAAAATATAGATACGTTGGAGACATATCAGGAGACATCATCAAAACCTATCAAGTACCTATACACAAACTATCATCTACTTGCTCTACTTTTTATCTGCCTCTCTTTTTTATCTCCCCCACTTCTCTAAAAATCGAAAAATATAAAAATATTTTACTTTGCTTGCTTGCTTGCTTTTATTGCCGTCATGTCATGACTCAAGAACAGAAAATAAAAGCAAAAATTAAAGATAACCATGGATCCACTTAAAGTTTTCTACTTGGATCATCTTCGATCCATTTGTGCTCGTGCTAAAACCCCAACTAGTTTAGTTGAGGGAAAATCATTAGATGAGCATGCTTATTTTGTCCGTCACCGTTTGTCTCAAAAAGGGAGACTCTTATGGAATCAAATAAATTGTTTGCTATGCTATGGTTGGAATCTATGTGAAATTTATGATTTTACTTGTTGCTCTAAGAACCCTAAAAAACACCTTCCCTGCCTATGTGAGTTTAATGATAATGAAATCTTATCTTCTTATGCCAAGGGTGTTTATAGTTACTATGATGTCGAACAAATCGAACAATTTGTTGCTTTTAAGGGTGCTTATGAAGTTCCTTCTTTGATTGAAAAGTATGATGCTACTCTCTACAAATCTGAAATTTTTTCCATACTTAAATATTGCTATGAAAACTATGCTCCTAATGCTTATGTTAATGAATTTATTGAGAGAATGTCTGTTGCTTTAGAAGAAAATAATGCTATGCAGGAATCTATAGATAATCATGATCCCGTTGACTCAATTGAAATATCCCCTCTTGATGAACGTGATGCTTGCTATTCTTATGGCCATGATGCCAATATTAATTATGCTTATGGAGATGAACTTGCTATAGTTCCTTAAGTCAAAAATGAAATTACTGCTATTGCACCCACACTTGATAGCTCCTTGAATGAAAAGCATGATTGCAACGATGCTATTATAAATTCTATTAATGTTAATTGTGCTAATGATATGCAAAGCTACAAGCTTGGGGATGATAATTTTTTTATGTCCACTACTTATTGCAATGATCACGATTGGGGTGATAATGCTTCTTACGATCTTGAAAATTTATTTAAGCCTCATGATGAATATGTTATTGATAATAATGTTTGCAATAATATTGAAAGTGGGTTTGGAAGAGTGTCAACTTTAGGTAAAAAGAATCCCACATACTCGGAGAGTGTTTAATCATATGAATTTTTTGATAAAAGTGGGTTTGGAGAGGTCATGACTTTAGTTGATGTTAATCCCACTATCTTGGAAGATTATAAAACTTTTATGCATATGGGTCATGAAGAGAATATTTTATATGATAGCTATATTGTTGAATTTGATTATGATCCTACATACAATTATTATGAGAGAGGCAAATATGGTTATAGGAATTTTCATGTTACTAAATTACCTCTCGTTATGTTGAGATTGTCAATGTTTTATTCTTCTTCCTTGCATATGCTAGATATTTCTTGTCTTGATAATTTGTTTGCTTATAAAATGCCTATTCATAGGAAGTATGTTAGACTTAAATGTGTTTGTCACATGTTTTATGATGCTCTCTTTGTGCTTCAATTCTTGTCTTTCATCTGAGCATCATTGAAATCTCAAAGCCTATCTTAATGGCTGTAAAGAAAGAGCTTGTTGGAGACAACCCAATACCCCTTTTATTTTCTGTTTTGTGTGTTTGCACAATTATAGCTACTTTTATGATTGTGTTTTTATCTTTTAATTAGTGTTGCTCTCGCTAGCTTTGAACTTGTTTGTTTGTGCCAAGTAATGCCTTTGGGATGATTTGGATGATAGTATAATTGATGTTGTTTGAAAACAGTTGCACCCAGTATTTGATTTTACGTTTTTTTACTGGAATGTCAGAAAAATCTGAAATTTTTACACAGTATTGGGATACAAATTGTTTACGTTGTCCTAATTTTTCCGAATTTTTGGAGTTACATAATTATAGATAATATTCAGTCATTACATACTGTTCTGTTTTAGACAGATTATGTTTTTATTGCATAGTGTGCTTGTTTTAATGAAACTATGGATTATATCGGGGGTATAAGTCATGGAAGAGTTAGAATAAGTAGGTATTATGCAAGAACAATTATGAATGATTTTATAACAGTACCTAAAGTGGATGAATGATTTATTGTACTAACGGATCTCACGAAGTTTTTGTTGAGTTTTGTGTGCTGAAGTTTTCAAGTTTTGGATAAGATTACGTGGATGAAGGAATAAGGAGCAGCAAGACCTTAAGCTTGGGGATGCCCAAGGCACCCCAAGGTAATATTCAAGGAAACCCAAGCGTCTAAGCTTGGGGATGCCCCGGAACGCATCCCCTCTTTCGTCTCCAATCTATCGGTAACTTACTTGGAGCTATATTTTTATTCATCACATGATATGAGTTTTACTTGGAGCGTCTTGTGCTATAGTTTTCTTTGCTTTGCTTGCTTTTTAGTTTGCCACAATCATCTTTTGCTGGACACACCTTTTGAGAGGGACACACAATTATCGCGATTTGTTAGAATACTCTATGTGCTTCACTTATATCTTTTGAGTTAGGTAGTTGCTCTAGTGCTTCACTTATACCTTTTAGAGCACGACGGTGGTTATATTTTAAAGAAATAGTTGCACTCTCATGCTTCACTTAAATCTTTTTGAGAGTCTTATAAATAGTAATGGCAATTTGCACATGTTATAAGAATGGTCCTGATATGATAGGTATTCAAGGGGGATATAATAAAAACTTTCATGTAGATCACTAAATGTGAAACGTGTGGTTTAATGATATTGATATCGTAATATGAAAGGATATAGGTTCATAATCATTGGTTAGTAGAAACATTGGTATTAAAGTTTGTTATTTACTTCTCATCTAACTATCGGTCATGGCATGGTGGGGAGGTCCGAGCATTCTTAGGTCTGAAATGAAATCCTTGAGTGCTGTTACAATCGGGGGTGCGCGATGGTTAACTCCTACCAACCTCCTCCCTAGGGGCATGCGAGTAGTACTTTGCTTCAAAGGCTAATAGGCTTTCGCAATAAGTATGTGAGTTCTTTATGACTAATGTGAGTCCATGGATTATATGCACTCCTATCTTTCCGCAATTTGCTAGCATCTTCGGTACCGTGCATTGCCCTTTCTCACCTCGAGAGTCAATGCAAACTTAGCCGGTGCATCCAAACCTCGTGATATGATACGCTCTTTCACACATAAGCCCCCCTTTACCTTCCTCAAAATAGCCACCATACCTACCTATTCTGGCATTTCCATAGCCATTCCGAGATATATTGCCATGAAACTTCCACCGACACATCTTCATTGTCATATTGCTTTGCATGATCATATAGCTGACATAGTATTTGTGGCTCAGCCACCGCTCATCATTTTTATACATGTTATGCTAGGTCATTGCACATCCTGGTACACTGCCAGAGGCATTCATATAGAGTCATATTGTTCTAGTATCAAGTTGTAATATCGAGTTGTAAGTAAATAAAAGTGTGATGATCATCATTATTAGAGCATTATCCCAGTGAGGAAAGGATGATGGAGACCATGATTCCCCCACAAGTCGGGATGAGACTCCGGACGAAAAAAAGAAGAAAATAAGGGGGCCAAAAAGAACCCACCAAAAAAATGAGAGAAAAAGAGAGAAGGGGCAATGTTACTATCCTTTTCCACACTTGTGCTTCAGGGTAGCACCATGTTTTTCATATAGAGAGTTTCCTGAGTTGTCAATTTCATATACTAGTGGGAATTGAATGTTATAGAACTTGGCTTGTATATTCCGATGACGGGCTTCCTCAAATGCCTGAGGTCTTTATGAGCAAGCAAGTTGGATGCACACCCACTTAGTTTCAGTTTGAGCTTTCATACACTTATAGCTCTTACTGCATCCGTTGCATGGCAATCCCTACTCCTCGCATTGATATCGATTGATGGGCATCTCCATAGCCCGTTGATCCACCGAGTTGATGCGAGACTTTCTTCTTCCTTTTACCCTTATTGATCCCTATCACCGCATTCTATTCCACCTAGTGCTATGTCCATGGCCCACGCTCATGTATTGCGTGGGAGTTGAAAATGCTGAAGCGCGTTAGAAGTACGATCCAATTGCCTGGTTTAACACCGGGGTGCTCATGATTTATATTTATGCGGTGAAGGCGGAGTCATGCCATGCTAATATGATAAAGTGAGTAGGGATAACACTCGTTAAGGATCGTATATTTTGAAAGTGTAATGATTATGCTTCTTATGTTCATGGATATTATTATGTTGATATTATTACTTCATCGCTTCTCAATATTTATACCGTAAAGAATTTACATGATAAACATGTTTGGTAGCATTCAACATCAAAAATTCTGTTTTTATCATTTACCTACTCGAGGACGAGCAGGAATTAAGCTTGGGATGCTGATACGTCTCCAACATATCTATAATTTTTTATTGTTTCATGCTATTATATTATCAATCTTGGATGCTTTATATGCAATTATATGCTATTTTATATCATTTTTTTGGGACTAACCTATTAACTCAGTGCCCAGTGCCAGTTCGTGTTTTCTGCTTGTTTTTGGCTTTTTAGAAAATCAATATCAAATAAAGTCCAAACGAAAAAAAATATTTAGATTAATTTTTTCTGGACCAGAAGGGACCCTCGAAGCTTCGGGAGAATACCAGACAAGATACAAGAGAGCCACAAGCTCAGGGGGCAAACCCTAGTGGGGTGGCCGTGCCCCTTGAGCTTGTGGGCCCCATGCAGCTCCGTTTGACCTAATTCCAAGCCTATAAATTCCCAAATATTCCCAAACCAACGGAGAGCCACCCGAAATAACTTTTCCATCGCCGCAAGCTTCTGTTCTTCCGTGATCCCATCTAGAGGCCTTTTCCGGCAATCTGCCGGAGGGGGAATCGATCACGGAGGGCTTCTACATCAACCTTGCTGCCCCTCCAATGATGTGTGAGTAGTTCACCACAGACCTACGGGTCCATAACTAGTAGCTAGATGGCTTCTTCTCTCTCTTTGATCTTCAATACCATGTTCTCCTCGATCTTCTTGGAGTTCTATCCGATGTAATTTTCTTTTGATGTGTGTTTGTTGGGATCCGATGAATTGTGGGTTTATGATCAGATTATTCATTGAAAGTAATTGAGTCTTCTCTGAACTCTTTTATGCATGATTGTTATAGCTTTGTATTTCTCTCCGATCTATTCGTTTGGTTTGGCCAACTAGATTGATTTATCTTCAGCGGGAGAGGTGCTTTGTAATGGGTTCAATCTTGCGGTGCTCTATATCCCAGTGACAAAGTAGGGGACAAGACACGTATTTGTATTGTTGCCATTAAGGGTAAAACGATGAGGTTTATTCATATTGATTGGATTCACTTTGTCTACATCATGTCATCTTGCTTAAGGCGTTACTCTGTTTTCATTAACTTAATACCCTAGATGCATGCTGGATAGCGGTCAACGGGTGTAGTAATAGTAGTAGATGCAGGCAGGACTCGGTCTACTTGTCTCGGACGTGATGCCTACATACAGGATCATCGCCGTGAATAACGTCATAACTATGCGCTTTTCTATCAATTGCCCAACAGTAATTTATCTACCCACCGTATGCTATGTGTTCGAGAGAGAAGCCTCTAGTGAAAATTATGGCCCCCGGGTCTACTTTAAATATAAAAATAAAACCTAAAAACCTTTGCTGCAATTTATTTACTTTTATTTTCTTTTGCAATTTATCCATCTACCTATACAAGATTTAATCCTTGCAATTAACGAGTTCAAGGGGATTGACAACCCTCTTGCCCGCGTTGGGTGCAAGTATTTGCTTTTGTGTGTGCAGGTGCTGTTCACGAGGCTTTGCGTGATTCTCCTATTGGTTCGATAACCTTGGTTCTCATTGAGGGAAATACTTATCTCTACCGTACTGCATCTCCTCTCCTCTTCGAGGAAAATCCCAACGCAGCTCACAAGTAGCAGGAAGAATTTCTGGCGCCGTTGCCGGGGAGACATCATCAAAACCTATCAAGTACCTATACACAAACTATCATCTACTTGCTCTACTTTTTATTTGCCTCTCTTTTTCATCTCCCCCACTCCTCTAAAAATCGAAAAATACAAAAATATTTTACTTTGTTTGTTTGCTTGCCTTTATTGTCGTCATGTCATGACTCAAGAACAGAAAATAAAAGAAAAAAATTAAAGATAACTATGGACCCACTTAAAGTTTTCTACTTGGATCATCTTCGATCCATTTGTGCTCGTGCTGAAACCCCAAGTAGTTTAGTTGAGGGAAAATCATTAGATGAGCATGCTTATTTTGTGCGTCACCGTTTGTCTCAAAAAGGGAGACTCTTATGGAATCAAATAAATTGTTTGCTATGCTATGCTTGGAATCTATGTGAAATTTATGATTTTACTTGTTGCTCTAAGAACCCTAAAAAACACCTTCCCTACCTATGTGAGTTTAATGATAATGAAATCTTATCTTCTTATGCCAAGGGTGTTTATAGTTACTGTGATGTCGAACAAATCGAAGAATTTGTTGCTTTTAAGGGTGCTTATGAAGTTGCTTCTGTGATTGAAAAGTATGGTGCTACTCTCTACAAATCTGAATTTTTTTCCATACTTAAATATTGCTATGAAAACTATGCTCCTAATGCTTATGTTAATGAATTTATTGAGAGAATGTCTGCTGCTTTAGAAGAAAAATAATTATATGCAGGAATCTATAGATAATCATGATCTCGTTGACTCAATTGAAATATCCCCTCTTGATGAACGTGATGCTTGCTATTCTAATGGCCATGATGCCAATATTAATGATGCTTATGGAGATGAACTTGCTATAGTTCCTTATGTAAAAAATGAAATTATTACTATTGCACCCACACTTGATAGCTCCTTGAATGAAAAGCATGATTGCAATGATGCTATTATAAATTCTATTAATATTAATTGTGCTAATGATATGCAAAGCTACAAGCTTGGGGATGATAATTTTGTTATGTCCACTACTTATTGCAATGATCACGATTGGGGTGATAATACTTCTTATGATCTTGAAAACTTATTTAAGCCTCGTGATGAATATGTTATTGATAATAATGTTTGCAATAATATTGAAAGTGGGTTTGGAAGAGTGTCAACTTTAGGTAAAAAGAATCCCACATACTCGTAGAGTGTTCAATCTTTTTTTTTTTTGATAAAAGTGGGTTTGGAGAGGTCATGACTTTAGTTGATGTTAATCCCACTATCTTGGAAGATTATAAAACTTTTATGCATATGGGTCATGAAGAGAATATTTTATATGATAGCTATATTGTTGAATTTGATTATGATCCTACATACAATTATTATGAGAGAGGCAAATATAATTATAGGAATTTCCATGTTACTAAATTACCTCTCGTTATGTTGAGATTGTGAATGTTTTATTTTTCTTCCTTGCATATGCTAGATATTTCTTGTCTTGATAATTTGTTTGCTTATAAAATGCCTATGCATAGGAAGTATGTTAGACTTAAATGTGTTTGTCACATGTTTTATGATGCTCTCTTTGTGCTTCAATTTTTGTCTTTCATGTGAGCATCATTGAAATCTCAAAGCCTATCTTAATGGCTGTAAAGAAAGAGCTTGTTGGGAGACAACCCAATACACCTTTTCTTTTCTATTTTGTGTGTTTGAACAATTATAGCTACTGTTATGATTGTGTTTTTATCTTTTAATTAGTGTTTGTGCCAAGTAATGCCTTTGGGATGATTTGGATGATAGTATAATTGATGTTGTTTGAAAACAGTTGCACCCAGTATTTGATTTTACGTTTTTTACTGGAATGTCAGAAAACTCTAAAAATTTTACACAGTATTGGGATACAAATTGTTTACGTTACCCTAATGTTTTAGAATTTTTGGAGTTACATAAGTATAGACAATATTCAGCCATTACATACTGTTCTGTTTTAGGCAGATTCTGTTTTTATTGCATAGCATGCTTGTTTTAATGAAACTATGGATTTTATCGGAGGTATAAGTCATGGAAGAGTTAGAATAAAGTAGGTATTATGCAAGAACAATTATGAATGATATTATAACAGTACCTAAAGTGGATGATTGATTTATTGTACTAACAGATCTCACGAAGTTTCTGTTGAGTTTTGTGTGCTGAAGTTTTCAAGTTTTGGATAAGATTACGATGGATGAAGGAATAAGGAGCGGCAAGACCCTAAGCTTGGGGATGCCCAAGGCAGCCAAAGGTAATATTCAAGGAAGACCCAAGCGTCTAAGCTTGGGGATGCCCCGGAAGGCATCCCCTCTTTCGTCTCCAATCTATCGGTAACTTACTCGGAGCTATATT
This sequence comes from Elymus sibiricus, assembly GCA_039707655.1. NCBI lineage: Eukaryota > Viridiplantae > Streptophyta > Magnoliopsida > Poales > Poaceae > Elymus > Elymus sibiricus. The sequence goes on from CM077676.1 coordinate 294,127,726, forward strand.
TTTATTCATCACATGATATGAGTTTTACTTGGAGTGTCTTGTGCTATAGTTTTCTTTGCTTTGCTTGCTTTTTAGTTTGGCACAATCATCTTTTGCTGGACACACCTTTTGAGAGGGACACACAATTATCGCGATTTGTTAGAATACTCTATGTGCTTCACTTATATCTTTTGAGTTAGGCAGTTGCTCTAGTGCTTCACTTATACCTTTTAGAGCACGACGGTGGTTATATTTTAAAGAAATAGTTGCACTCTCATGCTTCACTTAAATCTTTTTGAGAGTATTATAAATAGTAATGGCAATTTGCACATGTTATAAGAATGGTCCTGATATGATAGGTATTCAAGGGGGATATAATAAAAACTTTCATGTAGATCACTAAATGTGAAATGTGTGGTTTAATGATATTGATGTTGTAATATGAAAGGATATAGGTTCATAATCATTGGTTAGTAGAAACATTTGTATTAAAGTTTGATATTTACTTCTCATCTAACTATTGGTCATGGCATGGTGGGGAGGTCCGAGCATTCTTAGGTCTGAAATGAAATCCTTGAGTGTTGTTACAGTCGGGGGTGCGCGATGGTTAACTCCTACCAACCTCCTCCCTAGGGGCATGCGAGTAGTACTTTGTTTCGAAGGCTAATAGGCTTTCGCAATAAGTATGTGAGTTCTTTATGAATAATGTGAGTCCATGGATTATACGCACTCCTATCTTTCCGCAATTTGCTAGTCTCTTCGGTACCGTGCATTGCCCTTTCTCACCTCGAGAGTCAATGCAAACTTAGCCGGTGCATCCAAACCCCGTGATATGATACACTCTTTCACACATAAGCCCCCCTTTACCTTCCTCAAAACAGCCACCATACCTACCTATTATGGCATTTCCATAGCCATTCCGAGATATATTGCCATGAAACTTTCACCGTTTCGTTTATATGACACACATCTTCATTGTTATATTGCTTTGCATGATCATATATGTGACATAGTATTTGTGGCTCAGCCACCGCTCATCATTTTTATACATGTTACGCTAGGTCATTGCACATCATGGTACACTGCCAGAGGCATTCATATAGAGTCATATTGTTCTAGTATCAAGTTGTAAGTAAATAAAAATGTGATGATCATCATTATTAGAGCATTGTCCCAGTGAGGAAAGGATGATGGAGACCATAATTCCCCCACAAGTCAGGATGAGACTCTAGATGAAAAAAAAGAAAAAAGAAAAAAAGGAGGCCAAAAAGAGCCCACCAAAAAAATGAGAGAAAAAAAGAGAAGGGGCAATGTTACTATCCTTTTCCACACTTGTGCTTCAGAGTAGCACCATGTTTTTCATATAGAGAGTTTCCTGAGTTGTCACTTTCATATACTAGTGAGAATTTAACGTTATAGAACTTGGCTTGTATATTCCGATGACGGGTTTCCTCAAATGGCCGAGGTATTTATGAGCAAGCAAGTTGGATGCACACCCACTTAGTTTCAGTTTGAGCTTTCATACACTTATAGCTCTTAGTGCATCCGTTGCATGGCTATCCCTACTCCTCGCATTGATATCGATTGATGGGCATCTCCATAGTCCGTTGATTCGCTGAGTTGATGCAACACTTTCTTCTTCCTTTTACCCTTATTGATCCCTATCACCGCATTCTATTCCACCCAGTGCTATGTCCATGGCCCACGCTCATGTATTGCGTGAGAGTTAAAAATGTTGAAGCGCGTTAGAAGTATGATCCAATTGCCTGGTTTAACACCGGGGTGCTCATGATTTATATTTATGCGGTGAAGGCGGAGTCATGCCATGCTAATATGATAACGGCCTCCCCGACTCCACGGCGACTACCTCGACACCGGCCACCCCGACTCGACATCGACCAGGGCGTCCCTCGCACGGCTACCTCGACCACGGCTACATCACCATACGCTCTCGGCTACCTTGACAACGCACAAAGGGTTACCGCCTTGCTTGAGCAACCTCGTCGGTTGTCCACTGTCCGTCGGCTTCCTTTCGGATTCTTCTCCAGTCTCACCGTCTACATCGCTACCGTTGTGACTACGGGGGATGTTGAGTATATTGATTATTTAGGAAGTATAGGATATATTATGATTTATTTTTACATTGTCTTGTACTCCAAGTTGATCATGTACTCATTTTTTTTTGCGAGAATGTACTCATATATATATGCTCACAAGGCTCAAGCAATACAATCATCGATTCCACTAATCTCCTTCTCTATTCCTTTTACATTGATATGAATAGTCTATCATTTCAATTAGGGAAAAGTATATTTTTCGTCCCTCAATTCTCTCGAAAGTATAGAAATGATCCCTCTACTTCAAAACCAGCAAATTTTAGTCCCTCAACTTCTCAAACCGGATAACTTTAGTCCCTGATACCGCTTCAAGTGGTTTCGTTGATGACATGGCATGGTTTTAGCTGGCATTTTATCGAACACCTGTCCTGCGCCTGGCACATTTTCGGATGGTGGTGTCGAGGGCCGCACAGCAGGCCGAGAAGGAGAAGCTGGGCATGGTGTAGACCTCCCCGTCGGCCCCTCTTGGCTCCTGCCCTCCTCTTCCAAGCGCTGCTCCCTGCCCTCACCACGAGGTCGCAGTCCGTGGCCTCCTGCCTCACCGCATACAAAACCAGCCGTACGCGTCGCCGCCTAGTCGTCGTTCCGGGCGTACGCGGCCGAGGCAGGGGCTCGTCGGCTAGTGCGTGCCCTTCCACGCGTGTCAATTCATGCCGCCTCCGCCGCCGTATCGTTCGAGCTCAAGGTGGCACGCAAGGTGGCCCGTGGCCGAGCTCGAGGTAGCAGGCCGGCGGACGAGGTTGCGTTGCTGAGGCTGCCGAGCACCTCCAGCTCGGCAAGAAACTCACGGGGCCATCGCCGTTCTTGCAGTCGCCAACGCCCCAGCCATGCACATGGAGGCCGTACGCACGAACACAGCAAGCACGCCGGCAACACAGCTAGCCAGCTGCACGAACACAAGCAAGCCTGAAGCCCTGCTAGTCAACCACACGCACATGCTAATGCCATGGCCCGAGGGAACGCGCATGCAGCACCAGGCTGGCAACGCCGCCGTGCGCCCTGGTCGGCCTCGCCGCCGCGCGCTTTGGCTTGCCCCGCCACCGCCGTCTGGTCAAAAATCTGCACAGGCTCGACGCCGCTCACCCTGGGCGCCATGCTGGACTCTGCTCGCTCATTCAGGGATTTGTGCTGGCGCCGTCGCGGACGATTTGTACCGCCACACAGGGTCAGGGGAAGATACGACGTTGGGTAGGGCGAGGACGGCCTGAGTGTTTGGTGTGTTGGGCGCCTCCGCCGTCATCCGGCGCGCGAACAGCGCCGCCATGAGGAACCCGCCGGCGCCGGCGTGCGCTTCTTGTTGATCAAGCACTTTCAACCGGCGTACTCGATGGTTCGGCCACAGCCGCCCGCCAACTCGACTGCTTCCAAGCGCTGAGCTTCGTGCGATGAAGGAGCAGCTACCGGCGTCCACCAGCTCCCGAAACCTAAGCTTAAGAGACGTGGCGGTCAAACCGGGCCACGTGGCCAGTGCTAGTCAAAACCAGGTCCACGTCATACTCAAACCGCCGGAAGTGTTAACAGGGACGAAAATTATCCGGTTTGATTAGTTCAAGGACCGAGTTTTACTGGTTTCGTAATTGAGGGACGATTTCTAAACTTTCGAGAGAATTCAAGGATGAAAAATATACTTATCCCTTTCAATTAAGCTGGAATGTCACAGCTTCCCTTGATGCATAGGACGTTGGATCGAGACGATCTAAAAAGCAATGTTCATCTCGATGAGACCAAGAATTTTCATGTTGAAAACTTTTTCATACAAAGGCATCTTAAAGACGATTCCAGGCAATCTAAAACTTAGCTTCAAACACATGCCCCTTTCGCGTTCGAGTGTCCTCTCGGAGCTTAATCTTTCTACGGGCTCAAGCCAGATCGTGTCATTTTTGAGCGTCGACGGGTACGCAAATGGTAAATAGTGAATGGGCAATAAATCGATTCTGGCAAAGAGCCAGATGCGCACGCCCATTAAAGCGCCACGTCACGGCCTCCCACAGCTCAGCTGCAATACCATTCATACCCCTCACCGACCCAGTACCTCAGAGGATATCTAGCACTATCACCTGAGGGCACTATAGTCATTTACCCGCAGGCTCCTAACGATCACAGTTCATCCGTTCAATACAATATTCCATTTTTAAAACCATTTCCGTGCAACCTTTTTATGCCCGAGACAGTAGGAGGACAAGCGAGCGAGGGCGACCAATAAATTCCTAATTTTTCCCACTTTTCCACCCCGGGATTCCCCCGCCTCTTGTTCCAATCGATTGGTGGGCGTCCTCGTTCTTGGCTTCCCGATTGAATCCGTGGGAAGCCAGAAATAATTTTCTCTCCGCTGCGAATTCTTTTTGGTGGTTTGAGTTCTTGATTTGTTTGCGAGGAAGCCACCATGAGCGCCGGAAGCGCGAGTTTCCTCGAGATCCAGCCCTCGGAGCTGGCATTCCCCTGTAAGTTGTCTCCAGATCTTGTCTCCAGATCGAATTGCTAGGATCGTGTCGCGTAGTTATTGCTGTGTCTGTCCCGTCCAATGGATCCTGGTCAAAGCTGGGATCTTGGGATGGAGACGAGGCCACTGGTCCTTGCCTATCGGATCCGTGTGTCTGATCATCTTGCTTTGTCTAGTGCTCTTTTAGATTCTAACTCAGGATCTTGGACGATTTCGTGCTTCCTGCAAACCGGCACTAACTGCATGACGTTTTTTTTTTCTTGTGGGATTTCAGTTAGTTTTGTCTTATATGCTTCCTGATGCACATGGAATCTCACCCTGTATCGAGGGCATGCTTCGAATGTACATTCTGTAGAAACATGATTATGATAATCATTTGATATTCCTGGAGTTTGGGATCTCGCTAACAAATATGTGTATCATCGCTACATTGATCTGGCATTATGGAGTTGCTTGAAATGAAATGTTCCTGTCAAATTTCATTGTGTTTAGGATGTGGTATTAAGGCCATTGTTAGCTGATCTTGAATTTGATCGCAATGTGCTAGATTGTTCTGTCAATGATCATGATTCTGTTTATTCAGTTTGCTTGCTTTCAATGTTTGTCCGGGTTAGTTTACTGTATCTTTGCACTGAATATCTAGAGATTTGTACTGTCTTTCTTAATCAAAATGCGCCTGAACTTCTACTTTGTTCATACAGTTGAATTGATGAAGCAGAGCTCATGCTCCATGCAACTCACCAATAAGACTGACCATTATGTAGCATTCAAGGTAATCAGTTGTAAATTTTCAATCCTATGTGCCTCATGTTTTTATTGTTCATATAGTTGTTCTAATGGACAAGGAAATCATTACCTCATCACTGTTCACAGGTCAAAACTACCAACCCAAAGCAGTACTGTGTGCGCCCTAATATTGGCGTTGTACTTCCCGGGTCGACTTGTGATGTCACAGGTAGCTGTCGGTCCATTATATAGGGATAAACAGCTCAGTGAAAAGAAAAGTCTGCTTAACTTGCTCAGTTTTCTATTTACAAGTATCCTTAGCATTTTCTCTGTTGTTAGTGACAATGCAAGCGCAGAGGGAAGCACCTCCTGATCTGCAGTGTAAGGACAAGTTCCTAGTTCAAAGTGTTGCAGCTGAGAATGGCGCAGCAACCCAAGATATTAGTGCAGCAATGGTACCTACTTTGACACTCCATTTTTGTGCTATTTCTGTCAATTTGCTCCTTGCTGCCTTTGTTCCTTTCTAGCACATCATCATGTCATTCATCCATGTGGTTTCATGATGACAGTTCAACAAAGAGCCAGGGAAGGTTGTTGATGAATGCAAGCTGCGTGTAATTTATGTGCCAACATCTTCACCTAGCTCGCTCTCTGAAGAATCAGAACAAGGGAGTTCTGCTCGTTCATTTGAAAACGGGACCCCTAATTCTACATTGCCACAATCTGTAAGTCACTGAGTTAGCTCTTTCATTTTTATTTTATTTTTCGTTTTGAATGAAATTCCTGGGGCTTTTTACATGATAAAATTACAATATATTTAATGTCCATTGTTCAGGTATTTAGATCATCTGGTGAAGCATCAAAGGAGAAGTCCTCAGAGGTACCCTTTATTTCTTTATCTAACCTTTATGGTACCTATGTATTTGATATTGATCAGTACCCTGAGGTAAAAAGGCTACAAGTTGCAAGATGAGCGAACAACTGGTTAACTGTATATTGACAATGTTGGTATTATGCTGTATGCCCCTACTTAGATCTTACACTAACTGACTGATTTGTATATGGACTGTAGTACTGATTGTTCATTTTTTTTTTTGGAGATAAAATAATAGATATGGCTTGTCCAGACATTAAGAATTGTCCCTGCATTAAAATCCTCTGCAAGCATATGCTAGCTTGCTGACTGCAAGTGATTGTGAATCTTGCTAGCCGGGTAGCATGCCCTGCCAATCATAAATATCCGTTCGTGAAATAGAAAAAAACTTTTGTGCCCCTTCAGTCAGTACCACCCTTCCCTGTTATTATGAGGTGATTGGTGATAAGACTGAGGAACAGGTTCATTACTACCGTTAGAACATAAGATATTGGCGGCACCTTCCTGAGACTTAGTCTTAACTCTTAAGTAATGTATATATGATTTGTATCACTATTGACTTGGGAATCTAAAAACAGATAAGGTTTTTACTACTTCCCATAATACAGTATTTGGAAAGCAGGAGAATGCCAAGTAGCATATGATGCATTTTTATCCTACTTCCCAAATTTTGGTGCCTCTAGGATTCGTGATTTACCCTCAGACGAGATGGATTTGTAATTTATATGCCTTACCTATTTCCTGTAAGCTTTTCACTGCTTGGACTATATAGGGTGAATTGTAGCACATACGTAAGCAAAATCATGTGGTCTTGATGATAATTGGGTGGCGCATGAAATTGCTATGGTTAGTTGTGTCGAGTGCAGCGGTGGTGTGTTGCAATGGTAATTCCTGCCTGTGCGTGGGAACTGGTCTTGTGTGATTGTAATCCAAACATTGTTTCTTAATTAATTAATACATACACCAATTCGGAAAAAAATCGTGTGGGTTTGATGGTATTGGCTACTGTGTGTATTGACTTTGTAAAAGTTTGCTGACAACAGATAGCCAAAATACATGATCTCTTAGTTGTCAGTCTATCTCAAAATGCTTTTGAAGTTTTTTGTTTTGATAAAATGTCTCTGGTTGGTTATTCCTTCTAGGCAACATCCATGATTTCCAAGCTAACTGAGGAGAAAATGTCTGCTGTTCAGCAAAACCAGAAGTTGAGACAAGAGCTGGTAAGTGCTTCCACAATTGTGACAGTTCTGAACCAATGCTGTATTCTTGGGTATTATTCTTGATTTTTTTTCCATCATTTACATGTTTCTTAACCATTCCATCTCAAAGGTGACTCAAGGGGTTGTTTACTCAGCTATTTATTGATGTGAGGTTCAACAAATTATAGACATGCTCCCCTTTTTGTACTTTATGTTTATCACTACCATGAATAGCGGAAATGTATGAGATAATCTACTGCATTTTAGCTTCTTGCTTGCTCGTCCTAACCAAGATAACTTTGTTCACACCATTGGTTTTTTATACGAGCCAAGTAAATGCTTATGTGTAGAGCATTATTCAGATTTATGAATTGATGTAATGACGAGTGTCATGCTCATAATTACACATAAGCATAAAGTTAAGACGGTGTTTGTCGGCATAAGATTTTTTTTTCAAATTTGTTGTTTGTTGGAGATTGTCACGAGAAGATGCAGTGATTGCGAGCTGTGTGTTGTTTAGAGTGAACCTTATGTTAGTATGCCTAATAGATCAGTTGTTTATTTCTTATTGTAAGCTGTCTAAAGTTACTCTATCCATATAAATAGGGCCTAATGCGTTTTTCGAGGCTAACTTTGACCACATGTTATAGCAATAATATATGACATGCAAGTTACACAAAGCATACCGTCAAATTCGTAAGTGAAAGGAGCTTTTAATGATATAATTTTTACATTATACATCTCATATACTATTAATCTCATCAATAGTCAAAGGCAATCTTGAAAAATGCATTAGGCCCTATATATATGGATGGAGGGAGTAACAATAATTGACAATGAGCTTCAAATTCTGATGACCTATCAATGGACAATGAAATTCAAATTTGCAGTGCATAGTTTTGGCAGATGTAAATATAGTCTAAAAGTTGTGCTGGGTCTCTGGCAAGTTAAATATATGAAAAGTACCCCCTGCAGATATAATCAGATTTTCCATTTGCTGGATTTTTTTTAATACACATTGTTTGATCGATAAATGTCAAACTTACATTGTGCATGATGATGCATATGCTTTTAGCCTGTGTGCTATGAGAATTTGCTGGATTCTGTGAAGTTGAACACAGTTTATCAGGCCATATGATAAAATCTCTTAATTTCAGGATGTTCTACGCAAAGAGAGCAGCAAAAGCAACGGCGGTTTCTCAATCACCTTCTTGATTGTGGTGGGTATTCTGGGCATCATCGCTGGTTTCATCCTCAAGAAGACATAGGAGAAGAGTAGTCCCCAACAAAGTTACATTCCCAGGAAAGGATGGATACCAACAACATCCCTTGTGTTTTTACTCCTAAAAGGAGCACCTGTTCTATTCTAACTTGTAACGGCTTAGAAGCTTTGGTTTGTGTACATTACATGGTGGTTTTCCGTGATTTTAATCACATCGAGTAGACTTGTTTTAATTTATTCTTAACAGCTGCAAGTTATGTCGCATTCACCATAACCTTAATTCATTCTGATCTCACCTTCTGGACTGTTGGTGAATTCATTGCTGCTGCTTCTGCCAGATCTTTCAGCTTCATGGAACCCCTGATATCTTGGTGCAACACGTGCATCAGAATATATTTGATCATGCCAACTGCGCAAGAATAGGTATGTTTAAGCTGTCGATTCATCAGGGTGATGAGTCTGAATACAACACGGTTCATGTGTCTGTTCCTACAGTTAGGCTTACAGCATGAGAGATCTTCAGGTAGGAACGACGTATAGTTGGGGACGCCCATGGGCCGTGGGGAACACCCACGCCGCGGTGGCTACCATGCCGGCAACGAACCCTAGTAGCAGGCATGCACACCTTGTCGCGACGATCCTGACCAGAGAGCAGGGGGTGCTTCATCGGTCTCCGCCGTTGCCGCCTTCCGTGTACTGGCAGCAATGATGGCCGGCCACTCCCCTTCCGAGGTCACCGTCGACATGCTGCGATCGCATCGGCACTGTGCCTTTCCTGCCGCCGCTTCGCTGCCGTTCCGCACTTGCGTCACGCCGGAACCGCCTCCGCCGTCTCTTCTGCAGATCGTCTCGCCGTCGTCGCTGTCGACCTCGTACATGTCGTCGTCGTCCTTCTTGTTAGTCTCGCGGTGGTGGTGCATCCAGATTAAAAAGGCTTCGACATGCACCATAACAGTTTCTCCGTATGTAAAAAACGGATGTACCATAACAGTTTCTCCGTATCTTCCCTTCTTTTTCCGCGAGGAAACTTCTTCGGTTTTTTGTTAGAGATAACTTGGTAAGACTACAAAGAAAGGAGTCTTCCGAAAAGAAGAAGATAATAAAAGAGCTAATGGGAGTGTGGTTATTTGGCTCCCGAACTCATATGCTCCCGCAGTGAACAGTAAATTCTAAAAAATACTAGAAAAATTCAAAAAGTCAGTTTTTTTTTTTGCATGGAAAATGCTTCGGTGCATGAGGTCTGCTCCAAATTTCAGCTCTTTTGAACATCTGAGTAACTCTCGACAAAAAAAGATAAATTTAGGGTCATTTTTAGGTTTTTTTTTAATTTACTATTCACCGTCCCGGCTCAGAGTATATGTAGTATATATAAAAGGAGAAGAGTCTTAGTTTGGACATACACCAGCCATCTAAACTCTGTTAATTTTCAGGTTATATTAATCAAAAGCACATTTATTTCCTTTCTTTCGAGTGATTTTACAGGAATCTCTATCTCTATTATGTAAAAATACCATAAGGTCTCATCTTATGTTAATTTTTTTTTCAACCTCTTCGCCTATCCTCCTCATGTATGCTATCCTCCCATCCTTCCATCGGTTTTTCGCCCTTCCTTTCACGTTTGGGTTTTCTTGGTCCGTATGAAGTCTTCGTACCACCACCTTCACCGGTTCACAACACACATGTATGGCCTGGCCAGAATGCACACACGCCCTCATCTCCCGACACCTCTCTCTCTCTCTCTTTGTTGCAAATCGTCGCTGCCGTTGCCTGCCCTCATCGCCATTCCGCTCCTACCCCCCCCCCCCCCCCCCCCCCCGCGCGCAATAATAAATAGAGAGATGTTGGAAATATGTCCTAGAAGCAATAATAAAGTATTATTTTATTTTCATGTTCGTGATTAACGTTTATTTTTCTATGCTATAATTGCATTGGTTCTTGAAATATGAGATTGAGAGAAAAACTCAATTGCATGTGTGGAAACATAAATGCCAAGTAGTTTCCTAGTTTCGCCTCTAAGACTAGCTCATGCGTTTCATTGTTAAAGTAACAAGAATCTTACATTCTTAAAAAGTTGATCCCAATTCTCTCAACATGCAAAGTGTCCACCTCAACATCCCCATTAAGCCATGCATTTAAGTCTTTTCTCCCACTAAGCCATGCAAAATCTGCCACATAAGCAAACTTATAAAGTATAATTATTTTTGCATTAGTCTATGCATGTAATGCTGCCACATCATACATGCATGTTAGTCATCCTTCACATTTTTGTTCAAAATGATATTTTTAATAGTAATTTAAAAGTTTTTATTCTAATTTTAGACACTTTCTTTTATTGATTTTCAAGCTTATATTTCTTTACATTAGATTTAGTTATTTTTTAGCAACTATTTACGCATTTTCTTAACAAAGTCACCGCAGCAACGCGCGGGGCATCATCTAGTATTGACAACAATGAGAGCACATTGTTGGCTGAACATTGGTGTTGGACAAACCCAACTAATGATATATTACGAGATCCCATCGTAACTTTATTATGAGTATTACCATGTCATGTGTTAACGTATACTCACGTCCTTAGACCATGAGAATGTCGTGTACCTTCATACCTGATGTTTACTTTGGGGTTGCCAAACGATACCCCTAAGTGAGTGATCATAACGGTAACTTTCGGGTACATCAGAAAAATATGTCAAGGGACTCGATAGGTCAAGACTGGGATTTGCTCCTCCGACGATGGAGAGATACTCTTCAGACCCACTCGGTATTACGGTATTCATCATCGTGGCCTCGAGTTTTGTTAAGTATCGTGAAGGAAAAGGAACTGTGTACACAAATAAAAGTTCGCTCGATAAATATATTCGTGTGCATGAGAATCAATATAGGTGTTTAGAGCCCCCTGTTGATCATTAACCGGAAGGTATTTTGAGTCATGTCCACATCTTACCAAACCTGCAGGGTCACACATTTAATGGTTAGCGGTTTGATAGACTATTATGAGGTATTAAGAGTATGAGAGAAATACACCGAAAATGTTTCAGTTATACCGAAAGTATTTCGGAGAAGTCCCGAAAATATTTCGATAAAACCAAGAGCATCTCAAAGACACCCTAGAAGGTTCCAAGTGGCCCAAGATTGCTACCCCTTGGCCGAAGGGGTGGCAGCCACTTGGGTCGAATGGCCCACGTAAGGTTGCACACCAACCTGGCTTGGAGGCCAAGCAAGGGGGTGCGTGGCGTTGGGAGCCCCTCTTCCAAGCCGTGGCCAGGGGACCATCAGTTGTAAGTAATCGACCCGAAGAGCCTTTGAGTGCGTTTTCTTCAACAACAAAAAAAGAGTCTAAAAATGTGCCTAATATTTATTTAGATAATTCCATGCAACTTAACATGAAAGAAAATTGATGTGGATTGTCAATATTTGCATTGATCGTATGCCGTAGCATATATAGAGTACATGGGCAATAATATCTCAACCGTATCCACTATACAAGGAAAGGATCGGGAGATATCTCTAGACTAGGAAACAATAAAATGAAATCCTAGCTGCCTAATGTACATGTGATAATGATCATGCTCAACACCCCCCCCCCCCCCCCGCGGTCGATACGTCACCGGTGACGCATAGACTGGACCGGAACTCCTGGAAGGTAGATGTCGGTAACCCCTTGGTCATGACATCGGCAAACTACTGCGCGGTGGGAACGTGCAGGACGCGGATGTGCCTGAGAGCCACCTGCTCACGCACGAAGTGTATATCGAGCTCGATGTGCTTCGTGCGGCGATGATGAACGGGGTTGGCAGAGAGGTAGACAACGGAGACGTTGTCACAGTACACGAGTGTAGCCTGTGACACCTCATGATGTAACTCCTGAAGAAGTTGCTGTAACCAGGAGCACTCGGCAACGGTGTTGTCCACGGCCCTATACTCTGCCTCGGCGCTGGTGCGGGACACCATAGGTTACCGCTCAGACGAGCAAGAGATGAGGGACGGCCCGAGGTAGACGCAGTAGCCGGATGTGGAGCGACGAGTGTCTGGAGAACCGACCCAATCGGCATCAGAGTAAGCGACCATGTCGGTGGAGGATGATGCCGTCAAGGTGAGCCCTAGAGCCATAGTGCCACGGATGTACCGAAGAATCCGCTTCACCAGGTTCCAGTGACTGTCGCGTGGAGCATGCATATGTAAGCACACCTGTTGTACCGCATACTGCAAATCCAGTCTGGTGAGGGTCAAGTACTGGAGTGCGCCCACGATAGAGTGATAGAACGGACCATCTGGTGCTGGGGAGCCCTCAAGCGCGGAGAGCTTTGCCATCGTATCAACAGGAGTGGCGACGGGCTTGCAGCTAAGCATGTCGGCGCACTCGAGAAGCTCATGTGCGTACTTGTGTTGATGAAGGAAAAAGCCGTCAGGGCGCCGAACAACCTCGATGCCGAGAAAGTAGTGTAGCGAACCCAAGTCCTTCATGGAGAACTCGGCACTGAGATGAGCAATGAGCTGTCCAAGAAGCTCGGCCGAGGATGCCGTGAAGATGATGTCATCGATGTAGAGGAGTAGATATGCAGTCGCATGGCCGTGATGGTACATGAACAGGGAAGCGTCGGAGCGAGTAGCTCTGAAGCCCATCTGCTGAAGAAAGGCGGCGATGTGCCGGTACCATGCTCTCGGCGCCTGCTTCAACCCATATACATGCACATGTGATCAGGATGAGCGGCATCGACGAATCCAGTAGGCTGCTAGCAATAGACCTATTCGGCAAGATGTCCATGGAGGAACGCGTTGGAGACATCCAACTGATGCACCGGCCATGCACGAGACACCGCAAGCTCGAGAACGGTGCGAATCGTGCCCGGCTTGACAACCGAGGTGAAGGTGTCGGTGAAGTCCACTCCAGCACATTGCCGGAAACCGCATACCACCCAACGGGCCTTGTACCGCTCAAGGGTACCATCGGGGTGCGTCTTGTGGCGAAACACCCACTTCCCGCTGATGATGTTAGCGTGGCGGGGACACGGGACGAGCTGCCAAGTGCGGTTGCGTTGCAGCACGTCGAACTCCTCCTGCATAGCGGCGAGCCAGTTAGGGTCGCAAAGCGCGGCTCGAGCCGAGGACGGAACCGGCGATGGCGAGGAGGTCGATGCCGTGCATAGGTACTGCTCGGACGGGTAGCGGGTGCTCGGACAGAGTACACCAGTGCGAGATCGAGTCATGACACCGAGCTGGGGCGCCGGGACAAGCGGCCGGCCAGTCGGCAACGGGGCCGGAGATGAGCCCGAGTCCGGACTCGATGGGTCCAACGAAGGAGCGTGGGAGGCCGGGCCCGAGGCAGCCGAGGTCGGGGTTGAGGCAGCAGAGCCTGGGGCCGAGGCCGCGCCTGAGGCCTCTGAGGCCGCACCAGAGCCGGCTGCAAGTCCTTCCATGGCAGCCGAATCAGCGGGCCAAGAGGCTGCCGTGGCAGCCGAAGTAGGGTCCGAATCGGCAGCCGTGGCAGCCGTTTCCGGAGTCAGTGGCGGAGGGTTGGGAGCCAGCCGCGGGCGGTCCCCGCGGGAGCGCGGCTGCGTCGGGGAAGACCCGCCAAGGAGAGGCGGTGATGACGATGTCGGCGCATCAGCTGGTGGTACCTGTTGAAACGGAAACACTTTCTCGTCAAAGTAAACGTGTCTTGAAGTGATCACCCGATGAGAGACGGGATCGTAGCACCGGTAGCTGATGACCCACAAGTATATGGGATCAATCGTAGTACTTTCGATAAGTAAGAGTGTCGAACCCAACGAGGAGCAGAAGGAAATGACAAGCGGTTTTCAGCAAGGTATTCTCTGCAAGTACTGAAAGTAGCGGTAACAGATAGTTTTGATAGCAAGATAATTCGTAACAAGTAACAAGTAACAAGTATAATAAAGTGTAGCAAGGTGGCCTAATCCTTTTTATAGCAAAGGACAAGCCGGAACGGTCTCTTATATAAAGCAAAGAGTTCTCGAGGACACATGGGAATTCTCATCTAGTCACTTTCATCATGCTTGTTTGATTCGCGTTCGCTACTTTGATAATTTGATATGTGGGTGGACCGGTGCTTGGGTGCTGTTCTTACTTGAACAAGCCTACCACTTATGATTACCCCCTCTCGCAAGTATCCGCAACTACAAAAGAAGAATTAAGATAAATCTAACCATAGCATGAAACATATGGATCCAAATCAGCCCCTTACGGAATAGCGCATAAACTAGGGTTTAAGCTTCTGTCACTCTAGCAACCCATCATCTAATTACTACTCCACAATGCCTTCCCTTAGGCCCAAAGATGGTGAAGTGTCATGTAGTCGACGTTCACACGACACCACTAAAGGAAGCAACAACATACATATCATCAAAATATCGAACGAATACCAAATTCACATGATTACTTATGACAAGACTTCTCCCATGTCCTCAAGAACAAAAGTAACTACTCACAAATCATATTCATGTTCAAGATCAGAGGGGTATTGAATATCATTATGGATATGAACATATAATCTTCCACCAAATAAACTAACTAGCATCAACCACAAGATGTAATCAACACTACTAGCAACCCACAGGTACCAATCTGAGGTTTTGAGGCAAAGATTGAATACAAGAGATGAACTAGGGTTTGAGATGAGATGGTCCTGGTGAAGATGTTGATGAAGATTGGTCCTCCCACGATGAGAGGATCGTTGGTGATGTCGATGGCTTTGATTTCCCCCTCCCAGAGGGAAGTATCCCCGGCGGAATCACTCCGCCGGAGAGCAAAATTGCTCCTGCCCAGGTTCCGCCTCGAGACGGCGGTGCTTCATCCCGAAAGTCTTCTCTCTATTTTTTCTAGGGCAAATAGCCTTATATAGCAGAAGATGGGCCCTGGAGGCCTGCCAGGGGCGCCACAAGCTCGGGGGGCGCGCCCCCAGGCTTGTCGCTTCCTGGTGGGTCCCCCTCTGGTATTTCTTCAGCCAATATTTTTTATATATTCCAAAATAATTCTCCGTAAATTTTTAGGTCATTTGGAGATGTGCAGAATAGCTATGTCTGTTGCACCCCTTTCCAGTCCAGAATTCCAGCTGCCGGCAATCTCCCTCTTCATGTGAAACTTGCAAAATAAGAGAGAAAAGGCATAAGAATTGTATCATAAAGTGAAATAATGACCCAAAACATAATAAATAACAGTAGGAAAACATGATGCAAAATGGACGTATCAGTAGCCCTTGGTGTTGGAGGGGTAACCAAGAAAGATGCACGCGAGGGAACGCGCAGCAAGCTTATGTGGGGCGGTGGAAGCGTTGCTAGGATAATAGAGACACCCGAATACTGGAAGTTCATCATAGGATGGAGGAGTGCCATAAAGTAACTGGTGTGGCGCATAGTTCCAGCGAACTCGGCAAGGCTGGATGTTGATCAAAAGAAACGCCGTAGCAAGGGTGTCCGGCCAGAAATGGGGTGGGATGTTGGCGTGAAACAGGAGGGTACGAACGCAATCATTGAGAGTGCAAAGTACACATTCCGCCTGCCCGTTTTGCTATGATGTGTAGGGGCATGCTAGACGAAATATAGTACGATGTGTGGCGAGTAAATTTCGAACTGCAAGATTATCAAACTCTTTCCCATTATCCGTTTGAAGCGCAAGAATGGGGCGACCAAAGTGTGTGGTGACATATGAGTAAAAAGCGGTAAGTGTAGAGAGAACGTCGGATTTCCGCCGGAGAGGAAAAGTCCACACATAGTGAGAAAAATCGTCTAAGATGACAAGATAATAAAGATAGCCAGAACTGCTCGCAATATGGGAGGTCCAAACATTGGTATGAATCAACTGAAAAGGATATGACGCAATGGTGGTAGAGTCGCCAAAGGGAAGACGCACGTGTTTGCCGACACGGCAAGCATGACAAGTATGGTCATCGACCTTATTACAAGTGAAAGAAAAACTCCTAAGAATATGACGAAGTGTAGCAGGATTAAGATGACCCAAACGAGCGTGCTAGAGGTCCACACCGGTGGAGAGGGCGACGGGAGCGATGGTGGTGGAGGATGGCGGGTGAACCGGGTAGAGCTCGTCGGGGCTGTCACATCGGTGAAGAACCATCCGAGTACGGGCGTCTGCTACTTGTAGACTGCGTTGGTATTTCCCCGAAGAGGAGAGGATGATGCAGTATAGTAGAGATAAGTATTTCCCTCAGTTAAGAACCAAGGTTATCAATCCAGTAGGAGAATCACACAGAACCTCGTTAGCAGCACCTACACACACAAAAGCAAACACTTGCACCCAATGCAAATAAGAGGGTTGTCAATCCCCTTAGCGGTTATTTGCAAGGATTAATTCTAATAATGATAGATAAAAAGTAAATTGCAAAATAAAATAAAAGTCATGACCTCTCCAAACCCACTTTTATCAAAAATTTCACAAGATTGAACACTCCAAATATGTGGGGTTCTTTTTACCTAAAGTTGACACTCTTCCAAACCCACTTTCAATATTATTGCAAACATTATTATCAATATCATATTCATCATGAGGTTTAAATAAATTGTTAAGATCATAAGAAGCATTATCACCCCAATCATGATCATTGCAATAAGTAGTGGACATGACAAAATCGTCATCCCCAAGCTTGTAGTTTTGCATATTATTAACACAATTGACATTAATAGAATTTATAATAGCATCATTGCAATCATGCTTTTCATTCAAGGAGCTATAAAGTGTGGGTGCAATAGCAATAATTTCATTTTTAACATACGGAACTATAGCAAGTTCATCTCTATAAGCATCATTAATATTGGCATCATGGCCATAAGAATAGCAAGCGTCATGTTCATCAAGAGGGGATATTTCAATCAAATCAACGGAATCGTAATTATCTATGGATTCATGCATATCATTATTTTCCTCCAAAGTAGCAGACATTCTCTCAATAAATTCATTAACATATGCAATAGGAGCATAATTTTCATAAGTATGTCAAAATTTTCAGACTTGTAGAGAGTAGCATCATACTTTTCAATCAAAGAAGCAACTTCCTAAGCACCCTTAAAAGCAACAAATTCTTCAATTTGTTCGATATCATAGTAACTATAAACACCCTTGGCATAAGAAGATAAGATTTCATTATCATTAAACTCACATAGGTAGGGAAGGTGTTTTTTAGGGTTCTTAGAGCAACAAGTAAAATAATAAATTTCACATAGATTCCAAGCATAACATATCAAACAATTTATTTGATTCCATAAGAGTCTCCCTTTTTGAGACAAACGGTGACACACAAAATGAGCATGCTCATCTAATGATTTTCCCTCAACTAAACTAGTTGGGGTTTCAGCACGAGCACAAATGGATCGAAGATGATCCAAGTAGAAAACTTTAAGTGGATCCATAGTCATCTTAAATTTTTGCTTTCATTTTCTGTTTTGGTGTGTTGACATGAAGGCAATAAAAGCAAGCAAACAAAAATATTTTTGTGTTTTTCTAAAAATTGTTTTAGAAGTGGGGGAGATGAAAACGAGAGGCAAATGCAAATAAAAGGCAAATAAAATAAATGCAAGTGGATGATAATTTGTGGGAAGGTACTTGATAGGATTTGGTGATGTCTCCCCGGTAACGGCGCCAGAAATTCTTCCTGCTACTTGTAGACTGCGTTGGTATTTCCCCAAAGAGGAGAGGATGATGCAGTATAGTAGAGATAAGTATTTCCCTCAGTTAAGAACCAAGGTTATCAATCCAGTAGGAGAACCACACAAAACCCTTTTAGCAGCACCTACACACACAAAAGCAAACACTTGCACCCAACGCAAATAAGAGGGTTGTCAATCCTCTTACCGGTTATTTGCAAGGATTAATTCTGATAGTGATAGATAGATAAAGTAAAATACTAAATAAAATAAAAGCAAATAAATTGCAGCAAGGTATTTTTGGATTTTAATATATGATAAAGATAGACCCGGGGGCCATAGTTTTCACTAGGGGCTTCTCTCTCGAGCACAGAACATACGGTGGGTAAACAAACTACTGTTGGGCAATTGATAGAAAAGCAAATAGTTATGATGGATTCATGGAAATGATCATGTATATAGGCATCACGTCCGAGACAAGTAGACCGACTCCTGCCTGCATCTACTACTATTACTCCACCCATCGACCGCTATCCAGCATGCATCTAGGGTATTAAGTATAAAACAGAGTAACGCCTTAAGCAAGATGACATGATGTAGACAAAGTAAACTCAAGCAATATGATTAAACCCCATCTTTTTTATCCTTAATGGCAACAATACAAATACGTGTCATCTCCCTTTCTGTCACTGGGATTGAGCACCAGAAGATTGAACCCATCACAAAGCACCTCTCCCATTGCAACATAAACCAATCTAGTTGGCCAAACCAAATCGATAGATCGGAGAGAAATACAAAGCTTTAACAATCATGCATAAAAGAGTTCAAAGAAGACTCAAATATTTCTCATGAATAATCTGATCATAAACTCACAATTCATCGGATCCCAACAAACACACTGCAAAAGAAGATTACATCGGATAGAACTCCAAGAACATCGAGGAGAACATGGTATTGAAGATCAAAGAGAGAGAAGAAGCCATCTAGCTACTAGCTATGGACCCGTAGGTCTATGGTAAACTACTCACACATCATCGGAAGGGCAGCAAGGTTGATGTAGAAGCCCTCCGTGATCGATTCCCCCTCCGGCAGAGTACCGGAAAAGGCCTCTAGATGGGATCGCGGAAGAACAGAGGCTTGTGGCGGCAGTAGGGTTTTCTCGTCTGGCTCTCTGATGGTTTCTGAATATTTAAGAATTTATAGAAGTGGAATTAGGTCAAAAGGAGCCACGAGGGGCCCACAAGGCATTAGGGCGCGCCCCCCTGGGGTCGTGCCCTGTTGTCGTGTGGCCTCCTCGTGAGGCTTCTGGCTTCCTCCCGAAGCTTCCAGGGTCTCTTTTGTCCAGAAAAAAATCGTCAAAAAGTTTCATGGCATTTGGACTTCATTTGGTACCGATTTCCTGAAAAACCAAAAACAAGCAGAAAACAACTGGCACTTGGCACTAGGTTAATAGGTTAGTCCCAAAAAATGATATATAATTGCATATAAAACATCCAAGATTGATACTATAATAGCATGGAACAATCAAAAATTATAGATATGTTGGAGACGCATCAGCGTCCTTCACAGAAAAACCACATTCATCAAATTCAACGGTAATTGGAATTTCACGAGTAAGGCAGCGAACAAAGACAAGATTTTTTGATTAGTTCAGGAGAAACAAGGACGTTAGACATATTGATAGGAGTAGAATAAGACAAAAAAGATGCAGGACCAATATGTGTGATCGGGAGAGAGGAACCATCCCCGACAGTGATACGAGTGGAGGTGTTCGTAGGAAAAGAAGTGACGAGGTTGCTGGGATGGGAAGACATGTGGGCGGTGGCCCCAGTGTCCATATACCAGTCATAACTGGCACTGTGTGGCGACTGCGCCGGCGCCGCGAAGAAGGCCTCGTGGCCCGCCGGGCAGGGGGCATGGAGAGCAGGGGCCTGCGCATGGATGACCCCCGTCCCGGGGTTGTACCTACCACTCTACAATGGGGTGGGCTGCTGAGGCGGCGGCCGCGCCGGACGGGGAGGGCCGGTGGGGTGTTACTGGCTGTCGGTGTCAAAACCAGCAGATCTCGGGTAGGGGGGCACGAGCTGTGAGACCGGATCGATGGGTAACAGGAGATGATACGTCTCCAATGTATCTATAATTTTATATTGTTCCATGCTATTATATTATCAATCTTGGATGTTTTTATATACATTTACAGCAATTATATATCATTTTTTGGGACTAACCTATTAACTTAGTGCCTAGTGCCAGTTGCTGTTTTTTGCCTGTTTTTGGTTTTCCAGAATATTTGTACCAAACGAAGTCCAAATGCCACGAAACTTTTTGGAGATTTTTTTCTGGACATAACAAGTACTGGAAGCTTCGGGAGAGGACCAGAAGATGAAGCGGTGGCCCACGAGGCACCAGGGCACGCCCTGGTGGCTTGTGGGGCCCACACAGCTCCGTTTGACCTAATTCCACCACTATAAATTCTCTAAAATCGGGAAACCAACGGGGGAGTCCACGAAATACTTTTTCCGCCGCCGCAAGTTTCTGTTCTCGAGAGATCCCATCTGGAGGCCTTTTCTGGTACTCCGCCGGAGGGGGAATCGATCACGGAGGGGCTCTACATCAACCTTGCTGCCCTTCCAATGATGCGTGAGTAGTTTACCACAGACCTTCGGGTCCATAGTTAGTAGCTAGATGGCTTCTTCTCTCTTTTTGATCTTCAATACAATGTTCTCCTCGATGTTCTCGGAGTTCTATCCGATGTAATCACTTTTTGCGGTGTGTTTGTTGGGATCCGATGAATTGTGAGTTTATGATCAGATTATCCATGAATATTATTTGAGTTTTCTCTGAACTCTTTTATGCATGATTATTATAGCTTCGTATTTCTTCTCCGATCTATTGATTTGGTTTGGCCAACTAGATTGATTTATCTTGCCATGGGAAGAGGTGCTTTGTAATGGGTTCGATCTTGCGGTGCTCAATCCCAGTGAAAGAAAGGGACATGACACGTATGTATCGTTGCTATTAAGGGTAAAAAGATGGGGTTTATTCATGCGTGAGTTTACTTTGTCTACATCATGTCATCTTGCTTAAGGCGTTACTCCATTCTTTATGGACTTAATACACTAGATGCATGCTGGATAGCGGTCGATGTGTGGAGTAATAGTAGTAGATGCAGGCAGGAGTCGGTCTACTTGTCTCGGACATGATGCCTATATACATGATCATTGCCTTGGATATCATCATGATTATTTGCTTTTCTATCAATTGCCCAACAGTAATTTGTTTACCCACCGTATGCTATTTTCTTGAGAGAAGCCTCTAGTGAAAACTATGGCCCCGGGTCTATCTAAATCATATATTAAAAACCCTAAAAATACCTTGCTGCACTTTTTCTTTATTTAATTTATTTTGTATTTTTGTTCAATCTATCTATCTATCACATACAATTTAATCTTGCAATTAACCGCCGGGGGATTGACAACCCCTTGTTTGCGTTGGGTGCAAGGATTTGTTGTTTTGTGTGTAGGTGCTGCTAACGAGGTGTTGTGTGATTCTCCCACTGGATTGATAACCTTGGTTTCATAACTGAGGGAAATACTTATCTCTACTATACTGCATCTCCCTTCCTCTTCAGGGAATTACCAACGCAGCTCACAAGTAGCAGGAAGAATTTCTGGCGCTGTTGCCGGGGAGACATCATCAACATCTATCAAGTACCTACGCATAAAACTTACATCTCCTTGCATTTACTTTATTTGCCTTTGCCTCTCATTTTCATCTCCCCCACTTCTAAAAAGTTTTTACAAAAATACAAAAATATTTTCCGTTTGCCTTTTTCTTGTTTGCTTGTTCGCTTGCTTGAAGATTGTTATCATGAGTGATTTTGGCATGGCGGAAACTGATGATGGTAAAACTCCTAAAATGGGAAGTTCTACCAATCTTTATGCTAAAACTTTTGTGTTGGGACATGGTAATGTTATAGGAAAAAGTGTCATCCAGGAATTCTTTAATTGCATTGGGACCTTGGCTTTTGATTATGCTCCTATACTTAAAGAAACTAAGAATTATGCCGATGCTATTTCCACACTTATTCTTAAACTTGAAAGAAGATTTATTCGCACCCATCCTACTTTGCAAAGATTGTTTTATGAGCTACCAGTTATAAAAGATCCTAGAGCTAAGAAAATAGCTACTCTTGTTCTCATGAATGAATTTGATCACATAGTGCGAGAAGCTAGGGAGATCTTTGATTTTTATGGTATGAACCGTGAAAAACCGGTAATAGATGAGATCCTTTATAATAATGATTACTTGTTGATATATTTGTTCCGCAATGACCACATCTTTGATGAGAATATTAAAAAAGAAGTTCCTCCTTTGAATATAATCCAACAAGTTTTCAATAGTGTTAATAGACAATACTCTTGGATTGTAGCCGGTAATCAAGAAGGATTTACAGATGGACAACTTGCTAATGCTAAAATTTCTATGGATGATGTGTTTCATATTACCTTTGAAAAACCCTTTGATGAAAGTACATCTTTGGATAAGAAGAAGAAGGATGACAATACTTGAAACTATGCATTATGCCTAGCTAGGGGCATAAAACAATAGCGCTTGTGGGGAGGCAACCCAATGAATAAAATATTTTTTTACTTTTTGTTTCTGTTATTGTGTGTTTTCACATTTATGCTACTGTTATGATTGTGTTTTTTTGTTTTTAATTAGTGTTTGTGCCAAGTAAAGCCTTTAGGATGATTTGGAAGATAGTATAATTGATGCTATTTGGAAAACAGAAAGTTTTGCGTTCAGTGCTGGAATTTTGGTTCTGTACTGGAGCGTCATCAAAATCTGAAATTTTTACACAGTATTGGTATATGAATTTCCCACGTTTTCCTAATTTTTCAGAATTTTTGGAGTTACAGAAGTATGGCTTTTAAATAAATCTCTACAGACTGTTCTGTTTTTGACAGATTCTGTTTTTGATGCATTGCTTGCTTGTTTTGATGAAACTATGGATTGTATCGGGGGGTATAAGCCATGGAGAAGTTAGAATACAGTAGATATAATGCAAAAAATAAAATATGAATGGGTTTGCAACAGTACTTAAAGTAGTGATTTGTTTTGTTATACTAACGGATCTCACGAAGGTTTTGTTGAGTTTTGTGTGATTGAAGTTTTCAAGTTTTGGGTGAGATCACGATGGATGAAGGAATAAGAGTGGCAAGATCCGAAGCTTGGGGATGCCCAAGGCACCCCAAGGTAATATTCAAGGAAGACTCAAGCGTCTAAGCTTGGGGATGCCCCGGAAGGCATCCCCTCTTTCTTCTACCAACCATCGGTAATTTTACTTGGAGCTATATTTTTATTCGTCACATGATATGTGTTTTGCTTGGAGCGTCGTGTATTATATGATTCTTTGCTTTGTTTGCTTTTTAGTTTGTCACAATCATCTTTGCGGGACACACCTATTTGAGAGAGCCACACGTTCATCATGATTTGTTAGAATACTCTATGTGCTTCACTTAAATTTTTTGAGCTAGGCAGTTGCTCTAGTGTTTCACTTAAATCTTTTTAAGCACGGCGGTGGCTATATTTTGAAGAAATATTTAAACTCTCATGCTTCACTTATATTATTTTGAGAGTTGATAAGATTAAAATTTTGAAGAAATATTTGCACTCTCATGCTTCACTTATATCTTTTTGAGAGTTGATAATAGTAATGGTAATTTGCACAAGATATGAATTTGGTCCCAAAGTGATGAATATTCAAGAGGGATATAATAAAAACTTTCATATAGATCATTGGATATGATAAGTGTGATTCCTTGCAATAGTTTTGCGATATGGAGATGATGATATGTGAGTCATGTTAGTGAGTAATTGTGATTTAGTAAGAATATTAGTGTTAAGGTTTGTGATTCCCTATGCATGCACATTAAGTCAATAGTTATGCAAAGAAATTATATCCTACTTATGGTGCATTATTCGGTGTTAATTATGTTCAATGCATGTTTATGACCGTTTTGGCTTTTTGGTTGGTTGCTTCTCAATCTATTTGCTAGCCTTCATTTGTACTAAGCGGAAATACTGCTTGTGCATCCAAACTCCTTAAACCCAAGTTGTGCCAAATGAGTCCACCATATCTACCTATATGCGGTATTTCCATGCCGTTCTAAGTAAATTTGCGTGTGCCAACTCTAATTTTCAAAGTAATTTTCCGTTTTGTGTGCCCGTACCGCTCATGAAGCGGCAGGGGGTGGCCATTATTTTCCATGCTAGGTGTGTTATTCTCACGATGAGTGTTTATTCACTTGTCATTGCACGAGAGAGTGGCTGGTAATAGGGATGCCCAATCCCACAATGAATCAAAAATTAATAACAACAAAATTCCTTGGAAATTGTTGGTATGGAGGGCACCCGTGGATACGGCTAGCCATGGATTGTGAAAGAATGGTGGAAAGGAAATAAACTTTACTTTCTGTTTGGGAACCGCCTATGATGTGTCTAGCATGGAAAATATTGGGAATTCTCGGTCGTTTTCATTGATAGGAAAAGCATGCCTCTCAAAATAATTTTATCTCTCTAATTTAATCTTTGAGCTCTGGCACATTTGCAAATCTCTGCTTCCTCTGCGAAGGGCCTATCTATTTGCTTTTATGCAATTTTTATTTTTATTTTGAGTCTCCATCTTCTCTTATAAAGCACCAACTAGAGAGCACTATTGTCATACTTGTGCATTGTGTGTAGCTAATATTGAGTGTGTCTCATGAATGGATCAATGATTGAGCATAATGGGCTAGGGATAACTTTCTTTAGCGTTGATATTTTGAAAGACATGGTTGCTTGTTAGTATGCTTGAGTATTTATATCTTCATGTCAAATTATAGACTATTGCTTTGAATCATTCAAGTCCAAATGTCCATGCTATAAAAGAAAAGAATATATGATGAATATGATAGGTAGCATTCCACATCAAAAATTCTGTTTTTATCATTTACCTACTCGAGGACGAGCAGGAATTAAGCTTGGGGATGCTGATACGTCTCCAACGTATCTATAATTTTTTATTGTTCCATGGTATTATATTATCAATCTTGGATGTTTTTATATACATTTATAGAAATTATATATCATTTTTTGGGACTAACCTATTAACTTAGTGCCCAGTGCCAGTTGCTGTTTTTTACCTGTTTTTGGTTTTCCAGAATATCAGTACCAAACGTAGTCCAAATGCCATGAAACTTTTTGGAGATTTTTTTCTGGACATAACAAGTACTGGAAGCTTCGGGAGAGGGCCAGAAGATGAAGCAGTGGCCCACGAGGCACCAGGGCGCGCCCCAGGGGGGTGGCACGCCCTGGTGGCTTGTGGGGCCCACACAGCTCTGTTTGACCTAATTCCACCACTATAAATTCTCTAAAATCGGGAAACCAACGGGGGAGTCCACGAAATACTTTTGTCGCCGCCGCAAGTTTCTGTTCTCTAGAGATCCCATCTGGAGGCCTTTTTCGGTACTCCGCCGGAGGGGGAATCAATCACGGAGGAGCTCTACATCAACCTTGCTGCCCTTCCGATGATGCGTGAGTAGTTTACCATAGACCTTCGGGTCCATAGTTAGTAGCTAGATGGCTTCTTCTCTCTTTTTGATCTTCAATACAATGTTCTCCTCGACGTTCTTGGAGTTCTATCCGATGTAATAACTTTTTACGGTGTGTTTGTTGGGATCCGACGAATTGTGAGTTTATGATCAGATTATCCATGAATATTATTTGAGTTTTCTCTGAACTCTTTTATGCATGATTATTATAGCTTCGTATTTCTTCTCCGATCTATTGATTTGGTTTGGCCAACTAGATTGATTTATCTTGCCATGGGAAGAGGTGCTTTGTAATGGGTTCGATCTTGCAGTGCACAATCCCAGTGACAGAAAGGGACATGACACGTATGTATCGTTGCTATTAAGGGTAAAAATATGGGGTTTATTCATGCGTGAGTTTACTCTGTCTACATCATGTCATCTTGCTTAAGGCGTTACTCCGTTCTTTATGGACTTAATACACTAGATGCATGCTGGATGGCAGTCGATGTGTGGAGTAATAGTAGTAGATGCAGGCAGGAGTCGGTCTACTTGTCTCGGACGTGATGCCTATATACATGATCATTGGCTTGGATATCGTCATGATTATTTGCTTTTCTATCAATTGCCCAACAGTAATTTGTTTACCCACCGTATGCTATTTTCTTGAGAGAAGCCTCTAGTGAAAACTATGGCCCCCGGGTCTATCTAAATTATATATTAAAAACCCTAAAAATACCTTGCTGCACTTTTTCTTTATTTATTTTATTTTGTATTTTTGTTCAATCTATCTATCTTTCACATACAATTTAATCTTGCAATTAACCGCCGAGGGATTGACAACCCCTTGTTTGCGTTGGGTGCAAGGATTTGTTGTTTTGTGTGCTGGTGCTGCTAACGAGGTGTTGCGTGATTCTCCTAATGGATTGATAACCTTGGTTTTATAACTGAGGGAAATACTTATCTCTACTGTACTGCATCTCCCTTCCTCTTCAGGGAATTACCAACGCAGCTCACAAGTAGCAGGAGACAAGGGACACTAAGATTTACCCAGGTTCGGGCCCTCTCTAAGGAGGTAAAACCCTACGTACTGCTCTTGTTTATATTATGGATGTATCAAGGTACAGAGTTGATCTACCTCGAGATCGTAAGTTGTGGTCTAACCTAGAGGTACGGTGATTGAAATCTGCCTGTACGGACTAAACCCTCTGATTTATATAGGCACCAGGGGTATCTAGGGTTACACATGGTCGGTTACCATCTAGGGATTACATGCTGAATCTAATATTCTTGGGGTACATGCCATGTCTTCGGTGAAGCCCGATACGTTGGTTCTTCAAGCTGGAAGCTTTCGGAGTCCTTATTCTTCAACGGGCCTTGAGTCCGGCCCATGGACTAGACCGACTAGACCGGGACCCCCTAGTGCAGGACACCGTTAGTAGCCCCCGAACTTGTCTTCAAAGTCGAGGATGGAACCCTTCTTCGGATAAATGTCTTCGGCGTGAGAGTCTTCGGCTTGGCAGGCAAGTTCTTTACCACGCCCTGAGCTAGGCATCTGCCTGAGGCTCGCTAATCCCCAATTTGGAAGACACCATCCGTTCAAGCAGGAGACGAGGCCAGCCGACCATGTGCCACCAAAGTGTATCTTCGTCAATCCGAAGTGCACGGCTTGCTTAGTCCCGAAGACTAGCAGCGTGAATGTGTTCGGCGGTCAATTACTGACAACTTTATCAGAACGTCATGACCCATGACATCATGTACATCAGTTATCACTTATTTGAATCGCGGTTCGAGGTAACCCTCTCATTGGCACGTCTCATCAAAGCAGAGATCGTGCCCCGCATTTTAGGAGATATCATCAATCAGTTGTTTCACCCCACGCGGCCACAATGGCATAATCGGCCGAAACGTGGTGATTTTTACGGCACGACGGAGGGACGCTTCGTCTTTTTACTGACTTATAAAGAGTAGGGCGACAAATCCTTCTTCCCATGCTCTCCTATTGCTCCAGCGCCCAAACCCCCCAAGCTCTCGCACCCCCAATCCCCTTTCCAAGCCTAAAGCCTTCTCCAGTCCTCCGCATCCCAGAACAATGGCCTATGCGGATCTAAAGGGAAGGTGGGTGGCCTCCAAGGTCACCGACGCCACCATCGAGGAGCTCCGAACGGCGGGCTCCATCCCCGCCGATGCCGTCTGCAGGGCCCCTGAGCCGGGTGATGCGTCTCCAACGTATCTATAATTTTTGATTGTTCCATGCTATTTATAATATCAATCTTGGATGTTTTTATATACATTTACAACAATTATATATCATTTTTTGGGACTAACCTATTAACTTAGTGCCCAGTGCCAGTTGCTGTTTTTTGCCTGTTTTTGGTTTTCCAGAATATCAGTACCAAACGAAGTCCAAATGCCACGAAACTTTTTGGAGATTTTTTTTCTGGACATAAGAGACACTAGAAGCTTCGGGAGGACGCCAGAAGCCAGAGGAGGTGGCCACGAGCCACCAGGGCGCGCCTGGGGGGGGGGGCAGGCGTGCCCTGGTGCCTCGTGGGCCCCCCTCTGCCCCTTTTGACCTAATTCCACCACTATAAATTCTCTAAAATTGGGAAACCAACAAAGGAGTCCACGAAATAATGTTTCCGCCGCCGCAAGCTTCTGTTCTCGAGAGATCCCATCTGGAGGCCTTTTCCGGCACTCCGCCGTAGGGGGATTCGATCACGGAGGGGCTCTCCATCAACCTTGCTGCCCTTCCGATGATGCGTGAGTAGTTTACCACAGACCTTCGGGTCCATAGTTAGTAGCTAGATGGCTTCTTCTCCCTTTTTGATCTTCAATATAATGTTCTCCTCGATGTTCTTGGAGTTCTATCCGATGTAATCACTTTTTGCGGTGTGTTTGTTGGGATCCTATGAATTGTGAGTTTATGATCAGATTATCCATGAATATTATTTGAGTCTTCTCTGAAATCTTTTATGCATGATTATTATAGCTTCGTATTTCTCTCCGATCTATTGATTTGGTTTGGCCAACTAGATTGATTTATCTTGCAATGGGAGAGGTGCTTTGTAATGGGTTCGATCTTGCGGTGCTCAATCCCAGTGACAGAAAGGGACATGACACGCATGTATCGTTGCTATTAAGGGTAAAAATATTGGGTTTATTCATGCGTGAGTTTACTTTGTCTACATCATGTCATCTTGCTTAAGGCGTTACTCCGTTCTTTATGGACTTAATACACTAGATGCATGCTAGATAGCGGTCGATGTGTGGAGTAATAGTAGTAGATGCAGGCAGGAGTCGGTCTACTTGTCTCGTACGTGATGCCTATATACATGATCATTGCCTTGGATATCGTCATGATTATTTGCTTTTCTATCAATTGCCCAACAGTAATTTGTTAACCCACCGTATGCTATTTTCATGAGAGAAGCCTCTAGTGAAAACTATGGCCCCCGGGTCTACTTTTATCATATATTAAAAATCCTAAAAATACCTTGCTGCACTTTTACTTTATTTATTTTATTTTATATTTTAGTTTAATCTATCTATCTATCACCATACAATTTAATCTTGCAATTAACCGCCAAGGGATTGACAACCCCTTGTTTGCGTTGGGTGCAAGGATTTGCTATTTTGTGTGCAGGTACTGTTAACGAGGTGTTGCGTGATTCTCCTACTGGATTGATAACCTTGGTTTCATAACTGAGGGAAATACTTATCTCTATTGTACTGTATCATCCGCTCCTCTTCGGGGAAAAACCAACGCATACCACAAGTAGCAGGGAGAATTTCTGGCGCCGTTGCCGGGGAGACATCATCAACATCTATCAAGTACCTACGCATAAAACTTACATCTCCTTGCATTTACTTTATTTGCTTTTGCCTCTCGTTTTCATCTCCCCCACTTCTAAATTTTTTATCGCATAAACACAATTTTTTTTTACTTGCTTACTTTTATTGCCTTCATGTCGAACACACAAGAACAGAAAGTAAAAGTAAAAATATAAGATACTATGGATCCACTTAAAGTTTTCTACTTGGATCATCTTCGATCCATCTGTGCTCGTGCTAAAACCCCAACTAGTTTAGTTGAGGGAAAATCTTTAGAGGATCATGCTCATTTTGTGCGTCACCGTTTGTCTGAAAAAGGGAGACTCTTATGGCGTCAAATAAAATGTTTGCTATGCTATGCTTGGAATCTATGTGAAATTTATGATTTTACTTGTTGCTCTAAGAACCCTAAAAAACACCTTCCCTACCTATGTGAGTTTAATGATAATGAAATCTTATCTTCTTATGCCAAGGGTGTTTATAGTTACTATGATATCGAACAAATTGAAGAATTTGCTGCTTTTAAGGGTGCTTATGAAGTTGCTTCTTTGATTGAAAAGTATGATATTACTCTCTACAAATCTGAAAATTTTGACATACTTAAATATTGCTATGAAAACTATGCTCCTAATGCCTATGTTAATGAATTTATTGAGAGAATGTCTTCTACTTTGGAAGAAAATGATATGCATGAATCCATAGATAATTATGATTCCGTTGATTCGATTAAAATATCCCCTGTCGATGAATGTGATGCTTGCTATTCTTATGGCCATGATGCCAATATTAATGATGCTTATGGAGATGAATTTGCTATAGTTCCTTATGTTAAAAATGAAATTATTGCTATAGCACCCATACTTGATAGTTCCTTGAATGAAAAGCATGATTGCAATGATGTTATTATAAATTCTATGAATGCCAATTGTGCTAATAATATGCAAAGCTACAAGCTTGGGGATGATGATTTTGTTATGTCCACTACTTATTGCAATGATCATGATTGGGGTGATAATGCTTCTTATGATCTTGAAAATTTATTTAATCCTCATGATGAATATGATAGTGAAAATAATGTTTGCAATAATATTGAAAGTGGGTTTGGAAGAGTGTTGACTTTAGGACAAAATAATCCCACATATTTGGAGAGTGTTCAATCTTATGAATTTTTTGATAAATGTGTGTTTGGAGAGGTCATTACTTTAGTTGATTTTAATCCCACCATTTTGGAAGAATATAAAAGTTTTATGCTTGTGGATCATGAAGAGAATATTTTATACGATAGCTATATTGTTGATTTTGATTATGATCCTACATGTATTTATTATGAGAGAGGAAAATATGGTTATAAAAATTTTCATGTCACTAAATTACCTCTCTTTGTGTTGAAATTTTTAATGCTTCATTCTTCCTATTTGCGTATGCTCGATATTGCTTGTCTTGATAATTTGTTTTCCTATAAAATGCCTATTCATAGGAAGTAAGTTAGACTTAAATGAATTTTTCACATGTTTCATGATGCTCTCTTCGTGTTTCAATTATTATCTTTCATGAGAGCATCATTGAAATCTCAAGTCTATCTTAATGGCTATAAAGAAAGAGCTTGTTGGGAGACGACCCAATGAATAAAATAAGTTCTTGTGTGTTTACACAATTATGCTACTGTTATGATTGTGTTTTTTGTGTTTTAATTAGTGTTTGTGCCAAGTAAAGCCTTTGGGATGATTTGGAAGATAGTATAATTGATGCTGTTTGGAAAACAGAAAGTTTTGCGTTGAGTGCTGGAATTTTAGTTCTGTACTGGAGCATCAGAAAAATCTGAAATTTTTACACAGTATTGGTATATGAATTTCCCATGCTGTCCTAATTTTTCAG
The DNA here is from genome assembly GCA_039707655.1 of Elymus sibiricus. Lineage (NCBI taxonomy): Eukaryota > Viridiplantae > Streptophyta > Magnoliopsida > Poales > Poaceae > Elymus > Elymus sibiricus. The sequence goes on from CM077676.1 coordinate 294,159,177, forward strand.
AATTTTTTGATTTACAGAAGTATAGCTATTAAATAGATATCTACAGACTGTTCTGTTTTTGACAGATTCTGTTTGTGATGCATTGCTTGCTTGTTTTGATGAAACTATGGATTGTATCGGGGGGTATAAGCCATGGAGAAGTTATAATACAGTAGGTATAATGCAAAAATAAAATATGAATGGGTTTGCAACAGTACTTAAAGTAGTGATTTGTTTTGTTATACTAACGGATCTCACGAAGGTTTTGTTGAGTTTTGTGTGATTGAAGTTTTAATGTTTTGGGTGAGATCACGATGGATGAAGGAATAAGGAGTGGCAAGAGCCTAAGCTTGGGGATGCCCAAGGCACCCCAAGGTAATATTCAAGGAAGACTCAAGCGTCTAAGCTTGGGGATGCCCCGGAAGGCATCCTCTCTTTCTTCTACCAACTATCGGTAATTTTACTTGGAGCTATATTTTTATACGTCACATGATATGTGTTTTGCTTGGAGCGTCGTGTATTATATGAGTCTTTGCTTTGTTTGCTTTTTAGTTTGTCACAATCATCTTTGCTGGACACACCTATTTGAGAGAGCCACACGTTTATCATGATTTGTTAGAATACTCTATGTGCTTCACTTAAATCTTTTGAGCTAGGCAGTTGCTCTAGTGCTTCACTTAAATCTTTTTGAGCACGGCGGTGGCTATATTTTGAAGAAATATTTGAACTCTCATGCTTCACTTATATTATTTTGAGAGTTGATAAGATTAAAATTTTGAAGAAATAATTGCACTCTCACGCTTCACTTATATCTTTTTGAGAATTGATAATAGTAATGCTAATTTGCACAAGATATGAATTTGGTCCCAAAGTGATGAATATTCAAGAGGGATATAATAAAAACTATCATATAGATCATTGGATATGATAAGTGTGATTCCTTGCAATAGTTTTGTGATATGGAGATGATAATATGTGAGTCATGTTAGTGAGTAATTGTGATTTAGTAAGAATATTGATGTTAAGGTTTGTGATTCCCTATGCATGCACGTTAAGTCAATAGTGATGCAAAGAAATTATATCCTACTTATGGTGCATTATTTGGTGTTAGTTATGTTCAATGCATGTTTATGACCGTTTTCGCTTTTTGGTTGGTCGCTTCTCAATCTATTTGCTAGCCTTCATTTGTACTAAGCGGGAATACTGCTTGTGCATCCAAACTCCTTAAACCCAAGTTGTGCCAAATGAGTCCACCATACCTACCTATATGCGGTATTTCGATGCCGTTCCAAGTAAATTTGCATTTGCCAACTCTAATTTTTCAAAATAATTTTCCGTTTTGTGTGCCCGTACCGCTCATGAAGCGGCAGGGGGTGGCCAATATTTTCCATGCTAGGTGTGTTATTCTCGCGATGAGTGTTTATTCACTTGTCATTGCACGAGAGAGTGGCAGGTAATAGGGATGCCCAGTCCCACAATGAATCAAAAATTAATAACAACAAAATTCCTTGGTAAGTGTTGGTATGGAGGGCACCCGTGGATACGGCTAGCCATGGATTGTGAAAGAATGGTGGAAAGGAAATAAACATTATTTTCTGTTTGGGAACCGCCTATGATGTGTCTAGCATGGAAGATATTGGGAATTCTCGGTCGTTTTCGTTGACAGGAAAAGCATGCCTCTCACAATAATTTTATCTCTCTAATTTAAGGTTTGAGCTCTGGCACATTTGCAAATCTCTGCTTCCCTCTGCGAAGGGCCTATATATTTACTTTTATGCAATTTTTATTTTTATTTTGAGTCTCCATCTTCTCTTACAAAGCACCAACTAGAGAGCACTATTGTCATACTTGTGCATTGTGTGTAGCTAATATTGAGTGTGTTTCATAAATGGATCAATGATTGAGCATAATGGGCTAGGGATAACTTTCTTTAGCATTGATATTTTGAAAGGCATGGTTGCTTGTTAGTATGCTTGAGTATTTATATCTTCATGTCAAACTATAGACTATTGCTTTGAATCATTCAAGTCCAAATGTCCATGCTATAAACAAAAGAATATATGATGAATATGATAGGTAGCATTCCACATCGAAAATTCTGTTTTTATCATTTACCTACTCGAGGACGAGCAGGAATTAAGCTTGGGGATGCTCGATAAGTCTCCAACGTATCAATAATTTTTGATTGTTCCATGCTATTATAATATCAATCTTGGATGTTTTTATATACATTTACAGCAATTATATATCATTTTTTGGGACTAACCTATTAACTTAGTGCCTAGTGCCAGTTGCTGTTTTTTGCCTGTTTTTGGTTTTCCAGAATATCAGTACCAAACGAAGTCCAAATGCCACGAAACTTTTTGGAGATTTTTTCCCGGACATAAGCGACACTAGAAGCTTCGGGAGGAGGCCAGAAGCCAGAGGAGGTGGCCACGAGCCACCAGGGCGCGCCCGGGGGGGCAGGCGCGCCCTGGTGCCTCGTGGGCCCCCCTCTGCCCCTTTTGACCTAATTCCACCACTATAAATTCTATAAAATCGGGAAACAACCATAGGAGTCCACGAAATACTTTTTCGGCCGCCGCAAGCTTCTCTTCTCGAGAGATCCCATCTGGAGGCCTTTTCCGGCACTCCGCCGGAGGGGGATTCGATCACGGAGGGGCTCTCCATCAACCTTGCTGCCCTTCCGATGATGCGTGAGTAGTTTACCACATACCTTCGGGTCCATAGTTAGTAGCTAGATGGCTTCTTCTCTCTTTTTGATCTTCAATACAATGTTCTCCTCGATGTTCTTGGAGTTCTATCCAATGTAATCACCTTTGGCGGTGTGTTTGTTGGGATCCGATGAATTGTGAGTTTATGATCAGATTATCCATGAATATTATTTGAGTCTTCTCTGAACTCTTTTATGCATGATTATTATAGCTTCGTATTTCTCTCCGATCTATTGATTTGGTTTGGCCAACTAGATTGATTTATCTTGCAATGGGAGAGGTGCTTTGTAATGGGTTCGATCTTGCGGTGCTCAATCCCAGTGACAGAAAGGGACATGACACGCATGTATCATTGCTATTAAGGGTAAAAATATTGAGTTTATTCATGCGTGAGTTTACTTTGTCTACATCATGTCATCTTGCTTAAGGCGTTACTCCGTTCTTAATGGACTTAATACACTAGATGCATGCTAGATAGCGGTCGATGTGTGGAGTAATAGTAGTAGATGCAGGCAGGAGTCGGTCTACTTGTCTCGTACGTGATGCCTCTATACATGATCATTGCCTTGGATATCGTCATGATTATTTGCTTTTCTATCAATTGCCCAACAGTAATTTGTTCACCCACCGTATGCTAGTTTCATGAGAGAAGCCTCTAGTGAAAACTATGGCCCCCGGGTCTACTTCTATCATATAGTAAAAATCCTAAAAATACCTTGCTGCACTTTTACTTTATTTATTATATTTTATATTTTAGTTTAATCTATCTATCTATCACCATTCAATTTAATCTTGCAATTAACCGCCAAGGGATTGACAACCCCTTGTTTGCGTTGGGTGCAAGGATTTGCTATTTTGTGTGCAGGTACTGTTAACTAGGTGTTGCGTGATTCTCCTACTGGATTGAAAACCTTGGTTTCATAACTGAGGGAAATACTTATCTCTACTGTACTGCATCATCCCCTCCTCTTCGAGGAAAAACCAACGCAGATCACAAGTAGCACCGGGCCAGTGCGTCCCCACTCCCAAGACTGGGGAGCGGGTCATCTTCATCCCTCACCTCATCCGAGGTCTGGGATTCCCCCTGCACCCCTTTCTGCGGGGGATTCTTTTCTTTTACAGGCTAGATTTCCATAATCTAGCCCCGAATTCTATTTTATATCTCACCACCTTCATAATCGTCTGCGAGGCGTTCCTGCGCGTGGAACCTCACTTCGGCCTATGGCTGAAGACGTTCCGCATGAAGCCGAAGAGCGGCGGCGCCGAGTTCGCTGAATGTGGGGGTGCCATGATCAGCGAACTCCAGAAGCTTCATCGAGACCGTGAAGCTTTGGCAGCGCGAGTGGTTCTACATCACTGAGCCGCTCGCCGCGGGCCACACCGAGGTCCCCGCCTTCACAGGTATGCCTCCGAGGATGCTGGTGTCCTGGCAGAAGTAGGGTTTGGAGTGGGGCAATCCGAAAGAAGTCACCTCTCTCTAGGAGAGGATCTTGTTTCTGCAAAAGAAGTTTAAGCTACCGGATGTGGTGGATGTGATGTTACATCGCCGCATCCTTCCACTCTAGCTTCGGGCTAGCAACATGTGGCTCCATAAGCCCGAAGATGCACCAACAGTGCGGAATTTCTTCGGTACTACCCTAGATGGGATGTGGATGACTCCTTTCAAGCCATCCCAAAATTTATTTCCCAAGGTCGGGCCCGACAGCGGCTACAGCGCCGCCCATGCCCCGTCCGAGGTATCAATCATCTCGCATATTCAATAAGATCCTTTTCGTTGTATTTGTCTGATCTTTTCTCCACTGTCATCAGAAATGGGCACCCAAGGCGGCACTCATCCAGTGCTCGGCGCCACTGCCCAAAGACAACCGGACCCCCGAACTACTGGCCCTTCTAGCTGTGGTTCCCCCAAAGGCTCCCGCAAAGGCGAAGAAGGAGCTGGGGAAGAAGAGGGGAGTTCTTCGGATCCGAGACCCCTCAGACGCTAAGTCCGAGGAAGTCCAAGCCCTCTCCTCTGACGAGGAGGAAAAAGGGGGAGGAGATGAGTGGGAGGAGAGCACTTCCTCCCCGAAAAGAAAAAGGGCGGCGTCCGAGGACGTTGCGGGGACGCCTTCATATTCTATTTTAATCATGTTTTGAAATCACGTCAATGCGTAGAGCTATTAGCACTAGATATATCCAATAGCCTTTAGAGGATAAGTAAAATGCAATTTGTCCGAAGACGTTTTACTACTGCAAGTACTTATTACAAGTGTATAACCACAGTAGCCCCCAAGCCCCGAGTTAGATGCGATAATCTTGCTTGGGGAATATAGGGAAAAAGTAAGTTGAATAAAGCGAATACACAGTAGCCCCTGAGACCCTGGTCGGATACATGAATCCGACCAGGGGATCGATGTCATCCGAGGAAGCTAACAGTGTAGTTTTCAGGTTTCGGCCTTGGTTTCAGTGTCCACCTTGAAAGAGTTGGACGAACTAGACCATAAGTTGGATCGGTCCGAGAAGGACATGGATCTACTTAAGAAGCAGATGGAGTAATCTCAAGGTACATACCAGAAAACCTCAGTACCTTAACATCGTACTTTGAGATAGCTGGCTTGAGCTTTAAAGCTTGTGTTAATGTGTTTGTAGCATCCACCTCGGAGCTTGAAGCGCTCCGTGTCGGGCCCGTGGAACCCAGGGTATCCCAGCCCGTCTGCCTTTGGCCCAGGGCGCAACGCCTGACGGAGGCCCAACAGGCGGCCACCAGTGGGCATCTCAGGCAAGACCCCTCATGAGGCCTCGGCCTCCTGAGGACCCGTCCTCAGGGAGTGAGCAAGCAAGATGTGGCCGCTTCACCGAGAGCCTCGCGAGGCCCTCTCACGAGGCGGCCTCCCGAGGTTGCCTCCCGAGGCACCCTCCCGAAGGCGCGCAAGGCGAGTGCAGTTCGGCTCGGTCGCGCGGTCTCGTGCCCATCACGTGGGTGACGCGCGCGGCGACGAACGGCGACAGAGGCCGTGCCAGTAGGCGCGGATGGAGAGGATTTCCCCTTTTGTGCTAAGGGAGCAAGGCCAGCAATCCACTTCCCAAAGCAACCCCCAAAGGTTGCCCGATCGGCGAAAGAGGACCAAGACGGCGGGCGCGCAGGGCGGATGTCATCCCCGAGCCCACCGGCGCGTCATGGACGGTCGCTTTGCAAATGAAGACCACCTTTTGTCAGGATAGACTGCGCCCCTGTCCCCCTTCAAACTTTCTGTTGTGTGGCAACCCTTCCTGCCAATGTTTTCGGGGGAAGAGGACCAAGGCAGATATAAAAGGAGGGCAGGGTGCCGCTGTAGAGGGATCCGATCGGCTCCCACCATCTCCTACCTTGTACGCGTGAACATCTTCTTGCCGTGAGCAATCCCAACCAAGCAGGAGTAGGGTTTTACAGCGCAAGGTGGCCCGAACCTGGGTAAACCGCTGAGTCCACGGTCTGCTCCCGCTAAGCGCGCTCTCGCCGTAGCTCTGCCGTAGTTCAGCCGTGGTAGGGGACGAGGAGGTAGGAACGAGCTCACCCCAGTGTTTGAATCCTTGGGTCCCCGGAGCCCCAACTCCGACATTTGGCGCGCCAGGTAGGGGTGTGCTATTGTTCTTCCGCTCCGTCCTCCACTCCACCAGCTTCATAGCCGATGCCCGCCGCGAGCGTGCTGAGCGCAGGGCTGGCCGCGTGGCTCAAACGGAGCCTGTGGCCCACGGCAACCGCCGCCGCCCTGTCGAGGCCGCTGCCGCCACCGACCTTGCCGCCCGGGAGCAGCAGGATTCCTCCCTGCACCCATCCGTGTGGGCAGAGGGCCACACCGCCATGGCCTCCTCCTCCCTCGCCCACCGTGGGCCGCCGAACGCACAAGCCGAGCTGCTCATGGCGCGCGAGCTGCTCCGCTACTGTCCAGCTGACGCCGGCTACGACGCCTGGCTGGGTCGCATCACCGAGCTCGCCAACGCCGCCAGGGACACTCTGGCGCCTTCCCACTCGCTCCGCCCTTCGTCGTCTCGCGCTGGGGACGTGGTGCATGGCACTCCCCCGCCACCTCCTCTGCGCGACGAGCTCGACGGGCCCCAGCGCAACGCGAGGGCGCGTGAGCCGTCCCGTGGCGCTTTCTCGCCGGTTCGTGATGAGGCCAGCTGCCAGATCATACGCCGCGCGCCGCTTGATGCACATGTGCTCCTCGAGCAGTATCGCCGGCGCCATGACTGGGCCGTCCAGGAGGTCGCGGCGGCTGGCCGCCAGAATCGCGCCGCCCTCGCCGGCAGTGTCCCCTCGAGCGGTGTGGGCTGCCGCGCCTTCACTCGCGAGCTGCGTCGGGTGGTGTGGCCCGCGAAGTTCAAGCCGGAACTGCCTCCGTGCTACGATGGCACCCCCAACCCCGGGGAGTTCCTTCAGCTCTATGCGCTGAGCGTCGAGGCGGCGAACGGCGATGACAAGGTCATGGCGAACTGGTTCCCCATGGCCCTCAAGGACGGGCCGCGCTCCTGGCTCATGAACCTTCCTGAGGCGTCGATCTCGTCGTGGGCCGAGCTCTGCAGCCAGTTCGTCGCCAACTTCAAGGGCACACACGACCGCTCCCTCACCATCAACGACCTGCGGCATGTGCGGCAGCGCCCAGACGAGACCCTCCGCAAGTACATCCAGCGCTTTAGCCAGGTGCGCAACAAGATCCAGCGTGCCTCCTACGCGGCCGTTATCTCTGCGTTCTCCATCGGCGTCACAGACGTCAAGATGCGCGAGAAGCTCGCCATCAACGACGAGCTGGACTCGGTGCTTGAGCTATTCGACCTCGCCGACAAGTGCGCCAAGGCCGAGGAAGGTCGCCTCTTCGTCCACAACGACCCCGATGCGGCGCCCGACACTGCCAAGGCCAAGAACAAGGACATCAAGCGCAAGGGCCCTGCCGTGCTTGCGGTGGAGCCTGAGCAAACGCGCGGCCGCGACCGCGACGAGCCCAGGAAAGACGGCCGCCCGCTCTGCACCTGCCTCAACATGCGCTCCCACAGCACTGAGGACTGCTAGGAGCTCAAGCTGCTTCGCGACGAGCGCCAGGGCTGCCGAGGCGACCGCAACGACCGCGGCGCCGGCCGTGGGGGTGGCCGCGGCGACAACCGCTGGGAAGGCGCGGGGAGACGGAGTGCACGAAGGAAGGCGATGATGGTTTCGCGCCGCGCGCGGGCGGGCTTTATGTCAGCGCGGGCGATTACCAAGGCGTCATGGGAGAAGTGGGGGCGTCCCCCGTCACATCGTGAACCACGCGTCGTGCCTGGCCCGCGGGAAGTTAAGGCCCGCGCCGTTTTGCCCCCGAGTAGGCGGGAACGTGCACGCCGCGGGCCCGGGGGCTACTGTCGGGCCCGTGGAACCCGGGGTATCCCGGCCCGTCTGCCTTTGGCCCAGGGCGCAATGCCGCAACGCCTGGTGGAGGCCCAACAGGCGACCACCAGCGGGCATCTCAGGCAAGACCCCTCATGAGGCCCCGGTCTCCTGAGGACCCCTCCTCAGGGAGCGAGCAAGCAAGACGCTACCGCTTCACCGAGAGCCTCGTGAGGCCCTCTCGCGAGGCGACCTCCCGAGGTTGCCTCCCGAGGCACCCTCCCGAAGGCGCGCAAGGCGAGTGCAGTTCGGCTCGGTCGCGCGGTCTCATGCCCATCACGTGGGTGACGCGCGCGGCGACGAATGGCGACAGAGGCCGTGCCAGCAGGCGCGGATGGAGAGGATTTCCCCTTTTGTGCTAAGGGAGCAAGGCCAGCAATCCACTTCCCAAAGCAACCCCCAAAGGTTGCCCGATCGACGAAAGAGGACCAAGATGGCGGGCGCGCAGGGCAGACATCATCCCCGAGCCCACCGGCGCGTCATGGACGGTCGCTTTGTAGATGAAGACCATCTTTTGTCAGGATAGACTGCGCCACTGTCCCCCTTCAAACTTGCCGTTGTGTGGCAACCCTTCCCGCCAATGTTTTCGGGGGAAGAGGACCAAGGCAGATATAAAAGGAGGGCAGGGTGCCACTGTAGAGGGATCCGATCGGCTCCCACCATCTCCTACCTTGTACGCGTGAACATCTTCTTGCCCTGAGCAATCCCAACCAAGCAGGAGTAGGGTTTTACACCGCAAGGTGGCCCGAACCTGGGTAAACCGCTAAGTCCACGGTCTGCTCCCGCTAAGCGTGCTCTCGCCGTAGCTCTGCCGTGGTAGGGGACGAGGAGGTAGGAACGAGCTCACCCCAGTGTTCGAACCTTTGGGTCCCCGGAGCCCCAACTCCGACACTCCGGGCCGAGCTGAAACAGGCTCGGCAGGAAGATGAGCAGCAAAAGGCTGCGGCGAAGCAGGCCAGTGATGCGCTGGCCAAAGAGAAAGAGGCTGGTGCGAAGCACGCGGCCTGGGTCGTGGAGGTCGAAGGAGACCTGGAGGGGCTGTACAAGTAGCGCGACGCCCTCCAGGAAGAAAAGAACAAGCTAGCCTCCGAGCTCGAAACAACGAGCTCGGCCTGCAAGGAGGCCACGACCCAGGCTAGGGCGGATCGCGAAGTGCTTCAACAAGTGAAGCAGATCGCCGCTGGTAAGCCATACCTGCTTCGCTGCCTTTTTCGTGACCGCCGGTTTGCCCATCTTGCGCAAGTCTGGCGTTCTTCAGAAGCCTTCAGGGACCTGTCGCGGAGCCCTTCGGATGCCAGCTCCTACTTCGCCGCCTGTCCCGAGGAGTCCCCGGAGAAGACCTTCTGGGCACAGTTCCAGGTGCGAGAGGATCCGCTTCTTCTAAATAATCAGATGAAGCAGCTGGCCGAGCTGTTCCGCACAGCACGGCCAGTGATGGAAGATCTCTGTGTCAACCTCTGGCCGCAGGAGCCGATGCCGACTCGCTTCTTCGGCCTGGTGCACAGGCTGCGGAATGCAAGTCCCCTAGGCCAAGAACTGGAAGTGTTCAGCCTGCCTGGAAGGCGCGGAGCGGGTGTATGCCTCCACAATGGCGTACTATCCGAAGATCAAGCCGCTCGAGATCGCGTCAGGGCCTCCGGAAGGGAAGAAGCGGACGCCCGAGCAGTTTTTGTCCGAGGTCCGCGAGGGAGCTTGAGTGACCGAGGCGCAATGCTTGAAGTCCGAGCTCCGGTTCTGAAAGTTCCCTTTGTATGCCGTGGAAGATTTTGTAAAAAACAAGTAATATTTATGTTGAATAGTCGTTTATATCCGACATGTTATTTTCATTCTTGTGCGACCGTTTTTATATTGAAAGTGGCCAGTCGTCGGCTTCTACCCCCTTTGTAAATACTACACGGGGTGTTCCTTAGAGCGCGTAAACCCTTAGCCGATGTCTCGGCGCCCTTAGGCGGTTGCGTATTTAGGGAACGAGGCAATCAGACCATAGCGGCTTTATAAATTTCACTTAGTCATAGGAGTTCAAATTGTGGGGTAGTTGACCTAGCCCTGGTGTAGTGGTGATCGAACACGCCAAAGTGCACCAGTTGCAACACCTTGGCTCTTATAACAAGAGCCCTTCGTTTGCCATGGCGTAACCACTAACGATTTCTACTTTGACATTGTCTTTGGATAGCCGACCAGTTTGCGCCCATCGTGACTGTCGATTTTCGGCTTTCTCCACTGAGGTGCTTAACCAGGCCGAGCTGGAAGCACAATCACAGTGGTGCTCCCTTTGCACTCCTAGCCAAACGAAGCGGAACGTAAGAGGCAAGCACAGGAGCCGGGCAACCCAATCATTGACCAAAATCACGATTCGAAACCGATGCATATAATGCAATACCCGAGACACCGAACAGATATCGGACTTAAACATAGGCTCGATTTTATATCCGAGCCCCTGGTCGAAAGCCGGACTCATCTGTATATTTCCAACGGTATCCACATTGCTATGAGGCAAAAACAGAAAAAACGACACGTAATTTTGTGCGGGGACCGAAAAGAGGTATGTTCTTTCATTCATAAGGCCTAGCCAGAGATGCCGAGATGATATAAGGAGCAACCTTACAAGATATAGAGAGTATGTAAGAAAAAAAGAAAGAAGAAGAGGTGTTTGGTACACGGCTTTAAAAAGCGGGAACTATTCCCCGTGTCTTCCCTGCCGCACGTCTGCGCCTCCGTGCCGTTGAACAGTGATCCCTTGTCTAATCCAAGGTTTGGTGAACACTGCCGGCTACTCCACCTTGACTACGCAGAACTCATCCGAGAGGCGGGGCCCCTGACGAGGCTAGTGCTGGAGTGTGGCTGCTTGACGCTGCGAAGATGTATTTCCTGGTTGGCCTTTATGTTGCCGAATAGATAACCAGGTTGTGGGTGCCTGGGTGTTCCGAGATAGCACACCCCTTTTTAATTTATGCTCCTTGGTCTCCCATGGAATTTTAAGTGCAAAATTATGTACCCGAGGTACGTAGTCTGCTACCAGGAGAGGCGAACCGGGGAGCGCGCGTCCCTATTTGGGATTGACGCAGGTTTGGCCAGGGGCCGAGGTGACGGTACGTACGCGTTTTGAAGAGCTTAGTAGAGCCTGCCGAGCTGTACATCGGGCAGCTTCCTTGGCCGCCTGGAAATCAGTCGCGAAGGCCGCTTTCTGCTCCTCTGTACGGATGGAGGTTTCCGTGTTACCGTTAATGGTAATGACGCCGTGGGGCCCCGGCATCTTGAGCTTCAGGTAAGCGTAGTGCGGCACCGCGTTGAAGCGGGCAAACGCAGTATGACCGAGCAACGCGTGGTAGCCGCTACGGAAGGGGACGATGTCGAAAATCAAGTTCTCACTTCAGAAGTTCTCGGGCGAGCCGAAGACTACTTCCAGCGTTACGGTGCCGGTGCATTGAGCCTCCACACCGGGTATGACGCCCTTGAATGTGGTGCTGCTGGGTTTGATTCATGACGAATCGATGCCAATTTTCCTGACCGTGTCGGCGTAGATCAGGTTCAGACTGCTTCCACCGTCCATAAGGACGGTGGAATCCATCGACAATGGGGTCCAGAACTAGGGCCGTCGACCCGCCATGATGGATACTGGTCGGGTGGTCCTTTTTATCAAAAGTGATCGGGTAAGCCGACCATGGGTTGTACTTCAGGGCTAGAAGCTCTACGGCGTAGGCATCCCGGAGTGCTCGTTTTCTTTCCTTTTTAGGAATATGCGTGACATAGATCATGTTCATGTTTTTTACGCCGGAAGGAAACTACTTTTGGCCGCCGCTGCTTGGCCTGTGAGGTTCATCCTCGTCGTCGCTGCGGGACTGGCTCCTGCTTGGTTCCTCGGCAACTGCTTTGCCGTCCTGCTGGAACACCCAACAGTTACAATTGGTGTGGTTGGCGGGCTTATCCGAGGTGCCATGAATTTGGCAAGATCTGTCCAATATTCTGTCCAGGGCGTTTGGGCCATCCTTGTTCCCTTTAAAGGGCTTTTTCTTGGGTCCGGCCCGTGAGCCGCTGAACCCTGCATTGACTGCTGGGTCCTCGGTATCGCTGCCACCATTCTTATTCCGGCGCTTGTTTCTATTGCGCCTGGATTTTCCGTTCCCATCACGTGCCTCTGAGGTGCCGGGGTCGCTTCCATGGGAACTGGGGGCAAGCCAATTGTCCTCGCTCGCGCAAAAGCGGGTCATTAGGGAGGTAAGAGCCGCCATGGTTCTCGGTTTATCTTGCCCGAGCTGTCGGGCAAGCCATTCATCTCAGATGTTGTGCTTGAATGCGGCGATAGGCTCCGCGTCGGGGCAATCGACGATCTGGTTCTTTTTAGTTAAGAACCGATTCCAGAATTTCCGAGCTGATTCGCCCTCCTGTTGGACGACGTGGCTAAGGTCGTCGGCATCCGGAGGCCGAACGCTGGTGCCCTGGAAGTTTACCCTAAAGGCCTCCTCAAGCTCCTCCCAGCTTCCGATAGAATTGCTGGGGAGGTTGTGGAGCCAGTGCCTTGCCGGTCCTTTACGTTTGAGCGGCAGGTATTTTATGGCATGGAGATGATCACCTCGGGCCATGTGAATGTGGAGAAGAAAATCTTCGATCCAGACAGCCGAGTCAGTCGTTCCATCATATTGACCGATGTTAATGGGTTTAAACCCCTCTGGGAACTGATGTTCCATGACCTCGTCTGTAAAACATACCGGATGTGCGGGTCCTCGGAAACGAGCCACATCTGGTCGCGTATTTGCTGTTGTCCTATCCCGCCTCTGCTCCCGAGCTCTATTGTGCCTGTCTAACCAGCCGTCGTAGCCTTCTAAGCCAGCGGGCACGCGATCTCGTGAGCCATATATGGATCGGATAGGGGCTTTATTGGCCTGTACGTATCTTGTCGCGTAAATCATAAGGCTCATTGAATCCGACCACACTCTTGCCATGAGGGCGGGGTTTTGCAGTGGGTTCTGTGTTTGCCCCTGCTGGCCGGTCTCGCCCTGTAGGGGTGCGGTCGGCCTGTCACGCGTGACCGTGCGTGAACAGCTCGTCGTTTGCTGCCTCATCATCGAAGTCGGGCAGTAGCCGCCTTTTAGGGTATGATTTGGTGGCCGTACGTCGGGCCTCGAGGTCCGCTTTGGCAGTGAGGACTTTTACCCACTTTTCATTGAGTGCGTTTTCGTGGGTGTACAGCTCCTGCTGCTTCCTTTTCATGCTCCGCGCGGTTGCAATTAAGTGCCGTTGGAACCGTGCTTGCTCGGATGGGTTTGTGGGTACCACGAAGTCTTCGGGTCCGAGGCTGCCCTCGTCTTCGGACTCGGGGAGGTAATCCCTGTCCGACCCGTCGTCGAAGGTGCCCATGTCCTCGGGATCATCCTCTGCAGGTGCCTCTACGGGCTCCTTCTGCTTGGCGGGCGAGGCTTGATTGTCCTCGCCCGGGTTCTCAGCAGTGTCGGGGGCAGCGCCGTTATTGGCGGTGCCCGTGATGTTGGTCGTACTTCTGCTTCCGTTGCTTCCCTTTGATCGCCTCTTCGGGCGATGACGCTTAGGGTTCTACTTAGGTTTATCCCGAGGAATGTCTTTGGGAGTGTCGACCATGTAGACGTCATAGGTAGACGTTGCCGCCCAATCCCCTGTACGGGGTTTGACGGATGGATTTGCTCCGGTATAGCCACAGACATCTTCATCCATGTCAGTGGCTTCATCGGAGCCGTAGTCAAGCGCATCGGTCAAGTCTTCGACCATGGCGACTAAGTGGGTGATGGGTGGGATGAAAATTTCCCGATCGTCGGCTTTACATCCGACCTGATCATAGACGGCGGATGAGATCGCCAGGTTTTGGATCCGGTCCAGCACCTCATTTATTTGCGAAAGCTCCTCCGTGTTCAGGACCTGGCTGTAGGTCGAACCGATCTGAAGTAGCTTGTTCAGGCTGCATGATGCAGCGCCGTCATCCCGCTCATTCAGGGTTGACCCCTGGTCAGCGGGAGAAGAGATCTCGTCGGTCATCGGCGACGAGGATGTTACTGCCGAGCCCATCGACGGGCTTGGCATGAGGCCAGCGTCCGAGGATGCAGCAGTTGGGCCGGGCGTGGCGATCGCCGGATCTATCTCCGGGATCGATTCTGCTGAAAGGTCGAACCCGAGGATCAGATCGGGAGCCAATTCCAGGGTCGCAACGTCAGAGGGATGCTGAAGCTGATCCGAGGTCCATCCCGAAAGGACCAGGTCACCTCGAGCGTCCGCGATGTACTCCAGGCTCCCGAACTTGATGGTTCGACCTGGGGGAAGTTCTTGATGCGGCCTAGGTGGCCGGTCGGATCAGCGTGCAGCACGATGCTGCCGAAGGCAAAAAGCTGGCCGCGGACGAAGATGTCGCCGCAGCCAATGCTACTATCAAACTGCAAATGAACCATCAATCGAAAGCGATCACACATCGAGCTCTCGATGAAAGCACCAATGTCGGTGTCAAAACCGGCAGATCTCGGGTAGGGGCCCGAGCCGTGAGATCGGATCGATGGGTAACAGGAGACAAGGGACACAGAGATTTACCCAGGTTCGGGCCCTCTCTAAGGAGGTAAAACCCTACATCCTGCTCTTGTTTATATTATGGATGTATCAAGGTACAGAGTTGATCTACCTCGAGATCGTAAGTTGTGGTCTAACCTAGAGGTACGGTGATTGAAATCTGCCTCTACGGACTAAACCCTCTGGTTTATATAGGCACCAGGGGTATCTAGGGTTACACATGTCGGTTACCATCTAGGGATTACATGCCGAATCTAATATTCTTGGGGTACACGCCAAGTCTTCGGTGAAGACCGATACGCTGGAAGCTTCTGGAGTCCTTATTCTTCAACGGGCCTTGAGTCCGGCCCATGGACTAGACCGACTAGGCCGGGACCCCATAGTCTAGGACACTGTCACTGGCCGTTGCCCCCCCCCCCCGCGCGTGCGGATGACGACGGTGCAGGGCCACAGGTGGCAGCGACGTACGTGGAGCCAAGGGCAGCGGTGGCGCCGGGTAGCACGGCGGTGGTGGCGCTAGAGAATAAGACCTGGAGAGGAAGGAGACGAGGAAGTTCATGGAGTTCATGGTGGGGAGCCGAAGCGGCGGTGGCGGCGGCTTCGGTGGTGAGATGGCAGTGGCGGCTAGGGAAGGCAACGGCTGCGATTGGGAAGGAGGTAGGGTGATGGGAGGCAGCGGCGGCCGAAGGAGAGGTGGGCGGCGGCTGGGAAGAGCGCGGCGGCAGTAGGGTGCGGCGGTGTTAGGGTTGAGATGGGAGGAGAGGTGGATTGCGGCGGCATGTGACGCCCCTGCTCGACCGTACACTAATCATACACGAAAATGTGTACGATCAAGATCAGGGTCTCACGGGAAGATATCACAACACAACTCTAAACTCAAATTTAAACATAAATCTTCATATTACAAACCAGGGGTCACGAGGACCCGAATACATAAGTCATACACACAAATGATATCTGAGTACAGACATAGTTAGTCAAGTTTGCCTTAAGAAGGCTAGCACAAACAGCGACATCTGATCGAAAAGGCGCAGGCCTCCTGCCTGGGAGCCTCCGAACTACTCCTGGTCTGCTGGCTCAATCCAGTAGTACGTGCCTCCGGGACTCTCCTGGTACTAAGCATCTGCGGTGGCGTCTGGCTCCTGGGCTCCGTCGTCTGATCATATCATTCGGGTATGGGGAAAAAGGGAAGCAAAGCAACCGTGAGTACTCATCCAAAGTACTCGCAAGACTTACATCAGAACTATTCTATTTATGCATTGGTATCAAGTGATGAGGCTGTATCTGTGGACTATATAGCAGAAATGCCAGAATAGAGATAAAGGCCTAGCCTATCGAAGACTAGCATCTTCAGGGTCTTGCAGCATAAGAAGAGTGCAGATTAGCATATTATTAATTAGCAAGCATGTGGAAGCAAAGCCCAGAGATCCTTCCTCGACTCCCTGCGAGAAAGCGATCCCGGAGCTTACAATTATTTAACAGGTATCCAGTTCAAGTAGTAGTAGATCGAGATACAACACTGAGCATCCTGTTACCGTGGACACGGCTATTCGAATAGATAACTTCCCTGCAGGGGTGCACTACTGTTACCCAGCACGCTCGATTACATCTGGCCGGACACACTTGCTGGGTAATGCTCGGCCTTGGGTAATCGACACGACGCAGCCCTACCTAGGCTCAGCAGAGAGGTCAACACACCGGTCTAAATCCTAAGTGCGAAGAGATCTTGGGCCCATCACCCTTTGCACTCCTGCATGTTGCGTGGCTGGTAGGGGCCCAGGCGCGACACTGTATACACAGTGACGTAACCAGCCCAACCCAACAATCAGGCCGCATCTCTGAGCTGCGACGTCTGAAGAGCTTTCGGCTGATACTACGACGTAGAGGGTCCCATAACCATTATCCCACGTGGTGGTAGTGCATATAGGGCCAACGACCCACTCAGATCAAATACCAAATCCGTTAGGCGTATTTAGTAACTCGCAGAGACAAACAGGGTTCCTGTCTCTCCGACTTGATGAAACATGTCGCGCGGGTGCTCTTGGAGCCGACCCGTCTTTAATGTTGTTCTCTCGCGGGCACCCTTGGGGCCAGCCCGACTTTAGCAATTTAAAGTATGACAGTAATGTAAACATTTCCGTGATCATCCCCAGAGTGATCACGGCCCGGTAACAAGCATGGCATACGGACAAGGGTGAAGGGCCACAGATGAATCAGCAACATAGCTAACTAAGCATCATGGGACAGCAGGTAATGTATCAGTAGCAGGCGACAAAGTCAGGCTATGCATCGGAATAGGAACTATCGGAGTAATAGCAGAAGCAATACTAATGCAAGCATAAGGGAGAAAGGAATGGGCGATATCTTACGATCAAGGGGATTTTGCTTGCCTGGAAGCTCTGCCGAAGGGGTCTGATCGTCGGCGACGTCGTCGTACACTGCGGTGTCGTCGGCAGTCTCGGGGGCTATCGGGAAGAAGGAGTGGGAAGAAACAATAAATACACGGCAAAATGCAACAGGGATGCATGACATGCCTAATTGATATGCAGAGGTGATTTATTGGCTATCTATATGTTTTAGATAATTTAGGAATTTATCTGGATTTATTTTATTAAAGTTATGCACTATTCATTTATCGAATACGGGCAAAAAGTCCCATGTTCAGTATGATAGAGGGGTATGACAGGTATGTGGGTAGGATATTCGAATTCTACACATTTTTCTGATCATTTTTCATATATAAATTATTTTCATCCGAGTTACGGTTTAATTTATATGATTTTTCAAAGTTTTAAACATTTTCTGGAATTATTTTAATTAATTTAATCCGAATTATCCAGAATAGTAAAAGGTGACGTCAGCATGACGTAGGGCTGGCGTCAGCAGTCAACTCTGGCTGACCAGAGTCAAATCTGACCAGTGGGTCCCACTAGTCAGCGACTGTGAAAAGTAACAGAGGTTAATTTAATTAAACTAACTTAATTAACTGGTGGGACCGCCCTGTCAGTGGCTGATTAGTAACTAATTTAATTAATAGTTTAATTAACAATTTATTTATTTATAAAAATCGTTTTAATCCGGCGGGACCCACATGTAAATGACTGGGGGTGCCACGTCAGCAGTTAACTTAGACAACTGGTCAACGGGACCCACCCGTCAGCGTCACAGGGGGCCCACGCGTTAGTCCACGTCGGACGGCGACCGGCGACTCACCGGAATCACGCCGGCGAGCGCGTTTCGCTGCGGCACGGCACGGGAGGTGGCCGGAAAATGGCCTCAGGCCACCGTTTGATGCGCGGCTGGGCTCTTTCGAACGGCAAGGCGATGCCGCAGCGAATGGCGGTGGTCGGAGCGGCTGAGACGGCCGGAGTCGAGCGCTACGACCTCGTCGGTGACGAGGCATTCGGGTGAGCTACGGGGATGGCTAAACGGTGCACGCGCGGGCGATCTAAGTAGCTAGAGATGATCTACGTGCACGTGCGAACACAACGGGCACGAGCCCGAGACCAAATGGTCACCGGACGGGCGCCGGCGATGAGATCCACGGCGGAGCGTTCGGGCCTCTCCAATGCGGCGAGCTATGGGGACGGATACGCACGGGGAAGAGTGGGAGAAGACGGCGGCTGCTCACCGGGCCCTGCAGGTGTGCTCAAATGGGCTCGGGGAAGCTTGTCGTCGCCGGAATCGTCGTCATCATCGCGGTGGCCGTAGGTTGAAGAAGAGGTCACTGTGCTCGACTCGGTGGCTCCCGGCTTGAATGGCTGAGCGTAGTCGACGGAGAGGACGACGGCGGAGAGCTACGGCTTCTCGGCGAAGCTTGGGGAGGCTGGTAGCTGCGGGATCGACGGCGGCGACGGCGGGCGTTTTCGGGCGAGCTCGAGAGGGGGCAAGGGAGAGGACGAGGGGGGGGGAAATGGGAGTGGCTAGGGTTTCGGGGAGAACGAGAGGTGACCAGGGATGCCCTTATCGGCGTCGGGGAGCCGCGGGATGGCCAACAGCTGGCCATCGCCGTTCGGACGGCCATGGCGACGCGCGGCCTCTGCAGGAGGAAGGAGAAGGCCTTGGCGGGCTGGGCCGTATTGCACTGTACCACTTAAGCCCAGGGCGCCAGTAGTTCTCTGCCTTTTTCTTTTTCTTTTCTGATTTCTGTTCTCACTTCTGATTTACTAAATGTTTGGCTACCATATGAGTTTTGTAAAATATGTGATTTGGCATAATAATTACAGTGCAATATTGTTGGAAATATGCCCTAGAGGCAATAATAAATTGGTTATTATTATATTTCCTTGTTCATGATAATCGTTTATTATCCATGCTATAATTGTATTGATTGGAAACTCAAATACATGTGTGGGTACATAGACAACACTATGTCCCTAGTAAGCCTCTAGTTAACTAGCTCGTTGATCAAAAGATGGTGAAGGTTTCCTAGCCATGGACATGAGATGTCATTTGATAACGGGATCACATCATTAGGAGAATGATGTGATGGACAAGACCCAAACTATAAACGTAGCATATGATCGTGTCAGTTTATTGCTATTGTTTTCTGCATGTCAAGTATCTATTCCTATGACCATGAGATCATGCAACTCACTGACACCGGAGGAATACCTTGTGTGTATCAAACGTCGCAACGTAACTGGGTGACTATAAAGATGCTCTACAGGTATCTCCGAGGGTGTCTGTTGGGTTGGCATGGATCAAGACTGGGATTTGTTACTCCGTGTGACGGAGAGGTATCTCAACGCCCACTCGGTAATACAACATCACAATGAGCCTTGCAAGCAATGTGACTAAAGTGTTAGCCACAAGATCTTGTATTACGGACCGAGTAAAGAGACTTGCCGATAACGAGATTGAACTAGGTATAGAGATACCGACGATCGAATCTCGGGCAAGTAACATACCGAAGAACAAAGGGAACAGCATACGGGATTAACTGAATCCTTGACATAGAGGTTCGACCGATATAGATCTTCGTAGAATATGTAGGAACCAATATGGGCATCCAGGTCCCGCTATTGGTTATTGACCGTAGAGGTGTCTCGGTCATGTCTACATAGTTCTCGAACCCGCAGGGTCTACACACTTAACGTTTGGTGACGATTAGTATAGTTGAGTTATTGTGTTGGTGACCGAAGGTTGTTCGGAGTCCCGGATAAAATCCCGAACATGACGAGGATCTCCGGAAGAGTCCGGAGGTAAAGATTGATATATGTGATAATAGTGTTTTGATCTCCGGAAGGGTTCCGGAATTCACCGGAAGGGGTTCCGGATGTTTACCGAAGTGTTCGGGTGCAGCAACACTTTATATGGGCCAAAGGGGTAAAGCCCACGAGGTATTGGAAAGTGCAAAAGGAAGTTTTGCTGCTGTCTTAAGCGGTACTACCGCTGGTAAGGCAGTACTACCGCGTAAGCGGTACTACCGCTTGTGTGAAGCGGTACTACCGCTCAAGCGGTACTACCGCTCGTGAGCGGTACTACTGCTTGTACGCGGTATTGCTGGAATCCGAGTGGGACTCTTTCTGTGCGGGCCAAACCGACCTTGTGCGGGCAAAACCGACCTTGTGGAGGCTTTCTCTCCAAATTTAGACCCCAGGGCTCAACATATAAATAGAGGGGCAGGGCTAGCACACGAGAGACATTAAGATTTCCCAAGCCGTGTGCCGGCAACCCTAACCCTCTAGTTCCTCCCGTCATAATCTCCGTAGTGCTTGGCGAAGCCCTGCAGAGATTGTTCCTCACCACCATCACCACACCATCGTGCTGCCGGAACTCATCCACTACCTCACCATCGCTCGCTGGATCGAGGAGGTGAAGGCGTCATCAAGCCGTACGTGTGTTGAACGCGGAGGTGCCGTCCGTTCGGCGCTAGATCGTGTTTGGATCGAGGGACGACTTGCGATTTGGATCGCGAAGACGTTCGACTACATCAACCGCGTTTCTTAACGCTTCCACTTAGCGATCTACAAGGGTATGTAGATTCACTCTCCCTCTCGTAGATGCTCATCACCATGGATAGATCTTGCGTGTGCGTAGGAAATTTTTTGTTTCCCATGCGACGTTCTCCAACAGTGGCATCTGAGCTAGGTCTATGTGTAGATGAGATCTCGAGTAGAACACAAAAGAGTTTGTGGGCGTTGATATTCAGATTGCTTCCTCCCTTGGCCTTTTCTTGTTTCGGCGGTATTGTGGGATGAAGTGGCTCGGACCAACATTACTCGTACGCTTATGAGAGACCGGTTCCTTCAACTGACATGTAACTTCGTTGCATAAAGATGGCTAGCGGGTGTCTGTTTCTCCCACGTTAGTCGGATCGGATTTGACAAAGGCGGTCCTTGAGAAGGTTGAAAAGCAATTTTTGTATCACCGTTGTGGTTTTTGCGTAGGTAAGAATTGTTCTTGCTAGATACCCGTAGCAGCCACGTAAAACTTGCAACAACAATTAGAGGACGTCTAACTTGTTTTTGCAGGGTATGTTGTGATGTGATATGGCCAATTTCATGATGAGATATATGTGATGTATGAGATGATCATGTGTTGTATAGAATATCACGACTTGCATGTCGATGAGTACGGCAACTGGCAGGAGCCATAGAGTTGTCTTTAATTATTTTTGCTGTTTTTTGCTTTACTTTATCGCTATGAGTTAGCTATAGTCATGGAAGCAACAGTTGATGGAGATCAAGATGATGGAGATCATGGTGTCACGCCGGTGACGATGGAGATCATGCCGATGCTTTGGAGATGGAGATCAAAAGCACAAGTTCATGACCATATCATGTCACTTATGATTTGCATGTGATGTTAATCCTTTTATGCATCTTATTTTGCTTAGGACGACGGTAGCATTATAAGGTGATCCCTCACTTAAATTTCAAGATAAAATTGTGTTCTCCCCGAGTGTGCACCGTTGCGAAAGTTCATCGTTTCGAGACACCACGTGATGATCGGGTGTGATAGACTCTACGTTCACATACAATAGGTGCAAGCCAGTGTTGCACATGCGGAACACTCGGGTTAAACTTGACGAGCCTAGCATGTACAGACATGGCCTCGGAACACAAGAGACCAAAAGGTCAAACATGAGTCATATAGTAGATATGATCAACATGAAGATGTTCACCATTGAAACCACCTCAACTCACGTGATGATCGGACTTGAGTTGGTGGATTTGGATCATGTGACACTCGAATGACCGGAGGGATGTCAATTTGAGTGGGAGTTTTTAAGTAATATGATTAACTAAACTCATTATCATGAACATAGTCAAAGTGTCTTTGCAAATTATGTTGTAGATTACTAGATCGCGCTGTAGCTCCCTTGAATTTTTATATGTTCCTAGAGAAATAGATTTGAAAGATGATGGTAGCAATAATGCGGACTGGGTCCGTGATCTGAGGATTGTCCTCAATGCTGCACAGAAGGCTTATGTCCTTAATGCACCGCTCGGTGTGCCACCCCCTCTAGCGTCGTCTATAGATGTTGTGAACATCTGACAGGCACGTTCTGATTACTACTTAATAGTTCAGTGCGTCATGCATTATGGCTTAGAATTGAGGCCCCAAAACGTTTTGAACGTCACGGAACATATGAGATGTTCTAAGAGCTGAAATTGGGATCTCAGACTCGTGCCCGTGTTGAGAGGTATGAGACCTCCAACAAGATTCTTTGCCTGCAAGATGATGGAGAATAGCTCAATCGTTGAGCATGTGCTCAGATTGTCTGGGTGCTACAATCGCTTGAATCGAGTGGGAGTTGATCTTCCAGATAAGATAGTGATTGATATAGTTCTCCAAGTCACTGTCACTAAGCTACTAGAGCTTCGTGATGAACTATAAAAGGCCAGAGATGGAAATAATGATCCCTGAGCTGTTCGCAATGTTTGACACTGCGAAGGTAGAAATCAAAAAGGAGCATCAAATGTTGATGGTTAGTGAAACCACTAGTTTCGAGAAGGGCAAGGGTAAGGAGGAAAACTTCATGGATGGCAAGTCAGTTGCTGCTCCAGTGAAGAAACCCAAGGTTGAACCCAAACCCGAGACTAAGTGCTTCTATTACGAGGAGAACGGTCGCTGAAGTGGAACAAACCTAGATACTTGGTAGATAAGTAGGTTGGCAACGTCGACAGAAGTATATTTGATATACGTGTTATTGATGTGTACCTTACTAGTACTCCTAGTAGCACCTGGGTATTAGATACCGGTTCGGTTGCTAAATGTTAGTAACTCGGAATAAAAGCTACAGAAGAAACGGAGGCTAGCTAAGGGCGAGGTGACGATGAGTGTTGGAAGTGTTTCCAAGGTTGATGTGATCACCATCGCACGCTCTCTCTACCTTTGGGATTAGTGATGAACCTAAATAAATGTTATTTGGTGTTTGCGTTAAGCATGAACGTGATTAGATCATGTTTATTGCAAAACGGTTATTCATTTAAGTTAGAGAATAATGGTTATTCTGTTTACATGAATAATACCTTCAATGGTCATGCACCCAATAAGAGTGGTTTATTGAATCTTGATCGTAGTGATACACATGTTCATAATATTGATGCCAAAAGATACAAAGTTAATAATGATAGTACCACATACTTGTAGCACTGCCGCTAAATGTCATATTGGTGTAAAACGCATGAAGAAACTCCATGCTGATGGATCTTTGGATTCATTTGATTTCGAATCGGTTGAGACATGCGGACCATGCCTCACGGGCAAGATGACTAAGATCCCGTTTTCCGGTATGATGGAGCGGGCAATTGACTTATTGGAAATGATACATGTTGATGTGTTCGGTCCAATGAATGTTGTAGCGGGCGGTGGATATCATTATTCTCTTACCTTCACTGATGATTTGAGTAGATATAGGGTATATTTACTTAATGAAACACAAGTCTGAATCGTTTGAAAAGTTTAAGCAAATTCAGAGTGAAGTTTGAGATCATCGTGACAAGAAGATAAAATATCTACGATATGATCGTGGAGGTGAATATCTGAGTTACGAGTTTGGTATACAACTTAAGACAATGTGGAAGTTGTTTCACAACTCACGCCACCTAGAACACCATAGTGTAATGGTGTGTCTGAACGTTGTAGTCATGCTCTATTGGATATGGTGCGAACTATGATGTCTCTTATCGATTTACCACTATCGTTTTAGGGCTATGAATTAGAGACAACCACATTCACTTTAAAAGGGGCACCATAAGTCCGTTGAGATGACACCGTATGAATTTTGGTTTGGTGGAAACCTAAGCTGTCATTCTTAATGTTTGGGGCTGCGACGCTTATGTGAAAAAGGGTTTTCACCTAATGAGCTCGAACCCAAAGCGGACAAATGCATCTTCATAGAATACCCTAACGTAACAGTTGGGTAAACCTTCTATCTCAGATCCAAGCACAAAGTGTTTGTTGCTAAAACGGGTCCTTTCTCGAGAAAGAGTTTCTTTCGAAAGATTGAGTGGGAGGAAGATAGTACTTGATGAGGTTGTTGAACCTTTACTTCAACCCGAGAGTAGCACAGCGCAGAAAGATGTTTCTGTAGAGCCTACATCAGTTGAAGAGGAAGTTAATGATGATGATCATGAAGCTTTGGATCAAGTTACTATCGAACCTCGTAGGTCGACAAGGATGCGTACTGCTCCTGAGTGGTACGTCAACCCTGTCTTAGAGGTCATGTTGTTGGACAACGCCGAACCTACGAGCTATGGAGAAGCGATGATGGGCCCGGATTCCGAGAAGTGGTTAGAGGCCATGAAATCCGAGATGGGATCCATGTATGAAAACAAAGTGTGGACTTTGGAAGTATTACCTGAAGGGCGTAAGGCCATTCAGAATAAATGGATCTTTAAGAGGAAGACGGACGCGGACGGTAATGTCACCGTCTATAAAGCTCGACTTGTGGCAAAGGGTTTTTCACAAGTTCAAGGAGTTGACTATGATGAGACCTTCTCACCCGTAGCGATGCTTAAGTCCGTCAGAATCATGTTAGCAATAGCTGCCTTTTTCGATTATGAAATTTGGCAGATGGATGTCAAAACAGCGTTCCTTAACGGTTTCCTTAAGGAAGAGTTGTATATGATGCAACCAGAAGGTTTTGTCGATCCAGAGAATGCTGACAAAGTTTGCAAACTCCAGCGATCCATTTATGGACTGGTGCAAGCATCTCGGAGTTGGAATCTTCGCTTTGATGAGGTGATCAAAGCGTTCGAGTTTATACAAGTTTACGGAGAAGCTTGCATTTACAAGAAAGTGAGTGGGAGCTCTATAGCGTTTCTAATATTATATGTGGATGACATATTACTGATTGGAAACAATATAGAAATGTTGGAAAGCATGAAGGAATATTTGAACAAGAGTTTTTCAATGAAGGACCTAGGAGAAGCTGCTTTCATATTAGGCATCAAGATCTATAGAGATAGATCAAGACGTTTAATAGGACTTTCACAAAGCACATACCTTGATAAGATTTTGAAGAAGTTCAAAATGGATCAGTCCAAGAAGGGGTTCTTGCCTGTTTTGCAAGGTGTGAAGTTGAGTAAGACTCAATGCCCAGTGACTGCAGAAGATAGAGAAAAGATGAGTGTCATCCCCTATGCTTCAGCCATAGGCTCTATCATGTATGCAATGCTATGCACAAGACCCGATGTCAGCCTTGCCATAAGTTTGGTCGGAAGGTTTCAAAGTGATCCAGGAATGGAACACTGGACGGCGGTCAAGAATATCCTGAAGTACCTGAAAAGGACTAAGGACATGTTTCTCGTTTATGGAGGTGATCAAGAGCTCGTCGTAAAGGGTTACGTCAATGCAAGCTTTGACACTGATCCGGATGACTCTAAGTCGCGAACCGGATACGTATTTATTCTTAATGGGGGTGCGGTTAGCTGGTGCAGTTCCAAGGAAAGCGTGGTAGCTGATTCTACATGCGAAGTGGAGTACATCGCTGCCTCGGAGGCGGCGAAGGAAGGTGTCTGGATGAAGGAGTTCATGACAGATCTTGGAGTAGTGCCTAGTGCGCTTAACCCAATGACTCTGTTTTGTGATAATACTGGTGCCATTGCTCTAGCCAAGGAACCAAGATTTCACAAGAGGACCAGACACATAAAGCGACGTTTCAATTCCATCCGCGATTACATCAAGGAGGACGACATAAATATTTGCAAAGTACACATGGATCTGAATGTTGTAGATCCGATGACTAAACCTCTTCCAAGGGCTAAACATGAACAACACCAGAACTGCATGGGTGTTCGATTCATTACAATGTAAATCACATAGTGATGTGAACTAGATTATTGACTCTAGTGCAAGTGGGAGACTGTTGGAAATATGCCCTAGAGGCAATAATAAATTGGTTATTATTATATTTCCTTGTTCATGATAATCGTTTATTATCCATGCTATAATTGTATTGATTGGAAACTCAAATACATGTGTGGGTACATAGACAACACTGTGTCCCTAGTAAGCCTCTAGTTAACTAGCTCGTTGATCAAAAGATGGTGAAGGTTTCCTAGCCATGGACATGAGATGTCATTTGATAACGGGATCACATCATTAGGAGAATGATGTGATGGACAAGACCCAAACTATAAACGTAGCATATGATCGTGTCAGTTTATTGCTATTGTTTTCTGCATGTCAAGTATCTGTTCCTATGACCATGAGATCATGCAACTCACTGACACCGGAGGAATACCTTGTGTGTATCAAACGTCGCAACGTAACTGGGTGACTATAAAGATGCTCTACAGGTATCTCCGAGGGTGTCTGTTGGGTTGGCATGGATCAAGACTGGGATTTGTTACTCCGTGTGACGGATAGGTATCTCAGGGCCCACTCGGTAATACAACATCACAATGAGCCTTGCAAGCAATGTGACTAAAGTGTTAGCCACGAGATCTTGTATTACGGACCGAGTAAAGAGACTTGCCGATAACGAGATTGAACTAGGTATAGAGATACCGACGATCAAATCTCGGGCAAGTAACATACCGAAGAACAAAGGGAACAGCATACGGGATTAACTGAATCCTTGACATAGAGGTTCGACCGATATAGATCTTCGTAGAATATGTAGGAACCAATATGGGCATCCAGGTCCCGCTATTGGTTATTGACCGTAGAGGTGTCTCGGTCATGTCTACATAGTTCTCGAACCCGCAGGGTCTACACACTTAACGTTTGGTGACGATTAGTATAGTTGAGTTATTGTGTTGGTCACCGAAGGTTGTTCGGAGTCCCGGATAAAATCCCGGACATGACGAGGATCTCCGGAAGAGTCCGGAGGTAAAGATTGATATATGTCATAATAGTGTTTTGATCTCCGGAAGGGTTCTGGAATTCACCAGAAGGGGTTCCGGATGTTTACCGAAGTGTTCGGGTGCAGCAACACTTTATATGGGCCAAAGGGGTAAAGCCCACGAGGTATTGGAAAGTGCAAAAGGAAGTTTTGCTGCTGCCTTAAGCGGTACTACCGCTGGTAAGGCAGTACTACCGCGTAAGCGGTACTACCGCTTGTGTGAAGCGGTACTACCGCTCAAGCGGTACTACCGCTCGTGAGCGGTACTACCGCTTGTACGCGGTACTGCTAGAATCCGAGTGGGACTCTTTCCGTGCGGGCCAAACCGACCTTGTGCGGGCAAAACCGACTTTGTGGAGGCTTTCTCTCCAAGTTTAGACCCCAGGGCTCAACATATAAATAGAGGGGCAGGGCTAGCACACGAGAGACATCAAGATTTCCCAAGCCGTGTGCCGGCAACCCTAACCCTCTAGTTCCTCCCGTCATAATCTCCGTAGTGCTTGGCGAAGCCCTGCAGAGATTGTTCCTCACCACCATCACCACGCCGTCGTGCTGCCGGAACTCATCCACTACTTCACCATCGCTCGCTGGATCGAGGAAGTGAAGGCGTCATCAAGCCGTACGTGTGTTGAACGCGGAGGTGCCGTCCGTTCGGCGCTAGATCGTGTTTGGATCGAGGGACGACTTGCGATTTGGATCGCGAAGACGTTCGACTACATCAACCGCGTTTCTTAACGCTTCCGCTTAGCGATCTACAAGGGTATGTAGATTCACTCTCCCTCTCGTAGATGCTCATCACCATGGATAGATCTTGCGTGTGCGTAGGAAAAATTTTGTTTCCCATGCGACGTTCTCCAACAAATATTATTTACTACCAGAAATTAGTTTGGAGAATATATGATTTCATTTGCAATTTTGATAAATAAAAGTGGGATTAAATGTTGCTGTTTGCTACTGTTTGATGATGATAGAGTCACTTTTAAGTTGATGGTGATGTTGTTTTTCTGAGCATAATTAGAGATAGATTATTTGCTTTTTAATGAACATTTTTATTTCCAATTTGGAACAACTTTTATTTTCACTTTAAATTTGAATTGGAATTTGAAATGAGATATGATCCAAATGATGATCAAACACTGTTAAGCATGATGACATGGCATTATCAAGAGGTGATCACTGTAGCTATTACATGGGGATGTTACAATTCTCCTCCTCTAAAAGAAATTCTCGTCCCGAGAATTAAGAGATAGGCTGGAAGAGAGCGGGATACTCTTCACGAAGCCGATCCTCGCGTTCCCAAGTGGCTTCACCCTCAGAATGATTCGACCACTGAACTTTAAGGAACTTGATTGCCTTCTGACGATTCGACATTCAGCTTGATCAAGAATGTGGATCGGATACTCTTGATAAGAAAGATCCGCTTGCAGCTCAAGCATTTCATGATCCACTGCTCGGATAGGATCCTTGAAGCAGCGACGGAGTTGCGACACATGAAAGACATCATGCACTTGAGAAAGGTTTGGCGGCAATTCCAATTGATATGCCACTTCTCCACGTCGGGCGAGAATGCGAAAGGGGCCAATGTAGCGAGGAGCTAACTTGCCCTTGATTCCAAATCGGTGAGTGCCCTTCATCGGAGTGACACGAAGGTAAGCTTGTTCACCAGGTTGATAGACCATTACCTGGTGTTTTCGATCATAGTTGCTCTTCTGACGAGACTGAGCAGCTTTCAAATGATCACGGACAATGCGGACTTGTTCTTCAGCTTGTTGAATAATGTCCGGTCCAACGAGTGATTGTTCCCCAGTTTCTGACCAATTCAGAGGGGTTCAACACTTACGTCCATAGAGAACTTCAAAGGGTGCCATCTTCAGACTAGCTTGATAGCTATTGTTGTATGAGAATTCAGCATATGGGAGAGATTCCTCCCATTTCTTACCGAATGAGATGACACAAGCTCGAAGCATATCTTCAAGCACTTGATTGACTTGTTCAACTTGTCCCTGGGACTGGGGGTGAAAAGCGGTGCTGAAGGACAGGTGAGTTCCCATAGCTTCTTGGAAACTGTTGCAAAATCTTGAGGTAAAGAGGCTGCCACAATCTGAGCTGATCTCCAACGGAACACCGTGGAGTGACACAATTCTGGAAACATACAAGTCTGCTAACTGGCTAGCAGTGATTGTCTCCTTGACTAGCAGAAAGTGAGCAACCTTGGAGAACCGGTCAATGACGACAAAAATAGCATCATGACCCTTCTGCGATCTGGGAAAACCAGTAATGAAATCCATTTCGACCTTGTCCCATTTCCATTCAGGAATATCAAGGGGTTGCAGAGTTCCAGCAGGCCTTTGATGTTCTGCCTTGATGCGACGGCAAACGTCACACTCATCAACATAGCGAGCGATGTCTCGCTTCATATCAGGCCACCAGTATCGTTGACGAATGTCTTGGTACATCTTGGGGCTACCAGGATGAATTGAAAGAGGGGTATCATGAGCCTCCTTCATGACGCGCGGGGTCAGATTCAGGTGTCCCGTTCTAGGAACCACTAGGCGATTCTTGAAGAACAAGGCGCCATCAGCATCAATAGTGAAGAATGAGGGCTTTCCCCTTTTGAGATCACGCTTAATATTCTCGACCTCAGAGTCAGCTTTTTGTATATGCTTGATGAGGTCTTCGAGATCTGGTTCAACAACCAGGGTACTGAGATAACCCTTAGGAACAATGTGAAGTTTTAACTTGCGAAGCTCTTCATGGAGAAGAGGTTGTGCTTGCTGAACCATGAGGTTGTTGCAATACGACTTGCGGCTCAAAGCATCGGCCATTACATTAGCCTTGCCAGGGGTATAAGAAATATCCATGTCGTAGTCGGCTATTGTCTCGAGCCATCTTTGTTGACGGAGGTTCAAATCTGGTTGAGTATACAGATACTTCAGACTTTGGTGATCCGTGTATATCTCGCAACGATTACCGAGAAGGTAATGTCGCCACAGCTTCAGAGCATAGATAACTGCTGCTAACTCGAGATCATGTGTTGGATACTTATCTTCGTGAGGACGCAACTGACGAGAGCCATAAGCAATCACTCTGCGCTCTTGCATTAGGACACAACCTAATCCTTGACGGGATGCGTCACAATATATCACAAAGTCCTTGCGGGAACAGGGGGAGCTAGCACTGGAGCAGATGTCAACTTGTCCTTGAGTGTTTGGAAACTTTCCTGACATTTGTCTGTCCACTCAAATTTAACGCCCTTGTGAAGCAAATCAGTCAGTGGCTTAGCAATCTTGGAGAAGTTCTCGACGAAACGGCGGCAATAGCTAGCAAGACCGAGAAAACTTCTGACTTGCTTGACATTCTTCGGGGGAGTCCAGTCTAGAATAGCCTGAACTCGTTCTGGGTTAACTGCAATTCCATCTTTGGAAATCACATGACCAAGATAGGTCACCTCAGATAACCAGAATTCATACTTGGAGAATTTGGCATACAGTTGATGTTCTCGAAGTCTCTCCAATACAAGCCGAAGATGTTCGGCGTGTTCTTCTTCATTCTTGGAAAATATAAGGATATCATCCAAATAAACCACGACGAACTTGTCGAGGTAGTCCATGAAGATATAGTTCATCAATCGAGAGAAGGTTGCTGGACCATTAGTCAATCCGAAGGACATGACGGTGTACTCGTATGATCCATAATGGGTAACGAAGGCGGTCTTCGGAATATCCTCCTTACGAACTCGGATCTGATGGTAACCCAACCTTAAGTCGAGTTTAGAGAACAAAAAGGATCCAGCAAGCTGATCATAAAGATCGTTGATCCAGGGAAGTGGATATTTGTTCTGGATTGTTGCTTGGTTAATAGGCCGATAGTCCTGGACCAATTGGTTCGTTCCATCCTTCTTCTTAACGAAGAGAGAAGGTGCTCCCCAAGCAGAAGAACTGGGGCGGATGAAACCCTTTTTAAGTGACTTGTCGATTTCCTCCTTAAGCTCAAGGAGTTCATGTGGCGGCATCTTATAAGGACGCTTCGCAATAGGGGTAGTGTCTGGTTTCAAGTCGATGATGAATTCAACGGCTCTAACCGGGGTTATTCCTAGAAGTTCTTCTGGAAAGACGTTTGGAAAATCGCGAACGACTGGAATGTTCTCAATTCCCTCAAGAGGTGAAGCGTTCAAAGCATTCAGAGCATAAATCTGAGCTTTGGCATTCCGAGTAATTCGGGCGGTGTAGTTTACTATCTCATCGGAGGGGTGAAGGAGTTGGACGACTTTGGTGGCACAATTGATCGAAGCAATGTGAGCTTTCAACCAATCCATTCCCAGAATGAGGTCTATCGTGGAAGATTTCAAGATGATAGGTGAAACAAGGAATTCAAGTCCTTTGATTTCAATCGTGACGTTGTGTGCCATCATGGAGGTACGATAGTGGCCCCCAGGGGTGCGGAGAACCATTTGTAGGTTCATGTTTTCAAATGCAATGTCATGTGATAATGCAAATGCTTCTGACATGAATGAATGTGATGCTCCTGAATCAAATAAAACAGAAGCAGGTACTGAGTTAACGAGAAGGGTACCCATCACGGTATCAGGTTGATCCTGCACTTCTTCAATATCGACGTGGTAAGCCTGTCCACGTCCATAAGCTGAAGGCCCGGTATTATAGTTGCGGGTCTGGTTGTTGCCACGGCCATTACGAGGAAATGCCAAGTGATTCTGACTCTGGCGGCAGTCCTTGGCAAGGTGACCTGGTTTGCGACACTTGAAACACAGACCATCTTCAGGACAAAGAGGAGCAGCACGGGGTGGAGCAGCTTGAGCTCTTGGCTGCCTTGGTGGTGGAGGAGGCAGACGGGGTGCAGCATAGGAGGGCCTTGGCGCGGGGGCAGTTGGATGATACATGCTGTTGGGAATCCAGATCTTACGCCTTTGTCCTGAGCTCGAAGATGAGCCAACGTCACGATTGCGCTTCTGTGACTCCCTATGTTCCATCTGAGCGGTCTCAACCTGGATGGCCTTGTTCACCAGAGAGGCGAAGTCGGCGAAGTCATGAACAACCAGAGCAAGCTTGAGGTCGGGGTGGAGTCCATTGCGGAACTTCTCCTGTCTACGAGCATCAGTTGGAATGTCCTCTTCGGCATAGCGGGACAGGTTAAGGAACTCCCGCTGATAAGCTTCTACAGTCTTATTGCCCTGAGTGAGGTTACGAAACTCTGTCTTCTTCCGGTCTATGATTCCCTGAGGAATGTAACGAGCACGGAAGGCAGTCTGAAACTCGAACCAGGTAATGACTGTCCCCTCAGGCAGTGAACGCCTGTGGGTGGACCACCATTGAGCAGCGGGGCCCTTCAAAAAGTAGGACGCGAAAGTGACAAGGCTATCAGGGGCGACACTTGCAGACTCCATCTCGTGGGCGATGTCGCGAAGCCAGTCGTCAGCATCCAGTGGCTGTTCAGAGTTGCGGTAAGTAGTTGGATTAAGACGCACAAACTCCTACAGAGTTATTGGGGCAGCTTGCTGATTCTGATTCTGGTTCTGATGCGGAAACTGGGCCATGATGCCTTGTATGAATTGACGGTTCACTTCGAACTGTTGCATCATTGCGGCCATGTAGTCGGGCGGTGGTGGTTGTTCAGGAGCACGGCCACGACCACGACCACGAGCACCTGGCCTAACCATCCTGCTAAAGATTTAACAGGGGGTAGTTTGGTAAAAACAACTGTAAGTGTTTAGAGACAAACATGATGTAACACGACAATGAATAAGTAGTGCAATAGATACATAATAGTAGTCAATTAAGACATACATATCCATACACAGAGTCGGTTACATGCGGACATCATAAGTTCGCAAAATTAAACAGCTAGACATAGTAGGCGGCGCGCAGGCACGCGGTGGAGGGATACAACAACGTGACATAGCGATATGCTACATCAGCGTCGGAGAAAACCACTGAACCTAGGTAACTGCATGTGACGACGCCGGGCACCCTCGAGGTGAGGATCCTGTGCTCCGTGGACACTCTAATGCAGGACCTGGTCCCGAACTGGAAGAAGAGGACCACGTGGAGGGGTAAAACCTCCAACAGCAGGCCAGTCAAGACCTGGTGGCATCTCCGTCCTGCGCGGGTAAAGAATGTACTCTGGGTGCATCCGTGCACTGACTGCTGGCAGCAACTGTGTCAGAGCGCCGTAAAGACGAGCACGAGTGGCGTGCAACTCGACAGCAAGAGCTCGAGCAGTACGGTCCAGAGCCTGAGTGTACTGTACCAAAACCTGCGGGTCATAGCGACGCGACACGTAAGGCGTACTCACAGCGGTGTAGTCAGTGGCGGATCCAGGATTTCAAGTCACCCAGGGCGAGCATTTAACCTAAGAAATGTGAAGCTACATGCACTCAAAAATCAACATAACTAATGGTTCAAAGTAGTTTAAGTCTCAACATTACATGATGTAACCACCAAAAATCAACATAAAAATTAATTGGTTTCATTTTCTTATAGATTAGTTCGCACACGGACACTTCACCATGTATGTCCGGCGTTGAGCGCGGTACGCACGACACGTTGCTGGAGGAGCCTTACGGGGAGCGCGATACGCAAGACACGTTGACGATTTTTTTTTGTAAACCCACAACCCCACACGCCCGGGAAGGATCCCGTCCTGCCATGCATTGGCTATTGGCTGCCCTTGGTTGACCTGATAGCCCCTAGGGCCTCGAGGTTCCCCGCCCTAAAACAAGAAGAACAACGAAGAACGAAGAAGAAGAAAAGATAAAAGATAAAAAAAGATAGATTGATACGTCAATTGCATGTTGTTCAATCAGCAACACCTCTCGTCTACTTATGAGACAACAGGATTACCCGTAAAAAAAGACTTCAGATCCCGTCCAAATCTTTTCAAAATTAACCGAACACGGATTACACGTGGGTCTAAGACAGGTAGTTCATTTTTACGAGCCACAGGCCGCATATGACCTCGGATGGAGATGAACCCAAAAGAAGATTTATCCATTTCTAAGAGACGAACAATTTTCATGTTTAAGGTTTTTGATTCGAGGTCATCCTAGAGGCCGAATACCTGACGCCATGTATCAGACACATATATATCAAATAATATTTGGAACTCTCTGCCGGCAGTCCCCAGCCAGATTAGGGATTAGGGATTTTTTTTTCATTTTTTTGACTGCATGGCTGCATGGTCCGCTAGTCCTAGTCTGCAATAGGTAGAGAAGAGGATAGCTAGTTGCCTAGTTAGTTTGGCTGCATGCCTGCATCTAAGACGTTTCTTCCACGTATTTCCCAGCACACGTCTGCTCCTCCTCAGCTGCTCACGAGAAGGCCACCCAGGCCAACAGGCCAAGTACGCAAGGGGTACTCTACGCGCACATTCCAGCTACCCGGGGCGGCCGCCCATACCTGCCCCTACGGTGGCGCCGCCCCTGGGTGTAGTATCCAGTCTCATCCCCTACAGGAGCATAGGGGATGTATCTGAAGGCAGTATGCTCCAAGCGACTGCTGTGCTCTCCACGGAGACGGGCAATAGTAGTATAGGCAGCATCATGGACTGCCATGTCGACAGTCACTCCAACACCGTGAAAGGTGTGCAACTCAGTGATGGAGTTGTTCTGCCGATCAAAGATGCAAACCTCAGCATGGTACTGCTCCTGGTTGAACTCGCGGTAATCCTCGTAAACTGTGTACTCTGGATACCAGCGATATCCCAGCCTGGTCAGAAGTTCGACCAAAATGGCTGGAAATCCAGTCGCATCAACAGCCATGGTCATACGGACAAGCTGTCTTGCGGGACGTGGCTGGAACAAACGATCCATCTGAAATAGAGGAAATTTCAAAATTGTCAAATGACAGTGAGTGAATTCTTGCATATTGCATTCAAGGAAGTAACTTGCAGATAATCAAAGCTCCGGGTGGATGTGATCACGAGAACCTAAAGTCAGAGTTAGTAAAATCATTTAACCTGAAAGGAAGAGATTTTTAGAGTCCCAGAGTAAGGAAGAGGAATAAAAGATCCTAATCCCATCCATGTGTAACGTGGGCCCGTAAGCCACACAGCACTGTTAGTAAAATATAGTTTTTCAACGTCTAGACTCAACTTCGACCAAGGAATCAGAAAGGGGCTTCCTACAGGCAGTCGGCTCTGATACCAACTTGTGACGCCCCTGCTCGACCGTACACTACTCATACACGCAAATGTGTACGATCAAGATCAGGGACTCACGGGAAGATATCACAACACAACTCTAAACTCAAATTTAAACATAAATCTTCATATTACAAACCAGGGGTCACGAGAACCCGAATACATAAGTCATACACACAAATGATATCTGAGTACAGACATAGTTAGTCAAGTTTGCCTTAAGAAGGCTAGCACAAACAACGACATCTGATCGAAAAGGCGCAGGCCTCCTGCCTGGGAGCCTCCGAACTACTCCTGGTCTGCTGGCTCAATCCAGTAGTACGTGCCTCCGGGACTCTCCTGGTAGTAAGCATCTGCGGTGGCGTCTGACTCCTGGGCTCCGTCGTCTGATCATATCATTCGGGTATGGGGAAAAAGGGAAGCAAAGCAACCGTGAGTACTCATCCAAAGTACTCGCAAGACTTACATCAGAACTATTCTATTTATGCATTGGTATCAAGTGATGAGGCTGTATCTGTGAACTATATAGCAGAAATGCCAGAATAGAGAGAAAGGCCTAGCCTATCGAAGACTAGCATCTTCAGGGTCTTGCAGCATAAGAAGAGTGCAGATTAGCATATTATTAATTAGCAAGCATGTGGAAGCAAAGCCCAGAGATCCTTCCTCGACTCCCTGCGAGAAAGCGATCTCGGAGCTTACAATTATTTAACAGGAATCCAGTTCAAGTAGTAGTAGATCGGGATACAACACTGAGCGTCCTGTTACCGTGGACACGGCTATTCGAATAGATAACTTCCCTGCAGGGGTGCACTACTGTTACCCAGCACGCTCGATTACATCTGGCCGGACACACTTGCTGGGTAATGCCCGGCCTCGGGTAATCGACACGACGCAGTCCTACCTAGGCTCAGCAGAGAGGTCAACACACCGGTCTAAATCCTAAGTGCGAAGAGATCTTGGGCCCATCACCCTTTGCACTCCTGCACGTTGCGTGGCTGGTCGGGGCCCAGGCGCGACACTGTATACACAGTGACGTAACCAGTCCACCCCAACAATCAGGCCGCATCTCTGAGCTGCGACGTCTGAAGAGCTTTCGGCTGATACTACGACGTAGAGGGTCCCATAACCATTATCCCACGTGGTGGTAGTGCGTATAGGGCCAACGACCCACTCAGATCAAATACCAAATCCGTTAGGCGTATTTAGTAACTCGTAGAGACGAACAGGGTTCCTGTCGCTCCGACTTGATGAAACATGTCGCGCGGGTGCTCTTGGAGCCGACCCGTCTTTAATGTTGTTCTCTCGCGGGCACCCTTGGGGCCAGCCCGACTTTAGCAATTTAAAGTATGACAGTAATGTAAACATTTCCGTGATCATCCCCAGAGTGATCACGGCCCGGTAACAAGCATGGCATACAGACAAGGGTGAAGGGCCACAGATGAATCAACAACATAGCTAACTAAGCATCATGGGACAGCAGGTAATGTATCAGTAGCAGGCGACAAAGTCAGGCTATGCATCGGAATAGGAACTATCGGAGTAATAGCAGAAGCAATACTAATGCAAGCATAAGGGAGAAAGGAATGGGCGATATCTTATGATCAAGGGGATTTTGCTTGCCTGGAAGCTCTGCCGAAGGGGTCTGATCGTCGGCGACGTCGTCGTACACTGCGGTGTCGTCGGTAGTCTCCGGGGCTATCGGGAAGGAGGGGGAAGAAACAATAAATACACGGCAAAATGCAACAGGGATGCATGACATGCCTAATTGATATGCAGAGGTGATTTATTGGCTATCTAAATGTTTTAGATAATTTAGGAATTTATCTGGATTTATTTTATTAAAGTTATGCAGTATTCATTTATCGGATACGGGCAAAAAGTCCCATGTTCAGTATGATAGAGGGGTGTGACAGGTATGTGGGTAGGATATTCGGATTCTACACATTTTTCTGATCATTTTTCATATATAAATTATTTTCATCCGAGTTACGGTTTAATTTATATGATTTTTCAAAGTTTTAAATATTTTCTGGAATTATTTTAATTAATTTAATCCGAATTATCCAGAATAGTAAAAGGTGACGTCAGCATGACGTAGGGCTGGCGTCAGCAGTCAACTCTGACTCACCAGAGTCAAATCTGACCAGTGGGTCCCACTGGTCAGCGACTGTGCTAATTAACAGAGGTTAATTTAATTAAACTAACTTAACTAACCGGTGGGACCGCCCTGTCAGTGGCTGATTAGTAACTAATTTAATTAACAGTTTAATTAACAATTTATTTATTTATAAAAATCATTTTAATTCGGCGGGACCCACATGTCAGTGACTGGGGTGCCACGTCAGCAGTTGACTTAGTCAACTGGTCAACGGGACCCACCCGTCAGCGTCACAAGGGGCCCACGCGTTAGTCCACGTCGGACGGCGATCGGCGACTCGCCGGAATCACGCCGGCGAGCGCGTTTCGCGGCGGCGCGACACGGGAGGTGGCTGGAAAACGGCCTCAGGCCACCGTTTGATGTGCGGCTGGGCTCTTTCGAACGGCAAGGCGATGCCGCAACGAATGGCGGTGGTCGGAGCAGCTGAGACGGCCGGAGTCGAGCGCTACGACCTCGCCGGCGACGAGGCATTCGGGTGAGCTACAGGGATGGCTAAACGGTGCGCGCGCGGGCGATCTAAGTAGCTAGAGCTGATCTACGTGCGCGTGCGAACACAACGGGCACGAGCCCGAGACCAAATGGTCACCGGACGGTCGCCGGCAACGAGATCCGCGGCGGAGCGTTCGGGCCTCTCCAATGCGGCGAGCTACGGGGACGGATACGCACGGGGAAGAGGGGGAGAAGACGGCGGCTGCTCACCGGGCCCTGCAGGTGTGCTCAAATGGGCTCGGGGAAGCTTGCCGTCGCCGGAATCGTCGTCGTCGTCGCGGTGGCCGAAGGTTGAAGAAGAGGTCGCCGGGCTCGACTCGGTGGCTCCCGGCTTGAATGGCTGAGCGTAGTCGACGGAGAGGACGACGACGGAGAGCTACGGCTTCTCGGTGAAGCTTGGGGAGGCCGGTAGCTGCGGGATCGACGGCGGCGACGACGGGCGTTTTCGGGCGAGCTCGAGAGGGAGCAAGGGAGAGGACGAGGGGGGGGAAATGGGAGTGGCTAGGGTTTCGGGGAGAACGAGAGGCGTCCAGGGATGCCCTTATCGGCGTCAGGGAGCCGCGGGATGGCCAACAGCTGGCCATCGCCGTTCGGACGGCCATGGCGACGCGCGGCCTCGGCGGGAGGAAGTAGAAGGCCCTGGCGGGCTGGGCCGTATTGCACTGTACCACTTAAGCCCAGGGCGCCAGTAGTTCTCTGCCTTTTTCTTTTTCTTTTCTGATTTCTGTTCTCACTTTTGATTTACTAAATGTTTGGCTACCATATGAGTTTTGTAAAATATGTGACTTGGCATAATAATTACAGTGCAATATTAGTTACTACCAGAAATTAGTTTGGAGAATATATGATTTCATTTGCAATTTTGATAAATAAAAGTGGGATTAAATGTTGCTGTTTGCTACTGTTTGAAGATGATAGAGTCACTTTTAAGTTGATGGTGATGTTGTTTTTCTAAGCATAATTAGAGATAGATTATTTGTTTTTTAGTGAACATTTTTATTTTCAATTTGGAACAACTTTTATTTTCACTTTAAATTTGAATTTTCTATTTGAATTGGAATTTGAAATGAGATATGATCCAAATGATGATCAAACACTGTTAAGCATGATGACATGGCATTATCAAGAGGTGATCACCGTAGCTATTACATATTACATGGGGATGTTACGCGGCGGCAGCGGCTAGCCGGCGTGCAAGGAGCGGCAGCAGCTTGCAAGCGCGCGAGCAGCAGCAGCAGCTAGCTAGCTATGCAGCGCGTAGCGAGTGGAAGCAGCTAGCTAGCTAGCTATGCAGCGCGCAGCGAGCTATAGCTAGCTATGCAACGCTAGCGATCGGCGGGCTGGCACGGGCGCGCGACCGAGCAGGCGGGAGCGGGGAAGGAAGCGGCGACGACGGCTTTGGTAAGCGGCGAATACCATGTGGATTGTCAATATTTGCATCGATCGTGTGCCGTAGCATAGAATACATGGGCAATAATATCTCAACGTATCCACTATTATTACAAGGAAGGGATCGAGAAATATCTCTAAACTAGGGAATAATAAAATGAAATCCTAGCGGCTTAATGTACATGCAATAATGATCATGCTCAACATTTCACCATACAAAATCTCAGGTCAACCAAAAGAGCACAAGTTTTCCTATCTTTTCATTCATTTGCGTGATTTTACATCTGGGCGGGGAATTTTCACAAAATGCAGCGACATTCAGTCACCGACACCCTTCCCCACCCCGCTAACCCTTTCGCCATCTTTTCCATTTCCCACCTCTAAGAAGTTATTAATCCCATTATACTACACGTGGGCACACGTGGACGACCGCGCGACGATCCATCCAATACTAGCATGTATCGTACAACATGCGAAGAAATCAAGGCCGTCCGATTGAAACACGAACGGACGAGCAGGTGCGTGGCGAGGTCAGTCAGTGGAGGCACGGCTCGGCGTCGGCCATCTCGACGCCGTTGACGCTGCCGTCGGCGCCGGGCCGTCCGGCCTTGTACTTGTACCACCTGGCGGCGAAGAGGTACACGACGAGGTTGGCGAGGCAGACCCCCGCGAGGAGCCAATAGAACTTGTAGAGCTCGCCCTTGTTGAGGTCGTCGGCGATCCACGGCCGGCGGTCACCGGTGATCTTGTGCACGACGGTGACGAGCGCCGAGCTGACGAAGAATCCGAGCGAGAGCGTGCTGAGGAATAGCCCCGTGCTCATGGTCTTCATCCCCTTGGGGCACTCGCGGAGGAAGAAGTCGAGCTGGCCGATGTAGGTGAAGGCCTCGCCGGCGCCGACGAAAAAGAACTGCGGGATGAGCCAGAAGACCGTCATGGGCACGGGGGTGCCCTCCGGGACGGCGGATTCCCGCGCCACGCGGAGGCGCTTGACCTCGACGAGCGCGGCGGAGGTCATGGCGAGGATGGAGAGCACGAGGCCGATGCCGATCCGCTGGAGCGGGGTGAGGCCGTGCGGGTTGCCGTTGAGGCGGCAGGCGACGGGCACGACGATGCGGTCGTAGATGGGGACAGTGAGGAGGATGGAGCCGACGAAGAAGACGGTGAGGGAGCCCGCCGGGATCTGGAAGGAGGGGCCGATGTGGCGGTCCATGGTGGTGGCCTGGGACACCGAGAAGGTGGTCATCTGCGCGTACACCGTCCAGAACATGATGGTGGTGGCCCATATCGGAAGCATCCGCGCCACCGTCTTGACCTCCTCCACGTCCGTCAGCGTCGCAAGCTGCCACTTGCTCGGCTCGCCGGCGGGGTCCGAGTTGATCGCCGCATGGTCCAAGAAACTGCAAAAATAAGTTCAGGTCCATCAGAACAAAAACTAGTACCACGGTAATACGGTTTTTTTATATAGAAAGAAAGAAATGGACAAGGATCACAGTGCAAATCAGATCAACTTGAATCGATTAAACCGTCTTTGTTGAAATTCAGCAATATGAGAAGTCAAGTGGAATAGTTGTGTAGTGACAAGTTTCAGAAGCTGGTTTCTTCAGAGTCACACATGATAAACCACATAAAATAGATATTGCTAGTAGTATTACTTTCTTTGTATTGTAATAAATAAAGCAGCTTGAGCAACAAGTGCTGTTTCGTATCAGAAAATTTAAAGTATTTCGAAAAAAATATGTCATTGGATTTTATATGAATTGACACAGAGACCATGCGACGTTCCTTTCACTTTTGGCCACTACAGCCTGTGATGCAACAAGTGCAAACTAAAAGCAGTGGTCACAGGTACAAGATTCTGCAGAAGATGGAGACACGGATCAAAAACAACAAATCATCCTAGGCCGAGCGTCTATCTACGGGTCCAAAGCGAAGAACAACCAAGTTCTTTGGAAGGGAATCGTCGACAGCTAAGTGGGAGTATTCAGAGTTTTAGCTTCTTGACGCGAACTTGCTAGCTTTTTTTTTTTTTTTTTTTTAAAGGAGGATAAACCCCCGGCCTCTGCATCTAGACGATGCATGCTAGGGGTCATGAATGTATGTATCTGTATGGAACACACTGGGATTAAACAAGTACGTTTAGGTGAGCGACAGCCAATTAGCATCAACCTGTTGTGTCGAGTTATTTAGGGAAACCTGTTGTGTTCATGTGATGCAGGTGTTGATAATTCAACCCCAGGTAGAACCTGGGCCTAATCATGTGATGATGATTATATATATGGAACTGGAATCATGAGCGGGAACTTGTCGAGAAACCATTATCCTTGAAAAACCCTCCAAATAACCCTGTCCGGGTCAAGAAATTAATAATTAGCCTCCGCCTCCACACGTGAGACATGACACGCGGCTTTTATTAGCAAAGGAAGCGAACAGCGATGGACCGTTTGTTTGTTTATAATCGTATATGTCAATTAACAGTGCTCTAATAGGAGCGGCTAATTAACGGTGCGATCTAGTTGGTGGATCTGATTAATTTCCCCATCATCTTCACCAACCTAGACAACCATTTGCCAAGAGAGGGCAACCACAAGCAACACATGGGTCGAGTGCTTTTAGAGGGCTACGCAGTATGGTCCATGGGATTGGGACGATCCCCGGTGCTTTTCCGAGCGTGAACTGGAGAGATGTGGCGTGGATCCTAGCTTCCAAGTGAGCCATGGCAAAAAGGAAGAGCAGACGCATGTGAGCGAGAAAGGTTTGCCTAGATCTTCTTGTCCCCATCAGCTAGCACCACTGGGATGGCCAAGCAATGGGCAAATGTCCTTTCCTTTCGTTGCTAGTAGTACACACGAGACACGACGTACCACTACCACCACTACTTCTTCTTCTTCTTGTGTCGTGTCTAGGGGTTTCTTCTCTTGTTGATGGGCCTTTTCGTTTTTCCACGGCCTCAATCACGCAAAGCTTTCGGTACGCACACGTCTCGGTCCTCTCCGCTGCAGGAACACCCACCTAATAATTGAGGTGATTTCCGTCTAGCTCTCTCTACTGGCCTACCGTGGGCGTGGAGCATTAGCAAAAGGAGTTTCGGTCAAAACGTGTGTGTTTGATTTGATAACAACAACATAAAATATTTCAAGACTTGTGCAGGTCATATATATGTAAAAGACGATGATAGGTCTGAAGGAAGCTAACTCCATTTCATTTCCAAGTGAAAAGGAGGTGTACACTGGCGTTCTCCTAGCTTGTCAGGCACAAAAGACTTGATTTCCGCTTGTCAGAGACCTATGATTTCTGTACAGTATATAGGAGTAGTGCCTGATTATGGATGACAATGCAGAGCTTCTTTTGCTGATAAGTCCGTGTCAACTACTGGTATGGCTCTGAGCCTAGCTTAACAGTTGGATTAATAATTCTCCATTAGAGTATTGGTGTTATAGAAACTGTCGGCTACAAAGTACGGAGTAGACTTGAAACACAAGGCCCATTTTGCATTTGGAACAGCCGTCCTCGGTTTCTTGGCCGCCCGCCTGCTAAATGCTGACTAGGTTTCCTACAGAAAACTCTATAACTACTACAGTACGTACTACTAGGAAACAGGGGAAATCAGAGAATTTTTGGCGTTGCCTACCGACCAGGCCCCGATACGATCCTCCCGCATATGACCATATCTCCACGCGCCAGCCTATCCCTATCCAGTAGTAGAATCCAGTATGAGTCCAGTGCATGTACTACGTCCCATCCGGCGTCTCTGAATCCGTAACGTAGCACATGACACACCGCACTTGCAACACCTCTTGTATTTTTGCAGGGAGGTCACTAACTTGAGGCTTGGGTGCAGTGCAGGTGGTTCCACAGGACAGGACAGGACGGGGGCAGCCAGGATCAGTGGATGGACCGACGGAGAAGAGAGGGAGGGGACAGGAGCACGGTGTGGTGACCCCGTACGTACCATCGCTATAGCTATAGAATAGTGGCAATTATTGGTATTGGTACGCTCCCTGCCAAACTCGCCATTTGTCGCCCTGCAAACC
Organism: Elymus sibiricus; assembly: GCA_039707655.1. Taxonomy (NCBI): domain Eukaryota; kingdom Viridiplantae; phylum Streptophyta; class Magnoliopsida; order Poales; family Poaceae; genus Elymus; species Elymus sibiricus. The sequence continues at coordinate 294,202,294 of CM077676.1, forward strand.
ATGGTTATCTTCACTCGCCCTAAACACACGAGTATGCAAGTGGATCGGGTCGACATGTCAGTCGGTCTCTTAGGGGTGAAGAAAATGTAGCATTTGGCTGGCTACACTACCCTGTGCTTGGGTGGGTCGTTTTCGTCCTAGATTCACCGTTGGCGTGTGGTACGCCCAGTCATGTGATAGGCCAAGTTGGGAGAAAAGGATGAACGGATTTGGAAGGGACAGACTTGCGGTGCAAAACCTGAATCTAACACCAACTTGCATTCCTTCCTTCATTCCTTCCAAGTGAGTAGAGTATAGCTTGCATCCTAGAATTACCAACTTAATGATTAGTGAGAGACACTAAATTGGCCAGCCTTCTTGTCCACTTGCATGCTGGGGGCCAGTCAACACTACCCTATGTGCTCTCTATACTGGACCGGAGTACGTATTTCTTACGACTTCTAAGGCCACGCATGCAACTTTGACCCATGTCATCCATGATTATCCTAATAATCTATAGTAGCAGGGAATGAGTTAAGCAAGCAAGAGAGCGTGGCAATTAATTTGTTAGTAGCTTACCGGAACTGCTTGGTGTGCGGGATGCGCTCCTTGAGCTTGCTCTTCTTGGTCGAGCCCCCCTCAATGGCTGCCACCTTGCCCACGTCGATGTCGTAGAGCATGGAGGTGTCGGCCGGCAGCTGGACGCCGCGCTTGCGCCACGCGGCCACGACCACGGCCGCGATCTGGGTCAGCGGGCTCCCGGCCAGCTTCTTGAAGCGGTACCTGCGGGTGCCGGCGAGGAACACCACCAGCCCGGCGGCGATGGCCACGGCGCAGGCGCCGTAGCCCCAGGGCCGGCCCAGGTTGTCCTGGACGTAGACGAGCACGGTGACAGCCAGGAGGGACCCCAGGCTGATGAAGAAGAAGAACCAGTTGAAGAAGCGCATCATCTGCGACTTCTCGGTGCGGTCCGACTCGTCGAACTGGTCCGACCCGAAGCCGGAGACGCTCGACTTGAGCCCGCCGGTGCCCAGTGCCGTCAGGTACAGCGCAAGGTACAGCACGCCCAGCTGGGCGCCCGACGCGCGGGAGCAAGTCCCTATCCCGCCGCCCTCCGCCGTGCACGCCGGCGGCCGCAGCCCCGGCGCCGCCGTTGAGATCGTCAGGATCGTCACGCCCTGCAAGTTCCATTCTTCTTGATTACTATCGCAACTTGTAAAAACATTACTCCTACTTAAGAGAGAAAGATTGATAAAATTCTTCCTTGCAAAATAATACTCCACTGTGGCATAATTCAGATTTAATCTCATGCGAATTACTGGTATCTCCGAAATAAGAGAATAAGCGGATAAAGGAGATTGTAACTAGTCGTAATCATCCACTGTGGCATATGGAGGACCCATAGTCCCATACGCCATGCGGCGATCTTGGAAGCATATATTACGCCCATGATGATTAAACAGTGTTGGTTTGGTGGCCGTTCTTTCACAGCAGTATCGAGTTAATACGTGTGTTCCACTTGTTAAAAAATAGCTTTAAAGGAACTATTACAGATTGATATTTCTCTTCTTTTGAAGAGTAACTAACAACCTACCACCAAAAGAACGGGATCTTTTATTTAGGAAAAAAGGTCAAGCAGTTAAAACTTGCACGGCGAGGGACGGCACGAACGCCAAAGTAGGCAAGCAAAGTCAAAAGGAGTACTCACGGATGCCTGGATGGCGGTGAAGATGGCGATGGTGAGGTAGCGGCCGAGGAAGGAGTCTGCGACGAAGCCGCCGAGGAGGCAGAGCATGAAGGAGGTGCCCATGAAGTTCGTGACGACGTTGGCCGCCTCGGCGTTGCCGACGTGCATCGTGGCCGTGAGGTACGTGACGAGGTTAACCGCGATCCCCAGCGTGGTGAGCCTCTCGTTGAGCTCCGCCACCAGGATCATGGCGGCGGCGCCCCAGCGGCCGGTGGTGGCCCGGGTGGCGGGACGGCCGCGGTAGTCCCACGCGTCGCCGAGGACCTCAGCCTGCGCCGCCGCATTGGTCTGGGGGAGAAGGCCGACCATCCTTGCCGGCCGGCGAGGGGGATCTGTGCGGGGGTGGCGGGCCGGCGCTGCGTGAGAGCTACCGTTGGCCGGTGTGTATGTATGGGCGTGTGTGTGGCGGGTTGGAGGTGGCGGGCGCGGTATATATACCCGCGGGCGCGGCAACGGCGTGGGTATTCTGGGGAGAATCTCGTGCTTCGCCTTTTGGGGAAGAAGAAAGAGATGATTTTATTAGCTGGGGACTCTCGTCTGGACGAGGGTGATTATATGCGATAAGAGTGATTCTAATCTAAATTATCTGCGGCGAGATAAGGGCGGTTGCGGCTCCTTCCCTTCCCTGGGAGGATAAGGGAAGGGCAATTGGTTTTGTTGGGGGTTGTGGGGGTACGTGGACGGTTGATATCGCTGGGTGGCAACCGGCCGCCGGCTTCTCCACACTACACGGACCATGCCTATCGCCTATCGCGTCAGGCAGTCGCAGGCTCGCAGCGCCCGCGCACGTCCGCCGGGAAAAAGTCCATTTTAAACGTTGGCACCCTGAATTTATAAATCCCGGTCTAAATCCAACCCTAAAGCTGTTTTTGACGTAAAAAATATATCCTAAAATGGGTAATTTGCTACTTTCGCTGACTGACTTGACCCACCTGTCCAATTTATCTTCCACCTCTAGTCTCGTGTGGGATGCTCAGTAACTGATCTTTTTTTGTATTCGTGCCCACTTACATAGCGAACTTAAGCTGGTTTCCGTAATTCTTTTTTTTTTTTGTACTCGTGTGCAGTAACTCTTTTTTTTTTCTCTTTTGATTTTCCGTTTCCGTAATTTCTATTATCATTTTATATCCCTTTTTGTTTCTTTTTAATTTACAATTTCTTTAGGCATTTTTATTTACTTATTTATTTTTCTTACTTCGTATTTTTTTTTAAATCCGCAAACATCTTTCACTTGTGAATGTTTTAAAAAAAATCATGAAAACTAATTCAAATTCACAAATATTTTTTGACTTCGCGAACATGTTTCAAGTTTGTGGATATTTGTTCAACTTCGCAAAATATTTTCAAACTCATGAACATTTTTTCAAATTCATGAACACTTTATAAATTTACGAACATTTTTCGAGTTCGTCAACATTTTTTTTCATTTCTTGAATTCGTGATCTTTTTTCAAATTCATGAACAGTTTTTAATATTCAAAACGTTTTTGGTTTTTGGAGTTCACGAATTTTTTCAAATGCGAGAAACCTTTTCAAGTTTGCGAACATTTTTTCAAACTCCTGAAGATTTTCCAAATTTGAGAATATTTTTATTTCCGAATTTGTTTCCAGATTTGCGAACATTTTTTGAGTTCACGAACATTTTTCCAAACTCCTGAAGTTTTTTGGTATTTAAGAATACTTTTTAATTTCTGAACATTTTTTCTGATTTGTGAACATTTTTCAATATCATGCACATTTTTTTTCAAATTCGTAAAAAAAAATCGTGACTATTTTGCAGGCTGGCCGGCCTATCAAAGGAGCGACCTGAGAGATGTAATCCCAGGATCGTCGCTTTCCCGGTGCACCAAACAGTTCCAGGGTTCGATTTAGACCGGGATTGATAAGTTTAGGGTGCCAACGACCGGGATTCTGGGTTAGGTTTGATTTAGCTAAGCTCTACAAGTTTAAGGTTTAAAATGGACTTTTTCCCGTCCGCCGCTAGTAGCCTAGTACCGGTTGTTTCGCAATCTCTGTCGGCGAGTTTGGTCCAACGATTGGAAGTGTCACATATGGGTAGAAGAAAGTAACACAAGGTACAAATTTAAATTGACACAGAGGAATAGAGGTAAAGCTCTCTTTATTAATGATTCGTCAACTATACCTAGAATGACATACTCTCCATTTTATCTATACCTACTACTAAATAAAGGGAGCAGAGCTTCCGCCCGTCCATCGGGCATTTTTACATAAAACCCCTGACTTTTCTGATAATTAAGCCGCAGTCCACCCTTAAGTGTAGAAAAATGATTTTTTCCCCGCATTTTTACAAAAAACCTCCTGCCTTTTCTGATAATTAACCCACAGTCCACCTTTAAGTGACATGAATTAAAGAGAAAAGCCCCTGATATTTGGGTTAATCAACCGGCAGTCCATGAACACAAGGTATAACTAACTAGGGGTGGTGGATAACCATCCATTGTAATGGTAAGTGGAGGGATGATACATCCTAAATGTATCTATATTTTTTGTTTGTTTCATGCTACAATTATATCAATTTGGTATAGTTTTGGAATCAGTTTTGTTGTAGTAGTGGATTTCAACCCTGCTTAAGGGACCACCCCCGTCCTTCATGGAGTGTCACATCACCAATCAAAATTAGTCAATGCAAGTCAAAGGAGGAGACAAGGGAGCAAACAAGCCCAAGACCAAACAAGAAGGCCTCTTCTAGTGTAGGGATTCCCCCTGATGGGCCACAACCCCCTCCTAGACAAGGGAGCTAAATAGGCAGTTTATTGTGTCTCTTTGGTACAATTTGGTAATGATTATCAAGGTAGAATATCTGCATACATAGTGTATATAATTAATTAATTATAGAATTATCCAACATTTCTTATGGTAATGAGATTCACATGAAAACTTACTTGTAGAAAGAAGTGATAGCCAAATATATGACAGGAATATTTGAGTGAATCTATTGTTGTGCCTTTGTAAGCATCAAGTAGATAATTCATTGCGTACTCACACTAGCTATATTTTCCTATGTAATCAGTCCTACATAGGGCTCCCTAATAATCAATGATGGTGTAGTCATGTTTAGAAGAAGGTGTTTCCAAATGACCCATAATAAATATAACGCATACTGCCTTAAAGCATGCCTTTTTAGCTTCATTTGATAACTCTATTATATCTTTGGCTAAAAAAAATCTACTGTCTTCAAGATGTGAGAATCATTTCCAATCATATCTGTATTTTTGTTCAAGAAATCAATAGAAGCAGCAGTTGTCTGACCGTCAATATCTCTAGGTCTAGAAGAAATCCCAAAAACTATATGCATATCTCCGACATAGAATTTGAGTTTCCTCTCTTGAGACATCTTAATGCACTGATCCTTGACATCGGTTGCACTTACAAGAAATGTATTAAATTTAACATGAACCTTTTTAATTGCAGGCAAGTTCAACAACGCTTCAAATTTGATTTTCCAGAGCATAAATTTCTTGTAGTCCGTATATCCATTCAAAACAACACAAAGATGGTCTACCTTCAATCTAGATTCAGAGTTACACTTTTGATCGTCATTTCCTCCGCTTGAGTCATCTCCTTCAGTGTAATAATATCTTAAATCTCTATTACATTTCGATGTGCCACTTGCTGAATAACTTGACTTAGACGATATATTTTATCACTAAAACATAAAAGATGTCAATATACCATACAAATAATTGTATGTATTTATCACATAAATATTTATCAACAATTCAACCATTCACGTTAAATTCTCAGACCACATAACATTAATAAATAATTTAACACAACACCTAATACTATAAAATTTGTTTATTCAATCAACTCGTTCTTAACATAAGGATTAGTAAGGCACAAATCAAGATTATACATTGTGGCAATAAAATTAAATAAAAAGTTATTTACAGATCCATGTAACTTAACAAATACATTCTTGTGTTACTATACCATTGCATTAGATAACTTGAAAAGTTTATAACTAATGCATACATTTAATTTTGCATTGAACTATCTGTCATTGAAGTCTGTCAAAATTTATACATTATATTTGTAAATAAATTAAGTATCATAAGTCAAGTTTATAATGCAATTCTATTTCTGTATGTAACATTCATGTTAAATTAGTAACTATTTTTCGCGAACTTAAATCACGTTTTACATACATATCTAGTGCATCTTTTTTGATATAATAATCCGTATTCGAAATTTCCTTTGTACAAATATTTAATAACTGTGGGATATGAATTCTACTAAGTGTACAAGACAGTACATGTGTTGTAAGATTCACTTTCCTTAACTAACACAATGGCTTAAGTTCCTGTCGCCGTAACTAACGTACCGCCCAAGTTTCTAAGTTTTAATTTCCGATACTTACAATCACTTCCTACATATTATTTGTGTTCTAAGATGTAGACCCAAATGTTGCGTTACTAGCAAGATTGGCTAAGCCAAATATCCGACTTCTTGAAGCAGGACAAACTAGTACAAGCCCCTAAAAGAAAAAAAATTGAATAACCAGCAACCATATGCAAAACTTGTGCTTACAAGAACATTAGAAGAACATCAAACACACAACGTCGACTAACCTATGCTGGATAAGCTTACACAATATGTCTTCTACCGTCGTTCAATTGTTGCCGTCTGTGTGCGATTCGCAACAGAATAGCTTGGATCGCTTCTCGTCTACATCAGTGTTGTTAGAACACAAAACTGTAAGAAGAGAAGTAGAGGGTACTTGAAGAATAGACAGGGAAAGAGAAGAACATATTGAACGATTTCAGCACAAGGCTACCATTTTAGTAGACACTTGTTATAGGAACTATTAACCGAAATATGTGTACATTCAAAAAGAGACCCATAAAAATAGGTGATGACATATAAGTATAGGGGATCAATCGTAGTCCTTTCGATAAGTAAGAGTGTAGAACCCAACGAGGAGCAAAAGGAACCGATAAGCGGTTTTCAGCAAGGTATTCTCTGCAGGTGCTATAAGGTAGTTTTGATAGATAGGTTGATAGCAAGATAATTGGTAACATGTGACTAGTAACAAAAGTAACAAGGTGCAGCAAAGTGGCCCAATCCTTATTATTGCTAAGGACAAGCCGGAAGTACTTCTTATAGTGATTAAAATGTTCTCGAGTGCACACGGGAATTTGTCAAGTTAATTTCACCACGATTCATTGATTCACGTTCATTGCTTTGATAAGTTGTTTTGTGGGTGGACCGGAACTAAGGTGCTATTCTCACTTGAACAAACAACCTACTTATGATCACCCCCTCCATGCAAGCATCCGCAAATGCAAGAGAAGAATTAAGATAAATCTAACCATAGCATGAAACATATGGATCCAAAACAACCCCTTATGGAACAACTCATAAACTGGGGTTTAGGTTTCAGTCACTCCCGCAACCCATCATCTACAAACTAATTTCACAATGCCTACCCCTAGGCTCAAACATGGTGAAGTTTCATGTAGTCGACATTCACACGACACCACTAGAGGAAGAACAACATAACACATCATCAAAACATTGAACGGAAACCAACTTCACATGATTACTTATAACAAGAGTTCTCCCATGTCCTCAAGAACAAATAGAAGTACTCACAAATCATATTCATATTCATGATCAGAGGAGATAAATAAGTGATTAACAATCTGAACGTATAATCTTCCACCAAGTAAACCGACTAGCATCAACTACAAGATGTAATCAACACCACTAGCACCCCCAAGTACCAATCTGAGGTTTGATACAAAGATTGAAAGCAAGGGAAGAACTAGAGTTTGGAGATGAGATGGTGCTGGTGAAGATGTTGATGGAGATGAGTCCTCCCACGATGAGAGGAGCGTTGGTGATGATGATGGCTTCGATTTCCCCCTCCGGGTGGGAAGTATCCCAGGCAGAATCTCTCCGCCCGAGAGCAAAAGTGCTCCGCCTCTAGTTCCGCCTCGAGACGGTGGCGGCTGGTCCTGAAAGTATTCTCTTTATTTTTTCTAGGGTAAATAGCTTCATATAGCAGAATATGGACATCGGTGGGTGTTACTCGCGTAGGAGTTATTGGATTTCCCTGAAGAGGAAGGGTGATGTAGCACAACAGCAGTAAGTATTTCCCTCAGTTAAGAACTAAGGTGTATCGAACCAGTAGGAGGCAACACACGTACAACGTTAGCAGCACCTTCACACAAACAAAATAATTGCTTGCACCCAACAAAGGCAATGGGGTCGTCACTCCCCTTGTTGCTAGCCACAAGGTTAAAAGCAAATAATAGTAAAGATGACAAAATATAGTAGTAACTAGGATAATGATAGAAAACTAATAGTAATGGTAAGAACTAGGAAATATATGGAGAATGGAAAAGGGGGCCATAGGTTCACTAGAGGCATCTCTCTCGAAAGCAGAATAGTGAAGGGTAAATAAATTACTGTGGGCAATTGACAGAATTGCGCATAGTTATGAAGATCATCCAAGGAATAATCATTATATAGGCATTACGTTTGTGACAAGTAGACTATTAAACTTACCGACGTTTACTACTATTACTCCACCCCAAGACCGCTATCCAGCATGCATCTCAAAGTATTAAGTTCATGACAAACAGAGTAACGCATTAAGCAAGATGACATAATGTAGACAGAATAAGACCAATCTATATGTTCAAACCTCGTCGTTTTATCCTTAGTAGAAACAATACAAATATGTGCCCTTATCCTTTCTGTCACTAGACATGATCACCGAAAGATTGAACCTACTACAAAGCACCTCTCCCAATGAAGATAAATCAATCAAACTTGGCCAAAGTAGACCGATAGATCAGATAGAAATACAAAGCTATAAAATTACACAATAATGAAGGCTCAATAACTCAAAAAAGATTAATGAATAATCTGATCACAAACCCACAATTCATCGGATCCCAATAAACACATCGCAAAAGATTACATCAAATTGATCTCAGAAGAGATCATTGTATTGAAGATCAAAAGAGAGAGAGAAAGAAAGCCATCTAGCTACTGCTGTGGACCCATAGGTCCTGTAGGAACTACTCACACATCATCATGGAGGTAGCAAGGTTGATGAAGATAGCCTTCCCAATGGTTTCCTCTCCGACATAGTACCGGAAAAGGCCTCCAGATGGGATCGCGGAAGAACAGAGGCTTGCGGCGGTGGAAGAATTGTTTCGGGTCTCGCTCTGGGGTTTTTTGAATATTGTGGAATTTATAGGCCAAGAATTAAGTCAAACTGAGCCACGTGGGGCCCACAAGCTCTCACGGCGTGCCTACCCCCTGGGCGCACCATGTGAGCTTGTAGCTCCCTCGTGCGTCTTTTGGTCTCTCCCCGAAGCTTCTAGGGTCTCTTATGTTCCAGAAAAAATCACCGTAAAGTTTCATCGTGTTTGGACTTCGTTTGGTATGGGTTTTCTGTGAAACAAAAAACATGCAGAAGACAGGAACTGGCACTGAGCACTAAGTTAATAGGTTAGTCCATTAAAATAATATAAAATGGCATATAAAGCATACAATCAAAAATTATAGATACGTAGGAGACGTATCAGTGGGCCTCGGTGGAGCCCACAAGCTCAGGTAGCGCGCCCTCCAGGCTTGTGGCCCCACCGAGGGTCTTCTTCGGTACTTATTTCTTCCAGTATTTCTTATATATTCCAAAATAATTCTCCATAAATTTTCAGTTCATTTGGAGCACCGGAGAATAGCTATCTGTGATGTAGCTTTTTCAGGCTCAAAATTCCAGTTGCCGGCAATCTCCCTCTTGTGATATAACTTGCAATTTAAGAGAGAAAAGGCATTAGAATTGCATCATAAAGTGGAATATAACTCTAAAACATTATAAATAAAATTAGGAAAACATGATGCAAAATGGACGTATCAACTCCCCCAAGCTTAGACTCCGCTTTCCCTCAAGCGAATACTGAACTCAATAAACATGACCACAAGTTTAGAGAGAGAGAGGTGTCGATAAAAATAAAATACGGACATGGAAACATCATATTTATAAACATCATTATGATATCAACTATTCATTCATAAAACTTCCAATGATCAAGTAATAATCTATCCACAAGCCAAGTAATAATCTATCCAAAAGCCAAGGTATAGACAATAAACTCTTTTGGGAACTAATAAAGTATGTTTTAAGTCATTCAAGCAATTACAATTCATCATACTTTCCGGGAGAGTCTATGTAAGAGCTTTTGATTTGGCAAACTTCACATGCTCACCTATCATATAGTCTTCTAATGATTGTTGGTACTCAAAGCATATTTTAGGGCAAACATGTTTCAATTGAACACATAGAAATATGGGGGTTTAATAGGTTACCAACTCATGATCATATATATTCAACTGGATATATGTGCCTGCACTACTGCAGGCGACTGCTAACGCGACACATGAATTAGAGACCCCTCGACCAAACTGTGTGCGATGCATGAATCACAAACGGTATCGTAATAAAACCATCACCAATAAGACGAACTGTGTGCGATGGCGGAGACATCAAGCACGATTCAGATTAGAGCTACGTGTGCGATACATGGCATACAGTTGATCCATACGAACTGTTTGCGATGAGCCAGAACAACAGAAACGGTCAGCTAGATCGAGGTGTGTGCGATATACGGCATACAGTTCACTCGGATGAACTGTTTGCGATTACCCAACACAACAGAAACGGCCAGTCAGAGAAAGGTGTGTGCGATATAAGGCATACAGGTCACTCGGATGAACTGTTTGTGATTAGCCAACACAACAGAAACAGTCAACCAGATCAAGGTGTCTGCGATATACGGCATACAGTTCACTCGGATGAACTGTTTGTGTTGAGAGAAAACAACAGAAACGGTTGAACTTAACAAGATGTGTGTGATACGCGACAAACAGGTCAGTAATCAGAAATGTGTGGGAAGACGGATAACAACACAGACGATTCCTGATAATAAGCTCTGTGTGTTCTGGGATAACGTTTGCCACGTGATTTGCTCAGTCTGCACAACATCTACACTCTCTGTGTACAGAACAATATTCTTTAGTGTGAATAGTGTGCTCTGTTGGGCTGGCACACGAGTATATGGATCATACCCGTGGGCGAGCAAATGTGCGTGCACGCGTTGTGCTAGCTCGCGCTTCCTTCTATGCTAAGTTTACATTAATTGATGGCATTTTATGAACACGCAATCGTTTCCCGTCACTTCCTCATCGGTTTCCCGCCGTCACCCAGCGCTTGCGCATAAGCCTAGGCGGCGCGCGACACACCGAGGCACAAGCACAGCCTATAGCCCCTCTACCTTTTCCAAGCATGCCAACCCACCGAACCGCCGCCTCTGCCATCAACCTCCTCGACGAGGAAAACGAGCAGGCGCCACGGCCAGTCGAGGCCGAGGGCGTCCCCGGCAACGCGATGGACGACGTCGTGCTGCGACTCATCACCAGGGTTGAGCAGACCCTTGGCGCAGGGCGTGCCCGCACCGCGGATCAAGATAGCCGCGTCAGCACCGAGAGGCTGCAGCTCGCCGCATAACATGATCGGTGGTGCGCCGCAGAGCGAGAGGCGCGGCGCTCCGCACAGCAAGAGCGGTTCCATTGGCGCTTGCCTGCTGTCGACAGGGTGTTTCAGCTAGGTACATGTCCCGTCAGTAGCCCCATTCCTCGCCAGGAGTGGACAGAGGCTATCTGCGCCGTACTTGCACTAGAGGCCGGCCACGCCGTCCTTGCACTGGACGCCGGCCGTGCCGTTCGGATGGGTTACGCAGTTCACCTTGTCCGCGGCCCGCTCGATGCCAATGCGCTGGTCGCTAGGCTCGAGCGCCTCCTTGGCCCAGGTGTCCGCCTAGGTGCAATAGAGGAACATGGCCATCGCATCCTCGAGCTGGTGATCTCCGATGAAATAGCCAACTTGGAGCTCGAGATCGCGCTCCAGATGTGCCGCGAGCGTGTCAACCGCTTGGACGAACGCCTGCACGAGTTCTGGCAGAGCCAAGAGCTACCATAGGCAAGGGTTGGTGGTCATGGATGCGTTTTATTTTGTTGAGTCGGTTCGACGTTGATCGCTATGTATTCACAACAATCATAATATTGCTCTTATTGCTCTGTTTCAATGTGTGTACTCTGTTTTCCGTTCTTATATATTGTTCACTTTCAATGTGTCTATGCTTTCCATTATGTACATGTGGATGGTTACAGCTAGATAGAAATTAGTACAAAAACAGGCAGAAATATGAAATTCATAACATATATGTGATGATACTTAACTACTACGTACAATGCGTAAAACTAAAAATGAACAATACTAAAACTCCTGACTAATAATCCTTCCTTAGGGGGCTAGTATTCCGGCAGCCCCTCGCCAGCAGCTCCCTGGTGCGCGGCGGCTTCCCAGCGCGGACGGAGTTCTCCGCCTCCTCCACCTCGCAGCACTCGACGTCCCGATCTGCCTCTTGCTGGCAGACGCGCGTGAACGATCTTGCCTTTTTGGTGGGCGCCCACCGGAGCTCCTCGTTCGTAGCACGCCGGAACTTATCGGCCCACCTCCACACAGCGATGAGGCGCCTAGCGCCTTTGGCCTTCCTGGCGATGTAACGGCCGTCTTTGTACACCACCTCTGCACGTCGACGCGCCCGCCGCCAAAGCTCCAGCGCCTCCTTTTCCCAGGCGGCCTCACGGGCTTCACGGACTGCCTGGTAACTGGCCTCCTTCTCCGCCATCTCCTTCTTGAACGCCATTTGCCTGGCTTTCTCAGCCGGCAGCAGCGCCTTCCACAGACAAAGATTGTACTGTCCCCAAAACCACTCCAAAGTTGGGGGGTCCGGCGCAACTTCGTCTGGTGGCGCATAGGGCTCCTCCTAGTCGCTGCTCTGCACCTTGACGTCCTCGCTGGGCGGCGCCTCCTCCTCGGCGCTTGTGCAGATCGGCGGCGCCATGGCAGAGTTTTGTGAGAGAGAGAGAGCGGGGGTGGGGGGGGGGGCGAGCGAGGAGAGAATGCAGGCGGGACGACGTGGGCGGGGTAGTATTTATTGGCAGCCGAAATCTAGATCGACGGGAGCAGTACACGCGCCGGTCGCCGGAATTTACAAGTGCTAAAGCTTGACTTACACATGATTCCCGGAGCAAAAGCCGGGTGTGAAATAAATCGCTAACGGTTCCCATGACTGAACCGCGTCTGATTAATAACCCGCGCCACTCACCTTCCAAACCTCGGGGCGCGAAACAGAGTGCCAATCAAGTGGGGCCCAGTTGTCTTGCCAGATATTTACATTTTCTTTCCAAATGTTCTGCATTAATGCTTATTTCGTGTTACCATGATATTATTGTAAAATGTAATACATAAATGATTTTTCCAACCCATGATGATATGCTATTGCATGTACATGTAGTTCAAATTTGAATTACGGCCATTAAATGGTTACAAACTCACTTAATATCTCAAAAATGTCAAATGAGCCCTGAAAATTTCCAAATTTAAACATGAAAGTTGTATTCGTGCGTGTTAATGGTAGAAAAAATGCCAAGGCATAAGAGGAAGCGACTGTTGGTTCGTCATCAAACATGCATATTCTTCCCTCTCGGAACCACAAGTCTTCTCGTGAGATGCTCCGATTTGTGAGAGGTGTGTGCCAAAACTTTCAACAAACATGCCAATTTTTTTACCACGGCACATCTTGGTGCCATTTCATGAAATCAAGAAAGGTTTCATGTTTTTCTGATCATTTTTGAATTTTCTAGAATTTAAAAGCCATGGTGCTCAATGTTTGTGTCCAAGCCGTGACACCAATATGTTTGAAAATTCCTTCCAATTTACTGAACAGGGCATTAACTCACACACAAGTACACAAATATGATTTTCCAACCCATGATGGTTTGTTGTTGCATGTACATGTAGTTCAAATTTGAATTACGATCATTAAATGGCTAGAAACTCAATTAATGTCTTAAAAAGGTCAAATGAACCCTGAAATTTTCCAAAATTTAACTTGTCCGTTGTATTAGTGCAACGATACAAAAAAATTCAGGGTCATACAAGTAAGCGAGCGCCGGTTCGTCATCGAACATGCATTGTCGTTCCCTCTCGGAACCACGTGTCTTCTCTTGAGATGCTCCGATTTCTGAGAGGTGTGTGTCAAAACTTTCGTCAAAATGGCCAATTCTTTTACCACATCATCTTGGTGCCATGACATGAAATCAAGCAAGGTTTCATGTATTTCTAATCATTTTTGATTTTTTTGGAATTTAAAAGCCATGGTTCTCAATGTTTGTGTCCAAGCCGTGACACCAATATGTTAGAAACTTCCTTCCAATTTACCGCACAAGGCATTAACTTGCACACAAGGACACAAATATGATTTTCCAATCCATGATGGTTTGCTGTTGCATGTACATGTAGTTCAAATTTGAGTTACGGCCATTATATGGCTAGAAAATCACTTAATGTCTTAAAAAGATCAAATGAACCCGAAAATTTTCCAAAATTTAACATGTCCATTGTATTAGTGCATGTTAAAGATACAAAAAAAATAAGGGTCATACGACGAAGCGAGCGCAGGTTCGTCATCAAACATGCATTGTTCCCTCTCGGAACCACGTGTCTTCTCGTGAGATGCTCCGATTTGTGAGAGGTGTGTGTCAAAACTTTTGCCAAAGTGGCCAATTCTTTTACGACAGCATCTTGGTGCCATGACATGACATCAAGCAAGGTTTCATGTATTTCTGATCATTTTTGAATTTTTTGGAATTTAAAAGCCATGGTTCTCAACGTTTGTGTCCAAGCCGTGACACCAATATGTTTAAAAATTCCTTCCAATTTACTGCACATGGCATTAACTTGCACACAAATATGATTTTCCAACCCATGATGGTTTGCTGTTGCATGTACATGCAGTTCAAATTTGAATTACGACCATTATATGGCTAGAAACTCACTTAATGTCTTAAAAAGGTCAAATGAACCCTGAAAAATTCCAAAATTTAACATATCCGTTGTATTACTGCATGTTAACGATACAAAAAAATTCAGGGTCATACGACGAAGCGAGCGCCGATTCGTCATCAAACATGCATTGTTCTCTCTCGAAACCACGTGTCTTCTCGTGAGATGCTCCGATTTGTGAGAGGTGTGTGTCAAAACTTTCGTCAAAGTGACCTATTCTTTTACCACAACATCCAGGTGCCATGACATGACATTAAGCAAGGTTACATGTATTTCTGATCATTTTTGAATTTTTTGGAATTTAAAAGCCATGGTTCTCAATGTTTGTGTCCAAGTCGTGACACCAATTTGTTTGAAAATTCCTTCCAATTTACTGCACATGGCATTAACATGCACACAAGGACACACATATGATTTTCCAACCCATGATGGTTTGCTTTTGCATGTACATGTAGTTCAAATTTGAATTATGGCCATTATATGGCTAGAAACTCACTTAATGTCTTAAAAAGGTCAGATGAACCCTAAAAAATTCAAAATTTTAACATGACAGTTGTATTAGTGCATGTTAACGTTACAAAAAATTTCGTACAATTTCCATCACCATCCATTTCCACTGTACTCCAAATTAGTCTTTCGCAGCTAATTTAAAAATGTACTACATCGCACACAGTTGGTTATAGGAGCCGTTTGCGACGAAAATTCGTGGGTCTTTTTATGTCTTCCTCCATAAGCTTCGCCGGATTTGTCTGCTCAAGCGCCATTCACCCCCGAATCCTCGAGTCCCGATACCTATTCCCCAACCCCTTCTTGCAAAGAATGACGCCGTGGAGACGCTTCGTGAGGGCCCGTACGGTCGCCGGGTCCGCCCCGAGTGGCTCCGCCTCCGCCGAGAGCGCGGCCGTCTACGCCGAGAGCACGGCCGCATCCGCATTGAGCGCTGTCGCATCCGCCGAGAGGGCATCTGTGGCAGCCGACAGGGCAGCTGCAGCAGCCGAGATGGCTGCAGCAGCTGCTGCGATGGCGGCTGCAAACGCCGAGAGCGCTCGAGCAGCCGTCCGTGCCGTGGAGGTCGCCCTGGCCCGGGTCGAGGTCATCCACGCCCAGATCGAGGATGCCCACGCCAAGATATTCCAGGCCTCCTCGGAATCCAGCATGCACCCCATGTTCGAAAAGGCGGCGGAGATGCTTCTCGACGATGTGGCGGCGGAGCCCATGGAGCCCCTGCTTCCTCATGAGATCACCGAGCGGGAGCTGGAGATGCAGGAGGCGGCGGAGATCAAGGAACGCCGGGACGAGGAATTGAGCGTGGCTAAGAAGGAGGTAGAGAGGCGCCTGTCCGTCGAGGAATCGGCGGTGGAGTACCAACGCGAGCTCTGGCGCCACCGCTACTACGAGTACTACAACCTTGAGGGCGGCGCCAAGGACGAGGACGAGGACGACGGAGTCGACTTCAGCCTGGGGGACGTGGAGTCCACCAGCGGCGGCATGTCGCCAGGACAAGTCATCGGCATCTCATCTTACACCGGCGAGAAATAGGGCGGCGCGTCGATGGCTTTGTTTAAATTATGTGTACTTAGCCTTTGTTTATAACGGTGGTCTTCTGTTAGAGCAATGTTTAGGTCAACTGACTATGTTTAATTACTAAAATTGCTCGATTCAATAAGTGTGGTCTGTGTGCTATAGGCTCATTTGTGTACCCAAATTAGCAAGTGATGTTAAATTATGCAATGACGTGGATGAGCACTGTACCCAGGGAAATTTTGACCAAAATTTGAGTGCTCAAACTCATCGCATGCGCGTAAAGCAGAAGAATCATTTGCGACGCACACATTTGTTCAAAGTGAATGGTGTCCGATGACACTGCGCGCCAACTTTCCCTCCAACTTTTGAATTTTTTTACCTACCGCCAAAATATCTAACTCTCCCCCCTCCCCACCCCTTTTCTCCCCGACCACGAGCCACATTTCCCCTGTTTACTCGTTCCTTCCTTCGTAAGCTATAGCCGCTTCCTCGCTTGCTTCCTTGCTCTCGCCGTCTCGCATCCGACCGCCGTGGACGCCATGGTCTTCTTCGACCTCTGATACGTCCCAAACGTATCTACTTTTCCAAACACTTTTGCTCTTGTTTTGGACTCTAATTTGCATGATTTGAATGGAACTAACCCGGACTTACGCTGTTTTCAGCAGAATTGCCATGGTGTTATTTTTGTGCAGAAATAAAAGTTCTCGGATGGACCTGCAAATTTATGGAGAATTATTTCAGATATATAAAAAATACTGGCGAAAAGATCTACTGGAGGGGAGCCACCCAAGGGCCACAAGCCCAGGGGGCGCGCCTACCCCCCAGGGCGCGCCCTCCAGGCTTGTGGTTCCCTGGAAACTCCGTTTGACCTAATTCCAACGCTATATATACCTCTTCATGGAGAAAAAATCAGAGAAAAATAATCATTGCGTTTTACAATACGGAGCCGCCGCCACCTCCTGTTCTTCATCGGGAGGGCTGATCTGGAGTCCGTTCGGGGCTCCGGAGAGGGGGATTCGACGCCGTCGTCATCATCAACCATCCTCCATCACCAATTTCATGATGCTCACCACCGGGCGTGATTAGTTTCTTCGTAGGCTTGCTGGACGGTGATGGGTTGGATGAGATTTATCATGTAATCGAGTCAGTTTTGTTAAGGCTTGATCCCTAGTATCTGCTATGTTATGAGATTGATGTTGCTATGACTTTGCTATGCTTAATGCTTGTCACTAGGGCCCGAGTGCCATGATTTTCAGATCTGAACCCTTTATATTTTCATGAATATATTTGCGTTCTCGATCCTATCTTGCAAGTTGTATGAACCTATTACATGTTATGATCCGCATACCCCAAGGTGAGAATAATTGGGATTCTTTCCAGTGATTACTGTAGTTTGAGGAGTTCATGTATTCACTAAGTGCTAATGCTTTGTTCTGGTTCTCTATTAAAAGGAGGCCTTAATACCCCTTAGTTTCCTTAAGGACCCCGCTGCCACGGGAGGGTAGGACAAAAGATGTCATGCAAGTTCTTACTATAAGCACGTATGACTATATACAGAATACATGCCTACATTACATTGATGAATTGGAGCTATTGTGTATCGCTCTAGGTTGTGATTGTTATATGATGAATGTCATCCAACATAATTATCCATCACTGATCCAATGCCTACGCTTTTCTCATATTGGTTTCTGCTAAGTTACTCTCGTTGCTACTGCTGTTACAATCACTACAAAACTGCTACTGTTACTATCTCTATTACTATTGCTACTGTTACTACTGCTATCAACACTATCATACTACTGTGCTACTAAACACTTTGCTGCAGATATTTAGTTCTCCAGGTGTGGTTGAATTGACAACTCAACTGCTAATACTCACAAATATTCTTTGGCCCCCCTTGTGTCGAATCAATTAATTTGGGTGAAATACTACCCTCGAAGACTGTTGCGATCCCCTATACTTGTGGGTTATCAAGAACTTTTTATGGTGCCCTTGCCGGAGAGCATAGCTCTATCTGTTGCGTCACATGGAATTTATATCTGTTGATCACTATGAAGAATCTGAAAGACGCTAAGACCAAGATCGTTCCCTCTATGACGAGGGGAGGTAAGGAATTGCCATCACTCTATGCACTTGATTCACCTTCTGTTTTGAGTAGGCTTGCGACACCACCACCTGCTATTCATTCTGATATGTCGCAAGTAATTGATGATACTACTTTTGCTATGAATGATACTTATGATGATGCTAGTACTATGCTTGGTAATACTGTGCCACTAGGTGAATTTCTTGATGAACAAATTGCTAAAGCTAAAGAAACTGAAAATGTTGAAACTTCTGAAAATTATGAGTCACCTATTATACCTAGCTCTCCTAGAGTTGAAATGCCTAAGATACCTGATGGTTATGTCCTGGATGGAGAAATAGCTAGAGAATTTCTCTCTTGTAACGATAGAGATGATGTTAGAAAATTACTTGCTAAGCTTAAAGAAAAGTCTATGATGGAGAGAATGAAATCTAATCCTAAGTTTGCTACCTCTCCTATCTTTGTTACTGATAAGGATTATGAATTCTCTGTCGATCCTGAGTTAATTACTTTGGTTGAATCTGATGCTTTTCATGGTTATGAAACTAAAACTGTTGTGGCACACCTTACCCAATTAAATGATATAGCCACCCTATTTGCTCATGAGGAAAAGATTCGTTACTATTACATCCTTAAATTGTTTCCTTTCTCATTAAAGGGTGATGCTAAGAAATGGTTTAATACTCTTGCTCCTGGTTGTGTGCGTAGTCCCCAGGATATGATATATTACTTCTCTGAAAAATATTTTCCTGCTCATAAGAAACAACCTGCCTTACAGGAAACAACCTTCCTCAAGCTTGGGGGAGGCTTCTCCAATTACTTAATGCCTTGCCGGATTATCCTTTTAAGAAAAATGAAATACTTGATATCTTTTATAATGGACTAACTGATGCTTCTAGGGACTACCTAGATAGTTGTGCTGGTTCTATTTGCAGGGAACGAACTGTTGGACAGGCTGAAGAACTATTGAATAATATGTTGAGAAATGCCGATGATTGGACACTTCTTGAACCACCACCTAAGCCAACTCCAAAGAAGAGAGGTATTCTATTCCTCAGTCCAGAAGATATGCAAGAAGCTAAGAAATCTATGAAATAAAAGGGTATTAAATCTGAAGACGTTAAGAATTTACCGCCTGTTGAAGAAATACATGGGCTCGACATCCCGACACAGGTAGTACAGGTAAATTCTCTCACTAGATTCGATAAAGGTGATATTCCATACAATAAATCTGCTAGCCAATGCCTGTATGAATTTGAAAATTACATCATTAAGCAAGAACGCTTCAATTTATATTTTAGCAATCAACTAAAAAGAAATGCCTTCATGATAGATTGCTTGAGTGATTTGATGTTTAGAACTACTAATGATGTTAAAGGCTTAAGTAAACATGCTTCTATGGTGCATACCCAGCTAGAACAAATTGCTAAGTCACAAAATGATTTGCTTGATGAGATGAATAATAAAATGAATGATTGCGATGTTAGAGTTGTTACTAGAGGAGGTAGAATGACTCAGGATCCTCTATATCCTAAAGGTCATCCTAAAAGAATTGAGCAAGATTCTCAAAGAATTAACACTGATGCACCTAGTTCATCTAAGAAGAAAAAGAAAAAGAAAAATGATAAAACTTTGCCTGCTTCTAGTGAACCTGAGATAGAAAAACCTCCCGAGAATCCAAATGATGTTTCTATTTCTGATGCTGAGACACAATCTGGTAATGAACATACACCTAATGATAATGATAATGATGTTCATGATGTTGCTCAACCAGATAATGATGTAGAAATAGAACCTGCTATTGATCTTGATAACCCACCTCCTAAGAATAAAAGATATGATAAAAGAGACTTCGTTGCTAGAAAACATGGAAAAGAAAGAGAACCATGGGTTCAAAAACCCATGCCTTTTCCTACTAAACCATCTAGAAATAAGGATGAGGAAGACTTTGAGCGCTTTGTTGAAATGCTTAGACCTGTCTTTTTGCGCGCTCGCTTGACTGATATTTTGAAAATGCCTCCATATGCTAAATACATGAAAGATATTGTCACTAATAAAAGAAAGATATATGAAGCTGAAATTTCCACCATGCTTGCAAATTATTCTTTTAAGGGTGGAGTACCTAAAAAGTTAGGAGATCCATGAATACCTACTATACCATGCTCCATTAAAAGAAGTTATGTTAAAACTGCTTTATGTGATTTAGGAGCCAGTGTTAGTGTTATGCCTTTCTCTCTATATAGAAGACTTGATTTGAATAAGCTCACACCTACTGAAATATCTTTGCAAATGGCTGATAAATCAATTGCTATACCTATTGGAATTTGCGAGGATGTTCCCGTTGTAGTTGCAAATGTTACTATCTTAACAGACTTTGTTATTCTTGATATGCCCGAGGACGACAACATGTCGATTATCCTTGGTAGACATTTTTTGAATACTGCAGGGGCTGTTATTGATTGCAACAAAAGCAAGGTTACTTTTCCATGTCAATGGTAATGAGCATACGGTTTATTTTCCGAGGAAACAAAATTCAGTGAATGGTATCAATTGTATTGAAAAGGTTTCGACAATCACTATTGGAGGGTTTAAATTTCCTATTCCTACTATCAAAAAAATATGAAATTTTTATTGTTGGGGAGATGCATATCCCCGTTGAGGTAACTTAGTGCTATACGAAAATTCTTCGGTTTCATGTTACTCGGAAATAGTTTGTTAATAAGACTTGATCAACCTTATTGACGGATTCTTTTTGAGGGGCATGTGGTCGATGAATTTAGTATGCACAACCTTCTGTACTTGTCTTTTGCTCTCTGTTATTTGAAGTTAATAAAATGAAAATGTCATGATTATCCTGTTTTCTGAATTTTCCGTGCAATAAAAAAATGGCCAAAAAATAAAAGTTCTCAGAATGCCCTGAAAATTTAGTATGATGTTTTCCTGAATATTTAAGAATTTTTGGCACTGAACACACCTTAGGGGGGGGTGCAACTATGAGCCACAAGCTCACAGGGCGCGACCACCCCCCTGGGCGCGCCTGGTGGGCTTGTGGGTCCCACAGGGACCCCCTCACTTATCCCAGCCGCCCACCACCTTCTTCTTCCTCTAGAAAAAAAATCAAACTTGCTCCCAAGCTAGTGTTCTTGCTCATTTCTGTGAGATTTTCGATCTCCTTGCTTGGAACTCCGTTTCCAAAACTGTTTTGAGGAATTGCTCCTTGGTATGTGACTCCTCCAATGCTCCAATTAGTTTTTGTTCTAGTGCTTTATGATTTGCAAATTTTTGCTGCTGTGGTGACCATGTATATGAGCTTGCATGTTGAATTTGTATGGTCCAAAGTAGTTTTGATGCATGATATAGCTTCTAAATACTTGTGGGAGGAGTTGCTATGAATTTTGGTGAGTTTTGTTCACTTTTATTTTGAGTCAATAAAAATTTCAGAAATTTTCAGAAAAGAAAAATGCTCAAGTGGAGGTTGAGAGGTTCATCGAGCCGGCGTCCTAAGGAGGCTCCGAAACCCAAGTATGACCTCCCTCGTGCGGCCGAGGTGCGGCCGTGCGAATGGCCATGCGACACATTCTTGAGGGATGCGGGAATTTTCGATGATTTCTACTACTTGGCAAACAATGCTGGCCTTATCCTGTTCCTCGAAGATAAGTGTGAATAGTATCTTCTCCTCACTAATACTTTCGTGCAAAGTTTTCACTTTCATTCTAGGATAGATATACCCATGGTGTCATTTAACCCATATGATATTCCTAGAGAGATGACACTTGAGGATTTTTGCCGAGTGTGCAAACTTCCTAATGAGGGCAGCCCAATAGAGCCGCGTTCAAGGGACGTTGCAGATTTTATATCCGCAGTGACCATGGGGGAGTCGAGAGGAGTTTCTGAGGCTAGGGTTCCTAGTTTACATTTCCCCGTTTTACAATATTATTCATTATTTGCCGGGAGGTGTTTGACTGGTCGATGGGAGAGTGGCACGCTTAGTGCACCTGGCCTTGCTATTTTACGCCATGCTCTTCATGCCGATAGAACTTTTAGTTTAGGAGCTATGGTTGCTCGACGGTTACACACTAACCGTTTGAAGGGCGTTATTTATGGTGGTATTTATGCTTCCCGCCTCGCCGAACACTTTGAGATTCCTATTAGGCACAACGAGGAGGAAGAGAGGCTTTTACCCATGAGATATCTTGATTATAGCAGCATGGTTGGGCATAACTTTATTAATTCTGGGGACATTCACTTTAGATACAACTTGGTATTCAGTCAGGGCACTCGTGAGGTTATTACTTTTCCTGCACCGTTGTGACGCCCCCGACTTAATCGTGCGCTAATCATACACGCAAATGCACACGATCAAGCCTAAGGACTCACTTGAAGATATCACAACACAACTCTAAACACAAATAAAAGTCATACAAGCTTTATATTACAAGCCAGGGGCCTCGAGGGCTCGAATACATAAGCTTGAGTCATACAAGCATCAGCGGAAGCATCAGATATCTGAGTACAGACATAAAGTTAAACAAGTCTGCCTTAAGAAGGTTGAGCAAAACAACTACACTGGATCGAAAGGCGCAGGCCTCCTGCCTGGGTGCCTCCTATCTACTCCTGGTCGTCGGTCTCCACGTAGTAGTAGGCTCCACTAGAGGGGTAGTAGTAGTCGTCGACTGGGGCAGCTGGCTCCAGGGCTCCGTCATCTGGTCGCAGCAATCGGGTATGGGGGAAAAGGGGGGAAGCAAAGCAACCGTGAGTACTCATCCAAAGTACTCGCAAGACTTACATCAGATCTATACTAATTATGCATCGTATTAAAGGGGAGGCTGTATCTGTGGACTAGACTGCAGAAATGCCAGAATAGAGGGGAAAGGCTAGCCTATCGAAGACTAGCATCTTCGGAATCTTGCAGCATTAGAAGAGTGTAGATTAGCACATAAATATAGCAGTAGTAACAAGTATAATAGTAGCTATGCCCAGAGATCCTTCCTCGATTCCCTGTGAGAAAGCAATCCCAGAGCTAACATATTTAAATAAGTTCACAAGTATCCAGTTCTAGTTGTAGTAGATCGGGATACTTTCCGAGCGTCCTGTTACCGTGGACACGGCTATTCGAATAGATATACTTCCCTGCAGGGGTGCACCAACTTACCCAACACGCTCGATTAACTTTGGCCGGACACACTTACTCGGTCCATGCCCGGCCTCGGCTGATCGACACGTCGTAGCCCTACCTAGGCTCAACAGAGAGGCCAGCACGCCGGTCTACACCCTAAGCGCTCAGGGGTCTTGGGCCCATCGCCCTTTGCACTCCTGCGCGTTGCGTGGGCGGCCGGGACCAGACCTAGCCCCTGTATACACACGCAGGCTTTCGCGGTCCACCCGGGCGTGCGCCGCTCAATCGCTGACGTCTGAAGAACTTCAGCTGATACTTATGACGCCGAGTGCACATACTATTCCCGCGTGGTGGTTAGTGCGAAAAGGCCAGCAGCCTACTCAGATCACATATCCTAACCCATTAGTGTGTTTAGAGCTCGTGGTGACAATCAGCGATCCACGATCTGTGGTCCCGTCGCCCCGTCTCATGGACTTACGGCAAGGGCCAGGAATGCCCGGCCGTGCCACGTAATTATCTCGTGGGTACCCTCATGGTCAACCCGACTCCACATCTCTCGCGGGTACCCCTCGGGGTCGACCCGACTTCAACAAGGGACTGAGTTAAATGTAGGGTAACCGTGTGTTTATACATCAAGGGGGAAATCTGA
The DNA here is from genome assembly GCA_039707655.1 of Elymus sibiricus. Classification (NCBI taxonomy): domain Eukaryota; kingdom Viridiplantae; phylum Streptophyta; class Magnoliopsida; order Poales; family Poaceae; genus Elymus; species Elymus sibiricus. Next base: position 294,226,343 of record CM077676.1, read on the forward strand.
GGAATCACCCTCGATGGATTCCCACTCGACGTATCCGTCAAGGTGAACTTAGAGGAATCACCCTCGTGGGTTTAACACTTGAGGGGTTGCACGACAGAGACATCATCGGAGGTGGTGAAAGAGGAATCACCCTCGGTAACCCACAACCGACTAGCTACGCTACAGAGATATCATCAGGAGTGAGTTAGGAGGTATCACCCTCATCACTCGATAATAGCTCTGCAGAGTCATACACTAAGGGGTTGTGCGGTGCTGTGTCGGTCTCAGCCCATCAATCACATGGATCGGGGCACCGGTAATAAAGCGGGGCAACAGGGAAAAGGACGAGGGGCCATAGATGGTTCACTACCAACCTATACTAAGCATATAGGATAGCAGGAATGGTATCAACAGCAGTTACAAAAAAATAGGCTATGCAGCAGAATAGGTATTTCAGGACAACAATTGTAGTAATTCTAATGCAAGCATGAGGGAGAAAGAATAGGTGATATAGGCATGTTCAAGGGGGTTTGCTTGCCAGGAAGCTCTGCGGCAAAAGAGGGGTCGTCGGTGGAGTAGCAGTCCTCAGGGGCAGCGTCGGCCTCGGGGTCTACCGGAGAGAAGAGGGGGTCGGCCTCGGCATGGCAATATGCAGTGCTGGGGGTGACATAATGCAATGCTACACGTTGCAGGCGGAGCGGGAAAATATCTGGGGATATTTTCCCGGCTTCGAGCATCTGTCAGACAGATGAACCGGAGGGGAAGGTTCCATGTTTGCATGGTTGTGGGCATGTGACAGGTAAATGGAGGGCATATTCGGGTTCGTCTCGTTTTTCTGATCAACTTTCATGTAGAAAACTTTTCGATCCGAGCTACGGTTTATTTTCTATGAATTTGCGAAGTTTTAATCAATTTCTGAAAAAATCCTGGAATTAATTTTAATCCAAAAATTGCACAGAAAAAGCTGGGTGCACCCGGTGCACTGCACCAGAGATGCACCAAAGGGGCTGACAGTGGGCCCGGTCAGCTGAGTCAGCTGGTCAGCTGTTGACCAGTTGACCAGTCAACTGGGCCCCACTGGTCAGTGACTGGGACCAGTCCAGTCAGCAGTTGACCTGGTCAACTATGTCAACTGGGCCCGCGGGACCCATCTGCCAGTGACCCAGGGAGGTGCCACGTGGGCGCCGGCTGCCGGAGTAGCTCCGGCGAGCCACGAACAAGGCGGCGCGCATCAGCCGACATCGGAAAACAGCCACAGGGGGTCCCCGGGCCCGCGCGATAGCATGTTCGGACGAGGGCGTCGAGCTGCGTCCTTTCCGGGTGGTGGCGTAGCCAGAAATGGACCATAGCGCCGGCGGCGACTAGCGAGGCCGGCGGCCGGAGCCAGGTGAGGCCGTAGGCATTGCTATGGGGCACAGGGAGCCGCGTGCGTGCGCGCGTTCGACTCCAGGGAGCCCTAGGAGCGCGAAGGGCAACGTGAGGCGGCTTAGGCATCTCTATCTTGAGCAGGTCACCGACTATGGCGCTGCCGAGCTCGGCCGTTTGCGGGGACGACGCTGGAGCGAGCGACGGTGTAAGAGAGAGAAGGGAGTCGACGCCGGCGATAGGTTACTAGCTGCAGACGGCGACGAGGCGCGGCAGCGGAGCTGCGGGGATCCGAGGTGATCGACGGCTCGATCCGGGCATGGTGGAGCTCGGCGGCTCTCGTGGGTTGATGGAGAGGAAGCAGCAGTCAGCGGCGGTCCTCGTGGGCACGTCGGAGTGGCGAGGCGACGGCGGTGGCCACGTCTACGGCCACGGCGCGCTCTCTGTGGCGCTCGGCCGAGCCGACAGCGAGAGAGGGTGAGCAGGGGAGGAGAGGGAAATGGCAGGGGAAGGCAAGGGGGAGTGGGCGGCGTCGGCCTTATCCTCTCCTGACGTCCCGAGGCGGCACGCGTCGAGGAGCCGGCCGACTAGATGTGCGCAGCCACGGCCATGGCGACACGCGCGAGGAGGACGAAGGAGCAGGTGAGAGTGGGTGAGTTGGGTTGGGCCCTTCCCCTGTAGCGCTGGGCCTTAGAGCACAGTAGGTCTTTCCTTTTTCCCTTTTCTATTTTCTCTTTTATTTAATAAACAGAGAGAGGAAAAGAATTATTTCGGCCACCTAATGACCTGAGAAAAATGTGGGACTTGGCCTTATAAATCCTTTGCATTTTTAGGCACTGCCATAAAAAGTTTGAGGATTATTTGAACCCATTTGAATTTTTGACAAATGACATAGCATTTTAAAATGCAAAAATAGCACTAAATTAATTGCTATAGTCCATCTTAGCACTGAGGTGATTTTGTTTTATTTAACAAATATTAGTTAGGGAATATTTGCTAAAAGATGAACTATTTTGCAGCAATTTTTGCGCAACTTCAAATTTCACTTCCAAATTGAATTTGAATTCAGTGGTGGAATTTGAAATGAGATATGATTTCACTGTGATCATTCTTTGCAAAACAAATTAGCTTAGCATTAATTTGAAGATCACTGTGGCTCATTACTCAGGGGTGTTACAACAGTCTTTGTTCGATCTTTCTAGTGGCAGGTATACCATCATGCCTGCGGACATCTATGCTTATTGGGGCCAGACACCACCCCCAGTACCTGAGTCAGCACCTGTGCCAGCACCCGTTCCGGCACCGATTTATCAGTGGGACCCTCAGCAGCCACTATGGGATCCTCAGCAGCCTCAGTAATATCCTAGCGGCGCCGACTTCGATCCGTGGCCATAAACCAACTTAGGCCAAAAGCCTAAGCTTGGGGGAGTACGTATTTCTCACCGACATTACATTCATGTACCACACATTCATTCCAGTTGTCGGTGTTCATCCTTTTTCATTGTATATCCATGTTAGTTTTATTTTCGCTTTCTTCTTGTGTGTTTGAAAACCTTCGAAAATCCAAAAAAGAATTAGTTGTAGTTTCTTTCTTGCTTAGTTAATTTGTAGTATTAAAATAAAACCTAAAAAGATTTCTCATTTCTTCTTTTGCTTGTTGGGAGTTCTCCCGTGTAAATACTTTTTCTCGTTTTTCGTTTTTCCTTCATTAATTTGCTTTCTTCGAGAAAAACTTAAAAACTCCAAAAATATTTCAGTGTGTTTCTCTGAATTTATTTTCTTTTTCGTTGATTCGTCGTAAGGAGAAGACCACGATGAAAATTTTGAGTGGCTCTCATATGCTTTATTGTTGATCTAACGAAGAGCCACTATTACCTTGTCTTCTCCTTTGAATAAATGTTTGCAGATTCCAGCTTAGTCCACGACACACTCGCACTATTATTATTATCACATCATTCGGTCATGCAAGCGAAAGGCAATAATGACGATATTTGATGAAGTGATTGCGGTGAAGAAAAGCTGGTATGAACTCTTCTTGTTTTTGTTTTTGTAAATATGTTTAGCTCAGTATTCATGATTCAGCATTATTATGAGTAAACATGTTTGTGATGACAATTAGAGATTATAGTTGCTCATGCCATGCTTAAATAGCTAGGAGTGGATAATGATTTATCTTGAGTGTCAACATGCATTAAAATGGTTGTGATGTAGTATGTTAGTATGGTATCCTCCTCTGAACAATTCAAGTGGCTTGACTTGGCACATGTTCACGCATGTAGTTGATTCAAAACGAACATAGCCTCCACGATATTTATGTTCATGGTGTTGTTGGAAATATGCCCTAGAGGCAATAATAAATTGGTTATTATTATATTTCCTTGTTCATGATAATCGTTTATTATCCATGCTATAATTGTATTGATTGGAAACTCAAATACATGTGTGGGTACATAGACAACACTGTGTCCCTAGTAAGCCTCTAGTTGACTAGCTTGTTGATCAAAGATGGTTAAGGTTTCCTAGCCATGGACATGAGATGTCATTTGATAACGGGATCACATCATTAGGAGAATGATGTGATGGACAAGACCCAAACTGTAAACGTAGCATTTGATCGTGTCAGTTTATTGCTATTGTTTTCTGCATGTCAAGTATCTGTTCCTTTGACCATGAGATCATGCAACTCACTAACACCGGAGGAATACCTTGTGTGTATCAAACGTCGCAACGTAACTGGGTGACTATAAAGGTGCTCTACAGGTATCTCCGAGGGTGTCTGTTGGGTTGGCATGGATCAAGACTGGGATTTGTTACTCCGTGTGACGGAGAGGTATCTCAGGGCCCACTCGGTAATACAACATCACATTGAGCCTTGCAAGCAAAGTGACTAAAGAGTTAGCCACAGGATCTTGTATTACGGAACGAGTAAAGAGACTTGCCGGTAACGAGATTGAACTAGGTATAGTGATACCGACGATCGAATCTCGGGCAAGTAACATACCGAAGAACAAAGGGAACAGCATACGGGATTAACTGAATCCTTGACATAGAGGTTCGACCGATAAAGATCTTCGTAGAATATGTAGGAGCCAATATGGGCATCCAGGTCCCGCTATTGGTTATTGGCCGTAGAGGTGTCTCGGTCATGTCTACATAGTTCTCGAACCCGCAGGGTCTACACACTTAACGTTTGGTGACGATTAGTATAATTGAGTTATTATGTTGGTGACCGAAAGTTGTTCGGAGTCCCGGATAAGATCCCGGACATGACGAGGATCTCCGGAATAGTCCGGAGGTAAAGATTGATATATGTGATAATAGTGTTTTGATCTCTGGAAGGGTTCCGGAGTTCACCGGAATGGGTTCCGGATGTTTACCGAAGTGTTCGGGTGCAGCAACACTTTATATGAGCCAAAGGGATAAAGCCCACAAGGTATTGGAAAGTGCAAAAGTAGTTTTGCTGCCGCGTAAGCGGTACTACCGCTTGGTGAAGCGGTACTACCGCCCGAGCGGTACTACCGCTTGTGTGAAGCGGTACTACCGCCCAAGCGGTACTACCGCTTGTGTGAAGCGGTACTACCGCTTGTGCGCGGCTGTGCACGGTTCGGCAGGGATCCGAGTTGGACTCTTTCCCTGCGGGCCAAACCGACCTTGTGCGGGCAAAACCGACCCGGAGGAGGCTTTTACTCCAAGTTTAGACCCCAAGGCTCAACATATAAATAGAGGGGCAGGGCTAGCACACGGGACACATCAGGATTTCCCAAGCCGTGTGCCGGCAACCCTAGCCCTCTAGTTCCTCCGTCATAATCTCCGTAGTGCTTGGCGAAGCCCTGCAGAGATTGTTCCTCACCACCATCACCACGCCGTCGTGCTGCTGGAACTCAACCACTACTTCACCATCGCTCGCTGGATCGAGGAGGTGAAGGCGTCATCAAGCCGTACGTGTGTTGAACGCGGAGGTGCCGTCCGTTCGGCACTAGATCGGAAGGATCGTGATTGGATCGCGGGACGCTCGGCGATTTGGATCGCGAAGACGTTCGACTACATCAACCGCGTTTATTAACGCTTCCGCTTAGCGATCTACAAGGGTATGTAGATTCACTCTCCCTCTCGTAGATGCTCATCACCATGGATAGATCTTGCGTGTGCGTAGGAAAATTTTTGTTTCCCATGCAACGTTCCCCAACAGTGGCATCATGAGCTAGGTCTATGCGTAGATGAGATCTCGAGTAGAACACAAACGAGTTGTGGGCGTGGGTGTATACATATTGCTTGCCGTTACTAGTTGATACTTGATTCAGCGGTATTGTGAGATGAAGCGGCCCGGACCGACATTACGCGTACGCTTACGCGAGACTGGTTTCACCGCTGCGTGCACTTGTTGCATAAAGGTGACTGGCGGGTGTCTGTCTCTCTCACTTTAGTTGAATCGGTTCAATGAAGAGGGTTCTTTTAGAAGATCAAAAAGCAATCACTACACCACGTTGTGGTTTTGCGTAGGTAAGAATCGTTCTTGCTAGATACCCGTAGCAGCCACGTAAAATTTGCAACAACAATTAGAGGACGTCTAACTTGTTTTTGCAGGGTATGTTGTGATGTGATATGGCCAATTACATGATGAGATATATGTGATGTATGAGATGATCATGTATTGTATAGAATATCACGACTTGCATGTCGATGAGTACGGCAACTGGCAGGAGCCATAGAGTTGTCTTTAATTATTGTATGACCTGCGTGTCAATCATTAAGCGCTATGTAATGCTTTACTTTATCGCTAAACGTTAGCTATAGTCGTGGAAGCAACAGTCGGCGTGACAACCTTATGGCGACACGTTGATGGAGATCAAGATGATGGAGATCATGGTGTCATGCCGGTGACGATGGAGATCATGCCGGTGCTTTGGAGATGGAGATCAAAAGCACAAGTTCATGGCCATATCATGTCACTTATGATTTGCATGTGATGTTAATCCTTTTATGCATCTTATTTTGCTTAGGACGACGGTAGCATTATAAGGTGATCCCTCACTTAAATTTCAAGATAAATTGTGTTCTCCCCAAGTGTGCACCGTTGCGAAAGTTCGTCGTTTCGAGACACGCCGTGATGATCGGGTGTGATAGACTCTACGTTCGCATACAACGGGTGTAAGCCATGTTACACGTGCGGAACACTCGGGTTAAACTTGACGAGCCTAGCATGTACAGACATGGCCTCGGAACACAAGAGACCGAAAGGTCGAACATGAGTCATATAGTAGATATGATCAACATGAAGATGTTCACCATTGAAACCACCTCAACTCACGTGATGATCGGACTTGAGTTGGTGGATTTGGATCATGTTACACTCGAATGATCGGAGGGATGTCAATTTGAGTGGGAGTTTTTTAAAATATGATTAACTAAACTCATTATCTAAGAACAATAGTCTAAGTTGTCTTTGCTATATTTATGTTGTAGATCATGGCTCGCGCAGTAGCACCCCTGAATTTTAATGCGTTCCTAGAGAAAGCTAAGTTGAAAGATGATGGAAGTAACTTTGTGGACTGGGCCCGTAATCTAAGGATTATCCTTACGGCTTCCCAGAAGGCTTATGTCCTTGATGCACCGCTTGGTGATCCACCCGCTCCAGTTGAGTCTCTAGACGTTGTGAACGCCTGGCAGGCTCGTTCTGATGATTACTCAATAGTTCAATGTGCAATGTTGTATGGCTTAGAACCGGGACTTCAAAGACGTTTTGAACGTCATGGAGCATATGAGATGTTCCAGGAGTTGAAGTTTATCTTTCAGAAGAATGCCCGGATCGAGAGATATGAGATCTCCGATAAGTTCTATGCTTGCAAGATGGAGGAGAACGGGTCTATCAGTGATCACGTGCTCAGAATGTCTGGGTACTCCACCCGTCTGGCTGAGTTAGGGATGCCCCTTCCGCCAGAGGCTATCACTGACAGAGTTCTTCAATCATTGCCACCTAGCTACAAGAGCTTCGTGTTGAACTATAACATGCACGGGATGAACAAGTCAGTCGCCGAGCTGTTTGCGATGCTGAAAGCCGCTGAGTCTGAAATTCAGAAGGAGCATCAAGTGTTGATGGTCAATAAAACCACTAGTTTCAAGAAAAATGGCAAGGGTAAGAAGGGTAACTCCAAGCAGAGTGGCAAAGCAGTTGCTCCTCTCGTGAAGAAACCCAAGGCTGGACCCAAACCAGAAACTGTGTGTTTTCATTGCAAGGGAACTGGACACTGGAAGCGGAATTGCCCCAAGTATTTGGCTGACAAGAAGGCGGCCAACAACAAACAAGGTATATATGATATACATGTTATTGATGTGTACCTTACCAACTCTCGTTGTAGTGCCTGGGTATTTGATACCGGTGCGGTTGCTCATATTTGCAACTCAAAACAGGAACTGCGGAATAGACGGAGGCTGGCAAAGGACGAAGTGACGATGCGCGTGGGAAATGGTTCCAAGGTTGATGTGATCGCCGTTGGCACGCTCGCTCTTCGATTACCGTCGGGATTAGTGATGAACCTAAATAAGTGTTATTTGGTGCCTGCGTTAAGCATGAACATTATATCTGGATCTTGTTTATTGCGAGACGGTTACTCATTTAAATCAGAGAATAATGGTTGTTCTATTTATATGAGTAATATCTTTTATGGTCATGCACCCGATGTGAGGGGTTTATTCTTATTGAATCTCGATAGTAATGATACACATGTTCATAACATTGATGCCAAAAGATGTAGAATTGATAATGATAATACCACTTTCTTGTGGCACTGCCGTTTAGGTCATATTGGCGTAAAACGCATGAGGAAGCTCCATGCTGATGGACTTTTGGAGTCACTTGATTTTGAATCACTTGACACATGTGAGCCATGCCTCATGGGCAAGATGACTAAAACTCCGTTCTCTGGAATAATGGAACGGGCAAGTGACTTATTGGAAATCATACATACTGATGTGTGCGGTCCGATGAGTATTGAGGCGCGCGGTGGTTATCGTTACTTTCTCACCTTCACTGATGACTTAAGTAGATATGGGTATATTTACTTAATGAAGCACAAGTCTGAAACATTTGAAAAGTTCAAACAATTTCAGAGTGAAGTTGAGAATCATCGTAACAAGAAGATTAAATTCCTACGATCTGATCGAGGAGGAGAATATCTGAGTTATGAGTTTGGCAGTCACTTAAGACAGTGTGGAATTGTTTCACAATTAACACCGCCTGGAACACCACAGCGTAATGGTGTGTCCGAACGTCGTAATCGAACCTTATTGGATATGATGCGATCTATGATGTCTCTTGCCGATTTGCCACTATCGTTTTGGGGTTATGCATTAGAGACAGCTGCATTCACTTTAAATAGGGCACCATCAAAATCCGTTGAGACAACGCCATATGAACTTTGGTTTGACAAGAAGCCAAAGCTGTCGTTTCTTAAAGTTTGGGGATGTGATGCTTATGTCAAAAAGCTTCAGCCTGAAAAGCTGGAACCCAAAGCGGAGAAATGCGTCTTCATAGGATACCCAAAAGAGACAGTTGGGTATACCTTCTACCTCAGATCCGAAGGCAAAGTGTTTGTCGCTAAAAACGGAACATTTCTTGAGAAAGAGTTTCTTTCGAAAGAATTGAGTGGGAGGAAGATAGAACTTGATGAGGTTGTTGAACCTTTACTTCAACCTGAGAGTAGCGCAGCGCAGAAAGTTGTTTCTGTGGAGCCTACATTAGCTGAAGAGGAAGTTAATGATGATGATCATGAAGCTTTGGATCAAGTTGCTATCGAACCTCGTAGGTCGACAAGGACGCGTACTGCTCCTGAGTGGTACGGCAACCCTGTCTTAGAGGTCATGTTGTTAAACAACGATGAACCTACGAGCTATGGAGAAGCGATGATGGGCCCGGATTCCGAGAAGTGGTTAGAGGCCATGAAATCCGAGATGGGATCCATGTATGAAAACAAAGTATGGACTTTGGAAGTATTACCTGAAGGGCGTAAGGCCATTCAGAACAAATGGATCTTTAAGAGGAAGACGGACGCGGACGGTAATGTCACCGTCTATAAAGCTCGACTTGTGGCAAAGGGTTTTTCACAAGTTCAAGGAGTTGACTACGATGAGACCTTCTCACCCGTAGCGATGCTTAAGTCCGTCAGAATCATGTTAGCAATAGCTGCCTTTTTCGATTATGAAATTTGGCAGATGGATGTCAAAACAGCGTTCCTTAACGGTTTCCTTAAGGAAGAGTTGTATATGATGCAACCAGAAGGTTTTGTCGATCCAGAGATTGCTGACAAAGTTTGCAAACTCCAGCGATCCATTTATGGACTGGTGCAAGCATCTCGGAGTTGGAATCTTCGTTTTGATGAGGTGATCAAAGCGTTCGAGTTTATACAAGTTTACGGAGAAGCTTGTATTTACAAGAAAGTGAGTGGGAGCTCTATAGCGTTTCTAATATTATATGTGGATGACATATTGCTGATTGGAAACAATATAGAAATGCTGGAAAGCGTAAAGGAATATTTGAACAAGAGTTTTTCAATGAAGGACCTAGGAGAAGCTGCTTTCATATTAGGCATCAAGATCTATAGAGATAGATCAAGACGCTTAATAGGACTTTCACAAAGCACATACCTTGATAAGATTTTGAAGAAGTTCAAAATGGATCAGTCCAAGAAGGGGTTCTTGCCTGTTTTGCAAGGTGTGAAGTTGAGTAAGACTCAATGCCCAGTGACTGCAGAAGATAGAGAAAAGATGAGTGTCATCCCCTATGCTTCGGCCATAGGCTCTATCATGTATGCAATGCTGTGCACAAGACCCGATGTCAGCCTTGCCATAAGTATGGTCGGAAGGTTTCAAAGTGATCCAGGAATGGAACACTGGACGGCGGTCAAGAATATCCTGAAGTACCTGAAAAGGACTAAGGACATGTTTCTCGTTTATGGAGGTGATCAAGAGCTCGTCGTAAAGGGTTACGTCGATGCAAGCTTTGACACTGATCCGGATGACTCTAAATCGCAAACCGGATACGTATTTATTCTTAATGGGGGTGCGGTTAGCTGGTACAGTTCCAAGCAAAGCGTGGTAGCTGATTCTACATGCGAAGCGGAGTACATCGCAGCCTCGGAGGCGGCGAAGGAAGGTGTCTGGATGAAGGAGTTCATGACAGATCTTGGAGTAGTGCCTAGTGCGCTTAACCCAATGACTCTGTTTTGTGATAATACTGGTGCCATTGCTCTAGCCAAGGAACCAAGATTTCACAAGAGGACCAGACACATAAAGCGACGTTTCAATTCCATCCGCGATTACATCAAGGAGGACGACATAAATATTTGCAAAGTACACACGGATCTAAATGTTGCAGATCCGTTGACTAAACCTCTTCCAAGGGCTAAACATGAACAACACCAGAACTGCATGGGTGTTCGATTCATTACAATGTAAATCACATAGTGATGTGAACTAGATTATTGACTCTAGTGCAAGTGGGAGACTGTTGGAAATATGCCCTAGAGGCAATAATAAATTGGTTATTATTATATTTCCTTGTTCATGATAATCGTTTATTATCCATGCTATAATTGTATTGATTGGAAACTCAAATACATGTGTGGGTACATAGACAACACTGTGTCCCTAGTAAGCCTCTAGTTGACTAGCTTGTTGATCAAAGATGGTTAAGGTTTCCTAGCCATGGACATGAGATGTCATTTGATAACGGGATCACATCATTAGGAGAATGATGTGATGGACAAGACCCAAACTGTAAACGTAGCATTTGATCGTGTCAGTTTATTGCTATTGTTTTCTGCATGTCAAGTATCTGTTCCTTTGACCATGAGATCATGCAACTCACTAACACCGGAGGAATACCTTGTGTGTATCAAACGTCGCAACGTAACTGGGTGACTATAAAGGTGCTCTACAGGTATCTCCGAGGGTGTCTGTTGGGTTGGCATGGATCAAGACTGGGATTTGTTACTCCGTGTGACGGAGAGGTATCTCAGGGCCCACTCGGTAATACAACATCACATTGAGCCTTGCAAGCAAAGTGACTAAAGAGTTAGCCACAGGATCTTGTATTACGGAACGAGTAAAGAGACTTGCCGGTAACGAGATTGAACTAGGTATAGTGATACCGACGATCGAATCTCGGGCAAGTAACATACCGAAGAACAAAGGGAACAGCATACGGGATTAACTGAATCCTTGACATAGAGGTTCGACCGATAAAGATCTTCGTAGAATATGTAGGAGCCAATATGGGCATCCAGGTCCCGCTATTGGTTATTGGCCGTAGAGGTGTCTCGGTCATGTCTACATAGTTCTCGAACCCGCAGGGTCTACACACTTAACGTTTGGTGACGATTAGTATAATTGAGTTATTATGTTGGTGACCGAAAGTTGTTCGGAGTCCCGGATAAGATCCCGGACATGACGAGGATCTCCGGAATAGTCCGGAGGTAAAGATTGATATATGTGATAATAGTGTTTTGATCTCTGGAAGGGTTCCGGAGTTCACCGGAATGGGTTCCGGATGTTTACCGAAGTGTTCGGGTGCAGCAACACTTTATATGAGCCAAAGGGATAAAGCCCACAAGGTATTGGAAAGTGCGAAAGTAGTTTTGCTGCCGCGTAAGCGGTACTACCGCTTGGTGAAGCGGTACTACCGCCCGAGCGGTACTACCGCTTGTGTGAAGCGGTACTACCGCCCAAGCGGTACTACCGCTTGTGTGAAGCGGTACTACCGCTTGTGCGCGGCTGTGCACGGTTCGGCAGGGATCCGAGTTGGACTCTTTCCCTGCGGGCCAAACCGACCTTGTGCGGGCAAAACCGACCCGGAGGAGGCTTTTACTCCAAGTTTAGACCCCAAGGCTCAACATATAAATAGAGGGGCAGGGCTAGCACACGGGACACATCAGGATTTCCCAAGCCGTGTGCCGGCAACCCTAGCCCTCTAGTTCCTCCGTCATAATCTCCGTAGTGCTTGGCGAAGCCCTGCAGAGATTGTTCCTCACCACCATCACCACGCCGTCGTGCTGCTGGAACTCAACCACTACTTCACCATCGCTCGCTGGATCGAGGAGGTGAAGGCGTCATCAAGCCGTACGTGTGTTGAACGCGGAGGTGCCGTCCGTTCGGCACTAGATCGGAAGGATCGTGATTGGATCGCGGGACGCTCGGCGATTTGGATCGCGAAGACGTTCGACTACATCAACCGCGTTTATTAACGCTTCCGCTTAGCGATCTACAAGGGTATGTAGATTCACTCTCCCTCTCGTAGATGCTCATCACCATGGATAGATCTTGCGTGTGCGTAGGAAAATTTTTGTTTCCCATGCAACGTTCCCCAACAGGTGTTTATACCCTACTCATGCTTGTATTCAGTGTTAATTTTTCTCAATGCATGATTATGACCGTTTTCGCTCTCTAGCTGGTCGCTTCTCAATCTATTTGCTAGCCTTCGCCTGTACTAAGCGGAAATACTGCTTGTGCATCCAAAATCCTTAAACCAAAGTTGTTCCAGATGAGTCCACTATATCTACCTATATGCGGTATTACCCTGCCGTTCCATGTAAATTTGCATGTGCCACCTCTAATCATTCAAATAAACATCCGTTTTGTGTGCTCATACCGCTCATGGAGTGACAGGGGGTGGTCAATAACTTCCATGCTAAGTGGGTTATTCTCAGATGCGTGTGTATTCACTTGTCATTGCACGAGAGAGGCTGGTAATTGGGATGCCTAGTCCTGTAATCAAAATAAAAAAAATATAATAAAACAAACTCCCCCAGAAATTTGATCGTTTGGAGGGCACCCGTGAATTCGGCTAGCCATGGATTGTGTTGGTATGGTGGAGGGGGAGTAAACTTTACCTTTCCTCTTGGGAACCGGCTATAATATTTTTAGCATGGAAGATATTGAAAATTCTCGGTCGTGACATTGACAGGAAAGGCATACCTCTCAAAATTATTTTCATCTCTGTTTTAAGCTTTGAGCTCCGACACCGCTGCAAATCCATGCTTCCCTCTGCGAAGGGCCTATCTATTTACTTTTATGTTATTTTACTTTTATTAGTGAGTCATCACCCTCTCATTTAAGCACCAGTTGGAGAGCACTATTGTCATTTTTATGCATTGAGTATAGTTAATGTTGGGTGTGACATGACTAGATCTCTTCTACCATTAATTACAATATCTAGTCGTTACTTGAACTTCAGAGGTGCTCTGCATTTATGTTTTGCTGTCTCAGAAAGGGCTAGCGAGATACCATGTTATCATATTATATCATGATTGTTTTGACAAATTGTTGGCGTCCAAGATATCTTATTATTGCTCGCTAGTTGGTTATGTTATTGATATGAGTAAATGTGAGACCTAAGTGTTATCATTCATATGGTTAGTTCATAATCTTTGCTGAAAACTTGGATGCTAGTTAAGTATATATACAGACAACAAGAACAAAAGAGTTCGTAAAAGTTATTTTCTTTGTCACTTTCAGTTTGTCAACTGAATTGCTTGACGACAAGCAATGAGTTAAGCTTGGGGGAGTTGATACGTCCCAAATATGTATCTACTTTTCCAAACACTTTTGCTCTTGTTTTGGACTCTAATTTGCATGATTTGAATGGAACTAACCCGGACTGACGCTGTTTTCAGCAGAATTGCCATGGTGTTATTTTTGTGCAGAAATAAAAGTTCTCGGATGGACCTGAAAATTTACGAAGAATTATTTCAGAATATATAAAAAATACTGGCGAAAAGATCTACTGGAGGGGAGCCACCCAGGGGCCATAACCCCAGGGGGTGAGCCCTCCAGGCTTGTGGGTCCCTGGAAATTCCGTTTGACCTAATTCCAACGCTATATATACCTCTTCATGGAGTAAAAAAATCAGAGAAAAAGAATCATCGTGTTTTACGATACGGAGCCGCCGCCACCTCCTATTCTTCATCGTGAGGGCTGATCTAGAGTCTGTTCGGGGCTCCGGAGAGGGGGATTCGACGCCGTCGTCATCATCAACCATCCTCCATCACCAATTTCATGATGCTCACCACCGGGCATGAGTAATTTCTTCGTAGGATTGCTGGATGATGATGGGTTGGATGAGATTTATCATGTAATCAAGTCAGCTTTGTTAGGGCTTGATCCCTAGTATCCACTATGTTCTGAGATTGATGTTGCCATGACTTTCCTATGCTTAATGGTTGTCACTAGGGCCCGAGTGCCATGATTTCAGATCTGAACCCTTTATGTTTTCATGAATATATTTGTGTTCTTGATCCTATCTTGCAAGTTGTATGCACCTATTACGTGTTATGATCCGCATAACCCAAGGTGAGAATAATTGGGATTCTTTCCGGTGATTACCGTACTTTGAGGAGTTCATGTTATCACTAAGTGCTAATGCTTTGTTCCAGTTCTCTATTAAAAGGAGGCCTTAATATCCCTTAGTTTCCTTAAGGACCCCGCTGCCATGGGAGGGTAGGACAAAAGATGTCATGCAAGTTCTTACTATAAGCACGTATGACTATATACGGAATACATGCCTACATTACATTGATGAATTGGAGCTATTGTGTATCGCTCTAGGTTGTGACCGTTATATGATGAATGTCATCCAACATAATTATCCATCACTGATCCAATGCCTACGCTTTTCTCATATTGGTTTCTGTTAAGTTACTCTCATTGCTGCTGTTGTTACAATCACTACAAAACTGCTACTGTTACTGTCTCTGTTACTATTGCTACTGTTACTACTGCTATCAAAACTATCATACTACTGTGCTACTAAACACTTTGCTACAGATATTTAGTTTTCCAGGTGTGGTTGAATTGACAACTCAACTGCTAATACTCACAAATATTCTTTGGCTCCCCTTGTGCCGAATCAATAAATTTGGGTGAAATACTACCCTCGAAGACTGGTGCGATCCCCTATACTTGTGAGTTATCAACCTCTCCAGCAGTTCCTCCTCCGACGACGACTATGTCACCAGCCAGGTATGCCTCTCTCCTCTCTCTCGCCCCCCTAGGCTTTGTGTTCTGATTTATAATAAAGGATTTTAACCCGGCGACCAATTTGAGCCATTTGTTCCTCTTGTAGCTCCCTACGACCATCACTTGCAAGGAATGGAGCGGGGTAGCTGAAGATCTGCCTGCTCGTTGTCACCATCAATATCCATGCATGAAGTTAGTGGTTTTTGAATCTGTGGACAGTGGGAGGAAGTTTCTGGCATGTGCAGAGAAGGTTAGCCCCACTTTCGTTGTTACAAATCATTTGTTAGATGTGATTCAGACACTATCACTGTGCTATGTTAATCTGGATGTGATTAAGACAATGTCACAGTTTCTACCTTGTATCTAAAAATGTTGCCATCTCATCAGCGATGCCCTGAGAAAATTATTTGGCACCGCTTCAGCAGTTTGTGCACCCAACTTTGCTCCACACATCCGAGCAGCCAAGCAGTAAAATACTAATACTTTCTGGCACGAAGGAATTGGGCATCGGAGCAACTAGGTGCTCCGGTTCCCTGAATTTTTCCTCTAGCATCAACTCGGCAGTGCAGGGCACCGGTGCCAAATGTAGCAACAGTTGATTTGACACCGGTTTTGGCCTACATAGTGGAGGGCCTTAGTGCTATTAGTTCTATGTTATTAAATTTGTACATGTACATACCTGTTAGTATTAATTTGATGTCATTGAAACACTATCACTATGCTGTTGTAGTTATATTTAGCTTCCTCATAAAATGGTCAATTTGTTATTATAGTACATGACTAAGAACTTGTAGCGCTGTTGCAGTTAATTACAACTTGTGATGTTCCTGAATTTGGTTGTTATCTCAGTAGCAATTAATTCATTTGCACATTGATCTTTTTGAGAAGATATGTCATAGTTAACGTGCTTCTTCAGTTTTTCAAAATATGTATGTGGTGATTTTCTATGTTGCTAGAAACCCATTTTCCCTACAATTGTAACTGATTTAGTTTTAAATATTATAGGATGAACGGAAGTGTTCTTACTTGGAGTGGGTTGATCAAGAGTGGCCAACGTCTCTGGAGATGTGCCTAGAAAAGCTATGGAGCATGTATGAGGAAGAGAACATAGATAGGCTTAGAGAAAATTTTGTCAACGCTGAAGAAAATTTCAAGATACAGGAAAAAAGAGGAAGATGGACAATGAGATCAAATTTTTTTAAATTAGACTTTGCTAAGATGGTGTTTGCGAAGGAGGAGGCACTTTCCCAGTTGGTCAGTGCAAAACAGGTTCTTACTGAACTGAAAGCAGAGGTGGAGAAGACGAATTTGGCTGATCATGCATCATTCGATTAGGGAAATGAATATATTGTTCTAATATTGTGCTCAACATACTTTGTGCTTATGAAGGTGAACTAGCTATATGTTGTACTGTGTTGTCTTCTCGTAGCTATCGTACAGTGATGTTAAAATATATTTGTGTGCCTGATATGAAAGTGGTAAACAGCTATTCGATATGAAATTGGAATTTGCTTAATACAGGAGGTATTAATAGTAAACTAATAAACCTACTAAATGGGTCATGGATTTTACAAATGTTTCTAGCAGTAAAAGCGTGTGTGATGGATAGCCCAATGTCATACAGTTTTCTTCATCGAATCGTGTGTGATATACTTGAACAATGCAAACGGTTAACCGAGGCAGAGCGTCTGTGATGTGGTATGCCACACAAACATTTGTTCCATAATTACTGTGTGGGATGGCAAGACGATCTCCCACGGCTTGTCCTACAAAAGCGTCTGCATTATCTGCCCCGATCGCACATGAACGGAAAATTGTGTGCGATGTACATATGAACGGAAATGTTTGTCTCGGATTCACTATGTGGGATCTACATACGAACGGAAACGTTTGTCTGGGATTCACCGTGTGGGATGTACATATGAATGGAAATGATTGGGCTTGTATAATTGTCTGCGATGGCTCGCCCGATCGCACATGCGCTCTTTTTGCCCCGCATGTGTGACCGGAGGACCTATTGCTGCCGGTTTCTGGGTCGTGTAGGTTGGACCCCCCTATCGCACACATAGGCAAGGCGACGGTTTAAAACTCTATCGCGGAAAGGGGTAAAAACCGTTTGTATAGCACGTCGCTGCACCAGTGTTGGATCTTTCCCCACCACATGTTGCTTGCCAAGTGGAGAATAATTGAGGTTGGAATAGAGGATATTTTGACTCTTGCATAAAAGTAAAACTTGAATAATAAAGATAGGCCCTTCGTAGAGGGAAACAGAGGTTGTCACGTGCTTTTGATTTTTGGATGTGCAAACTCTTAATGAAAAGGAATGTCACTTTATATTGCCCCTTACGATGGCGACCTTTATTGAGCAGTCTGTCGCTTTTATTTCTTCACCATCATAAGATCGTACAAAGCTTATTTTCCCTTCCAATAAAAGATCATACATATTTAGGAGCAATTTTTATTGCTTGCACCGATGACAACTTGAAGGATTTTGGTCAATCCATAGGTACATATGGTGGACTCTCATGGCAAGAAACTTGGTGCGGAATTTTTGGCTAGTAAAAGATTGTAAGAAAGCACCACATGTTGGAGAATCCATGACAATATTAATTCTATGCAAATATACATAAATGTAACTCATTATGTCGTTTTCCTTGTTCAATATCAACAATTTGATCAAGTTTGCAAATAGTTAATGGGTGTTCACAATCATAAAAGATGTCCAAGATAGTGTATTTACATGTGAAATCTCTCTCCCTTATTTATTCTTTCATGAATTGTTTGAATGATCAATGCTATAACTTTCAACAAATTTTTATTGCCTATACCCCTTTATGTGAAGTCAATACTTCTCATGGGATAAGCATATGAAATTTATTATTGCAAAGATTGATGCAAGAAAGCATAGTAAAAGGAAAGATACTTATACTACTCTTTATTATATAAACTCTCACACACGGTTACATAGATAGAACTGGCATGAAACAAACACTCGAAACTACTTCAACTAATACTTTTTCTAGATCACGAAATAACTGAAGATCGAACTTAGATAGTAATGGAAAAAAGGTGATGATGATACGATACCGGGGCACCTCCCCCAAGCTTGGAACAAACCAAGGGTGGTGCCCATACCCCAGTACTCAAGTTTCCTTCTTTGGTGATGGTGGTGGTGAATTGGTAAGATTGTCCTCCTTGGCTGAAAGTGAGGTCATCTTGGCAATAATATTGCGAAGAGCATGATTATGTTGTTCGGGTATAATATATAACCTCTTATGTAAGTGCCCTATTTTGAGCATACATTGCATCAATGGCCTTCAATACTTTATGCATGAAGGAGGGAGATCATGATATGGCGTTGGAAGTATATTTTCCTACACACGATAATGAGAATTATTCTGAACATTAACAACTCCAACCAAGATGGGAAAGATTGACCCCTCGGGCTCGATCTCCTCCATAGCCTCTGGAGAAGCCAGAAGAATGCCCCTGTTTTGTCCTTCACTCTTGCTTCGAGTTCCCTCCGTGTTCTCCTCACAATCGGCAGCGTCTTCCTCGCCCGACGACCACTCGTGGTAAACCTCACTATAAGGACGTTTACCCAGAGCTAGTCGAATGATGCGATGCTTGGTATGAAGCATCCGCGGAGCCATGACGAACTTGGTCTCAAAACCCTGGTAGAAAATAGCTCGAAACAAAAACAGAAGGGAAACTTGCGATATGGAAGTCTAAACATCGAGGGATATATATAATGAATTTTTTTTCTTGCAGGACAAGTATATGGGAAGAAAACAGAGTCAGGAAAGTGCACGAGGGCCCACAAGCTTAGGTGGCATGCCAGGGGGGTAGGGTGCGCCCCCCAGGCTTGTGGCTCCCTCATGGACTCCCTCAGTTATTTCTTATTTTCCTAATTTTTTATTTATTCCAAAATGAACAGAAAGTATTTTTATGGAATTTTGGGAGTCGGTTTACTTACCATATCACATACCTATTCCTTATTCAGAATTCAGGAGTGCTCCGGAAGGTTTCTTTTATGTACTCTTCCGGTGTAATTACTTGTATAACACCCGAATCAATGTTAATGGGGGTACCTGCAACATAATGTTTAAGTCTTTGCCCATTAACCACCTTCGGTTTGTTTCCCTCGACGTTATTGATCTTGATAGCTCCAGAATGATAATCTTCTTCGACGATAGAAGGTCCTTCCCATTTGGAGAGAAGTTTTCCTGCAAAATGCCTGAAACGAGACTTGTACAAAAGAACTTTGTCACCAATATTAAATTCTCGTTTCTGACTTCTTTTATCATGCCATCTCTTAACTTTTTCTTTAAACAACTTGGCATTTTCATAAGCTTGTGTTCTCCACTCATCTAGAGAACTCATATCAGATAATCTCTTTTCACCGTCAAGCTTAAAATCATAATTAAGTTCTTTAATGGCAATAAGCTTTATGTTCTAACTCAAGAGGTAAATGACAAGCTTTTCCATAGACCATTTTATAAGGGTACATACCCATAGGGTTTTTATAAGCAGGCATGTATGCCTAGATTGCATCATCAAGTTTTGTAGACCAATTCTATCTAGACCAATTAATAGTCTTTTGCAAAATTAATTTTATTTCTCTATTACTCAATTCAACTTGCCCACTAGACTGAGGATGATAAGGTGATGCCACTCTATGGTTTACATCATATTTAGCTAAGACTTTCCTGAAAGCACCATGAATAAAATGTGAACCACCATCAGTCATTAAATATCTAGGGACTCCAAACCTCAGAAAAACAAACTCCTTAAGCATTTTAATAGAAGTATTATGATCTTCACTATTAGTTGGAATAGCTTCCACCCACTTAGTAACATAATCAACAACAACTAAAAAATGTGTGTACTGATAGCAAGTAACAAGTAACCAAAGTAACAAGGTGCAGCAAAGTGTCCCAATCCTTTTATTGCAAAGGACAAGCTAGAAGTACTTCTTATAGTGAGCAAAGCGTTCTTGAGGATACATGGGAATCTCGTCTAGTTAACTTCATCATGTTTAGTTAATTCGCATTCACTACTTTGATAAATTGTTATGTGGGTGGACCGGTGCTAGGGTGTTGTCTTTACTTGAACAAACAACCCATTTATGATTACCCCCTCTCGCAAGCATCCGCAACTACGAAAGAAGAATTAAGATAAATCTAACCATAGCATGAAACATATGGATCCAAATCAGCCCCTTACGGAATAGTGCATAAACTAGGGTTTAAGCTTCTGTCACTCTCGCAACCTATCATCTACTTACTAATTCCACAATGTCTTCCCCTAGGCCCAAGTATGGTAATGTGTCGTGTAGTCGACGTTCACACGATGCCACTAGAGGAAGAACAACATAACACATCGTCAAAATATTGAACGAATACCAACTTCACATGATTACTTATAACAAGACTTCTCCAATGTCCTTAAGAACAAACGGAACTACTCACAAATCATATTCATGTTCATGATCAGAGGAGAATAATATATGATTAACAATCTGAACATTTGATCTTCCACCAAAGAAACCAACTAGCATCAACTACAAGATGTAATCAACACTACTAGCAACCCACAGGTACCAATCTGAGGTTTTGGACAAAGATTGAATACAAGAGATGAACTAGGGTTTGGAGATGAGATGGTGCTGGTGAATATGTTGATGGATATGAGTCCTCCCACGATGAGAGGAACGTTGGTGATGATAATGGCTTCGATTTCCCCCTCCTGGAGGGAAGTATCCCTGGTGGAATTGCTCCGCCGGAGAGCAAAAGTGCTCCTGCCCAAGTTTTGCCTCCAGATGGCGGCCCTTCGTCCCGAAAGTCTTCTTCTGATTTTTTTTCTAGGGAAAATGACTTCATAAAGGAGAAGATGCGTGACGGAGCAAAATACCGTCAGATCCCTGCATAGGGTTCATCATGGGGCGGATCGAATAGAGGATCAGATTGGGTACACACGGGACGCAGGTTTTACCCAGGTTCAGGCCTCCATGGTGGAGTAATACCCTACATCCTACATGTCTGATTGTATTGATTGTCTCCTATGAGAGATTGGATCTGTTGTAGGTCTAATGGAGAGGTGGGAGAGATATTAGCCACCGACTTGGGAGGCCCCTACCTCCCCTTATATAGATGGGTAAGGGCTAGGGTTACATGGCCCAAGTCGGTTTACATGGCTTGATGCCCAAGCTATTTACTAGAGTACATATCTTGTGGTATAAGTAATGGTATATCCTTCTAGAGGAGGGCCACCGTATGTGGTGAGAGGCCTAGGATACATCCGGGCTCCGAGGCCGGCCTGGCGACCTTGTTCCCCGGAGGTCGGGTACCCCCGGTGTAGGGAACCGTCAGTAGCCCTCGAGCGCATCTGGAGTTGGAGTCCTTTGTCTTTAGGAATGAGAACACAGGCGGGCTCCATCTGTTTCCGTGATAGTCGTGGCCTATCTTCATGAGTCCGACCTCATAAATACTCAGGTTTGCCAGGCGCGTGGCCTCCAGGGCACCCTTAGCATATTGTTCCACCGGTATCTTGTCGGCATTAGGGTTGATGTTGAACCGAATGCGTCGTCTTGGACTACTTGGCGAGGTCTTGAGGAAGAAGTCAACCTTGTGCCGGCTTGCCTTGAAGTTGTTTGAGATGATCTATCGAGGGACGAAGCCGGCGAGAGTAGGCCAACAATGAGGCCTACGGTGGAGAAAGTCCGCCGAGCGATGAGGTCAGTGTGAGGAGACCGACGATGAGGCCTGCGGCGGTGATGGTCCGCCGGGCGATGAGATCGGCGCGAGGAGGCCGACGATGAGGCCTGCGGTAGGATGGTCCGCTGGGCAATGAGGTCGGCGCGAGGAGGCCGATGATGAGGCCTGCGGCGGTGATGGTCCACCGGGCGATGAGGTCGGCACGAGGAGGCCGACGATGAGGCCTGCGGCGGGATGGTCCGTCGGGCGATGAGGTCGGCGCGAAGAGGCCAACGATGAGGCCTGCGGCAGGATGGTCCGCCGGGCGATGAGGTTGGCGTGAGGAGGCCGACGATGAGGCCTGCTGTGGGATGGTCCACCGGGCGATGAGGTCGGTGCGAGGAGGCCGGCGATGAGGCCTGATACATCTCCAACGTATCTATAATTTTGTATTGTTTCATGCTATTATATTATCAACCTTGGATACTTTATATGCTTTATATGCAATTTTATGTCATTTTTGGGAACTAACCTATTAACCCAGTGCCCAGTGCCAGTTGCTGTTTTTTTGCTTGTTTTTGGATTTTCAGAAAATCAATATCAATCAGAGTCCAAACGTGATCAAACTTTACGATGTTTTTTTCTGGACCAGAAGAGACCCTAGAAGGTTCGGGAGGAGGCCAAAAGACGTACGGAAGAGCCACAAGCTGACCTGGCGCGCCCCTAGGGGGCGCCACCTGAGCTCGTGGGTCCCACGCAGCTCCATTTGACCTAATTCCACTTCTATAAATTTCCACAAATCCCAAAACCAACAGAGAGCCACCCAAAATAACGTTTTCGCCGCCGCAAGCTTCTGTTCTTCCGCGATCCCATCTGGAGCTCTTTTCCGGTGATCTGTCAGAAGGGGAATCGATCACGGAGGGCTTCTACATCAACCTTGTTGTCCTTCAGATGATGTGTGAGTAGTTTACCACAGACCTACGGGTCCATAGCTAGTACCGAGATGGCTTCTTCTCTCTCTTTGATCTTCAATACAAAGTTCTCCATGATCTCCATGGAGTTCTATCCTATGTAATCTTCTTTTGCTGTGTGTTTGTTGGGATCCGATGAATTGTGGGTTTATGATCAGATTATTCATTGAAAGTAATTGAGTATTTTCTGAACTTTATTATGCATGATTGTTATAGCTTTGTATTTCTCTTTGATCTATCCGTTTGGTTTGGCCAACTAGATTGATTTATCTTCAGTGGGAGAGGTGCTTTGTGATGGGTTCAATCTTGCGGTGTCCTCACCCAGTCACAGAAGGGGTAGTGAGGCACGTATTTGTATTATTTCCATTAAGGATAAAATGATGGGGTTTATTCATATTGCTTGAGTTTATTCTGTCTACATCATGTCATCGTACTTCATGCATTACTCTATTTGTTATGAACTTAATACGTAGTGAGGCAAGCATAGAAGCGCTGTCGAAGTGGAGTAATAGTAGTAGATGTAGAATCGTTTCAGTCTACTTGTCATGGACGTGATGCCTATATACATGATCATTGCCATGAATAACATCATAACTATGCGCTTTTCTATCAATTGCCCAACAGTAATTTGTTTACCCACCGTATGCTATGTTTCGAGAGAGAAGCCTCTAGTGAAAACTATGGCCCCCGGGTCTACTTTTATCATATAACGAAAACCAAAATTTCCTTGCTGCAATTATTTTACTTTTTATTTACTTTTGAATTTATATATCTATCACTATCAGATTTGATCCTTGCAAGTAACGAGTTCAAGGGGATTGACAACCCTCTTGCCCGCGTTGGGTGCAAGTATTTGCTCTTGTGTGTGCAGCTACTGTTTGTCTAGGGTTTTCTTGGTTCTCCTATTGGTTCGATAACCTTGGTTCTCACTGAAGGAAATACTATCCGCTACTATATTGCTTCACCCTTTCTCTTCGGGGAAAATCCCAACGCCGCTCACAAGTAGCAGAAAGAATTTCTGGCACCGTTGCCGGGGAGACATCATCAAATACCTGTAGGTCCCTTCACACAAATTATCATTTACTTGTTCTAATTTTTATTTGCCTTTACTTGTTTTATTAGTCTCGTTAAAAAATACAAAAATACAAAAATATTTTACTTTGCTAATTGCTTGCTTGCTTGAAGTTGTTATCATGTCTGAATTTGTTATCGCTAAGGGTGCTAGTGAGGATAACAAACCTCATAAAGATGAATCTCCCGTAAATTTGGATACTAAAACTTTTGTTACGGGAAGTGGGAATATTATAGGGAAAAGTGTTATCCAAGAGTTCTTCACTTGTACGGGAACATCGGTATCTAATGATATCTCTATTCTTAAAAGAACCAATAGTTATGCTCAAGCTATCTTTGCACTTGTGATTAAACTTGAAAGAAGATTCATGCGTACTCATCCTACTTTGCAAAGATTGTTCTTTGAGTTGCCTATTATAAACAATCCTAAGGCTAAAAGGATAGCTACAGTTATTCTGATAAATGAATTTGATTACATAGTGCGAGAAGCTAGAGAAATCTTTGACTTTTATGACATGAGTTATGAGTCCTCATGGTAGATGAGATCTTATATGATAGAGATTTTATGAGGAGATATATGTCTCGGGATCATCATGCTTTTGAGGAAAATGCTAAAAAGAAGGTTCCAAACCTACATTTAATCCAACATTTAGTCAATAGTACTAATAATCAATATGCTTGGATTGTTAAAGGGAACCAACAAGGTTTTGAATAAGATTGCTTTGAAAATGTGAAGGTCCTCATAGAGGATGAATTCACCGTCACTTATGAAAGGTCCCTTGAGGATCATACCCCTCAAGGAGTAAATCCTAATGACATAAAAGTTACTAAAGATAGCCCTTTCCATTATTTAAGTTCCCCTAATAGGAAGTCTATTGCTGAAAAAGGGAATTAATGAGAAGTGCTTATGATGATGCTATGTATAAGGGGATAATGGAAACGAAGGATGACAATACTTGAAAGAATGCATTTTGCCTTGCTAGGGGCATAAAACAATAGCGCTTGTTGGGAGGCAACCCAATATTTATCTTTATTGCAATTTTTATTTTTCTTGAGTCACATGATTATTGCTACTGTAATTATTGTGTTTTTATCTTTTAATTAGTGTTTCTGCCAAGTAATGCCTTTGGGATGATTTAGATGATAGTATAATTGATGATGTTTGAAAACAGAAACTTTTGCGCCCAGTTCTGGAATTTATATTCTGTACTGGAACGTGATAAAATCCTAAATTTTTTAAACAGTATTGGAATACAATTTTTTTATGTTGTCCTAATTTTCAGAATTTTTGGAGTTACAGAAGTATGATTTTTATTCAGATCTTTACAGACTGTTCTGTTTTAGACATATTCTATTTTTATTGCATAGTTTGCTTGTTTTTTAATGAAACTATGGATTACATCGGGGGGTATAAGTCATGGAGAAGTTAGAATACAGTAGGTATTATGCAAGAACAATTATGAAAGAGTTTACAACAGTACCTAAAGTTTATGATTTGTTTATTATACTAACGGATCTCCCGAAGTTTCTGTTGAGTTTTGTGCGCTGAAGTTTTCAAGTTTTGGGTGAGATCACGATGGATGAAGGAATAAGGAGCGGCAAGACCCTAAGCTTGGGGATGCCCAAGGCACCCCCAAGGTAATATTCAAGGAATACCCAAGCGTCTAAGCTTGGGGATGCCCCGGATGGCATCCCCTCTTTCGTCTACAATCCATCGGTATATCACTTGGAGCTATATTTTTATTCATCACATGATATGAGTTTTACTTGGAGCGTCTTGTGCTATAGTTTTCTTTGTTTTCAGTTTGCCACAATCATTGTTTGCTGAACACACCTTTTGAGAGACACACACAATTATCGTGATTTGTTAGAATACTCTATGTGCTTCACTTATATCCTTTGAGCTAAGCAGTTGTCGTGGGAAACGACTATCTATGGGATCGAACGGGTTCCTTTGCGATTCGGCTCAGGGGACATGCATGGGACAAAGAGCGGGTTTTTAGTAAGTGCAAGAACACGCGGGGGATTTATCCAGGTTCGGGCCGCTATGAGCGTAAAACCCTACTCCTGCTCTGTGGTTGATCGTATATGAACTCTGGTTACAGGGAGCGCAGTTTTCCGGCAAGGTGCTAGGAAAAATGTAGCTACGACGTGTAATTGAGCTGGGTGTCGACCGTTCTACCTGTAGCCGTGGGCCTCCTTTTATAGGCCATGGGGTTACCACAATGGCTAATACGGTCATTACAGAGTGTGAATAGTGACTTGCACCGTCATCATGTCTATCTTCCAATGGGGTAAGACAAAACGCATTTAAAGCACCGTAAGGTGCTACGTCGGGGAAGTGAGGCCTTGGGCAAAAGATCTATACCACTGGTCTTGGCGCCCTTCTGTAATCCCGACACGTCCCTGGGATGGGTGTCATTAAAGTTAATCTTGGCGTGGCGTGCTGACACGTGCCTTGGCCGGCCATGTTGACTGCATGCCCGCTCGACACCTAGCTCACGAGCCTATTTGGTCGATGGTGAGGTGGAGCGGTAATGGTACAGAACAAACCTGCTGGCATGGAGCTTGCCGGGCCCTGCTTGCCGGCAACGGAGCTTGCCGGCAACCATAGCCTTGGTCTTCACCTTGCCGGGGTGAAGCTTGCCGACAGGAACAGCGTCGATCTTCAGTACTTAGAATAGTACTTCTCGATGACCTGCCTTGAGGTCTTCTTCACGGTCTTGGTGTTGAGTCCTGAGTCGTAGTTATCCTCTGTCAAGCCCTTGCCGGAAGGGAGGCTACAACTGCCTGTGCACAAGTCTGGGTACGAGGGCACCCATGTCTTAGTACACCAACAGGAGCCCCTGGGCCTGGGCCACGCGCGCATGCGAGGCGTCGTTGGGCTAGGCCCAAACAGTGCACAGGCGGCGCGTGGCAGAGGATAACTGTCATAATTTTCTCTTTTATCGCACCCGCCCACGATGCACATTAAATGCGGGCATGGGAGAGGTGGAGCGAAGCGGCGGCGGGAGGTGGTGCGCCTGAAAAGCGCAACCATGTAGGACAGGAAAGAGCCAGCCGTCGCGTTTCCCCCATAAGAAAGGAAACCGCGAGGGGCGCTGCTCATTTACCCCCTCTTCCCAATCTAGCCAGTTCACCATCGTCTTCAACCTTGCGCAAAAGCAGAGCGTGCTCCTTGCCTCCGCCGCCGCCCTTTGCCTCCGACGGTGCGCAACACAGCTTACCCTCCCCCCCACACATCTCGCTATGGCGCCGAAGAGAGGCAAAAAGGCCCCAAGTTCGGCGGCGGGTGAGAAGACAGCCGCCAAGGCAGAACAACGGCGGGACTACGTGTATGTATACGCGAGCGAGACGCGAGATCACGAAGCCACAGTGGTACTTCCTGGATCTCTCCCTCCGGCCGATGACCAATTCCACTTCTTCGCCGGGTATTTCTATTGCGATTGAGAAGGTGGGAGCGGATTTCACTCGCTGCCGAATCACCCCACTGCAGCACAGAAAAGGCCGGCAAGCGTGGGATTACCAGGGCCCTGCTGACCCAATGTGGCTGCTCCAGGGCCCTGACAATAACTTGACGATGATGGGACATTATCTGCTCATCTGTCGGATTTTCAACAAGGGTTGCGACTTCGACTTGCCGGTGAAGGTGATCCCTTTGTGCAACAATGCCGCCAAGGCCTCTATCCTGGCATGGATGTTGGACTGTGACGCTCGGACGGTTCTGAGCACATGGAAGGAACCCAACCAGAAGGATGCGGATAGCTGGTTTGCCGGTCTGGTGGAGGAGGCTATCGGAGCTGAGGACGGCATGATGCACCCGATGAAGGATGACCGGAACGAGTTTCTTGTGGCAAGGGCTAACGAGTCCAAGAAGACGAAGGTAACTCATCCACGGCCGGGCAAGGACCAGTCCAAGAAGCGGGCCACAGCTCCAGAGGTCAGTGGAGGAAGCCCCTCCCTAGAGCATGCTGAAGAGCATGTTGAAGAGTATATTGGCGAGGAGGAGCAGGCTAAGGAATCCGAGGGCGGGGAGGAAGAAGAGGAGCAACCCGAGGGGTCTTCGAGCGAGGAGGAGACAGAAGAGGAAGAAGAACCACCTTGCCCTCCTCCTGCCAAGGGAAAAATGACTGTTGCCAAGAAGACTGCCCGCAAGGGGGAGGCGCACACCGAGTCGGCTAGCCAAGGGCTCGTCGGTGTCAAGGTGGCAACCACAACCCTCCGGGCGCAGCCTTCCCGGCAACTGCCTTCCCGCGTTGCTGCCCCTCGTCGACCCATCCTGCTGATTGTGGAGGAGGCGGGCACTTCACAGCCATCAGTCCCCCCGAAGCGTCCCAGGAGTCCACCTCCATCATCCACTACAGCGGGGACCGAGGAGACAGTCCATTACGACCTGTCAGTCCTGAGTGACCCCGACGAGGACGAAGAGTAAGCATCTCCATCCCCGTGTGTTTCTTAATTGTCCAGACTCTGTTGCTTGAGCCAATCTTCTTCTTTGCCCTAATCTTGTAGGGACAAAGTGCCGCTGGTGAAGAGGCTCAGGCCCACCGGGGAGGGCGAGACGGCAACTGGCACCGACCAAGGTGCAATTTCTCTTGAAGTTGCCGGCTCGAGCCCCCCGCGCGAGGCACATGCACAGTTTTCGCTGGCGGGTAGCACCGTCGGATCTTCTGCAATGGAGGCCGACAAGGGGCTGGAAAGTAGCCAGCAGAAGGAGGGCACCAAGGGATAGACCTCTTGACGACGCCCTCGACTCCCAGGCCGTCACCAAGACTTTCACCGGCAAGGGGCAGCCCTCCCCCAGAGGAGCCCCAAGAAGGGCTCATCCGCGCGGAAGCCCCTCCAGCAACCGATGTTGCCGGGGACCAGGCGCCGGCAACCGAGGTTGCCGGAGGAAGAACGGCGTCCCCCCCATGTGCTCGTCAAGGTAATCTTATTTCCAAGTATACTTGACTCTTTCTAATGCTTCTTCTTTTTGTTTTCTTGAACTTGATCTGAAACTCGAATTTTTCTTCCCTCTGCTCCTTCGTCACCCTACAGAGCCAACTCCTTCGGAGGGGGAGGAGGCATCCGTAGAGAAACACGCTAAGAGTGCCGCCGATGAGGCCGCCAGGATTTCCGGCACGGAGGCCGCCGTGTCTGCCGCCGAGGAGGCCAGGAAAACTCCTGAAGAAACGGTCCAGCCCCTTGGTGGCATATCTGGGCTTGCCATTACGGACGCTGAGATGGGAGAGGCCGGCACTGATAAGTCAAGTGATGTCTCTCATCCTAGCGCATCCGAGGCGCAGGCCCTGATCAGCCTCCCAGAGTCTATTCATTTACAGCAGGAGTTTGAGGCCCCCAGCTCGTCTGGTGCCGGGGAGCCTACTTTTGACGAAGCCATCGCGGAGATCTTGGTGCCCCTCTCTAGCAGTGTCGCAGTGTCAGATGGTTCTGACGACAACGCCGCGGATCTTGCCTTCCTGACGACAATGGCTAGTGGCCTCAAGGATGTGCAAGACCGCTACGGCAGGCGCTGGGACGAACTGCATGCCCAACGGCAAACCGTAGGGCAGGCTGAGCAGAAACTGAGGAAAAAGGCGGAAGAAATCCGTGCCTGGCACAACAACAAATTTCATGGCCTCAGGAGGCAAGAAGAGAAGCTTGACGCTGCCAAGGAAAAGGCAACGGCTCTGGACGGCAGGTTAGCGGAGTGCGAAGCGCAGCTTGCTGCTAAAGAAAGGGACCTTGTCGCCCGAGAAGAGGCTCTTGCCGCCAAGCAACGCAGCAAGGAGGAGGAGATCCAGACTCTGCTTGCGCAGTAGACCCAAGAGCTAGAGGAGGGCCATAACCAGGCCATCGAGACTCTAACCCAGGCTCACGCCACCAAGCTCTCGGAGGCCGTCAAAGTCGCGGAAGGCGCTGAGGCCGCCAAGGCAGAGTTGGAGTCCAAAGTGTTAAAGCTTGAAGAGGAGCTCTTCAACAAAACCCAAGAGTTCTCGACCATCAACAACTCCTTGGCAGACCTTAATTCAAAGCTCGCAACTCTGGAGAAGGACCTGGAGGTTCGCAGGGAAAAAGAGAGGGAGCTACTGGAGAGCTGGGAAAAAGATAAGGCTGAGCATGCCAATGCTGCGAACTCTTTTGAGGAGCACAGGAAAGTTGTGGATCTGTGGATTGGTCGCCTTGTCGATGTTGCCGAGCGTCTCGCTGCTCAGGTGAGTGTCATGGACAAGGAGGAACATCGCTTCATAGTTGGCGAGCATGACTCTAGAAGCGCCAGCCTCTCCCTCTTCTTCGACGGACTCCTCGAGATATTGAAGAAACATCATGAGAAGAGAACCGCCAGCTTTGCCAACGAGTCTCGGAAGTTTTGCATCGAGGTCGTCTCCAAGATGCTCGTCAAGATTATCTGCCGGAATCCTGACGTCGACGTCTCCAAGGCCTTCAAGACCTTGCTGCCAGGGATGGACACCACAGCTGTTGAAAGGGCCATCGTTCCCCTTATCAACAAGATCAATCAGATCCCGAGGACTGAGGGTGATCGCAGGGATTAGCCTCCCTTGTCATTCTTTGTTGCAGATGTAATTTATGCACAAGACAAATTTATCTTAGGTCAGACTGCACTTGGCTTTGATGTATTATAACTTGCGTTTGAGATGGATGTATGTGCGCTATTCTCCTTATTCCGTTCTGTCTTTGCATGATTTTTGTACCCTACGCTTGCCGGAAGCTTGCCGGTGCGCACACCCTTGCCATAAGTGCTTGAGGAGCAGGTCCTTAGCAGCTTGCCGGAAGTGTCACTGCCGGCAAGGTCACGCTTGACGGTCACAACGCGGCTGCTTAGGTTGCTGAGTGGACTCGAAGCAAAGTAAGAGCGCAGTCGATCACGACAAGGTTCCTTAGCGTGCAGGTTTCTCATACAAAGGCCAAAGTCGTTCTAGGAGAATCGCAACTACAACAAAGAATTTATTTCAAAGTTTTGCAACTTAGCTCATTCCTTGTTGTACTTCTTGCCGTAGGGTGATATCTTGAACGCATCCTTTGGTATCCATACCATCACTCCCCCCCGGGAAACTTGTACGCGAGGAATCCTTCCTTCCTTTAAGAAAGAAAAGAAAAGAGGAGGCTGGAACCTTGGTGGTTTGTTAATCACCTAATGCACAGGAAAATGTAACACAAGACTGCCTGCAACACATAAATATATATGTACTTGACACAGAATTGTGAAACATCTAAGTTTTATTTATTTTGCACGGGATCTGCGCCGGCTTTGTACAAAGGATTACATGCCTTGACGGCAAACTTGTACAAAAGAGGTTGCCGGGCAGCCCGGCAACCGCGCCTTACGGGTAAAACTTACGAAGATGCTCAATATTTCATGAGTTTAGCACCGGACTATCTTCGGTCTCTAGGTGGACTGTGCCGGGCCTAGTGACTCGTATTACCCAGTAAGGGCCTTCCCACTTCGGCATCAACTTGTATTTTATCCTTCGTTGATCAAATCCGACGAGGAACAAGGTCGCCTTTATCAAGGTCCCTGGCTTTCACTTTGCGGCTAAGGCAGCGGTGCAAAGCTTGCTGGCACCGTGCAACACGGGCAGCAGGCTGGAAATGATCCTCCTCAAGGAGCACGGCATCGTCATGCCACAGCTCATCTTGGTCCTCCTCATTGAAGGCCAAGACTCGAGGTGACCCGTATTTGAGTTCCGTGGGGAGTATTGCTTCTGCACCAAGGCTTGCTTCCTGACCTTCTGCTTGAGGGGTCTCGCATGAGGGCAGACAGCAAGGTGGTGCTCAGTTGCCCTCCTGAGAACTTCAAGGACGTCAGGTGATTGCCGGGCAAGCACACTGGCATTCACCCATAGGAAGGCAACGAGCTCAACTCCCTATTTGTTGCCGAGAGTGACACTTTCAGAAAAAGTGCCACTCACCCCATCCCCTTTCGCAGGAACTTGTTTGGTCGTGGATGCAGAAGCCTTGGCTCTCTTGCTCTTGTCGATAGAGCTCTCTGGTACGTCCTCGACAGGCATGCTGCACTTTGAAGTGCGCTTCCTGGAGTCCTTCCCAGAGGTCTTGCCGGTCTTCTTCTTCTTTCCTTCCCCGGGAGCTTTGACGACAGGGGCAAGCGCCTCGATGGCAGCTGCCGCCGCCGCCTCCCGGTAGAGCTTGTCGTTACAGACGATTACATCCTTGTGGTTTGACTTGATGGTGAGGACCCCCATCGGCCCTGGCATCTTGATGATGTTGTACGCATAGTGCGACGCGGCCATAAACTTTGCCAGGGCTGGGCGGCCCAGAATCCCATTGTACGGCAGCGGCATCTTGACGACGTCGAAGGTAATCTTCTCCGTCCGATAATTGAGCTCGCTGCCGAATGTGACCGGCAACGTGACTTGGCC
Source organism: Elymus sibiricus (assembly GCA_039707655.1). Lineage (NCBI taxonomy): Eukaryota > Viridiplantae > Streptophyta > Magnoliopsida > Poales > Poaceae > Elymus > Elymus sibiricus. The sequence goes on from CM077676.1 coordinate 294,258,812, forward strand.
CTTCGGCTTGTTCCTCCCCGGACTGATCCCTTGGAAACTGCCCGTCTCCTCGAGATCCTTGTCAGGGATCTGCAGCCTCTTGATCACATCTGGGGAGATCAAGTTCAAGCCCGCCCCACCGTCAACCAGCATCTTCGTCACCTTGAGGTTGCGAATTGTTGGTGAAACCAACAACGGCAAAAACCCGACCGCGGTGGTGCGATCAGGGTGGTCCTCGGCATCAAAGACGATGGGCGAGTGCGACCACTTGAGTGGCTTCTGTGCCTCCATCACCGGCTCTGCTGCATTGACTTCGTGGATCCACTGCTTTAGTTGCCGGTGCGAGGAGTGCAAAGATGCACCTCCGTCGACACACATGGCATCCACCGCATTTTGGAACTCCTTGCCAGACCCGCCTCCGTCTTCATTACTATCATCCTCTTCTTGCTGGCCCTGAGCAGCCTTCTCTTTTGGCTGATTGGCCTTGCCGCGGCGGCCTCCGCGGCCACCATGGTCTTGCTTGCCGGACCCACGAGCACCATCTTGGGCCTTCTCCTTGTCTCTCTTCTCGTATTCTTGCTTCTGCTTTTCGGCAAGTTGCTCTACTTGCCGGCATTGATGGAGATCGTGGCCCTTGGTGCGGTGGATCTTGCAGTATGGCCCGCCGGTCTTGCCGGCCTTCTCACCTGCTGCAACTTCCCGGCAAGCATCGCACCCAGCAACCTCCTTGCTGGGGATGTCTGCCTTCGGCTTCTTGGTGGCGTTGGTGTCGCCGGAGCTCTCGATGGCCAGTACAGTCTTACTCTTGCGCTTTCTGTTGCGCTTCATGTTCTTCTTCTGTGGGGTTGATGCGTCGTTGTCCTCGGAATTGACGTCTGCACCCGCATCTTCCCCGGGGAGTCGCCTCCCTTCCTCAGCACGTGCACACCTATCCGCCAAGGCGTACAGATCGTTGATGGTCTTGACCTGCTCGACATTCATCTCTGACCGCATCCTGCGGTTGCGCACATTCGTGTGGAACGCGGCAACAACAGCTGCAGGATGGATGTCGGGGATGTTGTGGTGCACACGGCTGAACCGTTGTATGTACTTGCGGAGGTTCTCTCCATCCCTTTGGGGGATCACCTGCAAATCGCTGGGCTGACCCGGGAGCTTGTGGCCACCCTGGTAAGCGCCAACGAAATGATGGCACAGATCCGCCCAAGAAGAGATGGAGCCCTCAGGCAGGTTCATCAACCACGACTTGACCTTGGGCCGGAGCGCCAACGGGAAGTAGTTGGCGAGCACTTTCTCGTCCCGTCCCCCGGCAGCCTCCACCGCGATGGTGTAGATGCCAAGGAACTCAGCTGGGTTGAGCGTGCCGTCGTACTTGTCGGGCAGCTCTGGCCTGAAGGCTCGGGTGGACGGCCAGCGAACTTGCCGCAGCTCACGAGTAAACGCTGGGCACCCCACATCGTAGCGCAAGTACCCAGTGGCTACCAGAGCGAGCACGTTCACTGTCGGCCTGGCATGGTCGTCAGATTGACGATGTGCTTCCCGGTGCTGCTCGATCTTCATGCGGGCGTCTTCGTCGCACCGCTCGTGGAGCACTTGGCGCTGATCTTGGCGGCACCGCGGATCCGACGAAGCCATCGACAGAACGTCATGGTCGTCTGATCGGCGGGCTGGCCGCTGAGATGGTGGGGGGGTGCCGAGGCGACTGCACCGTTTGCGCGGCGTCGCCGGCAAGGTAGCCGGATTTTCCTGCCAACATGGTGGGTGGTTGCCGCGAGGGCCCCACGTCTTGTGTTTTGCCAGGATCGGCAAAACTGATGAGGCTCTGAATGGTATCTCTCCATTCATCCATCTTGTCTGGGCTTGGCGGGAAGTTCAAAAGTATTTGAACCCGCTCCATGGCCTCCGCCGCCATGGTTGGCATGCCTGGGAGCACAGAACGAGGCGTCGCTCGACTCCTGGCAAAGCCAGAAGGAACTTCGTTACCTCCGTGCCGCCGCGGCTCATGCTCGCCAGCAGACGGTCATGGTGGTGGCGGTGGCGCTCCGTGAGCAATCGGAAGTTGCTGCACGGGGATGCCGCCTTGCGGTCGTCTGGAACCGCCAGCAACGTGGGGGAGCGTGTCGTGCCCATATTGCGATGGTCGCGGCGTACGCCTCCCCGCGCCGTTGTTGGACGTCGCCGCTACATTCTGGGATGTTGCGGCGGTTGGGTTCTGGGTGGCAGCAGTATGAATTATATTACTATGATGACTGCACTCACCAGAATGTCTTGGAAGTTGACCGACTGCGACGTCGCCGGTCCTGTGGCTAGGCTCAGCATCGTGGCGGGGGTGCTGGGCACCCGCACCACTTGCGCCTCCTGTGCCGCCCGTCCCAACCGTAGAGCCCGCGCCTCCTGCGGCCGCCTGGGAAGGTGGCTTGGACGCGGTACGAGCCTTCATGGCTCCACTCTTCTTCTTTGGCGCCATCGACGAAGATGATGAAGTTGGTACTCACACTACCAAAGATTTGATTTGTGACACACAACCCCCCGGCCTGGCGCGCCAAAGATGCCGTGGGAAACGACTATCTATGGGACCGAACGGGTCCCTTTGCGATTCAGCTCAGGGGCATGCATGGGACAAAGAGCAGGTTTTTAGTAAGTGCAAGAACACGTGGGGGATTTATCTAGGTTCGCGCCGCTATGAGCGTAAAACCCTACTCCTGCTCTGTGGTTGATCGTATATGAACTCAGATTACAGGGAGCGCAGTTTGCCGGCAAGGTGCTCGGGAAAATGTAGCTACGGCGTGTAATTGAGCTGGGTGTTGACCGTTCTACCTGTAGCTGTGGGCCTCCTTTTATAGGCCAAGGGGTTACCACAATGGCTAATACGGTCATTACAGAGTGTGAACAGTGACTTGCACCGTCATCACGTCTATCTTCCAACGGGGTAAGACAAAACGCATTTAAAGCACCGTAAGGTGCTACGTCGGGGAGGTGAGGTCTTGGGCAAAAGATCTATACCACCGGTCCTGGCGCCCTTCTGTAATCCCGACATGTCCCAGGGACGGGTGTCATTAAAGTTAATCTTGGCGTGGCGTGCTGACACGTGCCTTGGCCGGCCATGTTGACTGCTTGCCCGCTTGACACCTAGCCCACGAGTCTATCTGGTCGATGGTGAGGTGGAGCGATAACGGGACAGAACAAACCTGCTGGCACGGAGCTTGCCGGGCCCTGCTTGCCGGCATGGGAGCTTGCCGGCAACCATAGCCTTGGTCTTCACCTTGCCAGGGCGAAGCTTGCCGGCAAGAACAGCGCCGATCTTCAGTACTTAGAATAGTACTTCTCGATGACCTGCCTTGAGGTCTTCTTCACGGTCTTGGTGTTGAGTCCTGAGTCATAGTTATCCTCTGTCAAGCCCTTGCCGGAAGGGAGGCTACAACTGCCTGTCCACAAGTCTGGGTACGAGGGCACCCATGTCTTAGTACACCGACAATAGTTGCTCTTGTGCTTCACATATACTTGTTAGAGCACGGCGGTGGTTATATTCTATAGAAATAATTGCACTCTCATGCTTCACTTAAATCTTTTTGAGAGTCTTAAATAGGAAGTGGTAATGTGCATGAGTTATGAGATTAGACCAAAAAGGATAGGTATTCAAGAGTGGTATAATAAAAACTTTCATGTAGATCACTAAATATGAAACATATTTTTAATTATATTGATGTAGTAATATGAAAGAGTATTGGTTCATGATCATTGGTTAGTAACAATATCGATATTAAAGCTTGTTATGCACTACTCATTTAAGTGTCCATCATGGCATGGTGGGGAGGTTTGAGCATTTCTATTTTTGATTGAAATCCTTGAGTGCTGTCATAATCGGGGGTGCGCGATGGTTAACTCCCTAGGGGCATGCGAGTAGTACTTTGTTTCGAGGGCTAATAAAACTTTCACAATAAGTATATGAGTTCTTTATGACTAATGTGAGTTCATGGACAATTACGCACTCCTACCTTTCCACAATTTGCTAGCCTCTTCGGTACCGTGCATTGCCCTTTCTCACCTCGAGAGTCGGTGCAAACTTCGCCGGTGCATCCAAATCCCGTGATATGATACGCTCTATTACACATAAGCCTCCTTATATCTTCCTCAAAACATCCACCATACCTACCTATCATGGCATTTCCATAGCCATTCCAAGATATATTGCCATGCAACTTCCACCGTCTCGTCATATGACATGTGTGTTCATCATCATATTGCTTTGCATGATCATATAGAGCTGACATGATATTTGTGGCAAAGCCTCCGTTCATCATTGTTATACATGTTACACTAGATCATTACACATCCTGGTACACTGCCAGAGGCATTCATATAGAGTCATCTCATATCAGTTTATCGAGTTGTAAGTAAATAAAAGTGTGATGATCATCATTATTAGAGCATTGTCCCAGTGAGAAAAAGAATGATGGATACTATTGACTCCTCCAAAATGAGGGGATGAGGTCCTTGAGATTGTTCTTAAAAAAATGAAATGAGAGAAAAAGACAGAAGGGGCAATGCTACTATCCTTTTACCACACTTGTGCTGCAGAGTAGCACCATGTTCTTCATATAGAGAGTCTCCTGAGTTATCACTTTCATATACTAGTGGGAATTTTTCATTATAAAACTTGGCTTGTATATTTCGATGATGGGCTTCCTCAAATGCCCGAGGTCTTCATGAGCAAGCAAGTTGGATGCACACCCACTTAGTTTTCATGTTGAGTTTCATACACTTATAGCTCTTAGTTCATCCGTTGCATGGCAATCCCCACTCCTCGCATTGCTATCGATTGATGGGCCTCTTCATTAACGATTGATCTGCCGAGTTGATGCGATCCTTTCTTCCTTTTAGACTTCTCCTATATATCTCTATCACCATATTCTATTCCACCTATAGTGCTAATGTCCATGTCTCACGCTCATGTATTGAGTGAAGCTTAAATGCTGAAGCGCATTAAAAAGTATGATCCAATTGCCTGGTTTGACACTAGGGTGCTCATGATATATATTTATGCGGTGAAGGTGGGGTCATTGTGACGCCCCCGGCTTAATCGTGCACTAATCATACACGCAAATGCACACGATCAAGCCTAAGGACTCACTTGAAGATATCACAACACAACTCTAAACACAAATAAAATAATACAAGCTTTATATTACAAGCCAGGGGCCTCGAGGGCTAGAATACATAAGCTCGATGTCATACAAGCATCAGCGGAAGCATCAGGTATCTGAGTACAAACACAAAGTTAAACAGATAGGCCTTTAAGAAGGCGGGGCAAAATAAAACACAGATCGAAAGGCGCAGGCCTCCTGCATGGGTGCCTCCTAACAACTCCTGGTCGTCGGAGGGCTCCTCGTAGTAGTAGTATCCAGAGGGACAGTAGTGGTAGTAGTCGTCGTCGACGGCTGGGGCAGCTGGCTCCGGGCTCCGTCATCTGGTCTCAATAATCGGATTGGGGAAAAAGGAAGCAAAGCAACCGTGAGTACTCATCCAAAGTACTCAGCAAGACTTACATCAGAGCTATTCTACTTATGCAACATTATCAAAGGAAGGCTGTATATGTGGACTGATTTGCAGAAATGCCAGAATAGAAGGGAAAGCCTAGCCTATCGAAGACTAGCATCTTCAGGGTCTTGCAGCATATGAAGAGTGCAGATTAGTTCATAAGTATAGTAGTAGCAACAAGTATCAAACATCACCCAGAGATCCGTCCTCGACTCCCTGCGAGAAAGCAATCCCGGAGCCAATATATTCAACCCATTTCTAGTTGTAGAAGATCGGGATATTCTCCGAGCGTCCTGTTACCGTGGACACGGCTATTCGAATAGATATACTTCCCTGCAGGGGTGCACCAACTTACCCAACACGCTCGATTAACTCTGGCCAGACACACTTGCTCGGTCCATGCCCGGCCTCAGCTGATCGACACGTCGTAGCCCTACCTAGGTTCAACAGAGAGGCCAGCACGCCGGTCTACATCCTAAGCACTCAGGGGTCTTGGGCCCATCGCCCTTTGCACTCCTGCGCGTTGCGAACACGGCCGGTGAGCAGTCCTAGCCCCCTTAATACAAGCGCAGGCTTTACCAGACCAACCCGGCGCGCGCCGCTCAACTGCTGACGTCTGAAGAACTTCGGCTGATACATACGACACCGAGTACCCATATTATTCCCATGTGCTGGTTAGCGCGAAAAGGCTAGAGTCCTACTCAGATTACATATCCTAACCCATTAGTGTATTTGGAGCGCGCGGAAACCGTGTGTCCATAACATCAAGCAGGAATCCGAGGAATCACCCTCGTTGGATTCCCACTAGATGTAACCGACAAGGTGAACCCGGAGGAATCACCCTCGATGGTGTTCACACAAGCGGGGTTGCATGACAGAAGCTTCATCGGAGGTGGTGAAAGAGGAATCACCCTCGTTAACCCACGACCGGCTAGCTGTACTACAGAGGCATCATCGGGAGTGAGATGAGAGGCATCACCCTCGGCACTCGATGTTAGCTCTGCAGAGTCGAGCAATTTAGGGGTGTGTGGTGAGGTGCTGGTCTCAGCCCGACGATCACATCGATCGGGGCACGGGTACTACAGCGGGGCAACTACAGCAAGGAAGAGGGGCCACAGATGGTTCACTACCATTCAACATATTCTAAGCATTTTGGATAACAGGCAGGTATCAATAACAGTTACAAGGACAGGCTATGCATTAGAATAGGATAAAACAATAGGAGTAGTAAATTCTAATGCAAGCAGGAGGGAGAGAGAATAGGTGATATCGGCATGCGTCAAGGGGAGTTGCTTGCCTAGAAGCTCTGCGGCAAAGGAGGGATCGTCAGTGGTGTCGTCGGTCTCCTGAGCTGCGTCGGTCTCGGGGGCTATCGAAGAAGAAGAGGGGGAAGAAACAATAAATAAAGGCAGACAAATGCAACACAGATGCATGACATGGTGGTATGCAGTGTTAGTGGTGACATAATGCATTGCTACATGTCGCAGACGAAATGGGAAAATATCTAGGATATTTTCCCGGCGTTTAAGCGGATTTCGGTATACTGAACCGGAGGGGACGGATCCATGTTCAGGTAGTTAGGAGTGATGGTCAAGCATTTTGACCGCGTATTCGGATTCGTCTCGTTTTTCTGATCAACTTTCATGTAGAAAGTTTTTCGATCCGAGTTACGGTTGAATTTCTATGAATTTTCAAAGTTTTAAATAGTTTTCTGAAATTATTTAAATTAACAGAATTCTAGAAAAGGCATATGACGTCATGCTGAGGTCATCACTGCGTCAGCAGTCGGCTGACCAACTGACTGGTCAAACAGGCAGGTGGGACCCACCTGTCAGCCTCACAGGGTTTTAATAGTGATTAAACTTAAACTAACATACTAATTAACCTATGGGCCCGGCCTGTCAGCGACTGAACTAATTAACAGATTTAACTAATTAAACGTAACAGTAATTAGGTCAACCGGGGCCCGCATGTCAGTGGCCGTAGCGCCACATCAGCGGCGTTTGACCCGGTCAACTGGTCAACTGGGTCCTGCGGGACCCATCTGCCAGTGACTCAGGGTGGCCCAACGGTCAGGCCACGTCGACGCCGGCGCCGGAAAGCACTCCGGCAAGCCTCCCGCGGCGGCAACCTCGCCAGAGGGGCTCAGGATTTCGCTACGGGGCTCCAAATCGCGCGCCGCTTGGCTCTTTCGATTGGCCACACGGAGCCGCGTCGATTGGTGGTACTTGCACGGCCGGTGGTGGTCGGAAACGGCAGCGACGGTAGCTACAGGCGGCGGCCAGAATTCGGAGCTCGACGCATTCGGCGTTTCGGACGGTTAGCGCGCGAACTAAAACCACGAGGGGCACCAGGAGGTTACCCCGAGCACGTTGACGTGCTTGTTTGGCCGTGACAGGGCTAACGGCGACGGCGGCGACCTCGTCGGCGGAGCTGGGCTCGGCCCTGGCGGAACCGGCCGCTCCGGGCGCGGAGAAGAGCAAAGAAGAGAGGGGAGGAGAGGAGAGGCTCACCGAGCGGCTACGAAAGCCCGTGGAAGCTTAGGAGCGCAGGGGAGACGACGAACGGAGCGGCGGAGCTCCGGTGATCCGCGGCGGACGTCGGCTTGATTCGGGCAATGAGGCGGTCTCCGGCTCGAACGTGTGGTCGGTGAAGAAGGGGAGGTCGTCGGCGGTGCTGGTGAACCGGTCGGAGAGGCAAGGGGGGGCACGGTGACCGCCGTGGTGGAGCCGCGCGGCGGCGGTGCTTGGGACAGAGAGAGGAAAGTGAGCGCGAGCGAGGGAGAGAGGAGGGGAGTACTGCGGCGTCCAGTGGGGAAGGCTCGGGGTTATCCACGCTCACATGGCCCGTCGCCGTGGCAGCCAGCGGCCGGAGCCGGCGCACCCGGCCATGGCGCGGGCGACATGGTGGCGCGAGCAGGTAGAAGACTGCTCCCGTGGGCTGGGCCGCGCAGGTAAGGCCTTTTTCCCCTTTTCCATTTTCTGTTTTTCTTTTTACAGAACTTTTGCAGAAAACATTTAAGCCGTCAAAAGACTTTTGAAAGGTGGATCTTGGCCCAAAATATTCTTTGCAATTTATGGCACTGTCATAATTATTTTGGAAGGCAGAGGAATTCATTTGCATTTTTCATAAATGAATTTGCTATTATAATTGCTGGAATTGCACTGGATTAAATGCTAATGCTCATTTTAGCAACATGGTGATGTTGTTTTCCTGAACAACAAATTGTTTTGGAATATTTTCTAAAAGATGAACATTTTTCCAGCAACTTTTGTGCAACTCCAAAATTTCAATTGCATTTGAATTTGAATTCAGTGGCAGAATTTGAAATGAGATATTAAACCATTGTGATCAAGCATTGCAAATGATGATGACTTGGCATGATTAACAGAGGATCACTGTGCTTTATTACATAGGGGTGTTACAATTCTCCTCCTCTAAAAGAAATTCTCGTCCCGAGAATTCAGGAGGTAGAAGGAAACAGACGGGGTATTCTTCCCAAAGACGATCCTCGCGTTCCCAAGTGGCTTCATCTTCAGTGTGATTTGACCACTGCACCTTCAGGAACTTGGTAGTCTTCTGGCGGGTCCGACGTTCAGCTTGATCGAGAATGCGGATCGGATGCTCCTTATAAGAGAGATCATCTTGTAAAACAAGCAATTCATGATCCACTGCTCGGTGCGGAGATTCCTTGAAGCAACGGCGAAGTTGCGACACATGGAAGACATTGTGGATGTGAGAGAATTGCGGCGGCAACTCCAATTTATAAGCCACATGTCCACGTCTGGCGAGAATGTGGAAAGGGCCGATGTAGCGAGGAGCTAACTTGCCCTTGATTCCAAAGCGGTGAGTGCCCTTCATCAGAGTGACACGCAGATAAGCTTGCTCACCAGGTTGATAGATCGATCCCCAGTGTTTTCGATCATAATTGCTCTTCTGGCGAGACTGAGCAGCTTTGAGATTTTCTCGCACAATACGGACTTGCTCTTCAGCGTGTTGGATAATATCCGGACCAATGAGCGGTCGTTCCCCAGTTTCTGACCAATTCAGAGGGGTTCGACACTTACGTCCATAAAGAACCTCGAAGGGGGCCATTTTCAAGCTGGCTTGATAGCTGTTGTTGTAAGAGAATTCGGCATACGGGAGAGATTCTTCCCACTTCTTGCCAAATGAAATAACACAAGCTCACAGCATATCTTCCAGCACTTGATTCACTCGTTCGACTTGGCCTTGAGACTGGGGGTGATAAGCTGAACTCTAGGTAATATGAGTTCCCATAGCTTCTTGGAAACTTTTCCAGAACATTGAGGTGAAAAGGCTGCCACGGTCTGAACTAATCTCCTTCGGAATACCGTGGAGTGATACAATTCTGGAGATGTATAACTCTGCTAACTGACTAGCAGTGATCGTCTCCTTGACTGGCAGAAAGTGTGCAACTTTGGAGAGTTGGTCGATGACGACAAGAATAGCATCGGGACCCTTCTGTGACTTGGGAAGGCCAGTAATGAGATCCATTTGAACCTTATCCCATTTCCATAAAGGAATAGGGAGCGGTTGCAGAATTCCAGCAAGCTTCTGATGTTCTGCTTTAATGCGACGGCAAACGTCACATTCAACAACATATCGGGCAATATCCTGCTTCATTCTAGACCACCAGTACCTTTGTCGGAGATCACGATACATCTTGGTGCTACCCGGATGAATAGACATTGGTGTATCATGTGCCTCCTTCATGACCTTGTCAATCATCAATTCGAACCGAGGTACCACAATGCGGTCTTTGAAATACAAGGTTCCATCTTCAGCAAGCGAGAAATCCCTGTACTTATCAAGGTGAAGATCTCTTTTCATCAGATCAACTTCAGCATCTTTAGCTTGCGCACGCTTAACAGCATTCAGAAGATCTGGCTGTATTACAAGGGTATTAAGAGAATCCTGTGGAACAATGTGGAGGTTCAGTTGGCGCAATTCTTCATACAGATGAGGTTGAGCTCGCTGAACCACGAGGTTGTTACAATAGGACTTGCCGCTCAAGGCATCTGCCATCACATTAGCCTTGCCAGGGGTATATGAAATATCACAGTCATAGTCCGTAATCGTTTCCAACCATCGCTGTTGGTGGAGATTGAGATCCGGCTGAGTAAATAAATACTTCAGACTTTGATGATCAGTATATATCTCACATCGGTTACCGAGAAGGTAATGTCTCCACAGCTTCAGTGCATATATCACTGCAGCAAGTTCGAGATCATGCACTGGGTAATTCTCTTCGTGAGGACGCAACTGTCGCGAGGCATAAGCAATTACTCTTGTTCTTGCATCAGGACACAGCCTAATCCCTGACGAGAAGCGTCACAGTAAATCATTAAATCCTTGTGAGAATCCGGAGGAGCAAGCACTGGTGCAGATGTCAGCTTGTCCTTGAGGGTTTGGAAACTTTCCTGACATTTGTCTGTCCGCTCAAACTTTACGCCTTTGTGAAGTAGATTAGTCAGAGGCTTGGCAATCTTTGAGAAGTTCTCGACAAAGCGACGGCAATAACTTGCGAGTCCGAGAAAACTTCTGACTTGCTTAACATTCTTCGGAGGAGTCCAGTCAAGAATAGCCTGAACTCGTTCTGGGTTGACCGCAATGCGTGGGCAGGTAGTCAAAGAGGTTGTTGATGATAACACAGATCAGCGAGGGGCAAGGATGGCATTGCTCACCATGAATTCAATTAACATCTCAGAAGAAGTCAAAATGTTGACGCTGAAGACGACACATTTTGCCGAGAGGTTCCAAAAGTGTCAAATGACAGTGTGAGAAACATATGATAAGTTGGAAAGGAAAGGTTAAACAAACCAATGGAAAAGAAAAGATGATTATCAGATTAATCAGTCCAATGGAAAGGAATAAGTGCAGATAATCCAGCTCTCCGGGTGAAAGTGATTACGAGAACCTAATGTCAGAGTTAGTAAAATCATTTAACCCGAAAAGAAGAGAGATCAGAGTCCCAGAGTATAGGTGAGGAATAAAAGATCCTAATACCACCCATTGGAGACGTGGGCCCGTAAGCCACATAGCCATGTTAGTAAAATCGTTTTGCAAAGACTAAACTCAACTTCGGCCAAGGAGTTGGAAAGGGGGGTTCCTACAGGCAGTCGGCTCTGATACCAACTTGTGACGCCCCCGGCTTAATCGTGCACTAATCATACACGCAAATGCACACGATCAAGCCTAAGGACTCACTTGAAGATATCACAACACAACTCTAAACACAAATAAAATAATACAAGCTTTATATTACCAGGGGCCTCGAGGGCTCGAATACATAAGCTCGATGTCATACAAGCATCAGCGGAAGCATCAGGTATCTGAGTATAGACACAAAATTAAACAGATAGGCCTTTAAGAAGGCGGGGCAAAATAAAACACAGATCGAAAGGCGCAGGCCTCCTGCCTGGGTGCCTCCTAACTACTCCTGGTCGTCGGAGGGCTCCTCGTAGTAGTAGTATCCAGAGGGATAGTAGTGGTAGTAGTCGTCGTCGACGGCTGGGGCAGCTGGCTCCGGGGCTCCGTCATCTGGTCTCAATAATCGGGTTTGGGGAAAAAGGAAGCAAAGCAACCGTGAGTACTCATCCAAAGTACTCAGCAAGACTTACATCAGAGCTATTCTACTTATGCAACATTATCAAAGGAAGGATGTATATCTGGACTGATTTGCAGAAATGCCAGAATAGAAGGGAAAGCCTAGCCTATCGAAGACAAGCATCTTCACGGTCTTGCAGCATATGAAGAGTGCAGATTAGTTCATAAGTATAGTACTAGCAACAAGTATCAAACATCGCCCAGAGATCCTTCCTCGACTCCCTGCGAGAAAGCAATCCTGTAGCCAATATATTCAACCCATTTCTAGTTGTAGAAGATCGGGATATTCTCCGAGCGTCCTGTTACCGTGTACACGGCTATTCGAATAGATATACTTCCCTGCAGGGGTGCACCAACTTACTCAACACGCTCGATTAACTCTGGCCGGACACACTTGCTCGGTCCATGCCCGGCCTCGGCTGATCGACACGTCGTAGCCCTACCTAGGCTCAACAGAGAAACCAGCACGCCGGTCTACATCCTAAGCACTCAGGGGTCTTGGGCCCATCGCCCTTTGCACTCCTGCGCGTTGCGAACGCGGCCGGTGAGCAGTCCTAGCCCCCTTAATACAAGCGCAGGCTTTACCAGACCAACCCGGCGCGCGCCGCTCAACTGCTGACGTCTGAAGAACTTCGGCTGATACATACGACACCGAGTACCCATATTATTCCCATGTGCTGGTTAGCGCGAAAAGGCTAGAGTCCTACTCAGATTACATATCCTAACCCATTAGTGTATTTGGAGCGCGCGGAAACGAGCAGAGACTCACGATCCTGTGACCCCGTCGCCCCATCTCGTGGACTTACCGCAAGGGCTAAGAATGCCCGGCCGTGCCACGTATTCATCTCTCGGGTACCCTCATGGTCAACCCGATAACACATCTCTCGCGGGTACCCCTCGGGGACGACCCGACTTTATCAAGTAACAGTAATAAAGTGCAAGTAACCGTGTGTCCATAACATCAAGCAGGAATCCGAGGAATCACCCTCATTGGATTCCCACTAGATGTAACCGACAAGGTGAACCCGGAGGAATCACCTCAATGGTGTTCACACAAGCGGGGTTGCATGACAGAAGCTTCATCGAAGGTGGTGAAAGAGGAATCACCCTCGTTAACCCACGACCGGCTAGCTGTACTACAGAGGCATCATCGGGAGTGAGATGAGAGGCATCACCCTCGGCACTCGATGTTAGCTCTGCAGAGTCGAGCAATTTAGGGGTGTGTGGTGAGGTGCTGGTCTCAGCCCGACGATCACATCGATCCGAGCACGGGTACTACAGCGGGGCAACTACAGCAAGGAAGAGGGTCCACATATGGTTCACTACCATCCAACCTATTCTAAGCATTTTGCATAACAGGCAGGTATCAATAACAGTTACAAGGACAGGCTATGCATTAGATTGGATAAAACAGTAGCAGTAGTAAATTCTAATGCAAGCAGGAGGGAGAGAGAATAGGTGATATCGGCATGCGTCAAGGGGAGTTGCTTGCCTGGAAGCTCTGCGGCAAAGGAGGGATCGTTAGTGGTGTCGTCGGTCTCCTGAGCTGCGTCGGTCTCGGGGGCTATCGAAGAAGAAGAGGGGGAAGAAACAATAAATAACGGCAGACAAATGCAACACAGATGCATGACATGGTGGTATGCAGTGTTAGTGGTGACCTAATGTATTGCTACATGTCGCAGACGATATGGGAAAATATCTGGGATATTTTCCCGGCGTTTAGGCAGATTTCGATATACTGAACCGGAGGGGACGGATCCATGTTCAGGTAGTTAGGAGTGATGGTCAAGCATTTTGACCGCGCATTCGGATTCATCTCGTTTTTCTGATCAACTTTCATGTAGAAAGTTTTTCGATCCGAGTTACAGTTGAATTTCTATGAATTTTCAAAGTTTTAAACAGTTTTCTGAAATTATTTAAATTAACAAAATTCCAGAAAAGGCAGATGACGTCATGCTGAGGTCATCACTGCGTCAGCAGTCGGCTGACCAGCTGACTGGTCAAATTGGCAGGTGGGACCCACATGTCAGCCTCAGAGGGTTTTAACAGTGATTAAACTTAAACTAACATACTAATTAACCAGTGGGCCGGCCTGTCAGCGGCTGAACTAATTAACAGATTTAACTAATTAAACGTAATAGTAATTAGGTCAACCGGGGCCCACATGTCAGTGGCCGTAGCGCCACGTCAGCGGCGTTTGACCAGGTCAACTGGTCAACTGGGTCCTGCGGGACCCAGCTACCAGTGACACAGGGTGGCCCACCGGTCAGGCCACGTCGGTGCCGGCGCCGGAAAGCACTCCGGCGAGCCTCCCGCGGCGGCAACCTCGCCGGAGGGGCTCGGGATTTCGCTACGGGGCTCCAAATCGCGCGCCGCTTGGCTCTTTCGATCGGCCACACGGAGCTGCGTCGATTGGTGGTACTTGCGCGGCCGGTGGTGGTCGGAAACGGCGGCGACGGTAGCTACAGGCGGCGGCCGGAATTCGGAGCTCGACGCATTCGGCGTTTCAGACGCTTAGCGCGCGAACTAAAACCACGAGGGGTACCCGGAGGTTACCCCGAGCACGTTGACGTGCTTGTTTGGCCGTGACAGGGCTAACGGCGATTGCGGCGAGCTCGTCGGCGGAGATGGGCTCGGCCTTGGCGAAAGCGACCGCTCCGGGCATGGAGAAGATCAAAGAAGAGAGGGGAGGAGAGGAGAGGCTCACCGAGCGGCTACGAAAGCCCATGGAAGCTTAGGAGCGTAGGGGAGACGACGAACGGAGCGGCGGAGCTCCGGTGATCCGCGGCGGACGTCGGCTCGATTCGGGCAATGAGGCGGTCTCCGGCTCGAACGCGGGGTCGGGGAAGAAGGGGAGGTCGTCGGCGGTGCTGGTGAACCGGTCGGAGAGGCGAGGGGGGGGGCACGGTGGCCGCCGTGGTGGAGTTGCGCGGCGGCGGCGCTCGGGACAGAGAGAGGAGAGTGAGCGCGAGCGAGGGAGAGAGGAGGGGAGGACTGTGGCGTCCAGGGGGAAGGCTCGGGGTTATCCACGCTCACCTACCCCGTCGCCGTGGCAGCCAGCGGCCGGAGCTGGCGCGCCCGGCCATGGCGCGGGCGACACGGTGGTGGGAGCAGGTAGAAGACTGCTCCCGTGGGTTGGGCCGGACTGGGCCGCGACAGGTAAGGCCTTTTTCCCCTTTTCCATTTTCTGTTTTTCTATTTTTCTTTTTACAGAACTTTTGCAGAAAACATTTAATCCATTAAAAGACTTTTGAAAAAGGTGGATCTTGGCCCAAAATATTCTTTGCAATTTATGGCACTGACACAATTATTTTGGAAGGCAGAGGAATTCATTTGCATTTTTCATAAATGAATTTGCAATTATAATTGCTGGAATTGCACTGGATTAAATGCTAATGCTCATTTTAACAACATGGTGATGTTGTTTTCCTGAACAACAAATTGTTTTGGAATATTTGCTAAAAGATGAACATTTTTCCAGCAACTTTTGTGCAACTTCAAAATTTCAATTGCATTTGAATTTGAATTCAGTGGCAGAATTTGAAATGAGATATTAAACCATTGTGATCAAGCATTGCAAATGATGATGACTTGGCATGATTAACAGAGGATCACTGTGCTTTATTACATAGGGGTGTTACAGTCATGCCATGCTTACATAACTAATGAGTAGGGATAACATTCGTTGAGCATCATATATTTTGAATATTTATGATTATTGATGTCTACTACACAACTTATTCTTGTAGACTCGTGTTGGGCCTCCAAGCGCAGAGTTTTGTAGGATAGTAGCAATTTTCCCTCAAGTGGATGACCTAAGGTTTATCAATCCGTGGGAGGCGTAGGATGAATATGGTCTCTCTCAAACAACCCTGCAACCAAATAACAAAGAGTCTCTTGTGTCCCCAACACACCCAATACAATGGTAAATTGTATAGGTGCACTAGTTCGGCGAAGAGATGGTGATACAAGTGCAGTATGGATAGTAGATATAGGTTTTTGTAATCTGAAAATAAAAAAACAGCGAGGTAGCAAGTGATAAAACGGAGCACAAACGGTATTGCAATGATTGAAAACAAGGCCTAGGGTTCATACTTTCACTAGTGCAATCTCTCAACAGTGCTAACATAATTGGATCATTTAACAATCCCTCAATGTGCGATAAAGAATCACTCCAAAGTTCCTATTTTTGGAGAACATAATATAGAAATTGTTGTAGGGTACGAAACCACCTCAAAGTTATTCTTTCCGATCAATCTATTGAGCTATTCCTATAAGTGTCACAAACAACCCTAGAGTTCGTACTAAAATAACACCATATGACACGCATCAACCAACTCTAATCTCACCTAGATACTCCAATGTCACCACAATTATCCGTGAGTTGATTATTCGATATGCATCAAACAACTTCAGATTCATAATATTCAATCCACACAAAGAACTTCAAAGAGTGCCCCAAGATTTCTACCAGAGAAAGTAGGACAAAAATATGCATCAACCCCTATGCATAGATTACCCCAATGTCACCTTGGGAATCCACGAGTTGAGTGCCAAAACATACATCAAGTGAATCAATATAATACCCCATTGTCACCACGGGTATTCATATGCAAGACATACATCAAGTGTTCTCAAATCTATAAAAGTATTCAATCCGATAATAGTGAAACCTCAAAGGTAAAAACTCAATTCATCACAACAAGATAGAGAGGGAGAAACACCATATGATCCAACTATATTAACAAGGCTCGCGGTACATCAAGATCGTGACAAATCAAGAACACGAGAGAGAGAGATCAAACACATAGCTACTAGTACATACCCTCAACCCCGAGGGTGAACTACTCCCTCCTCGTCATGGAGACCTCCGGGATGATGAAGATGGCCTCCGGTGATGATTTCCCCCTCCGGCAGGGTGCCGAAAAAGGGCTGTAGATGAGATCGTGGAGGTACAGAGGCTTGCGGCGGCGTAAAAACTCATCTAGGTTAACTTTCGGGGGTTTCTGAATATATATGATTTTTCAGCGTTGGAATCACACAAAGATGTGCCACAGGGGGCCCACAAGGCACCAGGGCGCGCCTGGGGGGCGGCATGCCCTGGTGGCTTGTGGGGCCCATGTGGGTCTTCTGCTGCTCCCCCGAAGCTTCCTGGGTCTGTTTCCTTCCAGAAAAAATCGTCAAAAAGTTTCGCTGCATTTGGACTTCATTTGATATGGATTTTCTGGAAAACCAAAAACAAGCAGAAAACAACAACTGACACTGGGCACTAGGTCAATATGTTAGTCCATAAAAATCATATAAAAGCCACATAAAAGTGCACCAAAATCATACAAAACTATAATAAACATGGCATGAATACTTCATAAATTATAGATACGCTGGAGACGTATCAATTATGTTCTTGTATTCATGGATATTATTATGTTGATATCAATTACTTCATTGTTTCTCAATATTTACACCATAAGAGAGATTACATGATAAACATGCTAGGTAGCATTCAACATCAAAAATTCTGTTTTTATCATTTACCTACTCGAGGACAAGCAGGAATTAAGCTTGGTAGCATCCAATGTATCTATAAGTTTTGATTGTTGCATGCTATTATATTATCAATCTTGGATACTTTATATGCTTTACATGCAATTTTATATCATTTTTGGGAACTAAACTATTAACCCAGTGCCCAGTGCTAGTTGCTGATTTTTGCTTCTTTTTGGCTTTTCAGAAAATCAATACCAAACAGAGTCCAAATGTGATGAAACTTTACGATGATTTTTTCTGAACAAAAAGGGACCCTAGAAGGTTCAGAAGGAGGCCAGAAGACGTACGGGAGAGCCATGAGCTCACCTGGCGCGCCCCTGGGGGCGCCACCTGAGCTCGTCGGTCCCACGCAGCTTCATTTGACCTAATTCCACTTCTATAAATTCCCATAAATCCCAAAACCAACAGAGAGCCACCCGAAATAACTTTTCCGCCACCGCAAGCTTCTATTCTTTCCCGATCCCATTTGTAAGCCTTTTCCGGTGATCTGCCGGAGGGGGAATCGATCACGGAGGGCTTCTACATCAATCTTGCTGCCCTTCTGATGATGTGTGAGTAGTTTACCACAGACCTACAGGTCCATAGCTAGTACCTAGATGGCTTCTTCTCTCTCTTTGATTTTCAATACAAAGTTCTCCATGATCTCCATGGAGTTCTATCCGATGTAATATTCTTTTGCGGTGTGTTTGTTGGGATCCAATGAATTGTGGGTTTATGATCAGATTATTCATTGAAAGTTATTGAGTCTTTTCTGAACTTTATTATGCATGATTGTTATAGATTTGTATTTGATGCGGAGCATCCTATGGACATCACCATGTCAAGAGTCCATTTGGCAAGTGACACGTGCGACATCTACTTCACATACCTAAAGGTGAATCATCTCCTTTACACGTATTCACTTGACCCCTTCGAGGATGGTATACTACTTGACACTCCTCTCGTATGCATGCATAGATATTATCGGAGCTTCACCATCGACGAGGTGGAGTGCGAGCGCATTTGTACGTCTACACCATCCGCGAGGGAAGCATGGAAGAGAAGATGGAAGAAAGGAGAAGAAGACGACGAGGCAGCTAGGCTGAACCCGGACGTCCGGACGGCCATCCGGATCATCCGGGCCATCTCCCGGATCATCCGGCCACCGCGACCAAGGACTACAGCAAGCTTCTCCCTGAAGCCGGATCATCCAGGACCCCACCTGGATCATCCGGAAGATGCCCGGATCATCCGGGTCCCCGTCCGGATCATCCAGCTGTCTGCGCGCAGAGTTGGCCTTTTGGCCATGTAACTTTCCCAACTTGCCCCTCACTTACCCCTTCGTGGGCTAGCACTATATATACTCCTCCTCCTCCTCCATTTAGGGATAGCTAAGAATAGATCTAGACATTAGAGCTTAGCTCATGTATCTCCCCTTGTGGGATTCCTCTTGAGAGAGAAGACTCCATTGGAGTACAAGGCCTCCTAAGGGAGAAGGATTCACAAGTGAATCATCAAGACCCATCTCTCCTAGAGATTTGGATGAACTACCCTTGTATCTTTATTTCCCTTGTTGTTCTTGGATCTTGATGCACCTCTTGTATTGCTTGTGATTTGAGGAGTACTTGGAGTGGATCTTGTCCAATAGAGTGTTTTCCCCTTTGATTTCTCCACGTTTTCCCCTCGTGTTCTTCGTGTTCTTCGCGTTCCTCCTCGAATCCACCTCCAATTCGTGAACATCGGGACAAATCTCAACGATTAGGGTTCTACCCTACATCATCTTGGTATCAGAGCCAGGTTGCCACGAATTTGGAGCCCTACCCCCCATGTTCTAGCCATTAGTTCAAATTTTTCTCCCCAATTACGAAAATTTCCCACAAAGAGCCCCAAAAAATTTCTTGCATTTTGTTGTTCTTGTGAGTTTTTGTTGATTTTCATCCGTGGATCTCGTGCTTGGCAAGTGGATCTACCTCCTCTTGCGTTCCCTAGCCCCAACTTTTCTTCTTCCCCTTCAAATTTGACCCCGAAAATAGAAAATTCCGCCCAAAAATTCGTCCCTGAGAGGAAATCCCGAGCAGTTTGACCTGCCCGGATCATCCGAACCTGCTCCCGGATCATCCGGGCATCACCCGGATCAGCTGGGCGACCTTCCGGACGTCCGGACCACCCACGCATCCCCACAACAGTACCGGAGTTGACGAACCCGGATCATCCGGACCTACTCCCGGATGTCCGGGCAACCCTGAAACTGACTTGGCTGATTTCTTGTTTCGGCCATAACTAATTCATCCGAACTCCAATTTCGACGTTCTTTAGCTTGTTTTGTAGCTATTGACATCCCCCATCCCAAAAAAATACTTTCGAAATCATTTGAATCTATCGATTTTTTTAAAATTTGGCATGTTTGCCTATGCCTTCCACCATAACTTCCGCACCACTACCCAAAACTTCCGCAACCTAACTCATTTTGGTTCCCATTGCATTTGTGGTTGTTTGAGTTCTGATTTGAGTCTCGTAAGGTGTTTCGGCTACTTAGGGATGGTTACTTCTTCATCATCCACCGGACGACGTGTATCGTGCCATCATCTCCATCAACCACCGAGCTTCCGCATCGACGACGGCCATCCATCCTTTGAGACCATCTTCAACCGGAAGCAAGGCCGGTTACCCCCGACTTCGTGAAAGGTTAAGTGTGACGAAGGTATATATTCCATCATACACTTTTCCTTCCTTGGCATTACATCTTGATAGCCCCACCATCTTTGTGAATACCTTCATACCTATTGAGACTAGCTATCCGAGTATTGCCGAGCTTCGCGAAAACTTGAGCACCATAGTGTTACGATATCATATTATTGCATCATTTGATATATCATATAGTGCAATTGCTTGCTCCCGTGCATATCTTGTGATACTTGTCCCATATATTTGGTTGAGGCTCAATAAGAATAGTGGAAAGGAAGAGAAAAAGAGCAAAAAAAAGAGCTTTTAAGCAAGAAAAAAAAAGATCAAAGCTTATCAGCAAAGAGAGTTGAGCATGAAAAGACATACTTGTGCATGAGGATACATGAAATAGGAAACGTTTTCTTGCATGAATAGGATTGGTGCCAAGTGGTGAATCGTGCCCAAACGTGCAATCAAGCTAGCGTCTCTCCTTGTGTTTGTGCAACACGAGCATAGTCTTCGTTAGCAAATTTTGTGTTGCTCATCCCTATAGTTGCACAAGCCCCATTATCCCACCGCGTGTGTTTCTTTGTTGCACTCCTCTATTTTTGTGATCACTTGCTTTGCATTTTGAGTCCCTTGGATTGATTTCAACATTTACATATCTTCGACTTCAATTTGCTTGATATTTTGTGCCACTAACCCCACCGAGCTCCACTATAAGCTATTTGTGTAGGTTGTGAGAATTGGACAAGGTTTTTCACCAAGTGCACTCTTTTCCTTGCATAAATTGTGGTCTTTTGAGATCCATCTACAACATCAGAAAGAGGTAACTTTGGTATGTTCATTTCATCTCTTTCTCACGCCTTCTCGAGTGCTTCTATGGATAGGGACGGCACATCTCCTTCGGTCTACAACCACAATGACGAGTTCGATGCCATGAAGGACCACATCAACGCCAAGATGGACAAGCACATGGAGGAGCTCAAAGCCCTCATCAAGACCGGCAAGAGGTCTTCCTCATCTTCGAGAAGACGCTCAAGTGCACATCCTTCCGAGCTACCATCTCCGGCAAGCGCACATCGGCATCGACACCATCACCAACAAGGACGTGAAGGTCAAGAGCTCAACACCAACCACCGATCTACGACTTCACCATCTACCTTGGCATCTTCGCCAAGCGACTTCAAGGCATCTTCGCCTTTAGATATGCGGCATCTTCGCCAACAAGTACCTCAAAAGAAGCTCCCCAAACTCAAGTCCGCGACTTCCATGAGCTACTACGACCTCGACACCGACCACGAGATTCCTTTCTATGGGACTCAAGACTTCGAGGAGTATCTCGAGTGGGAGCGCAAGATGGATGACTATCTCAAGCTACATCAAGTCCCCTCCGAAGATCACGTGAAGTGCACCACAAGGAACTTCCACGACTACGCGTCGACATGGTGGCTTCACACACCTTCGAAGAGCTTCAACATGAGTTGGCCCAAGACGAAGAAAGCGATGCGGCGAGAATTTATGCCTTCCACCTACACGGAACATCTACTTCGCCAATTGGAGAACACCATCCTAGGATCCAAGTCCCTCGACGAGTACTTCTTGGAGATGAAGAAAGCCTTGCGACGAGCCGGCGTGGATGACCCCATTTGGATGAAGTTCTACTTCATGATGGGATTGAACGACGACATCTCAAAGACTATCTTCCTTGACAACTATGAGTCCCTCAACGACATCTACTTTGGTGCTCTCAAGGCGGAACGAGAACTTATGAAGGCCAAGGCTTCTCCACCCCAAGCACACTTCGTGACGACCAAGCTCCACGACAAAGAGCATGAGGATAGTACCACCATGATGTCCAAGCCCGACGAGCACCAAGACGGCGCTCCCAAGTTCGACTTCACCGCCATACCTCTTTGTGCCATTAACGATGCCGAGTCTACCACGACTCTTTTTGAAGACGACGCGGAGACGACTATGACTATGGAGCCTCTCAAGGAACATGCTTTGGAGGCAAGCGACAAGGTGGCGAGCAAGGATGATGCTTCCATCTTTGGAGGCGAGATTGAGATGATCGAGCATGGGATTTTCCCTTCGGTCATGGAGGAGAGTGATGATGTGCCATCTTCGGCCTTCATCCACGGCGACAGTAACGAGACGGTTGAGCATTTCCCCTCGACCACGGCAGCATTTGGCGATGACTTGAGTGACATGAGCACCCATATTGAGAGTGAGAGCGAGTTCACCACTAGCCCCATATATGATGAGTTGCCCCAATTGACATGTGAGGAGAGCCACAACCCCCACCACTTGAGTGAGATGAGTGACTCCACCATATGTGAGTTTGAGTGCACCTATTTTGAGGGAGTGAGTGAGCCACCACATAGAGAGAGTGAGATGAGTGACTCCACCATTTCTAACAACTTGACCTCTACCTCTATTGTGTCTTCTCCTTTGGTGCTAGGTCCCATACATGATGACGCATCGATCCTCGATGACTTCGTCCCTTCTACGGACAAAATGATGGCCATGGTGGAATATGATGTACCCCCCACATGGTTCCATCATGATGAAGATGACCACGATTTGGTCTTTGATACCTCACCTACACCACATGAGTGGAATGAGAAAGGTAACATAGGTGAAGGTGATGCTCTTGTCCCACTAGTGGACATTGATTGCTTGCATGATGTTGATCTTCCTATTGACATGCTTCATGCTAATATGATTTCCCCATGCGATGATTTATTACCCATTTATGATGAGTTTGATGATTGCCATGTGGAGTCTATTAGTTGTGATGCCATGTTACATAGGATTTCTTGTGATAATTCTCTCGGTCACATCATGTTTGACAATCCGCTTGACTTGTCATATGCTATGCATGAGATCAACAATATGTCATATTTGCAATCTCATCGTAGTAACTATGCATATGCCATTAAAATAAACCCAATTTGCACATATGGCATAGATGACAAGCCCATGGTTATTGGCATTTGTTTTTCTTGTGATGATATTGATATGCTTCCTTTGCATCATTGCCATCATATGCCATGCCATGACCACCTAGCTTCGGACATGCATTATTTGCCATGTTTTCAATATTCTCCATATAATGTTTTCGCTATTTTTCATGAGGAGACCCCCATATTTTCCTCATACATGTTAGGAGATTTTGATCCATCCCATCCATTGCATGATCCCAATACTTGTGTGCACAATATGCTCCCCATGAATGAAAATTCTATTGATGTGCTATATACTTGTATGCTCAATTTGTGTCCCCATCGTGTTATACATAACAACTATTCTTTCATGATGGATGACATGTTCATATACCATGCATCGAATTTCTTTAAGCATTTCTTATCTTGTGCTAACTCTCACGTGCACATACACATCATGATGGATGATGTGTGCATTTACCACGCACACACATTCTTTCATTTGTGTCTTTCTTGTGTAGGTCATCACACTTACTCGTCAACCTCACAAGCGCACGAGTTGACGAAACGAGCTCTAGAGAGCAATGATGATTTGGGATCCCGCGGATTATCATTCCCACCGCTCCCTTCACGCAAAGACTTCGCGCATTTCTTCTACATGGCCCTCACATGGTTATGGGTTATTGTCCATTATATATCATTTGCCCATATTGCCATGTTCACTTTGTATGATATGCTCATTTCCATTTTGATGACATGCTTTGGTGATACATGCTTTGCATTACACATGATCCATGATTCTACTACTTGTATGTGCGTTTGCATGCTTGGTGGAGATATCACTTGTTATTGCCATGCATGCTTTGTGCCCCATGCCTATGATGATGATTTTTCCATGCTTTCTTTTCGAGCTTGCGATATGTCATGTGCATTGTCTATGCATACTATTTGATCACATGACATGATTGCCATGATTTCCTCTAGTGTGTTACATCTTCGCTCCACTAGTTTGCACGACATGATTACTATGATTGCTTGCCTTCTTGCATCACCGATGATTCATACTTGCTCGTTTCATGCGGTTGATAGCACCTATTCCCATGCTTTGCACATGATTGATATTGCCATGCATCATGATATATATGCCTTGTGTGTTGCATCGAACATGATTATACCATGCTATTCCCATGTTTTTGATTGCAACAATGTCATTTCTTCACATATGCCATGTCACATTGATTGCTACATGCTTGACATGATTGCCTCACACATGATGAACAATTGCTCTTTCCATTGTGTTGAGTGCCACACTATCTTCACTACACCATATGCACATTATGCTCGGATTGTCTTGCACTTTGGATTGCCACATGTGCCACATCTCATCTTCTTGGGTGTTGTGAATGATTCTTATGCATACCATCGACCGTTTATTGAGCGCTTTGTGCATACTTGCTATGACCGTGAGGTAGATGCTTGTTCTCTTGTCACACATATTTGCATCTCTACCTCCAATTTGCATGCTTGTTTCCATGATGCCTTTGATTGTGCTCAATTTATATGCTCACATGCCATGCCACAATCCCTTGTCACACCATATGCTATGCTTGATGACAACACTTGTTGGGTGAATCACCACTTGAATGATTGGTTTTGCACTAACGCTAACCACATTTGTTTTTCCAAGTGTTTGCTGTCCTTGCTCCTTTTGAAGGAATCACACAATGGTGCGACCATTGAGAGTGACCATTTCGAGCTTCAAGATGATGAGTGCGTGGTGATCATCCACTTCTACACGGCGACGACATCTCTTTCCCATGGTGATTTGGATTTCGATCCGAGGACGGATCTTTCCCAAGGGGGAGGGGATGATGCGGAGCATCCTACGGACGTCACCATGTCAAGAGTTCGTTTGGCAAGTGTTACGTGAGACATCTACTTCACATACCTAAAGGTGAATCATCTCCTTTACACGTGTTCACTTGACCCCTTCGAGGATGGTATACTACTTGACACATCTCTCGTATGCATGCATAGGTATTACCAGAGCTTCACCATCGACGAGGTGGAGTGCGAGCGCATGTGTACGTCTACACCATCCGCGAGGGAAGCATGGAAGAGAAGATGGAAGAAAGGAGAAGAAGAAGATGCGGCAGCTGGGCTGAACCCGGACATCCGTACGGCCATCTGGATCATCCGGGCATCAGCCGGATCATCCGGGCCATCTCCCGGATCATCCGGCCACCACGACCGAGAACTACAGCAAGATTCTCCCTGAAGCCGGATCATCCGGGACCCCACCTGGATCATCCAGAAGATGCCTGGATCATCCGGGTCCCCGTCCGGATCATCCGACTGTCTGCGCGCAGAGGGCCTTTTGGCCATGTAACTTTCCCAACTTGCCCCTCACTTACCCCTTCGTGGGCTAGCACTATATATACTCCTCCTCCTCCTCCATTTAGGGATAGCTAATAATAGATCTAGACATTAGAGCTTAGCTCATGTTGACGATGTAGGTCGGTTCCGACGCGTAGATCGCGGTGGAGCCGATCTGAATTCCCATCGCACCGCGGCGACTACCCAATAGGCTCTCAATGAAAGCACCAATGTCGGTTCTAAATCCGGCATATCTCGTAGTAGAGGTCCTAAGCTAGGCGTCATGGAGCGATGGTAACATGGACATAGAGTTTTACCCAGGTTCGGGCTCTCTCGAAGAGATAATACCCTACGTCCTGCTTTTGATTGTATTCATATGGGGTGTAGTACAGAGTACATGTGTCTACCACGAGATTGTTCTAATGAATATGAGTTCATCTATTGACTAGCCTGGCCTCGGTTTATATATGCACCGGTGGCCTAGGGTTTAGGAGAGTCTTCGGCTTGTGCATCAAGTCTTGTAGAGTCTTCCTTGTATGCGTCATGGGCTGCCCGAAGTGGCCCATTAGTGAACCGCCATGGGGGTCCTCGGCTCAACCCACCTGGTTAGGAGACGATGTGGTGAGTACCCCCTAGTCCAGGACACCATCAGTAGCCCCCTGAACCGGTCTTCAAGTTGGGGACGCTCCTCGGTTCTTCCGAATTGTTCTTCGTCTTCGGTCGTCGGTCTTGAAAACTGGTTCAACAAATCTTCCCATCTCCGATCTTGAGGATCGCCGAGGTGTATCCGAAGAGTTCATACGTCTGGTATCCGAGGAGTCCTTTAAGTTCTCGGACTTTATCAATGCCTCATTATTTTTTATGCCACACCTCGGGTTCGAAGTGTTTCCAGCGCGGCGGTGTCCTCTTTGCATCCGAGCTCCAGCGCCAGACTGCATCCAAGGTGTCTTCTTGCAGCCGAGCTCCAACGCCGGTCTGTATCCGAGGTACATTTTAGCAGCCGAGCTCCAACGTCGGTCTGTATCCGAGCTCCAGCGCCGGACTGCATCCGAGGAGGCATAGAGTACCTCGTCTTTGAAAGAGTTTGAAGGAGGTTATCCGAGCTTAACACCGAAAAAGTTCTCTATGGAGCCAGCCACTCGCAGCCGAGCTTTATGCCGAACTGCTTCCGAGGTGGTGCACCACCTCGGACTTGGGCTGATTTTTTGCGAATATTTTTTCCGATTGGTGCAATTTATTCTCTGCCGAGATATATAGCCAGTAGCCCTCAAGGTGTGTGCCGGCCTAAAATCCGGGATGCACCTGAAGGAAAACATAAAAAAGCTGATCCCAGTAGCCCCTGAGACTCAGGTTGATTTGCGAAATCAGCCTGAGGATCAATTCCTTGCTCGGCAGCATACTTAAAAACAGAAACGCGGTGTGCATAGTTCCCGAGACTCAGGCTGGGTGCGGCCGACCAACCTGAGGATCGTAATCTCCTCAGAAACTATTCGGCACTTTGAATTTTCTACATTGAATCATCAATGCAGTAGCCCCCGAGCCACTGGTCGGGTGGCAACACCAGATCAGGGGATCGATGTAACCCGATAATGGCTTTTAAGTGAGAAGCACGAAGCCCAGTAGCCCCCGAGCCTTAATTTGGGCAAGGGTGGCCGAATTAAGGATTGATATCCGGGGTAAATCGACTTTAATCACAATTTATGTGTAATGATTCTACGTATCCAAGTACTTTACATCATTAATGCTCGGATCCGCATTGTACAAAACTTTGTTGACCGACCATCGGCTTCAACCTCCTTGGCCAGTAGCTGAGGAGTGTTTGTCCTACTTTATAATGCCTTTATAAGGGCAAATATTTATGGCAAACAAGGCAATCCGGCCATATGGTTTTATAAACAAAGGTATGCAGAGAGATATGTTATATTACTATTTAACATAAGAAACATCTTCTGGGAAAAAATAGTTCCTTTATAGGTTCCTTTTCCCAGGTTGTCATGTTGACCATGATCATGAGACCTCACCTCCGATCAATGTGGGAGAAAAATATTGAGGATTTAGTTTGGGGAAAGTTCCCGAACTCTGTGGTCTTAATGAACCAAAATTTTCACTTCCGTCGTTGCCGACCAATTATATTCTTAAGATAGCAAGCTTTCGGCTTCACCCAGTCTGAGGTACTAACCCGGATGACCCGGTAGTAACAATCGCAGAGGTGCTCCCTTTACCCCCTAGTCGAACCATCGGGAACGTAGGGTGTAAACACAGGAGCCAGGCAACCCAGCTTGGCCAAAATCTTAAGTCAAATTGATGCATATTTATGGCTTTATAACGATAATTACGAAAGGCAGCGCTCGTATATTGAATACAAACGCTTTTATGCTATATGCTATTTTGACTCCTTTGTGACCGATTATCATTTGAGAGTGGCCCATCGTCGGCTTCTACCCCTTTGTAGATGCTACGCAGGGTGTTTCCGCAGTAACAAGACCACCCTTAGCCGACGTCTCGGTGCCCGGAGGCGGTTGTGTTTAGCGGAAACGAGGCAATCAGATATCCAGGCTTTATAATTTTCACTTAGTCATAGGAGCTTAAAGTTGGGAGACCAGTTACTAGCCCCCGGTTAGTGTTCGGCGACAGTTGAGGTCAAGCCATTAACACTTCGGCCAATTTTATGAAAGGCCCACGGGGTAACCTCTATCGAGCTATAGTTTGACACAGTCATCGGATCGCTGACCAGTTTGCGCTCATTGTGACAGTCAGTTTTCGGCTTTCTCCACTGAGGTACTTGACCAGTTGAATCGGAAGTACAATCGCAGTGGTTCTCCCTTTGCACACCTAGTCGAACAAAGCGGAACGTAGGAGGCAAGCACAGGAGCCGGGCAACCCAACTATTGACCGAAGACACAATTCGAAACTGATGCATATAAAGCAATGTCCGAGAACGTTTTGCCGAGGACTCCTCGGAGTACCTTGGCTTTTGGTGGGTTCGGCTCTAGTCGCAGCCCCCCGTTGATATTGCCAATGCTTTAAAGGCATCTGACGTTGTACTGCGAGAGTTATGCTGGAGACACACAGTATCCCCCGAGACTCAGGTTGGGTGCGGCCGACCAACCTGAGGATCGAATCTCCTCGGGAACTAGTCCAGATGTCATGTGCGTTTCGCCAACGCCGAGGTGTAGGTCGGCAGAAAAGATCCCGAGCTGCGGGTCAGAAAAGATCTCCCGAGCTGAATTATTACGCAAGGCACCTAGGTCATGAGGATGTCCCGCCTCCTGAAAGAAAAACATACAAATAGCTTAAAAGTGCCATAAGCTGAAAAAGCCAAAAAACTTATTTTAAAACTTGACGTCCGAACTAAATCAAGTTTTTTGGTGCCAATCCAAAAAGTGGTCTTAAAATTAATTTGTGCTTCTGTCGTGCTTTAACATGATACGTCCGATCTCCAGACTTCAAGCGGGTCAGCCTTTGGCTTCAACCTCCCATCCCGAAGGCGGAGTGTTTCTTAGGCCAGTTTAGCAAACTAAACTCGAGCGGCTTTAGAGAGAAACCAGGGAACCCGGCTATTGACCACACACTCGCGTCGGAAAAAGGAGTAGTAGAAAAAGACTTTGCAACGACCAAAAAGAAAACACATTTATTAGAAAATGACTCATATAAATTTAAGAGCCCCCAGGTAACATGGGTAAAGGGAGTGCTTTTAACAAACAAAGTTTTTGTCTAACACAAATATAATGCTTGGTCGAACCGAAAAAAATTAAACATTCAAAAAAAATTGAGCATGAAAGCGACTTAGCTGGTTAATGTGCTCGGTGTTGATGACGTGGGCCGAGCTTGCAATGGGTCGAGGTCCAGCCCCCAAGCCAGTCCTGGGGTGGCCGAGCGAAGAGCTCGGCTGATGAAGTGACAGCACAAAACTGCCGATGTGCCGAGGCGAAGCCCCTGGTCCAGCCGAGGAGACAGAGTAGGTCGGCAGGGTGACGCCGGAGTAGGTCGATGAAGCGATGGCGAAGCCCCCGGTCCGGCCGAGGTGTCCGAGCGAAGAGCTCGGCTTGATGAAGTGGTAGTACAACACTGCCGATATGTTGAGGCGAAGCCCCCGGTCTGGCCGAGCTGACGAAGCTGGTCGGCTGGTGACGCCGAAGTCCCCGTAGTAGGTTGATAAAGAGATGGCGAAGCCCCCGGTCTAGCCGAGGTGACGGAGCAGGTCGGTAAGGTGACGTTGGAGCCCTATGCCAGCCGAGGTGTCGAAGCAGGTCGGCGTGGTGGACATCGGCTTGAAGAAGCTACGGTGCGGCGATGCCGACGCAGGTCGGAACTTGTGACGCGGTCAATGCCGGCTTGAGAAGTGACCGCGCGGCGATGCTAGCGCGCCTGACCCGTACAATCCGTAAGGTGACGATGTTATCTTGACGATCATTAGGGAGAGCGGTGCCGAACTCTTGGTCGGCTCACCGAGGTGATAATCCGAGGTGGTTGTCGTCGGCTCGATGGAGCGATGGCGCAGTCGATGTTGGCGCAGATCGGTAGCCGTGGAGCAACGTGGTCGGGCCGGTTTGACATCGGCGCGACGGTGAAGATCGCCTCGGAAAAGACTCAAAATTTGTGGGCACGTGTTTGAGAACAACACACAATACCCTAGAAAAAAAATTCCTTCAAAAAGGATGTCCAATATCCCGTTCAGGAAGAAAGATGAATTCGGGTCGGCTTCGTTTTCGCGCAGAAAACAGATCCAAAAATTGATGCACTCATCGGACGTTTCCCGAAGTTTGAACGGTCGGATCGAGCTGAAATTTTGAGGGATGGTAGATATAGGAATTCCGCAGCCGATGAACGGTTGGATCTTCCAAAGGACGTCCGAGGTGATTGCTGGACTCCTCGCCCTAAACTCGTCCAGATTCCCGTCCAGATTTGACAGGGCTCCGGTATATCGGAGATCGCCGGAGATTCCTCCATTGGAACGCGACGAAATTTTGCAAGGTTGTTCTAGACTCAATTCTGCACAATTTCACAGAAGCAATAATCAAAGCGACGCTCGAGGAGACGGGGACGGCGAATACGAATCCGCTGTCCAGAAAAAACTACATGATAGCGCGAGGGCAATGTTGACGTTGAGCCCCCGAGCACCATGGACGATATTTTCCATGATTTAGGATGAGATCGGAATTGTTGATGACGAAGACATCCGTCCGAACTTGATGATCCGAAGAGAAGCCTAGTCCTCGGCCCAGCCAAGGTGACCAGTCGGGCCGGCGACGAAGATGCCGACGTTGACGATGTAGGTCGGTTCCGACGCGTAGATCGCGGTGGAGCCGATCTGAATTCCCATCGCACCGCGGCGACTACCCAATAGGCTCTCAATGAAAGCACCAATGTCGGTTCTAAATCCGGCATATCTCGTAGTAGGGGTCCTAAGCTAGGCGTCATGGAGCGATGGTAACATGGACATAGAGTTTTACCCAGGTTCGGGCTCTCTCGAAGAGATAATACCCTACGTCCTGCTTTTGATTGTATTCATATGGGGTGTAGTACAGAGTACATGTGTCTACCACAAGATTGTTCTAATGAATATGAGTTCATCTATTGACTAGCCTAGCCTCGGTTTATATATGCACCGGTGGCCTAGGGTTTAGGAGAGTCTTCGGCTTGTGCATCAAGTCTTGTAGAGTCTTCCTTGTATGCGTCATGGGCTGCCCGAAGTGGCCCATTAGTGAACCGCCATGGGGGTCCTCGGCTCAACCCACCTGGTCGGGAGACGATGTGGTGACTACCCCCTAGTCCAGGACACTATCACCCGAGCCTTCGGTCGACTCGTGGAGTCAGGTAGAGGGTCTTTGATGATTGTAGATGTATGAATGTAGTCGCGGCGTGGCGAAGTTAAGCCCCCAGCCTAGATGCGGCGACGAGCGTGATGGGCGAAGTGAAGCCCCCGAGCCTGGCAGCAGCATGGCCGCCGAGGCGAAGCGGAGCCCCCAAGCCTGTATGCGGCGAGGGGCCTGATGGGCGAAGTGAAGCCCCCAAGCCCGGCAGCAGCGTGGCTACCTAGCGAAGTAGAGCTCCTAAACCTGGATGCGGCAGAGGCCTGGTGGGGCGAAGTGGAACCCCCGAGCCCGGCAGCAGCATGGCCGCCGAGGCGAAGTAGAGCCCCCAAGCCTGGATGTGGCAGGGGCCGGGTGGTGCAAAGTGAAGCCCCCGAGCCCGGCAGCAGCGTGGCTGCCTGGCGAAGTAGAACCTCTGAGCTTGGATGCGGCTAGGGCCTGGTGGGACAAAGTGAAGCCCCCCGAGCCCGACAGCAGCATGGCCGCCGAGGTGAAGTCGAAGTACGCGTAAGGTCAGGATAATAAGGCAAACTTGCAATTGCATTTTGTCAAACACTGGGATACCAAGTGGACGTTTACATGCATATGTAATGTAAAACATTTGTATAGTATAACTTGTGAAGTTATTTTTTATGTGTTCGCCGTAAGCGAGTTAGCGCCCATTCCGAATGGAAATGGAGTTCACATATATGTTTGTTCGCCGTAAGCGAGTTGGCGCCCATTCCTGATGGAATGGAGTTCGCGTTGATTTTGGTTGACGCCGTAAGCATATTTTGATGGGGCTCGGTATGACCAGAGGGCGATTTTCGGTCTCCCGGCATCCCTATGGTTGCTCTCCTCAAAGGAAAGACTACCAAAATTGGCGTCGATGCAGCCCGGAGCACGAAGCCGTGGGAGGTCGGCCGAAGAAGCACCACAAGGGTCGGGAACAAAAAGCAGGAACATACGATGCAACCTTTGTGTGGAGCTGCGGGGAGGTCCACTTAGAGCGATGCAGTCCCTGAGTCCAATAGCAAAGAGATACGTTTGTTCAGCCGCAATTTGACTATCCCAAGGGGTTCATGAAAGGTCGTTACGTGATGTAGCCCAAGGTCGTAAACCAGGGGGGTCGATAACTAGGATACTGCCCCATGGGTCCGGCCCCAGAAGGATCTCTTTTGATGCAGCCTCCGAGCTGATATTGTTAGGCGTCAGAGGGGTCATTTTGGATCAGCCCCCAGGGCGCGGCCTCTAGATAGATTGCTAGATTTAGCCTCCCATTGACCGCTAGGTGATCAGCCTATAGTGTCTCAGCTTTGGGCCATCTTACAATAGCACCTCTAGAGTCATCGTCATGGTTTAGTTATCTTTTTATTCCTTGTGTTAAAGGTCATATTTTATTTTTGATAATGTGCTGAGGTGCAGCTCACCCGGTGGGTGTGGGTGTGAGTGGAAATCAAGTGGTGCTCAGATGACTCAGATAATAATGAACTCGTGATAGAGTAAAATGTGGAGCTTTAAGAATGGAAATGACTTAACTTTGTATGCTCTTTGCATTGGTGACGTTGGTCGAGCCATTGAGGCGATGAAGTATGAACCCGCAAACCGGTCATGGTGGGGCGGTGGCCGCTGGAGTTGGTGTAGATAGAGCGACTATGTCGGCTTGGCGAGGTGACAACGTGGAGCTATCATCGATGTATCTGCATACATGAAGTAGTACGAGCAGAAGAAGAAATTCTCATATGAATGAACATGCGAGAGCAAAATAATTATGTATACTGCACTCTTAGCCGTGGGCGGCAAGACGGAGACTCCGAGATGGGAGCCCTACGGAGCTAGGCATGACAGAACCAGAGCCCACGAGCCATCGCGGCAAGGTCGGTATGGACGTGCGGAGCCAATGTGATGGCGGCGAGCTCCGTGCTCGTGGAGCGACCGGGCTAGCTCAGTGATATGACGTACGTCCCGATTGTAATATGCATACATAGAGCGTACTAGCAGAAAAAAAATTGTCATAAAATTGATGTGGATGAATAAATAAATGGCACCTGTGTCCGTAAGAGGTGAGGCGAAGCCCTCGAGCCGGTTGCGGTGAGGTTTATGGATTGATATCCACGCGATGAAGCTCGCATAGTGAGGTTGCCTGACGAGGTCAGAGCGACAAAGGCCACTCGATGAGATCACGCAGAGCGACCGCACGATGTGATCGTCTGATGAGGCCGGAGCGGCAATCAACAACGCGACAGGTGCATAGTGATTTATCTGCACAAGGTAGCATTGGAAGACGCGGACAATTTTTTTTGTCAACGTAATATTTATTATCGAATAATTAGATAGATAGCACCTGGTTGTCAAACAATGAGTCGGGGCCCTCGAACCACATGTGGCGAGGCCGGAGCCCCCGGGCCGGGTGCAGCGAGGTTAGGCTCGGTCATGGGATTCCACGTGGCGAAGATGCGATGAATTTTGTCGAGCCGGATGTGGCAGGTGTGGCCCTCGGGCCGGACTCGACAAAGTCAATAGGCCCGAGTCCGCAGAGAAGTCGCGCCGAGGCTGGCACGGCGATGCGGGGGACGTCCCGGTTGCAACTGATTGTTCTGCATACACAGACCTACGGGTCCATAGCTAATAGCTAGATGGCTTCTTCTCTCTCTTTGATCTTCAATACAATGTTCTCCTCGATCTTCTTGGAGTTCTATTTGATGTAATCTTCTTTTGCGGTGTGTTTGTTGGGATCTGATGAATTGTAGGTTTATGATCAGATTATTCCTAAGAAGTAATTGAGTCTTTTATGAACTTTATCATGCATGATTTTTATAGCTTTGTATTTCTCTCCGATCTATCCGTTTGGTTTGGCCAACTAGATTGATTTATCTTCAGCGCGAGAGGTGCTTTGTAATGGGTTCAATCTTGCGATGCTCTATATCCCAGTGACAGAAAGGGACAAGACACGTATTTGTATTGTTGCCATTAAGGGTAAAACGATGGGGTTTATTCATATTGATTGGGTTTACTTTGTCTACATCATGTCATCTTGCTTAAGGCGTTACTCCATTTTCATTAACTTAATACCATAGATGCATGCTGGATAGCGGTCGGTGGGTGGAGTAATGGTAGAAGATGCAGGCAGGAGTCGGTCTACTTGTCTCAGACATGATGCCTATATACATGATCATTGCCTTGAATATCGTCATAACTATGCGCTTTTCTATCAATTGCCCAACAGTAATTTGTTTACCCACAGTATGCTATGTGTTCGAGAGAGAAGCCTCTAGTGAAAACTATGGCCCCCGGGTCTACTTTAAACAAAAAAAGAAAGCATAAATTTACTTGCTGCAATTTTCTTTCTTTTATTTTGTTTTGCTATTTATCTATCTAGCACTACAAGATTTAATCCTTGCAAGTAACAAGTTCAAGGGGATTGACGACCCTCTTGCCCGCGTTGGGTGCAAGTATTTGCTTTTGTGTGTGCAGGTGCTATTCACGAGGCTTTGCATGATTCTCCTACTGGTTCAATAACCTTGGTTCTCACTGAGGGAAATGCTTATCTCTACTGTACTGCATCTCCTCTCCTCTTCGGGGAAAATCCCAACGCAGCTCACAAGTAGCAACGATGGCTTCAATTTCCCCCTCCCGGAGGGAAGTATCCCCGGCAGAATCGCTCCGCCGGAGAGCAAAAGTGCTCTTGCCTAGGTTCCACCTAGAGACGGCGGCGCTTCGTCCCGAAAGTCTTCTTCTAATTTTTTTAGGGCAAATGACTTTATATAGGAGAAGATGGGCCACAGAGGCCTGCTGGTGGGCCCACAAGCTCACCTGGTGCGCCCCGGGGGGTGGGTGCGCCACCTGAGCTTGTGGTTCACTGGTGGGTCCCCTCCTGGTGATTCTTCTTCCCGTATTTTTTATATATTCCAAAATAAATCTCCTTAAGTTTTCAGGTCATTTGGAGCTTCGGAGAATAGCTATCTCTGTTGTAGCTCTTTTTAGGTCCAGAATGCCAACCGCCGACAATCTCCCTCTTGTGATGAAACTTGCAATTTAGGAGAGAAAAGGCATTAGAATTGTATATAAAAGTGAAATATAACTTTAAAACAATGTAAATAACAGTAGGAAAACATGATGCAAAATGGACGTATGATGTACCCATGCGAGGAAGGAAAATGTCACATATAATCAAAACCCCAAACATCAAATGGTTCAATAACAAGTGAATAATTCATAGGCATTTCCTGACGTCTACTAATATTTCCAACTCTTTGACATTCATCACAATAAAGGATAAACTTACGTGCGTCTTTGAAGAGAGTAGGCCAATAGAAACCAAACGGTAATACCTTATGTGTAGTTTTGTCTCTCGCATGTTGTCCCCCGTATGCACCGGAGTGACACTTCCTCAAGATTTGTTCTTCTTCATGCTTAGGTATACAACATCTAATAATATGATCTACTCCTTCTTTATATAAATGTGAGTCATCCCAAAAGTAATGTCTCAAGTCAAACAAGATTTTTTTTTCTTTTATTGGTAGGTATAGTTAGGTGGTATATATTTAGCAACAATGTAATTAGCATAATCAGCATAGCAATGATTATCATGAGAAGAAGCATTTATAACAGCTAATTGCTCATTAGGAAAACTATCATTAACAGGTATTGGGTCATCAAGAATATTTTCCATCCTAGGTAAATCATCTGCTACAGGATTATCATCTCCCTTTATATCGACAATATGCAGATCAAACTCTTGCAATAAAAGCACCCACCTAATCAACCTGGGCTTAGCATCTTTTTTATCCATAAGATATTTAATAGCAGCATGGCCGGTGTGAATAGTAAATTAGAATCAACAATGTAAGGTCTAAACTTATCACATGCAAACACGACTGCTAGAAACTCTTTCTCAGTAGTAGCATAATTTTTCTGAGCTCTGTCCAAGGTCTTACTAGCATAATGAATAACATTCAATTTCTTATCAAACCTTTGGCCAAGGACAACACCAATAGCATAATCACTAGCATCACACATGATTTCAAAGGGTAAATTCCAATCAGGTGGTTGAACAATAGGAGCGGTGATCAAAGCTTTCTTAAGTATTTCAAAGGCTTCTACACAATCATCATAAAAACGAATGGAACATCCTTTTGCAAGAGATTAGTAAGAGGCCTAGAGATTTTAGAAAAGACCTTAATAAATCTTCTATAGAAAGCATCATGACCAAGAAAACTTCTTATAACTTTGATATCTTAGGACATGGCATTTTCTCAATAGCATCAACTTTAGCTTTATCTACTTCAATACCTCTTTGAAAAATCTTACGACAAAGAACTATACCTTCGTTTACCATGAAGTGGAACTTCTCCTAGTTCAAGACAAGACTAGTTTCCTCCATCTCTGCAAAACTTTATCAAGATTGCTCAAAGAGTCATCAAAAGAGGTTCCGTAAACGGAAAAATCATCCATGAAGACTGCTACTTGTGAGCTGCGTTGGTAATTCCCTGAAGAGGAAGGGATATGCAGTATAGTAGAGATAAGTATTTCCCTTAGTTATGAAACCAAGGTTATCAATCCAATAGGAGAATCACGCAACACCTCGTTAGCAGCACCAGCACACAAAACAACAAATCCTTGCACCCAACGCAAACAAGGGGTTGTCAATCCCTCGGCGATTAATTGCAAGATTAAATTGTATGGTTATAGATAGATAGATTGAACTAAAATATAAAATAAAATAAATAAAGTAAATGTGCAGCAAGGTATTTTTAGGATTTTTAATATATGATAGAAGTAGAGTATAAATGATAGAAGTAGACCCAGGGGCGATAGTTTTCACTAGAGGCTTCTCTCATGAAAATAGCATACGGTGGGTGAACAAATTACTGTTGGGCAATTGATAGAAAAGCAAATAATCATGACGATATCCAAGGCAATGATCATGTATATAGGCATCACGTCCGAGACAAGTAGACCGACTCCTGCCTGCATCTACTACTATTACTCCACACATCGACCGCTATCCAGCATGCATCTAGTGTATTAAGTCCATAAAGAACGGAGTAACGCCTTAAGCAAGATGACATGATGTAGACAAAGTAAACTCATGCATGAATAAACCCCATCTTTTTACCCTTAATAGCAACGATACATACGTGTCATGTCCCTTTCTGTCACTGGGATTGAGCACCGCAAGATCGAACCCATTACAAAGCACCTCTCCCATTGCAAGATAAATCAATCTAGTTGGCCAAACCAAATCAATAGATCGGAGAGAAATACGAAGCTATAATAATCATGCATAAAAGAGTTCAGAGAAGACTCAAATAATATTCATGGATAATCTGATCATAAACTCACAATTCATCGGATCCCAACAAACACACCGCAAAAAGTGATTACATCGGATAGAACTCCAAGAACATCGAGGAGAACATTGTATTGAAGATCAAAAAGAGAGAAGAAGCCATCTAGCTACTAACTATGGACCCGAAGGTCTGTGGTAAACTACTCACGCATCATCGGAAGGGCAGCAAGGTTGATGTAGAGCCCCTCCGTGATCGATTCCCCCTCCGGCGGAGTACCGGAGAAGGCCTCCAGATGGGATCTCTTGAGAATAGAAACTTGCGGCGGCGGAAAAAGTATTTCGTGGACTCCCTTGAGGGTTTCTGATTTTTTGGGAATTTATAGTGGTGGAATTAGGTCAAACGGAGCTCTGTGGGCCCCACGAGGCACCAGGGCCCCCCAGGCGCGCCCTGGTGCCTCGTGGGCACCCCCTGGGGCTTCTGGCCTCTTCCCGAAGCTTCTAGTGTTGGTATTGTTCAGAAAAAAATCTCCAAAAAGTTTCGTGGCATTTGGACTTCGTTTGGTATTGATATTCTGTAAAACAAAAACAGGGCAGAAAACAGCAACTGGCACTGGGCACTAAGTTAATAGGTTAGTCCCAAAAAATGATATATAATTGTTGTAAACGTATATAAAAACATCCAAGATTGATAATATAACAGCATGGAACAATCAAAAATTATAGATACGTTGGATACGTATCAGCTAGCAACCAATTTCATAAGCGCGTCAACTTTATCATTCAAAGTACTAATTTCTTCAACAGAATTCACTTTTTTACTAGTGGGAACTCTCTCAGTATGACATTGTGAATAATTTGCCATAATATTATCAAGCAATTTAGTAGCTTCCCCCAAAGTAATTTCCATAAAAGTACCACCCGCGGCGGAATCTAAAATATTTCTAGAAACAAAATTTAATCCCGCATAAAAATTTTGTATGATCATCCATAAATTTAAACCATGAGTAGGACAATTTCTTATCATTAATTTCATCCTATCCCAAGATTGGGCAACATGTTCATGATCAAGTTGCTTAAAATTCATAATTTGATTTCTAAGGGAAATAATTTTCGAGGGAGGAAAATACTTGGTAATAAAAGCATCTTTACACCTATCCCAAGAATCGATACTATTTCGTGGTAAAGATGAAAACCAAATTTTTGCACGTTCCCGCAATGAGAACGGGAATAATTTTAATTTCACAATATCATTATCCACATCTTTTTTCTTTTGCATATCACACAATTCTACGAAAGTGTTAAGATGGGATGCAGCATCTTCATTAGGACTACCAGAAAATTGTTCTTTCATAACAAGATTTAGCAAAGCGGCATTAATATCACAAGTCTCCGCACTAGTGGCGGGAGGAGCAATTGGAGTACTAATAAAATCATTATTATTAGTATTGGAAAAATCACACAATTTTGTTTTTTCTTGAGACATCGTGGCTACGCAATCAAGATAGCAATCAAGCAAAGAAGCAAACAAGAAAAAGGCAAACAGAACATATTTTTGTATTTTTGTAAAAACTTTTTAGAAGTGGGGGAGATGAAAACGAGAGGAAAAAGCAAATAAATTAAATGCAAGGAGAGAAAGTTTTATGCGTAGGTACTTGATAGATGATGATGATGTCTCCCCGGCAACGGCGCCAGAAATTCTTCCTGCTACTTGTGAGCTGCGTTGGTAATTCCCTGAAGAGGAAGGGAGATGCAGTACAGTAGAGATAAGTATTTCCCTCAGTTATGAAACCAAGGTTATCAATCCAATAGGAGAATCACGCAACACCTCGTTAGCAGCACCTGCACACAAAACAACAAATCCTTGCACCCAACGCAAACAAGGGGTTGTCAATCCCTCGACGGTTAATTGCAAGATTAAATTGTATGGTGATAGATAGATAGATTGAACTAAAATATAAAATAAAATAAATAAAGTAAAAGTGCAGCAAGGTATTTTTAGGATTTTTAATATATGATAGAAGTAGAATATAAATGATAAAAGTAGACCCGGGGGCCATAGTTTTCACTAGAGGCTTCTCTCATGAAAATAGCATACGGTGGGTGAACAAATTAATGTTGGGCAATTGATAGAAAAGCAAATAATCATGACGATATCCAAGGCAATGATCATGTATATAGGCATCATGTCCGAGACAAGTAGACCGACTCCTGCCTGCATCTACTACTATTACTCCACACATCGACCACTATCCAGCATGCATCTAGTGTATTAAGTCCATAAAAATGGAGTAACGCCTTAAGCAAGATGACATGATGTAGACAAAGTAAACTCATGCATGAATAAACCCCATCTTTTTACCCTTAATAGAAACGATACATACGTGTCATGTCCCTTTCTGTCACTGGGATTGAGCACCGCAAGATCGAACCTATTACAAAGCACCTCTCCCATTGCAAGATAAATCAATCTAGTTGGCCAAACCAAATCAATAGATCGGAGAGAAATACGAAGCTATAATAATCATGCATAAAATAGTTCAGAGAAGACTCAAATAATATTCATGGATAATCTGATCATAAACACACAATTCATCGGATCCCAACAAACACACCGCAAAAAGTGATTACACCGGATAGAACTCCAAGAACATCGAGGAGAACATTGTATTGAAGATCAAAAAGAGAGAAGAAGCCATCTAGCTACTAACTATGGACCCGAAGGTCTGTGGTAAACTACTCACGCATCATCGGAAGGGCGGCAAGGTTGATGTAGAGCCCTCCGTGATCGAATCCCCCTCCGGCGGAGTACCGGAAAAGGCCTCCAGATGGGATCTCTCGAGAACAGAAGCTTGCGGCGACGGAAAAAGTATTTCGTGGACTCCTTTGTTGGTTTCCCGATTTTAGAGAGTTTATAGTGGTGGAATTAGGTCAAAAGGGGCTGAGGTGGGCCCACGAGGCACCAGGGCGTGCCTGCCCCTTCCCCCCCCCCAGGCGCGCCCTGGTGGCTCGTGGCCACCTCCTCTGGCTTCTGGCCTACTCCCGAAGCTTCTAGTGTCTCTTATGTCCAGAAAAAAAATTCCAAAAAGTTTTGTGGCATTTGGACTTCGTTTGGTACTGATAGTCTGGAAAACCAAAAACAGGCAAAAAACAACAACTGGCACTGGGCACTAAGTTAATAGGTTAGTCCCAAAAAATGATATATAATTGCTGTAAATGTATATAAAAACATCGAAGATTCATAATATAATAGCATGGAACAATCAAAAATTATAGATACGTTGGAGACGTATCAAAGACCTCAACAATTTTCTCACAAAAATCAAAAAATATAGCAGTCATGCATGTTTGAAAAGTAGCAGGTGCATTGCATAAACCAAATGGCATACGTCTATAAGCAAATGTTCCAAAAGGACAAGTAAAAGTAGTTTTCTCTTGATCTTCTGGCGACATAGGTATTTGAGAAAAACTAGAATATCCATCTAGAAAGCAAAATTATGTATGCTTAGACAATCTTTCTAACATTTGATTAATAAAAGGAAAAGGATAATGATCTTTTCTAGTAGCCTTATTCAATTTTCTAAAATCACTTACCATCCTATAACCAGTTACAACTCTTTGTGGGATAAGTTCATTTTTATCATTAGGAACAATAGTAATGCCACCTTTCTTAGGGACACAATAAACATGACTTACCCATCTACTATCGGCTATAGGATAAATTATACATGCCTCCAAGAGCTTTAATATTTCATTTCTTACCACATCCTTCATCTTGGGATTTAACCGACGTCGATGATCAACACCATGTTTAGCATCAGGCTCCATATTAATTTTGTGTTGACACATCGAAGGACTAATGCCTTTAAGATCATCCAGAGTGTATCCAATTGCAGCACGATGTTTCCTTAAAGTTTTAAACAATCTCTTTTCTTCGTGCACTGAAAGGTTAGCATTGATAATAACAGGATATATTTTCTTTTCATCAAGATAGGCATATTTCAAAGTATCAGGGAGTTTCTTTAATTCAAACACAGGATCACCCTTAGGTGGAGACAGATCTCCTAAGATTTCAAGAGGCAAATTATGGTTAAGAATAGGTTCTTGCCTAAAGAATATTTCATCTATTTCATTTCTTTCATTCATATGCATATCATTTTCATGATCTAGCAGATATTGTTCTAAAGGTCAGTAGGAGGCACAACAATAGAGGCAAGACCAATAATAT
Organism: Elymus sibiricus; assembly: GCA_039707655.1. NCBI lineage: Eukaryota > Viridiplantae > Streptophyta > Magnoliopsida > Poales > Poaceae > Elymus > Elymus sibiricus. The sequence continues at coordinate 294,300,776 of CM077676.1, forward strand.
CATCCTTATTCGACAAATTTTTATCATGAGGTTGTCTGGTGAACTTAGAAAAATTAAATTCATGAGATTCATCACCAAACTTAACTTTATATTTCTCTTTAACACAATCAATTTCAGCATTCATAGTATTCAAGAAGGGTCTACCAAATATAATGGGACAAAAAGTATCTTGTTGTGATCCAAGTACTAGGAAATCAGTAGGATATTTGATCTTACCACGCAAGACTTCAACATCTCTCACAGTCCCCAAGAGGTGAAATGGTATCCCTATTTACAAGCTTAATAGTAACATAAATCTCCTCTATCTCAACAGGTGAAATATCATGCATAACTTCTTGATAGAGAGTGAAAGTAATAGCACTTATACTAGCACCAAGATCACATAAACCATGGTAGCAATGATCTCCAATCTTAACAGAAACAACTGGCATGCCACAAATATTCTTATTTTTATCTAACATATCCTGTTTAGTTTTAATAGGTTTAGCAATTCTAGCAGTTTCATCACGGAAATAAATAACATGCCCATCAATATTATCAACCAAGAGATCTTTAACCATTACAAATGAAGGTTCTACTTTAATTTGTCGGAGGGTTTACGTGCTTTAACATAACTCTTATGAACCACTGTTCTAGCCGTAGCATGTTCCTTAATCCTAACAGGGAAAGGAGGCCTCTCAATATAAGCAGTAGGTACAACGGGATTTGCAGAACAAACTATTGTTTCGGTTTTAGCAATAATAGGTTCTTCACAAATATCATTAATGGGTTCATGATATTTACACAACTTCTCCTTAGGGAGATCAACATGAGCAGCAAAATATTTACAAAATGTAGCAACTATCTCAGAATCGAGTTCATATTTTGCACTAAGCTCATGAAAAATATTTTTTCTACAAAAGACTTAACACAATCATATTCAAGATTTATACCTGACTCTTTACCATTGTCGACTTCCCTAACTCCAGAGTTGCATTTAATTCTTTCAATAAGATCCCATCTGACTTCAATACTTCTTTTTGAGAAAGAACCGGTAGAAGAAGAATCAAGCATTTCTTTATCATGAGGAGAAAGCCTAGCATAAAAATAATGAAAAATAATATCTCTCGAATGCTCATGATTGGGGCAATTGAGCATCATGTCCTTAAGCCTCCCCCGAGCTTGAGCAATACTTTATCCTTCATGAGGCCAAAAATTATAGGTATAATTCTGATCACGATGAACCAAGTGCATAGGATAAAATTTCTGATGGAATTCCAGCTTCGTTCGGTTCCAGTCCCATGTGTCAGAATCATCCAATAGCCTATGCCATGCCAATGCTTTTCCCTCCAAAGATAAAGGGAATAATTTCTTCTTAGCGTCATCTCCTCAGAAACCTGCAAGCTTAAATAATCCACAAAGCTCATCTATAAAGATTAAGTGCATATCAGGACGTATTGTTTCGTCTCCTGCATAGGGATTAGCATGCAATTTTTCCAAGATACCAACAGGGATTTCATAATAAATATTTTAAGTCGGTTGAGGCTTGGCTCTTACCGCATCCGCTCGAGGTGAAGATACCCCAAACAAGCCTCTCAAAGGATTGTCTTCCATAGTAACAAGTGAAGATAAAATTCAGCATGTATTATAAATGTGTCCTTACCAAATTCCAGTTACCAAGAGCGCTTCATGCTACTTGTGATAGGCGTTGGGATTTTCCCAAAGAGGAAGGGTGATGTAGTATAGTAGCAGAAAATATTTTCCTCTGTTAAGAACCAAGGTTTATCGAACCAATAGGAGATTCACGCAAACAACTGTCAACAGTACATGCACACACACAAAGAAATACTTGCACCCAACGTGGGCAAGAGGGTTGTCAATCCCCTTGTACTCGTTAATTGCAAGGATTAATTCTGATAGTGGTAGACAGATAAATTGCAAAACTAAATAAAAGTAATAAATTGCAGCAAGGTTTTTAGGGTTTTAGCAATATGATGTGAATGGAACCGGGGGCCATAGCTTTCACTAGAGGCATCTCTCTCAAGAACATAGCAACATTGGGTACACAAATTACTGTTGGGAAATTGAGAGAAAATCGCATAGTTATGATGTTATTCATGGCATGATCAGTACATAGGCATTACGTCCGTGATAAGTAGACCGAAACAATTCTGCATCTATTACTATTACTCCACTTTGAGAGCGCTTCTATGCTTGCCTCTCTAGGTATTAAGTTCACAACAAACAGAGTAATGCTTTAAGTATGATGACATAATGTAGACAAAATAAGATCAATCAATATGATCAAATCCCATCATTTTACCCTTAGTCTAAATAATACAAATACGTGCCTCGCTACCCCTTCTGTCACGACATGAGGACACCGCAAGATTGAACCTATCACAAAGCACCTCTCCCACTGAAGATAAATCAATCTAGTTGGCCAAACTAAACGGATAGATCGGAGAGAAATACAAAGCTATAACAATCACACATAATAAAGTTCTGAAATAACTCAATTACTTTCAATGAATAATCTGATCATAAACCCACAATTCATCGGATCCCAACAAACGCACCGCAAAAGATTACATCGAATCGATCTCCGAAGAGAACATTGTATTGAAGATCAAAGAAAGAGAGAGAGAGAGAGAGAGAGAGAGAGCCATCTAGCTACTGCTATAGACCCGTAGGTCTTTTGGGGAACTACTCGCACATCATCATGGAGGCAGCAAGGTTGATGAAGATGGCCTCTGTGATCGATTCCCCCTCCGACAGAGTACCAGAAAAGGCCTCCAGATGGGATCGCGGAAGAACAGAGGCTTGTAGCGGCAGAATAATTGTTTCGGGTCTCGCTCTGGGGGTTTTGGAATATTTGGGAATTTATAGCGCTGGAATTAGGTCAGACGGAGCCACGAGGGGCCCACAAGGGAGCACGGCGTGCCTACCCCCTAGGCGCGCCATGCTGCCTTGTCGTCTCCTCGTCTGTCATCTGGACTCCCCAAGCTTAAAACCAGAAACATGCATAAAATAGCAACTGGCACTGGGCACTGGGTTAATAGTTTAGTTCCCAAAAATGATATAAAATGGCATATAAAGCATACAAGATTGATAATATAATAGCATGAAACAATAAAAAATTATAGATACATTGGAGACGTATCAACATCCCCAAGCTTAATTCCTGCTCATCCTCGAGTAGGTAAATGATAAAAACAGAATTTTTTATGTTGAATGCTACCTAACATGTCTTATCGTGTAATCTCTTTTACGGTATGAATATTGAGAAACGATGAAGTAATTAATATCAACATAATAATATCCATGAATACTAGAAAATAATCATTACTCCTCAAAATATACGATGCTTAACGAATGTTACCCCTACTCATTGAATTATGTAAGCATGGCATGACTCCGTCTTCCAAACATAAGTACAAACCATGAGCACCCCGGTGCCAAACCAAGCAATTGCATTGTACCTTTTCTCGCTTCAGCATTTTCAACTTCACTCAATATATGAGCGTGAGACATGGACTTAGCACTACGGGTGGAATAGAGTATGTTGGTAGAGGTTTATAAGGGAAGACAAAAAGTGAAGAAAGTTTCACGTCAACTCGACGGATCATTAGGCAATGGAGAGGCCTTACAATCGATATCAATGCGAGGAGTAGGGATTGCCATGCAACGGATGCACTAGAGCTATAAGTGTATGAAAGCTCGCTACTGAAACTAAGTGGGTGTGCATCCAACTTGCTTGCTCATGAAGACCTCGGGCATTTGAGGAAGCCTGTCATCGGAATATACAAGACAAGTTCTATAATGTAAAAATTCCCACTAGTATATGAAAGTGACAAATCATGGAGACTCTCTATATGAAGAACATGGTGCTACTTTGAAGCACAAGTGTGGTAAAAGGATAGTAGCATTGCCCCTTCTCTCTTTTCCTCGCATTTTTTTCTTTTCTCGTTTTTTAGAACAATATCATGAACCTCATCCCCACTTTTTCGAGGACTAATCAGTCTCCATCATTCTTTACCTCACTGGGACAATGCTCTAATAATGATGATCATCACACTTCTATTTTACTTACAACTCGATAAACTGAATGATATGATTCTATATGAATGCCTCTGGCAGTGTACCAGGATGTGCAATGATCTAGCATAACATGTATTACAATGATGAACGGTGGCTTTGCCACAAATATTGTGTCAGCTCTATATGATCATGCAAAGCAATATGATGATGAACACACAAGTCATGTGAATAGTAACCGTGGAAGTTGCATGGCAATATATCTCGGAATGGCTATGGAAATGCCATGATAGATAGGTATGGTGGCTGTTTTGGGAAAGGATATAATAAGGCTTATGTGTTATAGAGTGTGTCATATCACGGGGTTTGGATGCACCGGCGAAGTTCGCACCAATTCTCGAGGTGAAAATGGGTAATGCACGGTACCGAAGAGGCTAGCAAAATATGGATAGGTGGGAGTGTTGTATTAGTCCATGAACTCACATTAGTCATAAAGAACTCATATACTTATTGTGAAAGTTTTATTAGCCCACGAAGCAAAGTACTACTCGCATGCCCCTAGGGAGGAGGTTGGGAGGAGTTAACCATCGCGCGCCTCCGATTCGAACAAGACAAAGGATTTCAACGAGGAATAAATATGCTCCAACATCCCCGTCATGCCATGACCGACACTTAAATGAGTAATACATAAAAATATTTAATATCGATATTTTTACTAACCAATGATTATGAACTAATACTCTTTCATATTACTACATCAATATTATTAAATCACACGTTTCATATTCAGTGATCTACATGAAAGTTTTTATTATACCACTCTTGTATACCTATCATTCTTGAACTAGTCTTATAACCCGTGCAAATTACCACTTCCTATTTAAAACTCTCAAAAAGATATAAGTGAAGCATGAGAGTGCAAATGATTTCTATAAAATATAACCACCGCCGTGCTCTAAGGATATAAGTGAAGCACATGAGCAACTGCCTAACTCAAAAGATATAAGTGAAGCACATAGAGCATTCTAACAAATTATGATGGATGTGTGTCTCTCTCAAAAGGTGTGTCCAGCAAACAATGATTGTGTAAAACTAACAAACAAAATAAAAATATATCACACGACGCTCCAAGCAAAACTCATATCATGTGATGAATAAAAATATAGCGCCGACTAACATACCGATGAATTGTAGACGAAAGAGGGGATGCCATCTGGGGCATCCCCAAGCTTAGACGCTTGGGTCTTCCTTGAATATTACCTTGGGGTGCCTTGGGAATACCCAAGCTTAGGGTCTTGCCGCTCCTTATTCCTTCATCGATCGTGATCTCACCCAAAACTTGAAAACTTTAGCACACAAAACTCAACAAAAACTTCGTGAGATCCGTTAGTATAATAAATCAATTATCCACATTAGGTACTATTATAAATAGATTCATAATGCCCTTGCATAATACCTACTGTATTCTAACTTCTCCATGACTTATACCCCCCCCCCCCCGATATAATCCATAGCATCATCAAAATAAGCACACTATACAATCAAAACAGAATCTGTCTAAAACAGGACAGTACGTAATGACAGAATATTTATCCATACTTCTCTAATTTCAAAAATTCTGAAAATTAAGGAGAACGTAAACAATTTGTAACCCAATACTGTGTAAAAAATTAGAATTTTATAACGTTCCAGTACAGAATGTAAATTCCAGCACTGGGCGCAAAACTTTCTGTTTCTGCACAGAATCAAAAAAAAATTGCGGGGGTGCACAGAATCAACTTTACTATCATTCAAATCATCCCAAAGGCTTTACTTGGCACAAACACAAATTAAAAGATAAAAACACAATCATTACAGTAGTAATAATCATGTGTACTCAACAAAATAAAATGAAAGCAAAAAGATAACTATTGGGTTGCCTCCCAACAAGCGCTATTTTTTAATGCCCCTAGCTAGGCATAATGCATAGTTTCAAGTATTATCATCTTTCATGTCCAATTCCTCAATTATGCATCCAGACTTACTAGAAGGTTTAGCAAACATGTTTTTAATAATGACGCTCCTAGGAACAAAATTAGGAATTTGTTTCCAGACATAGGTTCCTTTATCATTTCAATGAAGTTGGGGTGCACGCTAATCATTTTTCGATCTTATTTTTCTTTACTAGATAAAGCACCTTTGTTTTTAGGAACACACATAAGTTTAGAATCCTTATTAGGAGTCCTTTCAATGGTTTTAACGGAAGAAAAGGCTGAACCCAAGTTATTAATGATCTCTTCCAGATTATCAATTCTAGCAGGACTTTGTTCTACTCTTTCGGTGATTGGTTCTTTATCCTTTAAAGTTTTTAATGTGGTTCCCACCGTAGAGCCAAATTTAGTAACTTGGTTATGCACCTTTTTCTTAAGATTTTCAATGTGTTCAATAGTTGGCATTTTGTTCTCAATAATTTCTAACCTTCGCATAACATGTTCCAAAGTCAATGTCCTTTCATTAATAGTGATAGATGGTGATCCCACTAAATTCCCCATAGCAATGAAAGCATTCAAAGGGTGACTACTTAGGAAATTTCCTCCAGTAATAGTATCAAGCACAAATCTATACCAAGTAGTACCACCCACATAAAAGTTGCGAAGAAGAACAGTGGTGGATTGCTTACGAGTAGATCTATTTTGAGCATCACAAATCCTATACCAAGCATCTTTTAAACTTTCTCCTCCCCTTTTTTAAAAATTAAGCACTTCATTTTCAGGCGTACAAGCAACAAGTGAAGAACTAGCCATAGCAACGAGCAAATAAAGCACAGAAGATATTTTTGGTGTTTATGATTTTTTATGGAAACTAATAAAGGAAAATAAAAGCAAATAAAAAGTATAACAATTAAATGATAAATATGTGTGAAGGGACCTTCGGTTGTTTAATGAAGTCTCCCCGGCAACGGTGCCAGAAATTCTTCTGCTACTTGTGATAGGCGTTGGGATTTCCCCGAAGAGGAAGGGTGATGTAGTATAGTGGCAGAAAGTATTTCCCTCAGTTAAGAGACAAGGTTTATCGAACCAATAGGAGATTCACGCAAACAACTGTCAATAGTACCTGCACACACACAAACGAATACTTGCACCCAACGCGGGCAAGAGGGTTGTCAATCCCCTTATACTCGTTAATTGCAAGGATTAATTCTGATAGTGGTAGATAGATAAATTGCAAAACTAAATAAAAGTAAATAAATTGCAGCAAGGTTTTTAGGGTTTTAGCAATATGATGTGAATGGGCCCGGGGGCCATAGCTTTCACTAGAGGCATCTCTCTCAAGAACATAGCAACGGTGGGTACACAAATTACTGTTGGGCAATTGAGAGAAAAACGCATAGTTATGATGTTATTCATGGCATGATCAGTACATAGGCATTACGTCCGTGACAAGTAGACCAAAACGATTCTGCATCTATTGCTATTACTCCACTTCGAGAGCGCTTCTATGCTTGCCTCTCTAGGTATTAAGTTCATAACAAACAGAGTAATGCTTTAAAGTATGATGACATAATGTAGACAAAATAAGATCAATCAATATGATCAAACCCCGTCGTTTTACCCTTAGTAGCAACAATACAAATACGTGCCTCGCTACCCCTTCTGTCACGACATGAGGACACCGCAAGATTGAACCTATCACAAAGCACCTCTCCCACTGAAGATAAATCAATCTAGTTGGCCAAACTAAACGGATAGATCGGAGAGAAATACAAAGATATAACAATCACACATAATAAAGTTCAGAAATAACTCAATTTTTCAATGAATAATCTGATCATAAACCCACAATTCATCGGATCCCAACAAACACACCACAAAAGATTACATCGAATCGATCTCCAAAGAGAACATTGTATTGAAGATCAAAGCGAGAGAGAGAGCCATCTAGCTACTACTATGGACCCATAGGTCCTGTGGGGAACTACTCACACATCATCATGGGGGCAGCAAGGTTGATGAGGATGGCCTCCGTGATCGATTCCCCCTTCGACAGAGTACCGGAAAAGACCTCCGGATGGGATCACGAAAGAATAGAGGCTTGCGGCGGCAGAATAATTGTTTCGGGTCTCGCTCTGGGGGTTTTGGAATATTTGGGAATTTATAGCGCTAGAATTAGGTCAGACGGAGCCACGAGGCGCCCACAAGGGGGCGCGGCGCACCATGCTGCCTTGCCGTCTCCTCGTCTGTCATCTAGACTCCTCCCAAAGCTTCTAGCGTCCCTCCTGGTCCAGAAAAAATCGTCAAAAAGTTTCGTCGCGTTTGGACTTCGTTTGGTAGGGATTTTCTGTAAAACCAAAAACATGCAGAAAACAGCAACTGGCATTGGGCACTGGGTTAATAGGTTAGTTCCCAAAAATGATATAAAATGGCATATAAAGCATACAAGATTGATAATATAATAGCATGAAACAATCAAAAATTATAGATATGTTGGAGCCGTATCACTTCACTCCCCGGCAACGGCGCCAGAAAAGAGTCTTGATGACCCAAAAGTATAGGGGATCAATCGTAGTCCTTTTGATAAGTAAAAGTGTCGAACCCAACATGGAGCAGAAAGAATCGATAAGCGGTTTTCAGCAAGGTATTCTCTGCAGGTGTTGTAAGATAGTTTTGATAGATAGGTTGATAGCAAGATAATTGGTAACAAATGACAAGTGACAAAAGTAACAAGGTGCAGCAAAGTGTCTCAATCCTTATTATTGCTAAGGACAAGCCAGAAGTACTTCTTATCGTGATTAAAACGTTCTCGAGGACACACGGGAATTCGTCAAGTTACTCTCACCATGATTCATTGATTCACGTTCATTACTTTGATAAGTAGTTATGTGGGTGGACCAAAACTAAGGTGTTGTTCTAATTGAACAAACAACCTACTTATGATTACCCCCTCCATGCAAGCATCCGCAAATACAAGAGAAGAATTAAGATAAATCTAACCATGGCATGAAACATATGGATCCAAAACAGCCCCTTACGGAACAGCTCATAAACTGTGGTTTAAGTTTTAGTCACTCCTGCAACCCATCATCTACAAACTAATTCCACAATGCCTTCCCCTAGGCCCAAAGATGGTGAAGTGTCATGTAGTCGACATTCTCACGACACCACTAGAGGAAGAACAACATAACACATCATCGAAACATTGAACAGAAATCAACTTCACATGATTACTTATAACAAGAGTTCTCCCATGTCCTAAAAAACAAATAGAAATACTCACAAATCATATTCATATTCATGATCAAAGGAGATAAATAAGTGATTAACAATCTGAACATATAATCTTTCACCAAGTAAACCAACTAGCATCAAAAATTATAGATACGTTGGAGACGTATCACTTCACTCCCCGGCAACGGCGCCAGAAAAGAGTCTTGATGACCCAAAAGTATAGGGGATCAATCGTAGTCCTTTTGATAAGTAAAAGTGTCGAACCCAACATGGAGCAGAAAGAATCGATAAGCGGAGGTACCAATCTGATGTTTGATACAAAGATTGAAAGCAATGGAAGAACTAGGGTTTGTAGATGAGATGGTGTTGGTGAATATGTTGATGGAGATGAGTCCTCCCACGATGAGAGGAGCGTTGATGATGACGATGGCTTCGATTTCCCCCTCCCAGAGGGAAGTATCCCCGACAGAATCTCTCCGCCAGAGAGCAAAAGTGCTCCGCCTCTGGTTCCGCCTCGAGACGGTGGCGGCTGGTCTCGAAAGTCTTCTCTTTAATTTTTTTTCTAGGGTAAATGGCTTCATATAGCAGAAGATGGGCATCAGTGGGCCTCGGTGGATCCCACAAGCTCAGGTGGCGCGCCCTGGGGGTAGGGCGCGCCCCCCAGGCTTGTGGCCCCATCGAGGGTCTTCTCTGGTACTTCTTTCTTCCTGTATTTTTTATATGTTTCAAAATAATTCTCCGTAAATTTTCAGGTCATTTGGAGCTCCGGAGAATAGCTATCTCTGTTGTAGCTTTTTCAGACTTAGAATTCCAGCTACCGGCAATCTCCCTCTTGTGATATAACTTGCAATTTAAGAGAGAAAAGGCATTAGAATTGCATCATAAAGTGAAATATAACTCTAAAACATTATAAATAACAGTAGGAAAACATAATGCAAAATGGACGTACCAACAGGTGTAATGCTTTGCTTTACGATGCGAATATAGATATATGCATTCTGATATACGCCGGAAAATACATGAAATACACAAACAAGGTCGCGAATCCTCTACCATCCGAAAGAAATTGTGTCAATGACGTTTATTTTCTCTTCCCACGTACCCATCCGCACCCACACATTTTCTAACTCATAAGATGGCCTCTTTTATACGCTTAGGGCATCTTCAACGCTGACTCGCAAAATGGACACCATATCCGTTCGCGGACCTGGGGGGCCAGTCCGTGGACACGGATGCGGGAGCCGGCCATCCAAAGCTATCCGCATACATTCGGCCCCAATTCTTTTTAATGTCCGCATGCTCAAATAGCCGCATATATAGTCTAGAATAGTTCAAATGTTCAAATGCAGCAGTAGTTCTAATTCTAAAAAGTTCAAATATTACACTCCAACATTGTTGTCCCATTTAACCTTCCACGGATGCTCAATCAGATCTTCCTTCAGTTGCTCGTGAGTTGCTCGATGCCGAATTTGTTGATGCATTTGAACAAACTCTTCAAATGTGGCCGAATACTAGTCTGGAAGTTCGATAGGATCACTCATGTTCTCAAATTCAAGAGCTGCGGCAACATCCTCACCCTCAGCTTCCACGATCATGTTGTGCATGATCACACAACATGTCATCACCGCCCACAAGGTCTTCGGATCCCATTGTTTAGCAGGTCCACGAACAACTACAAAACATGCCTGCAGAACTCCAAATGCCCTCTCAACATCCTTTCTAGCAGCTTCTTGTTTTTTGGCAAAGTGAGACTTTTTCTGGCCAATTGGGTTAGAGATGGTGTTGAGAAAGGTAGCCCACGGAGAATAGATACCATCGACCAGATAGTAGCTCATGTTGTACTCACGCCCATTGATAGTATAGTAGCAAGAAGGAGATTTTCCTTCAGTCAGCCTAGCAAACAATGGTGATCGCTGCAGCACATTGATGTCATTGTGAGACCCGGGCATACCAAAGAAAGCATGTCAAATCCAAAGATCATGTGATGCAACTGCTTCAAGAATGATGGTAGGCTTCTTAACCTGATATTGCCCTTGAAAAACTTTTGGGCAGTTCTTCCATTTCCAATGCATGCAGTTAAGAGATTCGAGCAAACCTGGCCACCCTCTTGCTTCCGAGATTGCCAGGATCCTCTCAGTGTCTGCCACAATTGGTTCTCTCGGGTACTGAGGTCCAAACACCTCGACCACGGCAGTTGCAAACCTAACCATGGCATCTCCGCATGTGCTCTCAGACATCCGTAGGTACTCGTCCCATGAATCAGTGGTCGTGCCATATGCAAGCATCTACAGTCCGGCCGTGCACTTCTGGTAACCAGAGAACCAAATCCTTCCCACGGCATCCTCCTTCAAGATGAAGTAGTCATCAAAGGACCGGACGCCATAGTAGAGACGATCGAAGACATTTTTGCACATACGAAAGCGCCGGCAAAAATTGTCAGCGAAGAGGGCATCGGGGGCAAAGTAGTCGTTCATCAGCGTCAAATGGGAACACGACCTGTTGCGGTTGAGCACTTGATGACTCTTAATCGATCCCTTGAAATCGAGAACCTGTTCCTCTGCACGCTCAGCGTCTGCAAGGACCGACTGCATTCTCGCCGTCTTACCCGTGTAGTCCTCCTCGTTGGACGAGCTGTCGGACAACTCAACATAGTGCTCATATATGTACTCCGTATTCGAATCCATTGCTTCAAAGAAGAAGGGACAAAAAAATTTAGAACGGGCATTTCACTAAACAGTTGCCGGGCATGGTGAGTATCGTAGGAGCAGATGGTACCTGCGCGGCGATCGGAGGAGAGGTGTGGAACGGCGACGGAGGAGAAGCGGCGTGGAGCCCGAGTGTACCGTTGGAGGTGACGGACTCGTCGAGTTCCGGCAGGGGTGTGACGGGCCGGCCGGGGTGGTGGAGCGGCGGCAAAGGCAAGAGAGAAAAACGAAAGGAGAGAAAATAGGAGGATGGCAGCGCGGGGTCCGGGAGTGGTTTTGGATGGACCGGGGGTGTCGGAGTCCTACGTGTCTGATGTCCGGAATCCCGCAAAGCCCATGTCCGTCTCAGGTTTACGGGGGAAAATGCGTCTCGACGGACCGATACAGACCCGCATTGAATGGCTAAACACGTCCGGACCGTGCAGTTCAGACGGTTGCGGACGGTTTGAGGGTCCCATTTAAAGATGCCCTTATTGTTATATGCTCCTATATCGGGATTCGGGAAGGTCTCCAACCTATCGAAATATTCCACTGGTCAAGTAGCCCGCGGAGGAGCTAGTGAGGTCGAAGGCATCGCGCGGGTCGATCGACCAGGTGCCACCCCAAAAAGAGCAATTCAACCACGAGATGGATGGATCGATTGATGGGTGCATGTCTCCATATGCATGGCTCAAAAGGAGCGGAGGCCCACCCACCAAATAAAGCAGAAGAAAAAATATTAGAATTTTTACGGCGATGTGATGCGATCGACGACGGCGACCTCCACAACTCTCGGTTGCGTTTTCCGGCAGCTCGGAGCCACAAGGGGGCATCTCTACCGTCCCACTACACCACGGCATCGGGCGGGGCACCAACGCCATGCCATGGCCTTCCAGCGGCGCACGCCATGTCAGCCGGGGGCATGCTGGCTTGTCAATGGCGCAGTGGCCGGAGCGCGATGCGTTGTCTCGCACCTGGCAGCCAGCGGTGGGGGGATTCGATGCCCACCGAGCTTGTCACCTTGTCAGTGGGTCGTGTCTGATAGAGAGGGAGACGGTGAAATCAAAGTTTATTGTTTGAGCCTCGTGAGCATATATATAGGAGTACATGATTCACCCGTAAAAAAAAGTACATGATCAACTTAAAATACAAGACAGAGTAAAAATAAATCCTAGTCTATTCTATAATTCCTAATAATCACGATATTCAATATCCCTACAGTCATAACGGTAGCGACGGAGACGGTGAGACTGGAGAAGAATCCGAAGGTAAGCATGGGCGCAGTGGTGTCGAGGTAGTGGTGCGCTGGGAAGAAGACGGTGTTGACGAGGCGTCGCACCGGGTTTGCCAAGCTTGGGGACACGCCATGGACGAAGGCACGCAGCGGTGTTGCCAGCACCGGGCATGCGTAGACGGACGAAGACGATGTTGACGAGGCGCCGCACCAAGCTTGCCAGGCCCTGGGACACGTCGTGGACGAAGGCACGCGTCGGTGTTGCCGGCACCGGGCATGCGTAGAGGGGGACCAACACGAGTTGTACGCCATGTCGAGGGGGCTAGCAGAGAAGGACTCGACGACGGTTGCGGCGCCAATCGGCGTGGAGCCGATGTCGCCCGTGATTGTCGGAGTAGATGAAGTGGTCGGGGAAGATGACAGCGACGCTGGTGATGAGCTGTTGCTGGACGAAGACGAAGAGGCGGACGGAGGCGGCGATGGCTACGTGGGTGGCGGCGGCGGCTAGGTTAGGAGCGCGACGGCGGTGCTCGAAGTAGGCGAGTAACCCGATAGCGTGACGAAGACCGGGCGCGGACGGTGGCGTTCCCGTGCCTAGGGAGGCGGCGTGGCACCTAGCACATATAAGTCGACACGCGGGGACGGCGGAGTGGACCGCGTGCCACGGTGCTACGGCCGAAGGGGCGACGCAGCAGCAACGCGCGGGTCGGGGCGACGGCGAGGACCGCGTATCGCGGCGCTACGGCCCGAAGGGACGATGCAGCGGCAGCGCGAGGGTCGGTGCAGCCGCGGGGACAGCCTAGGGGAGATAGTGTGGACCGCGTGCCGCGGGAACGGCCTCGGGGCGGCGGCGTGGACCGCGGGCCGCAGCGCTATGGCCCGAAGGGGCGACGCGGCAGCAGCGTGTGGGTTGGTGCAGCCGTGGGGACGGCCTCGGGGCGGCGTGGTGGACCGCGTGTCGCGGCGCTACGGCCCGAAGGGGCGACGCAGCGGCGGCGCACGATTCGGTGCAGCCGCGGGGAGAACCACGTGGTGGCGGCGCTGCGGCCCGATGGGGCAACGCAGTGGCAACCCGTTGCTCGATCGATGGAGGGGCGCGCTGGACTCGGGGACGATCTTCACGGAACCTGCGGAGGCGCGCGCAAGCTACTAGCTAGGTTGTTCACGTGGCGCGGATGGAGCGGAGCGTCGTTCGGGTGATCAATCTGACCGCTCGCGAGGTCGGGGACGCTGCTCGGTGATGATGTGTCCGAGCCAGCGAGGCCACGCGCGACGGACGCGCGAACAGCCGGCACGTGCACGCGGCCCATGCCCGAGAGGGGCGCAAGCTACGCATCATAGCGCAGCCGGTCAATGCATCACGTGTGTGGCGGTGCCACGGCCGGCGGACAAATGCAGCTGAGCGGGGTGAAGGTGTGGTTGATGCAGGATCCTGATCCGATGAAGGCGGCGACAGGCAGACGATTGTGCGGACGACGGCCGTCAGGCCGCCGCGTCGCGCGAGGCCACCTGGTCGGTGAAGAGGCCGAGTAGTCGCGCCGGTGTCGAAGTAGAGGCGCGCGGGGTCGACGGCGGCGGTGGGCGATGCAAACCGATCTTAGATCGCAAAATCAAAAAGAAAAATGTCGATCATTGCGACCGGCGAGAGAGAGAAAAATCCGGATCAAAGGATCAGGAAAAAGACTCTTTAGGACAGCCAATTAATCGGATCGGCGGACGAAACCCTAAGTACGGGCTGCGCGGCCCCGGTGGAGATCGACCGCCCCGGGACGGCACGGTGCGGAAGCGGCGGCGGCGGCCAGGTTTGGATCGAGATTAGGCGGATACCATGTAGAAGGAATAGAGAGATGGTGGAATCAATGTTTATTACTTGAGCCTCGTGAGCGTATATATAGGAGTACATGATCAACTTAGAGTACAAGACAAGATAGAAATAAATCCTTCCTAATAATCACGATACTGTGCTGCCAGCCGCTTTGGCACGCCTTGCTTTTCTTTCCTTGAGGTGTTGGCAGTCCTAGTTTGGTGCACCCATTTAAACTGCCAAAATGTCCTACATTTAAAAATAGAAGTAGTAATAAAATAGCAGGTGACACTCCTATCAAAAAAGAGCCCGTGCCACTTGCTTGTTTTTCTATTCTTCTTGTTTTACAGTTGTTTGTTTTCCTCTTTCTTGCCACGTGTCAATCGGATACGCCATTTTGCACGGGTTGCGGCAATTATTTGGACACCGGGTCAAGCCAAGTTGGAGTTGAAGTGATGGCAACCTTTGGGACAAAAGAGTCAGGAGAAAAAAGCATTAAGTTGGTGTCTATGGTCAAGACTAAACCTACCGCCTTCTCGTGCTCAATCGATTTCTAGTAATAATCTTTAGAAAATATGTTTTTAAAAGACAAACACGAACCATGAGAGGTGTCATGTGCATATTTCTTCATCGATCACCACCTCCAAAACTTGCTAAGTAAATTCATTCTTTTTTTTTACCTTCGTGGTTAGAAAGCCGAGCTTGAAAATGGCATGAAATCCTCACTTTGCAAAGTCAGAACCTGGTCCCTGTAAGTTGGTGTCCATGTTGAAATTGCTGTCGTGTTACGCGGGGGGGGGGGGGGGGGGGGGGGGGGGGGCATGAAAAGAATTTTTCATGGTATCAACTATGTTCCTGAGAATAATTTCGGCAAAAGTTCTCTAAAAAGTAGAATATTGGAGATGAAAGGGTGTCATGCACGTAGAGTTCGCCCCCGGTCACTACCTTCGAAGGTTTCCAAATTAATTCCTTTTTGCAACGCTATCAAAGGAAGAACATTGATCATCAACTTGGGCGAAAGGTATGTGTATTCATCGATGTGCATGACTATTTTTCATTATATATTCCTAGAATGATCTCGCATCGGCGGTGCACAGTGCTCATTTGCATGAGAAACCATGTCCTTTTCTTCCATAGCTGTTGGACTTATATTCATACAAATCTCATTTGTGTTTAGAAGTGCTTGAGCCCCAAAGCAGTGAAGTGACGAGACAACTACATGCCCGTGGTGTTGAAGGAACATTTTTTGTTTGAGGGCAGGACCACCTTTGATATGACATTGGAACCCTATTAGGGTTTGATCTTGACACTCACACAAACGAATTTATGTTTTGCTTCTCTCCGAGCAACAATGAACAACCATTCCTTTTTCTCCCTCCGTAGGGTCAGCATAACCTCATCTGTCGAAAATAAGTGTATCTTGTGTAAGATCTCTTTGTTTCTCGGCTCCAAAAAAGAAAAGAAAAAACTCTAATGAATTCAAACTCTCCTAAGGCCCTGTTGGATTATAATTTTCCTTTTAAATAGCCCCGTAAAATACAAGTCTCTAGTCGTTTTTGTTTCCGGCTGAAATTGCTAGTGGTCGATAAAAATACACATAAGTTAAAATACCTTTGTGCTCCCTGTTTAACACAGTATCAAAAAACGTCTTATATTGAGTTACGGAGCGAAAATGCTAAATGGAGGCCGAGCTCCATGGAGCTCTTAATTTTGAAAATTTTGAAAATCACACTTTGAAGTTTCAAAAAAATCTAAAAAAATCCGTACGCGTTCTTACGGATGTGTATTACATGTGTACGAAATTTGAAGATGATATACATTACGGTGGGAGCTACACAAAAAAGACAAAATGAATGAACAGTACATGCACAAAACTTGAAAATGTGATTGTTGAATTTTTCAAAAAAACGAGCTCCATGGAGCTCGTCCTCCAAAATGCTGCACTCGTTACGGAGGGAGTATTAATTACACCGATGCCAAGTGCGGGGTATTAGGGTGACGACGAGGAGTGGATAGTGCGGGGCTGACAGCCAGGCTTCTATCTCACTTCTACGTTTCTTTTTTTGCGGGAAGCAACAGCACATTTTGCAGTGGAAGTCACCCTAATAGAAGCTGACAACCAAGAGACTTGTCGAGTGTACGCACAAAAGCAACAGCACATTTTGCAGTGGAAGTCAACTTGGCGGCTGACCAACAATATGCACTGATGATATATACATACATGATATGGATTATACAACACTACACACTTGTTGTGCAGGGTCAACCCACGACGTGATGACGGCCATTGGTAGGCTTAAAGACCAAAAACATCATTTCCCCAAACAAAGTATACATATGTTCTAAGATCATTTGCCTGTTTTATCAAGTACTGTTGTTTTGCCGCGTTCGTACACTAGAGGAATGTCACACTGTATTGTCTTTTTTTTTTCAGCCAACCAAGTTGCATGTGTGTTCACTAAGAAAAGGAGGTGATACAATGTCAAAAAAAGACATGAACGCCATAGAGGCACTGACTCAACAAAAAACGTAAACGACAAAAGTATCATCAACCCCAAAGTCGGCGATCCAGTAGTACAAAGTGAGAGAACCCAACCAAGATTAGAACAAAGGATAAAACACAAGGCATGGGAACAAAAACCATCCACTGCAAAACGTAAACACAGCCGCAAACAACATGATCCAAAATCGACTACCATAATGACGATGACGACTCTAGCATAAAATCCGAGCCTTGAGCAAACCATTTGCACTAGTATAGGCACAACATCACCAACCGTTGAGGCCACCTGCTCAATGTCACTGAACCAGCCTCCACCAGGCCATCGAAGAGGAGGTCATGGAGTGGACGAACACAAACCGGGGGAAGCATAAGTGTGCACGCGAGCACCAAGGATGAATCCAATCATGTCCTAGAAGTCGGAGACGAATCCGTGACCAACGCCCGAGCACCAACACATGTCGCAAAGAAGCCACACACTGGCGGTGCTCTAGCCAGGGGATGGGCGGAACAATGCACCAGTGAAACCAGTCGAACCAACACTGGTAGGAAAACCCTTATAGATGCAAATAATTAGTGGTGCCGGATTCCAAACGGACACAGCTAATATTCTGGTAAAATATAAGCTGTATGGAGAAATACATGTGTGTTTATGCTATATATATGTAGTCGTGGTGTCAGCTATGTCACGGACGCCCCTGTTTTTTTGCAAATTAATGCAGGTGTTCCTGTGTTTCCGGCACCACTGAATTTCCACAATGGCAGCGTCTGGTTCAGCCACGACACCACAAATGACCCACGAAATATCAGTGACATTTGTCCTGCTTTCGGACGCCTATGTTTTTATGCCCATCAAATTTGGCAAAATTTCTCATAATTCTTAAATATATGACTGTAAATTTGAAAATCAACACATGCACACATAGATAATGAAGTTAAACTTGATTCTGTAGACATATATATAACTTAGTTCATTACATCCGTTGCCTGCCAAAATATATTACGTGCGCCAATTTAAGATCAAGCTACACGATCGTCATTGTATCTCCAAAATATACCTTAGGTAGCTATATATAGCTACACTACGGTTATAGCTCTAGGCACTACAGTATAGAAAGGAGACCGCGGCAGACCCGCCGCGCACGCCGCTCCTCGTCGTCTTCCTCCTTGCTCTCGTCGGCCAGTCACGCGGCTGTTGTGTGCACGCGCCTAGAGCGCCGGTTTGTCTGCGTCGAAGATGGAGCCGCAATGCCGGCAGCCATTGTCATGTCATCCGCGAGACCGCGACCGGCAAGGCGTCGTCCGTGGCTGCTTGGAGCATGGACTGGGCAAAGCCTTCTTTGAGCATGGCCTCCTCCACTGCGTTGGAGAGCGCATACACCAAGCCGGTCACGCCCGGCGCCGGTTGTGGGTCGGCGCCACATTGTACTCCGCCATCTTGGAGCGCGCCATCATGACAGCGACCATCGCCTCCTCCTCAAGTGCGCATTTAGGCACGGTGAATGGCGCCGATGGAGATGGGGGCACGAGTGGGCCCGCGGGGCTGGCCGTCTCACTGACGACGGATGCTGCCTCCGAGACCTCCTCGGAGTGATCACCGCGTGGATTGGGGGTGGCCGGCGGGTGGAGTGCGGGCTCGAGGTTGAGGCGGCGCCAGCTCGAGCTGACTCCTCGCCTCCCAGTGGAGAATGGGGACGGCGACGGGAAGGTCTGCCCCCGTCGGTGCCCTGTGGTGATGCACTGCGGGCCGCAGAGTCGCCGGTGCCTCGAGATGTGCCCACCCCGGCGGAAGCGAGGCGGTGCGCATCTGAGCGATGTGACGGGAACAATCAACGTTCCGCCGGCCTGCCATGGCGGGGTGCGCGCCACTGATGTACGGTCGCATCGCTCGGATTGGGGTATTTTGTGCGAGGTGGGGGTGAGCATCAGTGTGAGAGAGAGTGAGAGGGGAGATCAGGGGCGGGTAGACTATTTAATTACGGGGAAGGGTTTTCTGACTAGGCGGGCCCACGTGGCAGTGAGATGGGTGGAAGGAGAGAGGGTCACGTGGCCGTGGGAAGCCTTCTAGATATGACCGGCATGGCCCCATCCGCAGCGTCAACACTGACACACTAACGACGTCTAGCCTTCGCACCATGCCACTAAATAGCACGAATTTACAAATCAATTTAAATGTATAATATAAAAAATTCATAACAACATACTAATAAGATATTTTTGACTTAGGAACACACCATGGCAAGTTCAAGAACTTTTTACTTAGTTAACATAGTTTGAAATTTCTAGTGACTTAATTAATAAATGAACCCTTTTTCTAAGCGAGCTTATTGGAAAGACCTTAATTAAAGTGACAACTATTATCAAATAATCTCCAATGATGTGTATCTAGAATGTAGAGAAAAATGGAACTCCAAACGACAAGGAAAAACTATGAGTTTGCATTGAAGCATCGATCAAACTTTCCTGGGAAACTCCAGACGATATCGAAGAAAAACTATATCAGTTTTCTAAGCAACATACATCACAAACTATGTTTAACACTCTCATAGTTTAACCAAAGGCTATAAAGGTCATAGCAACACATCATGGAAAGTTTCAAGAATTGTTTACGTCATTAACATACATATTTGTAAAAATTCAAAAACCTCTAACATATACAAATATATACCAAAGGCGGGCATTTCTAGTCCCACGCCGCTGATAGCTATCATAATTTTTGATGGCGCTAGTTTTCATGCCAACGTAATAATCCCCAAGTAGGGAGTTATTGTAGCATTTTCCAAGGTGGATGTGAAAGTATATGGAGTGTCGAACCAAAGGGAGCTAAAGGTAGGTTTCCTAATCTTTCAAGTTTCTTATGCCACTTACGCAACTATCCGTGCACTTAACGTCTACTATGCCTAGACTCTCTACAACTAAGATAAAAATGTTTGAGGTCTAGAAACTAGGTACTTATAATAAAAAGGTTTTCAAGGAGGGTGACTAAAGTATTTTAAAAGACAAAAATAAAATGTTAGTGGTTGCAAATAAAAGATTTACAAGAGGAAAAAGAGAGCTTTAAGCGTGTGGTGGTTGTGATGAATGTAGTGGTATCCAATGGAAGCTAGTGTTCCTGACAATTGGCTATTTTTGCATAATTATGGTTGATATTAAGTATGGTTTTAGGGAGGAGCCAAATATAACATGATGCTACGACGAGCCTACATGCACTTATAATTGTTCTCTTAGCATGTAACCCACCAAGTACTAAGATCCATTATGATAAAAACTTAACTACAGCCATCTCTTGATCTAGGGTCCCATTAATTCCCCTATGGCATAACTCATAACTCATGTACGCTTGGAACGATAATACCTATCACTCTGGCCTCCGCGCGCATATTTATCATAACACATTGCAACACCTTAAGTGTTACCGCTATGCACGCGTGCACTCGTACACAAGATAAACAAGATTTCATAGAAGCCAACATATAAAAGTTCAACCAATCATCATAGTATTTCACCAATGCCATGGAACAAATTACTACTCAAGCATGAACATAAAGGTGTGATAATTCATGGGGAGATAATTTATAGCACAAGACATCATTCTTTGCCAAAGGATTATAGAGGTTTATGGATGGAGAAGCCTCTAATCAAAGGATGAATATGGTGGTGGATACGTTGGTGAAGTTGTTGGAGACGATGGCGATGATGACAGTTCCTCCGAGGGCGCCGGAAGGGAGGGGAGAGAGCCCCCATCCTTCTCCTTATTCCTTGGCCTTAATCCTAGGTGGGGGAAGGGTTTCCTCTCTAATTTTTGGTGGCCATGGCTATGGAGTATGAGAGCCTCCCCTCAGATGGGATCTGACTTCCGAGGGGAGCTGTTTCTGCTTGCTGAAATCTGAGTCCCGTCACCGATTTTAACTTTTCCGGAGATCCATAACTCCAAAAAAATCTGAAATTTTTATGGCGGTTAGAAACTTCCGGAACAAGCTTGCAATAAAAGGAGGGCTCTAGAGCCTCCTGTAGCCTCTAGGCGCCCCCCTAGGTGCCCTCGTCCTAGGGATGCCTACAGAGCATGCTTAGGCACCCTAGGCACCTCAAGGTGTGGGGCCCATACCCCTTGGGTGTCTCCCGATGCATATTTCCACAATCTATTTTTTCTGGAATTTTTTTGTATGTTAAAATAATTATTTTCTCTTAAATACAAAACATGATAAAACAGGAACTGCCACTGGATACTTGATTAATATGTTAATCCAATAAAAATGATAAAAATTATGCCGAAGGCATGTAAAAATGATTATAATGGCATGAAACATATAAAAGTTATAGATACATTGGAGACGTATCACAACTCTCTTTCATGTGATATTTCAACTGCATATAAACCTTCATTTCTGAACTTGCAACATGGACCGAGAAGATTCGTAGGCCAACTCTCTTTCCACCGCCTCACCGTGGATCTCACGACGAGATCCCTTGTTAGTGGTGTCAATTGAAACAGCCAGGGGTTTTCCCCAAATTATAAAATTGATTGTTATTTTATTTTGCATCATCAGGATTGCCTCGGCAGCCCGTTGCCTTCGTACCGGGTTATCTAGATGTTCTGTTGAACCTCTAGACTATTTATTTCGCCGTTTCTCCGAAAAGGTGAATAAGTACCCATGTTCCTTGACCTTCTCCTCAAGACTCACTTGACACTTTGCACACGGCCAAGTTATTCATTAAGAATTATTTTGTAAATTCATTAAGAATTATTTTGTAAACAGGGAATAAATGTTCTCAAATGAGTCGGATGTTTGTGTGTGGTCTTGTTATAGTATATCCGGGTCACATGTCAAATTCGTCCGAATCAGAGTTTGTTTGATACCCGAACGATAGAATATGGAGGCACTATAGCCGGATAAATAAATAAAACATTTGTAAATTAAAATTGCTATTTGGGTCGTAGCCCTATGTCCATTTCTAACACATCCCAATTAGGCATCCCACCTCCCTTCTATATATAGATTCCCCTCCCTACCATCTCGGGCAGCCACCCCTAATGTTATTAGGGTTTCCCCTAATCCCTCTCCCAAGCCACCACCTTCCTCCCTCTCCTCCCAGATCAATTCCATCTCCTCCTCCGAAACCCTAGTCAAATTCCAGCCAGACACCTCTCCATCGCCTGATCTGGACTAAACCTAAACCCTACAATATTCTTTTTAAATCTAACTTTCCACAAACAACCCTTCAAACCTAAACTAGCTACCCTTTACTTGTGCATAAATGTATGTATACCAATCATTATTTCCTATCGGTAGCTTGCGAGTATATTTCAAGTACTTAACTAGCTTGTTAATTTGGCTAGAAAATAAATGTAACCAATAGTGGATGAGTTCTTCGGAGACGTCTAAGTGAGCTAAAGCGCTTCCAAGTCAGTTGCCTGTAGGATTAAGGTATATTAACTTGGGCTTGGAGATCTTTGGAGTTGGCATTTTGATAAGGCCGGGATTAACGCTAGTATTGTTTTTTTTTCGAAATAGGCTTTCGCCCCGCTTTATAAATAAAGCACCAGTCCGTACAAGCATCCGACATAAATCCAACCAAACTGGAGGGCCGGGCAGCGGCACACTCATGCCCAAGAAAAGAAAGAAGAAATAAGAAAAAAGCCACCTAGTGGCGGCCGCGAAGCGGCCCTACGGAGAAGATAGTCGGCGCGCCGTAGCCTGAAGCGCGTCGAGCATGCTGTCAAGCCGATCCCGATCTCGCTGCCTAGAGAGCAGGTGCCAGTGCTGCATAAAGGCAAGGAATTTGAAGAATGAGTCAGACGCCTGCCTCGGGAAGATCCGCTCAATAACCATCTTATTGCGAGTCGTCCAGAGGGTCCATGACATCGCCGCAAAGATCAGCCAAAATAGGCGGCGACGTCTCCCAGTTTGGTTGGCCCTGGTCTGGAGGAATTCCGCTAGGTCCTGGGCCTCCCAGTCAGGCCCAAGAGCCTCGCGAATGAATGTCCAAAGGGCTCTCGCCGCCGTACAGGTGAACATGATGTGGGCCGCCGTTTCCGGCACCGCGCATAAGGGGCACATTCCATCCCCGGGACCATGCCTCTTACGCACCTCCGTCCCCGAAGGAATACGGTCGCGGAGAAGTTGCCACACAAAGATCTTGATCTTTAGTGGCAAGGGGGCTTTCCACAGAGGCGAGAGCCAGGGGATGATGGGCGCGCAACATAACGCCTGGTATGTCGAGCTGACTGAAAATACCCTAGACGGCGATAGCCGCCAGGCCACGGTGTCCGGGTGGTCCAGTAGCGCCTGTGGCAGGGCCTCTATAAGGCGGAGCCACTCAGCATTTTCCACCGGGCCAAATGAGCGCCTGAACTGGACATCCCAATGCCCCAGGCGCCTGGCCGCAGAAACTAGAAGAGTCGGATCGGTACATATGGAAAATAATACCGGGAACCCCATCCTTAGCGGCTCGTCCCCAACCCATGGGTCTAGCCAGAACTGGGTTCCCTCCCCATTGCCTATAGAGAATGAAATTCCTAGTCGAATTTCCTCCTTAATCTTTTGAATCGCCCGCCAGAACTGGGAACCTCCGGAGCGGGAGCATGCGAGGAGCGGCTCGCCCCTTAGGTACTTTGCCTGAAGGAGCTGGAGCCACAGGCCTCCTTCGCCACGCAAGATCCGCCAGACCCAACGTAGCATGAGAGCGACGTTCATCCTACGGGATGCCGTAATCCCAAGACCTCCGCGGTCCTTGGGTAAGCAGATATCTGCCCACTTGACCATGTGGTACTTCTGGCGGCCATCAGATGCTTGCCAGAAGAACCTAGCGAGCTCCTTATCGAACGAGCTATGAACGCCCTCCGGAAGGATATACATCCCCATCATATACATGGGTTAGAGCTAATGAGGACCGTTTTACTTCCCTTGGATGTAAACCGGCCTCGCCACGGCTCGGCCCGTGCAGCCACCCGGCCGACCAAAGGATCAAATCCACTCACCAAGATCTTCGAGTCAGTCAGAGGCATCCCCAAATACGTTGTGGGGAACGACGCCAGTTTGATTGTTGCTGGAACTTTTGTCCCTGTTCAATCAATAGAAGATGTTACTAAAGATACTGACTTGAAACCGAGTACAGTTTCACTTGAGGAGGGGGAGGATGATATGGCTATGGCTACCCCTATTACTGGCACTGTTCATGTCAATTTATTAATTGCGCCAAGGTTGAGAATTGGCGATGCCTACGTTCCAAAATTCATATGTTTTAGATTTACTGGGGCACTAGTTGAACTGGAGCTAACCGGATAAGGACATGCAAATCTGAGTACATGCATGAATGTGTCATTATTTTTGGTGCCATCGGACCAATCGGGGGGGGGGGGTTGGACTCAATTAAGAGAGATACAAGAAAGGAAGCACGCATGTTTAGTTCCTACTTAAGAGGAGATAAGCAGGAAACCCACGTCTAAATGTGGAGGACTTGTTGGTTGCTCGTACAAGGTTACGTTTTTTTATAATAAACACGCTATGTTTTTTTAGGGTAGACACCTGTACCAAGTTTTGGAGGAAGCTTTAAAGAATCTCTGTGTTGCGATTTCTGCGTAGAAATTGTCTTGTGCTTGAGTTGTTGTCGTCTAGATTGGTTTCTCATGTTGAGCAGCAAGGTTCAAACCTTCTTTTGCGAGGTTTTAATGGTTTCATGTCACTTGTTGTTGGGAAAGCCATGGTACAAAGAGCACGATGTTGCGTATGATTACCACATATGATTACCACACACAGAGATATACCATAAAGAAGGGTATGAAGTACAGCCTCGTGCCCATGGGTGTGGAGCCTTTTATTGCTTGGAGGAAAAAACATCTTGAGAAGATAAAAGAGAAGAAAGAAGCAGAAAAGAAGAAGGCCGAAATTGCTGAAATTTCTGCGGTCGTTGTTCAACCAAGTGCGGAAAATATTGTTGAAGAGATTGACTTGAAATCGAGGATGATTTCACTTCAAGGAGAGGAGGATGATAAGGCCACGATTAACGCTAGTGTTGTTGCTGAAAATTTTGTCCATGTTCAATCAATAGAAGATGTTACCGAAGATACCGACTTGAAACCGAGGACGGTTTCACTTGAGGAAAGGGAGAATAATACGGCCATGGATACCCCTATTACTAGCATTGTTTGTGTCAATTTATTAATTGCACTAAGGTTTAAAATTGGATATGCCTACGTGCCAAAATTCATATGTTTCAGATTGACTGGGGCACTAATTGAACTGAAGCTAATCATACAAGGACATGTAAATCTGAGTACATGCATGAACGTGTCATTCCTTTTCATACCACCGGACCAACCTGAGGGATTGGACTCAATTAAGAGAGATACAAGAAAGGAAGCGTGCATGTTTAGTTCCTACTTAAGTAGAAATAAGCAGAGAAACCCACGTCTAAATACAGAGGATTTGCTGGCTGCTCGTACAAGGTTATGTTTTCAATAATAAATACGATGTGTTTTTAGGGCAGACACTCGTATCGAGTTTTGGGGGAAGCTGTCTAAAAATCCCTAAGTTCTAGAGGAATCTTTAGAAAATCTTCGTGTAGCGATTTATGCATTGAAATTGTCTTGCGCTTGAGTTGCGGTCGTCTAGATTGGTTCTCTTGTGTTGAGCCGCAAGGTTTAAACCCTTTACTTCGTGTACAATGCGTGTGCAGGCGAGAGGTTCCTGCTGCTGAAGGTGGAGTGTCATGAAAGATCGGGCCAACAAACGACTCACCATCTAGTTGAGTCTCATCATGTTTCGCTTCAAGCTTTGATGAACTTCCACCTTGTAGGCGTTTATCTGTAAGACTAAACCGTGACGCCTTATTTATGTAGAGACATTCAGTATCGTAATGGATGAACTCTTAATTATAAGTTCGTCGTGTGCAGCAACACACTGATCATGGGATCGTTCTTGCATGTATAACTGGAGGCTTCGATTGTCTGAATCGTGTTGCCACAGAGCTGGTATCAGTCATCCTGACTGTACAAGGCCTTAGTTAGCCTAGACGTAGTTAGGATAAAACTATATTATAAAAGTCATTTACCTGCTATATGAAAAAAAAAAAACTTCTCTTACCCCTCACCCCTTTTCTAGTATTTAAATTTTTTGAGTTACTTATACAAATGATTTATGTTCTTCGCCTCACTTCGATAGAAAAATGGTTGTAGCAGGATCACTCAGCTCATAATAAGAAATTAGCAGAAATTTAAGGTACATCAAAAGCCAGCTTTGAAGCATTCACCTTTGCTCTTTATTCCCTTAAGGAGAAACAAGTATTGAAAAGCAACTGATATTAATATACATCATACTAGAATCTTGTGAATGATATTTTCTTCAATAACAAAAAATAGTGAATGGGTATCTCTATCTTGTCTGTTTCTTTGCAGCTTCATTAAGCTTAGCAATCTTTTGGATGCTCCAAGAAGCAATGGGAGCCTCCTTAAGTGTGGATGGATCAAGAGAAGATTATTAATTGAATGTACTATGCGTGCCTAATATAAACATTGGAACATTAAGGTGTATGGTCTTCATTCAGAGGGAATTGTTGCTTTAGCCTTAAAGTCATGTATCATATTCCTTACAAAAATCATCTATCTGAGCACTATATATTAAGAATTGCATAAACATACTTAAATTAAGTAGAACAATCTTTACAAACTTTGCCAATATATAAAACATAGTAGCTCACTGTACCAATTTTTTTACCTTTGTCTTTTTAAGAAAATCTATATATAGAAGCAATTTGCTCAAAGTTGCACCTGGTGGAAATGTTAATTCCTCTCTATGCTTGTAACTTCTCAGGGAAGATAGACCAATTTTGGGCCCTGTCTACAAACAAGTATAGTGCTCTAGAAATTGCTTTTAGCATTATTTTTTCTTTTCATTGGAAAAATGCTCGTATTTTATGTTGAAAAACTACAAGCACATAATGAACTCACATATTTTTGTGTGTATTATTGTCGGAAGTTCTTTTACTCAGATGCATATTTTTTGAATTTAATGTTCACCGCAGGAACACATTCGCCCATGAGGCATCTTCCTGTTCTTATTTTCTGGGTCCAGCTTTGTTGCAAATATAATCAAAATCTTGCTCTCTTTTTTTGCCAGTAGTGCCTACGTGATTTTAACTAATCAAACTCCTTATACAGAATGTCATAATATGACTAGTGCTACTGCAATCGAATTGATGTGATAACAAGGAAAACTAATACTGATGCACTATTTATGTGGATTTTGGAAGTATTCTTCCTCCAAATAGGCTCTTGCCCTGCTTAATTTATAGATAAAGCAAACACCAAAGTACACTGTCAAATGATACACGGTAACGAGGAAGCCCTCTTACAATGCAGATCCTGAGATAATCGGACAACATAAACGCACACGACTACGTTGCCGAGAAATAACACAGGTAGGCCTGAATACAATGCCATGACACGCCCGCTCCACGACAACGCCCTCTGGAGGCGTCAGTACTGGTATATAGATAAACCAAAGGAAGTACTCTTTCCTTTGGTTTTTCTTTCCAGAAAAAATTAAAAGATTAGAAAACGAATGTGCAGAGGATATATATAGAAATTTTCATGGTGCTAGTGATGATGAACCTCTCTCAAAAAAAAAGGGTGATGAACCTGCATAGAATATAATTTCCGGAGGTGATTAATTAACCTGCATTTAGGAGGAGAGCATCAGGCTATATTAGAAAGCAAATATTTTATTATGTGAATTTTCTTTTGAAAGACAAAGATAGCTGCAAGGGCTATGGTTCTGTGTATGTCTAGTTGATGCAAATGATGGGATTAAGAAAGCTTCCTTTCTCTAAAAAAAGACGCAAGGGCGCACTAATATGTGCCATGAACCAACAAAGGACATTATTAGCGCAAGTAATAATTAATAAGAACACGCTGTAAACATAGGTAACTATATGTTCCAAAATAGTTAACCATCCTTTTCTGCTCCAATAACATTTTGTACTGAAAGTTCCAAGACACCTGCTATCACAAATCTCTGTCTGGCCTGCCGTGACATCAGTTTTAGGTCAAACCTAACTCCTGGTTTTGGATCATTGTCAAGACAATTGCATCTTGTTTTAGGTTAAGCCTCATTATTGAGCTCTTTTGTCCCCACTCCCACCACTAACACATGAAACCTGTCAACTAATAAGCTCATATAGCTGATCAAACGGTGGGCCCTGAAATCTGACCAGAACCTATAGGACAGTTGTGATGGCGAGGATAATGCTGTAAGAGCATTGACAAGATTCTGCAATTAACAATTTCAGTAGTACAGGCACAGGCTCAGTGGCAATGTCCACTTGAAGGGCTACCTTGTACATATATGCTAATAGTAATTGGACAAAGTCACAAAGATGCTTCAGACGAATGATAAGGTTATATGGTTGAATTAACGGACCTGCAACATCAATTATCGGAGAGTGTGTTACGATGCGTGTTCGAGAGAAAGAATATTATGGGACCTTTAACTAAACCATTCAAATTAATAGGCCTACGTGTCATTTTGGATCGTTGAGGCGTCCTGAAGACGAAAAAGGGTTCGTGAACCCATATTTTAAATGACATGCTTCTTGCTGCATTATTGAGCTTCCTTGATGGTGATGCGTATATACATTGGTGTCCAATAAAGGCCCCCCATGTGTCACTGTACTTGAAGTTCATGGATACCACCATTACTTGTAGCTAACCTCTTGAGCTTATAAGTGAACGGAGCTTTTGGAGCAACTACTTATACCATTGCTTGCAGTTAGCTTATTCATGGCATAAGTAAAGAAGCCTCCATCTGATATATCCTTTTCTTGCTGGGGCGGCTGAAGAGAATGTCAAACAGTTGACGTTGTAGGATAAGGTATAAATATTTTTCAGGAAGCATATGATCAGTTGCTGGAGCTGTCCACTTTTGTTCTTCTTAGTGAAGCAGAACAGTCTTCAGAGCAGCAATAACCTTTTCAAACCTGGATAAGATTTGAGAACCATACAGGTGTCCATTCTGAAATACTACATGACATCTGAAACACAGTGCATGCCTCTGCTATACAGACAGATACAGTCACAGGAGATGATACAGTTACTGCAGGATGGCTCACAAAGTTGTTCTGTTTCTCTTTTCCTCATTAGTATGTGTGGATAGACCTGTCTAACAGTAGAATTTAATAACTGGTTAGAAAGCATATAGATCTCAGACAATGCTAATTGGGTACTGCATTATTGAACTGATCCTGTTGCCACATACCTCAAATGAAAGGCACAAGCACTTTGGCAAAAGTCTACTACTTTTGTAGCAACTGCTGTGAATGCTGCTCTACACTGTTGATTCCAGTGGTCTTCTTATGACCGCCTTTGCGATCAACATCTTCTGCATCTTTAGTTTCCTTATCTGATCATAATAGATCAGTCATGGAAGACAAACAGCATGCCAATCTGCAATTGTGTGCAAGGTTCAACGAGTCGGCCAGCTGGTCAATTGTGTCACTGTAGGGGTCATCCATCTCTACTTCTCACACGATATCAATGTTATAGGATAGGATGATTATGTGTGCAAGATTAGGCTTCTTATTAAGAATTTCAGGTCATGGACTAATAGGTGAATGAGTTAGTAGTACCTGGAACTCAAACTGTTAGGTGACTTGCTTGGCTCAATTTTCTTGTGCAGAGACTTCTCAAAACCTAGATTATGTGGCAAGTGGAGATGCAATTGGCGGTCGGGGAACATTCTTATGCAGAAAAAGGAGATTTATGTCTCGGCAACACCCAATTCTTAAAGTAAGAAGACCATTTTAGTTTTGTGGTTACAGAGGTGTTCTAGTATGTAATGTCTTAACCTCCTGCACATCTTCCAGGTAGCTAGGATGCTGACTAGCTATATGATTTTCCTACTGCATTATTGGTCCTTAAATTATTGTGTGGCAATTAATAAGTATACTTGCTACTTAACAAGTCCAAGCTTAGGGTCTACATCAAATCCACATGATGTATAGCCTTATGTTCTTAAGAAAAGGTGTTGATTACACGGTCAGAAAAATAAATGAAGGTGTAAAATTGCCATTTTGGCCTCCATGAAATAGCCTGCATACTATAGTTTTATAGCTTCAGGATATCACATTGTACGAGACCATGACATCCTTCCTAATGGATATATTTTCTAATGATCTTTTCCAATTTCTCCTAAGGGTATACTTATGCAACCATTATTTCCATTCTCAAGTACTTGAACTGATATTCTTACAGCTACTTTTACTTCTATTGTAAAACAGTACCCATCAATCCATACTTCTACTTTGAGAATAAAAAATTTATTAAATAAAACATTATTAGAAACTCTTGACTTTTTCTAGGTTCCTACATTAAGCAGAAAATTTCTGTAAAAATTGCTGCAAATTAAACTGGCTGTAACTGTAGAAGTGCGCAATAGACTGATGAATTTGCGCTGAGAATCGACTGCAAATTTAGGAAAATGAACTGCCAAGAGACTTCACTGCTAGGAAACTTCTGTTGCTCATATTGTCATTTTATGACTTAGGGTGTATAATGGATGAGAGAGAGAGAGAGAGAGAGAGAGATGCATAGGTAGTGGAGCATTTCTGTTGCCCAAATTTGCTGTCTGGAGTAGCCCCTCAATAATGTCATACTTTGTCTGCTGTTCCTACGAGGATTGACTACAATCTTTATAATAATGTCATGAAAAGACTATATGGCTGCATGCTATATATATATCCGGTGATACAATATTCTAACCAGGTACATGTAACCTCTGAAGACCTTTTCATTCACACACACAAACTCGGAAGTTTTGAAGGGTGTCGGCTCAACTACTGCATTGGCAATTCAATACGCTTCTAGAAGAACTAATTGCAAAAATCTCAAACCGGCACTGTATACAGTTGACACACTTCTGCCATATTTTTGTCTTACCCTCTTTTTATTCGTATGGAGGACATACCAGCTGACATACTACGACATGTAAATGAAGGCTTTTCCCAGCAATTAGATAGTTGTTGCAAATTCTACTGGATCTTGCAATAGCTGGGAAAACAAAACACTTGTGACAAATCACAAGTCTTTCGTCGAGAAACTGCAACACGGCAGGTCACATTGCTGCAGTCAGAGCTTGGATATATTCTAACTCAAAACCATTACACATTTGACTCCTTTACAACGGTGTCAATTCAGTCATGTTGTCATATGCTTTGTCACAGACAATCTTGGATGGAACTCTCTTATCGTGCAGTAATTATCGCATATGTCTGCCTGTGTGGCAATGCTTCATCTGTTTCGAGATGAACCGGCTAATAAGACGGCTGCGTTTAGATGGCTCAACTTGTTTGAGTTTTCTTCAGGTAGCTGAAACACGGAACAATGCATATGCACCAAAGAATAAAGAGATTCCACTTTGAGTTGTAGGTGTCCTGTTATTTGATGATGAAAATAAGTACAATGTGACAGAAGGCATGACAGTAAACACAAAAATAACTGTTGAAGCTTGAGATTGATTTTGTTTATTTGCAGACATGTTTTTGATGATTGATTTTAGATTGTCTAATACACTATGCGCACGAGTTGGTTCTAATAATTTGGATCTGCGCCGTCCAAAATCTATAATACAAATTCATAATTATTTATCTAATGGTTGAAGACAAATTGTATACCCTCTTTAATCACTCATATAATTAGTCATTCTTAATATCTCCTCATGTATACATGGGAATTATAGTTCTTTCATGCTTGCGAAATTTTCTACGTGATATATCCTTTAGTAAATAAATTTCTGTCTTAGCTCTCAAGATATTGACGTTATCTGAAAATTTTCAAACAATGTTTTTAAAGTTTAACATGATATTTTTTTGGTGGTGATTATTTTAAGCGGGCTTAAATTTTTATTGGGCTTCTAAAATTTTGGGTTTAATAAAATTTAGCACTTTCTTAAAAAGTGTGTAAAATATATTCTTTGTATAGTTTTCTTCCACATCAACAATATTGAATGTAATAAGACATGTCAAAAGAAATGTAACTTTCTCATGTTGTAATTATGTTTGCCAGAAGTGCTTTGGGCGCACAGTATTAGTAGTTATTTTCAATCACAGAAATCTGATCCAACTTCTCTATTGAATTAAATTTCGAAACTATAGCCTCTGAGCTGTGATGCTGAGGTGCAGCAGATGCACAAGGCATGCATGATCCCAATAATAGAGTGACTAAATGATGAGGATAAGTCAAACCCAAAAGGAGTTCATTGATTACTTTCCAAAGTAGTGGAGCGTTGCAAATGCATGTTACTAGGTTCTCTTCTTCGAGGAATTGTAATACAGACATGATGATGGGGATGGGATCAAAGCATGCATGGCTAGCCATTTTGCAACAACAGAAATAGAATATAATGATAAGAAAATGTCCATGCTGAATAGAACAGCTGGGGAAAGATTCATCCGCACAAAAAGAAACATTTTGGTGTGTTGAACTATAAACAGGTTGCCCACATTTCCTCAAGAGCTAGAGTCTTGATGTAAAATGGTAGAGTCTTGACGTAAAATGGTTGGTGAGAAGATCTAGCCGATGGAATCTTATTCAAGAAAACTATACAAAGAATGGTTGGGTGCTCCGATGAAAAGGTCAATATGATGAAGCAGATAGACCCAGCCATCTCAAGTCGAGAAATTGGATCTTCACCCGCACTTTACTTTTCAATTTGATAATCTGCAGTGGTTGAGCCTAGAGCGTGGGGTAGTGTAAACCCATTTCCAGCAAGCTTTCATGACATATGCCCCAAACAGAATACAGTACATGCATTTCATGTGAGGGAATTGTTTTAAACTGTGGTCATTCTAAACAGTATCATTAGCACAAGACAAGTGAGCATATCAACTCAACACATCCTGTCAAATTGTCAATCCAGCATAAAAACATTGGCATCTACAACAAAAAGAACTTGTCATTTTCTCCAGAGATGGCCTATGATTTAGGATCATGTAGTGGAGCAGAGTAGAAAGAAATGTTGCTCCAGATTAGCAAGCAGCCAATGGGAGGTGCTCATCAAGGCAGACATATCACAACAGGGGCAAGCCACACATCAATCCATGCAGAGCACCACACCACTGATCCAGCTAGCCTTCCAAAGGTCCCAGATAGCATGAGGCCTCATTCCACTAATCCCCCATGACAATGATGATTAAGCCCTTTTCCACCTCATCTTTAGGGCGGTTAACTAGTCATCGCGTCCGCTGATGTGTCAATACCACACTGGCCGGCAGGGGTGACGTGTCCGACATGGCGCGCCACATGGAGTTGGGTCCAGCAGGGTGCTGACACGTGTGAGTGCTGTGGAGACCTTGAGGTTGGACCGAGCTTGTGGCCAGCTGCTGATTGGCGGTTGGTTGGTCACTACTCACTAGTATGCGATGTGCACCCACACTGCCTCCTGTCCTGGGAAATCGGTTGGGAAATCTGGTGGGTGGTGGTGCTAAAGCTGCATTTCACTTTCCCGGCATGTGAGAAGCATATGCACATGTACTCTACTGGACAAATACAAATCGCAAAGTCTCTTTCCTCGCTCTCACCTCTAAGATGGTGTACAGGAGTAGTGCCGCTTTGCTGCGTATATCAGTGCTTGACTTTGTTCACGAGAGAACGTTTGCAGACTTTGCACCGCCTTTGTGTTCAGAAGAGAACATTTGTAGACTTTGCCACGGCTTTGTAAACATGGTTGGTTTATTCAAGTATTCAACTCTTCTTGTATAGCGACATGTCAGACAAATCGTGTTGCTTTTTCTTATTAAAGAAAGAGTTTGACAGTCTCTTCGAGCAACTGGCAGCAACGCTGCATATTCATTAAGAAGAAATAGAGGAGAAATGTACAGAGGGATGCATGTTTTTGCCACAACATGTGGAAACCGTGAAAACAAAAGAGGATTACTCACCCTCAAACTGAATCCACGCATAAGTTTTCCGAAAGCCCTAGCCCCAAACCTAATGTCCTTGAAAGCACGGGAGGCCGTCTCGACGTACGTGAGTCGCCTGCCAGTGAAGATATGCCTGTTGTGCTCCTTCTTAACGTTCCATATCGTGTAGAAGCTGCATTTCACTTTCCCGGCATGTGAGAAGCATATGCACATGTACTCTACTTGTCAAATACAAATCGCAAAGTCTCTTTCCTCACTCTCACCTCTAAGATGGTGTACAGGAGTAGTGCCGTTTTGTTACGTATATGAGTGCTTCACTTTGTTCATGAGAGAACATTTGCAGACTTTGCACCGCCTTTGTGTTCACAAAAGAATGTTTGCAGACTTTGCCACGGCTTTGTAAACATGGTTGGTTTATTCAACTCTTCTTGTATAGCGACGACATGTCAAACAAATCATGTTGCTTTTTTTTATTAAAGAAAGAGTTTGAAGGCCTTCCTTTTTCTTCGAGCAACTAGCAAGCCTATTCATTAAGAAGAAATAGAGGCGAAATGTATATAGGAGGGGCGCATGTTTTTTGCACAACATGCGGAAACCGTGAAAACAAAACAGGATTACTCGCCCTCAAACTGAACCCCACGCATATGTTTCCCGAAAGCCCTAGCCCCCGACCTAATGTCCTCGAAAGCACGGGAGGCCGCCTCGACATACGTGAGTGTTGGGAAACATAGTAGAAAACAACAAAAAATCATACAAGCCCATGATCCCTCTGCTGGTATCCACGCATCTGTGATCAACAGTTCAGCAGGGCTTCGTCGTACAGAACGAAGCTATGCTGGAGAACTAGAGGAGGGGTGGAGCAGCCTTGTGGCATGGAACAATTCCCATGGAGAGAGAGAGAGAGAGAGAGAGAGAGAGAGAGAGAGAGAGAGAGAGAGAGAGGAGGGGGGCAACCCTTTGCGCATGATCAGATGCAATTGAGCAGCTTCCCCCGCACATATATATAGGGCCCAGGGAGGGAGACCAACTTGGAGGAGGGGCTCCCTCCCTCCATAGATTGAACGACACAACCCTAGGGCGCACCAAGGAGGCTTGGCCTCTAAGCCAAGGGGGGGCACTCTGGGCCAATAGGCCCATGTGGATGCCCCCTACTTGGGCCTAGCCAAAAGGGACTACCCATGGTGCCCTATATATTTTTCCAGAAGGTTCCGGAATACTCTGGAACCCTCCTAGACCTTTCGGTCATTTTTCAGTCTCCCGGGTCTTTTCGGGTTTTCCGAAACTTCTCTGGTTTTCTCTGAAACACTTCTTGTTTACCCTTGAACACTTCTAGTTCTCTCTCCAAAACATTTTCAATCTACCCGAAATTTTTCTACTGAATTTTTGTCAAGCTCCTAACATTTGTAGTACTCAACAAACTGGTGAACCTTAAGCGTGTGACCCCACAGGTTCAATAAAGTGCAGACATGACCCGGAACTCCTTCCAGTCAATAATCATTAGTGGGATCTTGGCATCCATATTGAATCCTACACTTACACGAATAAATTATCGAGCGAACCTTTTGTTTGTGTACATCATCCCATTGCTTCACGATACTTAACAAAACCCGAGGCGAGACTTTCGGTATCCTTGTGATATCCTTGTGAAGCAACAACTTGATCACTATACCAAGTTATCCTCGTTACCAGTATTGTTCATTTTTCTCGTTTCTGTATTTTGGCATCCCCTTAATCATAACATGTTGTGTCTAGCCAGACGATCATGGATACCGAAATACCGATAGGGCCCAAAGAATATCTCTCCATTGTCGGAGGAGCAAATCCCAACCTCGAGCTCTCAATTCCCTTGACATACTTTTCTGATGCACCCAAAAGTTGTCGTTATAATCACCATGTTACTGGTAACATTTGACGAACCCCAAAGTACACCATACGACGGGAAGGTACTCGATACTATCATGGTCTAAGGAATTGAGGATACGTTAACAATTGCATGATTATACTTATAACATTGTGACGATGTGATCTCGAAGTATATCATTTAGTTGGGTATGTTCAGCACCATTGTTCTGTCAACAATGTGCTCCCACTATTATCGGCATCCTTGTCACTTTAACAATGCCCTATGATCAGGAAAACGGGATCATCATGCAACACATGAGCTAGTCCTAGAGGCGAGACTAGGGAAAGGGAACTACTTGGTGTTTACGTTTCCACACGTGCAACTGGGTTTTCCTCTGAATCTCATATTCAAGGACCGCAGTTATAGCACAGAAGTAAACATTAATTACAAACAAGGAAACAAGTGATAATATTTATTATTGCCTCTAGGGCATATTTCATTCAGTGACTCGTCTACCAATGAAGATAGGCATGTTGCGCTCCTTCCAAATGCTCCATATTTTTTAGAGAGGATGGTCGCTCCTTAGGCGCCTGACCTCTTGCGGCACAACATGGAGAATATTCCTCCACCACTCATTGACAAAATTGAAATGGTTGGTAAGCATAACCACCTGGTCCCCATAGTCCATAGGCACACCAGGTACCAAACCGCACGCGAGTAAGGGCATTCCATACACAAGTGGGTTGTCATTTCCGGAGCGCTGAGACGGTGCTGGCAAGTGGGATTGTGAGGCCGGCCCTTGGTAGCCATGAGATCCGCCATAAGGATTCTACCATGCAGGATGCAGCAAGAGCCAAGGAAAGAAGCAGCACTTTGGCTCAGCGTGAGCACGTCAAACCTTGTTTCTTTGGAAGCGGCAGTAGGACCCCATGAATTGCATGTTGTAGGCCGATAGAGTAGTCACCGCCTGTCTCCCACCGCCAACGGATGGAATCCTCAGTTTTGGGGTGAGGTTGATGGAGTCAAGCAGGGACCACAGGCCCATGAATTCCACCATCTTGGGAGGCATGGATAACCCGGTGATAGTTCGGATCTAGTTCGCTTTATCGGGCTCTTTCTGCGCTGATCTCTTTCTAGTGGCAATCTTGTATAGCTCTGGGTATAAGCAAGCCAGGGCTCCCTTGCCATACTAATTGTCATGCCAAAAGGATGTCTTTCCCACATCACTCGGAGTGATGATCATGGAGGCATGAAACAGTTCCACATCCTCTTTGTTGCAAGGCAGGTTCTACCGACCCATGGCCGCTCTGGGTCGGTCCGCTGGTACCACAGGCATCTCAAATGAATTGCACAACGAAATCTCTAAGTCCATAATGCCCAGGACACCAAAATTCTTTGGACAACACACTGTCTTCTAGTTTACCAGAGAATGACCACCATTTGCCTGCTCGATATCCTCCTTATTCTAGATGAAGGCGCAGGAGATCATGTCCAACCAAGAGCAGCCCCACTTAGGCAGTTGAATGACCGCTAGGTGGTATGTGGCAATAATGGTTGTGAGCACGGGTTTTGTCCAGAACGACCCTACCCATACGAGCCAGGAACCTCCCTTTTCCAGCAGGGCAATCTGTCACGGACCTTGTCAATGAGGGGCTGAAGATCCACCTTCCTGAGCTTTCTGAAGTGTAGCGGTGGCCGAGGTAGCAACCAGGGAATGTCATTATTCGCGCAGGGAACACGTGGAGCATGCCATGCAGTTCCTCCACCACACACCGAATCAGGAAGATCTCGGTCTTGACCAGGTTGGTCACAAGCCCAGAGACTTTCCCAAAGCAGTCGAGGATGGTGGAAAGAGCCCTCATTTCATCAATGTCAGGATTAGCAAAGATGTTAGCATCATCCACGTAGATGGAGTTTCTACAACGCACATAACGGGCCCGGATCGGCTTCAGCACTTCGATCTCGGTCGCAGATTTCGGGATATTCTGCAGGGGTCAACTGTGAGGTTGGGAAGCATGGTTGACGGCAGATCCCACTGACGACGCCCTCGGCAATGCTCAAACGGGAGCCGGGGGCTTCCATTAAGCAGGACGCGAGAAGTGGAGGAAGCCAAAGTCATGCATACCCAATCCCGCCATCGTTGCCCAAACCCCATATGGGTGAGCACCTCGATCAAAAAGGCCTAGTTGATTTCAGCTTCGCAGACATCATGGACGCGTCCGCTTGCATCCCTAGGTCAACCGGAAGACGCCTTTCTCATCACCTCAATGCTTGGGCCTCAGTTTGTCCGCACCTTTGTTGTCTTGCCAGCCGGTGACACGTGGGGAGGAATAATCGTGGCCTTCTCTGACCGCTTCTTTGGCCTCTTAGTTGTCCGCGCAACGCAACACAACATTTCGTCCATGATCAACATTTTTTTGAGGGGGCAGCTAAGTTAATTGGTCAAAGTAATGTTCATAGGTGCTCAACAATGGGGTTGCCTGGACCCTGTCGTGTGTCTACGGCCCGCAACACGAGCAAGCAAAGATTGATTTCATTGAGGTACTCAAGCAGCTACATGGCCATGTACGCGAGGAATGGGTCATTCTATGTGATTTCAATCTCACCACCAAGGCCGCCGATAAGAACAACCTCAATATTAATCGCCGGCCGACAGGAAGGTCTGTTGGGCCCTGGACATGCTAAACAAGAGCTACACCTTAATGTACGAGGATTCACCTGGTCAAATGGTCAACAAAACCCGATACTCACCAAGATTGATCATGTCTTCTGCACACTTGATTGGGAAATGCTCTTCCCCGAGGCGCACCTACAAGTGATCTCTTCTACATGCTCGGACCATGCCCCCGCGAAAAACCGATTGGTGCCACTGATGCGATCAAGCGCATCCACATTAAAATCAACAGAATGGCTAAGGCCCCGAAGTCCCAACATCACTCTCATGTGGGGTTCCTCAAGCGTCTGATCAACATTGAGAAGGAGGTCATTTGGCGTCTTGACCTCCCCGAGGAAGGTCTGACCTTCACTTTGGAGGAGCTCGCCCTGCGTCGGCAACTCAGATCCTCCTATCCTCGCTGGGCATGCTATCTATCCAGAAGGTCAATGTGCGCCAGCGGGCCAAGCTCAACTGTTTCAAGCTGGGTAATGCATACACCAGACTTTTCTACATGCGTGCAAATGGCCGCTGACGGAAGAACTTCATCCAAACCCCGTAGACGAGTGATAGGCTAGCTATAACTCGGGAAGATAAGGAGAAAGCGCTCCTCTCCCATTTACAGGGCCACCTGGGATCGGCAACACCTCGTCAACAATCGATTGCTTGGGAGAACTTGGAGACCCAACAACATGGCCTCTCCGAGCTCGATGAGCCTTTTGATGAGCAGGAGATCAAGGAGGTGATCTTCTCTTTGCCTTTGGTCAAGGCCCCGAGGCCAGATGGTTTCATCAGTGCTTTCTACAAATTGTGTTGGGAGACCATCAAGGAGAACATGGTGACGACCATTTTACACATGACTAACCTTCACAGGAATTACGTGAGCCTCATCAACCCGGTGAATATTATACTTTTCCCCAAGAAGGTTGAAGCCACCGCGGTGGGCGACTACAAGCCCATTAGTCTAACCACAACCTTACAAATATATTCTCCAAGAATTTGGCTAATCAGTTGGCGCCCCTGCTCCGTACTCCCGTATCCAAGGTTTAGAGCATGTTCGTTCAAAAGCGTTGCACCCACGAAAACTTCCTGCACCTACATAACTTCATTTGAGAGCCACATGCCGAAAACAGGTGGGAAAGGAAAGGTATACTTTTCACAGCCGACAAGCGGCGCATTTAAGCCCTAAAGAACTAGCTTCCTGGAAAAAACTCACTCGATCACCGGCTTTCAGGGGATTCCCCCACTTAAGAATAAAGGGGCATAGACTACGAAAGGGCTACGTTCACTTGATGAACGGTAAAAGATATTCTATTACATAACGAGAGCATACGAGCGGAATACGATACTATCGAGCTTTCCGAAAGTGTGAGCTGAAATTCCCGTACACATACGACTTAGAATTCTCATCAGAAAATGGTATTACTACTTCAACCAACTTGTTTATGATTTCACGTTTCAAAAGGGATTTCAAACCAAGACCGCTACGTGAGAATCGTTGAATAACGTCAAAAGTATCCCTTAAGTAAATATTATCGATAAAAAACAAACCTAGTGAATCATTTATTTCTTTAAACTTATCAAATATATACATACATTTATATTGTCAACACCCTGAACGATCAACGAGGACGGTTGCGGACGCGTCCGCCTGCATCCCCTAATTGACCAGAGAAATGACGGTCTTCGTGATTCTAGATGTTTTGTTTAAAATAATATGGCCATTGAAAATAATCACATTCATAGTACTTTGTAATTACAATTCTAATAACATCAGTTTTATGTCGGTATGCTATAGAATGAAGAACGTTCTGAGTCATAAGTCAGAACACTCTGTCGCGATGGTGCAATCTTCCACCCCCAACACGTCGCGCTACTCGTCGTGTGTCCAGAATATCCGTGAACTTCTTCGGGAAAGAGATGTTTTGATCTTCAAGATTAGTCACGAAGCCAACTCTGAGTCATGGCTTGCAGTTTGGCCGCAAAATTTCCCATGAACACTGGCTGTATCTCTATGTCTAGCTAATATATTCGCTCTTTCCACGCAAAAATAAAAAGAGACGTAAGTCGGAGGGAGTTATAAAAAAGGACGACGCAGAAAAAGAAGTAGCACCGATGATCATTGCTTAGTGCTCAAAATAATGCAAGCGGGAGCAACGCAGGACCTACAAAGCATGTACCGTCGGTTGCACCACCGTCGGGTCAGGTACCCAGCAAGATCACCACATATATTTGTTTGTTTTCATATCTTAGTCAACGCTTGAGAGCCATACATTCATCTCGTTTATGTAGCGCTGCCGACTGATCTACAGCCATGCATTCCATCTCGTCTATGTGGCGCTGCCGACTGAACTACAGCCATAAATTCCATCTCGTTTATGTGGCGCTGCCGTGTTAGTTTTGTACAACGCCACCGCGTCCATACATTCGCATGCCCCTCCGTCTGGAAGAAGAAAATCCATGCAGACCATACTTCTACCAAACTGAAGTTGCGCATGCCAAAGCACCCCACAGATGAGAAGGCAGAAGCTCCAATGTTAACATTAGCTTATAACAATCCGATAGAAAACACACAATTAAAGATCGGCCCAGCTACGGCCGCCAATTCTAGTGTGCTATTACAACAAGGCCTGTTCCGGACACACAAGGAAACAAGAATTGGTAGTGTGGCATTGTTCTGCATCAGCCAACAGCAGCCATTTTCTAGTCAACAGTCTCATCGTCCTTGTCAGTTGTCTGCGGGCCGGTGGATGACGGGGAGTAGCCCGGTGCAGTCGGGGAGTAGCTTGCGCTGGGGCTGCACGCTCAAAATCGCAATTGTCAGAAGAGCTAATTGCACGCTTTCATCGAGGGCAGATGAGATAGACCTCACGCATTTACCTGTAGTTTGGAGATGTCGGGCTGTAATCTGGGCTAGGTCCTCCAGAGGTAGTGTGCGGGCTGCAACACTCACGCAATGTGTTAGGAAACCCATGTATTATTGTCACAGCAACAACATTTTAAGTTAAAAAAAAGGATGATTATCAACAGAAATGGGCTCACCTTGTCGGGCTGTATGACGGGCTTGGTTGTGCATATGATGGTGATGTGGGCGAGTAGGTCGGTGAGGTCGGGCTGGGGAAACAGAGATGTAATCAAAATAAAGCATAGACATACATGGAACACAACACCAAAAGAAAGTCAAGCTATGAACAGAATACCTGTAGTTCGGAGAAGTCTGACTGTACGGGCTCATCATCCTTGGGCTGCTTGGAGAATAAGCATGTGAAGGACTGTACTTGGCTGAAGAAGGATTGTAGCTTGGTGAAGTTGGGCTGTAGTTCGGTGAAGTAGGGCTGTAGCTCGGTGACGTCGGGCTGTAACCAGGCGATGAAGGGCTGTATGCAGGCGATGTAGGGCTGTATGAGGGCGATGTCGGGCTGTATGAGGGCGACGTCGGGCTGTATGAGGGCGACGTCGGGCTGTATGAGGGAGATGTAGGGTTGTATGAGGGGGAAGTAGGGCTGTATGATGGCGACGTTGGGCTGTAAGATGGCGACGTCGGGCTGTATGCAGGAGATGTCGGGCTGTATGCTGGCGAGGTCGGACTATAAACCGGTGATGTTGGACTATAGCTCGGTGAAGTGGGGCTGTAGCTTGGCGATGTGGGGCTGTAGCTCGGAGATGTGGGGCTGTAGCTCGGAGATGTGGGGCTGTAGCTCGGGGATGTTGGTGAGTATGATGGACTGGTCGGAGAGTATGATGGACTGGTCGGACTGTAGGAAGGAGAGCCAGGCGTATATGATGGAGAGGTGGGACTGTAGCTGGGTGATGCAGGGCTGTATGATGGAGAAGTGGGACTGTAACCATGTCCTGGCCCTGGGCTGAACACCGGAGAAGATGGACTGTAACCACCTCCAGAGGATGGGCTGTAGTTTGACGGGACGGGTGAGAATGCCATGCCCCCAACATATGGTGAGAACTGAGCATCTGTAATGGGGGAAGCCCTGAAATTTGGACTCAGCATTGGTGACATCATTCCTCCATCACGATACGGTGTCGCGGACATGGGTGAACGCGCTGGTGTCATGCCATAGTCCAGACCTTCAACATAGCTTGGGAGTTGAAGCTCAATGGCCTGCTGCAGCATCTGGTCATTCAGATACAATCCACAGCCCCCTGTACCAATAGGAGCAAGCTGGCCAAGCATAATGTTCTCAGTGACACCTCTCAGGTAATCAGATTCCGCATACACAGCAG
Source organism: Elymus sibiricus (assembly GCA_039707655.1). Classification (NCBI taxonomy): domain Eukaryota; kingdom Viridiplantae; phylum Streptophyta; class Magnoliopsida; order Poales; family Poaceae; genus Elymus; species Elymus sibiricus. The sequence goes on from CM077676.1 coordinate 294,343,865, forward strand.
CATCAAGCAAGATATCCACTGTTTCTTCAAAAGAACATCTCATGAGGGGCCCTGTGTCATTACGATTTATACCATGCCTAGTAATAGCCATCAGGTGACCTCTGTATGTCATCGTATCACAGAGAATGGCCAGATGCCTGTAGTTCACGTAAGACCCATCAAAAGATATGACCACCCTCAGCTCATCCAAGAGAGACCTGCGGACAGCCTCAATCCCAAGAACCTCAATCACTTCAATCAAATGGTTACTTGTTGTCCTTGTAGAATCAACATCCTCATGACACATCACGGCCAAGAGGTTTACACCTTCTGTATCAAGCATCCACTCATTATCTGGTTTGAAACCTTCACTTCCATCAAATTTATTGACCTTCCCGTATTTGATGAAGACCTTGTTAATATCTGGAATGCCTCGAAGGGCCATCTCAGTCAACATATTACCCTCAATCTTCTTGAGGAAGACGTCATCCTCAGCAGATTCATCCTGTATTTCTCCTTTTGGAGCTTCGTCATTTGTAATGCGGACGCGAAGGATGAGCTTATCTGCATTATCATCATTGAATATGCATGACAAATCATCATCAAATTCATGATTGATCTTCTCTGCAATATCAGCCATGCTCAATTTCTTATCAACCATCATCTCACGGTTCAGCTCAATACGCAGCAGCCAAGGAGAGATCTTATCCGGGTCAATATCCTCATCAGGCATTTCATAATATGACCTGACAAATTCCACATCCTCTTCAATGATGGTTCCTAGAGGATCAGGATCATACCATATCTCAGTGGCATGGGTCACACTACGCAGTGTAGTGTACTCCAAGGCACACTGGACATTCTTAGCCAATTCTTTCTTCTTGCTCACCTCAGGCTTTAGGAAAACAGACAGAGATGGAGTCTTTATCTTCTTGGCGACGTTAATGATCTCTCTTAACCTGGGAACTCCAAGGGTAACATTCTTAGCACTAACACCAGCATAATGGAAAGTATTCAGTGTCATCTGAGTTGCCGGTTCTCCAATGGATTGTGCAGCCACACATCCAATCATTTCACCGGGAGCTACCAAAGACTGGAGGAATCTCGATTCAATCTCACCAATGACCCATTCGAAGGATTCCTTTGTAAGCCTGTATTCTTTCAAGACCCTCTTGCTAGCAAATGTGCTACGAAGCAGGATATTGAAGAACAAAGTAGCGTTCTTCTGAGCCTCGATGCTCATGGCATCGTCACCAGGGACAACCTTAAGTCTTTCTTGCAGCTTATCTATTGCTTCCACAATTTCCATTGGGTGCATGTCAGAAGGTCTTCTTAAATCAATCTTGAAAGTCTTCTGAGCATTCCAGATAAGCCGCTTGAGGTTGACAGGCATAGGCCATGTATTGTCGCCAGTTGTAGTAATTTCAGTCCCAAGCTGTAATCTGTCAGCTTCTAATTTCTGAACCTCTGCCTCAAACACATTTCTGAATTCACGAATGGTCTTCAAATCATCAACATGGTCAGGCAACATGTAAGTAGGCCTCCAGTTCTCATCATCGAGTTCATAACGAAATACATTATCAAACTCGGCCTTTTTCATCTTCAGGGAGTCCAATTTCTGTGATTCAATCCAAACAGCATCCATGCCATCTTCTCCATACAAGAATTGAATAACATCACCCAGCGAATTTCGCACAGTACCATCATATTTCACCATAATGTCCTCCATGGCCTTCACGAGCCTCCGCTGAATATATCCCGTCTCGGAGGTTTTCACAGCAGTATCAATCAAACCTTCTCTACCACCCATAGCATGGAAGAAAAATTCTTGTGGTGTCAGACCTCGAAGGTAGGAGTTCTCAACAAACCCACGACTTTCGGGGCCGTAGTCATCTTTCGTGAAGTGGGGCAATGTACGATCAACAAAACCAAATGGAATCCGCTTGCCCTCAACATTCTGTTGTCCGACACAAGCAGTCATTTGCGAAATATTAATGAAACTGCCTTTTGAGCCTGCAGTGACCATAGCTTTCAAATTGTTGCTCTCAGACAAACTCTTCTGAGCACTACTCCCAGCATCATCACGAGCCTTGTTAAGAACCTAGCATGGAAAACGGATATGTCAAAACAAGTCTACCAAAAAACTGATGGCTTACTCCTTCCCAAATGGAAGAATCAAAGTCTCCCAAAAAAAGCTGATGGCTTACTCCTTCCCAGATGAAAGAACCAAACAAGGGCATTCAGCAGTACCTGATTTACTCGGTTTTCGAATGATTCCATCATTGTGCGTCCTGGCTCAGGTTCCAAGTTCTTCTCTTGTGCTTGCTTAATAAGCTCCTTCACCTCATTCTTAGCTGTTCCAATTGTCTCGTTAATCTTCTCCATAGTAGCAGCATCTGCAATTGTATCTCCAATACCAATACTGAAACCGTTTTGCAGAAGCCAGTAGTTGACCAGCCACTGTGTATGACCCAAGAACTTCCGTGCAGCATCTGGCCCTACCTCTTCCCTGCAAACAGTTAAACCAACCAAAATTATTCAGCAGAGAACGTGTGTACCAAAAACTGCAATGCAACATTTATAACTTACCAAATAACATGAATAAGACTTCCAGTTGATGTCCCAAGTGTTTTTTTGCAAAGTGTACCAGACAGAAGCTCTCCCTTCTCTATCCGGACCATAGTATCCCCTGGAGTAATAAATCCACTTTCTGTTTCAGCATGCCAGGCTGAAAATCTTATTAAATTGATTAGCTTGGGAATAATCAAGTTGAAAACTTGTTTGCCAGTCCAAATCGGCCTTGGTCTCAAAATGGCAGGGGCAGGGACCTTCCCATCAAAATCTTCCCACCACATCAGGATGTTCATAAATACATCCTGGGAAAAATTTCAGAACATTAAGCTACAAAAACTACAGACAATAATATTAGGTGTTTAAGGAGAGTATTGTTAACCTTTTCAATAAGAGTGTCCCTTTTAGTTATTTTTCGACACCCAAGAAGTGTGTCCTGGACAATACCCATAACAGGTCTATTCGCTTGAGGTGAGACAATACATTTTGGCACCATCATCAACTCTAAAACTTCAGCTCTGGTCTCAAATGACTGAGGAACATGCATATTCATTTCATCCCCATCAAAATCTGCATTGTATGGTGATGTGACAGACAGGTTCAGGCGGAAAGTTGAGTAGGGCATAATTTTAATACGATGCCCCATGATAGACATTTTGTGAAGACTTGGTTGCCGGTTGAAAAGAACAAAATCTCCATCATTGAGGTGTCTTTCCACCTGAGAAGTCAAGCACAAAGCAGGTGAGCCAAAACAAAAGGTAATTTTTGTTATGTCACCATTAAAACGGTAGATGCTGCAATGATGTCAACACTAACCTTGTAACCCAGCTCCAAATGCTGATCACTACTTTTCTTCACATAGCGAAGATCCAGCCTCTGACCATCTTCCCTGATGATGTACTTTGCACCTGTCTTACCTGGGGGTGGGTGAGGCCCATATTCTACTAGTTCTTTCAACCTGGTATGATCAGATTTAGACACAACTTCTCAGATATCAATGCAAGAACAATGATAACATAAGATGCCTTAATAACAGAAAATTAATTCACCTCTCGATGTTATATGGAGTGACAGTTTCTGGGTATGTCAGATTCAAAGCAATACTCCATGGCACCCCCAATTGATCAATGTTGATATTCGGATCTGGTGTGATGACAGTACGAGCTGAGAAATCAACACGCTTCCCCATTAAGTTTCCTCTAATCCGACCTTCTTTTGCTTTCAGCCTGCTGCATATTGACTTAATAGGCCTTCCAGAACGCTGAGTGGCCTGGATATTTCGACAACAGCTAATAAGAATAACTTATCCATTAGTGATTAATATGGGGAGTGCACTTATAGACTACTCACCCTTGGTTGTCCAGGAAGATCATTGTCGAAGTACGTTGCAATGTGAAACTGCAACAACTGAGCAAACTCAGTTATAATGTGAGCTGGGGCTCCATTTCTCTCTTGCCTCCTCAAATTCTCATTATGTCGAATTATCATCGCTAATTGATGAGTCAAATCATCCTGTAGAAACAGAGGAAACAGCAAGATAACAGTGAGTGGAAGGGTGAGACCTGTGAACCAACCATTGGATCCATTCATAATAAATTTAGTAGTACTGGGCTAACCTCACTTCTGGAGGAAGTATCCATCATAACAGATGGTCTCACAGGCGGTGGAGGAATTGGAAGGACTTGCAGTATCATCCAATCAGGACGAGCATATTTAGGGTTCAGGCCCAACAAAAGACAGTCCTCATCACTTATACGCTTGAGAACATTAAGGACCTGCCCCAACAAACCATGATGTGAGCCATGTGGTTAACTGAAAATTCTTAGAACCTATTGAATCGAGTAAGGATAATGTAAATACCCTCTCGGCAGAGAGAATTTGCTTTCGCTCCACTGGTTCAGGGAGTTGATCTTGATCATCACTTTTCTTCTTTGTTGCTTTAAATTCTGCAACCATCTTCATACCATCAACTGTGATATTTGGCTGCTGAGCACCACAACCACCTCTTTTCTTCACTGGCTCATCAGCGTCCTGCTGATCTTGAACCTCGAGCTCATCACCCCCAGCACAAATCTTTTTGCTCTTGCAAGCATCATATATTCTTCTTAATCTATTTTTTGGGTTCCTGATTTTCAGAGCCTGCTTGAACTTGGTATCCTCCTGCAAGATATCACTGATAAATAACATGCCAAGATCAAGGCACACAACCATAAATATAAGATGTTCTAACTTTTTTGTGAATCTGATGTATATAGACACATTTTAGTGTGTTTGTTCACTCATTTCAGTCTGTATGTAGTCCATACTGAAATATCCAAAACATCTTCTATTTGTGAACAGAGGGAGTAGCTAACATGCAAGAACAACCTTTTTCAGAATTCATGAGAAAACTCTAAAGTTATTTATAATTAGGTTCCATGGTTCTGGTTATTTTACCAAAGACAATAATAAATAAAATAGGCATTGCTACGGGGACACATCATCAATGCAGTTTTCTTTTGTCTGATGCAGTTCTACCAATGGCAGGCTCTATTGAAATTTCACAAAGATAATCTTGGCTTCCAATGTTGAGTTTCAGGTCCATAACAAACATGCAAGAAGTCTAATCAATTGCATGTACAGGTTCATCGCACCTGACCAAAAAGATTCTATGAAGTTGAACAGATGCAAAATTGGACAAACATAAGTGAGAATTACGATTGTCATGATTTGAGTTTAGCTTGTCTTGCACATCAGGGACTCCTTTCAGTTTACCTTAGATATGCACCGAACAACAACCTAGTAAAATGCACAGGTCTTAAAAGGAAACCAGACAAACAGAGGGGTCATGTACCTCATCCGCCAGGATCTTGGAACAGTTGAAGCACACACAGCGCATTATGGAGAGTACAGTCTTGATGAAGCCGATGTGGAACATTGGCTTTGCAAGCTCAAGGTGGCCAAAGTGACCCGGGCACTCAGCCATCCCAGCCATACATGTATCACACTTGATCTTCCGGTCAATAGTGCCCAAACGAGGGTCACTCAAACCCCCAGGCTTTGCCTTCCCCCTCTCCATAGTCTCTGCATGCTCTATCACCACCACTGACATTTGTCTCTACAAAAATAGCAAAGCAACACAAAATCTATCAAATTCGATCCTACACATTTCTTTGGGCACTCTATATGGACCAGGTCAGGAGGCACACCTCCGACCATCATTACAACGCTCAATGGTCATTTGAACCAAACAAATCATATTATTAAACCCTCTCAAATCCATCTTATAAGATATACTCTGCAAATCTATAGTATAAGACCAGCAATCGGATGTGTGTAGCCTTATTCAAACTTCTATTGAACATGACCCAATCGAAAGCACTGTAAAATCATGTGTAATGATAAACAAACTGTGCAAACTGCTAAGCACAACCAAAACTGCCAAGCTCATAGTAAATCCAATTACCTCACAAGTAATAAGAACATTGGCATTTTGTTAGATCGGTTAAAACTTTGATGTACATGTAATACAAGTGCGAAGTTCAACTCGACGTCTCGACCAAATATCCCACTTGAATAGTATTACATGGAGTACAACTTGTAGCTCAAACCGAACTAGAGACTTATAACCAAGCATTTTGCTCAAAGTTTAACTAGTTCCCCGAGTTAGCAAAACACCGACTCAACCAAACAACACTCATGCATGTATTGTTCAGTGTCAGAACCTTTGGTGAGTTACAATGGATCAGCTTCAACATATATTTGTCAGATCAAGCTCGGCCAATTTGCTACCCAAACAACACCACAGATTGAATTGAAGCTAACAACCAGCAACCCGATGACAGTTCATCCAGAGCTGGAAGCTAGCCAAGCCCACTCAAACCAGTACAAGTTCCCACTCCACGCAGAGAAACGAAACAGAGGCAGCGGTGGGGGTGGGGGAGGCGAGGTATTACGATTTCATCCGGGCTGAGGATGCCGAACTGCACGAGCTGCACCTTGGCCACCTCGGCCGGCGAGTACGGGAACCTCGCGTCCATTTCACCCCCACGGCGGCGCCGCCGCCACCTAGGGTTTGGGTTTCAGATCCCGCCGCCCGCCGCGGGGACTCCGCCGCCCGAAGCTTGGGACGTACGGCCAGCCCCTGTCTGGAGCACGCTAAACTTTTTGGCGGCTAAAATCGAGCTCGAACGGGATCGATCCGACCGGTCCTCGCCTCCTCCGCGAGTGGGGAGAGGAAAGGGGATCGGGGAGAGAGTGCGTCTGAGAAAGAGGAGAACTGGGTGAGGGTGGGGCTTTACTTATAGACGTATCCTGCGCCGGACGGGCTATAGTGAGCCGGAAGGCGTGTGGACCTGTGGAGGCGGTGTATGGATTCATCACAGAGTAGGAAACGCGGTGTATGTGGACCGGGTGCGGGGAGGGAGGAAACAAGGGAGTCACCGTGAACCGGCTACGGATGCGCAGTAGACGGTGGAGACGAGAGTTTTGGGTGGGGTTCCCGTCACGTCAATGCGGAACGGTCGAGAGCCTCTGAGTGGTCGTCGACTCGTCGATTGTCGTGGTTTTGCTATTCTGGGCAAGATCCTTCTGAGTTTCCAATATACTAGTATATTTTGTTTCTCCAAAACAAATGTATAGGCTCTGTTCAAGCTGTAGTCTCATTCTTCCTATTAGCATATTGTGCAGAAAATTGTGTTGAATGTGACGGCCAATTAAAGCATGAGTTGGGTGAATTCAAATAATCACAACCATTCAACCAGAGTAATGCTACGTCTACAAAAAGTTACTTAAATTTTTTACATATAAACTGATGTGGAGGATTATGATTGGTAATATGGGGATGAAGGGGTCCACCCCAGTTGAATTATTTGAAAATGATTTTGGAAACAACATTAATTGATAATTGTAACCGACTTTAGAAATAAAAGCAGTTGCATTAATTGCAATTAGTCTTGGGAACAACATTAACTGCACAAATAATCTTCGTACTGGCCTACCTTGATTGCTTTCTCTTCACACAATGTATGAGGCCACGACCAACTCTACGAAAAAGAAGGGCGGGGGGAAATTGTTCATGCACCAATGAGATGTTGTTTGTGTTACATACTTCATGAGTGTCAAAAGCCCCCATTGTCTAGCAACAATACACAGCCAAGCCACCCAATCGGTGGTGCATACGAGAGGTAGCACATCGAACATATGCACTTTTATGCCCATGAGTAGATATGATGAAAGCTTACCACTGAATTGAGCGGGAATATTCAAAGGTGAGCATGCATAAAAAATTGTTTTTATCATTCTTCGTTTACTTTGGTAACTAGATGACACCCCGCGCGTTGTTGCGTGGATTGGTTGCAATATATTTTGATGAAATTTAAATGAAAATTAAATGCAATATCTATATCTTATTGTGCTTAATTATTATATAGTTGTAAGTATATATAGAATATAAGTAGTATTTTTCCATGCATGTTGAGAGAAATATAGTTAGTGTGGATTGACGAGGTGGCATGTGTGGTGAGTTGAGATGTGTGCATGTTGAGAGAGAATATAAATAGCATTTTTCATGCATATTCAGAGAAATGGTTAGTGGAGTGATGAGGTGGCATGTGTGCATGTTGAGAGAATTGAGATAGTGGGGAAATGAAAATTAAAATATCTCTCTCTCTCTCTCTCTTATAGTTGTAAGTATATATAGAATATCCCTACAGTATCTAAGCTCCCGAGAAATAGAGCGCTCTCAGCGATTTGGGTTGTGTTGATGTTGTTATCCCCGATTGTCAGCTGGTGAGCGTCGCTCCTGGTCGCACAGGTCCATCCGCGTGTCGTCCTCTAACGTGATTTGGGCCCTGGGTCGTCTGATCGCGCTGGGCAGGCTATCACAACCATTGATGACCCACAAGTATAGGGGATCAATCATAGTCCTTTCGATAAGTAAGAGTGTCGAACCCAGTGAGGAGCAAAAGGAAATGGCAAGCGGTTTTCAGCAAGATATTTTCTGCAAACACTGAAATTATCGGTAACGAGTAGTTTGATAGCAAGATAATTTATAACAAGTGACAAGTAGCAATAGTAACAAAGAGTGCAGCAAGGTGGCCCAATCATTTTTATATCAAAGGACAAGCTGGAACGATCTCTTATAGTAAGTAAAGCGTTCTCGAGGACACATGGGAATTTCATCTAGTCACTTTCATCATGTTTGTTTGATTCGCGTTCGCTACTTTAATAATTTGATATGTGGGTGGACCGGTGCTTGGGTGTTGTTCTTACTTGAACAAGTCTCCCACTTATGATTACCCCCTCTCGCAAGCATCCGTAACTACGAAAGAAGTATTAAGATAACTCTAACCATAGCATTAAACATATGGATCCAAATCAGTCCCTTACGGAATAGCGCATAAACTAGGGTTTAAGCTTCTGTCACTCTAGCAACCCATCATCTAATTACTACTCCACAATGCATTCCCTTAGGCCCAAATATGGTGAAGTGTCATGTAGTCGACGTTCACACGACACCACTAAGGGAATTAACAACATACATATCATCAAAATATCAAACGAATACCAAATTCACATGATTACTTATGACAAGACTTCTCCCATGTCCTCAAGAACAAAAGTAACTACTCACAAATCATAATCATGTCCAAGATCAGAGGGGTATTGAATAGCATAATAGATCTGAACATATAATCTTCCACCAAATAAACCAACTAGCATCAACTACAAGATGTAATCAACACTACTAGCAACCCACAGGTACCAATCTGAGGTTTTGAGACAAAGATTAAATACAAGAGATGAACTAGGGTTTGAGATGAGATGGTGCTGGTGAAGATGTTGATGAAGATTAGTCCTCCCACGATGAGAGGATCGCTGGTGATGTCGATGGCGATGATTCCCCCCTCCCGGAGGGAAGTATCCCCGGCAGAATCTCTCCGTCGGAGAGCAAAAGTGCTCCTGCCCAAGTTCCGCCTCGAGACGGCGGCGCACCGTCCCAAAAGTCTTCTCTCTATTTTTTCTAGGGCAAAATGACTTATATACCAGAAAATGGGGGCCAAAGGCTGGCCAGGGGCCCCATGAGGTACCAGGGCACGCCCGCCTGGGGGGGGGCGCCCTGGTGCCTCGTGGGCACCTGGGTGGCCCCCTCTGGTACTTCTTGATTCCAGTATTTTTTATTGATTCCAAAATAATTCTCCGTGAAATTTCAGCTCATTTGGAGATGTGCAGAATAGGTATCTCTGACATAGCTTTTTCAGGTCCAGAATTCCAGCTGCCGGCAATCTCCCTCTTTGTGTGAATCTTGCATATTAAGAGAGAAAAGGCATTAGAATTGCTCCACAAAGTGTTATATTGATCAAAAATACTATAAATAACAGTAGCAAAACATGATGCAAAATGGACGTATCAACTCCCCCAAGCTTAGACCTCGCTTGTCCTCAAGCGAAAGCCGATATCGATAATCATGTCCACATGTTTAGAGAGAGTGGTGTCGATAAAAAACAAAATACGGACATAGTAGCATCATGATCATTATTATAACAACAATATTTATTATCATAAACTTCTCATGAGCAAGTAACAATTCATCACAACAATAGAGTATAAGGTATAAACTTTCTTGAAAACTAACAAACTATGTTCTCAGTCAACAACGCAATTGCAATTCATCATATTTTCAGGAAGGGTCTCATGTAGGAGCTATTTAGCAAGTCCACATACTCAACCATCATTTAGTCTTCTATGATTGCTAACACTCACGACATATATATATATATATATATATATATATATATATATATATATATATATATATATATATATATGGAGCAAAAAGTTTCAGCCAGACACATAGAAAGATAGGGGCTTGTGATTTCGCCTCCCAACTTATTCACCTCAAGGGTGATGTCAACAATAATAACTCATGATTACTCATATCCAACTGGATATATGTGCCTAGATCTTTCCCCACCACACGATGCTTGCAAAAGAGAAAAATAAAAAGAAACTAGAGGAGAACACTATTGACTCTTGCATAAAAAGTAAATAAATAAAAGTAAAGGATAGGCCCTTCACAGAGGGAAGCAGAGGTTGTCATGCGCTTTTTGTTGTTGGATGCACAAGCTCTTAATGCAAAGGAATGTCACTTTATATTGCCCCTTATATGATAGCAACCTTTATTATGCAGTCCATCGCTTTTATTTCTTTGCCATCACAAGTTCGTACAAAGCTTATTTTCCTTTACAATAAAAGTTTCATACATATTTAGAGGCAATTTTTATTGCTTTTTGCACCGATGACAACTTACTTGAAGGATCTTATTCAATCGATAGGTAGATATAGTGGACTCTCATGACATGAAACTGGGTTTAAGAGTTTTGGATGCACAAGTAGTATCTCTACTTGGTGCGGATTTTTGGCTAGCAAAGATATTGGGCAAGCACCACATGTTGGAGGATCTATAACAATATAACTTCTATGTGAATATGAACAAACATAATTCATTACGTTGTCTTCCTTGCCCAACGTCAACAATTTGACATAAAATACTTAATGGGGGCTCACAATCATAAAAGATGTCCAAGATAGTATATTTGCATGTGAATCTTCTCTTCCCTTATTAACTTTTTCATGAATTGCATCATTGACTAATGCTATGTTTGTTAACTTCCAATAAATTTTACCACTTATACTTTTCTTTATGTAATGTCATTACTTTCCATAAGATTAGCATATGATCTTTTTCATTATTTTCATTGCTAGAATTGAAACATGAAAGTAAAGAAGCAAAAACTCAAACTACTCTTTATTATATAACTCTCAACTCGATTACATAGATAGATAGATCACGAAGCTAACACTCGAAAATAGATCATACTAAACTTTTATTCAACTAAATCACGAAATAACTAAGGATCGAACTAAAAATAGGTAAAGATAATAAAAGTGATGGTGATACGATACCGGGGCACCTCCCCCAAGCTTGGCACAAGCCAAGGGGAGTGCCCATACCCATGTACTCAAGTCTCCTTCTTCGGTGATGGTGGAGTGGCGAGCTTGTCCAGCTTACGTTTGAGGATGAAATTTTCCTCCCTCAAATCATCGACTTCTTGCTCAAGCTTCGATACCTTCTTACATAATGCCTCCTTGCTTTCCTGCAGAAAACGGTACAGGATAAATTGGATCTTAGACTTGTTTACTGTGTTTGGGAGGCTCGACTTCTTGAACTCCACATGCATATCTCCAGGTTGAGGTAGAGGGGCATCGTCTTCATCCGAGCTCGCGTCTTCCGTCCCCTTTATGTTGGCATCTTGCTCCTCCTCCTCAGACCATCCATAGGGGTCTATATCCCTATAGATCTTTGGATTTGCAACATAGTGTGATACGAAGCTCTCCCCATCTGAGTCTTGAGACGACATACTTTCGGATCTGCCAGGAAAATAGCACGAAACAAGAATAGAGGAGATTTCTGCGATACGGTGGTCAAAACGTCTGGGAGTATATATAAAGATTTTTTATCTTGTAAAACAAGTAATCCAGAAGAAAAACGGAGTCGGGAAGGCTCACGTGGGGCCCACGAGGTACCAGGGCGCGCCTGGGAGGGTGGCGCGCCCTGGTGCCTCGTGGGCACCAGGTGGGTCCCCCCGGCTGTTTCTTATTTTTGTATTTTTCTAAATATTCCAAAACTGACAGAAAATATTTTTATGGAATTTTTGGAGTCGGTTTACTTACCGTATCACATACCTCTTCCTTTTCAGGGTTCTGGAGTGTTCCGGAAGGTCTCTCTTATGTATTCCTCCGGTGTAGTTGTTTCAATAATATTAGTTTCAACATTAATAGGGGTACCTGAAATATAGTGCTTAATTCTTTGCTCATTCACCACTCTCGGATTAGTGCCTTTGGAGTTATTTATTTTGATTGCTCCAGAGCAATAAACTTCTTCGATGATATACGGTCCTTCCCATTTAGAGAGAAGTTTTCCTGCAAAGAATCTCAAACGAGAATTGTACAATAGAACCTGCTCACCTACTTTAAATTCCCGTTTTTGAATTCTTCTATCATGCCATCTTTTTACTTTTTCTTTGAACAATTTGGCATTTTCATAAGCTTGGGTTCTCCATTCATCTAATGAGCTAATATCAAATAATCTCTTTTCACCGGCAAGTTTAAAATCATAATTCAGTTCTTTAATTACCCAATATGCTTTATGTTCTAACTCAAGGGGTAAATGACATGCTTTTCCATAAACCATTTTATAAAGATACATACCCATAGGATTTTTATAAGCAGTTCTATAAGCCCATAATGCATCGTCAAGTTTCTTAGACCAATTCTTTCTAGATCTATTAACGGTTTTCTGCAGAATTAATTTTATTTCTTTATTGCTCAATTCAACTTGACCACTAGTTTGAGGGTGATAGGGAGATGCAATTATATGGTTGACATCATATTTAGCAAGCAATTTACGGAATGCACCATGAATAAAATGTGAACCACCATCAGTCATCAAATATCTAGGGACTCCGAACCTTGGGAAAATAACTTCTTTAAGCATTTTAATAGAAGTGTTATGATCAGCACTACTAGTTGGAATAGCTTCTACCCACTTAGTAACGTAATCAACAGCAACTAAAATATGTGTATACCCATTGGATTTAGGAAAAGGTCCCATATAATCAAATCCCCAAACATCAAATGGTTCAACAGCAAGTGAATAATTCATAGGCATTTCCTGACGTCTACCAACATTACCAATTCTTTGACATTCATCACAAGATAAGACAAACTTACGAGCATCCTTGAAAAGAGTAGGCCAATAAAAACCAGATTGTAATACCTTGTGTGCAGTTCTGTCTCCCGCATGGTGTCCTCCGTAAGCCTCGGAGTGACACTTACGTAGGATTTGTTCCTGTTCATGCTCAGGTATACAACGTCTAATAATACCATCTACTCCTTCTTTATACAGATGTGGGTCATCCCAGAAGTAATGTCTTAAATCAAAGAAGAACTTTTTCTTTTGTTGGTATGTAAAGCTAGGTGGTATGTATTTAGCAACAATGTAATTAGCATAGTCTGCATACCAAGGAGTATTACGAGAAGCATTTATGACAGCTAATTGTTCATCAAGAAAATCATCATTAATAGGAAGTGGGTACATTTTCCATTCTAGACAAATTATCTGCTACGGGATTCTCAGCTCCCTTCCTATCAGTAATATGCAAGTCAAATTCTTGTAGCAGTAAAACCCACCTAATGAGTCTAGGTTTAGCATCTTTTTTTTCCATAAGATATTTAATAGCAGCATGATCGGTGTGAAAGTTACTTTAGAATCAACTATGTAAGATCTGAATTTATCACATGCAAACACAACTGCTAGAAATTCTTTTTCAGTAGTAGCATAATTTCTTTGGGCACTGTCTAGAGTTTTACTAGCATAATGGATAACGTTTAATTTCTCATCAACTCTCTATCCTAGAACAGCACCAACGGCATAGTCACTAGCATCACACATAATTTCAAAAGGCAAGTTCCAATCAGGTGGTTGGACAATAGGTGCAGTGGTTAAGGCTTTTTTAGGTGTTTCAAAGGCTTCTAGACAATCATCATCAAAAACAAATGGAACATCTTTTTGCAAAAGATTGGTAAGAGGCCTAGAAATTTTAGAGAAGTCTTTAATTAATTTCCTATAGAAACCAGCATGACCAAGGAAACTTCTTATACCTTTAATATCTTTAGGACATGGCATTTTCTCAATAGCATCAACCTTAGCTTTATCAACTTCAATACCTCTTTCAGAAATTTTATGCCCCAAGACAATGCCTTCATTCACCATAAAGTGGCACTTCTCCCAATTCAATACAAGATTAGTTTCTTCACATTTCTGCAAAACTCGATCAAGGTTGCTTAAGCAATCATCAAAAGAAGTTCCGTAAACGGTAAAATCATCCATGAAAACCTCAACAATCTTTTCACAAAAGTCAGAGAATATAGCAGTCATACATCTTTGAAAGGTAGCAGGTGCATTGCATAAACCAAAAGGCATACGTCTATAAGCATAAGTTCCAAAAGGACAAGTAAAGGTGGTTTTCTCTTGATCGGTTTGTGATACGGGTATTTGAGAAAAACCGGAATAACCATCTAGGAAACAAAAGTGTGTATGCTTAGACAATCTTTCTAACATTTGATCAATAAAAGGTAAGGGGTAATGATCTTTTCTAGTAGCTTTGTTTAATTTTCTAAAATCACTTACCATCCTATAACCAGTTACAATTCTTTGTGGAATGAGTTCATTTTTATCATTAGGAACAACGGTAATACCTTCTTTCTTAGGGACACAATGAACGGGACTTACCCATCTACTATCAGCTATGGGATAGATTATACCTGCTTCCAGAAGTTTTAATATTTTAGTTCTTACCACCTCTTTCATCTTAGGATTTAATCGTCGTTGGTGGTCGACAACTGGTTTAGCATCAGGCTCCATATTAATTTTGTGCTGACATAGAGTGGGACTAATGCCCTTAAGATCATCAAGAGTATATCCAATAGCAGCTCTGTGCTTCCTTAAAGTTTTTAGTAATCTCTTTTCTTCATGCACTGAAAGGTTAGCACTAATAATAACAGGATATATCTTCTTTTCATCAAGATAAGCATATTTCAATGTATCAGGCAATTGCTTCAATTCAAATACGGGATCACCCTTAGGTGGAGGAGGGCCTCCAAGAGTTTCAACAGGCAAATTATGTTTAAGGATAGGTGGTTGATCAAAGAACATCTTATCTATTTCATTTCTTTCATTCATATGCATATCGTTTTCATGGTCTAGCAAATATTGTTCTAACGGATGAGTAGGAGGTACGGCAATAGAAGCAAGACCAATAATTTCATCTTTACTAGGCAATTCTTTATCATGAGGTTGTCTACGAAACTTGGAGAAATTAAATTCATGAGATATATCACCAAACTTGACTCGAACCTTCTCTTTAACACAATCAATTTCAGCATTAACGGTATTCAAGAAAGGTCTACCAAATATAATGGGACAAAAATTATCTTGTTGTGAACCAAGTACTAAGAAATCAGTAGGGTATTTGATTTTACCACACAAGACTTCAACATCTCTAACAATTCCAAGTGGTGTAATAGTATCTCTATTCGGTATCTTAATAGCAACATCAATATCTTCAATCTCAACACGTGCAGTATCATGCATTACTTCTTGATATAAGGAAAATGGAATAGCACTCACACTAGCACCCATATCACATAAGCCATGATAACAATGATCTCCAATCTTAACAGAAACAACAGGCATGCCACCTACGGGCTTGTTCTTGTCTAACTTATCTCGTTCATTTCTAATAGGTTTAGCAATTCTAGCAGCCTCCTCACAAAAGTAAATAACATGCCCATCTATATTATCGACTAAGAGATCTTTAACCATAGCAATATCGGGTTCAACTTTAATTTGTTCAGAGGGTCTACTTGCTCTAATATTACTTTTGTTAACCACAGTTGAAGCTTTAGCATGTTCCTTAATCCTTACGGGAAAAGGTGGTTTCTCAATATAAGCAGTGGGCACAACTGGATCAACATGGTAAATAATTGTTTCTTCTTTAACACTAACGGGTTACTCAATCTTTTCTTTAACAGGGGGATGATATTTAAACCACTTCTCCTTAGGGAGATCAACATGAGTAGCAAATGATTCACAAAAGGAAGCTACTATCTCAGAGTCAAGTCCATATTTAGTGCTAAACTTATGAAAAGCATCGGTGGCCATAAAAGATTTAACACAATCGAACTCAAGTATTATACCTGACTCATTGCCTTTGTCGAGTTCCCAATCTTCAGAGTTGCGTTTAATTCTTTCCAGAAGATCCCATCTGAATTCAATAGTTTTCTTCATAAAGGAGCCAGTCGAATAAGAATCGAGCGTAGTTCGATTATCATGAGAAAGCCGAGCATAAAATTTTTGTAAGATAATTTCTTTTGAGAGCTCATGATTGGGGCATGTGTACATCATGTACTTAAGCCTCCCCCAAGCTTGAGCGATGCTTTCTCCTTCACGAGGCCAAAAAATATATATATAATTCCGATCACGATGAACCAAATGCATAGGATAAAATTTCTGATGGAATTCTAGTTTCAATCGGTTCCAATCCCATGTATCAGTATCATCACATAGCCTATACCACATTAATGCCTTTCCCTCCAAAGATAAAGAGAATACTTTCTTCTTAACTCCATCTACGGATAAACCTGCAAGATTAAACAATCCAAAAATTTCATCCACATAGATCAAGTGCATATCAGGATGTACCGTTCCATCTCCTGCATAAGGATTAGCTAGCAGTTTCTCTATCATACCCGGAGGAATTTCATGTGAAATATTTTAGTAGGTGCAGTAGGTTGATGAGCAACTATTTGTGTTTCCGGTCGAGGTGAAGATACCCCGAACAAACCCCTCAAAGGATTACTTTCCATAGTGACAAGTGACAGTAAATTTCAGCACGTAATATAAATGTTTCCTTACCAAATTCCACTCACCAAAGGCGCTTCACTTCCCGGCAACGGCGCCAAAAAAGAGTCTTGATGACCCACAAGTATAGGGGATCAATCATAGTCCTTTCGATAAGTAAGAGTGTCGAACCCAACGAGGAGCAGAAGGAAATGACAAGCGGTTTTCAGCAAGGTATTTTCTGCAAACACTGAAATTATCGGTAATGAGTAGTTTGATAGCAAGATAATTTGTAACAAGTGACAAGTAGCAATAGTAACAAAGAGTGCAGCAAGGTGGCCCAATCCTTTTTATAGCAAAGGACAAGCCGGAACGATCTCTTATAGTAAGTAAAGCGTTCTCGAGGACACATGGGAATTTCATCTAGTCACTTTCATCATGTTTGTTTGATTCACGTTCGCTACTTTGATAATTTGATATGTGGGTGGACCGGTGCTTGGGTGCTGTTCTTACTTGAACAAGCCTCCCACTTATGATTACCCCCTCTCGCAAGCATCCGCAACTACGAAAGAAGAAATAAGATAACTCTAACCATAGCATTAAACATATGGATCCAAATCAGCCCCTTACGGAATAGCGCATAAACTAGGGTTTAAGCTTCTGTCACTCTAGCAACCCATCATCTAATTACTACTCCGCAATGCATTCCCTTAGGCCCAAATATGGTGAAGTGTCATGTAGTCGACGTTCACACGACACCACTAAGGGAATCAACAACATACATATCATCAAAATATCGAACGAATACCAAATTCACATGATTACTTATGACAAGACTTCTCCCATGTCCTCAAGAACAAAAGTAACTACTCACAAATCATAATCATGTTCAAGATCAGAGGGGTATTGAATAGCATAATAGATCTGAACATATAATCTTCCACCAAATAAACCAACTAGCATCAACTACAAGATGTAATCAACACTACTAGCAACCCACAGGTACCAATCTGAGGTTTTGAGACAAAGATTGAATACAGGAGATGAACTAGGGTTTGAGATGAGATGGTGTTGGTGAAGATGTTGATGAAGATTAGTCCTCCCACGATGAGAGGATCGCTGGTGATGTCGATGGCGACGATTTCCCCCTCCCGGAGGGAAGTATCCCCGGTAGAATCTCTCCGCTGGAGAGCAAAAGTGCTCCTGCGCAAGTTCCGCCTTGAGACGGCGGCGCACCGTCCCAAAAGTCTTCTCTCTATTTTTTCTAGGGCAAAATGACTTATATACTAGAAAATGGGGGCCAGAGGTTGGCCAGGGGCCCCACGAGGTACCAGGGCGCGCCTTGGGAGGGGGCGCGCCCTGGTGCCTCGTGGGCACCTGGGTGGCCCCCTTTGGTACTTCTTGATTCCAGTATTTTTTATTTATTCCAAAATAATTCTCCGTGAAATTTCATCTCATTTGAAGATGTGCAGAATAGGTATCTCTGACATAGCTTTTTCAGGTCCAGAATTCCAGCTACCGGCAATCTCCCTCTTTGTGTGAATCTTGCATATTAAGAGAGAAAAGGCATTAGAATTGCTCCACAAAGTGTTATATTGATCAAAAACACTATAAATAACAGTAGCAAAACATGATGCAAAATGGACGTATCAACCATCCGGCCGCTTGGTAAAACCTAGCCGCATCATGTTTTCCTCTCTCGCGAGTGCATTTGCAAGGCCAATCCCCGCAGGCCGCAAGTCTGCCACACACAAACTCTGCCTCTCCCTTCTCTGTGCCCCCTCATTTGCTTAATCCATCCATCGCTTTCACCGCCTCCGCATCCTCCTCTCAGATCCCAGGCATGCGCACTGGTCAGCGGAGGACGTCGGGGAGGGTGGCAGTGACGGTGTCCTGGACTAGGGGTCCCAGCCTAGGTGATTAGTCCATGGGCCGGACTCGAGGCCCGTTGAAGAGCAGAGACTCCGGAGGTTTCCAACCTGAAGAACCGGTGTACCAAGCCTCACCGAAGACTTGGCGTACACCCCAAGGATATGAAGATTCGGCATGTATTCCTTTAATTGTAACCGACCATGTGTAACCCTAGATACCCCTGGTGCCTATATAAACTAGAGGGTTTTAGTCCATAGGGACAGGATCATTCATCATACCCCTAGGTTTAGACCACATCTTACGATCTCGAGTTAGATCAATTATGTACCTTGATACACCATCAATATAAACAAGAGCAGGACGTGGGGTTTTACCTCCATCGAGAGGGCCCGAACCTGGGTAAATCTCCGTGTTCTACGTTCCCTGTTAAGCCATTGATCCGATCTCACAGCTTGGGCCCCCTACCCGAGATCTGCCGGTTTTGACACCGACATTGGTGCTTTCATTGAGAGCTCGCTGTGTGATCATTTGAGATCGATGGCTTCGCCAACTGGCAACCTAAGTCCCTTCAGCACCTTGGGTGCACTCGCGGTCTTCATCGACGGACCGTCTGACGGCTCCATACACTTCGGATCGTTTCCCCCCTTCGAGGTAGTGGGAGGCGGTCGGGAGATCTCTCCGGAACGTTACGCTCCCGTCGCAAGCCCGACCGATAGAGACCGGACAAAGGCAATCTTGGATCTGAGCCCCCACCTGCGAGACGAGCGCAGGCAGCTCGATGAAGCCGGCGCGTCAGGCGTCGAGCCGAGCTCCGACTCTCTTGCGCATCTTTCCCGCAAGGAGCATGGGGACACCTTGGAGGCCACCCCGATCGGACTGAGATTTTCGATCCCACCCACCCCCACGTCGAGTATTGCCCGAGTAATTCGGGCCCTCCCGACGTATGGGACTTAATGTACATAAAGCAACGAGCCGACGAGTCAGTTCGGCAGTTTTGGTCAAGATTCTTGTTAGTCAAGAACAAGATAACCGACTGTCCGTACATAGAAGCACTCGCAGCCTTCCGGCACAGTTGTCACAATGAGGGTGTGTTAAACGCCCTCGCTCGACGCCGGGTTCAAACTTTCTCGGAGCTCTCTGGGCTAGTGTCGAAGTTCTGCACAATCGAAGATACCTGGCTGGCCCCAGAATCAGCCAACAGGAACAACTCAGAATAATTCAACTCCGCACCCGGGCCGCCATCAAAGCGCCCTATACTTGGGCAGTCGTGGTTCAAAAGGAGGAAAACGGCATCTCCGACCGTCCTAGACAGACTACTGGATCAACCATGCCATATTCACTCCATATCATCAGACACAATTCCAACGCACAGCCTTTGAGCTTGCTGGGTCGTAAGACAGGTGGCCAAGAGCGGCAAGGCCCTTCTCACAAACAAGCCCGCCCTCAGCCCGGCCACAGACTCCTCGGACGAAGCTGAGGTCCTGATGATCTACCAAACATACATATCAAAAAATCAAAGAAAACGGGCTCTGCACAAGCTCAGCCCCGCCCAGATGCACACACCTCGGGCCGCGTGGTTAGACACGCCGATCACATTCGCGAAACGCGATCATCTGGCAGTTGACCTAACCCGGTGCCCAGCAACCCTGGTCCTCGACCCAATAGTGGACGGATGCCGGCTGCACAAGGTGCTGATGGACGGAGGCAGCAATTTGAATCTCATCTATAGAGATACCCTGAACAAGATGCAACTGGATACAACCCGCATCCAACATAGTTTCATCACTTTCAAGGGGATCATCCCCGGGAAGGAGGCACGATGTGAAGGGAAGATCACTCTCGATGTGGTCTTCGGCACTCCCGAGAACTATCGGTCCGAGGAGTTAACATTCCACATTGTACCCTTCCGAAGTGGTTACCACGCCCTTCTCGGGCGACGGGCATTTATCAAATTCCATGTCGTACCCCATTATGGATATATGAAGTTAAAAATGTCGGGCCCAAATGGAGTGATTACCGTCACCAGCAACCCAGAAAGGGCGCTCAGGGCTGAGAATAAAACGGCCTCGCTTGCCCTCGAATCACTGGCAGAGGCCTTCGCAGCCGAAGAACTGACGACACTCCGGGCCACGGTCAACTCGGACGACGTCATTCTGGACAAAAGATCTAAATCAACATCGTGGAAACCAGTTGATGAAATCGTTAAATTTCAAGTACACCCAACAGACCGAGTAAAACGGCGTCTATCGGTGCCCAGCTGGACCCAGAAACTGACGAAGCCCTCCGAAACTTCCTTCGGGAAAACTGGGATATCTTTTCCTGGCACCCCTCTGACATCCCCGGCATCCCATGGAACTTAGCTGAGCACAACCTGAACATTATAAAAGGGTTTAAACCAGTCAAACAGGCACTTCGGTGGTTCTCTGAACCCAAGCGTCATGCTATGGGGGAGGAACTGGCTAAATTGTTGGAAGCAGGGTTCATACGCGAGATCAAGCACCCTGAGTGGTTGGCCAACCTGGTTATGGTGCCGAAAAAGGACAAGTCTTGGCGGCTTTGCGTGGATTTCAAAGACGTTAACAAAGCCTGCCCTAAAGACCCCTTCCCACTACCGCGCATTGACCAGATCATCGACGCCATGGTGGGGCACGACTCTCTCTGTTTCCTGGATGCTTATTCGGGATACCATCAAATAAAGATGAAGGAATCCGACCAGGAAGCAACAACCTTCATAACACCTTATGGACCTTTCTGCTTCAACACAATGCCGTTTGGATTAAAAAACACCGGCGCAACGTACCAACACATGATCCAAACATGCCTCGAAAAACACATCGGCAAGACAGTCGAAGCCTACGTCGACGACGTGGTTGTAAAAACCAAAGACGTCAAGCAGCTGGTACATGATCTCGGCGAGATATTCGCCAGTCTCCGGGTTTACCACATAAAGCTCAACCCGAAAAAGTGCGTGTTCGGAGTACCTGCAGGCAAGTTACTCGGATTCATTGTTTCCCATAGAGGAATCGAGGCCAATCCAGCAAAAATATGGGCCTTGTCCGCATTACAAATCCCCACCGAGCTCAAGCACGTTCAAAAACTCACCGGCTGCGTAGCCGCCCTCAGTCATTTCATCTCCCGACTCGGGGAGAAGGCTTTACCGCTGTACAAGCTGTTGAAGCAAATAAAAAACTTCCAATGGACTAAGGAGGCAGGAGACGCCTTCGAAGAAATCAAAAGGCTTCTCGCCACCAACCCAATACTCGCAGTGCCAGGAATAGGCGAGCCGATGCTGTTATACATCTCGGCAACGAACCAAGTGGTCAGTGCAATCCTCGTAGTCGAACGGGGCGATGAAGGCCACAAGTTCCAGGTGCAGCGGCCCGTGTACTATGTGTCCGAGGTGTTAACCCCGTGTAAAACAAGGTACCACCGCTACCAGAAGATCGCCTATGCAGTTTTCATGGCATCTCGAAAGTTACGACACTACTTTCAAGAGTGTTCTATCACCGTGGCATCTGAGGTCCCCATGGGCGACATAATCAACAATAGAGACGCAACGGGTCATATCACCAAATGGGCAATCAAGTTCCTCCCCTTCGAAATCTCATTTCGCCCGCGCCGAGCTATTAAATCTCAGGTGTTGACCGATTTCGTGGCCGAATGGACAGAGGCCGAACTCCCTCGAGAGTATAGTACATATTCCCATTGGACGATGTACTTTGACGGCTCTAAGATGCTGGCCGGACTGGGGGCTGGAGTAGTCCTCACCTCACCCATTGGGGACAACATACGATACGTCCCGCAAATCATGTACGCGAACTCAAACAACGCGGTCGAGTACGAGGCCTTGCTTCATGGTCTGCGAATTGCAGTATCCATGGGTATCCAGCATTTGGAGGTCTGAGGTGACTCCAACTTAGCGATCTCACAAGTTAACGGTGGGTTCGACGCAAAGGATCCAAAAATGGCGGTATATCGAAACGTCGTCCTAGCCATATCGGCTCACTTCGAGGGCTTGGAGTTCCATCATATCCCACAAGATAGCAACCAAGCCGTCGACGTTCTCGTTAGAATGGGCGCAAAACGCGACCCGGTCCCAGAAAACACATTTTTAGAACGGCTTTTTAAACCGTCTGTGATCTGGCAGGACGGAGATACGACATCGGCCACCACGGACCCCAGAAAGGTCAACTCTCCGGCAGCCGAGAAGGACGAGGGTATAATTGGAGGCTCATCTATTGAAGAAACATCCTCGGCTCATGAAGTCATGGTAGTTATCGCCCCATGGACCGAGCCCTTCCTCGGATATTTGCTCCGTAACGAGCTACCCGAGGACCAAACTGAAGCGCGAAGAATAATCCGCTGATCAAAGGCCTATCGGGTCCATGAAGGAGAGCTCTACAAAAGAAGCATCACCGGTATCCTCCAGAGGTGTACAACCGAGGAGGAAGGGCGCAAGCTCCTCGCCGAAATCCATTCTGGCATGAGCGGCCATCACGCCACAGCCCGGGCCCTGGTCAGCAAGGCTTTTCGAGCCGGATTTTACTGGCCTACCGCCAAGGACGACGCGAAAACGCTAGTTCAACGATGCCCTGGCTGCCAGGTCTTCGCCAACCAAAGCCATATGCCCCCCACGGCTCTTCGGACCATTCCGATCACTTGGCCTTTCGCGGTCTGGGGGCTGGATATGGTAGGCTCTCTTAAAGGGGGTTCGGGCAAAAAGAAATAATTGCTCGTCATGATCGATAAATTCACAAAATGGATCGAGGCAAGGCCGGTTACTATAGCCGAGGCGGCGCCAGTTGTAGAATTCATCTCCAGTATAGTGCACCGTTATGGTGTTCCTCATTGTATAATTACAGACAATGGCAGTAATTTTACCGCCAATGAGGTGCAGGCGTGGTGCACCAAAATGGGCATTCAGCTCAATTACACCTCCGTCTATCACCCCCAAACCAACGGGCAGGTTGAGCGCGCTAACGGACTCGTTTTGCAAGGCATCAAGCCACGCTTAGTCCGATCCTTAAAGGAAGCCGATTCTCGCTGGGTAGAAGAGCTCGACTCTATGTTGTGGGGTTTACGCACCACGCCCAACAGGTCCACAGGCTACACACCATTCTTCATGGTGTACGGAGCCGAGGCCGTCCTACCATGTGACCTCATTCATGACGCACCTCGTGCGCGGATGTACGAAGAGAGGGAGGCTGAGCTGGATCGGCAGGACGACCTGGACGCCCTCAAAGAAGAAAGGGACGTTGCTTGGGCATGTTCCACATTCAACCATCAACAAGCACAGTGCTACCAGAGCAGGGAGGTCAGGACGAAGGCATTCAATAAAGGAAACTTGTTCATGCGGTTTAATCCAGAGAAGCAGAAGGACAAGCTATCCCCAAAATGGGACGGGCCGTTCATCATCGACCAAGTACTCACCGGAGGCGCTTATCATATTCGAGACCCCAAAGATAACAGGTTGGTCCCGCATTCCTAGAATACCGCTCTGCTCCGGCGCTTTTACGGTTAATTAAAACCGTGCTTGATCTACCTTTCCGGTTATTCTCCTATCTAATATACAATAGATATGAATTTCTCCTTTCAAGTTGTTAAACTTTTTGGATAAATGTGTTCGGTAAAGCCGAAGTGATTATGTTCCTTCGAATGCGTTCTATTTGTACGACACGAACCGCGTTGTTTGCTTTCTTTTTTCGAAGCTGCTTGACTTTTTTGAAGCACTTTCGGTGCCTCCTTCCAATAATATCGTTGTATGCCTTTATATGCATCGACTTGACTTAAGTTTTGGCCAAGCTGGGTTGCCAGGCTCCTGTGTTTGCCCCCTACGTTCCCGATTGTTCGGCTAGGGGGTAAAGGGAGCACCTCTGCGATTGTTGCCTCTGGGTCATCCGAATATGCACCTCAGACGGGTGAAGCCGAAGGCTAGCGTTCTTAAGAAGATAGTTGGTCGGCTCCGATGGAAGTATGTTTAATCGGTTTTATATAGCCAATCACCGGGGGATTTATGCTCACCTCGGATGTATGTCCCGACCTGCTTCAAAACAGGCAAAAACGTTTTTCCCAAGGAAAGGAGCCGATAGCGGAACTTTTTTCCTCGGAAGGTGTTTCTTACGCTTCGACGTAATATAACACAAGCTATGGCTCACTTTGCTTTTCGAGCCCCATAACCGGATTGCCTCACTATCCGAAATACCTGGTTCAGTTCTCGGATCAAGAAGTAGGACGCACTCCTCGGCTTATGGCCACGGAGGGAGAAGCCGAAGGCTGGCTGGCAGAGTTCGTTCAACAGTAGCTTTTGTAATACCATAAAGTACATCGATACATAGAGTTATTACAACATATCCTAAACTTTATCTAGGTCCTTGTAGGATCAAAAGTATGTCTAGAGGGGGGGGGGTGATTAGACTACTTGACCAAATAAAAATCTATCCTTTTCCCAATTTTAGTTGTGGGCAGATTTTAGCAAGTACATCAAGTCAAGTATCACCCTACACATGCAATTCTAAGAGTGTAGCAGCGGAAAGTAAAACATTGCACATGTAAGTAAAGGAGGGGATAGGAGATTTCAAACGCAATGAAGACACGATGATTTTTGGCTTGGTTCCGATAGGTGGTGCTATCGTACATCCACGTTGATGGAGGCTTCAACCCACGAAGGGTAACGGTTGCGCAAGTCCACGGAGGGCTCCACCCACAAAGGGTCCACGAAGAAGCAACCTTGCCTATTCCACCATGGCTTCCGTCCACGAAGGACTAGCCTTACTCGGCGTAGATCTTCATGAAGTAGGCGATCTCCTTACCCTTACAAACTTCTTGGTTCAACTCCACATGATCTTGGAGGCTCCCAAGTGACACCTAACCAATCTAGGGGACACCACTCTCCAAAAGGTAATAAATGGTGTGTTGATGATGAACTCCTTGCTCTTGTGCTTCAAATGATAGTATCCTCAACATTCAATCTCTCTCTCATAGATTTGGCTTAGGTAGGAGAAGGATTGGAGTGGAAAGCAACTTGAAGAGGCTAGAAATCAAGGTTCAAATGGTTGGATTGGAATCTCTTGATCTCAACACATGAGTAGGTGGTTCTTTCTCAGAAAATGTATGGTGGAAATGTAGGCACATTCTGATGGCTCTCTTACTAGGTAAGAGGGGGGTGGAGGGGTATATATAGCCTTCACCCAAAATCCAACCATTACACACCTTTGACCCATCTCGGTGGCACCGATCATAAATCTCAGTGAGACCAATCTGTGTAAAAGATATGAATGTTGGGCTTTTCTGTGGGACCGAACAAAACATATCGGTGAGACCGAAGTGCAATGGCTAGGGCAAGACCATGTTTTGGTAATTCCAATTATTTCAACTCGGTGATTCCGAAGTGAAATAATGGTGTTACAGCAACTTAATCAAGCCGTCTCGGTGAGACTGAGAACCATTTCGGTTGCACCGAAGTGTTAGGGTTTACAGTGGAATGATCATCTCGGTGAGTCCGGAGTAGGTGATATCGGTGGGACTGAAATGATGAATTAGGGTTTTGGACATATGTGTTTTGGGAAAGTGATTGAGGGTTTTTGGAGCAATATCACTGAGCACTTTGAGCAACAACCTCATCAACAATACCTCATCCCCTTTTAATAGTATTGGCTTTCCTAAGGGACTCAATATGATCTTGGATCACTTAAAATGAAAATAAAGAGTCTTGTGGATGCCAAACTTGTTCTTGACATTTTGAGGGGTCCAGATCCATTAGTCCTTGCCATGCCAATCATTGATCTTTTCTGAAATTTACTAGCAATAAGAATTAGATCAATGATGTATATGTTGTTATTGATTACCAAAACCACCCGGGGATTAGTTGCACTTTCAATCTCCCCCTTTTTGGTAATTGATGACAACATATAGATCAAAGCTTCGACAAAAGATATAATCAATGAAATACATCGTCGCTTTGAGAAGTGTGTGAAAAGTAAGAGCTCCCCCTAAATTTGTGCATTATTAAAGATTTGTGTTTGAATGCAAATGCACAATCGATTAGGATCATGGGTTACTCTTCCATGTCACATACATCTTGGTGGAGCGCTCAAAATGATATGATTGCATAGTAATTAGCACTCATCACCAAACAAACAAGTGAATGATCATACATAGATAATGATAATGATAAGCAAAGAGCACAATATGAAGCATCGTATGATCAAACACACATAACGGAATGAAGTATCACAAGCATAACAGACATAGTAGCACCAAAGAGACACAAACGAATTGTAGTAAGAAACCCTCAAGAAAATCCAATGAACAAAAGCAAAGCACTCTCTCTCTCGAAGCCTAATGATCTATACAAATTCTCCCCCTTTGGCAACAAGTACCAAAAAGTTCAAATAAGTATAGAGCTAAACGTCACTCTAGGCTTGATCTCCGGTAGCTCCTGGTGGTGAAGTCCTCTGACTTGCAGTGCCGGTGTGCGTCGATGTTGGAGTAGAGATGAGTGCATCTGCGAATGCCTCGGACGAAGTCTGCTAAACTAGAGGAGTGGAGACGGCAGGAGCAGCTGATGGAGCAACAGAGGGGGCAGCAGCTGGAGCTGAAACTGTGGCTCTGGAAGTGACTGGTACAACAGCTGATCTGGGCATCCTCTGGAACTGGGTAGTCATGGGAAGTACTGGACTATGATGCTCGTCATCCTCATCAGTGCTGGCACGCTTTACCTTATCCACCTCTTGCTGCAGGCTCTCAACAGTGGTCTGAATCTTTGCCAACTTGATATCCAGGCCATAGAATTTAGTCTCGACAATCCTCTCAAGACTCTTCTGGTTTGCAGCTAGGTCGGCCAAACTCTTCTCAATCCTCTGAGTGGCTCGAAGAAGATGGTTCATCTGGTCGATCTTGGTCTTGAGAACTGGAGTTGAGGGAGCACTAGGCCCTGAAGTTCTAGCAGCTTCTGCACTTGCCTATTGCTACTTGTAGACTACATTGGTATTTCCCCGAAGAGGAGAGGATGATGCAGTATAGTAGAGATAAGTATTTCCCTCAGTTAAGAACCAAGGTTATCAATCCAATAGGAGAACCACGCAAAATCCCTTTAGCAGCACCTGCACACACAAAAGCAAACACTTGCACCCAACGCAAATAAGAGGGTTGTCAATCCTCTTAGCGGTTATTTGCAAGGATTAATTCTGATAGTGATAGATAGATAAACTAAAATACTAAATAAAATAAAAGTAAATAAATTGCAGCAAGGTATTTTTGGTTTTAATATATGATAAAAGTAGACCCGGGGGCCATAGTTTTCACTAGAGGCTTCTCTCTCGAACACATAGCATACGGTGGGTAAACAAATTACTGTTGGGCAATTGATAGAAAAGCAAATAATTATGACGGATCATGGCAATGATCATGTATATAGGCATCACGTCCGAGACAAGTAGACCGACTCCTGCCTGCATCTACTACTATTACTCCACCCATCGACCTGCTATCCAGCATGCATCTAGGGTATTAAGTATGAAACAGAGTAACGCCTTAAGCAAGATGACATGTAGACAAAGTAAACTCAAGCAATATGATTAAACCCCATCTTTTTATCCTTAATGGCAACGATACAAATATGTGACATGTCCCTTTCTGTCACTGGGATTGAGCACCGCAAGATTGAACCCATCACAAAGCACCTCTCCCATTGCAAGATAAACCAATCTAGTTGGCGAAACCAAATTGATAGATCGGAGAGAAATACAAAGCTATAATAATCATGCATAAAAGAGTTCAGAGAAGACTCAAATATTTCTCATGAATAATCTGATCATAAACTCACAATTCATCGGATCCCAACAAACACACCGCAAAAGAAGATTACATCGGATAGAACTCCAAGAACATCGAGGAGAACATGGTATTGAAGATCAAAGAGAGAGAAGAAGCCATCTAGCAACTAGCTATGGACCCGTAGGTCTGTGGTAAACTACTCACACATCATCGGAAGGGCAGCAAGGTTGATGAAGAAGCCCTCCGTGATCGATCCCCCCTCCGGCAGAGTACCGGAAAAGGCCACCAGATGGGATCGCGGAAGAACAGAGGCTTGCGGCGGCGGAAAGGTTTTCTCTTCTGTCTCCTTGGTATATTGGCAATATTTGGGAATTTATAGCACTGGAATTAGTTCAGGAGGGGCTACGAGGGGCCCACAAGCCTGGGGGCGCGCCCTACCCCCCAGGACGCGCCCTCCGAGCTTGTGGCTCCCTCGTGGCTCCTCTGGTCTTCTCCCGAAGCTTCGTGGGTCTCTTCTGGTCCAGAAAAAATTAATCCAAAGTTTTTTTCTCGTTTGGACTCTTTTTGATAATGATTTTCTGAAAAGACAAAAACAAGCAAAAAAACAGCAACTGGCACTGGGCACTGAGTTAATAGGTTAGTCCCAAAAAATGATATATAATGGCATATAATTGCATATAAAACATCCAAGATTGATAATATAATAGCATGGAACAATCAAAAATTATAGATACGTTGGAGACGTATCACCTGTGCTGCGGCTGAGGTAGGATGGGATGGATCCATAGTCACTGTGTTGTCCTCAAACTCAGGCCGAAGCGGTAAATGCTCACGATCCAGCAGAAAAGACTTGTTTGCACCC